>JAUDYJ010000005.1:44317704-47120204 GCA_030761175.1 Masticophis lateralis
TATAAGGTAAACTCAGTATCAATAATTTTTAGGAATACAACTTATCTTGAATCTTGGCAGCTGATTGGTTCTTTTTTTAAAATTATAAAACTGTCTCCAAGTGTTTCAATCTCTTCATGTGATTCATGATCTTGCTTCAATATCTAAAGTCACCTATCCAAATTCCAAAGAAGGCAGAATTGTTTGGTTAACAATTCTGCTGTTTTTGGCCCACCATCCAATATATTTTTCTCAACAATTCACAGAAGTAGAGGGAAAAAATTTGCAACTCAGTGCATAGCCATCTTACTGGAAATTGGTTGCATTTGCAACCTGGTCAAAACAAATTGCCTATTCTTGACCAAATCAGTTTAATTCCCCTTTAGTCCTGTTTTAGAGATATCAGATATGGGCTGCAGAAATCTGTCTGGTCATTAAAAGGAAGCACAGAAACATAGTATACCAATTATTTTCTGCCATCTAGTTGTTACCTGATTTTTTTTAGCAGCCCAGATCGGATATCTTACTCTGTTCCCATCATATTCGTGACTCATACATTTGGTCTTCCAGATAATAATCAAGCACAGCCAGAATATGATTGGAAATAGCTGGATCTATGTGTGAGAGCTATTTTTAGTTTTACAGAAGTTCTAGCCGTCATAGCAGGCTTTAATATCTTGCCAATTTTTCTCCTCTCATTTTTTTTCAAACAGAGCAAAAAAAGGAAGGAAGGAATCATCACAGATAGGTGATTTTGGGGGTGGCGAAAAGTATAAGAAAACTGAAACAACCATGGAGCCAAGGTACCTTGGCATGAGTAGTTAACTCCACCAGTTTTGTGGAGTTATGTTAGTTAACTCCACCAGTTTTCACAACACACTGATTAATAGGAGTTAAATTAATGCTAGGTAAACCTGGGACTACCTAGATCTAAATTGAATCCTCATGGTGTTAATAGACTGGCTCAATTAACTTTTTTTTGGCATTCTCAAAACATATAGCCATCCTCATTGAACCAAGGGAACAAAACTCTTATGTGTTTCCATTTTTATTTTATAACAATACTGCTGTTAATCTGAAACATCAGGTTTATAGTCTGTGGAAATAAAAAAATAAGGAGATTTTTATTATTATTATAATATTTCCCCATTGGGCTCAAGAGAGCAGTTAGAGTTATAATTGAATACCATGACAGAATATGCTAGTTATCAATTTTCAAAACAAAAACAAAAAAGATAAACCAACTGCAAGAGAAGTAGAAGAGCCCCATTTGTCCTAAATAGGGGTAATATTACATTCTATGGGGATTTGAAATTTGAACACTACCTACATTAAAATATCCAAAGTCTATTACGATACCTTCATTCACTCTTTTTCTCTTTTCTTGAAGCCATTTTTTTGGCTCAAATTCATTTAGCATATACTTTGGAATTTACACAAAGAAAAGAAATATACAAATGAAATCATTAAGGTCTATTCCAGTTGACCCTAGCAGTGTCAGCAGGCCTGACATTGTACTTGCCTTTCCATTATTTGAGGGGTTGTCACAAAAAGAGGGTTCTCCAAAGTATCAGTGTACAAGACAAAAAGTCATGGATGGAAAATTATCAAAGAGAGATCTAGCCTGTAACTAAGAAGACATTTCCTGACAGTGAAAACAATTAACCAGTGGAATGGATTGCCTTCAGAAGTTGTAGAGGCTGAATCTCTTCTCTTAAGAAGAGAATGGACAGCCATTTATCTCTTGCCTGAGCATTGGGTTGGACTAGAAGATTTCCAAGGTCCCTTCCAACTTTAGTTCTATCGTTCTGTTATTCTGTATATCAATGCATCATATTCAAAATTGGGAGACCTAAAATCAAAGTGAGAACTTGGAGGTTTAGGAGACTGAAACTGGGAGAATATATGCTCTTTTGTACTGTATTTCATTCTTCAAAGAACTCTTTCGTTATACTTTGTCTCTTCTGTTAGAATGTCTAGGGAAAATGGTTGAGCTCTTTATTAAATTCCTTTTTTCTGCAGAAAGTATTCTATTACTTGCATGGTAACCAATTCTCTGTAGGCACAGTGAAAACGAGGCAATAAGTGATGCAAAGATGACTGACCATTCTTCTGTAAATTTTCTGATAGCTTATTATAAATACTTTCTCTGCATGTTAACAATAATAATTGAAACATAGGAGGACTGAATTAGATCACTCATTTTTATAACATAGAGTATTTCATAACATATAGTATTGACAAAAGGTTATACAACATACTGAACTACTCTTATCTGGACCCATGATTTGTTAACACAACTGAATGATTGTGTTCATATGTATAATACCTAGTTGATAAAAAAACAAATATTTGTCACATCCATAGGAGAGGTTGCACAGAAACAAAAGGATGATACATTTATAGATATATATAATCCCTGTTTTAAAAGAGTTAACCAGTTATTATTATACCAACAGATTCAGACCATAATAATGCTTACCAAGCTAATTAATTCAAATTGGTATGCAGAAGAATCAGTAGAACAAAACCTAGCCATATTTTTCAGAAATTACAACAATCTGATTAAAGAACGAGACATATGTGCATTCCTTATAAAGTATATAAATTACAACTTGCTCAAGTGAATTTTCATTAACCCATTAATCTGTCATTTGTGTGTGTATAGTCTTTTAACAAAGATCATGGCCTTTTTTCTTTTGGAAGCTAATATTCAATAATTCCCCACTGAAATAGATTGAGAGAGCATTCTTCTTAAACCAATTGGGGTCATGGAAAGTATCACTGCATCAACCTCAAATAATAGTACTGAGAGATGTCACACATCATGTTAAGCCCAAATTAAACAAACCACATTATGACTTTGTGTGATGAATGACTCCATTTATTGTAAAGTTTCTACGGTTTCTTTTTTCCTTTCCATTACTTTCTTCAAATATCAAGCTTCAGTAGTTGCTATAAAGAGGAAATTGAAAGGAAATAATAGGTAGGAAAATCTGTATTTTCCCAAAGTCTCTGATATTGAATTTCATTTGATCCAAACATCTACCTATCAAAAGGTTTCTTAAAGATTTCTTGTCTTCAAATTGTGTAATTCATATTTTATTGTCTTTTGTAAGCATATTCTATTTTAAAAATCATTGATAAAAATGCCTATATCAATATATTCAAAAGAAGAATATCATTTTGAACACATCAAATTTTTCTACAAAAGCATTTTGAAATTAAACTTAAGAAAGACATTATAATCAAATACATTTCCAGACAGATACATAAATCTATGTGTTCTAGTTCAATATGCTGTAAAATACAAGTTCCATTTTCCTTAGAATCAAAGTAGCCCTGATAAATGAATGGAACAGTACTGATTTTTAGTTGGTTTGAGTTATCCCATTCTCTTAGGTATCTTTTTGCTAAACCTAAGGGTATAGCTTATCTTTTGTCTAGTTTATAGTTGTTTGTGCTTGATGAGGCGCTTTATTAGTTCTCTGAAGTTACAATTAGGTTTAAACTTCAAGTATTTTTAAGCATTACTAGGATGTTCTGAAAGTAGAGTACAGTAGGTATCTTTCAAATAATTTAATTATATGATTTAGTTCAGTTTCATTTGTTTTCTTCAGAAAAGAACAATTCTGAACTATGAAATGTTGACCATTTTTATATTCCAAACGATGTTGGGTGCACTTATTTCCATTAAGCAATATTAATTGTGTAAATGAACCAACGTATTTTGTAACATTCAAACAGGCAGCAGAAAAATGTTTTCATGATTAGTTCAAACATTAAAATGCATGGTGAATATCAAATTGCTTTGAGTTTCTTAAAAAATCAATTTCATGTGCAAACTAGACATCAATATCTAAACTAATTCTACAGATTTGTTTTTAGCCAAATTGAAAATTGATTTATGTAATTTAAAATATTAATTCCATCCTTTAAGGAAAAATAACGTATCAGAAGGATTAAGAGCTTTTCATTCCCTTGCTTTCTCTATAATCACACTGGGAGCTACAACTGCTAATAAAGATCAGAATCTGTTTCAACTTTTCTGACTCTCAGAAAAGGATTGTTTTATTCTAACTTTAAACTCAGACTAAATTACATTTTAGTGGGTTGATTTATCCAGCCTTATCATAAGAGCTTAGTACTGCATGTACTTTGGAGCATTCTACCACCTAGTATAGAGTAAAGTAATCTTGGAAGTACAAATCATAATGTAAATATTGTGCTTGTGAATATAAAGCAATGCAAAATGTATAGTCCAAGTCTAAAGATTTTCTATCCTTGAAATTCTTAAAGAAATAAATGTATGTACTTAACCACTTGATATTTGAAGGTAAACAGTTGAGTCGGATACCTCTAATGCCTGTAAATAGGAAAAACCATTGGCAATTATATCCCTCTGCTACCAGTTCTTCTCTTGCTTTTATTTTGTATTCCCCTTGGCAAAATTCTAGTATCACATGACAGGTTAGCCGCTTAGGTTTGCCTATTATTTCTTATCTATAAAATACTTGTTCTGACCTGGCTCCCAAACATGACAAACCCTTTGTAGTTAAATCAATGATTCCTTTATTAGGAGTGCCAGCAGTCCCTGCAAAAAGTATCTTTCTCACACACACAGCAGGCTAACAAGTCTGTCTGGCAGGGAGATAAATAGTTGTCTGCCGCACCTATTCATCTCTTCCTGCTATCTTTTATCCCCAGAGCTAGGGTGGAGCTTTGCTAGCAGGGGTGGCTCTTCCATCTCAAGGATCGGCCCATAGATTTCCACTGGTCTCTCTTCTCTCCTCTGCCTTCTGCACATTTGCACATCAGGCACTGGACCCAGTTGTTCCTCCTCTTCTTCATGAGCCACTTCCAGACCTGAAGGCTGTTGACTCTCCATCTGATGGACTGCTCTGCCTCTATCTCTATCTCTGACAGCTCCATTTCCTCTTCCCTTCAGAGTTCTCAGGTTGCTTTGATGCTGGCCCTGACTCCCACGCCACTTCCTCATCTGATTCAGCTGCTGGAAGGGCCAGCCACCAATAGGCCACAATACTTCTAGTGCTGAAAGCTACCAAGGGTTTTTGGGCTCAACCTTATCTATTTCATAATCTCAATATAGCACATCTAACATTAAAATCCACATCAACCTTGTGTTATCATACTGCAAATATCCATACCATCCAAATCCTAAATTATGTCCTTCTAACTCCAAGAACCTTCTTTTTCTCAGCAGCACCTTTCCATCCATCCAAACTGCAAGTTATAAAATAGAATTTCAGCTCAAGTAGACACAATCCCCCCTTTTCCTTTTGTCTTGTAACACCTTATATTTAATTCCTGTTTGTTACCCTGTTACACAAATTTAGATCTAACTTTCTACTGTTTAAATGATGTATCATTTGTCAAAACATGTATTCTCTTAAAACAAAAACACCACTCTAGACAAGACATTCATTTTTATCACAGAAATTCTCCTAGCAATGACAATTGCAGTTTTTCCACCTTAACACATTTTTAAAAAGTTCTGTGTCTTAACATCTTATTTTAAAATAACATACCATTCATATTTGTTATACTGTTACCCAGATAATTTCTTCTCAATCTTAAAAATCTGTTTTACTCATTATTTCTGCTTGATGTTTTATTTTTATGTTTTTGGTTAATATCTTGATTTTCTGTTGAAAATGTTGAAGCTTGCTTCATGCATCAAATTCATTAATTTGACCAATGATGTTTCAATTCCTTTAAAGGTTTTTTTTAAAACCAACACCAAATGGTCAAATTAATTTGACCAATGATGTTTCAATTCCTTTAAAGGTTTTTTTTAAAACCAACACCAAATCATCTACAAAAGCCCTTAACTTTTAAGATTTTTTTTAAAAAATTATATCTTGTCCCTCTTTAGGTATTAGTACTATATTGGCCTGTTTCCAAATCTCTGGCATTTTTGTTCCCTGTAGAATAAATTCATTCTGTTTTTTAAAGGTTGTAAAAGTTCATCCACAAAACATTTATAATAAGAATCTGATAATCCATCGGGTCCAAGCATCTTCCCGGTTTAATCTTTGATACAGCTTCAGAAATTTACCCTATTGTTATAGGTCTGTTCATAATCTCTTTGTTTCTCTGCACTCCACAGTAAATTTTGTTTATTTAAATATGCATCTATTTTATCCAGAACAATATCACTTCCTTTGTACAAGATGGAATAATATTGATGAAATGCTTTTTGTATAGCCATGTTATCCATTAATACAGTGTCTCCCTCTTGTAATTTCCTTGTAATGTTTTCTTTTCCTTTTCTTTTTGTAATTCATACCCTAACCAATTCCCTGGTTTGTTTGCAAATTCTTTTTTTCCCCCCTTCACATAGATCAGACCCAGATGCCAGTACCCACAGCCACTTGGTCTTGGCAGGGTTGAGTCAAAGCCTGTTCCTTACCATCCAGGTCCGTACTGCTTCCAGGCAACGGGACATCATGTTGAGGGCATCACAGGGCTGGTTTGGGGTGGATATAAAAAGCTGGGTATCATCAGCGCACTGATGATACCGGACCCCAAAACCACAGATGATCTTCCCAAGTGGCTTCATATAGATGTTGAACAGGAGAGGCGAGAGGACCAACCCCTAAGGCACCCCACAAGTGAGCGACCTCATAGCCGACCTCTGCCCCCCTGCCAACACCGCTTGTGTATGGCCTGAGAGATAGGAGAACCACCATAGAACAGTGCCTCCCACTCCCAGTCCCTCAAGCCATCGCAGCAGGATACCATGGTTGATGGTATCAAAGAGGACCAGAACTGAGGAAAATCCCCTGTCCTGAGCCCTCCAAAGATCATCCACCAGCGCAACCAATGCCATCTCCATGCTGTACCCCGGCCTAAAACCCAATTGGTAGGGATCCAGATAGTCTGTATCCTCCAGGGCCAATGGGAGCTGCCGTGCCACCACACTCTCAACAACCTTCACAACAAAGCGAAGGTTGGAGACCGGACGAAAATTATCCAGTATAGTTGGATCCAAGGCAGGTTTGACTTGGATCAAACATATGACTAACTAACCAATAGTAAAATCCAATTTGATAAATGAATCTTCATATGAAGAATGGAATAATATTGATTGCAAAAAATGAAACCAATGCATAATAATTGCTTCTTTGACCTTCCTTTGTCTTGCTGTGGTCACACAAACTCATGCTGACTCCATGTTTATAATTATAATCACTTTTTGATTTCAGTTAATGACAAACTGTGAAAGATACTGCCCTTAACTTTTGCTTATTGGCTACTGATAGGCCCCTAGTTGTCGTGTATGAGAAATAAAATGATAAATAAAAGAAGACAATTATGAGATAGCTGTTACTTTTTGAACTTTGGTTTGTTTGTGGCTTTATGTTCCTATGAACTGGTTGTGCCTTGGTCAATAAGGGAAGTGCTGTTATTATTCCTTCTACTAACTTAGTTCACAGAAGTTTCAGGCAATCTGTTAACTATAACTTTCTTTTGTCAAGAACTTCAGTTTGATTTTTCATCTTCATACTCCTTTCATTGTCTCTTAATCTCAGTAGTGACCTCACATTCTCCAAGTAAATGTCAAATCATAATAACTTCTCCACTTTGTTCTAAAAAACGTGATCAAGCTTCCCTTTTTGGAAAAATCTCATTAGTGAGAGTACATCTCTTTTTAATTGCTCCACTGAACCCTTTATGCCCTCTAGGGATATCTTCACATCCAGTGCTCAGTGCATTGTCATGTTGATAGGTTTCGCTTGTGACTCATCTGAAGTCTGTTTGCAATAGACCTTTCCCAGATAAGTTAAACCACATTTTAAAAAACCCAATTTATTTCACAGCATTATTTTCTTGTTACCAGAAAGCACCCCAGTCTCTATGGACATAAATATCTTTAGTTAAGCTTCCCTTGTGCAGAAATATGCAACTGCTAATGTGTCTTTCTTTTTTGACGAAGACTATTTAAAGACTATTTTTGTCAAACAAATGGCATGTTACGATTGGAAGATTTACAAATGAACAAGCTAGATAGCTAAATAATAGAAATCCTCAGTATTCTGTTTTATTGCTGTCTCCTCTACCTTGTTGAGGAGAACAGGCTATAATTGACTAATTCCGACTACAATGGTTGATTTTGACAAATGAGATTAGGGCAAAATTGTAATGCATTGATTTGCAATGTGATTGACTTTACTGAACCTAATTATAATTTGATGGTTTATTACATGACTGTTATTTGTTCCCTTTATGTATTATTGCCTCAATATAATTTAATTATTACATTGTTTTTATACATTGTAGATTAATTATTTTTGTTGAATTTCTGTTTTATTTCAGGATTGTTGATGTAATTTGCCTGTATTTGGCATTCAGTAAAATTAACAGTGACATTAATGTAGACTTTTGTAACTGTTGACTTTTTTCTAGGAGACTGCCTAAAATTATAACTAAGGGTTGCTTAAGAGACAGTCTTGGCTATGTATTAACTGTAAGAAACTGCTAGATAACTTAGTGGGACTAAGAAAATAGAGGTTTCTGGGACGAGTTGATAAAGCATAAACAGAGAGGAGCAGAATGGGGTGATTGGAATGAGATCTGTCTATAAAAACTGTAAGTAATAAATATTTATTGCACAAGGCCAGCAAATGGCTGGTAAAACTACCTGAGTACATGAAAAGACAATGCCAAGAAATACAAATCATGCAGAATCCTCCTTCCCTTTTCTCATTTTAAGGAGATTAAAAAAAAAATCTTTAGTTCCTCTGGTCTTCTTTTTCCAACATAGTAGAAAGTTAATTCTGGCTCTATAAAAATGATGGATGTCATCCTATATTCACAGACTTAAGTGCATTCAAGATACACAATACAGGTTAATTATAGAAATTCAACTTCTCCAGACACTAATGCTCAAAACTTGGGAATTCTGCTTTATAGTATGGGATACTTCTGTTAGTATCACTATTTAAGTATAAAATAAAACCCAACCCTAACTTTGTAAAGAAATCCTAGAGCAAAAATAGCTCAGAAAAACCATTATATAATTATTTCTTTTATGCTTGCTTAACACAGAATGATTCTAGAACAAAAATAATTAGAGAACATTATTTCAAGACTGAATCTAGGTTGGTTGCCTTCATTTGTGAGAGAACATTATTATTATTAGAACTTTAAGCTTATCTTTTCACCAACCTTTTTGACAGTCTAGGAAAATGCCAAATATTCAGACTGATTTTAAATATACATTTGCAAAAATATATAGTACTTAATGTTGGGAACATTGATTCAGATAGGTGATGAGTAAAACGTACAAGTCTGAAACAGTTAGGGATTCAGTGATGTTTAAGACCTTGAAGCACTCTTATACAGTGAAGCATCAACTAAAATTGTATGCATGAGTATAATGAAATGCAAAAAAAATGTCATCTGTGAGAAAGGTAGTTATATAGTATATCTAGGCAGCTTCAAGCTATTCAATCTACAAAGAAAGATGATAACTAACAGTTCATGCGTCTTAATGTCTGAAATGTGGAATCTTGAACTAAAAATTTGGGCAACAAAACAAGGAGCATCCTTGGACCTACTTGTTTATTTCTTGTAGAAATCCATCACAGGCTGAGAAATTCTCAGAGGTAAAGTCCAAATGTCTTAAATTTCCAAGGTTGAGAAATACTGGACTAGATTATTTATTATTGCTAAGATAATTTAATGGACATATCCATGAAATGATTAGCAGTTGACAGTGACTCTCTTTTGAATTAGGATTTTTTTTTGTGAGTATTTCATTGTAATAAATGCTTCTGTGTATAATTTTGTGTGCAAGCAATTCTCCTTAACAATGCATTTTTGTATGCTATTTTCACAAAAGATAGGGTTTATTATTTGTTCTCAATATGTAGGTTTTATAATGCATTTTAAAAAAATAGATTAACAGCATTGTAAAAATTGAAAAAAACATACTTTTCAAAGAATCATTATTCTTTGAAAAGTATGTTTTTCCAAATTTTACAAATTTTAGTTTGCATTTTTGCTTTATCTATTTTGCTTTATCTACCAGAATCTTCATCTGAAAACAGTCTCTGGATTGGAGATGCTCTTGTAATATCCTGGAGGAAATCAAGCAAGTTGGACAAGAAACTACAAACTATAGTACTATTCTGACTTGATAGAAAAGACTTTTAGATATTCAAGATGTTCCTAATCCTGGCTATCCAAAGGAGAGAGAAAGAGTGGTAGAAATAGATAATACTTTAATTTCTTCATCAATGATTTGCAAAACAGACCACTATAAAAACATGTAAACAATGGATGGTATGCCTTCACATTTTCCATTCTAATTTCAGGAATAGATGGCTTGCACACCCCTTTAACAGTAGATTCTGTTATATTGGACTACAAGACCCCAGGGAAGCATGGAGGGAAACCACCACCTTCAGCTATTTGATTTATTTAGTTTACCCTATTCATCATCCTCATTTTAAAGGACAGCTTCCAGATTGTTATTGGCTGTTGCAGTATTCAGTGACCCTACTATGATTACATGAAGAAAAATGGTATAATCAACTTCCGTTCTGACTTGTCTTCAGTCTGGTAGCAGAAACCAAGCCCCCTAGTGTTAATCATAACATTTATTTATTTTTTTAATAATCATCTGCTTTGGTTGCATTAGAGTCAGCAGTACTTGGGCAATAAATAATTAAATGAGAGAAAATAAGTGGTCGGAAAGGAAGTTACTATTGATTTTCATGGGTATGACTAAATTCCCTCCTGTACTTAATTTTTCCTCTGATAATAAAACAGACATGGTGCTTTTCTTCTAATTTCCTTTGAATGGAAATGACTTCATCAAGATATTTCAGATTAAATCAAGCCCTTCTCTTCTCAATTTACCCATGAGATTTGTTTAATCACTGGAGCATTCGTCTGCTTAGAGAGCAAAGGAAAAGGCAAAAATGTAAGCTCTTTCCAGATGGTGTTTAATTTGAGTAGAAATAAAGGGCTCCTATTTATATTACTGCAACCTCTGCTGGAGTCGATCAAAGTACAGAATCTCAAAAAACGTAGACTATTCTTGGTGACTTAATCACAACTAGGCTGGAAGCAGGAATTGGCTATTTTTTTAAAAAAATTATTCTTCATGCACACTCTGTTTCTTTCCTTACCTACCTTTTAAAAACAAATGAACAAGATTTTGTTCCTTTCAACCATGTGCCAAATATTCAAAATGGGATGGGAAACCATTGTAATTCTTCTCAGGTGCAGATAATTGAGTATGGCCTGTCAGTTCACAACTTTTTAATTATCACTTTAGGCACAGAGTGGACAGCTTTTGTAAATGAGCTAAACTTTCACAGCAAACTTTCATAAATGAGCTAAATATTCACAGCAAACTTTGAGCACAGCAACATTCCACTTTTCCTTTTTTTAAAAAAATGAATTTATAATGTCAAACTTTTTGTTTGTCATTCTGACTCCTCTTTCTAACCTCAGACTCACTATTATATAATTCAATGTTCCCAGTACTGTGTATGCCATAAATACGATTATATTCTTAATTTTAAAAAATCACAAATCGTTATTAAATATTTTAAAATTTATATATATTTAAAAGGTTGCTGACTAGCAAAAAAATTTAGTAGAGCAAAGAGAATAATTCTGTTATGATAATCTTGTAAATTATAATGTATTTTCTTAAAGCTGCAAGAGGTCTGTTTGTGAGCCTATCATAAAAATTTAAAGAAGACTGTTTCACAAATTATTTTTACATAACAATGATCTGTTTAAAATTAGAAAGTGGGAGTCTAACAAAAGGGAGAAAATAACTTTTACAGCTGACCTGGCATTTTTATCTGTATTACTACTCTCAAAAATGAACTCTTCTACGTCAAGCAACAGCCTACTTTCTACATTCTTTAATGTTGGCTGGGTCTGGCTCAAAATGTTGGCTGGGTCTGGCTTAGAACAGACCCAGTTTTTTCCTTCTAATATGTCTTTGAGAAGTTTTCTTATGGATTAAAATTAAAATGCCTTGACTTGTTATTACTGTCAAAAAGACTAGAGTGAAGATTGTTTTTTTTAAATGATATGTATAGTGTACATATTGATTTTATTTGATCTGTATGTTTAATATTATCCTTGTAGTTAATAGTATAGTCTTGAACACAATACCCATTGAATTCAAATAGTGAGAATTGCCAGGGAATTGGTAAGTATAACTTTTAAATATGTTCTGCTAAACAACTCTAAACAACTGAGGTTTTTTTCTCCCCTTTTGGTATAAATATTTGTCAAAACTGCAGGAAGTGACTTCGTAAATTTATAAAGCATAATTAATATGAGCTCCAGTATTTAATGAAGAATATATAAAAACACTTAAACAAAATTAAACAAAATGTCTTAGCAATTATAAGTGTGGCATTCTAAACTCATTACTATGTTTTGAAGTATGCATTAAAACAGGATAGTTTTGTGGTGCCTGAATTTTACACTGCTTGAAGTGTGCATAATAAGTAACTAAGTCAGTATAGTTTAAAATACTTTTCATCCTTATTCATTATCTTGAATAGGTGATATTTCTTGAGACCCATTGAAATAGACAAGTGACTTCAGCACAGATAGCATTTGAAGGACTGGGCAATGGATGCACAGGAGAGAAAGAGAAGTTGAGTTTTCCATTGTCTACAGTGTGATATACATTGAACAACCCTATTCAGACTTTCTGGGCTCTGTTTCAATTTACACTGCCCATTAATGTTAAAAGTGTTTAACAGGATGGCCTAGAAAGATTTATGATATCACTTGCCAACTGAGTTTTTCTGCTTTCTACTTGTCAAAAAAAAAAAAAGGTTAGTTTGCACATGGATAAAAATGTGGAAAGACATCCCACGTCAAAAAAGCAGTACTCAGAATCCATCAAGATATATTTTTCCAGGATATTTGACTTGTGACCTGACAGTGGCAATTTTTCAACAAAAGGGCTTCAAAGAGAGATGCCATTGTATAACTGCTAAGTGGAATTTACTGGCAAGTTTGATTACATTTGTTTAGATCTTCATCAAGTCTAAGCCAACTTTTTTCCATTACAGATGGGAAATTAGCATAGCAACACAAGTACAGCAGAGCTATTAAGACCATCCCCAATTACTGCTATTGTGAGTGGCCAGTAAGCTTCTTTTGTTTATAGATGTTAGTTACCTTTGCAGATATTTCTTTCTGCAGCTGTCTTTGGTTGGTGCTTTAGCTGCTGCAGAATTCTTTTAGGTTACATTTTCATTGTGATTTTCATTCATTTTTGCATATATTTTGTAAAAAAGAAGGGCCATATCATTATTAAAATAGATAATAATGTAATCAATATAGATCTGTGCATTTAAGGGTGTCAGAACTTGGCTTCTTTTTCCACATCACTGTTTTTGATTCCTGTCCCTTTGTGCCTGCATATTTATGTATCAATACCAAAAAATAACCTTTCATGCATTTGATGAAGCTGGCATGCAGATCCTTAAAAACTATGGAAAAGTATTTAATATACCACAACATTTTTTGTCTCCATTTGCACAAATGGCATTTGCAATCTGGATCCTTATCCTGCCTAGCTGATGAAAAGTGCTACGTTAATAAAAAATGCTATTTGGGTAAGCTAATGTAGAAAAATATTTTTTTCTAGCAAATTTAGAAATCCTGTTTGAACAGATTTATTTATTCCATCAGGTAATGTACCCACATTGTGCGTGTGTCTCTGTTGTTATAGAAATGAAAATCAGCACAGATGTTTAAAATCTTTTTACTTAAAGAAAAGTAGGCATAACTTTCAAAAGTCAGGAGGAGTAAAAAAAAAAGCTAAATTTTGTAAATATAATTGTGCACAATATGAGTACTTATGAAAAATTGTCACTCAATCAATATGCAGTAGGGTCTCCCACACATCACAACTGTATTTCTTAAAGGCTAAAGCATTAAGCATATTTACCATAATGAAACAATTGTTGGAAAAATGAAGCTTGAAAGCTTTTTATTTAAATACTTATGAGCTTTCTGCATTTGAAAAGATAACTGGTTCTTCTGTTGGAACAGCATTAACTACCTGTTAATGTTTATGTTCTTGGAATAAGCAGGTCTTTATGGCTCCAGGAAGCAGATGGAACAGGTCACTCAGAATCATTGTTACAAATAAACTACCTTTATGAAAGTGTGGACAAAAATGAATAAAATGCATTAGTAAAAAGAAGCCTCACACATTTTTATCACAACTCCTTGATTGCCTTTTATTTTTTCTTGTTAAAGTTTTATTTAACTTTAATATGATATGTTACTAATATATACTGATAAAACAATGTTTCTTTTAGTTATCTAACCATGTTTAAGGTGGACAACACTATGATTTCTTTATATCTTGCCGCATTGATGAAGATACATCTGAGTGACATCAGTTTAGAGAAGATTTCATTAGGCACCACATGTATCCATTATATTTTCATATAGAATTGTGAACAGTCAGAGGTTAGCGCTAAAAAGAGAAGCAATCCGCCAATCTTAGCAATAGAAATATTAGATTTCAAACCATATCACACATTCCTTACTGTCTTCTTAGCAATAGAAATATTAGATTTCAAACCATATCACACATTCCTTACTGTCTTTGAAGGCTGTCCAGAAGTCTGTTACATATTTCCATAAAATATGATAGTGTGGTTAATAAATGAGGCCAGACTTAAAAAGCATATATCCCGACATAGGCCACAAAAGGGTGTTGAATCCAAGCATCTGCACAAAGCCGGAATCCAATCAAAAGGATCCCACCTCCCCCTAAAGTATTTAGCTTCTGCTTGAATGCAGTCAGTAAAGTGCCCATCACTTTCCTAAATAATGGATTCCACTGTTAAACTATTCTTGGGAATGTTTTATTAATATTTAACAATTAACATTTATTGTCATAGTTAATAAGGCAATTCTTCCATGTTCTCTACTTCGAGATAATAGAAATTCCCCCCTTGGTAGGTCGTGTAGACTGGCCTGCAGTTCGTTGTATCTGGTTTTTCTTCCTTTTTTGAAAATGGTTACTTTACCCATTTCCCAATACTTGGAAAGCTACGTTTATTTATTATTTATAAAATCTTTTATGCCATTTCAAAACAAATCCAACTGAAAATTAGTCTAAACTAATGGATTATTTCAGATAATCTATGTCTTGCAAGACTATTTAAAATAATCAATTTAAACAAGGAAGATCAGCAAATTTCTTCTCTCCTCTTGGATATAATGAGCTCTGGTCAATACAGATAGTCCTCAACTTATGATCACAATTGAGCCCAAAATTTCTGTTGCTAAGCAAGACATTTATTAAGTGAGTTTTGCCCCGCTTTACAACCTTTCTTGCCATAGATCCAGGGGTGGGTTCTAAATTTTTTACTACTAGTTCTGTGGGCATGGCTTATTTTGTGGGTGTGGCTTGATGGTCATGTGACAATTCTTTAGGATTTAGCAGAGGTACTGGTCTACCAGGCTTTTAACTGTTTGCAGAGCTGTACCAGTCTATTCATTTATTTTTGCAGGCACCGGTCTACTCATTTGTTTTTGGAGGCACTGGTCTACCCATTTATTTTTTCAGGCACCGGTTCGGTGACGTCATATCGTCACCGCTACCTGCTCGGCTGAACTGGGCCAAACCGGGAGGAACTCACCACTGTATAGATCACTGCAGTTGTTAAGTTAGTCACAAGGTTGTTAAGTGAATCTGGCTTTCCCATTGACTTTGTTCGTCAGAAGGTCACAAATGGTGATCACTTGATCCTGGGACACTGCAACTGTCATAAATATGAATTAGTTGCCGAGCATTTAAATTTTGATCGTGTGTCCATGGGGATGCAGCAATGGTTGTAAGTGTGAAAAACATTTTTCAGTGCTGTTGTAACTTTCAGTCGCTTTTTTTCTGTGTTGCTGTAACTTCAAACTGTCACTAGACAAACTGGTGTAAATTGAGGACTACCTGTAGATTTTTCCTGACTATGTCTTTATTAAGCTTAAACTACAATAAATCATCTTCAGCCTACTATTCACAGTTTTCTACTAGAGCATATGTCTTCTCTGGAAAGCAAACTAAAATTGTACTAAATTGGTTTTGTCTTCCCTTCACCCCATCCCGGATACCCATTTGCAATCCAATTTATTTAGCCTTTTAATATAGATGGATATGAATAAGTAAATGTCATTGTCCTTAATGTCCTTCACTAAATTCATGTCATTCTAAATTTTATCTTGCCTGGCATCAACTCTATAATTCTGGCCTAGCTCTGTATATTGGGATCTTTGGGGGGTGGGGGATGGGGAGTGATCTAGGCCTTTTGCTTCCTCCAAAATACACCAATATAATGTCTTTGCTAAATTTTTCATGCAGCCTCTTTCATTTGTCTTTCTGTCTTCTTCCCCATGTCTCTTGTTGTTACTGTCCATAACTTGACTTTTTACATGAACCATTACTGTCTTGAGCAAATTTTCACATTAACTTCTGGTCACCAATCCTACTCAATAACACTCTGGATTTGCCAAAACTTTCTTTCTTGAGTTCTAAAATACACATATGAGTATTTTCAGCTTTGGTTTGCATAAAATCAAGAATGACATCATTAAATGCCCATTTTCCTCCCAAAGTTCCTATTTATTTTATGTATGAAATCTTCCCTATTGGTAAGGACAAGGAGAACAAATCCCTTTCTGACTACCTTTTTTTTTTAATGGAAGCTTTCTTTAAGACATGAAAAAAAAATTGGACAACCTATACTTAGTATGTGGATGACATTTCTCAAATACTGTAAGCATAAGCTGTCAAAGAGGTATGATGAAAGATTGTAATGATATCTGAAGAGTGGATGATATGAATTAGTAATTGCCAGTACTAAACAGTGATGTTGGTATTTAAAGTTTACCATTGTTAATCATTAATTGTTAATTGTTAATTGACCATTAATCAACCATGAATGGTTAGTTGAATTGGGAAAGCCAAAGATTTCATGCAAAATGTGCCATCAAATTTGTTGGAAATAGATATGAATATAGATAACCCTACAATATATTTGAGACAAGTTCAGAATAGTTAGACAAACAATGGAATGACATAGCATTGCCAACCCTCATGAAGATTTGGGAATTCCTTTACATCTTAAGATCTTACACTGCTGTGATTTAAGATCTATAAGTACCTGATTTATTACACATAATTATTCCTTGATGTGCTGGAGGAATTATCAATAAAAAGAGACTATATTCCATTTTAATAAGAATGCAATAAATCTCAAGTTTTTATAGGGAGATGTTTAATGAAGTAAGATCAATAAGCAAATAAGGGAACTGAATACTTATCAAATTTGGGCTTCTTGCATACATTCAGTGGAGAACAATTAAGAAGAAAGAAATTTATTATTTACCAACTTTTAGCAACAAAGTCAATCACTGCACACCAATGGAAATATCAGAATAATTCAGATCATTCCTTTCTTTATAAGATAACTTATGTGTGCTTCTTCCTATTTGATTTCATTCACTGTGTTTGTTAATATTTCCAACAATTTCTCCTTGCATTCTGTGTGGTATTCAGCCATCTTGGAACAGGTCCTTTCCCAAGTTTGATTTGATTTAGTACCTCTTTTGTTTATTGGTTTATGTAATATTTGTCTATGTTGATCATTAAATTCTTTAAGGACACAATTTTGGCTGTATGACCACTTCTTTGAGGTTAGCCATGGAATATAGTTCCTTGAAAAATGCTGCCAGTTCTTCTATTTCTTATCTTGTATGTTACAGTTCAGTCACCTCCTTTGTAGCTGATATGTTTGTGTTTCTTCCCTTTTTCTAGTCTGATATCCTAGGAATGTATCTGTTATTTGCATGTTCAATCTTCTTTTCTTTAGCAAATTTTATTTTCTTTTATAATTTTTCCATTTCCAATAAAAGAAGAATGTTGAACATGCAAATAAGCAAATATATATGTAGGATATTATACTAAATAACAAGCAATTGTTGCTTCACTTTTCATCTGTCATCTTATTTTCTCTGTTGTCTTTTGGGATTAGTCCTGTGCATTTGTTCTAATTTTCTTATTTTGGCATGTCACTGTTCTTTCCATTTATTATATTCTATCTTTTGTTTTGCTTCTAGATTAATAAAAAGATTCTTTATACTTTCTGTACGTGTTTCTCAAATGATGGCATCAGAGATTTATTTACAAGTATTTTATTTACTTACTTATTTATTTACAAGTATCTGCATAAGAAGAGAAGTTCTTCTCTGGAATGCCATACTGTATTATTAGAATTGGACTGTGATCTGCATGGAGAGAATTTGTATTTCTTTATTAAATGGCCTAGGAGACCCAACATCTGTCTAGTTTTGAGTATAGTTGATGTCTGCTGAGAAAAAAAGGTAATCTCCTTGAATGTATCATATGCCAATTCACTCATCTAATTGGAAAAATCTTTCTGTGGAAGCTTTCCAACTTTTCTTCCTTGAAACAAATTGTCCAAATTCAAAGCCTAACACACCATTCATGCCTCCACAAACAAATATTTCACCTTCTTCCATGTCTATTAATTTTTGAAAAACATATTTTGTAAAATTATTCTTTATTTTTATTTGGAGCATGAATGGAAGCCAAGATTGTTATTTTACCTTTAGATTTTTCCAATACCTTAAAAGCTGATGACTTGATATAAATTGTTAATCCATTTTTCTTGGTTTCTTCGATGGCTCTATATTTTGTCAAATGAGAATGTCCCATTTTATGTCTCCCCCCCACCTTTTTTTTGTAGACAGACAATATCATTTTGATTTTTTTCAATTTGTTGAACATTTCGATACGTTTTTGTTGTGATTAGACATTCAGCCTAATTAATATTGTCTCCATTTTAAAGTCAGTCCAGTGCTGCTGCTGTATCCAGTTTCCAACAGGATTGGCAGGATTTGATTTTGTAAATGATGAAATGAATTCCATATGTTTGGAAAAAAATAATTTTAAGTTGACTTATATAAGAATGTAGAAGTTGTTATATGTATTGCAATGGAACATAAATATCATTTACATTAAAATTAATTGTAAAATATTAATAAGCAAAAGATTAGTACGTCATATCCTTATTGGTGCAGTAGCTATGACTTTTCTAGTCATAGCTACTTCATGTGTGAACAATTATTTCTCTGCAAGGTTTGATGGATTATAGGAGGCTATTTTGTAGTAGTGAAGCACAAATAGAAAAATAGTCTTTTCAGTGGTGTATGAATATTTATAAGGCTACTTGAATATCTCTAGTCTGCAGTACAGCAACCATTTGCAGACCAATCAACAACATGCTTCATCATGTAATTAAATAAAAACTTTGTTCAATTTCATATTTGCATGTTGCTCCGTTTCTCATTATTAGGGTCTTTACAACATCATATGTCAAAGGAGTAACCAGAGTGGGTTTTTCTGTAGCACAGATAATTCAGAATCTGGAGATATTTGTTTTTGCTATCAAAATAAAGACTTTTAGTCCAGCCTAGAGTTAGTACAATGAGACCAAAAAGAACCTTGGATTTGTTGCCAGAGCAGAAACTGAAGCAACCTGTCCTGGGTCAGCTTTTGCTCTCATCCAACAGGAAAACAAAAAGAGAAAGGCATGGCCTTTGGATTCATTGCATACTATGTGATATTCTTTTACTCTGATCATAGTGATTTCATAAGTGATTTTAACATATGGTTGGATTAATAATATTGATTATGTTAATATAAATGTTGCAAGCAGCTATAAAATAAAGTACAGATAGTCCTCAACTTACAATAATTCATTTGATGACTATTCAAATTTACAGCAGCACTGAAAAAGTGATTTATGATGGTTTTTCCCAATTTATAACTGTTGTGGCAATCCCACAGTTACATGATCAAAATTCAGATGCTTGGCAACTTTAATTAAGTTACTAACTTAACTGCAGTCATTCAAATGGGGCAAAACTCACTTAACAAATGTCTCAATTAGCAACAGAAATCTGGGGGTCAATTGTGGTCATAAGTTGAGGACTGCTTATATTGATTTTAAAAAACAAATGGAACATTATACTCTCGTAAATTCTACACCAATGTCCTTTTACTGAACATAGGGTTTTTAAATGTGGTGTGTGTGTGTGTGTGTGTGTGTGTGTGTGTATGTATCTATTTTCTTACTTTTCCTAGGTTTTATGTGTGTTTTTCTTTAAGCCAGGTTCTTCCTACATAACCAAGATCTTTCTGCAACCCTGGTTGAGTGAAATCACATTTACTACTTTCTGGGGTTTTTTTCCCCTTCTTTTCATTCTGCTGCCAGAATGAAAAGAAAGAACCCCCCCCCCCCCCAGAAAGTAGTGAATGTGATTTCACTCAACCAGGGTTGCAGAAAGATCTTGGTTACGTAGGAAAAACCTGGCTTAAAGAAAAACACGTGTATATGTATATGTATAAATTTGTATATACATATAAATACATTATATTTATATAAAATGTATTTATATGAATTTATTTTCGCGGGTGTTTGTATGTAGGTCTTTGGTTATTTGGGTCTTCTCCTGTGTAAAATTGGAAGTGTCTTGCCGACGATATATATATATATATATATATATATCTCAAAGCAAGCGGCAGCTGCTATAGAAATTTAGGGCTCTACCTGAATGTTGATATGATGAAGTTATTTTTAAACGTATCAGAAAGTTATCCTTAAGCCCTTTGCTTACCCAGTTAATACTTTGATGGCATGAAAACATTGCCATCTGTTTCTACCTGTGAGAGCATGCAGACTTATTTTAATCAAATGACATGCTGTGATAGTGTTTGGCTTGTCCAATCATCCCGATATGCAATAGCTTAGTGGAAACTGTGCACTGATCATCATAATCCCACACTGGAATTTATGGCAATGAATATATAAAAAGCCTTATAATGTTTGCCATTGGAGCAGCAATGGAAAATCTTTGACAAGGCAACATTGGGGCTTTCATTTGACAGCAGGAAAAAAGATTTGTTCCTTTTTTCCAGAAAACGTGAACCACAGTCAAAACTCAGAAAGCACATATGTTTTCTATGCTAAATCAGTGGGCTACATGTCAGGAAGAATTGCTTTTATTCATAAAGAGCATTATTCCAAGAATCCAGAAATCTGGCATAACTTGCTCACCTGAATCACAAATTCAAATTTCAGGTTTAGGAGGCTTTAGACAAATGTTCAGTACAAAATTAATTGTGTAGTAGAAGATTTAATCTCAGGTTTAAGACTATATATCATAGCAAGAAAGCAAGAGTGTGTTCATGAGTTATTATAATTCCTTTGTTATGTTTTGTAGCAAAGATATACTTGCTCTCCGCCCAAGCAGGGAGGAATTTTTTGAGGTTTTCATTTCCTTCCTTCCTTCCTTCCTTCCTTCCTTCCTTCCTTCCTTCCTTCCTCCCTCCCTCCCTCCCTCCCTCCCTCCCTCCCTCCCTTTCTTCCCATAATTAATATTATTAGTACCAGGATAGAAATAAACAATCCAAGTTCCTATTTATCTTCAAAGTTAGTTTTAAGTGTATGCAACATAGATTAGGAAGTTTACTTTAAAACATTTTTGAAAGAAACCACATTTGTGTTAAAAGGGGAGCTGGACTCTATTTTGTACAGGATGTTTGCCTGCTCCAAAGAAGATAATTGGCTTGAAATGTACTGTATATATAAGAGATTAAGACATCTATATTTTTAAAAGAGAGCCATCCATCTTTCCTCATATTCTTTTTAATTAGCAAATATTTCCCAGAACAAGCAATATCTTGTAGCCAAATTCAAGGAAGGTAGTAGAGGATGAGGATGAAATTAATTCTTCCATAGAGGTTCTCAGAAGTGTAATAATATATTTCTACTGCCAATTTTTCTGCAACCTGGCATGCTGGTAGCAATTAACACGAACTCATGGTTAATTTGTTGTGGGATAAAAACAGGTAGACAGACACATTTTTTTTACAGGTTTGTGTGTCTGGAATAGTTAAACAAAATTTTGTTTTAACTAATTACAGGACACTTAAACCAATGAAAGCATATTGTTTCATCAAAATATGGACAGTTCAAAACCTTTCAGTGGATGGAATGCTTTATTTTGAAATAGAAGCTAAACACATTTTCCATTTTCTATGTACCCCTATTGGCCACTGTGCTAAATTTAGTCATAACCTTTACATAAATAATGATATTTAATAGTATTAATAATTTGCTTCTCCATAATAGGGTAATAAAACTCTTAAAGTAAGTATAGGCAAAGCAAGACTGTTATAATTCTAGGAGCTGTGCTGTATTAAATGAATTTTGGAACTATGTTCACATTTCTGTGCATGTTTGTCACCCAAACAAACCTTGTACATAAAATGTGTTTGTATCTGACAGCTCTATAAGGCAGACCAAGAAAAGCCTCAAGTACTTTTATTCAAATAGCTGTCAGCCCTGGAGGCAATCTTTCTCTTTGGATCTTCAGGGCTGCCATATTTAGTGCATACGCCTACTGTGGGAAACTGAGAAGGGGGTTGCATGGATTGGATAGAGATAGATAGCCATAACAACATTATTTTCTCTGGGAGTCAAGGATGTTCAGCCTGCACCTGGAGAGGTGTGACTGTGAAACATCTTCAGTTGGGATGATGGCTTGATTGGACCATGTGATGGACATGTAGGTGTAGGGAAAGGGACTTTGACTTTCTTTTGGGTGGGGAAAACCCAGAGGCTTTCAGGTTTGGGTTTTCCCAGATGTGCCCATATGACATCTCTAATAAAATGGAACTTTGAGGAATAGTCTGCCTCGGAGTCTTGCTTGATTGGGAGTGTTATTTGGAACCTGACAATAGCTATATTAAAAGATCTTGCAAGTCCATATGTGGTTTACCTCCTCCCTCTTTTATCTTGTTAACAGACAGATAAACAGAATTGGAAGGGACTTTGTAGGTCATCAGTCCATCCCCCCACCCAAGCAGGAGACCCTACACTATTTTTGACATATGGAAGTCCAATCTCTTCTTGAAAGCCTCCAGTGATGAAGCTCCCACAACTTCTGAAGGCAAGCTGTTCCACTGGTTGATTGTTCTCACTGTCAGAAAATTTCTTCTTATTTCAAGGTTGAACCTCTCCTTGATCAGTTTCCATTCATTATTCCTTCTCTGTCCTTCAGGTGCCTTGGAAAATAGCTTGACCCCTTCCTCTCTGTGGCAGCCCCTCAAATATTGGAATACTGCTATCATGTCTTCCCTGGTCCTTCTCTTCACTAGACTAGCCTTGCCCAGTTCTTGTAACTGGTCTTCATTTGTTTTAGTCTCCAGTCCCCTAATCATCCTGGTTGCTCTTCTCTGCACTTTTTCTAGACTCTCTTGCTGATTCTTATCTCTTAAAAATAAATAACCACCATAAACAAGGTTGCTAGGGCATTGTCCACTGATAGAGCTTGAAGTGATTACTGACTTCAGGTAAACCAGTGCCATGGATTTGTATCTTGCATCTTTGTATCCAAACATCCTGGTAACTTTTATACCCCACTCATGCCATGCTCAATTTCTATTCTGAAAATAGAAGATAGGAAGGCTGATTGTCTATATAAGTGGCCTAATAACTTTATAATGAAGGGCAATTACTTGCTTTCTATTTTAAATGGAGATGATTATCCTTTAGCATTAGCATTCATTTAAAAAGTTCTAGTTATATAAATAATTGAACTAGCGAGTAAACATTATGGAAAGAAAGGAGATAGGTGGGTTAAGATGGGGAGGGTGATGTGAATGGAATGAAATGGAACAAACAGTTAATTAGGATTGATTAGTTTTGTAAATTGATTATATATCTGTCTGGGGTTAGCAAGAGATTCCAGTAGAAACAGATAGTAGTACTTTGGTTGAACATAATAACCATGTTCAGAATGACTTGCCCTATTACTTTTTTGGGATCTTTTTGGTTTCTTCAGTATATTCTTGGATTTATCTCAACTAGTGCAGGAAGCTGATTCACAGTATTTTAATACAAGCAGAGTTATACATTTTTTTTTAAAAAAGCAGATTTTTAGAAACATTAAGTCCATTTTCATTTATTCACTCATTCATTACACTTATCCAATTCTACCTCCCTAGGAAGTCTACCATTCAGGTCAAGCCTTGCTTAGCTTCAGCTCTGTAATAGCATCAGTCTGTGGTTATATATTATTGGGAATATGAGTACTACTAATACAATCACAAATTACTGGATTGTGAATTTCAAAGAAATAAAATGCTGACATACATGGATTTTTTTTCTATGATATTAAGTCATTCATGGACTATGAAACGTTGACATGCTTGTGAAGAAGGCACAGAAGAGGCTATACTTCCTGAGAATGCTGTGGTCCATCCAAAAGTTTTCCCTATATAGGCATAGCACTCTAGACCAAATAGTGGCCTCACAACAGCACTTAATGTGAAACCTGTTTACTCTCTGTTTAGAGGATTAAAGTGGAAAAAGGGAATGAGAGGAAGTATGGAAAGGTTTTACCTGATTTTTTTGATCTCGATGGTATTATTTTCCTGAGTATTTACATTTTGATTTTTTTAAATTTATTGTAAAGGTAATTACTAAGGACTCTCAGGGGTTGATATAAAATTTTAAGTTGTTTTTAGGTGAGATGAATGTTTTTATTCTTGTCTATGTACGCTGCCCTTTCTCAGAGCTAAAATAGAATAAAACAAAAGAAAAGAAATGGATGATATTTATTAAATAAATTTCCAGAGTGGTTGTATAGATATCAGCACATACATAATTTGAAAATCTTTTCCCAGAAATAGTATCTATGTATGAAATGGTTTTATGCAATTCTTTTAATTTTGAGTTATGATATGGGCAAAGAAAACTTTATGAACAAGTAAATTTATATTGCTTGAGCAAACTCATGGATAAAATGTATTTTGGTTATACAATGTATAACATGCTTTCTTTTTTTCAGAAATGTTTGGATACAAACTGAATAGTTGGAAAAACACAGAATAACCTCACCTATTATAAAGGCATTGAAGATTTCCAATTCTTCTTATTTATTGGCATTAAAAGCCAAATCTTTCTCCAATTGAGCTAGGGACAATATGGACATATCCAAGATGATTTCCTGATAACTATACCTAAGTGTTTTGCCACTGTCTTCATCACAGATGTTGTTGTTGCTGTTGTTATTTTTAAATTTTTGCCTTCTAAAAATGGAAAATTTGGTCTACAGCCAGGGGATATTTTGGCACTCTCACAGGACAGTACTGTAGTATCCAAGTCAGGCTCTGCTTAGTTTTTGCATGATCAATCAAGATCAATTGTCATTGAGCAGCATCTGCCAGCACTGTATTTCAAAGTCCGCAAGATATTGGGCATGGCATCACAACTGAAGCCCCAAACCTTTCATATATGTATCATAAATGTGTGTGTGTGTGTGTGTGTGTGTGTGTGAGGAAGGGGCTTTTATAATGATTCTGTATCTACCATATTGAAGATTTGGAACTTTCCTTGTGGACATTAATGCTTCCGTTTGCTATGACTTATTAGCATTAATCTTTGTTATATTGCAAAATAGTCTGTTTCTTTGGTCACAAGATTTCTGCTTTAAACAGACAAGTTTCTACTTGTTTCTATCATTTTAAAGTTAAAAGACAAGTTGGTGAAGGCAGCACTGGGTGAATATAATATCCATGGCATATTCTTAAAACTTATGTGTTAGGTTCAGGATTCAATTCACTTACAGTATTTCCCAGATTTTAAAACACTTCGTAACAATGGATCCAATTACATGCAAACCTAGGATTATTCCAATACTTGGTAGTAAATTCCTTTTCTCTGGCAGGATGTCAGGTTGGAGAATTGCCAAAACGTGCTGTTTCCTTCACTGTCTTTTGAATCTCAGTTTTACGCTTTTTGACCTATGTAAGGTGTTGATTGAATTTAGTGTGCCAGATGGTTATTGCAGCTCATGTACTATCATACTGATAGCTTCTGCAGTAAAGGTTTCTCTAAGTTACAGAGTTCACTGATAGTGAACTTATATTGGGCAACCATTTCTCATGCTGGCTTCCTTTCTCCTGTAAAATGAACAGTAGGACAAAGAACACCAAGCAGGATTAAATTTCTCAGTTAAGATTTGCATTAATTGGTTACTTACGGTTTTGATTCAGAACTATTTGAGAACAAAGGTGTTAAGTCAGTCAGAGTTCAGAAAGCTTCAACATTTCATATGCCCTAGTCAGTCCCTTGCTCTGTGTTTGAAAGAGATCTGTACTAAGTCATATTTATATGTATGAGTAGCTCTTTTTGTGAATGTATGAGTACCATGGCAATTTATACTATTTCATTGTGAGCAGCTCGTATGTGAATGGAAGAATGAATGAAAACTTGGAAATAGATTGAAACAGGACCAGCTGAGGTTGGGGACATGATGCAATGGACATTGTTTCACCAGGATTGGTAAATGCTTTCTTAAATTATTTTAAGCCCATTCTTATGTAAGCTTGTGTTTAGTGATAATATCAAGCCACTGTCAGGTTTTCAGGTTGTCTTCAAATAAATTGCATCTCAAACAAACTTTATAACTTTGTTATAAAACAAACTTCCATTTTATTAAGCATGGCACTTTTTACACCGACTCCTAGCAGCCAGCACTGGCGTGCTGATCCAAAACCCCTTGTCTTCCTTCCCCCACTCCTCTGCATTCATTGGCCATCTTCCCAATCATTCACCCCTAATCTACTGCTCCAATTCAAAGAATTTCCCCCCTCCCATCCATCTCCTAGGTGACATTTTCTCCAGAGAAAATAAGTAGGTGAAAGGCAACCGTCCCGTTGCAGACGCCTGCGTTCTCCTTCTTATGTCAGCACTAGGATAAATGCATCTTGATGTGCTGACATCCGCTTTGTCTTTTCTTGATCTCTTTTTCAATTGCCTTTCATTTTTCCATGCTTTAAGAAATTTCAAAGCAATCCAGTGATTCCTACTTTCAGATTGAGGAAACACTATGAAAAAGTAATGAACTGGAATGTCAACAGCATTGTAGGAATATTGAGTCAAATGTAACATTCCTAGAAAACCTGCAGACAAAGCAAAGTAAGTCAATGAGAGGAAACATGTCTGCCCTGAATGCAGCATAAATTCCTTGTGACAAATGCCTGACCAAGAATTACCAAGATATCACCACTATATAGAGGAATGTAAACAAAGAACTACTTCAGAATGCTGTGGGAAAAGCAATAATAAAACAAAGTGACAATCTCTTTATAATAATGATTATTTCTCATGGACAATCCAAACCAACAACATTACATTAGTTACATTAATGATAAAGGTTACATTAATATAAACTAGTACAGCTACTAACATGAAAAAAATGGAATCATATTTTCTGAGAAAGTATTGTTATCATTTTGTGTGTTGCAACATCAGTGCAACAGTCTGATATAATGACCCCCCCCCCCAATTAAGTATCTTCAATAATTCTAAGAAACAAAATAAGAACGAACATTGCAGATTCAGGAGAAGTATACTGTTGCAATTTATGAAATTATTGAATAGCCAAGAGACTTTATAATATAATATGTCCTTCAAACCTCTTTCTCATAAAACAATTTGAGTTAGGCTATTGTGTTCCACATTACTGAAACTGACCTCTGACTGACCTGCTGTGGAGCACACTGGAGCCAATTATGGGCTGTAGAGTTTTGTGACATGAACTTTGCAACCTAGTCACTGCACCATTGCCCTGACAATGTCATAAAACATTTTCTTTATTATTCACACTCAGTACATGTATCTTTCCTTCTAACTTCATTATGAAATCTTTTGTACAGTCAATAAAAACTATATGATTGTGTTGGAAATACAATGATAAAACAGTGGAACAAAAAGGTTACATTAATATAAACTAGTACAGCTACTGACATGAAAAAATTGGAATCATATTTTCTGTGAAAGTATTATTAGCATTTTGTGTGTTAATTTTTGTCTGTGTGCTATAAGCCCTCTATCTTGTATTCTGTAAAATAAATTTCCTACTTGTTTCAACTGCAACACATTGTTTTCCTTGTAATCACCTGTTACCTTGGCCCTTTGATCCTGTTTTGAGGTCAGTATTGCCTCGGAGAAAAATATCCAGTATACTTGAAACTATTAAATACCATCTCTCTCTTGCATAGAGAATTGTCAAATCTGCTGTAATAATATTGCTTTCTCAATGTATTTCGCTAGACAGGCCAACTGTTACCTGCGTTATATTCTTGCATCTTAATTTCATATTATGTAATGACTAAGCTTTGAATATATTTGATGAAAACATAACAAATTTGTACAAAAAAATTAATTGGGTATTCACTTTCCACTCGCTGTTAGTTCTATTGAAAACCTAGTAAATCATAATAAGATGCTAACAAACAGGTTGTGTAGACCTGTTTAAAGTTTAAGCTATTTTTTTCTCACAATTTTGCAGTACTGATTAATACTTCTACAGCAATAGAAATGTGTCATAACGTGACATATTTTGTCACATTGACTTTGCTAAAATACATAAAGTAATTTTTTCTTCTCATCACACATTTAAGTCCTTAGTTCAGACATTGTTCAATATTAGGACAGAGTGTTGGACATGGATTGGGAAATATGAACTCATGAAATTAGAAACTTCAATTGTTCACTTCTGTTATTCACTTCATTCATTGTAGCTATACTTCACATTTATTTCAGGAAACTTCAAGATACATTCACTTTGGCTTGTAAATTCAACAGTGAATGTGTTTATTGCCAAAATTCATTCAATGGGTTATGTGCTTGAGTTATGATTTGATGCATGGTTCATACTTCAGATGCATTTTTTGTTTAATTCTAGTTGCCAACTAGATTCCAGATGTAATTCAAGGTGTTTATTGTCACCTATACCAATACCTCATGACTTGGATACATACGTCTCCTGTTGTTTTACCTCTTCCAGAAGATTGACAAATTGATTTACTCATGCAATTGGTTGAAGATAGCAAATTTTATGTTTATATAGTTTTTTGCCAAATCAACAATGGCAATAGCACTTGAGTGCAACAGTAGGAAATTATATTAAAACATTGTACGCATATTTATATGACAGAAAATATGTTTATTTTTTTGAATAAATATGACTAGGCTAACTAGTGGACTAAATCTAACCAATGCTGGATAATTTGACAAGCTAAATAGCACCAGATCTGATTAGTATTTGCACCATAAAAAAAGCTAAATTAGGCAGTTGACAAACTTCTTGAAAGAAGGCAGTAAGAAACCACTTCTTATATCTCATCTAAGAAAAATGCATAGAGGTCTTAGTGGAGTCACTAAACAAATTAATAAGACTATGCAGTCAAGTATGTTGCTTCTTTTGGTCTAAATATGGTATTGCAATAGTTAAAGTGCAGTATTGTAGGCAAACTCTGCCCGCTGCCAGGAGTTTGATCCTGATGGGACTCAAGATTGACTTAGTCTTCCATCCATCCTTCAGAGGTTGGTAAAGGAAAAGTTTTGTTCAATAGATTTCAAATAGTTCATATACTATCATTATTGATTCCATAAAATTATTCATGCTTTCGTATAGTTTGGAGCACATAATATATTATAATATTTATATAGCTATTAGTGGTTGTTGTTGTTTTTCATAAAGTGTATGTATTGCAGAAGCAGTTCAGAAATATCAAGGCTGTTCAGTTTCAGCTCTTTTGGCATACAATGCAACTCCTTAAAATATGAATCCTATTTTTTATTGTCTTGTTTTAGGATTAGTGGTTTTATTACTGAGTTACTTATTTTTTATTGCATATTGCTCTCGACTCCCTCAAAAATAAAAAGTAGAATTATCACAATCATACTAATTATGAAAATAACCTGCCCTGCCATTCTCAGACAAGCCACAATTCTATAATTAGTTTTAGGGCTTTGGCTTTGCTAAAGGAAGCCAAGAAACCAACAGTGATATAAACTCAATTTTTTCCATTGAGTTATCTTTTCAGCCAGCAGATCAAAGGACAACAACAGCTGATCTGGGGCTAGTGTACCAAGACCATGGCACTGGAAATTTTCTGTGGACAAAGCTCATGATCTTCATGTGGGGCCAAATGGATGAATTAAAACTAGAAGGTAAGTTAATCAAGACGAACCATGATGAATAGGCATTTTGGTATGGGGCTATAAATTCAGAATAGAGACAAAGTATACTCAGTTTAGTATCTTATTATATGAAATGTCAAAGTATTCTTTAAAAAATAATAATTCCAGGATGAAGAATCTGTAACAAAGTTTCCTAGGTTTGGTGACTTCCAGCACATCCTAGGCATGTTTACCCAATATTATCTCTAAAATCTGATTTGATTTATTCATTGTGATAGTTTATTCAAAGTCCTAATAAGCTACTGATGACTGTGTCATGAAGAGAAAGTGTGTTTTGTAAGGAAATGGATTTAAATTGTTTGAATTATCTACCTGGAGACAAATTGGAATCAGAAAAAAATAATTTGAAAAAAAAACAGGGGGAAATAAATTGCAATTTAATGTGTTTCTGAACTTTATATTGAGCAAAAAAAAAAGATGACTGGAACTTAAACTGTGTTGACAGAAAAGTCAATTAAAAGGACACTAGACAGCAGATAGCACAATGGGCAATGTAACAAATGCTGACAGTAGTAGGCAGCCTGTCACCCGACCAGACCAAAAAAAGAGAGAGAGATTGGGAATCAATGTGAGAAAATTTATCCAAAGGTCTCAAAGAAATTCATCAAAAAAGATATTGGGGAAAAGCTCTGGAGTTGGTGGTTTGATGCCAGCTGCAATCTTTCAATGATACTTCCTCATTTTCTGCATTCTGCATTGTTTCAGATCAGAGAATGTCAGTCATAAATGAATGGAGGACTGTCACCTGTGAGAAGCAAATGGTCCACATCAGCAATTAGCAAAGGCAGGGCTGAGAGATGCTGCTTTACCATATTTCAATATGTAGGGAGGCACAGGTTTCCTGTTCCTGATCTTACAGCTGGATAATAGCCAGTAGAAGACTTTCAACCCTTGTTTAGAAGCCAGCCTTCTATTCACAGCATGGCCCTAATCAGTGTAGAGTCTACATGTGCTTCCAAGTATAGAGGTAATTGCTCTTTATTTTAGCAAAGGATGGTTTAGGTCAGCCTTGGTTTAAAGACAGAAAGATTAGCATTTACAAAGAAATTGAGGAGATAACGTATTTCATAGAAATAATTAAGTGTGACTCCATTATCTAACTATTTTAATTTTTTATTTACCTCCCCCATCGCAAAAAACTATGTCTTCATAAGATATAAATATTTATATTAGGAATGAACTGTAAAATCCTTCAATTATACCTGTCAAGAACTTTTCTATTCTAATCTTTCAACACGTGTCAGTTGTGAAAAAACCCCAAGTATCATAGTTTGTTCATTTGCTTTTATTAATGATTTGCATGTGTTACTTCTATTTTTTTTATTAACCACTATTTTTATGTCTTGATTGAAAAGGAATATGAACAAATGTTATAGTGCCTATGGCATTTGTATAGAAAGAAAATCACAGGTGCACATAATGGATCACTTTCCTCTATCTGGATCACTTTCCTCTATCTGGTTTAATGAGTAACCTGGACAATTGTAGATATAACTGCTGGCAATCAGCAGAATTAGCCTGCATTCTAACCACTGTACCACCACAGCAAACCTATTGCTGTGGTGGTACAGTGGTTAGAATGCAGGCTAATTCTGCTGATTGCCAGCAGTTTGACTCTGACCGGCTCAAAGTTGATCAGCTCCAGTCTTCCGAGACCAGAAAAATGAGGGCCCAGATTGTTGGGGACAATATGCTGATTCTGTAAACAGTTTAGAAATGGCTGTAGAACACTGTGAAGCAGTAAATAAGTGTAAGTGCTATATCTATTTGCAGCTGTTTCCTCTAGTTAAGGTAGGGGATTTCCTGCCAACATTATAAGATTTTTCTTTGGATATATTCACAGACATTTAATTAATATAGTATATAAATCCACATGCAGATGCAAAAAAAATTAATCAGGATAACTAAAAAATAGCCTGTAGTCTGTCATGTAAATTTAGCTTACCAAGGAAACCAAAACTGAACAGGGTCCAAACAATCATACTATTAACCCAAAGCTAGCAGATTGCAGCAAGTCAATGAGAGCTTGTATTTAGGTATATGGATATCTAGATACAGTATATTTGCAAGACACAAAAGGTTACATGAATATTATATATACATTTATTTTCGCTTATTATGTATAGTAGAAACCCTGTATTTTACCTCATAGTCTACATATGCTGTGGAAAATTTCTATGATTTATGTTTTGAAAAAATAAGTTATTACTTATTATATATCAGACAAATAGCTATGCTACATTGTGGCAGGGTGAAAAAAGGTACAGTACATGCCTTAATTATCCATTTGACGTGCAATACCAAATTATAATTTGTCATTGATCTGCAATTCTACCCAAATAAATCATAGTTTGCTGACTCAGATATATTGGCAAAATTTTGTGTTAAAAGGAAGTAATTATTTGAATCATAAAGTTTTCAACATGTACCTTTTCTCTTGATTTACCATTCTTTATTTATCTGGTTATCCTAAAATATCACTAGATGATATTTCCAGTGGTGGTTTCTATTCCACTTTTTGATTTACAGTGAATTTCTTCTGTTGAAATGCAATATTCATCCAATTCTTTCCTAGAACTGTAGTTGTAAATGTAAAATACAACCAATAAGACTATTATGCAATTTAGTAGACGATTATTTATTTACTTTTATTCCTTTTCATTATTTTTTATAAACAATACAAGCTGGCAACCATATCCAACACATCTTCCTCCTTCTATTTTCCTCACAACAACCGTGTGAGGTGTCTACTAATAATCACTATTCTGGTTTTTCAGGGGATTGGATTATAGATTAAATCTTGGCAGTTTCTTTGGAATATTAGCATACATTGATCCTGGTGTAAGAACAGTGAATAATTTCACCCTAAATTATTTGTTTTCAAGAAGGTCTTTTTGTTATTAACCAAAAAAGAAAAGGTTCTAATCAATAACGAAGTCCTTCAAAATCTGTAATTCCCTGGGTTAAAAATTAACAGGGAATTAACAGGGATAGCTCACCAGAAAATTATTCTAAAATATATGTAACCAGAAGCAATCTGTGCCATATTCCCGCTCTTCCAATTTCTGAGTTTGGGACTGGAATGATCAGCTGTAAACCAACCCACACTCCAGAATTTCAATATTAAATATTCATAGCATGAAAATGTAGCAGCTGATAAATATTGGACTAAATAGACAGTTTCAGTGTGCAAAAGGCAGGCTAGTCTGGCCAATGAGTTTTAAAAAGCTATCAGCTGTATAGCCAATATCTGTCTCATTTCTTAGTGCATAATATTGGTTTTAACAGTAGCATATATGTGATTTTCTCTGCCCTTAGTACAAGTAATTGGGTGCTTTTCAAAATTAAATTTTTATTCCCTACAGAAATGTTGAACAAAATATCTAGTCTGGTGGCTCTGATTCAAATTATAATTAAGTTCCCAGCTATTAAAATGCTGGTTACTTACTTGGGGATGATGGAGTCTACAGAGAATAAAAAGACAGGGGAATCATTATGGTATAAGATAAGGCACTGAGAATGGAAAGCTATACAAAATGGATTAAAAGTGCATAATGCAACAGTATGAGATTATCTTGAGATGCTGTCTTTGTCTAGACAGATATTATAGTTGTAAAAACTGCAAAAGGGTATGGATAAATTACAAAGGTAAGTTTGTAGGAAACTATATTTTTCTTTTTAAAAATACCTTTTTCAGCTATTAGGTGATACCATATGCAATATTCTTCATGGGTTTATGTCACCCCATCAGCCAAAGAATTCTCCCTGGTGGTCCAGGAACACAAACTTCTTCACGATTCCTCCACCTGTGGGACAAAGCCCCCACTCTCTTGGCATTCCTTAAAAGTACAACATCCCTTGCATCTTTTAAATTTACCATACTATTTTTTATACTTTTAATATTTTATTTTACACCTTCCAGAGTTCCCTTGGGAGGGAGATGGCAATTTTTAAATATGATATATAGATAGATAATAGATAGATAGATAGATAGATAGATAGATAGATAGATAGATAGATATCAGCATATTTCAACTAGGTATGGATAGGAAATTCATCTGTGATTCTTCTTCTTCTCCTCCTCCTCCCCTCCTCCTCCTCCTCCTCCTACTTCTTCACCATTATCATTGTCTAGCCACTGCAAGATATTTCCAACCAATATGGTCCTGAGCTTTCTTTGAGATGATTATTATACATGAAAAATATAGATAGGTGAATTGGATGATGATATCAATCAGAAGAACAGAGAATAAAAGGGCATAGGAGCATTTCTTGATTGTGGAGTCCGAAGTTTCTCCACTTTACGTTAAAAGACTATCTCTGTTCAAATGTACTCCTCCATTGTCTTTGATTGCAAGAGAGATTCAATGAGGACAGGAATGCATAGGAGAGACTTCTGCATTATGTAGAATCACCTCATAGATGAGGTTTACTGTATCTTTTCAATACTTACTTTTCATTATCATATAAAAATTATTTATTTATTTATTTATTTATTTATTTATTTATTTATTTATTTATTTAATTTGTCAAGAAGTACAAGGAGACAGTATCAGTATAGACATATGAATGTATAAATGTATGAATGGTAATCTGTTTGTACAGATATTTTCATTGCTGTCTTGCTGGATATGAAAAGGAGGAAGTAGAGAATTAAAGCAAAATTTGAGATATATTTATAACAATCCTAAAAATACTATGTAGCCTATTTGATAAGCACGCTGAAATTTCAAGAGTTTTCCACAGCTGCCAAATTAATCTATTTGTTTTGTTTTTACTCCTGGCTAGGGAAATGTGGGAATTGTAATCTAACACATTTGTAAGAAACCAGGCTGGAGACAGAATTATACCCCAAATGTTTGTTTTTTTAATAGTTAAAGAAATGTTGCTCTCTGGTTAATTGAATAAGAGGGTAGAGCTTTATCTACTGCCACTGATAGTAGGTTCCATATATAGAATTACTTTATATCTGCCTTTATGTCTAGATTTATCTCTATAACCAAGTACATAACTGAGAACAGCTCTGGGCTCTGACATAATCAAATTATCTGAGAACCTTTTGATATGGAATATTCATCTTGATTTCTCATTGTTTAAAATATGAGGTTGTTTCTGCATTATACTAAAAAAGGAGACAGAACCATGTTTCCAAGTGATAAATAGGGAGTTGAAATAATCTTTTCATGCTTTCTGTGCTGTAACAATCTTGAGGTATGAATATGTATAAACAGAAATAAATTGTAGCCAAGAAGAGACTGCTGTGTTATCTTAAAATGTGATTCAGCAGAGGGTTCTGTATCCTTTAATCCATGCCTGTCTATCTTTCTTTTGTTATTTTTTTAAAATCTAGGAATGCACCCCTGCTAGTTTATTTTCAGATGTACATTTACAAACATCATTTTGCTGTATGTACTGCGGGGGTGGGGGGTGGGATTGCATAGGGGCCCTGGCTGGAAGCCCTGTTTTAAGTAGAACAGCCATATTCAAATTAAGATTCTGATTTAGTTATAAGTGGCAACATCATCAACATTAGCATAACTTATCATTTATAGAAATACCTCTATGATTTTCCAGGTGCTGAGCATGACCTTGTGCACAGGTGTACCCTCTGAAGAGGGAGGGAGGGAAGGAGGGAGGGAGGGAGGGAGGGAGGGAGGGAGGGAGGGAGAGAGAGAGAGAGAGAGAGAGAGAGAGAGAGAGAGAGAGAGAGAGAGAGAGAGAGAGAGAGAGAGAAACAAAATTGGGGGAAGGAATTTCCATAAGGAATAAAGATATGGATATAGTATACACTGGAAGAAACATATGAAAGTTATTTAACAGCTAATGTCAAGAAAATAATCCTAGAAGTCAAAAGTATGTTCTAACCAAGAAGATGTGGTGGCTCTGGACCAGTGACTGGTCCCTTTGGTGAATCCTGCAATCAGCTCCCCCATTTAATGTGGCAGCCTGGGCAATTGCTTTGGTTGTTTATATGGAAAGACCATGTAAGTGTTGAGAAAAGGTTTTAATAAGCAATAAAGTTCAAAGACTATGCCTGGCAAAGAGAAAATACCAATAGCCTTCTTTTTTTAGTTGTGTGTTATATAGATACCTTTTATATATTCAGGATGATGGGGCTTTGAACATCCCAATGAAGCTAAGAACCTTGCCTTCATGAATGTGCATCTCAGAAATGTCTGTTCCAAGCCAGACACATGCAAACTCAGAGGAGTTTACTTACAAGTCTTCAGATTTGTGCATTTATAAATCAAGACAGACAGGTGTATGCACAACATTCCTATTATAGCTTACTTTAAAAAATTTCAAACAACCCAAGTCCAAAAGGAGAAGCAGAGATACATTTAAGTCACAATGAAGAAGTCCAGGAATCCAAATGTGAGTTGCCAACTGGTCTGGATTCAAAGTTTCCATAGGCAATTAGATCAAGAGATACTGAGTTCAAGTAAGTGGAGTAGTTGTTTCCAATAGCAGATGCAACAACAATCAAAGACAGAAATACCTTTGATGGACAAGAAGCTGTTCCAAACTCCTTTTTGCTGCTCAGCTCTTGGTGGAACATGTTCTAGGGCTGGTGGTAGATCCTGGATCTGGGCCCTCATCACTTGAGGCTGCCAGCTGCTCTGCATAATCCAGGTATCTGAATGCTAATCTCCACCCGAGACCGGTGTTCATCTGACACCTCCAGATTATCCCCCACCTGCTTTTCCTGGCATTAACCCAAGCAGATCTTATAAGAAGGCCTATCAGATCAGATCAGACTGAATCTAATGAAACACTTAATCAGAAGAGCATCAGATCTTCAATTATTTATTTATTTATTTATTTATTTATTTATTTATTTATTTTATTTGTCAACAAGTACAAGAAAACAAGTTACAGTATAGATATAGACATGACACATGAAAAAAAATTGACACAATTAAAAAGAAATAAATAAGCAAAATATAGCCATAAACACATAAAATGAGTACATATAAATGGGAACAGTAGATCAGGGGTGGTAGGCATGCTTATGCACGCCCCCTTAGGGACCTCTTAAAAACATGAAAGGTCCATGGTAGACAGTTTAAGGTCTTCCTTAACTATGGATAAGTACATCATAGAAGAAATGTAGAATCCATTAATATGAACAAAAGGGTGTCTAAGTCAGAAAAAGGGAGGGAGGGAGATCTCAAGCACAAGGCAAGCTAATCAACATTACCATTCCTAACTTTGTGCTGCAACCACAGATGTGCACAGAAAATAAAAACAAAGACATCATTCTGAATATGTTATGCTGGAATGCTAAAGTTGGAAGCCAAACAACATTTGGAAAAGGGAAAAAATTAACAGGTATATGCAACAAAGCAGGCTATTGATTGGTTATTACAATTCTGCCCAGAAAACATAGTGTGTATAGGAAATACCTTCAGAAACCTGAAAAATGATGGTGGACATCATTGACTAGACTGACTGAAAAGTCAGTCACCAAAACCAAAGCTTGGTGCTGGTTGAAGTTTAGATCCCCAATGTCTCCTTGCAAAATTACAAATTCAAACAAAGAAAACAAAATCAGACAAACAAAATATAATCTCAGCAGTATTCTATATGTTTATGTAGCAAAAGTAAAGGATAGTTTAAATGGATTAAATTTTATAAATGAAGTGCCTGAACTGAACTTTGTGTTCATCATTAAGAGAAAGTGAATAACCATTTCTTATCAAGCAAAATACAAAAGAGCCTGGTGGCGCAGTGGACTAAACTGCCGCTGTTAAAGTAGTATTTAGCTGCCAGCTGTCTGCAATTACTGCGAGTTCAATTCTCACCAGGCTCAAGGTTGACTCAGCCTTCCATCCTTCCGAGGTAGGTAAAATGAAGACCCGGATTATGAGGGCAATAAGATGACTTTTATAAAATAGAATACCGTTCAGGGGGGGCCTGAGGGGGACCCTACTAAGCAGATATATACAAAAGTATGAAGGCTATTGTTTAATGCATTGTAAGCCACCCTGAGTCTTCGGAGAAGGGCGGCATATATAAATCGAACTAATAAACAAACAAACAAACAAACAAACAATAAAAGAAGGTTAAAGGGCTCTTCTCTGAAAGCAAAAGCATGAGAAGTGGAAGAAAAATTATCCAACTAAACACTAAGAGAAAATATAACAAAACAGGAATTTAAAAGACCGATTACTAAAGGCTTTCACAATAGGACACAAAAAGAAAAGAATGGATCAATATGATGATGGTTAGTAAAAAATGATTTTTAAGAAGGTATGAAAATTGCATGGCAATAGAGAAATAGAGATTTAGAAAAATAAATATTTACTAATATTATTGTGAATTTCTAGATTCTAACAAGGTTTATTGATGAGCAAGGCAAAATGACTACTCAGACAGGAGCACCTGGATTTGGGGGGAAAACGATGGAAAGACTTCAGTCAGGGCCGGATTTAGATGAAAAGAGGCCCTAGGCTATTCCACTTATGAGGCCCTTTCACCTCCCATTTTTAAGTTTGTAAATTACATGAGAGATAATCTCATGTATCTTGAGGCCCTAGGCTGAAGCCTAGTTAGCCTATAGGAAAATCCGGCCCTGACTTCAGTATACCATATAAAAAAAGGGACCCTTGAAAGACAAAATCTGAATATGCCAAAACCATTACTTACAGCTTTAAGAGGAATATCCAACATTATAATACAATTACAAAGTTAATTAAATAACTAAATGCAATTTAAGGTATAAATCTTATTGCCATAATTGCCTACTAGCATGTCCATCTTCTAAGAATCTATATAGGATATCATCAAATAAAAACTCAGAAACATAATATGGAGAAGGAAAGAAGGAAGGAAGAAAGGAAGGAAAAACAAGGATTAGATTAAGATATAAGCAAACTAACAGTTCTTTAAGCAGAACATTATAGTATCCAAAGCAGCTTAACAAATTTATCTGTTTATTAGTTTAGTAGTAAAAATAGTAAAAAAATAACAAAATAAGTAAGAATCACTTTTGGAAATTATTGAGAAGATGTTGACGGGCCTCAGCTAGAGCTATTCAAGAAAGAAAATAAGGACAGAAAATGAAAGGTAGTTTCCAATCTTCTGACTTAAGGAGAACATTGAATGATGCCAACAGAGATAGAAAGAGATGTTGATTATGTAGATCTAGGTGGAAATTCAATAAATTTTGCTTTCTACAAATTGAGTGTTAATCTGGTATTTAATCAGACATGTCTATAAAACAGGCTGAAATATTAGCAAGGCAAGGGGGATGACAAAAATGAAGACAGAGATAGATATTGCTTAAGTAACAACAGCAATGCCTATCAAAAGAAAATCAGATTATGAACAGTGGGGAAAAAAGGCCAAAAATTGAAATAGGAATAAAATAAAGGAAATATAGTGTGAAAAACCTCCAAAGAATTTGATTCAGCAATTTGAAAAATAGTAGAACTCAAATCTGATCATACTATTCAATGTGATTCAATTTTGAAGGAGAGAGGTAAGATCTCATCAGGCCAGAGTAATCTCATTTGCGTCTGAATTTGGGATACAGCAGACTGATGCACATCCATAAATCAGAACACAGTTGCCTTTCTCAAAAAACAGAATAAAAGGCAAAAACGAATGTGATGTATTGTGACTTGGGTGTTCTAGGGTGAGAACTAACAGGTAGTCCTTGATGCACAACCATTCATTCAGCGACTACTCAAAGTTACAATGGTGCTAAAAAAAGTGACTTGTAACCAGTCCTTGCACATGTGACTGTCACAGTTCCCCTACATGATCAGCTGATCAAAATTTGGGTGCTTTGGCCATTTGCATGCATTTATCATGGCTGCAGCATCCTGATTACCATTTGCGACCATCCCAGCTGGCTTCCAACAAGCAAAATCAATTAGGGAAGTTGGTTTTGCTTAATAGCCATGTGATTCGCTTAACAACTGCAATGATTTGCTTAACAACTGTGACAAAAAGGTGCAACTCACTTAGCTGCCTTGCTTAGCAATAGAAATTCTGGTCACAACTGTGGTCATAAGTCGTGGTCTACCTGTATTCCTTATTCATGTGCGTGTGCGCGCACACACACACACACACACACACACACTTATTTATTTATTTACAGTTTGGTTACAACATTATTTATTTATTTACAGTTTGGTTAAAAGAATTATTGAATTACCAAAGGAAAATATTAGTTTATTAAGCAACCATTTATTAAGAAAAGACATACATATTCACATCCAAAATACAATCTATAGTATCTAATTTATCCAACTTTGAATTTTCAATGTATTAGACCAGTGATGGCTAACCTTTGCCGTCATGTGCCAAAAGCAGGGGGAGTGCGGGACGGTCACATGTGTGCATGCCCACACCCATAATTCAATGCCCGACCCGCTTTTGAAACGTGAGGGCACAGTGGGCCTGGTAGGCCTGTTTTTCACCCTCCTCAGGCTCCAGAGTCTTTCTAGGAGCCTGTGGAGAGCAAAAACAGCCCCGCCCGTAGGCCTTTTGGAGGACAGAAACGGCCAATTTCTCGACTTCTGGTGGGACCAGAAGACCTGTTTTTCACCCTTCCAGGCTCCAGAGTCTTTCTAGGAGCATGGTGAGGGCAAAAATGACCTTCCCCACTTCCCTGGAGGCCCTCTGGATGCCGAAAACAGCCTATTTCCCAACTTCTGGTGGGCCCAGAAGGACCCAAAATCAGCTGGCCGGTGCATGCATGCAGCTGGCCGGTGCATGCATGCATGCTGGAGGCCGGTGCATGCATGCATGCTGGAGGCCGGTGCATGCATGCATGCTGGAGTTGAATTAGCAATATTCACGTGCCCACAGATACGGCTCCACGTGCCACTTGTGGCACACGTGTCATAGGTTCGCGATCACAGTATTAAACAGTTAGTAACAGGAACAGTTTCTAAATGGCCAGGTTCCTATTTCAGCCAAATATTAAGCCAAATCCAGATGGAATTCTTCAAAAACAAAAAAAACTACCTAATGCTAATAAAGAGATGTTTCATAGAATCTAGTAATGAGTAGATTGGGGCAACTCTCCAAAATATCACTAGAAAGCACTGACCTATATCAAAGATACCAGTAAGTTACCAGAAATTTTATGTCAATTTAATTTACCTGTAGCCCTTAGACCTAATTTCAACACTCCACAAATAAGAACACGGAACTCAAAAAGAGAGCTGTTTGCCCCTTCCCCTCATCCTGCTGCTTGGAAAAACTAAAAAGGGAGTGGAACACAAGAATAGAGGGGTTGTCAGAAAGAGAATGTATCCTTACTCATTGTAAATTTTGGTTTCTCCCTCTCTCTCTCTCTCTCTCTCTCTCTCTCTCTCTTTCCACCCCCCCCCCCAAGGTTGATTGGAGGGAACTTTTGCCTTGTTTGCTCTGCCATATGTGTGAGTGAAGAAAAAAGTCAAAGAAGAAGGGCATAGAATAATTTAGCTCATGAATAGAATAGAATAGAATAGAATAGAATAGAATAGAATAGAATAGAATAGAATAGAATAGAATAGAATAGAATAGAATAGAATAGAATAGAACTAGAACTCTTTATTGGACACACAAGGAATTTGCCTCCGGTGCACATGTACACTCTATATACACAAGCATACAATGTACATACAAACAGAATGGGTCTTCCATTGCACTGTGTAGCTTAGGATAACATTTCCCCCCCTAAGTAATCACACAGTTTTCTAAAATTTCTGAGGGTTCAGTCTTATAAAACCAGAAAGTTAAGGTGAGATTAAGTTATCGATACCAATATTAAGCCAGTCCGGAGAGATTCCTTTTTCTCCACAATTTCCATTTGCAGATTTGCTTTGTTTTTATTCCCACATTTTCTCTACTTCTGTAATTTGAGACTGCGGTTTCAGCTTTTCAAAAATGACTTCCCCCCCACTGGCTTCCTCAAAAGAGTTCCACTCACTGCTCTTTTACAGAGTTTATCAGCAAGGACACTGTCATTTCATAATGGGTTCCTGTTGCTACTCAAATGAAAATGTCATGGCAGCGTGTGAGACTTAGATTGAATTGATCTTTGCAGCTTCTGTCATGGTGACATTATGTGAGTCATTTGATCTAACCGTTGACTGTGCTCCAAGTAGATGGATGGGAAGTAGGCTGCATTAAGACTTGGCCTTAAAGCAGTTGGCTAATCAGAATTGGTCATATAGTAATTGCGTGGACTCATACTGACCTATAATTACTCTATATGGCAAAACCTTTTCCAATCTTATTTCTAACACTTTTGCAATATCTCTGCAATTATACTTATCTTCTCCAGGAGGCACAATTATATAGTTATTTGTGTGCTGTAAAAACTTTTAAGTGAAATATAAAGTTGAATCCAATATTTTTGGCCCAACCATGTGTAATATTTCTGTGGTTTGCAGTTTGAAGAGAGCACAGAAGATTGCAAAAAAAGTGCAGTTTTTAGACAGAAGCCTTGAAATGACAGGGAAATGAAGTGCAGGGTGTCTGGAATTTAAATATGTGCATATGGTTATCAAAATGGCTCAAGATCGGAGGGGCTCTTAAGCAAAGTAATTTCTAATAGATATGTAATTCCAGTTTACCCAGGATGATTATGAGCCACCCACCATATCTGGAAGGAAAAGAAGCATTGTGTCATCCTCAAGACAACCCCAGCCAGCAGCTACTTACAGTTTCCATCTATTCACTGGCTCAGTGTCAAAAGTAGTATTTCTGTCTTGTGCCAGATTTTGTGCACAGGGCTGTGCATGTGTCCGTGTGTGCGTGTGTGTGTGTGTGTGTGTGTGTGTGTGTGTGTGTGTGTGTGTGTGTGTTAGTCAAGACTAATGTTAGCAATGGCCCACCAGAGTGCAGCCTGCTAATTTCAGGAATTGATCCTGGTCCAGTCCTTTTGGTGCAGCGTTAGGGAGGTTTTCTGATTGAAAGTTATGTTTAGCATCCAGTCAGAAAATGCATATATTCATATCTTTCTCTCATAATGATATTCTGCTTTGAAGAAGGGAAAGTTTAACTGCTGCTTTCTCTAATTAGCAAAGTAGCAGTGAGGAAAAGCAATCCTTTACCACCTCTTTTTTTTTTAACTGACTGCATTACAGATCAATGGTTTCTTGCTGTTATTTGTAATATGACACCAGTGATCTGAAACAAGTTTGCTCAAATGGAAGGAAAAGCTACAAAGCTTTCCTATCTAACAGTCACTAAAATTGGGAATAGCCAGTAGACAGACTATGGCCCATGTTATTCATGGGCTATTATGCACAGAACAGTCACACTGGAGGTTGCTCAAATTGAGCTATAAATTGCCTGATCCTGTTCTAAAGTAACATCTGAAGGAGAACCTTGTGTATTTCTTTTTACTGGTGAAATGGTAGCTTTTTTTTTTTTTGTATTATCAAGAGAACAAGGAGGTTTACTATCTTGTTACTGCATACTGATATTTCTATAAAATCATCCTTGGCTCCATAAAATGATATACAATATATAGGCAAGGCTTAACTAATCATTCAGGACAGTGAAAGAAACCTCTGTGTTCTTGGTGGCAGTTTTTGTTCTCCAAAATGTTTCCAGAAGATGAACATGGTGATTTCTTCACAAGTTTTCTGAGAGGTGCCTCTATTGCAGTGATACTTCGATGCGTGTTAGCGGTTGTACAGATAAGGATTAGAAAGGTTCTGCAATCCATTTCAATTTATGATTCCAACTGCACATTAATTGGGATTCAAGTATCACAAAGTTGCCCAGATTTGGTTAAGATCTGAAAGTATTTGCTATATAAATGAATACTACTAGTACAACTGATAAACTATATCCTAAGCAGGCTTTGTTGTTGTTAAAGAAAGGCATTATTGGGCTTTCTAGGGCTGACATATTTCTACTTACAACAAACTAATTTTGCCCAAATTTTGCATAAAGTAAAACTGCCTTTCCCCATTTCTGCCCATAAAAATAACATAACAATTTGCTTTCCTTTCAAAATGTCTAGAATTTCTTGCCTCTGGCAGTTACTTCAAATAACCTTTTAATGGGACTAAAATGGATTCCATCACATATTTCTACTAAGATTAGTAACGTAATTCCTGTAAACTGTTTTGGATGATTATTCCTGCATACAAGTAGTTCTCAACTTATGACTATTTGCTTAATGATGGTTTAAATTAACAATGGCTTGAAAAAGGTGCTTTATGGCCTATAAAGCACTTCTGTTTATTACAAAAGTCACACACAATCATGTGAGTTCTTTCATGATTGTATAAGAATCATGATCTGGATGCTTGGTAACCTGTTCACACTTATAGCCAATTGCCAAGGGCCTTGCAATCTTGTTATTACCTTTTGAAATCTTCCTTGCTGGCTTACCCAGAAAGTCAGTGGGGAAGCTGGCAGGGAAGATTGCAAGTTGTTGCCACCTGCTGAGAGGACTTCATCTCGATTCTGGGAGCTGGCTGAAAGAACTGCTTGCCAAAGACAATCTCAGTAGGAATAGCAATCTGAGCAGGCATGGAGCTGAAATCCTTAGGCAGGCAGCTTCATCAGACGGCCCCCAAGACCAAAAAGAAGCCAAAATTGGAGCAGGATTTAAAACCCCTGGATGGAAAGGCAGCATGGTAAGATGAGGAACACAAGGTGCTATAGGGTGGGGGAGGCTCTGGGAGGTTCAGTACACATTATGTATGAGTGTCTCTTTGCTCAGGGGTTGAAAATCCTATTTATATTTTGGAGGGAGGATTTTCAGCTCCTGAGCAAAGAGACAATTGCACATAGTCTGTGCTGGGCCTGCTAAGGTCTTCCTACTCCACTGAGACATCTTGTACTCCTTACCTGGGACTCCATCTGCTTAATGGATCACTAAATTACTTAATAATTGCAATTGGAAGTGCTGGGATTGTGGTTGCTGAAATAAGCAGTCATGAGATGCCTTATGTCACAACATAGTCCGTGAGGACTAGCTGTATTGCAATAGTAATAGTGTAGTGTTTTTACTTAGAGTAGGACAAATTTCTGTAAGCTAACTGATTACTTTAGTTGTTTCTCACTATATATGGAACTTTTGTTTCACATTTCATATAAATCAAGCTCATTTGCACTTCTCAAACTTCATATGAAAACAAAAATGCAGTTAGCACTCATTGCACTTTTCTGAATTTTATGTTGTTTTCTTCTGAACGTTAGGATAAATTGTGAATAAGGTACACAAGAAATGTGTTTACAAAAATATGTATATTAGGCAAATAACATGGAAAATGTGTATAATGTTCATGCTTTTAGATATAAATTGATCTTTATATTACAATTGAGGTGAGATAGGATACGACAAACTAATTTAAAAAAAATGCAAACATAGAGAAAAATACAAAATTCTTCATCTCTATCTTCACCTAAAGCTAATGTCACAGAAGTAAGAGATTATAAGTAAAACTTCCTGCTGCTATCAAATGACCTTATAAGGACATCCGCCGGGGGATTGATAGATTCCACCGGCGGGAGATTTAAACAGTTGTCATTGGCCGGCGGGCATGCCTGAGCAGGATATAAGGAGGCTCAACAGCCCAGCCGGCAGTCCAGTTTGTACTTCAATAAAGGTTCTGAATGGACAGCAGCTGAGTCGCGCTTCTTTCCGGCGCCGAGCTAACACTGGCGACGAAGGACTGAAGAAGAACCGACGAGCAGGGGATGCACAATTGGATAAACTAATCGCCCAGGGCATCCTTGAGCCGATCGATCATGCTGCATGGGAGACTCCCATTGTGACCCCCATGAAGCCGGATGGATCAGTGCGCATCTGCGCTGATTATAAGTGTACCATCAATCAGGCGTTGCAGCAGAGCGCATATCCGGTGCCAGTGGTGCAACATCTGTTGCACTCACTAGGCAAGGGATCAATTTTCGCCAAACTGGACCTGGCGCAGGCATACCAGCAGCTGCCAGTGGGCCAGACAACTGCGGAGGCACAAACGATTGTCACGCACCGGGGCGCCTTTAAATGCAACAGGCTCCAGTTCGGAGTCAGTGCCGCCCCGGGGATATTTCAATCGATGAAGGAATGCCTTCTCCAAGGCATTCCAGAGGTGGTGCCCTACTTTGATGACGTCCTAGTCTCAGGGACGTCGGAATCCCAACTAATGGAATGGCTCAGGCTCGCCCTGCAGCAGTTCCAGGCGAAGGGACTATGAGTCCGACGGGACAAGTGCGTGATCGGAGTCAGGGAAGTCAAGTTCCTGGGCTATTTAATAGATAGCCAGGGCATCCACCCCACTAAAAGCAAGGTTAGGGCTATACACGAGGCTCCAGCCCCTAAAAACAAAATGGAGCTTCAGGCTTTTCTGGGACTACTAAATTTCTATAGTGTCTTCTTACAACAGAAAGCCACCATTGCTGAGCCACTACACCGACTCCTAGGGAAGGCGGCACCTTGAAAATAGGGGAGCGAAGAGGAGGAAGCCTTCCAGAAAGCAAAAAGACTCCTATCCTCCGACAGCCTCCTCATCCAGTACAATGGAGAGCTGCCGCTAACCTTGACCTGCGACGCCTCACCCTATGGGGTCGGGGCCATCCTAAGCCACCAACTACCAAACGGGATAGAAGCACCAATTGCATTCTTCTCCAAGACGATGTCACCAGCCAAGAGAAACTACGGCCAGATCGACAAGGAGGCGTTGGCGATGGTGGCGGGCGTAAAGCGATTCCACGAATACGTATATGGAAGAGCTTTTACAATCGTCACTGACCACAAACCTCTACTGGGCCTCCTCGCTGGAGACAAACCCACCCCAACCTTCATGTCACCCAGGATGACACGCTGGGCCATCTTCCTGTCTGGCTACAACTACCGCCTAGTCCACCGGCTGGGGAAAGTCATCAGCAACACCGACAGCCTCAGCAGGTGCCCGCTGAACGAGCAGATCGTGGACCTAGCACCAACGCTCGGCCTATACCACATCAATGATGACCAGCCCAGCCCGGTGTCCTCGACCACGGTAGCGCAACACACAGCGAAAGACAAAAACCTCAAGCAAGTCTTATCCTGGGTCTTGCGGGGATGGCCGGAGGAAAACCAGAAGGAAGAATTCGCCCCATACCAGAGAAGGCAGCAAGAGCTCACTACTATGCAAGGCTGCCTCCTCTGGGGTGACCGGGTGGTCATCCCCCCCATGCTACAAAAACGGACATTACAGACCCTCCACAACGGTCACCCAGGGATCGTCCGAATGAAGGCCCTACCACGGAGTTACGTCTGGTGGCCCACCTTAGATAAAGACATTGAGGCATGGATTGCCAGATGTGACCCATGCCAGACAATGAGACCAGCACCCCCGCAAGCGCACCCGACAGAATGGGAACAACTGTCAGGACCGTGGTCAAGAATACACATCGACTTCGCCGGACCGATGAACGGGAAGTCCCTTCTGATCGTGGTCGACGCGTTCTCCAAGTGGCTCAAAGTTATAGCCATGCCCTCTACAATGACGGAAGCCACCATCACAGCCCTACGACGACTCTTCGCCACGCATGGCCTACCGGACACCCTCGTCTCCGACAACAGGCCACAGCTGACGGCGAAGGCGATGGAGGAATTCCTGGCCAGCCACGGAATCAGGCACGCACTCATCGCCCCATATAGACCGGCCGGGAACGGACAGGCCGAAAAAATGGTGAGGTTGACTAAAGAGACTCTGACCAGAATGGGCAGCGGCGACTGGCAGGAACAAATTGACCAGTTCCTGTTGACCCAGCACATCACACCCCACACCACAACAAAGAAAAGCCCGGCGGAGCTACTGATGGGGAGAAAGCTGCGCTCGCCGCTAGATCGCATGCACCCGATGTACAACCCGAAAGACAAGCCGAACAAACCACCGCCGACAAGAAGCTTCGCATGCGGTGATTTGATTTTCGCGCTCAACTTTCAGGGCGATCCAAAGTGGCTCAAGGGTCAGATCGTGAGAGTGACCGGCCCGAGGTCCTACGAGGTTGAGCTGGACGACGGCTGTTCCTGCCGGCGACACATCGACCAGCTCCGGAAAAGGTGGAGGGAAGTCAAGGAAAACCACCCCGACGAGGTAGGCCTGCCTCACCCTGACGAGGTAGGCCTGCTCCACCCCGACGAGGTGGGCCTACATCAACCAGACAGGGTAGGCCAACCACCCCCCGATGAGGTAGGCCTGCCCCACCCCGATGAGGTAGGCCTGCCACAACCCCGCAGGGTAGGCTCACCGTACCCCGAAGGAGAGACGGACGGTGAGCAGAGGATGAGGGCCAACAACACCCCAGCGAAGGAGGGCTGCCTCAACCCGGCGAGGCAGGACCATTGCTACCCAGCACGAGAGACGCCGAAGACCAAGACAAGGCAAGCACGGTAGACCGGGACCTGCTCAACCAGCGAGAGTGCCAACCTGCCAACCTCAGTGGCACTCGACAGCATGACCCCCGAAACCAACACAACCACGAAAGAGGGACCAGACGGCGAGACCGGGCGGCACAACACCCCCCAGACAGAGTCGACCGGCACCTGTATGGCGGAAGCGGCGAACACCGACCCAGCAGGGGAGGACGACAACACCCCGGCAGAGGAGGCCTCCCGCAACCTGACGAGGACGACCGCCCCATCCAAACCCTGGAGGGAAGCCGCCGACCCGGCAGTGTAGGACAACAACACCCCCGCAAGGAAGTCCTACCCCACCCCGGCAAGGTAGGCCGACCCGCACAGGCCAGGATGGGATGGTCACAACCACCCCCACCTGGGGGTCAACCCACGAAGGAAGCCGCCACGCTCCCTGACCCGGGGGCACCCTGGACACCAGACGGGGACCCAGGAACCTTACCGAGGTTCAGACGACTGTCTCCCGACTGCGGCGACTGGAGCAGCCCGGATGCCCACCAGACCAACGGCGGCGCAACCCAGGAACAGCACCTGGAGAGGACTTCAACTCCTGCCGGAGACACTCGGCAAGGCCCCGCGCACTCGACGACGGAGTCCGGAGAATCCCGGACGGGAGGACTGGAGCCAGCAGGGGCCCGACCCATCCAGAGCAACATCAATCCACCGAATGAGCCGCGCAGGTCCGGTAGAACTGTCAGGCGTCCTGCCTACCTGCGCGAGTACGTGATTGCGTACACTGATTGACTGACTAAGGACTAGGAGGGGAGGGGTGTTATGTCCTTATAAGGACATCCGCTGGGGGATTGGTAGATTCCACCAGCGGGAGATTTAAACAGTTGTCATTGGCCGGCGGGCATGCCTGAGCAGGATATAAGGAGGCTCAACAGCCCAGCCGGCAGTCCAGTTTGTACTTCAATAAAGGTTCTGAATGGACAGCAGCTGAGTCGCGTTTCTTTCCGGCGCCGAGCTAACAGAAACACTTTCTAATAATAAAGAATATATATTCCTTTGATTCAGTTGAATTCTGAACCCTAGCATGAATCTGGCTGCCTTGAACACATTCTATGATTCCATGAGGAGTTAACATAGTGTTCTAGCTGACAATCTCTCCACATTTTAGTAGCTACTAGGCAGAGCAAATTGAAGAAATTTGAAACTCCATTGCAACACAGGTCATAGGTTCTATCACAGTAAGAGCAGCTAAACATTAAAATGCAGATCTACTTCTCAAAAAAGAGATATTAAAACTAAATTCAAAATGGAATCTCCACAGAACTTGAACAAAAAATGCTGGCTTAGGGCTGAACCCATAGGGTTATTCTCAGTGATGGGATTCAAGTAATTTAACAACCGGTTCTCTGCCCTAATGGTTTCTTTCAACAACCAGTTCACCAAACTGCTCAGAAAGTGAACAACCGGTTCTCTCAAAGTGGTGTGAACTGGCTGAATCCCACCACTGGTTATTCTCATCTTTTGCTCTCAAAAATATAAATAAATGCTGCTTTTATGTTTTACAGAATCTAATTCTTCTTCTTTAGGGAAAGATGTACTTATTTGGACACACACAGAGAGAAATTGCTTTTATTTTTGAAATGCTATTTTCCTTGCTTTCTCTCCTGCAAATATTGCTATCAGTTTATTAGTGTTCAGCTGCAATTCTTACCAGACCAATCAATCATTCCTGGCTCACCATAGACTTCAAGCAGCTTTTTATTAGTTTCCATTCCAAAAACATTTGAAACATTGTACAAATGTTACTGGGGCAATAGGAAAACTCTGAGTGGACTGGCTGGATTTGGAAATGTCAAAGTGTGATGGTCAAATGCTGAATATATATTGGAGTGTTTTATTCAAAATATATTTGACTATCAACAGAAAACCATACAGCATGAACATCTATACAAGCTGTACATGCCCATTCATCCTCTAAAAAACATCAACACAGCCCTGCCTCCCTCTCCCTCTCCAGAGTTAGTAGGGAACAAATGGGAGAAGGGAATGCCTGGCTTATTGTTCCTGAGTTCTCTAGTAGAATCTCCTCTGTTTATACTAGGCCAAGGATGTCAATCCCATGTCATCATGGTGTTGTCACATGACATATCTGTTCTGCCCCAGCTACGGATCCCAAAAAATGTAGCACACACAAACTCCGAACAAAACTCAGTTTACTTCAAAACACAGTCTTTTGCAAATGCAGGCTGTTAATAAAAACATTCTTAACAACCTGCCAGAAATTCCACAGATAAGATCGCGTCTTACTAGAGTTGGCAGAAAGCCCAGAAGCCAGGTTGGCAGAGAAAATTCAAACTCAATGATCAGCGAACGAACGGATCAACACACTTTGTTTCCTGCAGCTTTTTACAAGCTGTGTGCAAACTTAAATAAGCTAAGGGAGTGGCCAATTAGCTCCAAGCCTTACTCTCGAGGAGACCTCCTCCTGAGTAACCACTCCTGCCTTTTGGCAGCTCTGCGTGCCCATGCATTGAGAAGAGGCTCCTCCACTTCATCCTCTTCACTTAAAGGAGCCTCTGGAGGTTCTGAAGGCCCTGGCTGAATCCCTGCCTTTGGCACCACATCTTTTTCAGCCCCGTCACAGTCCAACTCGAGCACTGGCTGCAGAGGCTGCTGGCGCGACACCACACCAGCCTCCTCGTCATCGGGATCAGCAACAATCCGCACAGACATCTGGTGGGCCACAACAATATTGCAACTTCCCACCCTTCACTAAACCAGACATGGGCGTGGCCAGCGCATGATGCAACCAGCCAGCAGGCCACAAGTTTGACAGCCCTGTACCAGGCAGTTGTTCATACAGGAGGTATAGAGTGGCAGCATAGAATCCTTCATAGGCTCTCCTAGCAGACCTCACAGTCCTACTGGATGGGTGGGGAAGACCTAGCTTGGACAATGGCATTGCTGCAGGACAGCTGAGAAGTGGCTGAGCAGTGGCTGGGATGATAGCAACCATAGGATTCTGGGGTCCAGTGCACTTTGACCAAGGACTGGATTATGGCTACCCAAGACTGCAGACAAAGGGGACAATGTGCTTCTCCTGTGTCCTTCAGTAACAGGTCCTGGAGCAAAGTGCTTTTCTGTTTCTATTCTCAGTTTCCGCAGCAATTTTCAAGACCTGCCCTGTTCTCTCTGGTCTCATTCATTCAGGCAGGGCAGATACATTTTCTAGGTTGGCAGAGGCAGAGTAATTGTAAGAGATTGAGCAGCAGCAGCAGCAAATGGGACTGCTGTGGTAGACAGAGTTAATGAAAGAAAGGCTATAAGGAAAGAAAGAAAAGACCTTCCTCAGGGGACCCACTTGCGATTCCCTTTAACTTAACCAACCCTTTAGGATAGAAAGAAAAAAAGGAAGATAGGTGGATTTTTCGGAGTAGCATGTTTAATTTCTAATAATAGTAAATGGTTCACTAGAGGCTATCTAATCACTGGGATTTGAAAAAGGGGTGCTACATAATAGATTGCTATCAAATGTAATCTAATTATGTGAACAATGGTATTTAAAGAAATCAAGTTTCAATACTCCTACGCTTATCATTTTGCAATATGGCAGCTTGCTTACCAAAGAGAAGTTCTGTGATGTCTCCTCCTTTTAAGAAAATAAATAAATAAAAACAACTATAAAATGGTAACTTTTTAACCATCTCCTTTTTAACCTTTTTTTTTCCCCATGGTTTCCCGTAAGAGAAAGAAATGAACCTTTGAATTTCCAAATCCCTCACCTCACTCTGGTTTCCGGTCAAATTGGACATCCTATAGTTCAGCTTGAATTGAAGCTTATATTTTCCTATTCAGCGACCTAGGCCCAAAGTGAATGTTATGCATGATATAAATCTAAAGTACATTGTGGTAAGTTTCTACCCATTTGTGTTTGGTATTAGAGTTCCTGTAAACATAGCAGTACAGGAGAGAAAGGTTAAGGATACAGCAGTGTTTGTTGCAAATTTAGTAAATCACCAATAATTTCCCTTCCCCTTAAAGATACTATTTGCATTTTTGAAAACCTACAAGCTAACGCAGAAATGCATTGATGTCAATTCTAGTTGTCCATTATTTCTTAATAGTATGTTTTAGAATCCTGCAGGTAAACCAATGCAAAAATTATTTAGCCTATTGGAAAGGTTTTCTCCAACACCCGTCATAACTAGGATGAATAACTTTAATAGAAACAAGCTTTCTAAACTATTTAAAACATTCACAAATCAATACTTCATACAAATTACCTTTGCATTGCAATAGATTTATATATTTCCAAGTGCAATGAAATGACTTCAAGTTGTCATTCACAGTGCCAATGAATCACTCAGATTCATTTTTAGCATGTGTTATTGTGTGCAGACTCAATGCATTCTTAAACTTAATTTTGTAACCTGAACTCATTTTAAAAAGGTCTGAATTCCCACATGGAATCTCCACATGGAGATATAATTTCCCAGACACTAAGCCATAAAAACTTATGAATGTGTATTTCCCCAAAGACAATAAACAAAGCCTTGGTTTATAAAAACCAAGCATGTACAAGGTAAATATGCTCAAAAATCAGAATAATGCAGGGTATATTTTTTTATAATTTGGAGCTCCATTCATCCAGTATCTTGGGTAACTTAGCTGGCTGCTAATATTTAGTCTCGAACAAAATCTTTAAAATAAGTTTTTAAAGTTTAGGCACTCCAATACTCTATATGTGTACTTAAGAACATTGGTGGCTGCGTCATCCCAAGTCTGACTGTTTGTCTGTATTTCAATCTAGTTTACCCTGATTGGCAGCAGTTTTCTGAAGAGCTTTTACAGCTCATGCAACCTGATTGTTTGCCTGCAGATGCTAGAATTGCAATTTTTGGAATCTATGACCTATGAATGTGTTTTATTTTTGAGCAGTGCTACATTTTTGGGAAGAATTTTCAGAGATCCTGTACCTATAGACTCTGTCTGTCTGTCTGTCTGTCTAGATCGATCTATCTATCTATCTATCTATCTATCTATCTATCTATCTATCTATCTATCTATCTATCTATCTATCTATCTATCTATCTATCCCTACCTACCTACCTACCTACCTACCTACCTACCTACCTACCTACCATCTATCTATCTGTCTGTCTATCATCTATCATCTATCTATCTATCTATCTATCTATCTATCTATCTATCTATCTATCTATCAATCATTTGATGTATATTATCCTTATTTCCTTTTTTTTTTTAATTTTTATTTATACAAATCAACAATACAATAAGAAACATTTTCGGTTCCATGGTGCATAAATAAATACATAAACTTTTATCTTGTCATACATATACATGTACTATTACTTCTTATAAGTAGCTATATGGATATAATAGTGCTAAATTTTATCTTGATGATTATTACACGTGATAATACACAGTAATTATATATATTATTTCGTTTTTTTCCTTCTCTCCAACCACTCGTACCACAAACCCCACACCCCATAATACTCTGAATCCATTCTGTCATTAATTTCTAAGGACAATTTATTCATTTCTGCACATTCCAATATTTTCTTTATAACGAGTTCTTCTGGAGGTAGCTGTTTTTCCTTCCAGTACTGGGCAAAGGAAATCCTTGCGGCGGTCACTATGTGGATAATTAGGTACTTTTTCTCTTTAACATACTCTGTTTTTAAGATTCCCAGGAGAAATGCTCTGGGGTTGAGTTCAAAATCTTCTCCTATAATTTCCATAATCCACTTTAATAACATCTTCCAATATTTTTGTGCATAATTACATGTCCACCAACAGTGGTAAAAGGTACCCTGTTGATGGTCACATTTCCAACAATTTGCTCTCAGATTAGGGTATATCTTCGCTATCGTTGCAGGGGCCATGTGCCACCTATAAAACATCTTATAATGATTCTCTTTGTAGGTCACTGCTCTGGTCATTTTAAGGTTTTTTTTCCAAATCGTGTCCCATTCATCCAAATTTATATTTTTACCAATATTTTTAGCCCAGGCCAACATCGGCTCCTTAACCACCTCCTCTACAGTATCGTATTCCAATAGATAATTGTATAGTTTAGCTAGAATTTTCTCGTCTGAGCCCATCCAAATCTTATCGAATCCATTTGTCCCTATCTCTATGCCGAATTCCTCCTTATCCTTTTTGTATCTTGAAGTAATTTGAGCATATGGCCACCAATCTATAATGATGCCTTATCCTTATTTCCTATCTCTCAGAAAATAATAGCATTTAGCTACTTAGATTGGGCTGGTCTGGGATGAGAAGAGGATTTGGCTGAGAAGAGGATTTGAATACAAACAAAGAGAGAGAAAGAATGTGATATAGTAGTAAAGTGTAGTAGACTAAGAATGGGGAAAGCAGGGAAGCCATCTGAATGATCTGGGGACAATCACACTCTCTTAGCTGTAGTTGGTGTGTGTGTGTTACCCAATAAATCCATCATCCTGTGTTGATCTAATGTAGCATGTTATGGTCTGTAATCTTCAGTGATGAGACTTTCATTCTGCATTGGATTGATTCAATCTGCTGGAGCAACAACAACAACAACAGATAGTTTCAATACTTCGAATGTGGCCAAAGTTAGTATTTATCTGTTCTTCAACAGGGCAAAGCCTTGGTTTATAAAAACCAAACTCTAAAAACTACTTAGAATGCAATGCAAGCAGTTAAAGTATTGTTTCATTTGCAGTTAACCTATAAATATAAATGCCAAGAGTAAAACAATAAAATGTTGTGTCAGAAAGCATATAAACTGTTATTCCTTTGCTTTGTGAAACACTTTTCATTGTCGGAAGAAGAAGAATTCAAATAAAAAAAATATAGAGGGGGTGGATGACTTGTTTGCATGAAAACACAAAGCTAAGCAGGGAGTCTGTGAGTCTGTGTGGGAGAACAGTAGATTTATTTGTTTACATCTCACTTAGCCCTTACTATTTATCTTTTCTTATACAGCACATATCACATGTCTTTGCCATTCATTATTCAACTGGTGGTCCTCTCCCACCAGTTCTATTGCCAAGTGAGCTTGTCACGTGGAACACGTTTGCTGAGAAATGAAATAGTCCAGAAATATTTGTTTGCTTATTATTTGCTCTAAAGTTTTTCTTTTTCTAAAAGTAGCAATTTATGTCATTCAGAAACAAAGTATTTCTGATACTTTTCACAATACATTGTCTTCACATGCCATGCATGCCTTGATAGATTAACTGTCATAATGGTAATATAATAAATAAAGTTACAATTTGTTCCAAAAAATAGATACACTGAGATGTCGCTTTTGGCTGAAATGAAACATTACTGGAGCTGAAATATAGCACATTTAGAATATGGAGCAATATGCAATGAACACAAAATATCAGGGAATTATACCACTTCAGCAATTCGCCACATTTCATGATAGTCAGAATGGAAAAGACTATGAAGCTATTATTCTACTCCCCTATTATGCATTTATTTATTTATCAAAATATAAGCTGCTTCCTGTCTTGGATCCAATTTGATGGCAGACATTTGGGCTAATATTGGATATTTCTTCATGATTCAGCTTCTGTTATAATCCAGATATATGCTACTAGTTATTTATAAAAATAATAAAAGGTGAGATAAAAATAAATAAAATAAAACTCATTGTCATAACCTTTAACTGGGTTACCTTTATAATGATAATAGAACTGAATGTGTGTCCAGCTATGTAAATCATTCCATGGAATTCAGAGATTTACCTTGTAAATCATCAACATCTTGGTGGATCTTTGTGTTACTGTTATGGTTACCATGTGCAAACTTCCAGCAAAATATATTAAGAAAATCAAAGAAAAATTATTTTTGGAACATGGAACATCCTGCTGAAAGGATGCGGATGTCAGGCAAGGCCTGAAAGATGAACAGAACATGTAGCAACCAATTGCTGCATTGACATCCAGTGAGGGTTTATTATAGGAAGTATGTAAGAAGATATATATTCTTTTGGAAAGGAAAACCAGAGACTGATAACAGGACCTATGGAGAAGGTTTTGCAATCAAAGCTCCTCTGCTGGAGAATATCTGTACTCCATTTACTGGAATAAAATGAACATGTTCCACTTTCCTTTCAGCAAATCCTGGTACATTATCAGCACCTGTGTACCAATGTACCAATTTTCATGAGTCTAAGACAAGAAGACTGCTTGTAGGAACATGAGCCACAGTGGGCACACGAGCCACTGTGGTACAGTGGTTAGAGTGCAGGCTATTTCTGCTGATCACCAGTTGCCAGCAGTTTGGTAGATCAAATCTCACTAGGCTCAAGATTGACTCAGTCTTTCATCCTTCCGAGGTCAGTAAAATGAGGATCCAGATTGTTGGGGACAATGTGCTGACTTTGTAAACTGCTTAGAGAGGGTTGTAAAGCACTATGAAGCAGTATATAAGTCTAAGTAATATTACTATTGCTAACATAGAGATTCCTGGCTGATTCCTATTTTGACTGTTCCCCAAGCTCTGCCACTTTTTCTCCTACAGGTAGGGACAGAACAGAGACAATTGGGGGGGGGGGCTTGGGAGACATGGGGTGAGAAAAGAGCAATGGCCTGCTGCTATTGAAGTGAGCCAGACACAACTTATGCATCACTAACAAGAATTTTTGAACTTGCAAAAAAGTGCAAAACAGCCTGGATGTATCCCAGGTCCAAACACTGGTATCCCCTTCTCTATATCATAGGACACTAGCATGATCTTAAAGACACTACCATCATCTGGGCCACACAAGTTACTGAGTGCTGGGTGGATCACTGATTTAGTCAGTTCTCAAACTGCACATAGACCCTTTAAATTGTAATCAATCTGGATATGAAATATATTAGGACTGTTAGAAAACCCTTCAACATCAGCAAACTGTGAGACTCAAGTCAAGTCCAACATTTTCAAGATGTATTTAATCTTCTGGCAATTTATTGCTTGTGGGAACCTGTTCTGAACAGTGAATGCAGTTTGAAGATGTCATCACACAAAGTGCAGCAAGTTATATAGATTGAAAACCAGGTGCATCAAGACTGATTTGATAAAACCATGAGACCATTTCAATAATCCTTCGGACCAAGGACTAGTCCTACGTAGGCTAGCAGAATGACCCATTGTCTGTCTCAAACAAAATCATGTTTAAACACTGTATTCCAATGCACAGGCAAAATTGCAAGAAATTCATGACAAGTGGTAGCAAAGAAAGGTTGAGCAGGTGGAATGCTATACAAATATGCTAAAAACTAAAGAACTAAAGAGTTCTTTGGTGCCTGGTTCTTCTAAATCAGGATACTTCCCCTTGCGCCATCTAATGGAATGTGCCTGATTAGAAACAAAGAAAAACTGTTGGGCTGAATACTTTCCCAACCTACTTAATAGGCTGTCCACAGTTGATCTTTATGTCCTCAGTCTTGGATGACCTAGACTTGCCACTCTTTACTGATAAGTTCACAAAAGTAATTTTGCACATGAACACAATGCAATAGGACAGGATGGCATTCCTGCTGAGATTTATAAAGCACTAGAACCAAAACCTTACAGGTGTTCCAAAACATTCTGGAACCTCTGGTTTATAAAGAAGATGCCTGACAACTTCCTCAATGTCCTCATCATTGCTTTTTATAAAAATCAGGGAAACAAATCAGACGGTGGAAACTACAGTATTTCAGTACTGTCCACCACAGGCATGATTTTTGCTCACATTCTCCTCAATGGACTTTTCACCCCTGGAAAGGAACCTCCTGGACATACAGTGTTGCTTTTGGTTCAACAAGATCAGTCAAGTTCTGGAGTGGCTGTGTATCAGGGTACCTCTGTCAACACTATTTTTGCATCTCTACAAAGCAGAAAGTCTCCGGAGCTATGGTGGTCTCTTATCTTTTATATAGATATGAGTCCTGGATTCTGTACTGATGACACATCAAACAACAGGAGAAATTTCACATGCTCACCCTCTGCTTCATCCTTGGCATTTGTTGGTAAAGCCATGTATCCAACCTGGAAGTCTTAGATTGTGCGGAATCTGCCAGCATTATCAGAGCTCAGATGTGATGGATGGGAAGCATCATTAGACTGGCCAGACCATATGCCTTGCCAGTTGCTCTATGGTGAACTGGAGACTGTGAGGTCATCCACACCAGTCTTTACAGATGCTGTGAAGGAAACCCTACATTATTTTGACATCCAGCCAAAGAAGCTGCTGCCCTTTGGAAATCCATGTGATATGAAGCTTACTTCATAACTTTGAAAATTGGTGCTACCAAAAATAGATAGAAAACCATGAGCAGATCACAGAATAACATCCACAGTTATTGTAACAATGGATTTCCCGTGTCCCCATTGTGCTAGACTTTGTGTTTCCAGACTGGGAATGCAGAGCCACTTCCAGGTTCAAAGACCATATGACAGCATATTTTCTTTGAATTCAAAAGATTACCTACATACAGATACAGTATCGTTACCAGCAAAATATGTTAAGATATAAATACATATTTCTAAGGAGAATAAAATGGATAATTTCTCTTTGCCAATAAATCAAGAAGCTTTTACATTCACAGAAAATTATTTTGAAATAAACAATAGCAATCTTATCACCTTCGTATTCTTATCAGTAGTTTCCATATAAAGGTTCATCCACTTAAGACATGAGTTGTGAAAAAACCAACACACCTCTCTGCAAATGTTTGTACACTTGAATGGTTATTATAATTATAATTAGATTTATCGCACATTTTCAGATAGAGTGAAGGCAGCAATTGTACTTCTGGTTAATAGTGGTTTACTTTTTTTAATCACCAGCCATTCTCTTTAATTTAGTCAACAGTTACTGATAAAAAATACTATTTGATTATTCTAAAGGACTTTATAGACTTCTAAAGGGATCTGGATATGAAATATATTAGTGTAACTCATGGAATTCACATTAGAGATTGGAATTCCAAAATAATGGGTCTTGTCTGCAGAAAACACTGTTATTATCAGGACTTGGTTTAGATCACAACACAGGCACAGTTTGCAGCCCAATTTAATACTCATAGGATTTTTTACACAGGACTATCATATATAAGTATATACACATATTGACTTAAACAAGAGGAAATCTAATTTAAAACTGCACTAGTTTCCTTTGTGATTTATCAATGGATGAATAACATTATAATGATAAAAGATGGACTATTATAATTATCAAAGTATGCATCAAGAATCCTTTTTTTTTCTGAATGTTGGGCAAGCTCAGACTGGTAGATAGGCTTTTAGTTACAGCAGGAAACCTATTTGTTTCCTATAGTTGAATTTGGTTTCTCCATAATTGTCTGCCATGGATGCAAATTTCTGAACAAAACTCACCCAAAGTTTTGCTTTTCTTTAACAACCCAAAGTTGTTAAAGAAAAGCAAAACCAGAAAAACAGTTTGCTTCTAGGTCCAATTCAAGGTGCTGGTTATGACCATTACAGCTCAGATGGCATGGAACCAGATGGCATGGAACCTCCCTACAATGTTGCCAGTCCATTCAACAAAGGAATTCCCTTTACAGGACCTGGGAAATTAGCCTTTTGTGCTGGCCTTTGGAACATCATTCCTTCCGAAATCCCTTAAAATGTTTTTTCCCCAGCAAGCTTGGAAATCCCTGCCAACAGGAAGCCCATGTGGTGATGTGTTCCCCTTTGCCACCTTGTTTTTTAATTTATATTTCCTTTAATTGTGTTTTGTATACTGTTTGAACACTTGGTTTATTGTATGCTGAGATGAGTAACAATAAAATAAAATAATAAAATGAAATAATACTGAGCAGGCATTTTCCCCTAAGCACCTTGTGACTATTCCAAAAAGCAGGAATATTGTCTGATTGTGTGTGGAATGTTAATCATTGGTAGTGATCAGTGTAGAATCATGTACAGTCTTCTTCTTCTTCTTCTTCTTCTTCTTCTTCTTCTTCTTCTTCTTCTTCTTCTTCTTCTTCTTCTTCTTCTTCTTCTTCTTCTTCTTCTTCTTTTTGAGTACTCTGGAGATATTGCTCATATTTTATCCCATGGATGCACTGTGCTATTGACATTTATCTTTGGTAGCATTCGTTGCCGACATTTTACAATCCAGGCTCTATCATATTGATTTTGATCACTGGAAAATGGAAAAGAGTAGGGAAGTAGGGAAAAGAATGAGGAATATGGACCCTTTAAGCCAACTGTAGTTCTCCTCAACATAATACTATTTGACAGACAGATGTGATTTGTTGGATCTCAGACTTATAACACAAGCTTAAAGGTAAAGGTAAAGGTTCCCTTCGCACATATGTGCTAGTCATAGTCAACTGATGCTTATTTCCAGTTTGAAGCCGAAGAACCAGCGCTGTCTGAAGATGTCTCCGTGGTCATGTGGCTGGCATAACTAAATGCCAAAGGCGCATGGAACGCTGTTACCTTCCCACTGAAGGCGGTCCCTATTTTTCTACTTGCATGTTTTACGTGCTTTTGAACTGCTAGGTTGGCAGAATCTGGACAAGTAACGGGAACTCACCCCATTATGCGGCACCAGGAATTCGAATTATTGAACTGCGTCACAAGCTTATAAAATACAAGTTTATAAAATTTCTATAGCACATATATGAGAAGCCTGCCAGATCATTCCTAAAGTCCCCAACTCCATATCCATTCTACCCAAGTCCATGGTGCCTAGGTACATATTTTTTTCAGATGAAAAAATACCACTGAGAAGAAATCAGGCTGATAATACTTAAGCATATACCTATTCATTATACTGAATGAGTTCAAATAGGAAAGCTTCCTTCTCTAGGACTAGTTTTTAAATAAATGATTCCAGTTTCTCCTTGTAATCAGGATGATCATGCCACTTGCCAAGAGAAATTGGCAAGTTCAATCTCAACTTGCCAAGAGAAATTGGCTGCAAATTCAATCTCAACACTAGAGCAACAGTGAAAGAAAGATTTAAAAGTATAGTAAGTTTAGAGTGAGCCATAAATCAGTATACAAACACATACCTACAAAGAACAGCAAAAATAAAACTATATAACTGAGCAAAGCAGCACTAGAAAGAAATAAAACACTTCGGACACTTTTGTCTATACTTTCCCTGCTATGTCAAAATAATTCTTTGACATTCTGAATAAATGTGATCCAGTAGAATGAATTATTGGGAATTAGTACAGATAAAAGGATTCATCATGAAAAAAATAATAAAAAGAATTTTGATTATTTACTTAATAAAAATTCTGTTCCTTCTCAATATTTGGTTTAGAAGTAAGTCTTGTTATATGTAGACATGTTAAGAATTATTGATTTTATTGTTTATGATAAAAGATTGAGAAAATTTGTGATCATGAGACCAGAAATGGGATAGAATAGATTTTGGTAGTACAATATTAATAGAGGAATATTGGGAATAGAGAAAGAAGAAATAAAGTAAAAGAAATTAAATGAAAGTAGAATGGTTGCAAAATAGAGAATAAGAATCCTGTAAAAATACTAAACAGTATATACCTACGAAATTATATGGTAGAAAATATGATACAGAAGATACCTGGAATACAATGAAAAGAACTATGTTACACAGTAGTGTATGAAGTTATGCTACTAAGAAATATGTTTGGAAGAATGATGAAGTGAAATAGACTATGGATTGTGTGTGTGTATGTGTCTGGTAGAATTATGAAGTGAAATAGACTAGTGTTATGGGTATTTATGCACATACATCTCTAGTTACCAGCCAGCCTCCAGACCTATATGATCATATCTATTTCTTGATTTCTTGTTTTGTAATTTTATAATGGTTCTTAAAATTTAGTCTATTATTTCAGAAATTTTCAAATACTTTGTGCATGGCATAGTCCTCAGCTTGAGAAACACACAAACAAAAAAGTTTAGTTCTTTCCATGTTTTTGGTGGAATTACAGCTGATATAAAGTTCCAAAAAAAAACCACTTTTGATAAATCCTTAGATTAGGGAACATGAGTGATGTGAAAAAGTAAAACTTATTTCAAAAAGCGTTTTGACTTATACAGTTCCTTAATAGGGTTGGAGCAGTTCTATTTCTCAGCATAATTAAAAACATCAAAACATTTTGTGCTCTAACTATATTAAAGAATAATGATGAATCAATAATATTTTCATACCAAGAGCAGATGACTGCTAATACATGATTGCTTTACAATTTTAAAGTCTTATTTTTTTCTGCTTAATTTACTGAAATATAATTATAAATGCAACAGAATTAACAAGGCAGTAGCCTTCTAAATATTGCTGAAGTGCAATTTTTGCCTTCCTTCTTGGTTTCAGCATATAAACTAGGATTGATATTAGCTGCAAATTTAGCAACAAGTAAGCCATAGGTTACAAATCAAAGTAGTTTTCTGCAGAGGATTATACAGATTCATATTTGGAAGAAATATAATCACATACTCTTGCATATTTTTTTCCACAAAATTTATAAAAGTATAATTGAAGAACTGAAGTGGAAATATGGAGATGGCTTTAAAAACAGATTGATCTGTCCATGTCCGTAGGACAGATCCTTGGAAATTGTTTATTCCTTGGATGAAGTGTACTGAGAAATATAAATCAGGGCAAGGCCTGGCATTTGAAATACTGAACCTTTTCTGTATTTGTTTTTTTGGACACAAGAACATGGTTACCAACTACAACATTTAATTGCTAAGTTAATTTTTGCTTGGTTCTTCAAAAGTAATTTCTGATAAATTGACATATTAATACACTGACTTTAATCATTTATGCAACTATCTTATGCTTGCAGTGTTGGTATAACTCTGTGATTGGTGATTATAAAAATTCTAAAAATATCTAATAGAAATAGAAATAAGTATTTTATCAGTGCCAAACCACGGCTTCTCTCAACATAGGAGCTCAGCATAATTATAGCTAACAAAAAGAAAGAAAAGTAAAACTAAATTAAAACTTCTAAATTAAAGGAGCAATATCAAAATGAAAAAAACTATACAGTTAGGGAACATTTCTAAATTCTACAACATTGATGCTGAACTGGTCTATTGCTAGTGAGCTGCAATTTTATATTATTCTTGGCTGATAAAGCACCTCATATATTATAGACTGCATGTGGAAGTGATTGAAAATCATATAATTATGGTCAAACTCCATAAAATTTAGAAATTTTCTACATTAGCTGCCCAAATTGTATAAAGAAATCTACAGGGAAATATCAAGATTGATTGTACTGCTGACCAGTGGTGCTGAAGGGAAGACTATCAATATTATTGGGCTGATAGAAATAGGCACATACATTAAGGGACTTATAAATATTCCCGCTTCTGTATGAACCACAGGATGTATGACTTTTGTATGATGTAGTAGAGCACGATTTTTTTAAATAGAGAACCATTCCAAGAAATTGTGTAACTTGGATTAATTAGATGGACAAGATCATTTTGGAATCTTTTTTTTTTCCATTTACTACTCCATAAAGTGAATTGCAGCTCAAAGTTCATTTAGTTTCAGTCATTTTACAAATCTCTGCCTTTGGGCAGATTCTCACTTTCCACTACTCCCATTGCCAGTGTGCTTTCTGAGTACAGAAACAACATTATCGTTCTCTGACTCTCAGCCCTTCAGAAAAGCACCCCAACCCCCAGGTTTTCTAGCTTCCATAAAAACTGCAGGGTTTCAACCTGAGCCATCTTAAACCCATCAGAGGAAATGGTGTCCAGTGATTTGATTGTTCTAGTGTCTATGCCAGCTGCACTACCTGACTTGCTCTCTCCCCTCCCAAAATAGTCAATGATTTGGGTTTTATCCTGGCCTATCAGGATACTATGTTCTCACTGCTCAGCAGTAGCCATTTCCTTTATTTTTAATTTTTCTTAAAAAATAGAATCAGACAAGCCACTTGATGAGCTTCAAATGGGGTTCCCCAAGCCCACTGACAATCTTATCCCTGGTGGAATAGCAATAGCACTTAGACTTATATACCACTTCACAGTGTTTTACAGCCCTCTCTAGCAGTTTACAGAGTCAGCATATTGCCCCAACAATCTGCGCTCTCATTTTACCGACCTTCAGAAGGATGGAAGGCTAAGTCAACCTTGAGCCACTCAGAATCAAACTCCTGGAGTGAGCAGTGACTTAACCTGCAGAACTGCATTCTAACCACTGTCCCACCATGGCTCCTTGATATAATAAACGTAAAGGTAAAGGTTACCCCGCACATGTGTGCTAGTCGTTTCCAGGTCTAGAGGCTCATCTCCATTTGTAAGCCAGTGCTGTCCAAAGGCGTCTCAGTGGTCATGTGGATGGCATGACTAAACGCCGAAGGCACAAGTAGCACTTATTTTTTTTACTTGCATTTTTCTTTTTAAATATTTTTTTATTTTTTACAAACATTTTAAATCAATGCGTGAACAATGTGGCACCTGGGTGTCTGTTCTGCCCCAGCTACGGATTCCAAAGAACACAGCATACACAAACTCTGAACAAAACTTAGTTTACTCAAATAACGCAGTTTTAGCAAATGCCAACTGTTAATAAGTGTTCTTAACAGCCTGCCAGAATTCCACAGATAAGATAGTCAGAATCTTACTGTTAGCTTAGATCAATTTGGGGTCCAATAATGTACGAAGACACACTAGATTATTTATCATGAATAGATCTTTATTTGTTTACATCTGCTTCATTACAGGTATCATCAGGAACAAAGGTGGCAACAACAGGAGGAGACCTTAAATACCCAGGAGGTGGAGTTACAGGTAATGGGAGGGGGAAAAAGGAGGGGTTAGGTTTGTTTAAGCTGGTTAACTCTTGGCATGCCAGTATACAATGTTGAATATGCCCAGGGAGAACATTTACTTGTAACAAATCCCCCTCTAAATGCTTATCCCTGGGACTGACAGGCTCAACCTGATTGATGACCATGGGTAGAACACAGAGTTTAGAAGTAAGATATGAATGCTGCTTAACTGGTAAGGGTTTTGTGAGTATGTCTGCTGTTTGATGCTCGGTGTCACAGTGTGTAATGGTAACGAAACCTGATTTGTAAAGTTGCCTTACGTGTTTGTTCTTGATGTCAATATGTCTTGACCTATGGCCTACAGCATCTGATGTGGAAATTTCTATTGCTGCCTTGTTATCTTCATAAATTTGGATGGGGTGTATGGGTTCGGCCCAGATGTTAGTCAGCAGCTCATCGAACCAAACGAGGTTGTTTATGGCCTTGGATAAGCAAATGTACTCTGCCTCAGTGGTGGAGGTGGCTATTAGGTTTTGCTTACCGGTATACCAATATACTGGGCAATCATTTAGGAAGAGAACGTACCCAGAAGTACTTTTCCTACTTCTGGTGTCGCCTGCCCAATCAGCATCAGTGTAGCAGTAGAGGAGAGGTTTCTTACTGGTGTTGGGTTCTAATTTGAGGCAGTTATTGATGCTGTACTTTAGATACCTAAGTATTCTTTTTATTGCTTCCCAATGAAATACTGTGGGGTTGGCTACGTGCCTTGAGAGTAGGTTCACAGGCAGGGCAATATCTGGCCGTGTCCAGTTAGCAATGTACAACAAGGAACCTATTGTGGATCTGTATAAGGTGTTTTCTGGGAATTGGCGTGAATCATTGTACACGTTCTTTTGAAAATCTGCTAACATGGGAGTTTCATAAGGTTTGGCACCTGACATATTGCATTTAACAAGGAGTTCGCTGATTTTTTCTTTTTGGCTTAGAAGGAAGCCCTTGGGTGACCTAGTAACATGTACTCCAAGGTATTTATTGATACCCCCCAATGATTTGAGAGAAAAATGTTTGCCCAGTTCACTTGCGAAGACATCGCAATCCTCTTTGTTCTTACTTATGAATAATATATCATCCACATATATGAGGACATACTCTATGCCTCCGTTGTTTTTCCTGGTGAAAAGGCAGTTATCGGCTAAGGTCGCCTTGAACCCCATAGATTCCAATACCTTGACCAGACAATCATACCATTGTTTACCCGACTGTTTAAGTCCGTATAGGCTCTTATTTAGTAACCAGGTGTCGCCCTTGGTAGTGTCTTTACTAGGTGGAGCCCTCACGTAAATTTCTTTATCTAATTTGGCATGTAGGTAGGCTGTTTCTATGTCATATTGCTGCACTTCAAGACCTAGGGTGGCTGCGATGACCAGTGCGCTTTTGACACTCTCGGGCCTTACAGTTGGTGAGTATGTCTCTGTGTAATCATCAGGGAATCTTTGGGCGAATCCCTGTGCTACGAGCCTGGCCTTATATAGATTCTGGGCCCCCTCTAAAGTCTTTACTTTAAAGACCCATTTTGTCCCAATGACGGTCTTACCCTCTGGTGCCTTAGATGGTGTGTATACATTTAGCTCCCTAAGACTGTTCATTTCCTTTTCCATTGCGGCTTCCCATTTTTGTCTTTCTTCCAATGGCAACTTTGTTATTTCACTATATGTCTCAGGGGTGATGGGTTCTGTCTGCAAGTTCATGACGTAATCTTCGAATCTTTTAGGTTTTTGGTTCCTATTGTTTCTGACTGGCCTACCTTGCAGGGTCTCCGCGTCGTGCATGTATCTTGCCTCTTTATTGGTGAGTGAATCTACTTTCTGTTTGGGTTGGAGCGATTTTTGTGTGTAGTTGTTGTATGGGTGATCACTATTGTCTGATTTCTGCTGACTGTTCTCTACCTGGTGATGTAATTCATTGAGGTATATTTTTGACCAATTAGCCTGTTCGTGAAAAATGGCAGATCTGGAGATGATGAATTTGTTGTTACTGTCTATAAACCTGTATCCTTTTGTGCCTGTCTCATAACCCATGAATCTAAGTCGTTTTGATATTTTGTCTCCCTTTCTACGGAGTTGTCTGGGTATATGCACATCTGCTGTGACCCCAAAGATATGGAGATGGGATATCCTCGGCTTTCTATTGTACATCATCTCGTAAGGTGTCATGTTTAGCACACTGGACCAGAGTCTATTGATCGTGTAATTAGAATACACCAGGGCTTCGGCCCAGAAGTGTTGGCCAAGCCCAGCGTCCTCGAGGACGCACCTCATCATCGTCTGCAATGCCGAATTTTTGCGTTCTGCAACGCCATTTTGGAATGGTGAGAATGGCGATGACTTAAAGTGCAGGACGCCCTTTGACCTCAGCCAACGGGAGAAGTCATTAGACAAGAACTCTGATCCCCTGTCAGTCATAATTTTCTTGATTTTTGTGTTGTGCTGTGTTTCCACACGCTTATAGAATTCCTTAAATTTTTGGTAGGTCTCACTTTTGTATTTTAGAGTGTACACAAAGCCGTAGCGGCTATAGTCATCCACTATAGTTAAGAAGAACCTCTTACCATACTTTATGGAAGGCCTAAGTGGGCCTACGAGGTCCATGTGTACCATTTCGAATATGTGATCCGTTGAGCGTGTGGCTTTTTTGGGTTTGGGGGCTACCTTTAGTTTAGAGCGCTTACATATAGAGCCGTCCAAGTAAGTTTCACAGTTTTTTATTCTTGAACCTTCTGTACAGTCAGTAACCTTTTTAATAACAGGGAAGCTAGCATGTCCTAACCTGCGGTGCAGCAGATGTGCGCACTCATCGTGGAGCGGCTTCCCTATATTAACCTTTTCTTTGTCTTGTGTGCCTTCCTTGTGGGGTTGGGTGCCCTCGTTCTCTTGTTCTTTGTTGTCCTCGGTGTCTTCCTTGATGTTGGCCCTGTCTACGTAAAGGAAGGGTAGTCCCCCTCTAATTGTGATTTTTCCTATGATTGTGTTTCCTTTGGTCATGGTGATTCCCCCTTCTTTAATGCTAATTTCTATTCCTGCCTCCTTGCTGAGTTTCAAGGAGGCGAGTATGTTGTGGGGTATTTCTGGTACCAACAACACTCCTTCTAGTTTTCCTAATCTGGGGAGGGTTACATTGCCTTTCCCTGTCACTCTCACGTCATTTTGATTTGCCACTTTGATTAAGTAATTTTCCTCTGTGAAAGAAGAGAGGAGTCCCCTTTCACATGTGGTGTGATTGGTGGCCCCTGAGTCAATGAGCCACCAGGACCCTTTTTCGTTTGTCTTGCTACTCTGTGTGGCCCCTCCTACTCTGCATAGGGATCCATCTCTGCTATCCCTTGAGTTGTCTCTGCTTTCTTTCTTCTCCCAGGGCCTGGGGGAGTCCCTTCGTCTCATCCTGCTGTCATGGTGGCGCCTATCTGTGTGCTTTTCGCGTGGCTCATGTTTGTATCTATCCCTGTGCCCTTTGGTGCAATCCTGTTTGTAGTGACCTCTTCTCCCGCAATTATAGCACTCGGGGGATTCGCGGGTGGTGTCAGTGAAGGCCACTCTTCGTGTTTGTTTATGTTCTCTGTGAATCACCTGGTGTTCCTTTCTGTGATTGTCCTCTGCTATAAGTAGATTAGATAGGCTGTCTATTGTCATGTGGCCTAGGCTAAGTATGTTGAGTTGTGTAAGGAATGTTCGCCAGGAAGGGTCTAGTGAATTAAGAATGACACTCTTCATGGTCTGCTCTGACACAATTTCTCCCCTTAGTTGCAATTCTGCCCTAGTTGCATTTAATTCCATTAAATGCTCCCCCATTGACACCTCTGGTTTAATCCTAGCTGAATAGAAGTCTTTGGAAATTTTAGTTGTAGCGGCTACACTGTCGCTGTAAAAGTACCCAAATATTTTCTGAACAACATCATGTACAGTCAACTTATTCTCAATGCTATAATAAATGGTGGGTGATATGCTAGAGATAAGGAGGCAAAATGCCTTGTGGTGCATGCAGTCCAGTTCAAATGTCCATGGTATATCAGGTGGGTCAGTTATAAAAAACATCATATTTTCTTTTAGAAATAAAACTTGGAGTTGCTGATACCACTCCATTAAGTTTGAACCTTCCATTTTTAGAATAGGAAACCCATTTGGTAAGTTTCCTGTGTTATTTTGTGTATTACTCACAGGTGGGTGTTGCTGTCCATGGTACTTGACATGCTGGAAATAGCAGAGCGGCTCAGGAATGCTGGTAGGTAGTTTAAAAGTCCCTCCTTGCATTTTTTTTCTTTTTTGATCCACAGGAGCTTCTGCGCATGCGCGGCGTTCATTTCGGCTGGGACTTCGTCGAGGAAGGACCTCTTCGTCTCCGCTCTGGCTTGGCTGTCTGTCCAGGATGGGAAGGCCTCTGCTCCGGCTCCAGATGTCCAGCGGCGGTCTGGGAAAGCTGTCCTCTCCGCTGGACGGCTCCTGGTCTCTCTCTGCGGCGGTGGCGGCGGCGGTGAGTATTCCCTCCATTCGGTTCTTTCCGGCAGGCGCGGCTTGGGAGTGGGGTGGCGTATCGTGACCGGGGGGCGCTGTGGCGTCGGTGGGTCCTCAGCGGTGTCCGCGTCCCTTGGTGAACAGTTGGGGGGTCTTCCCTTTTCTCCTTTGGGTTTTTTAGCGTTCTTCGGAAGCCCCTTTAAAATTTTTATTTTTGTCCTGAAGGCGACGGTGAGCGTTTTTATCGCTTCTTTCACCGCCTGATCACTAGGGATGTCCTCGGGGGGTGATTCCTCACTTTCTTCCGAGGAATCATAATTATTTTGTAGTTTTTGGGGTTCGGGCACTTCATTGGTTGGCGAATTTGCATATTCAAATTTAGTTTTTTGGAGGTCGGCCATCTTTTTTGGCCACGTGTTCAAAGATGGCCAGCACTCCTGATTTTGCGCGGGAATCCCCCCCTCAGCCTTTGGAATATAACAGTTTTGAGGGGTTTTTCTTACCGGGCTTGTGTCCGGTCGTTTCGTTTGTCGTCTTTGGATCTTCCTGGCCTCGTTCTGGCTTTGAATGAGGTAGCTGATGCCGGCCAGGAGATCTTCATCCGTTGCAGGGGTTTCTAGCAGGCTTATCATTTCTCTCCTGAGTCTGCTGGCTTCTTTTTGTTGGGTTTTTTCTTCGTTTAGGTCTTTTTGCCCCTGTTCATCATCCGATGAATAGTCTTCGGGGCTGTTTTCTTTTTCTTCTTCCGAAGTCATTGGTGTTGCCATGTCTTCAATTGGATTTTGTTGTTTTTCCCGCCTTTTGGTCTCTGACCTCGTCTGCGGTCTTTTTGGCATGTCTTCTGATTATTGGGTTGCCCAACCATCAACTGCTACCATTTTTGTTAGCTTAGATCAATTTGGGGTCCAATAATGTACGAAGACACACTAGATTATTTATCATGAACAGATCTTTATTTGTTTACATCTGCTTCATTACAGGTATCATCAGGAACAAAGGTGGCAACAACAGGAGGAGACCTTAAATACCCAGGAGGTGGAGTTACAGGTAATGGGAGGGGGAAAAAGGAGGGGTTAGGTTTGTTTAAGCTGGTTAACTCTTGGCATGCCAGTATACAATGTTGAATATGCCCAGGGAGAACATTTACTTGTAACACTTACTGGAGTTGGCAGAAAACCCAGAAGCAGGATTGCATAGAAATTCCAAAGCGATGATAAAGTTGTTTCCTGTAGCTTGTTACAAGCTGCGTTCTTTCTTAAATAGGCTAAGGGTGTGGCCAATTAGCCCCAAGCCTTACTCTTGAGGAGACTCCTCCTGAGGAACCACTCCTGCCTTTTGGCAGCTCTGCATGCCCGTGCATTGAGAAGAGGGTCCTCCTCTTCATCCTCTTCACTTAAAGGAGCCTCTGGAGATTCTGAAAGCCCTGACTGAATCCCTGCCTCTGGCACCACATCTTCTTCAGCCTCCTCGCTGTCCGACTCAAACGCCAGCTGCACAGGCTCCTGGCTCAGCACCACACCAGCCTCCTCGTTGTCGGGATCAGCAACAATCCGTGCAGACCGCTGGCGGGCCACAACAGTGTCCAACATTATAATACAAATAAAACTAGTAAAATTAATCATAATTATTAAATTCAATCAACTTAATATTTCTAATAATGATACACAATTATAATAATTTGCAATTTGTCATTACTCAATTATTCCATGTTTTCTGTGTTTTCCATGTTATTGTTACTTTTGTTTCATTATATAAAAGAGTATATACTAACATTCCCCCTTCTCTTATTTATCTTATTTCTATCACTTATTCTAACTTTTAATCATGTCACTTGCATTTTTTACGTACTTTTGAACTGCTAGGTTGGCAGAAACTGGGACGATTAATGGGAGCTCAGTCCATTACATGGCTCTAGGGATTAAAACCACTGAACTGCCGACCTTCTGATCAACAAGTTCAGCATCTTAGCCACTGAGCCACCATGTCTCTTTTTTGATATGATACTGTATTCCATCACACAGAAGGCCCTTTTTCTAGGTTCTACTAGATCAGGGATGTCAAACCGGTGGTGCATGGGCCGGATGCATCATGCGCAGGCCACACCCACCCCAGCTCTACAAATGAGAAAAACATCATGAAACATCATGTGATGGCAATGTGATATGGCGAGTTTGACACCCATGTACTAGATGTTCTTCCTTAATGGTTGCCAGTCACAATATGGTCTAGTTGCCAGATAAATGTAATAATATTAAGTGCCAGATAAATGTAATAATATTAATGTTGCACTTGATCTAGAAATGACCGTTAGAAGCTTTCCCTGTCCCACCATCCTCTAGAAACTCATCATTTCATTCAACCAATACATCATTCAGGTGGCACTTTTATGTTTCTGTCCTTGCATTTGATGTAACTTATCCAGTACTGCAACGTTTGCCTTCTTCTTTTTCACATTTTAGAATGTTTATATTGCAATAAAGGCAACTGCTATTTTGCTTTTATGAGGCTGAATTATTTGTTTTTCCTTGCTACAATCATTCCATGGACTCACCAAAAAACACATAAAGAAGAATCTATTCCCTGATGTTTTGATTATTGAAGCATCAGAATAACAATGGTATCATAAAGGGGACTATGGATGGAAGGGAGATGTTGTGTAGTGTCAGAAGTAGCAATGTGAGAAGGGAAAGTGAAGACATCCAATATCTGGGGAAGCAAAAGAAAACTACTGAGATTAGAACTGAGTGAACAATCCCTAAACAGAAAATCAGACAATGGTGGACTGGTCAACACAAAGCTGACTGATGGGGTTCCTTCCCTGGGCAGATGGAAAGAGCAAGAAGCAAGAGAAGATAGTTCAGATCTTGCACCGATCATGATCTGGACCAGTCTGGTTCCATTGAGCCACAGTGGCACAGTGGTTAGAGTGCAGTACTGCTGGCTATTTCTGCTGCCTGCAGGCTGCCTACAATTTGGCAGTTCAAATCTCATCAGGCTCAAGGTTGACTCAGCCTGCCATCCTTCCAAGGTGGGTAAAATGAGGACCCAAATTGTTGGGGGCAATGCTGACTCTGTAAACCACTTAGAGAGGGCTGTAAAGCACTGTAAAGTGGTATATACAAATCTAAGTGTTATTGCTATTGCCAACACACTACAATCTGGACTGGTATTTCTGAAGTTGCCTTAGGAAAGAGTTGGGAATAGTATGAAAGATCAGTAGCTTAGGCTACAGTTTGGTATTACTTTTCTCCCTATTTTTATATTTTTAAACTGTATTTTTAAACTGTAAAGAATATTTCTTAGAATTGTGATCTTTTCTACTTTCATATGATTCAGTTCTCAGAATGCTCTGTCACAATCATTTGATTCATTGTAGAAATATCAGCTATTCAAACTGTGTATTTGGCTGCTGCTGACATCCAGTTATTTTGGGTTCAGTGACGCAAACTAATCACTGAATTTGTTTGCAATAATGCTAACCTTATGATAAACAACCTATTAAAGGAATCATACAATATTCATCTTCATTCCTAGAAGAAAAGGAACATTTTTTTTCTGGGAAATGTTTATGAATTTTAAAAATAACTGAAAAGGAGACTTTTAACATTCTAGTTCTTAAAAAGCAGCAAAAGTTGATTTTGCATAATGTATTATCTTCAGTAACTGCTTTAAAATTTTGATGGACAGAGTTGTTTTTGATGTACTACAGTGACAATGTAAACATTCAGAAAGAATATTTGGAGCTATTTTCAATCAATCTATCCTTTTTCTTCACATTCTTTTTAATTTTATTATAAAAATAGCACCTCACAAGCCAATGACTAAACAAAAAAAAAGATAGGTGTACATATGGAGAGAAAATTGCTGCATTTTATTGAAATATAGTTGCATCAAAAGCACAGGTAGATTGACCCTATATATAGTAGGGCATATAGTAGGGTATATTTTAATATTTTACTGATTTATTCCTTGAATATTATGGTACCTAATGGTTTAGTTTAGTTTATATACCGCCCTTCTCCTGGTGGACCCAGGGCGGTGCACAGCCAAGAATAAAAACATTACAATACAAAATTTAAGATTTATAAAAGAATTAAACAATTTTTGACCCAGAAAATTTAAAAACCCATAGACAATTTTAAAATTTAAAAACCCATACACAATTAAAAAGCTAAAAGAGTGGGAAGGGGGGTTACGCCAGCCCAGCTTGACAAAATAAAAAAGTTTTTAGGGCACGGCGAAAAGCCCGGAGATCAGATATCATGCGGATCTCCGGGAGCAAATCGTTCCAGAGGGATGGTGCTGCCACAGAGAAGGCTCTCACCCTGGGCACCGCCAGCCAACATTGCCTGGCTGACGGCACCCTGAGGAGTCCCTCTCTGTGGGAGCATACTGGCCGGTGGGAGGTTATCGGCGGCAGAAGGCGGTCCCGCAAGTACCCAGGCCCTATGCCATGGAGCGCTTTAAAGGTGGTAACCAACACCTTGAAGCGCACCCGGAAGACCACCAGAAGCCAATGCAACTCGCACAGGAGAGGCGCCACATGGGAGCGCCCCCTTGCTCCCATAATCCCCTGCGCGCCCGTATTCTGCACCAGTTGGAGCCTCCGGGTGCTCCTCAAGGGGAGCCCATGTAGAGAGCATTACAGTAGTCCAGGCGGGAAGTGATGAGTGCCTGAGTGACTGTGCATAAGGAGTCCCGATCCAGATAGGGACGCAACTGGCATATCAGGTGAACTGATAAAAAGCCCCCCTGGCCATGGCCGTCATAAGCTCTTCCAAAGACAGCTGTGCATCCAGGAGGACGCCCAAGTTGCGAGCCCTTATGAAGTTATTTAAACATTTCATGGTCACATATGATATATGATATCCTCCTCCAGAAATATTATTCATTATCTTGGTTATATTCTAAACATATGTTTCAAATTATAGTCCTGAACAAATTGTGTTTTATTATTTATATATTACTGTAGGTGAGAATCAGCATTCCATTTGAAAGAAGTAATAAAAAATCAATCTTTTCCTAGCAGTGGTCATAAGGTTGACTTTTTCTGTGTTGATAAACTTCCTACCTATTTGGGCATCTCCAAATAATATCCCAATGTTGTCCTAAATGTGACACATTTGGCATGGTGCGCAAATCTTTCCCAGTTAAATCCAATCTCTATTTTTGTAACAATGTGTTTTTTACCACAGCTTCACTAATATTCTTCATGTAATATTATGTCCTGCTAATATCATTTTTTTTTATTCTAGAGTTCAATAAGGAAAGCCAGCTTTCATGATGGAAGTAGTGACTTTATTTTTAGCATCTATATCTATCATCAGAAAAAATCCTGATGGCACAATGGTTAGAATGCAGTATTTCAGGCCAACTCCACCCACAGTCTGGATCTCAATCCTGATGGGCTTGAGGTTGATTCAGATTTCCATCCTTCCGAGGTTGGTAAAATGATGACCTAGATTGTTGAGGGAAATATGCTAACAATGTAAACCATTTAGAGAGTGCTGTAAAGCACTATGGAGTGCTTTATAAGCCTAACTGCTATTGCTATTGCAATATATCTATCTGTCTATCTATCTATTTTTATCTATCTACTTTCCATTCATCCATCTATTTATCTATCCATATCTTGTATTTGTATGCTGCTATCTGAACAGTTGGGGGAAGAGAGTGGCTCAGCAGTTAAAGACGTTAAGCTTGTCAGCTGGAAAGCTGACAGCCAGGGTTTGAGACCCAAGTGCCGCATGACAGGGTGAGCTCCTGTTCCTTAGTCAGCTCCTGCCTGCCTAGCAGTTCGAAAGCATGGAAATAGATACCATTTGGGGCAGTGGTAGGATTCATATTTTTTTACTACCAGTTCTGTGGACATGGCTTGGTGGACTGGCAGGGGAAGGATACTGTAAAATCTCCATTCCCTCCCCACTCCAAGGGAAGGTTACTGCAAAATCCCCATTTCCTCCTGATCAGCTGGGACTTGGGAAGCTGAGAATAGATGGGGATGGGGCCAGTCAGAGGTGGTATTTACTGGTTCTCTGAACTACTCAAAATTTCCACTACCAGTTCTCCAGATATACAGTATGGTTGAATAATGGGAGAATATGTGGATGAAAGGTTTAAAATTTACATTAAATTATAATTTAAAAGAAAAAAATTATCCCATAAAATGATGTATCATTGGTATTTAAAACACCAGATAAGTTGTCAAGAATGTATCAAGGTATTTCAAATGAAAGTTGGAAATATAAAAGTAAAGAAGGGATCTTTTATCACTTATGGTGGACATGTGACAAAGCAAATCAATATTGGAGTAGGATTCACATCTTAATGCAGAAGATTGTCAAAGTGTATATAAAGATAAAACCAGAAACTTTTGGGTTTAATGGAAAAAGACTTGGGGTAAAAACCTGGAAGTTTGATGTTATATATGTAGCAAGATTATTTTATGCACAAAAATGGAAGGACACTTTAATTCCCACAATGGATGAACTTTGTGGTATATTTTAACTAAGATCCACAAAACGTCAACAGAGTTTAAAACGGGGGTGTCAAACTTGCTTTGTCACTTGATGTATCGGGATTTTTCCCCCTTTGCTAAACTGGGAATGGGCGTGGTCAGCGTGTGATGCATCCAGCCCGCGGCCCACGAGTTTGACAGCCATCGTTTAAAACAACCATCTCACTTAAATAACTTTGGGCATTTTACAACATCATAATAAAATCATATAAATACATGAATAAAAACATAAATTAAAAACAAAATTAAAAACAGGTTAAAACTTCATGTGCTGCTTCTACATTAACCCTTTAGCATATTTGCTGCCCAGGCTCCCTTCTTCAAATGGGAAAGGAAAAGTAGACCACCTGCAGTTCAACACCAGTCTGATTGTAATTACCAAAAATAGGCCAGAAGGAATCTGGTGGCATATATTCTAACTAACAACCATTGTTAAAAGCTGTAACCTCTTCAGCTTACTTCATCAGATGGATAGAATAGATACACTGACGTAGGATTTAAACTGGGATAAGATGGGGAGGCCAAGAGTGTGATATCTAGTTAATTTTGCAGATGCAGGTTATATATGAGGTAGATTACAAGTACCTTATCAATTAACATTTGTAATATGTTAAAAAACATAAATGTGTTAAAAAAGATGCAGCTAAAGTTTATCTGTTTTTTTGCTACCATAGACTGATATGACTTTCCATCTACAGTTTATACAAAAATAGGCCTTAAAATATGCCAGAGATTTGAGCCAAGAACCATACAAACACTAATATGAATCTGAAGTTGCCTTTTTAAAAGTCCTTCCAGGAAACAAGGGAAAATGGAAAATTTCAATCCAACCCAAGTGTATGATGTAGTTGCTCTCTACTTTGCAATGTCACTTCTACCCAGTCAGCTTTTTAATTAATGTGAAGCACAATCTCCACTCCCAAATGCTCTATCCAGTGGATTTTTGATGTATTATGTCTTTTGGTCCTTTTCTTTTTAAAAGACAGTTTTAATATTTTAAGCAACTTGGTAATACGCCCAGAGAATTCTGGTTATTGGCAGATTAGATAGTAGACTGAATGCTTATCACTGTGTATACCAAGATGTTCATTTTCTAGATTCTTACTCCAGAGAAAATCCATTCACCAGCCTATGGTGAACTTGAATATAAAGCAGTGAGAAGGATTAGTATTTCATTCAGGGGAACATGAAGAACAGGGCATCAGACCTTGTTGCCCACACCACTGTTTCAGTGAACAGGAAGAAGCAATACATTGGGGTGACTGGAGGGGAAACACCAACCCTGTGACAGTCATAAGGAGAGAGATCCAAAAGAAGGAACTAACCACAAACTACTTTTTCTGCTGGAGCTAATTTGTTACCTCAGTTTGTCAGTTATTTTTTTTCCTTAGGTATTCATTTAGAAAAACTTTTGCTTTTGAAAGCTTTGCTGAGATTTTATTAATTGCTTTGAACAGAAGCTATGGAAGGACCAGACTGATGGTTTCCCTCACATCTTGCACCCCTCTGTAGTGTTGCTAAAAGGGAAGTCTTTAAAGTATGTCTTAAAAGGCAGCATTTGATGGCTGTAGCTTTTAACACAAAGCTAAAATTAGATTCTCTGATTATAACACTGCCTCTTGCACTGTAGTGTTTTCTGTAGCCCTAACAGATGAAGGGAGAAGTTATAAATCCTGGGCTTAAGTTCCTTCAGAACTGCCTTCCATGGAAACTCTTTTGGCAAGTTTTTAAAAATGTTTTTGACATGTGAGTTTAAGTAAGAAAGTTTGATATGTGTCATTCTATCTCTAGAAGTAGTTAAATGAAGTTTTGTCTTGTTAAATTCTACTGTTAGAAGACGGCAGCAAGAACTTTGTTAAGCTTAACAAAGTTAAGAACTTTATTAAGCATCAGTGTTATCATGCCAGTGAGGGTTTGGATAACTAGAATGATTCAGCATAATGGAGGATGTAAGATTTTGGTGCTTTTGTCATTTGGTTGCCTCTGAGTATCAAGTGGTCCCATAGAGGGAATAATATTAGGAGCCAAAGACCTTGACACTTATGTCCACTTCACCTCAATCATTTCATCCAGTCATCAGCCAAATCTTAGTTGGGACTTTAAGCTCATGGGTAGTAGGTCCAACATAGGAGGGAGGTAGCCTCAGCTCTCATCTGGACTTTCCTTGATGCACTTACCTCAAAATGAGCTAGCATGCTTGGTGCATTGCCAGAGGGAAGGAGATATTGTCTATTGGCTTTGCCAGCAGTGCAAAATTCATTTATGTGCTATCTGGATGAGCCAGTGAGTTACGTTGATTTGGTTTGTTCTGCTATGTGTATGCACTTGGCTTCTATTATTAAAATTAATAATGTTTTTCTATGTGCAGTGAGTTTCTTTTATTTTCTTTATGGCTGTATCAACACACATCTCTCCAGTCCTTGAATCAAAGGAAAAGTACATCAGCATAATTTGCACTCCCCCACTGGCTGCGCAACAACAAGACTGGCAATTGGTGCTGAACATGTTCTTTTAATGCAAGACAATTTAGAGGTAGTGATCATTGATTTAATTTGGATCAAGGCTTTAATTATGTTTGAAGTTGCCTAAGTGGTAGTTTGCTGTGCCAATGTTTTGTTGTTTGGCTATTTCTGAACAGAAATTTCTTCTTGAAGAACACTAAAATGATATTCAAAAGTAGCTCAGCTGAGAAGTTGGTCAAGTGGAGAGACATTTGTGAAATGGGATAGAACTCTTCTAAAAGGCATACAATTTCCCTCCTCCTCCATCCTACATGTCTTTGTGTCACCTGTGACTATCTTTTGGGATAAAAGTGGAAAATGGGCCAAAGAAGAAATTTCTTGCCAATTTTACTCTGCTTCCTATCTACCCAGTATTCCCTTCCTAGCTCTTTAATATTTATAGGCAGCTGCTTGATGAAGTCATCTGTTGATTCCGGGTTCATATCATCATATGCTGATAGTCTCCAACTTTATATTACTTTCCTGGATCATTAGAGAAATGCTAATCCAATATCTAGCCACTGTATATATACAGGAGGTTGTAGGAGACAATTGACTGAACTCAAGTGTGATTAAGTTTCTGTTTGAAGTTTTGGGTTCTCAGTCACTGTCAGCATTGTATCCGGATGACCAGGCATTTCCATGAAGGAGCAGAGTCACAATATAGGACAATTCTAGACTCATGGCTCCCACTGGTACAGTAGATGGAGGCCATAGCTAGTGTCAACTTTGCCTAGTACTTTTGCTATCTTTCCTAGTGCAGGAGGGTATAGGTGTAATAATAAATGTCCTCAGAAGACCTAGCTAGACTAATGCAATATGCTTTACATTGATCAGTCCTTAAAGACTATCCAGAAACTATGACTGGTCCAACCTATGTACTTCATAGTTTACAGTAATGGGATTATATAATACTGATTTTATGAGCCCTAGTTGCTGACTAGTTTCTGAATAAAATTTAAGGTGCTGTTGCTTATATATAAAGACCTTTATGATTTTAACACCTAGTTACCTTCCTGTTCTGACTAGAGTTGGCCCGACCCACTAGATCACATGGTTAATTGTACTCCCACACTTTTATAATCACATCCTTTTTCCTTCCCAGTTGGATTACTATAATATGCTGTAAGTAGAGCTGCCCTTAAGGAACCTAGAAGCTGATTTGGAATGCAGTAGCCCAAGCAATGGTGGGTGGGCCTCAATATACTTAGGTAAATTTTCTGCTTTGAAAGTTTCATTAATTGCTAGCAGAACTCCAGATGATATTTATTGTGCTGGTTTCATGACTGCATATGCAGAGCCATACATGCTTCTGATTATCTATGAGATCTTCTCCTCTGGCATTCATCTAACCATTCAGCTAGATCTTACACAGTCAGTTATATCCCTGGAAATGTCATTTGATGGGGTCTTGTGCTTTTACCATTGCCATCCACATTCTTGGAAGTCCCTGTAGTAGAGTTTTTCATCCCTCCTGTGGATGCTTTATAAAATACAGATGAGTTTGCAGTGATCACGGTTTACTGTTTTTGTATGAATATCATTTTTATATCACTTGGGTTATGGAGGTCCTAAACCATTTATTATTACATCTATTACACCTAGGAATGGGCAGCACCCAAGCATAATGAATTGTAAATGTATTGATTTTAGATAGTGCTGTGGATCATTTAATTTTTATTGCATTATAAACCTTGTGGGCTGCTGAAAGTCATTGGATTGTGGCAAGAGTACAAGATTAATAAACAAACAAACAAACAAACAAACAAACAAACAAACAAACAAACAAATGCTGCTGCCAGTGAATAGACATGATCAAGAGCATTGTTGGAAGTAGCCAATAATGTGTGTAAAATGATGCTGGAGTACACAAACGGTTACCACCCTCTCAAAGGAACAAAACTGGCAGGAAGTATGATCACACAAAATCTCACGGTGGCAGAATCAGCAGCAGAAAATATGTTTGGGTAAAGCTACAGACAAGTTGATGAAATCCAGTTGTCTTCTTCAATTTGCACCAGTACTTTTCCAAAATGGGTCTAGTGCCCTTTCAAAAGAGTGATATGCCTATGTTTAAGAACAGGTCTACTGCTGTTCCAGAATAGTGATAAACTTGTGAACATAAGACCTTATAATATCCAATATGACATTATTCAGACAGAGTACTTAGTATCCTGGCTCGCTGGCAGTCTAAGTAAAATGTCTATGAAAAGTAATGTCAATGTTGCCCTATTTAGCTTAGATATAGGTGCACTCTATTGATACAGCCCATGGTACATTTTGCTGCAAGGACAAGTTTAACATAGTTGGTTTCATATCTGTAGTTCTTCTGTCATTTTAGCACCAAGTCTTAAAAAAAAGAGTCATTAAGTATAAGACAAGATGTGAGCTGAACTCATGATTATTCTGTGAGCGATAGAAGTTGTAATTTACATATGGAATTTAAATTGGCCCATCTAGTGAGACGAAGAAGAAGGGCCTTCTCTATCATTGTTCCTTCCCTATGAAACATTATCCCCTGGAGATAATATTCACCCCCAGTTTAATACTCTTTCAAAAGGCTTGGGGACCCTAAGTTGATACAGATCCCATCTGTATTTATCCCATGTATCCCATGATTTTTTTTTTTTTTGAGGGATTTGGGATTATTTGAGGTTTTACTTCTGTAAGTTTCCTGGAGTCACTGTGAGAGAACTAGGAGGCCGTATCAATTTTACAAACAATCAGGCAGACAGGAAATCTTTGTATTTCCCAGGATGGGGCATCTCTCTTAGGGGAAACCGCTGTCACTAATGTTCATTCTAAAAGAAGAAAGTGCTTTGTTTGCTTGTTTGTTTTTCGCAACCAGCCAGAAAATAAGTCTTTAGGTGAACTTTTAAATATTGATGTGGAAGGTGACAGTCTGGAATAGTGACTTTGTAAGATTAGGTTTGGCACAGGCCTATAGATTTAGAAGAGGAAGGTTAAAAGAATTTTTAAAAATGATCCCTTCATAGACTGACTGGAATTAATTTAACATTTTCTTCCAGAGTATTCTCCAACATGAAATTGATTGAAAGTGTGTGTGTGAGGGAAAAAAACCATATCTGGTTCAAAAGTGAATATACAAAGGACAGAGGACTCTATTACCTTCTCCAGAAACTCCCTCCATCCGTTGAGCCTTTGTTCTGCAGGTGTACTGGCAAGGCTTCATGGTATCATGAGCCTCATCCACACTGACTGGGCAGGTAACAGTTGGTGTGGTTTATCCCTGCAGTGAATCCATAGTCAGAAACATATTCTTACTGCCAGACTTTAGCAATGAATTGTTCCATGGGCAGAATTGCTGTTTCACTCTTATTTTCTCTCCAGATTATTATCCTGAAAAAATAAGCAAAACAGGGTTTTGACAACATAGTCAAAACCATTATAATGCCCAGTGTTGTGTAATTGTTTGCTAACTTTTAATGGAAGATGCTGCAAGTTCTTCAGCATATAGCAGCACTGACATGTTAGGAAATAAATAGGCAAATATATAAATACATGACTGGATAAAATTAGTTTAGTATTGTTGGAAGAAATTTCCCGAGTTCGTTCCCAGCTGGGACACACCACAGATGCTGAGAAGAAATGGATGCAGAAGCCAGCTGTCAGAAAGTGGAATTCTTTTAATATAGAAAGGCAAGAAGCAAAAAGTGACACAGATCGAGTTCCTGGCTTGCAAGCAGATTGGGGGTGTGAATCTGAGCCTTTTATGCTTAATTCACCTTTGAAGCTCCTGCAGCTTGATGAGTTTATTTGTGTGCCTCTAGTTAAAGTGATTGCCCTGGATCCTGTTTTAATGGGTTAATCCTGTCCCAGGACCTTTGTCTTTCCTATCCTGGGAATCTTGTCGGGGAGCAGGAAAATGGGAGTTTGGGTTTACCTTGGAGAGTTTATTTTTAGCCTGATTCCCCTTATATTAATGGCTCTACTTAAGTATTTCTCTGGTCAGCTTTGTTACTTTTATAACAGTCATTAGCAGGCTGCTCTGAGTTTTCATCTAGTGCTTTTTGGTTTTCTTAAAGGAGGAAGGGCTGGCTTGAGTCTCTTGGCACTGTTTTCCATGGTTTTTGGTCCTGTGAGGTTTCTGGCACTGTCCTTTTGGGGTGTACTTCCCACAGTATTAAATAAATAGGTTTTGAAATCATTCCTAAATGCATCTCAGGAGTCTGGTTTAGCTCAGCAGACTAAGCACCGTAATTAACATTCAGCTGTCTGCAATTACACCAGTTCGAATCTCTCCAGGCTGAAGGTTGACTCAGCCTTCCATCCTTTCTAAGGTAGGTAAATTGAGGACCCAGTTTGTGGAGGCAATAAGCTGACTTTGTATAAATATACAAAAGTATGAAGGCTATTGCTTAACACATTGTAAGATGCCCTGAGTCTTCGGACAAGGGCGGCATATAAATCAAATTTAAAAAAAAGAAAAAAAAATTGGGAAAGAACAGAATTCCATAATCAAGGACTTAGTTCCTGAAGTACATATAAATAAGATGAAGCAATATATAAATAGCCAACAGAAAGACTCCCCTTTTTATTAATTAATTTGTATAAACAAGAACATACTAGGATGAGGAACAAGGAGTGGTGAATAGCTAGCTGCAAGTTCTTAAATACCAGCACCAACAATTGGCATTGGACTTGAGCTATCATAGGAAGCTGATAAAAGTCCTGCAGAAGCAAAAATATCAGAAAAAGATAGATTAAGAACAAAACCTACTGCAAAGTACTGGACCAAGATTAATGGTCGAAGAAGGAAAAAGGAAGACACGCCTTAGACTGTTAAGGTAATGCCTAAAAGAGAGACCACCAGGGCCTGAACTAATAAATCTCCAGTGTCAGTAGACAGGACTTGTTTAATTTGGCAGAAGTTCAATAACTGAAGATGACAGACTCTCACAGTTATTATAAATGGCCAGAGAAAGAACACATCATCAAACAGAACCTTGAAGTTCTTAGCCATTGTCATTGGAAACATCTCAGGGCTTTGAAGTAGGACAGGAGGGGAGGGGAGGAAGGTAAGATACAGATAAAACACCAGAATTTTAGTTTTTCCACTTTCTCTTTTAACCATTTCATTCACAATGAGATGTCTGAAAAGCATTTTGAAAGGAAGGACTGTACATCCTTAATTATCTCAGGAAAAAACCAGGGGGGGTGGGAGTATTTCTTCCATTGTCCCTGGAAACGTGAAAACAAAAGTTTTATGTGCTCTGATAATCAAGAAGTGATTCACGAAGTGCCGGGCAAGATGCCCTGTTCCTTAAAGGGCTGTTATAGAAACCTGGAGTTTTGAAAGCTAAAAAGCTAATTGCATAGAAAGTGCAACCCCTTCAACTTTCACTGCCTAGCAAGATTCTAGTAGGAAATTTATCAGAGTGGTATATATCAATTCTCTTACCATGAAGCCAGACTATAAAACTATAAATCAGGATATAGTCTTTTATCAGTGCTAAAAGGGCCAAACAGAAGCAGCATCGAGGGTTCCTGTAGGCAGTAAAGCATCAGGTTCAAGGAGAGATACCTATCTCTCCTTGAACCTGGGAGTTGAAGTGCACAAGTCTTAAAGTTGCCAAGGCTGGAGACTCCTGCTCTAAAGCCTACAAGACATTCTCAACATCCCCATTGCCAAAGTTGTTCCTGTCAAACTGCAGCCTTTGGGGCAGCCTTAAATATCTAACACAGGCAAACAATTTTTGGGAAGAGGAAGGACAAACTACTTAGGAAATCATGGTTGTATGGATTTGATCAGATCCCAAGAGGGGAGAATGAGTAATTTAAAGAGTAAAAGTCATTGTTTGAAGAGTAATTTACAAGTATAACAAGGTATGAAAAAATATAACGAATGGCGTTTAAACTAACTAGATATGACCTACTTACATTTCCTTTCCTTTTACTTTTTGTCTTTAAATTATTTTGTATTCTATTTTTTACCCTTTTACCCTTTTTACCCTACTTTTTACCAGAGTGTACCTTTGTACACTCTGAGAAACAATGCTTATATCCCCAAAAAGGAATAGTATGTTGAATGTGTTTGTAAAATACTTCTAGTTATGAGCCTTCTAAATCCACCACATGAACATAGCTATGTCCTGGTTTTCAGATGCTTAAATATGTTGTGGAATTCTCTGCACCAAGAATAGATACTCACCAGCTGTACCAGTTGTTCCAGCAAGGCTGAGAAGTTTTAAATACCTCAGTCCTCTGTATTTCCCACAGAGAAGCAGTGAAAGGTTAGTAGATTTCATTTACTAGACTCCAGCTTGACAAAGCTTCAGCTCCCATCATCAATATTCCTTGTAGATTCTTATACAGGCTATTCTTATACAGGCATTCCAGCTTGAGACTCTCCAATTGCTGTTTTCTGGATTCTCACATGTTAGAAAACTTGCTTTGGATTCTTAAACTCTCCATGCTTAACCTTATCTCTATAAAGAATTACAAATATTTAGAACATTTCAATAAGACATTGGTGACAACACTCTCAGGGCAAACAGACACAGGTAAATATTACCATCCTGTGCAATTCAATCTAACAATATCCAAACATTAATTTTATATTTTATATATATAATATATAACAGGTTGTGGGCTGCCCATGGTGTATCTGCAGGTGGCTGGTAAGGCCTATACAGGCACAGAATGTTCTACCATATCTTGGGCAGACGTGTGGGCACCAGAATTGCAGCATTTGTAGCTCTGGCTTTGTGGAGTGCTCGCTTCTCTTGTGCTATGGTTGTCCTTCTGTTTTCAAACATCTGGCAGCCTTGGTGGATCAATGTGTGCCATGTTGATCAACCTTGTGTCACGGTTTCCCAGGAGGTGGTGTCGATATCCAGGGACTTGAGAGATGCTTTCAGCATGTCTTTGGATCACTTCCTTTATGCCCTGTGTGATCACTTTCCTTCAGAGAGCTCACCATAGAGAAGCTGTTTGGGGATGTGGTGGTCTGGCATCCTTGCAACATGGCCTGCCCAGCAAATTGGGGCTTTACATCCTGCCCCAATGTTTGTGATGGGAAAGGCCTCTGAAGCTTTTTCCGTCATCCAGAACATAAGCCATCATGTCATTGTGGAATTGACGTACCATCAGGGTGAATCTATCCGGGCACCCAAACTTCAACATGATGTGCTACAGACTTTCACAACTGACAGTGTCAAAAGCTTTGATGAGATCCACAAAGGTGGTGTACAATTCATGATTCTGTTTTTGACACTTCTCTTGGAGCTGTCAGGCTGCAAAGATCATGTCCACAGTGTCACACTCTTTATGGAAACCACACAGTGCCTCAGGCAATTAACCCTGTACCAGAAGGTCAGTCAGTCAGTCAGTCATATAATATCCTGTTTCCCCCAAAATAAGACATCCCCTGATAATAAGCCCAACCAGGCTTTTGAACAGATGGCAATAAGGCCAAGTGCTTATTTCAGAGTTCATATTTTTTATTTATTTATTTATTATTTCAATTTATATACCGCCCTTCTCCCCGGGAGGGGGACTCAGGGCGGTGAACAACCAGATTTAAAACACATATAATACAAACATTAAAAGAATAATAAAATTAAATTAAATTCATTGGCGTTCCAAATAAAATTCTAACCCCATTAAAATACCCAATTTAAAACCCCAGGAATCAATAAGAAAAATTTTGTTAAAACCCCATTAAAACAATCAAGCGAGGCCGGCTTGTTGAAATAAATAGGTCTTAAGGGCCTTTCGGAAAGTGCGGAGGTCCGGGATCAAACGAACTTCTGGAGGCAGCTCGTTCCATAGGGTGGGTGCCCCCACAGAGAAGGCTCTCCCCCTGGGGGCCACCAGCCGACATTGCTTGGCTGATGGCACCCTGAGAAGGCCCTCTCTGTGTGAGCGTACTGGCCGGTGGGAGGTTATCGGTAGCAGCAGGCGGTCCCGCAGGTACCCCGGTCCCATGCCATGGAGCGCTTTAAAGGTCAAAACTAACACCTTGAAGCGCACCCGGAAGACCACCGGAAGCCAGTGCAGCTCGCGCAGGAGAGGTGTCACATGGGAGCGCCCTGTCGCTCCCATAATCACCCGCGCGGCCGCATTCTGGACCAGTTGGAGCCTCCGGGTGCACCCCAAGGGGAGCCCCATGTAGAGAGCATTACAGTAGTCCAGGCGAGACGTGACGAGTGCATGAGTGACCGTGCACATGGAGTCCCGATCCAGAAAGGGGCGCAACTGGCGCACCAGGCGAACCTGATAAAAGGCCCCCCTGGCCACGGCCGCCACATGCCCTTCCAAGGACAGCCGTGAATCCAGGAGGACACCCAAGTTGCGCGCCCCCTCTGTGGGGGCCAATGACTCACCCCCAATAGCCAGCGATGGTACTAGCTGGCTATATCGGGACGCCGGCATCCACAGCCACTCGGTCTTGGAAGGGTTGAGACGAAGCCTGTTCCTCCCCATCCAGACCCGCACGGCCTCAAGGCACTGGGACATCACTTCGAGGGCATCATTGGGGTGGTCAGGGGTGGAGACGTACAGCTGAGTGTCATCAGCGTACAGTTGGCAACTCACCCCAAAACCACGGATGATCTCACCCAGCGGCTTCACATAAATGTTGAACAGGAGCGGCGAGAGGACCGACCCTTGTGGCACCCCGCAAACGAGGCGCCTCGAGGTCGACCTCTGCCCCCCTGCCAACACAGACTGCGATCGGTTGGAGAGATAGGAGGAGAACCACCGTAACACGGTGCCTCCCACCCCCAGACCCGCCAACCGACGCAGCATGATACCATGGTCGATGGTATCAAAAGCCGCTGAGAGATCTAATAGGACCAGGACAGAGGAGCATCCCCTGTCCCGAGCCCTCCAGAGATCATCCACCAACGCGACCAATGCCGTCTCCGTGCTGTACCCAGGTCTGAAACCGGACTGGCACGGATCTAGATAGACAGTTTCCTCCAGGTACTGTGGGAGCTGGCGCGCAACCACACTCTCAACAACCTTCGCAACAAAGCGAAGGTTGGAGACAGGACGAAAATTTGCCAAAACAGCCGGGTCCAGAGAAGGCTTCTTGAGGAGGGGCCTCACCACCGCCTCTTTCAAGGCGGCAGGCAAGAAACCCTCACTCAAAGAAGCATTTATAATCCCCTGGAGCCAGCCTCGTGTAACTTCCCGAGTGGCCAGTACCAGCCAGGAAGGACACGGGTCCAATAAACATGTGGTTGCGTTTAGACTCCTCAAAGTCCTGTCCACGTCCTCGGGAGTTACAGGATCGAACTCATCCCAGATAACGTTCTCAAGACCAGCCTCAGTCACCTCGCTGGAATCTACCCAGTCAGAGTCCAAGCCTTCCCGAATCTGAGCGATTTTATCGTGCAGATACTGTGCAAAATCCTCAGCCCGCCCTTGCAAGAGGTCCTCCCGCGCTCCCTGATGTAGGAGGGAGCGGGTCACTCTAAACAAGGCGGCTGGGCGGTTATCTGCCGATGCAATAAGAGCGGAAAAGTAATTACGCTTTGCCGCTTTTATCGCCACCAAATAGGTCCTAAGATGGGACCTAGCTAGTGTTCGGTCGGATTCAGATCGACTCAGCCTCCAACCACTCTCTAGGCGTCTTTTCCGGCGCTTCATCTCCCTCAACTCCTCAGAGAACCAAGGAGCCGGGCAGATTCGGTGCCGGGTCAGAGGCCACAAAGGCACGACTCGGTCCAGGGCACTGGCGGCCGCCCTGTCCCAGGCGGCCACCAGGTCCTCGACCGAGTCATGAGCCAGAGTTTCGGGCATTGGCCCAAGCTCCCTCTGAAACCCATATATGTATATATGCATGTATGTATGCATATGTATATGTATATACACACACATACATATTTATATGCACGTGTGTGTGTGTGTATACACACACACGCGCATACACACACACACACACAATACTACATTTGGGTTCACCAATAACTCAGTCTGTGGTAGCACAGATTTAAATTATTCAGATATATAAAAGATTATAGCTGTGAATATGAAAAAGACTATAGCAATAACAGAAACAGTTAAAGGATACTAAATTGCAGTCACAAATTATTCATGCCATCATCCCTTAATTCTTCTTGCTTGACCTTTAAGCCTCATTCTGTTTTTCCAATTTAGGATTCTTGCTGCTGAGTCGACACTGCGTTGTACTTGGATGAGCACTGATTTTAAGTAGAGATGCAGAGTGGTGGCATATCAAGTAGTTGAGCAGCATCAGAATACAACTCCATGTTAAAGAACCCTTTAGAAGCTGAGGGTGAGTTCACACATGTCTTCTTTTCATCAACTCACATGAAAAAAAAAATCAACAAGGTATGTATCATCTAATGTTTACTCAAAATCAACTTCAGACCAAAGAATGATTTCTTGAATAGTCAAGGAACAGTTTTAGGTCTGAATCAGGACTTCATAACTATATCCTCAGTCATTCCTGGAGAATAGTACAGATAGCAGAAGTGCAGGGAAAGAGTTCCTTTGGCAATTTATGAGTGGAGCAATACACACACATAACTCTAATGAGGGTTTCTACATGGCTGTAAAACAAACAGGATTTTATGTACTACCACTTGCAAACGAAACAGCAAATCAAGAGATGATGTAACAATGTGGTTAGTTTCTTTCATAGTGTCTATAAGAGCTCCACTGTTTATGCATTATAGTAATATGCCATAGAAATCTTCCTTAGTGGCCATTTTCAGAATGAACAGATCAATGAATGTTTAGGGGAGGAAATTATAACCCAATTCCAAATGACTTAGACACTTCAAGTTAGTCACTGCAATTCTACTTCCTTGTACACAATTGGGCCTTTCCCCCCTCTTTCTTTATAGTCTAAGAAGAGTCTAAGTATAAACCAGTGTTTTTAATTTCTAATGGAAGAAAGACAACAGGACAGTAAATTTTGGCTCTCCATTGAGCTGGGTAAAAGGGTTATAATTTGTATTATTAGCTTATGCCATCATAATTATAGTGTCTATTGAAATGGTGCTAGAATACCTTTAGGCTGTATTGGCACAAAAGGATTTAATTGCCATCCTCTCATCATCTGAATAACATTAGTAAAGTTACCTTGTGGAAAGATGGGCTGTTAATTAATTTAATAAAATAACTGAATAAAATAAAATTAGCAAAATAGATAAGTTATCTATTTACATGGAAAGTTATTGGATCCTAAGATTTAATTTTTCATGTTCTTACAATATTATTTTCTCAGCTTTATATTTCTAATTCTCCTTTTAATGGAATATGATTTTGGCTTGAATTTTAATTCTGCATATCAAAATAAACCTGTCGTTTCTTAGTTTTGTGCAGGCATGCGTGCATGTGTGCTTGTATGATGAACACACAAAGAAAGATAATATCAACTTCCAATATCAATTTTCACATCAAATACAGGTTAGTGCTGATATTTATATTCCCTTTTTCTTCATCAGTCTTAACTATATATTGTGCTTATAATCTGGACAATATATTGATATAATAGATACTTGCACATACTGACAGATTTTTCAAACTAGTACCTGATAATAATCAACAACTCTGACACTAAGTGACTTAGCTTGGCTAGTCCTCTATGGCAGTAGATACAGAAGCACATTTTGACTAGGTAAGAACTTTACTGCAGACAAAAATGAAGCTATCAAAAAACTGCTAGTAAGATTTGCAGTTCCAATAATTTATATGTTCCTGAATTTGATTTTCCCTCCTGCCCTTCCCACAATTCAAGAAACTCTGATTTCGTACTTGATGACCTTGAGGATGAGCAATTGTTGAATATTTTACATCTGTACCCTAGGAATTGCTGACTCCCTGCCTCAGGATTCACAGATGTTGATGTTGGGTTGCAATTAATAATTATAACAAATGTCTTTATATATTTACCTATAGTACTAAAAATCTTACTTAAGTCCTTTGATTTGAAGAACACATCCTCTCACGTGCTGAAAAATGATTAACTATACTGCACTTCTTCCACTATATTCCATAATACATGAGAAACATTCATACTTTTCAGCTATAAACATAATGGAACAATAAAGCAAAATATTAATGGAGTCCAGAAACTGCCATTAACTAAAGCATTGCAGACATGTTTCATGATATATATGGACAAATATCCCCCTCTATTGCTTGAATGTTGAGAAATTTCCTGTTACCAGTCAGAGGAAACATTTCTTGAAAAAAAATGTGCTTGTTTAGTTAAACCAGAAGCTGTAATTTGAATGACAGATTTGTGGCTCACTGTTTGACATGCTTCTTCAAGAACTACCAGTTCCGTAGTTTCTGAGCAAAGAAAGCAGAGGGAATAACAAAGCTATCAAAATAATGTTTGCCTAGGTAAATTAGAAATGAGTCCACTTGGTAGTATTTTTAGGCTTAAATTAGGGGTGAGCAAATGTCAAGTTCACACTGGGAATGTAAAGGAATTCTGCCAAAAATTCAAGTGGAAATGAAATTTGGCATTCTATTTCCAATAGATTTCTTAGGGTCATCAGTCCAACATTTCTAGTTTTTATTTTGCTCTGACCAAATATTCACAAAAAAAGTGTATGTGTGAAAAAAAGATACATTACTGAAGATTCATGTATGCAGCAGTAGTTCCATATAAAAAGAGAGCTTACCTCAGGGAAATTTGCATTTAAAACCCTGCATCAAGAAAATGTACATGTCAAAGAACAAAAGCTCAGTGATTTGAATTTGAAAAGGGGGTTTAGAGCAATTTACATTAATAGTTACATAGATTATAAGAAGATGCATAGAAAAGCTTTGGTAACTTACAAATGGTTGCAAGTATAATTTTTTTAAATTCACAGAATATTCTATCTTTTTTATTTGTAGAAAGGAATGTCAGACTGGAATAGAGTTTTAGTATTAAGATTAGTGAAGCAGAAAGGTTTTTTAGGAATTTGGGTATCTTAATTTACATACGGACATACATAAATACACATTACACACAAAGACCATTTCTGCATAGACATGGAAACCAGAAGCACAAGACATATATGAAAATAGAATAAATAGTAAGTTGGATGTTTTGAGATAAGATAAAATTACAGAGTATGATTCATAGTACACTTCAGAAATGAAGTAATAATTTTAAGAATTGCAGAATGTTTTTTTTTTCCTGCATACATAAGCTATGGATGGAATGGGATTGATTTATGTGTGAGAGAAGAAACCCAGTGGTGGGTTGCTACTGGTTCACCTCCGTTCGTTGAACCGGTAGCAGTAGTGGCAGGCTCTGCCCATCTGCCTGGACATCATCAAATATGATCTGCGCATGTGCAAAAGCTTCTGTGTATGTGCAGAATTGATGCACGTGTGAGCGAACCAGTAGCAAAGGTAAGTGAAACCCACCCCTGAAAAGACTAGTGAAACAAGATTATATTCTTCAAGATAATCATAATCAGACATAATCTGACGTAATCAAACCTGACATAATCAGAATTGAAAAGGGCTATTTAGATCATTATGTCCAGTTCCTGCTCATGCACAAATCTCAATGGCTACATCTGCAATAATGGGCTATCCAGTTTATACAATCAATGGGAAGCTAACATCTGTCAGAGTATAGGAATCACTATCAACGTCCTCATTATCCTCTCTTCCACAACATTCCAATAGAATCTGATTACTGTAAGCTAAATCTATTTGTTTCACATCTTACACTCTGGGATGATAGAGAACATTGGCTTCTTCAGGACAATAAAATATTCACAGGAATTATTTTGATTCTGTTTCATTTTGCCTTGAGGAGATGGTGAATGTCAAAGCAACACAGAATTAGAAATGAATTATTATTGTCATTAATTTAATAGTTTAATAATTCAGATTTCCTGCCTGCCTGCCAAACCATACTAATGTAATCATATTCAATTTGTAATCAACTACTACTCTGAGATATTTTTCACAAGCACTATTGCCCAGCCTGGTATCTCTCATTCCATAACTGTACATTTCATTTATATTTTCTAATAGAAGAACTTTGCATTGTCTCTGTTAAATTTCATTCTATTATTTTCAGCCCATTTTTTAAACTTAACCATGTAATTTTGAATTTCATTTCCATTTTCTACAAGATTACCTATTCCATGGGTGTCAAACCCACACTGTCACGTTGCTGTCATGTGACATATGTCACATAACAGCAATGTGACAGTGTGGGTTTGACAACCATGACACATTTTCCCCCTTCACGGACCTGGAGTGTGCATGGCCTGCACATGACACATATGGCCTTTGGGCTGCCAGTTTGACACCCCAGGTCTATTCCTTCCAATTTTGTATCATCTGCACATTTGATAAGCATTTCTGACACATATCCAAGTCATTAACAAATGCGTGCTGGGAAAATCTGGTTGGCACACACTATTTAAAAGTAATGAATAGCTAAGCAGGTCAGGTAAAAAGTATACAGTCTAGGCCTGAACTATGTGCCTGCAAAGAAACTCGTTGAGCATGATTTTGATTCAGCTGTGTATCCACTTAATAGTCTTGTCATCCAGATCATAGCATAACCAGTTTGCTAATTAGATTATCATAGCTGTATTTGTCAAATTCTTTGCTGAAATTAAGATTTATTATGTCTATAGCCTTCCAGGGTGTATTAAAATAAATTATCCAAATTAAAAAATGTGATGTAGTTTAAAGAGTCATGTTCCACTTCATATATTATGAATGCAATCCATCAGTCGTATTATGGTTTATAAGGTGTTGACCATTTCTATTTCTATACTTTAAAACCAAACTTTATTAGCTGAATATGAATGGCTGTGTGTTTGGGTATGGGTGTCTTCATGAATTAAGCAGGCCTGTTACAAAATGTGAGCTATGGTGGTTTTCTAATGTTTTCCTGTCAAGCATCCAACCTAGCCACTAGTCATAATACCAAAGAAAACAATTCTATTTCCTCCATTGTTTCCTTTTCATAAGGCACATTAACTTCTATAAGGTGTTATTTTGCAAAATAAGTTACATGCAGCAACAGTTTCTACTAATGCTACCAAACTCTACCATCGAAGATATGGCTGGCTGAATGCAAAATTGAACAATATTTGTTTGAATGTAAAATTTAATTCCTTCTCCTCTTAGTAACTGTTTTGCCTCCTTTCTTCATGATTTGTATCTTTTCCTCTGCTTTTTTTAATTTCTTCTCTCTTAGATCATTACCATTTACCTACTTTGCCTTCTTTACCTATTGAATTTTCTTTAGTTCCTATAATTTAACTTCCCTACTTCTCATTTTTTTCAGTTCTTAGCCTACTCTGCAAAGATCATCTAGAAATCACTGGGATTTTAATCTAGGTCCAAAATTGCTCTTTCTATTGATTTTCCTGCTACTGTGTATCATGCAATCACATCAGCCATACGATCCATATACTATAGATGATACAGATAGATTTCAGCAAATATTAGAGCATGCCCTTGTCACCTTCCGTCTGGACTACCGTAGTGCTCTCTACATGGGGCTCCCCTTGAAGAGCACTTGGAGGTTCCAACTGGTCCAGAATGTGGCCACGTGGGCGATTATGGGAGCGACACGTCACACCCATGTAACACCTCTCCTGTGTGAGCTGCACTGGCTCCTGGTGGTCTTCCAGGTGGAATTCAAGGTGTTGGTCACCATTTTTAAAGTGGTCCATGGCTTAGGAGGTTGCCTTCTGCCACCGATGGCCTGCCACCAGCCAATACGCTCCCAGAGAGAGAGAGAGTCCTTAGGGTGCCATCGGTCAAACAATGTCTACTGGTGGCCCCCAAGGGGAGCGCCTTCTCTGTGGGGGCTACCGCCCTCTGGAATGAATTGCCGCTGGAGATACGTATGATCCCCAAACTACGTACCTTCTGCCGTGCCCTCAAGACCTTACTGTTCCAACTGGCTGGGCTGGCTAATTAAATGAATTTTAAGGGGTGTTTAGTTTGTGAGTTTTAATATAAGGCCAAATTATTTAATGGGTTTTAAACTGTTTTTAAATTTTGTGATATGTGTTGTTTTATTGTGGCTATGCACTGCCCTGAGTCCCTCGGGAGAAGGGTGGTATAAAAATTTAATAAATAAATGAATAATAAATAAATAAACCAGTATCCATAAAGAAAGGCAGAGTGAGCCAATGATGTGAGAATTATTGCTTGAAGCAAGAAATGTTTTTTTCCCTCCTTTAAAAGATATTTGGATTTCAATCAGGCAAGAAGTAAATAATGATTGAAGTGCTTTTATCCCATCAGAAATCTTTGCCAAACATAACATTTAAAAGGAGGGCCACAGTTTTGAGAACAAATAAATGTTTTCCCAACTTCTAAGTAACATTGACCTCTGAATTCACTTCCTACCACTCTGGATACATTCCTTTCTGAACAAACACCAAGGTAATTTTCAGTAAGGCAGTGCTATAATAGCTATTTCCATTGAATTTTCTTTTTCTGAAAAAATATCTTCATGATTAATTTTTTGCTTAACTTTTTTTGACTTTAAGTATTTCTGGTTTTTACTTATTTTTTTATTAAGAGATTGGATGAGTTTCTGTGGTATTTTTTTAAATAGTTGGATGTGAGGCCAACACTGCTAGCAGAGTTTTTATATTTACAAAATTTCCTGATTCGGATAATTTTTTCATTGCAACTCTAGAAGTAGACTCATTCAAGATTTAAGGTATTTTTTCCCTTGGGAATCATTTTTCTAAATAAAAACAATTAAAAAATTAATCTCAAAAAAAAAAAAGGTCCCAAAGTTTGACAGAGTATTCCTATGAGGCTACAATCATTATCGGTGCCCACCTAGCCGCTTAAGTGAGAGCATTTCCTAATGGTATGCCGATTTTGTCATTTCTAGCTACAACTCCAAATGTTGGGGTGTAAGAGCAGTCTTTTGGCAGGCATTAATATCTTGGGAGAGGTGTACATTAAGAAGAATGCACTTCCATATAATAATCTCTCCAAATAATTGGAGCTTTAAATGCATCAATAAAATCTTGAGGTGTATTACAACCATTCCACTTCTTTTCAAGATTTTCAAATATATTCTTGATAGCAATCTAGCTGCTTTTGATAGTAATCTAGCTGCTATAGACAGTGTTAGCTTCATTTTCTGAGTCAACTTCAACACCAGCTGAATTGCCCAAATAGCAGGCAATTCAGCTGGGATCATCATAGCTTGGATTGTCAGAGCCATTTAAAAGAAAAAGCTTTTTTTCTTTTAAATGGCTCTGACAATTCCAGCTGAGTTGCCTGATTAGCAGGCAACTCAGCTGGGATCATCAGAGCTTGGATCGTCAGAGCTTAGATCCTCAGAGCCATTTAAAAGGAAAAAAGGGCTCTGATGATCAGATGGGGCATGGGGGGCAGGGGCAGGGACTTTTGCTATCGATTGTCCGAACTGCCCACCACCATTGCTACCTACTCGCCCAAGCTGGTCCGAACCAGGAGCATTTCACCCCTGCCCACAACACTTGTGTATTTGATCATTTCATTCTAATTCTTTTACCGTGCTTTCCCGAAAACAAGATCCTGTCTTATATTTTTTTGAACCCTGAAATAAGTGCTTGGCCTTATTGCCATGCGCTCAAAAGCCCAATTGGGCTTATTATCAGGGGATGTCTTATTTTGGGGGAAACAGGGTATATACTTCTTTAAATATGTGGTTCTATCAAAATTCTGTCACTATCCATCAATGGCCTTATATGTTTTATTTGTCTTGTCTCCTCCTTCTCCTTCTCCTTCTCCTTCTCCTTCCCCTTCCCCTTCCCCTTCCCCTTCTTCTCTTCTCTGTTGGACTGTACATTGCTTCATATTTATTGATCACCTGCTACCTGAAAATCTATCTGGTTTTCTTTATATATTTGTTACAGAGGTACTCAGTAAGTGCAATGGCAGAATAGAAGGTTTACTTCAAGTTCTTAATACATGCATAGTTTTATGTAAGTAGGCAAACAATAGTAGCCTCAAGTAGGAAATTCTGTTTTGTTTTGACACTGTTACTGATACTAATATGGTTCAGAATATTCAAAAGGAAAAGGCAAATAATTTAAGATCCTGCAATTCTGTTTAAAATATATAATTTCTGTCTATTATTCAGAACTTGAACTTATTCAGATAATTGCCAGATTTCCATATTGAAAGGATGATGTGGCATATGGGGAATACCTTGACATAAATGGGAATGCAAACATTTGTTAAAATGGAAATTAGTGATTATTTGAATCACATTATTCATCAGATTTTGATAAAAATAGAAGCAGAAAAGGGATATAAAATATGAAGATCTTGAAATATAGGATCCTTTCAATTTGAATATGGTAGCTTTCGCTTTATTCATTGTTAGTAACATTCATCCACTTTATTTGCAGAAGAACTTATGCCTGCAACTGAAAGAAAAAGAAGTTAAAACTATCTTTAGAATAAATAGAATTACATTAAGGGATTAATCACAAAAGAAATTTCCCATTTAGTAAGTCAGCAAGTAACCTGTAATCAAATTGTGATTTCTTTCCTAGGCTATATTTTATAAACAACAGGACCAATTTAGTGGATGTTGGCAATCAGATTGGGGAGAAACCAAGTTAGGTTTGATTTCTCTGATTTGTGGCTCTTTGGGGACCCAAAAGTAAAAAATGTGACAAGGATGGTAGAGTGAAAATAAGGATCACAGCATATTAAAAACTTAAACAACATGTGCACAAATACATTTTTTTGCAATGGACTAAACAGGGAGTATCTATATTTTAATTGGTGTTACCAGGAATGTACCTTATTACCCCTCTGTTTTAAGGAGGCAGTATTCCCTGGTTAGGTACATTAGTAAAGTGGAGGCAAAGCATAGAAGGTAGCTTAGAAGTCTGATAGAGTAGAATTATTTATTTGTGCTTCCCTCCATATAGTTTTTTCTACTCTCATGGTACTTGATTGAATACAAATTGACACTAGAGAATTAATACTTCATCCTACTCCTGCCCTTAGATCATATACTGGTGAACCAGGTTGGACAAGACAGTATCGATACCTGAACAGAATCGATACTGCAGTCAATACTCTGACACAAAATGGATCCTTGTTCTTGTTCCTCTTTTTATGGAGCCCAAACTCCCAAATCTAAAATTTATATATATTCAATGCATACACTTTTATGGACATTGCCAAACCTGGTTCCCTTCTCCAACTTTCACTCGGGTATCATTTACTCCATCAAAACACAATTCCTCATAACATTTACTTCTATTTATTTAATGACTGTCCAGTACAGGCTATACACCTAAGGAAAAATCACACTTATCCCAAATGTCCTACCTAGCTGTTGTCTCAGATAATGAAAGTATGAAGCAATTAAAACCAAATGGCAATATAATAATATAAGAAGACCAAACATCCAGTTAAGCATTCTACCTCTTGAGATGAGAATTGACAGAAAGATATTGGAAGCTAAGATACATTATTGGTGACAAAGTTGAAGCTTGAATTTATCAAGATACTTCACTTTATTGATATATTTTTTTTCTAGTATCTTCCTTGAAGTCTGAGCTTCTTTTCACAGTCCTTTCCTTTCTGTGTTTAAATCAATCTTTCTTTGCTTGCTTTGGTTCTTTTTTTGGATTGGATCTCCTGGGTAGCTGTCCAACCTTGGGCCACAGGGTCAATTCAAAAGAGTCCTGTTTATCATTTAATGGTGACAGTTTGCCAAAACAGGAACAGATCATGGAATTTTATTTCACTCTGTTTATTTATATTCTACAAATTCCTACCATAATTTATTTCCTTCCTCTTTTAGTACATATCAGTGTTTACAACACAGGCAGTAAACATTCAGAGAGAAAGTATAAATAGTAGCTCTGGTCTTATCAAATGAAAGCATGTAACTTTCACAAAAAGTATGGGTGCAGTACATAAAATCAGGAGAGTAAAAGATTGTGAAGTCCATGAGATTGTTTTATTGCTACAAATAAAAGTTCCCTAAAGTAATTTTTAAGAACATTTTAAGAACAAACTCATTCAACAATACTGGTTTAGTTATGGTCAGTAATTATTAACAGATTATTCTCTACATTCTCATCAATGAATATTTCCCTCATTCTTCTGAGGACAGTGGGAGAGTTAAATGAAGTTTTTAATGTAGGTAAGGCTCTAAGTCAACACTGAATTAGCAGTTGTGTTATCTTTTTTAAAAATTTATTTGCTTCAAAATTAAAGTAGCATTGGTCATGCTTTTTAATGCTCATGCATTTATCTCTGACTTGCCAAAGATTGTGAAGTTTTCTTCTTCTTCTTCTATTATTATTATTATTATTATTATTATTATTATTATTATTATTATTATTATTTAATCTGTAGTGAGATTCACAGTCTTTGAGGCTGGTTAATAGCTCAGCAGCTCGAGTCCTAACCAAGGACCTAGGAACTGTTAAGATATCGTCGGAAGATGTAAGCTGTTCCGAGTAAGGTGGTTTTTGCAGAGTCAAAATGTTCAAGTCCGGTAAATTTAGAATTTCTAAATAGCGGGGTAGCCCTTTGGGTATTGCTCCAAGGGCTCCAATTACGATCGGAACAACACATGATTTCTTTTTCCATAGTCGCTCAACTTCGATTTGCAAGTCCCGGTACTTTGTGATTTTTTCTTGCTGCTTATCTTCAATCCGTGCATCACCAGGTATTGCAATGTCAATGAACCATACTTTTTTCTTTTCAACTACCGTTATGTCAGGTGTGTTGTGGACCAAGTGCCTGTCAGTCTGAATCCTAAAGTCCCACAAGATCTTGAGTTTCTCATTCTCTAGAACTTTCTCAACCTGATGTTCCCAGTGGTTTTTGCTGTACTCAAATCCAAACTTCTGGCACAATTTCCAGTGAATTATCTTAGCAACACGGTTATGGCATTGTAGGTAGTCGGTTTGTGAAATTTTGCTGCATTATTATTATTATTATTATTATTATTATTATTATTATTATTACTATTATTTTACTGTCACAGGATATTATAACAGTATAACATGATTTAAGTGCTTGGTTTCTCTTGTCCCTCTTTTCTACCAATGTACCTGCAGAAAATTATTTAAAATTAATATTGAGGAATCAATAATGATAAATCAAAATCACGGAATTCCTGTGGTCAAAGATGGAGTCACACAAATTGAATTACTATGCTGAAAATTGTTGCATATTTTTAATTTATTATTAATCTTATCAAGAAAGGCTAAGTTACAATTTTATAAAACATGGGGGGAGACAGCAGGAATGGATAAATATGGGTTTTTAAAATCAACATCATTGAAAAAGAAAACATACCTGAAAACCGAGTTTATCTGATTTAGGATGAATTGATCATTCTTTCTTTCTTTCTTTTCCTTCTTTGGTCAATTTTTTATTCTTTTCAAAGGGAATTTTAAACCTACGGTATGTACACACACACACACACACATATATATATTTTAGAAGAAATACCCTAAATATCCTAATAAATGAATAAATGAAGTAGCAAGCGTTTCAATCCAGGTTTTATAATCATATAGAATTTGATTCCTACAAGGAAGCCACCTGAAACTGGCCAACTGGAATAAATTGACTGCGCTGCTTACAAGAAAAGCAAAGCTCATTGAAGTATGAAACACAATCTGGAGAAGCCAAACATCTTCCTGAGCTGCCCCCATTTATTGGCATTTAACTAGGGCTTAGTCAAATTTCCCACTGAGTTCTGTTTCTCATGACTATCAAATGTTGATTCCTTTTCAAGGAATGTAGGTTTTCTTTCATGTTTGAACTAGATTTTATTATGACAGAGTAGCAAGACAACAAACTTTGAAACAATTTGGTAAAATTTTTTTGCCCTTATCAATAATATATTTTTGTTGCTTAATAAAAATATTGATTGCTCTGCCCTGAAAGAGGTGGTGGTGAGGCCCCTCCTCAAGAAGCCTTCCCTAGACCCGGCTATATTAGCGAACTATCATCCAGTCTCCAACCTCCACTTTGTGGCGAAGGTTGTTGAAAGTGTGTTGGCGCGACAACTTCCCCAGTAGCTGGATGAAGCTGTCTATCTAGATTGGTACCAGTGGGTCTTCAGGCCAGGATACAGCATAGAAATGGCATTGGTCGCATTGGTTGATGATCTCTGGATGGCTCGGGACAGGGGTTGTTCCTTGGTCCTGGTCCTATTAGATCTCTCAGTGGCTTTTGATACCATCAACCATGGTATGCTGCGCTGGTTGGAGGGGTTAGGAATGGGGGGCACCATGTTGCGGTGGTTCTCCTCCTTCCTCTCTGACCATACACAGTCTATGTTGGCAGGGGGATGGAGGTCGACCTCAAGGCACCTTCTCTGGTCCAGAATGCCGCAAGGGTCAGTCTCTCTCCTCTCCTGTTCAAAATTTATGTGAAGCTGCTGGGTGAGATCATCTGTGGTTTTGGGGTGAAGTTCCATCAGTACACTGATGATACTCAGCTGTACATCTCCACCCCGGACCACCCCAACGATGCCCTTGACGTGATGTCCCAATGCCTGGAGGCGGTGCGGATCTGGATGGGGAGAAACAAGCTCAGACTCAACCACTCCAAGACTGAATGGCTGTTGTTTCCAGTGTCCTGGTATAGCCAGCTGATTCCATCACTGACTATCAACCCTCAGAGAGGGTTCGCAACTTGGGTGTCCTCCTGGATACACGGCTATCTTTAGAAGATTACATGATGGCTGTGGTCAGGAGGGCTTTTTATTAGGTTCACCTGATTTACCAGTTGCGTCCGTTTCTGGACCAGGATGCCTTGTGCACAGTCACCCATGCCCTTGTCACTTCCCGTCTGAACTACTGTAATGCTCTCTACATGGGGCTCCCCTTGAAGAGCACTCAGAGGTTCCAACTGGTCTAGAATGCAGCCATGCAGGTGATTATGGGAGCGACATGGCACCCCCATTTAACACCTCTCCTGCACGAGCTGCCCTGGCTCCCAATGGTCTTCCGGGTGCGATTCAAGGTGTTGGTCACCATCTTTAAAGTGCTCCATGGCTTAGGACCTAGACACTTACGAGATTGCCTTCTGCCACCGTTGGCCTCCCACTGGCCAATACGCTCCCACAGAAAGGGACTCCTGTCGTTGGTCAAACAATGTCGACTAGCAACCCCCAGGGGGAAAGCCTTCTCTCTGGGGGCTACCACCCTCTGGAATGAATTGCCCCAGGAGGTACATATGATCCCGACCTATGTACCTTTCGCCATGCCCTTAAGACCTTACTGTTTCAGCAGGCTGGGCTGGCTAAATAACGAATTTTAATGGGTGTTTTAATTTTTGAGTTTTTAATATAGGCCAAATTATTTAATATGTTTTAAATTGTTTTTAAATTTTGTGATATATGTTGTTTTACTGTGGCTATGCACCACCCTGAGTCCCTCGGGAGAAGGGCAGTATAAAAATTTAAATAATAAATAAATAAATAATAATAATATATTTTTGTTGCTTAATAAAAATATTGATTGCTTTTTGGCAGACCATTTTTACAGAAATTCATGGCACAGAGAATATAATGTCAATATGAAAAAAGGACGAATCTTGATCCACAATGAACTCACAATTAAATCTACAGCTGCTTTTTATATAGATTATCTCAGCAATGTTATTAGAGAAGTTTAAAAATGTTGGAATCGAGCGGAATGGTGAGAACATGAAAACCATCTATTTGGATCATTTTAGTAATTCAGCCAGCCCATATAATGTTCTGTGGTATTGTGATACAAGTATATCCTCAGAGATAATATTGAACAGTTCTATGTAGTACAGGTTGTCCTTGACTTACAACAGTTTGTTTAGTGACCATTCAAAGTTGCAATGGCACTGAAAAAAGTGACTTATGACTATTTTTCCAAGTTACAATCTTTGCAGCATCCCCATGATCATGTGATCAAAATTCAGGTGCATGGCAGCCGGTTCATATTTATGATGGTTGCCGTGTCCCAGGGTCCTGTGATCCCTTTTTGTGACATTCTCATGAGCAAATTCAATGGGGAAGCCAGATTCACTTAACAACTGGGTTACTAACTTATTAACTGCAGTCATTCACTTAACATCTGTGGCAAGGTCATACAATGAGACAAAACTCAACAAATGTTTCACTTAACAACACAAATTCTGGGATCAATTGTGGTTGTAAGTCAAGGACTACCTGCAGTAGGCGTGTTATTATTATTGTGTATGTCATACAGTTAGCCAGATGTTTAGACTGGATTTGGCATTTTGGATTTGGCATCAGTCTTTCTCAGGGACCTGAAATAGGGAGATGTTGTTTTTGATAGATTGTTGGAGGGTGTAAGCTGTTGCAAATAAAGCTACCTTTTGCAATTAACTGGTGGTAATTGGGTCAATGCCAATAATGTTCAAGTGGCGTTCCAGCTGTTTTGGCATTATACCAAAGGCACCTATTACTATTGGTACTAGCTTTGCTTTTTTTTTTTTTAACCACAGTCATCTATTTGCAGGTCTTTATATTTAGTGATTTTTCTCTAGTTATTTCTCTTCTATTCTGCTATCTCCAGGTATTGCTATGTCGGCTGTCAAGATTTTTTTGTCTTTTTTAGTGACAATTAAGTATGGGGTGTTATACGGCAGGTTTTTGTTTGTTTGAATTCTGAAGAGCACTTAGCTTCATTTTCCATTACTTTACACATGTGCAGAGACATCTGGGTGGACGGGCAGAGCCTCCCACCGCCGCCACTACCAGTTTGCCAAATCCGGGGCGAACCGGTAGCAGTCCACCAGTGATTACCATCCAGAAAGCATTGGTGAAGTTACTATTTCTAAGTATTTTATCCATTGAAGAATGTTGTGAAGAATATTGTCCTGTTCTAACAGCATTGCTGAAAGAAAAACATGGCCAACCCATTAGTCTCTTCTGATAAATCACCCTTTCCTTCTTTTTATTTATTTTCTTTATTATTGAAGATTATTTGTTCCAAAGAATGGATAATATGAGTTGCTAGATTGGTCTTCCTTTAAGGTTCAGATCCTTAAAATGGCAACATTTAGCAAGTCTATAATTTGCAGCTTGAATAATTAAAAAAACCAAATACAATTTATATTATTCAGCCATGCATATCCATTACCTCAATATAGTTTATTCAAAATGGTAGAAGAGCATCACTATTATCCTGTTTTCCCTAAAATAAGACATCCCCTGATAATAAGACCAATCGGGCTTTTGAGTGCATGGGTGCTCATGAAAATAAGCCTTTCCTAAAAATATTTAAAAGCATGCGCACCCACCATTTCTTCTTGTTAGGGTTAGGGAGACAGAGCTGGAAATTAGGTAAGATGACAAGGGAAGCCCTGTCTTGCTCCACATGTCCCAAAATAATAAGACATCCCAAAAATAAGGCCAAGCACTTATTTCAGGGTTCAAAAAAAAATATAAGACAGGATCTTATTTTTGAGAAAACACAGTATGCATCTATCCAATAATTGGCACCACAACAGAAATATGGCAACTACTTTCCCTCCAAGTTCTTCTATTTTTTCTTGATAGCAAAAGGCATGGGAGAGATGAAGCAACCGCATGCTGGAATTCCTAAGAAAAGCATTTCTATTTTGAATGTCTTGTGGCTTTCCCTACTAGAAAAAGTTTGGAATTGCCAAAGCTGTTCCTGCAAATTGTCTGCTTGTGAGGATTGAAGCTGCTGAGGTAGGACCTTCAGATACTCAATGAGAAAAAAAATGAAAGCAAGGCAAAGCAACATTAAAGATTGGTAGCCATTATGCGACTTGCCTAAAATGGTGAAAAGAGACCCAAGATTCAAACATTCATAAAGACAGTTTTCTTAGATGTTGTTAAACAGAAAAATATATTATATGGAAAATATAAAATCTTCATAATTCTCTGCAATAATTTTATAGTTAGCCTTCCTAAAGAGTGCGGAGAGTCTAACCATTCTACTTTCTACAGCAGTTTGGCTTGGTGTGGGTTTAGAAGAATTAAAGATTCTTAATGTATAAGGACAGAATTTTGACAATAATGACTCAATCGTAGATTCACCTCTATGATTCCGGTTTGCTTAAGGATTGCTGTTATCTAGTCAGTTGAAGATTGAACTCCTATTGCAGATTTATTTGAGAAGATAATATGATGTTTGAGTAAGAAAGATATTAAGATTCTTCCAGCTGACATTTTAAGATTATTTTTGAAAATTGCAACATCATTAAAAAAAACTTCTATATTTTGAAATGTAAATGAGTTTGGAAGATGAAAATCTTTAAAGTGTGTAGCCATCGGTATCTTCACTCTTCCATGCCCATTTGTACACTTTGATAACTTTGTTAATAACAATTTGCATATTCTTATCTATTATGTGCTTAGACGAAGCACAACAATTTTCTTGATTGTTCATAAAATAAGGCATTCAAAGTCATAAGGCCCCTCGGGAAGTTATCCCCTGCACTTCTTCACTTCCAGCATTACTGTTTTACTATTCAGTCTTCTTGACCCTAAATTGTTGAGTTTAAATAAAACTATAAAGATTATGTTACCAATGCATGGCCCCCCCTGGGTCAAACTGTTCAACAGTTTGTATCTGAAGGCATTGTTATTAAAAACATTTGGACTTATATGAGTGTGGCAATGCAGGGCCTTTTCTCCCAGTTTATATGTCAGATGGAGGAAAAAACTTAGAGAGGCTAATTTGAAAGATGCAAGTGGAAGGACAAGTCTGAGGCAGACTCAGTCCTAGCCTAGGAAGACCTCATCTCACATGGAGACAGGATTAATGCAGAGGCATTAATAGAGCATCTAAATCTCTCTTTGTCTTTCCTGATCCTGCCCTTAAATAGGGGGTGTTTATGTACAGAAACTCCTGATCTTAAGAAAAGATGGGCAACTGGGCTACCATTACAGTAGCTCAATATAATCACAGTCCCTATGGACACTCGCTCAAACAGGATACGATAGGCTACTTCCCTTGGTATTCACCTTGCTTTCAGCTCATTTCTTTTTTAATTTTTTTTTTTATGTTTATAAAAACCTGGGAGCCACAACTCTAAACCAAAACACTATTGCTTTGCTATGACTTTTATTTACTAGAATGCCTGTGGGGTTGGATGAGAGAGAGAGAGAGAGAGAGAGAGAAAGAGAGAGAGAGACAGACAGACAGACATCAAGGAATTGTGTCTTTTTATGCCCCATCAAATACCCTTCCTATTGAAGTTCTACAGGCCTCTAACCCCCCCCCCCCACTTTTCCAAAAGCATTGGGAATTGCATTAATTAATGCATTAATTAATTGATATATTGCCTGTCTCACTGACTGAAGTGGCTTCCCCTCTTCCTCCAAGCATTGGAATAAGATGAGGTGATTGCACATCAGAAGCTTGACTTGGTGCAGGTTTTGTTTCAGGTGTTTGGTTTTAATAAATGTTACATGGTTTTTAATGTTATTTTTATTGTTGTTTAGGAGCCACACAGAGTTTGTTGTAAACTGGGAGGCTGTATAAATATTTTAAATAAATATATGATAGAGATCACATCAGCATCTGCCTTCTGGTAAATATCTGATGGCTGTGTCCATCATGGCAGCCATTTTATGAAAACATCCAAACATGCTCACTGAATTTTCAAATCTTTCCAAAGCTTATGGAGGAATGACTGTAAGAAATGGAAAAGAGACGTGAATGTGAAAAAACCGAAGAGAATGATACTTCAAGCTGATGTTGGAAAGATAAAGTATACTTATGTATGTATTATTTAGTTCAATGATTTTTATATTGCCCAATATTGAATCTTTTGTAGTATAATAAAAAGGACATGAAGCAAGCTTTTACATCAAGGACAGTGCCTTTCTAACATGATTATTGAACATGCATACCACAATCTAATAATATGCCAGTCTGAAAATGTTGAATAGCTCCTGCAATCATATGCATACTTATCTCTGGAAATAAGCTCTAATGAATATTGCTGAACTGACTTCTGAATAAATTGTTTCCTTGGCCTGCACTTCATGTATCTATTTTTATAAGGGGAAGAGTATGATGATGAGGAATATAATTTGTACTCCAATCTTAAATATCCTGTTTTTCAAAGTTATAGTTCAACTAGATAAATAGTATGAAATATGTGTTTCCTGTCTATTAGACAATATAATTTTTAATATACACTCAAAATTAAATATATGGAAACATGGTCTTAGAACCTCACCATATAGTTACAAAATAGGTAGATTTCTGGATTTGTATGCATACAAGATGCCACTTGGATCATGTCTGAATAATAATGTCATTTTAGCTATTACAAGCTGAGTTTTTGATACTGTACATAAATATTTTTCTTATTTGACTAGGTCTTTCATTATATTTTAATTATTTTTTTAAAAATGCGTATGTGAAAGAGGTGGAAAATATGTGTGTTTGAGGACAGAGGAAGAGCTGATTTTGAGTTGTTTATGTATAGAATTTAAATATGTTAATTATTATTATTATTATTGTTAATTACAAATCCTGCATTCCCACTGACCTTATGATTCCCTACTTCAAATTATATATTCTCTTCCAAACTAATCACAGAGTCAGTTAACTGGGCTATAATATTAGGACGAAGCATATTTCATCAGATTTCTAATATGCTTTTTAATTTTTGAAACCCTATGAAAAATGAGAAAATTACTATAGTAACCTTTCAATGAAGATTCTTTAATGAAACTGAAATAAAAAAGGTAATGTGCCAGATAAGCTTTAGCTGTCAGGTTGAATAAATATGAACATTTATTCAACTTTCTCACAATTATTTAAATCACATGGGTCAGTGTCTAGCAGATAATGGCCTTTAAATCCCATTGAAACTTAGAGCATGTCAAATCTGAATCCAGAGGGCCATTTGTTTGAGCTGTTCCTATCAACAACCAGGATGGAGTAAGTCTAGTTTTGCTCTGCTTCTGTGCTAGATTATAGGGGCATCAAATTCTAATAATTAGCACTATTGTTATCTAATAGATTAAACTGAATGCATAAATTGATAATACATCCATTCTTTTTCCCCCCACTCTGAACTGGGCCAGCCAGACATGAAATATTAATCTGGTGTCTGCAAGCTGTACAGGCCTGAATGGGATGAAATGAGCTGAAATTGGATCCAACCAAGATAATGTTGCCCTTTGTCCATTTGGTTCTCTATCTGTTGCAGTTATAACTCTGTGCAGGTGCCACTCATCCTGCCTGAAGTTAGATGTCTCTAGCTTGGCAGCTTTAGAAGTATGTTTATTTGTAGCATTAATAAGCAATGACATGAACATAAGCCAGAAACTTTCCGATCCTGACCTTGTGCTTTGTACTCAAAGTTTTGTAAAAATTATAAGGTTATATTTGCTGGGAGGGTCAAAGATCATGCAAGTTCTTTGTTTTTGAACTTTTACTGCCTTTTCTCAAAACTTGAGAAATTTGATTATCGAAAGGAAGAAGAGTTGTTTGAACTTAAGCAGTACCTAACTTTAATAAAATAAATAAATAAGGCTAGGAAAGCAAAGCTAAAGATCCGCATGCATAGTTCGAGGCTTCTTAATGTGGCATGCATCAATGTATTTCATAAGCAACTCCTTTGAACAATTCATAATGGCCCAAAGATGGAAAATTTGCAAATTGGAAATCTAATCTTGGGAAAGAACTGAGGGCAAGTGAAAATTGAATGGGACCAATCGCAGCTGGAAATGCTGAAATATCTGAAAAGTGGCCTAAACTTTTGAAGAAATAAATGAAGCTGAAATTCTGTCAGCCAATAGGACAAATTCCTTACATGTTGGCTCATAAGTCAGAACGTGCAGAAGGCCATCAAAATGGAATTTTCGAAGTGTAATAAGTGCTACACTGCAAATTGGGCTCCCGCTTATGGCTATTGTGTTATTATTTTATTGGTTTAGCTTTTTATTCTATTTTGGTTTTATCTGCTTGTAAACTACTATAAATTTGATTCTGTAAATATAATCAATAAATAATGTCAAAATATCAATTTCATGCCAGGAAATCCAGTTTAATGCATTGCAAGCATGCTCAACTGTGCTATATAGCTTCCGCATGTGTTTTATCTGTTTACAATGGCCTCTCATTAGTGCTTCCTTAGAGTGTATTCCACTACAATACAAATGTAATTGTATTTTGTTTTCTGTTCATGATCCAGATTACATGATTTTCTATTGCTCAAGGCCTAAAGAATGAACCAATCTTTTCTCTGCTATATTGTTCTGGGAAGCTGGTTGAAATTTCACTCTAAAGTTATTTTAAAGGTTGTAATTGGTCTTCATTTATTGATTTTTTCCCCCTCTTTTCTGTCTCAGAGGATCCTAGTAAAGGAATGAAGTTGAAGTATTATGCTACTTGCTAGTGACCAGCTGTTCACAGCATGCAATATGACTGCATTAGCTGAACTGTTACAGTGATGGCAGGTCAGGGAAGAACAGGAAGTCGATGTTTATTTTTAGATCTAATCTATCAAAAGTAGTAAAGTTCATTACTTTGTGTTGTATTTATTTAGTTACGAGATTCTTCTTGTCTCCCATCATTACATGGAGCAGAGATAAGTATTTTAACAGTGGTTTTGATAGACAGAGAATGGGAATCAAGTGACAAAAATCAAAATGAAGAAGGACATATACAGGTAGTCCTCAACTGACTTATAATTGAACAAAATTTCTGTTGTTAAGTAAAACATTTGTTAAGTGAGTTTTGCCCCATTTTACAACTTTCAATTGTTAAGTGAATCACTGCAGTTGTTAAGTTAGTAACAAGATTGTTAAGTGAGTCTGGCTTCCTCATTGACTTTGCTCATGAGAATGTCACAAAAAGTGCTCACATGACTCTGGGACACTGCGACCATCATAAATATGAATCAGCTGCCATGCACCTGGATTTTGACCACGTGATCATGAGGATGCTGCAAACCTCGTAATTATGAAACACAGTCATAATTCTGTGTTTTTCAGTGCCATTGTATCTTTGAACAGTTGCTAAATGAACTGTTGAAAGTTGAAGACTACCTGTATTTTTAAAATTAGATTATGTTTAAGATTTGATGTACTGTAGCAGTTGATCTTTCAAAAGACAGATCACCAGGTCTTCTTCATATTAAGGATTCAGCTTTCTTACCCCAAAACTGAATTTTGCTGTGGTATATATCTCTTATTAGAAATTCTTTTGAAGATACTGGAATTAGAGGAGAAGTCTCCTCTTTTGCTTATTTATGCCTCAAGCGCTGCTATTTTCGCTGAAGTGATTCTGTGAAGATCACCTGATTATATATTCATGAGAGTTTCATATGGTTGCCAGAAATGTTTCCCAAAAGGTTTTGTTTTGTTTTGTTTGAAGTCTCATCCAATCTGCCTTTTATTACTGGGAATTTCCCTTAACTATGTTATTAGACTTTACATGAGATCTTTGACTGTGAAAATCCCAGAATCTGGTTTCCAGTCCTCTGCTATTGCAGGATGTATTGATTTTGTCTTGAAAGACTAATGGAGAAAACAATTTCTTGTATATATTGAGATCCTTTACTGCACTTTCACTTACTGCAAATCAGAATGGGCAACTATTTTCAGTCGTTGGATCGCTTTTTTGATTAATTTTGATGGACTTAAAGGACTGCAAGGAATACGTGATATAGTGGTGATGTTGGAACTGGAAACAGCAGGGCTGAAATTTCTTCATTTTGCTCCATTTAGAGGATGCTAAAAAAGAAAACAGATACATTCAGTGTGATGTACATCTCCTATATCTATTTAGCTTTATTTATTCATAACATACAAAACCTCAGCTCTGTACATGCCATTGTATTTAGACCGGCTATTTAGACCCGCTCCAGTCCGGCTTCAGGCCTGGATACAGCACTGAAACGGCATTGGTCGCGTTGGTGGATGATCTCTGGCGGGCCCGGGGTAGGGGTTATTCCTCTATCCTGGTGTTATTAGACCTCTCAGCGGCTTTTGTTACCATCGACCATGGTATCATGTTGCGCTGGTTGGAGGGACTGGGGGTGGGAGGCACCGTTTTACGGTGGTTCTCCTCCTACCTCTCCGACCGGTCGCAATCTGTGTTGACAGGGGGGCAGCGGTCAACCCCGAGGCGCCTAGTGTGTGGGGTGCCGCAGGGATCGGTCCTCTCGCCCCTCCTGTTCAACATTTATGTAAAGCCGCTGGGTGAGATCATCCGTGGTTTGGGGTGGAGTTCCATCAGTACGCTGATGATACGCAGCTGTACATTTCCACCCCAGACCACCCCAACAATGCCGTGGAAGTGATGTCCCAGTGCCTTGAAGCCGTGCGGGCCTGGATGGGGAGAAACAGGCTTCGACTCAACCCCTCCAAGACCGAGTGGCTGTGGCTGCCGGCGTCCCGATATAGCCAGCTGACACCATCACTGGTTATTGGGGGCGAATCATTGGCCCCCACGGAAAGGGTGCGCAACTTCGGCGTCCTCCTGGACCCACGGCTGTCTTTGGAAGATCACACGACAGCTGTGGCCAGGGGAGCTTTCTATCAGGTTCGCCTGATACGCCAGTTGCGGCCCTTTCTAGATCGGGACTCCCTACGCACAGTCACTCAGGCACTCGTCACCTCTCGCCTGGACTACTGCAATGCTCTCTATATGGGGCTCCCCTTGGGGTGCACCCAGAGGCTCCAACTAGTACAGAATGCGGCCGCGCGGGGGATTATGGGAGCGACGGGACGCTCCCATGCAGCTCACGCAGGACGCTCTCCTGCGTGAGCTGCATTGGCTACCGGTGGACTTCCGGGTGCGTTTCAAGGTGTTGGTGACCACCTTTAAAGCGCTCCATGGCTTAGGACCAGGGTACTTACAGGACCGCCTTCTGCCGCCAATAGCCTCCCACCGGCCGGTGCGTTCCCACAGAGAGGGTCTCCTCAGGGTGCCGTCAGCCAGACAATGCCGGCTGGCGACCCCCAGGGGGATGGCCTTCTCTGTGGCAGCCCCTACCCTCTGGAACGATCTTCCTCCAAAACTGAGAACAATTGCTGACCTCCGGACTTTTCATCGGGCCCTGAAAACCCATCTCTTTCAGCTTGCTGGTCTAGCCTGACCCTGCTGAATTTTTAAGATCTGTATTATAGGGTTGGGTATTTTAAATATTTAATGGTTAATGGTTTTAATTTTTAGCCAAAGTTATATGCTTTTTTTTTAAAGAAATTGTTTAACTTTTGTGTACTATTTTTATTTGGCTGTTCACCGCCCTGAGTCCGCAAGGAGAAGGACTAACAAACAAACAAACAAACAAACAAACAAACAAACAAACAAACAAACAAATAAATAAATAAATAAATAAATAAATAAATAAATAAATAAATAAATAAATAAATAAATAAATAAATAAATAAATAAATAAATAAATAAATAAATAAATAAATAGTATCTCCAGATTGTGACAGTATAATCTTGGATGGATTCTGAAGATACAAAAATGAATCAGGAAGATACATACACAGGTTTCTTATCCTCTCTGTAGGGTAAATTGTAATCTCCATTTCTATAAATATAGTACTACAGGTCCCACTAGGTAAGTAGTAAAGAGTGTTAGAAAAATAATCAAATAAACTCTGAAACTTTACTTCATCTCTGCTGCTTCATATATCATGTCTCCCTCAGCCTCACTACACAGAAACTTCGGTGTTCCTGCTGAGCTTGCCCATGGGAATATTGGAGCACCGATGATCTATTTGACCAGTGAAGCACTGAATGTTTCCATATATTTTCATTTTGTACCGAAAACTGCTAGGGGAGATAAATTATTCCCTACCATACATCTCCATTACTCTGTGATTCCTTCAGGTTTGGAATCAAGCAAAACTATTTTGTGTAGCTATTTGGGAAGCCCAAGAGGAACTTTCACCAGTTCCTACTAATGGTTACAAAGTAGAGTATATTTTCCTAAAACAAACTTAGAACCAACAAATAAAAAGTCTCTGCAATATTTTGGATGCTAGAGCTGCAAAAAACCCCAAGAAGATCAAAATTTCCCAATCTAGCACTTTCCAGATACTGGAGCCGTTTTCAGGATACTTTGATTATATTGTTACTGGCTGTGAATTCTGGGAGTTGCAGAAAATTAAAGGGTTATCCAAGATCATGCATATCCAAGTACACAGATTATGCATAGACATCCAATTGCATCAGAATTCCAAGGTTTGCTTGTCTATTTATTCGTGTCAGAAGCATCACAATTAAAATAAAGCATACTATATGACATAAAATATAAAATATAAGATTAAAATATGTACAACTTAAACAGATCTTGCTTGGAAATGAGCAACATTGTGTTCTGTTGTGCTGCCATGAGGTCCTCAGGTATACACTGATCAGGACACAAAGGGTTACATATGTGTTATAGTTTGCATATCACCACAATCGCAAAGGGCAAAGGATCTGTGGATCTTCTTGTAGTGATGCACAGTCTATTCAATGATTTCTGTACTTTCCAGCCTTCGTCAGACTAAGGTGCCAGCCAGGGGTGGGTTCTACTTATCTTTACTATTGGTTCACAGCGGGGCTGTGCACATGCACTCGCTTTACTTTTGCATGTGTACACTCTTCTGCACATGCACAGAAGCCTTTTGGTGATGTCATAGTCAGTGGGCGGGGCCTCCCACTGGTTTTACTACCAGTTCTATAGAATTGATGCAAACCAGGGGCAACCTGTCACTGGTGCCAGCTACTCCACTGGTTCCATTCAGTATTCACTCTCTGTAATTTTCCATAGGTCCACTATGCTTTCAAATTCTTCAAAGTTTTCCATTGATCTGAGAAAGCTTTTCTTTAGTTTGCTTATTTCCTGTTTTGCAGATCTGAATGAGAGATATCTCTTACTAGTAGTAGCTCTGAATTTCTCCCAGTAATAGACTCTGGAAATTGATTATATAGAATTATGATTATCACAGAATCTATATGCATGTGGCATATCCATTTTATTAATAAGACAAACTTTTTACCCTGCAATGCAGCAAATTTCACACAAATATATGGGGGGAAATTGCCAATAGTAAGGAAGAAATATAGTTTCCATGTGACTATGTTTACATAATACTGTATATAATGCAAGTTCAAAAAGTAAACAGGAAATATTAACTGCCTGTTATTATTTCCTGGAACATGGATTGAAAACAAAGAAATTCTCATGAATGTAAAGTAAAATAAACTGGTTGTTATTCACATTCCACTATCAATGTACAGCACAACTGTTTCTTGAAAGCTGTTGCCAAAGGCCTTGTGCATATCCTGCTGTTACAGAAGGGCTCACTGTACTAAACTGAGTATATTAATAAGTTTTTATTTCAATGATTGAAGATCAAAATTCCTTTTATGAAAGTGAGATGATTTTTGGCTGAAAGTTTCCAGAATTCATATTACTATCACCATACCAGTTTTATATCAGTTTAATATATACACATGCTCTTGAAACCAAAGATAACATAAAGCATAATTAACCCTCTTATAATTCCATCAGTGTGACAGGACTGTTGGTTCTTGCAATATAAAGAAAAGTATTCAGATTGTGAAACTGGTGTGTGAAGCATCTTTGACAATTTAATATGTGTGACAATGATAATCTTGATGTAATATATTAAAACACTGATGAAAAGTTCAGTAACAAATTAAAGAAAATATCTGTGCCTTCTAGTTATCACAGTTCAGAAACGACAGAATCACCATATTTATGTTGTTGCTTTGTCCAAATTAGATTTCCACCACATCAATATAACAATTAATTGACCCATCATTTGAATATTACATTTTGTAACAAATGTGTTTTCAGATCAACAATGCCAAGTCACTAGCATCATTTTTCATACCTCTTTAACCTATTCATCTCTTATTTCATGTATTCAGAAAGTTTATCTAAAGTTCTTTAAAGGGATAACAGATATCTCCTTGTTGACATCTTAAAGCAACTCTGTAGTTATTAGTCAGGGATGTGAATTGCTACATTGCACTTGATAGCTTAGAAGTATCTGTCCATCTCCAAGAATCTGCAGCAGAGCCAAGGGAAAGCAGGTGACAAAAAGTATGTAACAAAGATATGACATATCAGGATTAAAATATAATTAATAGATTACATACTAGAATATAATAGAATTTTGTATTGGCCAAGTGTGATTGGACACACAAGGAATTTGTATTGGTGCATATCTCTCAATGTACATAAAAGAAAAGATATATTCATCAAGAATAATAAGGCACAATACTTAATGATAGTCATAGGTATTACCAGTATTTCAGGGGTAGGTTCTGAATTTTTTTACTACTGATTCTGTGGCCGTGGCTTATTTTGTGGGTGTGGCTTGATGGTCATGTGACAATTATTTAAGATTTAGCAGAGGTACTGGTCGTCCAGGCTTTTAACTGTTTGCAGAGCTGTACAGATCTACCCATTTATTTTTTGCAGGCACTGATCTACTCATGTATTTTTGCAGGCACTGATCTACTCATTTGTTTTCTTTTAACACTGATCAGCTGTAGGGCGGCCCTTTGAAGCCCCATGGCAAGAGTTTAAACAGCTTTTTCCCTCTAGCTATCAGCTGGGACTCAGGAGGCAGCAATAGATTGGGGGTGGGGGCCAAATAAAAGGTAAGAATTATGCAGGGGGTGGGGGTGGGGCACAGGGGGTGGAGGGTGGGCGTGGGGCATGAGGGGGGCAGAACTGGTTTGGTGACATCATATCGTCACCACTACTGGCTCTGGAGAACCGGTCTGAACCAGGAGGAACCGACCACTGCAGCATTTGCATATCTTAATATTTCCCCATCTACAGTAAATATTCTTCCATGCAACATAAGTTAAATTACTTGCTTTTTTTTTGGCCACATATGTAACTTGCAATCTTTCACTTCATTTTCCTTCTCAAAAATTATTTATTAATGCAGGTAGTCATTGGCTTACAACAGTTCATTTAGTGACTGTTCGAAGTTACAGTGCACTGAAAAAAGTGACTTATGACTTATTTTTCATGACCATTTTTCACACTTATGACCAATGAAATGTAATTTTCATTTGGATGTTTGACAACTGCTTCATATTTATGACGGTTGCCAAGTCCCGGAGTCATGGACATGAGCTTTTGAAACCTTCTAACAAGCAAAGTCAATGGAGAGGCCAGATTCACTTAACAACCATGTTTCTAACTTAACAACTGCAGTGATTCACTTAGCAAATGTGGCAAGAGAAGTTGTCAAATGGGGCAAAACTCACTTAAAAAATTTCTCACTTAGCAACAAATGTGGCCTTAAGTCGAGAACCATCTGTACTCTTTGTCACATCATATACTATAATATTTGTTGCAGACCAGTTGGCATCTTGGACAATTATATGGCATTATCTGCATCCCAAACTAATATATATTTATCTCCTCCATAAAACACCTACACTATCACCATAAGCATTAAACAATGGGGGATCACGCATCCTTGTTTTACTCCTACTTAGTTTTGAAATAATTGCCAAGGATTTCATTTATTCTCACAAATGCTTTACTTCTATTACACACCACTTTTATCCCTTTCAGCAACCCACCTTCTTCTCTACATTCACTTTCTATCATTTAAAACTATTACCTTCACGCATTTTCTCTAAATCAATAAATGTACAATAAACTTTCTGATGCTTAAATTTTTCAGAGGCTTGATAAAGAGAAAAAATATAATTGGCATACTGTCTGACTGGCATAATTGCACTACAGTTCCCAAATTTCACTTATTACCCTTCCAACCAGAATTTAAGTGTTCTGCGAACACTTAAAAAAATGAATCCCCCTGAAGTCTTTGCATTCACTGTTGCCTTTCTATAAGGAAAAAAAAAGCATTTTACCAGCTTCCAGCAGAGATGCAATGTTCACATACAGAACTCTTCTAACTCTGCCAGCTTGGGGCACCAAAGGAGAAGCTTCATGTTGGGAATGGCTGATAGGTTAACATCAGATCCAACCTCCCCCATCCCCTTGGTCATCCTACTCCCTCCCTCCTTCCCTCCCCATCTTTTAGTTTTTGTGTTTTTATGATATCTTATGATGGCATAGGTATTCTTGGTCCATCCATCATCTATTGACCTCCTTACTTAGTTACTGGGAAAAGTGGTATTAATTTGATTTCTGACCTCTTATAAAGAGGTCATCCACAGAGCTGCAACTTAGTAAAAAATTACATTTCAAAACACATTTCTTTTATATAAATCTGCTTACTTTTATCTTATATACAAAAAGTGCAAGCAAAAAAGGAAAAAGAAAATATATTTTGTATATAACCTACAGCTTTATTTTGAATTTGCATAACTGTACACATAACTATAGAATATCTGTACATACTGTACATGTATGTTTTGTGTGTATGTGTGTACCTATAGGCAATGGTGGGATTCAAGTAATTTAACAACCGGTTCTCTGCCCTAATAATTTATTCCAACAACCAGTTTGCCAAACTGCTCGGAAACTTAACAACTGGTTCTCCCGAAGTGGTGCGAACTGGCTGAATCCCACCACTGCCTATAGGCACAGTCAGCTTTGTGTGGTCAACAAGACTATGAAGTCTCTTGAAATAGAAGCATTCAGGCCCAAACATTTTCCAAAGATCAGGGAAACATGAATATTTTCAAAAACTTTTTGTGATAGGTTTTCATTTTCTAAGACAAAAAAGAAATGCTCTCTTATCCTATTAAATAAGAACAAAACTCTTGAGTGTACATAACAACTAATCACCTTGGATCCTTGCCATTACTTAAAGCATTCATCACTAGCAACTGGTTTTTCCCATTCTTTCAAAAGTGAAGTTATGTTCATTTGAAATATGCTGAGGTGCCCAGTAGGTAAGAACCTTTTGTCAGGTGAGGGAAGAGGTAGGATGTTGGATTTTTATTTCTTTTATCTTGGGAGCTGGCAGGACATAAAAGATTAAAAAGTCAGTGTACTAGATGTATTGGTCTTGTCATCTCCAATTCAGTCTAATTATTAATACGCTGTGTGGACAGCAATGCTTTATTAATTGTATCAGTAGCTGGTGATCAATGTGACAAGTCAAGTAAAAGAGCACTACTATTCATCAGAGTTGTCAAAGGATAATTGTCCTCATATGCATTAGAATAAGTCAGCGGAAGAAAGTTTATAGAATGAATGTGTTCCTCTTACTACATTTAGGTTAAGCTCTGTAGGTATTAACACAATTAAAATTAAAAAGGGCTGCCAAGTAACAGAAAAGAATCATAGTGTCATACATATTGTTACAATATGTAAATACAAAGTAAAGTAGAGGCGTAAAGTACATATCAAAACATATTTTTAAATTAAATAATATATTGTTCAAAGCAAATTACATTGCCGTAGCAATGCAAAATAAAATATTTAACAAATAAAAAGGAAAATCAATGACAACTTGATTTAATATTGCTCACTTAATAGATAGAAAGAATATTATACATGATAAACCCACAGGCAGTTCTACGGTGAAATTTTTGAGATTTTATGAAAAAGTATGCACAATTATATGGATACAGTGGCTGCACTCTCTACAATATGTACACTCTATACAGTATAGTGGTTACACAGAGTGACCACTGACAACATTGTCCATGCAGTGACAAAATAAAGAGAACATGATATGCACTTTTTAGCTCTAAGGTCTTGGTAGGATATATAGAAATCCAAGATTGACCTGAAGTATAAGGAAAGAATTATGATTCTTTATATTATATCAGAAAAATTTAAGCTAGAGATTGACAAGTTTGGAACAGAATTCTATACAGTATGCTGTTTGACCTTTGAATTTATTTTTCAGTTATCCTCCTCCCCCTCTCTCTCTTTCACTCTCTCTCTTCCTTACTCCTTATTCTCCTTCCCTATGCTGTGTCCTTAGCTTTAATAAAGGGCTCTCCATATCAAATATGTACATAGATAAATCTGAACTAGAAGAATTTTTATAGATTTATAGGTGCAAACTGCAAGGGCATCACAGAATTACCCGTCCATATACAAAGTACATGCAACTCAACAAGTTTTAGTGGCTGAGACACAAGTATCACCCATTGAAAATAGTAGTGGAGCCTGATAATTGTTATGCAAATAGTCAATAATTCCTTCTTTCAATCTACAATCTACATTTTTCTCACTGAGTTGGAACTATATACCTCAAAGGCATCTTATTTTGGATATTTTGCTTTATCCTACATGTCTTCTTGCTTTATCTGTTTGTTTGTTTTACATGCAGGTAGTCCTTGACTTACATTCGCAATGGAGCCTGCCCATCATGGTCATAACTAATAAGTCATAAATCAGGTTAGCCCTGCATGACCGACCCAATTTTATGACCTTTCCCCCAGTGATTGTTAAACAATGCCACAAATTTTAAGTGACCCAATTATCATAAGTGAACTGTGTTGTAAGTACCCCAGGGAGGTCTGTCATAACTTTGAACAGTCATTAAGTATCTGGTCATAAGTTGAGAGACATACATAATTGCATTTTCATGCAATGCTGAACTATTATTTGACCATAGCATTTCTATGGGTAGAAAAAGTCTTATTTCCTCTGAATACAGCTCATTGATGTTTATTTTTACATCAGCCAATATACAACAAGTTTTCTATCTATAATAAACCAACTCCTGGATAGGCATAGCACTTTAAGTTGTATGTGTCAATGACACTAATGAAAATAAATTATATCAGCACCTTGTAGAAAGAAAAAGGAAATACATAGTATATGGCTTGTATCCAGGGACAAAGGTATTGAATTTGAAATAGAAAATTAATGAATTCAACAACAGGTGGTGTAGAGATATCAACCACACGCCATCAGTGTGCTTTAGCAATGTCTATTGATCTCAAGAGGCTTAAATATGTTGGACTGTGGCCACGGCTTGCTTCATATTCACTTCATATAATTCAGCAATTACTGTATTTGCAGGCTATTTTGCTGCATTTTTTATTTTCTCCAATTCATATGCCTTGTGGATTTTCCCTAAGGGTTTAAAGAGAAAATTATTAAACAGATGTGCCTTAGAGATGCCATTCCATATGAAAAAATTCCAGAAAGTAGACAAAGCTGGATGTAAAGTCTGGATTGTTCATTTATTATGCTGAAAAACAGTGAAATTTTATGAGCTTTCTCTGGGGAAATCTACCTAACATATTTGGTTGCATAGCAAATTTGCTAAATAGTCTGAAAGTAGTACTGGAAAAAAATAGGATTTTTATATAAGCTTTACTGTAAATTAGCAATCTTGTGAGTCAAGAAGGCCCTTTGGAACAAGAAAGATGAATCTGTTTCAAAGTGAGGTAAATTAAACATTGAAGTAATATGCATAGGATTGTATTGTACTTTTGATTGCAACTATTTTTAAAATGTTCTTATACAGTCAACAGTTCCAAATTTACATAAGACGTATTTACTCTTCATCAAGAATTGTGATTTACAAGCCAGGCTAGATGATTGCAACAATTAACTTTTGGCCTCATATTTTATCTTTAGGGAAAAACTTGCTCTACAAACTTAAAAGTTAAATATTTTAAAATTCAGTATGCTGAGGATGTGTTCTGTGTGTAATGGAGAAGGAACAAATAAAGAACTGCTTTTATGAAAATGTATTTGTTCATAAATCTTGTTTCCATTAAACAAAAGCAGAGAAATTCTCCAAACCCTAATACTCTACCTTCTCTTGAAAACTAGAGAATTAAAGAGTGCACTTTATATATCTTGAATCCCTGAAAAATATGACAGGAGAGCCAAAACACACCCTGGGAGCAATCTGATGAGCAATCATTTGTAAGAATTTAAACCCACAAAGCTGTGTGTGTACACACATGTGTGTGAGAGACAGAGAGTGAAAAAGAGATGGGGGAAAAGGAGAAGGGCTTTTTTCTTTGAAGTCTGATCTGTGTGGAAGGTCAGGGCCCCAAAAGCCATGGCTATATTTTGCATTTGTTCCATTCCTTCCAGGTTACAGCCACTTGGCTATAGCTGGTGATTGCAGAACTTGACAACATATGACCTTCTTGGAAATGCTTAGTTGGAAACAACACACCAACTAGAAAAACGTTTAATGGCATTTTCCATTGCCAGTTAGGTATAACTCTCAGAGGCTGTTAATTTGTCTCTATAATTCTAATTCAGTCAGAGTATTTACAATTGGATATATAATATGCCTATCTATGGACAAAAGGCTGACATCTTCTCCAGCTTGATTTCTGGAGATTCCAGTGAAGAGGCAAGAGGCCAAGTAACTATGATCTAACAAGCAGTTTGCCCCTACTGCTGCCATCTAGGAATCTCATGGAGGTAATATAAGTATGGTATTATTTCTGTTTTCAAAAAATGAACCTAAAGGACAGACTCTATAATTCCAACATGTACTGCTCTTTTTGATTCCATTTTTGTTCTATAGAAAATATTAAAACTGTTGAGAATTTGTACTTGTAATGTGTTTCCTACATTAATAACCAACAATAACTCTGGCAATTAATATCATGTATCAGACTTTAATTGCAGGGAACATGACTACCAATACCTCTGAGAATATTCAGTGGGTATCATGTCATGATTTGAAAATCTATGGACCTAAAATCCTTGTTGTGGCCTGTTAGCTGCCAGTGTAGCTGGTAGCAGACTTGGACGATGAGGAGGTTGGGGAAGAACTTGGGCCAGTTCTGGAGCTTCGGGAAGGCTCTGAGGGATGGTCAGCGTTGGACACAGAGATAAAGCCAGGGCCATCCAGCATTTCCCAGCCAGAGAGACAGTTGCCTTTGGAGTCAGAAATGAATGAGGAGGAGGAACAGCTGGGGCCTGTTCCAGATGCACATATGCACAGAACATATAGGAGAGGTGAACAAGGGAGGACAATGAGCTGGCTCAGGAAGCAAAACAAATGTGGACACTGCCTGGCCCTACCTGGCTGGGAAATAAATAGGAGGAAAAGGAAATGGTTGGACAACTGTTCGCAGGGCAGTTGCAGACAACTGTTCATGTTTCTGGAAAGTTTGTTCCTTATGTGTTTTGTGCAACAAAGACTGCTTTGCCAGAACTAGATTTGTCTATTTCTCCGTTTGAACTTATTTAATTTGCAGCCTCCTGGCTGGGAGCTCACAGCCTTGCATTTATCATAACAAGCTGATAAGGACTATTGTTTCAGTTAACTTCTTGCAGGACTCTTGCCTGGACTTTCTGTTGGTGAATGCAGTTAACTCCCAATGTGTAAATAAAGAGAGTTTTTTCTTTGCAGGGAGTCTGTTTCTTGCTTCTGTGAAGGCTGGGTCAGAACAATCCTTCTCTCATTCCCTTCCACATTTTCCCTCACTCTATTTCTCTCTCACACACACAGAACTACTGAGCTATTGTAACTACTAGGAAAAAGGCTATTAATTATCCATTCCACACAGTTTCCAAACCCAGATAGAATGTCTTTAACTACTTCTGTTCTTTATTGTTATTGCTTAGTTCGTTTCCCATGCAATAAATCTGACCAAAGAGGAGTTTAGCAAAAAGCTGAGAGAAGGCTCTGATATTTTACAACAGGAACATAAAACTGTATCTCATCTTCAAATTCCAGTACTAATCTACAAGTGTTCATCTTACAACTTATGACTTTTTTTTTTACTACTGGGACATTCAACCTGCATTTTAAAAATTGTCCTTAAATGATGGTTAAGGTTTTGCAGTGAAAAATCCAGACTCAGGCATGAAAGGTATTAGGCAAGTCATTTTAATCCAGCCTAGCCTGGCTTCATTCACAAACAACACTATGCAGAATGTTGGCTTATCATGCAGGAGCAGTCTATTATCTACAAGCTGCAGCTGGACTCTCCTTGGCTCTTTCTTAGCAGGGCCTTGGCTCTATTAAAGATTCCTGGCCTTGCTTAAGACCCTTGCTTGGCCCTGCTAAGGATTCAGCCTTGGCTCTGTCTCTAGCAGGGGTGGGCAACTTTGTGTAGCCAACAGCCTCACTTTAAAACAAAGAAAAGCTTTTAAAAAATCCAGCTGTTTGATGACAGCCTTGGATGGGCAGAGGTGAATAGAATAGAATAGAATAGAATAGAATAGAATAGAATAGAATAGAATAGAATAGAATAGAATAGAATAGAATAGAATAGAATAGAATAGAATAGAATAACAGAGTTGGAAGGGACCTTGGAGGTCTTCTAGTCCAACCCCCTGTCCAGGCAGGAAACCCTACACCACTTCAGACAAATGATTATCCAACATCTTCTTAAAAATTTTATGCCTCTTTTGGAAGGTTTGGGGAACTACATAGCTTTCATGTCTCCCCATATTTTATCCCCCTAACAGTCTTGTGAGAGAAGTTAGTCTGAGAGATACTGACTTGGTTAAAGCCACGAAAAGGCAGGAGTGGATCCAAATTTCATCTGGTCCACTAGTTCTTCCCAGTCCTAAAAATAGAAAGCAGAATGATTGCTTGATTTAATACTGTATTGTTGCAATTGTTGAAAGTTAGTCATTCTAAAGCAATCCCCCAGGTTGAGTATCACTATCATTCTGTACCTGAAAATTACTTTTTTAAATGGATATATTAAATGTATTCTCCATCAGAATCATTTTATAACTGATTCTGTAATTGAGACACCCACTTCAAAAGGATTGATAAATTCTTCTGAGATGCTTCTCTTCTTGGACTACGTAGATATAAAGGAATCTAATTATCCTTAAGCAGCCCTTTGGTGTTCGGAGAAATAACCCTACCTAGATAAAAGGTGATGCCTTTCTATCAATTATTGGAAGGATTGGCTATCATTTATTCTATATGAGAAGGGAGTATGAAAACAGGGAGTTTAGTTGTCCTCTAAAACACATTACGGTATAATATAGAAGGGAAGGGAATTAAATTGATAACTGAACTTATCCATTTTAGATATATTGTCTTAAAAATCCTTCATTTGCTGTGCAAATACAGGATGATCACAGTGCTTTTAGACTGGTAATTTGTAATTCTGCCACAAAAATGAACAATGGCCTCTATGCTTGTTTCTTTGCAGCAATTGGAAAATTTGTACTTGTTTTTTAGAAGGCTCATCTCATGATAGCCATAGAACTAATGATCTGGTTATTATTTTGTTTGTGTATGCACGCATTTACTTACATATCACCCCAGTGGATTTTGTTAGAAAATCATTTTTTTAATTGCTAGGGAAAATATAACTTCAAGATTCTCCAAATATTGTGGAAATATTCTCCAATATTTTTAACATGAAAGCATTTTCCCACAATTTGTCAATGGTTGTGTGAACATTACTAAAAAAAAGCCCAGCCTACAATGTTCCTGGTTGATTTCTCCCCATGACATTTAATTCATGCGAGAAACCAGAGAGGCTGCTGGCCACAGGAGAGATAATTGTACAAGGTAAAATAGGACATTCACCCACACCCCCTGGTCTGTTCATTATTAAATAAGTACAAAAATATCCCATTCCATCAACCCATTAGGTTTTCAAAATTCTCTTCTTTCAGATAATTTTAACAAGATGCATTAAATGAATAATAACTGATAAAATAAAGCAGAATTCTTGGTTCAATCTTAATTCATTTCAAAATGATTTCAGAGAAATGATTTTGGGTGAAGTTTTTGTGATTGTGAATAAGATTTTTACATTGATTTAAATTATACGGTACTGATCTGTATACCTGGGTATCCTCTTATTTTTCTCTGTGCAATCATTTCTTACAGGTGCACAGCTTTTCTGATTTGTATGATATCATAAGATATCGTAAAGGCTTTCTCAGGTATAGCAGTAGGGCATCCAAGGAGGTTAAAGAATGATTAAAGGGGAGAAAAAAAGAACTAGGAATACCCACCCACTGTAACAGCGGCTCTCTCTACTGCCTTAGAATGTAAATTCAAAAGTACACTGAAAATGAGATAGAGATTGAAGTACATTTTGCAATGGAAGAAAATGATAAAACTATTTTAGCATAGTACTCATAGCGTCTACATTTTTTTTTTTACAGAGTTGTCTGGAAGGCTTTTTACTTCATTGCTGAATAAGGAAGATTGGAATGGATTTTAAGCCACTTATTAGCCAGAATGGCTTTGGATACCTGATAGGGGAATATGATCATCATCTAAGGGATCTGTTCTTTAAAATTGTTTGGAGTCATTCCACTTTCTTCTTTGTGAGGTTATGTAACAAATCCATGTCTGAACTCTCAAGTGGATTTTTTAACAGAACCCGGTTGACAAGCTGTGAAAAAAAAAATTAAACTGATGTTCCATTAAGTGCTCAACTTCAAAGGAAAACTAAAACATTAAAGCTTTCTTTATTTTTTTCTCACTATAAATTGTGGACCTTGTAGGTCACTGAAGAACTATGTGTTGAAAGTAAAAGATGTCAATCTTTCTGTCTCCTGGGTGTCTAAACTATCAACATAGTTGATTACATAATTCACAGAGAGCTTCTCGGTTACTGTCTTGCAAGCATGAATTAGGAGCAAGACAAAGATGAGTTTGTAAAAAAAACTGAAACAGGTCTTCCCTGTTAATTTGAAGGAAATTGATTCTTAGCAGACCAGCTCTATCAATAAGGAGTCCATTTGTTTCATTTGAGTGTTTCAACCATTCAAAAGAATTCCTAAATCCCCTTTGCTTTCTCACCCCATTACAGTAAACTGAAGGAAAATTGGCTCTATTATAATGGCAAATTCTTCACTAAGATTAATTCAAATTCAGCAAAACATATTTAAAAAGAGAAAATGGAGCACGTGGAGGCGGCAATAGGAGGCAGCGGTGATGGGCGGCACCGGTGTGATGGGTGGTGCTGGCGGTGATAGGCGGCAGTGATCTCTGCAGCCTGGAACAGCTGATAGGAGGTATTCCAGGAGGCATCTCCAACCACCAATTAGCTGCTCATACTAAATCAGGCTATGCTGAAGCTTACTATGCTGTTCGCTGTTTACTGCAAGGAGGCAAATTGCTCAGAAGCAGAGGATGAAGGGTGGGGACTGATGGGTGGGCGGGGCTTCAGCAACATTTTCTGTAAAAGACACACAGACATTTCCACTCATTTGGGGGGGGGGCGGTGGAAGTGCGTCATACTCTGAAAAATACAGTACATTTTTCTATGTTATACTAAAGCATGCTGTACTAGAACTGTCCTTTTCATTCTTATTAAAATATTAATAAACCAAATATCGAGGATTTGAGATGACCAGATTAAGTACAATGAATGTATGAGTTATCAAAGAAATTTCAAGATGATAGTGCTTTGATCCCATCAATAGCAGAAAAAGCAGTTTCTTTAATCCAATTATATTTTCCATATTTACTATAACCTTAGGAAATTCTTGGATATGTGATAATTATATCTGTTCATGCTCAATGCACTGAAAGATTAGATGATATAAATAACCATATCACAAGATCTTTGCCTCAATCTTCATATTCTTAGGAAAAAACACCCGATCCCACCTACTTCCCTCTAGCTATGTTGAATTTTCTCTCCCAGAATTCCTTGTGAGTATGTCCAGTAGAAACTGGATTAATTTCTGTTAAGTAAGGCATATATAAATTTCACACATGAAATAAAATCACTTTTTATTTTCAATAATGCAAGTCATTTCATATTACTACAGTATTATGGAGAATAGTATATAGAAAACACTAGAGTCTTGAGCTAGAGATTCAAAAACAAACCAATACAATTTGAACCAATCTGAGAATTAGTTGGGAAAAAAGTTCTTAAGCTATAACAGAGAAATAAAAACTTCAGCTGCTTCTGGTTTGGGTTAAAATAACATTTTCCATCAAGAAAATACTAATTTCTTCAGATACCAAATGTTCCTTTGCAACCAACTTCTGAACTATTCGCTCTGTATCTCTCTCAAGACAAAGACAGCAAAGATGAAGAAAGAAAATAGCAGAAAATTCAAAAATACCCCTACCAACAATCCTAGAAAAATTAGTTGCTAAACCAAGGCTAAAAGTATCTACTACAATTTTAAAAAAATTAAAATTAAAAGCTATTTAAAAGTAACTCTTACTTTTTTCCCATTTCATTTTTGGAGTTCCAAGTATGGCACCTCAATTAAGAATTTCCATTTACTTGTCTTTGTGAAGTGGTATAGCTTTGCTGTCTGTCACTGGATTTTCAGCATGCTGGCTGAAAAGTTATTTTAACAGAATCTTGCAAGTCTGAAAGTACAATTCTCCCACTGTCTACAGGAAAATTTTCCAGCTTCAAAGAAAATTGTCTATTCTATTAAATGTGTATATATACAACACATGCATTCAAACATAAATGCACAGTATTTCAGAAACTCTTGACCTCTTTCAAAGACTGAAGAAGGTGATGGGATGTTAATTATTAATACAATAGTTCTATTATTTAGTTAAATCTCATGTAAATTTCTCCTAGCATCCAGATAACTTTGGCTTCTTTCCTTTGAATCATTGAGCTTCATTGCTGGTTAGAATGACTACCTTAATTTAACATAAAATCCATGTAAAATATTGAAAAGCTACCCCTGTCCGAATCTAAATGCAACACTATAGAATGCTGTTAGCAAAATGTATCACTGAGCTCAGCAATATGGCACAATTAGCAGATCTAATCATTCAGCTTTTCAAACTTCTATTAAATGCAATTATTATTCATTTATCAAGAGCAGAAAGTCCCACTTCACTGTACAAGTTAAAATGCAATTAGGTGCAGTAGGGCAGAACAAATTTCTCAGCATAGAATGGGTTACAAAGTACACCCAAGCTTCATGAGGCTTACTAGTCAGGCTCATCATTCTCCTAGGACATAATAATACCACTAAATATGCTGGATCATTAGCAAAATTACATAGCTAAAGAAAGGCAATATTAATAGAATTCTGTAATACTTTACAGGAATAGCAACTTGTTAAACATCTCCAGGAAATAATTGGACTTCAGTCAAATGCATTAGCTCACTATGTTTTTAACAACAGAATCTAGGCAAGTGATTTGCTTTGGAGAACTCATATGACAGAATCACAGAACTGAAAAAAAATATTTAGAACATCATTTCTAGCTCTTTGCTCAGTACAAGCTGGAGCATTTCTGAGAGATAGCTCTTCAATGTTTGTTTAATCCACTAAGAAACCTCTTTTGTCAGTAATTAATTCCATTACTGAACCACTTTAATTCTTAGCAAGCTTTTCCCAAACATTATATTTATTTCGCTATGTATATTCCATATATTAAAGAAATTCAAAATAGATCTAAACTAAATACAGATTTAGTTCTGGGATCGTACATCTTTGTTTATGGTGCTCTGATTTTCTGATCATCCTTGTAACCACCTCTGAAACTTTTTCAGTTTATTGGAATTCTTGCTAAATTGTAGTATTGAGAATGGATGCAATATTCCAAGCTGGGACAACATGGGTCTGATCAATAGAAAATAAAGTGGAGACTCTGCAGTCTATAATCAGTTATATTTCCAGACTTCTTCTTAATACAGCCTAAAATTGCATTTGCACCCTTGAAACCAGACAACACTGCAGATTAATATTCAATATGAAATTAATTTCTATTTTTTTAAAATTATACTTTTATGAAAAGTTTTAATTAATGATGAAGAGCAATTGAAACTAAAATAAAAAGAGTGCAAGAAAGCAGAAATGTGAAAAGAACACTCCCCAAAAACAACTTGTCATCCACATCATGAGAATTGTGATCAACGATTTCATAATCTGTTCACCTCCTTTTAATTAAAACATATAAAATTCTTTATACCCTAACCTATCTTAATAGGCAAATCAAATAAGTAATGCCTTCTTCAACCCAATTATCAGCAAAAAGTCCAAACAGGGCTCTAAATATTTCACATTTAGAAAATTTAGTCTTTCAAATCTCAACATTTAGCTGTAACATTACAGCTACAACATTACAACACTTAGCATTTAAAAACCATAAAATAAGCCTAACCTACTAGTGTAAACAAAAAAACCCCAAAGCTTAATATTACAGAGACAATTTCTTCTTTAAAAAGGACAAGTTCCAATATACGTTTTTTTCATTCAAAATGCCAATAATTACAAAGGAAACCACCTCAAACAGCAACATATTCCATTCAAACAAACATTCTATATCTCAACTGTAAACAAATTCACATTTAGCAAATATAAAGTAATCCCAGTATCCCAGTATTTAGTATAAACAAAATACTAAAATTTAACATAACAAACAGGGATAATTTCTTCTCTAAAAAGAACAAGTTCACAAACACTTCTTATTTTTAATAAAAAGTATTAAACAGAGATCCAGTTTAAATGCTACCAAATTAGGATACATAAAATAACTGTAGGGGGAAAAGCTTGAACTCAAAGTGAAATATAAGGAAATCCAATATCTACCATGTTTCCAGTTGTGATATTGGCAAATCCAAAAAGAACCACCTAAAATGACAACATGTCCCATTTTAACCCCAATCAAATAAACTGATTTTGTATCCCATTTTTTTAAATACAAACCTGTCTTTCTCTGAATAGTTGCAGATAGTTGTTGATCCTTGTTTCTAATTTCTTCAATGTATTAAACAGTGTCTTTTGTAAACCACAAAAAGAAATTGTTCCAATTGCTCTTTGGGATTGTCATTTTTATTCTTGATTTTTAAAAAGCCTCCTCCAATTTTTTTCTTTATATTTGTTGACAAATTCTTTTTCAAAGTCTTGTTCTGTTTTTCTCGGGTAGAATTGGTTGCATTTTCTGTTACATCTTCTTCTGGGAACAGACTGTTCCCAAGAAGACACAACATAGCTGACATAATTGATTCAAAGTCCTAGTGTATTTCCCAGTGCAAGCTAGTTCCTTAAAGATATCTCTGAATGCCTTTCGTTATATCTTATTTGTCTAACTATGTCTCCAATACCAAAACCCATTTTTCTTCCCACAAACATTTATTCTTTAGAAATCATTTCAATTTTATATTCAAAATAGCAGTGTTTTCCGAGCCTTTAATTCGTTTCCAACTTTTTTGTCTTGCTTTTGCTGTTTATTTTAAATAATAATACATCTTCATTTTCTTGTGTTAAGAATTGAAGACAGTCATCCAGTGTTTGCCATCTTATCTAACTTATCTGAAGCAGTTAATGAGCATTTTATGAAAGTGCTTAGCAAGAGAATCTTTAAAAACATCCTGTTTGTGGCTAGTGTGGTGAATTCTTCCCTCTCCTGATTTTTCCTCTATCCAGAAAACATTGTCTTTTGGTCTTTTCTTGAGATGCCATAGCTTCGGCAATTTCGCATCCTCAAAGAGTCAAAGAGTAAATCTACTTGTAGGCTTTCTATTCATGGCCATAAATGTCAATTCCACCTTTCAAGGAACTCTTTTCAGACTGCCTTCTTCTTTAGAAATCAACTTCTGAATTAATTACTATTCTGAGATCTTTTTCATATGAACTATTGTCAGGCAAATTTGTTCATTCTATACTGGTAAATAGATTTATATTTTCTTCATGAATAAATTTTCCTTTAAATTTAATTCTATTATTTCAATTTCTATAACCTACAGTTTTTTCTGTCTCCTAGTATAATAGCTTTCCCACATATATACTCACTGAATTGTTGTACCATATTTAAAAAGCTGATATTTAACCAGTTTGTTAATCAAAATGTCAACTGGTACTTTATTAAAAATTTTTTTTGCTGAAATAAAGCTAATTTTAACCTACATTATTCTTATCAGTTCAATGAAAAATATCTAAATCCATGTTAACTGTTTCGAAGGACTTACAGATCATAGTATTCTTTGCAGCAGGGGTTTTCAATTTTTTTTTCAGGCCAAGGAAACTATTAATTTTTTTTTAAATCCCATAATGTCTCATCAACAGCTGAAGCTCTAGTGGAAAAAATTTGCTCTGTTTGAGTCAGGTTCTTCCCCAAACTTGGATCCCATAGAACAATTTTGAAAAACTGCTCCAGTATCAATATCAGTATCAATATAGCACTTAGCAATAACACTTAGATTTATATACCACTTCATAGTGTTTTACAGCACTCTCTGAGCAGTTTATAGTGTCAGCATATTTCCCTCAACAATCTGGATCATCATTTTATCAACCTCAGAAAGATAAAAGGCTGAGTCAACCTTGATCCCAACAAGATCGACCTCCAGGCTGTGAATAGAGTTAGCATACTGCATTCTAACCACAGTTATATCAAAATATCTCACCTATAGTTGTCTGATTCCCACTACCACATTTTAAAGGTGGTAACATTTAACATTAATCATGAATCTTCCTCTCTTCAAAAGTTTCCTGGTTGAGTCTCCCCTGCTTGAGTCCAGGGGGCTGGACTCAAGCAGGGGAGTCCCTTCCAACCCTTCCAAGTCCCTTCCAACCCTATTATATTATGGTCTATGGCAGGGGTGTTAAACTCAAGACCTGTGGGCCGGATCCATCTTAAAACTGGCCCACAACGCTGGCCTGGAAATAACAAAGGATCAGCCTGTGGTGCTCTGCCAGCCAAAACAGGCTGTGGGGGGCATTTTTGGACCATTTTTTGTCCTCTACAGCATTTTGGTGGCCAAAAATGGGCCACGGGGCGGGTGTTTTCAGTCCATTTTAGGCCTGTTTGTGGCCCATTTTTGTCCCCCATGGCCTCCTACAGCAGTCTGGCAGCCAAAATGGGGGGGTGGGGTGGGGCACACACACGTTTTGTATGTTTATTTCTCAGCCCCATCCAGTCTGTCTTGCTTCCTGTTGGCTGCTTTACACGTGATTCCTGCTTTCATACAGTTTAAAAATATGGAACAGAGCTAATCCAAAGAGTTTGCTCACTTAACTGTAACTGTAATGTAATTTTTTTTTAAATTTAATTTATATGCCGCCCTTCTCCGGAGACTCAGGGCAGCTTACAATGCGTTAAGCAATAGCCTTCATACTTTTGTATATACCTGCTTAGTAGGGCTTTTGCACCCCCCCCCCAGCGGTGTTCTTTTTTATACAAAGTCAGCTTATTGCCCCCACAATCTGGGTCCTCATTTTACCTACCTTGAAAGGATGGAAGGCTGAGTCAACCTTTAGCCTGGTGAGATTCGAATTTGCAGTAATTGCAGGCAGCTGGTGTCACTTTAACACCACTTTAAGCTGTTGGGCCTCCAAGGCTCTTGGCAATTTGCTTGGTTTGACTTACAACTAGATCGTGTTATCTCCCCCATAATGGTTTGTAAACAATTTAGTGAGCTTAAAAACTTAAAATACAGAACATGATTGGATGTTTGATAAGGTAGTATGCATAAACTATAAGATTTTTTTTTAATGCAAGTATGTCATGTGGTTATTTCTAAATTGTGATTTACTGTGTAAAGCACAAATGGCTAAATTTACAGAACACACAGAGTCAAAATCAAATCATATTATGACTGGATAGTGTGAAAATCTGGCAGATAGAAAGCAGCTTTTGTCAGGTATGCATAAAACTCAGTGAAGTCAGTGAGATTTAATTGTGTATTCAGTTGTAGTCCAAATGGACCTGGAAATGTTTCCATACAGCATGCATATTTTCTGAATCTTTCTAGGCCTTTAACAACATATTGTGATGATTTTATTGTGTTGTACAGTGTTCCTCTTCACAATGGATATCTGGAATAAAATTTTAATGTTTTCAAAGAATTCTATGAAAAATGAAAAATGGGAGGGTCAGCTAAAGTATTCTACATAAAGTTAATTAATATTTCAAAAGACAGATTCAACAGGGAAAAGGGAAACCTGAGTTGATATTGCCCAAGCAATAACAAAGAGTGTACAGTTTTGTTATTTGGGGATAGAGTAATGCCCTAAATAAGGAAGATGGATTAATACATGAAGAAGACAAAAAGGAGATATGGATGAATTAAAGATAAATGAATTGATTTGTTTAAAAGTATTTTAAGGTTCTAAATGTTAATTTATCATTCAACCTAGTAAGTATAAATATAATACCCTGGATGTTGTTTAGGTTGTCTTAACTCACATTAGGCTTTTAACATCTCTGTTCTGACAATATTATGCACATATTCAAATCTGCTCCTATACAAAAGAGTCAAGCCCCATAGCAGCTGGGGACTCCACATGTCTTTAATCTCTACATTATGGAATTGAGACAATTTGTGTCTGAAAGTAAATCATCCTTTGTCTAGAATAACTGTTTGGAATGCAATGGGGAAAAAATGCATCTTGATCATGTGTCAATGCCCACCGTGGCCACACCCACCCTGGCCACACCCACAATGACCACACTCACACCGGCCACACCCACTCCAATCCTCAGAGATCAAAAACAACCCTGATGTGCCCCTCAATGAAATCGAGTTTGACACCCTGGTCTGTGGTCTATGTTCTGTTGTTTAGCATTTCATCCATTCTCTGGGACTTCTTAAATACATTCATTTTCTATCATTGGATGTGATTAATATGATCATGGAGATTAAAATGTCTTCAAAGACAAACAGTTCTTACCTGGTATATCAGTAATAAATTTGACCTCTGTCTGTTTATACTGGTCTTCACCATTGCCTGATAAAACAATATCTTGTTCCTGTTAAATATCAGATATTTAAGATTTGAATAGTTCCATCTTTTTATTTTTTTATCATTTTGTCATATTAATATGACATGCTGGCATGCTGTAGTCTATGTGAGATCTTAGAGTCGGCATTACAAGCAAAAGTGCATAGTAGAAATAATATGAATGTTTTCATTGTGTCACAAATAATACACAATCTTCTTCAACAAACTACTGTGTACCTTCAAGTACTCTGTAAAGACTTCTTTGCAATTTCTGGAGAATGCTGAGGAGTGGCTCTAAAACATGAAGTTGCTCTTGCTTCAATTGTTCTTCCACCCTAGTTTTCTTTTAACAATCTGTATTCCTTAGTCTATACATTCTTTCCTTTTCCTTTTCCTTTGTACTTCCTGAAGAAATTGGGCTTTTTTTCTTGGCATCCCTTTGTATGTCTTAGTTTTCTTGTCTTTGCAGTTCTCACTACATTTGTTATCTTTCTATGGTGGCTTGTCATCATGGGTTTGGACCGGATCGCCCGATCTGGTAGTGATGATGGCGGGTGGTTCAGAGAACCGGTAGCAAAAATCCCTGCCCAGCTGAGCCATGTGATCATCAGAGGCTTTTTTTTTACTTTTAAAAGCATTTCATCTTTCGCTGAAAAAATGCTTCTAAAAGTTTTTTTAAAAAGCCTCTGATAATCGTGTGGCTCAGCTGGGATCATCAGAACCTTTCAAAAGCATTTTTTCTACAACCTCTTTGGCCGGAGATGTTGTAGAAAAAATGTTTTTAAAAGGCTCTGACATCAGACAATTCAGCTGGGATCGTCAGAGCCTTTTAAAAGCAATTTTTTACAACCTTTTCGGCCGAAGAGGTTGTAAAAAATGCTTTTAAAAGTTAAAAAAAATTGGCCATGCCCACTCAGTCACATTACCTCCACCACCAAACCACACCCACAGAACCGGTAGTAACAAATTTTACATTTCACCACTGCTTGTCCTCTTTTCCATCACTATGCATTATGCCTCTTTTTTCTCTTAGATTTTAACTGAGCTTCCTGTAAGACTATATTTCCTTATTCTTCTCCCCTTATTTTCCCTTCCCTTTTGTGATATTTGTTGTGAGGCTTAAATATCTATTAGAGTGTGTTAATGGATTCCTAGGTTAATCCTTGAATACTTTCTTTAATACTGCTCTTAAGAAGGGGCATGATCTTGATTCCAATGGATATGGGTGCACTATTGAAAAACCCAAAGGCCAGATGAAGAAAGATCAACCTGGAGAAGATCTAACTATGTAGTCACAAAGAATCAACATCAATTTGATCATATCACAAATATCATCTATCTATGACGTATCACATAGTGTTTGATTGTTGCAGAGCATTATGTATGGTAGTTTGAGCTTCTGTACGTACAAGTGGTGTATACAGAATTGTGGTGGTGCAGTGGTTAAATGCAGTATTGCATGCATACTCTGCCCACAGTCTGGAGTTCGATCCTGACTGGCTCAAGGTTGACTCAGCCTTCCATCCTTCTGAAGTCAATAAAATGAGGACCCAAATTGTTGAGGAAAGTACACTGGCTCTATAAACCACTTAGAGAGTACTGTAAAGCACTATGAAGTTACATATAAGTCTAAGTGCTATTACACATATATGCAAATACATATACTTGCACACAGAAACACTTTAGTTATATAATTCATATACGGTATAGACTCTATTCTACACGATACTATTCAAGATTAAAAAAATATTGTGACGTGATCTTTGTTTAAATTATCAAGATCATCAAATCAGAATTGATTGTCTTGTCAAACGTTATGTCAGTTTTAGGACTAAGACCTTTTTCCTATGGAAAAAAAAGTTTAAGTGCCATCATATCCCAAATAACCAGATTATATATTTACATGCTTTAGAAAACAATTATTAATATCCAATAATAAAACAGTCAGAGAGGTATCAGGCAGGTTATTTGATAAGAGACACTTAGGCTGCATTTTCCCTCCATTGCAACAATTTCTCTACATTAGGAAAACATTTCCCTGAAGAATACTACAGATTGAATAAAATGTTTAATGAAAACATAATGAAATCAACATGATTAAAAGCACAATAGCAACTTGCTGATAATTATTTCATCATACCCAAAGAAATGAAGCTATTTTAAAGATACAATTAAAGGGATCAGAACTATAAAGCAATCAAATAAATTTGTAGAAGAGCTAATGAAAGATGCTAGCTAATAGGGCAGATCCACAAGGTAACAATTATAAACTGCCATAATAAGAACTTTAAAACTTTTAGCTAAGTTACAAAAACACTAAAAGTAACCAGTTACTAAAGCACTAGGAGATTATAGCTTCAGAAATTAAATGGGTGGATTTTTGTCATTTGCCTTCTTGAAAAAATTGAAATTGGTATCATCTTATGCAGGAGTGGGCAGTCTGCACTCCAGGTCTATATGTGAACTTCAAGCGTCTTTTTTTTTTTTTTTTTGGTCTGCTTGGATACCACTATCAACATCCTTTCGTCATGATTGCTGATAACTGCCAATATTTAAATAAAGGAACAAATGAACATTATAAGGAACACTAGAAAATGCACGAAGTTTTAAAAAGAGTTAGAATGAGCATATCAAAAATTGTATCAAAAATATGCCCAAGTCAACAATGTATATGAAAGTCTGATCGCTGAAATAGAACCAATCCTTTTGGAAAATAGGTAGGTATCCTCTTACTATTTTTTCACTTATTTTGACTTGCATTCCTAATCTGCAGTTTACAATTTCTTTCTTTGTTTCTTTTTTTATTTTATTTTTTGATAGGTTGAACTGTTTGTTTTCCCTTTTGTGCAAGACAAATGCAAAAAATGAGTTAAGCAGTTCAACTTCAAGCAGTTCAAATGTAGACACAAGACTGCATTGTCAAGGCTATGGTTTTCTCAGTTGTGACATTTGTCTTTAACGGCTAGACAATCAGAAAGACTGAATGAAAAAAGATGTCCTTGAGAATTGTAGTGTTAGAGAAAATTACTGAAAATACATTAAAAAATACATATGAAAGAATAACCAAGTTCTAGGTGAAGAAAAACCAAACTGCTCATTCAAGCAAATCCCATGTAACATATAATCACTGATTAATAAATCCTTCTTCATACTCACTCCCATGGAAAAGAGACATGCTAAAGAAATCACTTGGTTAGCTGCACCATCTGTGGGCATGGTTCGGTGGGTGTGGCAGGGGAAGGATACTGCAAAATCTCCATTCCCACCCCACTCTGGGACCAATCAGGGGTGGTATTTGCCAGTTCTCCAAACTACTCAAAATTTCCACTACCTGTTCTACAGAACCTTCAGAACCTGCTGAATTTCACTCCTGCCTTGATCCATGTCCTACATTTTTACTCTTCATCAAAAATTGATCCTTTCCCCATTTATTTTGCATTCTCTGTTTAAGGAGAACTATCCTCAAAGTAGTGGTTACACTGGTGACTAGAAAGGATATTGCTTTCAGGCATCAGTGTGACAGTTCCTCTGGATAAGATGAAATCTAGAAGCAATCAATATTGCATTTCAAGAATAGTAGAATGTTGTAAAATCTGTGGTTCCTTTATGTCAGAATTTAGAAGCTCTATAACAGGCCACCAAAAAAAAAAAAAACCCAGCCCTGCAACACTCACAAATATTTTTAAATTAAAAAGGACAAAGCGGAACATCAATCTTTTCTCATCCCAAGTTTAAATAGTTCTTTTCTGGATTGGGCTGTTTCTTATAACTAAGGGAATAAAAAGCAGTAATAGGACAAGATAACACGACTTATACACTATTATTTAGTTGACCCCACAGAAACACTAATCATGTGATGATGAGGATGTTCCAAAAGAAATCTGCCTCTTAGACCTATGGGGAATCACAGGGGAGAAATAGGGAGACAGGGTCATCCTTGAAGCATGCATGCTTCCCCAGAGAAATCTATAAGGTGGGAATGTAACAGGCAGGTCTCAGTCCATACTTCTATGAATGTGTGGTAATAAGGATCTGGCAGCAATTAAGATAAATGCTTCCAGTTCTGGAACCAGGATGGAGCTAATTCAGAATTTGGATTGATAGGAATGCAGTGAGTGGAAAAGCAGTTTTAATGGCTACTGCCTGCACTAGCAATACCCATTGCAGTGTTGAAAATATAGTAAAATGGTAGTCGCGGGAGTAGCCTCAATAGCTCATGATACACAGACAAGTATTCTAGGTTCATATTTTAATACTAATCAAAATGTATTGCATTTCCAAAGTTTAGCAGTCAGAGAAATGTATTAAACAACAGCCCATGAGTTTTGCTTTGTTAGAACATTTTAAAAGTCAATTTTTAAAAAATCTGAAAAAAATGTGTGATTAACTTCTCTATATTTATTAGTCTATTCATATTATCCAGAGCATGTGGGACTCTGCTTTTCCTAATTTATTTCCATTTTCCTTTGTTTGGACAAAGACCAGACTATTTCTAAAGATGTACACAGCCTACAAATACACTTCTGATTAGCTATCATTAATGAATACATTAGAGAATATGTTTCTTTTGTCCAGCTTACATATCGTCTCAATTATGGTGCAGATTTTGCCTAGTATGGAATTTCTATAAATAATTGAGGCATTTCATCAGAATCTTGCCATTTTGGAAATATGCATTTTGTATGATTAACAATAATCTAAAAAACCCTAACATTTTCATATTATCTTTGCTCCAGGAATACCAAATATGTTCTGAATCCTAGAATACATTTTGGAACTAGAATACTGGTCTAGATTCTTTTAACGAAATTGTAATGAAATTTGGCCTAATTCTGAGAATGCAGATATACACCTTTCATGTAAATGTTCATCTGAAAATCTTGAGTTCATTTTTATTGAAAATGTTGTCTTATTTAATACCAAAGCTCTTATCTATTGATGGACACTAATCTAATCCTAACTAGATCTTATATTTTTAAAAAATAGGGAGGAGAATATAACCAGTGTTCAACTGTTTGTTAGAAACTAATGAATAGTTATAAATACAATGAAAAAGAGTATCAGTACTTCATGGAACAACCTCTTCATCCATCTATTTAAGAATATAGTTCAGTGCGGAACTACTAGTGGTAATGCAACTACTTCATGTTTTGCCTGATTTGTTTCCATATTGAAGAGTTTGGAGTCCTGCTTTTTACTTTTGAATTGACCTAATGCAACTGTCCTAACATGTACTTTGGAATTTCACAGGAAGCTATGATTCTTTAAAAAAATAAAAGATTGTTGTTTTTATTGTTTAAGTTTAAATGTTTAGAAAAAAAACAATTGAAATTTCTCATATGTTTGACTTACAGTATGTAAAAGTATTGTGGATAATAGATCATTTTTGAAAGCAAGGCATTTTGAACAATATTTTAACTCAGCAGAAACTGAGGATTGAAAAGTATTTTACTATTTCCTTCTGTAAGTTTGTCCTGTGTATAGTGAGAAAGAGAATATCATTTTTATTAACCCTGTTTACCTGTATATGTGTATATATCTAGTTACATGTGTACATGCATGTGTGTGTTTTTATTTATTAATCAAATGTATATAGTTACCCATCTCTAAGCCCTTCATGGTTTAGACCCGGGGTATTTGCAGGACCACCTTCTGCTGTTCTCCCACCGTCCTGTGCGCTCTCACAGATTGGGCCTCCTCAGGGTGCCGTCAGCCAAACAATGTCGGCTGACGGCCCCCAGGAGGAGAGTATTCTCTGTGGGAGCCCCGACCCTCTGGAATGGTTTGCCCACCAACCTGAGGACAGCCCCTGACTCCTTTCCTTCCATCGCGAGCTGAGGACATGGTTCTTCTATTAACTTAACTGATCCGTTATGGGTGTACATTGTTATAATGTACACCCATAACAATTCATGTAATGAATTGTTTTAATTGGGTTGTTGATTTTAATTTTATTGTGATTTGTATTGGAAATTGTCATTTTTGTAAGCCACTCTGAGTCCCTCGGGAGAATGGCGGCATATAAATCGCAATAATAAATAAATAAATAAATAACTCTCACAAAAGGCAACACTAGGTAGTGAGCAAGAATCCATAAAAGTATTAAAGAGAAACAAATGTGTTTATGTTATGTGTGTATATACTGTATAGATTAATTTACTGATGAGTTACACTGAAGATTTACCTTTTGTAATTTTTGACTCATTATAAAATCATGATTCACACAACTGTGTTAAGAAGAAAACATATAAACAATGAGAACAAAAAAGTAATATTTTACCTTGAATTCTTTCCCCTCACCTATTATTTAAATAGAAAATAATTGACATGGTTTTTGCTTCTTTAATAGCAATGTGTTATTGCCTGAATCCCGTTGCTAATTCAGTAACCTTCCTTGCAATATTGATGGTTCCCAATAACATGCAATTTATTTTGTTAACACATTAAATGAAGCATCTGAAATAAGCACCTAAATTAGATTCACTAGGACCGTTGTTACAATTTCATTAAATTTGAGTATACTCTGCTGCCGAGCATTTACTCTGTATTTTAACTATTGTGTGTGAAATGGCTTGCCAAAGAAATTAAGGTGCCATTTGATTAAAAGCACTAAAAATTTAAAGAATGTGTCTTGATTTAATTGCACTAAAGAAAATAGCTGTTAGATATTAATTAGCATATCTACTAAATGCCATTGCTTATTTCAACAATCATCCTTTAGCTGGGGCTCTAGCTCTGGGCAACAAAAAAGTAAATCTGATGTAGCTATTTCAATTGGACATCTCCTGCAATGGTGCAGTCACAGCTAGATGCTTACAGTTTTTCTGCCTGGAAGCAATGTATCACTCTCACTATTTCACAAGTCTTTCTACATCAGGGGAATTTTTGATGAAGATGACCTAATGCCATTGGGGCTAACCAGAAGTGCTATAGTGATGAAAAGTTCAGTGTTGGAAAGCAGATGACATGAATGAATGTTTTCCAGTCCTGAACAGCTGATACACTTGCTTTGCCACAATTCACAGATTTCAAATTTTAAATGCTCTACTTCAATTTGAATACATTCTGCAAATTTTGGTAAGATGGTATCAAACTATGAATCTGTAGGAAGTTAGCAGCTACCCCTTTCCTAGAAGAATGAAATATTTTGGGAAATATTAAAAAGGCAGAATATTATATTTCCCTGGATGAGAAATGGAGAAACATGTTTTAAAGACAAAGCAACTCCCACCTTCCTGCCTCCACCCCTTTTGTTAATGGGCCAGAGATAGAAACTCAATCTTTGTCAATGGACCATCATCTGCAAAATAATGGGACACATCTAGGACAGAAACTCACCACATGGCACCTAGGAAGATTACATCAGCCAGCAAGGCTAGCTAAGACCTCCAGCCCCTGGGAGTCTGACAACCAATCAGGATACTCTTTCTGGGCCCCAGAAAGTACAAAGCCAGAGAGAGCATAAAAACCTAGAGACTTGCTGTATCTGCCCCTTTTTCTGTTCAGGAACTCAAGCTATGTGATCCTGTCCACCATTAAACCATCTTTCCAAGTCTCCATGTTTCCAGTGTCTTTTTCCCCACTTGGAGCTGAACCCAGAAGGATATTTCTTCCTACAAACCAAATGCCATTCTCACCAAACAAATTACATCAACTCAGTATTTGCTAGCATGGGGCAGAGTATGTGTGTGCGTGTGCCATGTTGTTCTTGCTGGCCAGATCTGAACTGCAACAGTGGAATATCTACTAGAACTTTATGCATTTCTTTGCTGTTATCTAGTGGCCACCATGATTTGTGCAACTCGAATTGAGTAGTACTTTACACATAAAATTATCTTAATTGGCATTTATTAAAAATAATTACATTAGCAGTTTTAAATAATTGATTTTAATTATTCAAAATTAAAACTGAAAACAGTTTTTTGAAAGGCAAATGTCAGGGGCCATTAGTGAATAAGTCAAAAAGGTAACATTTTGAAAGATGCTTTAAATTTGATAGTGTTGGAGCCTGGCAAATTGCATGAGGACTGCTGTCCTAGAGGACATTAACTTTGCATCTTAACTTTAATTTAAGATGAGGAGCAAAATCCACATGACATAGGAAGGTTTATATCAGTTTTCCCATGTTGCAATATCCTTTCAATGAATGAATGAATGAATGAATGAATTTCTAATTATTATAGTCTTTTATTAGGATCAGTAAAGGCATTACAGAGGCTAATGGAGGTGGAGAAATGCAAATATTTGCAGGATAAATTCCCTCTGCTAATGGAAAATGTATTCAAATAGTCAGTGAAAATTTGAGTAGACCTATGTGAAGATGATTTCAATAAAAGGCTATATATTACAATATATATTTGCTTTTATGTCTGTATAGATTTTCCAAACATACATCTAGATCTAAATCTTTAACCATGGAAAACTTTTCCTTTGTGTCTGCATTCCCAATACATGAATACTTTCTGGACAAGCTACAGAAATGATACAGGATATCCTTCCTGGCCTTTAAAATGTAAGTTTTGTATGAGCCATAAAAGAGATTACACAACACAGAACATACTTGAGAGAAGGATTAGGGTGAGGTATTCATTTCCCAGCAATGTAATAAACCCCTCAAAAATTCAATTTGGTAATGGACAACCTCATTAGAAACTCAAACTAAAATAGCATGAACAGCCCAGCAATTGTCTACTTTGCAACTGCCAAAATGTTTGCACTGTTCATTAACTGGAACCATTTTTGCATTGCTAATCCTAATGAGATGCAGCTTTCATTACCATTCAAGCTTTATGCAGTGGAAGCTTGGATTTATTTTCCCTTCCAAACCAATAATCTTATTCTGTAAGAAATCTTCTGTTGCCTCAGAATTACTGAGAGGCCTCACATCAATTTCTTGGTAAATGAGGAGTATAGATCAGGATTTACAGAAAATTCAATTCATTTCAGCCCTGATCCTCAATTATATTTTAGTACACAAAACTGAGCAGCCAGGACCTTCCCATTCTTAATACTACAATGCAGGGTGAAATGCTCTCCATTCAGACCGGATTGCCCAATCTGATAGCAACGGAGGCGGGTGGTTCAGAGAACCGGTAGCAAATATCCCCCCCATGCCCAGCTGAGCCACGCGATCATCAGAGCCTTTTTCCCCCCTTTTAAATGGCTCTGACGATCCAAGCTGAGTCGCCTTGATCGGCAGAGGATTTTTAAAAAACTCAGCTTGGATCATCAGAGCCATTTAAAAGAAAAAAAAGCCTCTGACAATCCCAGCTGAGTTGCCTGATCAGCAGCGGATTTTTAAAAAAACCCTCTGACAATCGGGCAACTCAGATGGGATCGTCAGAGCCTTTTGAACGCATTTTTTTACAACCTCTTCACTGAAGAGGTTGTAGAAAAAGGGTTTTAAAAGTAAAAAAAAATTGGCCACACCCACCCAGTCACATTATCCCCCCAGAAAGGGGGTAGCTATACTATCTGTTATCTAGCTGTACATAAAATGATTCTTGCTAGATGACATTCTACGAATCTGCTGAACTGGAATATCAGCCATGAAACCTTTTGCAGTCATAAATTTCTTAGTCTTTAGTTAGTTCCAAGTTTCCGAAGCATTTTTTCTTGGTTTAACTGGAAAGAATTAGCATAATTTTAAAATACACAAAATGAAAATGCCTATGACTGAATTTCTTTCAGGGCTACTGTCTAGAGTCCAAACACTGATGAACAGCTTCCAGAATCCCTGCATTTTCTTGCTTCTTTAACTTCAAACCAGATAGAGATCTGGTAGTTTTATGGATATGTTCCAAGAGAAAATTGTAAAATAGACATCTGGCCTGACAATCAATAAAGTTTCCTGTTTTGCTATATTTTTATTTTGGTTATGTGACGAAACTGAATACTTGGATCCTATTAAAAAAAAAAGAACTAGTTGCAATGTTTCCAAATTTCAGCATATAACTTTAGCAATTGATTTTACAATACTTTGTGTTCTAAAAAGGGCTTGACATTTTATATAATGTAAGGGAAGTCTAGACATATAAAATTTTTAAAAATGTTTTATTTTTTTGCTACCGTGATTGCTACTTCTATTGTTTTAGAAAGCAATTTCATTTATCTCCATGTTTCAATAAATTCAATAATAATATTTGTTGTTGTTAGTCATGAAGTCGTGTCTGACCCATCATGACCCCATGGACAACATTCTTCCAGGCCTTCCTGTCCTCTACCATCCCCCGGAGTCCATTTAAGCTCATACCATTCTTCTTCTGCCCTCAATCATTCCCAGCATTAGGCTCTTCTCCAATGAGTCCTTCCTTCTCATTAGCTGGCCAAAGCATTTGAATTTCATCTTCAGGATCTGGCCTTCTAAAGAGCAGTCAGGGTTTATCTCCTCTAGGACTTACAGGTTTGATCACCTTGCAGTCCAAGGGACTCGCAAGAGTCTTCCCCAGCATCATAATTCAATTCTTTGGCACTCAGCCTTTCTTATGGTCCAACTTTCACAGCCATACATTGCAACTGGGAAAACCATAGCCTTGACTATACACACATTTGTTGGCAGGATGATGTCTCTGGTTTTAGATCTGCTGTCTAGATTTGCCATAGCTTTCCTTCCCAGGAACAAGTGCCTTTTAATTTCTTGGCTGTAGTTCCTATCTGTGGTTATCTTAGAGCCCAGGAAAATAAAATCTGCCACTACTCCATTTCTTCCCCATCTATTTGCCAGGAATTCAGGCGACCAGATGCCATGATCTCAGTTTTCTTAATGTTGAGTTTCAAGCCAACTTTTGCACTCTCTTCCTTCACCCACATCAAGAGGCTCTTCAGTTCCTATTCACTTTCTGCAATTAGAGTGGTATCATCTGCATATCTGAGGTTGTTGATATTTCTACCGGCAATCTTAATTCCAATTTGTGATTCATCTAGCCCCGCCTTCCTCATGGTGTGCTCTGCATATAAGTTAAATAGACAGGGCAACAATATACACTATACAGCCTTGCTGGACTCCTTTCCCAATTTTGAACCAATCAGTGGTTCCGTGTCCAGTTCTCACTGTGGCTTCTTGACCCAGATATAGGTTTCTCAAGAGACAAATAAGATGGTCTGGTACTCCCATCTCTTTAAGAACTTGCCACAATTTGTTGTGATCCATACAATCAAAGGCTTTAGCATAGTCAATGAAGCAGAAGTAAACATTTTTCTGGAACTCCCTAGCTTTCTCCATGATCCAGCGTATATTGGCAATTTGATCTCTAGTTCCTCTGCCGCTTCGAAATCCTGCCTTTACTTCTGGTAGTTTTCGGCCCACATACTGCTGGAGCCTAGCTTGTAGGATTTTGAGCATAACTTTGCTAGCATGTGAAATGAGTGCAATGGTGCGGTAGTTTGAACATTCTTTGACATTCCCCTCTTTGAAATTGGAATGTAAACTGACCTTTTCCAATCCTGTGGCCACTGTTAAATTTTCCAAATTTGCTGGCAAATTGAGTGTAGCACTTTTACCACATCTTTTAAGATTTTGAATAGTTCAGCTGGGATACTGTCTCCTCCACTAGCTTTGTTGTTGCTCAGATTTCCTAAGGCCCATTTGACTTCATATTCTAGGATGTCTGGCTCAAGGTCAGTGACCACCCCATCGTGGTTATCAGGGACATTAAGCTTGTTCTTGTATAGTTCTTCTGTGTAATTTTTCCACATCTTCTTAATCTCTTCTGCCTCTGTTAGGCCCCTGCCACTTTGGCCCTTTATTATGCATGAAACGTTCCCTTCATATGTCCAATTTTCTTGAAGAGATTTCTGGTCCTCCATATTCTATTGTTTTCTCTTATTTATTTGCACTGTTCATTTAAGAAGGCATTCTTATCTCTTTTAGCTATTGTCTGGAATTCTGCATTCAGTTGGGTGTATCTTTCTCTTTCTCCCTTGCCTTTCGCTTTCCTTCTTCCCTCAGCTATTGTAAAGCTTCCTCCGACAGCCATTTTGCTTTCTTGCATTTCATTTTCTTTGGGATTGTTTTAGTTACTACCTCTTGCATAATGTTGCGAACATCTTTCCATAGTTCTTCAGGCACTCTGTCTATCAGATCTAATTCCTTAAATCTATTTGTCATCTCTACTGTATATTCATCAGGAATATGATTTAGTTCATATCTGAGTGGCCTAGTGCTTCCCTCTACTTTCTTCAATTTAAGCCTAAATTTTACAATAAGAAGCTCATGATCTGAGCCACAGTCAGCTCTTGGTCTTGTTTTTACTGACTGTATAGAGATTCTCCATCTTTGGCTGCAGAGCACATAGTCAATCTGATTTCTGTGTTGACCATCTTGTGATGTCCATATGTAGACTCGTCTCTTGGGTTGTTGGAAAAGAGTGTTTGCTATGACAAAATTCTATCGGCCTGGGCCCTGCTTCATTTTGTACTCCAAGGCCAAACTTGCCTGTTATTCTGGTTATCTTTTGGCTTCCTACTTTAGCATTCCAATCCCCTTGGATAGCTTGAATAGCTCAATGAAGCTATGAACTATGCCATGCAGGGCCACCCAAGATGGATAGGTCATAGCAGAAAGCTCTGACAAAACATGATCCACTGGAGAAGGAAATGGCAACCCACTCCAGTATATTTGCCATGAAAATCCCATGGACATCCCTGATAGTCAATAAAAGACTAGGAAAAGCAGTACTGGGATACAATCCCCAAAAAACTCAGTCAAAAAAGAGGAACCAACTTCTTCCCTGGTCCAACACTTTAAAGCCACAGGACATGAAATTGACTTTAAAAAGACCAGAACTATTGCCCAAACTGAACACTTTAATGACAGAATAATCAAAGAAGCCATCGAGATAGAAAAACGCCCACACAGCATGAACAAACGAGATGATACCTCCCGCCTGCCAGCCATTTGGAAACCTGCCCTTATTGACAAATGAGTCCCTAACACGATGAATGACACCAGACCCACACTCACAAGAGCCACACAGGATGTCACCACCACACATCCACGTAGAAAGCAGACTCAAACCCACACTGATAATGAGGCACAACCAAGGACCAGAAGCCAGACCGCATCTGCATCATTAGCCACTTTTAACCCCTCCAATCCATACATGAACCAGACCAACACCCTTCATGAAAAGCTCTCACGACCACAAACATGAAGCCAAACAACAACAATGCAGCTCACCAGCTCAAATCCCCCGGCAACTCAGACTAAGCCGAGCACAACCAAGCCCCCACCCAAACAGGACACACCCCCAGCCAATCAGAGCACAACCAACCCCCCATCCAATCAGAGCACAGCCAAGCCCCTAACCAATCAGAACACACCTCCACCCAATCAGAACACAGCCAAGCTCCCACCCAATCAGCTCACACCCACACTAGCAGGTAAAAGGAAGGGTCAGCTGCAATCTCACATTGCTCCTGGAAGCACGAAGCCGAGAACACCAGCCTGAAGATGACGAATGAGACTTCATCAAAACGTTGCCAAGATACTTCCAATTCTATGCTGGAGAAGACCCGAATAACCAAAGACCTACATATATATCTATATCTATATCTATATATCTATATCTATATATCTATTTATATATCTTTCTGTGTGTATATATATCACACTTTCTTTCTATTGCTTCTTGCTATTCTTTTCAGGATTCTTTTCTCGAGAATCTTTTCAGGATTCTATTCTTTTTGGTAGCTATTTCATTAATGGATAATTTGTCTTCTCCTCCGAATACAGCAATTTGCAGCTATTTAAGGGGATAGGCAACTTGATAATGGTAAAATAACAATCCTATCCAATTGTGTCTCCTTTTAGTTTGAGAATTCCTGAGAAATGCCAGGGATTGGTTTATATCAAGAACTTCAGTGAATTATTTAGAGCAGTTTTTCATATCAGATCTTGGCAGTGAATATTGATCAGTTGGTTGAGCAATTAAAATAATACTTTTCCTAGGCATAAATAACTCAACGTCATTTTAACAAGATCTACTTAAGTGAAAGGGGTAGTGTGAAAACAATTTCAGCAATTTAACTATTTTCCATTTAGAAGTAATTAAAAATAGACACTTTGGTAATTTCTTTCTAATGACTTTTTTGTGGGAATGAAAGCAGCTTCATGAAAAGTGGAGCCCATGACTGCAGTGGAATGCAGAGCCAGTGAGTAGACTAGGAAAGTGAGTGGACAAGGAGCCAGTGAGTGGACAAGGAAAGGACTTGAGATCATCCACAAATGCTCCAGACAGTTTCCTCCAGTTTCCTGTCTGTGTTTAAAAGATGTTACAGGAGAGAAATAAATTTTCCCTGATAACACTGAGGCTGATTTTAAAGTAGATAAAAAAATGCGGACAATAAGAAAGAAATGGGGAAAATGTTACATTGACTATATAAAAGAAACCAGTTTGATATATTAATAATTAAAAGAGATGTACAAATAACAAACCAAAAGAATGATCTGGATAACTTTTCTACATTAGATTTACAAAAGAGGCTTGTTAAAGTTTTGAAAAAAAATTAGAAAAAGGACTAAGAAAAAATGTAAAGAAATCAAGTTTTACAGCATTATTTGAAGGGACTAAAGATTAGAATTATTGAGGGATCCTTGGTGCTATCTTTGTTTGTTTTCTTGCAAATGTTTCATTATCCAAACTAGATAACATCATGGGTGCTAGTATAAGAATTGGAATTATTAAAAGGAAGGCATATAAAGTTGGTTTATTTATTCAATGTTAAATTAGATATGTTGCTATTTTGGTAACTCTTTTTTTTAATTATTTATTTATTTAAATCAATACATCAGAAAAAAAGAAATAGTCAAAAGAATGATCGCGACAGAAACTTTACATGATATTTACACTTTCTACAGTATGTAGACTTCAATCAGATTAAACATAATCCTGGTTATACTTGACCTTTTGGGCATTTGTTGTTCAACCAAACGTACCATTTTTCTCAACATTGGAAATATATGGAGTCCTTTTGATCTCTCAGTGCTTTAGTCAGTCTGTCAGCTTCCGCATAGTCCAAAATTTTCTCCAGAATCAAATCTTCAGCCGGCAGGTCTTTCCCCTTCCAATGTTGGGCGAAGCATATTCTTTCTGACGTGGTGATAAATACGCACAAACACCAAATATTTGTGCCTATGTTATCTGGCCTAATGTTCAGGAGATAGTACTCTGGTTTCAGAATTAAATTATCTCCTGTAATTTTCAAGGTCCATGACTGTATGATTTTCCAGAATTCAGTCGTCCTGGAACAGGTCCACCACATATGGAAATAGGTGCCAATCTCCCCACACTTCCAACAGTTTGGTGAGAGATTTGAATACATTTTGGAAAGACGAGCAGGTGGGAGGTGCCATCTATACAGCATCTTGTACACATTTTTTTTGTATGAGGTTGCCCACAGGAATTTCATATGTTTACACCAGATTTCTTCCCATTTTGTCATGTCAATTGGATAGCCAATATTTCTCCCCCAGGCAATCATCGAATCTTTAACTATTTCATCCCCTATCCAATAGTCTATTAAAAGTTTATATATCCTTTATAACATTTTGTCCTCTTTACCTAAAATGATATTGTCCAGATCATGCTGATTCAAGTTAATACCATCTTGTTCCCTATCTTTTTTAAATTTTGAGCAAATTTGGGCATAAGCCCACCAATCCAATTGTCTTCCCTGCAACTCCAACTCATTTCTTGATTTCAGACCACCATGGGGGTCCAAAAGTTCCCGGTAGGAAAGGTGATTTTCTTTGTTATATAGAGGCCTATACGTTATAGCTTCGAGTGGGACCAGCCAAGAGGGGGTCGATGAATAAAATTTACCCTTGATTTTCCTCCAGGAATCAATTAAAATATTCCTCAGATAATGTCCTCCAAGACACTTGTGCTTTGGGATTTTGTTTTGCCAAAGAAAATAATGCCAACCTTGATGTAGCCCCTCACCTTCCAAAATCAACAACTTCCTTCTTCTCAACAATATCCAATCCCTGATCCAGACTAAATTTGCGGCCTGATAGTAATATTTCCATTTTGGGACACCAAATCCTCCTCTTTCTTTAAGCTCTTGAAGCATTTTAAGTTTGATTCTGGGCCTTTTATTTTGCCAAATGAATTTAAGGACATAATGGTTTAGCTTTTTTAAAAAATTATTATCCAATCTAGCTGGTGCTGTGTAAAATAGGTATATCCATTTTGGAAGTATGTAAGTTTTTATAATTGCTATTCTACCTAATAGGGATATCTGCATGTTCTTCCACTTCTCTAGATCCTGACCTGTTCTTTGGAGAAGGTTCAGATAGTTGTCTTCTTTAATTGTAGAACATTTGGCTGATATAATAATACCTAGATATTTTAGTTTATTTACAATTTGGAACCCCAAATTCGCTTCTAATTCTTTCCCTTGCTTTAATGTCAGATTTTTGGCAATAATTTTAGTTTTTTCTCTATTAACTTTTAATCCCGCCACCTTACCATATTTTTCTATTTCCTGGGTCAGACTCGGTCCCGATATCAACGGATCTTCTAGTATAAATACTAAATCGTCAGCGTAAGCCTGCACCTTATATTGTTGGTTTTGGTAACTCTTAATGGACTTTTGCTGACACAAGGACTGAAACAATGCTTTATGGATTTGTTTATAGATAAGTGTAGGATATTGAAAGAAGAGATAATTTGTTGTATTTTAAAAGAAGGTGATACATTACTAAAATTGTTTCAACTTGTGATGAAGGGAGAACTCATTTCTTTATATATTTTTATTTACTATATTCTTATTTTTTCTTTTCTATTTTTCTATTCTTCTTTTCTGCACCCTCTATTATAAAACCAGCAGACAAATCCTTATGAACCTGAGAACCAACCCTTTACACTCTTAGTGCCCTGAAATTAAGTTGGCTACCTGAAAAGAACTAAGCAGAAGTCTCCAGACAGATGATGTGGTAAGCTAAATGAAAATTTACTGTAAAATAGAATGAATAATTATTTAAATAATTACTTGATTACCCTTTACCTGAATAAGAGCAGTAACTTTCCCTTTTATATTCACAATAGTTTAAACCCACTGAGTCTTTTTCCTACCATGTCTACATTGGAATGGGTTCTTTATCCTGTGCTTTGTGTCTCTGTAGCCAAACAGATGCTGGTTGTTGACATTAACAATATCTCCGCCCTTAGAATCATATGCCTTTAGCTTATCGTTCAAATAATAGAATAATTGGAGAGTAAGACTATACTTATAAAGTTCTGATGACTGGCATGATGACTCTATTTACAGATCCACACTCACAGGACAAAGGGGGTAGGTAAATATAAAAGTTTTTTTTGTGTTTTTATAATGATACAAAGGTGCAAATACAATTAATGCTTTGTGGTTCTATTTATGATTCTTAACTCTGTTGGAGGCTGGAGTCATCCTACTGTCTTTCTTGGGAATGAATTTCATTGAACACAATTGTATTCTCATTTGGATAGGCATGGTTTAGATTGCACTGTTATGAGATTACAGTTTAATTCTCTAAAAAGAGACTTTAGTCTTCTACCTGCTTCCTTGGAATAAGCCAGACTGAAGGCAATCAAATTCACTTCTGAGTAAGCATGGAGAGGACAGCTTTTTTCAGTTGATGGTCTCAACATGTGCAATTGATGATCCTGCTTATTTTGGAAGACATTTTGTATATATGCATCCTATCATAGTTTGAATGAGGTTCCCAAAATCATTCTCAGAACTAAGCTATAGATGTTCTTTACCCATGATGTAAACCTACAATGTAAGCATAAATAAACCAAGATTTGAGTGCCTTGTCTAGCTGGATTTAAAGGACAGCAATCCTGTTACAATTGAGCTTGAGAGACAGAGTGTGTGCCTTAGAAAGAAAGAACAACAAAAAGATACATATTAGTGCAATTGTGTTATAGAAGGCACTCTAAAATAATTCCGTCCTTATTTCTGATTCTGAAATGTTGACACAGTAGGTATACATTGTTCTTATAGTCAGATATGCTTAGAAGTGAACAGCATTAACATTTTTCCAGGTTGCGCCTACCCAAATGTCCTTTAAGTCGCACAAATGTGTGCCACTTAAGTGGAACACAGGCTTAAAAATTCATGGCCAGTTCTCTGTGCTTATACAATTTTTTTTATTTAAATATATACAGGAGTTGTTCTGCATAAGACTAGACTGTGATTTAAAGCTGCAGATTATGATAGAGTAGCTATTCCTCCCTCTTTGATTTTTCCCTAATTTGCTTTTGATTAATCAATGTTAATATTTAATGTAAACCTGAAGTTTTGGTGTCAGTATAATAGAAATGTTGTGTGCATGTTTGAGTGGTAGTGCATAGTTTTCGGTGCTTAAGATACTTTCTGTTAAAAATAGGCAATATTAACAAATGATCTGAAAGGGAGAAGCAGATGGCAATAAATCATTGGAAGATTGGAAGGTGGAGACCTACAAAGTAATAGATTTCAATCCATATTTAGTATGCTACTTGTGAAAGGAGAAGATGGCAGAATTTATTTACATGTATGAATTTTAGATTTTACTGTGAAAGCAATTTTGGATTGTATGTGAGCAAGAAATCTAAAAGTACCCCCTGGGGCTTGTAATACGGGGAAATATAGAAAGTCTATAAGTAGATAAAAGCCTGTAATCATAAAACCTGTAAAAGCCTATTTTTAAAAGCCTATAGCCATGTGACTTATGCAAAAACCGTGAGCTCTTCAACTTTTATTCTTTAAAATGTTCCTAGCCCTCAGGTTTGCACAGATAATTTCAGTGATGTCGCGATACTAAGTTAATATGCATAATTCATTCCTGCTTCAGAATATATTTTCTGAGTAGGTGGAAAGGTGAACCTAAGAAATCCAGAACTTGGGAAGTATAATGTATGGTTTCTTGTTGGAGGAAAAGAATAGAAGTGTAATTAATTTCTTGTGAAAAAAGGATTTTTTGATATGTTGAGAGGAAGAAATATTTAGTATAGAATAACTTTGACATTCATACTCATTAAATAAATTAAATTGAATTCTACATTCTTTTTCAATGTGCCTGGAAAACAGGGATGCTCAGAATCAATCAGTTGGTAAAATAAATGTAGTTTGGTCGTTCTCAAATGTACAATGAGCTCTGATTTAGAATCATAAATTCTAAGTATATTAAATAATTCAAACTAAGATGTCTTACAGGTTAATTTATATTTTCTTTGATAACATGGTCTGCAGTGGTGCTCTGAGTCTGCCACTATTTCTTTATTGATTTCAGTAACTCACAAATCAGTAATAAACTGCCATTTTGACTGCTGCTTCTGCTTATTTCTGTTTTCAAAGCTGATGCTGCCTTCACATGGGGATCTGATAATCTGTTACTATAAACAACAGGAACAGCAAAAGTGATTGACCATGAAACTGTGAATGATGGGAACTGTAATCCAACCCAGCACTATATCGATTTATGTAGCTGGTCACCAGATATTGTTTTCTTGACTTCTATTCTATACTTTTTTTCATACTCAATACTCAAACTAGCTAAGAAACAATGTAAATTCAAAAAATAAGAGATAATTAAAAACATGAGATACTATTTTTGAAGCATCTCTTTTTCCTCAGCTTCGGACTAGAACTGTGTCAAGAACAGTTTCTGAAAACTTTCTTGATTTCAGAACGGTTTGTCATCTAATTTGAGTCATACATCATACTCGGACATATTTTGTTCTTAGCATGGTTTATTTCAAAGCCATATTAGCTAGGTTCACATATTATATTAAGCAATTATATAGTTATTGTGGTTTATGAGAAACAAGTCATTGTTTCTGGTTGCAAAACTTCCATTACATTTTAATGATTAACCTTGAATAAAGCTCTTTTATAATACTTTTAAAAAGTTGGGGTAACTGTTAGATCGGCGCAGGAAAGAAGATGCGACCAGCAGAATTCAAGTAACAACGTTTATTAACGAGAACTGAACTGGTGCTGCGCTGCCGGAGCTCTCCTTATATTTGCTCTGGCAGATGCACAGCCCACTGACAGGGATTCAAAACTCCCGCCGAAGGATCTTCAGCCAATCCCAGGCGGATGTCCTCATAAGGACATAACACTCCTCCCCCCTAGTTCTCAGTCAGTCAATCAAGGTAAAAAGTCACTAAGGTACACAGGACGTCTACGTGCTCGCGTAGACCTGCGCAGTCCATACCCTGGCTGGACGCTCTCCTGGTCGGAAGGTGCTCTCTCGGCTCGGGGCTTTTTCCCTGGTGCCGGGTTGGATCTGGCTGTCGAGGATGCGGGTGATGTTCCCGAACCTCCGGCCGGGTCGAGGACCTCTGCCTGCGGGCGATGCTGGTCCACTTTGTTCCCGCTCGAGTCATGGTGTCGCTGGCGTGGATCCCTGTTCTCGACCGGTCCGGAACTCCTGAGCCACGGTAGGTCCCTGGGTCTTCCTCGGGTTCCCACTGGGTCGGAGTTGCGCTGGTTCGGTCTTGGGTGTGAGTCCGGTGGTGGTGGCTGGGTTAGGCCCCCGGGTTCTCCGGTTGAACCCGATTCACTCCCGGGGCGGCAGGTGGTATGGGGTAGTGACGGGTCGGCTATGCCAGGATGGTGTAGGCCTCCTTCTCAGGGGTGGTGTAGGCCCTCTCTGCGAGGCTGGCGTTGTTGTGACGGTCGCCGCTTTTCGCTGTCGGGATGTTCGCCCTGGTTTGGCTGGTGTAGGCCTACCATGCAGGGGTGGTGGAGGCCTTCCTTGCAGGGTTGGTCTTCTGTGCGGTCGGGCTGTTGTTGTGGTGCCCTCTGATGTGTTGGATGGAGGTCTCCATCCCTGGAGTGTCGGTCACCTACTTCGCAGGGTTGATGTTGGTCTCCCCTGCTCGGTTGTTCCCGGTCTCCTTGGCTCCTGTTGTCAGGGTGTAGGTCTCGGGTCTTGGGGTGTTGACTGCTATCCACCCCGCGGTGCTTTGGGGTTCCCCTTTGGCCTTGTCCCCGGTCTACTTGCCCTGCTTCGGATCTGGCTTGGCTGGGTGTTGGTGCGCCCGCTCCTCCGGGGTGTCGCCGGTCTCCCTTGTCTGGGTGGTTTAGGCCTACCGCATCGGGGTGGTTTAGGCCTACCTCGTCTGGGTGGTTTAGGCCTACCTCGTCGGGGTGGTTTACGCCTACCTCGTCAGGCTGGTCTCCGCCCGCTTCCCTCCACCTTTTGCGGAGTTGGTCGAGGTGACGTCTCACGACCTGTCCATTTTCCAGCTCAACCCGGTAGGATTTCGGACCGGTTGTGCTGTGTACTGTTGCTTTAAGCCATTTTGTTGCTTTAAGCTGTGGAAATTGAGTGCGAAAACGGTGTCGCCGATGGCGAAATGGCGGAGTTGGCGGCTGGTGGTGGCGGGCACCTCAGAATTGTATTGTGGATGCAGTCTGTCCAGGGGTGACCGGAGTCTTCTGCCCATCAAGAGTTCGGCAGGGCACTTTCTTGTGGCAGAGTGAGGCATGTTGTGCTGGGTGAGCAGAAAGGTGTCGATGCGCTCATGCCAGTCTCCAGGGCCCATTTTGGCGAGTGACTCCTTGGTGAGCCTCACCATCTGTTCAGCCTGTCCATCTCCGGCCGGTCTGTACGGGGCAGAGAGGGCATGGCGGATGCCCAGGCCTGCCAGGAAAGCTTCCATGGGCACAGACATAAGTTGGGGCCCGTTGTCGGAAACCAAAACGTCCGGAAGCCCATGGGTCGCGAAGAGTCGTCGGAGTGCACGGATTGTGGCTTCTGTAGTAGTAGATGCCATGGGGATCACCTCGAGCCATTTCGAGTAGGCATCGACCACGATGAGGAGGTGGCGCCCCTGGATTGGGCCCGCAAAGTCTATATGGATCCGCGACCAGGGGGAGCTAGGAGCCTCCCAAGGCTTCGGGTCTGACTGTGGCGGCGCTGCTCTGACTTCTTGGCACGGGCTACACCTGGCAACCCATTGCTCAATGTCTTTGTCCAGTGATGGCCACCACATGTAGCTCCGTGCCAGAGCTTTCATCCGGACAATGCCCGGGTGTCCTTTATGGAGAGCCTCAAGTGTCTTTCGTTGGAGCGTGCTGGGAATCAGCACCCTATCTCCCCATAGTAAACAGCCGCTCATGGTGGACAGCTCCCCTTGCTTGCGGCTGAACGGGCTGAAGTCGTCGCTGTTGATTCGCGCCGGCTATCTCCTCAGGACCCAGGATTGGGCTTGACGGAGGATGGGGTTGGTCCTCGTGTGCGTGGCCACGTCAGCAGATGTGACCGGACAACTGCTGTCGTTGTCGATGTGCAGCAGCTCAAGTGTGGGAGCCGGGTCTTCAATGGTTTCAGCAGATGGGCATCTGCTTAGAGTGTCGACATTTGCGATAGACTTCCCAGGCTGATGGACAAGTCTATATGAATAGCCGGCAAGAAAAATGGCCCAGCGAGTCATTCGGGGTGACATGAAGGCGGGGGTCTGCTTGTCACCTGCGAGGAGGCCCAGGAGTGGCTTGTGATCGGTGACAATGGTGAAGCGCCGTCCATAGAGGTATTTGTGGAAACGCTTCACCCCTGCGACAATTGCCAACGCCTCTTGTCCAGTTGGCTGTAGTTGCGTTCAGCGCTGGACATAGTCTTTGAGAAATAGGTGATGGGGGCTTCACAGCTGGTAGGCAGTTCATGGCTGAGGACAGCGCCGACTCCGTACGGAGAAGCGTTGCAGGTGAGCCTGATGGGCAGCGTCTCATTGTATGGAATGAGCACGCTGTCAGATGTCAAAAGTTGTTTAACGTCTCGAAATGCAGATTCCTCCTCGTGGCCCCACCTCCAGGAAACCGCCTTTGCCAGTAAGCGATGTAGCGGCTCAGCAATTGTGGCTTTCTGTTGGAGGAAGATTGCATAGAAGTTAAGCAATCCAAGGAAAGCCTGAAGCTCCGCTTTATTTTTGGGGCTGGGCGCTTCATGGATAGCTTTAACTTTTGATTTGGTGGGGTGGATGCCAGAACTATCTATGAGATAGCCCAGGAACTCGACTTCCTGTACCCCAATGATGCACTTGTCCCGTTGGACCCTCAAGCCCTTCTCTCTGAACCGCTGGAGAACAAGCCTCAGCCGGTCAAGGAGTTGGGCCTTTGAGTCCCCGGAGATAAGTACATCATCGAAGTAAGGCACTACCCCTGGAACGCCTGGGAGAAGACGTTCCATCATAGATTGGAAAATTCCTGGGGCTGCACTGACTCCAAACTGGAGACGGTTGCACTTGAATGCCTTCCTATGGGTGACAATTGTCTGAGCCTCCACCGTTTGCTGATCAACTGGCAGTTGCTGGTAAGCCTGGGCCAGGTCCAGTTTTGCAAAAATTTTGCCCTTGCCGAGTGAGTGAAGCAAATGTTGCACTACCGGCACAGGGTATGCACTCTGCGGCAACGCCTTGTTGATGGTCACCTTGTAGTCGGCGCAGATGCGCACAGATCCATCCTGCTTCATGGGGGTCACAATGGGAGTCTCCCATGAAGCATGATCGATGGGTTCCAGGACGCCTTGGGCAATCAGCTTATCTAGCTGAGCATCTACTTTAGACCGCAAGGCGAATGGAACCCGGCGGGGCTTGAGCCGAATTGGGGTTACCCCCTTGTCCAGATTAAAGGAGATGGGTTTCCCTGTAAAGGTCCCTAACTTACCATCAAAGACTTCTTGGAACTCTCCGATGAGTGAGTCGAGTTCGCCTGTACTAATCTGGTGGATGCCTCCAATAGAAAGCCCCAACGGCTGGAACCACTCCACGCCTAGCAGGGTCGGGCGGCTATGCTCCACAACAGTGATTGGGAGCTGGCCCCGGAACTGTTTGAAGGCGATTTGGAGGCTGGTTCTTCCAAGGGCGCCAATGGGATTCCCGCCAAAATCCACCAGTTTGGAGTGCAGGGGCTCAAGTTGGCGCCTGGTTAGTGCCGGCTTCAGTCTTTTTACTTGGTGCCAGTCAATGATGGAATAGACGGAGCCAGAGTCTACCTCCATCGTACATGGCAAGCCTTCAGCCAACAGTGTCACATGGAATTTGGTGGCACTGTTGTTATTGGTGAGAGCGATCGTCGTTTGGTTCACCGCGCCGCCCTGGGAATCGGTGCGATCGTCGCGTCTGTGCTGGAGTGAGGACCGTTTGGATGACCTCTGGGTATCGCGGCGATTTTCAGGATTCCGGGGCCTGATCGATTCTGGAACTGGATCAGAGGCTCTGTATGTCTCAGCGATGTGCCCCTTCTTCAAACAACATCTGCAGGTTGCGTCATGCTAGCGGCAGGAGTGGCGGGGATGGTGTCCCTTGCAACTGCCGCACTGATTGTTGCGGCGGCCATCTTTTTGAATTTCCCGCCTTGATGGGCAGGAAACTTTCAAAACGATCATCTCCCCCTCTGAATCTGATGGTGTGGCGGAGTCTTCAGAAGATTCTGGGGACAATTTGGGGATTTTATGGATCCCTCGGGATTGGAGCATTTCGGCGGCGGCTTTTTCAATGTTTCAGCAGCCGTAGCCTCCTCAAGAACGTCTTTCAGGGACAGTCTTTTCCTGCTCAGGAACTTCTTTTGGAGGCTTGCATCTCTCATCCAGAAGACGATCCCGTCTCGTAAGGCATTGTCAACATTTTCAAACTCGCAGTTTGCTGCGATTTGACGCAATGCCACCACGAAATCTTTGATAGATTCGCCTTCCTTCTGATTGCGTTGGCGGAAAGTGAACCGATTCGAGATGGGGGTGCCCGTGGGTGCATAGTGGTCTTGCAGGGCAGTATGTAGATCCACCCAGGACATGACTTCAATGTCCCTGGGCGTGACGAGGTTGATGGCGAGCTCCAGGACGTCAGTGCCACAGTGACCTAGGAAGAAAGCCCTCTTCCTCTCGTCATCTAGATTGTTGTAGCCGTTTCCCCGAAGGAATTGGCGGAAACGGATCATATAGGAGCTCCATTTCTCCCGGCTGGGGTTGAATGGAGCCAGCAAGGCGAATGGCACTTGCGGCGTTGCCATCTCTCAGACCGCGGCGAGTGACTTCAGCTCGGAATGGCGATCGTGCCACGCGGTTGGTTCTTCTCTAGTCCTTCGTCGCCAGTGTTAGATCGGCGCAGGAAAGAAGATGTGACCAGCAGAGTTCAAGTAACAATGTTTATTGTTACGAGAACTGAACTGGCGCTGCGCTGCGCTGCGCTGCCGGAGCTCTCCTTATATTTGCTCCGGCAGACGCACCGCCCACTGACAGGGATTCAAAACTCCCGCCGAAGGATCTTCAGCCAATCCCAGGTGGATGTCCTTATAAGGACATAACAGTAACTGTTTCATGGTTTGGGTTCTTCCTGTCAGTTTGTATTCAGATAATGTAGTATTATTTCATCGCTAAATCGCTATTCTATTGTTTTCCATGGGGTCCATCTTGTTGCTCATATGGTTCAACATCTATGTAAAGCTGCTATAGAACCTCATACGTAGTTTAGGACTATATTATTGCTCATAAACATTCAGTTTTAAGGAAACCATGACATAGATAAGCAAATTTGATCAGCCGAGGAAGAGATACAATTAGTATTCTAAATGTAACTGAACAAAGATGCTTCTTGTCAAACCCACCATTTATAAATCCAACAATAACTAGAGATCAAGGCACAGACCTAGATTATGAAGCTTTCAGAACCTCATTTCCTGAGTCCTGTGTCCTATCAGTATTGTAGTACCTCCATCCTGCTTCTCTTTAATTTCAACTAGAATGTTTTGTGCACTCAATAAAGGGCCGAGTTTACTGGAAAATAAGCATTTTCCAACCTAATAACCTTGAGATGTCCTCCATACTAACTGGGAAGTATGAAAGTTGAAGCCACAAATATATGGAGGGTGTATGTTGAAAAAACTAGTCTACAGCGACCAACTCCAAAACAAGGTGTATATTAAGGAAACTGAAATTGCACAAAGAAATGAATGTTAAAATTGATATCAATGTTGAATATGGGATAATCGGATTTTACAATGCATGCAGTAAAGACGAGAACCTCAAATCCTTTGAAACCACTGCCTCAAGAACCAGAATAATCAACTTTTAAATCAATGTTGTGAATGTCATCCAAGTTCATCTTTTAAGGAAACTGATTTGGAAAGTTTTGCAACCCTTCCCTTCCTAATGTAGAACAGACACAGTCATCCTATTTTCTGTACTTTCCAGCAAGTTTTGATAGACACCTTTTGATCTGACATCACATTATTTCTTAATGTCTTTTTTATAACTACCCTACATGTACTCATGACAGTGAAGCTTTGACAGTGATTGGTTGAATTGTGTGGCAGAAAATGCTCAGCTACTCAGTCAATGTTCAGGATAAATATCCTGCAGCTTTGGCAGAGGAATAGAGCATCTTCTTTTACCTCAGATTAAAAGAAGGAAAAAGAAAGCAACCATATGCTGAACTAGACTTTTAATTCATCTGGTTCTCCAAAGCTTCAAATAGGAGTCTTGCTAATTTTCCCTGAAGGGTCATAATCCTATTTGAAAAGGTTTAATCATGACACCTCTTTGTATCAGGGGTGGGTTCTACTTACCTTTACTACCGGTTCGGAAAAGGATCATTTCAAGGGCAAATAAATGTACATGGAAAAGAAAGAGAAGAACAGCCAGATGATGAGACGATGATAAGAAAAGGCTAATCAGGAAGAAGGCTGTAAAGAAAAAATAAAGATGATGGCTATATTCTATTCTAAAGAAAGAATGCACAGCATTGGAAAGAGAATTATTATTATTATTATTATTATTATTATTATTATTATTATTATTATTAAATACCCTCCCACTTATGACTGTATGACTGTAACCTTGTTGCTGGTATCCTTACGATTTATATTGACTGTTTCCTAATATGATTTGATTGCTTATTTGTACCCTATGAATATCATTAGGTGTTGTACCTTATGATTCTTGACAAATGTATCTTTTTTTTTATGTACACTGAGAATATATGCACCAGTGGTGGGTTGCCCCCGGTTCACACCAGTTCTATAGAACTGGTAGTAAAACTAGTGGGAGGCCCTGCCCACTGACCCTGACTTCAGGAAAACGCTTCTGTGCATGCGCAGAAGCTTCTGAGCTTGCGCAAGCTCCATTGCGAACCAGTAGTAAAGGTAAGTAGAACCCACCCCTGATATGCACCAAAGACAAATTCCATGTGTGTCCAATCACACTTGGCCAATAAAGAATTCTATTCTATTCTATTCTATTCTATTCTATTCTATTCTATTCTATTCTATTCTATTCTATTCTATTCTATTCTATTCTATTCTATTCTATTCTATTCTATTCTATTCTATTCTATTCTACCCTACCCTACCCTACCCTACCCTACCCTACCCTATCCTACCCTATCCTATCCTATCCTATCCTATTCTAATAAAAAGATTTGAGATGCAGGCAGTTGGGCACCACAGCTCTAAGAACATACTGTAGGTTTGCCAAGCTAAAGCCTCAGATAGAGGTACATAATTAAAATGACTCTAAATGTGTTATTTGCATTTTCATTAACTCAAGAGGAACAAATCAGAACACTAACCGTAGAAGGGCATTTTTATTGCACATTAACCTTATTATATTTAATCAAAAATGCTATCTTCAAACATGGGTAGTGCATATTTCTGGAGTTCTGCCATTTTCTAACTAGGCAGGGTCACATGGCAGGATTTTCATTCAAACCTAAAGAGAAATGGTCAAATTGTGTCCTCTGTAGCTCTTTTCATTTTTTTACTCTCTACCCAAAAGGTCGTTTTGCTTGCCTGTCCCCAGAGAATCCTCTTTCTATCCATTAACATATTTTCCTGCAGAAAAGTGAGATATTTTATCTCACTTTTCTTCTTTTTCTCAGAATATAAGTACATTTCCATCCCTATCTCTGTAGCTTCTTGCATATAGTGTGCGTATAGTGTCATAGTTCTTATTATTGTTCCAATTATAATTGTTTCGACATAGCTGAGATGTTTTCTTTGTCATCTCCTCCTTCTCCTTTCTTCTTAACTACAGCAACAATGCATACATAGAATATTTCCAGGTTAATGTAATATAGTTATATACCCAACCATATGACAGTGATGCCAGCCACATCACACACCTCTAACTACAATAAGAACGGTGGGATGAAGACATAGTGATGCAGGCATTTCCCCCTCCTCCCACAGTTTATGATTCTGTGCATTATTTTCATTATTCATGCAAGTAGAGACTCTGGAAGGAGGCTGTAATTAGCCTACAGACCTTATGTTGTTTCATTGATTTGAATTGGACAGGGAAATTCTGTAAGTTTTTAGGATCAAGATAGCATAATAACCTGACAGTTGTAGAAGGGGCAATGAGGGCAGAAAAGCTAGTGGCAAAAATTGGAATATACATAATTGATGTAAACTAATAAACCACTATGTCAACTGCAAACTTGTAATTTACTTTTAATGAAGAGATGTTGGAATAGTGCTTTGAGCATAGCAAAGCCAAGAGCTAGAACCAGAGGAAATCCATGTTTGAATGGAATATAACCCTTTGGCAGCATTGGCTAACAGATGACCTTTCCTAAGGATCAGGATTGATAATAAGTTTAATTAACTGTATGATGAATATTCACCAAGAATCAGGACCTGAACTCCCTTTACATCCAGGTAATATAAAATCCTAATTCCCATCAATTCTAGCCACATGGCCAATTGTTATATATAATGGGAATTGCAGTCTTCAACAATATACCAAGAAGCAGATCTTCCCCATCTTTATCCACAGATAAGCATTAATCTGGCTCAAGTTTCTGGACATTGGGATTTTCCTTAGTCATCAGTGTAGCTATGAAAAGACATTCTCTTTTAGAATAAATTTAAATCTACAGTGAATTCTGCCAAAGAATTTGGGAAGGACAGGGAGTGTACTATTCATCTGGCCCTAAGCCACTTTTCTTGCAGAGATTTATATTGTCAGTGTGGCAATCATTGTGTTTAAAGACAATGCTATAAATTACTGCAGGTTTGGAGTGACACTATGCTTCAAAATATACCATTCCATCTTGTTCAATCTTCTCTGTAATAATTAAAAATAGAGCATGTATGCACAAGTAAAATTTAACAATCTTTTCTGTTCCTGCCGTCCGGAGCAGAATAATCCTGGTGGCTATATTGCAAAAATAATTCACTGAAGCAGAAGGTTCCATCTCAGTGCAACTCAACTGATTATAGGCTTGACTAACCCCATGTAATAGCAGCAAGTTGTATGGCAAGTCTAGGATAAGCCAGACGGGCATCACCTTGACCTCTGTTAACTGGAATCCAATAGGCAATTATTCATTCTGCCTGGGACATTTGAAGCAATTACTTAGACTGAGGTGGACAGTTTGTGCGATGGCCATAGAAGAGGATAGTATGGATAGCTACACGGGAAGGAGAGAGAGAAATATATCAAAATGGGGGGAAAAAGATATTACCTAAATAATAAAGAATTGGTAAAAAGGATTGATCCTGTATTTCTCATTTCTAAGATTACTGAGGTCCTCAGTAGAGAGTGATAGCTAAACAAAAATTCTTCTGAGGAGGGAATGTTTTTAAATAAATAAATAAATAAATAAATAAATAAATAAATAAATAAATAAATAAATAAATAAATAAATAAATAAATAAATAAATAAAAAAGAATGCATCCATTCAAAGCAAAAAGAGGAAGCATTAAATATTTTGTTACTAGTTTTAAGAAAAACCCTTTTAGTGGATGAATTTGCCAGACCTAACAGAGAGAGTATAATTTGGCACACTGCTATTATTTTCTAACTGAATGTAAAAAACTTTCCCAGATGTTCAATGCTGTTGTTTGTCCCAAATGCAACTGCCAGCAAGGAAATACCTATTAATTGGAAATTAATGAATTTTCCCAGTTTGGATAGTTATACTCTTATAAATTATAGATGTATTGTAATAGGATAGATAGAAAAAGAAATTTTATCATTCTATTGTTTGTCCTTGAGAGCAGCTGTAATTAATTTGTAAACTATCCTAAGGGATTCCAGGAATCTGGAATATATCCAGTAGCCGTCTTTTTACAGCAGTCCTAAAGCTATCCTATTTCTTCTATAGCTCACAGTGAGCACTATAAATAAGCGAGTAGTCATTTGCTTTTTGATAGGATATGATGCCTCCAGATCAATACTATTCCACTTAATTTCATTTCTTTTATGTGTTGCTATTCCAATCCCATTGTCACAGACTTTTCTACCATCGTACTGTGTCTTGGATTCTTTGTTTATAATATTAACTTTTAAACTTGTAAGAAAGATCCTTAATTTTTTTATTTTTATGAAAATAAATGGTGGAGGATTGTAATTTTATACTGCTGTCAAAATGAATGAATTACAAATTATATACAGAAAGTAAATGAGCCACACATTCAAACAAAAGAAAATAGGAGTTTCCACTCCAAATAGGTATTATGTTCAGTTTGGGAAAGGAGCAATTTCTAGTCATGAGACTTCCAGGGAAGAAACGACTAACCAAAGATAGCTTTGCTGAGAATGAAGCTGACGACCATGAAGGAAGAGAGTCAATGAATGAACCAACTCTTTGCAATTCCTCTCTGGACAAGGATTACCCACAAGTGCTACAGTTAGCGGTCATGACAAGAAGAACTTTTGGTTCTTGGTTTGGAGCTCTGGGAGCCAAGGGAATGCTGTTTTAGCCCAAGCCACAAAGGAAACTGGGTTTCCATGCTTCCTTTTCTAATCCATTTTGAAAATTGCTTGTTAACTGCTTTTCAGTTATTACAAATCTTTATAATGAAAAGCTTTATACATGATGAGTTTCCTTCAATCCTTGACAAAAGAAGCAAAAGAAGTTTTGAATACAAGTTTAAGGATTTTTAAAGAATGTATTTTGTTTTGTTTTGAGTAAACAGCAAAAAGGTGATCAGATTTTGATCTGATATTGGAAACGTATAAATGGATTTTGGGTCCAGATGGATTTGAAATTATTTTTTGAAATTAATTATAAGAATCTTTCCTGTGGGAAAATGCTATTGTTTCAAATTCTTTAAAAACAAAAACTTTGAAGGTTGGCCACTAGAGGGGATCAGAAGGAATTAAAGATTATAATTAATGAGAACAACACTTTGACTTATTAATACGAATTGGAATAAAATATATCATTGGAAGATATTAGTGCACAATGGATCCAGAAGTTAATTTTAAGAATGTCTGCCAGCATAACCAGATTTTGTTCAAAAGATGCTACAGATGAAGATCAAATGTTACTAAATTAGACTGAGATGCATTTGAAAGTAGATTTAAAAATAACAGGCTAAAAGAATGATATGGAAAAGATGCTACACTAGATGTACAAATAAAACCAGCTGATGTCTTAAGAATTAAAAGGGATAAACAATAACAAACCAAAATATACAAATAAACAAAGCAAAAGAGTAACATGGATAACATTCCCCTATTGGAAATGATTTACAAAACAGACTTGTTAAAATTTTGAATAATTTTGTGAAAAGGACAAAGAAAAATGAAAATAAATCAAGTTCTACAACATTTGAAGGGACTAAAAATCTAGATTCTTAAAGTAAAGGGAATAAATATAAACTTATTTTATTTTTTTTAAAGTTATATATTATAAAATATATATCTTGGTATCTCTGGTAACCCTTAATGGACTTTGCTGATCAGGCCTGAACAATAAAGATTTGTTTATAGATAAGAGATGGGATATGAGAAGAGAGATAATTTGTTGTATTTTAAGACAAGTTACTAAAGTTACTAAAATTGTTTATAATTGTGATGAAGAGGAAAGTTATTTTTTTTCTTTACTATATTCTTATTTTATCTTTCGTTTTTACTATCTTACTATTTTTTTTCCTTTCTGCACCTATTTTTTTCTATTTTCTTTTCCTTTTTTAGTTTGTTTTTTATTGTAATTGTAATTTTTTTAATAAAATTGCTATTTACAAAAGATAATGAGTAACCCTATGGGTTTCTGTTTATAAAACCAACTTTTAAATTTTTATATTTTTAATTATAATGTTTAATAAAATTACTATTAAAATAAGAATATTTCTGATCATATAATAGTAGTCTCACTTACGTTTTCAGGAATAACCTGCATCAACTATTTCTCTTTTTGCCCCCTTAAATAGTTCTTTACAAAACTATCTATGTCCTAGGTTTTCATATTTCTTTAATTTGTTATTCTTTGTCCACAAGGACGCTTAATGCAAATTTGGGAATTGAATTATTTCTTATAATACTCTAATTTGAGATGTTGGCATCTCTAGACAAGTAAAATATGATACTGCAAAAATGGCAAGTGTCCTTGTTGTTAAAGAAGTTTCAGAAAATAAAATAGATAGAGAAGAACTTACTTTAAATAATGCAACAGCTTTCTAAGAGATCTATGGTTCAGAAATCAATTGTTTTGCAAACAACCTCCCCACTGATTTTTTGTGAAAGCAAAGCACAGTTTTTCTGTGTCCACCTTTCTTGATTGATGTTTGCAATCAAGAAAAAATTCATTCCTGAAAAGAATGAACATGTAAAATGTATTTTAATGTATAAAGTTCTTAAAGTATATAAAGGCTATATATTGTGAATAACTTGATTGTTTTATTTATTGATTGATACTCTATCTTTGTTTTGATAAATAACTCAAGGCAGTTAATATACCTAATATTAATCCATCCTCATCTTTTCTCCACAACAGCCCTGTGAGGTGAGTCATGGTATAAACTCATCTTTCATCCTAAATGAATATCTTCAGTGTTTTGAAGATGCATCATTTGAAGAAAAAGAAGACTAATAGGGACTGTTGATGACTTTCTACACTATTTTTATTCATTATTAGTCTTTCTCATTTTGATGTCTTGGTTTCTGTCTGCATAATGGTGATGGCCATCTTAGGTTTTGTGTTAAGATGAAGAGAACATATGAGCAAATGTAAAACTAGTCTACTCATGGCAAGATTTCAAGAAAGCATCATCTTAAGATGGTTATCAAAAAACACATGTTATATCTAGAAAGAATTTGCTTACACATTGCCATCTGCAAGTCTTTAGTACCCTTGATTATTTGTTAGTTCTTGTTTTTGCTTTAATTTTCTCAACTCAAGGATGATGTTTCACCAATTACATTATGTTATTTGAATTTCATAAGGCAACAATTGCAAATGTCAGAGACAGGTTGTTTCCAGACTGTCTGTTCAACATTGTGATTTAAATTCCTTGCATGAATAGATAATTTTGATCTATGTATGGAAGACATATCTTTCTTCAAGTAGCATCTCCATATTTTCAACATTATATTCATAAAACAGTTCTCTTTTCTAAACTTCAGAGAGTTTTTGTGAAAAAAATGGGATTAATAAAGATTCCCATTTGTCTTTTGCAAAATTTATAAAGCTGTATAATCAAAGATAATTTTGTTGATATAATTGGCATATTCTAATAGTAAATCCCACATTGAATGAATGCAAATGAATGAAAAAAAGTTGTTCTATGATACATAAGGTTCCCAAATTAACATTATAGTTAATAAATGCTTTGTTTTTAGTACTAAAAGACTAAGATTTTAGTCCCTGATTTATTGGCTTTTATGTAATGGAAGAAAATGTGAAAGTATTAAAGAACAATATAAACAAGCTACCCATTATATCAACCTTTCCCTAACCTTTGTTAGAGAAATATAACTCTCAATCATGCTACTTGGAATTCTGGGAGATACAGGAACTACAAAGATGATCTAATGCTTATAAGATTACCATATGCTTCAGCTGATCATATATAATTAGTGTATTGGATAAGATATCAGGTTCAATTCCCCATACAGCCACAAAACATGTTGAGTCATTTATTTCTTTAAAACATTTATATGGCTGCTCAACTCAATCAAAGTGATTCTGTGTGACTTAAAAAAATACAAAAGCCACAAAGCCTAAAAAAAGCCTAATAAAACTATAATACATAGACAACAAACAAAACTGCAAACTAATAAAACAGTGATCCAAACAGTAGTAACAAACTTGCTATTTAAAAAAAGCCAAATATACCCCCTGGTTTAAAAAGTTGGGGAGCCCTGCATGAAACTATTTAAAAGAAGTTTCATAGTAGCCCTACTTGTCTTTGCAGAATCCTCTGCATACAGTATATAAATGCCTGATCTTTCAGTCTATCTTGCAACTTCCAATACTACAAAGGAACAAAAACAGGTTGCAAGCTGACAATTATTTGCTCACTATCTTTAGTATGGATCCATGCCCAGCACCATCACTTACTTGTGCACCTATATATGAAGTAGCCCAGTTCTAGATGCATTCAACTGGTTTTTGCCAAACTCCATCCCTAATTTCATCCTTATGTTTAGAAAAATTCTTGCTGAGGTCAGGAAGCTTCCTTTGAACCATAAATTGCATCTATTCTAAGCGATTGGAGCTCATTTGTCATACAGAATCTGATCTTGGGCTAATTAAAATAATCACTTCCATGTCACTAGTCAGCCTGCAGAGCAATCCTTAATTCCACACCATCTGGCTGCAGAATGCCTGAATCATTTGAACGCACTAGCAAAATCAGAGCTTTGAAGTTTCATTATGCCGATGAAAAACTATGTTTCCTGTTAAAGGCCACTTTTACACATGACTAACCAGCAGAAAATTGGTTCAACCTGAGGGCCCTCTGGGGCAATTTGAATGCAGTTGTTCCCTGGATACAAGAAACTGTATGTTTAGGTGTCACAGAACCAAGACTGCGCTTACTATGTTTTGTTGTTTTTGTTGTTTCCCTGATCAATTTCTATCTCACAACTATACCTACATGCATGTGTTACATATTTTTACTATGCAGATACGGTGCTGGGAAATTAATTTGCCTCTAAAAGTATTTCAGAGATTACAAACTATACTTCATAGAAGCAGAAGTTATTGTGTATGTCCTAGGAAATGCCATCCTTTGATCTGGAAGTAAGGATAATTTACAGGTCTATAGTAACTAAAGCAACCACTGACAAGCAGAACCATCACAGCAAGCTGTTTCCAACTAAATGCACACTACTGATCATGGATACAACAAAACTGTTCTTCAGGAAAAAAAAAAGATTCCCTAGCAGATGGCTCCCAAAATATTCAGACCACAGCATGTGCTAGCGGAACAATTCTAACAGAAATAAAACTAGTCAAACAGAAAGTGAATCTTTAGTTATAGACTATAAGCTGTAGCATTCATATGGATGGTTTCTACTGTACCATATCACAAACAATAGCAATACCGGAACTGAAGAATCTTCAGCATAAGTCATCAAATAAAGAAAACTAATACAAGGGTTTGATGCAGTGGCTCTAGCAGTTCTGTAGAAGAGCAACTAGACCAGTGTTTCTCAACCTTGACAACTTAAAAATGTGTGAACTTCAACTCCCAGAATTTCCCAGCCAGCATGAAGTCCTCACATCTTCAAATTGCCAAGACTGAGAAACAGTGAACAAGACTAAAAAGGCAAAGGTTTTTTTTTAATTAAAATATTTCAAATGGAATTTGGATTTTAATTTTTAAAATAAAAATATTATTAATATTAATAGTATTAATAATAGTAATACATATTTGTGGGGGAGATGATTCAGCTGAGCTTGAAGGAGAATCAAGAGGGTCATCAGCCTTGAATCCCTTCGAGCCATTAGAGGTCTAAGTCCAGTCCATCTTGAATTCTACTGCCAGTTCTCTTTGTTAGTAATTCAGTTTTTAGTAGAGATTGAGTGAGCTTGCAACCTGCATTCATTTGAACACCTTTGGCTCCCAATTTCCTGTGCTTGACAATTTGTGTATACTATAAAATGATTTTGTGGTAAATGGCATGCTAAAAATAAATGCCTAAACTAACTAAAAAACTAGACAAAACAAAAATGAAATGAAGATGTAACAACAAGAGAAATAAAAATGAAAAAAACTCACAAATAAAAATATTAAACTATTCAAATTTCAAAATTATATTATTCTTTTATAATTTCAAGCTTTTAAATTTATAATAATATAATGCTTACAATTTCAACCTAGTTCATACAAAATGATACTTTCAAAATTGCTTCTCCTTAGATTCAAAGCCAGTTCAAAAACTGAAATTGACACATTTTATTAAGCCAGCTTTTAAAGTTTGTTACATTAATATTCTTCCAGGAACACATAATCACCTTCTTAACAGTCCAAAAATGATATACCAAGTGTTCTTCATAAACCAAGAGACTCCAAATTTTTGGAAGTTGAATAATGCATTTGTACTTTGATGTTTGACTGCCAAGAATCTGGATCATCATAATAATGATACTGCATTTAGCTAACAAAGAAGTACCATTGGATGTGTCCTTGGCAGAAACAGAAAAGTCTTTGTATACTTCTCTACTGTTGTGCAAGACAGATCTGGAAATAATGTAAGATTTTTTTTTTTAATTTCTCATATTCCAAAGCTTTTACATTTTAGGCTATTTGTAGTATTTTTATACTATTTAGGACTCCAAAGAGAGAAATTCAATTACAACAGGGTTTTGAAATTATGAAATCAGTTTCTACAAGGCACATGATAAGCTGCCTCAATTGATTTAAAACAGTCTATATGAAACAGATAAGCATTTTTCTGCAGCTTCTGCCAAAGTTTATATTCTGAATATTCTGAATTAAATAGGGGTCCCCCTCCCCACCCCCAATTGACCTTGAATTGGCTCCAAAGCTTTCTGCCAGGACACCAGCTCTTTGTCTCATGTCTTGTCTTAGCAACCAAAGTTATAATCAATTTCTCATTTGCTTCATTCTTAACTTTATTATATCTTTTTTTCCATCTAATCAACTTTATCAACATATTATGTAAGACAGTGGTTTATTGTTTGTAACATCACCAAAATCTCAAAATTTTCTCACTTCCTGAACTGTAACATCAAAGAGAACTTGGGGAATTTGTACAGCTTTCTATATATCTTGATCTAAATAGGGCTTACGGGCAAAATACCACCTAATGATAAGTGAATGTGGGGGTATAAACTAATTTCTCATTCAAAACCTCAAGCTGCCTCTATAACAGTTTCGCCCGAATGTGGATTTGTGGCATGGGAGAGGCTGTCAGAGGGAAATCTGTATTACAGATTCATAAGATATTACTTCTTCAAGCAATTTGATCTTCTCCCAAAATACCAGAAATACCTGAAAACAATCTAATGAGTATTTCAGCATAATTACATTTTTTCAGAATAAGTCAAATATATTCCAAGGCTGAAAAGGCGGCTTTGGACAATTTTGGAAAAGGTGACTTTGAGGGGAGGGGGGTATTCAAGCTGTGATATGAGGCTCATGCTTTTTGTTATGTGAATAGATGCTGCAGGGGAAGCTTCACTGATATTTCATGATCTGCACAAAAATTATCTCTCTGAAGTTGTTATTCACATTTCAAATAATGCCTCCATTGGCAATAATACACGTTTCTCTTGATGTCAAATAGCCATTCCAGACAGATGCTTTTGGTTGTGACTATACATACAGCCAGAACAAAATGAATTAGACTCTCTCTTATCACTATGAAAATTCAGGCTTCTTTGAGATTCTTGATAAAACGCATAGTATTATCTCCTTTCATACAATTATATCACGTTGCTAGTTTTGCATGGAGAGTTTTGCAAGTGATGATTGAATTGTCAGATGCAATTTTGAAATAATTTTGGGGAAAAGAACAAAGAAAGATTTTCTGAGTCAGAAGTCATGCTCTGAAATTCTTATGGAAGTCTTCTGCCTGAAACAGGGATATGAGCATAAATGCCTAAAACTGTATTTATTTGCCTGACCTTCAATCATGCCACGGGTCTGCAACCTTAAACACTCAAAGAGGCATTTGGATCTGTTTCCCACAGAAAAGAAAATACCAGGAGCCACAAAACCTGGGTGGGCATGGCCAACTCAATGTCACTACTACCCAGTCATATGACTCCCCCAGTCACGCCTATTCAGGTTTTGTGGCTCCCAATGTTTTCTGTGGAAAATCTGTCTCTCTCCCTCCTTCCCTCTCTCTCTCCGTCTCATTTCTGTTTTTCTCTTTTTCCTCCCTCCCTCTCTCTCTCTCTTTTTCTCTCCCCCTTCTCTCTCTCAGGAGCAAGCATGAGCCAGAGTAGTGGCTTCACCAAAGACAACTCTCCTCTTTCTCCACACATGACCCCCTGGCCAGCTGTTGTAGGGCCAAGGGGGCGCACATGACAGGGATACTCTCAAGTGAGCAGAGTGGTGTCACCGGGGGACATATAAGTATATAAGTTGAATTAAAATAAAATAAAATAAATAAATAAAATAAATAAATTGATTGAAAAGCATCCTCTGGGAGGCTTTAAATCTGGCACAGGGGACTTTTGTCACCCAGAGGACGCTTTTCAATTAATGCTGCCAGTGGCACCACTCACATGGAAGAGAAAAGAAGTTCAAGGCAGCGGGAAAAGGGTGCTGGCCCCATCGAATCTCGCAGACCCACTCTGGGGATCATGCTCAGAGAAAGCCGGAGCGCCATCACCAAAGACACTCGCCCATCACCTGGTCAACCTGCCTGCTCAGCGCACTTTGGCTGTGCCCGTTTGAGGAGGGTATCCCCACTCATGCATGCCCTCCCAGATCCACAACAGCCAGCCAGGGGTTCATGTGAGGAGAAGTCGGAGGAGGAGGAGGGTTGTCTTTGGTGAAACCGCCACTGTGGCTCATGCTTGTTCCTCAGCTGTGGACCTCTCCCCCTTTTTTGTCATACCCTCCTCCTGGATCCTGTTCCCACCCCACCAGCCCTCATGTTAGCGAGTTGACACCAGCCATGGCTGGATTGGGCCAGTGTCTTGGGGTGGAGACCAGGTCATGCAACTGGGTCAGCAGGGAACCTCAGGAGAGGGGTCAAAGAATCACATGCAGCTCGGGAGCCACCTGAACTATGTCTATGCCTATGTCTTTCACCTTCTGGACCCAAGTTTCATGCATTTATCTTTGTTTTTCTGTGCTTAATTATGCTTAAACAATTTAACATTTGCCATTACTATTAAGAGGCTATAAATAAAGAACAAGTCTGTTCGTGTGTGATATTGGGTCAAATTCTCTCTAAAAATATTATCTCACTGTCATTCATCTATTCTTCCCCTCTGTCCACCAAGCACATGCAGAATTTTGCCCTGAATAATGCTGAGTAGCTTTTGTCTGCAATGTCCTTGAATAATGTTATATCATAGTGAATGTTGCACAAAGGAGGCTTTGTGATAATGGAAATACAGCTAATTCTAAAGACTAATGATTCCTAAACATGTTAAAATAAGGGGAAAATACCATGCCCACTACTAAGCATCTGCCTAAGAAACTTACATAGCATTTCCTATCTTCCCATAAAATAAATTGGCAGGGATTTGTCACAAATAGCCTTATTTCATTTTGCCTGTTCATCCCCCACCAGTCATTCATAGCTCATTAAAACACCATATCTCACCATTAGTGAAATAGAAGCATATAATGCCTACGTCTATGAAGTCAAGAGATGGGTTTCAGAATCAGAGATGGGTTTCAGCAGGTTCTGCTACTGGTTCTGGAGAACCAGTATCAGAAATTTTGAGTAGTTTGGAGAACCGGTAGTAAAAATTCTGACTGACCCCACCCCCATCTATTGGGAGGAAATGAGGATTTTGCAGTTACCTTTCCCTGGCTTAGGGAGGGAATGGAGATTTTACAGTATCCTTCCCCTGGAGTGGGGTGGGAATGGAGATTTTACAGTATTTTTCCTCTGCCACACCCACCAACCATACCCACAGAACCGGTAGTAAAAAATTTTGAAACCCACCACTGCACAGAATGATTGGCCAATAAAAGATAGGCCACAGAATACAAGAAAAAGTAAGAAGGAAAAGTCATTTGAAAAGAGGCAGAGCAGATAGGAAATGAAAATGCATATATATGGAACAGCTTAGAAATAAAGAAAACAACAGAGATGACTCTGTGATTTCTACAATGATTGGGATATTTTTACAATAAGCACAATACTAGGTTGTTGTTTTTTTACAATTCTGTAATCCCTTTTATTGGGGTTGAGTCGGGGTGACTGAATGAGCTGAGTGTTTACTGGCTGGATGTCCTTCCTGATGCCTATGTGGAGGTCGCAGCAGATATTTTCTCTTTGTGCTCAGAGAGAAACATCTGTCACTGCCTAGAATTGAACACTCAACCTTCCAAATGGAAGGGCACTGCACTCCTCAACCTCAATACTAGCTGATGTAGCTATAATCAACAATAAGCTTCAAATTGCATGATTTGCATTTTGCTATATCTCTTATATGTCTCCTATTGTATGTGTTTGTGTTTGGGTTGGTGTTTGTGTTTGGGTTGGTGTTTGTGTTTGTGTATGTGTATGTGTATGTGTATGTGTATGTGTATGTGTATGTGTATGTGTATGTGTATGTATATGTATATGTATATGTATATGATGTATATGTATATGTATATGTATATGATGAGTTTCCCATCAAGGGCCAGATCGTGACATATCGTTTTTTGCCTTTGCTGAGCCAGGATGAGCAGTTTTCCAGGCCTGATGTATATGTATATAATATTTACTTTGAAATCAAGCTAATTTTGTAGAAATGTTGCTAGATCATTGAAGAACATTCCTTTTTTCCTTTGAGAAGTCCCAATATTATTTTTATTTATTAAATTCATATTTCACATTACAGTCATTTTTACATAATTTATTTATTAAATTCATATTTAGTGATACCTTCTTCTTCTTCTGATGCACTAGAAAGTATGAGCACGAACTTCAGTATTGCAGCCTTCAGTCTAATCTATTAGACTTCATTTAGCATGTTTTATGACATCAATGGACACTATGAACATAGATCAAAAGTCTCAGACTCAGATCACTGATAACAAAAGTCAAGAGATCCCTTATGTCATTGTAGCCATGGAAATAGATAGGAATGAGAACAAATTTTCTTAGTTCATATTCTTATATTATGTTACTTAATTAGCACTTCCTAATACAATGTGCAAATCAGAAACAGAGTTATTCTTCAATATTCTCACTTTTCAAATTTTGTGATGCAGAAATAATATGAAATCTTACAAATGGTTATAATATGTTAGGGTAAATTATTGAAATAGTCCTTACATTGGCAGAAATATTTTTTTAAAAAAATTAATTCAATGCAGTTTTCACTTTATTTTTTGATGTGGAAGTAGAACAAAATAAAGTTTAGAAAAATGAGGAAAAAAGCAAAACTGAAGTTACAATTCCTATTTGGTGAGCCAATAAAATTGAATTATGTAGTAATAAAGAACCATCTTGGTATGGCAAACTCTCTTGGAGAACTACCAAAGAGAAACAAAGAGATTTCACTTTATTTTTCTTCTTCCTTAATCCTGGATATCAAAATAAAAGTGAGAGTTACGCACAAACAAGCTACTCAGCTTTGGATTTCATGCTATCATGGTGCATCTCGATTAATCAAAGATTTGCTACAAAACCTAAACTTGCAAGACTGAGAACACAGTGGTCATAAAATATGAGCTGATTAATTTTACCCTAATTTGTATGATAATTAAAATTCTAACTTTTAATTCTGTTAATTGTCATCCCACAAGGGGGTTGATTAGCCTTTGCACAACATGCTGCGAAAATGTGCTTCCTGCAGGTCTGTCTTTGTTTCTCTTAAAAATGTAACAGCTTCATACAATTATCCTTTAACTTCTATAAATAAATGCATGTTTCAGATGGTTTGGCATGATCAATGTCAGCTGCAATCATAAATCAATTGCTGAACATTGTCAGACATTTTTCATTTAAGTGGAAAATGATGTGGCCTTGGCAGATCACTATCCTTGCTAATAAACAATTGTCTGTGAAAATGGTGGCGATGATGGTAGCAGAAGCAGTCTTTGGATAAGATGAAGGCAGAATGATAATACCAGTTATGAGATATCCTTCTCACATCTCCCTCTCTTTTTATTGCATAGACTACCAAGATTTGAAATTGGAACAAATGCAGAACTGCTTTGAAAGTTTATGTTCCCCATGAAAAAACAGAAATAATCCTTGTGCGCTTTGGCTGAGATAAAGTAGTGATGCTTCAATAAGCCTTCATGTTTCATTCACTGGTCACATCAGAAGTTTCATTAACCCCTTGTACATCTGCAGTGCATGTGCCAAAACACATGTGACCGCCGCAGGGATCATACTATACTGATCAGAGTAATTGAGAAGGCAATGTAAAAAGGGACATAATTTGTCTAAGCTCCTTATCTTCCTTTTTCACTCCTCCAGGTTTTTTGGGGGGTGGGAGGTGGGGAGGATACATAAAACCAGATCACCTGATTCAAAAATCCTTGAAAAGGCTTATCTTCAACCAGTTAAATGTTATAGTGATTAGGAAATGATGTGGGAACAATCTTATTTCATTTCTCAGTGTTAACAAAATCTTTATGCTTTGATGATTCCTGGACTGACGCTGTTAATTCTCAAAGTTCTGGCTAGTCTATCTATTTCTTGAAATGTCAGGTCAAAGCTCTGAATTTTCTTGAGAGTAGATAGAATTGCTGCCATTCTACAGTACTCACTTTCCACTGGTTGTATTAAATTCATAATGTCCTCTGCTTGATATTTTGGTATCTCCGTTACAGTGTAAGTGGCAAAGTTGCTATGCTCAACATGGGTACATATATAGATTGATTAAGTTTTCAACAAAACCATTTTTTTGGATAATCTGTTTCCTTTAGCCTTTTCCTTTTCTTTTTTCCTCTTTTTCCTTTAGCCCTGATTGCAGATTGCTACAATAGCAAAGAAAGACTCAGAAATTATTTTTATACCTTCACTGACTTGGGTCTCTTCATTAGTTCTGGCTGAAAATGTTCCTATTCAAATTAATGAGGATATGGTAAGAATCTGGTATTTTCTGTGTCATTTTGTTTGTTATTTGATTCTTATCCTGCTTTTGTTTATAAGTAACTCAAAGCAGTGAACATACAGTGTACATCCTTCTTATTTTCCTCACAATGAGTCGAGTTGTGAGAAAGTCACTGGCCCAAAGTCACCCAGCTAGTTTTCATGCCTAAGGCAGGACTAGAACTCATAGTATATTCTTGCATATTTCCTCTAAAAGAAAAGTAGTATTTTATTTATTAGAGGAGGAAGTTCTCGCTAATCAGTTATGGAGGATGAAGAACGGAACAACAACCAGAAATTTCAAACCAGCAAAGTATTCCTATTCCCTTCCTTTCCTTTCTGTTTCCTTGTTTTGTTAAGACTTCCATAAAACTTGTAAACTTGTAACTTACATCACATAAGACCTGGTTGTCCTATGTATTTACTTATTCCTTAACTTCCAGGACTATGGAGATGATTAGAGAAGACTTTGTACTAAAGTCTTCGCTGTACCACCAAAGGGCCTTGGTGGTGCACCGGACTAAGTGCTGTTAAATGCTAGCACTTAGCTGCCAGCTGCCTGCAATTAGTGCAAGTTCAAATCTCACCAGGCTCAAGGTTGACTCAGCCTTCCATCCTTTCGAGGTAGGTAAATTGAGGACTCGGATTGTGGGGGCAATAAGCCAGCTTTGTATAGAACAACACCACTTGGGGGGGGGGCGAAAGCCCTAATAAACAGGTATATACATAAAACTATGCTGGCTATTGCTATAATGCTTTGTAAGCCGCCCTGAGTCTATGGAGAAGGGCGGCATATAAATTGGACTAATAAAAAAAATTAATAAATTCTAGGAAAACCAAGCTATACATTACAAAATTCATGACTCCTTCAGTAAACAGAGTGACTATCAATCGTGACTACCCAAAGCCAAAAACAGAACCAGGTTGGAAAGATTCAGAGGGAAAGAAGCCTACTTTTAGCATTAAGACTCAATAATATGTAATATTTTAAGTAATATGGACATTATTATCCAAACAGATCTACAGAGAGGAGCTAAAGTACCTTTTAAAGCTAGTGATTCATTCATTATCAATAGTACAAATGCTTGCTGTTGTATTCTATTATCTTCCTCTTTGTCTTATCTACTTTTTCATATACATCATGATGGAAATTATCTCCTGTAAATAGAAATATGTTTCATTTGTTCAAGATATTTTGAATCACTTCAAGAGGCTGAATACTGGAAATCTAGTTGAAAGCTTCTCTACTTGCAACTCAAGTCTGTATTATTTTTAATTTATTGTATGCCTATTGCTGGCCGATGACCGTAATAAAGTTATATATATATTGTAACTCTCAAATTTATTGTTTATTCTTCCATCAGTAAACTGGTGATAAAATAGAAGTGAATTCTGTTTCAAAGACGTGAATAAATTAATATGGTGGAGAAAGCATAAATCACATCTTTCTTTTTTATATATAACTGTTTTATGCCTCCACAGTTTACATAGATTTATATATGCTATTATGTATGTAATATGTAATTGTTATTCTGAATATTTTTTACATTTTACATTTTATAACACTTTATCGTCACAGCTTTCTGTATGGCCATTATGCCAATGGCAGATAGATTGTCCGGTATTGAAAGTATATTGGTATTCTGACCAACTCACTGATGGGTTCGGCAGAATAAAGTGGTCTGTTTGGACAATATACAGAAAGGATGGCACAATAAGCCCTATACCAGCTCTTTCATGTCAGCTTGCATGCCGGTGCCACACTAGAGTCACTTTCCTGTTTATCAGCCTAAATAACTACCCCAGAGGCTGTACCTTCTTCAGAGGTAAGTTTGTTGGGGTGCCTCAAGATGGCCAAACAGCGTAAGAATCACAATTACTCTTTTATCTCAGGCAACAATAGACTAGAAAGGACAGTGGTTTGGACCAGCCAAATACAAACACTTTCTGTCTTACTACCTAAAGTACTTTCTCATTCTGATGTTTTGCTCTAAGGGATCATCATCTATGTAGGTGTTCCAAGAGACTTCAGAAACAGCATATGCTGCATAGAGTCATTCTAGCTGCTTTCCCCTCAGTTGCTCCAAAAAGTAATGGTGCAATTCTTAAGGACCAATGAATCATTCTGAGGAATTGTCCACTGCAGCATTTGATAAGACAGAGAACACCTTGATGGATGAGAGGCTGCAGTCCTCTTAGTGAGCCTGGCTCCATCTTGAGACATTTTGATTCTGAGGCAGAAGAACTAATGGCATACTCTGATCCTTGAGCATACAGTCTTCAACATTTGCTAAATAATTTTGGGTCTGAGATGAAAATAAAACTAAAATCCACTGCAGAATCTCTTCTAGGAATAAGACTGATCCTTTAGTTTGAGACATTGTTGTTCATCCTGCCCTTTTGGTTCCATTGGTTATCAGCTGGGTTACCGCCCTCTGTCTCCCTCCCACATTTCTCTTTTCCTGATCATTCTCTTGACTGATTATCATCAGGTGAAAAACTGGACTAGACAGTTGGACAAAGGCAGTCTCAAATTCTCTGTTCCTTCCCTATTAGATGGAATTTACAAGCCTCTTTTGCTAGACCTAATGGAGCATACAGGTGGTTCTTCTTAACTTAACTTGGCCACATGCCATGTAATGTTTTATAATGTTTCAATACCTTGAATTGGACCCAGAAGCAAATTGATAACCAGTGTACTTGCAGAGGAGAGTTGAAACATGCACAGATTTAAGTGTGCATATAATTGGTCACTCTGCTGCATTTTGCACCAATTGAAGCTTCCAAATACTATTCAAGGACAGCCCCATGTAGAACGCTTTATAGTAATTGATATGGGAGTTGACTAGGGCATGAATGATTGAGTGTAGATCTTCCTGATCCAGGAATGGGTACAGACTGATAGACAATTCAAAGCTGTGCAAAAGCATTCCTAACCATAATTTCCATCTGCTCTTCAAGCAGAAGGTGCAAGTCTGAAATACCTCCAAGTTGTGCATTGGGTATGTCTGTGGAACTGTGACCTCTTCCAGAACCAAAAGTGATCTAGATGGCCCCAAAACCCAAAGTCACTCAGCCTTGCAAGTGTTTAGCTGAAGCTCTTGGTCTCCAGCCAAACTATTAGTCTCCAGACATTGACCCAGGATGTTGGCAGCATTGCTTACTTCACCCGGGATGGAGATATATTACTGGGTATCATCAGCATACTGATGCTACTTCATCTTTGGTTATGGATAACCTTGCTTCTACCAAAGCTTCTATCCACTTTATCCCATTCCTTCCCACCACCCACTTCAGCTATCACATGTACTTTTGGAACTCTGAAATCCAGATTTATTTCTTACCATAGTCAGAAAAATGGAAACAGGTCATAAGCCTCAGGCATAATCTGTTTTTCATCAGTGCTTCTGGATTTCAACTGGCATTCTTAGAAATCAAAAATTCTGAGTTGCTGCAACCTAGAATGTACTCATTTACCCAGAAAATATGGCAAACACAAGGTGAAGAATAGAGAGAATTCTGGTGGATAGAATCAGAGGCAACCTTCCATCCAGTAAAACAGGGTTGATTGGCTACATTTGCTATGGCAGCCATTTTGTGAGTTTTTCCAAGTGCATGCATTCAAAGTCAAAATCTGCCCATCATATCTGTCTGAAAAGTTTAACAAACCCTGATCTATGGAGTCCATGAAAAGGCCACTCAAATTATCCACTAATGGATCATCACTAGATCCCTTGTCACCCGCTCATTGTTGAATCATTTGCTGTTTATTCTCAGGTAAGTTTTGCATTTATCACACATAGCTCTTAGAACATTTAGCAACCATCTTTTAATTCTATATTTTTGTTAAATTAAAGTCTATTCTCTGATATGCCTTCTCTATATCAATACACATACATTGCACCTCAAAAATTTGTTCAGTGTTACTTTTTGTACTCTTTCAAATATAATTCTACCAAACATCTTTCTAAGCATACTTAGAAGCACCCTGTGGTTTTTCATTCATCCTTGCTACATTTTTCTTCTATAAAAGAACAATAATAGGATTTGTCCAATTTTCTGATATTGATGCAGTCTTGTCACACACATTAAAGATATTGCACAGCCATTCCAGAAGAAATCTGCACCCATATTTTAACATGTTTCAGTTATGTCACTATACCTTCAGCCTCACAATTTTTCAATAATCTCACATAATTTATGCTGACATTTGTTTTTGGACTCTAGCATTTATAGCATTCATCTCAACTTCTCTCTGCAACATACTCTATAACTGTCATTTCCACACAAGCCTCCCAAATAGATTCTTTGCTTAATAATTTCTTTATTTATATTTTTACATTATTGGTTACTTTTTTCATTGTTGGTTACTTTTCTCATTTTATCAAGTTTGTGATAAAAACTGAGAGACATTCAACAGACACTCAATTCCTTCTTTCCACCCCACTAGTTTATATTCTGCACCTGTCTTTCAGACTTTTGTAGATTCTATAATAGAGATGGGCACACCAAGCTCCGTTTGGAGCCTCTAGAAAACCAACTGACCATTAATTGCAAAAAATCAGTGGTAGGATCTGGAAAAACAAAAGCAGCAAATTTTGGCTCCATTCATATGTGTGAAATGATTCTATCCACTTTACAGCATTGGCCCAGTCACATTGCTCTTGCATCTCCTAAACTATTAAATGTGGCTAACAGTCATCAAAATATTGTTTACCACTGTTTATACACAATTGCACCTTTTTTCCCCACCCCCACCCCATCTGAGCCTGTAACAGTCCAGATTATGTGGAAGCCACTACAGTGCGTTCATTTAAAACAAACTGTAATTATAAAAAAGATAGGGACAATCTTGCAATCATGATCACATTTCATGAATTATAGCAATTTTAGTCACTGCCAAGCCTCATTATCCTCCAGTTAATTTGGATTGCCATAAACTACCTTCCTCCTATAAAAACTATGATTTTATTTATCAACCATATTTTACCTTATCACAACATCATTTATTAGGCAGGGGGAATGTTCATCCAAGTTCAGGGCTTAATGTTAGAGTTGATGTCCTATAAGAAAAACTAAAAATGATAAAGAGATTTGCAGAAAATGGAGGATCTATATTTACTTCTGTTGGTTTCCTCATCTGTGGATGAATTACTTCAGTTTTTATCCTGCCTCTCTATCCAGTTGGCTTTAGACAGTGGTGCGATTCTACCAGTTCGCACCGATTCAGTGGAACCGGTTGTAAAGTAGTTAAGCCGTTAGGAGAACTGGTTGTTAAAAGAAATCACCTTTTGTTTTTTTTCCACTTTACAGAGTTAATCCTGTAAGGAATTACAACATTCAGTGTTGTTTCCTAGCCTAATCTTTATTGCCCAGTTTACAGAAACTACCTCTCTGGAAGTATGCCTAGACTTACTGTCATTTCCGGTTCTGGAGGTTCTGGGGGGCGGGGGTTGCTTGACTTTCTTAAAATGGAAAGGTTGTTTTAAGCTTTTTACACCACTGTTGGGAGGAAATACTCCCCTGTTGGAGTTCTTCCAGCCAGGGTGCAATGATCAGCACTTTGAAGAAATAATTGAATAATGAAGCAGAAGCTTTTAATGACAAGGAACCAAGATGAGTGACATTCAGCAAGGCTTATTGGCTAGCTAGAAAGATTGACATTCAAACGTGAGTTTACATACCCTTTCTGACTTTTGGTCTAAAACTGGTTTTTAGTGAAGTTTAATTCTGTGCTTTGTGATGTTTAATCCTGTGTTTAGTGATGGGATAATTTTCCCTATTCAGCTTTGTTTGGAAGGAAAAATGTTAATCTCTTTTCCTGAAAAGAAGCAGCTTTGGAAATCTGACTAGTTCTGTGTCTATTGGTTTAACAAGCAACAGATAGCCTGCTTGCTTCTTTGCTTCATTCTGGAGAGCTTAAATGACCTCTCTGCTAAAGGGTTTCACTTGGCTACTGATAGTTATCATTGCATTTTAACTATTTTAATTCCTCAAGGTGCTTTGGCACCCTCCCTGCTTTGTAACTCCAGTTTGCAGGTGTTTCTAATCTAATGATTGGTATTTAGGACTGCTTTTTGCAAGCAAAGAAGCTTTTTGTATTTTTTTACAGGTAATCCTTGATTTACAACAGTTACAAAGGCAATGGAAAAAGTGACTTATGACCGTTTTTCACACTTATGACCATTGCAACAAATTGTCATTAGGGCAAAGAAGCGATGCCACATAACCACCTGGCCATGCCCACCCAGTCACATGAAGCACTGCAGTTGTGAAATGAGTGACACCGTTGTTAAGAATGCTGCAACGGGCATAAATGATTACCAGTCATAAGTGTGAGGACCAGTCAAAAGTGCCAGGACCGGTCAGAAATCACTTTTTTTCAGCCCTCTGGGTAGTCCCTACCTGCAGAGGGCTGAAAAAGTTATTTTTGACCGGTCCTCACATTTTTGACCAGTCCTCACACTTATGACTATCCTCACATTTTATGTTTTTTGCCCTATCTTGTCACCATGGTGAAGAGAAGCAGTTGTGAAATGAGTGACATGGTTGCTAAGAATGCTGCAACGGACATAAATCTGAGGATCAAAAGTGTGAGGACCAGTCAAAAGTGCGAGGACCGGTCAGAAATGACTTTTTCAGCCCTCTGAGTAGTCCCTATACATATAGCCATGGCCACCCGGTCACATAATCAGCTAGCCATGCCCACCCGGTCATATGACCTCCAAGTCACACCCACCCAAATAAGCCATGCCCACAGAACCGGTTGTTAAAAAAAATTGAATCCCACCACTGGCTTTAGATAACCAGCAATCAAAACAAAATATAAAACTCAAAATTCAGTAAACACAACTGTTCAAATCTGATTCAAGGAGGAATGAGATTGAAAGCATTATTAACTTCCAGTGATAGAAGAATAGAGATTGATTCATAAAAGGAATCAAGTGACATCCTTACTTTCAGAGAATAAAACATAATATTAAAGCTCATTTAGTGATTATTCATATTATGATTTCTATCTGGCATGCTGTGCATAATTCTTCATAAGACCTTTGTAGGAAGTTAGCACCCACCCCTCTCCTAGAAAAATGAAATATTCTAGGAAATATTAAAAAGGCAAAATATTATACCTCCCTAGATGAGAAATGGAGAAACATGTTTTTTAGGCAGGAAGCAGACTCACTTTTAATAGCCCCCACACTCTCAATAGCCCATAGCAGATTTCAACATTTAAGCGATAAAGAGATAGCTAGGTCTATTCATAAGCAAATGCCCCCACCCAAGATCCAACAAAGGTAGGATTAGCCCTCAGCCATAATAGGAATTGTTCAAAACCCTCTTCATTACATCATCACCCAGCAAGATTCAACCAGGCCTGGAACTCAAAAGACAACCTACAAAGTTACCCCTGCATGGCTCCATTGGAGTCTGACAACCAATCAGGATACAAGTTCAAATTCAAAGTCCAACAAAGGGTATAAATCTCTCTCTCACACACATCTATGTGCTTTTTTGCCCAGGACCTCAAAACCACATGTTCCAGTCCACCATTAAACTATCTTATCAAGCATGTTTCCGTGTTTCCAATGTCTTTCTCCCCACTTGGAACTGAACCAGGGGTGAAATCCTCTGAAGTCTGCTACTGGTTCTGTGAGTCTGCTACCGAGTGTGTGCTTCCTCGCGCATGCGTGCTTTGCAGGCATGCGTGTTTGAGGCATGCCAGCACAGCGCTAAAAAAAGAACATTTTGAAGCCTTCCGAGTCTGCAAAGGTAAGTAGAACAGCGAGGGGGAAGGGGAAATCCACTGTGCCACACAATTTAGAATAGCTAGAAAGCAGGAAATCTGATGATTCTAGCTAATATAAATTACGTCTCAAAGCTGATCATCACCCAGCTGATTGTCAGAAATACCAGTTTGCCTGAACCAGTAGCATTTTTTACTACTGGTTTACCTGAACCAATCCGAACCGGGAGCATTTCACCCCTCAACTGAACCCAGATGGATCTGTGTTAAGACCTTATTGCACAAAAATATAAAACAAATCTATATTTTAATTTCATTTGGGACTGGGATTATAATGACCACAGGAAAGAAAGATTGAAGTTTAAGCTTGCCTTCAGAATTAACTAGTAAACCCTTAGCAATTTAAAAAACTCCATACAAGCAAACTTCAACCCTGGAGATCATGAAACAGCTATAAAAGTCTACAGTAAACCAATTATATACAACGGTAGCCATTTCAAAAAGTCTTTATTATGGTGATAAAAAAAAACTTAACAAAGCATAACATTGCCTTTAGGGTCCAAATTTGATAGCTTGATGCAAGTGTTTGCAGCCAGCCATGCTTCAAACTTGGCCTTACAGAATTAAAAGAAAATTTATACAGTACCTCTCAAAGTATATACAAACATTGTATACACTGTTTTAAATGTGACATTGTTCTTCATTGGCTCTCTCACTTATAACTAATATTCTAGTTTATTGCATTGGCTGAAAAGTAGAGGAGAACGGGAGTGTTCCTGGAGAGCATTGTGCAAGAGATCCACGCTTCCTCCCTCCTTCCCCATATAAAACATTGACTTCTAGTGGATCCAAAAATGCTCTAGCAAGTATACATTTTTGTTGTTTCATTTTTTTATATTTTATTCAAAACATTAAAATACGAACTCCATAAAATGGAAAAAGACACCTGGTTTACCCCAGCATGTGATGTGGGAGGGAGCATACTACATCCCTTTCGCCTTTCAGCTCCAATCCAGGAGCCCTCAAGCAGTTGCATTCACAACAAACCATTTTATACCAAATTTATATTTCGCTGATAAAGAAATAAAGGGAGACTAGTATAGATCTATTTCAAGCTATTTTGCTCTCATCAGCTAGCCATACCCTTACTTGGATTTGAACTTGGGCTGCCTGCATGTTTGGCAGTTAGCCACAAATTCTCCTCCCTTCATCAGTTTGAGCCAGTGAAGAGATTGACCTTTTTATTTCATATCAAAGCACATGTAGATGGCTTCTAATAAATACTGTCTTCAAATCAATAACGCTCATGAACTGGGTTCTCCTTGCTGAGGTAACTTCTTTAATGAACTAACAACGAAACTGTGGTAATACATGTATGGAACAGAACAGAGAACTGGCTCTGACATTTCTTATATAGTACTGTCAAAACATAAGTAACCAATCACGTAACTGCTCATATGTTCAACCAATCACGGGCTAGTACAATAGGGGGTGCTTCTCTGGATCATGCTCAGTATACAACACCCCTTTATCCCTGGAATGCGCATGCGTAATCTTTAAGGTATGCTGGGCGGCGTCGGAGTCGGGTCGATCTGCGAGGGCCCTCCGGTTGTGATCGCCCTGCTTCGTTGATGTCTGCTCCTGCTTCTCCTAGACCTGGACAACGCTCTACAGGTGCCGGTAAGTACACTCCCTCCTTGGGACTGCTGGTTAGGGGTGCGGTTGAGGGTCTCCCTGAGTTTCTTTGGGCCGTGGCCACACCTTCGCTGTCTGAGCCCAGTGAGTGAGGATTTGCCTGTACCCCAGGCCTTACTTGGTTTGGGGGTTCTGGAGTATTGAGTCTGTCGTTTCTTGCCTGTCTTAGTGGTACATTTCTCTCTGGTTCCCTGTCTAAACCCGGCATGTTGGTGTCTGGCACCCATCTCGTTCTTAACTGATCTAGGTGCCGTCTCCAGACTATTCCTTGCCCCATGTCTACTTTATATGAGCAGGGTCCCGTAGTTGTGAGTATCTTTCCTGGCCACCAGAGAGGTTGGCCTGCATAGTTACGGGCATAGACCAGCTCACCTTCCCTAAACCCTCGGTGAGAACTAGAAGAAGCTAGTGGTTTTTGAGGGGCGTAAGAGGGGTGCAATCGGTCGAGCACCGTCCTCAGTCGGCAGCCCATAAGGAGCTCGGCTGGGCTACGGTTGGTCAGTGGGCAAGGGGTAGAGTGTTGGACTAGTAAATATTCCGCAACCCTTGCGGCCCACCCCCCAGGGCCCATGCGTCTCAGTGCTTCCTTAGCCGATCTTACGGCCCTCTCGGCCAAACCATTGCTGGCCGGATGGTAAGGGGCGATAAGACAGTGTCGGATTCCCAAACCAGCCAAGAATAATTCAAATGCAGAAGCCGTAAGTTGTGGCCCATTGTCCGACACGATTTCATCAGGCAAACTGTGGGTGGCAAATAACCTGTGTAGAGTCCTAATGACGACATCTGTAGTGGTTGAATTCATGGGAATAACTTCAACCCATTTGGAGAATGCGTCAACTAGAATAAAGAACATTTGGCCCTGGACCGGTCCCGCAAAATCTATATGTAAGCGAGACCACGGTCCCCGCGGTTCCTCCCACTCCCGAGGCGTCTCTCGAGGGGGTAGAGGCCTAGACTCCTGACACTGGGAGCAGGTGGAGACCCACGTCGTTATGCATTCATCCAATTTCGGCCACCATAGGTATCCACGGGCCAGGGCCTTCATCCGGACTATGCCCGGATGACCTGCATGTAAGGGATAGAGTCCCTTAATGGGGAGGGGATCACAACCCGATGCCCCCACAACAAACACCCATCTTGCACTGCTAATTCTGATTTCCGGAGCGCATAAGGTTGCCAATTTGGGCTGACCCCCTCGTTTGGCCACCCTCGGAGGACCCAATTAATGACCGGGGAAAGTTCTGAGTCGCGGCTGGATGCCTTGGCAATGTCCGCGGCTGTCACTGGAAAAGGGGAATCCTCAATTAGAAGAACAGAGGAGGCAGGTGCTGGGTCATACAGGAAAGTTTTGAGCGGACAGCGGCTTAAAGCGTCAGCATGCGCTAAGTGTTTGCCAGGGACATAAATCAGGGAGTAGTGATAGGCAGACAGAAAGACAGACCATTGAGTCAGTCTGGGGGACAGGATTTGTGGAGTTTGGCGGTCTCCTGACAAAATGCCCAAAAGGGGTTTGTGGTCTGTCACTAAAGTAAAATGACGACCATAAATATAGTGGTGAAACTTCTTAACCCCTGAAACTAAAGCCAATGCCTCCTTGTCCAGCTGAGAGTAATTTCTCTCTGCTGGCGCTAGGGTACGGGAGAAGAAAGCAATAGGAGCATCTTTGCCATTAGGGAGGGTATGACTTAAAACAGCACCAACACCGTATGGTGAGGCGTCACAAGCTAATACCAGAGGAAGGGTCTCAGAATACTGTACAAGCACAGAGTTAGATACAAGCAAACGTTTGACAGCGGTGAACGCTGAAGAAGCCTTAGCGTCCCAGGTCCAAGTCGCTCCACGATCCAACAGCCGATGGAGGGGTTCTGCGATGGAAGCTTTATGCGGTAGAAAGACAGAATAGAAGTTAAGTAGGCCCAAGAAAGCCTGCAGTTCAGCCTTAGACGTTGGAGGCGGTGCGTCTATTATAGCTTTGGTTTTGGCTTGGGTCGGATGTATTCCTCGGGCGTCGATCAGGAAACCGAGGAACTCTACTTCTGGAACAGCTATAAGGCACTTGTCCTTCTTAACGGTGAGGCCCACACGGCGGAATTCCGTTAGCACTCGGCGTAATCTGGTTAGCAGTTGGGGCACAGAGTTCGCTGAGACTAGAATGTCATCGAAGTATGGTGCGACACCGGGAATGCTGTGGAGCAGCCGCTCCATTAAGCTTTGGAAGATTCCTGGGGCTACGGAAACCCCAAATTGTAGGCGGCGGCACCGGAAAGCCCCTCGATGCGTAACAATGGTCTGCGCTTCGGCCGTCAAGTCGTCAACTGGCAGCTGTTGGTACGCTTGGGATAAGTCCAACTTAGCAAAAATGGATCCTTGCCCCAAAGAGTGCAAAAGGTGTTGGACGACCGGAACAGGATAGGCATGGTCCTGCAGGGCATGATTGATTGTTGCGCGGTAGTCAGCGCAAATACGGATGGAGCCGTTGGCTTTCATTGCGATTACTATGGGGGTCTCCCATCTAGCATAATCTACAGGCTCTAAAATGCCCTGCTGGATGAGCTTGTCCAGCTCTGCATCTACCCGTGGCTGTAGTGCGAAAGGCACTCTGCGCGGTTTGAGGCGCCGTGGTGGTACCTTTGGGTCAAGACTGAAGGAAACAGGAGTTCCCATGTATTTTCCTAGTTTGTCAGTGAAAACTGTAGGGAATTCTTTAGTTAGCATATCTAATTCAATGGAATGGACGGCATGGATGCCTTGAATCGTAAGACCAAGAGCAGCGAACCAATTAAGGCCAAGGAGGCTTGGGAGAGGGCCATCCACTATCACTAAAGATAAACATCCAGCAAAATCCCTAAATTTAACTCAGAATGTCCCGATCCCCACAACTGGTATGATGGCACCTTGATAGTCTTTTAACAACAGGGAACAGCGGTCCAATTTGCGTTTGGATATGCTTGGCACCAGTCGCTTAATAGTGCTCCAAGACACAATGGAAGTAGTGGAGCCAGTATCCACCTCCATTTGACAGGGGCGCCCTTCAATTTGAACTGTCAAAGTTATTTTCTTGCCGTTTGAATCCCTGGGCGGAGTCACCAGGTTGACATCTGAAAACCCTCTCTGCACATGTGCACGCTCCCTTGATGGGCCTGACCGGCGCTGCTTGCTCGCCTCAGCTGGGAATCGCTGACCCAACTGCGGCTGTGCCACCCGGCATACCCTAGCGATATGCCCCCAGCGGCCACAACGCCTACATGTAGCCTCTTTAAACCTACAGGAGGCCCGTAAGTGGCCACCTCCACAGCTAAAACATTCAAGAGGTGAGCCAGACATGTTTCTCTGCCCCGTAGCCTTGTGTCTCGCTTCTCTAATACGGCAAACATCTAGCCCCTCCTCCTCTGACAGTGCCTCAGTCTGTATCTCGTTTGTGCTGCTGTCCTCTTTCCCCACTTTTGGCGGGCTCCGGCCATGGGGTAGCTCCGCAATAGATAAAGCGGCTAGCTCTGCTGCACACGCCTCATCCAGCGCCGCTTGGAATGTCAACTCCTGCTTAGCAATTAATCTTTGTTTCAAATTCTGGTCTCTCACACCACTAACAAGGCGGTCAAGTAAATAATTGTCCAAATTCACGAACTCACAATGCCGGGCAGCTTTACGTAATGCCGCGACATATTGATTGATTGACTCTCCCGGAGCCTGGTCGCGGTGATAGAAATGCTGCCGCTGAGCTATTCTGGAAGGTGCCGGCGCATAATGCCGTTTGAGCTTGCCCATAAAGTCCTCCCATGTCCCGGAATGAATTGATTGTGGAGCCATCAATGTCATGGCTGTTTCGAACATTTCTGTTCCGCAGAAACTCAAAAAATAAGCTCTTTTACGCTCTGGTGACAAATTAGTATAATCATTGGCTATTAGGAAACACTCGAATCGTGCCACATAGGTATCCCACGATTCTTTGTCTTGGTTAAAAGGAGGGAAATTGTGTGAGGCAGCCATGATAATACTGCTTTCACTAAGCCGTACCTTCAAATCACGTTTTTTTTTTTTTTGACCTTCGTCGCCAATAATAAATACTGTCTTCAAATCAATAACGCTCGTGAACTGGGTTCTCCTTGCTGAGGTAACTTCTTTAATGAACTAACAACGAAACTGTGGTAATACATGTATGGAACAGAACAGAGAACTGGCTCTGACATTTCTTATATAGTACTGTCAAAACATAAGTAACCAATCATGTAACTGCTCATATGTTCAACCAATCACGGGCTAGTACAATAGGGGGTGCTTCTCTGGATCATGCTCAGTATACAACAGCTTCATAATTTTTCATGAATTCTGATGAATTCTTAATTTAAAATCTGAGAATTTGAGTCCTGTGATATGGGATGGATTTTCATATTCTTATGGCTTATCTATAGAGAGATAGTCTTGGACAATTGTATTCAAGTTCAGATAAAACCCTAATAAAAATCCTTTATTTTATCTCCCATTTACTCAATAACTCATACAACATTACATTAAAAATCCACACTCCATGTAAACCTGCTTCCATTGTTTACTTGTTTCCTTTAATCATCCCAATTCTCTCTGCATCCATCTCCATCTGATTCTTATTTTTTTGTTTTTCTCCTTTTGAGAAATCAGTTACAGCACAGCACCATTTTATAAACTATGATTTAATTTTATACAAATAGCACAACTGTATGGTTCATATGTGGATAAATTAGGAATATGCTAGCAGTCGAATAGGAAAATCTTAAATCCCCTTTTCCTTATACATATCTGAAATTCACAAAGCAATATTTTGTCTGCCTGAAAGGATGCTCCAGCTCCTTTGATATTCTTTTAAAACAATTCTAACTAGTCTTCAAATGGCAGCAGTGATAGACTCTTAAGAGGCAAATTTACTCCTTTCCTCCTTGACTAAACCTCCTTGACTAAATCTCCACTTACAAATGCACAGGGAAAGCTTTATAACAAGCATAAAGAAATACAAGTATAACACAAATACAATATAAATACAATACAAGTATAATCACACAAGCACAAGAATAACTTTAAACATTAAGCTATGGAACTAATGGGATGAATATTCTAGTCTTCTACAGACAGGCTTGCTGAGAATATTCTAGTCTTCTACAGACAGGCTTGCTGACAGGCTTTTTCTCTTTTTCATTCCCAACTGACTGGGCAGTTTCCTTAAATATACATTTCAAAGGTACACATTTAAATAAATCAGCTTTTCTTACTCTCTTGCAAACACCCAGCAACAGCTGAGAGACCTGTAACAGTTTTTTTTCTTTCGTCTGCTCGAGTTTCTTATCCTTCCTTCTGGGTTGGCTCTCTTTCATTCAGGCCCATCTGATCCAATCTACTCCTTGCTTGATTTATGGGGTACTTTCTTCATTAAAGAGGACTCTCAGTATTTCTTTCTCTATTGGCCCTTCATTGTCAACCAATATTCCTGATACCTTTGACTCTGCAGACTGTCTCTTCTTAGTAACTACAGAGACTGACAACCCACCTGATCAAAGTCCTGCAAAAATAAAAGGTTTGTGTTATTTATATTCAACTTTCTGTTTATTCAGAAATAGTCTTTACTTCTTTAGAGCTTTGCTTCTGAATCCGGATCTCTTATGGTACATCTCTCTTGGCTAAACTTCTCATTAATTTGTTTTACTATTATATCTTTCTCATCATTACCTTTTCTACCTGGATAAATACATCTCAGTCTGTTCCTACATTTTCTATACTTTTTCTAATTCCTGAGTGTTGTTTTCTACACTCTACAGATCACTGGCTATTGGGGATGAGAGCTTGCCCCCCTCAGAGAGGGCTCGCAACTTGGGCATCCTCCTGGATACGCGGCTGTCTTTAGACGATCATATGACAGCCGTGGCCAGGGGAGCTTTCTATTAGGTTCACCTGATCTCCCAGTTGCGTCCCTTTCTGGATTGAGATGCCTTACTCACAGTCACTCACGCCCTCGTCACTTCCCGTCTGGACTACTGTAATGCTCTCTACATGGGGCTCCCCTTGAGGAGCACCCGGAGGCTCCAACTGGTTCAGAATGTGGCCACGCAAGTGGTTATGGGAGTGACTCGTCACTCCCGGGTAACTCCCCTCTTGCGCGAGCTGCACTGGCTCCCAGTGGTCTTACGGGTGCATTTCAAGGTGCTAGTCACCATCTTCAAAGGTCTCCATGGCTTAGGACCGGGATACCTACAGGACTGCCTTCTGCCACCGAATATCTCCCACCGTCTGATATGCTCTCACAGAGAGTGCCTCCTCAGGGTGCCATTGGCCAGACAATGTCGGCGGGCAGCCCCCAGGGGGAGAGCTTTCTCTGTGGGGGCTCCTGCCCTATGGAATGAACTGCCCCCGGATATAAGAAGGATTCCTGACCTCTGTGTCTTCCGTCGGGCTCTAAAGATTCTGTTGTTTCCCCAAGCCGGCCTGAGCGAATAGATAAATTTTAAATGGGTTTTAAATTGATTTTAAAGGGGTTTTAGCAAGGGGTTTTAAACTACAGTGAAATAGTTTTCAATTATTTTAATAGTTTTAATTTTTGTGTTGGACTGTTTTAATATGGCTGTAAACCACCCTGAGTCCTTCAGGAGAAGGGCGGTATCGAAATGTAATAAACTCAACTCAACTCAACTCAACTCTAGCGCTTTGGTCCTTGGAACATCTAAGCATCTCTGTATTCCATTTGTTCTTTCTGAAGCTTATTTCTCAGCTACAAACATTTGCAATTAGGTTTTACTATATCATACATCCTTCTAGCAACTCCCTACTAATTTGCAGCAAATTTTAACTCCATTGCAACTGTTCCAGTTGCATTTGTGTGAGCCCACCAATCTTTCATGGTGAAGTTCTGCCATGGACTTCCGTCTACCATGGATTTTTTTTGTCCATAATGTCAAGGAATCATTAGATGTGATTAAGCACCAGTGATTTTGATAGGTTTAATATTCTTCAATCTCAAATTTTATTCTTGGATATGCTCTAAAATGCCTGAACTTATTAACTGATTATTACTGCTATAAAAATAATGGTATCCATACATCTTGTAGGATACGGCTGAAACTTCCTAAAACACAGATCTTGAATCTTTAGGAAATCAGGCTGACCACAATCCCTCTTGAAATCTCTGAGGAAAGAAACTATAGAAAGAATAATATCTTTCCTTTGAAGGCTTAATATTAACAATAGCCTTCTGCCACAATAGATCTATCCTTTCTCTTGAAGACCTAATATAAATTTAGCTATATTTGTTAATGAATATGAAACTTTCTATTTACATCATCAAAATAAATTATGTGCACCAACCCACAATTCTTATTAATGCTGCCGACTTCAAAATGTGGGGACCTCCAACCAGTGGTGGGATTGAAATAATTTAACAACCGGTTCTGTGGGCATGGCTAAGGTGGGCGTGCCTAGGTGATCATGTGACTGGGAGGGCGTGCCCAACTCAATGTCACTCACGGCAAGGTGGGATGGCATCTTGCTGTGAGTCATGTGGAGTTGGCCACACCCATTCAATCACATGATCGATGCTGCAGAGACAGGGTGATTTCCTACCTTCCCCCCGCTCCGCCCTTGGGCTGACAAAATAAAAGCTCATCTAAAGAGTATTGCCTGCCTGCCGAATACTGGCAAAAGGACGCTAGGGGGAAAAAAAGAGAAAGGCCGATGGAAACGCCCCATTTTCCGTGCAACGCTGGATTGAGATGAGGAGGTGGGAGGGAGCAAAAAGCCTATTCAGTCCATACGTACTCACCAGCATGACAGTGAATCTCTCTTCCAGCTCACCGGTTTAGGTGTTGTGAGCTTGGCTAATTTTCTTCCAGTGCTCATGCAGGGAATCCTGGGAGTGGCAGCATATTGCATGCTTTTCACTGCAAGCAGCCCAGACTGGAAAACACATGGCTGGGGTGGACAAGTGGTCCTTCTTAACAAGCTGAAAACTGTTGCTGCAAGCCTGAGTTCCCATCATGAGAGCTGCAAGCCCAGCTTTGGGTGCAGACGTGATTGTGAGGGCAGGCTTTTTCTAAGGCCGGTCATAGAGAGAAACAGAGATGAGTGTGCTCTCATGTGGGGAACCCAGACTTGCAACTCAGTTTGGAGCTTGTTAAGAAGGATTGCTCCTCCACCCCAGCCATGCATTTTCAAGTCCGGGCTGCTTGCAGTGAAAAACATGCTGTCAAGTCCCAATTTGGGGCTCCCCATACCTAGGGGTGGTGGGGGCATAAAGCTGCAATCATTGGAGCTGGCGAATCGAAGGGTGAGCAGTTCCCGGCCAGGGGTGAGAGAGCAGAGGAGCTAGCGTGGTCATGCGGCTTCTCAGCTGGCATTCAGAGGCAAGTGGGAAGTGCGGGAATGGAGCCAGGGCACTGCTGACAAAGGAAGACAGGCAACCCCGGGGATGGAGGAACAGCTAGCAAGCTAGGCTGCAAGTGCCATGTGCAATGTAGATGCGACAGTGGCAGAGCTAGCCAGGCAAAGCTGGGGACCGGGGGTGGGGGCAGCGCAGCAGCTTAGGCTGGTCTGGGAATTGGCACTCAACTGGGGCTTTCCATGATGGCAGGTAGGCCGGACAGGCCGGCCCGGGAGTCGACTCGACTGGGACTTAACTACTGCTTCGCAAATGTGAGCATGCGTGCCACCTCTGCACATGTGCAGGACCTTCTCTGCATGCGCAGAACATCAAAAACAGGACATGATAATATCCAGGAGGGTGGGCAGAGCCTCCCGCAGCCGCAGCTACCGGTTTGCCCAAACCGAGTAGAACCAGCAGAATCCCACCACTGTCTCCAACTGATCTAGGGAGATAAAAGAAACCACCAAAAATCAACATAGAATTGATGCATTATCTCCCTCTAATTGTGGACTATTTTGCTTGGCATTTAAAACATCTAAAGTTTGCAACTAATGGAGAAGTAGCCACAAAGCATGATGCTATTGAAGCAGCATACCATATTAAAATAATAGCAATAGCAATAGCACTTAGATTTATATACCACTTCACAGTGCTTTACAGCCCACCCTAAGCAGTTTTACAGAGTCAGTATATTTCCTCCAGCAATTTGGATTCTCATTTTATCAACCTTGGAAGGATGGAAGATTGAGTCAACCTTGAGCCTATGGGAATTGAACTGCCAAACTGCAGTCAGCCAGCAGTAGTAGCCTGCTTTCTCAACACTGCACCACTACAGCTCATTAGCATTACCACGCTAATAAAGGAATAATAACATGAAGATAAGTGGCTTAAACTTTGAGAAGAATAGGAACAACCCAAAACTTGACAGCAGGATAAGAATCCTTCTGATTCTGGAGTGTGCTAGCATTTTTGAGAAACAGAAAGCAGTGTATTTCCTGTTAAACCATCGTTGAATTAAAACCATATATATTAAGCGTCAAACTCAATCGCGTCACAGGCCAAATAATGATGTAGCATGACTTTTTTTGCCTTTGCGGAGCTGGAGTGAGCATGACCTGTGTGTGATGTATCTGGCCCACGGGCTGTCAGTTTGACAGGCTTGCACAGATACTGTTGCAGGAACATGCAGGGAAGATAGCAGTGCAAGCATACTAAGGAATCCTATGTAATTCAGCACTATTACTCCAGCTAACAAGTGACAAGCCAACAGATAAATTGCCTAAGCCATTATAGTCAATTGTTAACCAAGACTATATATTCCACCTGCACCATCAAATAGTGAGCAGCAAAAGGTCTAAAGTGTAAGGATCACGGTTGTAACATTAAAAGACCATGTGTTTAATATTTACCACTGAAGTTTCTTAAAAATTGACAAATGCATTAAGCATAACTTTTGGGAAACTATTGTCTACCTGATTAGATATATGAAGCTTTCACCTGATATAAATAGGTTATAAAAATCATGGAAAGGATGTAGGGAGACATGTTAAAGTCATGTGTAGGATATGTATATAGTGATATCTGGTATTATCGTCTTCACAAAGCCAGTTATGTGTAGCACACTATAGGCATAGAATAGTAAGAAGGATATTTTCATTAAATTTAATCACTACAGTAAATGAATTACATTATACAAGTGCCTAAAAATTGTCTGAAGTAACTGTCCAATGATATTCAGATTCATGAGCCTTAGCAAAGTGCAAACCTGATGCTTAAGTACTTTGTCATCTTATTATAAATGTATGCATTTCATATATTCCTGTCCACAGACCTAACTTTTCCTTATTTTTGTACTGCACTTTTTAAACACCTAGTGATTGGAATGGCATAGACGGTGGTCCAAGTGATAGAAACATATTGTCAAGCAAAAAGATGGTCTATTATATTTGGAAGGTAATAAAGAGACTGCAGCTCTGCACCAGTAAATCAGGCTCATTTCTCCCTTGTCATTACAGGCTCCATATCACAACAGTGCTTTTATAATCAAAAACTCCCATTAGATCATAAAAATAAAGCAAAGCAATTAACTGTTTTCATTATACTTATTGTTTAATTAGCCCATTATGAAGATTGCTTGTTAAAAGCCAGAAATTTACCTCACAGCTCCTAACAATGAATTCTTCTGATCGCATGTGGGAACAGAGATGCTATGGAGTCTTTGCATGGCCTCACAAACCTTCCTTTGAATGACAGAAGAGATCTCTATGGAAAGACTGCTCCAGTGCTCTTGGAAGGAGGACAGTGTAATAAGAGTAAGACCTACTAGACAACACCAAAGGATCATAAACTCTATTCTTAATTCCACAAATAAACCTCTGAACTTGTACTGTTTTGTCATCTCTCTTATTTTTGCTTTCTTATCAAATAATGGAAGGCTCTAATTCAGTTATTTGGTCTACAGAGGTTTAAAGGGTCATTTTAAATTAGAATTACATTGTGAAGATAATGTGCTGAATTTTTGTGCTGATTTTTTTTTAAAAAAATACACACTTCGTATTATATTTTATTTGATGAGAAAATTTGTGTTATTTCAAAAGAGAATCTTTTTAACAAGGTATTCAATACGTATCACTAATCAGACAAGCATTTTACATGATACTTCCTACTTGGTCAATTTCATATGTGAATCTGCATTTACATAATGTGGCAAAGTGATTCTGGTTATCTCCAAAAGATGCAGCTATTCCTACCTCTCCCCCAAAATGTTGCGAGATGATAACAGAAGAAAATGCTTAAATCCTTCCAAGTTATAATCATATACATTATTGCATTTACAAAATACAAGGATTACATTACTATTTTTCCCAAAACAAGGCTCATACTTTACCTCCTCTCTTTTCCCCACTTCTTCCCCTCATGTTTGATAATTTATTTGGTATAAGTGCCACTTTCATACTTGTAAGCAATACTTTTATTGCCTTCTGATTAATCAACATAATTTACCAAACTTCACTGCCTATAACACACAATTCTAGCAATAGATATTATATGGCATGCATAATCTCATCTCCTAATGAAAGACATTACCACCTAAATTATTATACTGTTGTACTTTATAGATATCATTAGTTATTACTCTTGTCAATCTAATGAATTTTAAAAAAATGAGAGAAAAAGTTGTATACTTGAAGAAGCGAAGTCAGAAATAGTGCTAAGCAAAGACATTGTCCTGCATTATTTCCTACCCTGATTTTATTTAAATATACATTGAAATGCACTTAGTAAGTTAATGTACATTAGTAAATTAATTCTCAAGGCTATTTATTTATTCACTGCTTCCCATACTGGAGCATCTAAGAGTTTACAGTGCAAACACCTAATAACAATATACCAAAACAATATTAACTGCAACCAATAAAAGTTATTTACTTATTTTTTAAAGTTTATATTCTGGCTAGTGATCAGCATCTGGGAAGGATAAAAATAAAGGACGTTCATTTTCCTCACTTTTCTTTACCAACAATGAAAGATGTTAATCACTGGATCTCCCCCCCATATAAGACAACCTCCCAAATCAGTTAACATTGTTTAAATTGAGCAATCTTACAAAAGTATGAAAGTAGCAAATAAGCTACTTTGCATTAAGCCAAATCTTAGGTCCATCAAATTCAGACTCTCAGAATGTTGAGCAGCAAATCTCCAAAATGGCAAGCTGCAGTTTTTTTCAGCCTTACCTGGAGATGGAATAGACTAGGGCCATCTTCCCAGATCTCCTGATGGGTTGGGTTTCAATTTTTCTAACTCCTAGCCCTGCTGATTAGAAATTACACTAGTTGAAAATCAACACATTCTAAGATTGCCACCTTAGAGAAACAGGACTAATGACTTAAACTGACAATGATTTTAAGATTTATCTTATCCTCTTATTTTTATGTAGCCTCTTTATTTGGACTGTTGAAAAACAGCAATTCAATTAAAAAGCGCACAAATGACCCAACAATTCACTGGAAAATTAGTTCATGAAATGGCAATCTTCTCCCTTTGTACACCTTCATCGTTCCCATAATGAAGCTCTTCTTGCTACCCAGCCAATGCAGTGGTCTTCCATACAAGACATCTCAATTCAGCTCTGCTGCTGCAGCTTGATGGAATATTGCTGTGAGGTAACAGAAAGCTGCCATTTCTCGCTTGCTTCCAAAGATACTACATGAATTCTGCTTCATCCTTTGCTAATAATTAATGTCTTATGCATATCCGAACCATTTTCACTTTTCTGAAACTAACTGATTAGTTAGTTTTTAAAAATGTCTTGAATGTAATTGCTGAACACTTGGTAAAATTCTCATTAGTGCCTGTTTCTCAGTCAATGAAACTGGTTATCAGGGTAAAATCATTCATCTGTGTATATTTTGTCTTTGTTTGATTTCTTCATCTGCTACTGTTCGACACATAAAGAAAACATGTTCATCTGGAATACCCAGTTCTTCCAGGTTTCTAACCCAATCAATTTATTTGTGAATTGATTATATACTATATTATACATAGTATAATAGCTTTTGATTTCCAGCATACATAATCTAAAAAGTTAAATCATACAGATTACAAAGGACATGCATCAAGAATGATGGATGTTTGGAAATGTATGTTAATGGAACCCCAAATTGTTTATTAATGAAACTAAATGCTAAATACTAACTAAAATATTAAATACTAAATCTAACTATTATTACACATTTTTATTACAAAAACAGTACACACAGTTTTTTAAATGGCACCTTGCTGAAAGATGCCTTTGTGCCTTATATTCCTGGAGCAACCCAGAATGTTGGATTGAGTGAATTGACTAGTTTATGGAATAGATCATAACTGGAGGTATATTTTGCCATTTGTCTGACAACTCAAGACATCATAGTGGAAGTTTTCCTTAATTTAGTTCCCATGACAATAGCACAGGCAAGTAGGATGGGCTGAGAAAGATATTGACTAAATCACCCCATGAGCTTCATGACTGAGTGGGAATTTGAATCACCATTTCCCAAATCCAATGTCTCAACCAGTACATTATATTTCTTTTTTAATTCCCATCAATGTCCTAAATAGACAATGGCACAAGATTAATTGACAATTGTGTTCCAGCCATCTGGCACATTATAATATTTTATGTATACAAGCATTAAGAATTATCTTCAATTATACTTTTATTAATGCTAGAACTAAAAAGCAAACTATAAAGTAAGTGATTCCACTATTTGATTAACTATTATTTGTTTAACCACCATAAGAGCCTGGTGGCGCAGTGGACTAAGTGCTGTTAAAGTAGCACTTAGTTGCCAGCTGCCTGCAATTACTGCAAGTTCAAATCTCACCAGGCTCAAGGTTGACTCAGCCTTCCATCCTTTCGAGGTAGGTAAAATGAGGACCCAGAATGTGGGAGAAATAACTGACTTTGTATAAAAGAAATGACTTTGTATAAAAAAGAACATTGCTTGTGGGGGGTGGGCAAAAGCCCTACTAAGCAGGTATATACAAAAGTATGAAGGCTATTGATTAATGCATTGTAAGCCGCCCTGAGTCTCCAGAGAAAGCGGCATTTCAATCAAAAAAATACATACAAACATACATACATACATACATACATACATCAATAAATAAATAAATTTAGTGAAGAACCCAAGTAATCTGGTTCATACATATTACTCTATAAGAGTAGTATGACACTCAGTGAGTTTCAGGACCAGAGCAAAAGGACAGGAGCTTTGGAATTACTGGAAATTCTTACTAGAATTATTCATTTCATTATAGAGTTATTGATAATTGATGTGTTAACCTTATACAAGACTAGCATATGTCATACATGACCACCAGTTGTATAGTTGAAGCATTAGACTAGAAACCAAGACACTATGTCTCACCTTAGGCATGAAGCCATCTGAGTAATGGCAAATTTCTTCCAAAGAACCTTGCTAAGAAAGGTCTGCCTAGGTCCGTGATGACAAACCTATGGCACATGTGCCACAGGTGGCACGCAAAGCCATATCGGTGGGTACTCAAGTGTTTCCCTAGCTCAGCTCCGGCATGCACCAGCTGATTTTTGGGCCTTCTGGGCCCACCAGAAGTTGGGAAACAGGCTGTTACTGGCCTCTGGAGCGCCTCTGGAAGGGGGGTTGGGAAGGCCCGTTCTTTGCTCTAGCCTAGAAAGGCTCTGGAGCCTGGGGAGACCAAAAAACAGACTTTCCCATCCCACTGGAAGTTGGCAAACGGGCTGTTTCTGGCCTCCAGAAGGGGATCCAGGGGGTTGGAGAATGCTGTTTTTGCCCTCCCTAGGCTCTAAGAAAGCTTCTGGAGCCTGGGGAGGCAAAAAGCCAGGCCCACAATGCCATCACGTGCCAAATGTGGGCTGAATGCAGGGGGTCACATGCACATGCAAGGGGATGGGGCACATTGAATTATGGGTGTGGGCACACGTGCAACCCCCCCCCCCTCATGCTCCCCACACTTTTGGCATGCAACGACAAAAAGCTATCACTGGTCTAGGTAATTGCCAGGAATCAAAAAAATGATTTGAAGATGCACATACAAAAAAGTGACATGTATCTATTAAGTATGAAATACAGGTACACTCATATATTGATACAGGCTTTACCATAGAGTGCAATATATATAAATCAGGTTTCAGGATATTACTGCATGTGGCTTTAACTTCTCTTGGAATATGAACTCAGTTTCCCTCTCAGCAATCAGTGGCATTGCTAGTTATTTTCACAAAGCCAGTTCCTAGTTTCTTTATGTTGTGATGCTCAAGACTGAAAGCACATTTGGTAATGCCTCAGATGGATATTCCATGGATTCAGTGGATGAACTGGTCTTCTATAATGCAACAGATCTATTGGGATTTGTTATAAGCAAGTTTAATTTGCTGTATGATTTATGATTAGAAATCATCTAATGTAGAAAAGAAGCCCCACTATGAAATGTTTTACTACTTGTCACAGCCTGTGATTAACCTGTGAAATGTTTTCATTTGGATCTAAATGAAGAAAGGGGCTTAGGGAGCTTCTCTCTTGCCTGGAACCAATACAGAGACACTTTATGAATAAATATTTTGGCTTCAGTAATCATAAGCATGACTTTGGTTTCTTCTTTTTTCATTAAAGAAGAAAGAAGGGGAGGGAAGCAACCCAATAGAAGTGATAAAATGCTCATGAGGTGCATAATATGACAAACATTCTAATACAATATCCTCTGTGTTATAACTTAAGCAAGAGTACACACCTTGTACTGTAAGAGCAGCAGTGAAAATACGTTTAAGGGAGAGCTCATGTCTTATCCAGAAAGGCAGAAAACAATTCATAGTATTAATTTAAGCAGAAAAAGTTTAGTATGCTCTTTATGTACCATAGTTGAACAGTAGTAATCATTTTGGGGGAGATTCATCTTGATAAGGAATAAAACAAACCCAACCTATTTCTACATCATACAAAATTAATTGATTTTTCCCCAAAAAACTGATTATGTGCTATCAAGTTGTTTTTAACTCCTAGCAACTACATAGACAGGCTTATTGCTATCTGGGTTTTCAGGCCTAAATTATAAAAAAAGCTCCCAAAAATTTTGGCTGTATTAGATTAGATGAGTCAGTGGCTAGATTCTGTATTTTATTTACATATGTTAATCTATAAATACAAATATTTGCTGGTACCACCACGCAAGCCTCCCTCAAGCCACCCGCAAACCAGGCAGCTGCACAGCACATCTGGATTGCCTGTCTTCTCCCCCGCCTCTGCCTGCAAGATCGGAATTAATGGTATTTGCACTGTGCCAAGGGGCTGGAGAGCTGCGCCTCCAGCTGGACACCATTGGCCCCGCCTACTCGCTGCCTCACATGCTGACCATGCCCATCCTTATTTTCAGGATAGGGCTTATATTAGTCCCACCCAAAAAAATCAGGTTAGGGCTTATTTTCAGGGTGGGTCTTATTTTCAGGGAAACATGGTAATAATGAATTTTCAAGAATGTAATATGGCTGAGGATGAGCAAGGATGTTGAGCATATACAATACATTATCTATTTAAGATATAGTAATCAAGTAATGTGTTTATAGCAGGCTTGCAATAACAGATTACTTCTTTCTTTTTTCCTCTACTCCTATCTTTTTAAATCAAAGGTGCCTGAAGCCAGAGCTTTTTTGGTTAATGTGTATCACTTTGCTGTGGGCTAAATCACTGCCTTTTTATTCTGCATAAACAATCCTTCAGCCTCTAGAGGACTGGAAGAGGACTAAGGAGGTCAGGGCTGGAGAAACCCGAGCAATGAAATCTAGATGCCAGACAGGTCAACATCACACGTTCTGCCCCCCAGTTTAGCTAGGAGGAAAATGTAGCTCATTTCACTGAAAGAAAAAAAAACAGACTTTTCATCCAAATGTGAGAACTGGCTGATGGGATATGTCTGAAGAGTGAAAGTCATTCTAGTGAATTTTAAAAAGCAGACTTTAAAAGTCTGTTTTGCTTTAAAAGGTACTACAATACAAAAAGAGGGAAGAGAAATTGTGAATTCTTTTATTCTTTCCTTTGCTCCTGGCATCTTTGGAAGATGCATTCTTGTTCTCGTTATTTATACGTTTTTTATTAATACAGTTAATAGTAATGAAAGCTATTATTTCTGGTTCTGCCCAATAGTATTTATCCTAAGATGTAGAGAAATCCAACTTTCTTCTATTTGTATTAATCTGGAAGTACAGAAAAGTCTAACTTGCAATCCTTCTGGATATTTTTCCAAAAACACAACAGACAGGAGTCTCAAAGTTAAGTATATTCAGCTGATCTCAAGTTTACATACATTAAACCATTACTGTGTTTCAACAAATATCCTGCCTCCTGTTTTTAAAACAGGAAATTTTGCATTTATTTTTATATAAACGTTTTTTCAATGGACTGCAATGTACCTATGTTTCTTTTTAAAATGTAAACATTTTATATGCATATTTCTCCAAGACAGATAAATAAATAAATGATAGCTAGAAGATAAATAGGATGGATGGATGGATGGATGGATGGGGGAGAGAGAGAGAGAGAGAGAAAGAGAGAGAGAGAGAGAGAGACAGAGACAGAGAGAGAGACAGAGAGGAGACAGATTAACATTTATTAATAGAAAAAGTACTACATGTGGTTTTATAGCCTGTGTTTGAATGAGAACAGCATCACAAGATTTGGAAAATTTAAAATGTAAAAGATAACTCAATTATGGTCTCAATATAAAGGAAAAATTCTGAATGGGGTCAGAGTAGTTAAAATGAACTAAATGAACTTTTCCAGCTTTCCACCTATATAAAAACAAGATATTGGAGAATAAAGCTTGCAAAAGAAACAAGTATGTAGGTGAATAATTGAATTCCAGATGACAGTTCAATACTTATAGTCGATTCAATCTTTCCTTTCAGATTTATTACATGTCACTTCCAATTAACCTGGGATTTATTTGCATTTAAATGCACATATGTACTTTTTAAAGATATTTTTATTTGTATCCTCTTTCTTTAAATATCTTGCATATAAATGCAAAAAGTAGCAAAATAAAATTTGGGACGTATGAACTATTTTCCAAAATAGTTGGAAAAGACTGAAATCCTCTAGTAGCTGAACTTAAACATCTGCTTCTCCTACTCGGATATCTATGGTGTTTCAATGTGTGAGCAGTAATGTAGGTTTTTAGTTCCTGCTGTGAAGTACCTACATCTGACCTAAATGCATACTGTAATTGCAATGTAAGGGTTAAAAATGAAAATAAAATTTTAAAAAATCATGGAGAAGGACTAAAGCTTCTCTTACAAACAGGCTACCCAAAGGATAAAGGGCACACTTGATTTCTGATCTTTCATTTAGTTCAGGCGAGGGTGGATTAGAAGCAGTGCTTGTATTTTACACTAAGAGGAACAGAGAAAAGAATTAATATATTAGTATAATACTTTTATATATGCCTGCTCAGTGAAATTTATCTCAGACAAGTTTATATAGGAGTAAAGCCTTATACTGTACAAAGCATGTAAACAAAATTATATATTCAGCAAGAAATCTATTCAAGCAGCTGTTTAGTGGAGGATAGGGAGTGGAAAGAAATTAAAAGAATGGAGAAATCTTGCTAAACCTTTTCCCCACAACGTGCTTGTTGGCTGCTCTATTTTACACCCATGTGACAGTCACTTGCATGTTTAGAAATTATCCTGTCTCAACAATGTCTACTTTAGCTATTAGTAAATCTCATAGCTTCTGGAATAGTCATGGTGGAGAATCATTGAAAACCAGGCAAGAAAAGGCCTAATTCTGTCACTAGAATATTGATGCAATAAATGTCCACTTGAGATGCAGAGCTAATTAACAGCTTTGAATGTCTGTTGCCTATCAAGAAGGTAGAATCTAAAAGAGTTTGCTTTTTAGCTTGGCTATCATGTATCTAAATAGGTTAGTAATTCTCTGTATGCACATGTTGGACCTGTAGACTCTAAATCTGTTCAAAGTTCTGTAACTGGAAACAAAACAAACAAGAGGAAGTGATTCAGGTATCAAGATGGTCTGCCAGCTCCCATGTTATCTCTTGATGAAAAAACATGATCCCTGAAGTCTGCAACTTGAAATTCTCTTGTAGACAAAGCTAATGCTGCTGCTTGAGTGAAGCTATGGCAGAGCCTCTTGATGCCCAAACAGCCACACCATCTTGCTCAGGTTCAGTTTTAGCTTGTTTCATTCCCATTCAGATAAATACGGTCCGTCTCCCAGTCCAGAGTGGCACTGTAAAGCTGGATATAATCAGCTTAAATGTGTTTGGCCATTAGTAGCTCAGATTGGTAGTTAGGCTATTGGTTTGAGCTCCAAGCTTGGCAATTTGGTTGCAAAAATTTCATCACCATTCAAGGAGATATCGACAGTGCATTTTGAGTTGTGCTCGTCTGTCGGAACACAGGTCTTTAAATATCTTTTTATGAGATGCAAATTAGTCTGAATGTTGTTTGTTCGGATATTTCTGAGTCATGGTCTGATATCAGACTGTTTGATTGGCTGGTTGTTGTTGCTGGGCTATAGTTTAGTAGTGTCTGCATCACACAGACAAATTGCCAAGCCTGGAGCTCAAACAACAGCCCAAATAATCAGGGATGTTCATTTGATTGACACCTCATCCTGAACTGACCAATAACTTTCCAGCATCTTTATGCAAATGTAAAAATTAGGATAGGAAAACCAATCCCAATGGCCATCCACTCTTTATCTATACTCACCAACTGGAACTGCCCATCAAAGAAAGAACAGAAGGACTGTACAATAGTCTCTCCAATCACCAACTCTCATTGAAGGACACTATTAATGATGGTACTGAAGCTCCTGAGATTTAATGTGGATTAGGAAGAACAGTTTCCTTTGCACAAAATATTCAGATTTAGGCCTCAGGAGTTGAGCAGGGTTTGCAGTTGCTTAGTAAACAGTCTCACTACTTTTATTGAGATTGATTGTAATAACAGAATTTTTCAAATCTTATTGGACTTTACTCCTTTTTCTTACAATTCAGCGAATTAGGAAGTGTCTGCCTGAATTACTTTCAAATGTTATCTTGTTATTGACTTTTAAAATGTTTTGGCTCCTTTTACTTATGCAATAGTTCCTGTGCCATGACATCTTCCTTATTCTGTACAGCTTCATTGGATTGGGTGATAGAGAGAGACCTTACTCTGTCACATCAAGATTTCAGATATGTCTTATTGCCAGTAGTTAATCAGAAACTCAGTAGAATTGTCTGCCAAATCACTTGGAAATGCTCAAACACTATCAGACTCTATCTTGATTTATTAGATGTCAGAATAATGTAGGTCTGTTCAGGTTCTTAGTGGCAGTCAGTCATATCTGGGCCAGGAAATGCTTTGACAATGACAAAGTGTTGACAATAATGTTCTTTATAATACAATTGCCCAGGGGAAAGATTAGGCCTAATATATGGCCACTTGTCTGTGTTGAGCCTGAGATTATTTGGGGCAATGCAATCCTACAATTGCCGTGGAAGCAATGAACTGCTGAGTTTTCCCAGTCCCAGCCACTAGAACATGGCCAACAGTTAAAAGGACTGCAAACTCTTGACTCAGAAGGGATCCTGCAAGGCAGCAAGGAAGCTAGCACAACAATAGAATCTCTAACTTGCCCCTATTGCCTAAGGGTTTTCACTCTACCATCTCAGGAGTAGTGTCTTAGTCACAAGTAAAATATTTTTAAAAGTCAATTTCATCCTTCATCCTCAACATTAAGACTGTTTAGGAATCTGAAACACCTATCTTAGAGCAGACAATATCATCATCTTCACCCAGCTACTTCAGATAACACATATTAGGACTACTATTTATCCAGCTGATTTATTTATTTATTTTTCACATTACTGAACTTCTACAAGAATATTAAATCTAAAATTTAGATTTATCTAAAACAACCTGCCTGACATATTGAACTTGTGCTTTTCCAGAGGACTGTTTGATTCATGTGGCAAAATAGCTCACATAATAAGGAGAATCTCCATGCTGGGGACTTGGAAGATAGTTAAAGTCTTGGTCCACATTTCGCAAGAGCACTGCACCTCACATTAAGGAAAAATATTAGCAGGGCCAGGAGGTAATTCTGGATAGGGAAGTATAACCAGGGGTATCCAACAATTGCCACGCTTCAGTTGTCTCACATTAAGATGGTAAGGACAGCACCAAGCCCCCCAAAAATTTGCAAACATTCCTGAGGAAGCATAGAACTTAAGTCAATTTATACTGAGATATTTTTCAGCTGACTCAAAGACTGGAAGAATGCATGCTGATGTGGCTGTGAGGAAGAATCCAGGGAGAAAAAAATTGCTTTCTGGCTGTCTGTAAATTTTTGATATTGTGATGAGATTGGATTCAGGTGAGATACAAATCTCAAAGATGTGTATTAAGCCAAGCAAAAACATATTTCGTTTATACTGACAAAAGTATGTTTTTTTCATCTTATCCAAGGCACAAGATACCTAGTATCTCTTAAAGAGGTACTCTGTGCATATATCTGTTCAAATAATAGAAAGTGAAAATGTTCTGTTCATCTTCATTCATATTTAATACGCAATAGATCCTTACAGGTTAATAATTTATGCATGTGATTGAGCTTGTCATATTCTTGTTGTTGATTTTTAGATGCTGTGTCTAATTAAACGCCTGAATGTCACTTGAAGAGTGCACTTTGTTGACAAATAAAATGTTATGATGTTTGGTTGGAAGTTAAAATGTAGCTATTTATATGAAACTGCCTCATCTTATTCATCTTGTTCCTTGGCTTTCCCCACTCCAAATATACTTTATAGTGCCTTTATATTATACTTTACTTTGCATGCATAGAGCAAACGCCATGCATACATTGTAAACAAAGAACTGGTATGAGGCAAACATGAATTGCATGGCTTTGGATGGCTGGTAAAGCTTGATTAGTAGTTGTGCTTTTTAATATTTGATGAGTGTTTCATGATTATTTAAAAAGAATGCAAGAAAAAATCAGGAAGCTTGGGTAAAGTAATGTCTTATATGAATCAAAACTCAGGACAATACCCCCCACTAACCCTGATGACAAAAGGAGTAAGCAAAGCCAAGAAAGAGCTGAGCCAAACTGTTTATTCAGAGTTTTGGTGGCAAATCACAGCAATTGACTCTCTCATCCAAATTCAGAAGCAGTAGGCACTTGTGCTTCAGGTTCCTTAATCCTTTCCAAAATTCTGAAAAGTACTGTGTTGTTTGCTTGCCTTTTCTGATGTCTGAAAATTATTCTCTGCAAATTTAGTGCTGTTGTTTTGTTTTGTTTTTAACGAATCCCATCCTGGTAGGTTTAAGGCTGTCTGTGTCTGTGTGTGTGTGTGTGTGTGTGTGTGTGTGTGTGTGTGTGTGTGTTTACATTTTTCTATGATTGGATTTTGGATTTTGTGTCTTTTGGTTTATTAGACATTACATTTGTGAGGTGAGACTTTTCCACATGTGACTACAGTGTCCATGGGCAGAAGGCCATAATCAGATAGAATAACAGAACCCTGCTTTTCCTTCCTTGTTCACCTCCTTCTGTCCATGCAGCCAGACTTTCAGGTTTCTTCTAGCTCTCCATTATGGTCTCTCCAGTTCTGTCAGTCAGAAGAAAGAGAGAATCAGGTTTCCAACTGCTGTTTGACCAGACCTTCTTCCAAATGTAGTTGCTCTACCTTTAGCTTTAATTCTCTTAGCTTAAAACAGATGGGTTTACTGTTGATTATTTTATGTAATTTTTATAATTATAATTATTATTTTTTTTGTACCACTCCATTGGTTTTCAGGACAAAGAGTAATAAAAAAGGAAAGTTATTAACATGACTACTATAATAACTATTATTATGATCATTTAAAGTAGCATTTAATAAATACAGTTAGGTAAGATGAGTGCCCTTTTACCAAATGGAAGTGGGAAAAAGGTTATGAAAATAGTAGAAATGACCCTCAATTAGTCTACAATTAGCCAGCCCATATTTTGTAGCTGTTGGAGTATTTCCCAGTTCCCACTTCCAAATTTCAGAGTCCAAATTACACATTGTGAACAACAACATTTATGTATTTGAGTATGTATATAAAACTTTCCTTTGACATCCAATGGTACAAGATGGCATATATAAACATCTGAAGCACATATACACATATGTATATACAGAAACATACATTAAGGCTGTACAGTGCTTCAGATTTGAAAAGAAACAAATATGATTTGAGGAGCTGAAACTGATTTTTATTTTTTTGCCTTTGAATCTTAGAATTAGTATTTGAATCTCAGACACTTAATATATAATTATCTTGAATTCCATGCTGATTTTGTCCATTGGTGCCTTGCTCTTTTCATTAATTCTTGGCATTTATATTTCTTTAAAAATTATAATTTCCCTCTTAATATACTTTAATTGCTAGGGAAGTGGGGTGTGGTTTTTAAGTGAACTGAAAATTCTATTAAGTATGTCATCAGCTTTTTTTTTCTGTGATTATTAAATTCATATTATAGTACCGTATTTGTTCTTTATCTCTCCAGTTTCTTAAGATTAGCATTATGAAAACAGTGTGCAAGGACAGATTCTTCCAAGAAATCTATACTATACGCCCATCCTTCCATAAAACAACCAATTCTATCTCACATCCCCTTCCCCCTAAAAACCAGTACAATTGGCTATTGTTCTCTGTTCATTAACACATGAGAGAAAAATCTAGTTTCTGACACTCTGAAGATACCATGGTTGTCAAATGTTTGATTATGGACAGAGTATTAGAAGAGAAAATTGTGCTTCCCACCCCCAGTCAATATTTCATGACATATCTAGGGGACTCTGAATACCTCCCATTTCTTTCCTGTCTGTAATGACTGTTTGTGGAGATTCACTAGCTATTCAGAAAACAATTCTGAAAGACAAGTACAATTTATTCTGTTTAGGCATCTCTGGGACAGTTTCCGTGGTATGAAAGTAATAAACTCTAAAGGAATAGTGAAAAGTTTTTAAAATGATAAAGTTTTAGGTCATTAGGAAAGTATCATAACGAACATAAGGTACTTTTGGCTGCCTGTTGCCTAACTTTGACTGTGATGGGGGAAAATCTGATGTCATTATGTTTCTGGTCCACCCGAAACAGGTGGAGTATTTTCTTCCCCATCAGAGCTTTGACTTGTTGACAGGAGCAACGCCTGAAAGAAATCAGAGGAGCCTCTGATCTTTAAGATCTATTTGCAATAAAAGGGAAACCAGAGCACCCTTTAGAGAAGGGGAGTTGGTCAGCAAGACCTTTGCTATTTCAGATATTCTGACCCCTCTCTCCCCAATATTATCATTCCAGTGAACTGTAAGGAGAATAAAGTTTTCTGAAGCCATTGATAAATCTCAGGACTAACTTTGAAAGGAAGAAATGGATTGGTCGTGATAACAGATTCTCTTAGCTTGCCTAGTTCTGAAACTCTGTCAAAGGGGCTTCTCCAGTAGAGAATAAAGTGATTTCTCCACATACCGGTACTTCTTTTTCCTTTGCCTCTTTTTTTTTTTTTTTTTGGACTTTGGATATGTTTTGTCTATCTCCAGGAACATGAGGTCCTTCTGAAACCAAATATTTTCTCCAATTCTTACCTTCACATATAGTTATAATTCACTTGGTTCTCTTACATGGCTGCCTTGAATATTAAAAATGAAAGTCTGTCATGAAGTCACAGACTTTAATGCATTCTGCAGGATTGTTTACAATAGTTATGTGTGGGAAGAAAGAAACCAAGAAATCATGAAAACAGGCTTTGCATTTTTAAAATTGATTTTATTATAACCTCTAACAAGATCAAGTTCAGTTAAAAGGCACTTGCCAGGCAACATTTTTGTACTTTTATTTATGCAGGGTTTTTTTAAATAATATTTACATATCACTGACTCTACCTAGACTCCCAATAAATTACAAAATATTCACATACGGGTAAAATCACTCCCATCAATACCATAAAACAAAATAACCATACAATAAGAAATCGTCTCCAGACAACTAGACCCCAATCACTTTATAAATTATAAATTAAGATTACACATTAAAAACTGTTGTTGTTTTTTTTCCTGTTTTCCTGAAAATCATCAGCAAGGACACCATCTGGCTCTCTAGATGCCTGAAACATTGCTTCAGCCATAAAGAAATTTTGAATTTCTCTCTTTTTTTATTTCAAACAAATCAATTCATTAAGCTATAATTATTTTTAAGATATTATCAAAGGACAATGGGGAGGGGGAGTAGACTTGTCCTTGTCTAAGCTAAAGTTTGACTAAAACAATCATTCTACTATTTCCCCATCTAGTTCTTCTGATACATAAACGCAGTCCAGCTAGAATCATATTAGGTGTAAGAATTAGCATGGGTAGTGATCTAGTTTCATCTTATGGGCCTCAGTTTTCAATTCAGGAAAGGTTGCCCAAAAAGGCCATGTCATCTGCTTTAGATCTTGAAGTTAGGAATTTACGTTTTGAATAACAAGGTTTATTCTGCTAAGTTTTCACTATGAAAGAAGATAGAAACTTTGATTTTTATCTGGACCTATAAATTATTTTTCCATTTCTTCCCCTAGCTATTTTGATCATATTTTTATTGAAACACATAGCTGACATATTAATATGTTGCTTTCCTAAACCATAACAATAAAAGATACAGGAGACATATGCATACAATAATTGGTTTTTATCTTTCTCCACTTTCTCTTTTGATTTTTCTTCTTCATTTCCCTTTGCCTCTTCCTCTCCTTTTCCTTCTCTCTCTCTTTTTAAAGAAATTGGTCATATTGTCTGACTTACTTGCTATGAATGAACCATTTTCTCAAAGCATCGGAAGATGAAAGTCATTGGGTTTTTTTAATGAAAAGAATTTTCTATTGTAGTTAGGTATAGTACATGCATTTCTATATATCGCCTATATAGAGTCAGAAAAATTCCTGTCTGACTCTAAAATATGCTGTCATTTAGGAGAGACCAGCCTTCTCCAGACATTCACTTTCAGATATTCTGAGTCTGAAACTCTTAGTATTCCAAACAACTATGTCCTTAACCTTTGACCTTCATTCACTGCCACTGGGAATCAGGGATGTTTCCTAAATTAGGCAGCACCCAATTCTTTTCCAGCTCATTACCCCCAAAATAGCTAAGCTGAGTAGGAGGAAGCCATGGCAGTTCTCAGAACAGAAGAAGTAAAAGCAGCAGAAGTAGCAATAATAGCTTTTGTGCTTTTCTACAGACACACAGCTGAGTTGCCTGGAGGTGCCAGCGAAGGTGGCAGTTGGCAACTTGAGAGGTATGAAAAAAGGCTGGGTGGACAGACGGAAGGAAGGCATGACCAGCTGCTGCCACCTGCCACAGAACAATCTATGCTGAGTCTCCCAATTGAGGCTTGCTGGAAAGAGAAGAGGAGAAAGAAGGAAGCACTGCTGGCTATCGTAACAGCTGCCCTAACGCCAATAGCAGAAAACCTTCCATTTTCTCTGTTAGGATGATGACTGCCTGTGCAGCTGAGTGCTGGTAATGCAATGGCCCCAGTGTGTTCTATCTACAACTAGGTTGATTTCTTAGGACAAAAAATTATCCACTTTTTCTTGTGAACCTACTAGATAACAACCCTGCTGGGAGTCCTGGAAACTGCTGATCTGTAGAACACCAGATGGATGAAAACTGATGTAAATAAAACTGACCTTGATGTGGTTCAATGCAAGATTAAATCTTCCTATTTTATGTAAGGTTTTAAATTTCAGTTAAGATGCTTACAATACTGCTTATGCGTGTTTTCCTTAAAAGAAAGCTCATTTACATTTAAGGAGCTTACACCCTAGTAAATATGTTTAGGATTGACAACTCTTTCAAAGTTGCACTATTCTTCATAATGAGTGGATGCTTTGTAAGTATGAATAACAAAATTATGTCACTTGTCATTCCTGGACAAAAGTCAAAACAGGTAAGAGCAATAATAAGATCAGTCCCTAAATGAACTTTTTGGAATCGTATCAGAATTAATTTGATTCCTGGTTTAAATTAAGTATAGGATGGCATAGGGCAGTGATGGCTAACCCTTTTGCCATCGCGTGCCAAAAACGGGGGGAGCACAGTGGGGTCACATGCACATGTCCCACATCCATAATTCAATGCGTCCTTCCCCCCGTACTCCCCCCGCTTTTGGCACGCGATGGCAAGGTGGGCCCGGTAGGCCTGTTTTTCGCTCTCCCCAGGCTTCAGAGCCTTTCTAGGAGCCTGGGAGAGCAAAAAAGCCCTTCCCCACTCCCCCACTCCCAGAAGCCTTCTGGAGGCTGGAAACAGTGTGTTTCCTGACTTCTGGAAGGCCCAAAAATCAGCTGGCCAGCACACACATGCCTGCCGGAGCTGAGCTCGCATGCCCACCGATATGGCTTCATGTGCCACCTGTGGCACCCATGCCATAGGTTCGCCATCATGGGGATAGGGGATGTTTAAACAGATTAACAGAGTTAGAAGGAACCTTATAGGTCATCTAGTCCACCACCCCCCTACTCAAGCAGGAGACCTTATACCATTTCTGACAAATGGCAGTCCAATCTTTTCTTGAAAGTCTCAAGTGATGAAGCTCCCACAACTTCTGAAGGCAAGCTGTTCCATTGGTTGATTGTTCTCACTGTCAGAAAGTTCCTCCTCATTTCTAGGTTGAATCTCTCCTTGGTCAGTTTCCATCCATTATTCCTTGTCTGGCCTTCAGGTGCTTTGGAAAACATCTTGACCGCCTCCTCTCTTTGGCAGCCCCTAAAGTATTGGAAGATGGCTATCATGTCTCCCCTAGTCCTTCTTTTCACTAGACTAGCCATGCCCAGTTCATGTAACTGTTCTTCTTATGTTTTAGTCTCCAGTTCCCTAATCATCCTGGTTGCTCTCCTCTACACTTTTTCTAAAGTCTCCACCTCTTTTTTATAGTGTGGTGACCAAAACTGGATTTATCCTGTTTCTACCATAAAGCCTGTATCTGAAGCTATCAGCAACTTCAAAAGGAGAGGGTGTCTTCAAAGCTGCAACAGAGGGAAAAGGACTGAACTTTCCCTTCTTACGTAGTGGCATCCCAATGAAATCTCCCCTCCTGTACTGCTGAACCTACAACTAATTAGAAAAGAAAACTGATACAGATTAAGAGTGGATTTAAAATGAGGTGCCAAGGAGAGATGACTGCATGGAGGTATCATCTTCTTTTCAATGTCTATTCAACAACCTGAATTAGTGGGAAAAGCGTAGTATCAAGCTCCAATGATAACCAGTATACAAGCCACTTTTCAAATTACTTTAAAAATATTTGCAGGACTCTTTTCAAACTTTACAGTATTGCTTTGATAGCAACAACACTGTAGATACAATTGTTTCCTGTAGATATAATTTCTTTGAGGGCCAGATCAGCATTGTAGTTCTTGTCTGTGGGCCGGCCAGGGGGGAGACGGGATGGACGCCTCCTGCAGCACCCTGCTGGCCAAAATGGGGCACGGGTAAGTGTGTGAGGCCCCCCGTGCCATGTTTTTAGCCTGGATGGCCTCCTACAGCACTCTGCTGGCCAAAATGGGCCATGGGGAAGCCACACAAAGCCCCTCATCAGTGGTGGGTTGCTCCTGTTCACACCGGTTCACAAAACTGGTAATAAAAATTTGTAGTAATTCAGAGAACCAGCAATAACATTGGCTGGCGACGCCCCTGAACCGGTCCCTGGCCCGGTCACTGCTCACTTACCCCACCCACCTCATCAGAGGCTTTTTTAAAAAAACTTTTAAAAGCATTTGTTCTACAACATCTTTGTTGTAGAAAAAAATGCTTTTAAAAGTAAAAAAAAAGCCTCTGATGATCACACGGCTCAGCTGGGATCATCAGAGGCTTTTAAAAGCATTTTTTCTGCAACCTCTTTGGCCGAAGAGGTTGTAGGGAAAAAAATGCCTTTAAAAGCCTCTGGCGATCCCAGCTGAGTTGCTTGATCGTCAGAGGCTTTTAAAGGCATTTTTTTCTGCAACCTCTTAAGGTTGTAGAAAAAATGCTTTTAAAAGTGAAAAAAAAGAAGTTGGCCACGCCCACCCAGTCACATTACCCCCACACACACCAAGCCATGCCCATAAAATAAGCCACGCCCATCTTTGCTATTTCCAGGGTGCCCCACTGGGCAGATTTAAGCATTCCGCAGGCCATATCCAGCCCATGGGCCTTAAGTTTGACACCCCTGATATAAACTAAAGGACATATAAAATCTTAGAAGACGTAGTCTGATTGCCTAAGTAAGTTCCATGTGCTTTTAAAGTAACTTTTTAAAAATCAAATACAATTCTCTGATGTTTAGTTTGAAAAATGTACTTCCTTATATGACAAGTTTTAAACCGGAAGGATTTTTAATGCTGAATTACAAGCCCCTGAAGGTGAGTTAGTAATAAAAATACTGACAGGCTTTTAACTACAGCATCAGGCATGAACAAGACTGCTATTAAATAGCCACATTTTACAATTCTTTCTTTATATATCTTATATTTTTTTCATAAGAATAGACTATGGGTTAAATAGTTAAATCTCTTTGGACATTTTAAAATATTACCGCAGAAATGTTGATAATCATTCCCAAATCCAACCCAATATTTTTATGCAAAAAGTGTACATTCATTTTGGGATAAGACATTTTTATTGGTGTGAGAGGGATGTAATCGCTGCACAACCACTCTGAACCAATTCAAAAACAATTTCAGAACTCTGTGATCTCATGACTTCTGGCAAATCGAGTGATTGACCCATGTGGTTCTGGTTCAGCCCTGATATAAACAGTCTCTTCTCAGAATCCTGCATTTTTTGGTTTGTTTTTGGTTTTTTTGTTTTTTTGTAGTGCTACAGTTCTGCAAATCCAGGGTGGCCCATTCCCCCATTGGTAAGGACTCCATCCTTTGCTTAGCTTCTGAGATATAGCTGTCCCAGAAGAATCTTTGGTTTGAATATGTAGCAGAGAAAGGAGAGGTTGTGGTTACATCAGTTGAGTGGAAACAGTGGCCGATGGAAGTGCCTCTCCAATAAATACAACTTCTTACAGCTTACAATTTATGCATTTTATTTAGCAGGTATCATTCCTTTTTTCCTACTACAGGCACAGTTAGAGGCATTCTAAAAAGCAACTGGTTGCAAAATTGATGACACGATACCATGCTGTCTTCAAATGAGATTTTTAATAAAGAAGGAATGGCAGCTTGGTAGCCAAACAGCCTGATTCTTTACAAACACTCAGAGTTTTGGCAAACAGTCTAAGATGAACAACTTGTATTGAAAACATAAAAAGGAGAGAAAGCTTTGTTGCTTCAAGTTGGATGGGGTATTAACTACATTATTTCTTAAAAACTCATCTTAGCTGGAGAGAGAACATGGATTCACTCATGTTCTCAGTCTCCATGTTCCAAGGTCAAGCTGGTTTCAAACCACTTTGAAGACTTTGGGGGGACATAAAATATGGAACTGAAGAAAAATATTGCTTGAGGAATGCTTGAGGATTTCTGTCTATATTTTCAAGCAAAATTACCTGATTCCTAACAAGTAGGACAATTGAAATATGATTATCCTTAATTTATTTAATGAAATGTTTCTAATCTTTGCTATTTCTTTAAAGAGATACATTGAAGCATCTAGAAGGGCATCTAAAGTTATGGAATAAGTCATAATTTTGCTCCACAACCAAAATGCCATTCTTATGAATAATGTAGCATTACCAAAGTTGGATATAGAGGGGAAACTTAATATTTAGACAAGGGGAAATAACTATCTCAAATACCAGCACCAAACTCAACTGGTCATTTAAAGATCTGGTCAAAAATCTTGATCTTGGATAAAAAATATATCAGATAATAATAATTCTGTCAAGGTATATATATATATATTGTGTTATAAGATTGTATCTTCTATAACTTTGAGTCATTTTCAAGACAGCCTAATGCAACTTGCACTGTGTAAACTTTTCTGGCTAGGTCATACCTATTGAGAAATGGTAATAACTAGGGGATTAGTTAATATCCATCAAATATACACCAGGGCACATTACATGAGTTTTCAATAACAAAGATAATTTAGAAAAACTCAACTCTATACATGGTCCTTTTAGCTGAGTGCAGCCCCCTCCAAGGGAAATCCAATCCTTGAACATGCAAACATTGATCCTTAAGGATTTCGAGATTCAGATTCCATTTACAGTACAGGCCTCAACAATTGGTAAAACTGGTAAGTAATTCAGAATATTGTTTTATTTAATCACTTAATCATGTTTTGTTTTAATTAGGGTCACTATAATACCTTTGGCAACACTGAAGCTCCAAGATGGCTTCGGCCAACCTTATCTTTAAAAGCCAATATTCAGATTCCTTTAAGTCTTTCTCTCATTGGGCTAAGAGAAATCATATCTCAAGCTTTGCCAATGAGATGCTCGTAAATCCATTAACAAACATTATAATTTATATATGTATATATATGTATGTGTAAATGTGTGTGTGTGTGTGTGTGTGTGTGTGTATACAGTATATCTATGAATCACAATTCAGTAGATAATACAAATATCACTGAATGAAATATCATAATGATTAATGAGACTGTGCCATCTGAAAAGGTCCTCATTAGGAATGGATCTGTTGTTGTAACTAAATGACACTGCATTTGTGTATCACAATGTTCCTAGTACTTTATTAGTGTACAGAACATTATCCTTGTAATGAAGTAAATTTCATTTGTTGCATTCTGCTTCCTTATTAATTTGGAAATAAACAATGCATTTTAATACCAATTGAGGTATTTTTATTGAAGTAAGAAAATGTGCACCATTTTTTCTTTGTTTTCTATTTATTGCATGAAATAGAAAAAGAAAAGAATTTTTAAAAAGAAAAATAAAACCACAAGAAGAGAAAGGAAAGAGAATACAAAAAAATAGTGCAGTTTTTAAATAAAGTATTAAACCTTGACACATAGTATTAATCAGTCTTTTTATTAAGTTACCAAAGACCTGATTCATAACAGAAAGCAAATTTATGTCATAAATCCAAGATTCTAAATATATCTCTTCCTATTCTAAATAGTCTCTCTCTCTTTCTCTCTCTTTCTCTGATCTATGCTGGGTTTATCTGTAATTCTTCATATATTAGTCATTCCAACATTTTGATATTTCACATTCATATGTTTAAATTATACTACTTTAAAAAAAAATTCTATGGATATTGAATCAAAATGGAAAATTGTGGGGCAAGTCTGCATCAGATGTATACATATCCCATTTATCTTTTTACATGTTGAAGCTGACAACCAATCTTTTATAAACAGAATCTGAAATTAGTTTATTACATGAAACATTCTTAACATTCTTTAAAAAGTTTAGACATGTTAATATTGGATATTCCAATTGTAATTATCTCAAAGTTCATCATGTGACTAAGAATCAAAAATGGACTTTCATCCCCTTATCAATCAAATATATTTTGTTGTAGCCTTCATGCTGAAAGTGTAGAATTGTATAATTAAAACAGGAATCAAGCTTCTGCTACAGAAGCAAAGTGATCTATCTATCTATCTATCTATCTATCTATCTATCTATCTATCTATCTATCTATCTATCTATCTAAACTAGCTATTTTACATGGTTCCCATCTTATAAATCGTAACCTTCATTGGCTCACAACAACATACAAAATAATAAAACTCAAAAAAATTAAAACCAGTATATACAACCAAGGCACCATAACATTCCGATTCCAGATACACATGTAGCTGGGCGACCACAAAGAGATGGCCAAGAAGATCATTTTTTAATCATTCCGGTAATAAATTTTAAACACTTGGATTTCATGGAGAAATACAAGTCAGAATAAAAATCAGAAACGTTAAATACCTAGTCTTATCATTATCTAAATCATAATCCAGAAACATGTAATATACCATGGAGTCCTTGGTGTTCTCCAGGCTTCTTTTTTTCATGCAGATGTTTCATTACCCAACTAGGTAACATCTTCAGTCTAGTGCTGAAAAAGTTACTTAGCCAGGTACTGAAATACCTGGATGAAAACAACCAAGCTCAGAGACCACCAAGGACTTCAGAGTTCAACCTGAGCAACATGAATTCTCTCATTAACACATAGAAATTTGTCTTCAGTTACAGCAGATTTGCACCCAAAATATCCTTTGATTGTCTGATAAGACAGGGAAATGGTTGTAAAATCATAAAAAATCATTTCTGTTGAATTCCACAAGATGTCTTCGAGTATGAAGAAGTAATTCCACTTGTAATAACCCTGCTCAAGATATTATCATGCAATACTGTAGTCTATTTAATAAAAAGAATCTTTTGCCAAAACTGATTCCAAAACCTTGAACTTGCCGTAGCAAAAGCTTTTTCTCTATCTATTGGATGGATCAATTCCAAGTATATCTAAAGTATCTAAAATAATAATGAAGTATTATCTAAGGCTTATTGTCTTTTGATAAAATGAGATTGCACAGGGCCAAGATGGATAATTTAAGGTAATGTCATGTGTCATCTATATACCAGGGCTTTTGTCAGCGTTTTTGCAACATCATTTGAAATACATTGGCTGATATTTTGCACAATCAGCAGAATCATCGCTAGCCTTCAAAATTATAGTGATATAAGCTTCAGTCAAGGGAGTTTAAAAAAACTTTATTCATAAAACATAAAACATAAACAATATAGGATATATATCTTATACCACTCAATTAGATAGCTGCCAAGACCAGGAGCTTTTTCTGTTTGTATTGATTTAATATTATCTATTATTTCCTGAAGAAATAAAGAGGCAGCTAGATAAATACTTTGATCATGTGCAGTTTTTGGAAGGACTATATTATTTTAAAAATGATTAATTTCTTCCTTAGTAATTTTTTACTCTGTCTTACAAAGTCAGATATGAAAACAAAACAAAATGCTGATTTATTAAATCAATTGTTTCAATTGAGATTCAAAATAATTTACAGGACTTCCCCCATCTTCCCAATATTTTTGATTTGTGCCATTCAGTGAATATTCTATGACAAGTGCATAGGGGAAATTAAGCTAATATTTAGCACTGTATTCAAGATTCCCTTTATTTTCTCAATCTTCTTGTTTAATAGAATATTTAAGTAGCATCTTGAAAAACAATGTCTTTTTCTTATAATTATTTACAATTATCCACTATTACTTATACCTTAATCACCTTTCAACTGGACTGTTGCCATGTGCTGAACAAGGGGCTTTCCCTGAAGAGCTTGGACACTTCAACTGGTCTGGAATGCAGAGCCTTGGGTAATGACAATATCTCTGGGTTTACAGCTTTATTTCAAGAACTGCACTGGTCACCAGTGAACTTTGAGGTGTAATTCAAATTTCTGATTGTCATCTCTAATACTTTTCATAGCTCAGGGCCTGACTATTTTCAGGATAGTTTTCTCCCCAAAAAATTTTTTCTGCTTCATAAGATTTAGTAGGGTGGGTTCCCTACATGTTCACTCAGTTAGAGTCTGGCAACTTCAGGGACCATGAAAACACAATTTTTCAGCTGATATCCCATTCCTCTGGAATCGTAACCACCCCCCTCTGTGTGTGTGTGTGTATCTGTCTTTCTCTCTCTCTCTCCCTACCTCCCTCTCTTATCTCCCCTCCATACACACGCTCATATACATAAACACAAGATTCATATCCATATCTATGTCCATATGCATCTTCCCTCTGGTTTTAAGAAACTAGTGAAAAACTGACTGTTGCATAGACAAAGGAGGCTGGTCTGAAGGTTAGAACTGTCCCACTCATGTTATTGGGTTCTATATTATTGTTTTATATATAACCCCTAATTTCAGGGGAATGTTTTCTAATTGCTGATTTTTTTACATATCATTGTATGTATGATTTTAATTCCAATTATGTTGCTCAGAATTAGCAAACTGTAGAAATCTATGAGCTCTGCAAATAAATAAGTAAATCTGCAAAGATTGTGTAGTTCTCCATAGCCCATTTCTATAGAATAGTTTACACTTATATGGACTGACATCTTCCTGATGAATATCTACAGGGCTATAAAAACATGGATCTTCAATAGAGCATTTGGAGGATATTAAGTTTAATATCTGCTTTTGATAGATTGTGCCACTATTGTACCACTTGTTAGTTTTCTATGCTTTTGCTTATTTCTTGAATCATTCATTGAAGTTGCTAGAACGGTATAATTCAAGGGACCGCATGCATCAAAGACTGCAAAACTTTACAGATATTAATACAGACATATGTTATAGCAGTTAAAGGTCTAGACTAGACCCTCTAGAAAGAGCCAGGTCACAGTCCTTCCTCTGGCATGGAAGCTAGCAGTCATTCTCTTTCAGGCTTAGTAAAAAAAAAAAACAATTATCTACTTAATCCACACTAGAACAGCATGATAGATTATGGCTCATAACCTTCAATAAATAGATTTTCATCCTGAAATGGTTTGATTTGAGAAGTCCCAGTGGCAGAGTGAATAGAGTGCAGTACTGCAGGCTATTTCTGCTGACTGCTGACTGCCTGCAATTTGGCACTTCAAATCTCACCAGGCTCAAAGTTGACTCAGCCTTCCATCCTTCTGAGGTTGGTAAAATGAGGACCCAAATTGTTGGGGGCCACATACTGACTCTGTAAACTGCTTAGAGAGGGCTGTAAAGCCCTGTAAAGTGGTATATAAGTCTAAGTGCTATTACTAATTGCAGGCTAAGAGTTCAGTCCTGACTGTTTCAAGGCCATCCTTCTGAGGTTGTTAAAATGAGGACCCAGATAATTGGGGGGAATATGCTGACTCTGTAAACCGCTTAGACAGTGCTGTAAAGCACTGTGGCATGGTATATATAAACCTAGTGCTATTGCTATTGATTCAGTCATCATCATCAATACACATAAATTCCAAGTTAAAAATTGGAAAACAGTAATGGCAGGCCAAATAAGATGTTCATTTTATTAGGTTGTTGTTCACTTGGATTGCATTGTTTTGGTTTTGCTATTTGCCATCTGGAACCCATTGGGAGTGGGGTTGCTCAGAAATGTTGTAAAAAACAAATAAGGGAGGAAATAGATCGAACTTCTTTGGGAATGGACTTGCTTGTTCAGCATAAAGTCATAGACTGGTTGCAGCAAGAAGAGTTGATTCAGATAAGTGTTTCCACTGAGAATTGCTAATCGCGCCAAATTAGCTATTATGGCTAACTGCTGTATGACTAATATGCTCAATCCACAGAGACTGGTGACTGCTTAATACAGCTGTACTATGGTATGCATGGAGATTGAAGAGAGAAACTAGCTTTAGCCTGATCCTTTTGAAATTAGAAAGGCTGAAACAATGCTTTGTGGCATATAAAATACAGTCAAAGAAAACAACAGAAATGTGAGATACTACCATACCTAGACAGAAAAGAAAAATAAAATAAAATCCAGGAGACCATTAAATAATTACAAATATGTATAGGAATCCTAATATCCAATGATACATTTTTTTGTGAAAGGTTTTCTTTGTCATTGAGCAAAGGTGTTCCAGTATTTCTATCTCACTAACCTTGCTATCAGTATTATTCCAGTATTTCTATCTCACTAACCTTGCTATCACTATTGCGATAAGCATATGAAATAATTGTGTTCACATCTGAACCTATTCATTATACCAATCTTCCTCCTCTTATTCTTTCACAACTATTACTATTAAATATAGGTGTAATGGCTTAAGGGTTAAAGACGCTGAGCTTGTCAGCTGGAAAGATTCAAGACCCGAGCTCTGTGCAGTGGGTGAGCTCCCTTTACTTGCTCAGCTCCTGCCCACCTAGAAGTTCAAAAATATGCCAATGCAAATAGATAAATAGATACCACTTCAGTGGGAAAGTGACAGTGTTCTGTGCACCTCGGCATACAGTCATGCTGGCTACATGACCATGGCAGTGTCTTTGGACAATGCTGACTCCCTCTGCTAAAAAATAGAGATTAGCACTGCCCTAGAATTGGATACAACTGGATTGGGAAAGCTTTTACTTTTACCTTTACTATTAAATAAATATAACCAGATTCCATACAGTATATTTTGGACAAGGAAAATAATTTATTACAGTTCCAAATACAATATTTTTTAGCTAACCAAGTACTTATTTTAATAGGAAGCAGAAGTCATAAATATAACATTGGTCCATTATATGGTTTCTTTTGTAAGATCACTAGTTCTATGCAGATGTTTGCACAGCCAGTGCTTGGAGAATTTTCTTTGAACAGAGATTTTGTGCAAAATGTGCAATCAATGCACAGAGGTCCAAAATCCACTGGGGCAACAGTGAAATTTTAATATTGTAAATTGATGTACTTCAGTAACATTTTTATGGGCCTGTTGAGCCTTTCATTCAAGTAGAGAGAAATCCTGCTAAGTTTGCTTCTGTTTCTCATTAACACAATATTTCCGTTTGAATAGGCAAAAAAATTGTTAGACATATCCATAAAACATTTTTTTAATGCATGTTCTTTTCCTCTCAGAAGTACTATTTAAGATTGTTGGAGGGAAGGGGAGAGACAAGATCAAGATGATCTGAGGATCTCTTGCATACTATACAAAGTTTGTGTTGCTTAAGATAACCACAGACAATATTCTGCAATACTGTACAATACAATACAGTATTTGTTTATTCTTAAGGATATATAAGTAAAACTCTTTGTGTGATTGCACTCAGGCAACACCTATTAATATGGCCAATGGAGGTGGAAGATCAGAAACATTTTGATCAAGTATTTTCACCAGAATGGCTTGTTAATTTTGAAGGAACTTTAGGTGAGTTGTGAAATTGTTGAAACTGAATCTGAAAATGAGGTATGCATGTATTCTTCTCTGTAAGTATCTATAGATGTATGTATTCACAGAACATATATGGCCACTCCTCTTAACCAAATTCCTGGGTGGTTAACAAAATCAGTATGTAAAATAAACCAGTGTAAAAGTCAGAAGGCAATACATAATTAAAAATGATGTGGCTCCTCCCAAAACTGTCTCACATCACAAAACTTACACTGATCTTCTAACATCTGGCTCCCAGTGCCTAATTGAAAAGCAAGACTTCAAGACTTTCCTGAGGACAACAAGAGGCTACCAGAGTTTCAAGGGGCAGCTGTTCCAAAGGGCAGGTGCTGTGATAGAAAAGACACACTACATGGATGATGTTATGTCATTGAAGTGACTCAGAGCATTTGCACTATAACAAATCGGAAGACAGAAACCAGAGACCACTGGAAACAGACAGTGTCTCAAGTAACCTGCCTCTGTGTAATGTAAGTTTTAAAGGTGACAACCAGCACCTTTGTTGGTATAAAGTTAAATATCATTGATGTTGACAATACTGTAGGAGTGCAAAAGGAGCAACCATGAAAATCCAATTTTGGTGTATTTACTGTTATAAATACAGAGAAATGCAACAATGGAATTAAAGATGCTTTTAATTACTTGATGTTTGCACTGATTACCCAAAGCAAAATGGTGCAGCTGAATTTTAGCAGCACAATCTGGAAAGCCCTGGTTTTGAAGAGGAAGCTACCATACTTAGTGAAAACTTTATGTGAAAGTTAACAGCTGTTCTGGGGGAGAGAAAGGTAATATGCCCAAGCAATCATGGGTAAATAATACAATAACATTTGAGAATGGTGTTGAAAGTGGGTGGGATTACATGTCTGTCTGGATGAAAAAAAGATTTGAAGAATTGTCTTAGATTTTTAGCAAGTATATTCTATTTTAGAGCTATTATATTATTCACTTAACATAAAGTAAAACGATGTCATTAATTGTCAACAGTCATGGACAGATGGAGTTCTGAAGGCTACGAAAATAGACTTAGGTCTGGATGTATCCCTGGGATTGCAAATTATTAGCCTCACCAAGCAAAAGGATAACATTACATCCAAACACAGTATTATGCATAGTTTAAACATATTCTGTATGTGGCTGAAAAGCAAAGAGATTTTTGATATACGCTATCCAGAGTCCTAAGTTATTAGTTGGGAGACCTTATAAATTATTTTAAAAAATAAAAATAAATTTAAACATCTATGAGTTTTGGTGGACATCTGATACATTAAATAATGCATTAAACAATCAGTTAACCTACACAGTAATGCTGTTCTCGCTTAAAGCCCAACCACTAAACCCAGTCAAATCTCACTGGTTCTAGCTACACAAAATCACACCATCAATGTTAGACACCACTATCTGGGAATCTAAAGTTCTCATGTATTTTTCTCCGAGAATACCTTGTATCCAATGAGTCCTTGCATTAAGACAGTATTGGCAACACTTCATAATACCATTAGCTCCTTCTCCATCATTTAGACAAGTAGCAGAAAATGAAGCTTATCTACTTCAGCCAGACCTTCTAAAACAAATGATTGTTTTTTAACTAATGGGGGCTATGTATGCAAAACAAATTGATGTTTAGGTTTAGGCATTTCTAGAGCACAACCAAATAAAATAAACCTGTTGGGTCAATTGTGAGTTAGGATCAGTTGAGAGATTCTACTACATTAACATACTCAATGATAAATTAAGCAGGTTCCACACAGAGCCAGCCAATACATTTTCCATCTTCTGAAGCATAATTATAAATGGATTTAAACTGCTATTATTATTATTCCTAGTTGTACAATATTAATAATATCAGTATTCACATTAAGCAAGTTTGTAGTGTTAATTTTGTTCCTTCATTTCCTTCCTTCTAATAAATAGATTTATGGCACCTTTGAGATATATGTTTATATTATATTAGAACCTAAGAGAATAAGGATCAGAACTGAGTTGAATTTCTGTCTCTGCTATAGATTTGCTATCTATCTGGCTCATTCATGAGATTACCAATTAAAGTTATAGACTGAAGGCAATGGGCCTCATCACTTTAAACTAAGTATTTTCTTTCAGATGTTTCATGCATTGCAGCCTATAGACAGAATAGTGTCTCAGTCCATCAACTCTCTATTCTGCCCTGAGAACACATCGGGTGGGAAAACCCTGAAGTACAAAGCTTCTAGATTAATATAAAAGGGGCTTGCCTTCTCTTGGTTTATCCATTGTGGCCTCTATTCCTGAAGAAGACATTCTGGAAGGTATATTGAACTCAACTGTCTCCAGGGAATATTCAGGATATTGGAAGAGCTGTTATTTACTTCTCTCCAAGTGCTCTCTAGATTTATTTGTGTACTTGTCACTAACAGCAGGATGAAGATGTTATACGAGAACTCTCTTCTAATTCCCAGCTTAAACACATGTATAATGAGGCCACATCAACTCTTAAAAATGTTAAGTGCAGTATTCCAATCTAATTTATGTTCTAATGAAATACCGAATATTGGTCCCTAATTACGTATAGGAAGACTACCAAAACTATGGTGATGATAATTAAGCAAAGTAAATCATAATTATTTATTAATTATTATTTTATCCATAAAAACTAAATACCCAACTCTTGTAACTTGGCTACCAGTAGGAAGACCGCTAAAAAGAACATGCCTATAACTAAGCAAAAGAAATCATTAAAATAAAAGCACCAGTCTGGGAGAAAAACTTTTTTAGAAAGGAATGAGGCAGTTGGGAAAATAGTAGGAAATAAAAATGGAAGGTGATTAGCTATCTATGTGGCACAGGGACAATGATTCAATAAAGTAATGATATCATTTGAGAAGAAGTTAATAAAACTTTCTTATTCCCAGCCTCAGTCAGTATATTGCTTTATATGATATGAAAGATGCTGACAGTTGAATTCTGATAACCATGAAACATGCCGGTGCAGAGAAGGGAAAGTGAAATGTTAAAAGTCTTTTTTTACCTCATTATTGTCACCTAGCAGACAGCTAACTATAGCAATTAAAGTCTGAAGGCAAGAGCCTTGAATGAATTTCATCTAAGTAACATTAGAAGTAAGAAAATTCCAAAAAGCAAAATATCGGAGTGCCCATTTTTAGGGGACAGCTCAGTGTTTGTTCCCTTCCTTTCCAGCACCGATTCTAGAAGCCTGAGAATCAGGTCTTCATGACAGAAGCAATTTTGTGAGAGTTCAGTGTCAACCATTATTCTGGGCTGGCTTCATTTGCCTCAATAAGAGCAGGGCACAGTCCATGTTCTTCTATTACCCATGTGTGCTGTATTCTTGAGAATCAGTCTTGACTCCTGGTGACTACCTGGATAAGTATGCACAAGTCTTTGCATGTTTTTTGCTAACATTTTGAGAACTGGTTTTCTACTGTCTTTTCCTGAAGGTTGGGAAAGAATGATTGATTGATCCAAAGTCATCCTGTTGTCTTCTGTGTTTAAAGTAAGACTAGCACTTCTTAGTCTGGTGTGTGGCTGCTAGAAAGTAGATCTCCCTATTATCTTTACCAATACATTTTATTCTGTATTACATGCTTCTTTCAAAACTAACCAGCAAAAAAAATCTTACATTCTGTGCATTCTTCACAGAAATGTTATTATTCCCCTACCCCATCATATTTTCTCAATTGGAAAACAAGTTTTGTTTGACCAATCATTATGACAGCCAGAAAAAAATACAACTATACAACAAGTAGTGGGTTTCAAAATTTTTTACTACCGGTTCTGTGGGTGTGACTTGGTGGGTGTGGCTTGGTGGGCATGTCAGGGGAAGGATACTGTAAAATCTCATTCCCACCCCAATCCAGGAAAAGGTTACTGCAAAATCCCCATTTCCTCCCAACCAGCTGGGACTTGGGGATCTTGCCTTTATTCATTCTAGCCAACAAAGCTTTAGAAATATATATCATTTCATAAAAAAAGAAGCAAATAAATAAATGCTGTGATAATAGCTCTTGAGTGGGTAGGCCATATTCCAGGCTCTGCTTTTAAAAGGATAGAAGAAGCCTAATTTGGGCTTCAAAATTTTGTTTTAACATTAAGGAACATTAACACCAAGGAAGATGTTCAAACCTATCTAAAAGGGACACACACACACACACACACACACAGCAAAATTAGCTGTTGTAGTCAAATAGCTGAGGCTCTAGTGTGAAAGCTTGGACTCTCACATATCTTCTGGCAAAAGACTACTGGGTGTGATCCCATCTCCTGCTTTTGGGTAACTGCTTCCCATTGCTTCTACCCATCACTCCTGGTGTCTTCCTTCTAGGTACAGCATGTGAGAAAGACAGACATTCACAACCTGTGATGCCTTTCAAACAACTTATTTTTTAAAAAAATACAAACACTGAAATAATTACAGAATCCCACTTCTTATCTGGAGGATTTAACTCTTCTTTTCCCACCTTCGGAGACAGATAATCTCACACAAGAAAAAAAAAAAAACGTGTAACCACCACATTTTAAAAAAACTTTATTGATGAAAGAGAATCTGTATCAGGGAAACTGTAGCTCATTTAATAAAGAAATTAGTAAAAACTGTAATTACACACAATTTATGAATTTGCATGGAAAAATAAAAAACAGAGTATTTTCAACAATATCACATGGAAACTAAGAAAGCAAATAGTTCTAGCTAGATTTTTAACTATTTCTACTCACTCAGCAAAATCTGAAGATATCTCTGTGTCATTTTTCTAGATGTCTTAGTTTTTTGGAAATTCCAAATTTTAATCAGAGCTGGTTGTTAGGAATAAATGCCATCTTTGCCACCCTCATCCTAGTTAGCCTGGCATCGCAGGGGTTAAACTGTGCACCTCAGTCCTCCTCCCCCTCCCATGACCCCTCTTACCTGTAGCCACGCCTTCGGGGTACTTAAGGCCGATCCAACGTGCTCCTCGCGTTGTTGTTCCTGCACCTGTAAGAGGTAAACATCTATTAATAAAGAATGATTTGATATAAACTCTAAGTTTCTTCGAAGTTATTGGGTCATCCATCGCTCCTCACTTAACCCTGGTGGGAGATGGTAAACTCTAATTTGTTTGTTTGTTTGCTTATATCTCACTTTTATTGTTCTTATAAATAATTCAAGGCAGCCAACATATCCAACATACTTTCTATTTTCTCCACAATAACAATCCTGTGAGGTTGATTGGACTGAATGACTGGCCCAAAGTCATCCAGCTGTCTGCTGTTTTCTAGCTTGTTACCTTTCCTTTCCAGCCTAAATAAAAATTTCTGTCCCTTAATTTTAAATAGACCAACTTTTTTCTGCAGCAGAGGTTGTTGCAATTTGATTTTGTACCTAATCAAAAGCCATGCCTTAATCATAGATGTGGATTCCATCTGAAATGATGAGATGACTCCTAGAATATATGCTGGCTGAAAAAACTGTATTCACAATAGCAGTGAATTTCACCTTAAGTTTCCCTAGCAAATTTATTTATTTATAAAATTCATTGGCCACCCATCTTACCACAGGGTAACTCTGGGTGGCTAGAGTTCTGTAGATTCAAGGCCAATAGTACAACTGTATGTCAAACAAATGAAATTACCATTAAATACTTCATATATTTCTATCTTTTTTCTTCTGCTCTTGATATTTGTGAGATTTCAATTTTTTTCCCAAGCACAACCCACTATTCATGTTCTCTAAATCACTTACTTCAATGCTATTTTTGACAAGCCTTCCTTTTTCTTTCAATTGGGTCCCTATGGCCTTTTTTAAAATCACGAAATTATTTTAATACTCTGAGGAATGGTATATTGAGTGTGCTTTTCTAAACCAATTTGATGAGTGTTGAAAGTATGAGTTTGTAAAATGATTGCTAATCCTTAAAGGCTTCAGACTTTCAGTAATATTTTATATAGTTTTAAAAGATCTGGCATGTTTGCTTTTCTTGTAATCTCATAAGGAATCTTATAAGTGTATCATATTTTCCAAAATGAAGCTATATTCACTTTGCTTGCCACTTTCCCATTTCAACTCATTCTGTTCTATTCCCCCTAATGTGATTTCTAACTTTGCATTTGCAATCACCCTCACTTTCATTTTCATTACAAAACTGGAAAGTCCAAGGTAATAGCCACCAAAACTATAGGAATTTTCTTATAATTCCTTTAAAAACAAACTTAATCATGAAGATGCATGAGTACTGTTAAATAGGGCTTAGCCATTCCCCTTATACTAGAGATATCGTTTGTCTATAATATCTCAGAGTGCAATTTTCCCTATTCTCTGAGTGTGACTAATTTCTAGCATACAGTACTAAAAAGCCAGGAGAATACAGAACATGAGCATCTTTATATGGAAATGTTTTAAAACTAGCAACTAATCTCTCTTTTCTGAGAGCGGTTGATTAATATAGGCATCAACCATTTCTACTGCCATCACTAACATGAATAAAGCTGCATGTTTTGGTCTTAGAGAGGATGGTTGTAATATATTGACTAGCGACCCCCGGGGGAGAGCCTTTTTGATGGGTCACCCGCCCTCTGGAATGAATTGCCCCCGGAGATACGTATGATCCCCGACCTACATACCTTTCACCGTGCCCTTAAGACCTTACTGTTTCAACAGGCTGGGCTGGATAAATAATGAATTTTAATGGGTGTTTTAGATTTTGAGTTTTTAATATAGGACCAAATTATTTAATATGTTTTAATCTGTTTTTTAAATTTTGTGATATATGTTGTTTTACTGTGGCTGTGCACTGCCCTCAGGAGGTGAGTCCTTCAGGAGAAGGGCAGTATAAAAATTCAAATAATAAATAAATAAATAAATATCTTTAACATATTTTTTAACTCTTTTGTGCAACCTCTTCGGTATTGTTCATTTCTATCACTGTGAAAGTAGAAGCAGAATTCTAATTCCATAATGTTATCCAAAAATAATGGCACATCAATGAAAGATATAATTATATCAATATGCCTTGTGGATTTTATCTTTAATATTTACTCTTCCTATTTTCCCATTTTGGCACTCTTATTCTGTTTTTCCTTATTCTATTTAAAACCTGAGTAAGATATTAAAATAAAATTTTGATTGTATTTACAACCACCACGTTTACTTATTTATATCTCTTTTTCTTTGTTGGTTTTCTCTTTCCTTTTTTCCCTTACATTTTATTTGAGCAGATATTTTTGTATAAGACCTTTAAGCACAACACTTTATGTACTGCTTGAATTAAAACTCTGCAGGAGTCTTTTAAATTTCTTACTGCAAAAGGTTCTTGAGTTATTTTGCAAATGAATACCTTTAGAGGTTTTATTACAAATCTTTTTACTACCAGCTTGGCTAGTGCTCCAAAGTTTCTTATTTTTTAAAAAAAATCTTCATAAGTACTTGACTCCAAAAGTAATAACAGTTTTAAAATATATCATACACATTTTTTTCAACATTTCAACATTTAATTTGTAGAGTATAAAGTATAACAATTAGAAGATATAAAGTACAACCAAAACTATACCATTGCTAATATTATAAAAATATACAAACCTAGTAATTGACGCTTTAGGGAACTAAAATTATATCCATAAAATAATAACATACAGCAAGCTCATTCCTTTAACTCAGGGATCCCCAACCCCTGGGCCTCAGCCCACTACCAGGCCACAGCCCATTTGTAACGAGGCCTGCCTGAGCGGTGGACGCTTATTTGTTTATTTATTTATTTATTCAATTTATATGCCGCCCTTCTCCGGAGACTCAGGGCCTCTTACAATGCGTTAAGCAATAGCCTTCATACTTCTGTATATACCTGCTTAGTAGGGCTTTTTATAGGGCTTGCGCTCATAGACATCCTTGAATGAGTGACAGGCATCCGTCACTCAGACAAATGAAGCTATGTGTCCGCATGTGCCCCTGTATCTCCCACAAAATATCTCTTCTTCCTCCCCCCTGCACTGGGCCACTAACCTAGAAAGGTTGAGGAACACTGCTTTAACATTGTTAAAACTAGCCACATAGACCATCTATCGTCCATCTTCTCAGTTGTAATTATTTAATTAAATATTTAATTAAGAATATTCATTTTCTGATTTAATAATGAATATAAATAAGTGGATATTCTATCAATATTAATTATGGTTTAGATATTACTGTCACAAGTATTCTAATTATTTAACCTGTTCTTTAAAATTAAATACAGTAGGAATGAATTAGATCCAGAAGGACTCCTAAACCATAGTCCTTTTCCTTCAAAGAGAGTGCTTGACATCCAAGGAAAACAAGAGATAATCCTGATGTAGAAACAGCAATTCTGCCATACTTGAATTTAGTTCAACCTATCCCCTTCCATCCAGACCCTTACATCTTCCAGGCTCCAAGATAAGATATTGATGGCCTCTCCTCTGCAGACTGGGATGGTAGTATAAATGTCAGTATAATCAATACACTGATAATATTGCACCAACAACTCTTATATCACCTCTTCTAATTGTTTCTCAGTGTTTCTCAACAATAACAACTTCCCAAATTTCCCAGCCACCTTGCTGAATTCTGCAGGTTGAATAAATCATTGCCAGCTAGTAAAGCCAAAGGAATTCAATAATATCTGTAGCTTGGTAAATTCTAGAAAACCGCAGTAGAAGGATGCTTTTATGCTTTTATGCGTCTAAGAATATACATGCAACCATCCATCTATGAAGACCAAGATGCCTTGCTATGGATAATCTACCATTGAACATTTTACAGTTGTTAAAGTTTATTATTGAACAGCGATAACATCAGACAGATTTTTTCCCTAACTGCTTTTAAATCAGTGGATGAGAGCTGTTGCTGAGTAAATGAGCACAGCATGAAACAGACTAAAGCCTTAAGCAATGCATAATAGTTTGGGAAACAGGCTTTGGAAGTAAGAATAGGTTTGTTGCAACGGCAGGTCCCTGTTCTGAAATAATGGAAGTAAACTGTTAGATAAAAGTAAACTGAGCATCACCATGTCATTCTGTTCACAGATCTCTTTCCCAGGTTACTAAATGATTATGAAAGAAACAAGAGTGCTTAATGCTTAGGTTAAGAACTGCAGTAATTGCTTCTAAGCTGTCATGACTACATATTTATGATAATTTATTTCCATGGAAAAACTGGTCCATTATTTCTTTGTGTAAGGAGTATGCTATTAAAACAAAGGGGCCTTCTCCAAAGAAATGTGGATTGCAGCCTTAAATTAGATTCTAGTTCTGTCATTAGTGTCATTAGGAATAAATGGTCAATGCATCTTCCCTTTTAAAATAGGTTTCCTGCCATCGCCACCAAATTAAATTAGAAAGGAAAAAAAACCTTATATTTTCATAAAATTTAAAGAACAACAATGACTTAACAAAGTGTTTCAAATCCAAACAGCAGTGACAAGTTGCCCCACAGAAGAAACTATGATCAGGATGACAATATGAAGTCAACATAGAATACTTATTGTAAAGTCCAGAATTGTCCACAGTAACTTTCAAAACACTTGGAAATAAAACTAGGTATTTACAGTTGTATAACTTTTGAGGGAAATACAATAAATATAACGGTGCCCAAGAAAACATGTTTATTGCACCAAAGTTTTAAAACACTGAGGTCCAGGTGGGGTTGGTTACTGTTTCAATAAAAGAGATCATCTGATTTATTCACTAGAACCTTACAAAATATGTTGGCATGGTAATGCTTAAATTTCAGTAAAGTGCATCTGGGATTCTGGAAGAAATTCTTGCTGCTGTAAATGTGTGAACCTAAGTTAAAGTACTCTGGTTCACCTGATTGACAAAAAGCAAGGAGTAGCCATACTGGAAATAAAAATAATATGATTTCCAGTGGGCTGCATATCTATAGATATGCCAGTTTAGTGCCGTACCTAGTAGTAGGAGTTTGGTACAGTTCAATGACTTGCAAAATATCCTTATTTGTCCCATTTTTATTTTCTTCCTATCCTTTCTCTTTCTTTCTATCTGTCTCAGCTATCTGATGTCACACCACCAGTCTTTTCATTCATGATGTACTTTATAATCATTCATAGAGTGATTTTTCTCAATGTCTTTACTTTTAACAGATTTCATATATGTTTAGAATATAGCTTTTTTGTTCAAATCCGTAGTTTGCAGAAAATATTTTCAATCAAATGTTTTTTTCACCATCCAAGCTAGCCAGTTGCTGGACACTTGCCATTCACTTATTTCTCTCTAAATAACCAATCATTGAGTTTCTTATCCTCAGAGGTTTCAGCGACCTGTGAATTAATAACTGAACACTTCAAAGAAATAAAAGCAAATTGTTGGAATTCACTTTGCATGCATAGGTTTTACACATCTATAAATCTATGGACCACAAGGATCAATAAGTATAGACATAATTAGCAGAAGGCCTCTGCGCTTTCATCTCCTCTGCTATTTTTTTTCAACAACAACAAAAAAATCTTACTTTGCACGTCTTTCGGAAAATACTTCCTATAGCTCCAGTCTCTTTCAGCCTTTTTATCCTATAAGAATCATTCAAATAATTTTCAGGTCTCTCATATATATATAATTCTGTGAAGGTTTTGCATTTCAGATATTCCCTGATTTACTCTTTCTCCAAAATGTAGGAAAGGATACTACATACTCCTAGCTGAAGACAGACTTTAGTAACAGTGTTTCCTATCGCCATGTAGTTTCCTAAATAAAACTTATCTTGTTTTTCTTTCATGCAGATACCAGTTTCGAGAGTACTTTCTTATAGAAGTTATTTTCGTTAATGTCTTCCAACTGCATAAAGCTATCTGCTATACAATATAAATAAATTTCTGTCCTCTGAAAAGACACCCATGGCTCTCACATTTACTATTGCAAATGTATTGTGTATGTTTGTTTATAAGATAAGACTGATTATTTAATAAAGTCTTAATAAATCTACTGAAAATCTTCAATAACTCTGTCTTAATCAAGATGTTAGGTCTGCATCAGAGCGCGATGACTGAGAAGACAATTTACTAGCAAATCTAAGAAGAATACCCATACAACACAAGGTCCTGGTTGTATTCTACTGGAATTTTCATTTTCTCTTACCTTCTCTCCAGTATGGATGAATAATAATGTGTTTGGTGTCCATACTAATTTATTAAAAAATAATAATAAACAAAACAGGTGTTAGCCCAACAGATAGACCAGACCAAGAATCAATTTCATTGTAAGGATTAAATTATTTACATTGAGATTGGCTATAATAACAGATACTGTAATTGTTAGTGAATTACAAAAGCAGAATATACATGCTGATACGGAAAGCTGTAAAATTATATTACTCTGTTGTGCTGTTTGTTTTTTCTATTTGTTTGTAGAACAGTGTTTCTCAATCTTGGCTATTTTAAGATGTCTGGCTTCAACTTCCAGAATTCCTCAGCTAGCTGCAAAACTCTGGACATCTTTAGATGGAAGCAAGGAATTTGGCTTTTCTGTATCAGATAAAATCTCATAGAGTTTGGAGAGCAAGAGACAGATGCAACAACTTTCTGCAAACTTCAGTCTCAAAGGGGTGAGAAGTTCAGTAGAATCTTCACTGACAAGGCCCCTGCATAGCTGGCGCTTCCATAGATCTTCAAGACATTGAGCTTGAAGATTTGTGGAAAGTTCCTTTAATTCATAATTTTTTAAAGGCATCTGAAGAACTTGAGGGTGGAGCTATCTATAATCTCTCGATTATTTTCAAGTATCTCTTGTAACATATATATATATATTAGATTTTCTGTGCTTGCCATCCTTATTTTGCTAAAATAAGATTCAGAATAGAGAAAGCAAAACATATGTTTATTCCCATATTTTCATCATCCTATTAAGTAGGGGAAATACTTTAACAAATGCCTTAATTAAGGATCATTTTAAGAATTGAAGTGGCTGATAATTACAATTTGCTTTTTTAAAAATATTCTACAGGAATTAACAAAAAGTATACGAGAAAACAAAATTCTTCTGCTTGTCTTCTGCTGTCATCCCTAAAAATACTGTAGGAGATGACCAGAAAGCTGGAATGTCTCCCCCACCCCCTTCATTTATATTTATTTTTCATAAACTTTTCAATGACCTCCGAATATTTTTGATAGTTGCTTATGGACAGGCATTTCTGAAAGGAATGTCTAGTTTTGCCTATTCATTCAGCACTGTGTATTTCTGTCCATCTGGATAATACATTTAGTCAGCTTTGTCACTGGTTCCTAAATCCTACATGCTGGAGAGCTGCATAGCAAATTTTCCCTGATATGATCACTCACCTCTCTGCTTCAGTAAATCCCGAGCTGATTACATGCTGTACCCTGGAGGTGACAACACAAAGCCCTTCCTGGTGCATGAGATTACATAGCAAAACTGGAAATGGCAATGTGATTTTTACCGAGCAGAGCTAGAAGCTAAGAAAGCGGAAATATTAAACAGATCTGACATGGCTCTCTCATATATCACAGCCCTTTAGCAAGTTCAGGGTCACTGCTTTTTGTTGTAAGCCATAGGACCGCCACTCATTTATGTTGGCTGCTTTTTCAGCCTGAAGTAAGTTCTGATTGGCTCTAGGTTTGTCATTACCCAGGAATCATGGACATTCAGTGATCATTCACTGCCTTCTTGTCAAATAGAAACTGCAATACTCTTGTGAAGAAATGGACATTCTTGCATGCTATAAAATGGGGTCAAGGGGGCTAAACACTGGCATTTCTTCTATTGCTGAGCTAAAATATTCCAGGCAAAATGGACTGATTGTGGTGCTGTGCAATGCACCTCTCTAGAAAAACAAAATAATTGTGACTTTAATTCTTTTTATTTTATTCGTTTATTCAACGTAGAGGCCATCTGATGGCTACTATAGTATCTCTACATTTCTATAGCCTATGCTAGATGGCAGGAAATATTTTGTTATTTAGATTAAGTTGTTGGGTGTCCAAAACACTTTGAAAATCTATTGCAAATCAGCCAGATATCTATAGGTAGTGCCTTGATCTAGTTCTCCTCTTCCCTTCCCTACAACATGTGTTTTTGAATAATTTTCTAATAGAACGGAAATGTTATGTGTCTCGAATCGTTATTTATTTATTTATTCCTGTTACCATGAGAGGAAATAAGTAATTTCCCACCCTCCATCTTTTAATGTATTATTCTGAAAAGCTACTAGTTTCTAACAAACTATTTAAACTATCAGCATTGATCAAATGCATTTAGGTCTCCATCTATTGTTTGAAATGGAATACTTCTTAGACTTCAGGCTGGCAAATGTCTTTCATTGCTGTAAGTGCCTGGCATCATGAATTGTTAAAACAACCTTCTTTGTGATGGCTGCATCAGTACAATATTATTGAACTCCAGTCAAACACAATAAACACATTTGTCTCACCGGAACCCCAAACAAATTCTCTAGGAATTGATAAATTGTCCATGTTATTTGCCTTTTAGATCTTTACAAAAATTGAAATTAAGTCTAGAAATAACTAATATATATTCTTATCAGAATATGTATAATGGCATATTGACAATAGGTATCATTGATGATTTTAAAAGGGTTACTGTTGTGGTTCTGTTAGGTCAGATGTTTCTGTGAAATATTGTAACATAAATTATATACAGCCATTAGCTTGCATTGCCACTGACTGTGTACCTGTACATTATCTTTGCAAGCATGGGAACCCTGCTATTGCACAATACTTAGCCTTATACATTGGAAAAAGCTCTCTGCCCTGTATCATACTCTGAACAGCCATACTTTTGCTGTAGCAAAGTGAAAACACAGGAATAGCAGTAGAATATGGCAGTGATATAGCTATATTGACTGGCATTTTTCAACAAGGCAACTCTGGCAACGCTAATGTGTTCTAATACTTAGGGTTTTCTGATTTAATCCCCACATGCATGGAATTTACTCCCCAAACATACAGCAACAGCAAATATAATGCTGCTGTATCCAATACCTAGCAGGCTCCCCACAATATTCTTACAATGTAAACTCCTTCAATATCTGCCATGGTCTAATAAGAACCAATAGTCTAGTGAGACTATACGGACTACTAAGTCCCTGAACATAAGGCATTTGTATTATTAGAATATTACTGTAAATGCTTGGAGACTGCATAAGAAAAATGCAATCATGATGGAGACTAACCTCCAAGAAAAGACGTTGACCTAAATGGAGAGATCATATTTCTCTGGTAAACTCAGGAAATTCAGATATTTTATGAATAATCACAGGAAGAATGGAAATTATCATTTAACTATCTCCAAACTTCAAAATGGTAAGCAATTCTTACTATCTTGTAATGAAATTTTTGGAATTTTTTTTCATATATTTTTTTTCATTCTTAGCCTGAGGCAAGAAACCCAGTGATGACAGATTCTGAGTATGGATTATATCAACAAAAGTCAAACCAATTGTGCTAAAAGCATACATTACTTAAGAAAAGTCCTTTTGTACTCGGCACCAGCACCAATATATGTTGAAGCTTTTCACTTTGCCAGACGGGTTTGGCCATAAACCATGAACATGGTTTTGTCCAATAGTTTTTATCAATTTGTCCCCAAGGTCACCTTACTTCTTAAGTTTTAAAAGACTTAGAATTTGTTGTGATTAATTTTGATGAAAAGGAGTTGGTTTATGTTTTTTTTCCCCTGACAGTCTGGCTGTTCTGTGATCTGTAAATACACTATATCACTCTGAGTAATGAAAATATGCTTCAACCAAGCACTTGGAGAGGCAAAGAGCCATCTGTCTTGCAGTCAGTCTCAGTTGTTTCATGTCTCCTTCCATTTAGGAGAAGTTGCTTTAGATAACTCTCTCTTTCTTTCTCTCTCCTGGAGCCATAAGCAGAACCCAGCTGGAAAACACTCTCAGAAAGATGGAAGAAAATGTTTCTTTATCCTGACAACTGGCCATCATCCTAGTTATCAAAGCAGCAAAGTGACATCTTTTAATACAAAATATATAAAAATATATGAAGTATATCAATCAATTTTATTTTGAACAATTACATAAAAATATTACAAGGTAAAAATAACAGTGTTAATCCTTAAAACAGATATTGTTTTCTATGCAGTAATACAAAATTCAACCATACAGATGAAACCATGCAGATGAAACCATACAGATGATAGTTTCATATCCAAAATAAGGTGGCTCACATAACATTTATCTCTTTTTTTCTGGAAGTGATGCAGCAGATAACTATTTCAAATAACCCTATATTAGTTACAGTATGGCAACACATGTTGAACTGCTTCTATATATACAGAGGCACAGCTAGTGGTGTTTTAGAAAACCTCCCCTGCCAAAAGTCCAAAAGGCAGAATGTTGTGCCTGGCCCTGAAAGATCTTTCTTCAGGCTAAAAGTTTCTAAATATTTCACTTGTACTCTGTGACAACCTATTGAATTCAGTATCATATTCCATATAATTTAATCTTTGAGAGAATGTTTCTTTGGCATGTTCATATTCCAATGAAATTTAAAGTGTTGCTGGTACCCCAGAAACCCTTTTGTTTACCTTTCTAGTCTGAAGAATAATTTCAACAAAAACTAAAGGCGATAAGCCTTTTGTCAAGACCAAGAAAAAAAAACCCTAGATTTTTAGACCATATCTCAATTTTAGGCAACCCCACTTCCAATCTGAGCAGGTAAGATGGTACCTTCTACAGGAGCACGTATGGATCTCATGCCTGAAAACTAGGATGTTACAGTCTCAGTGAACATGTCATTTATATTTGCTATCCATTTCTTTTTCTCACAGAAATGTTGTAGTGCAAAATCATAATAAATATATATATATGACCATTTTTGGGAACCCAGACAAAAGTTTCTGTATCCATCCATCCATTCATCTTTGGAAGGAATAATTCCTGCAGTCTTTCTCTGGTCTTCTAGTTTTGTTTTGTTTTGTTTTTAGCTTTCTTGAGATAATTGCTTCTGTAATTAATTCAGTAGCATTCTGGTGCACTGAGCGTTAAGAACTTGATCATTTGGTGCTAAGGAAGACTTAAGAAATCCTACACAATGTTGATCTTTTTTCAATATAGACTACAGTTGTTAATCTTATTTCAACTGGGAATTTTTACTGAGAATTATTTAAAGAAGAAATGTTGTTTTTTAAACAAGAATGCTGTTGATCTTCTTAAAATCCAGCTGAATAGTGTGAAGTTGGATAATTTATTTTATAAACTAGAGACATACTTACTCTATTATTCTTATGCAGTATGCATGACCCAGAAGCTAAAATTTCTAAACCTTATTTTAGTACTAGTGATAGTTGTCTTTTCTAGGAAAGCAAACCACACTTGTAGTATTAGTATTAGTAGTATTAATAGTGCTGACTTCTACAGTATAAGTATTTGGATAAAAGTAAAATTTTATCATCTCACTTGTTAAAGAATCCCTTTAGAAGCACCAGTATAATTGCTTATATTATACTAGAGAAGTCTAATGAATCTGTAAACACAATCTTCTTTCTATATTTTAAACTGGAATACTTACAAGGGTATACTCCCCAAAAATTGATGGCAGTCTTCTTGACCTCTTCAAATGTTACCATGAAATTGTAATTTTGAAATAATAGAAAAGATATTCCTTATATAATAGAATATTGGGCGTATTTATATTAACTATATTTAATTAAGTGTAATTCTGATTAAATTGAAACTAAATCTATCTCCTGGCCAGTTCACGTTTTCCTTTGTTTGAAACATTTTTGGATTGTGATCTCTAGTATAACATTTGAGATTAAATACTAACTATACTAAAAATGTTACACACATTCCCACTCTGTTCCAACAAATTCAACTATCTCTTCCATGAATTAATGGAACCATCTTGAATCCCAAAACCAGTTCAGTACTCTTTGTACTGAATATTTACTGCAATTCAGATATGCATACAAATAAATGCTATGGGCCATTTAAGTCATTGGAAGCACTCAGTTGTCATTCTGAATTAGAATATCGTTATTGAACCAAATATTTGATGTTGCATTTTATCATTTCTACCGCGCTTATTTGAAGTGCATGAAAATATTACTCCTACCACCATTACATTCAACATGCAAATATCTGATCTCCAAAATCAAATGATATATGATGTGTATCTAACATAATTATATGTCATATGCACATATGCTACGAAAGTATCATTTGCAATTTAGGCTTGCAACAAAGTAGGAGAGGATGAATTAAGAAACCAAGGTTTTGGGTAGCAAAACAGTAAGCAAGAATAGTGGAGATGTTGAAAGTCTTCAAGACAATGAAAGCTGATGCTCCAAAATATGATAGGAGAGAGGGGCAATGCATAAATAACAGCCTAAAAAAATAGTAAAATTACCTCAAAAAACAAATCAGAATGCAGAAAGAGAAAATTACTTACACTATGTACACAAGCACGTGTAGAATATTTTTTAGTGTGAATGACTATAAGCTGCCAATAGGTGTACTCTGATTAAAGCAAAACGCTGCTTGTTATGGTGGCAGGACATTATGATAATATTAGCCTTTCACTGGAAACAGCTGAGGCAAAATTTCAGTATATGGGGTTGGTGTGCCTAGTGAAAGGTGAATGCTGACTTCAGTACTTGCCTTTGTAAGTCAATATTTGACCTTTGAAGCTAGAATTTGACTTACAGATCAATATCTAAATTTTGTCCCTCATACCATTAGCCAGATGACAGATATTGTCTAAGCAGTCAGTGCAAAATTGTTATTGGCTACAGTGAAGTGCCAAAGAAATTTAACCAATTAAAGGGAGTCTTTTGACCAAATCTAAGCAAGTGAAACCATAGAAAATTGGCTCTTTTCTAAAAAAAACACAGCCAGCACTGCAACTCTAAATCTGTATTATCTGGTAAACACCAAAGTAATATCCTTTCAAGATTGATTGTGAGGGTTTACATGCCAAGTTATTATATACTGAAGAATCTATAAAGAGTTATAACAACTCAAATATGTTGTTCTATAAACTTTTATGAACCAGTGCCAATTACATTTGATAAAAATGTGTACTCGTCCCATGAAACCTTATGCCACAATAAATCTGATCCTAGGCAAGTAGTTATATTACTCTTTCTGATCCACAGGCAGAAATGTCTTCATGCAAGTCCACAAACGTCCTTTTTTCCTAAATAAAATAGTGGAACTCTGCTCTCCTCTACCTTGTTGAAAGGGAAAAGTTGGAATTAAAAATCTAAGGGTGTGTAGCTGATAGCATGAAGTGAACTCAGGAAACAATGTTGAATGATGGTAAGTGCTGGAAGAGAAATGGCTAATAAAGATAAGACGGCAGACGCAAATCTCACAGCTTTCACATAATGCACATGTAATCATATCCACAACAAGGTAGCTCATCTCATCTTTAAAGTAATAGTGGCAAAGTATTATAGATTTACATACCTTGAAGTTGAGGAGGCTTAGTGGCATCTTAAAGTGGCATCTTAAAAATCTTAACACTGTTGGACACCTAGTGAAAATTTAAAGTTTCGGTGACACCTTCACTAATAAACTGGGATTGAGATGAAGATTGGTATTGACAGGACATACTTGAAGATGTTAGGACAAGTATAGAACACCACAAGATAATTCCCAAAGATGCAGCTTCTTTATGTGGTTGCAAGTTTGGGATTCACCCTGATTCATTGATCTCTTGTTAATAAAATTCACAATAAATCTATTTAATATATTCAAGATTTTCTTTATCCCTGCCTTTCTTCCTTCCTCTCATTCTCTCTCTTTGTGTGTCTTAATGCCAGTTTAAGACCAACATTAGAACCATCTCTCATACTGATAAACTTCTAAGAAGATGGGGAAATAGGCTATCTAAAAATATTTACCTCTACTCGGTGATGATATGCAATATTACAATTTGTGCTTATTTTTCTTGTATGCACACTTTGATCATTTAAGGCTAAATCAGATGGGGAATGTTATGTATATAGTTTTGGCGGGAAGTTTGAACTTAATAGCCCTCAGCTGATTGGATGACCACCACAGCTGCAGGATATATAAGGAGAGCTGTTTCCCCAGGTTAGCTGCTGGATTCTCACTCTAATAAAAAGAGCTGTTGTTACTCACTGCCTGGCTTGCTGTGTCCTCATTCACCCAATTTAACAGGGAGTATGAAGTATCTTGGGCCAGTGCCAAGGACACACTTTATTCTGGTTCTTCATTACCTTATTTCTGAACCTTGCAATATTGCAAGAGAATTGTTTCATTGGCCTATACGATATCGCTTTCTTGCTTATATTAATAAAGATTGGTTAAACTTAGGAAATAGCACATGATGCTGCTAATAAGTAATATCCTCATCCCAAAATGCTTGTAAGCTTTGAAAAACTAAGATGTGTCCATTTTCAAGGACTGTTAATTTGCTGAAACTGTAGCAACCGGGGGGAATGTCTTCTTTCATATAGATCTGCCTGACTACTGTGATCATCCTCAAAAGCCATTCATTTGACATCAGTCAGGAACAGATGTTTTTCAGTTGGGATATTTCTTCTTTAGAGAAGTGTTTCTCAACCTTGGCCATTAAGAAGTATGGACTTCAATTTCCAAAATTTCCCAGCCAGTTTGTGGGACTTGAAATTCACATGTCTTCAAGTAGCCTAGAATGTTCTAGAACCACTGCAAAACATTCTCATAGATATAAAGCATGTGCTGACTTCAGTACAATTTAGGGCATGGTTGAGTCATTTGGTTTTTGAAAGTTCATGCCAAAATAGCTGTAAAAATGAATTGTGGTCCTAGTTACAATTAAGGAATTTTTTATTACATTAAATTTGTATTATATATAATTATATAATAATTCTTTTTCTTCTTTACTTCTTCTTATACCACTTCCAGTGTTAAGGGAGTTACAAACTTCTTGCTCTTGCTCTTTTGGCAGCGTCAACCATTGTTAACTGATGTTGTAGTGTGTCTTTGATGTTGTTTCTGCATCTTCTTCTGGGTTTACCTCATGTTCTTTGATCTTTTAATTATATAACTGTTAAAATTAATAAATGCTTTGTTTCTATGAATGTATCTCAGTATACATTCCTATTTCAAAGTGCATTCATGACACACACAAAGGTTTAAGGCCTTTATTGAAAGTCCAAGCTCCTAATGTGAATCCCCAAGACCCCAATTCACATCCACTTCCAAAGTCCTAGGAAGTCCAACATTACTTTGTCAGAGTACAAAGTTACCAAATCTAAGGGCAAAGCCAAAGTCCACAGACTCAACAGTCCAAGTCCAGTCTGAGATCCAAGGCAAAGGTCCACAATCCACATGCAAGTCCATGGTCCAATGAAGTCAAAGCATGCATGTGGCAAGAGAATGGGCAGTTATTTCCAACAATCTACCACTCATCTAATTAAATAAGCACTTTCTGGTGCAGCTCAGCAGGAAGGGCAAGGCACCTCACCAACCTCTGTTGTGCATCAACCCTGCACATCCATGGATCAGAAGGAGGAAGCAATTCCTCTCCATCCCTACTGACAAGGTGCAGCTACACCCATCTCCATTCTGTGTTTCTATTCCTATGAACTCTCCAGCTGCAGTGACGCCTCTCTTTTTCCTTCTTCAGACAGCCATTCCTCCAGTCATCCTTCCAGTGACCTCTCCACTGTGCCTGGCTTCTCCATTCCTGGCTTGGAACCCTTATCGACTTTCAGAAGCGTCTATGCAACCCACTCCAAAGTCCCTGAAGCTGGCTCTTTTTCATTGTCCTAGCTGGTATCTGGGGAAGCCATCACACTGTATTAAAATATATTCTGATAACATATTTTATATAAAATTGTATGATAATATATTCTGCATGTCGGTATATATGACAGCTGGTGTGGCATAGGCATTAAGGTGTCAGACGAGACGTGGGGAAAGCAGATTCTATTCCACCATCATCATGGAATGGTATTGGATTAGTTTGGCCCAGACAGGCTATCTCAACCACAATCTACCTCAGGGGTGTCAAACTCAAGGCCTGGGGGCCAGATCCAGCCCACAGGATGCTTAGATCAGCCCGCAGAGCTGCCCTGGAAACAGCGAGGGACCGGCCAGCAGTGCCTCTGGCAGCAAAAACAAAACTCACGAGGGCTGCATATGGCCCTTCTGGGCTCCGTTTTCACTGGCAGAGGGTTGCAGGAAGCTGTTGAAGCCAGAAACCGAGCTCAGGAGCGCGTTTTCGCTGGCAGAGCAGTTGGATTACCATAGGCACCCCTGACACAAGTGATGTCAAGCTGGCATGTCCACCTGAGCCCTTGGAGGTCAAACACAATCCTGATGCAGCCCTCAGTGAAATAGAGTTTGACACCCCTGATCTATCTCATAGAATTATTATTTTGGGAATATAGTAGGAGTTAGCAATAGAGATGCTGTCTTGAGCTTTCATATAAAAGGTAAAATATAAATTAATCACATACTTGCATGTATATACTGTATGCATGTATGTATAATATAAGATCATTGGTGTTCACAGTAGACTATGGCAAAATATTTACTAAGCATTCTTGAACTTTGTTCCATGCAGATGTGCTAGGATTTCACTCTCAGTGGTCATCTTAGCAGGGAATTGTAGAAGCTGCAACATGTCTATATACTATATATCACCATGTTGAGAAAGACATAAGTATTCTAAGAATTATACTGGAGAAACTTTCATTTTCATCTTTTGCAGTTCACTCTGTCTTCAGATAAACAGAATGAAATAGTTCAAACTGGTGATAAAAATATCATTAAACTTTCATACTGCTTAGTAACTGTTGCTAGTGCTGAGACCTAACAAACAAATAAATGGAATCTGAAGAAAACATTTTTAAAAATAGATGAACTTTCATTAGATCAAGAGAGGTTGGATTAATTAGTAAACCTAGCATTACCCAATCATCATGGAATATGGTTTAAAATACCCAATTTAAAAGAGGAAATGATAATTTATGTGGTTAAATATATTAGACCTATTCATACATAAACACACACAGAGAGAGAGACACATACATGCACACACAAGCATACAAGCACAGATGTATGCTTGGGCATTTTAATTAGACATAATGAGAAAACTAGTACTTCCTGGCTGTTTTTTTTTTTAATTAACTAATGTAACGTGCAATAAACCAACAATTTGAATGTTCCAATTTTTATAGATGCCTTGTCCTGAAAAGGAAATTTGAACAGCTGGAACAAACACTCAGAGTCACTAAATTATAAATTGCACTTGTCAAGAATCAACATTCAGCCCCAGCGCTCAAGGAATAGATCGGTAAAAAGCTTTCCCATTTATCAGTTTAGCTATTGATTGCCTCTGCAAGGTCATTGAATTTGAGAAGTAATAAATGGAAGACTTGGTTGCTAATACAGCAGGCTAATTGTGTTAATAATTTTGCATGCAGGAACTTGATAACACTTAAAAGTGCCCTAAAGCATTAAGGGGCTAATAGTGTATGTAGGCACTTCTACATTGGCTTTCTGATTACCAATAACAGGTTTCCTGAAGGAATAAGAAGATAGACGGCATCAGCATTCATTTTATTTTAAATAAAAGGCTCAAGAATTACAGTATATAGGTGACCTGAATTGGATTTCTTTCCAAACATGGTAATATACTTGTACTTCTATCTGAATTAAATCCAGTTTTCTGGACTTTACTACATTATCCTGCACAGATTTTTTTTTTCAGTTCTTGAGCATGCTTAAGTCCAATGGAGCATATTTAATCTACTATAACATAGTTGAATGTAGTATTGTCACAGGAATGTAACACATGAGTTTTTAAGTTAAATGTTGCTCCTAAGTGTGATTTAAGCTTTTTCTGCTGCTGTTCATTTTGATGCCCCCAGATTTCTCTATTTCAGCCCTATCTTTCCAAGCCAGGTAGATTGGAAGGTGTGGTCTGCCGTGCAAAAATGGTTCTTTTTAGAGAATAGTAACAAAATATGATATCAAGAAACTGGCCTATCCCATTTATCCAGATTCCATTTATTTAAATTTTAATTCTGTCCTGCAATAGATGAAGGGGGTTTTCGGTGGAGTAATAACTGAATTACAATTTTTATACAAGTAGTCCTTAAGTTACAATGGCAACTGGGACTGGAATTTTCATTGCTAAGCAGTGTAGTCCTAAATCCGGCATCACAAGATGTTAAAATCCCTGCAATCCCTATTGCTCTCATAACTGCTGGACCATGTAGGCTGTTAAGCAGGAAGGGGCAGAAAAGCCAAGCAAGCAGGCTAGTGCCTGCATGGGTACACAGGGGTGCTGTAGGCAGGCACTCTTGGGTGCAAGTGTGTGAGCAGGTGCCATAGAAGGTCATAGGCAAGCACTCTGATGCACAGGCAAGTGAAAAAGTGTCAGGAGCAAGAGCTACTTCTAACTTTCTGCTAGCTTCCCTAATGATTTTGGTTGTATAAGATGGCAGAGAAACCATAATCATGTGACTTTGGGGGCACTGTAATAGATGAAATGTAGGGGACCAATCACATATACCACTTGTTCAGTGCTATCATAAGTTTGAGCACTCATTGAACGAGTGGTCATAACCCAAGAACTACTTGAATGATTCCAAAGAATATGGAGGGTTTGTGGCATTCTAAAAAGTACATTGAAAGACTCAAGTTCAGAATTTATGTGCATATATTATAATGTTTATTTACCACTGTATACTTCTGCTTGCCATTTGGTAATTAAGCTTCTAAAGATTCGGTTAAAACAGCTAAAATCTGAGGTGCAACAATTCCATTAATATTAATCAATTTATCATAAATCGTATCCCAACTTTTCATGTAAAGAAGCACATAAGATTGGTATCAGAATATCCTCTGGGCAGAAAGGCAGGATATAAATGACAAAAACAGAATTTAAAAAAATCAGCTACCATAATTAATATAGATCACATAAGCCTGGTGTTTGTCTCTGTTTTTATCTCAAGGTTAAATTATTTTTTTCTTAACATTATTAATTTTTTTAAAAGTGTTACTAAATTATATGTTGGACAGTTCAAATGGACACCACCTTATATTCTTGATTGGTCCAATTATACATGGAAAGAGAAAAACACATGATTAGTGCTATTAGAATAATTTATTGTTCAGTAGGGCTGACCAAATAATTCAGCAATTTGTTAAACAAATTAATCCTCTTACTGCTTGTGGCATGCCCCTGAGCACATTGTTATTTCCTTCAGTTTATTAATTATGTAAATACATTCCATGAATGTCCTTTTGATAAAAATAATGATCATGAATATTCTAATTTGTGTTTATTTGTGTGCAGGTGGGGAGACAGGGATGAAAGGAGGGAGATTTATCATAAAAAACAGACACATTGTTTTCCATTTTCATACAATTTCCCAAAATATAAATGTTTTCCCTTTGAAGACTGAGCATTATTGGGGAACACACATTTGTAAGAGGGAGGGACTTTAATGAGATGCTCATATCAATGTGACTTGCTGTATTGAATGTGTGTAATTCAGCAGATGCCATCAATAACAAAGTAAGGTGGCTTTAAGATATGGCTTTGAAGGAATAGTCAGAGATCAGTAAGTGAAAGTGTGTGGAGGGGGAACAAATTGGGAATTTAATCAAGATGGATGTTTTACTAGTTTATACTTCACATGATTTATAATGGGTAAATAGTTCCAGCTATAAAGTATAAAGTACTATAAAGTAAGTGAGCCATAAGTTTTAGAAGACTTTTGGAGCTGCTTGTACATAGTGGTCTTATTCTTGGCCCAGAATAGGAACTGGCCCTATACTTGGTGCAGAAAAACTTCATGATGACTGCTGTGCTTCTTTTTGTTCAGCGAAGCTGCTCTAGAATCTCACTAGATATACTGGACAACAATTTTTTTTCAAAAGTTTTGCATCCTGAAAAACATTTATTGATTAAGATAGACCCCCTTCAAACTGAACACAAGTATAATTTCCAAATGACTGTATCATGTAGGAATCTTGAGAAATATGAAATTAATTTTTAATGAACTATAATGTAATTAATCACGTTTCTGACACATATGAATTCAACCGGATTAAAAGGGTTTGGCTCCTGATTTTTGTTTGTACTCAGTGTCTCGCTGCAGCGTCCAACAATAGCCAGCCAACATTGATGGATTTTTCTATTGTGGCAATGGTGAAATTTTTCACCAGGTTTGTCACTGTCTGCACTTAGATTTTTGGGAATGAAGTCTAAATGTGAATGCAGAAAATGAATCTTCAGTGAAATGTTGCACTTCATCGCCCCCCTACAGATCTTTGAACCACTTGTCATTGATGACATATCTGTTTTGTGAATCAACAAAAGTGGCTTCTTCATCTTTGCATCAGTTAGTCTTGGAAATATCTGTCTCAAATAAAGAAAAAAAACTTCATCTTCCTTTTTCATCATTTTCGCAAAATTGTTCATCCATCCAAGTTTTATGTGGAGCACAGGCAAAAATATCATGTGCCATGCTTTTCTATCCTGGAACGAAATTTTTTTGGAATGACCATTTATTTATTTTTTATGTGACTCTCTTAGATGGCTGCCCTATTTGCATATGTAACAACATATGCAACATACTTGGTGTATCTAAGCTGCATTCCAAGGAGCAGAGCCACTGCTTTTAGATTTCCACAAATATTTCATTTGTACTTGGTGTACTGGTTGTGCTTCAACAACAGATTTGTATTTTTGTGTGTTTCTTTCATTTGTGCAGCATAGCCAACAGGTGCTAAAGAGAGTATGTTGCCATTGTGTAAAACCAGATTCTATAAAATGGTACATGATAGAGTAAATTACAGGTTATTTTCATGATTAGCAGCTAAAAATCTATAAGATACACCCCAAAGTGTATCTTTGTTGTCCAGTGATCAATTAACTTTGAATTAACTGTAATATACTTTGGATCACTTTTCTTCTTCTTAAATATTGATATTGCATTGGTATTTGCATTGGTATTTTTCAGAACTAAGGTTCAGCTAAGCCATCAGCAAGTTTCTTTTATCTGCAGTATTTCTTTGCTTGTTTATTAACTTTAGAGATCCACCTAACTGGAAATCACACAACATTCTATACTTTAGGAAACAATCTGTCTTAGAAATTTAAATGCAAAGTAAATAGATGGTTCCTGACCACATTTCTCTCACTCTCAAGCCTTCATTTGCCTCTTCGTGCTGATAGCGTTTTTCTCTTTGCATTGAGCATCTGACATGCTGGCTGTTTTCTTTTTTGATTTTGAATATATCAGAAGAAGCTATTTTTCTCTTTACTTCCATCACAATCTCAGCTTGTTTTCACCTTCAGTATACTTGACACCATCACTATAGATCTAGGCCACCTGCTATTTCTCAATCACTTGTACCTCTTTCTATCTCCTATTTGTGTCCTTGTTTTATTCTCAGATCTTCACTAAGGGTTTGGGGTTGTTGTTTTTTTGGGGTTTTTTTTTTTTTTTGGTATGTGTGCAGCTACTGTACATTGCATCTTTTGCTGTCTTCAATTTTCTCTCCTTTATAGAATTGCTTTCAATTGCGGTTTACTATTGCGTCTTTTAGAATTCTCATGCCTCTTGAGTTCTTTCTCCCAGTGGCATTTCTAGGCATGGAAAGCTACTTACCATTGCTTTGAGTATATTAAAAATCTGTTGTTTTTTTAAAGTTCAAGATACATACTCAGTTAAACTCAGCTTAAAAGAAATATTTTTTTTTTCTTTTAAACCTCTAGAAGAATTATACTAAAAATGCAACTGCTTTGAGGTAATTTGATATATGATTTCAGATCAAGTATAACCACACTGAATTTGTCAGCTACCATATTTCCCCAAAAATAAGACCCTGTCTTATATTTGAACCCTGAAATAAGTGCTTGGCCTTATTGCCATGCACTCAAAAGCCCAACTGATTGGGCTTATTAACAGGGGATGTCTTATTTTGAGGAAAACGGGGTATTAAAATGCTGTTCACTGCTAATTCAGTTTGAAAAAAAAATCCTAGCAATGCGTGTTGCTAGAAATACTGTTCTCCAAACAGAATAGTTCGTTTAGAGAATACATTTCTATAAGAGTTGAAGATATTTTTAATCCATCTTTCTGTTTAAATTGGATTATATAAAAACTAAAATAGTAAAGTATAGTAAAACCAGTCAAGCAATTGATTGAAGCTTTCAAAGGAGCTATGTACAGAACAGCTATGTGGGTTACTACCGGTTCACATCACGCCAGTGCACGCTCTTCTGCACAAGCGCAGATCACCTATGATGACGTCCGGGTCAGTGGGCAGAGCCTTCTGCCGGTTTTACTACCATTTCTTGCAAACCAGTCCAAACCGGGGGGGTAACCCACCACTGGTGCAGAAGAGGCAAGATTATGTGATTGCATTACCCAAACTATTGGCTATAAATTAAAGTGATTTCTACATCAAAAGTCAGTAACTTTCTGCCTTCCTAGTGCAATAAATAAATATGTTGAAATCTTCCAAGAAAAGGTTGCAAAAATGAAAAATCTCGTGAGCAAATCAAAATATTGTAGGAATGGGCATGCCATTGAGATTTTGTGAAATGTTGCAGTTCTCACATGAAATCTTATATGATTCAGAATGTTGTGATATGTGATATGTGATATTGTGTGATATGTGAATGTTGTGATATGTGATATGTGATATTCAGAATGTTGTGATATGGCATTTTTAAAAAATTTGAGGTTCCAGTGGATGTCATTGGATTACAAGCACAAAATTGCCAGCTTCTGTGCTATTATAGCTATGTTATCAAATCTGAAGATATCTGCTGAAAAACTGATAAATTCACTCCAGAATAATGAAGGATGTAGTGCAAAATTAAACAAACCTGATTTTGTGACTTTGGGACAGTCACCGTCATTCTGTCTGAGTCCAACTGGTTCACTGTCTCTGCATTGGAAGGACTATGCCCTTTTCCTTCCAACTACTTTGGTCAAGACATCTTCCTCCTCTTTGTAGAATACAAGCAAAAAAACCCACATGCACTTACTCTTGACAACACTTTTAAGACATAAGTGGTGGGGAGACGTGTTGGCTCATAATCTTCCTTTAATAGAAAGCCTTAGTACCCTTCTTGCCCAAACTCAAAGTGAGGATCACATTTTTAAAAAATGCATTTTCAATTCTTCCATTGTTCAATGAAAATTTCATGCATCTTTAAAAATGCATTAAAAAGCCATAGTGAGGTAAGAAATAACAGAATATCATCCATTTTCCTCAGAAACAATTTCTCCCGCTGTACTTCAGTTATGATTTTTTCCAAAAAAAAGTATTTTCCTGGATCTTCTGCAGAAATAAGAATAATGGGAAAGTGATAAGACATGAAAGTACTGCAAATATTCAGTACAGTATAGACTTTTCTACATGTACATTTTCAACAGCTATCAAGCCTTTACTATACTATTGTAAAATGAGAATACCCTCAGAAATTTTGGAAATGATGCATTCATAATACTGCTGATATATTGAATTACATCTCACTGTCTTTTGTCTTCAAAGTTGATTATAATAAAACTTAGATTTTAATTGGTCCAGAAATAACCAATTCACCCAAGTCTCTATTCTTTTTCTAGTTGTCCCTTTCCTGGACAGTCAAGCAAATGCAAAGAATTCCTTCCCCATCTACAAACCCATCTCATGCTGGCACTTTCATCACCACCTGTCCCCTCCATCATTCACTGAAAGACCAGAAAAAGTCAGGTGAGAATGGTGCCATTTCTTACTGATGCAAAGAACTGCATATTTCGAATAGCTTGGAGAGATAGAGTACTATCCTAAGCTAGTGTCGACTTAGCCGTAGGTTAAAGCTGACCCTGGATAAAGCAGTTAGCATTAGGCAAGAGCACCCAAGAAAACTCCAGGTTTTCTAGTCATAATTTTTATTAATTATTTGGGAAAAACTGAGAGCTTTGGAGCTTTGGCTTTTAAAATAAACATTCTCTCTAATTTTGACATTATTTGTCGTTATTTTAAAACTTGATTTCCCAAGTGGCTTGGTACCCTGAAAGTACCAATTCGCTTAAGAGTCATATCTATCCTTCAACTGACAGAATCCTACAGATGATGGTAGAGAGGTTACCCAAGTGTACAATGAAGCTGGAGCACAACAAACATAACCAAGTTAATATATTGTCACTGCCCAAGCAGCTAAGTCATATGCATGTTTATTTGGAAGAAATGTCAGATAGATTTTGAATCAGCTTATTATTTAAAAAGTATTTAATATTGTATCCCTATAATGACAGAATAGGAGCAGACGTGATCACAGAAGACATGTATAGATATACCACATTAGCTTTGCTTGGCATTGTATGCTGAAAGGGCATTGTTATTTGCTCCACCTATTTATCTTCTTTCTCCTGCAATAAATCTGTATCTGTATATGTTTCCATCAAGCAATGTTAATAAAAGAGGGAGCATAAATACCCTTTTCCCTTGCCAAAGTCATAAATCAAAATTTACTTTTCAAAGTACTTAGAAAATGTTTTCTAAGAGAAAAGCTTTTTGGTATCATAGTTGGCTTTCCACCACCCCTTGATATTTCAAAGCCAAAGTCAAAAACGGAGATAAATTGTTTGTTATTCCTCTCTACAAACGGAATTCTTCAAGTGACAGCATCCTGAAAGCAGACTTGGTAAATAGTATTTAGCATTAAATAGTAAACACCTAGAAACAATGATAAAGCCACAACTGATTGCTTCTCCTGTGCCATTAAGAGATGTTAATTAGCACTTTAATCACAGCAGCCTGTAAAAGAGTTATTGCATCTTTTTCCATGTTAATTGTGGAGTGGTATTTGGAACAAATATCTCCATATCTTCCCCAAAGCCTTTTCCCCCCAGTCTTTGGATATTTGGGGGCCTTTATGTGTTAGAGTTATATAGGGTCAGAGCTGGCTTGCTGTCAGGGTTCCAACGGATGCCCTAATTAAGAAATCCAGTTATTTATTAGGAGCTTCATGTTGGCACATTCTCAAGTGAAACCAGCTCTGACCCTACATCATTTATGCTCCAATTATATCCCTGTCTCTCCCTCCCCCCATGGTGCGTCACAGGGGTGGGTTTTAAATTTTTTTACTACCGGTTCTATGGGCATGGCTTATTTTGTGAGTGTGGCTTGATGGTCACGTGACAATTATTTAGGATTCAGCAGAGGTACTGTCTACCAGGCTTGCACAGCTGTACCGATCTACTCATTTATTTTTGCAGGCACTGATCTACTTATGTATTTTTGCAGGCATTGGTCTACTCACTTATTTTTGCAGTCTACTCACTTGTTTTCTTTTAACAGTGATCAGCTGTAGGGCGGCCCTTTGATGCCCCGCAGCAAGAGTTTAAACAGTTTTTTTACCTCTAGCCATCAGCTGGGACTCAGGAGGCAACAATAGATGGGAGTGGGGCCAAATAAAAGGTAAGAATAACATGGGGGGTGGGGGGCAGAACCGGTTCGGTGATATCATATTGTCACCATTACTGGCTTGGCAGAACCGGGAGGAACCCACCACTGGTGTGTCATCAATCACATTCACTAATGGAGCAATTTCACGGTTGTAGAGGTCACTCCCCTCAGCTGCTGTAGGTAACCCTGGGATACAGCCTTTAGAGAGAAAAGCGTGGAATGTGCATCTGTCTTTGGCTGCTGTGCCATTTTGCTGGTTTTCCATTCCCCCTGGCCTATGGCAAGTTGAGAGCAGCCAGGGATGCTTTGTGAGTTGACATTATGGTTTGTTTACATTGTATTTTGTAAACTTCCCAGAGTTGTAACAGATGAAGATAGCCTATAAAGTTCATAACTAAATAAACAGGAAAACTATTATAGTGTGATCTTCAGTTTTGTTTATTTCTATCTCATCTTTTCTCAGAGAGCTTGGCATATATGGAGTGGTGGAAAAGTATCAAATAGTACCCATAGAACAAGAATTGGATTGGATTAGTTCTGCAAAACAAAGTAAACAAACACCTCCCCCCCCCACACCCCATATGAAGAGGTGGAGCACTTTAGAAAAATAATTAATGGTGGAATCAGCTGGACAATTTTGTGATATATTATTACTAAGGCATCCCCCAAATAATTTGTTAATAATTAATTTGTGGCATCAAAATATTATATTTGCCTTATAGTGGGAGTGGACAGAAGAATGATAGGTCTCAGGAGGACTTGTGTAGCTTTTTCAGCTTTTCTGAAACTGGCATAATGGCCTTGCTGGCTGAGAATGATGGGATTTATAGCCAACCTACTTGGAGGACACTAAATTAGTCTGGTGGTCTATTTCTAAATTAGGACATGACATCAAACTATGCAGCTTGTATGCTTTATTAAAATCTACTTATGGAATTAATGTTATTTTTTTTTTAAAAAGCACACATGTCCTTCTGAGGGGAGGCATATTTACTATATGTCAGCAATCTCCATGCCCAGTAGCTGCTGTAATTAGGGGAAGCAGTGGGTGCCTTTCTATCTAGTTCCTCCAGGCAATTACTCATCTATCATCTACAACTTCTCTTTGCAACTTTTAAAAATATTTTTTAATTAATAAAGGCAGCCGGGGATTTACTGAATTTACCTGTCACAAACCTCCATACTAAGGAATTTCCTATCCTTTTAATATTTAAACTGAATTTCTGTGTGTGGTGTTTGCCAGCTTAGAAATAAAGTACAGTAATTCAAGGGTAGTTTTTAACAATTCAAGTTCATAAAAGATTTATCAAAGCAGCTAAAATTTAACTGGCCAAGCAGTATGTAAAATAACATTTGAGATTAATGGAGGAGGATGGTTTGTTGAGTTTTGGAAATGGAAAGGACTTCTAACTGAAAAGCCTCCCTTCTCGGCTGCCATGGCTTTGCTAATGAAAGCTGCCAAAGAAGAAAAACTGTTTATTCCAGGGCTGTCACTTTAAAATAAAAGCATTGAAAATCAGAAAAGCTAAAATTCAAAAAGACACCTTCTGATGCAGCTGAGAGCTGAGTGCTACTAGCTATTTTGTCAAACAATAAAAATATCAAGAAAGGTAAGTAGAAATGACAGCTCTAAAAACAACCATAGTCTGCATTAATTGCAAGTTTAGTGAGATTTCGGTTTTCATTTATTTATTTATTTTAGATAATTTATTTATTTATTTAGATAATTTATTTATTTATTTAGATCATTTATTTTAGATAATAGCCACCTACTCACTCACAGCAACTCTAGGAGGCTTACGGATAATAAAAATACAATATATAAAAAATAAAAGTAATAAAAAGCAAAAAATAATAATAAAATACAGTGTTACTGCTTCTGCTATGGAAGGAACTAATTTAACAATTTTCCCTTACACAGAATTTAAAGCATTATCTAACCATCCTTCACTCAGTAAAATACTATACTGGCATGAAATTTGATGTCCTTGGTGCTGCTGTCCATCCTGCCTTTATTGTGTCTGTTCCCAGGCACTACAAATCACTTGACTTTCTTCCAAGATATTGGTGACAGCTTCTACAGATTCTGTATACTTTTAAACTATGTCAGAACAAAGGTGAAAACACATTGATATCAATAGAACTAGAGATGAATGAAGCCTGTATTATTCAGGCATATTCTACATTTTCCACTGAAAAATGAAATTTGTCGTCAACTGTAAAAATTAACCACGGAAATAAAAGAATAAGATAATGGGGTTAAATATTGATATTTTGGTGTTACTATATGTAAAGATTAACATTGCTTATCCTTTCTTTAAAAAGAAAAGTACACTCTAGGATAGGATGGCCAACTTTTCAAGTCTTCCATTGAAAAGCTGTAGCGGAATTTTAGCAGACCTTTGAAGGATTGTACATGGGACAATCATGGGACCAGGACCAACATGAATCTGCTCCAGGAATAATCCAAAGGTATCTTCAGAGTATGTTCAAAATAGGTTATGTTATGTGACACACATAAAAAAACAGTGGAGCACCAATCACTGTAGCTGTCTCGGTTTTTTAAATCATAACCATAGGACATTGCTCTCTTTGTCCTTAAAGTTCAAAAGGAAAGGAACCATAATATGACAATGAAACAACAAAATCTCTTTTTAACAACAATGAAAAGAGCTTCAAGATGACTAGAAATCATCTTGTATGACTTAGGAAGATCAATAACATAATTTCTCAAGGTATAGATCAAAATCCTTTCTCCATCTATCTCTCATTACAAAAAATAAATCAGAAACTATTTCATATATTCAATTACATACATTGAAAATGTATAAAATTACAAAGCTAGATAAATGTTAAGATCTGTGAGACCTCAGAAGAACAAAAAGTATTGTGTTCTATTGTATTGCATTGTGTTGTGTTGTGTTGTATTGTGTTGTATTGTTATATTATCTTTATTCATTAAAAACTCAGTCAACTGAGCATTCAAAAATGCAACACAAATACCATTGACTGGTGCTAATGGTTGATAGGGGTTGCTGCCAGCATCCTAGGTATCAACCAGTACCTTCTTAAGATGTACAATGTTCCAAGTAGTGCAGTTTTTTGCAGTTCTGCTGGTGTTATTGCAGGAAGCTAGATGATGATGATGATGATGATGATGATGATGATGATGATGATGATGATGATACATTACATTACATTACATTATTATATTATTATTACAAGAGAAGAAACCAAAATTATGAGTACCAACACTACTTTTCTTTGTAAAGTTACAGTAACAGAGTCTGAAAGCACTTCCTCACCTTTGCTTTTTAGAAAACTAGGGAGGATCCCTTTTGAGGCATTCCCTGTCCCCATTCCTATTATGGGTTTTAGATACCTCTTGTCTGATTGTCGCCTAGGCTGCTTATCCTCTTCCACAAAAATATGCACAAAATGCTCGTATGACAGGGCTTTCCTCTTCCAGTAGCATAAAACCAGAAAGTGCCATTCTGCCAATATCAAGATTAGATATTTAACTCAAATTTGCATGGATATGTCACTCAGTGTTCCTTTACACTTATAAGCCAAGCCATACAGTGCTCATTTTTCTAAGAGAAAAGAATGGAGTCAGCTGCATTCTTGTTACTGAAGGTTTTAAAGAAAAATGAACTTGCATGAGTACAATAAATTCCTTCCTCATCTCAAGAATAATTGATCATTCCTGGATATACAAATGATCAGGCTGACACTTACTAAAGGAGCAAGAAAGAAAAGTTGCAATTTTCAGATCACTTATTCCATGTATTCTTTTCGAGGAATGATTTTAATTTTGCTAAACTAAGAAAAAATTGCTGCAGTGAAAAGCATTACATTTCATTATTCCTTAGCATCAAGATTTCTAAAGAAATACAAAGAAAATTCTCCTTGCTGAAATGTGGCATACATTTAATAAAAATATAAACGAATTTGTATTCTATTTAGAATGTTATCTGACAGGCCTTCTACATTAAGAATCTGTAGCTAAGGAACTGAATTTAATATGGAAGTTATTGAGACACAATTTAGGAGTTCTAAATCCCATTGCTTCAAAATTGAGATAAGCTAGCTGCATATTAGGCAAGAGTCCTTCCACAATATACATAACAGACCCTATAGACACTCTTATTTATTAACTTTAAAAAATTATCTCATATAACAAAATTAGTAAAACAAGACACCTGCACCAAACTTTGAGAGTTTGGTGCATTAATTTTACTCTGTTGAATCCAATGCATATGTAATTTTGTTGCTTGTTCCCTTTGCCAATACAGCTTGTAGGAGACAACCCGGTGACAATATCACTGCAATTTTTTCACCTGTATCCCCCCCCCCCCCCGGGCTGTTCTACTGCATAGGAAATTCCCAAAGTAGCTATTAAAACTGAGCATGTTCTTGGCCTTTTGTTGAGACTGAATGCTTGCTGAAAATAGAATCAAATCTTTTCTCTGCCAGCATTTTCCCTCTAGTTTCTCTCCCAAGGGGGCTAGTTTTTAGGATGTCGAAAGGCCTACACAATATAAAAATTTGCAACCAGCTGCAGTTCCAGGAATCTGGAATGAAATTTAGAAAGGTTGAAGGGAGAGGCTTTGGTGACCGCTGACCTAAAAATATCAAGAAAATTCATATCTTATAATCACTCTCCCCACTGAACTTGTGTGTGCTTATGTGTGTCTGTAAATGTTCTGCATTTTCTTTGCTGCTGAATAAGATTCCAGTATCATTTACAAGGTGACAGCTACTACATATCAAACAAGTTGAAGAATTCTTTACTAGCACACAAAGCTCAACTCATCTGCCCAGATTTTCTTTTTCATTTTATTATTGCTTGGATTTTAACAATGTCCATTCTCACACATTAATAACCCCTAACTTTTTGTGTGGCACAACTACAGATATTCCTTGATTTATGACCACAATTGAGCCCCAAATTTCAGTTCTTAAATTAAAAATTTGTTAAGTGAGTTTTGCCCCCATTTTACGACCTTTCTTGCCACAGTTTGTTAACTGAATCATTGCAGTTGATAAATTAGTAACCTTTTTGCTAAGTGAATCTGACTTCCCCATTGATTTTACTTGTCAAAAGGTTGCAAAAGTGATCACATTAGCTTGAGACACAGCAATGGTCATAACCAGTTGCCAAACATCTCAACTTTGTTCACATAATCATGGGGCTGATACAAAGGTTGTAACTATGAAAAATGGTAATAAATCACCTTTTTTGTGCCATTGTAACAGTCATTAAATGAACTGTTGTAAGTCGAGGACTATCTATATTTATTGATAAAGTTTTTACTGTTATGAATTCATCTGAAATACTTGCAGTTTGCAGTTGAGAAACAGTCAAGTTGGAACTAGCCAAACTTCTCCAAAGACAGATTTTCCCTGCAACAACTAAAAGAATCTCTTGTGCAACTAAAAGAATCCCTTGTGCAATCTCTTGTAAAGTAAAATTATTTTAACTTAATTCACAATGTAACAAAAAAGCAATAAATCAAAACAAAGCCAGCAAAATCAATAATGAATAAGTAGTTGAAGAATAAGATGGAGAATCTGTCCAAAAACAAACCTCGTGAGGCTCACTAGCCACCCTAGATCAAAGCCTGGGAGAAGAGCCAGGTCTTCAAGGCCCTCTGGAGTTAGAGATGAAATGCTCCCAGTTCAGACTGGATCGCCTGATCTGGTAGCGATGGACACAGGTAGTTCGGAGAACTGGTAACAAAAATCCCTGCCCACCCAATGCCCAGCTGAGCTGCGCAATCATCAGAGGCTTTTAAAAAAAAATATAAAAGCATTTTTTCTACAACTTCTTCGGCTGAAAAAATGCATTTTTTCGGCTGAAGAGGTTGTAGAAAAAATGCTTTTAAAACCCTCTGACGATCCCAGCTGACTTGCCTAATCGGCAGAGGCTTTTTTTCTTTTAAAAGCCTCTGATGATCCCAGCTGACTTGCCTGATCAGTAGAGACTTTTAAAAGCATTTTTTTACAACGTCTTCTGCTGAAGAGTTTGTAGAAAAAAATGGTATTAGAAGTTTTTTTTTAAAAAAGTTGGCCACATCCACCCAGTCACATTACCCCCCCCAAGCCACACCCACAAAACCAGTAGTAACAAATTTTACATTTCACCACTGCCCTGGAGCATTACCAAAATGAGAGCCACCAGGGAAGCTTTCATTCCAGAGGGCAGGAACCATGACTGAGAAGATATACTTTTTGGCTCCTGAAAGATGGCACTGTTTATTTGAAGTTAGCCAAAGCACATTAATCCTGTTGGTTCATATCAGTCAAGCAGACTCCATCCAATAAAGGCAGTCCTTCAAATAACTTGAATCACACCCTTAAGCAGATCAGTGCAATTCATGAGGTATCACATTGGCATACTGAGGCATATCCATCAGTGCCTTTGCCAGTTGAAGCTTCCAAGTGGTCAATTAATCAGTCAATCAGAATAAAGCTGGGAGGGACCTTGGATGTCTTCTAGTCCAGCCTGCTGGTCAATGCTATACCATTTCAGACAAGTGACTGCCCAGTCTGTTCTTAAAAACCTCCAGGATTGAGCACCTACAACTTCTGAAAGCAAGCTGTTCCACTAGTTAATTGTCCTCACTGTTTTCCTTAATTCCAAATTGCTTCTCTCCTTGATTAGTTTTCATCCATTGTTTCTTGTCTTGCCCTCTAGTGCTTTGGAAAATAAAATGACCCCCTCCTCTTTGTGGCAGCCTCTCAAATACTGGAATACTGTAGTGCCATCATGTCCCTTCTTTTCCTTCTTTTCTCTAGACTAGCCAAACCCAAATCCTGCAACTATTCTTCATATGTTTTAGTCTCCAAGCTTTTAATCATCTTAGTTGCTCTTCTTTGTACTTTTTCCAAAGTCTCAACATCATTTTTATAATGTGGTGACCAAAACTGAATGAAGTATTCCACATGTGGCCTTACTAAGGTTTTATAAAGCGGTACTAATACTTCATGGTCTTCAAGGTGCATTGCAATAGTCAAGTCATGAAGTGATTAGGGCATGAATGACTATCTGAAGGCCTCTATGAAATGGCTCAACTGATATACCAACGCCTTCTTGGCCACAGCAGCCACCTGCTCATCCACAGAGCTGATGCTGCACTCTGTTATAATTCAGTCAACCTAACTGGAGTTGATGCCCAAATCCAGCCAAATGTGGCTTATTTAACAAATCATTGTTAAACAATGGTTTAACACTATCAGAAAAAAAAGCAAAAATTAAAAAGATTGAAACCAGAATCAAGAAAATCGTTAGAATAAAGTCTGTGCACACACAAAGTAGAAAAAGTCCAATTTAAGTTAATTCTTTTTTTAAAAAAGAAGTCATTCTTTAGCTGAAAAAGAAAAAGGAGATTTCTAAGATGACTCACAAAGATTAATAATATCCAGGTCAAAAGAGGGAAACAAAAAGGTACACAACTTTATCAAAATATTATTACTTTTGGTCCTGCTTGTAGGTTTTCCGTTGACCTCTGCCTCTCAGTAATGGAAAACAGGAAGCTGACTAACCGAAAGGTCACATTCAGCAGGGCCTTTTTTATGTGTGGAGGTGGCTGATAATAATGGATCAGTTTAATTTAGAAAAAAAATGGGTGAGCGAGATCATAGTAATAAAATTTGTTTTTATTATTGCCAATCAATACAAAGGGGATTGAGACACTGTCCCTCTTTCATCAGCAGGATAACTTTCTGAAAGCAGAATGGCCATGGGGAAAGGAAAAGAAAGATTGAATTTAAACATGGGCATGCTTCATAATATTAGAGAAAAGTATTATTATTGTTGTTATTATTGGTTTGATTTATATGCTGCCCTTCTCCGGAGACTCAGGGCAGCTTACCATGCGTTAAGCAATAGCCTTCATATTTTTGTATATACCTGCTTAGTAGGGCTTTTGCCCCCCCCCCCCAAGCGGTGTTCTTTTTTATACAAAGTCAGCTTATTGTCCCCACAATCTGGGTCCTCATTTACCTATCTTGGAAGGATGAGTCAACCTTGAGCCTGGTGACATTCGAACTTGCAGTAATTGCAAGCAGCTGGCAGCTAAGTGCTATTTAACAGCGCTTTAGTCCACTGCTCCACCAGGCTTCTATAAGTAGCTTGATGATTAAGCATTTTATAGATAAATAAGGGGAAAACAGAAAATTTAAATAGTAATTACAATGGTGTAAAAGAAAAAGAAATGGCAAATGGATCCATGAGGAAAATTAAAGACAGAAGTGGCCTATAGGGGTTTTTTTTAAGTTACCTGTTTATTTTTGCATTTGCTGGTTTATTTTTCTGTATATTTCTATATTATGATCTTTATATTTATGTGCAGTACGTGTAGCGTTTTATTAAATTATATGTACATATGTGCTTACATGCATGTATGAATACACACATAGAGACTAGTGGTGGGTTCCTCTCTGTTCGGCCCGGTTCTCCCAAGCCAGTAGGGGTGACAATATGACATCACCAAACTGGTTCTGCCCCCCCCCTGTGCCCCACCCACCCACCCGCCCCCATGTTATTCTTACCTTTTATTTGGCCCCACCCCCAATCTATTGCTGCCTCCTTAATCCCAGCTAATGGCTAGAGTGAAAAAAACTGTTTAAACTCTTGCCTGGGCTTCAAAGGGCCGCCCTACAGCTGATCAGTGTTAAAGGAAAACAAATGAGTAAAATGGTGTCTGCAAAAATACATGAGTAGATCAGTGCCTGCAAAAATAAATGGGTAGATCGGTACAGCTCTGCAAGCAGTTAAAAGCCTGGTAGACCAGTACCTCTGCTAAATCCACATGACCATCAAGTCACGCCCACAAAATAAGCCATGCCCACAGAACAGGTAGTAAAAAAATTTAAAACCCACTCCTGACAGAGACATAATTTATAAATATATAAAGATTTCCATTTGTAAACTTTTCAGCTGGATTCCACAAGTCAAAGAGGGAAGCCAGATTCACTTAATGACTGCATGATTCACTTAAAACTGTAAAGATTCACTTAACAATCTGTGGCAACAAAAGGTCACAAAATGGGACAAACTCACTTAAAAACTGCCTTGCTTAAGGCAAAAATTTGGCCTCAGTTGTGATCATATCTCATATCTCATATCTCTGCCTGGCTTGTGATCCTATGTCAAGGACTACCATGAGGCTTCTTCTTCCTTTTTTCCTTTCAAATACTGTGCTGTCCCTCAATATAAATATACATTTATTAGCACATCCAATATTGGTCCAAGCAAAACAGTTCCAGGGTTCTAAAATATTTATATGATCTATATTCAAAAGAAGCTAAAAGTTAAATATAAGTACTTTTTCAAAATCCCCACATAGTTTTAAAAAATACTTCTATAGTTAAACATGTTTCAAAGGTTTTTTAAAAAAACATTTCCACCATATTTTAATATTTATTAGCTGATTTATCAAATATTAAGAAATTCTTCCTGACTTCCTGTGGAGGTAAATATGAAGTACATTTATATAGGTAAGCATGAAGTAAAATGTATAGGTATGCAAGAAGTGCAAAATGTGTGGAAAATAATATACATAAAAGAAAAAGGCATGCCACTACAAACTGTATTTGTATAGAATGTCATACGCTTCTATTTAGAACCAGAAATGAAAATATTAGAAAACTTACCATCGGAATGTATCTACAAAACTTAAACATTGCAAGTGCATAATAATAATGTTTCCTTTTACTTGTGTGTACTATTTAAAAATTACTGACAAACATTTACTGATACTTCAAAATGCAAGCAGTTGTTGCAACAGCAATAGTAATTTCTTGTTACTTGGACAGGCCACTTATATCCCGTTTTATAAAGAAAGCACACAGCAGGGCCCCATTAAAAATGATCAAAGCCAGAGGGCCTATAGATAATTTGCATAGCAAGATTAATAAAAATGTACATACATATGCATGGTCATATCCTTTCTCCAAATAGCATTATAATTTAATCCACTACTGGCCACATAAAATACACAAGCAAACAGTTGGAACAAATTCTCAGTAGCCCTCCAATAATACATCTTTTTAATTTTCCCTTCTCCTTCTCCTTCTCCTTCTCCTCCTCCTGCTTCAAGCATTCATGTTAAAACCCATCAGGGAAAATTTGTGGAGAATGAAGTGAAACAAGAAGTTGTGGGCAAGAAAGGAACTAATTACAGCACAATCGGCAGCCTTAATATTTCTTCAATTTAGATTCCCCATCCCAAAGCTAATTTTTTTCTTGTATAAAGCAGCACTCAAGCTTCCTTACATACTTGCACATAACATTAAGTTAGTCTTCTAGGCCTTCTGGAAAGATATATCTAGGCATACAAAATTTAATTTGGTGAGAGTGCATGAGATATATTTAACAAGAATGTAATAGATAAATAATCTCAAACCTTTCAATCCATTATTTTAACTTTCCCAACAAGATATACTCCCAAAATATGTTCAGGTGTGCCAGATTGGTAGAAGATTAACTTTGATATAACACAACACAACATAACATAATCTTGTTGGGCCATGAAAAAGTCCCCTCTCATCGGTAGTGGGTTTCAATTTTATTGCTACTGGTTTGCTCGTGGGCGCGGGTACATGACAGAGAGACATCCGGGCGGTAGGCAGAGTCTCCCACCACTGCAGCTACCGGTTCGCCAATCCGGGGCAAATTGGTAGCAACCCACCACTGCCGCTCATCCATCATCCCATTTGCAATTGGCATTGCCACTCTCCCAAGTCAAAGTCTAGCTGTCTTGCTTCCTGAAACAATCATTGAATAAATTCACAAATATCTCTTTTCCTTCTTCCCTTTAAAATGGAAGATTATATTAAATTCAATAATGTATTAAAAATATTCCTGACCCTTATCATAACAGCAATCATCAGCTTTAAAAAAAACCCTGTCCCTATTCCAAGTAATGTGAGAATTTGTCCTTAAAGCATATAGATGATCATGATGTGAGAATAAAGTCCCATGTGAAAAAGTGATATACGAATAGTTCCCAAAAGTCATGTTCAACTGCTATGATTTCATGGACATGTCTACCTAGTATATTACACAATAGAAAGGGTTAGCTATTGTCTTCTTCCAAAATATTTTTGTTTGTTTGTTTGTTTGTTTCCTAGATAAGCCCACAGCCTTTTATTCCTCCAATCCAGCCTCCAGTCAAGTACTAACCAGGCCTAAATCTGCTTAGGTTTTTAACTTAGAAAAGATCAGACAGGATTAGCTTTCTTTTATTAGGTAATTCTGGCTTTTAGCATTATGTGAATGAAGGGAATAAACCTGTTTATTCTTCAACACTGCACATTAATTTATAAATCCCAAATCTGCCTGTTACTGCCTTAAAGTAACAGTCATCCCATCCCTTGATTATTTTAGCTACTCCTATGACTTTAAAAAAAAAAACCTGATTCTAGTGAGAGATTGAGAATCAATAAAAGGCATTTTATTGAAGGATCAATAAAAGAAGGTATTTTTCCACATAATGTGTAGTTAACCTTTGCTATGTGTTAATAGAAGTTATGTGATGATTTACAAAACTTCCAATGCTCATTAGACAAATGAGACAGCAATCATTTCACATGGTAGAAAAAACCCATCATGCAACTTCATGTGATTTGTACTGACAACAACATTTAAAGAATGAGAAATAATAACAATAGGAAACATCATTGGGTATGCTTGTTATTTGGGCCATTTTTACTTTTAAAGTAGTAAATGTTTTTAAAATACATGTTATGGGGGACAGTGATGCTATCTGCTATCTGGTAATGTTGTGGGGTGACATGGACATTGTGTTGCCAACCTTTGAACATCCTGCTGCAAGCCCTGAGACAAATACATGGGGGGAGAAGGGTGTTTAGTATTTTCCAGATCAGAAAGAATATGCCTCTGAATAGCTGTCAATGGAATCACTACTCTCAGCTTCTGCTTGAACTGCTGAAAATAATATTCTGAATTAGAAGGGCCTTTAATCTGATTCAACGAGACTTTTCTTCTGTGCTATGTGATACATTATCATTTTCCTAACAGTCCCAAGCACAGACTTTGCCTTAGCTGCCTTCACATTGGCTTGACACTTTTATGGACTATTCACCACAGGCCCAAGAACTCCTTCAGGCCCAAGAACTCCTTCAGACATCAGAGAATCTTAGCATCGGTTGAAAGGTATGGACAGAATGTGTTTAGCTTTAATATGCCTCACTTTATATTGAATTTTACTTTCATTGAATGGAAATAGATTTGTTACAGGGATGCCCTCTCTCCTTGTTTCTGTTGATAGCTGCAGTGACCAAATAGAGGTTGATTTCCTTCTTCCTCACAACAAAAACTATGTATGCTGCAGTGTCTTTTGGGGTCAAGAAATAACTACTGTATTTTTCGGAGTATAAGATGCATATTAGTTTTTGGGGAGAAAAACAAGAAAAAAAATTCTCCCTCTGCTTACCATCAGTATTCATCTGGCTAGTGTCCTTGCAGCAAACAGCAAACAGACTGGTCAGCTTCAGCACGTTATTGCAGCCTGATTAACACCAAAAACATCTGATTGGCAGTTGGATTGGCATCCTGAAATATCACCAATAAGCTGTACCAGGCTGCAGGGATCGCCAGAGCCCATCGCCGCCCCCATCTGTCATGTTTTTGGCCCTGTATGTCACGTTTTTGGCTTCCACGCATCACATTTTTGGCCTTTGCACATTCTGTTTTAGACCATTCCAGGCTGCAGGGATCACCACAGCACATTACTGCTGATTGCCACCTCTGTGCGGCATGTTTTCGGCCTCCACGCATTGCATTTTTTGCTTCTGTATGCCCCATTTTTGACCTCCGTGTGTTGCATTTTTGGCCGGTTCCAGGTGGCAGGGATTGCTGCTGCCACTGCCAGTGATCCCCGCCACCTGGAACCGGCGAAAAATGTGATTCATGGAAGCCAAAAATGGGGTGTGCAGAAGCCAAAAACACGACACGCAGAGGTGGTGATTGGTGACAATGTACTGTGGTGATCCCCGCAGCCTGGAACGGGTCTAAAACAGGGTGTGGGGAGACCAAAAATGCAATGCGCGGAGTCCGAAAATGGCCAAAGTGTGGGGGGCAGTGGGTGGGAGGGCTTTGGCAACATTCAGTACATAAGACGCACTGCAATTTTCACCCACTTTTAGGGGGGAAGTGCGTCTTATACTCCAAAAAGTACGGGTAATCTTCTTGTATGCCATTACTTCCTTCCTGTGGCTACATTTTGTAAAAACATTTTATTCCAATCATGTCCGCCACTGAAGATTTCAGGAATGAAGTACAATATAGAGGAAAAGGTTCCAATCACATTCACTGTGTTTAAAACCTACTATTTATTATGCATGTTCCATCATTAGCAACTACTACAAATTTTCCAATTTGTCACTCCAATGGCATTTAACAAAGGAGACAGGTTCATTAAATTTAAGCAAGGAAAAAAACCCTTAAAATCATTCTCTCTGGTTTAAAAAATATGCTTACTGAAAATGAAACTTTTCCAAAGATATAACTTTGCTTTTTTTAATACATGCCTTTATTTATGTAATAAAAATAATTTTAGATTTTAATTCTAAACATGTTTATACTTGCTTGAAAATAAATATCTTAACGCAGTAAGAACTGTTTCTGAATAGGCATGCATTGGATTGCCCTTTAGACACATACAGGATTGCACTGTAGTCTTTTCTTCTTTTTTAAAATATAATATAAAGATGATATATATACCATTTTAGATAATGTGAAGAAGAAAAACTTCTTCAGTAAAACTATGATATCAATTGTAACCCTACCATTATAAAGCTTTAAGCCTGCTTGATAATTTAGCTTTCTAATTTTGTTTAATGCTTAGCATATAAATCAATTTCCTTCAAATAATTTTAATCCAATGTTTCCTTTTTTGGAAAAAATACTTAATATATTTATTAATATATTGTTTTAAGATTTATCTGCATGTCCCCACTCCATTCTGCCCTCTTTTAACATATACTTTGTTTTGTTTCTTACCTATTATTTACCCAATCTGCACTGTTTATCTCTTGATTTAATTTGCAGTTTAAAATGTTATACTGATTCTTTATATGATAAACCTTTATATTTTTGGTCAGCCTCTCGGGCGGCATATAAATTTAATAATAAATATTTTTCTCTTCTCAGGGTAGTCCTCAACAAATACACCATATAGCAGGGATGTCAAACTCATGTCGTCACAGCATTGTCATGTGATGTATCGCAACTTTTTTCCCTTCGCCAAACTGGGCCTGGGCATGGCCAGTGCGTAATACATCTGGCCCACTGTCTGTGAATTTGACAGCACTGCCATATAGCTTTTCAAGCTTTATCATTCTAATGTTCAAAGAAATTAATATTGTAATTGGCTGCTACATATTCTTTGAAATATTACTTGATGTTCCAATTTAACAAATCCATTGTTATTTTTATGCTACTATAGCATTATTCCAAAAATACCTATGTGCAAATAATCAGCTTCAATTGGCATTTCTGCTTGTGGTATTTTGATAATCAATTACGTTTTTATTAATGCTCGATCCTGTTGCTCCCGAGGACGTGGACAGAATACTGAGGCGGCTGAACGCGACCACATGTTTATTAGACCCGTGTCCCTCCTGGTTGGTGCTGGCCTCCCAGGAGGTTACACGAGGCTGGCTCCAGAGGATTATTAACGCTTCTTTGAGTGAGGGTGTCTTGCCAGTTGCCTTGAAAGAGGCGGTGGTGAGGCCTCTCCTCAAGAAGCCTTCTCTGGACCCAGCTATTTTGGCTAATTATCGTCCAGTCTCCAACCTTTCCTTCTTGGCGAAGGTTGTTGAGAGTGTGGTGGCGCATCAACTTCCTGGGTATCTGGATGAAGCTGTCTATCTGGATCCGCTCCAGTCCGGCTTCAGGCCCGGGTACAGCACAGAAACGGCATTGGTCGCGTTGGTGGATGATCTCTGGAGGGCTCAGGATAGGGGTTGCTCATCTATCCTGGTCCTGTTAGATCTCTCAGCGGCTTTTGATACCATCGACCATGGTATCATGCTGCGCCGGCTGGAGGGGTTGGGAGTGGGGGGCACCGTTTTGCCATGGTTCTCCTCCTATCTCTCCAACCGGTCGCAGACGGTGTTGGCAGGGGGGCAGAGGTCGACCCCGAGGCGCCTCTCTTGTGGAGTGCCACAAGGGTCGGTCCTTTCGCCCCTTCTTTTCAACATCTATGTGAAGCCGCTGGGCGAGATCATCCATGGCTTTAGGGTGAAGTTCCATCAGTACGCTGATGATACTCAGCTGTACTTCTCCACCCCAGGCCACCCCAACGATGCTGTGGAAGTGATGTCCCAATGCCTGGAGGCCGTGCGGATCTGGATGGGGGGCAACAGGCTCCAACTCAACCCCTCCAAGACCGAGTGGCTGTAGCTTCCGGCGTCCCGATATGGGGGCAAGTCATTGGCCCCCACGGATAGGGCTCGCAACTTGGGCGTCCTCCTGGATGCACGGCTGTCTTTGGAGGAGCATGTGATGGCCGTGGCCAGGGGGGCTTTTTATCAGGCTCGCCTGATACGCCAGTTGCGTCCCTATCTAGATCGGGACTCCTTACGCACAGTCACTCAGGCACTCGTCATTTCCCGCCTGGACTACTGCAATGCTCTCTACATGGGGCTCCCCTTGAGGTGCACCCGGAGGCTCCAACTGGTGCAGAATGCGGCCGCGTGGGGGATTATGGGAGCAAGGGGGCGCTCCCATGTGACACCTCTCCTGCGTGCGCTGCATTGGCTTCCGGTGGTCTTCCGGGTGCGCTTCAAGGGGTTGGTGACCACCTTTAAAGCACTCCATGGCATAGGGCCTGGGTACTTGCGGGACCGCCTTCTGCCACCGATAGCCTCCCACCGGCCAGTTCGCTCCCACAGAGAGGGACTCCTCAGGGTGCCATCAGCCAGACAATGTCGGCTGGCGACACCCAGGGGGAGAGCCTTCTCTGTGGCAGCACCAGCCCTCTGGAACGATTTGCCCCCAGAGATCTGTACGATACCTGATCTCCGGGCTTTCCGCCGTGCCCTAAAAACTTTTTATTTTGTCAAGCTGGGCTGGTGTAACCCACCCCTTCTCTTTTTTAAGTTTAAAGTTTTATGGGTTTTAAATTTTAATTGCCTATTGGGTTTTTTAAATTTATTGGGCCAAAATTATTTAATTCTTTTATTAATATTTTAAATTTTGTATTGGAGTGCTTTTTATTCTTGGCTGTACACCGCCCTGAGTCCACTAGGGGAAGGGCGGTATATAAATTTAATTAATAATAATAATAATAATAATAATAATAATAATAATAATAATAATAATAATGATGCTGGTTCATATTTGCTCCAGTAAATACATGGTCTAGGAGGAGGAGATTATTAGCGATTTACAACATATTGAGTATTTCACTGTGTATTAATTCTGATTTTTTTTTATGAATGTAGGGAAAATCCTGCTAGATCCGATTAATAATCCCTTTGTTCAGTATCTGGTTTTCCACTAAGATAACTTAGGTGATTTTTGGAAGTCCCACAGCAGGATGTAGAGGCAACAGGCCAGTCAGTATTGATCCCCAAAAATTGATATTCTGTCATATATTGTCTCTGAAGCTGGCGGTTGCTTGCAGCTATCCTATTATTTTCTTAGTTATGTGCTGGAATCTTATTCTGTTTCCATATGTGGAAGGCAAAGCAGTTAATCTAGTCTTGATTTGTGGCCACAGCAAATAATCCACAGAATATTTCTTTCTGCCTAGCAGTTGGAGAATTAGCTTAGTCCCGGAAAAAAGAATTACAGATTTGCTTGATATTTAATATGTGCAAAATAGTTTATTTAGCTCAGCATAATGTATTTAGCAGATATGAACATATCCTATGATCTATAGCAGGGTTTTCAATCCATTTAATCAAATTCTGACTCATAACTTGCTTTTGCCACATCTGATCTGAAAAGTTGGAAGATGACCCGGAAAGATTTTGAAAGTCATAGGGAACAAGCAGAAGGGAAAATTCTATTGCCTGGTTCATCCTTCAAATATTAGACTTTTCACCTTGAAATAACTGAAAATGGGAAATCTGCTACCAAATGTTGCCATAGAAAGCTTAGGGCATTCATCAGACTGCCAAAAAAGGATTGGCAGCACATGTTTCCAACAAACAATGAGCTGCCAATTGATAATGTATACAAATATGTGTCTCTCTTTCATATTTTTTCTTTGGATTCACAGTTTCTTCTTTAAGCTGGCTTCAGATCTGGAACAGATTTTATCCAAAGCATTTATTGTATGAATTACTCCTGTTAAAATGTTAGTGATTTTTAAATCATTCTTAGAAGAAGGTTCATGGGCCAAAGTTGCATCACTTCTGAAATACACTTCACAAGTTTTACAGTGGCTTTTTTGGTTCCCTTCTCTCCAAAAGTATTTGGATTTGAATGAGGGCCTGCTGTTTGTTAAATAATGTAAAGCCTCTGTTGTATGTTGGGAGGAGATAAGGGCTCTTTATCAGAAAGGCAGAATGGGGAAAAGAGAAAATTAAAGCCAGCACATCCATTCTGTACAGACTGCAAAACTTATTTTCATGCACAATAAAGGTGTTCACAGTTTAAATACTCTAGTGCATTAACAAGCTCTATTCCATGAGTATGCACAAAATTCAATCTATTCATTTTTACCATTTATTTAGGATATATATGCAAAACATACCAATATTTGGGGTAACTTGTGCAGACACAATCACTTCCAGGCCAAGTATTTAAATATATAAAAGGAGAGAGCTGCAACAAGTGTTTGCACAGATTGAAATTCAATGCATGACTCGGTGAATATCTCCTGTTGACTCGAAAGCATCAGAGCTCTAGTTTAGAGTGGTACAAGGGCATCATTTTAGGGTCTTCTGAAGAAAAAAATTCTCCACAAAAAACTCATGTAAACAATAAAGAGCAATAATTTTAAAAAAATTACATTAAATAAAACTATGAAGCAAAAGTCACAGTGCAAAAAAGAGCAAGTATTTTTCCACCAGTCCTGTTTAAGAAATCTTTACTTTTAACATGAGCATCAAAAGAACATTTATACAAATGTATTTGCTTCAAATGCACTTGAACTACATTTTGCAAATAAATTATTTTCTTACTAACAAAGTATTTTTTTACCTTGAACAAACAGATCAGTACCCATGCTATCATTTAAATCAGGAAGTCTAATGTAATTCAGCAAAATGATATCACACCAGATTTAGGCCTCTCACAAACGGGGTGGCTATATCTCTTAAAGGCAGCAACAGTACTGATAATTAAAGGGTAACTTTAATTTAAGAAACAACCTGAAGAGTTCTACTTCTATAAGGTACTGACTAAAAGAAATGTTTTTCTAGATTGAAATAGCCACACAAGTCAAATCCTACAAAAGAAAATGAAGTAAACATCAGCACATAGCTAACAACTATTTAGTTGTTAATTAGTAATTAACTTCATTTTATTTTAGTACAAGCAATGAAGGTAGGACAAATTGCCCAAGGGTATATGCAATTTTCTGTAAATCGTCTGCAGTACTGGGAAATGAATCCATAGTATCTTGGCATGACTACAGCTCCTTGAGTCTATAAAAGATCCCTTTTAAAATTAATCTTCTGAATCAGAAGTACAGCTAGAGATTTTATGTAAAATTATAAATATTAGGATTTTTTTTCATAAGAACATTTATAGGTAAAAATTCAGTTGAAGAATTTTTATATTTTTAAGTTGATCACTTAAGTAGATTCCTTTAATTAAAGGAATCTCAGGTTTATTCTACAAATTAATCTTTGTATTCCACCTCCTTTGGAGGGAAGTATAAATTTATTAAATTCAGGGGGAGGATTTATGTGCTAACTTAAAAGAAAGATAAATACAGACTGCCATGTGTGCCATTTTCCCATCAAATTATTGATAATCCATGCTGTGTATGGAATTTTTAAGAAGCATCTAAAGCTAGGAGCTAACTTTAACTTTTCTTTTCTCTGATGACTTTAAGTCTTCATTTTTCAGAGACTTAGAAAATGGTTCTTTAAATATTACAGAACTATGGAGATCGTATTAGCATGGATGATGTGAAGAAACCAATTGCCTGGAGTTCGTTTCAAATGCTTATATTTAGAAAATAATATAATTCACTACCTTTTAGATTAGAAAATAAACTTATGGTTGTTTCCCTAATAAGAATTATTTCAATGTAATTTAATGGTAATTGTTGAAGTAAATTTCAGTACTCAATGCAATACAAAACATAGCAAGGAATTTGCTCATGATCACATGGAGCTCAATGAGTGAGGAAAACAAACAGGATTTTGCCAATAATTGTAATTCTTGCTTAACGTTGGTAATTGGGACCAGCAACTCTGTTGCTGTCATGAATGCAACATCACATAACCACGCCAACTTACGATGCCAGTTCCGGCAGTTCTGATTAGGTGAATCCAGTATAGTCATTAGGCGCATCACCATTTGCAACCTCCTACTGGCTTTCCCATTGACTTTGCTTATTGAAAACTGACAGTGAAGGTTACAAATGGTAATCATGCATCACATGACTATGGAATGATGCAGCCTTTGTCATTGCAAGCCAGCTGAATCGCAGTCACATGACCACAGAGATATTGCAACAGCCATAACTACAAGAGCTGGGCTTAAGTCCGTCATTCAGCATTGTCATAACTCCAAATGGATGCTGAAAAGTAGTTATTAAGTAAGAACTACCTATAGAGTTAGCAGTGTGGAAGAAATAATTTAAGGCCACTGACCTGAATTTTCCTTCCTTATGCATAGTCCAACCCATAGTTCTTTATGGATTGTTCCCTAAGCCTTTAAGAGAGTAAAGGACCACATTTGTACTACAGAAAGCTAAAATAGAAATGCTGAAGGTACAGAGTTTGGTTGTCTTTGAAAGAGACAAAAAAGAGTAGACTGGTGAGCTAAAGCAGCCAGTTGTGTATAAAGAAAATGATACCAAAACAATTGGAGGAATGAGCAAAAAGACTTGAAAGCTACTACAGCTGTGAAAGGAGTAGCTGAGTCTTACAGCCTCATAAGTCATCCAAAGACATAAACCAGCTACAGCCAGCAAGCTAGCAACAAGTAATTGTTTTTTTCTCTCCTATGAACCGATAAGGACTGAGAACTAGAGAAGCAATCCAATAAAAGGGAGAAATTACAGGGCTACTTCAAACTTCAGTAGCATCTACTGAAGTACAAAAGCTGGAAGATAGAAGATCAAATAGGCTAAGTGTAGGGTAAAAGAAAACCATGCACTTACAAGAAAACACCAGGAAAGGGAAAAAATTCCAGTCCTTAAGGGTGAGAGCTAGGAAAAGAACAGTGACATTATTGCCTTATTGTTGGAAAAGGTGGTATTGTTGGAAAAATGGTAATCTGTAAGTTTAAATATCATTTTTCATTTATAGTTAAAACAGTACCACTTATATCATTAGACGCAGATATGTTCAATAGTTGTGTGTAATAGGTTTAACATATTAGTATATTTGGTATAATAAATTAACCTTGTATAAATACAAAAAAATGGCCTCTCAGTCTGTGGTTTGAACTTTAATTTAATTAGGATATCACTTCGAGGGCATCATTGGGACCACCCCAATGATGCCCTCGAAGTGATGTCCCGGTGCCTGGAGGCCGTGCAGATTGAGTCTGCAGAAACAGACTCAAACTCAACCCATCCAAGACTGAGTGGCTGTGGTTTCCGACGTCCCAATATAGTCAGTTGGTGCCATCACTGACTATTGAGGGTGAGTCGTTGGCCCCCATGGATGGGGTTCACAACTTGGGTGTCCTCCTGGACTCACGGCTTTCTTTAGAAGGGCATTTGACAGCTGTGGCCGGGAGGACTTTCTTTCAGGTTGGCCTGATTCGCCAGTTGCATACCTTTCTGGATAGGGATTCGTTGCGTACAGTTACTCATGCTGTCATCACCTCTCACCTGGACTACTGCAATGCTCTCTACATGGGGCTCCCCTTGAGGAACACCTGGAGGCTCCAGCTGGTCCAGAATGTGGCCGTGCAGGTGGTTATGGGAGCGAAGTGGCGCTCCCATGTGACCCCCTCCTGCGCAAGCTGCACTGGCTCCCGGTGGTCTTCTGGGTCTTGGTTACCACCTTTAGAGCACTCCATGGCTTAGGACCTTGGTACTTAAGAGACTGCCTCCTGCCACCAGTAGCCTCTCACCGACCAGTACGCTCCCATAGAGAGGGGCTCCTCAGGGTGCCGTCAGCCAAACAGTGTCAACTGGCGGCCTCCAGGGGTAGAGCCTTCTCTGTGGGGGCACCTGCCATCTGGAATGAGCTCCCCCCTGAGATATGGAGGATCCCAGATTTACGCACTTTCCGCCGCGCCCTCAAAACATTTTTATTCCAGCAGGCTGGCCTGATTTCACTCTCCCTTTTAAATCAGGCTTTTAAGTTTTATATAAATTGGGTGTTTTAAATTTGACTTAAGCCTAAATTATTTAATATATTTTAATAGTCTTTTAACTTTTGTATGTTGTATTTTACTGTATGTTGTATGTTGCTGTTCACTGCCCTGAATCCTTCGGGAGTAGGGCAGTATATAAATTTTAATAATAATAATAATAATAATAATAATAATAATAATAATAATAATAATAATAATAATAATTGAAACTCTTTCTTCTGAACAAACTTTTCCTCTAAATCTAGAATTAGCTATCTGGAGATCATGGGAAGTAAATAAGAAAAAAGATGGTGATTTTCCACATATAAGTTAAAATGAATGTATGGAAAACCACAGTTGTAACTACACTTCTTGTTGCATGTTTCTGTTCATACATATCATTACAACAGAGGGTGCTTCTTGGAGAACTTAAGAAGATAAAAGAGAGTGAGAGTTTATCACATTAAAAAAAACCCAAGATGATACAACAGGAACTGACAGGTACAATTCAAACAAACGAAAAAAAATCTATACAATCACAACAACAAACCTTGCCGGATCAAGCCATATACCATGTAATTCAGCGTATTGTGTTGCACGATGACCAACTGGATGCATTTGGGATAGGCTTGCAACAGAGATAAAGTAGTATTTAAGGCTGCTATGATTTAGGCGAAAGTAAATAGCTGCCAGTACTTAACATCCTGCTCTTCCATAAATCCATCCAGTCCCCTTTTGAGACTATCAAAATAGGCTGGTAACACCACTTCCACTAGTAGTGAACTGAACGATGTTACAGCAATGAACTGATAGCATTTCAATATGCCTATTCTGATCCTCTGCATTTTGTTTTAGTGAATGACTACAGCTTCTAACTTATTCCTTCCTCCATATTATTCATGCCATATATAAATTTACATACCCCTATTATATCCCCCATTGCCATTTTTAAATTTCAACATAAAAGAGCATCATTGTTATTCTCTTGCCTCTTAAGAAAGCTGCTCCAGTCTTTTAATTATTTGGGTTCTGCATCTTTTCTAACTATACAATATTTAGGTAATCTGAGGTGTCCACAAATGTGCATAATACTCCAAGGTTTGTCTCATTATAGAGTTGCGTATGGTATTATTATATCAGCAGGGCCAATGCACAAGTGTAACAACCAAGCCAAGTAAAAGATATTCTGCACTTCTGGAATTTAGAAACAACTTCCAGCCTCTGGCAGAGGAAACTAGGTCTGAGCCTTGAGGGGAAGAAAATTAAACATTGCAGGACCGAAACAAAATAGCTGATCCCTGAAGGCAAAAAGGATTCAGCTGTTTCCGGCTAAAAGATAAGAAAACTCCTAATTGGTTGATTTAGTAGTACAAGGAATCCAAAAATTCTTTGCTGACCAGATACACTGGCTTATGAAGCATGATTTTTGCCAAGAGCAATAGCTGGAGATTAACAGAACAACTTCCAAGTGCACTAACAAGGATTCCTACATGCTAATTTGTGTGAGGACAATTAATACCACTAAAAAAAACTGTAATCACATTACTATATATTTTGAAGGTCTAAAAAGGAAACTCAATAACCTGAAGCTCATCACTTTTTCTAGTTCATGAGAGATGACTGGAAAGTGGAGAAAATACTACAAATTTATGACTGGCTACAAATTCTAATTTATAATCCACTTTGAAAAATTATATAAAAAAAGGATATGTCCTTATAATATTGGAGCCCTTGAAAATACTCAGAAAAAAAATCAGAAGGAATGTATGGAGTTGTAGCCATATCTTCAAAAATGGTGAAAAGAAAGACCTAGGAAATCACAAACTAGTCTGGCTCTATATCAATAAATATAAATAAATCAGTCTATTAAAATAAGGTAACAATAGTATAAAGATAAAGGTTTTCCTTTACCTTTTCAGTAATGTCTGACTCTAGGGGGGCACTGCTTATTTCTGTTTCTTGGTTGAAGGAGCCAGCATTGTCCAAAGATATTTCCTGTGTCTTGGTTCTATGTCCAACATGGCTCTATACCATGGAACGCTGTTACCTTTCCACCAAAGTGGTACCTATTAATCTACTCATGTTTGCATGCTTTTGAACTGCTAGGTGGGCAGGAGCTGGGGCAAGAATGGGAGCTCACCCCATTGTGTAGCCCTCGCATCTCAAAACAGGGCTGTCAGCTTTCCAGCTGACAATCTCAGTGTCTTTAACCATCGAGCCATTGTGCCCCCTCAGAACAATAGTATAACTTAACTGAAAGCATGGATTTTTCAGGAAGAATTGTATCCTCGTTGGCAGGATGATGACTAAAATATGTTGCCTTGTAAGGTAAACTCTAATAAAAAGAGCCTAGACTAGATAGAGTAGCATGAGCATACTTAAGAAAACTGAACTTGCCTTGGTTGTCTAATACATTTATGGATATATGTTTATGGAATAGTTGTGCTTGTGAAGGAATGTTAGTTGGAGATATCAATGAATATGATGTGATGTTGTCAACTGAGATTAGAATGATTGGCAGCAAGTATTAGGTTGCATAATGCCATGGGGATTATGGACTTAGAAATTAATACAACAAAAGCCAATGTGTTATTGTTGTTGTTGTTGTTACAAGTGTAGAAACTGTTTTAACTCAGTAGCTGATCCTTCATTTGAGAAGCTGACTCCCATGGGACCTCTCAGCAGGATTGCTCTGCCTTCATGATTCACTTCAATCAACCTGGATGCCCAGGCTTCAACCAGATGAAAGTGTTGTAAAGAATGATTTCTTTCTTCCCAAACTTGCAAATTCAATAAGAAAAATGTCAAATCTCTAACTATGAACTGGCAGCACCATTTTGGTTTTACTATTTCAAAAAGAAACAAAGGTATCAATAAAGATGCAAGAATAACTCTAAAAAACAGCAAGCTATTGAAACTGATAGGATCTCTATTTTGAGAGGAGACTTGCTAAGAGATTTTTTTCCCTCTTTTTCTTAAATACATTTAACTAGACAGTCTCCTAACGGTACAATACATTCTAAAATAACTTTATATCTTTAAAAAAGTACTCTGATGTAAAATTTGATTTTATTTGGAAACCATTTTTGGACTAGAATTCTATACATAGAATGGTATCTCATTCCAAATATATGTTCTAGAGGCACCGTCTCCAATCTTTCCGACTTTGTGGACTGGAGGGGGGGATAGGGGATGGTTCCAGGTGAATGGCAGGCGAGTGCACATGTGCACAGTTCCATTTGCACTAGCAGCGGGCACATGTGTCCCCCCCATTCACACAAATGGAGCTGCATGTGCACAATTGCCTGCCCACTGCATGTGCAAGTGGAGCTGCACAAGTGTGAGCTCATCTGTGGTTTCCATAGCATGGTTATGAATGGGCCATGGTCCTATAGTGGGTCGTGGCCTGGGGGTTGGGGACCGCTGTTTTAGAATTCATAATTCAATCTGACATACACCCCACATATTCTCTACTATATTTTTAATATATTGTTATTTATAATTTTTCTTTGGCTTCTTACTGATTTCAGTTGTGCCAACTAAATATCTTGACAGTTCAGTAGGGACATGCTTTGACTAGAAACTGTAGAAGAAATGTCTTGTAGTATTTTGCACTGTTAATGATGTTTTAAAATAAATTAACTATATGACACTTTAGATCTACTGGCTAAGTTTTTTGTTGTTGTTATCTACCCATATTTTTGTTTACTATCTATCCTTTTTTCCTTCTTTAGTAGACTTTCACCTAAAGCAACCATATTACTGTGAAAATACAACATAATTTTATTTGTATGCAACAGCAATGGTGTACATGAGAACCACTTTGGTCTAGTGACAGCAAGCTAGAAACGAGGACACTGTGAGTTCTAGTCTTACCTTAGGCATGAAAGCTGGCTGAGTGACTTTATGCCAGTCACTCTTTCAGTCCACAACATCAAGCTTGGGTAACAAGCCAGTTGATCACAACCAATGCATCAACACTCAATTGATCTGAAAAAAAGGCATTGCACTTGCAAGAAAATGCTAGGAAGAAAAAATAATAATAATACAGTGTATATTTGGGGATCCTCCCCAAAGTTTTAATGCTCCTTGCTTAGTGGCCATAAGCAAAACCACAGCTTATATAACTTTGGCCCATTACGTTGCAAACGCAAGACAAAGAAAAGGGCAAACACAATGTAAATTTCAGCATGACAGTGGAAGATTATAGATAAGCCCATCTGTGTGACCTTATTATTTATCCCTTCCTCCTACTAGGTCAGCATCCTAGCATTACTATTTGAGATATGGTCAGTGAATTGAGCCTTCTTGTCACCACTCAGGGACAATTCAGCTTGCCGTTAATGTTTCCTTACAAGGGCATTTTCAGTAGCTCATATATTGGGGGACAGGGGAAGCTTTCATAGGTTTGGTAGTGAATGCTCTTTATATGTATGTTTGGGGGGGTACCTTTTACCATCAATATTTAAGCAAACCAATGGGCATTTTTCTTCCTAGTGAAATGGATATCCCCTCTCTCAGCATTTACCTAAAACTCTTGATTTGTTTTGTGCTTCCCAAACACCCACTCCTCTTCTAGCTGCAAGGAGTGGGATCTTAGCTCGGCAGAAAGACTGCACAGAGAAAGCTTTGGTCTTCCTTTCTCTCTTGCTTTAAAAGTGTTGCCTCTTATTCCTTTCACCTCTACAGATTATTCTCTTTCCCTCTTCTGTTTCATAGCCTTGTCTTTATCTCTCTTCTAATTCTCCCCACATTCATTGTACTTTCCAGATATTCTAACTTCCATCAGTTACAATCTAAGATCATAACTTTTTTCATTTCTCCCTCAGCACTGCTCAATTGTTTACAATTACTATCATTGTCTTTAAAAGCATATTTGATACCCTTAATGAAAAGTTTGCCATTCACATTACCATTCAGAACAAATGCCAGAAATACTTTAGAATCCTATTATAGGTTATATGCCTGTTTAGTCAACGATTAAGAAACTATTATTGTGATAAAATTTCATTGATAACACTATGTTGTTGCATATTAAAATGCACTGATAAATTTAATTAATTCCAATCTTTGTGTCTCCACTAGCCCATGGCGGATAATAATCTTAAAACTGTGAGTATCAATCATATCAGAAATTTAAAAAAGGCCATGCTATACCTAAAGTCAGGCATTATGGAATATCATGACATAGTTATGATAGGATGAGTAAGCACATGTTTAACTCTTTTCCATAATCCAAGCAATTTTCATAATCAAAACTTAAGCCATGGAAATAATTTTCAAACTAGCAATTATTTTTTAAAAAATCCAATAAACGTTGGATTTACGGTAAATAGCTTCATTGAAAATAAAATTACTAGGCTTTCTAATAAATGGGTCTATAGCAAATGCGTAATATATATCTTTCTTATCTTTCATAGTATCTGAAATGGCAGCAAAGGAAAAGTTCAGTCTTAGAAAGATATGTTATTGAATATAAGGCTTTCCTATGACCACAAATTTTTTTGCTTGTAGTCAAGAAGATTATAGTTGCAATATCTTGATCAACAATATTGTACTTAAAATTGCTATAATTGGTAAATACAGTATTGAGATACAGTGTTGTTAACTCCTTCATTTTGATAAAACTTAGTTTGATTAACTAGAACTTTATGAAATGGAAATACAATTGGCAGTCAATATAATTCACTGACAAATCAATTTCCCAAGAACTTCATTTATCTTGGACATTATTTCATGTTGAAAAGAAATTAAGTACATCCAACCTGACCCGGGAGACTGAAGTTAGGATATGTCAAGGGGGTATCAGATAGGGGCAGGCAGTAAATTGAAGGGCATGGGAAACCTCATGATTGGAGTCTCTGTGCTGAATGACTAACACTTGTTCATCATTGACCACTCAATGATGGTACATTTTCTAAGCAGCATTGTGAACACGTAAAGGTAAAGGTAAAGGTTCCCCTCACACATATGTGCTAGTCGCTCCTGACTCTAGGGGGCGGTACTCATACATCTGCTCATAAAGAGAATTATGAGCAATTAAATACTGTACCTCAACAATTTATTTCAATAAGTCTCTGATTGATTGAATCAATCAGTTCAGTTTCAAAATAAAACAAAGTGAATTCTCAATCAGTGAGCTAAATTCTATTATGTATTTATATTGGCTAATGAAGTTAACTGCAGACTAATAGTTATCCAAGTAAACAGGAAGATGCTTTTGAACATAGGATCAAGTTGAACCCTACTTGATGCTCCAAAAACAGTAGAGTAGCTTCATTTTCTTCTTGTTTGTCACAAGAATATTAAATAGAATGCTTACATATGGGGCTTTATTATTTATTTTAATTTAAGACATAATTGCTTGAATTAATTATATCATTAACAGAATCTGTAAATAGCATTAAACTGAACCCAGTAATATGGAATTGTTCTTTAGTTCGTATGAGAATTATGAGTTTTGCTTATGATAAATGGTAATTAGCTGCTGATGCTGTAACCCTTTATTGCTTAACTTCATTATGTAATGAGGCACAGATTTTTTGAAATGTCTTATAGGCTGCTATCACCTCTGTGAGTTGATGAATTGTAGTAATGTATTCTGGCAGAAGCACTTATGGAAATAACAAGAAAACAGCTGCTGCAAATATTAATTTGTTTTCTGATGCACTCCAGAATATAATTCAGAAAGTACTGCTGAAAGTGGAGGAAATTTGAACATTAAGAAAATGTTCATTTTCTTTAAAAAACAGTCAGATGAGCAAAAGATTTTCTCAACACAAAATGTACTCTTTCTCTTGAGTTTGGTCTTCTTTATATTTAATCATAGTCCCATTTTTTCACAGTGCTCCTTGACTTTCAGTATTAAAGTTTGAATATCATTTATATTTTCAACAATCAGAATTATATTATCAGCATAAATGCATCCCATTGGTGTTTACTCCTTCAGTTGTTGTTTTTTTTAATGCTGATTTTCCAATCCAGTTTAGCATGTCATATTCTGTCCACCCCATTGATCAGACCAGATCAGAATATTAACTTCACAGGAAGATTCAAACTACTTTTATTTGGTTTGGCTATAATCACATATTTTAGAGAGTCTGCTGTACCTCCTCCTACTTATATTGTACTCCACAGAAATGAAGAAACACTTTCAAACGGTACCTCATTGTTCTGGACTTAAAAATGTTTTACCCCCTGTTGCCCAGGTCACGATATTTCTTACTATCTACATATTCCATCTAGTCTGTGGCTTCTTCACCTATTATAAGTTTATCACGACAATAATAAAATGTTGTAGAATTTCCATTTTTCTAACATTCCACAGGTTGATATGATAAATAAATAAATAAATAATTTAAAAAGGTCTTAACTTGGAATTTGCAGGTGAGTTTGATCTGTTTTACAGTCAGGCAATATAATCAATGAAGCACTTTGAATCTCTATTGACTTTTTGTTTGTATTTTGGCTTTTTTAATTATTCAGTCTGCATCAGCAATAATATCTTGTGTTTCTTGGCTTCTTCTAAAGCCAGCTTGAACATTTGGCATATTCTTTTCCATGCAGTGTTTAATCTGCATTGAGGGTCCCTCAATATTATTTTGCCAAAGTGTGAAATTAAGAACATTGTGTAACAGTTTGCACACTCTATTAAATCTCCTTTTGGGTGGGTTATTGGTATATGGACTGACCTTTTTCAATCTGTTGGCTACTGGATGATATAGTTTATAGAATCTTTATAGATATTTTTCTTGCTATATTTTTATAAATATTACATCAATTCCTTTAGCCTTCTAACTTGTTAATGAATCATTTTATATTTTTTATCATGTGGTTTTCTTGGTTAAAAAAACAAGATTTAGTTCTTCATTGCTATCTCCCATGCAGTATGAAATGATGCCTTTGCCATTGTCACTAAAATAATATTCCACCTCAAGCATCTTATGTGCCTGTTGTCCCATATAGGTGGAATGCTTGAAGTGGAATGCTAGCTTTACCTTGGCAACTAGGATGATCTTCATACCTTCAGTGACTCTGATGGGATTTTATTTTTTTGGTATGAACTTCATTCTTCACTTACTTCTCCCAGGAACTCCCAGCCACCACAATGAAGCAGTACAGCAGGACTTGGAGTATCAAAAGATATAAATCTTTTATTAGGTAGGGGGTTTAATTGAGATTTGAGGAGAACCGGAGAAAAGGAAAATATTAGGAACCCCTCAATTTTCTTGGTAGGTATACAGATACACAATGTAGGGAGAATAATACAGGTAGAACAAATGTAGAAAAAAACTGCTCAGATCAGTCTAAACTATAAATCAAATGAAAGCATCATTATCTGCATCTGGCTTGTTTCCCTAGATGTCAATATTTTTTTCTCATTCTCCAACCTTCTTCTGTGTTGGGTGATTTTTTTCCTTAGAAGAAGCTTATCTGTAGGAAAGATGCCCTCTACTTCATACTGAAGACAAACAAAAAAACCAAATAAAACTTCCCCATTTTCTTTCTATATTATACATTTCAAAACCTGCTGCAGCTAGCTTCAAAGTGTTTGGAGGCACTGGGGATAGAAATGATGCCACATGAAATATAAGAACCTAAAATAGTCCTGATAATTCAAGCCAAGTTCAGCATTTGGCTTCTCACAGTAGCCATCTGGATGCCTCTGGGATGCTCACAAACAGAAGCTGAAAACGTAGCTTTCTTCCATCAATGCGGCTCTATAACTAATACTATGGGAATATTTATTCCAACTCAGAGGTTCAGCACCAACAGCACTTGGTAGGTTTGTCCTTCATCCAATCCCACTTTAAAACCAGCCAGGTTGGTGGCCATCAACCGCTTCTTGTGTTAATGAATTCAATAAATTAACTATGTTCTGTGTGAAGATGTACTTTGTTTTAAATTCTAAATTTCCTAATTAACTTTTTTGGATAATACTTGATCCTAGTAGTCTGAGACTAAGAGCTAAAAATCCTCCTCTTTCTCCATGTTATCCATGATTTTATACTTTTGCATTATAGGCAGTCCTCATTTAGCAATCGCAGTTGGGACAGGGAACTCGATCATTAAGGGAATCAGTCACAAGTGAAACCATGACTGTGCTTATTATCTTATTTCAGCTTTTCTTTGCTTTACAGACTTGTGAAAATTGTGAATGGACTGGTTGTAAAGTTATAATGGCAAATGGTTACTATACTAGGCAGTAACTAAACAAGAGCTAATTGTCCCCAGTCTGTCATTTTTTCCTAGGATATAGAGTCTCAAGGATTCTAGCCTTGCCTCAGAAGATAGGTATTCAAATACATGACCATTTTGGTTCAACTTTCCTGCACTTTTTAAAAACTTGTTCAAATGAACCAATCAGATCCATGTATAATGCTCCAAAGGCTATAAACAAATCTATATACTCATATTTTTTGGAGTATAAGACCCACCTACTTTTTTGGTGAGAGAAAGAAGAAAAAGAAATCTCCCTCTGTCTCTGAGCAGTTTTGCTTCCTTGCAGCAAACAGCAAACAGCCTGCTTTATTTTCATTTCTGTTTTCAGCATAGCTTGAGTAGCACAAGGGGAAAAAAAATCTGCTCCAGCAATTTACCTCTTTGCAGCAAGCAGCAGAGCACTGCGCAAGACAGCTAAGAGCAAATCAGCTGAAAGTAGGGAGGACAATCCAATCAACTTGTGCTAATTAGCCTGTGCTGAAGCTGAAAGGAGCTGTTTTTTCTTGCTGTTTGCTTGCAAGGAGGTAACTGCTGAGAGGCAGAGGCCAAAGGGTGGGGGCCAGTGGATGGGCGGGGCTACATTTGGTGTATAAAATGCACCTAAATTTTCACTCCCTTTTAGGGAAGGAAAAGGTGTGTCTTATACTCCGAAAAATATGGTATATTGCAATATTAACAATTTTGTTTTTGCTTGCTTTCGTATTGATCACTAGCATGCAATTTATCTTTTTCATAGCTGCTGCAAACTGAACGTATTTATTGAACCATTCACTGTGACCTCCATATCTTTTCCCTGATCAGACCCTATCAGTGCATATTGAACTTTTTGTTAATTTGTTCAGTTCCAATAAGTTCAACTTACACTTACAACATTGGAGCTGCATTTGCCTTTGGGTTCACCATTCACCCAAAAGTCTCCTTAGGTTTTCCTTAGATTGGTGCCTACCGATGTTTTGAGATAGCAGCCAGCACTGGGAAAACTGCTCTGGCTATAAGACATTGGCCTGATTCACACAATACACGAAACTATGATTTATTGAAGAAATTAGATATATTCACACAGCACATTATAGATAGATTACGCTGTAGTTTAGCATTTACAAATAAGGATATTGTTTGCATCTACTACAAAGAGGTATTTTATTTTTCTCAAATTTCCTCTTTCCGTCCTCTGAATGGAAAAAAAAACTTCTAAATTAGCAAAGGACAATAAGAAAGCAGGATATTTCCATAGTGTGACATAGTTTTTTTCTGATTATGAAAAAAAAAAACACCAAAGTTGACTTTCATGTTTTATTAATGAAAATAACAAACCAATTCACTTCTCTATTTCTATTAATATGGATGCAGATACACACAAATCCTCTGCTGTTCCACTATCATTTAGTAATAAATTAATACAACATTACCCTAAGCCATCTGAGATCTCCCTAATGGACCCAGAAAAAAAGAAGCAATTATAATGATTTCTCAGGACAAAAAGGGAAATAAGCTGGAAATAGCTGAACAATGAGACACAAGGCAATCACGAATTGCCCTTGGATTATCTCTTGCCTCAAATACTTGAGGGCAGCCTCAGACTGTCACCAAGCCTTGTTTGTTTGCTTATTACAGAGCCCCGAAGGCTGCCTATAGTAGAACAAATTGTGGGTTTTATCATGTTCCAAATATGCCATCTGCTAATAAAACACAGAACGTTGCCATTCAGTCAAACAACTGTTAATCTGGTTAATATTACTTTTCCAGCAGCCAATTCTTATTTTAGTTTCCAATTAAAAGCCAAATATTAACTGTAGTTGTCTATGGTACTTTTTGTGAGTTTCTTTTTGAAGTCTCTGTGGTTATAGTTATGCAGCTGGAGTAACACAGGTTTTGCTGATCCGGTTAGTTCTGCAATAACTGTTTTCTCCTTTTCTGTGATAAGGAAAATGGCATGACCATCATCTCCCCCTACTTCAGGAGGGATTTTCATGGCTTAAACTTCCAGAGAAATCATGAACTTTTAAGCAAGCCCACTTTACCCATCAAATTCAGGTAGGGCCAAAGCATCTTGATACCTCTCACTCTTGCTAACACATACCTTCCTGCACCACCACTGATCTCCTCATTTTTAAAGTACAGTAGTAATGAGGATCCCGACCTTGAGGATGCCTTCTGTGATAACAGCAAGGAATTGTGGGAAAGCAATGTAACGCTGGCACAAATATTAAAAGATACCAAGAGAATCAATCAGTGGCTTGTCTCCTAAATGTCAACTTAGCCCTAGTGAAGAGGAATTTCGGGAGAAGCCCTTGAAGTCAAAGAGGCTCTGCCTTAATTATCTTACTATATATGAAACCAGAAAACTCCTACTACAGTTTCAAAGGGTGATGTCAAGCAGTATGCGGATGAACAAGATCAAGGAAACAAGAACTACAGAGATTTCAGTAAGGTGTCTTGAATGCCGATTGGAATAAATATGAAACCCTAGAAATTGTAATAGAAATTTTCCTGCCTTATTTGTAATGAGTTAATTAAGGTAGAATTTCCTTGAATGATTTAAAACATTTTTCTCCATCTGGACTTGGTTGCCACTTAGGGGATAAACTTGTCACTCCCTTTGCCTGCTGTCTAACCCTTGATTGATGTTTGTGATCGCCTCCATTCCTTTCCCAGTTTCTCAACAATCTCTCCCCAAAATGCTACTGGCTAATTCTATAGCTGGAGCAGAAGGAGATATTGATTAAGAGCACTGGCCAAAAGGGTTTGTGCAAATATTTTTTACTTGTTTAATACTGGAACGCAAAAGACACATTTCTATTTCATTCCCAGAAAAACATGCAATTACATACATGTGTAATAATATTTTTTTTTACCCCACTAGTTTAACGCCCATAATGAATCTCACAACCTGAAATGTGATATACACTATCTGACAGTTCAAATTACCTCCACAGCTTGAATATCCAGTATTTTTCATTGGCCAAATACACATACAGCATGCAACTCTTTTATTACTTTTTCTGAAATAATGATAGAGAGATCAGCCTGGCAATAACACCCAGACCATTGGATATGCATGCATGGAGCTGGCAAGGTTACCTGTAACAACATAGTGACACAACTCAATGGCAAAAATTGGTGGAAAATAGTTGCTAGGAAGTGACTTAGCACAATAGCATAAATACAGAACTATATACTAAGGGGAGTAGAAGAAATTTAAATGAAGATGTGTACTTTATAGAATTTTTTTCTGGTTCTTACATGGCTACAAACAAGAATAACAGTTGATTAGCAATATAATGTCTTATGAGCTCTAGATCAGGGGTGTCAAACTTGCGGCCTGTGAGCGGATGCGTCAAGTGCTGGCCCCACCCCTGCCCAGTTTAGTGAAGGGGGGGGAATCCCAATGATGTCGCCATGATGACATGAGTTTGACACCCCTACTCTAGATTATTCTCTGAAAACCTGGATTTTTAGCCATTTGTGGCTATAAGGCATAATACAGATCAATTGGTTCAAAATAGCTTGTCATCAGAAAGGGACACAAGAAATTCAAGCAGCCATTGGAAGAGCAGCATGTCCCCACTATAGTGCTGATTGCTGCAGGAGTTCTTAGTATAGCTTCATCTAGAAAATCATGACACTCCATTGCTTTAATGTAACCAATTTGCTGGTATTAAGTGCATTTGCACACACAGTGGGTATCATAAACTTCCACAGGTAGGGAATAACTGAACTCATCACTTTAATCCAACCACTCTTATTACCCAACACAGTCAAGATCTGAATCTAAACCACTCATTCTTTTAGCTCTACATGCTATAAATATCTGCACCAGGAACTGCTGATATGATTGAATGCAAAGCACTAAACTGTTACTGCAGTAAATAGCACCATCTAGGGATATCCATTTAGGAGATCTATCTATGAATAATGTTTGACACTGAGTAAATTTACGTACAAAACAAATTATGTGTGTATATACCAGGCTATCTGTGTAGCTTCAATAAAGCTCAAATATGGTATCAAATCTGATTTTTTTGTTTAAATATATTTATTGCTTTCTCTAGACAGTCATGGCAATGCACAAGTGTTCCATTTCCATTGATATCCTAATAGAACAATCCAGTGAGATAAGATAAATGAACATTGATGAGAACCTAAATCTTGCTTTCAAAGTTGTTTCATCATGTTTTTCATGATTGCTTCATATTGGTGACTAATACGTTCACCCAAAAAGTCGATCTGTTCAGAACTTTGCTTCCATACATTGCTACTATCTAATGAACATTGTTCATCAGACAACTTCCTAACTCTGGACTATTTATTCATTTGCTCTCTTGCTTACAGCCCACACTTTGTCATGCTGCCACCATTGTGTAAATAGTGAACTGTGCAACTGCAAAGCAACCGATGGCTTTTAGCAGTGGCAATGCCAATTCAGAGTTCAAGGAGCTGAAAGTCATATATCTGAAGTGTACCCAGGTGCTGAAGTTTGCATTATGAGTACATGTGAAAATATGTGAAACTCAAGAAATAATTCTAATGGTTTTAAAGTTGGAGTAACAAGAATACTCCAACAAGAAAATGAGGATAGGTGGAAAGGGGGAAGAGTATTCTTGTTCTCCTCTACAGAGTGTGGAAATGAAAATCAGGATTCCCAACCTGAAACAGATAAAAATATATAACTTAGCATCATGGCAAGTACCTGCTCAGAAAGCTAAAGGTCTCAGTTCAATTTCAAGCAAGGTAAAGGTAAAGGTATCTCTGTCAGTCATGTTCAACTCTAGGGCACTGTGTTCATCTCCATTTCTTGATCAAGGGAACAAGCATTGTCCAAAGGCAATTTCCATGGTCATGTAAGCAGCATGGCTATACGCCAAAGTTGCATGGGATGCTGTTACCTTCCCACTGAAGTGGTACAGATTAATCTACTTGCATTTGCATGCTTTCAAATTGCTAAGTGGATAGGAGCTGGGGCAAGTAACAGGCAAGTCAGCATCTTTAACGATTTCAATCATCTTCCAGCAAAACAGAGATAGTCTGTGGCTTATGTATATCTGATCTCTCTCTCTCTCTCTCTCTCTCTCTCTCTCTCTCTCTCTCTCTCTCTCTCTCTCTCCCTCTCCCTCTCCCTCTCCCTCTCCCTCTCTCTCCCTCTCTCCCTCTCTCTCATACATCTGTTAATAAGGATTAACATGGTCATTTATTGCTCCTCGGATCCATATATTAGTAAACAAGCTAATCTTTCATTGTAGATATAACCAGTTGTAATTGAAATTGTAATAACCAGTTATAATTCATAAAGGATTAGATTCTCAACCTCTGAGTATTTCCAGGTTGAGTATCATTACTAAAATGGTCAGATGGCTTCTGGGGCCAGTAGCAACTTTTCCTAACCTTTTTAGTTATCTCCCGCTAGATAAAAGTTTTACTTACATAAATGTCTATGGAGATTCTCAGTCATCCAGGTTTGTCCCTAAGGTGCTTTTTCAAAAGGTAACTGGACTTTGTTTTTTTCTTGAAGACATTTTGCTTCTCATCCAAGAAGTTTCTTCAGTTTTGACAGTTCCCTTCTACTAATATATTCAGTTCCAGAACAGCAGATGATGCTGATCAAGAGTGTTCTGTGTGCTCAGTGATGAGCGGCACATGAATTAATAACTGGTTCATCCCAGCACTGAAAGTGTGAGCGCGCGCAAACCACCTGAACCAGCTGAATCCCACCCCGTGTGTGCTTATAATCACCTCACTATTCTTGTTTTATGAAAAAACTGAGGTTGATGTTTTTCATGTTTACTCTAGACCCGTGATGGTAAACCTATGGCATGTGTGCCACAGGTGGCACGCGTAGCCATATCAGTGGGCACGCCAGCTCAGCTCTGGCGCACAGCTGTGCACCGGCCAACTGATTTTCAGGCCTTCTGGGCCCACCAGGAGTAGGGAAACAAGCTGTTTCCTGCCTCCAGAGGGCCTGGTGGGGTGGAGAAGGCCCGTTTTTCTTTCTTACCTGGCTCCAGATCCTCTCTATGCATATGCAGAGGGCAAAAACAGCCTTTCCCACTCCCTCCTAGGGGGCCCTAGGAGTCCTAGAGAGGCTCTGGAGGCTGGGGACAGCATAAAATGTCACTTCCTATCCCACCGGGCATTGGGAAATGGCCCTTTCAGGCCTCCGGGGGGCTTCTGAAGGAGTGGGAAAGGCTGTTTTCACCCTCTGCAATGCATAGAGAGGATCTGGAGCCTGTCAAGAAAGAAAAATGGAGCCAGGTAAGAAAGAAAAAATACCAGCTCCATCATGGAATGGGGGGAGGGGGGTTGCACACTCATGCACAGGGCAGGGGGCATAGAATTATGGGCATGGGCATGCATGCGCGTGAACCGCCCCCCTCCTCCTGGCACACAATGGCAAAAAGGTTAGCCATCATCGATCTAGACCCTGAGGACTGAAAATTACCATGATTACTGTTGCTGATGCCATTTTCACTCTCTGTAGATATGAGAAGAAGAACCCTGCTAATCAATGCCCTCCAGAATGCTTGAAGATAGGCTACTCAAGTTGAACGATTTTTTTTCTCCCTACATGCATCTGTAGGGAGATGCATAGTTAAACTACATGCATAGTTTAAGCTACACGCATAGTTTAAACTACATGCATAGTTTAAAATCTATTATCAGAAGTCTTTTTATATATCCAACCACCACAAAAGGTTAATTTTGGATCAAAGATTTCTCTATGGTAGAATTTCAATTCTTCCTAAAGCATTTGGACCAGCTATTATTCATAGTTTGGAAAAACTGTTAAAACTTTAATCTCCTTTTTTTTTTGAGTTAATAGCTGCTACATACTGTACATTTAATAAATTATCTTCTGGTTTCTGATTTTATCTGTGATATGTATGAACTGTCTTAAAATGGTTAATTGTCTTTACATACCGTGATCTTTAAGATCTTTATCACTTTTTAAGTGATCTTAAAGAGAACTCAGAAAATTTTGATAAATAAATAAATACAAGGTTAAGGTTTTTTTTTAAAGACTCTACAGATGATTCCAACTCTATCTGAAAAACTTAGTGTTGCTGAAGACTGAGTGGCTATTTTATGTCTGATTAATGTCAGAACATATTTTCAGTGCTTCTTGAAATTATAAGCAGTTTTTTGAAAGCTATCAAATAAAATGCAACCTATCTAAACATGTACTTCTCAAGAATCTATCATCATTTTACATGAAAAGGTTTAAAGACATTCTTGCTTTTCGTTTTTGATTTTTACCTAATTTGTGATTATTTTAAATAATACCACTCACTTCAGGACTGATTATTTGTTTCATAAATGAGAACTTTTACTTAAGAAGTGAAAAAGCAGAAACCACTTCCAGGTATTATAATTCCTGCTTGCTGAATGTAGTATATGTTAAATGCTTTTAAGTATTGACATTTCTACATCAGGCTCACAGCTTTCCTTTCAATCAGGTGTCAATTGTCTATTTTTAATATGCAGAAACAGAAGCAGATCAAAGCAATGATTGGAACCATGAATGTCTAATTTTTTGTAAGGAATTCACCTGCATAAGGTTATGCACACTGTTTGCAAAAGCAGATCGATGTTGTGCTATCAAATTTTAAAGCAACTTTTTAAAACTTAACTATTTTTAGCAACTCCTATTTAGCCGATATCATATTCCCTACTTCAGTGAAGCACTGTTCCTTCGTATAAATTCATGAATTCATATACAGTATCTGGCTTCATTATACTATTAAGGTACACCCTAGAATTCTTTCAGCTGATGATATTGTCTAAGGTAAGAATCTATGGCAATCCATTGCAGCCAACTTGCCACTATGGCCAACTTGCCATGGGACAACTCACCATGGAACAACTCACCACGGGACAAGAGTTATACTAATATTGAAGAAATAGTGCAATAGAATCAAGTAAAGAAAGGATGGACAAAATAAAATGTGAATGACAAAAAATTAAAATAATTGTTTAATTATTTTAAACAATTGAATTGTTGAATTATCCTGCAGCAAATTGTTCTATGGCAAGTTAGCTATGGCGAGTTGTCCCACAACAAGTTGTCCCATTCTGCACAGATAAGCCCTCTAAATGGCTTTTAGGAAACATGAGATAGGAGTGATTCTTCAGTACTAGTGAGCCTCTTCTGCTGAGGACTCCCAGGATAGGAACGTATCTTATCCTGTCTAGGTAGGGCATTCCAAGATCCTTCTGTCAGGTAGTTCAGCCTTCAGAAGAATTAGGGGGGGAAAGAAAGCTAATTTGGATTATTTTATCCAAAGCTCAGAAATTCCGATAGTAACAAAACTTTGAGAAACCCTGAGAAAACAACTTGTAATAAATCTAAAAGTGAGAATGAAAATTTTCTCTTTTAATAAAAAGTATCCCTATTTTTCTAGATAAAAGAAAAAGCTTATGCAAGGGGGCGGGGGGAATCCAGGATGAGGAATTTATTATTCTTGGATATGTGTTTTTGAGGAATTGTGGGGGCAGGGAGATCCCCAATGCCTTTAGTACTTAATTCTATAATGGGAATGATATCTGTGTTTTATTTATGTAGCCCAGAGGATTGTAGTAAAGTTGGGGGGTGAAGATACAGTAAAACTTACACAAATTCTGGGGAGTTGGTAAGAGAGCTGAAGAAATAATTTACGTGCCAGAAATCTGGATGCCCAGGCTCTGTAATTAGAAAGCGGTCGAATCAGGATGTAGTTAATAAATGAAAAGTAAATTTCAGGATAAAGATAAGAAGCTTCTTAGCAGGCAGGATGGAGCCTGCAATGAAATCAGAAGTGGAAATCATCCAAAAGCAGAGGGAGGTTATCCTGAGGTACTGAGGAAAACTGAAACAAAGAATTTGGGGAAAGGAAATCAACATGATTGAATGGAATCAAAACAAAGCTATGGGAGTTGTGGGTACAACCTGTACATATTCCACACAAACAGAATCCGTAAAAAGAGGTGGGGCCAGTTAACCAGAAGAAATGTCTAAGGAACAGAAAAGGAAAAGCTGCCCTAAAGAGGGAGACAACCTAAAAAAATAAGGAGTCAGGGTTTGAAGGTAAAAGAGACAAAAATATTACTTAAATAAAAAAGGAGTGGTTTATAATGTCAGCACATTGCCCAACAATCTGGGTACTTGTTTTACTGACCTCGGAAGGACCAAAGACTGAGTGAACTTTGAATCTCATCAGGATCGAATTCCTGGCTTTGGGGAGAGTTAGCCTGCAATACTACATTCTAACCACTATACCACCAGGGTTCTTGTAAGGAGAGAAAGTATTCAAGGAGAGAGAAAAACTGCAAGGCTTTTCTCCAGCCATGACTGTGTCCTGTTTGCATGCCTCCCTGCATATGTCTGTGTTTGTGCACACATTTATTGTGCACACATTGTATGAGTGGAAGCTTTCTAATGGCATACACAAGTGTACATTATGGGAGAAAAAAACCCAACCCAATTATTTGCTATATTAAAAAGCAATTCCTAATGTTATCTCTGCCTATACAAATGCTTTCAAACAAAACATTAAATAGGGCTGTTTGAAATATTCATAACTTTTCATGATTGGTATCTATATGCAGTTTATTTAGATACATTCTTAAAGAAACGTATCTAAACAAATATCCAAACATTGAATTTTATTTCATTTATAGATACACTCAAATGATTAGCTAAATTATTTTATTATTTCTCAGATATTTTATTTTTACTTTCTCCTTTAATAATCTTAGAAATTACAACCGGATGGTAATTTTTGGAAGTCTATAAGAGGTACAGAGGTATTTGACCCTTGAAGTTGAACTCTAATATTATGATTTGTCTCAGTCTTCAAGGAAAGCTGCTGTACCTAAATTATTTAAAGTGCCTGGATCATAGAAGTGTCTGTTGATGTAATGCTGCAGCTTGATACTCAAGTAAGTCTTCTATCTTTTTAAAAAGGAAATGCTATGCAAAAATAGGATTTAATGGACACTTGCAGAACAGAACAAACAGAACACTAGCTGAAAACAGTCGGTTTCGTTAAGCCATAGCATGAAGAAGTAGAGATAAAGACCTTTGCTTGAGCTTCACTTTTAAGTTGTTTCACTCATTATCCACTCTTTTGCTGTGGGGGGGGGGGAAGGTTGTTCTTCTATAAGGTAGATTCGTGCAAGCTATTAGTAAGCCCCCACGCATACAATTCCAAAACTATTTTGCAGGTTCTTCCCTCTTTGCGAGAGAGAGAGACAAATAAAAAGGCATATGGACATTGTGGGGATGAGGATAATACAATTTGTAACTAGATATACAAGCAATGTTAAAAATGTAATCTAAAATCAGTCTAATGCATTTGCTGCTCATAAGATACTATCATACTATAGATACTACCTGGCTTGCAAATCAATGGTTTGATTTCAGGTTTTGGGCAAAGGAGGGAGGTTGCTGAATAAATGCTTCTGAATGGGTTGTCATCATATATAAGTAAACTTTTGACACTGATTATTTGATTTCCAGACAATATTTTGACATGAGCACTCATTTCTGTTTTCATCTTTGTATAGAAGCTCTCTGTATAGGTTTTACAGACTCCTCTACATTATAAGCTTTTTCGTGTGTGTGTGTACACACACCGTATAACTGTTCCTGCTTCTGCTGTATAGCTTCTTTGATGTACAATATATTATTATTATAAATCTCTGCTACTTCAGTCACCTTTCAAAACATATTACAATTTTATTTATTTTCCTTTAGCTTTACCAAAAAAAAAAAACAATAAACATGCATCAGTCATTGAATCTGCCACAACTGATAATGATGAAAATTTTTATTGTCCAGAAAGTGTATCTCTTCCTTTCTCCATGACTGAACAAAATGGAAAGTCAAATGGTCCAAGGTAGTGATAATAAGACTAATCCACAGTTGCCAAGTGGATGCCTGTCAATTGATGTACTATTGATGAAAACAAATTAATCATGCATTAGTTAGTCCTATTATTGTTGTTTGTAACAATGATACATTCAGAGCCTTATGACAATGGTGAATTTTAATAGCGGTACAACCTTATCCTTGCTGTTTCACAACCCAAATCCATTATATTCTGTAATAATAAGGTATCTTTTCCTGTTTCTTCCTTTCCTCAGATAAAATCCTTAGCTTTTATTCTTTTTATTTAACACATTTAAAAGCCCAACCATTAAAAAATTTCAAAACAAACAAACAAATGGAAGCTAATAAAGAGATTTACAAGTTACCAGTATATAAAATTGAATAAAATCTTCAAGGTAACTTTTAATTAGTGTTGCGCATAAAAGAAATTAAAATAATTATTAAAACCAACTCAATATTAATTTATTGAATTTATATGTCCACCCAATTGAAACTCTGTGATTCTGCCCAATTATATAATAGATATAATAGATCGAAGAAACAAAAGAAGATTAACATTTCCATTAAAATTCAAGAGATTAATAAATGATCAGAAACTCACAGATAAAAATTCAATCATTCCAATCACAAGGCCTGAGGGAAAACCAAGCTTTTACCCTCTTTGTAAAGATCAACAAAGTCAGGGGTAAGTTCTTCAAGAGGGCAGGTTTCTGCGTAGCAGAAAAGACAACTCTCCTGGATGCCACATCAATGTATTGTTTCAGGGAACAATGTCCATCCTATTGCATAGGATGGGCAGATATTATTGAAGAGAGATAGTCCCACAAATCACCAAGTAATGTGAGGCTGTATAGGTTATAACCAGCAACTTGAATTTCACCCGAAAGCCTGGAGGAAGCAAATGCAGTTTGCATGATGTTATGTGTAAATAGGGAGATAGGATCATAACTACCTACATCACTACATTCTGGACAGTTGTAGCTTCTGGGCAGGATTCAAGGAGAGTCCCATGTAGAGGACATTGCAGTAGTCTAGCCAGAAAATGATTAAAGAATGAACATAAAGCTAGCAGGGCCTCAGAATCCAGGAATAGGCCTAAGTGGCATGCAAGACAAAGGCCTTTGCAGCTGCAACTGCTGCTTGCTCAAGGTGTAAGTGGAACAATGCAATGCAATCTAGAATCAAACATGAAAAGTCTCTAATCTCTTGATCCAGGGAGCCACAGCACTCAGTATTGGCAGCATTGAGCCAAAGCCTGTTCATATCTCCATCCAGGCCCCCACAGCTTCCAGACATTGGGAGAAAACCCTGATATAGTTAGTAAAGGTAGCCAGTGTAATAACAAATCATAAATCAGAATAAAGAATTATCAATGGTTTCCATCTCATTGAAAAGTTCTACCTTTATAATACATTGGGAACTGAATGCTCATATTCTTTTAATATGATATTAAGAGAAACTCAAAGTGCATACAATACAAATTCATACGTAGAATTATAGCAGATGGTTTTTAAGTCCTTTTTTTATATCTATATTGTTTTAAAGGGGATTTTTTTTTCCTACAAGCAAAATGTCACTGTTAGGATCTCACCAAAGTTTTGTTAAGATGAAACTTTCTGGATTTTGGGCAGAAAGAGTAAACACCTTCTTTTATTTATTTTTTTCTAGAACTAGGCAGAAGAAAAAGTTTCTAGGCAAAAAAAAGCTTTGAATGCATAGCTAAACTGACTCAGGAATGTCAGGGAATTCACCCTGACTCACAAAAAAATCCATTGGTTTTTGGTGAAATGTTCACATTCTCCCAAATTCATAACAGAATATGTTGCCAGAAATAATTGTGAGCATAAAATATTTAGGAATTGCTATTTTATATTATACTAATAATAGAAGAGTAAACAAATATTTCTTCTTATGATTAAAATAAATATTTTTTTAAAAAAATTCAGCAAGCCTAAAATGCTTTGAGGCAGGGGTGAAATGCTTCCAGTTTGGACTGGATCGCCCGATCCGGTAGCGATGGTGGTGGGGGGTTCGGAGAATTGATAGCTAAAATCCCTGTGATCCCCAATACTCACCTGAGCCACGCAATCATCAGAGGCTTTTTTTTACTTTTAAAAGCATTTTTTTACAACCTCTTCAGCCAAAGAGCTCTGATGATCCCAGCTGAGTTGCCTGATCGTCAGAGGCATTTTTTTCTTTTAAAAGCAAAAAAAAATGCTTTTAAAAGAAAAGAAAAGCTTCTGATGATCAGGCAACTCAGCTGGGATCATAAGAGCATTTTTTTACAACCTTTTTAGCCGAAGAGGTTATAGAAAAAATGGTTATAAAAGTAAAAAAAAAAATTGCCACGCCCACCCAGTCACATTATCCCCCCACCAACCCATCAGTAGTAACAAATTTTACATTTCACCTCTGCTTTGAGGTACTACTACTTCATCAAGTTACATATTACATCCCTCATTCGCTTAACTCAGTTGCCTTCCCGCTGGTTAACAGCCATCTGTGGTAAGGGAGATAGAACTTTATGAGCCCATGAACTGAATTCAGGATGAATTTAGCAATGATTAATGGATACAATTTATATCAAAATGATCATAAGGGATGCAAAGAAGATTATATTTGTAGAATGTAATAAATGGCAGTGTTGGTGAAGGAATCAAAAGAAACAAACAATAACTAGCCTGAAGCTTCAGAGAAGTGCCAAATTGTTGGGAGTCATACCGTGTTTCCCCAAAAATAAGACCCCGTCTTATATTTTTTTGAACCCTAAAATAAGCGCTTGGCCTTCTTGCCATGAACTCAGAAGCCCAATTGGGCTTATTATCAGGGGATGTCTTATTTTGGGGGAAACAGAGTACATTTCAAGTTTGTAGGGACAATACAAAACCTGCAACATTTGTGTGCTATTGAGCTTGCAGAAAAACTATACCAAAAATTCATGTGAGCTGGAAGGAATTACATTTCACCTTAGAGGAAAGTGAAGTCCTCAAAAATCACCAGATGCATCTAATTAGAAAGGTATAGTCTTCCAATTAAACTCAACACCAGGTGGCTTTATAGACATGTAGGTTGCTTTATCCGTGTAGTTTTCTTGCCAATAATATAGAAATGATTTGCCATTCTTTTTCAACTTTTCTAGCCAACATCTTTGGAATTTCAGTTGTCCCTGTCCAAGAACTAACTACAGCTGAGCCTGCTTAGTAGGGTCAGCCAGATTTGAGACAGAGCTGCCACTTACCTGAACCAATTCTAATATATCACTGTATAAAATCGGGCTGATATTTTTAGCATATGATAGGGAGGAATTAGAATATATCTGTTTGATCAAATAAGATCCAGATAACAGACAATCAGGAAAGCTAGTACTACAGGCCAGATGGAGAAGGTTTTTTTAAATCCATGAAGAGGATTTTGGCAAACTATTTTATTGTTGTTTGAGAAAACTATACACAGACATGTTCAAATTTGACTTAAAAGGTCTGTCTATCTTTAAGGATGCAAAACTTTTACACTTTTAAAAACTTAAACTTTTGAGAAGTTGGGAGCAATTTTACCTGTTCTATCATTGTTAAACAATAGCTGAGAAATATTAGACAGTATTTGAAAAATATGACTTACTTACACCTGGCATAATGGATCTGAGGGAGTATCTTTTTAGTTTTAAGAGCCTTTCCTCATGAATGATTATTAGCAAAAGAGATAAAAATTCTGCAGGGATAAAAATGATGGTTGAAGTAATGAAGCACTCTCGCAACTCTGCACACTACCATGAATGCTTTGCAGTTTCTAAGTGTTTTTCAGTATAGAAAAGGGTGAGACATGGTTATATAAATCATCACCTGGGATAAAAAATGACCAGCAGCAAAGGAAAGAGGGCAAAAATGAGTTGCCAGTTCATTCTGGTGACACTGGACTGCAGGACACTGATAAAAATGGGCTTCTCATATTATTTATTATTATTTATTTATTAGTTCGATTTATATGCCGCCCTTCTCCGGAGACTCAGGACAGCTTACAATGCGTTAAGCATGAGCATATCTCCTCATATCTCACATACTGCCATTCTCTCCCTCCACCTGCAAGTTTTCACAGTTCTCTTGTCTCCCTGAACTTCCTGCAATAGTCTGTACTAGTGTGGCTTACAATTTTCCCTACTGATCGGTAATGGGGGGAAAAGTCAAGACTACGCTCCAGAGCTTACAGCTATCTTTTCTTATTTTTTTAATATCAACTATGGGTTATTTTATTTTACTTTTGCAGCCAAGGGATATATTGAGGGAAAGGGGGAGACTGACAATTACAGGAGACAAAGGCTGATATCTTTGTCCTGTTTCTCCATGTTTCAAAATGTGTATGGGTGGAAGGGTTAAGGACTGTATTAAGCCTTACAAAGGTTTGTGATACCTATAGTATTTTTCTTTCTCTCCCTCCAAAATCAAAAATAAAATGTGGGGTCTTTTGTGCTCTCTGAACTTGGTAGTTTTCTTGAAGACATTTCATTACCAAAGTAGGTCATATCATCAGTGTTAGTCTGATGATGTTATCAAGATAGTACCAAGGACCCCACAGTTCAACCCTGCACTATATATATTCTATTGGCATAATAGTACAATGTTTATCTCCATGGGACCCTAACCCTAGGCCTTAGAATAGTCTAATTCTTGCAAGATTTCCTACCATTCTTGTAATTTAAATCATACTAAATTATTGGACAATAGAGGCTAAGTCTATATTAAATCATTTTAACAAATGGTAAAGTGGTATTTTTCCCCATCTTGGTCATCTTTTTCCAAAATTAGCAAACATTATTCCTTTATTGGAATTTTTAATTCTCTGAACATCATCACTTCTTTGTATAAATCTGTTCCATGCAAAATTTCAAAATAAACTATAAACAATTTAACTGCATTTGTGGCAGTTCAGATTTTATATACAAGGCAAGCAGAAGAATTTACTCAGAGAAGAGTTGGCTATGTTGTGAAAAGTCTTCTTTTATTTTGACAGAACTTAACTTCTATTGTATTTCATATTGGACAGATCACAAAAGTGAACTGTGAATGTCCTCTCCTGAAAAGCTGAAATTGGCAGCAATCTATCAGATTACTCACTTTATCATTGAAAACTGAATTGCTCTAAGTAGCCATTAAATAAGAGACTTGATGAGCAACAAATAGTTTTTTAAAAAATATTTTAACAAAGATAAAATGCTGAAAACAAGTGCACCTTTAAAAATACAACAAGGATGGCAATTGTAGCTTCAACTAACTGTATTCTTTAAAGGACATATATTTATAAATTAAATATTTTTTCCCATTGGTACTGCTTGTGTCTTTTATATTTCAATTTATTACAGAGAGGCATACAATAAAGATAATGAAAAGACATTGCCATTTCAATCTGCTGCTTTTGCAGAGCTATTCAGTTGCAACCTCTGTGGCTCTGGAGAATGACAGCTATTAGACCACAGGTGTGAATATAATAGAGCCTTCCCTAAAGATAACATTAAATGTGCCAAAAAAAGTTGTTCTAAAACTTCTTTCCCTTTGTCTTCTGTTGTATAGTTCCCATTCAAAAGAATCCATAATTGGCTAAATTCTCCCTAAAGTGTCACTCATAGACAGGGCAGAAATCTCCTTGGGAAAGATGCCATAGACTAAAGTGCTCTCTACCGAGAGCTTCGGAAACTCATAGAAACAGACCATTATTTCAAGTACATGTTTTATTTGTGATCTAATCAAGTCTGTACATCTAAAAATCCTACAAATTAACACACTTATTAGTCCCATGAATCCTGACACATTCATTGAACTTTTCCCATTTAAATGTAAATGTTGATAGCCCATTTGAGATTTGACTGAATTTCTCCGTAGATGAAGGTACATGAAGAAGAGGCTTAAACCCAAAAGGTCAAAAATATGCATAAAAACTATGGGAGGAAGTTAAACTAGCTGCATGAATATTCAGAACTAGAAAAGCTGATGAATAACATGCTTTTAAAACACCTTAATGATCCAAAATTCAATTGATATCATTCCTATTAGCAGTAGAATTTTTACACTCCAAAGTGCATGCCTCACAATTGACATTATCTCCGGTTAGTTTTCCCATGACTATTCATATATCATAAAGTGATCCAAGATCATTTTTAAAACATACAATTGATAAAAAAAAAAAAGCATTGCTATAAAAAGTTGCAAATGGGAACCATTTGACTCCAGGATGCTGCAACTATCACAAATACCTTACAGTTGCCAAGTGACTGAATTTGGACCACTTAATAGTGGGGATTCCACAACAGTCCTAAGTGTAACCTTTTTCAGCACTATCTTAGCTTCAGTAATTGAATGAATGGTCATAATTCAAGGACGTCCTGTGAGTTAACACCTGCTCTTTGCCCAATTTCTTTCTTATTCTGATTTGATTTTGTGCTTTTTATAATTTTAAAGTTTTCAATATTAATAATATTAATATTAATTTGTACATATCAGTATTGTTTTTAATTTCTGACTTGATTGTGAGATGGGTGGCTATATAAATATGATAAATATGATAAATAAATAAATAAATAAATAAATAAATGTATAGAACTCAATCTACGTAAAGGTGCAATCTGCCTATCGTTATAATGATTTATTTTTAGTCGAGCTGATACATAGGGCTCTGTATTGGATTAGTAAATCTTAGATGAAATATTTGACCTTTTAAATATTTGACATTTTTTTTAAAAAAATGAATGAAGATTATTGAAATGTTGAGCCCTAATAATTTAGTCTGATCAGAGTTCAGGCTAAGAAAGTAGATAGCAAATTTATCATTTTTAGTGACAATTCAGAAAATATTGCTTCCACCCAACATAATCATATTCTGGGCATCTCATTTCTGGGCGTCTTCTCTATATATCTGTACAAATATTTACAGAGCAAGCAATACATCTAAATTCAATTGCTTAGCCCTTGTCATGTATCCCTTTGCATATAGATCTCAACACTGAGGAAAAGGGTGGGCAATTTCTTCTCTTGTATTTATTTGACCATTTTATAGCTCATCCCAATCAAACCCTGGACTGGAAATAAGATATAAACATTTAAAAAGGAAAAAAAATGAGATGTCATTTTATTGTACTTATTAAATTGAACACTGCCCAACCCCCAATGTCTGAATTCTCGCCCTGATTGATGCCAAAGACGCTAAATTACAGTTCAAGACTTGGTGGAATAAAATTATTTTCATTGGTAACTATTTAAATGATGATAAACGTTCTTGATGAATTCCTCTCCGAACCATAAGTAGAGAGAAATGCTGAAAACTGATGGAGTTCTCTGAAATTTTATAACACACTGAAGAGTTAAAAACACAAATATAACAAAAGGCCTGTGTACACACACACACACACACACACACACACACACACCCCTAACAGTGTGACTGACTCAGATAAATTGCCGTATCTAATTTAGATGGAGAAAATCACCTAACACTGGCACAGCATTCATAGAAAAGTTGCCATAATAATTAAAAAAAATATGTGGGGAAAACTGCATTTGGCGGTAGGAGAACATGTGCTATTATTACAGTACTACTAGCACTAAATGCTAATTGCAGGCTCAGTAGCAAGGTCCCTGCCCCACTATGAAACAAATTGGTGCCATAAAGACTATCAATCTGGGTAGTGGAAAATATTAAATTTATCATCCTAAACTCCAAGGAAACGGCATGCAAGAATAGACAAGTCTGCCAGTCTTATTCTGAGTAAAGATTATCACAAGTTTTGGACAGGACACGAAATCCAGAAGTAAAGCTTAATTAGTCATTAAAACTAAATCCATTTGCTCTCTTGTCCTGAGTTGTCTGCCTCCTAGCCAGTGCAGCACTCTTAGAGTTATTTTCTTTGACACTGGAAAAGCTAATGTTGCACATTTTATTTAAGTCTCGAAGGGTTAAAGGAAGATATGCTGGCATTATCTTGATTTGTGAGACAACACGCGGTTAACAAAAAAGATGATTATGAATCTTAGGTTTTCTGCTGCTTTAAGACATTAATCCCAGTTAAGTGGGTGTGAATAGACAAGGAATACAATTGCAAATAAGCTTGTATTAGTGAAACAATTTAGTTTGCTAAGAAAATACATAAGCTGATAAGAATATTAGTGCTCCCATAGAGCTATTTGATATGACTGAGAGATTTATTATATAAACATCCTAGAATGGCTGTAGTAAAGATTTTTCTCTCTGATTAATTTCATGAAGAAAGGAACATAACAGTGACAAAGGTTCTACTGTGTCCAGCATTCGCTTTGCAGACAAGCCTATAAGCACGATAGGAATACAAAAAATCTTCTGTCTCCAGAACTAGCATTGGTTCAGAAAAATTTTCTATTGTCATGATAGCTACAAATTTCATGAATTTGACTAATCCTTTTAAAAGCCATTTAATTAGTGAGCCAATACATTTTGTGATAGTGAATTCAACAGGTTAATTAAGAATCTTGTGACTTTTTTTCATATATCTTTAACATAATAATGTTTTGTGTCTTGATATGCATGGGCTTTTGAATTATTTTCCCCTTACAGAGTCAAAAGTAACAAAAATGATCACATAAGGTCATTATTAAATTTGTTATCTGGAAATTATATTGGGTAATAATATGAACATTTTTAAAAATCCATTTTCCATTGCAGAAATGAGATATCTATGGCCTCCTATATTTCATTTCTTTCAAGGCAGGATAGAAATAGTATGAGTTTTCAGCCAGCATATCAAAATATATACATTTTTATAATCACAAGAGCTTTCAAAATCTTCTGGAGAGTTATAAAAAATGTTCCACATTGTTTGAATAAAGATTACAGCTTAGAGTAATGTCACCTTCTGGAGCTGCTACAAAAGACTTAGCCACTGATACAAGGCTTTGATTTTTAGCAATTTTCTAAGTTACTTTGATAATGAAGCCATTCTGCGTGCATGACCACACCCATAATGTAATGCTCCCCATGCCATGTGACTACCCCCACTTCCCACGCCCCTCATACATGCGTGTTTGACCCCTGCTCCCACTGTGCATGCACAGTGACACACACATCCCTGTGCATGAGCGCCATCCCCTCCTAGGACCAAAAACGGGCCACGTTGGGGGGTGCCATAGGAATCCGGAAGAGTGTCAATATAGTGCGTCCCCATCCTGCCACCAAGAACGAGCCAGTGCAGCCCCCCAGCCCCACCAATCCCTTCTGCCAAGGAAGTGTGACCACTTCCCAGCCAGCTTGTCTCTTACCCTTGCGCTAGACAGATGTTCCTTCGGTGCAGACTCCACTCCTAGGCAGTGCTGCTTGTTCTCGGTGGCAGAGAAGGGGGGTGGTTCTCTTCCAGAATTCTAGGTGCAAGCGGCAGGGTGAGAACTGCTGAACAGCCCCAAGAAAATAGCAAGGGCAGTTCTGCTTGTTCTCAGTAGCTGGCGAAGAGGGGCTTTTCCTCGTCTGCCACCGAGAACAAGCAGCACTGCCCCTGCTACTTTCCTGGGGCTGCGGAGCTGCGCAGCATTTATCACCTGATGCTTGGACCCAGAATTCTGGAGAAGAACTGCCCCCCCCCCTCGTCAGCCACTGAGAACAAGCAGCACTGCTGCTACTGCTCTTCTGGGGTGCCCGAGCCAGCCAAGTGCTCCAGACCATGGACCTGCATCACCGTGGGCTGGAGGGCTGGGTCCGTACAAGAAGCCCACTCAAGCAGGGAGGGAGGGAAGCCCTGGCCTTCCTGTCCTGGCTGACAGCTCTCTCCCCTAGGAAGCAACTGCTGGGATCCCGTCTTCTCATCTTTGAGCATGTGAGCTGTTCTTCACATGCACATGCACTCCAGAAACCAGAAGACCAGGTGGCAAGCGTGCATGTGCATGCCGGAAACTGGAAGATCATCTTCCCGGCACGCACTTGCACACTGGAGGACTGCTCTTTAGGTTTCTGGCATTCCCGCATGGATGAAGATCAGCTGGCTGGCATACCGGAACCCAGAAGAGCAATGGGCAATGGTTCTGCATGCCCAGAGAGATGGTTGTGTGTGCCACTTCCAGCACACATGCCATAGGTTCACCATCTCGGGTCTAGACTCTTCCTTCTTATGTGAAAATCACTGCCCATGGAGTTCTCTTATAGGAATTTGTTGGGGGTTCACTGGATATATGTTTTCCCCTCTTCAATTAACAGCAGCTGGAAGATATATTAGATCCCACAATATCAGAAATCTGCTTGACAACTATAGCATCTATGTAGAGTATAGGAAACTTCTGTTATGTTATGATGTTATGTTTTATGTTATAAATTTTAACTTGACTCTCTTAACGTAATAGTTAACTTTCAATCTCCAGACTCCAGAACAGTTATTGATTGGATAAATCAGTGTTTCTTAACCTCAGAAATTTTAAGGTGTGTGGGCTTGAACTACCAGAATTCTGGGAGTTGAAGCCCACATATCTTACAGTTACTGAAATTGAGAAATGCTGATATAAATCGATAGATATTGCTTCATATCTCAGTCAGGCACACAAACCCTGTAAACCGAGTTACGAAATCTATTCACATTTTTCATATACTAGAATTCCTGTTAGTTTCTTTACTTCATTTTCTTTATATATTTTTTTTCTTATTTACTTAGGTGAAATTTAATAAATGTGCTCCCAATACTTTAATAAAGGAACCAGCAGTTTAAGAAATAGTTCTTAAATCTTGTTACAATTATAATCACAAATCTGGGGGCGGGGGAAGCTTTTTGCATAAGCTCTCTTACTACTTAAGCACAAAAAATAAATTAATTACTGGGCTCTTGGATGTTATTGCTACTTGTAATGCAAATGTTCTGTTTTAAAAAGCCACTAAAACTAGGTATTATTAACAATTTAGAATAACCAATCTTCATTTAAAGGGTTCTGCCTTTTAGCAACTGTGAGAAACTTATAATATGCAATTTAAGCTAACAGAGAAAGAAAGAAAGAAGCATAACAAAAACCAGGATAAAATTGATAAAATATTTCCAATCTTAGCTGATTTCATCTGTACCTTCATTACTTTAACATTTCTCAGATTCTGAAATACTAGGATATATTTTAGTTTATTTTCAAATATTCTTTTTCTCAAGAATCAAATAACTAAAATAAAAATAAAGTATTGGTACCTGGTGACTGCTAATCAAATACACCATTATAAAATTTTTAAATTTTGCTGTAGGCTTTATGGTAAAAAGCAGGAGTGAAATGCTCCCGATTCGGACCAGATCGTTCAAACTGGTAGAGATGATGGCAGGTGGTTCAGAGAACTGGTAGCCAAAATCCCTGCCCATCCACCATACCTAGCTGAGCCATGTGATCATCAGAGGCTTTTTTTTTACTTTTAAAATCATTTTTTCTTCGGCCGAAAGAGGTTGTAGAAAAAATGCTTTTAAAAGTTTTAAAAAAAAAGTTGGTCACACCCACCCAGTCACATTACCCCACCCCCAAGCCACACCCACAGAACCAGTAGCAACAAATTTTACATTTCACCACTGGTAAAAAGCCTAACCAAATTTTTGAGCAAGTGCTGTAAACATATCATTGCATCTGCAGAAAACTATACCAGAGTGAGATTATTATTACTGATTCCTGTCTTGCCTCTATTACCTTGTTACAAGTCACTACAACTAGCTGACCTTTTTGCAGAGTAATGAATGACAACACCTAACAAATGTTATATAAATTGAAGCTATCCTTGGATTATATTGGAAGAGGAGGGAGTAGAAACTACATTCTAACAATGCAACTGAGGATAATTTAAGCCTGTCTCAATCAAAAAAGGGGAACAAGATGAAAGCGACATCATGGGGACGTGAAAGAAAGAAGGAAGTTATCATGTGTGTTTACACATACCATGGTTAAATGCAAATAGAGGCACGGCCACAGTTTATCAGGGATACTGTAAGGACTGAGGGAAAGATTGGAAGTCGTTTCTTGATTTAAGAATTTAAGACAGGAGTTCAGGTGTATTTGTACCTTAGATTTGCCAAATCTCACATTTATATCCAAATCATGCAGTCCCCATCCACCCATAAACTTTTTCAGCATTATCATCAACAAATGCAGGGATTTTAAAAAATCAAAATGTGGAAGTACTAAGTATACTGTAAAATGTGTGAATAAGGCTTAGCATTGTTGGTACAATCTCATAGCACATTCCAGATAGAGTGATATTATTTAAAGCTATGTCGATAATAAACAATGATGGGGCTTTGCAAAGACATAACAGCTTTTTCCTCTTTGACATAATCAGTATTCTGTAATTGGATTGTTGAATTAAAACATAATTTTGGAATAAAGGAATTCCTGATTTCTCTCAAGATTTCAGTATGAATTTTTAAAATTGTAAGGTAATCACAAATGAGGAGGTGATAAACTGCCTGGGAAAGCAAGGGGAAAATTTCAAAGCCATTAAAAAGCGAAAGTTAGAATATTTTGGACATGTGATGCGACACCCAGAAAAATACAGTATCCTTCACTTAATCCTCCATGGAAAAATTGAAGGCAAACGAGGCCCAGGCAGAAGAAGAACATCATGGCTTCAAAACCTAAGGGACTGGTTTGGACAAAACTCAGCAGCACTTTTTCATACGGCTGTTGACAAAAATAGGATTGCCAACATGATCGCCAACATCTGATGACAGTCATGGCACAAGAAGAAGAAGGTAAGTTCTAATTATATGTTGTTTATATGCTGGGAATTCACATGATGAGACAGAATTGGAATGACATGACTGACACCATTACCAATAGGGCATCCTCAGTATAGTCGTGCCCTTCACTCTGACAGCTAGTCTTCCCACAATATCCAGTCATCAGGAAAGCCCCTCTACACATACCCATACATTTCAATCTGCTTGGGAATTCCAGATGCCAATGCTATAGCTTTTTTTCCTATCCAGAAACTTTGTTTCCAAATCAATCGCACTTTCCCAACATAACAACTGTTCGTCAGGAATAGAACAAATGTAATTTCATAATGGAAATGTGTGCATATGGGAGATATTTCTGTCATTCCTCTCCATAGTAGGGAAAGCCTAGGTTTGGGGACACCTGCAAACTGAGGAAGCACCTTGGAATGTGTACGATCTTTGAATTGAATTGTGTAGATATGAACTACCCCTTGCTCTGCCTGTGCTATATTTCTGATCTTCCTTCCTTTATGTTCCTCAACATTACAATTTATGTCACAGAAGAAAAGCTGTTGCAAAAGCTGGGAGGGGGGGTTCAATGTGAGCTCTCATTTCTGAAGTTGGAAACCTCTTTCTAATCTTAGAACAGAAATAACAATTTATGACTCCTAAGTGCTTAGCATCCTACACAACCATTGTATGACGAAAATGATTATATAAAATTACTGTTCCTTTTCCAAATTTCCTTTGGTTATTACCTTTTCTGTTTTACATTCAGAAGTTTTAAAATCTGATCTGAAATTTATCTCAGCGACATGAAGGCTGATCATCACAATTAATATGAATAAAGTGCATACCTGGATTTGTTTCCAAAACTTGCCATTAAGATCTAAGTTAATTCTGTTGGTAAGTATACAAGATCTTAATATACTGATTTAAAATATATATAGAATTGTAGAAAATACATAAAGGTGTTCCTATTAGTCACTGACATTTTTGCCATTTTGAGTGATTGCCATTGTCTATAATTTTCTTTTCCAAAAGAAATTGCAAAGATCTTTTAAAAATTCTTCAAAAAATAATTATTAACTCTGCATTAAATAACCTTCAGAACTCCAGGCAACTAGTATATGAGTATATATTATTATCTTTTTGGAAATCTTTAATTACTTCAATTTCATCCTCGATCAAGAAAGTCCTTTTTCTCTTGGTAGAAGGATTTGTTTAATTTTTCTAAAATATCTAATAATTTCTCCTTGCACAGGTTAATCAAACCAAGCAGAGCATTCTAATATATAACGAGGAAGTCCATGGTATTAGTAGGCTTGGTTATTTACATACACATATGCAATTATCAGAAAACCACTATTATATGAGATATAATTTATAAATTGAAGCACAATACAGCACTGACACGGGTTCATAGTTATTTTAAATATGAGGAATAATGGTTAATAATTAATTTTATATTTATAAATCTATTTGAAGATTACTATTCTAATAATTCAATCCTTCAACCTTTTTATTTACCTTGTGCTTTCATGAGTTTAATATCTACCTTGTTTCCCTGAAAATAAGACCGTCCGGATAATAAGCCCAATCAGGCTTTTGAGCACATGTGCTAAAATAAGCCCTTCCCCAAAAATAAGCCCTCCCCAAAAATATTTAAATGCATGTGCAGCCAGTCCCTGCCATATCCTCTGGTTGCTTGCCACGCAAACAAGGTGAGGAGGCAAGGCTGGAGGGGGGAAAAGGAAGGGGGAAACATGCCCCATGCATCCCATATGCCCTTACCTAACAGCTGCTCCTGCAGTCCTAGCCACCACGCCCCTTCTGTCATGCTAATGGCTGCTGCAAAAGCCATTAGTGAAGAGCAGAGAGGCAACAGCAGAGACAGGACATCTGGTCACAGTGGCATGGCTGGGCCAATGCATGGGAAGCATGGCTGGAAGCACATGCACGGCCTCAGGGAAGAACAGCTGACAAGCGGTTCTGTCAACAGCAGCCATGAGGTGACCACACTCGTCGTCTCCTGCACCTAAAAATAATAAGACCTGCCTAAAAATAAGACCAAGCACTTACTTTGAGGGTCAAAAGAAAATAAGAACCTGTTTTATTTTGGGGAAAACATGGTATCTATCTATCTATCTATCTATCTATCTATCTATCTATCTATCTATCATCTATCTTATCAACAATTACATGAACAATTTTCCTAGAATTGCTGGGATATCTTCCCAGCAAAACATTCTTTCTCACCAAGTCTGTCTTACTAAACCATTATGAATATAAAGTTGAAATGTAAAACTTTATAATATCAGCATGAGTTTCTTAGAAGGAATATGGCATAGAAGTGTAATAAAATAAATATAACCTAGATCTAATAACACAAAGTCATCTGCATATGAATTATAACACTTTCACCAATCTTCTGGACCAGAAGTTAGCAAATGGGCCATTTCCTCTGGAAGGCCATTTTCGCCCTCCCCAGGCTCCTAGAGAGGCTCTGGAGCCTGGGCAGAGCAAAAAATGGACCTTCTGGTCCCACCAAAAGTTGGCAAAAGGACCATTACTAGCCTCTGGAGGGCCACCGGGGAGGTGGGAAACGCAGTTTTCATCTTCTCCAGGCTCCTGGAGAGGCTCTGGAACCTGGAGAGAGCAAAAAACAGGCCTACCAGGCCCACTGTGGCATCACGTGCCAAAAGTGGGGGGAGCACAAGGGGGGGTTGCATGCACATGCACGGGGGAAATATTTTGCGGGAAATACCATGTTTCCGCCAATATAAAACCGGGTCTTATATTAATTTTTGCTCCAAAAGACGCATTATGGCTTATTTTCCGGTTAGGTCATATTTTGGGGAAAATACAGTACTAAATGCTTCCGTCTGGTTGACGATCTAAACTGGAGCTTATTTTTGGGGTAGGGTTTATATTACGAGCATCCTGAAAAATCATGCTAGGACTTATTTTCCAGTTGGGTCTTATTTTCGGGGAAACAGAGTAATCACAATTTAGGGTAATCACAAACAGGATAATCACAATTTATTTTATATTCCTATAAAAGCCAGTAATGATGCTGTTCCAATGGGAAAATGCAAGTGATGCCACCATCAGAGATTAATGTTGATTTATATTCTGAGCAGTCATTTTTCTAGCACAGGAAAGTGCATTCCAGCATATGCAATTTGAGCCTTAAGGCCACCATTGATTGTTGACTCCTTTTCCATGGATCATAAATGACTTTTTTTAAAAAAATCAAAGATAGTTAAGGAAATGCTGATAAAGTTAAACTCAAGTGTAGAGGAATTGATATCAACTTTCCACAGTATATAGTCATATACGCTGATAAGGATCATTATTTGGGAAGCAGAGGAATTGTAGGAATTCAAGGCATGAAAAGCCTTCTACGTGCAAATCTTGCTTATAAGAATCAATATCTCTTTAAAGAGCTCTGAGCTATATACTCCTTCATACTTTCTGTAACACAGGTGAACTCTTGCGTTGTCTATATTCCTATTTATTCTGTTTCTTCATATTAGCTATTTCAGGGTCACAATCTACTGTAAATCCTCAGAGAGGACGTTTACTGAGTAATTAGGTAGATGTGCAATCAGCCAGCAAAGAGTCTATCACAAATGTTTATGAAGCATTTGATGATTAAAAAGAACCCACTAAAGCACTTGTCCCATCTGCAGTTACCCAGAGGGAAATAAACTGGCAAGCATCTCATTTTTGCTTCTTCCTAGATCTGCACTCAGTTTGTGCATATATAGCCTCATATATTATGGGATGTGATTATTGTTTCTTCTCTCTGATACTCATGTGTCTTCTGGTTTATGACACTCCTGTGAATTATCTGGCAGGCATCATTGTAATTGAATATTTAGACAAACTAGTCTACATTCTCCTGTGGTTCTGTACACATTTATCTGGTTGAAAACTTGAAGAGGTTTTTAAGCATTTCCATTTTTTTTTAAAAAAAATGCCATTAATATTTGGAAATAAACAGTTCTAAATGTAACTGCAATAAAGACTTCGAGTGATCATAAACTTTCCAAAATGATAGAAATATGGTTTTAGAGATAACTACAATATAGAAGTCTCAAAGATCCCCAAAGAAATATTAGATTCCAAGACTCTCTGTCATAAGGGGAAAATCAATATTACTGTGCTCTGATTTACAAAGGACAAGATGATTAATGAAACAGAAAATGAATCACTTCTTTTATTTGTGTAGATTGCAATCCCACACAAAAATAGTCTGCTTAAATCTGCATTTAAGACACTTGCATTTTTAAAACCCGGCTGTGTACAGAGATATGCTAAGTGAAAACTTTATATTGTTTGACTAAAAGAATTATTGAATGATTTGCTTTGATTGCGTGCATGTTTACTCTATTTTCAGCCAGTTTCATCCAGTTTTCTGGGAAAACCTATTTTATTTTCTGAAATTTCTGTGTGCCAGGTAAGGGTTTCTTGCACTCAGTTATGATGGCTATAGGAAATGTTTATGGCATCCTGTTTTTCATGATACAATCATACCTCCAGCAATTTGCAGTCTTCTGGGCTTCTCATATTTTAATTAAGCTTGCAAAACAGTGGAAATATGGGGATTTGCAAAATAAGTTTAGAACCTTCTACCATCATTCAACAATGCCTCTTCTGCAGGGGAAATCTATTTAAGTTAATTGGAATATAGATTTTGCACCAGTCACAGCAAACATCACCAGTGTTAGAATTTACAGAAGACTAGTGTATGGCTAGCACTCTGAAAATAATACGTTAGAAATTAAAAATGATTTTCTGAAATAGTGCAGTATATTTGGATTCCATGTTGGATAGCAAGGTGGCAGGCAAAGTAGATGTGAGAAGTTAAGAAAAAATATCCCAACGCCATATTAAGAACATATTTTATTAGGTGAATTTGTGATTTACAATATACTTTGTTCTCTTCAATCCACAGGGGAGAGGGAACGGGAGCAGAAGAGAGGGCGAGAGAGGGAGAGAGAGAGGGAGAGAGTGGGATGAGAACAGAAATTTGGCTAGTAAAAAGCTACGTCTGTACTAAGATACCTCTTAGCTACAACATGGGAGAGTTTTGTTATATAAGTGCATAGTTCATTAGGAATAAAGATGGTGTCAGACAATATTTATCCTCCATTTTGAGAAATAGAAGATAAAAAGATTAAAGTTAAATGGATTTCCATTGTAAACAAGAGACATAGATATACATGCTCTTGCAGATAGAGAAATAGAAAAGAATTCAGCTGGGCAGAATGCCTAATATAATACTAGTTGCTGTTTTGGACAGAAAGAATCAATGTACATTTTTCATTGTGATGAGAAAATATTCTCAATAAGGGTGGGAAAATATCTTGTTCCAGATCTGAACTGCAAACCTCCAGATGATCATATCACATTATAAAGCATTATATTATCCTTTAATAATTTATTCCATTTATTTTAAAAAATGCTATAGTTCACAAACAGCAAAGAGATATCTAAAACCTTAACCCTTTACTACCACCTATTGGTTATTCATTTTTTTGCAGTGCAGAACTGCTGGCTATTATGCAGGATATCATTACTGACCATGTTGCATTCAATATTTTCCATGTCAGAGAAAAAGGACCAATTCACTCTTTAGGGAAGAAAAACATCTCTGGGTAAATGTCAACCTCTCAATCAATTTTAAACAACACCGAACTTAAGAAACACTCTATGAATTCTGTAAGTGTTGGTCTAAAGACAGAAATACCAACATAGATATATGCAAGGCCTCTGAATAACAATGTTATTTTTCTTTAAATGCTTTGGCACAAGAAATTAGGAAATAACACCATTTACTCATTTTATTCTCAAAAAGTATATTTTCATTTATTATTTGTTTCATTTATTTCTAAAATGCTGCAGGACTAAATAAATATAATTTATGATTCCATCAACAAAAAGAAGATACTGTATTAAAATTGGGTACAATAAAGTGAGTTAAATACCATTGTGATTTAAAATGCTTCACTATTTGAGCAAAGTTATAGTCTGCTACTTTACACAAACATAGCCTCTGGATTAATTCTGTCATATTTATTTCCCAAGGAGAAATTTCAAATTAGAGGATAGACTTGCTTTAAAATGCGATATATATTGAAAACTATGCAGATAATGGAGATCCTCAATTATGCCAAATAAATAAAGTAATAGAACCAATAATTTGTCAGGAGAACTGGATATGTACTTTATACAGACTGACTGACAGACACTATAATTAAAAAGAAGAAAAGCATACACTTATATACTGGCATTCTCTTTCTGCCCTTTGCAATTTATAGATGTGTATCATACTAACAAAATCATCCTACACACTCAGAGTTATCATAGTTGATTCTGAGGGGGCATCACTAGTGGATACATGATTATAGTCACTGGAACCACCTGGTAGGTTTAGGGGATGATATGAAGCTAAACTAAACGTCTGAAACAAAAATACACATTGAAAGGAGCCATTTACATCAACAAAGCAAATTCCCTGCTCAATGTAGGAACCAAATCAAAACATTAGACAAATAGTTGTCCAAACTCTATTTGAACACATCTAGTGAAGAGGAACCCCATTTTCTCAGGGTGGCATAAAATATATAGCATACAAAAATGTACCCATTTTATAACTTCCTAAAATAAAACCAAAATCTTTCTTATAGATGCTCCTAATTTTGATTATTGTTTACCAATTCTATTTTGTACATTAAAATTCCATGTCTGAAAATAAGAAGAGAATTCTTTGCCAGTTTCTGTGAGTTGGAAACATATCACAGAAAAGGAATAAGGTTTAGATTGTGTTATCCAGATATATATAACAAGGCTTCCCTCAACTGTTATCATGGATGAGCTACCAACCTGTCATGTCTAACCAACACCTGGCTGAACAAAGAAGAAAGTATCTCTTTCTCAAAACGGTGCCCATCAAGCCTTTGTGTTTGGCATCAGTTGAGAGCTCAGGAGAGTGGGAGATATTGCTTGTTATCCATGAGTCTTTACAAGTTTTCAGAGGCTCTGCAAATAACCAGACATGTGATACCGTGGTTGAAATTAGGTTCTGGGGACAGTTAGTGTTGCTCATGATGTGCCACGTGCATTCCCTTCTTCTCAGCTACATCCTTGCCTGAGTTGATGGATCCCATTGCCTGGCTGGAAATAGAATCTCTGAGTGTTGGTGCTTGAAGATTTCAGTCTTCCACCTGCTGTCATAGAATCTGGGCAGATCACGAAATTGTAGCCTTCAAGACCATGGACCTGTCTTAAATATCTGGTTTTTATCTCAAGGCAGTTGCAATGTCATATAGTAATAGAGAACATTTACACCAATTTATTGCAATAGACAGATCACTCTCTATTTTCTAGCTTGCTATTGCCACCTTCCCTTATAATGAGATAGGGTCTATTTGATTGACCTCCCTTAGGAGCTCTAGACCCAAGTGTTTTGTTCAACTATTGTCCCTTTTTAGGAAAGGTGGTTGAGAACAAGGTCAGGCTATCATTACAGAGGACTCTGAAGGAAGCAGATTATCTAGTCACGTTCCAGACTGGATTCAGGCCAAGATTCAGTAAGGAAAGAGCTATAGCAGAGGCCAAGTTGGAGGTGGTGCATCCATCCTTGCTCTCCTTGATGCATCAGTCATTTTTGATATCATTGACCATGGTATCCTTGTGGACCAAGGTAGAAATCTCTCCCTTTGGTACCTATTCCAGTGGCTAAACAGATTGCTCTTGAATCCGCTTCTTTGCAGGTCTCAACAGTCTTTCTTCTCCCCTACATGAAACTCCTGGTTGAGATAATCTACCAGTTGGGGTCTGGTACCATCAGTATGCCGATGACACTCAATAATAGCTTTTCAACCTCAGGCTAGCCAAATAAGGGTCTCAAAATTCTGTGCCAGGGCCTGGAGACTTTGATTGGGAGAAACTGATTGTGGCTATTGGAGCTGCATTAATCTAGGGATTCTACATCTTTACTCTTGGATAGGATTGCACTTCCCCAGTCAGGAAATACATGAGTGATGGTGTGATGGGCTACAATGAAGCAGCCATTTCCCAGGGGGCATTCCCAGGGGGCAAAGCAAGAAAAGAGTCAACACAGCATAGAGCTGGTTAGAAGACAGAGGAAAAGAATTAGGATAGCCACTCCCTAGAATCTGCCAGGGTATGCTGGGAACAGTAAAGATTTGACCTGGTAATAGTCTATTGAGTACAAGCAATAAAGACGTGAACTTGGGCTGGATTGATCTATGTTGTTCTTGGGCTGGGCCTGACAGATGTGCAGCTTGCGGTGGGGAGAGGGTCCTCAGGCTGGTACAATCTGACTTATGCGCTTCACCCTGGGCCCCATCAATTAAGCAGTGTTATTTTTTGAGACTCTTCTCTACCAGCATCTGCTCTTCGGAATGTGCTCCTCCTGAAATCCAGATAACTGCTATCCTGGTGACATGCAACAAAGCCTTGAAAAATATGCCTCTTCTCTCAAGCCTTGGGCAGGTGGATGGGACTCCCTTGTTTGTGATTTTTAAAAATATTTTGATATGTTTGGATTGCCATCTTGTAATTATTTTATAATTTGTTGTAATTTGTAATTCTAATTTATTGTATTTCCTTGTTTTTATGTTGTTCGTTATACTGTAAGCCACCTGGAGCCAGTTGGAATTGGGCGGCATCCAAACTGAATAAATAAATTATATTTATTTATGATTTAAATTAAATGGGTTAATTTCTTGTTGCTATCACTCATTTTAGTTTCCTTTTTTTTCCTCCCCATTATTGCAGCTGTTAGCATATAAATCAACAGATATTTAGATGTTATTTTCTTATTATAGTCAATGAATATACCCAACAAAGTTGTTTTTAAATCCCAGTTGATAATTTTACATATTTCCATAAATACTAAACCCAGAAATTTCACATTTTGGACATTTCTGTATATGAAAATGGGTACCCTTCTTACTGTAAGTATTCAGAGCATAGATTTATTTTTAATTATTTATGCCAGATATAACAGGTATCAACTGCCTCTATACTATTTTAACATATATTTCTATAATTTGGGCAGAAATTAGAATAAGAATGAGATTTGAAAACCCAAATTATGTTCCCATTATCTTCCTGATTATGTTTCTAGGCCTCCAAACTGATTTTATCATTCATTGGTAAAATATATTCATTTTCATGATAAGATCTCATATTACAATATAACATTGGGCGCTATCTAAGAAAATGAAATTCAGTGGTGAAAAAAGTAAAGTTCTACATTTAGGCAAGAAAAACAAAATGCACAGCTACAGTATATGTGGTACCTTGCTAAATAGTAGTAACTGTAAGAGGGATCTTGGAGTCCTAGTAAACAACCATTTAAATATGATCCAGCAGTGTGCAGCAGCTGCCAAAAAAGCCAACATAGTTCTAGGATGCATAAACAGAGGGATCGACTCAAGATCATGTGAAATGTTAATATCATTTTATAATGCCTTGGTGAGGCCACACTTGGAATGCTGCATTCAGTTTTCTTGCCATGATGTAAAAAAGATGTTGAGACTGTAGAAAGAATGCAGAGAAGAGCAACAAAGATGATTAGGGGACTGGAGGCTAAAACATATGAAGAATGGTTGCATGAACTAGGTATGTCTAGCTTAATGAAAAGAAGGACTAGGGGAGATATGACAGCAGTGTTCTAATATCTCAGTGTTGTGGTCTCCCAGCAGTCTGTGGAGCTGGCAGCAGAGTTGGACAGTGAGGAGGTTGGGGAGGAACATGGGCCAGTCCTAGAGTTTGGGGAAGGCTCGGATGAGGGCTCTGCATCAGAGGCAGAGAAAGGGCCATCTGGGAGGTACGTGCTGCCTCCGGAGCCTCCAGAGTCGGACCTCAGCAAAGCAGAGGAACAGGTGGAGCCTGTTGTGCGCAGAACAGTTAAAACAAAAGGGATGACTCGGCAGTAGGGCTTGGAGATGATTGGTCCCTCCCATAAGACTTCAAAGAGGAACAAAGGCACGTGGACCTCTGCAGGAAATAACATTATTAATTCTGTTCAGTTTAAAGTCTGAAGCTCTGTTTCATTCTGGACTCCGTGTGGCTTTGCCAATTAGGTCTTTGGCAGCATGTCAAGGGAGATAAAGGTGGGTGATTATCAGCCTTATTCCGAACGACTCTTTACAACTATTTGGGACTCATCTGTGAATGAACAGAATTCACAACCATTGAAATTAAAGAGGTTTTTGGGACTACTCATATGTTTTACTGACTCAAGAAGCCTAGATCAGAACACTCAGGGGTTGCCACAAAGAAGAAGAAGTCAAACTATTCTTCAAAGCACCTGAGGGTAGAACAAGAAGCAATGGGTGGAAACAAATCAAGGAGAGAAGCAACTTAGAACTAAGGAGAAATTTCCTGACAGTTAGAACAATTAATCAATAGAACAACTTGCCTCCAGAAGTTGTGAATGCTCCAATACCAGACATTTTTAAAAAGATGTTGGATAACCATTTGTCTAAAGTGGTGTAGGGTTTCCTGCCTAAGCAGGGGGTTGGACTAGAAGACCTCCTTCCAACTCCAAAATTCCTTCCAACTCTGTTATTCTATTCTATGACAGCAGAAAGTTTATATGTTAGTCTTTCAAATGATTTATTGATTCATAGAATTTATTTTTTTCAAATTTAGTAGGCTGCCTTCTTATAGCTTGGATATTATGTTGGGAACAAGAAAAAAGGACCTATTTGTGGTAAATTAAGCAAGAGAAGATTGACATCTCAAGATGTTTGTTTTATCTGCTGCAGGGAAACCAAAATGTCTGATTTATCTTCAGATTATATAAATCTTTCACCTTTTGCCATTTTATAGTACATGTATCTCTTTCTAAATCAATTGTCCGTTGCCCTTTCATATCTTCCAAATATTTCCAGATGGTTTTCAACTCATAAAAGTGTTAAAATGAAAGAGTTGACTAAGGTTGCCATATTTTTAAAGTTTCCATTAAAGTCTTCAAAAACGTTTTAGAAACAAAACTGTTAATCTCTTTAATTAAGCATTGACAGAAGGGTAATTTTTATAGAATTCTTTTAAATTTGCCATGAAGTTGCAAAGAAAACCATAGCTTACATTCTATATTGGCTGTCATTCTTACAATAATTATTAGGTGGAATAGCTTTCTCTGAATCCTTCTAAAAGTGGGATGCCCAAAATTAAACTTAATTGAGGTCTAATTGAAGCAGAATAAACTAGAAAGATTACTTCCCATAGTTTGGATCATATCTCCCTTGATTTGTTTTCTTTTTTGCCATGATTTCAGACTGCTGCTTCATAGCTGCAATCCATTAATATTCCAATATCATTTTTACAGATTCCACTTCCAAGCCTAGCATCTACATAAATGCATTCATATGTATTTACTTACAAAAGTTGAAAGGAAAATAATGATGCCAATGTTATAAGTTGCCACAGACAGCAATAGTGACATAATAGAAGCTCTGAGTAGAAGCTTTTTTAACCTCTGTTGTTCCATTTCACTTGGCACAAAGTTGTTGTGAGAAATTGTTATGTCGCTTTTGTTCATGAAATGGAATCCTTCAGTACAATTGTCCATGTGCTTTAAGCAACATGCCATCATGATGATGATGATGATGATGATGATGATGATGATGATGATTGCCTGTTAGAGTCCCCTCCAATTGAAATTGGTGATAACTGTGTTGACATGGAACATTTCAACACAGTGAGGGGGGATACAGATGCTCGATGTTATTCACATGGATTTCCCTGAATCTGCCACACAATCAGGTCAGAGTGCAACAATGAAACTTGGTAACAACAATTAAGTGTAAATGAAATTTTGTTGCAACATGCCAGCTAGACCTCAATACTCATGAACCATCCAAAAGGCGACTGAGTTTGAATTTCACTATCCTACCCATCCACTGTACAGTCCAGAGTTGGCACTCTGCAATTTACATCCTTTTCTAAAATTGACAGAATACTTTCATGAGGGAGGGTGGCGGGAGAGAGAGGGGGATGATAGAGCTCATTTCAATGATTATTGTATGTTTCATTTATTAAAATTTAAACTAAAATTACAAGCTAGAAGCTTGTCTGTTAAATTAATTCTGCAACTATCAGCCCATTTCACTGACTAAAGAAGATCATTTTGCTTTTAGTTCTGATATCTAAGTTATTAGCTTTTCCCATCCAATTTTAACTTATCTGCAAATTGAACTAGTGTATTTTCAATGTTCAGCTCTTTATCAGCAAAGCGAAGTGATTTGGGTTACCTTTCTTCCTGCAACACCCAGAGTTCTCCAGAGTTTACACAGCTGCAGAGGTTTGTGACTAATCAGCACCAATGCATGGCTTGACTGCTGACTTGTCACAAACAAATTAATCATCAGGAATTGATCTTGACTTAAAGAGGGCTTTACTTTCCTAATAATAGCATTGAGGTAAAGTAGCATCCAGTAACAGAATATATACGCGAGTTTTCTTTCCCCATCTTCCTTTCCCCGTTTCTTTTCCTTCCTTTTTCAACATTTGCAAACAAATGTTCTGGAGAAATGTTGATTTCCGGAATCAGATCAGCAGGACCACCTAATGCTTCTGCTTTAATTGTCCAGGAAATGTTGACTCATAATGCACTGGCAAATGCTCAAGGAAAAGAGATTGTATGTACTCATACATAGATTTAATAATATATCAAAATTTGGCTGTTGTTTGAATTTCTAAAGTGTTAGAAGAATGAAAATTGATTCCTGATAGGATGGGGCAATTGTTACAAAAGATAGGAATCACATTTGAAAGTCTTAAAATCTACGCAGTCAAGTGTATCACCAAAAAGTTGAGAAGCTATTCAAGAGTAAATTTACAAACTTCATAAGTGGTCACCCCAAAAGCACTGCATTGAGTATGTCACGATTTGGACCTTAGACCTTATGTACTCATCAAGGCTGAAACTACCTACCATAAAATCAGAAACTTCAGATAGAACTTTAAGTCAAATCAACTTATTAAAATTAAATAGCTTAAACTGATCTCATATACACACACCCAATCACATCCCTTACTGTTACACTGGCCATGTAAAATATAGCATGATGGGAAGTTCAAGGCATCCAGGTGACAAAGGCAAATCTTCAAATCCTGTTAGTTCTGCTCCTCTTTTATGTAACCTCCCTCTTTGTTCTCTACAAATGCTTTTGATCTTCTAAAGGTATAGGAAGAGAGGATGTCTAGTTCCTTCTGACCTTGAAGATGAAAAAAAATTGGTTATATTCTCATTTGGATGAAAATGTGTTTGATAATTAATTGTTTGATATTTTTTACTTCATCATTTCCATTCGTGACTAGCTTTATCCGCCAATCATGACATAGCTTAATTTCTTGAGTTGCAACAATGCACAAGTTCATAATTACGATTAGGAGCTTTTTCTATATGAGAATCTGCAATCACCACTCAGTCCTAATTATAGAAAATAATGAAAACTGTTGCCCTGTGGCCAGAGATCACCTTGCCCACCATTTAATTCCAAACAATGTAGGGAAGACATGCAGAGCATGGCATCTGGAATTCCTTCCAAGCCTTTAATGAATAGGAAGGCAAGGGGTTTAGAATTGAGGAGACTGGAGACCGCTGCATTCCGAGTGTGGAGACTTTTTTGCTGAAGTCTTTTTCTTCACAACTCCCATCTGAACCTAGCCCATTTTAAAAATCTTTCAATATCTTTTTTTTTTTTTTTTTTTTTGCTGGCTTCTCTCCACCACCACACCAACTTTGATCCCATTCTGTTCAATTTTTAAAGAGCTATACTGCTGAAAAAAGAAACAGAGTGCTATTTTTCCCCAACATTCCTTTGTCTTGGAATGAATAATAAAAAGCAATTGAAATCAAAAAGGAAAGGCAGGCATATGAGCAAGTAAGTGAGTTCAATGTTGTTAGACTGCAGTCTTTGAAATGCAAGTAGTCTCAAGAACTGAGGAGGAGGGGAAACAGAGTATTAGGATTTAGGGCCATGCAAAGCTTCAAATAAGCACTTCAGTTTGATGAAACTTCAATCACATCCCTTCACTGAAACATATTCATGAATTGAAGCAGAAAGACACTTCAGCGCAGAAAAACAAATCAAGTGGTTGTTGAGAGTGGATAGCTTTTCTTCTCGTTTGGGGGCAGTTACAGGCAATATGCAATGCTATAATTTTATTTTTACATAAGGGGAATGTGAGGAGCTTGAGTAGTGTGACGAGTTCTTTGATATTTACAGGATTAACTAGCCAATGAGTTTTATTACTCTCTGCCTGTATAAGAGTTCTTCTGGAGCGGCAAGGCTTAAGTGCTCAAGACTAGATCCAGGCTGCAAATATCCAGATGACCATTAAACTGGAAGTAAAGAGATAATAAAACTCTTTGCTCCCATCTAGTGGTAAAGCAGAATTAGATCTGGCCATCTTAACAGTCTTTGGGCATCATTTATTCTCTTACTCCCACTTCTTTTTTTGCAGCCTCAGTATTGCTAAGGGAATATTACAATTCTGTGTTGATTTTGCCAACACAACAGGGAGTTCAACTCGGTTCTGAACCTCCTCTTAATATGAGCTTTCCAAGACTGACAGTCCAGTATGCACTCTTGCAACGAAGCTTCCTTTTAAATTCTACAAGATTGGGGAAGGTTTAAAGCTCTTGAAAATGAGTGAACGATGCCAGACTACTGAAGAGATACTGGCATTAAACTGATTATTGCTTTCAAGAAAAGGATAGCTGGGCTATGAATGTTCTACTGTAGTCTCTGTTGACAGTCTCTTTTTCTGTGGTCCTGCCTTTAAAATTATCACACTGAATCTTGACAAGGTTAATATTCTATAAGGAGATAATTAAACCTATTTTCATTATATATATCACCCCAAAAAGTTTCAGGTGTTTTGATATTTCCCTCCCCCCTACACTCTCTCTCTTGCTTGCTCTCTCTCTCTCTCTCTCTCTCTCTCTCTCTCTCTCTCTCTCTCTCTCTCTCTCTCTCTCTCTCACACACACACACACACACACACACACACACACACCCCTATCTATTTATTGATCTATCTATCTATCTATCTATCCATCTATCATCATCTATTTCCAGATCAAATTGAAAAGTAGGTAGAATCTACTATGATCCCTGAGTGAATTAAGTCCAGGAAAAGTTGAAATGAAATGCAAAGAACAAGGCTATAAAGAATAACTGGGAAAAACACCAGTGGGTTTGATATGTCCTAGAGCAGTGGTCAACTGGTGGTCTCTGGACCACCGGTCGTCCGTGGACCATTGGTGGTCCATGAAAAAATGTTGATGGTCCACAGAAAAATTTTTGCATTTTTTATATTGCACTAAATCAGGGATTCTCAAACTATGGTCCCTAGTCTGGATACGGCCTGCCAAAGCAATTAATCTCACTCACTGATGGGATGGGGTCCTTCACGCATTTAGCATGGCTCCCTGTTTAGTAGCTCCAGCCCCTCCTTCCCTCCTTGGGAGTTCAGATGCTTCAGTGAGCGGTGCACAAATTTCAGCTGGGCTCCTTGAGAGACAGAGTTTGCGGGGGGGGGGGGTGATCTAGTGCCCGGGCTGGCTACAAGACAAATGTTCATTCTTGGTTGTATTTGAGATTCCTAGCTGCAATGGACAGCAAAGTTAGGGTTGACCATGGGCACTTCTCTTTGCTAACAGGTGGCCAAGCTAAGTGCCTAAAGGACCCCATCCCATCATTAATTCATATTAGTGGTCCACGGAATTTAAAATTATGAATTTAGTCATCCCTGAGGTCCAAAAGATTGGTGACCCCTGTCCTAGAGAGAGGGGGGGAATATTCCCTGGCATTTTAATGAGCCTGCAAATGAAACACTTGAAAGAAGGAAATTATTTTTCTCCTAAAAGTAAGGGGGTGGGGAGACAAAAAAAGGTTAATGGTTTAATGAGAATTTATAGATTGTGTGACATATGGTATACAAATTGAAGGTTAATAAAGCTCTTCACTGCTATAATTCATCTATGCAGAAATGATCTAGGAGAAGCAGCCCAATCAGATGCATCCTTGAAAAGTAAAGTGCATTCCTGTCTGGAAGAATCTAAGGGTGGATATTGTTCTACTATATAATGATTTCCACCCCACTCATAATGCAGATGAAGATTCTCATCTTTGTACAGTCCATGAAGTTATATGCAGTAGTTTGTGTCAAGTTCCATTTATCTGAAGTGCTGCATTCAGATAAAAGATCAGGATTGGAATATTAATATCTACATTTTTATATATAGTGGCCATGTTTGATGAACTACTGCTCATCAGTTTTTTACAAACTGCTGCTTTGTTGGCTGATGATTTCATTTTAACATTTAACTCAATACAAATAAACACATCTCATTTCTTTGCTATATATTTTCCAAAGGGAACCAAATGTTGATTGGATATCACCAGAGCTCAGCTTAGAATAGAAACTGTCCATCAGTTATGGAGTGTCTTGTGTGAATGGCACCTTCATCTTGCTGGGAGGGGGGGGGACTGTACCTTTGAATCAGGGTTGATTCCTTGTCATTGCCTGAACATGTGTCAGCAGTTTCTTTCTTGGCAAAATTTTTCCGAAGTGGTTTGTCATTGTTCCCTTCCTAGTACTGAAAGAGACTGTCTGGCTCAAGGTCACTCAGCTGGCTTTGCAGGACTAGAATTTGAGGTCTCTTGTTTTCTAGCTTGAGATCTCAACCGCTACACAAAACTGTCTAATTTACTGTGATAGATTTTGTTAAGAATGAAGAGAATGGAAAGATAGGTGGAAAATATATTTCCACTAGGAGTGCTAATCTGATAATGATACTGTATATTTATTTCTGTTTATGATTCATTTTTATACTTGCTCCACACCTCTCACTGACTGCTCTATTATAGGAGAAAACACATATTCATACAAGGAAATCTGGTGTTAGATACAAATCCAATTTATGCATGAAGTTGATAGTCATCATGATACAGAATGAAATCCATGTAGGTTTGGAAAATAATTCTCATTTTAAATTAATATGAAATTTTAATTAATATTACATTCCAGCATTTGGAGAAAAAATTAATTCTTTGCTTCCATCAATGTTAAGGTTGTTATGTTATCTTATGAACTGAAGAAATGTAAGCTATCAGTAGATTGTGGTAGTTATTATTGGAATGAACTCAGAATGGTCTATTACAACAATCATCTAAATATTTCTTCAGCCCATATATAATAATTCTACTTAATATCTCTTAGAATATCCTGAGACTCCTTCCCCCTGCCGTGAGAGGGCAAGGGAGACCAGTTTCTTACCCACACTGAATTTATTACTCAACTGCCTCAAGACTCTTACATCAGACTATTGGACCAGTTTCAGTTTCAGTTTATTTGAATTTATATACCGCCCTTCTCCTTGCGGACTCAGGGCGGTGTACAGCCAATTAAGAACGAACATACAAAAGTTAAAATATTCATAAAATAATAATACAAGTGGCCATAAAATTTAAAAACTAACTTCATATTTAAAATACGGCTCTAAAATGCTAAAATGTTATAGGAATCAGGCTAGGCCGGCGAGCTGAAAGAGATGGGTTTTTAAAGCCCGCCGAAAGGTTGGGAGGTCAGAGATTGTTCTTAACTCCGGAGGCAGATCATTCCAAAGGGTGGGTGCTGCCACAGAGAAGCCTCTCCCCCTGGGGGTCGCCAGCCGGCATTGTCTGGCTGACGGCACCCTGAGGAGGCCTTCTCTGTGGGAGCGAACCGGCCGGTGGGAGGCAATTGGCGGCAGAAGGCAGTCCCATAAGTACCCTGGCCCTAAGCCATGGAGGGCTTTAAAGGTGATTACCAACTCCTTGAAGCGCACCCGAAAGTCCACCGGCAGCCAATGCAGCTCGCGCAGGAGAGGTGTCACGTGGGAGCGTCCCGTCGCTCCCATAATCCCCCGCGCGGCCGCATTCTGCACCAGTTGGAGCCTCCGGGTGCACCCCAAGGGGAGCCCCATGTAGAGAGCATTACAGTAGTCCAGACGGGAAGTGACAAGAGCATGAGTGACCGTGCGTAGGGAGTCCCGATCTAGAAAGGGTCGCAGCTGGCGAATCAGGCGGACCTGATAAAAAGCCCCCCTGACCACGGCTGTCGTATGATCCTCTAAAGACAGCCGCGAGTCCAGGAGGACGCCCAAGTTGCGAACCCTTTCCGTGGGGGCCAATGACTCGCCCCCAATAACCAGCGATGGAGTCAGCTGGCTATATCGGGACGCCGGCAGCCACAGCCACTCGGTCTTGGAGGGGTTGAGTCGAAGCCTGTTTCTCCCCATCCAGACCCGCACAGCTTCAAGGCACTGGGACATCACTTCCACGGCATCGTTGGGGTGGTCTGGGGTGGAGATGTACAGCTGAGTGTCATCAGCGTACTGATGGAACTCCACCCCAAAACCACGGATGATCTCACCCAGCGGCTTTACATAAATGTTGAACAGGAGGGGCGAGAGGACCGACCCTTGTGGCACCACACATACCAGGCGCCTCGGGGTCGACCGCTGCCCCCCTGTCAACACAGATTGCGACCGGTTGGAGAGGTAGGAGGAGAACCACAGTAAAACGGTGCCCCCCACCCCCAGTCCCTCCAACCGGCGCAATATGATACCATGGTCGATGGTATCAAAAGCCGCTGAGAGGTCTAACAGCACCAGGATAGAGGAATACCCCCTACCCCGGGCCCTCCAGAGATCATCCACCAACGCGACCAATGTCGTTTCGGTGCTGTACCCAGACCTGAAGCCGGACTGGAGTGGGTCTAAATAGACAGCTTCATCCAGGTATCGGGGGAGCTGCCACGCCACCACACTCTCCACAACCTTCGCCAGGAAGGGAAGGTTGGAGACAGGACGGTAATTTGCTAAAACAGCTGGGTCCAGGGCGGGCTTCTTGAGGAGGGGCCTCACCACCGCCTCTTTCAAGGCAGGCGGAAGGACACCCTCACTCAAAGAGGCGTTTATAATCTCCTGGAGCCAGCCTCGTGTAACCTCCCGGGAGGCCAGCACCAACCAGGAGGGACACGGGTCCAGTAAACATGTGGTTGCGCTCAGTCTTCCCAGAATCCTGTCCACGTCCTCGGGAGCCACAGGATCGAACTCAGCCCAGATAACACTCTCAAGACCTGGCTCAGTCACCCCGCCTGAACCCACCCAGTCAGCGGCCAGATCGTCCCGAATCTGAGTTATTTTATCATCCAAATATTGAACAAAATCCTCAGCACGTCCCTGTAAGGGATCCTCCCGCGCTCCCGAATGGAGGAGGGAGCGGGTCACCCTAAACAGGGCGGCTGGGCGATTATCTGATGACGCGATAAGAGCGGCAAAGTAATTAGACTTGGCCGCTTTTATCGCCACTATGTAAGTCTTAATATGAGCTCTTACTAGTGTCAAGTCAGATTCGGAGCGGCTGGCCCTCCAACCACTCTCTAGGCGTCTTTTCCGGCGCTTCATCTCCCTCAGCTCCTCGGTAAACCAAGGAGCTAAGTGGGTTCGGCACCGGGTCAGAGGCCGCAAAGGCACGGCCTTGGACCGTGTCGTGCCTTTGCGGCCTCTGACCCGACCCAAATGCTGTACCCAACTGACTTACTAGATGTATTTGGCGACCGAACTCTTGGCATTGCGAGACTCCCCCCTCTCGCAAATTTGGCCCTCCACATTATCGAGGGCCTACCTTGATGACGGATTTTGGAATCCCGAGAGGTGGCATGGTGCTAAGAGGGGATTAAGGGCTTTCTTATCTAATTTTCTAACCAAGATTTTAATGGCTTCTGAAAGTGGGGTGGGCATAAACAGGGTGGATCATGTGGATTTGGGGGGCAATCCACAGAGGGAGGGATTAGTAAATAATTTTCCAAAAGTGAAGCCAAAGTCAACACAAAATTACATAGGAAACTCGAAACTGGGAACAGACAGACTTAATACTGGCATGGAAATGAGCTGTTCCATCAAGGTTTTGGTTGGGAGGGGCAGATATGGTGGGAGCAGGAGGCCACATCATGTCAGGGGGGTACACACCCACTATCTTCAAGCGGTGGCGTGCTCCGACCTCCAAAGCTCTTCTCGTTCCTTGGGTTGCTCAAGGTCTCTGAGCCCGAGTCTTAGGCTGATGTTATGCAACGCCAGGTCTGTGGCTAACAAAGCCCCCCTCATTTGTGACCTAATTCAGGAGGGGAAAGCGGACCTGGCAGGTATTACAGAGACCTGGTTGGGCAATGAAGGGGGGGTCCCCCTTGTAGAAATGTGCCCACCAGGTTTCTGCGCATTCCATCAGCCAAGAACTCGAGGCAGGGGTGGAGGTGTGGCGGTCATTATAAAGGAAGGTCTTGACCCTAGGGAAGTCACTGTCCCTCAGACAACCGGACGTGAGTCCCTCCTCGTGAAGTGGGGTTATGGGTTACAGATGGGCCTGTTGATTGCGTACCTAGCTCCCTGCCACGTATCAGCAGCCCTGCCTGAGCTCCTCAACGTAATAGCCGAGGTGGCAGTTGAGACTCCTAAGCTACTGGTTATGGGAGATTTCAACCTGCCATCCATTGGTGAAACGTCTGAAGGGGCTCGGGAGTTTATGGCTTCCATGACGGCCATGGACCTGACCCAATTAGTTAATGGCCCTACTCACACGGGGGGACACACTCTGGATTTGATCTTTATCTCTGACCAGTGGCTGAATGGTCTAGATATAGGGGATATAGTCATCGAACCCTTGTCATGGTCAGACCATTCTCTCCTTAGGCTTGACCTTCTGACCACTACAACCCACCGCAGGGAGGCGAAATCAATTAAATGGTTCCGCCCCCGGCGCCTGATGGATCCTGATAGGTTCCGGATGGAGCTTGGGCCATTTCCTGAGACCTTGGCTCATGACTCGGCTGAAGACCTAGTGGTGTCCTGGGATAGGATGGCCGCTGGTGCTTTAGACCGGGTCGTGCCTTTGCGGCTTCTGATTCGGCGTCGAACCTACCCAGCTCCTTGGTTCTCTGATGAGCTGAGGGGGATGAAACGCCGGAAAAGACGCCTAGAGAACAGGTGGAGGACCAGCCATTCTGAATCCGACTGAACACTAGTGAGATCTTACATTAAGACCTACTTAGTGGCGATAAAAGCAGCAAAATGTAACTATTTTTCCACTCATTGCATCGGCAGATAATCGCCCAGCCGCCTTATTTAGGGTTACCCGCTCTCTACTCCAGCTGAGAGCCCGGGAAGATCCTCTGCAAGGACGAGCTGAGGATTTTGCACAATATCTGCACGATAAAATCGCTCAGATTCGGGAAGGCTTGGACTCTAACTGGGTTAATTCGGATGAAATGATGAGGACAGATCTTGAGAACATTATCTGGGATGAGTTTGATACTGTGACTCCTGAGGACGTGGACAGGTTACTGGGGAAGCTGAATGCGACCACATGTTTATTGGACCCGTGCCCTTCCTGGCTAGTGCTGGCTACCCGGGAGGTTACACGTAGCTGGCTCCAGAGAATTATTAACGCTTCTCTGAGCGAGGGATTCTTACCTCCCACCTTGAAAGAGGCGGTGGTGAGACCTCTCCTTAAGAAGCCCTCTCTGGATCCGGCTGTTTTAGCAAACTACTGTCCAGTCTCCAACCTTCGCTTTTTAGCAAAGGTTGTTGAAAGTGTGGTGGCACGACAGCTCCCACAGTACCTGGATGAAGCTGTCTATCTAGACTCATTCCAGTCCGGCTTCAGGCCTGGATACAGCACAGAAACAGCATTGGTCGCATTGGTTGATGATCTCTGGAGGACTCGGGATAAGGGATGTTCCTCTATCCTGGTCCTATTAGATCTCTCAGCGGCTTTTGATACCATTGATCATGGTATCATGCTGCACCGGTTGGAGGGGCTGGGAATGGGAGGCACCGTATTACGATGGTTCTCATCCTACCTCTCTGACAGGTCACAGTCAGTGTTGACAGGTGGACAGAGATCGACCTCGAGGCCCCTTACTTGCGGGGTGCCACAGGGGTCGGTCCTCTCGCCTCTCCTGTTCAACATTTATGTGAAGCCGTTGGGGGAGATCATCCGTGGTTTTGGGGTGCGATGTCATCTGTACGCTGATGACACTCAGCTGTACATCTCCACCACAAACCACCCCAATGATGCCCTTGAAGTGATGTCCCGGTGCCTTGAGGCCGTACGGGTCTGGATGGGGAGAAACAGGCTCCGACTCAACCCTTCCAAGACTGAGTGGCTGTGGCTACCGGCGTCCCGGTACAGCCAGTTAGTCCCATCACTAACTATTGGGGATGAGTCATTGACCCCCACAGAGAAAGCTCGCAATTTAGGCATCCTCCTGGATGCACGACTGTCTTTAGAAAATCATATAACAGCCGTGGCCAGAGGAGCTTTCTATCAGGTTCGCCTGATTCGCCAATTGCGTCCCTTTCTAGACCGGGACTCATTACGCACAGTCACTCAAGCCCTCGTCATTTCCTGACTTGACTACTGCAATGCTCTCTACATGGGGCTCCCCTTGAAGTGCACCCGGAAGCTCCAACTGGTCCAGAATGCAGCTGCGCGAGTAATTATGGGAGCAACATGGTGCTCGCATGTAACACCTCTTCTACACGAGCTGCACTGGCTTCCGGTGGCCTTCCGAGTGCGCTTCAAGGTGTTGGTTCTTACCTTTAAAGTGCTCCATGGCTTAGGACCTGAGTACTTACGAGACCACCTGCTGCAACCGATAACCTCCCACCAACCAATACGCTCTCACAGAGTAGGCCTACTCATGGTACCATCATTAAAACAATGTTGTCTGGTGGTTCCAAGGGAGAGGGCCTTCTCTGTGGGGGCACCTACGCTTTGGAACAAAATACCACCTGGAATACGAATAATCCCAGATCTTCGCACTTTCCGACGTGCCTAGAAGACCTTTCTATTTCAACAAGCAGGGCTAGCATAAACATCAAAATTCTATGCCAAGGTCTTAGTAGATACACCAAGTTGACTTAATTTATTATTTACTGTTTATAAAATATATTTATATGTATCTTAATCTGTTCACCACCCTGAGTCCTTTGGGAGAAGGGCGGTATAGAAATCCAATAAATAATAATAATAATAATAATAATAATAATAATAATAATAATAATAATAATTCATATATTTTCTGTTTCCAGACTGCTTTTTTTTTTTAAAAGAATTGTATTGACAAGTTACAGTAACTATAATACTGTTTGTTTGCCTTTTGTGAAAAATGTTGTGAAAGGGGAATTGAAACACTTTTTTTGGATGCTTTAAGTTTATTCATAAAGATGTTTAAACAAAACATGATTTAGCATAACCCAGCCTCTGAAATGGAATCTTTCCAAACATCTGATTCTTGCTTCTCAGCAACAAAATAGGGTGGCATAAGTATGCATGCTTTATGCCTCTTTTTGCAATATCATAAGGAATTTCAGATCTATCTTGGTTAGTTTACAAATCATGTTATGTTATATCATGTTTTTCCCTTGGTTTGCTCAGTTGTAGTTACTGCTTTGCAATTCAAGGAATGTCAATGGAACTGTAACAAGTACTCTCTGTTGAACTTTTATATTGGTCTGGCTTTGAGGAATAGTGTATGATATTGCATGTACAATATATTGTCTATTGTCTACCAGCAGTACATCCCTAAAATATTCAGAAACACAACTATTTATGATTATATGTGCTATAAAAATGTTGGAAAACCTGGATTGGAAGAAAAAAATGCAACTGAAATGAATTCAAAACTTAAACGCTCCACATTTTCCATAACCACTATTTGAGAAGATATATAAAACTTTTATTAGAAGAAGCCAAGATGAGGTAGGGAAGATAAATCGAGAGACCTACCTGGCCTGTAAAAGTTTAATTTTCTAAATCCAATTTAGCATGTCTTTCTAAAGTAAGACCAGTTAGCCAGTTAGCCAGAGACCTCAGAACTTATTTTATCTTGACCTCTTCAGGCAATGAGAATATGGTGGATATCTGACATGGAGCAAATTTAGAGCAGCAAGAAATCTTAATTTCTGGATAATCCGCTTGTCTTCCTTTACTGGTTTCATCTAAAAAAGTCAGCCAAGAAAATAATTCTAATCCATGTGTTAATTTAAACCATGCAATAAAATAAAATTATATGTATTTCAATACTGAAGGTGTGCATATTAGTACCATGACTCTGAGGTAATAAACCAGCAAGAGTAGCCTAAGCAAATATTAGAATTTCATGCTTGTGTAGATTAATCCATATAGCATTTTCTACACAGTTCCTGAAAGTTATTTCTTTAATACCAACAGAATAAAACCAAATCTTAAACTACTTGTTTTCCTTCACACATGTGCAAACCAAATCTCTGGTTTATTCAATTGGCCAGTGTAGGCCTTATACTTAATAGAAACCAAAAGCGTATGCCATTTATTTTCTGTCATTAATCTGCAGAAGTATCTTGATAACTTATATCTTATCCAGATCTAACTTGATAAGAAGTTACATATTTAACAATATCTTGACTAGAACAGTTGATACCACAGAAATATGCATTTACAAATAGAACCCTATTGAGTTTACTTCCAGGTAGATAAATATAAAATTCTAGCCCAAAATATGCTCACTTTGGAAATTTATGCATTTTAGGACTCAATTTCAATTCTTGTCAAAGTGTTTGTACATCTGAAATTAATTTGAAACAAAAAAAATGATTTAAGGTCAAATAATTCCAAATTAATTATACCATTATAATGTGTTTTTCACCCTTTTGGTGAAGAATTCATCATACACTGGTTTGCATCTTTAATCATGTTTTTCTTATTACTATTAATGACTGATTTCTTGGAACTAATCAGATACTCATATTATTGATGTGTTTTTAATCAGCATAGAACTTCACCTTGCAGCAATGAGAAAGATGTTTGGTCATGTAACATATGAAGATCAAGATTTAAGTTTACCTTCAGTAGTGGCAATTCATTGGGTGATTTTGGGCCAGTTGTGGGTTTAAAAAATAAAGCCAAGGAAGATACTATGTTAAGCCTCTTTGAAGCCTTGGAGAAAAGGCATGTATAAATGGAACCAAACACCAAATGGAGCCAGTCCAATCCATTCTAATTCTTGATAGTGAGGCAATATGGATTTCTTGTCATCCTCTTAAGCAGGAATAGTCATCCTTTTGTCCAATCTAGTCAACTAGTCGGCCCATATATTATCAGTTGATGAGTATAGGGCTTTACTATTTTACATTTTTATTATCAGAGAAAATTAGTACTAGAAAACTAGTATTCATTCATCCACTTTATTATCCAATGTTTCAACAGTGGCATCAGCAGTATTAACATTTCCTCCAAGGAGGAAGAAATGAAGTAACAGATTTCTGTCTGCTCTTAATAATTATTGAAAGTTTCGCCTTTACCTGCCCTAATCTATAGGTTTTGCGTAATTTAGAAAAGTATTAAAATATAAAATATCCAATAAAGTAGTAGAATATTATGTACATATGTTAGAAAGTGTTGTCTATAACTAAAAAGATGCTCCAATGCAGGCTTTATCATTTCTTCAAGGAAAATAGTAACTTTCTAAGAAGAGACAATATTTCAATAGAAGAGAATATCAGTTCATGGTTGACTGTGGAATTCTTGGTGCTCTCTAAACTTGGTTGTGCTTAGAACTCCAGAGACTATTGCTTCCTTGCTTCCTGCTGTTCTTATGTTTTCTAGATAATAAACCCCAGAAAGAAAGACAACAGAACACTAACGATGGGAATGATATTTCTGAGAATTAAATTAGATGTGCCATAGAGGATCAGTAATAAAGATCTCCTGTGTTTTGATGTGTATCTTTATCTATATTCTTGTTACAAACCAACACCAATCTCCCAACAAAATGGTTCCATTTTCTTGAGCTAAGGAGTACTCAAGTGATTATTAGCTGTACAGGATGCAACAGGCAGCTATCTAATAATTTTCTTTTGCGAAACTAAATGCAAGGAAGTGGTATCAATCAGGGACTGGCATGGCAGGAATTGCAGAATACAAAGAAAGAAGATTATGATCAGGAATCTCCTATCTCATGCTCATTTGGATTACAAATTAACAATGCTAACATAGGATATGAAGTCATTACCATGCCTTAAGAAAATAATAGAACAGGTACAGAAAGGTTGTGCTTAGTAATCCAGTTCTCCAAGGGACTAATACCAAGTTACTATTCAGGGTATCTGCAAACATTTCAACTCTGGTACCTTTTTTGCACATCTAGAAATTTTTGGTGTGTGACGTTCACTGATGGGCAATCATTACACCCACTTATTTCGATTGCCTCATGCTTTTTTTCCCTTCATCAAATGAGTTACAGTTAGGGTTATTGATGAGTGAAAGTTACTGTCAGGCCTGGAAGCCATCTTTTGCATTGGTCCTTCAGGCCTGCCACATTTACTATTGTGGGAAATTGGGAGGGGGGATTGTATGGAGCATGGGTGATATATAGTCATAATAACATTCCTTTCTCAGAGAGTCAAGGACATCTTGCCCTGCACCTGGAGGGCTGGAACTGTGAAGCATCTCCAGTTGGGATGTGTTTTGATTAGACCATGTGATGGACATGTGGGTGCTGTGCAAGGACTTGGACTTTTCTTTGGGTGGGGAAAACCTGTAAGCTTTCAGATTCGGGTTTTCCCAGATGTGCCAATATGACATCTCTAATAAAATGGAACTTTGAGGAACTTCAAGCCTCGGAGTCTTCTTTCATTGGGGGTGTTACTTGGAACCTGACAGTTACCTCTAAAGATGAGTGACCCATAACCCATATCATAAGCACAAGAAGGACATCACAGCAATTGTTTATATTCACAGGGTACAAAAACCTTTGGATCACAAGATTTCAATAATAGTGACAGACAAAAAGGAACAAGAACTGATATCTGATTTTGTGTCTCTGTTATAAAGACTTTGTGTTGCATAATAAATGGGGTTGCTTTCTGGTATTTGTAGCCTTATTTTGACAGAGAGGAGTTACTTGGTAATTGTTAATTTAATTTTTAAATTTTAATTAAGTCAATCTAGTCACTAATAACATATAGATTGTCTCTTGGTTATACTGTTATGGACTGTTTACACAGTTGTACGTGTGAGAGCTGTTTCTGTATCTGTTCTTATTTCCAACTTGTTTCTATTACTTTCCAATTCATAGTAGCAAAATCAAACATTTGCCTACAAAATTTTGTATTCTTCAACTGTAGAGGTGACCTACTGTCAATGAAATAATATTGGAAACTGTATTATTCATGGGCTTTTTTATTGTAGCAGGATAAGCCTGTTCTTTAAGTAATTCAGGTTTTAAGTCACCCCATTCGCCCTGTACCTTCACCACTTTTCTCATGGGATTAAATAAACAGAACTTATAAAAAGCTAACAAATTACCTTCTCTAGAATCTTGCTGAATCGTACACATATTTCAATCTTTAAACAAAGCAAGAAAGTTTAATGAAAAGGTCCTCCTTGAAACTTCTGCAAGAAAGCCTCCAGACAGAATTAGATTGAAGTACATAAATTTTTAATTTACTGTAGATAATATCTACAGATGATAGGGCTGGGACTATAAGTAGAAAACAGATTTAACAAAAACAAAAGTCATTCAGCACTTTTCATGCAGAGAATTGGCCCTAAGGCAGGAAAGTTTAAAAAGGGCGGGAAAGGTCATTCAAAAGATGATGTATTTCTAGAACTGACTGTCACAAGCATAATTCTACAAAGTTGGAGAAAGAAGCCTAACTTATCTTCCAGCTAGAAATGCACAGTGTAGTCTGATGTAATACCCTGCCATGAGACATGTCTTCAGTGTCACTTTCTCTCATGACATGAAGTCATAAGTATTGGATTGCATGCTGAATAGGTAAAAGAAACCATGAACTGGGCATAAAGGAGTAAATGACAAAAACATGTTGATTAAACACTGCTTATTGAAAATCCTTTCTACCACAGCAGTTTTAAAAGAAATGAATGGAAGACATTCTTTTAAAAGACTGTGGCATTGTCTGTGAGAAAAATTATCAGTGATTATTTGAAACTAGGGTGTCATCTTCATTTTTAAGATTTGAGATTTGTTCTGCAATGCATGATAATTCATCCGCCACCTCCAGATTTTTAAAAATAGCTTTCCTGTTGGAATAAAATACCAAAACCATCTTCTTCTTAAAAGCGAAATACTCAGCAGTGCCTAAACATATCCATGAGTTTAGGGAACTCTATGAAACAGACAACAGTAGCTCTCTGTCCCATCAGATGGTCAGGAGTCAACTCCACAGGAAGGCTAAAATTACTTTTATTAAGAATGGTTATAATAACAGAACCTTGCAAGTCTGATTATGTTGCACTTCCTCCCCTTCTTATGCTCCTGTGAATTAGGTCCTCGTTCACAAATTTTCTGCTAGTTTTGGAGTTAAGATGTGTTTTTCCCTTTGTCACTTTGATAATTAGTCACACTTATCTCCATCAAGGTCATCCTCCTTAAATTCTAAAGTAACATTATTTCAATTTTTAAAGCTACAACACTAACACTAACCTATAACCTTACTGGTATGAATAATCAGGTGATCCCGGAAAACCATTCCTTTAAATCAGCACATTGCCCTCTCCTCGCATGTCTTTCATTTATTCACAAACAAGCCAAGACTGGTTGCCAAAAAGTCAGATATCTAGGCAGAACATGAATTGTATTTATTTTATAAGAAAAAAGACTCATGTTTAAAAATCCCCTCCTTCACCTGTAAAGACAATGAACAACAAGGACTGCTGTTCCAGTACTGGTTTTTGTAGATTTCACCAGGGGAATTGGCTTTTTCTTTCTTTCTTTCTTTCTTTCTTTCTTTCTTTCTTTCTTTCCTTTCTTTTCTTTTCTTTTCTTTTCTTTTCTTTTTTTTTAGAGAGAGAGAGTGGTGAAGCAAAGAGCAGCCTGGAAATGACTGGATAGATGCCCAAAAAGAGGCTTATAGGCTGTTGCTTTTTGCCTGCTTGAATGAGAACATTAGCAAAAGAAGGGCAGTCAAAAGTATCACTGCTGTTACCAGCCAATCAAACCAGAAAGGGGGGAAAATGACACCCTATTGTAAACTTGCTATTTAAAAGGAGGTACTCTTCACATGTTCCCTTGTTCTTTCAAAATACCTTTGATGAGAACACACTTCATTTTTAAAGGCATTTTGAATCTCAGCATCAATAGGAAGCCACACACAATACATACATACACAAAGGCCTAAAGCTGATTCTAGTATCTTATTCTAGTATCCTTTGAATATCACAGCATGGTCAGCATGGCTGTGCAAACTGAAGCATATTATACAGTATATCTGCAGGCATGTGCATGGACAGACTTATACCTTTGATACAGCCAGCATTCTAATTTTAGTTACCTGCTTTCTTTTGTAGGTTGTCCTCCTAAAGTTCATAATTTGCCCATAGTAGAAAATCATAAGGGGAGAAAAAAATCAAAATTACTTTTCAGGCAGTTAGGTATGGCATGATTGCTAACAGAGGAGTCCTCTTCTGTGATCTGCTAATTGAAAAAAGTAATAATTTATTAAATTAATATGTTGGTCCACTCCTAGCAACTGTCATTGCCATGCTGCATGAACAATATGTGGTAGACATGAAGATACATAGTGAACTTTTGCTGTGTCATGCAGAGCCACCAGCTGTTGAAACCAGAACAAGAAATGATGTTAGACTTGTGAAGATGTTTCCAAGTAAATCTTCAGTATGTTGGAAATGTAACAAGAGCTACGGAACATATTATCATCTCTGGTGGACATGTCCAGCTGCAAAGAAGTTTTAGGCTAAGATTAAAAAATGGTTAGAGAAAATAATAGAACAACCTATGAGCGGAAAACCAGAGACATTTTTATTAGGGATATTTACTGAAAAATACACTAAGGAAATAAAATATTTTATTTTACATATTATAACAGCTGCCCATATAGTATACGCACAAAATTGGAAAAAAGAAAATATACCAACAGAAGAAGAGTTGATTTAAAAAATCCTAGAATGTGCCGAAATGGAGAAATTAACAAAAGAGGTTAAAGAAAAGGAGGATATGGAATATTATATAATCTGGCACAAATGGTATAAGTGGCTAGAGAATAGGAATAATGGAGAAGAAAAATAGGGTTGAAATTTAAAAATGAAAAGAATGAATATTTCAATGTATAGAAAGTATAAAATCAATATGTAAAGCCGCTGGGCGAGATCATCCGTGGTTTTGGGGTGAAGTACCACCAGTACGCTGATGACACCCAGCTGTACATCTCCACCCCAGACCACCCCAACAATGCCCTTGAGGTGATGTCCTGGTGCCTGGAGGCCGTACGGATCTGGATGGGGAGGAACAGGCTCAGGCTCAACCCATCCAAGACCGAGTGGCTGTGGTTTCCGACATCCCGATATAGTCAGCTGGCGCCATCGCTGACTATTGGGGGTGAACATTGGCCCCCACGGAAGGGGCTCGCAACTTGGGCATCCTCCTGGACTCACGGCTGTCTTTAGAAGAGCACTTGACGGCCGTGACTGGGAGGATTTTTCGCCAGTTGCGTCCCTTTCTAGATCGGGACTCTTTACACACAGTCACTCACGCCCTCGTCACCTCCCGTCTGGACTATAGTAACGCTCTCTACATGGGGCTCCCCTTGAAGAGCACTTGGAGGCTCCAACTGGTGGAGTGTGGCCACGCAGGTGGTTATGGGAGCGATGTGGCGCTCCCATGTAACATCCCTCCTGCGCGAGCTTCACTGGCTTCGGTGGTCTTCCGAGTGCACTTCAAGGTTTTGGTTATCACCTTTAAAGTGCTCCATGGCTTAGGACCTGGTTATTTACGGGACCGCCTACTACCACCAATAGCCTCCCACCAGCCTGTACGCTCCCATAGAGAGGGGCTCCTCTGGGTGCTGTCGGCCAAACAATGTCAACTGGTGGCCCCCAGGGGGAGAGCCTTCTCTGTGGGAGTACCTACCATCTGGAACGAGCTCCCCCCGGATATATGGAGGATCCCGGACCTGCGCACCTTCCGTTACGCGCTTAAGACCTACTTATTCCAACAAGCCGGCCTGACCTAAGTTATTTTCCCCTTTTAATTATGAATTTTAATTTGTTTTAAATTATTGGGGTTTTAATTGTCAGCCAAATTATTTAATTCATTTTATTCTATTTTAAACTTTTGTATTTATATGTTTTATGTATGGTTGAACACCGCCCTGAGTCCCCCAGGAGTAGGGCGGTTTATAAATCTAATAAAATAAAATAAATAAATAAATATGAATGTTAAGAAATACACTGTAATTAAAAGAGAAGAGGACAAGAAGAAACTGGAATAATATAAAGGGAAAAGAAGGAGAATGTGAATATTATAAGAGGATCATCACGAAATAGTTGTTAAGAATGTATATATATAAATGTATGTCTTGTAATGTCATATTATGTTATAATAATAAAAAAATAAGAACTTAAAAAAAAGAAATGAAGTTCCACTAGATGGGGGTATCTTGAAGTATCAGTATTATGGGTAGGTGATCTAGCACTACCCTAGTTCTGCTTTCCTGGTCACACTGTAGTGTACAGCTCATTTAGCGAGCTTGTAAAACGTAATAAAATTAAAGTAATGGTGCAAAGAGTGACTGGTCACCCAGAAAGCAATATAAAATATTATTATTAAGTGAACAAGACTACAGTTATAAAGAAATTAGAAGAAAAATTGGTGGAAACGTAACCAAAGGTAGCATTTCTAAGTTTTTGAAGAGGTAGAAGGAGAGTCAGTCACTACAAAACCACACTGGTAAAGGCACGAAAAGGTGCACAAGAGCAAGTGATGATAGAAGAATTAACAGACTGTGCATACGTGACAGAAGAAAATCATCTGGTTGTGTACAAGATGAAATGGTGCAATGCAGTGGTGGGTTGCTCCCGGTTCTGACCGGTTCACAAGAACTGGTAGCAAAACCGGCAAGAGGGCTGCCCACTGCTCCAGATGTTGTTATCAGCGATCTGCGCATGTACTGAAGCAAGGCTAAGTGAGCGTATGCACGATCCCATTGTGAACCGGTGGTAAAGGTAAGTAGAACCCACCCCTGGCACAATGCAATGTGAAGTTGAGTGCAAGGACTGTTCAGCACAAACTGCAGGAATTTGGCCTAAAATCTAGAATTCCACAAAAAAAGCCACTTCTATCTCTCAAATAAAGGTTGAAAAGTATTACATTCTTGATTAAATTATCTTTCCACTGATATATAATTTTATGGTACAAATTCCCCCCAAAAATGGTGTTATTAGCCATCAAACCTCAAAAATACACTTTTCCCAAAAGGTTTCCACAATTTTGGCCACTACTGTATATGTTCATAAGAACATTAGTGGTAACCTCAGTGCCATCTAGTCGTCTCCAGATCCAAGGCCAGCCTGCATAATCAGATATTATTTGTGGATGCTACGGCTGATACTAATAAACTGTGCCTAATGGATTGGATTTTACATATCATCCTATTGTCCATTATTATGAACTTCAGTTATGATTTGGCTGCCTGGATAGCCAGCATTTACACCCCAATAGAGAACATTACGATTTTTAAAATCTTAACACAGATCTTTTTTCCAGGAGTTGTCCAATAAAAGGTATTTGTGATAGACCTTTTCTTCTGTAAAGAAGTGTATGCGAATGCAATCAGATAGAAATAATATGTCAACTTTTGTATTTCTATTAATTGATTTATCCTTCTTTATTGAAGGTTAAAATCTCTAAATTGTATTTTAAATTGAACATCAAAAAATGTTAATCTTGGGGGGAAAGTTCCCTGGGCCTGATAGTCTCCCAAGTGAATTATACAAAGGTATTATTGATCTGCTGAGTCCTCAACTAAAAGATGTATTTAACAAAGCCTTAACAGATGCCAAGATACCTCAATCCTGGAGGGAAGCTTATATTTCGTTGATTTCAAAGCCTGACTTGGACCAATCACTCATTCAGAACTAAACTCCAATCTCGTTCCTAAATGTCAATTATAAGAACTTTACGACAGTACTAGCAAAAAGACTCAAAATATTTCTTTCCCACTTCATCCATCAGGACCAAAATGGCTTTCTATCTCATAGACAACTTTGAGACAACGTAAGAGTAATTTTAAATGTAATGGAGTATTATGAAAGGTACTCAGACAAAGGTATGGCAATGGTATTTGTAGACGCCCTTTGATAGGGTCAATTGGAATTTTATTATACAATTAAAAATTATGGAATTTGGCTTTAAATTTATAAATGCAATTCAGGCTATATATTCTAAACAGTCAGCTAGGTTGCTATTTAATGGAGCAATCTCTGATGAGATTAAAATCTCTAAAGGTACCAGACAGGGTTGCCCTCTCTCACCATTATTATTTGTTTTAACTTTGGAACCATTTCTCAACATAATCAGGCAAGACAAGGATATTAGAGGCCTGAGGATTAGAGGAGAAGAATACAAGCTCCAAGCCTTTGCTGATGATCTTGTATTCATCTTGGAAGACCCCCTAACTTCAGGTCCAATATTGCTAAGGAGAATTGAAGAATATGGAGAAGTAGCAGGATTAAAAATTAACAAAGATAAAACTAAAATGATATCCAAAAACTTAACAGAGGATCAAAAAAATAAGGTGCAGGAAGCCATGGCACTTAAATTTACTAAGAAGGTAAAATACCTAGGGATTTGGCTGACAAACAAATGCTCTAATATTAAGAAGACTAATTACTTTAAATTATTTGCTAATACAGTAGAGGACCTAGATAGATGGAAGAATATACAGCTTTCACTTCTGGGCAGGGTTGCCGCAATCAAAGCCCATATCCTCCCACGATGGATTTTTCTATTCCAAATGGCTCCTGTAAATTTGAATAAAAATTTCTTTAGGAAATTGGATCAGGCAATAAGCAAATTTATCTGGCAAGGGAAAAAAACACGAATTAAAAGAAAAATGCTATAGGAACACAAAACGAGAGGGGGCCTGGGGCTACCAAACTGGAAGTTATATTACCAAGCCTCGTCCCTTCTGGGTATCCCTTTCGAGAAAACACATATTAATGCTTGAGGGATTTGATCTTCACGAAGGCTGGCATTCAGCTTTGTGGGCACAACAAGAAAACAATCTAAGTATTTTACTAACTACTATATCAGAAGAATTTTAATAAAAGTATGGGAAAAGGTGAAGAAACAAATATATACCCAAGTTCCTAAGTGGATCGTCCCATTGGAAATGGCAACCTACCCGGCTGTTTACAATATAAAAAGAAATTGGACCTACAATATCTTGTTGGATGGAGGAGGGAACTTAATATCAAGAAAGGAACTTCAATTAAAAGGAATAGATATAGATTGGTGGTCATTATGCCCAAATTCAAGCTAGATTCTGTAAAGACAAACAAGAGTATGGTATTTACCAAACGACACAACCGCTGGACAGTTTTCTTCTGGGTGTTGAAACAAAATTCATATCTAAGACCTATAATCTTTTGCTATAAAGATATGTAGTTAAGGAGATAGTAAAAGATACGATGATTGCCTGGGGAAGAAACTTAGGAAGACCAGTGCAACTTGAAGAATGGCAGGGAATATGAAATATATCAATGAAATTCACACTATCAGCGGAATTCAAGGAGAATTTCTACAAAATGATTTAGAAGTGGTACCTCCCATCAGCTAGGATAGCTAAAAATGTTCCCTGGATCTTTGGATAAATGTTGGAAGTGCAATTCAGTCAGGGGTACTTTTTTTCACCAGTGGTAGATCTGCCCTCAGATTAGTAAATTTTGGGAAAAGATTCAAAAATGGTTGAACAAGATAACAGGTGCAAGTTTCCCCCTAACTCCAGATTCTTACTTACTTGGAATCAAACTAAAAGACGTGGGCAAGCAAGATTGCCACCTATTCATCCATATTACAACAGCAGCGAGAATGGCACTTGCCCAGCAATGGAAAAATGCAAATACACCATCAGATCAATTTATAATAAATAAGATATTGAATTGTGCCAAATTGGACAAATTAACATATATCCTAAGAGAGAAAAAAGAATCCATATACTACAATAACTGGGAACACTGGTATATACGGCTAAAGAAGAGGACAAACATAGAGTAAACAATATAGTATTACATATATACTTAGTCATAATTAGATAATATTTAAAAGGGTCAACGTTATCTAAACAAAAAGATTTACCGGGATGTAACTATGAACAGGTATCTGGGGGATCGATATCACCCCCGGTTAGTCCTTGTATGTGGCTATCTTTATGTGTTGTGTTGTGTACCTATATATAACTCATATCTGTTTGATAATTACATTATATGTTTTTTTAATTTGTAAATAATTAATAAAGATTAAATTATTTAAAAAATGTTGATGTTGACAACTGAGGAGCAGCCTGGTGTTTATAAGGACACCCTCTCAACAAACAACTCCAAATTATGTATCATAACTCTAGATATTGTTAAATGCAAGAAAAGACAAAAGGAAAATGGTTAATGTATATTTTTAGATCATTATTGCCATTGTTTCAGAATTTCTGAAAATTTGAATCATTGCTATCAAATCCTTCAACTAAGTTTAGTTAGTTAAGTAAAGTCATAGTTTAGTTAAGTCAAGTAAAAATGTAATTTTAAAACTAACTGCCCCAATTTTAACAAGGCCAATGGCTTATGGAATGTTTTCCTCCAATTTATAACAGTGTAAATTATATCCCTCTTGAAATCATACAATTTCTCTGCTGTAACTAGAAAAATTGATGAAGAGGGGAAATAGCATAAAAGAACTACTTGAAGCATTTTGTCCTAATCAATACAATTTATATCGTACAATGCCCCGAGTCCTTCTCTGAGGGAGATGAATAGTTAAAAAATATAAAATATAAATAAATGAATACCACACACACTTATTAATCCCTTAAAATTAAGTCCATCATGAAAGAATTTGTCAAGCTGGTTTCCTTGGTGAGGAAGTAAAATGATTTAAATATAGCTTGATAGAAAGAAACATGTACTTAAAGTACACTGATCTAAACTGCTATGTTAGTCCTTTATTTGAGCTGAATCAGAAGCTATGGTCAAAATTGTTTAATGTAAAAAGGATTATCAGCAATTGATGAGAGAGAAATGACTTGGCATTCAGAAACAAGCACTGAAGCTTATAGACTTTGATGTTGGGGCAGACTCCTTGACCATGGACAGTCAAGAAAATAGCCAAATGCATCACTGAACAAAAATCAATCCAACATTCTCATTCGAGTCACAAATGACTAAATCCAGATTATCATACTTTTGACACATTTTGCGAAGGCCCAATTCTCCTGAAAAACATATAATGCTAACAAAGGTGAAAGAAAAGAGAAGATAATGGTAGAGTCATTTTTTTGCTGCAGTAGGAGAACACTTTTAGAAGCTGGTTCTCACAAGGTCAGAAAAAAACGTCCTGAAACGAGATGATTCAATTACCAAAAGGAGAGGCAGGACAAAACTGTCCCTCATGTGAAAAAGGGACTAGTTTCCATAGCTCAGAATAATAAATATTTGATTACATAGTTGATGCTGATTAAAATTCTTTTGTGAAAAGTAATTAACCTTCCTTTCCAAACTGGGTGGCTAATGTTTCATAACTTCTTTTACATAAAATGCCATCTCAGGCAGCACTCCATCACCTAATCAAGGTCTATGTTTATAGCAAAAGAGATGGGTAGAGAAAGGTTTAAAAAAACCTTAATCTGCAGTTATGGAGGCAAGAAAAGAGCCTATGAATTCCATTAAGTTCTGCAGACACAGAAAAATTCATCGCCCGGCATAAAGACAGATTTGGTAGCTCAAATGAAGAACTCTAAACATCTTTAAGCTAATTGTGGATGACTTCATGTCAACCTATGATGGATGAATGTGGTTGAGAACACTTATTTTTTTAAAAAAAACCTATTGCTTAATGCCATTAATCATGTCTAATTCTGGTTCTGATTAACTTCCTCATAGTGATGGTAAAGAAACAGACGAACTCTATAGCTGGCAAATAACAATGTAAAATATATCACTGTTCCATATTAAATGGATTTAGTTATTCATATGATGGATGTTAATGCGGTCTGAGGAATGTCTTGCTATGTTATCTGGAACACCTTTTGACCTATAGATTTCAATGAGATGGATAAGCTGCTTGCTAGAATGTCCCTTCATTTGTCAGCTAAATCTCTGCCACTTCTGGCTCTTACCGATGTTACAAGATCTAGAGATGTTAAATGCTTTATTGTGAGAGGATGTAATCCTTACAGCCTTAAAATTCTGCAGGAAATGCTTCTTGAAAAGGCCTTCCTGGACAATTACTACCATGTCTCCAATCCTAGTTTTTTTTAGGAAAAGGTGTAGAGGAAAAACTGGAGAGGAAACTACAGAGCATCTTAGAGGAAGTAGATAAGACCTTCTCCAGTAGGTAATTCTAACTGGAGACTGTGAGATGGGAATAATCAAATTAGTTGTCTTTTATGTGCAGAGTGGCACAAGATTTGTTTCTCTCCCCTCTGTTCTTTAATAATTACATGATACTTACAAGAAATATCATCCATCAGACTGAGGTGCAGTATCATCAATATTCTGATGATAGTCATCTGTATTACTACGCCATTGGTAATGCATTTGAAATCTTGTGTTCATGACTGAAAAGTCTTGGGGTTTGGATGGAAAGAAATAGGCTGAAATTGAACCCAGCAAGGCCTAGTTGCTATTTATTCATTATATCTTTCTGCTGGCTCTGACATCAAGTAGAGACAGTGCTGTCCTTTGAAAGAGCAGGTCCATAACTCAGAGATCCTTCTGGATTCGTGGTTACTCTTGGAAGAGCAAATGAAGGCCAAGGCCAGGAAAGCCATTACAATTCTACCTGGAAAGAAGGTATCTCACAACAGTAACTCAGGCTCACATGGTCACCCAATTGAGCCATCTCAATAGGGCTGTCTTTAAAGTCTGTTCAGAAACTGCAGCTGATAAAAATGCCTTTGTGCTATCATGAGATGTAATAGAGATTTCATCTGTGCTTCAAGTCCTGCCTTGCTTAGTAACAGTTTTCCAGATCCTATTTCAAGAACTGATTTTAGCATGTAAAAGCCCTATCTGGCTTAATGTCATTTCCTTCACCTAGAATTGACCCATCAAGTACAAACAGTGGAAGAAATTACTTATGATTTCCCACCACTATGAAATTGGGGTGCAGATGCCAGGAAGAAGTATTTTCTATTTGCCATGTTGCAGAATAACCTTATTGGCAGTAAGACTTTTGCAAACCCTGATGATTTTCTACAAGCAAATCAAAGCATTGCTTTTCTGGAGAACTATTTTAACTAGTTAGATAATGGAGTTATCCATTATCTGGAATTATCTGGAGTTGAGGTTATATATTGCTCAATTTCCTTTGGTTTATTTGGTTGCTGTGTTATTGTATTTATATTTTGTATTTAGCATAGTTTTTTTTTCTATATCAGTAATAGTTATACAATAGCAGTAGCATAAAGAATAGATAAATAAAAATGTGTGCTTCAAAACAACAGTTTCCCCACTTCCTAAAATGAAACAAAGATGCTTTGCATTGATATATTGTATTCTGACAGCTCTAACTAAAAAAAAAAAAAGAATTTAAGTCTTTGCAAATATTAGAAATCAGTCTCACAGGCCCCCACATAGGTAGAGATTGTAAGGCTAAATAATCTGTTTTTGTTCCCTAGTCCAATATTTCTTGTTACTGTCATTATTGTTTGAATGTTAAGATCCAAAAGGAAGTTATCTTTTTATGTCTGCTTGTTTCAGATCCTGTCCTTCAACTCAGCTGATGTTGTAATGGAGAAAGTGAGGCCAAAGCAGATGGGGATATTGGAGGCATGGTTAGTATTTTGGCCGTAATACCTCTACAGACATGATTCATTCTAGCAGCATCTTTTTTTCTAGGATAGGCTGTGATAGATGAACAGTTGGTTTCCAATAGTTAAGAAAGCTATGTCCTATTGATTATACTATATGGAGCACTTTCACCATTTCTGGGAAATGGTGGAGGAGAAGTCATTGTGTCTACCAGTGTCTTTTGACTTTTTAGTTCCAGTGACATATCTAAGAAATCTACCAAAACAGAAGGCTGATTCTTAATAAAGAATGCACTTTTCATAGTCAAGTCAACAGAATGCACCTAACAAAATATGTCCATGCCGCCTATGTTAAAATTGTATTTGTTCACCCACATGAAGCCCACTGCAAAGAGATTACATTAAATAGAACCTTGAAAGAAAAGAGACAAAGGGTCCAGCAAAGGGCGGTTATTATTTTATTATTTGTATTTCTTTTATATTGTTTTTATTTCCCATAAGCAGCCTTGAGTCACCAAGAATTGGTATGGCTGTAAACAACACAAAATAAACCAAAATGTATAAAATGTCAGCCAAACATCAGTGAATTCCTTCAATATTTTACAATGCATTTACTGGATTTGGAGATTTAAATTTATTCCAAATAAATACAGTATATATTCCTGACTACATTTCTATCATAGTAAGTAATAATTATATAAAATAGTTATGTAAGTATCAAGAGTAATAGGAAAACTTACTATGTACTAGGTTTCCTATTATTCCTGCTACTTACATAACTATTTTTTTTTCTTCCTGAGTTACCTACTTCTCTGCTAGGCTTTTAAAAAGAATATTAAGTGCCTTAATAAGTTTCATTGCAATAAAACATTCATTTCCTTCTACATTGAGCAAGTTTTTTTCTGTGTTCCTTAACATCAGAATTTTAATTTCCACCTCCCTTATGATCTAGAATGAAACTGTACTGATCAAGCACAACATATTTTAGCAAACGTATTTTTTACAGTCTCTGTGAGATGCAGTTCATCTTGTGTCTGCAACCATTCATCCAAATAATTCAGAACTCAAATGTTTTATATCTATACCATTTGTGTAGCCAGTCATTTACTTGGACAATTCTTTTCCATTCTCTGTCAAACAAAAAATGTTTGTTCAAATATTTTTATGATAGCATTATAGTCAATCAGATCAAATATATTTTGGGCTCCTCGGAATAAAGATAAATCAGTTACACATTACATCATAACAATCCACCAATTTGAAAATGCTTGTGAATTTATTCAACAAGATTTATTCAGTCTTATTCAAAGTGAAAAGAAATCACTATTATTATAATAAGACTATCTTCACCTGCACTGGGATAAATAAAGCAGTTTACATGAGTTACACAGAGACTGACCCAATATCAGTTAAATTTATAGTTCATCTGTACTCAATCAATAGTCCCTCTTGGATCAGTTTCTATTTTGAGAATCGGGCGAACTGGTAGCAACAGTGGCAGGAGGCTCCGCCCACCTGCCCAGAGCGCGACCACACACACGCCCACGAGAGAACCGTAACAACAGATTTTGAAACCCACCCCTGAAGGGAAGGCATGTTCAGCAAATCTATAGATGACATAAACCTGGTGGCAGGCGAGTTGCTAACATATCAGAAGATATTCAAGATTCAGAAGGATTTAGATAGACTTGAACTTTAGGCCTTTTCCAACAAGATTCAGTTCATGAATGATAAATGTTGAGTTCTGCAGATTTAAAGGTATATGATAGGTGATACTTAGCTCATCAGTAGCTTAGGCCATAGCTCTAAAAGAATCAATTTATACTGTATCAACAAAGGTATATAATGTTGTTATCAATGGAAGTACTAGTTCTGCCATACGTGCTAATGTAAAATACTGGGTCTAGTTTTGGATCCTACAATACAAGAATGGCATTGAAGAACTGGGAATTGTACAAAATTAAGGAGTTGGAGACTAAATATTATGAATAAATTACAGTAGAGTGGGACAGGCTACATGTGGGTATCAAGTGAATCATCTACTGCAGGGATGGGCAACTGTGGCCCTTTTACAACTTGTGGACTTCAACTCCCAGAATTCCTGAGCCAGCTGTCTCAGGAATTCTGGGAGTTGAAGTCCACAGGTTGTAAAAAGGCCATAGTTGCCCACCCCTGATCTACTGAATCTTTTTTTAAGCTTAGACCTTCACAGGCTAAGTAATAACCATGTTGGCGAAGGCATTGGTCTATAAATGTCATTCCTATTGCAGAAATAATTGCAGTTAAAGAGTTGAAACCAGACACAGATTAGGTTTCAGCATCAGCTGCTATTGTTGAGCATTTAACAATGATAAGTGTAGACTATAGTCAGTAGATGCAAAATCAATATGATACTAATAATCTCATTTTATATTTGAACTACAGTATGAATTTTGTGACAGACATTCTCCTTGAAATGTACTCTTGCATTGTTGGCATTATAAAACCTATAATTCCAAACCTCAGAAATCATTGTCATACAATTGTATTGTAATAAATCAAAAAGAGATTCTCATGAATAAATTACATATACAATGGCCAAAACAACTTTGAATGACAGCTTTTTAAGAAAAACAATGAATCAACATATACACAATATCTTCAGATTCAGTATTTGGTGACCCATGAAGTCAAAGTAACAGCAGATTGAAATAGTCTGAAGAGAGGTATTTTTATTGTTTTAGTTACAAGCTATACACCAATATACTCCTGAATTCAATTGGAACAATTACAATATTTTCTTTAATTTTTAGTTTTAAAATGTTGTTGCTTCTCAAAGGCTGATTGCTTATTCAGAATAATGTTTCCCTACCTGTAACAAAATCAGTTTCATTCTCTCAGATTCACACATTTTCATCTTCAGATAAATACAAATTTATTCAACCCTTGTAGTAAGGGGATATCCTGCAAATAATGCAGATTCACTTTAGCACAAATATTCTCTTATTATTCTCACTGAAATTCTTTTGGGTCTTTGGATACAACTTTTTAAAAGTTTGACAGTCTCACATGTTAAGCCACTGAAACATTTTGTTTGTTTTGTAAAGATTAATTTGATGTTTCCTTTTCTGCAACTCTTTTTTGTATTATGGCATGGCATGGCATGGCATGGCATGGCATGGCATGGCATGGCATGGCATGGCATAGAATAGACTGTTTTCTTGGAGGTCTCATAGTGCAAGACCTTCAAGAAGAGGCAGGAAGGCTTATACCCGTGATGGTGAACCTATGGCATGTGTGCCACAGGTGGCACGTGGAGCCATATTAGTGGGCACGCCAGCTCAGCTCTGGGGCACATGTGTGCACTGGCCAACTGATTTTCGGGCCTTCTGGGCCCACCAGAAATAGGGAAACAGGCTGTTTCCTGCCTCTGGAGGGCAGGGGGAGTGGGGAAGGCCCGTTTTTCTTTCTTACCTGGTTCCAGATCCTCTCTATTTATCTGGGAAAGGTGAAAACAGCCTTTCCCACTCCCTTGGAGGCCCTACGGAGGCTTTTCCGACTCCCAGTGGGACAGGAAGTGATTTTTTTTTTTGCTGTCCCCAGCCTCCAGAGACTCCTAGAGAGGCTCCTAGAGACTCCTAGAGAGGTTTTGGAGGCTGGGAACAGCAAAAAATGTCATTTCCTGTCCACAGGGAGTTGGGAAATGGTCCCTTTTCGCCTCCGGAGGGGTTCCAAGGAGTGGGAAAGGCTGTTTTCGCCCTTCCCAGATAAATAAAGATGATCTAGAACCAGGTAAGAAAGAAAAATAGGCCTACCAGGCCATCATGTGCCAGGAACGGGAGAGGGAGTTGCACGCGCATGCACGTGTGCACATGTGCACGTGACCCTCCCCCGCCCATCCCTCCTGGCACGCGATGGCAAAAAGGTTAGCCATCGCTGGCCTATATCATTTCAGACAAATGGTTGTCCAATCTCTTTTAAAAAACTTCCAGTGTTGGAGCATCCACAACTTCTGGATGCAAGTCGTTCCACTGATTAATTGTTCTCCTTAGTTCTAAGTTGCTTCTCTCCTTGATTAGTTTCCACCCATTGCTTCTTGTCCTGCCTTTGAAGAATAGGTTGATTCCATGTTCTTTGTGGCAACCCCTTAGATATTGGAAAACTGCTATCATGTCACCCCTAGTCCACCTTTTCATTAAACTAGATCAGGAGTGAAATGTAAAAATGTTTGCTACCGGCTCTATGCATATGTCTTGATGGGCGTGGCTTGCTGGTAATGTGGCTGGGTGGGCATGGCCAATGTGATGTCACTCACTGTTAGAGCCAGGAGCTACACATTTTGAAGCACATTCTGCCCTTCTGAAGCCCCCAACACTTTGAGTTCTCTCTGCCACCCAAGCGAATATCGGAGCTTCCTCAGGCAGAAGCAGAATCCAGGCACAGAAATGGAAAAACGACGGTGGGAGAATGGGGAGGAGAAGGTGTAAGAAGACATTTCCTTAGATCACTGATGCTTCCAACAATGAGTTTAGTGGCGATCTAAGGAAACGTCTTCCAGCTCTTCAAGTTGACTTTAAGAGCGCTGAGAAGCCAACAGCAAAAGCAGTGGCAGTGGGGGCAACAGGGGTGTGTGTGTGTGTCCCTCCACAAGGACTTGGAGACAGATATCACCTGTCTGAAGAAAAGAGGAGGCAGCAAAACCTGGCTGTCACCTGGGAGAGGAGGACCACAGAGGGACACACACACACACACACATCCTGTTGCCCCCACTGCCGCTACTTTTGCTATTGGCTTCTCAGCACTCTTAAAGTTTATCTTGAAGAATTGGAAGACTGCCGATGTCAGAACAATGAGTTTGGCAGCATGAAGGCAGGGAAGCATGGCAGGGCTGCGGGCAGTGGACCAGTTTGGGAGTGTGGTTAGCCAGCAATTGCTACCGGTTTGGCAACCCAGCCCCAATCTCCGCTATCAGTTCTCCCAAGCCGGTCCAAACTGGGAGCATTTCACCCTTGAACTAGACATACTCATTTTATGAATCTTGTACTGATATCTTTACTTAACAACCTGCAAGACTTATCTATGTTATCAGTTTCAGAAGAGCCAATTGATGTGAAAAGGTTTCAAAAGTTTAGAACAGGGGCCAATGTTTTTAAAGTTTTAGCCAAAGATTATTGATGAAACTCGAGCTGTTGTTCAGACTAGAACTGATTGAATTATTTTGCTGTTGTGTACCTACATGAAAATTTAGGCTGCACTGATCTCCTCTGTTTGCTGGCTTCTTGCCTAGCTTTGGATTTTGAGTTGTATTGCTATCATCCCATTTTTACAGAATTTTATCTATTTTATAATATAATGATTGGAACTATAATGTTCCAATTTACTTCTATTTTGATCTCGTCATTGTATATTGATGTTATAGCTTTATATTCAATTGCACTTGAGGCTCCTTTGAGATTATTTGATATAATTTATATTTGATTTAATCTGGAAATGAAGGAATAATTTACTATACTGTTTTAGGTAAATATTTTTGGGAAAAACATAGCTAAATAATAAATCAAGAGTTAGATGCATTAACAGCTGCCTATTTCTGTTTAAGAGTATTCATTTTAGAACTGTAAAGCAATTTGACAATGGCATTGGTCTGTTTATTAGCCTCAGCTAGCCTAATATTAGTTTCTTCTTCTCAGAAGTATGCTCTTCTTTCTCTAGCTCTTCTGTCCTTGCTTTAACAGCTTTCACATGATTTTATACCATTTGAGTTCAAAGAACTGCAAACTCCATTAAGGCAGCTGCAGAAAAGGGGAGTATCCAAAGAAATCATAGTCATTTATATAGCAGGGATAAAATTAAAATTTCAGAATTCATTGCAAGATGTCCCACTTCCAAGATTTCAGTTCTATGTATTCATATTTTTTGAGAATTTTCTAAAGTTATCTTATGACATTAGATATTCAGTAAGCTTATTTTCCATTCTTTCCCTCAAAATCCTTAAAATCAAATCTGCCTTATTCACAGCAGTTACACATATTCAGGTATTCAGTGCAATTTTATAAGCTCTTTCTCATTCAGTTTTTGTTATGTTTGAGAGATTATTGCTGCTTTTGGTGTAAGCATTCTTAAAAAGTGCTGTCAATAACTTGCTGCTTTAATAATTGATATCTGAACCATTGGTTTTATTGGTGTTCTGCTTTTGACTGGAATGTCCAAGCAGCAAAAATAACTATCATTGTATTCTATACTTCCAAATCAATGTATAATCATGGTGAAAAATCATAAGACATATTAGGTTGTGATTCTTGTTCTGCCTCTATTCCTAACTTCTTGTTTATCTTACCAGAGAGCAATTGCTTTTAAATTGCCATTGTGGTGTTAAAGAATGGTCAGTCTAAACCAGAAAGGTATACAATGGAGTCTTTACCTGTGTCTTTCCCAGATGGAAGAAATGTATTGCCACAATGTTCTTTAAAACCACTAATAAATCTAGAAGCCAATGGAAAAGGCTATTTTATCATGGCATGAAGCCAGCTTTCAGCAGCTAAGACTTTTAACTTAGAAAAATCTTCAGGGGACATCTAATCTATATTTTGCACAGTAAGGTTGACAATGCTCCTTTAAATTGTAGGTCAAAGAATCTGTGATCACAGATGGTTGGTGCAGCATATTAACTTAAGCAGCATTCCCCAGAGAACAATAATAATTCTTGGGAAAGTGCTAGAAATACCACCAGTTTTGAAATGAATATCCTCAAAAATTTCTCTCTATATAGAAAAGTCAGTGATTGATTAGTTTAAAGCAAACAAACCAATACAGAAAAGAACAAAACAATCCCTACTAAAATCAATTACGTTATTTCTGACTGTTTGAAGCCAATTGTTTAGACTGGAGTAGCTCTTTATTCTGATTAATAGCTTGTGTGCTTGTACTGGAGTTATTCAAATAAGCTATAAGTAGAACTAATTGTTGTTGAAGTTGTATCTGTTTGTTCAGTAAGGATGGAATGGATTTTTTTTTTTCCAAATGTGAATTGATTGGATTTCTTTTCGGTTCAGTTCTGTTTCAAACTGGGTTTGCTGGGTCATGTCAATGAATGATGTCAGATTATTTCATTACCTTCAAAGTGCAAATGAGATTGATTTATAAGAAGAGATGCTGCAGTTCTAATCTGCCTCTTGAATCTTCCCTGTTTCCAAGATGTACTGGTGTACTACTGAAAAGGATTTTTTATATGAGCATTGAGAAATAGTTACAGTTTCCAAGTCCTTTAAGGATCAACATGTTCCTTTAAAAAAAAAAAAAAGATGTGTGTCCAGTGGTGGAATTCATTTTTTTTAGTACCAGTTCTGTGGGCATAGCTTGGTAGGCATGGCAGGGGAAGGATACTGCAAAATCTCCATTCCCACCCACTTTAGGGCCAGCCAGAGGTGGTATTTGCCGGTTCTTTGAACTACTCAAAATTTCCGCTACTGGTTCTCCAGAACCTGTCAGAACCTGCTGAATAGCACCCCTGAGTGTGTCCTTTTATATGCTGTAACAATTTCTATCATCCCTCAGTTTCAGTTATGCTGGCTGAGATTGGAACTGATGGAGGATGGAATTTGGAATCACACATTGCCAACACTATTCTAAAAATGTAGGTGGCCAATAATTACAGATAAAGCAGAAAGTGACCTGACCAGGGTAAAGGGGGGGGGGGTTGATAATATAATAATTGATAATTGTTCTGAAGTGAAAATGAGGTTTTCTACATGGCCATCTACTGTATATAAATCAGGTCCAAGATGATGTGGGACAAGAACATGATTAACAATGGGGGGGGACTCAATCATCAGCCTGATAATCAGAACCAGGAACTCCAGAGAGGCATCCAGATAGGTAGCAGGGCTGCTACATTCACCTAGCTTGTTCTTATGGCCCAATCTAATGTGAAAGCATCACACTCCACCCCTTGGAAACAGTAATTCTGGTCACAGACAAGATTGCACAATAAACCAGTACCACCCCACCTTTCCGTCCACAGCATTGAGACATATATAGGATCAGAAAGCCAGATGAACAGATTTCCAGAAAAGCAATATCACCGTAATGGTATGTATCCCTGTAATGCATATCCCTGTAATGTGGGCATGACATTGGCAGAATGGGCCCAGGGACCATTAGGATATGGTCAGATAAGAGACAGCATAGTCTGCAGCTGAGTCATGGGCAGATACCCTCCATCCATCTTCCCTAATCATGTTCCTATCTTCTTCCCCTTCACAACTGGAAATGGTGCATTCACATATCATCCTTGCTACATACCTATTTGCTTAGAAACATTGCTAACAATATAAACAGAAACTAGACTCAATTGGCATCCATTTGCTTGTAAACAGTCTTGTGAGCAAAGCTCAGAGGAATGACTATGCTTATAGATACTTTTCTTGGCACCCATTTAGCCTCCTGACTGACTGATCTTTTTAAAAAAAATAGATAATAAGAAAAATAATAGCGGATGGGATGGGTTTTCAAAATACCTTCGGGCAAAGCACAGTCTATGAGGGCCTTTTTAGGAAAAAAAGAGATTTAGAAATGTGCCCATCTGCACAAATAATACTGTAGGGGAGGAAAAAAACCTGCAGAGTAGAAGGGAGCATTCTGGAGAACTGACAAGATGAGACTAAAAGCTAATTTGTTCTCTGGCCTATATTTGTGACTGGCATATGTTCTGTGTCATTGGTTTTGTGAATTTATTTATTTATTAGTTTGATTTATATGCCGCCCTTCTCCAAAGACTCAGGGCGGCTTACAATGCATTAAGCAAGTGCAAGCTTTTCTGACAGCCATGTTGTAAGAGATCCAAACAAGCTTCCAATATTTTAAATATGTCTAAGTTGAGAACACCCAATTTAACATGATTATTAACCTAAACCTATGTATGTCAGGCCTGAAGATTCAGGACTACACATTAAGTTCCAGTTAAGCTGATTTATTACTTACGCCTGTACACAAGAATCTAGAGGAGTAATGTTCAACACTAAATTGGTGCTAGATAAGAGTTAACATAATTCAACTGGACTTGGAGTGCTTGTGGAAACATTAGGAGCTGTAGTGGCACAGTGGTTAGAATGCAGTATTGCAGGCTAATTCTGCTGACTGCCAGCTGCCAGCAGTTTAATTCTCACTGGCTCAAGGTTGACTCAGCCTTCCATCCTTCCAGGGTCAGTAAAATGAGGACCCAGATTGTTGAGGGCAATATGCTGACTCTGTAAACTGCTTAGAGAGGGCTGTGAAGCTATATATAAGTCTAAGTGCTATTGCTATAATGACTCCAGGCTTATTCCTCTCTTAACTCAACTCCCAGGTTCTGTCTTTCCTCCTACAATATAATTGAAATGATAAAAATTAAATTATGGAGTATAGATGGAATAATCAAATCTGAGTAGCAATTTAAGGATCAAGTTTTAGAGAAAACATGGCAGTTCTTAATCCAAGTGCTTGAGCCAATGGAAAAAATTGAAATATAGAAGACTGACTTCAAAATTCTCATCTATTCTCAAGACTCCTTAATATATAATATTTCTGAGAAACTATACAAACCTTCAGCATGGAAAATAAAATAAAATGCCGACAATGACAGAGGAAGAGAGGCTAGGAAGTTAACATACAATCTGTCATTAAGGCAGGTTCTATTAGCTTCCACTCAATTTGGCTCCAAAATGTAAATGTCAAACCAGAAACTTCAAAGGATTCATCATATGAAAAATACTGTAAGTTATATTTACTAAGAAAGGGGAAACAGATTGATTACTTTTTAAACTTAATGATAATTCCAAGGTTTAGGATGATGGAATATCCAGGATTATTGAAGACGCAGCATGCAATTCTATAGATCTTTTTAAAAAGATGATGTCATTTATGTTTATTACTAATCTTTTAATTTTTGTTGTTTGAGGACATTTGTTCCATTTACCTACTGATATTTTGTTAATAATAAACACATCAATAAACACATTCAGATCATTGAACCGCTTTTTGTAACAGAAACAATGAATAATTCTTTCCTTTCTTATTTTTTTCTGAAAATCTAGATAATCTAGAATATTTCCTGTTATGATCTTTAATTTCAGAAGGATCTAGATGCACAAAAGTGCCTTAATGCACCATATGGCATTGCCATGAGTATAAAGTTTTTTCTCATGTATATGTTTATGTTTTTATCAATGGGAGTAAAATACAAAACAGATAAAATAGAAAAAACACACTCCAACAGTAACAACAACAAAAAAGGTATACAAAAAAAGGGGAGAAATGATCCAAAGATCTAATCTTAAATATAAAATAATCCAGTCTAGTTGAGTTTTAAAAAAACACACAAAAACTAATATCCTTTTCTGTGCCCTCTGAAACTCCCTGTGCCCTCTGACACTAAATTCAAAAGGATAAAAATATAATACATAATGTAATGAACTTGCCAGTGGTGGGTTCCTTCCAGTTCGGCCTGGTTCTGCTAAGCTGGTAGCGGTGACAATATGACATCACCAAACTGATTCTGCCCCCCACCCACCCACCTCTGCATTTTTCTTACGTTTTATTTGGCCACACCCCCAATCTATTGCTGCCTCCTGAGTCCCAGCTGATGGGCTATAAGGAAAAAAACTATTTAAACTCTTGCCATGGGGCTTCAAAGGGCCACCCTACAGCTGATCAGTGGTAAAAGGCAGTTTGGTGGTAGACCGGTGCCTGCAAAAATAAATGGGTAGACCAGTGCCTGCAAAAATACATGAGTAGACCAGTGCCTGCAAAAATAAATGGGTAGACCAGTGCAGCTCTGCAAGCAGTTAAAAGCCTGGTACACCAAGATATCAAGAAGATTTCAAGAAGGTTTTTATAGTGTTTTGACTAGTTTAGATAAGATATTAATAGGTTCTAATGACCATGTAATTAAAAAGTTATATGGATATTTGCTTGAAATAAAATTGGAAGAAGAACAAGTTAAAGAATCAATGATAGCGTGGGGGGAAATTTTGGTTATGGTATTGATTTAGAGAAATGTGGTGGCAATTTTTGTGGTGGCAAAAATTGTGGTCACATAACTATAAAATGACAATGTCGAAAGCATATAAAGAGAATTTGTATAAGATGTTTTTCAGGTGGCATTTAGCCCCGACGAGGATAGACAGAATGTTCAAGAACAAATCGGAGAAATGCTAGAGGTGTCATCAGACTCCAGGATCTTATTACCATATGTGGTGGACATGCGTGGAAGCAAGATTTTGGACTAAGACACGTGATTGGAAAAAATGATAAAGAGACATATTGACCTTAAACCAGAGATATTTTTATTAGGGATCTTCCAAGAGACATTTAATAAAGAATTACAATATTTAATTGTGAATATTTTAACAGCAGCTAGAATTGTATTTGCAAAAAATTGGAAAGGAGAGAAGATAATTATTGATGAAGAAATTATTAAGAAAATGTTGGACTGTGCTGAAATGAGTAGATTGACATTTGAAATAAGAACGCAGAAAGATAAACAATATTATTTGATATGAGAGATATTTTATCAATGGTTTGACAATAAAGTATGGAGATGAGATAGTATACATGAAATGAAATTTCGATGAAATGTTTAAATATTTATCTTCTGTTCAAGTAAAAAATAATTGTTGTATGATGAAATTTGGAAAATTGCAAGCACGAAATGATTTTAACCAATCAAGATGCTGTCTATAATTGTTTGTAAGGATGATATTTTTATGTTGTTTTTTATTTTAATTTAAAATAAAACTTTTTTTCAAAAAAAGGGGGGGCTGGTAGACCAGTATCTCTGCTAAATCCTAAAGAATTGTCCCATGACCATCAAGCCATGCCCACAAAATAAGCCGTGCCCACAGAACCAGTAGTAAAAAATTTTAGAACCCACCCCTGGAACTTGCATAAATAGATTAAATAATATCTTCTGAATATTATGGTATTGTGGTTGGTAGAATTTTGTTGCACAACACGATTGGCCCATTCTCTTTCATTTTTTTTGAATATAGCCTTAATCTATTTCAGCTGTCCAGAGAATATTTGGCAGGCCTCAATGACTAGAGAGAGAAATCCTTTATATAGGTGTTCTGTTAGCTTACTGTTCCTGGTTGATATAAGTTGATATGTGAACAAACTCCATTGCCACCAAGAAGATGGCTGGAAAAGCAGCAATTCTTCAGTTTGCTTTCAAGGATAAACCTATCCATTTCAATTGTAAAATTGTCCTTTAAGGCAATTTATGGATATATACCTGAAAATGATGTGATAGAATATATCCATTGCATGCTACTATAGATAAAGAATTAAAAACTTTACCAACCCACTAGTTACATTATATTTTGTATCTTTATTTTTCATTGTTAGTTTTTATATTCATACATCATTTCTCAAATAGCTATTTCCTTCTCAATTAATTACTATTTGTGGTATTAAAATATTATTCTGTTGAAAGATATAGTACTTTATATAACTGGAAAATCTCAGAAAATTTTTAATTAAGTGCTAATAACTTCTGGTATTTAAATAGGTAGATTAATACCAAGAATTTTGAATTTTAAAATCTGGCCTACATGGACTAAAGGAAAGGTTTAAGCCTCCAAGGTTAAATCCTGCTATAGACCATTGCACTTAGTACCCATTGTGGATATATATTTATATACTTACAGATTGCTGCAGACAAATTCAGGAGAATACAGTTAATTGTCTTAGCAAATATTTGATTTTTATGACCATGCATATCAAATTGGTGAGTAGAATCAGTGAAAAATATCCACAGTTTAAAATTAAATGTCAGAAAATTTAATTGCAGCTATATTGTCATGTAGTTATTAGGAAGGATGATAATATTTAAGTCCATTGCAAAAGTTTATGGTCTTTGAGTGCTGCTGTAAAGACAGAAATAGCATACCTATATCTTTAGACCACCTTATTAACAAAGGATAACAGTAGGGGTGAAATCTAAATTTTTTTGCTACTGGTTCTGTGGGCGTGGCTTGGTGGGTGTGGCTTGGTGGTCATCTGACTGGGTGGCCGTGGCCAATTTGACATCACTCATGTCACTCACTGTTAGAGTCAGGAGATCCACATTCTGACACAGAAGCACATTCTGTCTTTCACAGAATGTCACAGAAGCCAGGAGTTGCACAAAAGCACATTCTGCCTTTCTGAAGCTCCCAATGCTTTTAGTTTCCTCTGGCTTGACCACCCAAGCGAAGCTCGGAGCCTTCTCTTGCCCTGCTCTTCATCCCAGAGGACCGCGCATCCCCCCCACCCTGCCAATCCTCCGTACAAAGTGCCCACCCCATTTCTGCAAAGGCAGAGCCTCCCCCTTGCTGGGCGATCCAAAGAGGGGAGGGGGATGCTGCAGAAAAAGCCGCCGTCCACCCGGGCCTCCTCCTGCAGCCAAACATGCCCAGCCCTGTGTGCCCTTTCCTCAAATGGGCTGTGTATGGTGCTTGGAGAGAGCGAATAAGAGAGCTCTCCAACCTCTGTTTTTATGTGTGTGTGTGAGGGAGAGAGTTATCTGAAACTGAGCCACTCAAATTTCTGGCAGTGGCAGGGCCAGCTTCTGAGCAGCCCTGAGTCAGCCAGCTCCACCTGATTTGCTCCCTGAGTCTCGCTGTTCTCCTCGCCCCTTCCCATCCCATGCAAGCAGTGGTTTCCCTGCTCTGTGCCAACAAGCTATGCATCCATGATGCCCGCACCAGCATTCTGAGAGAAGCAGAGAAGATCATCGCTTGCAAGCAGACAAGCAGAGTAGCAAGCGTACACCGCACCATGGGAAAAATGAGAGGCCGTGTTGTCCCGCAGAGTCTGCCACTGTTTGAATGGGAGGGTAAGCTGCTAGCTCCTTCCCTGCAGCCCTGCCATGCTTGCTTGCCTTCCATGTGGGCTTCCGCTTGCCTGCCTTCACAAACTGAACACCGGGACACCAGGAAGGCAGCATGGAAGACAGACAAGCATGGCAGGACTGCGGGCCATGGACCGGTTCGGGGGCGTGGCCGCCAACCATTGCTCCCAGTTTGGCGAACCAGCCCCAATTTCTGCTATCTATTCGCCCTAGCTGGTCTGAACCAGGAGCATTTCACCTCTGGATAACAGGTTCATTTCTTCCAAACTCCTGATGGGTAACTGTCTAATATTGCTGACAATTGTTGGAGATAAATGACCCCTGGATTCATCCAGCTCAGTATTTCTTATATCCCAGATATACCATTTTACCTTTAATCTCCTTATAGAGCATATTAGTTTGTAATCACCTACCAGAAAATTAAGCAACAGTTTCAATCACTTTTTAGTGGGTAAACAGAAAACCATCTATCTATACAACACAGCATTTTTTAAAATTCCAATATGTCGTTATTTTTCTTATTCTCTGTGGAATGTATAATGTTCATCAATCATCCCTGAGAAAAGTGACTTCTGAGATACAGTAATATGGTTGCCTTTTATACCAAAGTTGGGAGTTAATTGTTTCTGCCAGACAAGCTGACAAGGGAGTGATCACACAGACACAGGCAGATCTAGGAATGATACAAAAGCTGTATGTGGAAGGATCCTAAATTACCACAGAATAAACTACATGTTTGGTAACCACAATGATTAATCTCTGTTAGAAGTGATCAATTACAGTGGAAGTGTCAGGACCAAATCTTGTATCATAACTATTTAACATTTATTGTTAATACTCTTTGAAGAAATTGCCTAATAATTGGGCTTCTCTTTTCAGTCTATATATGGGAACTAGAAATACATTTTATGTACTACTAAAGACAAAAAGGAAATCCATTCACCATTCATTAAAAAAAATTTTAAAAATCACCACATGGAGCAAAGGGATACAGAAAAATAATTTTAGCTGTTGCCAATTATATTTTTGTGGCTCATGACAGTTTAATATTTCATAAAACATCTACATGCTAATCCCTATACGTATCTATAAATTTAGGAATATACACCTATCTCACCACAGTATATAATATGGAGGCTAGGTAACCTGTCTATTTGCTCAGTCTGCTGTCCAGGCAATGAATGTTGATGAGTCACTTTGAGACTCATCAACTTTCTTTCTTTCTTTCTTTCTTTCTTTCTTTCTTTCTTTCTTTCTTTCTTTCTTTTATCTTTCAGCCAGAGGGTTTTGAACTTCTGCTATCAACTGTTTATTTCTCATGTGTAAACTGGCTGGAAATGAAGCTAATTTAGACATTCTTTTCCAGATTTCAACCCCTTCTTTCACTTTGATCCTGATGAGAGCCTGAGACTCTCTTCAGAGCATATTTATCAGATTGGTTGGATTCCCTGCTTCTTTACCTTTATCTTTGCTTTTCTTGGAATCACTAGAAGAGACTAGAAATTACTAGCATTGCCGTTTTCCTCAGATTTGGACTAAGTGGAACGTGATAGAACTCTTGTCAGAAAGCCCATAAATTCACTATTCTATCAATGAGCTTGTAAAAGAAGAAGTGTGCCATTTCATTGTTCTACCTACAAACTTATTTTAAAAATACTGTTCAATTGGTGAGCTTGTTTTAAAAAAAAGTAGCTGCAGACTAATGATTAGAAAGGAAGAGGCATTATTTCCTCAGTGCACAATACCTAGTTGGAATGGTGGTTCTTGCCTTCAATGAAATGGATCTCAAAAAGTGAACCAGACAGTGCCATTAAGCTAGCAAAAGTCAGAAAGCCCAACTTTTGATGCATAGCAGAAAAAGACAAGTGGACAGCTTTTGCGTATGCACAGAAGTGGCGCACAAGTGCATGAGTGCCCACAAGCAAACCGTAGCGATGGGATTTGAATCCCACTACTGCTTAGGTATGGATATATAATGAAATAATGCTGTCCTACCTTCAAAAATGATCAGAGGCCTGCAGTCTTATGGGAACAAGCTAATAATTCAGATCATCCCTCAAAAGAACACATTTTCAAACAGAGGGAATTTTCCATAAAATAGGACATGTGGACACAATATAATAGGAATATTCCCCAGAGAATTCAATTTTACTGAAAGAACTGTGCTACTAAAATCAAATCAGGGTTGAGAGAAAACATAAGGGATATTGTACCAAGGAATATTTGCCAAATATAAACTAGTTTCTGCATAAATATCTAAATAAAACCTGACACATAAAAAATGAACAGTTCTTCTAAAAGTCACACTGCAGTAGTTGAAAGTATCTTGTGGCTGGAATATAAGATATTAACACAAAACTATTTTCTTCTGATTGCTGGTAAATACACCTGGGAATTTGATATAGAAATGTCTGACAGCTCCTTAAAGCACTAGAAATGCTTAGATTGCTGGTTTGAATATCTGAAGCGTTCAAAGGGTATATGCAAGACACTCAGAACAAGAGATAAGAAAAATAACAACCTGGTGCACTGCTGTTCAGATCTGCAAAGCTCCAACAGCTACATTTTGATTTAAGACATAGAGAGCCACTGGATGCATGCTGTGATATATTTGGCAGAGTTGCAGGATATATCAGCAGGCAACTTGGAAGCCCCTTCTTCCAAGAAAGGGAAAAAAGATGAGCAAATAAATCTAACAAAAGTTGAAACAAAACCTTCTCTTTAAAGTATCTTGTTGCCATCAAAGAAGATGGGAGAATGGAAATAGTGAGAGAGAAATGCAGGATAGGAATAGATGAATAACATAGTGAGATCTCAAGCTTTGGGTCGAAGACTCAGGTTGGGGGTTAATTTTATAGAATCTCAGGCAACACATTTAAAACACAGCAATGTGCTTTTTTTCTTGAACCTGCTTGCTTCTAGTTTATTTGTTTTCTTTCTGAGCCATTTTCCAGATCAAATCACACCCCATTTCAAAAGTCAGCAGCCTGGGGAAATTGACAGTTACCAGATGAAGACATTTGCAAACACTTTCTCTTGCAAATGAAGAATTTTAGAGGCTGGGCACCCATGGTAATAGAAAAAAAAAAGAAATAAGTTATTGGCAAAGGTCTGTAAATGTTTGGGGTCCCGTCTACTGTTAGACTGAAGAAGTAACTGAAGTAGTTGTCTTACATTTCATGATACTGGATAAAGAACTTCAGCTCAGAGAGCTAGAAATCACGTGCTTTCATATTTCCATATTCTTACATACTAGCAAGAAAGAGAAAGGCAAGCTAAGGGCAACTCAGTTTGAAAACCAATTAAGAAAATACAAAAGCATCATCTTGAAACTGAATGATCCACATCTTTGAAGTCCTAACAATCAGAAGCCTCGCTTTCAGAAGATAAGAATTTCCCCAACTCAGTCACTCCATCTCTTCCTTTGATTCAAGCTGTCTTCCAGTGCTCTCACCCGAGTGCCTGTCTTCCATTGACTGGATCCTTCCTATCCACAATCTTTGTGACCTCTGGCTTTTCCTGAATGAGATGGATTGGTGAAACAGAGGACATTATCAGGAAGCTAATTGACTTGTGATGCCACTTGTCAACCTTGGAAAGAGCAGGATAAATTCTATCAGACAGTGGATTAAAATCAGCTTTTTCTTGAGAGAAGCCACACATTAAAGATTATCCAAGTGCAGTGAAAGTAATTTTTTAAAAAAATTAAATTTAAAGAAGGAAAGGGAAGAAAGAAAGCCTTCCCAAAATGTCACTAGCTCAAATCTAAAGTGCAAGCAAACAGCAATTTCATTTAAATTGAAACGGCTGGATGATTCTTTAGAAACAGGTACATCAAAATCTCGCAGTATGATGTTTTTTGAAATATTCACATATGATTTATAGTACAAGATAGTTTATTGTGTAATGGCAAATATAAAGGATTGCAGGGGGGAAATTGAAGATACCCAATTACTCTTCTTCTCTACAACATATGATTCCACTCAGATCCACTAAGTAAGCTGTGTAAAAAACAAGCAGACTACAGTGCCTCTGGTATACCTTGTTGTAGATTCATGTATGTTGCTAAATTACTTACATTGAAATTAATAAATCTACTTGAGAAGTCGATATTTATTATTTGCATCACTCACTTAGGTGCACTCCCCTTATAATGTGCACTTTGTAGTTCGAATAAGCTGCATAAAAGCAATTTGGTGTGCATAGAAAACTACTAAACATCTGACGGAATATTGCCAGATGGCCCTACTCAGGCCTCAATTCCCAAAGTTAGAACTTTTATAAAAAAGATCCTCCTATAAAGGAAGTATATGCCAAAACACAAGCATATACACACAAGCTCACAAGTTTAGAGAAGTCAGTTTCAAATATTGCAATGAAATAATTATTTTTGTCTTCTTGTTTCTAATTTTGAGTGTGCTTCGGTGACCGACATAATTCAAAACTGATCAAAGGTGAATTTACCCACCGCTAAGGGAGAATTTTGCAAATGATACCTGAGCATTTATTTAACCATCTAATAGAAAAGATCCTAGAACACTTCATAATATTTCATAAAAATAAGTCTTTATTCACTACCTGTTCCACTCCAAAGTATAATAGAGAATTGCATGAAAACAGCCAAAGACACCAAAAAGAATAGCAAATGCAGAAATCATTCATAGGTGGGTGTTGAGTTTTCTGTACCCGCAGTCTGCTTTCCTGTTTAGTTCCCTCTTTGCCTTGCCCGCAGGGAATAGGTGGAAAAGCCTTTGCTGGACAAGAGGACAGGAATTATTGAGTCAGTTGGCAGAATCAGAATGACCTTCACCTGCCCTTACTCCTGTTATGTTGTATGGACATCTGAGCATTTCAAAAATAATAACAATAAAAAAAGAGCTCTATATCCTTGAAGCAATAGAAAGGAAGTGGCTCTTGTTCGTAAACATCTTCAAGTTCAAAGGCTTGGCATTGTGCACCAAGGTCTTTTTGTTTGTTGGTGCACAATTTGAATTACAGCAGCAGTATTTGATCTGCTCAATACCAATGTTTTAGGCAATTGCCCAACCCAATTAAAAACTAATGCTTCAAAAGGGATAAAATACTCTCTAGCTCATGAACAGTGCAAGAGACCAGATGTCTTAAATGTACAGGTATTGTTCCATATCTGCAGAACAGTCTTCATTATGTATATACTCTAGGTATATGCATAAAGAATAGAATAGAATAGAATAGAATAGAATAGAATAGAATAGAATAGAATAGAATAGAATAGAATAGAATAGAATAGAATAGAATAGAATAGAATTTTTTATTGGCCAAGTGTGATTGGACAGTGTAGTAATTCTAGCTGTGCTCAAGCTATACCCTCAAGGAAATGCCTCTATTTCTGCAATTTTAATACCACATATCAAATTGTTTTATGTTTAAAGTATGTATTATATTAGCATCCTATACTTCTTTTAAAAGCTCAAGGATATAGGTGGTGCTTTCTGTTATATCCTCATATATATGATTAAGTTAACATAGTAAGGGCATATACAGTGTCCTAGAACTTCGGGATATCCACCATACTTGAAGGAGATGAAATTCAGTATCACTGTTTCTTCCTTAGTCTGCACAGGTTTTTGAGATTGGAAAATGATATTTGAAAGGCCCAGGAGCAGAATGATGGGGCGGAGGCAAGGTGAACATGTATTTAATCCTAAATTGTTGGCATTCTGCCATTGTTCAAAATTACTGAGTAAATTGAAAGCATGTTAGAAGCTGGTATGCCAAAACATTCTGGGTTTGTCTGACATGTACACCTCCAGAGAATCCCAGGTAAAGCCATATACTGCTCCCCTTTTTCCAAGTTGTGCTTTGCTAACAAGGTGTTTTGCTATATCAAGTCACATGCAATATTAAAATCATCAGGATTGTTTTGCAAGTGATCCAGTATTATCTCAGGCTGGCATACTGTAGATTGTTGAAAACGCTGTTCTTCTTAGTCTGAGTCTAACATTCTACCTTATTCTTTTCTTGTAATTCGTAACATGCTATGTCAATCCCTTTGGCATTCTGGAAACCCTCTATTTCTCCTATTGAACTGTAACCACTACCTGATTACTGGTCGGCCTTGACTTACAATCATGATTAGGCCCAAAATGTATGTTGCTCAGGAAGACAGTTGTTAAGTGAATTTTGCTCAATTTTAGAACCTTTCTTGCCACAGTTATTAAGTGAATCACTGTAGTTAAGTTAGTAACATTAAATTAAGTGATTTCTGGTTTCTCCATTGTCTTTGCTTGTCAGAAGGTCCCAAAAGGTGATCACATGACCCTAGGATACTGCAACCATCATAAATACATGTCACTGCCATGCATCCAAATCTGATCATGTGACCTTGAGGAAGCTGCAACAATTGTAAGTACATAAATCAATTTTTTCACTGACATTGTTAACTTTGAATGGTAACTAAATGGATAGTTTAATTTTAATTTGCTGGTCTGATCCTGATAATAGTCTCTTTTGAGTGAAATTTGGCCAACTTTCTTTCCTTTATCACATGGGTATTCATTTCACCTAAAATAATTTTCCTTCTCTCTTGTCAGAAATCTATTTGTACAAGAAAATTTCATAGCATTTGTTTATAACATTATTTACAACTATACAATCACTATCCACCTCTAAATTATGTTACATTGGTTTTGGCATCAATCTATAAAACTTAGAATTATAGGAAGATATTTTATTTTATACTTAGGGAAAGCTCTCTTCATTTGTGCTGAATATGTGCAATGTAACTCTATTCAATAGAATCTAATATTGTGGCATTGCTTGATTTTGCCTGCCATCTTGTGGTTCTTCTGTGCAGTTAAAGGATTGCTGATTCAATGCAGACTGAAAATTGGATGGAGTTGGGTTCAAGAACGACGTAAACCCTTTCAAAAAACAAAGTAGCATTTTCTTTCACCTCTTTGTGACAAAGAGGATTTGTTACATACGGGATCAAATATATTAACATGTTTATTTTTCTTGAACTATAATAAATGCTTTATCTAGCTTATATATCTATATGGTATCATCTTAAAGCATTTGAATTACATCAATACTACAAAAGTGTATAATTGTAATTTCTTGCCATCTTTGTCCCTGATAATTGTTTTTAGCTGATTTGATTATTATATTTGTTTTGTTGTTTTTTGTTTTTTATACCACCCAGAATTCATTAGAGTTAGTGGATATTAATTCAAGTTTTTAAAAAATCCGTCCAAGTTAAAAAAAATCCAAATACTCTGATCACTCTTGGTAAAATTAGAAGGGATATCATGTCCTGTGGTCAACTTTATTTTCCTGCCCTATTACAAAGGGATCCAAAATTCTGCTATTTTAAAAAAATGAATATTCAGAAAGTTCTTCTGATCTTGGAGAAGGCAGGATATTCCTTATTAAAAGCTAAATTAAGCTCATGTAGTTGAAAATATATTCAGCGTCTTGCATACATTTAACTGATGCTTTTATGTTTGCCTCTTCCTATCCCCTTTCATATTTGTATATCTTGCTTTGGGGCAGCAGTAAATGAAGTAATGCCAAATAATATTTTGTTGATTTTCAGCCATCTCCCTTAAGAACTTTTTTAAAAGCTCAAGTATAAATTTAGTATACATTGCAATCCCTCAATGTGTCAATATCTTGTCTATAGCAGGGAAAGGTGAGAAGAAACAATATTGTATTCAGAAGGTAGAACATTCCAACAGTGAAAGCTGGTCAAATTAAAGCTCTTCAATAGTGACAAAATATTCATGTACCTTTCCTGTTGGCTGTCTTGTTTTTGTGTAAATTTATGGCTGCCCAATTTCAGCGGACTCTGGTAGTATACAAAACTAGGATAAAAATGAAAAGCACTAGAAACATTAAATCAAACAAGAAAGCCCAGACTAAAATGATTTAATTAAAAAATAAATTCAGCAAATTGATTTTGAATCCCAGGCCTGGGACTACCGCCAGGTTTTCAAAGCTTTTGGGAACCCCAGGAGAGAAACAAACCAACATTACCTCAGGCAGATGTTGTTCCAGAAGAAGGGAACTGAAATAGAGAAGGCACATTTCCTGGGTCCCATAAGATGACAATAGTTATTGGAGGCAATCTGGAGCTCACCTACTCTGCTGTATTGAATGGGCAGAGATGATTGGAGACAAGCAATCTCTCAGATTTCCAGGCCCAATGCTAAACAAGGCATTATAGATAATAAGAAGCACTTCAAATGCACTCAGGAGCCAAACGGCAATCAATGCAGCTCGTGTAGCGGTGACACACAAAGCACCCAGAGGCACTCACACTGCTGTACAAGTAGTCCTCGATGGATCCCAGAATTTCTGATAAATGAGACTTTGTTGAGTTTTGTCCAATTTTAGGACCTTTCTTTCTTAACGACAGTTGTTAAGTGAACCACTGTAGTTGATAACCAGGTTGTTAAGTGAATCTGGTTTCCCCATTGACTTTTACTTGTCAGAAGGCCACAAAAGGTGAACACATAACTTGAGACACAGCAACAGTCATAAATATGAGTCAGTTGTCAAGCATCTGAATTTTGATCGCATGATCATGGGGATGCTACAAAGGTTGTAACTGTGAAAAATGGTCACTTTTTCAGTGCTGCTGTAACTTTGAACAGTCATTAACGGTCACTGTTGTAAATCAAGGTTTACCTATATTTTGAAATAGCTGTAGCTTCTGGGTTATCTTTAACAGCAGTCCTGTGCTGAGTGCATTGGAATAACCCAATTATAAGATGATCAGGGAAGAATAATTATATCACTTTTACAATTACAACACTTAGAATTAAGTTCAAGAGCACATTTAACACCTGAGAATTTCAGCAGCATTTAAAAGACTTTTTTTAAAAAAACCTGCAGAATTTTTTTCCAATAGCTCACTATCACAATTTACTCTTTGGCCATTTATTTAAGTTGGAGCTGTAGACAATTGCCAATAGTTTAATATTCCTCTTATATTGAATAAAACCCGGAATCTACCTCTTAAGTAAAAAATGAAAATGGGCACTCCTGTAGTACGCTAAAAAAAACCCAGCCAGCTACCAACACAAGACTGAAGACGAAAAAAAAAATTCTTCTGTTTCTGGCTTGATACTCATCATCTTAAAGTGAAAACGTTAGGTTTTTCTAAAAAAATAATTGTTGAAGCTTGAAAACTGAGATAACAAGAGCATCACAACTTTCTGGTGTCTGGAAAAGTTTCTATCCTGAAAGGATCTTGCATTTCTTACTCATGATAGCAATCTCTCTCTTCCCTATTTTCTCTTCTCGTTTGGAAACAGCTTATCAGATTTTCTCCTTTACTGAAAAGAAGCAGGTAAGGACAAAGTCCTAAAATAAATAACTTTGCCTATTGCTCCCTCTTTATCTTTGAATGGGTCCATAGGTGTTTTTTATGCATAGAAAGCCTTCTTTTCCCCAATAACTATTTCGAAACCTAAATTGTATTTCCGTATTATAGTTTGGGGCTCTGTTTTTCAACCACTGTGTACTCAGACATTTCAAGGTATTGCAAAATTATCTGTCATCTCTCCAATTTCTTCTCCCCACTTCATTTAAATGGACTTTCTTGTTTTTTCAAAGTCCAGGTTTTTCACAGAAACCAACATTCAGAATTAAAACAAAAAAAAAATCCTTCATACATATTTTCATTGTTTTTTCCTCCTTCCAACCCCCATTACACACACACACACACACACAATCTTTTCAGCACTGGGTATCCCCAAGCCTTGTAGGACATGGCACTTCTTTCATTGTCAGTTCCCTTGCATAAACCCAAAACTGTCCGACTTGCCCCAGGAATTCTATAGATCAGTGGTTCTCCATCTGTGGTCCACAGATCCCTGGGGGCTGTGATGTTGTATCAGGGGATCCACAAAGCCTTGAAAAAATATATGATTTATATCTTGAATTAAGTCTTGGGAGTCCATGGCCACAAAGAGTATTTAAAAGGGGTCCGTAGTGAAGAAAATGTTGATAACCACTGCTATAGATCAGGGGTCTCCAACATCTGGGATGTAGCCCACTACCAGGCTGTGGCCTGTACAGAATTGGGCCACATGAGTGGCTGGTTGGAGCACATGCCTGCGTGCAGGTCTCAACTTGCAAAAGCAGTGGGCTGGCGCATGCGTACACACCAGCGCACCAGCCACTGCTAATGTGGCCCCGTTTCCCTCTCCCGCTTCCTGCCCCAGCCGAGCCGCCAAGCTGCAAAGTTTGGGGATCACTGCTGTAGATGACACACAGGATTGTTTTCTTTCCTTCTACAGTATATTTAACTAAAATTCAACAGTAATTCATCTGATTTATCCACTGCACTTTAAAATTCTGTTAGAAAATGTTTTATAATTTTTTGTGTTCTTATTTCATTTATTTCATAAGCAGCTAACATACTCCCCTTTTCTCTTCCCATTTTCCTTAAAACAATAACCCTGTGAAGTGATTTGGGCTGAGAGTGACTGGCCTAAAGTCACCCTGCCGGTTTTTATGCTTAAGGTGAGACTAGAAGTCACATTTATCTGGTTTCTAGCCTTGTGCCTTAACTACTATATCAAACTAAACTCTCTCTAACTTCAAGAATTCTGCATAATAGAATACAAATGTTTCCATAAAAGACTTCTTTCAAAGTTTTGATATGTCATGTGATAATCTTTGGTGTTTAACTTAGTTAATTATCAGGAGATGCCAGGAATAAGTTCCATTTAAATTTGCAGCAGTTCAAAGACTAGATTTATTTTTTTTTTCAAAGTACAAATACAGTAGATAGAAATAGGGGATTTGGAGAAATCTATAATAAACATAAAAGGTGCACTTCACAAGTTACATAAAAAGAGCAAACGCTAGTATTAATTTTGTTATATAATCAGTTTCTTATATCTTAAAGGCTTCCAATGTAACACCAACATAACTTATAAATTATTTAAATACATATATTTATGAAACATTTATCATCTTCAATTTACAGTGTGATCACATGAAATGTCCTAGACTGGATCTACTCATCGAAACAAGAACAATATCTTAGCAGAGAGATTATTCATTTCTTTAAAAGAAGGCTTCCAAGTTCAACGATGATAGATGACACCCATATCTCTCATTAAATTGTGTTGTTACATATATCCCTAAGGCAAAAAGTAACAGCATATGCTTAATGCAAAGCTTACAGAAACCAGTAATATGATTTCTTATGCCATCACTCAGCTTTGATTTAATTATCCTATTTCAACAGGATATTATACACTGTATTAGCACTTGCCTATATATGGTCCTTGGCATCACCTAAATCTGCTTCTGTGAAAGTTTCAACTTTGCAAAACGAAGAACAATAAAAGACAACTGGAAGAACTGTACGGAGATCTTAAGATTTCAACAGGACATGCACTCACTGTTTATAAAAATATTTGTTTCTTACTGCTACTATTGCGTGTGAGCTAAAAGTATTAAATGAAACTCATCAGAAACTCTTCGATGTACAGCAGTCTTAATCATCAAGGAGAAGACTCTTTACAATATCCCAGAAGATTAAATAATTATTAAAACTAATTTTCAATAAAAAGAATAAGTTTTTGTTAGCCTCCATTCTCTATTTATATCATTCTACTCTATTTAGAATAATATAAAAAAGCTTTACATGCCCAGAACTATAACATCTCCTACTATTTATCACGCCTCAAAGCCAAATTATTTTCACACGCAGGTTGAATCATTTCGCTACTTGATTTATTCTGGCACAGCTAAAATTCTCAAACTGAGAGTGTTAATACGTAGCCCCTGTTCCCTACTTGACATCCCTCGGATGGGATGGGATGGGATGGGATGGGATGGCCAACTCCCAGAGTTCTAACATAATCTCCATTTGGCTAAGAGTGCTAATAATTCAACACAGCAGATCCAGAGGATGATATCCAGGCTTTTGCTAGTCTTCCAACTAAATAAAATAGCAACTTACATGATACTGGCATTATTTACATGGTCATCAAACTCCTTCAAGTACAGATTGGAATAGTTTCACAACAAAATGTTGGAGTGTTTATGGTGATCTAGGAGGATTTATATATTGCTATCTGCCTTTACGGCAAATATTTACCAACCGTTGAAATACAAGAACAACCTAAATCTACAAATAGAGATTCTTTCTCTCTCTCCACAGTGTATAAAGTAATTATCTTTTGTCTTCCATGAGTATTTTAAAAAGATACTTGAGCTTTCTTTTGAGGCAGCAGTTGAAGTAATTTTAAGAGAATTGTTAATATTTCACTGTAAAATGAAATCAGCTGTGGCTGTTTAGCCACCATTAGTAATACTTCACTTGTTATTACTGCTACTTGTTTATCATTACATAGGCTCAAACTTACTTGACCTTTCCTAACTAAAGTGAACTTTCTGGATGATTAAGAATGTGATTAACTAGTTCCAGTGTATCATTAGCCAAAATATTGTTAGAACTTATGAAATGCCTATTCACTACTTTACCAATATATATATTATTATACACAGAAGATAATAAGAACCTCCTTCAACTTGAAGCTCCAAAGGAAACCTAAAACACCCAAAACAATGAGCCCAGGGCCATTCCTGTTGCTGCCCCAGCCAACATGCCCAATGCCAGGTCTCCATCAGTATCTCGGTAACGTTCTCGAATGATCACATGGTTTGCAGGAAGCGGGCCATAGGGACCTGAAGAAAAAAAGAAGAGACATCAATGAACTAAACTTGAAATAACTTCTTTTTCTGTTTATTTTTGTATTGTTCTAGCACGAGGAATGTTAGTTCTCCATAAAATTGCACTCAACACATTCTGAGTTAAACCTTATCATGAAGTAATAAAAGGAGTTTTATAATGAATATCAACTAGAAAATCTTGAATTTAATAGCAAAGAACATTAGAGAATGTTCTCTACCTTATTCACTTATGCACAAAAAAGGGATAAATGAAAAAGCATGAGTAAAAGAGTTAAAACTGCATGTATATTCAGTTACTGCTCTTCTTTAACTCATTCCCAATCCTCCAAAATACTCAGGAAGAGCAGGGGGTCTTGTTTGAATGTGTCTGTCAAATGGAGTCAATTCTGTAACTACAAAACTAAAACTTAATCCTAAAATTACGGACGAAGCTATTTCGCTGTGAGTGGATGCAAATAGGATATAGTTAGTAGTGCAATCTTCTAAATATCTACTCATAAGTGAGTCCACTAAATTCAGTAGCATTTACTTCTATATAAGTATGTATAGAACTGCTTCCAAAATAATTTACTGATTCAGTGCAAACACATGAGATATAAAATAGGATAAATAAAACACTTTCTTTCAGATGCAAGAATCAGAATGACACCATGAGCTGAACAGAGTTGCTTCCTTAGCCTAGAGTAGCCTATTTACAAGAATCTTGCCAGACTAACTGCATTCTCTTGGGAACAGCAGATAAAGGCTTCAGGAATTTTAGGGAGGGTCTGGCCTCAGCTGCTTTCTCCCTGGAGCAATTCAAAGCATGCCAATCTCTTTACACCATCCTTCTTCCCACTCCAGTTGGAAAAGCCACTATACTTTCTTAATAAATGACAAAAGTAGACAACCTTTAGGCTACATAGGATTCCTTGCCCGGTGATGCACCACCAACATTACATGGTTCAAATTTCAACAGTCAATTGCTCATTAAAAAACCAATAACCCTAAAATAAGAGTATTAAGCTTCTTAATAGACCTAATCCAACTATTTTGCTTAGCCTTCTCTAATTTAAAACAAGCGAGGGCGAGGGGGTTACAGCTTTGGATTGCAAAAGGATTGCTTGCCTTTAATGTAGCATAAAAACTGCTTGTACATAATTTGTATATTAAAAATGATTCTAAACTTTGAATCAGCTCAAGAGAAAAATAAAAAGAACAAGTACCTTGGTTTGGGTATTGGTAAGACATAGTATATGTCTGCCCATTAGAAGTGTAGATGATCTGAGATCCTGGATATGCACCATTATATTGTGGGTAACCATAAACCTAAGGAAATTATAGTCATGTTAGAAGCATTTGTGAAAGAAATGGTGAGGGTGAATAGGACCAATTACAAAACACTTATTTACCAGAAAGTCAAAGAGTTTAGGTCAAAGGTGTCACGTGGGCAGGATGCATCACGAGCAGGCCATGCCCACTCCAGCTCCACAAAGGCAAAAACCATCACAATACGTCACATGACTCAATTGAATTTGACACCTGTGGTTTAGGCTGTTCCCCAGCACCACTTTTACTTTTTCAGGATCTCTCTCTGTCATTAGCTATCTATGTCTCTCTTTTGTTTCAGGACTGGCTAGCACATACAAAGACTACCATTCAATTTAATTTAATTAAGAATGCTTTTAGGATCTAATGGGGACCAGATTAATCCTCAGAAAAAAGGGTAAACGTAAGATAAATACTTTGCACACCTTAATTTTGTATTTATTTGCTTTCAGTCAAAATGAATTTCAAAGTTCAAATTCAATCAAGGTGAGTTATATCCACTGGTGCCCACAAATGTCTGAGTGGGATCCCAGGACTAAGAAGCTACCGGCCCTGCTTTAATTAAGAGTGGGGGCATAATGCATCTGTATGAAAATAGCACTTTCTAACAGTCCTGCTTCAAGTCAGACATCCTGTCAGTTAGTTTAATGCATGATGATATAAAACATATCAATTACTACCATTTTAAATCATCTACACATTTAATTTGATGTACCTCAGGTGATGGTGTTGCATAAGCTGTATATGGAGGGGGTGCTGAAGAAATCGCATTGTCATCATACATCACCTCAGAAGCAACATAAGCCTGGACACATCAACATAAAAATACAGCAAAAGTTTGGTCATATTATTAAATGACAACTGCAACTAAGCAAATCAAACCTAAGAAAGGCAAAGAAACTAACATCTTTTGCACAAAGGTGTTTGTTGAAAAAGACAAAGATAGGGTTTGGGTTTTTTTTTCAAAACAATGTTTCCAACTAATAGCTGGATAATTTAACATCTTTTATGCATACTATACAAGTTAAGCCTCTCAGTTTTGCTTTCTATTTATTATCAGAAAGATGACAAATGAAAACAGTGCATACAAAATTCCAGAGGAATACAATAGGAGATGCCATTATAATGGAATACAGATTAGGCTGACCAATAGTTGTGGTAGTAAAATTAATCCTATGACCACACAACAGACTTCTTAGAAAAAAAAAGAACTTCAAAATTCTAGGTGTCTTTCATTACTATTTTTCAAGCAGTTGAGAAATATCACAATGAATGGCACTGCACAGAGTGAGCTATTTTCAAGAGCCCATTCTGCCATTCAGATAAGTACCATAAGAATGAGAATAAGAATCCCAATCAGGAGTCCCACCAGGTTTTGAAAAATTGTTTTGTTATTCAAAAACAACTTGATTTTTGTTGGCTTTGTGCAGGTAGTGACTGAATCCTTTGTTTGTTTTTAAAGTATTACACAACGCACTATTTATTTTAAAAAAGGCTCTTGCTATGTTGCTCTCCTGGGGGCTATTTCTTTCCCTCTTTTCACTTCTACAAAGAAATTGTGGCTTTTTACAAAACAAGTTATTTTACAAACCTCTCTCTCAACTGAATCTGAAGTTTGCTTGCATAATCCTGGTGCTGCTTTTAAGTGTATTGGATTACAGGTCCCATCACCTTATCCAGCAAAGCGACAGGACTTGTAATCCAACAAACCTTGAGTACACCAATCACCAAAACTGCTTGAATTGGTAGAACAGATTTATTTATGAGCTTAACTCTGCCGCCACTGTCTTGAATATTCCCCAAGGTTTACTTTAGAGCAGGGCTGTCAAACTCGTGGCACAGGTGCGTCACATGCTGGCCATGCACACACCTGGTTTAGCGAATGATGCCACAGTGATAAAGTGAGTTTGATACCTCTGCTTTAGAGCATGAACAGGAAAGAGAAGGTAAAATATCGTACTTTTTTTTAAAAAATCCCAGTTTAACTTTGGGAAAGTAAGCAGTTGGCCCTACATGGAATGCTCTCTTTTTCTTTTATCCCTGAAAGCTCGTTTTATTATATATATATAATAATAACTTGGGTTGCAGATTCTGCTCTTATTTGCATTTAATAATCCCATTTAATCACAATCTGTAACAAACATGATAAACAGTGGTACGCATCTTCATTACGTTCTGTTGGGTTTTTTTTCCCCCTCAGATTGGGCTACTCCGAGTGTCGGCTATTCACAGCTCCGGAGCTGCATGCAGCTCTTTGGTCCCTCTGCTATGGCTCCCTGTCGGGTGATGCCACCACTAGCTGACTCTGGGTCACTTCTCGCCTCCTCATCAAACAGCTAACCTGCTCTGCAAATTCTTTCTCAACAGCAATTCAGAGTGTTATTGTTCATCAACGAACAGCAAAGCAATCCAATACCGTTGGTCCCAAAAGTTACTCTTGATGGGGTTGTGCTCTTCCTAAAGGACTTGTCTGTAATTTGGAGATACTAATGGACTCCCAGTTAAAGCAACTGTGCTGTAAACAACAGTGGAAGCCACAGCCATGAGAGCTTCTACCCAATATGAGCTGGTGTGCCATTTAATGCCCTAACCTATTATATTTTTACCAATTATTAAAATATTAGTGACAGTAAAGCTTGTAAGCAGCCTGGAATTATATTACTGAAGTGGAATTAGATAGTTAAGTCTCCCACCACAGATAACAATAACAACAAAAAATACTCACTTCATTTGTTCTGGCATCCTGAAGAGCAATTTTCCAAGCCCTACAAGAAATATGAGCTAAGTAAAGCACGAAAAGGAAACAAATCACTAGCAAAGATAAAATAATGTATGCAATTACCAGTTATAACTGAACTATGGTCTAATAATAAAAATTCAAATATTTGAATTATTTACATCTTATAACAATGCGTGAATATGGAATACTATTCAAAGTGAAACTGTATATGGTATGTTCGGCATTCATTATAAAGACTTATGACATCAGTAAAGGGATGTGGCTTAACCATCTGAGTCTGGTATATCAAACCACAGTGGAAAGGAGCATATATGTTAACTGTCCACATCTTTTTCTTTTTTTCTTTTTATGTACACTGAGAGCATATGCACCAAAGACAAATTCCTTGTGTGTCCAATCACACAAGTGCCAATAAAGTCACTTGGTCAGCTGAGCTGTCTCAGGAATTCTGGGAGTTGAAGTCCACAGGTTGTAAAAGAACCACATTTGCCCACCCCTGGCCTAAGGGGTGGTGGGGAAGACCCGTTTTTCTCTCTTGCCACTCTAGGAGTCTCTGGAGGCTGGGACAGCAAAAACATCACTTCCTGTCCAACCAGATGTTGGGAAATGGGCCATTTCTGGCCACTGCAGGGCCTCCAGGTGGGTGGGGAAGGCTGTTTTTGTCCTCCCCAGACTCATAGAGAGGCTCTGGAGCCAGGTGAGAGAGAAAATTGGGCCCACCAGGCCATCACATGTTGGCAGCGGGGGGAGGGGGCCACGCACGCATGCGCGGTGCACATAGAATTATGGTGTGGGCACATGCATGCGCGACCCTCCCCTTCCTGGCACGCAATGGCAAAAAGGTTAGCCATCACTGCTCTAGACCACTGTGACACTATTCCAATGCATTAAAACCTCATGCTCTTAAGAATGAATTGTAGAACTGCATGGCCCATTCGGCGTGGCCCATTAGCTATGGCTCATTTGCCATGGCCCATTTGACGCAGCCTGTTCACTGCCATGGCTTTTTGCCACTGCTACAGCCTATTTGGCACAGCCCGTTTTCCACGACCCATTTGCCACAACCGATCCCTGCTGCCTGGAACTGGCCAAACATGTGATGCACAGAGGTCGAAAACAGCCGAAGGGAGCTGGTGGGTTGGCGGGTCTTCGGCAACATTCAGTGTAAAAGACGCACCACAATTTTCACCCACTTTGGGTGTGGGGGGGAGTGCGTCTTAAACTCCGAAAAGTACGGGTTTAGATTAATGTCTCTTCTTAGCAGGACTATCAAACCCCACATCTAAGTTCTTGATCATAATAGCAATGCTGCTGACATGAAAATGTATTATGGTACTATCCTCTAGGGTAGGTGTGGGTAACATACAGCATGCTCTGATAGCCTATGTGGCCAAAAGGCTGCTTATAGGAAGACTGGTCCAAATTATTTGTTGCTTTCCTGAGTCATCTCAATGTCCTTCAGGTCTCCTTACAATTGGTGGAGTGGGCCAATGTAATGTCTTAATAGCTAGGAGTGCAGTAAAGAACCAGTAATCAGTGCAGTGAAGAGTAATGAATGTGGCTCACTGAAGATTAACTCACTATCTGGAATAGTCAAAATTCCAATATCTGCTTAAATTCTTCACGCACAAAGCATGTTCTGTGGCTCCCAATCAGTATGGGTAGATACTGATCAGCACAATGTCTTATGATTTGTAAAGGCATTAGAAGGGAAAGGGTTCAATCCCCATTATTATTATGAAAAATTTATACCCTTTAATGATAATGCACATTATTTTCCCCACTGAGTTTCCTGAAAAACATCTTCCATTTATGTAATGTTAAGTATTAGGAAAACAAAACTAATGTCACTCAGTATGATTAGTAATTCTGAGCATGGAACAGCTCATTATTTGGTAGTCTCAAGAATGAAACATGGGGGGAAATTATATTGAAAGGAATAAAAGAAAACGGAGTGAAAGTAGAAAGACAGCATGAAGTCTTTTCTATTATCTCATTCATGTGTGTGTTGGAAGGGGGTGTTTATATGTCAGAGAGAGAGAGAGAGAGACTCTGGGAGACATACAATAAATATTAGAGGTTGTGTCGCTGCTCACAGCAAACTATAATGCCTGAAGTGGCAGAGAACTAGAAGCAGTTCACTGAAAATAGGCCCTTATGTCAAAAACCCTCACCAACTTCAAGTTCCTCTTAAGATATCTTTCATCCATTGGGACCTCAGGACTAAGAACAGTCCTAAAAAAACAGAGAACCAAGCCATAATTGAGCTGACAGCTGCTGCTTGCTTTGTTAGAGATGCCACTCATAGTGATGCCTCAGAGCAACCTCAGTTCACCTGTCATTGCCGCTGTCACTCTACACCTTAGGTACCACAAGACATTAGGGCTAAGATCAAGGTTTCTATGGATGAACTCAGTATTTCCACTGTCACCTTTGAGAATATATAAAATGTGTCAGCTAGAAAGGGAGAGGAGGAGAAGGGTTATTTATCAGCCTGCCTTTTCACCTCAAAGAGTTAATCCTTTCCTAATGACTCCATCACTCTGGTGACCAACAGTTTTTATAAAAAAACATTTGCAGCATATGATTTGATATTCACCTTGAGGTTTTAGAGGATCACAACATAATCTAATTGACAGTAGTTGCTTTTAACATAACAAGGGCAAAAATTATGTGGTGATTTTTAGCAGTAATGTGCTAATATATGCTAATCTTGAAAGAAGAAAGCAAATACACTCTCGAATACTCAGGATAATCTAGCATGGTTCCTTTCCTGAACTTCAAATCATCTGATAAAGTCAACAGGTCATGGAAAGTAAGATTAACATTTATATCTTCATGAAGAACAGTAATACATTTTTAAAATTATGTACAATTATACTTAGTTGCTGATAAGAAGATACAAGGACAGATACAGGAAAGATAAAAAAGAAAGAATCTGGAGGTTACAAAAAAGAGCAAACCAAAGAGACCGACATTTTGCAGTTGGTAAAATTGTTACTTTTTTACCTAATTCATACCCTGTTTTCCCAAAAATAAGCCATCTCCTGATAATAAGCCCAATCGGGCTTTTGAGCACATGCGCTAAAATAAGCCCTCCCCAAAAATAAGCCCTCCCTAAAAATATTTAAACAGAGCTGGAAATCAGGCATGACAACAAGAGGAGCCCCATCTTGTTCCACGTGCCACAAAATAATAAGACCTTCTCGAAAATAAGGCCAAGCGCTTATTTCAGGGTTCAAAAAAATATAAGACAGGGTCTTATTTTCAGGGAAACTTGGTACAGGTATACAGATTACACCAAAAGGTATTATGCAAATATAAGCTACTTCCAGTATAAAAGTTACTAAACACCTATATTTGAATCAAAGCAGAAGAGGAAAATCATTCAAAACTCACAAGCAATCATCAGTACTTTCTGCACAGAGATTGAGCACCTTCCCATCACGGCAAATTATCTGCAGCAAACAGTCTTTAGCTTTGCCCTCTGGAGGATGAAAACCTGTTCAAAATAGAGATGCTTTTACACCTTGTGATGAAAAGTTTATATATGTATGTATGTATGTATGCATGTATGTATATATGACACACACACACACAGTTCATCACTGAAGGTTTTAAGAAGAGACTGGACAGCTACTTTTCTCAAATTGTATAGGACAGTGATAACTAACCTTTTTGCTGTCGCATGCCAAAAGCGGGGGGAGTGTGCTCACACCCATAATTCAATTCCCTCCTTGCCCCCCCCGCACATGTGCGTGTGACCTCCCCCTTCGCGCTCCCCTGCTTTTGGCACGAAAACGCCTTCCCCACCCATCAGAGGACCTCTGGAGGCCAGAAATGGCCTATTTCTGGTGGGCCTGGAAGGCTCGAAAATTAGCTGGCTGGCATGCGCATTTGTGCTGGAGCTAAGCTAGGGCAATGCTTGCATGCCCACAGATATGACTCTGTGTGCCACCTGTGGCACGCGTGCCATAGGTTCGCCATCATGGGAATAGGATCTCCTGCTTGAGCAATCGGTTGGACTAGAAGGCCTCCAAAGGTCCTTTCCAGCTCTATTCTGATTGATTGAAAATAGTTCAGGTGTAAAATGATGCATGTTTTAAAAAGTACCAGATCAAAAAATAAAGGAATATATGAAAGGATAAAAACAACGTATCTTCTAGTTTAACTCCATAAAATTATAAAGCTATAAAAGGTTCAGAAACTGCTAATGTTGGTAGTACTTGAGGTTTGGAAAAATAAGATTGATTTGTCACATGAAACTTGTAATTGAGTACTGCATTCTTTTCCTCATCCAGCTTTCTTAATTTTCTTTCTTAAAACTAGCAGTTTCTATATCTGTTACTGTGGAAAACAAAATCTGTTAATACGTAAATGTGTGAGAGTTTTTTGTCATCCTTTTTCAGTGCTAACTTTTTGTCTGCCTAATTCTTCTAATGAACAGAAAGAAGAGGAAAGATGCTGCATTGTTGGGAGTTCAGTAGCTGCCATTTCCAATTTTAATAAACATTAAAATGTTTTAAAATATATTTGTAGATCACCTGACAATACTCAATCAATAAATGTCTCAATAATATATACTTTTCATACATCAATCAAGCTATTGTAAGCAAACCAAGGATTAATGTAGGAGATGACCAGGCTGAGCCCAAGGGAGGGGTCAAACACATCATCAGTCATGAGTCCCTTTGCACCACAAGAGCTTTAAGCCCCACCCACCTTGAATTCTACTCTCATCTCCCACTAATTTCTCTTTGCTGTTGGACTTTCTGGATCTCCTGATTCTCCTGGTATTTGACAATTAAAATGGGAAAAACATTTGTTTTTTCAAGTTATGTTTCTTTCACTAGCCAAAGCAAAATCCAGAAGCTGTGCCTGAGAAATATGTACAATTTGTTTGCTTTTTACAGGTAGTTCTCGATTTGCAACCACAAATGGAACCAGTGAAGTAATTGTTAAGCAAGGTTCCCACATGACTGCTTTGCGAAACGATCACAATTCCAGCACTGTCAATTGCAATCATTAAGCAATCTCTTAGGTCATTAAGCAGACGAAGTGAAAGAGCTGCCTGTCAAGTTCAGTTCTCTTCCATATACAGAAGAGCAGTCCTCCAAAGGATTGCAGGAACATAGCTCAGATCTTTGGGATCTACCCTCCACTTCTGCAGCACTCCAGAGACATTCCTTCTCTCTTGGCAGGCAATCCTTTCGCTCTTGAAGAATTGCTTGCAAGGGGGGAGGGTAGGAGGAATCTTGGCAAAAGGAGCTGGGATTCCCTCCAGGCCGAGTTTCACAAACGCACACATACACAAAATGTTGCTTCTCTAATAAAAAAGAAATCTCTCCCCTGACAGAATTCAAAATGGAACCTCATAGTACAAAAGAAAATTTGGCATTTTAAAAGTCATAAATAAAATAAGACATCTGAACTTATGGACAGCCATTTGACTCAAAATAATTTCCAAAATCACAAGGGAGGAATTATCTAGACAAGCCCTTCCCAGTCTAGTCACCTTCCAAATGTGTTCAACTTTAACTGCAGAATCTTCAACATTTCCCCAGGATCTGACAAAGTTGGAATTAGAGCATGTCACTTCCTCAGATGTAAATTTGCCAGTATGCAATTTCTACTCATAGGTTCTAGTCCTATCCTCTGCAATAGCAGGACACAAGTCTGTTCTATCTCCTGTGGAGCACTGCTTCATATGATCCTTAATTTTTTCCTTGACTAAGTAAACACACCATGCAGTTTTTCAACTCTTTTAAGCAGAAGGCAGCAAAGAATTGGGCAGTCATCATCCATCTCATATGAACAAAATAAACGAAACTATTGCCGAGTGGGCAAAACAATTGCTTTAGTGTTCATTACATATTTTGCTTTAGTTATGAAATATATAAGCTGAGACTTCCAAAATCCCATCTTCTCTTGTGAAATAAAAACCAACTAATCAAAGACAGACATACAAGGTCTATCTTTAGAAAAATAAAGGGATTCGTTATCACTGCCAAGCAAGTCAATTATTAGAACACCAAAATCCTATCAAGTCTACCTATGAGACCGCTTTCTGCCACTGATAGCCTCCCACCGACCAGTTCGCTCCCACAGAGAGACACTCCTCAGGGTGCCGTCAGCCAAATTATGTCGGCTGGCGACACCCAGGGGGAGAGCCTTCTCTATGGGAGCCCCTGCCCTTTGGAACGAACTGCCCCCGGAAATACACACAATCTCTGACCTCCGAGTTTTCTGCTGTGCCCTTAAGATCCTGCTCTTCTGTCAGGCAGGGCTATCTTTGTAATTAAGTTTTAAATTTGGAGATTTTTAAATTTTGGGGTTTTTAACTAATTTTCGCCAAAAATGTAATACTTTTAATAATTTTTAAATTTAAATTATGTTTGTATGTTTGTATGTATGTTTGTGCTTTTACTTGGCTGTGTACTGCTCCGAGTCCTTCGGGAGAAGGGTGGTATAGAAATAAAATTATCTATCTATCTATCTACCTATCTATCTATCTATCTATGGAATAACTCCCACTGAATCAATAAAGACTCTTATTCTGTGTGCTCTCACACACAAAAATAGCCATCACTGACCGCCATTTAAAACAATTTCTCTGCATTCCACATTTTAATTAGTTTTAAACCTACATCATTAATACTATTACAGCTACATTAAGGCCTCTTAGATATATATGAGGGGGGAAGCAGACAGAGGCATGTGAAAGGAAATTGAAACTAATATAAAAAGCACATACTCACCTCGGCATTCATTTCCCCCTCTGATATTGATACAGTCAATTTTCATGTGAACTCTATCTTCTAGATCATGCCTATGTTGGTCATCATAAAACAATAAATGACCATCAGACCACAAATCAAACCAATTTTTCTTCCAGCGTCGTAATATGGTACCTAAAGAAATACATATAGAATAATCATGGAAGGTGAAGACAAGTGAGCAATATGCAAACCTGACTTATAATTATTCTGTCAGGGTTCCGATGGTTGTGTATAGGTTTTGTAGAGATTTATCCTTTTAAGTCACCTATTCATAAAATAAGTACCGTATTTTCCGGCGTATAAGATGACTGGGCGTATAAGACGACCCCTGACTTTTCCTGTAAAAATATAGGGTTTGGGCTATACTTGCTGTATAAGACGACCTCTCTTCCAATGCACACCAAATAAAAATTAAAAAACATCAACTGGCTCACCCACAATGTAAAAGCAGCTGTGCTAGACCCAAAATGGCCCCTGCAACAAGCAGGAACCTCACACAGCCACAAAAAGCCCAAAAAAACAACTTTCACACTTTACACACACAAAATTCCACATACAGCTTTGACAGATTTTGTGCGTTTGTGTAGTTAAGAGTGAAACACTACAGAAACACACTAAATCTCAGAAAGCTGCACAAATATTATTTTATTTTTATTTTTATATGAAAGCTAAATTTAAAACTTCCTAGCCTAAAATTTAGATCTAGCCTTTAAATGGCTAGGTCTAAAAAAGAACAACTTAAAAAAACCCCAATTAACTATTTTTTTAAAGCTCCCAAAAGGGGAAAAAAACTTACCCAATAGAACAGGGGTCTCCAATCTTGGCAACTTTAAGACTTGTAGACTTCAACTCCCAGAATTCCTCAGCCAGCTTTGCTTTGCTGGCTGAGTAATTCTGGGAGCTGAAGTCCACAACTCCCTGCCTGCTTGATTGCAGGCAGGGAGATTTAGTTGCTTGCTGATGCAATGGATTGCAGGCAAGGCAAGGCAAGCATTGCAGCTAGCAGCTAAGGTAAGCAAGCTGGAGGGGGGGCGGATTTTTGCTACGTACCAATTAGCAAGCAAAAATTAGTAGCTGGGATGGCCAGCGTTGTGTAAAAGGAAAGTTTTTCCCTTTTACACAGCGCTTGGCCATCCAAGCTCTGGCGATCCCAGCTGAGTTGCCTGCTAATCAGGCAATTCAGCTGGGATGGCCAGCATTGTGTAAAAGGGAAGTTTTTCCCTTTTACACGGGGCTTGCGTGCAACTCAGCTGATTAGCAGCAACTCAGCAGGCAATTCAGCTTGGCTCCTTAGAGCCATTTAAGGCTCGTCAAAGCCTTTCGGGCTGGTCTGCCTGGTTACAGGTGACCAACACCCGGCGTATAAGACGACCCCCGACTTTTGAGAAGATTTTTGTGTGTTAGAAAGTCGTCTTATACGCTGGAAAATACGGTAAGTAAAAAACTTGTGTCTCAAGTCAGAAGAACTGGGTATGTTTACTTTAACAAACAGAAGGACTAGGAGTAACATGACAGTCTTCCAATACTTAAAAGGGCTGTCACAAAGAAAAAGGGGTCAACTTATTTCCCAAAGCCCCCCAGGGCAGCACAAGAAGTAACAGATGGAACTCCAACATGTAACTAAGGAGAAATTTTCTAACAATTAGAACAATTCATCAATGGAATGGCTTGCCTCCAGAACTTCTGGGTGCTCCACCACTGGAGATTTTTAAGAAGAGACTGGACAACCATTTGTCTTAAATGGTATAGAGCCGTAGTGGAGAACCTATTGCACGCATATAGTCGCCCCAGCCGAGCTCCATCGTGTTTCTCCTCGTGTTTCCCGCTGTCGTTTGCAGGGAAACAAAAGTTTGTGGGACTAAAAAAAAATTCACTCAAAAAATTCCAACTTCTCGCAAAAGAAAAAGATCTAGCGAAGTAGGAATTGAGTGAACTTTTTCACTCACACGCTTCACAATGAGGGAGACGGGGTTGCCTGCGTTGGGATGCCCCGCCTCCCAGCTGAGCTTCGGCACACTGCTCCTGAGCTCAGAGAGAGAGAGAGAGAAAGGGGGGGGGAAGAAAGAGAGAGGGAGGCAGAGAGAAACAGAGGGAGGGAAAGAGAGAGGGAGAGAGAGGAAAAGAGAGAAAGAAAGAAAGAGGAGGAAGGAAGGGAAACAGAGAGGGAGGGAAATAGAAAGGCAGAGAGAAGGAGGGAGGGAGGGAAAGAGAGAGAGAGAAAGAAAGACAGGGAAAGACAGGGAAAGACAGGGAAAGAGAAAGAGAGAGAGAGAGAAAGAAGGAGGAAGGGAAAGAGAACGAGAAAAAAGGGGGGAAGAGAAATGATATTACAAAAGTTTTTTGTTTTTATTGTTGCTAAATGTAATATTTCAAAAGCAGAAAAAAAATGAAGGGGCATAAAAGTGCCTCATTTTCATTATTTTAGGTAGTAAAACCTCAATATTCAAGTTAAATTGCCATGTTGGCACTTTGCGATAAATAAGTGGGTTTTGGGTGGAGTTTGGGCACTCGGTCTCTAAAAGGTTCGCCTTCACTGGTATAGGGCCCTTTGTCTAAGCAGGGAGCTAGACTAGAAAACCTCCAAAGATCCCTTCCAATTCTATTATTCCATTATTCTATTATTTGTTTCACTAAAGTAACTAAAATCACTGATAGGTTAGAACGTTCCACAATGCTTTAAGAAAAAATGCAAACATTTTCTCTTTGAAAAAAGTTCAAAAATTCATTACCTCAAGATATAGGAATGGTCCTCAGCCATTAATCTTGTAATCTTTAAAAAATGATTAAAAATGCTCATGGAAGATGAGGCTATCCCTGGCTATTGAACAATACCCCTACACCAGCGGTGGGTTGCTACCGGTTCTCCCCGGTTCAGGAGCCGGTAGTGGAAATCTTCATAGGGGAGCGAACCAGTCCACTTTGAATGTCAGTTGGGCTCTCCCCTCCAAACCCGCACTATACCTATCTTTACCTTTATTTCTTTTGTTTTTTGGTCAGCTGTAAGGCGCGGCAGACTGAGTTGCCATGCCTCAGATGTTTTTTTACTCAATGCACTTTGTGCGGTAATCGCACGCAAAGCGTGTGCACGATGCGAACCGGTGGTAAAACTGATTAGAATCCACCACTGCCCTACACCTCAAATTACCTTCAGGATCCCAGGGAAGGCTGAGAATTCCGCTGAAAATCAGTTATTGTGAAACAAGAATCAAGTGAACTTCCCATAATCATCCATTCAGATAGGAACCAAAAGCTTCAAGGTCTGGGTCTGCTAAGTTACTCTTATATTTTTAAGATACAGCTTGGATGCCAGGAAATATTTCCTGACTCTTCCTAAGAACTAGCTGACTCATTCTGACAAACCATTTACCAAGGCCAGCAATTAAGTTTTCTCCTCTAACCAGTGAAAGAGATAGACATCTCTACCATAAACTCTGTGGCCAAAATGATCTTATGCCATTTTAATAATGGCAATTGTTAAAGTATGATAATGGAAGCATAAAGCTTTTTTCATACGCTTTTCTGAAACATAGAGGAATCAAATTATAGATCAAGTAAGAACTAAAATAAACTAAGAAACTCATTATTAGCTTACCTGACATTTTCTGTCTTAGTTCATGCAGCCACCAAGCCATTACCAAGCAGCACTTTTTGAATCCAAGCAGCATTATTTTGGAAGGATATACCTAATCCATATTCTCCCACTATGTTGTCCACAACTCCAGAATTCCCAACCATTTCTCAATTGGGAATCAAAGGAGTTGTATCTTAAAAGATTAAATCATGGACCAAAGTTTATTAAAACTGAGACATCTTGTTACTCATCCAAGTAACTTGTTCAGTCAAAATGAAAAATGTAAGTTAGGCAGAGAGTCATTGGGATGTACTAACTCTTGCCATACCAACTGCAGGATTTTCTTCCAGCAATGTATTGCAGATATAAATGAAAACTTAATTATCCAGGCCAAAACCTGGATGATTGAGTCTTCATTTCCATAGGAGTTATAGCTCTGCATATTTGGGGGTCTCTTCTGGGAACAGCTATTTAATCCCTTTCTCCCCACTATGAGAGTTTTTCCCCATTGGAAATTGCCCTGTGGGAAGAAAAAAACAGTTTACTGGTGGAAGGGAAGCTCCAGTTTGGAAGAAAAGGGGAAGAAAAGGGAGGGGAGAGTCCTTGCATATAGAATGTTGTCTGCAGACTTTTTAAAACAAACAATATGAAGTGATCCAATCATTATCTCTTAATATCAAGCTATTTGGCCCCAAAGCAGAGTGGGAAATGGAATCCATTACTTACTTTGTCGAAGCAACCATCCACTTTTCACCAAAGCCATCACCAATCTCTAGAGCAAAAAGAATATGATAGATTTCTGAGATATAGCAAAACATAGCAGTAATGAGGAGATACATTAATGTAACAATTCTCAAAGGGAATCCAACTCTGGAAGTTATTAACGTATCTAAAGGATGCCAAATTCATGAAAGTTGATATAAAATGCATTCTTCTCTCTTGGTGGTGATAGGTTAAAAGACTGGATATTATTTGGGCCATTTATTACTTATTTTTATCCCACCATAATTGTTTTTATAAATAACTCAAGGAGGCAATATAACCAATATTTCTTCCTCCTCCTATTTCCCCACAACAACAACAACTCTGTGGGTTGGGCTGAGAGAAAGTGACTGGACCAAAGTCTACCAGCCAGCTTTCATGACTAACGTCCATAACTCTAAGGATCTCTATAATCCCTTCAATGTTTTCAGGACATTTTTATGAAAAGGGTATTTCATTTAAGAAAGTAAAATATCATACAATATGAAGGATTTTTCTGCTTCTGATAAATAAGCAGTTAAAATTTTTAATATTCTACACAGAAAAATCACAAGCTAGATTTAACAACAGTGCTGAATGTATGTGCACCTGCCTTTCCTTCCATTATTTCCTGTTAATTATTTAAACAGAACAGCTAGAAAATCTGCACTATAACTGACTTGCCAAGCACCACCTGGGCATGGCAGGCCAAACTAGCCTAGATGTTACTTAATGTTATAATTCCAAGACAATGAATTTTTAAAAATTGTAAATTAAAATTGTGATAGAAACATATTGATCAATTACCTATATATGCAAGTTGATTTAATCCATGTGTACATTAGAGATTTAACCTATGTTCAAATTTCTGAAATCAATTTAGAAGCTGAAATCAATTTAAAAACTGAAATCAACTTGGAAACTAATAAATATGCCAAATTTTGCAGTCCCAGGTGAGAAAAAACCATGGACTACTCCAAGACCCACTGCTGTTACCCCCATGATATTGTGCGTGTTTTTGTACACACCTGGATGCGCTCATGCATATGTGTGCCTTCTAGTTGGTTTTTAACTCCTGGCAATTGCTTGGGTTAGTGCCTACAGTTTTCTTGGCAAAAAGCGATTTGCCATTGCCTGTTTCCTAGGTTTGAGAGGGAGCCATTGGCCAAATGTCCCCCAGCTCACTTTGTGCCTAAGGCAGGGGTGTCAAACTTGTGGCCTGTGGGCCAGATGTGTCATGTGATGGCCCCGGCCCTACCCAGTTTAGCGAAGGGGAGAAAAGTCCCGATACATCACATGATGCCGCGAGTTTGATATCCCTGGCCAAAGGTGTAACTACAGGCCAGTCTCCTACCTTCTACTTGGATTCTTAATCACACCACTAAACTGGCTTCAAACCATCAATTCTGGGCAATGAAGTTATATCAGGCTTAATTCTATGGTTAATGTAGAGATGGAAGTTGGTTGATTTTATTATTCCCCTTTTCATCCTTCCTCAATTTTTTATTCATCCTAGGGATATATTTGTTAAACAATGCTGCCTCTGCTTTAAGGGCAACTGATAAGCAGCAAAAGCCCAAGAAATAGAAGAAAGGTAAACCACACCTGTATTTGCTAATGCAAAATTACATCTGCAATCTGAAAAATTCTCATCAGTAAATGTACAAGAAACTCCCAATGCAATTTTTCGCAAACTGATAGAACAAGATTTGTTTGTTTTTTGTCCAAATTCTCACAGCTACTTTGGAAGTTCTTCCCAATTATCTCTACATGTTTATTGTGTTGGGAAACAGAAGTAGCATGAAAAAACTAATCTGCATTTTAAATACCCCTTTCAAGAAGTTGAACATCTCTTAATATATTCCCTGTAGAAGATCTGCCCTACAATTGTACCATATTCCATGTTACTGGCATAAGCTCTTTAAAACAAGATTTAGAACAATAATATTCTTGGAATTTCTTTCAGCTATCAATACCAATATATTGACCACTCCGTTAAACTTTAACTCATAAAAAATTGACAGACATTACAGATTTGATCTTAGTGGATTAAAATTATATCTAGGTAAATTGAATATATAATTCATCCTAACAATGAATATTTCTAAATTACTGTTTGAAAGTTGAAACAATACATTTCTATCCATTTGAGATGGAAACCGCACTATTCAAAATAAATCACTTTATTAGAAACAAATACTAACTTTCTATCAGCCTCTTGAATGCTAAATGATTAATTTTATAATTACTTTATTTCAGTTGCTTCTTCCAGATGCTTCACGATCACAAATATAATTATCACCAACTATTATTAATCAAAATGTATTTACTGTCTAATAAAAGACAGCATACAATAGAACTATAAAGCCATCCTAATATGTTGACTAGTGATAATGGGAATCAATACATCAATCAATATATCTTGAAAAAAAAGATCACATGTATTTTTGTAGATATCAGTAATAATTTCCTAATCTTTGTTTCATCAGCTTTATAAAAGAGAATCTTACATCTCATTGTGCTGTACTTTTTCTTAAGGGCAAAGCACAAAGGAAGTGACAGCATCCTTTAAAAACAAGTAACCCCGGCTCTTTTCTTTTGTCTTACAGCAGGATTTTTAAACCTTGGACATGACAGTAACATCAAGCAAAAACTTAAACAAGCAAGGACTTTTTTTCTATGACAGCCCGATGTTTGTTTATATTGCGCAGGTCTGAAGAAACAAATCAGCTCACCATTACAGTCTTGAATTACCTTCTGCGGCAATTCAGAAATTACTTCCCCTTAAGAGTTTGAAATTCTATACGGGTGAAAGGTGGTTTTAAAACCTGCAATCCCTTCCTTCCCTCTCCTAAAAAGGCTACGCTGAAATGCCTTTAGACTATCTTCCCTTTCCTGATTTAAAACTCCACAGCCTTCTTTTCTCCGATATTAAGATGGAGAAAAAATATAAATAAGCGATTCAGAGTCCATGAGCTCGTTACAAGCTCGAAGGATTACAAAACGCGATGGCGTGACCTCGTTGGATTTGTCTCTAGACGAGTTGCAGCCGGTGGGGCAGCCAGCCGCCCTCTCACCCCACCACGGTAGTATGGCTTTCTTTCTGTCGTCCCCCGCCGCTACTAAGGACTCACACAAGGCGCACCACCGCCCCTCGCCCGTCTGTCTGTCTGGAAAACACGACCTCCAGCGCAGCTAAACTTCGAGTCCTAAAAAGTTACCCCGGAGCCATTATTTATGTCCCTTTGCTGGAACCCATAGAAACAAATATTCCCCTTTAACGAGAAGAAGGGGCAAAAGGGACTTAACTGACCTGTTACACTTTGCAAAGAACGCACAACTCCTAGAATTCCGGCTTTCGTTCTTCCTGTTGCCGAGAAATGGAAAAGCTTCCACAGCACCGCCTCCCAATGCCCAGGCCTCTCTCGTCAAATGCGTCCTGTGATGGTTTGCGTCACTTAATACATCTGCACATGCTCATAACTGTAGGTGGGAATTGTAGTTTCCCAAAGCAAGAGAAGGAAGGTGACACACATGCCGTTATTTAATCGTGCAATATAGTATTATCATGTTGCAATAACACAGGATGCATCTCTATCTGTGGAACCATCTACACAGTTTCTCAAACTCAGCAACTTCAGCAAAATCTCTCAAGAGTTGTAACTCCACAGACTCTTTTGTTCCATCAAGCCAGCCTGACTGAATAGATAAATTTTAAATTTTAAATGGATTTTAATTGGTTTTAAAGGGGTTTTAGCTAGGGTTTTAATAATGGCCAAACTGCTTTAAATTATTTTAACAGTTTCAATTTTTGTGTTGGGTTTGTTTTAATATAGCTGTACGCTGCCCTGAGTCCTTCGGGAGAAGGGCGGTATAGAAATGTAATCAAATCAAAATCAAATCAAATCAGAATTCCCAGTCAGCATCAATGGGGAATTCTGGGAACAGAAGTCCGTACTTCTTAAAATTGCCAAGTTTGAGAAGTACTCCTCTGCAACACTTTCCTGCCAAACCTTTATTCCTATCTCAACTGAAGTGGAACAAACTATGCCAAGAAGAGATTATTTTAACAATTAACTGCTAAGTTAATAGAGCCAGGAGGCTCTATGTAGCATTTGAATCATGGGCTAACTCCCCAAAATGAAGGATGCTCAAAGTGAACTCAGGTCTGTAGTGCTCTCTTTTGTTAATGTAATGAGTGGCAGAAATATGTGTTAGAGAAAAAGTAATATTATGAAGCATTAATTGTAAATTATTAAAATAATTAAAGAAAGATGTAAAATTACAATCAAAGGAAGTATATTAAAAATTCGTAGAATCGTATGAGAGAAAGTGAGAGTGCTGAGCATAATATGCAGTGATTTAACGGTTTACTGTTGTTTGGACATGCTTACAAATATTGAGGTCCTAAGATGTATAAGAGTACAACTATACAGATCAGTGAGTGTGTACAAAATATGAAATTGGAAAATAATTACAATATTAGTATATCACACAAAAAAGCAGTCAAATAGAAATCTACATTAAAATAGTATCTGCGAAACAGCCCCCCCCCAAGGAAAACACGATTCCCAGTTGCTCCAAAATTGTATTAACATCAATAGGTGGAGGAAAAGAATGCTATTTCTTCAACTGCCATGACAAACTTTTTTTGCCAGTGTTAGCCCCATAAAAAGTTCTTTTGAAAAACTGAAGTAATATACACATCCAGCTTCTGATGTAATCAATCCTGTCTTCAATCAATAAGTGTCTCTTGAAGACATTTTATGGTACGCTCTTTATTTACCTTAAATGCTGCCCATCTCTCTTAGAGGCAACTTTAGGTGGCTTACAATCAATAAAACACTAATTTAAATAATTAAAACAACAAATATTAACATTAAAACTGGTTTCAACTGTTTCAACTCCTATCCTCAAAACGCTATACAGCACTGCACACCAGAACAACTAGACACAAGAACAGTTTTTTCCCAAATGCCATCACTCTACTAAACAAACAATTCCTTCAACACTTGATTTACTAAGTCTGCACTACTATATATCTTCTTATCATTCCCACCACCCATCTCCTTCCACTTATGAGTGTATGACTGTAATTTTGTTGCTTGTATCCTTACTATTTATATTGTTTCCTGATTGCTTAGGAACCCTATGTACCCTATGACTATCATTAAGTGATATACCTTATGATTCTTGATGAATGTATATTTTCTTTTATGTACACTGAGAGCATATGCACCAAGACAAATTCTTTGTGTGTCCAATCATACTTGGCCAATAAAAAATTCTTTTGTATTGTGTTGTGTTGTGTTGTGTTGTGTTCTCTTCTATTTAAATTGCTGCTGTTTAAGAAAGCTATCATCCAACAAACATATAAATGTTGGCTATTAAACACACGTAACTGTAGTCATCTATGCCTATAATTGCTATAACTACTTCTATATACAGCTATCAACAAGCCACACAGACAGATAAAATTAGAAGCAAATCTACTTGAATCTCATGTAGGAAACTCATAATCATATGAATGAATGCATGCATTGACATCAATGCTTTATTGGCCAGAACATGATATTCTGTTGTACCTGGAGGTAATGTTATTTGCCTCTGGAAAGCCCAGAGACCAATGGATGTCTTTCCATGCAGACAATTATCTTTGGTGATAACAATTTAGGCAAAGCAGCATACGTATTCAGTGCAGGAACTTAGCAGAGTGCTTTTGGAAGGCTGAATGTTAACACTGTACAATATTGCCTGTGGCTGATGAAAATGTGAATGCCATCATATTTATTCCTCTTCTGGTTGCAAACACTTATTATATTGATTGACAAGGATAAATATGAAGGGCAGTACTAAGTCAGGCTGTTTTATTACATCATCACAGCTGATTCCTCTAAAAGGAGCAGCAGACGTGAGTAATTGTGGCACTTGAAAGCTTGGCCAAAAGGAGCTCTGTGTCCAGAGCTTCAGTGTGGCTTTCTAGCATTAGTTCCATTTCTGCACATCCCTACTATCCTTCCAGACCTTAATGGAGATTACAGAGAAAATGAAACATATCCTGGTTACTTGCCTGTAGATGGATGTGGCCCAGGATAATAAAACCATTATCTACTTGGACACAAAGCAGCCTTGAGGAATTTGTAGGCTTTGTTTGCAGCCTTGGGAGAGGAAGATGCACCATGACAGGCAAAACTAGGAGTTTCATGCCCTGTGGTACCATATACCCCAAAGGGCTGCAGACCAATTATGCATTGGTGGCCCAATAGTCCTTTGAGTATGCCCAACTCACAACCTTCTAATGGCTTGAAAGTGCAGGACTATGTCATTTTACTTCTCTCTTCACATTTGCAGCTTTTATGACAAAAACTGCAGAACTTCCATTTGAGGCATCTGAATTTTTTTTAATGCTGCAATAAATGCTGCAATCCTTGTAAGATCACTGTAAAAAGCTAAAACAAAGAATATTTCCATTTGCACTTTCTTGTGTTTTGGCAACTCATAATTTTACAGGGATACTTTTCATTCAGCCAGAAATAAAGCATTGACTGATAAACTATAGCATTCTAGTCTTGCATCCATTTCTCTATAATATAAACCTACTCCTGAGTTTTGATAGATGGGGAGAGGGGGGAATTGTTACTGTACTAACTTAAATGTCTAATCATGTTAAATTTAAGGACTTCAGAATCATCCTTGCACATGTTTTTAATGTGCACATTTTACTTTTAGCTAGTTCATCTTATTGATGAATAATAGGTGAAGAGCTATGGAGCTGGAACATTTCAATGTTTTTTTTTCAGTTTTGCTGGAAGTAAAATACTGTTACACCCTTCTCTATCAAATAAGACACATTTTGGTGCAGCTTTTATTGAGATTCTTATTTCATGCATATTTTGTTTTAAAGTATGTTCTAGGTTAGAGAATTTTAACATGGTTTTTCTATATTGCAACAGAATATTGCAATTGTTTCTGATAAGGTAACAACACTTCGTGTAACTGTGACTATAATGGGTTAACAACTAATCAAATTTTGTTATACATAGGTGGCGGTGCATTACATTGTACAATGTTTATAGCCAATGTTCTGGATGTATATTTTTGTAGTTGATCTTGAACAGTTAATCTTCAAAGCAATGGATTTATCTACTCACTGATGTTACCTGGTTAGCACCTCATTTATCTACTTAGCTAACTACGGATCCCTAACTACCGGTATTTTACTTAAAATTTCCTGAACGAGATATTAAACCAATGAACCCCTAAAGAAGTTACACCCCGGTATGTCCTTTTCACAGGTCGTCATTTTAAGATGACTATATGACTTCTGCATTTATAAACAACCCTTTAAGAACCTGCAGCCTCTTGGACTCTTTATTACAACGTGCATCTAAACTGGGCATAAAATTATGGCCCGAATTATCGTGAACACGAGTCTAATTTATTACACAGGAACAATTCTCAAATTTCTAAATTCGAAGTTCTTTTGCTTTGTTTTGAAGGAGAGGGGGAAAAAAGGATTCCATTCGTAATTAAAAGCCAGGGCGCCAAACCCACTCAGGCCACGTGATTAGGGGAACCGCGTCCGTCCCTCTCTCTCTCTCTCTCTCTCTCTCTCTCCCCTCCCGCATGTGACAGCAGTTCTTGGCTCGCCTTTGGGGGCTTCATACGTATGCGGGCATCGTCCGTCCTTTGCACACAGCCGACGAGCGGATGTGACGTTCTGGGCCGCTGGGTTGCTGCGCAGTTCTCCGGAGAAAAGAGAAGGAGAACGAGACGGCGAGGCGCATTCGGGAGGGATTCGTTCTTGCGGCAGTAGCCCTCGCCCAGGCTTGGCCTGCTCCCGCCTCAGGCCCCGAGAGCGAGAGAGCGACAGCCGGGCAGGGGCCGCCGCGACCAAACGCTGCTGTTTGGTGAGTGAGGGAGCGCCGCCTCGGCCCCTCCCCTCTTCCTAACCGCTGCCGGAGGGGAGGTGGGGGGGAGGGCTGCAGGTCGTTTTCGGGCCGGTTCCCTTTGCCGAGGTGTGTGTGTGAGGGGGGGGGGGTTATCCCCGAGCGAAAGTCGCCCCGGGGAATTGCCTCCTCTGCTCCCGGCCTTCTCGCCCGTCAGCGTGGCGGTCTCTCCACACAAGGCCCCGCGGCAAGGGATGCTTGGCCGAGCTGAGGCCTCAGCGGCAGACCTCGCGTTTGTGGGCGCTCTTGAGCCGTTTCTGAGGCACCCGCTTTTGCCCTCACGTCTCATGGCCTTCCAGCTCTGCATCTCATTTTGGGTCTGCAAAGCGATGCTTGCAAAGCGTGTAGATAGACCTGGTGGTTGTTTTCCTATTGGAGGGGCTGCTGCTAAAGTGGGGGAGGGGGGAGAAGCAGAAGCTTTTGATACTAAACTGGGAGGTGAGGCAGCAGAACAGTTACATAGAGGTAGAATAAACCCCGATTCCTGATTCGTTAGCCTGGGAGCAATTGAATCTAATCTGGATTTCAGTGTTGACAAAAAAAATATATGTAAGAATTAAAACATTTGTATTCAGGTGTGTACTTTGTATGTTTGTTGAGAGTCAGAAGCATGCTCTTATATGTTTAGTGTACTAAACTTGAAGTGTAGGTGCTTCAACACTAATCTTTTTTATAGGGTTCTGGCATTTTTACATGGCCTTTTTGAACTAGTTCCAACTGGTCTGAGCCCAGCTGCATAAAATATGTTTCTTAAGTGGAATATCTGCGTATTTTATTTTTTATCCAGAATTTGGATACATTCTGGTCATATATTCAAATGACTTCTGGGGAGGGGGGGGGGGTAGTGCATTTTTCTGAAAATATAGCTTGAAATGTCTTAACTTAGGTCTTTTATTCAAAATTAAAATCATGAGCAAGTTGTATAAAATCAATTAGTGCACACATCCCATTTATTTAGCTTCATCCATAGATATTTGTAAAGTGAGTGATGTATATGTAACTGATTAGATTGCTATAGATTGTTGCCATTTGTCATTCTAGTTCACTATCAAAATAGCTGATAAAATGAATTGTATAGCTGATTAAATTAATACTAGGATTAATATTAAACTACTGGCAGTTACTAGATTTAAAATTAAAATTAACAGTGACTGTACTCCATACATAAGATTTCTTGTCCAGTTGCTTGACCAATTGAACTAGATTCAATACTATGTTTCCACATTGTGCGAAACAAAAGTAGTTGATACTCTGATTGTGTTGTATGATTACAGCCATTAATAGAACAAACTTGGGCAATGCTATTTGTTTTGTGTCCTGCTCTGAAAGTGGAGGACTGGAAATTCTTGTACATTTTAGATTATGACATCAAACAGTTGTGTGGCATCCTTTTCCTGTAGGGGAAAATTAACTCAATGATTTTTCAAAAATCAAGTTAATTTTCTCCTTAGGGAAATTAATTCCCTAAATAAACATAATTCCTTACAAATGTATGTCATTTTTATAGCCTTATATATTAACTCTTCATGTTTTTGCTGTCAAAATGAAATGACTTGCCAAGATTGTCAAGACCATGTCTTTTTCAATTGCTTGTACATTCCAGTTAAAGACTAGAAAGCTTCAAGATACTAGGGGGGAAAAGCTTCTTCCCCTTCATTTTTTCCCCAAAAAGTGTTCCTGCTTTGAAGTCTATTAAAATCAATCATATGAAATGCTTTTAAGATAAAATACCATCCATAGTGTTATATACTGATGCAAACTACAAAAGAATTTGATCTTTGAAAATGAAACTTAGCAACCTGTGAGTCTATAGTGATGTGAAACTATCTAAATAATACACTTTTGATTAATTACTATAAAATTTGTGAGTTTTATTTTCAGCTTTAGTTTCCACTTTAAAAATGCAGATTCACATGCTTAAGTATTACAAGTTGCAGCAGTCAGTAACTATGCATATTGGATGCTGGATGTTTTGCTGCTATCAAACTAAAACATTCATAATACTTAATGTGGAAGGGAGCAACTAACCAGAGTAGTTCTTGTGTGTAGGATTTTTTAAAATTCAAGCTTCCTTGCAAAGGAACCTAAATTATAGTTTTATGGCCAATAGAACAGTTATCCAAACCTTCTCCCTGTTTCTGTGTATTAATGTACAGAGATCATTATAATATCTTACAGCGAGACATTGAAGAAAAATCACGACAGTTGATTCATTTGTAGTTAAAATGCAGAACACCAAAATTATTTTTATTTACTTAAGTGTGAATGAGACTTGGTTCCAAAAGTCTTGGGGTGCCATAGAGTTAACTTACCAGAGTTTGGACTGTGGGTAGCTGAAGTGCAATTTGTCATGGCTTGGTACTTAAGGCCATCTGTAATATTAAACACTTGAATAAGTGGCGCTTGAGAGGCACAGAACAAACAGAAGATAAGACTTTGGACACTTTTGATCTATTATGTGGTCTCTGTCATAGAGGTTTTTGCAGGGTTCTGTCTTGTCCTTTTTGATTTTTAATAGGACTGTAAAGCATTTGAAAGGAGCATCTTGGAGAGTATATTGATACAAGCTAAGCATCTTTCAGGAAAGTTAAAGAAGCTATATTCTCTGGAATGATTGGAGCTTTGAAGCAACTGTGTCATCTTACTGCACTTAGTGGGAAAGCTTTTGAAGCAGTTGAGCTGAGAATGTAGCTGCTTTAATGCTTCAAAGAGGGGTCTGCTTCACTCATGGAAACTTATTTTGCAAAACCTCTTTTAAATGTTTTGTGTAACATATGCTTCTAAAAATAAATTAGCTGGGATAAGTTTTATGACTATTTTAGTATATTTGTATATTTGTAATTGTCTAGAAATACATTGAATTCTTGAGCAAGTGTTTAGAAATTGTTTGGAATTGTTTAGAAATTTAGAATTTGTTTCTAAATACAGTGCAATTAAAATTATTTGCCAGCTAAAACTTCAACTAGAGAAAACTTAGTCTAATTGCATCAAAATTAATGTAATTCTTTGCCTTTGAAAGCTATATGAAAACTTCTAATGCAGCCTGGTGAATCAGATATACTACAATTCACTGATTCAGTATTGTCTTAGCTATGGTTAATTTTGTAAGAGATAATTCAGTGCTGTATTTGACTAATTAACTCTTTTAACTCTCTTGATGAAGATTTTTTTTTTGTAAACCTGCCCTTTGGCATTAGAAGCTCTTAATATCAGCTTGGTTAGGTAGCTGGTAGGAATAGACCTTTTCCCCATTAAATAGTATGATTTAACTCCAAAATAGAAGCACAGTTGGTTCCTCTACTTGGAATACAAGCAGTCTTTGACTTATGATCACTGTTGGACCTAAAATGTCCGTTGCAAATCTAAAGAGTTTTGCCTATATTACAACCTTTCTTTCCACAATTATTATTGAGTCACTGCTATTGTTAATTTGGTAACACAGTTGTTAGTGAATCTGGCTTCCTAATGGCCTTTGCTTGTCGGAAGGTCAAGGTGATCACATGAGCCCAGGACACTGCAACTGTCATAAATACGACTCAGTTGCCAAGCGTCTGAATTTTTATCACATGACCATGGAGAACTGCAGTGGTTGTGAGTGTAAAAAATTATCATAAGTCACTTTTTAAAATGCTGTTGTAACTTTGAATAGTTACTAAAATGACTTGTAAATCAAGGACTACCTGTATTGTATTTTTTTAATTAAAACCTATTTGTTCAAAATTTAATATTTATTTCATAATTTGTGCTGCGGCCATATTGCTGAAATATTAGAAATGTTTTTTTTATAACAAAAATTGGGGAAATAGACACCTTATTATAGGTTAAGGCTATATTGGTAGTTCTTAGCTGACCCAGATTTCATAGTAAAGTTCATGGCTTCATCTGAATGTTAAATTGATAATATGAACTTAAATTTATCTTCTTACTGGCTGCAATATTAATGATATGTAAACATTAGGTCCCATTACAGTGGAATTCATAATTAATTGTGTGTAACTATATTTTAACATTCCAAGTCTGGCTATGTACTTCTTCAGGCTGCTTTTGCTGAATTCTGAGCAAATCTGGTAGTGACAAAAAATTAAAAGGCGGTTTACTTGTCAACTATAGTAATAAAAGTATAATGCACAGTAAGTAGTTTGAAATCTATTTTATACAGTATTTTTTTTTTTCATTTAATAGCACAGCTTGTTGAAATAAAAGGACGGATAGAAATGTGACATACATACATACATACATACATACATACATACATACATACAGGAGATTAGCATAATTGAGAAAAGCAATATTCTGCTCTTAACGGATGAGCAGAAAGCTCCAAGTGGAACAGAAGTTCTCTGATTTCATAACACAAATGGATATATTAAGGATTATACAATGTTTCTAAAGAGCAGAGTATAAAATATTATGGAATACTAATTTTATTACATATAGTATGTTCAGAATTAGCTAATAAAATTTATTTTTTGATAACTAAATCAAATTGGCTTTTGTGACTCTATAAAATTTTAAATATTTCAGTAATATATTAACCTAACTAGGAGAACTATATTAATATAGAGAGTTCTGTGTTGGAATAGTAGTTGTATTTCAAGTTAAGTTATATGATGTATATGGGCACACACATGCTTTCCTGTGTCTTAAAACTGGTTCATGGCCAATAATATGGTAGTATATAGTATCCATAATCCGATTCCTAAAAAAGTATTTTATAGCAACTGTAATCTTGCAGATTATACGAATTGCTTATTTGTTGATGTGAAATGTACTTGTAAATATCTCTCTTGTTTGCAATTTTAAGTTTACTAATTTATACAAATATTTAATAAAATTCAGTACTTTGGACTCAAAGATAGAAAGGTGCTTTGGAGCATGCTTGGGACTCATACAATACCTTTCTGGAACTTACTGAAACATTTCCTTGTTTTCTATAATTGGATGGCTGCCTTCCATGCTGAAACACAAACACAAGAAAAAGTGTTTACTCTAAGGAACTGTAGAGACTTACTATATGCTTGCCCAGTAAAGCACTTTTTTGTTTTCAGTTACGAAGTCCTACGAAGCCTAAATATTTATAACTATCCCTATATCTAAGTTATCATGAGAGAGTAAATCCTGTTGAAATCTTAGATTGAATAAATGTCAATCTCAGAATTGCATTGTTAGATATATTATCAGTTAATCTACCTGGTACATATAAAATTGTTCAAATATCAGTATTTTCACAATCATATTTGTTTGTGAATACAGGATGCACTATTACCTAGGTATTCAAATATTTTTTCAGAGATGTGCTTTTTAGTATTCTCATATTCATAGTAGAGAAGAGAGCAGATTTAAATAATTCATACTGTTAAAGCATTGTAGTCTATTAATTGTGTGACTTTTCCCCTTCAGTTATTGAAATCATGAATCCTGTTTATAGTCCTGGATCTTCTGGGGTACCCTTTGCAAATGCCAAAGGAATTGGGTATCCAGGTATGTAACTTAAAACTCATAAAGCTTTCTGTTGTGATTTCTTATTTATCAGACCAGATGCTATGATTATCACAATTCTGAATTGAGTTTGCATGAATGATTGCAGTCTTCCTGAACATGGTAGCATCAAAATGTATTGGGACTGAGTTTTCCAAATTCCAAGCATATCTGAAGAGTTCTATATTGGAATAGCTGAGTAGCTTTCAAGAAAGTATTGACTTGGGAGTGTACCATAAACTTCTTTTTAACAGGGTATGAAAATTTAAAATAGGAGTTTTGGTATCTATGCTATTTGACATGGAAAATGTAAAGTCATGATACACTTTTCCACAAGAATTAGGACAATAAAATATAGACGTTAAAAGATGATTTTTGACTGGATTTCCCCAATGTCAGTTTCCACTAGATGTGCGAACCAGTTCTAAGCATTCCATGGCATATTCATTGTTGGGATTTCTGAGTTGCAAGCCATAGCTACACAGGACATCCAATTGAGCAAGGCTCTTTTTGAAACGCATCAATGAGCTAATTAAATAGTTCAGGCATTGAAATGATATATTTTATATAACAAAATATAAAGTATTACTTGGTTATGGATTAAAATTACATTAAATAATATAGTATTATGTTTGTTGGATAATAGTACAAGTACAATATTGACACATCTGAAAATAACTTTCAACTGTTCCTTTTAGCTGGATTCCCAATGGGCTATGCAGCTGCTGCTCCTGCTTATTCTCCTAATATATATCCTGCAGCAAATCCAACATTCCAAACAGGTATATGATACTACTGCATTCAGTAATGTAAACTTATAAATTATTTCAAATGTTGAATATGTTGACATCTGTGATAGTATAAGTGACACATAATCACTTAAGTAGCCAAATACTTTAATACAGGATCTCTATTTCTGAAAGTGTCAAACACAAAGGCAGCAGAAAAATGTCATAATATGCTGTTTGTTTATTAGTTACATTTGTCCATCTTGTAGTTTAGAAAAGCATGGTAAACCTCAGAGGAACAGCTCTATGCTTATATGTAAGTGGCAGTGGTGAAATGCTACCAGTTTGCACTAGTTCAGGCGAACCGGTAGTTAAAAAAAGCTACCGGTTCCTATGAACCGGTATTTCTGACAATCAGCTGTGCCACACGATTTAAAATCGCTAAAAAGCAGGAAATCCTGCTTTCTAGTGAATCTAAATTGCGTGGCACACCTGTGTCCCCCCCCCCCCCCCCCCCGGGTTCTACTTACCTTCCCAAGCTGCCTTTTTTCATGTGAAGCACGCGTTTGGCACATACTGTGCATGCACACATGTGCAGTGTGCATGCAGTGTGTGCTTGGCATGCACTGCAAATGCACACATTGCTGTGCATGCGTGCATCAAGCGTGCACTTACTGCATGCGCACACCAGCAAACCAGTGGCAAACCAGCTTTTCACTACTTTTTTGATAATACAATACAGCCAATTTTCAGGAGTCCAGAGTCATTCTTTTTCACGATACGGAGAGAGCAGTTTAAAACTATGAGCAGAGATGGAGTGCCTTGCTGTATTAGCCCTCTTTTTGTTACAATTATAGGATGCCTCCTGTTAATGCAAGTTTTATATTGAGTTGAAGTTCCTACTGGGCATTGTATTTAGTTCTGACAAAATAGCCTTTTAGACAAGGATGTCAGGAACAAGATTTGAACTTTAAACTGGATTATATCCTTGTTCCCATCCATAGTAGCCAGTTCTCATATCAGGGCAGGCCAAACTAAAGCCCACTTATGTGCATCTCCTTAGCAGCATTCTTTCATCAAACCAGAGATATTTTAAAATAATCCTTCCTTGAGAGCTATTTTGCCCTTTATATACATTCACCGTCATTTCTTTAGTTTAGCATGGGAGCCACTGATTGCCATGATTCACAAGTACACAATGGCCAAAGAACAAGGAGGAATCATTTTGGCAAGGGTGGATTTTACTGGAAGCCCTAAGGGATTGAATGGAATGACTGGAATAATCAGAACTTTTCAATCTTCTTGTCTGTCCCATAAGATCAAAACCTGGCCATTATCAGGAAGAAAACAGTGCAGATTTTTCTTCCTGTATATGTTGATGTATTCCTCTAAGTTTGAGTATTCCTGATGATTGTTCAAAGAATTAGTACATTAAGGGTATTCGGAGTTCAGGTATGAATTAGGGTGCACTAAGTTATCTGGTCCAACTGCATCATGAACTGAATTCTGTTCCACTTACTGGCGTTCTCAATCAGTTGGAACAGTATAACAGTATGGAACTACACATTGTGATTTTAAAACAATGTAACATTGTTTCAATGGAAAACAATTGTAAATTAAAGACTGGGCCACGCCAAAGGGAAGAGTAGATACATTTACATACATAACTTCCCCACTTTGTCAATGAAGTTATAGTTAACCTTAATTCTGGAAATTTCTGCCTCTATATATGTATGTTTTCAAGTGTATCTAGAATTTTTTATCTGATTCCACGATAAAAAAATGTTACATTAATAACATCCAATTAAAATTACCTGTTTATGAAATACAATATCCCGTTTATAAAATTAATTTATAGAAAATGGAAGTGCCAGATAACTAGAAAAAGACTAAAGGTGGCATTCTTCAAAAATGAGAATATGTATAATTATTGACAGTGAGTCTGAATTGATACCTGAAAAATTGAGAACAAATAGTAAAGCAAATTATTTACAAATATCTCAAAAACAATAGAAGGAATTTTCATGTACAGGTACTGGTACTTGCCAGAGTAATTGCTCTGATAAATTTAAACAGATTGTGTGAATACTGTGGTCATTATATATCTTAACGTCAGCAAAACATTTGACACCATGACATTCTGATAAACAAGCTAATTGTGAACTGTAATGTGTGACAGGTGTATAGAACTAACTTGAAAAACGTAGAATATTCCTTAATAATTCTGCATCAGAATGAACTACATAATGAACTGCACAGGGTCCAGTCTAGTTCTGTAGAAACTATTAACTCAGTTGACTATATCATATATAAAACAGATACAAAAATACAAAGAAAACAATAAAACACTTTCATAAGTTATCACCCCTATAGTTAACCCCAGTCTGATTTAGATAGTCTCTCCTGTTCATAATGACCTTGAAACGAAGAGTGCAGTCTTATTAGTGATGTGCAGGTTTGTTCCCTGCAATAAATAATATTGTTTCTCCTGGGTGCCCCAATATTTTTTTTGTTTTTAAATATGAGTCTTAAGTACACAACAGAGATCAGTTTGCAATTGACAAGAATGTGTTCAGTGACTTCAGTGATTGATGCTCCACAAATGCACAGTCTTTCTTCAAATGGGACTGCATGAAATCCCTCATGTGTCATGGAGTTCAGTTATTCAAACTGAGCTCTAGAGAAAGCTCTTCTGAAATGCTGAGATATAGAACTTCTTAAACATTTTTCTAACCAAGAAGCTGATTTGTGTTGAATCTGTCACTTCAAAGACGTGACACATTTAAGTATTGCAGCCACATCAATAATTCTTTGTTTGAAAGCTTCCTTGGCCTTTAGATCTGATTTGATTAGGATATTAAAAGATTACATTTGAAAGCTGGGTGTGGTTGAAGTAGAAAGTATGGTTATCAATTTAGCACAAAATAAGCACTGTAGCTAATATATAACAGGAAAAAAATCAGGAGTGTAGTTTGTTAGGAAAGAAAATGAAATAATATAATTCAATAGATACAAAGTTCTTCAGAAAGTTCTACTAGAAAAAGTAACTCAGATGCACAGATATAGGATGGGAAAATACCTGGCTTGATGATAATGCTTGTAAAATAAATACTGGAATTGTTCATTTATGAATATGAATCTGCGGGGGGGAGAGTTACTGCAGAGTAGACAGGTGCAGTTTTAAAATGTATCAGCACTGATATGGTTTCCGAATCAGAGGACATAATGGTTGTAATTTATTATTCTTTGGTCAGGCCCCACTTTAAGTATTGTGTCCAGTTCTGATCACTGCATATTAAAGAGGATTCAGACAAACTGGAACAGGCTCAGAGAAGAGCAACGCGGATGATCAGGGGACAAGAAACTAAGACCCATGAAGAGATATTGAAGAAATTGGGAATGTTTAGCCTTGAGAAACAAAGACAAAGGGTGGGGGCATAATAGTATTCTTAAATACCTGAGAGGATGTCATTCTGAAGAAGATAAAGACTGTTGTCCAATATTCCAGAGCTCAGGATGCTTAATAATGGATTTAAGTTACAGGAAGACAGATTCTGATTTAATATTAACAAAAAAAACTGTAACAAAGAGCATTTCAACAATGTCATTATGTGTACCCTTCTGCAGTAAGAACAGTTCAATGTTGCATTGTATGTACCTCCAAGTTGGTGGTATGTGTGCAACAGTATAATGGGTTGCAAGTTAGTTTCTAGATTAAATATCCTAACTTGCACGGAATAGTGTGATCATGCTTGGGGTAAAGCTGGGCCTTGGTTGTGTTGGTGGCATATTATTCAAAATTTGACAGAAATTTACTGTCCATATTGGTTTTGACACAGATCTGACTAAGTGTAAATAATACAGCCTTCTCAGTCATACTAAAAACTTCATATGAGAACCTTGATTGACCAAAGCTATATTAAATGGCAGAGATCTATATGGGGCCATTTGGTAAGGACAATGGCATATTGTAATTTGGAATATGAGTGGTTAAGTACAAGAAGGTAATTGGATGGAAGGGAGGAACTGTATACACTAAGAAAAAAATAAAAATGCAATATATTCAAATGAAGATAAGTGTCTTCTGCTTGTATTCCCTTTATTTTTTTGATCAGTGTAGTTCTCTCTTATTGACCGCTTGTTCAGTGACTGTTCAAAGCTACCACAGCCCTGAAAAAGGAGTTTTACGATCACTCTTCCAAGTTGTGAACGTCACAATGTCTCCACATCACATGATCATGATTCAACCATTTGGCAAGTGATGTGCCCCAAAAATATAAGACCCGGTCTTATTTTTGGGAAAACACAGTATGATAGAGTGTCCATGGTCATGTGATTGCGATTTGTGACCTTCACATCTGATTTCCAACAAGCAAAGAAGTATTGCTAGAGGTATTTTAGAGCTTTTTATGGGAACTATGGTAATATGTTGAAAAGCAGAATATAAATGAATATTTTTAATTCTTAGTACCCAGTGGGAAAAAATGATGAAGAGAATGTCTCAACTGCTGTAAAAATTGAAAAATGGTAATACTGCAAATGTAGAAAATAAATCTAGAAAAAGGTTAAAATAGATGAAATGAAGCCAGTTTAAAGAAAGGTGAAGAAAAGGGAAGAAATAGATGAACTAAGTGGACAGGGAAGGAAACAAAAGGTATTTAGATACTATAGAAAGAACTAAATTCAGTAGATAAGCATCCTCTTCCTGTCTAGGTTTAACATTCCACAATCAGCAAGGAATATTTCCAACCATTTATACCTTCAACAGCTTTGTTCTTTCTAGTTTATATCAGAGGTTCCTATATCCATTCTTAATCAGATTCTAGACCTCAAATCTATACAAATCTAGAATGCTCCAAAATAAACTATACAATCTAATTTCAACCATAATTTAACATACAGTAGTAGAAATAGTCCTAAGGTAACTACCACTCCTTTAGCGGCAGTTCAAAGTTACAACAGAATTGAATTAATGTGGTTGTGATTGGTCCTTGAAGTTCCAGATGTCCCAATACTCCAGGGACCAGGTCATGTGATCATAATCTGGACTCCTGGCAACTGGCTCTGACTTAGGACAGTTGTAGTGTCCTACATACATGTGATCAGCATATTATTATTATTATTATTATTATTATTATTATTATTATTATTATTATTATTATTATTATTATTATTTCAATTTATAAACCGCCCTTCTCCTTGCGGACTCAGGGCGGTGAACAGCCAGAATAAAACATGGTATACAAAAGTTAAAAACAATTAAAAATTATTAAATATTATTCGGCCGAGAATTAAAACAACCCAATTTAAAATCAATGTCAAATTTAAAAACGGAGGATGGGATCAAGCTAGCCCAGCTAGATGGAACAAATGGGTTTTAAGGGCCCGACGAAAGGTCCGGAGATCTGGAATCCTGCGTATCTCCGGGGGTAGGTCATTCCAGAGGGTGGGCGCTACCACAGAGAAGGCTCTCCCCCTGGGGGTCGCCAGCCGACACTGTCTGGCCGACGGCACCCGGAGGAGGCCCTCTCTGTGCGAGCGTACTGGCCGGTGGGAGGCTATTGGCGGCAGAAGGCGGTCCCGCAAGTACCCAGGTCCTAAGCCATGGAGCGCTTTAAAGGTGGTCACCAACACCTTGAAGCGCACCCAGAAGACCACCGGGAGCCAGTGCAGCTCGCGCAGGAGAGGTGTCACGTGGGAGCGCCACGTCGCTCCCATAATTCCCCGCGCGGCCGCATTCTGGACCAGTTGGAGCCTCCAGATGCACCCCAAGGGGAGCGTTGCAGAGGTCCAGGCGGGAAGTCACGAGAGCATGGGTGACTGTGCGTAGGGAGTCCCGATCTAGAAAGGAACGCAACTGGCCTATCGGGCGAACCTGATAAAAAGCCCCCCTGGCCACGGCCGTCATGTGTTCTTCTAAAGACAGCCGTGCGTCCAGGAGGACGCCCAAGTTGCGAGCCCTCTCCGTGGGGGCCAATGTCTCGCCCCCAATAGTCAGCGATGGCGTCAGCTGGCTATATCGGGACGCCGGCAGCCACAGCCACTCAGTCTTGGAGGGGTTTAGTCGGAGCCTGTTTCTCCCCATCCAGACCCGCACAGCTTCCAGACACCGGGACATCACTTCAACGGCATTGTTGGGGTGGCCTGGGGTGGAGATGTACAGCTGGGTGTCGTCAGCGTACTGATGGAACTCCACCCCAAAGCCACGGATGATCTCACTCATATGCAATCTTCCCTTCCAGCTTCCTACAAGCAAAGTCAATGGAGAAACTGGCAGGGAAGGTCAAAGTCCCTTGGGCAAATTTGCATAACTGGTGCATCATTCCCAGCCCCTCTGCATTTACACTGACTCCCTGCTCAGTTTCCATGAAACCAGAGTTCATATCAAACCTTCCCAGCCACTCGTGTGCCCCTGAGCCTCACTGACCTTACACCTTTCCCGTGCATGAGCTTGTGCCTTGCCACCCTCCTGAAATAACACTCCTCTACCCACAAGCCTTCCCCAAGCCTCACGGCACTCCTGCCACACCTCCCCAGTAACTCACACACACTCCCCCACCCAGCAGCAGCCATCCTAAGCCCCACTGCGCTTGTGCCATGTCTTCCTGGTCACATGCATTCTCTCACTCCCTCTCCCATTCAGCAACCACTTATCTGCCTGCTGACTTAGTTCGAAGCCACCTCACTTGTAACTTCCTGCTAGCTTCTCTGCTAACTTGGTTGTTAGAAGGCAGCAGGACATTGCAGGGAGATGCTCATTTAATGACCCAGGATCCTCACTTTTAACAACTACAGCAAGGATTATCGCTACTAAGCAATGTTGTCATGTGATGGTGCTCTTTATGACTGGATCATTTAGCAATGAAAATTCCAGTCTCCAAAGCCCTTGTAACTGGAGGACTACCTGTAAATATTTTTTATCAAACTTTGCAATGGCAATAATCCAGAATGTATGACAATAGTAGTAATCAAGAATGTAGTTTAATACCATAACTTATTATGCATTTGAGTCAGGCAACATGAAAATTTGATGAATAAATGATAAAAAATACTTTTTACATTGTGCTTATTATTTTGCATTTCTAAATATTAAAAGCTGAGTACTTTCTTGACTTTTTTTATCATTGCACATATTTTACTCTTTTCTTCGTGCTTATAGAGCAGGGGTGTCAAACTCAAGATCCGGGGCCGGATCTGGCCTGTGGGGTGCTTAGATCTGGCCCATGGGGCCCCCATGGAAACAGTGAAGGACCCGCCTGCGATGCCTCTGCCAGCAAAAACAGAGCTTGGGGGGAGGCGCTGGTATCGTCTGATAATGGAGCCCAGGAGAGCTGTGCGCTGGTCCCTCCCCCCTGCCACTCCATTTTCGCTGGCAGACAGCTGTAGGAGGCCGTTGCAGTTGAAAACAGAGCTCAGGAGCCTGTTTTCGTTGGCAGAGCGCTTGGGCCACCACAGGTGCCCCCGGCACGAGTGATGTCAAGCAGGCCACACACACCCTGGCCCCCCAAGGTCAAACACAACCCTGATGCGGCCCTCAATAAAATCAAGTTTGACACCCATGTTGTAGAGGTTCCATCACTGGGCTTGGGGGCTGAGCTTGCAGGATAATGATTCTGATGATTGTAGGGTTTTTATTTTAACTTTCAGCTGCCAATTTTTATTTGTTTAATGTGATCTTGGAACATTGTGTTTTTAACTGTTAGCTGCCTATAGTTATCATGTTGAGATGGGTAGTCATATAAATTTAAATAAATAAAAATAAATAAATAATAGTTTGTGTTGGGCAGCAGTTTCTTCCTAGAAAAAAATGGATTATGCTATTTTTCACTGTTTAATAATATGAATATTACAAATTATTGAAACACAAAGTTTATACTTGGCTATCTTTTAATATAGGTTATACACCAGGCACACCATATAAAGTCTCTTGCTCACCTACCAGTGGTACAGTGCCTCCTTATTCTTCGTCGCCCAATCCTTACCAAACTGCAGTATATCCAGTTCGAAGTGCCTATCCACAGCAGAATCCATATGCACAGGTAAAAAGAGTATGTTTGTTGTTTGAGTTAATTATATAACAAGTGGAACTCTGCCATTTTCTAGATTCTTAGCACTGTGCTGGTTTGGGGTGGGAGGTATAATTAATCATACGTACATTGTAAATCAGAATTTTGGGGAATTCTGGTTTATAGTTGATAATCTGCCTTCCAGACAACATGATTGTTGGCTTCTTGTTTCTGGCTTGTTTGGAGATACAAGCCAGCAATCCTGGTTAATATGCAGTTACACTTGTGCTTCCCAATTAGTTCAGATTGATTGAGCAGTTAATCAGGAATGGTTTTGAGAGAACTGAAAACTCATTATTACTGATGAACAGTAATCAGTTTGTTTTTTTTTTTTTTTCCTTTTTGAAGGGTCCGACTCATACCTGATGTGTAATAAAATAATGGCATTTCCTTGAAACCGTGTGGCCTTTTAGTATATATCAATAGTACTGGAAAGAATTTTAGTAAACCAACCATTTTTTTCAACAGCAAGGCACTTACTACACACAGCCTTTATATGCAGCACCACCCCACGTAATCCATCACACTACAGTTGTGCAGCCCAATGGAATGCCTGCAACTATGTATCCAGCACCAATTCCACCTCCCAGAGGAAATGGTGTCACCATGGGAATGGTGGCTGGGACCACAATGGCAATGTCTGCAGGTAAGTGAATTTTCTTTTATTCCAAAAGTCTGATATGCTATCAGTTGTTATATATAGCATTTGATACCTATTAGTATGACCAGTTGGGTGCGACGTATACATTCTCAGACAACCATTGGTAAACAGATAATCTCTTCGGTACATAGCACTAACATTTTTTATTCTTGTAACTAATCCTTTGACTATCGAACACATTTTAAAATGCAGGTCCTTCTGTGTCAGTGACCCTCACAAGCCAATTGTATACTAAGTACAGGTAGTTATTTGACTTACAATAATTAGTTTAATGACCATTTGAAGTTACAGAGGCATTAAAAAAGTGACTTGTGACCATTTTTCACACAAACAACCATTGTAGCATCCTCATGGCCATGCAATAAAAAATCAGATACTTGGCAACTGACTCATATTTATGATGTTTGTAATGTTCCAGGGTCATGTGATCACCATTTGCAACCTTCCGATATGCAGAGTCAATGGAGAAGCCAGATTCACTTAGCAACTGTGTTACTAACTTAACAACTGCAGTGATTGGCTTAACAACCATGGCAAAAAAAGTTATAAAAGGGGGCAAAATTCACTTTAAAATGTTTCATTTAGCAACAGAAATTTTAGGCTCAATTGTGGTCGTAAGTGGAGGCCTTGTATTCTCATTTGTAGAATATTTATTTATTGGTTGTCTGTCAAAGTGCAGAAAGAAGTTATAACATGGTAATGCAAAGTGAATTTAATTTTGTGCCATGCCTTAACGTCATTTTAATTGGGAATTATAGTCCTAAAATATTTGTAAGACATAGGCTATGGAAGACTGATACAAAATGAGGGGAAACAAAAACAAAATGTCAGTCTAATTTCTTTTAAGTTCTGTAACAAATTCTGATGACTATGCCAACTTCCAAATTATAAACAACGAAGAGTGCTAATTATGAAACAATTAAGCATGAAAATATTTTTTCCTCCCCAGGTACCTTGTTGACAACACATTCCCCAACTCCCGTAGCCCCCCACCAAGTTACAATGCCCACTTATCGAGCTCCAGGAACTCCAACCTATAGTTATGTGCCCCCACAGTGGTGATTACCATTACCCAGTGTAAGTATTAATACATTTATAGCCGTAATGATTTCTCTAATGTAGGACTCACAAAAGTCATACTAGATGCTTAGCTCTTTTTTTCCTCTTCCTTTTGAATGCAGATTTGAAGATGGGAGATATGCAATCAAGTAACTGAGGTTTAAAAGTTGGTGCTGAAGCCTTCATGCCTCCAACCAGGACTTGTTTCTTCTGAATGCTTGCAATCCTTTGCTAAACACTAATTCCACTGAAGACTTCCCAGTGCTGCATATCTTACATCTTGGAACTCCAGCAGTTAGTCTTAAAGCAAATCCTGTTTTGTGGACTGTCTTGCAATTTTTAGCTAATTATAATGATTAAAGGGAGTATAAATTTATTGATTCATATCTAGTTGAATGCATGTCTAAAACTCGCAAAGCTTGCTCAACCTACCTGCTCTGACTGATGCAAAAATTGTCACATGCAAAATCCAAACAAGCCGAAAAGTATTTTACAGTTTATATCACTAATGCACTGTTGTAATGTTTGCAGGGTCTTAAAGAGGTCGAATTGTGGCAGTGATTTTTTTTCATCATTCTACATTGGCAAGTGTGTTAACGTTTTAAGTCACCAGATAAAGGAAGAAAAAATTGTTTTTCTTTCTGGTTCTGTGACTGGAAAATGACTTTGTAGAAATCTTGCAAAGGAACCATTTGTTATTTGTAAGTTCTTTCCATTTCCACTTTTTGGATTCAGTGTTATTATGGACATTCTCAAGGACAAAAACATACAGGAAAAATACAGTTAGGATATTTTTCCTATCTAATTCATTAATCATCATTGGAATGTTTGGTGGAAAATCATCCATGTAATGGTTTACCTCCCAGAACAGTCATAAGTGATAGATGTCAGTGATTGCCACACTGCTGGTAAATAGAATTTCGTTCAATTTTGTTCAGGTCCAGCCCTCCAACAAAAACAGGCTCATCTTGGCCAGATTCATAGTTTGACCAGTTTTCTTTTGTAAAAGCATAGTCATATCAACATTTCAATAGAAAAGAATTCAACATATTCTGAAGAAAAATGTCCTTTTTGATATATTAAAGGAGAGCAAACTAATTAAATGATTTTATTGGCTTATTTTCCTTGCAGCATAGATATGAACCAAGTGTGGAAGCAAATGTTAGAATATACATTTACATAAAAAGTAGGACTAGATTCAAAAGTGATCAAGTACAAAGATTCTTGTTGGTGATAATCTTTTGGCATAATCTTGGGCATATACTTTTTTACCTCCTAAATTGCATTTGGAAAAAGTGAAATTAAGAAAACAGATGCAGTATTTCATTGCAGCAAACCATTTCTGAACTCCTTGCCTACAGCTTTGAGTCTTTGTAGAAGTACCTCAGTCAATGCTGTGGCAATATAGGGCTAGTCTTGGAACCAGTTTGTGTACCAAATTATTATGGGATTTTTAAATTTTTATTTTAGGCTTTAATTTCAGTGCTAAAAGCAATCAAGGGCTTTCTTTGAATTGGCACCAATTATTATTTCCCCCAGTATTTCCTGTCTGCAATAAATAGTGTAGTCAAAGATTAAAATGTTCCCTTTTAAAGTTAACATTTGTAGATTAGTTTATAGTATTGGTAAAATATTTGCAAGTTGTTGGTGTTTTTTAATTGTGAAACTGAGCATCCTAACATTCGGATGATAAGTTTTTAAATCAGATGTTACAACTATTCATATGTAACTTGGAAACTGATTTTAGTACTACCATTCTATTTTTTTTTCCTTTGGGGCAAGAATCTTCTGTGCCTCAAATCCCTTTGAAACGGCCTTTATGATGTTTAAACAATAACATACTCTTTTTGGTTTTGTTTTACTTAAAATGTATTTTCTTTGGATCATTATATGACACATGTATCCAAATGCCAGTGACACAACATAATCGTATGTATTCTTACATTTTAATCTTGAGCACTTATTGCAGCTGAGAAAGTTCTGTATCCATAGAACAAGCAAATTCATTCTTGCCATTTGGGTCTGCTTAGCTATTATTCCATTTGTGAAGTTGTTACCATTCTGAAGAGTGCTCCTTAAACTTAATGATTATTCAGTACAGACACTTAACCAGTGTAGCAGGCTTTTAAAGTTAAATGTTTCTTGCATTTATCACAGATGTGAATTTTGAAAAATAGTTTTGCCAGGGACATGTTGAAAATAAATAAAAGCTTATGTCTTTATATAAATGTCCTGAAGTCTATAGCTAATGCAGCACTTTGTAAATGGTAAAGATAAATTGTACTTGATTCTTCTCAACTTTCAGTTCTAGATATTTCCTTGGGTTGTTTTTTTTTTAATACAGTGATACCGTAGTAACAGCTTTTAGGTAATCCAACTTTTGAGCACTTTTTTCTGAGTTGTGTTATGGGATTCATCTGCAATGGAGGAATAGTACTATGCTGTCCCTTGAGGAGTAGTACTTCTTGCAAAAATTACTGCACCTTCCAGAATTTGGGGGAGGGGAGGGGGATGGGGCAATGATATTTTATTGGAGATAAGTCCATACCTCCAATAGCATCAGTAGGAAAGTAACCAAAAGCACAGTGATGAGAGGATGTATATAGCTTGGTATATTGTTGCAAATAATTAAAAAAGCATGACTATGAAACAAAGTTTGTACTTCAAATGGATGTATTAGACAGGGGATATTGTGGATTTTTTTCTCCTTCTGGCTGTTAGTTCCCTGTTTAGAATTCCTGTATGGGAGGGTGGGGGAGGTAAAACCTCTAATTCTTAGTATGTGGTTGCATTGAAACTCCTCCGAAAGCTTTAAAGGAGGTTGATGCAGCAGAGACAAGGCTCCAATTAAGCTGCTTCCAAACAAATGCAGCCTCTAGAGGGGAATACAGTAACATATTACAGCAATAACAAAGAAAACAAAAGATCTGAGTTTAATTTGAAAGGCTATGTTTTTAAATAATACTGAAGGCATTGTTTAGGAGACATTCTCAAACTATATAACACAAGATTTGAAGTGTCTTTTTTTTAAAAAAAAAATAGCAAAATAGACACATTCTACAGATACTTTATATTTGGCCAAGAAACTTGTAGGTGTAATCAGTGGTATTAATGCTAACCAACTGACATAAAACTAAATATCCCATTTTTAATTGAGGTAATAAATGTATAACTAAAATATTACTGTAGACATACATTGATATACTCTGAGAAGCTCATACATTACCACGAAATATGTCTTGATGCCACGATGGAGGGAATAAGGTTTTTTGCTTTATTTGGATTCCTGAAATATAACCCAGTGAGAGCAGAGTTTTTAATTTCTCATGACTAAAACTTGGCACAGGCTCCATAATATAGTTAATATTCCATGACCATTGCAAAGTAATTTTAACTTCAGTGGAGAATTTTGAATTTATTAGGGAAAAGCTTTTGTTCCTCTGCGTTTCTACTGAGCATTCTTATTGCTTGGTTGTGTAAATTAATTTTGTTACAGTAAAAATGCAGGGGAGCAAAACGTTTTCAACTAGTTTGCATTGCATTATTGTGTTGGTACCATGAAGCAGACACCCAATACCACTAAGGGTCTGTTCTGGGGCAAGAAATAAAATAGGTATTGATAATTATTTTCTGACAGTGAAGTTTAATATTGCATTCTGTATTAGGTTGTTTGCTAATTTAGCATATTCCCTTTCTGTCTCTGCCTGCAAACACTGAGCCCCAATTTATTTTTAACCTGTGCATAGAGTTTGTTTGCAATTGGCCTTTCCTCTTGACTTTTTCCTCTGTGTAGTCATTCCTTCTCAATATATCTAACAATCTCATCCACGTGGAATAATAACAAAAGGAAACAGCAGTGCAGGCAAGGGAGCTGCATTTATATTAAAACATCTAATTTTTGTTCAAGCTGCCAGGCAGTAGAGATTGAAAGGCAGCAAGCAACAAGTAACTGGAGAGAGGTTGTATTATCAGAATCTTGAATTGTCTCTTCAGCCTACTGAAGACACTGGTATTTATGAGATCCTGAGGTGGCTATTTGAAATGGGCACTCTTTCTAAAATAACATGGAAATATTTGAGCATCCCAATATCAGGAGCCATTTTAACATACCAAGATAGTCTGAATAGTTTGACTTCCAATTCGCTGTCATCAGTATCTGTATGACTTTTGCTAATCTGATACGACTTTTGAGCACTTAGCAAGCAAACTGTGGAAGCTTCACTTAGCTTGCTGCTGTACAAACTTGTTTTTAGTAGAATGGATTTGTTAGTGGGATTTTTATTGTAGTGCTATTATTGGCTGCCCTTGTGGGGTGAAAAGTGGAATGCATGCAACAGAAGTGCAAGAGGCCCCAGTAATAGTGTTGTTATGAAATAGGCACAGGTTTCCTTTTTATATAACTTTTTTTTTTAAAAAAAAAACTGTCTTAAAACAGTTGTATTGGTACTTTTTCCCAAGTTTAGGTCAATGTTGTCTTCCAGAAGTTTAAAGCATCACATCTTTTGCATCAACACATAGGAGTGGCAATTCCATTCTGAGCCAATTGTGTAAAATTCATTTTTATTATACAATCGAATGAGTAGATGAGCTCAGAGTTAAATTCTTAAAAGCACGTTTATGTAACAGGAATTGTTATGTATTAATACTTCAGTTTTCAATAAAGATTGACTGTGTTGCTTATTGTTGTTTTTCTTTTGCAACTACAATCCTCAAAAATAATGTTAAATTATGTTTAGCTTTTTAATATGCACTGTGCTTGTTCATCCCTGACAGGCAATCTGGCACATTCTACACATTGTGGATTGCAATTGCCATTAGTCTCAGCCAGCAAAGCTGTTAACAGTGGATTGTGAGAATTGTGATTTAAAACATCTGAAGGAATTCACATTGCCTGCCTCTAATTTACTGAGCAACAGGAGTTTGATTCAAATCACGCTTGTTGTTTTACACTATCCATACAATTTTAAAACAATTTGCAAGTTTAATTGAAAGAAAAATGTTAACATGAGATTAGCAAATGTTTTAATTTTAAATTTCACATACTTTTAGAGAATTTTGCCATGTTTAATGAAAGTTGGGAGAGAGAGTTGGTACTGGAAGGAATCATTTAGGTCAGTAAGTTCAACTGCCTATTCAGGGTAGAGATTTAAATTAGGGCATTCCAGAAAGAGGCCTACTTAACCACTGAAATACCCAATAGAGAGAACCCCCCCCCCCCAGGTAATTGGGTCTTGTCAAATGAAAACTTTTTCTAACAACCTGCCTTCCTGTAACTTACATCTGTTTCATACCATGCACCCTAATGAGAATTCAGAGTTCATGTCACTTAATGTGACATATCTAATTTATATAACTGCTCATCTCACAAGGAAAATGCCACTGTATCTCCATCTGTCAACTTTTCAAGGCTGTACACACCCAGCTCTTTCAGCCTCTTCATAGGGCTTGATTTCATCATCTTTCCCTGAACCTTTTCTGATTTCTCCAAATCCTTTAAATGTGTGAGGCCTAGAATTCAAGGCAAAATCTGCTCAAAGCCAAGTAAGAGAGAACCAATTATTTGCCACATGCCTTATTTGATGCAAATAATGCTAAACTCATTTATTTAGAAGAACATGAGGTGACATTGATGTGGCAAAGCACTAAATTTGTCAGATCACTTGTCAGGACTTTGAAAGATAAGCAGCAAGCAAAAATAATTGTTCTATGTGTTAACGGTTTTATTTCACATTTCTTCACATCTGATTATTATATAGAGCAGTTTATAGCCTTGCCTGTGTTGCAATTATAATACCACTGGATCCCAAATTTAGTTTGCTTGCTTGCTCTGTAAGCTAAAACTAGTAATATATTTCATACAGTATTACATGATGTCATGAAATACTTTCAAATATGAGAAATGCTTCCAACTGAAACAAATTAATTGCTACATTGCAGCCTCTAATACCGTAAGTCATTCTAGATAATTTTTTTCAGATCTTTTTTTTTGACTATGTAGAATTTCTGATTCATACTTTATCCTATTTTTGGCCAGGATTTCTGAAGAACAGTTTAATGTTCTTACCTAATTAGACAAGTATATATTACCTGCAAGAAATATTTTGTAAATTCATGTATATATAAGTCAAAATTATCCAAATAAAACACAATAAATTATTTCCATTTAAATGAAAAAAACACTATGTTCTGAAATCTGGCTTATTTCCAGATAATCTCAGAACAATGTTTCTGGTGTGTGTGTATGGTAGCTTTTTTTTTTAAAAAAAAATTGTCAAATTGTAACTGTTAAAACATACTGATCAATTTGGAAGTCTCACCTGACTCAGTAGACTTTCATCTTATTCCTCTCAATTATCGTAGAAGCAAACAATGACTTGAGGTTTTAACATAACTATACAAATATCAAAATACCTTGGGACAGGACACTAGCATCACGCAGTTTTGACTACTAGCTGTATTCTTGAGTGATTAAACTGCAACCTCAGGGTATTATCTTTATGGGCTGTATTCATGCAACACACTAAACTAAAAAACTCAAGTGCATGGACGCTCTCCTTCCCCCATCACAGTTTAATTAGCTTTATGCTTCATTATGTCATTCTAAGAAAGACCACTAGGTTTTGGAAAACGAATGTTTTGTTATAGACTACAGTTCCTAATTTCCAGATAGTAGTAGGTTTAGGCAACTAGGAAAGTCCCAAAGAATGGTTAAAACATCTAATGAGAAGTGTGTTTATGGCATGTGTGCCTACTGAACAAGCTTTCAAGCTAAGCATATTGTGTTAGCATTGCAGGACACAGCACCTGTATGAAGGTAACTAACGTTAAAAAAAATAGTAAATCTCAGACCCGATTATCATTTGAGTAAAGGATGGAAGAAATTCTAGGAATGTAGATTGGACTGAATAGGTAGCCTAGAAGACAGGTGATTCACTTCTGCATTATGACCAAGAGAACAATATGATTATTTCCATGTGGTTGTGAAGTTGAGTGCTAATTCAAAGACAATATACCTGGCCATTATCTTTGCAACTTTCCCTGATCATTGTGGATCTTTTGAAATTGTATGCTGATGTACAGTATGTATTCATATAGTAACACAAGGGTGAATGACCTGCATAATTAACATGATTGCTATTTGAGACGCAGCATGACCAGATGTTAGTTTATCCTTATATTACTTTTTTTAAGGTAAAAGATGAGGAGCTTTGACTGCCTAGAAATTCTGGATATATGTTTCTGTTATTCTACCATTTCCCATATTGTCTGGAATGAAACGGAGTAGTCTACCATTTCAATATGTAGAACTACAGATACATAATGATACACACTAAACACAAGTATATACCTCGTAGAAAATAAAAGCTGCTGATTGCTCCAAGGCAAATTACTACCAGTAGTTGTTCATTTAAGGATAATCAAATGCAAAGGATATGCTTATTGGGTTACAAGACATTTCTGCATAAGAAAAAAAGAGACACTGAGTAAAAGTCAGTTTTACAATTTTCTTTATGAAATTAAATGTAACCCCCTCCAAAGAGGGAAAGAGAAAGTGCAAGAATGATTCTGTACATGCTTCTAGCTTTCTATAACTGAAGGCTGGTCAGCTACAGTTGGACCCTGCAACTTTTTGCATCACACTGCTGAATGCTCACTGCCCTGGAGTAATGTCATGCCAGGGTAGGTTGGGTTCTTCACTTTTAATTTCACAGTACCAGGAAATCCCTAACAATGGGATTCAGTCAGTTATGGCTTCTATCTATTTCACTATTGTAAGGCAAATCTTTTATCTAATCAAAAGATTATATTCAGAGAGAGAGTGCCATCAATTTTCAAGTGGTTAGTATCTGAATATACACTCTCCATAAAAATTGGCGAATCTGTGTTCCTGTCTTCTCTTAAGCACCCTCACCTCCTCTGCAGAGTGTTGCATAGGTGATATACCATAGTTCCAAATAATACTGCTTTGTTTGTAAATGCCTGGCATGCCTGAAATTAATCCTTAGATAAATATATGTATTGTATCTTTAGGAATATAGGTCAACCTTCCTTCCATATTGTGCCTCCTAGATATGTCTGGACTGTAACTCCCAGAATCCACAAAACCTCACTACACCTATTTCGGAATTCTTGGAATGGGACTTCCACACAATTGGAGGACATCAAGTTGTGGAAGGTTGATATAGGCTTCCAAATATTGGCTTTCTTCAGTGGAAAAGAAGAGGCAAAAGAGGCATCAAGTTAAAACCTGACAAGACAGATTACAAACTTACAAAATACAGTTATTTGCACTGTTACATAAATAAACATTTTATAAACATTGAAAAAAAAGTATTGTTGGCCAGGAGCTATGAGAAAGTAAAAGAAATTAAAAGGTAATTTAGGCTCATTTCCCCTCCCCTATATACATTAACTCAATTAGGCTCCAAATGTCCTGGCTCTTAGCCATACCACAGCTTGGTTAATCAAGTACTGGTTCCAGATAAGCTGTTTGAAATAAGAGAAGGTGACGTTTGATCTCTGGGAATGCTCAGGCTGTTCTGGATTTCTGAAAATTTGGTGAGGAGGAAGGGGGAATCTCATCAGGAAAATGGGTACCAGTAAGCATGTCAAATAGCTGCTCAGAGCAAATAACCCAGAAGTGGTGGTAGCTGCTCATCTACTGTTGTCTTTTCCTGTCAGTCTTTTCAAATCCCCAAATAAAGGTTCCCAGATGGAAGGACGGTCCAGAATAAAAGGGACAATAAGGAATTTTTAAAAAATATTCTGACATCCGTCTTCTCCTAGGTGTATGGGCAGTCTGAGTTCATTTTCACCGACATACACACATGCACATGTACACAAGAAGATCATAACACTTTGAAGCTCTTCCAGTTGATCCAAAGGAAAGGAGTCGGGAGGGAGAGGATGCTAAGCCAGAGGTGGAGGCAGTGCTTAGGCTTGCAGGACAGAAGCGTAAAGTGCTGTCTCAAAAGGGATTCAGGCACAAGGTCAGGCTGCTTCCCCTCATTTTCGAAACGGTGCCAGCCTGCTGATATTCTGCCAGAAGTTTGAAGTTTTGCGTTTGGGCTCTGCCAGCATGAAGACTTGCTGCTGGGGAAGATTTGTAGGCAGAGTAGGGTGTTTCTGGCGCATCAAGAAATCATAGTACGTCCTAGTGATCACTGCTGAGCAAAGAAAAAATATATATTTTATAGTTGTATCTTCTGCTCTGCCTCCTCTGAGAACAGGAGTGTCCCATTCTCAATATGCCTTTTTTTACCCAAATTGCAATCTGATGCTTTAAGCACTGTTCTTAAGCAGCAGGTCGTTACTGTGAATACATGGGAAGAAAGGGAGAGGACTACATCCACTGCAGGTTGTTTCTCAGTTATTTCTCTCAAAACTTTATTTACTAGACTTCTTCAGTCTCACACCTCTAGATGTAGTGGGATTGCAACTCCCATTGAAGTTGCATTTGCTGTGCATTTGGAGAGTGCCAGGAGAGTAATAGCTATTCTAAGATGTGGGCCTAATTATTAGGTTATAAAAGAATCCAAAACACATTAGGATAGGGATGTTAAACTCTATTTCATTGAGGGCCGCATCACGGTTGTATATGACCTCAGGGGGTTGGGGGTGGGGGGTGGCCAGAGTGGGCGTGCCCTGCTCGATGTCACTCATGTCAGGAACCCCTGTGGCAGCCTGAACACTGTGCCAGCGAAAATGGGATCCCGAGCTCCATTTCCAGCTCCAAAGGCATCCTGCAACCCTCTGCTGGTGAAAACGGAGCTCGGGAGGGGCCTCCCGAGCTCTGTTTTCACCAGCAGAAGGTTGCAGAAGGCTATCGCAGCCAAAAACAGAGCTCGGGGGCCCATTTTCACTGGCAGACGCACCGCAGGCCGGTCCCTGTTTCCAAGGTGGCTCCACAGGCCAGATCTAAACCTCCCATGGGCCGGAGCCAGCCCGCGGGTCTTGTGTTTGACATCCCTGCATTAGGATGTCAAATTGAAAAATAGTATTCTTTAAGATGGGCAATTAAATATTTGTCATATCTGAGTTTGGGAAACTAACACGCTTTTAATACAGAATCCAGTTAATGCAGTTTGCAGTGTATCACTGCTACAATTCAAGGGCTACTAATAGTTTTATGCCTATCATGCAATTTAAGCAGCTTGTCCTTGGCCCTGGAAAGGACATGTGAGAAACTTAGTACTTATTGCACGTCTCCTGTTTCTCCAGACAAGTGCCGTCTAGAAAGAAGCAATGGTGAACAATATGCTGGCAATTATATGCAGTTCAGTACAAGGTGAGCGGCACCACATTCCATCTTCACATTTTAACATAGAAAGTCAATAAAATCAAGTTGATGTAAAATCTTTCATGCATTACCATTTTCAATAAAAGACTCAATGCTGTGACTTTGCTGTTCCAACAGGGGACAGCATCTGGCCAACCTTATCTAGGTTTAAAAGTTAGGCAAAGTCAATTTAGTTATTATTTGTCTGGGGGATGTCCAAGAAATACTAGAACTATAACCTCGTCGTGGGGAATTCTGGAAGTTGATCCATACATCTTAAAGTTGTCAAGTTTAAAAAACACTGGCCTAGACTGACATGTTAAAAAGCACATTCTCTAAGAAGGCAGTGGTAAAATGTTTCCTAATTACTGTCATGAAAATTACATGGATATGGCCCTGAGATTACCTGGAATTAAGTTCAACTTGACAAAGATGTTAACCTTTCTGATTCCTGCACCACCAAATAAAGCCAAAATATTCTAAAGTAATTACTGGGATTTTGAATAGATTTTTTTTAACTGCAGCTTCTAATCATAGCCTATTAACTCAGATAATTTTGGGGCATTGAGCTGTGATATTTATTTTAGGAGAGAGGTTAACAAAGAGGGCAGACATATCTCTTGACTTGCCTTTTGGCTTTCCACTCTGATTTTGTTTGCTGGCATTAAGCATAGCTTGTTTCTTCTGCATTTCAGTGATGGAAAAACCTTGAAGATGAAAGAAGAATTAATCCAACTAGGCTTTTCTAGCTATGTCATAGAAACATATGCATTGGAGTGGGGGGAACAGGGATAAGGGGCATATCAAGCAGAAAATCCTAATGCATGCAATAGAAACTATACCAAGCAGTATAACAAATATAGATTAAGGTCTGAGGTGGAAAGTGATAGGAATGGAAACTATGAAACAATGAGACTAATGTTGTTCAGAAAAGAGTCTAGTTTTCAGGAAGGACTTTTTAAGAGGAAGAACTCGATTTGTAAGGCTAAAAATTTGCTGCAGGCAATAGGTCTCCATGGGACATGATAAAGGGATATGCTACTGCAGTCTTCTTCAAACTATTCCAGATATATTGAGCCTATAATCCCTATAATTCCCTGTCACCTAACAATTCACAGGGCTGGCTGGCAATTCTAGGAGTTAAGACCCAACAGACAAAGTACATTAGTTTGGAAGATACTAATTTAGGGAATCCTATGGCTTTCCAGATTTTCCTCATTGTTGGTCATACAAGTAGTACTCAATTTATGATCATAACTGAGCCCAAAATTTTGGTCTTAAACTCTGGCAATTGTAAGTTGAGTCATTATGTGACTTGACTCAATTTTACAACCATTTTTATGATGACCATTAAGTGAATTACCTTGGTTGTTAAGCAAACCATGTGATCACAAATCTGAATTCATTTTTTTTTGCCAAAAAATAGCAAAAAACATCACATGACCTATGATACTGCAGCTATCCATAAATGCCATCCGTTGCCAAGCACACGAAATGCAATCACATGACTACTGAGGTGATATGGCAATCATAACAAGAATGAGTCATAATTAACTTTTTTTTCAGTTTGCCCTAGTCTTTGGTAACTCAGCAGCAAAGTAAGGACTGCTGCTCTCTATCTTTTACTTATGAATACTCTGCAAAGCTAGATTTCTAAGATAAGCACTTCAGTAAGATTAAGAAAAAGTCAAAAATTATATGTGTAGAAATTTTTGCAGCTTTGTGACTCTTGAGAATAGAGAGTCAATAACGAAGTGGGAACATTTTAAGAATTTAATACATAGTTAAACTGTAGGAAACCCAAAGGTACTTTTTCAAGAGGCCACTGGACTTTCTAAGTAATTGTGAAATTGATCTGTCTTATTCTTCCATTCAGAAATTGGAGCTGAACCAGAAATTCCAATGGTCTCTTAAAAAAACACCTTTTTTTAAGGACAACCATGACCTGGATGACTCAGAATTTCCATAGACTAGGTATAGGAAACTTCAATGAAAGACATTCACAGCATAGTGATTCCCAGTGATAGTTCATGGCTATTGCATACCTGTTTCCTGGTCAAGCTGAACCTGCTTCCTTTCATTCTCAAATGCCTTGAGCCAGCGTTGCTTCTGTTCTGGTTTCTTTGCACAGAATAAATGGACTTCTTCAGTGTCCTGGCAACGCAATTTGAATGCATTTTTAATAGTAATATTGAAATCTTTATCCTTTCCATCTTCGGCATCCAGAATCTCCATAAGATCCATGTTGAGCCGACTCTTATAATAGAGGATGTCACGCCGTAGGAGATCCTAAGGGGAAAAAAGCAAGGATATTTTGGAGTTTCTCCAATGCAACAATGGTTAGCCAGAGAACAACAATTTCCCATGTACAGACTAACGGTATAGAGTTTTTTTAACTCCTTATCTGATCTGAAACAAAAATTACTTTCAGGATTTACATTAAATTCCTTTTTTTACACTTTACAGCACTTTATAGAGTCAGCATACTGCCCCCAACAATCTGGGTCTTCATTTTATCGACCTCAGAAGGATGGAAGGATGGGTCAATCTTGAGCTGGTCAGGATCGAACTCCTGCAGTGAGCACAGTTAACCTGCAATACTGCATCCTAACCATTGCGCCAGCACAGCTCATGTCCTTTGAGAATTCTCACTTAGGCTTGTATTTTAATGCTTAACTGGATGGATACATATAATAGTTGGAAATATTTATAGAATTCTTTGTTTTACCATGCATCTGTAGAATTTAAATTCTAAGGAAGAACAAGGGTGGCAATTCTGGTAGATTTAATTTGACAGCATTTTCATCTGCATTTTTTCTCTTATAAATGCTAAATATGTAACTTTCCTGCAGCATTGCAGAATAGTTCACAACAGGCTTTTTCCATTAATGACCTTAGCACAAATGCACAGAAAGCCAGCCTGAAAGAAACTTCAGCCTTATAGGCATTTTGGCAGAGTTCTCTCCCAGATTCTTTCCTTGGTCTATTTAAACAGTGGTGCTTAGTGTAATAAGGTCACCCCCAACACACTGTCATGTTCTTTAAGCAAAATGCTTGAATGCCAAATGTTAAAAAGCAATTGAGCAAAGATGTAATTTCGCTGCCACCAGGAGACAGTGCACGTGGGCAGAGGCAGCAATAGTTCTTAACTTACCTTCTTGCAGCATACAAGTTGGTGATCAAAGAGGAAGAACATTCTTTGATGGCTTTTTGCTTGAGGCTGGGAAATTTTGGTTAACTCCCCAGAGTAGATGAGTTCAGAACTCTTAACAAGTACATCTTCACCCTGTCAGTCAAAACAGAAGGGCACATCACTTTCTTTTCCACAGAAGAGGATAAGGAACATCCAGCAGTTTAGTACAGAAAGTCTCTAGGGTCACAAAATGGCTTATTATTCATCTTCCAACTTTGCACCCTCTGGGTTAGTTTCATTAAGACTAAAAATCAGGGCAACCACATAAAAGCGTTTGCTACTATTCCAAATCAATTTTTCTTCCTTTCTCTCTTGCCCTTTGGAAATACGAAAAGTGTTTGAAACAATGTGTGATGATCTTAGTGTTATTTTATAAGCTATTCTTATTTTTAAGAAGAGTCTGACTTCACTATCAAGTGGCACAGTTAATCTTACATAACTCAATCTATATCAAGTGACTTATCATTGCCAATCTTTGCCAAAATTTCTTAAACATTTTATTATGTAGAAGACAAATGATCTTGCAAACAGAAAATTACTTGGAATTACTAAATATCTACAATTTTAAAAATAAGCCTAAACCATACATGGCTTTTACATCATCTGGTTTATGTAAGTCAGACTGGAATGACTGTTTCATTTAAGACTAGTGAAGCTAATCTTTTGTTGAGATTTTTGGCTGTAAAATGGCCTCCTATTCTATAGTAAGCATTGAAAATAATCTGGTCGGAGTAAAATTTTCTGCTAAGTAACATGCTTTGAGAATAAAGGGATCTCTGATCCAACATAACTAGATGATGCTACTTTGGCAAGTCAGAGAAGAAGGGCTTCCTAGAGCTAAATTTAGACACATACAGAATACAATCTCAAGCTTACTTTAATGAAAATAAGCCTCAGTGAAGTTGAGCACACCCCGAGCAGATTCAGAATTTTGGTATAAATATGTCTTCTATGTCCATGGCAGATATGATTTTATGTATTGAACTCCAATTGACATTATTTCCCAAAATGGTATGATTACCAATTGTACAGTAAATCACTACTTCATTATGGTGTCTAAAAGGTCACAATCCAGCAGAGAGGAGCTCCAAAGCACATGTACAATATATATGTACATTTACTCAAAAGCATTTACTGTGGATCACTTCAGTGCATTTAGCTTTGTGTTAGATTGTGGCCAATATATGACTACCTCAAAAGAAGGTCTTCCCTTTATCCACCCCGGTTTTGTTTTCTCAGTAAGACAGATAGAGGAAAATGCTTCTCCACTTTCTAAGCTTTTGACAGATGACCAGGTATCAGCTTGTGCTGATAACTATTAAGGAAACAGTGACAATTTGTATCACTTAAGGCTCTGAAGTACAGAACATTATAAATAGAAGCAGAGTCTATTTTCAACAAATGCCGTCCATTTGAAAATAACATGGAAGGCATTAATTACAGTCAAAACATTCCTGGGTAACTGTAATTCAGACTAAGAATTAATTTAGCTTAATTGTGGTTTTTATTGCTAAGCATCTGATCCCAAGTAACAGGAATATTTGCAAACTTATAGGGTTATTTAATTTAATAACAAGCAGACAGAAATAGTAGATTAATTTATCAATTAAAATATGTAAAATGTATTAATTTGGGTGAGATAGTATATGACATTCCTTTGTCCAGTAGATGAGTTATGAGTTTATGAAAATTAGCAAGAATAATGCTCCTTGATTTGAAGATGTTTGCATTTTACCTCCCAGTCCTCTATTGAGCTCTGCCACTGAGCAATTTTGTCTATATTTTCCAAACGCCTCTTCCTTTCATTGATGAGCCGTGCTACATTTTTCATGGCATTCAAAGCAGCTTCAACATCTTTAAAATCCCTACAGATGAAAGAGATTCCTTTAGAGATATGAGCAAAAATTGTACAAAAATGTAAAGAACTAGCCTTCCATAAATTGGCAAGGAAATTATGGGTCAAAATGAAATATATCTACCTCTATCTCTCATTTGAGAAAGAGAGAGACAGAGACAGAGACAGTGAGAAAGAGAGTGCAATTAATATGTCATCGCCCCAATTTTAATTTTCTCTCTACTTATTTGAAGAACTTACAACACTGTACTTAACATTTTGATACTGGATTATTATTTTTCTAAACTACAAACCTTTGCAATAGCTATCAGTTATGCTTATTGTTCTTAAATATTTGTTTTCCCAAGTGTTGAAGTAACATTAACCCTCCCACACTCTGTTGATCCTGCAAGGAAATGGATTATTATTTTCCTATCTCTGTTGCAATTTATGCCACTTTCTGATAAAGGCAATGGAAATTGTGGGCAGAATCTCAGGATTTCATAGAAGGAACTTCTGAAACCTGCAGTAAGTATTTGCAATCATTCTTCTGTTACAAAGCAACTAGTTTTTAAAGGCTATGGGGGGGGGGGATGAAATTTGCCCATCAAGGTGAATAATTTGTTAGATCTCTAAGAAAAATACTGCTTAAATTTAATTACAAAGGAATGTTACCCAACAAAAGATGTTAGATAACTAAAACATAATGACATTTTTCTTTTCATCTATTTTTTTTTTATTCCTCACTTCTCTTTACCTATGCTGTGGATTGGTATATTTCAGCAGTTCTGCAAGCTGTAGGGGATACTTGCAAATTTTCTGCACTGGCGTTAGGAGGAAACCATCCAGAGAGATATCAATCATTTTCTGAAGGAGACGGCAGGCTTCAAAGAAATATACGTATTTGTTCACTTTGGTAAGCCGGGAAAGCTCCATGCAAGCATTTGGGTGATTGTTACAGTACTCCGAATAAATCTGGAATTCATTTTGCTGAATTGGAAAGAAAAAATATATTATAAGGAATATATTATTGGAAGGAAAATATATATTATGGAGAACAGGATCCATTTTATTTCTGAAACTAGAATAATCTAGCCTAACACAAAACACAAATTAACGTAGTTTAAAATCTATGAGTGGGATACCACGTAAAATCTTCAACAATAACATCAATACAATTGGACAAAAGCCTTTCTCAATTGGAGTTCCACGAGAGGTTGTGTTTTTTTAAAAAAAAATCATTGTTTTTTTTTATTTCACATGTCACACAATACAAGTACTCACAGTAATAGGAATCTTTACACACCACAACTCAGCTTGCAGTTTATGTTAATGTTCAAGGGTGGGTTTCAAAACCCATCACTACTGGTTCAGTAGGATTTTCTCCAGGGAGGAAAGGTTGAGAAAAGCTGCCTTAGATGGACACTCTCAGAGCTTACTTAGTTGGTTATTTCTTATTCTTGTAGACAAGTGAAAATGATCACTTGGTAGCCAATTTATGAAAACTGTCTGCTAGGAGATAAATTATAGTTCTGCCTCTAAACTAGAAAATCTGCCAATTATGACGCTTAATATTTTTCTTGTTATATCATAAATTAGGTGTAAAATTATATTGACATACTAAATTTAAAAATGAAATTGTGCTAGCACACATTAGCAGGCAGGTTTTTAAAAAAGGTAAAGGTATCCCTTTTGTTTAACCTGCTGGTTATGACTGACTTTAAGGGGCAGTGCTCATCTCTGTTTCCTAAGCCAAAGAGCCAGAATTGTCTGGAGATTTTTCCATGGTCATGTGGCCAGCATGACATCACACCACAGCAAAGAGAGTATGGTGAAATATGGAGTGCTACTATAATCCTGCATGTGGTAACTATTCATCTACTTGCATCTGCATGTTTTGCATTGCTAGATTGACAGGAGCTCACTCCATCTCACAGCATTCAGGTCTTGAAGTGCTGAGCTGCAGACCTTTAATGGTCTAAAACTAAGTGTCTTAATCACTGAGCCACTGTGTCCCACTTAAGAGAGAGAAAGAGGCAAAAATGAGGTATCTTGTAGGTTCAATCAGCTCTATAACCTTGTATACAGAAGGCACTCGAACATTTGTCTACTGTCTACTGTTGACCTCACCCCATTCCTAAGAGGTCTGTAAGGGGCGTGCATAAGAGCACCAGCGTGCCTACCACCTCTGTCCTAATGTTCCCTTTAATTGTATTCATTTTATGTATTCAATTCATATTTATACTTATATATATTATCTAATATGTACTCTACAAAATAAAATAAATAAAAATAAAATAAATAAATTTTACTCTACTACTTAAGACTGAGGCAGACATTTTGTAAATGTACTGCAATTCCCAATAATTTCCCTTGAGTTTAAAGCAGTATTTTTCAAACTTGGAAACTTAAAGATGTATGGACTGCAACACTTAGTATTCAATGATAGGTAAAAATAAGGGAAATGGGTGAATACTCTTTCTCTAGTTCGGGAGTCAGCAACCTGTGGCTCTGAGCCACATGTGACTCTTTCATCCCTCTGCTATGTTTGTCACTGGTCAGCTCCACAATTAATAGGGCTTTCGGTTAGTACAGGTAGAAGAAAAAGGACTCCACACTAGGAGGAGGCTCTATGGTGGGGGAACCAGACTTCCAGTTAGCAGAGGGGAAAAAAAGGACACTGCACTAGGAGGAGACTCTATGGTAGGGGAACCGGACTTCTAGTCAGCTCCAGAATTGAACGGGGTACTTATGGTTAGGACCTTTGTGGCTCTTTGAATGTTTAAGGTTGCCGATCCCTGCTCTAGTTAGTCCTCTTTTTTTTCTGTTGTCAGATTTTAAGCTTTAACATAGGTTTGTTTGTTTGTTTGTTTGTTTGCCAGTCATCTTATCTCAGGGTAACTCAACTTACAAAAATAAAATATAAAAATTGTATAAACTAAAAACATAAAAGTTAATATAAAAAATATTTATTGTTTAAATAAAAACAATAATTTATTACAATTATCTGAATGTCCTTGTCAATATTTTCTTCTTTCAGGCTATAATTGTAAGTATAATTTCCAGGAATAGAGTTCACTGAGCTCAATGAAACTTTGGAATGAGAATTCATAATACATCAACCACTCCATCACAGGTGTGTGGGGGGAGGGGAGATATTAGAATTTTCTGTCCAGAATAGACTTTGCTCAAAATTCTTGGACTGAAGTTCAGATACCTGAAGAGTATGGATGTATTTCACTGTGGGATAGTGTCACCTAACTGCAATTTCCAGAATGCCTTATAAACCTGGCCTTTAGCTTGCTTACTTGCACAAATGTCAACTTACATATTCTAAGAAGCAAGAGCCAACCTCACTTAAGTGTGGGCAATCTTTGTTGAATTTCTTCTCCAAGGCTTTAACAAATTTTTTCTGGCATTTGTAGATATCCTCAATATTCCCAAATATAGTCTTCAACTGCTCTTCTGTGAACATGTCTGCTCGTTTACGGCATTGTTTTATATAGCCCTAGAAAGGATCAAGATTTGTAAGGCAAATCTTGTGAGTCAAAATAATCTGCAGTTTCATTCTTAGTCAGAACACTATATAGATGGAACACCAATATAATGATGCTACAGCAACTTAGCTCTTATTGACATGCAATGAAAAGACTAATTGTTATAAAAACAAACCTGGAATTTCTGCATTCAAAACTCAAAAGACTGATAACTCTACTTTTAAGATATCCAAAATTAGAGACAGACATAACACAAGCCTTACATTAAATGAAACTAAATTATATCTACATATCATACTCAAAAAAACATACTTTACAATTGTAAGAAATGATTCACTGGCATTTTATTCAGTTTGGTTTTCTCAGATTCCTGATAAACTTTTATATAGGATGATGATGAGTCACAAAGAAAATAGCATATTTCAGCAAAAAATTGAACTTATTTCTTCTTCTATTATGAACACTTAACATTAGAACCATCATTAAAAAGGCACAGCAACTGCGTCAACTCAGGAAGTTCAGACTGCCCCCAGGAGCTACTGATACAGTTTTACAGAGGAATTATTGAGTCTGCCATCTGTACTTTTATAACTGCCTGATTTGGTACAGCAATCAAATAGCACAGGTACAGACTCCAATGGATAGTTTAGACTGCAGAAAGAACAATTGTAATCAGCCTGCCTTCCATAGAAAATCTACATATTGTGTGGATCAGGACTGCTGAGAAGGTATCTGCAGACCCCTCACATCCTGGACATAAACTGTTTCAATTCCTCCCCTTGGGATGGCACTACAGGGTATTAGACATAGGGGCAGCTTTTTCCTTTGTGCCAGCACTCTGCTTAATTCTCACAGTGCTGTCTAATGTCTATGTGTATTTACCCATGTAACATGGCTGTAGTATTATTCTTATTATCTTCTTTACTCTCTCTTTTATTGGTATGATGATGATGATGATGATGATGATGATGATGATGATGATGATTGCTTTGCATGCACACTGAGAGCTTCTGAACCAGAAGCTTCCTCATCTGTCTAACCACACTTGGCCAAATAAAGCATTCAATTCAATTCAAAATAGGTCTAAGTGATAGAAATTGTCATATTCTTGTGGTCTCTCAAATAAAGATTCCCTAAGGGATATAGTGCTTAGGAGTTATATATAGAAGAAATAGATTAATAGAGGATGAGAAGGGTTCTGATTGGGTTTTTTTTAATGTCTCAAATGTTTTGGGATGAAGGTGGTGCTGGACATAACCTACCTGAATTTTAGCAAAACTTCTGATAGTTCTATATAACGAGTTCCTTAAAAGGTTGTACAGGCTAGGGCTTAATCATTGGGTGGTTCAGTGGAAAGGAAGTTGGGTCATAGATAGACCCCAGTGTGTGATGTTAATGGGACACTATCTGAACAAAGACCACTCACTAGCCATGTACCACAAGGCTCTGTCCTAGGTCCTGTTCTGTTCAATATATTTGTAAGTGATATAACAGAAGGATTGCCAGGTACGGTTTGTCTTTTTGCTAATGACACAAAGGTGTGTAATAGAATTGACGTTCCTGGAGGTATTCCTAACATGGAAAACTATTTTTCATTGCTTGAAAATTTGTTAGAAAATGTAGAGACTGCAGCTCACTGTTTCTAAATGTAAGACCATGCTCTTGGTAAAAAAGAATCCTCTGGTAGGGTGCTGTATGGATACAGTGTTAGACAGAGCAACAGAAGAAAACGATTTAGATATACTTATAGAGATCACTGCAAAATGTGTAAACATTATGGACAGGCAGCTGTGAAGGCAAACAAAACTCTGGTATGCATCATCAGAGGAAACACCAGCAAGGAAAATGAGGTCTTAATCTTGCTATAAAGGGCTTTAGTTAGACCCCATTTGGAATACTGTGTTCAGTTCTGGAGATCTTATTTAAAAAAAAGATATTGATAAGATTGAGCGAGTCCAGAGATGGGCTACAAAATGGTACAATGTCTGAGGGACAAGAGATATCAGAAAAGATGGAGGAACTGAGCCTGGAGGATAGAAGGGAAAAGGGGAACATGATTGAAATTTTCAAATATATTAAGGGTGTGAATAAGTTTTTTCAATATTAAGCAAAAATTAAGAACACGGGAAGTTCAAAAGTAATGTTAGAAAGAATAGTGGAATAGTGGAAACTTGGAATCTATTTCCAGTGGAAGTAGTGAATTAAATATCAGTAACTGAATTTAAACATGCTTGGGATAAACACGTGTCCATTATCTGACAATAATTAAAAATTAAAATTAAAAAATTAAAATTAAAAAAATAAATACATAGAAAAGAAAAACAAAGGACAAACTCAGTGGATCACTAGGTCTTTTCTGCTGTCAGTTTTCTATGTTTCTAGAGCTTTTTGGAATTCTTTTTATTCTTAAACATGAGCCAATCAACATCTTTAATTAACATACACAAGCAAACAACACATATTACCTATATGCTTCATTACCTCACAGATGTCTTTTAGGTGTTTGATGTAATCTCTTTCTGTGCTTAGAATTTCATTAATTACATTGGTTCTCATTTGATCCTTTGTTGTATGCCCCATTCCATAGCGATGAGCAGCATTTCTTCCATCTTCTTCCCGACCGTCTTCTAACTTCAGAGGATAGTCTTCAATTGGTTCATCCTGGTTTACTCGGAGCTGTATCACATATGCATTATTATCTTAACATTATTTAACTACTGAGAGGGAGGCGGAGTTTGGGCATCCATGAGAAAATATCAAGCCTGTGAGATGTATTCTGTCTAGTGAGAATTTGAAAAGCCTTGGCTCAAGGTATGGACCTAAAAATCCCTAATTAATCTCTGTTCCATCTAATCTAGAAATCCATTTGTCTGTTTTGCTATTATTATATCTATTTCAATAGTAACATCTTTGCTTCCTTTCTAGAACCAAGAAAGTACTCTGACCATTCTTTCTCCAATATCTCTAGTATTGCTGCATTCTATTGTTTTTTCAAGGACAACGAACTCTTTTAAGCATCTTAGAAGGAACATGCACCAGAGTTAGAGGTAACTGTAATGAGCCACAGCCATATCACAGATGTGAAGAAGAGAAAGAAAGAAACTTTTTCTAATAAAGAGATGCAGATCCTATCCTAATAAAGGATATGGTTTCACAAGGAGGGGTTCTATGTTCCAGAACTCAAGGATTGGAGCAGGCTATGCAGGATTCTATGCAGGATTCTTAGAGGAAACAAAAAAAAAAATCTCTATAATTATACACATTTCTGTATAATTGCCAGTCCCAAGCCTGGGAGAATTTGCCCATCATTAGCTTCCATCCAATAAGAATTGTAGTGTTCCACATCATAAATTAAATTTAAAAAATGGCAAAACCTATTGGAAGTTCTGGGAACTGATATCCAGAATATGTTGTGAGAAGAAAATGGTATTTAAAAATTGCATAGTTCAGATTCTCTTATTGTATCCCTGTACTTCAGCCCCTCCTGAATGTCCAGTGTAATATCACAATTTATGATATTAAAGATTAAGTATTTGTTGATGGTGAATTAGGTAATTGGCCAATAGGATCATTGATCAATGTTTTATCTTAGAAAAGAACTTTATCCCCAGCATATAAAGAATCCATTGGAAGTACTTATCTTTACTAATGTGGCTATAGAGCAAATGACAGCATATTACGAGTAACATAAGACAGCTATATGACATATATTCCTCAACTCTGCATCTTCATCCTAAAATAGGTTTTTATTTTATTCATACATCAAGTATTTATAACTTTTCCTCCTCCACTCAAACTAAGTACCATAGAAGGGAACATGAATGACATCATTAACAATCTTGGACTGCATCCCCAGAGATATGGTGTTGAAATCATGGGAAGTGATAGTTCTTCTAAAACCAATGCAATTGCCAACATTTTTCCATCTTTCTGAATAAATATGAGAAATATACAAAACATCCAGTAATAATCCAAAAATAGGTTTATGCAATTAAAAAAGAAAGATCGATAACTACAAATTATTGTTGTATGAAAAATATATTAAAATTAGTAGCCAGCAATATTTAAACCACACAATGATGCATTCAGGTTACCTTCTTTCCCCAGTTCATTGATGAAGGGTTACATGGGTTCTTACCCGTATGAAACTGGCTGGAAACCAGCCTTCATTCTCCATTATCCTGCCCCACCACCATTCTTTGTTAGTAGCATCCATGACTTCAACAACATCGCCAGCTTTGAAACCTAGTTCTTGGTCATCCATAGTGACATGATCCCAGAGTGCTTCTGCATAGACCACACCACCATCACTGATAAGCTGAAATGGAGAACACAAAACATTTTCAGACAGTCATGTTGGAGAGATGAACCAATTTGCTGGGGAGAAAAAGGGCAAAAAGGGGGAGGGGTGTTTTTGCCCTACTACCTATCCACTAGGCTTTAATGGAGATGTTGTCAGTGATCTAAGAAACAACAAAATTGGCTTTGCTGAAATAAGTGCTGTTAAGTTTCTTTTTCCTCTCTTTTCTGTCAAACCAGGAACCTAAAGTTTGTTAATGATTAGAAACGGATTAGCAACTACTTTATTTGTTTATTTAATTGTTTATTTAATTATTTATTTATTTAATTTGTCAAGCATATATATAATGTCAAGCTTGTGGGGGGGCACCATTTGCTTAGTTGTTAAAACTTGCATCCGCTGTGTTCAAACTACTTTTGTTTTTTCTGTTCAGTCATGTCCAGTTATCAGAGACTGCCTGGACAAGTCCCTGCAGTTTTCTTGCCAAGGTTCTTCAGAAGTGATTTGCCACTGCTGCCTTCACAGGGATGAGAAGTGACTGTCACCTAGCTGTACAGCACTAGAATTCACAGCCACACACCTTTAATGATAGCATCTGGTCTCATTCGTAAGATTTCCTCCTCTCCAGCCTCACATATATTACAATTTCATTAATATAGGATCACAGATTCCCCTCCTTGAACAATATTCAGCCTAAAAACCAGAAACAGTCATATCTTTGCATTTAAAATACTAAAATACTAATGGTCATTCTAACAAATAACATAATAACCGCTACACAAACTAAATGCTTGTCAACATCTGGGATTCTCATAATTTCCTGGGGTTATAGAAGCTGAGGAATGCTGGATGGCTGTTCACGTATATTTTGGAGCTTTATGCTGGACTAAAATTAACCCCAAATTCTTGTGTTAAAAGTTTTATCACATTTACATTTTTGTTCAGGTTGAGTGGCCCAGGTGGCAAAGAATAGTTGAATAATCAGTCTTTGTGACTGTCAGTGTGCTGTTGCGAATAACTGAATTAAGAAGGGATGGAAACCCGACTCTCCTAAAGAGATTTGCACTGAATTTCTAATTAAGAGTCTCAGTCCTGTGCATAAACCATAAGTCTATAAGTATAGAAGAGTAAATATTTTTCAATTTTTGGGTCTGTGCTAAACAGACTTAATTCCTGCTCGCATTTCTCCAATCATCAATCAGCTGATATGAAAAGGGAAAATCTAGAAAGTCAGAAATCTGAGTTGTCGTCATATATTCTCTTTCCTGAGAAAAGAAATATTTGAAATTCATATATAATAGGTAAATCAAATTAATCCAAGGAGGATTTTCCTTTCAAAGAAGCTCATATCAATGCAACTCTGATGATGATGATGATGATTACATAGCCTTTCTAAAAATAGCATTTTCTATTTCATTGATCCACATTTGGGGATTCACTACAAAAAGCTCTCTCTCTCCCTCTGTCCCTCCCTCCCTCTCTCTCTCGTTGCACTTGGGTATCCATTCATGCCACAGAGTATTTCAAGAAAAGAATCAATGCTTTAAAAATAATCTCATAAACATATTACATGTTCCTATTGTTTACTATAGTAAAACTATTCAATTTATTATTCTTAAAGCAGTTTGTTTATGTGTTCAATTTATATAGCCACCCGTTTTACATATGTGACTCTGTGCAGCTTACACAATTAAAAAGCAAACACAAACAACTGTCAAAGCTGAATGCAACCACATGTTTATTGGACCCGTGTCCCTCCTGGTTGGTGCTGGCCTCCCGGGAGGTTACACGAGGCTGGCTCCATGAGATCATAAATGCTTCTTTGCGTGAGGGTGCCCTACCGGCCGCCTTGAAGGAGGCGGTGGTGAGGCCCCTCCTCAAGAAGCCCTCCCTGGACCCGGCTATTTTGGCTAATTACCGTCCAGTCTCCAACCTTCCCTTTTTAGCGAAAGTTGTTGAGAGTGTGGTTGCATGGCAGCTCCCTCGGTACCTGGATGAAGCTGTCTATTTAGACCCGCTCCAGTCCGGCTTCAGGCCTGGATACAGCACTGAAACGGCATTGGTCGCATTGGTGGATGATCTCTGGCGGGCCCGGGGTAGGGGTTATTCCTCTATCCTGGTGTTATTAGACCTCTCAGCGGCTTTTGATACCATCGACCATGGTATCATGTTGCGCCGATTGGAGGGACTGGGGGTGGGAGGCACCGTTTTACGGTGGTTCTCCTCCTACCTCTCCGACCGGTCGCAATCTGTGTTGACAGGGGGGCAGCGGTCGACCCCGAGGCGCCTAGTGTGTGGGGTGCCGCAGGGATCGGTCCTCTCGCCCCTCCTGTTCAACATTTATGTAAAGCCGCTGGGTGAGATCATCCGAGGTTTTGGGGTGGAGTTCCATCAGTACGCTGATGATACGCAGCTGTACATTTCCACCCCAGACCACCCCAACGATGCCGTGGAAGTGATGTCCCAGTGCCTTGAAGCCGTGCGGGCCTGGATGGGGAGAAACAGGCTTCGACTCAACCCCTCCAAGACCGAGTGGCTGTGGCTGCCGGCGTCCCGATATAGCCAGCTGACACCATCACTGGTTATTGGGGGCGAATCATTGGCCCCCACGGAAAGGGTGCACAACTTGGGCGTCCTCCTGGACCCACGGCTGTCTTTGGAAGATCACACGACAGCTGTGGCCAGGGGAGCTTTCTATCAGGTTCGCCTGATACGCCAGTTGCGGCCCTTTCTAGATCGGGACTCCCTACGCACAGTCACTCAGGCACTCGTCACCTCTCGCCTGGACTACTGCAATGCTCTCTACATGGGGCTCCCCTTGGGATGCACCCGGAGGCTCCAACTAGTGCAGAATGCGGCCGCGCGGGGGATTATGGGAGCGACGGGACGCTCCCATGTGACACCTCTCCTGCGCGAGCTGCATTGGCTACCTGTGGACTTCCGGGTGCGTTTCAAGGTGTTGGTGACCACCTTTAAAGCGCTCCATGGCTTAGGACCAGGGTACTTACGGGACCGCCTTCTGCCGCCAATAGCCTCCCACCGGCCAGTGCGTTCCCACAGAGAGGGTCTCCTCAGGGTGCCGTCAGCCAGACAATGCCGGCTGGCGACCCCCAGGGGGAGGGCCTTCTCTGTGGCAGCCCCTACCCTCTGGAACGATCTTCCTCCAAAACTGAGAACAATTGCTGACCTCCGGACTTTTCGTCGGGCCCTGAAAACTCATCTCTTTCAGCTTGCTGGTCTAGCCTGACCCCGCTGAATTTTTAAGATCTGTATTATAGGGTTGGGTATTTTAAATATTTAATGGTTAATGGTTTTAATTTTTAGCCAAAGTTATATGCTTTTTTAAAGAAATTGTTTAACTTTTGTGTACTATTTTATTTGGCTGTTCACCGCCCTGAGTCCGCAAGGAGAAGGGCGGTATACAAATCTAAACAAATAAATAAATAAATAAATAAATAAAGCAATTGATATAAAACCATTAAAACAATTGAAAACTATAACCACAAACATGGAGACTGCAATTAGACTCTTATACACAGTACAGCCTTTCTGAGAACTTTCCATTGAATCCAGAAGCAACAGAAGCAATAATAATCCTTATATATATACAGTTCAGTCAAGCTAAGCCATGCCCAGGCTCCGAGCCATCTCCCCTACTCACAACAGATTCTGTTTCTTAGTCACCAAACAGTTCCCATTGGCTGACTCAGCTCATAATTTCTTACATACTGACAATTTTGATCCCCAAGCAAGTCATAAAGGCAAGAAAAGAGCTCCTGTTCACTCCTGGCTCTTGCTTACACTACCACAAAAACTTATTCCAGAAATAAGTTCTGAATATTTAGCTTCAAGCCATGGATTGGTCTGTTCTCTAGCAGCCTTAGGGCATCCATAGAAAATAGCTAACAATTTGTTAAAGCCACAGTTATATTTTGTGAAGATATCCAAGGAAACAGTCCTTTGTTTTTTTTTATTTTTTGCAGGAAGATAAACTAGATTGCTTTTTCTATTGCCAAGGTATCAATTAAATATATCTAGTAGCTAGTATTGTGTGCTCAAAGATAAAACCAATTTTCTTGGCCCTCCCAGCTTTTTTTTGCTATGTCACCCTTGTTGCAATTTGCAACATCAGGGGTCCTGAAATTTTTTCTTTTCTTCTGATCTCCAATAAGACTTCACACTGAGCTCAGAAAGCACTTTAAATGACTCCCTCTGCCTTAGCAGAGTCAAATTAATTTGTCTTTAAAAGACAAAAGATTTTAAGGCAAGGAATCCTTCTTACATCTGCAGATGTGGTATTAGAAAATGAAGAAGAAAAGTGATGGTGCCATTTGTCACAGGATCAGGATCAGGAAACCTGTCAGGTTCCTCAAATCACATGGAAGATGATAAAACAATATGGCTCTTGGATATGGTAGTTTTTGTATTAGCATACAATCAAAATTGTGATATACCTGGAACCCAAAAAAATATAGAAACAAAACTACAGTTCTTTCCATTCCAAGTTGGAAGGGTATTTATTCTAGATCTGGTGCAGTGTTGTGATTGAGTGGTAAAACGTGAAGATGTGAAGTCCCCAATTTTAAGCACAACCATAAAAATTGCCACAAGCATGCCACAATTTCTCAGAGATATAACAACATTGATCTATCTTACAAGGATATGTAATTACCAAGAGCTATTATGTGTACCATTTAGAAAGATTTATGTACCAAAGACATAAGTATTTATTTATAGCCTGAAGTGCTACATTACTGGAAAAGCTGTACCAAGTGGTATTGATGAAGTCTACTGCTAGGTAAAACCAATGTACTTTTTGATTAAGAATCTTGTGTGTATTACTACTGATATTTATGGCCCTTGGAAGCATTGTATCATATGCTGCTGAACCCCTTAGATCAGGGGTGTCAAGCTCACATTGTCAGGGTGGGGTCACATGACATATCGGGACTTTTTCGCCTTCACTAAACCAGGTATGGGCGTGGCCAGCATGTGACACATCTGGCCATGGGCTGTGAGTTTGACAGCCCTGCCTTAGATTCTTCCCAAATGAATATTGAACTAAATCTGGCAACTATTATCCTTCATTTCACCTACTTCCATTATCTTCTCTACCATCACATTTTTTATTTGCAAATATTGCTAACATTAATTCTAGAAATTAATCATATTTAAGGCATGCTGAAGAACTAGGTGTTCTACCAGAGTAAAAAAAAAAAAGTTTACTCACTAAGTTGCCTGAGGTAGGTACTATATAAACAAACCATGGCTGCAGAATTGCAAATAACAGGAAAAGGGAGAAAGCACACATAGAAAGCTAGTAAAATGACAAACACACTAAATCTCTTGTTTCTAAAGAAGCAGTGGGAATTCTAGATAAGAGACTAAGGAGATAAGAAACAAACAGATTTAATCCAGGTGAGATGTAACTATTGTTCACTAGAGATTTTGGAAAATTTGAAACAACAATAGGCTTAAGTATAATTTCCTTAATTAATTGCTATTATTTAAATAAAGTGCTGATTGTGTAATTTAAATACTGATGCTCTAATTTATTGTTCTACATTATTTTGTTTGAGGTTTATGGGAGCCAGAAGCAAATATCTATTCACTAGAATCTCTTCCCTTACTCCAAGAATCATTGCCATTGGAAGTCCTGTGAGTAGTTTCCTTAAAGAGAGAAGAAGGCAAATAGGCCTTCCTCTTTCACCAACCCAGAAACCTTTCTGTTGGATTTTTACCTCTATCCAATGTAGGGACCAATGTCACTGATTGTCCTCTGGCTAGGATTCTAGAAAGTTTTAATGGTTTTTTTTAACCCACCATTTACTTTATTTTTATCACTACTGATCATATTTAAAACCTGCCTCAGTAGGATTTGAATCCTGATAGTAGAATCCTAGTAGCTAATATAAAACAACAATAATAGAGATCAGCTGGTTGAAGAAGACTGTTTAAGACTGATTGCAGTAGATAAATGGATACGGAATAAAATACAACTGTACTCAAATGCTGACCACAATTCTTCTTGTAAAAAGAAAAGGATTTGGACTATTTTTAAGGAGTGAATGCTATTGGTTTTTACAACTGTCATATTTAATTTAGACAACACATTTATACATAGAGGAATTGTTATCCAAATAAGCTTGTATGACATTCAGATAAAGAGACATACCAAGAAGATATAAATTTGGAGCCAAGATAACATAATTTTTCCCCCTTTGAACTGCATCTCAAGCAATTCCCTTCTGTTATTCCAGAAAGGAAAGGAAATCCAAGCTGCCCCATTTCCAGCATTTGCTTTAAATTTTATTTCTGATCCGACAACATACTTTCATATTTTTTCTGAATATAATTCTTCAACATTGCTACTTTAAAAATAGCCCCATGTAGAATACATTACCACTGTCTAGTTTAGAATAGAAATATAACATTTCTAGACGTTTGATACAAAGAAAAAAAATCCCTGGATCTTTTTAGGGGAGAGAGAGATACTACTTTGTGGCTAGGAACTTTTACCTACTAGGTTGCAGAAGGTAACGTCTCTTACTGAATCTTTAAAGTGGAACAAATCTGATTATCATTTTTATGGGAGCCCACTGGCCTAGGATATTGAGAAAGATTCTCAAAAGAATGCAATGGGAAATTCTTCTATACTACTGCCAAAAAATCCCACAACACAAATACAACAGAAAACGTGACTAAGGGAGATGGCTCTTTACTCTGTTATGTTAAGAAAATAAAATGATTGAAGATAGCTTGATGCTGGGTTGTTACAGGGGTGAAATCCAGAAGGTTCTGACAGGTTCTGGAGAACCAGTAGTGGAAATTTTGAGTAGTTCGGAGAACCGGCAAATACTACCTCTGGCTGGCCCCAGAGTGGGGTGAGAATGGAGATTTTGCAATATCCTTCCCCAAGGAGTGGGGAGGGAATGGGAATTTTGCAGTATCCTTTCTCTGCCATGCCCACCAAGCCATTCCCACCAAGCCAACACCATACCCACCAAGCCACGCCCACAGAACCGGTAATAAAAAAAATTGGATTTCACCACGGGTTGTTATTTGCTAGATATGTACCAATCTTTAAAATATTGCCAGGTTAGAAAGAGAAGCAGATTTAGCAGCTTCTATAAACTGAGAGTCTATAAGCCAATAATATGAATCAATATTTCTTTATGAAAGTGGCAGTGCCTGATAATAGCAATGAAAATCTGGTTCCCCCTGCTCTACTATTATATCTCTAGCTAATCACTTCACTACTTCTTGAATAATATAGGCTAAGTCTATCCTTATTCCAGTTTTGGCTAACAGCTGCCTTATAAGCCAGATTTTAGGTGGATGGGTGGGGGAAACTCCTGGCTACCAACATCATCTTGAATAGGTAATTCTCAAAGTGCAATAGTTCGAACTGCAACTTCCATCATTAAGCAATGCAGTTAAATGAGTCATCACATAACCATGCCTAATTTTGCTACTTTTTTGCCAATGTCATTAAGTAAATCCAGCTTTCCACATTGACTTTGCTTGTCAGGCATCAGCTGGGAAGGTTGCAAATGGCAATCATGTGACACTGCAACTCTCATAAATATATGCCAATTACCAAGCACCCAAAGCATGATTATATGACCATGGGGATGTTATGACAATCACCTGGGGACTGATCATAACTGGCCTGTGTCCTTATAACTTTGAGTGGTATTTAATTGAGAACTACATATACCTGCACAGATTTCGTTGAATCTCCAGACTTGTCTCAAGCACAAATAATCAGGAACTAAGTTTAGAAGCACTAAGACTTTGTTCTTATTATCCATACACAAGAATCTAACTTGAACTAATGGTCCAAGATAAGGGTCAAGAGAGGAGCTGGATTTGAGTCTCTTGGCAATCACAAGAGACAGTTTATAATCACAAGAAATTGTACAAATCTAAAAGCTTTGATTTAAATGTACAAATTGCACAAGGTTGGGTCTTCATTACCCAAGCAGGACATTCTAGACAGTTCTCCTTTGAAAGTCATCATGGAACAAAATAGACTATAAATGTGAACAACTTTGTTCCTAAAACAGACTGAATCAAGGATTAATTATGACTCCAAAACGAACATTGAAAATAGTAGAATTTTAATTAGTCAACATTCTATTGATGTCAAGTGGGTAAAATTTCAATTAAAAATATTAATGTAGCAAATTTGAAGTCGTCAGTTTACAACAGTTCATTTAATGACTGTTCAAAGTTACAACAGCACTGAAAAAAGTGAGTTATAACCATTTTTCACAGTTACAACCTTTGTAGCATCCCCGAGATCACGTGATCAAAATTCAGAAACTTGGCAACTGGTTAATACTTATGACCATTGCTGTGTCCCAAGGTCATGTGATCATCTTTTACAACCTTTTCACAAGCAAAGTCAATGGGGAAGCCAGATTCATGTAATAATCGTATTACTAATTTATCAACTGCAGTGATTCACATAACAACTTAGGCAAGAAAAATTGTAAAATGGGGCAAAACTCACTTAACAAATGTTTCACTTAATATAAATTTTGGACTCAATTGTGGTCTCAAGAACTAACTATATTATTTTATAGTTTATCTTCTCTCTATTCAACTCATAGTCTTGCCTGCATTTTAGACATAGATGTTCTACTGTTCTTAAAACAGTTATAGACCACTGACATTTAATGAAAGTAAACTCTACTTTGTGTATACTTCAATATAGTTTTCAGTTTTAATTTAAGGAATAATACATTATAATAAATCTCTATATGAAACCGTAACTAGCATCAGGTTTAGCAGCTCACAATGAATGTTAGATGAAAAGCAATTCTACTGTCAGAATTAAAATTGCTGCCCCAAAGGTGCTTTTTCAAAAGGCAACTGGATTTTTTCCTTGAAGAATTGTCATCCAAGAAGCTTCTTCAGTTCTGACCGAATGGTGGAGTATGGAAGGATTTATATTCCTTGCAGTCATCTGGTAGTTAGAACTCATTCTGAGAGTCAGAGGTTTATCTGGTAACCTGAATAGTGCAAATGGATGTGGAACCTTCTTGGAACTGCTGAAACGACTGTGTTGTTTTGCTTCCACCCTCCACCATTCAGTCAGAACTGAAGAAGCTTATTAGTTGAGAAGCAAAACGTCTTCAAGGAAAAACAAAGTCCAGTTGCCTTTTGAAAAAAACACCTTTGGGAAACAATCACCTGGATGACTGAGAATCCACATAGAGAATTAAAATTGCTATGATTTCTCCAGGGTACAATGTATACATTTAGTATGGGTGAGAACTAAATCATTTTTTTGATATTTTTAAATTTTTTTTAAGAATCGTTTGGCTTTCCCTCTTCATTCCCATCAATCTTGCTGCTCATAATTTTGATAATAAATTGGCCAACTCAGTTGTATTAAATTCTCACGTGTTTAGCCCTTAATGCAGAGAGGAGGGACTTGTTTGTGTATGTATCATTAGTTGAATCAATAACAACAATATGATCATTGGATTCTTACATATTCCCATGTACACTCCATACCATAATACTTGCTAAAGTAGAATCAGATTGTAATCCATTTAATTTCATACAGAGGGCGAAAAACAGATGTGCTGTCAAAAGGAAGAACCCTTTAAAAATAAATTAAGTCATTAGTTTGCCATATCTGGCTATTGCAAAATATTCTGATTCTTTCTAAAACTTACTGTGGTTCTCATTTGTTGATATTTAAAACTGTTAAACTACTCTTCCAAACATGCTGCTCAGGAAAATAAATAATGAACCAAAGTCTATAATTTTGAGAGGTAACATTTTGCTCTCTATTTCACTGTTTCCAGGCCAGTTTCACAAATTATGTAGCGTGCATGGTGAAAACAAAATTTGAGCCAAATAAAAACCAAGTTTTTTAATGTTTGTAATTTTTTTTATCTTCACACAATGTTTAAAGAAACAGATAAATCAATAATTCTAGAAGTTATCCTTGCTAGATATAAGATTCTATTTGCGATTAAACATTTTATGGAAAAATGCAATAATGATTTTAAGAATTTTCAAGCGCTTGTGTGCCTGGTTTGTCTTAATCACTGAATATGGTTATCAATGGAAGCTGTCCAAAAAAGCATTCTGAAGCCTAATTACTCCTCAGGCCTTCATTTCTCAAATTTATCTGGCTTGTTGTCACATACCAACACACACACAATTTTTTTGGATACAAAAAAGAAAGGAATCTGACCGCATCAAATGCTTCATAACTCTAACACTGTTTAGGACAGAGAAATTATAAAGAACAGAAAGGAAATGGCATTTAGCACTGGATTTGAGTTCTTTTAGTCTCAGTGCTGAACTCTTAAGAAAACAGCAGTTTCATTAGCAAATATGGGAACAAACAAGAAGATATAAAGGCTTTTTTTTAATGACTTTAGGCTAGGAAGGGGGTTGTTGAGTTCTGGAGGGTTGAAGAATTTATTCAAAGGCTTGAATTCAAATTTTCCATTTGACATCACTGCAGGATTAATTTGAACTTGAAGTAGTTGTTGAAGAATTAATGGCTTTTGTTGATATAGTCCAAATCGTCTTCCTCATTTTTCTCCTATACACTTATATATCATTGTCTGAATTTCTGAATGGAACTAAGCTGGCAATAAAAATATATCATTAATTTTTTTAATGAATTTTCCCTATTATAGAAGGCTTGTTTCAGCTAACAAGAGGGAAACACTTTTCTGTCCAAAGTTTCCACCAGTCATTTTGTCCATATCCTTCTACACACAAATGCTCTAAAATAATTAAGAGAATGGGATAATCACCAGTGAAGACATACATTCCACAGTGCAGTTGTCAATTGTAAACACAGATTCCTAGTGTACTCTAATGATCCATCATTAATCCATTACAGCTAATTGGGCATTGCTCATATTTCTGCACATATATTCTCAGAGGTCCAATAGTCTCAATTATAAAGCAATCCTGGTTCTAGCAGTTTGATGTTTTCTCACAGCAGTTGCAGACAAAGAGCCATTTTCTTATAATAGTTCATCAATTAAGTGCTCCTTAACAAACGCATCATCGGATAGAGCCAGCCTTTGGGACAATTTAAAGCCCACTCGCCAAAGAGGGGGAGCATCTCTGCATTCAGCAATGTAGGGATACATCCAGAAGTAATTGGTACCTACTCAATTAACCATCTAGCCGCAGTCCTTTTTCCTTTCAAAAGGACAGGCAAGAGGAATAGGGTGATCAGGGAGACAGCACGCTGATGAATAACCGGAGACAGGCGCAGATAGACAGCTATCACAGAAGAGATGCCAAACCAGAATCAGACAAGGAGGAGCTGACCTGATGATCAATCTTGGAAACCCTCATATCCAACTACAGTCCTGCTTCTCAGTAAAATGCCAGAAGAAACATGAGCACCACGTTAATGATGATGAGAAAAAGCAGAATGACAAACACCACCACACGTTGAGTGTCCGGGTTCATATTGCACCGGAGGAATGTGTGAAGAGCACTCCATTGGTGCCTGCTCTGATTAGATCCCTTCGCCATGCTGGCTCTAGAAAAACAGTATTTTAACAGCACTGTCTCTGGAAAGAAAGCCAAGGAAGGGGGGGTGCAAACAATGGAATCATTCTGCAGCTTTCAGAAAGCAAAACTTAATCAATTTCCTGCAACCATCATTATTATCAACTTTCAAGCATAATGCATGCACATGCTGGAACAGTGATCTTCCCTTTCCAAGAAATTCTTATCTTTGTTTTATCTCAGCATATCATCAGCTTTTCATTTTATCTTCCAGAAAAGAGCTGCCTCATTGCATTAGCTGAGTGAAGCTCCTGTAGCAGGAAGCCTCTGTGTGCTGAAACTCAGCAGTGGGACTGGCTTCCCAAAGAGCTTGTCAGCTATTTGCTAAGCACTGTAGCTAGGATACAGGCAATCCTTAGCAACTAGAGAGAGGATGGGCATGAAGCTTTCCAGGAGAGCTGCAGAAATGGATGTGATGAATCATCCTCACAATATATCTACAAACACACGCACATTAGATATACATAATTACGTAGATAGCTGGAAATATATTGCAGCTAAAACAATGAGAAGCCTTTGGTACCTTAAGATGCAATTAATTAAATTTCTATACCACCATCTCACTGATACAACAACTCTGGGCAATTTACAATATAATAAAAAGTTTCAAAATGTTAAAAACAATTAAAATTAGAAAAATTGATTAGAGAAAAAAGTAAAAAAATCAATTTGGTGGGCAGTTTCGAGGTGAGAATCTTCTCTACCCTGTCAGCCACTTCCAACACAGTAGGTCCCTGTGGGGCCCCATGCTAAGCAGCAGAACTCAAGTTTTGGGGCTCTTTCAGAAGGCTATGGGTGTAGGGAAGATCTCACCTCAGATGGGAAAATATTCCAAAAGGCAGGGCCACAGTAGAAAAGGGTCTTGTCCTGGATCCTGCAAAATTATTTGGCCAATGGGATTTGAAGTAGGCTCTTTCCACTGGAATGAGTGAGATGGCTTAGTTCCATCAGGGTGAGATGGTTCCTCTGATACCCGGGACCAATGCCATAAAGGGCATTAAAAATCATGTCCAATTCCATGAATTGGAATTGGAAGCAAACTGGCAGCCATCGTCACATATGCTACCTGAGAGGCTTCCAGAACTGTCCACACAGCTGCATTCTGTACCATAATATGGAATTACAGTATGAATACCCATGAATTACACTTCATTCATTGATTACAATTAGATTTATCTAATTAAGTGAATCAGCTTCTTCAAGAGTTTAACATTACTAAAAAGATTGTGAAGTTTAGAAGATAATTTATGTAAGTAGTTAGGAAATATTTTTTTTCTTACAGAAAATATTTTCTTCTTACAAATCTTCTTTAGAAATTGGCTTATGAAGTTCAGAATTTATGCGCAATTAAAATATTTTGAGAAATAATTAATCACAATAACATCAAAAACATGGCAAAAGAAAAATGCTAGTTTCAGAGAGAATAAATATACCTGGTCCATCCATTCACAATGATCCTGGCAAGGAACATTTGCATGGGTACCAATAATTAATTGAAGGGAACGGAATTGAATACCTAGTCTGAATCTAAGACCTCCTTAATCTGTTGCATACTTTAAGGTTTTAGGGGAGTGCACCAATACCTTAACATAATGCTAGTAATAAATGATCGATGCAAATAAACTGCTTTACTTATTCTGAGAGTGGTATTTTGGTGACCAAATTAAATACTTGTATTTCATTTATAGTTACTTTCTGTATTTCATGTAGTGAATAGTACAAATTACAAAGCCCTCAAGTAAAAATACAGAAATAAAATTAAATATAAAATAATTTATAAAAACATGATTATAAAAAGAAATTACAGATCCAGGAATATTTGAGTCAGATTTCTAAACACTGAATAAATTCAGCAGCCACCTGAGCATAGCTACTGGTTCTCCAAAATTGATCAGAACCTGCTGGATACCACCTCTGATTGTCAGTAAGAAGTAAAACCCACTGAACTTCAGCAAGTCCTTTCTTTTAGTAAATAATCATAAGATCATGCTAGGATGGGTTCACTCTCTGTTTTAATCAAGAGTGAGAAAATTCACAGAGACTTCCTATCTCTTCATAAAAGGAGTCATTTGTGAGAAATCAACCTTAAATGAGACATCAAGTGTTACCTTATCAGAAAAGAAATGTTTGAAAGTTGACAGTGTGATAGAAAAGTCACTGGGTATGAATCAGACTCCAAATAATTACTTTTCTGAAATGTGTTGCATTGTCGCTGAAATCCAAAAGCAGTTTATTCTATTCAGTTTGTTAAGAGAGAAAGAGGATATAAAACCTTTGGTCTTAAGAGTTCTATCACCCCACCCCTAGCTATTGGCCTTCAACTCAAACAGGTTTTTTTTACTTTAATAGAAGAAATATTGGTTTATTATATTAATTTTAATCAAAATTCATATTTATCCTTTCAGTAATCATGTTAGGATGGATAATAATAACCTCAAGTCTATTTAGATTATATTAAAATACCACTCAACCTATACCAATACAAGGATGAATTTATTTCATTTTAGGCATCTAGAGCTATGACAGCTTAAAAGAAAAAGAAAAACCTGAAGAGTTGAAAACTGCTGCAATAAAGATAGAAAAAGCAAGCTGCAATTATATGACATTTGAAATTATTTATAGTGGATTTAAGATCCACTAGCTCTTTATGAGATGCTCTTTTTATCAGGCTGCTGAGAGTGTTCAGTCTCTCATTTAGTTTTGCTCTGCAGGTGGGGAAAAGAGTAGAATAGAAATGAAGGGTTAGGGTTACGGTTACGGTTAACCCTAACTTTTCAGACTTGCCACACCAAGGCCTAAGGTACAATGCTAATGTTGGTATGATGTTGCAAGAGTTTTTTTTAAAAAAACCACAATAGCAAAGATTGGGATAAAGTACTTGAACCATTTCCTAATTTTAAAAAAAATACAACTACAAAGTTCATTGTTCAATGAAATGCCTGGATTTCATTTTTAGAAGAACATAAAGAGACAATTTAATTTAAACATTATTTTATTTCCAATATAGGATAAAAATAAAATATGCCACTCTGCATTGTAAATAGACCTTCCTTCCTCAGGCTCCACTGCAAAGTGCAACTTAAGGTTGGCCATTCAATCAATTCCATTTTGAATTGAAGGTATTAGTCCATGCCTGATATAACCACTCTATACATGCAATATACTTTTAGTAAAAGCTATGTAATAGGATGGGTTGACTCATTACCTAAACATGGAGAAATTAACCGTGAAAATGGGATGAGGATTGAGGAATGCATAAGTGTCTGCTCTCCCAAATGCTTCTCTTCTTTACTTTCCTCATCATATTGAAGATTTTTTTAAAAATAAAATACCAAGACTTGTATGATACGTTTATCGTGTGCTTCTGGTAACTGAGTGATGAATATAAAAGCAGCTCCCTGATGAAAATATACAGTACTCACTTGTCCACTATTAAGATGACCTGTCAAAGTTGTTCTGTGGCCATTGGCAGGAAAAGGGATATTTATTATTTTATTGTGGTTTTAATGTGAATTGCTTTGAACCTCTGTTAAAATTATTATTATTCCTTAATAATGCATAGTGAGGAACAAAAATGGTAGTCTCTATAATTTTTAAAATATACAATAGTCAGGTCCAATGGTGAAAATCAGACTTCAGAGATATAAGTAAGATTTGTTTACTCTATCTCTACCAGCAATACCAAAGTTATGTATTTCATTATCTTTGGAAGAAAAAAATAAACATGATTTCAGATAAATTCTACTGCAGCATTGTAGTCAAGAAATGGAAGGAAGCAAGTATCACAAATTTTAGACATTTGATACTTATTACGGTAGAAACTATTCCATAGGCTAATTCATGGGTACATTAGACAATATTTATTTATTTATTTATTTATTTATTTATTTATTTATTTATTTATTTATTTATTTAATTTCTATACCGCCCTTCTCCCAAAGGACTCAGGGCGGTGAACAGATTAAGATTTCATATACATATAATATATGCAAGGTATTAGGATTAGTGGACCTTTTCTCAAGCTTGGAAAGATTTTATTCAGTATGCTAAAAGTTCAAACTGAATTAAGAGACCTTTGTCAATAGCAATGATTCAGGATTTTGCAGATTAAAAAAAATGATTATTTTGAAGTAAATAGATGTCATGAATCAACATTTATTTTGGCTACAATATATTATTTCTAAGTTAATTGTGTGATGAGTCTGAATACAATGCTTCTATTCTAACCTGTTCATTGTTAGTAATGTGATTTTATATATGTATTATCTAAATAACACAAAAATTATTATTTTAGTAGCTTAGCTTAATATTTTGGTATTATTTATTTGGAGAATCAATATGGTGTAGTGGTTAAAGCATCAGGCTAGAAACCAGGAGACCGAGTTCTAGTCCCACTTTAGACACAAAGTTAGCTGATGACCTTGGGCCAATCACTCTCTCTCAGCCCTAAGAAGGAGGCAATGGCAAACCACTTCCAAAAACCTTGCCAAGAAAACTTCAGACTAGTCCATGCAGCTGTCATGAGTTTAAAAACAAACAAACAAACTAGACTCAATGTTGTCTGTTAATCTGTGTGTGTCTATATTTCTTTAGCAATTTAGTAGGTTGGGTATTTTCTAGAACGTACGTCCTATTTTAGTTTATCTTAATTTGTATAATATTGTATTAAAAATTATTTTACCTTCTACACAACTCTGTAAGTTTTTGAAAATTTGAATACAAATTTAATTAAAAAAATACTGTATTTTCCTGCGTATAAGACTACTTTCTAACACACAAAAATCTTCTCAAAAGTCGGAGGTCGTCTTATACGCCGGGTCTCATTCTCCTGTAACCAGGCAGACCAGCCCATAAGGCTCTGATGAGCCTTAAATGGCTCTGAGGAGGGTCGTCTTATACGCCCAGTCGTCTTATACGCCGGAAAATACGGTATTTATGAGATATATATATAACCAGATAGCAAATGAGATTCTTCTGTGAAGTCAACATGCTTGTTGTCAACCTGGGAGATGTGTCTGTAGAAACTAACCTCATCACTGGACAATCTACATGAATATTAAAAAGCAAAATCCACTGCTATTGGCAGCTGCTCCTGCTAGTTCTGCAAAATAATAAACACCTTCATTAGAAGTAGAGCAGCAGTTAAGGTTTTATTTGTAGAAAATCCTTTGTTACAAATTAATTTTTGATCTTAAAATAACTGCATTTGTCTGAGTGATTATAAATAGTTTCACAGCATACTTTCAATATGCCAACTGCTCAGCACAGACCAGGTTTTCACGGTACAGCTGCCTTGGTAAGTTTATGCAGAAGGCAAGCATTTTCTTTGTATACCAAAGGTTTTTGAATGAATAGACAATGGAAGAAAGAAATAATTCTCCATTCTGTTACTAATTTTACTGAATCAGCTGGGCAGCTTCTTCTTCTTCTTTTCTTTTTTAAATTTTTTAATTCTAAGCTGCTCAGAAGGACAAAATGATAAACTATGGGCTATAAATCAATTTTCCTGAAATACTTAAGACTGTCAATATTTCAAAATGTCCGGTAAAAAACAATCAGCTTATGTCTGATACTATCTCCTCACAAGAACTAACAATGCAAAAATTTGATTTCAGAAAGATAGGTCAGAAGATAGGTGTGCTGGCCCCATCTATTCAGAGAGACCTGGGAGGCAAAAGAGCAGAAAGTTTGCAGGCATTTGCTGGTCAATTGTCTCATGAAGAGCAGTTGCAGAATTGCATCTTACTTTCCTTACTGACAGATTCCTCACTGCTAGGACAATGTCAGAATTGTTTCTGAATGAATTCTATCAAATAGAACTAGATGGCATGTTTTAGCCACTATTGAAAACCAAGCCAAGGGTTTTTGGCTTTAGCACAATATATGCATTCAGCAGCCACTGTGATTTATAAACCATGGATTATGTTAGGACTAAATGTAAACCAGGTCACTATGGCTTGTTCAAAAAAAAAAATACCATGACTAATAGAACTCATAAATCTCCTGTTTATAAAATCAGAAAATCAGAGAAATATAGCTTGTGCTCATAAAATCTCTAGGTAATATCACAAGAATTTCTGTTATTTTCCTTTTATATGAAGCAAGAATGACTTAATGCATCAGCATATAAGATTCACAGGTCTTTTTCTGAAGGTACAATTTAGATTCATTCTAAGGGACAGCTGAGCACTGTAGCACCTTTGTTGAAGTAAATCTTGCATCAGAAAATATCAAAGTATTTAGAACTCTTTACCATGCATCTACTGGATTACTTCATACTCACTATAGACTAGTCAGTTAATTCAAAACAGATTATTAATTGGAATGATCATGATCATGATAATCATGAAACAACCATTTTAAGTCAGCAAAATGCTAAGTTTACTGATTGACTCATATTGTCTTATCCATCCAGGAATAAGGTCATAAACTGAGACTTTTTTTTCAAACTTCTCCCAGAGAGATGAGTCAGATAGACTATAAAATGTCCAGTTTTGAAATGTTATCTGTTACCTACTTTACATGGCAACAATTTGTCTCCTAGTGGTCTTTCACTCCACCCTTCCAAAAAGTTAAAAACAGATCAAATCAAAAATTGTTCATGTCACTTCCACCAATCATGAATATGTTCCTGCAATTCTTCAGAATATAAGGAAGCCATATGTGGCCCTTGACTCCTTTGAACTTAACTTCTTGATCTAAATGGATGATACTTCATTATTAAAAGGACTCCTTTATAATTCTTGACATGGGCCCACTGGCAGGTTTAGGCATTTATTGCTTTATCAATGTGGAACCCTTCTCTCCCGGGAAGTGTTTTAAGCATTGTTACTAAGTATTTTCTTTTTGAAGTGTTAAATGATATGGATGTTTAAATCTGCTATCAATTTCATAAGGATATTGGTTTATACTTTTAAGCTGCAATTTTAAGTCCTGCCATGAAAAGAGATAAATGTGTTATTAGAAAATGCACTTAATATTAAATGTGTTTTATTTGTCTTAATTACTAAGAGCTGCAGTACCTCATTAATAGCAAGTTGTTCTCCTCCACCACCTGGGTGGCCATAACGATGACTTGAACTTCGGAAATCTTCATATAAATCCTCTTCACTCCCAATGTCATCACTGGTTTTCTCTAGTGATCCATCAGCAATTACTAAAATGACAAATACAAACATATGATTAGGAATATTTGTTTAAGAATGTTGGCTAAATCAGGATGAAAGTATTGTGATTAATGCGTTGAAGTCATGAACTATAAATAATCAGTCTATACACATTTAAAGTCTAATTAAATAAACAAACATAGCTATAATTTTAGGGCTATGAAATGCTTTAGATTTGAAGGCAAAAATGTTTCAAAGCATGTGCTCTGTCACAGTAGAATCCAGGAGAAGACACCGTTGTCTTCAGGAGTTGCAGAATCCAGCATGTTTCCCTGTCAATAATTTATAAATAGATATAATAGAACTATTTAACAGAGGTCTGGTGAGGAAAGTGCATTAGCTATTACTCCTTAAAAAAGAATAAAAAATTGGAATCTATTATACCATATTATGCATCTTCTTATAATAAATTAATTTCTTCTAAGGGTACTTCTGCTTCAGCAACATTTCACCCCAATCCCACATATAACAGCTTGAAACCAGACATAATTATATTCCCATCTGCCAATCTCAAAATGCAGAGAATGTTCAACATACTGAACAATCAGTGATAATCTCTCCCCCCACCACCACCACCTTCCCGACCAATAATAGAATACAAAGATCTATTTCTGACTGAAAAAGTATCCTATTATAAAATAAACTGCAACTGAACTTCTCCTTTATCTGTATTTCAGCATATGTGTCAGTGTGCAATCAGGTGATTTGTAAAAAAAAAATATTAAGAAGTTGTTATAGAATAGAAAAATAGAATAACAGAGTTGGAAGGGACCTTGGGGGTCTTCTAATCCAACCCCCTGCTTAGGCAAGAAATCCTACACCACTTCAGACAAATCATTATCTAAGCTCTTCTTAAAAACTTCCAGTGTTGGAGCATTTACAACTTCTGGAGGGATGTTGTTCCACTGATTAATTGTTCTAACTGTCAGGAAATTTCTCCTTACTTCTAAGTTGTTTCTCTCCTTGATTAGTTTCCACCCATTGCTTCTTGTTCTACCCTCAGGTGCATTGGAGAATAATTTGACTCCCTCTTCTTTGAGGTAACCTCTGAGATATCAGAACACTGCTATCATGTCACCCCTAGTCCTTATTTTCATAAGATTAAACATATCCAGTTCCAGCAACTGTTCTTCATATGTTTTATCCTCGAGTCCCCTAATCATCTGTATTGCTTTTCTCTGCACTCTTTCTAGAGTCTCAACATCTTTTTTATATCGTGGCGGCCAAAATTGGATGCAGTAATCCAAGTGTGGTTTTACCAAGGCATTATCAAGTGGTATTAACACTTCACATGATCTTGATTCCCTCTGTTTATGCAGCCTAGAACTGCATTTGCTTTTTTGGCAGCTGTGGCACGCTACTGGTTCATATTTAAGTGATTGTCCACTAAGACTCCCAAGATCCTTCTCACAGTCACCACTATTGAGCAAGGTACCACATATACGGTACCTGTGCATTTTGTCTTTCTTGCCTAAATGTAGAACCCTACTTTTTTCATTTTGTTAGATGCTTGTGAGAGAGATGCATGTTGCAATAATGCATGCATGTTACAATAATGAAAGTTTGTTTGGTGTATTGCACACACATATACATATATATGTATATAGTGTGTATATACATACTATAAAAAATATGAAGAATATTAAGGCACATGAAACTGTATCAGGTTTGGCTCTATCCACTAATCCACCAAGCAATGTTCTCCACCTCAGTGATTTCTGTATGTTTAACACCATTTTGTCAGTTCTTTGCACCCCCAGCTCTGATGAAGAAAAAGTCATTCTAACAAGGTCAGTTACTAAGCCTAGCTATTGAAGCTTTTGAAAAAATAAATGGTTGATGTGGGAGGAATGTCTTTTTAGATCAAAGTATTTCCTTGTGAACTGTTCTCTTTTCCACAGCATGGAATTTTATTGTTTCATCAAATGTTTCATTATTTTTTTCTTTAAAGTGCTGTCTCTGCCTGTTCCATTACTGAGCTCTATAATTTTCAGCTTGAAGACAAATCTCTCCTGCCATTTTTACAGCTTTCTCTCTCTCCCTCTTTTTTGTTGCTCTCCTTGCCCCCCTCTGTTGCTATATGAATTGTACTGAGATGAAAATAAAAAGTTATAGTGTGTGCTAAAATCTATTCCATCTATCCTAAGCCGCCTTGCAACCAAATGTGTGTTTGTCAAGCACATATTTGTTTTCTTGGCTTAACTCCTGTTTAGGGGTCAGCTCCTTCAGTGTTCTAACAATCCTACAAAATGTTATTTTACTCTGGATTAGTTGTTAAAGCTTAGTTAAAGAAAGCTGCAGTGGCAGACTTCAGCCAACTGTTCCAGCAACTGCAAACAACTGCTCAAATACTGAAAGAAAGAAGTAAAAGAAAAAGATTTTCCTTGCAGTAATAGAAACAAGGAAAGAATAGAATAGAATAGAATAGAATAGAATAGAATAGAATAGAATAGAATAGAATAGAATTTTTTATTGGCACAAGGAATTTGTCTTAGGTTTATATGCTCTCAATGTACATAAGGAGAATAAAATACATTCATCAAGAGTAAAAAGATACAAAACTTAGTGATAATCAAGCTTACTAATAAACTATCAAATCGTACTAGGAAACAAATAAAAATATAATTGAAAGATTATAGTAATAAAAAGAATAATAGTAATACAATCTTAGTAAATTATTTGACAGTTGTGGAAATTAGTTGTTAAGCAAAGTGATGGAAGAGAAAAAATGAGAGAGCAGAGAAAGACATTTTATGCTCTAAACATGGAGGCAGGAAAAAAGTTGACAAGGCTTAAGCCATTGCATTCCAATCATATTTTTGTACAATTTATATCCCACCTTTCTGATCAAGGACACTTAAGATGGATCCAATTTTTTTTAAAAAGCATAAAACAATTATGTCATTAAAGTTGCTAAAGCCACTATTAAAATTAAAATAGAAAGACCTGGCTGACTATTTAACTCTTTTTCTAAACAGAAATCCAAAAGAAGTGCTTTACCTAGCTTTGAATCAACACCCACTCCCATGCTTAAAAAAGAATGGATTTCTGAAAATGACAATATTTTTAAGGCAGCCTGCTTATATTAATGCTAAAATAGCTTTATATCAGAAGAGATAATTCCTCTGATAATCATATCCTAAATAATTTAGAACTGTAATACTATAATTGTGTCCAGGGAATAAATAGCAATCAGTGCAAGGTTTTGAGATGGCCATATTTGGGATAATCAGAAACTTAACTGGTTCTTCTTGTATCAGCTGAAGCTTTTGGCTATGCCTTAAAGGTGGCCACACAGAGAACCCATTGTAGTACACCATCTGGAATATAACTGAAGCATCTTTAATTGTTAACAGGTTTAACGCTTCAGGAATGGTTGCAGTACCTGTACTACCAATAGATATATTGTGCAAATGTATTTCTTCCCCTTGGATGTCCTTAGGAATCCAGAAACAGCCAGAGGTAAAGAGTACTTTAAGATACAATTTCCCCAAAGAGCTACTGCAATCAAATGGACTTAAGCAGAAACACTGACACAAAGGGAATGGCAATCCAAGATAAGTAATGTGTTTGACAATAAGTGGTGACAATCAGGCTACTTACATCCATGGATTTTGGAGGAGTTTGTGGTTGTTACTTTAATGGCCTTTTCTATATAATGTTGTAAGTTGCTCAGAATCACCTTGCAGCAAAATGGACTGAGAAATAATTGCGGATGAGCATAGTCCCAGAAGAATGGAAAAGATTAAATACTGTTTCTATCTTCAAAGGAAAAAAAAACATGGGTAACTTCAGGCCAGTCAACTTCTCATCAGTACTGACCAAAACAGTGGAACAAAATGTAATCATTATGTGCTTATTTAGAAACCAATGCCCTGCTTAGTAGGAACTAGCATGGTTTTATCAATAACAAGTCAAACCAAACTAACACAATCTACTTTTTTATATGGTGGCTAGTTCATATGGCACAGTGTACACTGGCTTCACAAAGCTTCAACAAATCTTAATAATATGAAGATATTCATGAGCATTTTGAAGAACTGGAACAATATGATAGAAATTAATTGGATGAATTTCAGCAGAGAAAAGTGCAAAGTCCTATAGATCAGTAAGAAAAATTAAATGCATGAATATCGTATGGCAGGACTCATACTGGGCAGCAATAGGTACACAAGGTGATGACGGTGCAATACATGCACATAAGCAATGCAAACAAACACAACCCAAGTGTGTGTCAACGGAAGTACATAGCATCAAGATCAAGTTAATTCCGTTTCTTTCTATACTGCTTTGGTCAGAACATATTTATAATATTGCACCCAGTTCTGCTATTTAGAAAGAATGATGGCAAACTACAGTGTGTCCAAAGGAGTGCAACCAAAAGAAACGGCACATGGAAGGGAAAAAATACTATGAGGAACTGTTGAGGGTATTGAGAATATTTAGCTTCAAGAAGATAAGATTGTGGAGAGAAATGATAGCTGTTTTCAAGTATCTCCAGAGCTGTTATGAAGAGGATGGAGAAGAACTTTCAGAATTGTAATGCAAAGAATGTTCAGGTTTAATTGCCATGATAAAGTTGTTTTGATGATAATCATAACAGACTGCTCCCAAGGATCTACTTTGGACTTACCCGAATTTTTCGGAGTATAAGACACACGTTTTTCCCCCTAAAAGGGGGAGAAAATTTAGGCGCATCTTATACACTGATGTAGCCCCACCCACCCACTGGCCCCCACCCTTTGGCCTCTGCCTCCCAGCAGTTTACCTCCTTGCAGCAAGCAGCAAGAAGAAACAGCTTGCTTCAGCTTCAGCACAGCCTAATTAGCACAAGTTGATTAGATCAGCTGTTTTGCGTGGGCCTCTGCTGCTTGCTGCAAGGAGGTAAATTGCTGGGAGCAGATTTGTTTTTTCTTGTGCTAATCAAGCTATGCTGAAAACGAAAATGAAAGTAAAGCAGGCTATTTGCTGTTTGCTGCAATGTCGCAAAATTAGGCAGAGGCAGAGAGAGATTACTTTTTCTTCTTTTTCCTCACCAAAAGAAGTAGGTGCAAACAATGGGAAATTTAGGGCAAAAGAAGAGAGTTCAAGATTTTAAAACACAAAAGAAAAAAAGAAGAAAGAAAAAAGTAAAAATAAAAATGGGAAGGGAGAAAAAGAAAAAGAAATGAAAGAGAAAGATGTTATACATATTTAGAATTGAAACATGAATAGTAGTAAGAAATAAATGGGAAATCATGATTGTAAAAATGAAATGAATAATAATTGGAATATTTGTCTTTGTATTTTTGAAATCTAGACACTGATAAGTTTTTCTTTTTTTAATTTTTTTTAGAAATATGAATAAATATAAACTGTAATAATTGAAATACCTTTAATGGTATATGGTGGTAAAAGTAAAAAGGATTAAGTTGTAGCTTGGATAACACCTAGAACATTTTTAAATTTAATTAGGGAAATTGTAATGATTGAAATATTTTTAATTCTATATTGTGATGAAAGTAGAAATGTTTAAATTGTGACTTGAGGATTATATGGGCAAATCCCATATAATCCTCCAAGTTATTTGGGTTATCGGGAGAGTTTAAGATGTGAAAATGAGTAACATAAGGGGAAAGCTCTATTTAGCTAGGGAATTGTAATAATTGAGATACTATTAATTGTATATTGTGTTGAGAGCAGAAATGGTTAAGTTGTGGTTTGGAGGAATATATGGGGAAAATTATTTGGTTTATTATAATTGGTAAATATAATTAATTGATTTATAAGAAATTAGATTGCACAGAAATAATTGAATATTCATGTTCATATTGATTAATATACAAAAAAGATAGTTATATAACTAATTGATTTAAATTAAAATGTTGAATTTGTATTAAACAATTGTAATATTACATAATTAACCAATGTAAGGATGGATATAAAAATAGATGACAATGGGAAGGGGTAAATATAGAAGAGAAGAGAAAAATTGAATTTGATTAAGATTAGAGATGAGGATGAAGGATAATATTGGTTTTTTAAAAAATAGATGAGGAGTAAATATGGCAAAAAAGAAATATAAAAATTGTAAATTTAATTGAAATGACTAAACACTGTTTAAATTTGTGAACCGGCCAAATACTCTGTTCAAAGAAAATACATTGTATGTTTGTATGTGTGTTTGTCTAAAAAATGAAAAAAACTTTTTATAAAAAAAAAACAAAAAAGGTAGGTGCGTCTTATACTCCAGTGTGTCTTATACTCTGAAAAATACGGTAAATACAGGCATTATTCATTCTATTTCTATTTTACACTGTATGCATAAGTCAGTACAGTTGATGTTGGAGAAGAAATCTATGTAATTTCACAGTTTTATCAGGAATACATTAGTTTCTGTGGGAGAAAGAAACTAATGTATTCTCTGTGACTTGATCTTCCTAGAGATACATTGAAGAAAAGCCTTCAACACAGAAATCAGACAAGCTAATAATGATCAGAGTCTCATAAAAATTCTCCAGGGTCACTCTAAATGTCAAGGTATCTGATCGATTGCTTCTTTATGCATTTTGAAACATTTCTAGATATACAAAATTAGAAAGATCAAAGGTTATCTCCAGTTTTATCAGCAGTGGTGAAATCCTCCAAGGTTTGCCACCGGTTTGCTGAATGTGCATGTGTGGTGCGTGCCAAACGCGCACTTCGCACCGAAAAAGGAGGCTTAAGAAGGTAAGTAGAATAGCAAGGGGGGGGGGAAAGCTGTGCCGCAAGATTTAGATTCACTAAAAAGCAGGATTTCCTGCTTTCTAGCAAATATAAATCAGACGAATCAGTATTTCTGCATTTTTTTACTATCAGTTCTCCCAGATTGGTAACTTTTATTACTACCAGTTCTCCCGAATTGGTACGAACCAAGGGTTAGCATTTAACCCTTGATTATCAGCCTTGAAGGCAAATAGCAACTAAAATAGGAGGCCATTTCTAGCAGGGACCAGATTCCCCCTGTACTTTCTCTGTTTATCCTCTTAGACTATATTATACATAGCTATATACACACAATTAGGTTAATGGTGATTTCTAACTCTTTTTTTTCCTCTTTCACAAACCCATAATGTCCTTTTTCTCTGGACTGATTGTACGCAATAGCTAAGGAGGTTTCTTCTTAGAGTAGAGATATTTGGATACTGAGAACTATCTGAGGTGTTAAACCATATCTCCATCAGGGATTAAAAATAATTTCATCATAGAATAAAACTTACTAAGAACAAATAAATAATGATGCTTTGCATTTACTAAACACTAAGTTGAATGAATGAAGTCTGGCTGCAATTTGTTCCTCCTCAGAAAAGGAATACACTCGTGTAATCTGAATAACAGAAGTTCACCTGTTGTATGTTTAATAACCTCCGTAGCATTGTCTCATCTAAGTCTAGTGTCCTACTGATATTACTAATCATATTCAAGTTCTCCCATAGTTTGGTTGTCTGTACACAAACTCTCCTAGGTGTTTTAAAAGCATTTCTTCCTGATCTTTTTTATTCTACGGTTTATTTAGTACAGAGGTAAATGTTTTATGAATTTTTTATCTGCATACATGATAACAAAAATACAATGAGAACATGTATGTCTCTGTAACAAATTGTCATTTATACAACTGGGAAGTATTTGCACCTACAACATTATTTACTAACATATGTTGGAGGGAAGCAAAAAAAAAAAAGAAGCTAAGACATAGGATGTGAAAGCCCAACATATGTCCTATCAGTTGATGAATGAAAAAATAGTATTTATATTATGATAGTACAGTTCTCTAGAACAAGCAACAGGATGTGGCACAGACTGCACATTGTACTGACAATGTTCATTGGAATAAATAGCATAAAAATCACACAAAATGGGATACTTGTAATGAAAACAAGACAGCAAAGAAGCATAGATTTAAGACTTACGATCTGTCTACTTCCTTTGCCCAGCAGGGTGTTCTATCATTAAAAAAGAGAAAATTTAAGGCTTTTTTTCTTCATTATTTTCACAGTGTCTGATTCTCTTTCCTGCAGAAACGCTGATGGCAATTATTGAAGTGTACTAACAATTCTTCACAATTCTTCACTTGTTATTCTTCATTTTAAAAAATAAAGTCACAGCTATTTAGAACAGCAAGTATTGCTTTAGGCTAAAGCTCTTAGCCAAGTGCAATTTGTCAGCCAATGTATTTTGAACATTGTAAATTTTCATCAGTATTGGTTTTTCTTTTAGATGTATATGACCACTACATTTCTCAAAACAATTCTGGGTAGCAAAGTGTGTGTGTGTGTGTGTGTGTGTGTGTGTGTGTGTGTGTGAAAACCCCTATATGTGTATAACCACTGAAGTATAAAACATACAATCCAATAAATGGCAGCTGAAAATTTTTTTAAAAATCAAAAAATAGTATCAAACCAACAGAAGTTCACTAAAAAGCCTATAGTAATTTATAAATTTAAAAAAAAAACTCTTTGAGGATATTATTCCAATGGTCACACACTGCATGAGTTCAGTGTTGGGTTGCTACCGGTTCACCCTGGATTGGGCAAACTGGTAGCGGTGGTGATGGGAGGATCTGCCACCCCCCCCCCAGACACTTCTGCGCATGTGCAGAACTGTTGCGCACAATCACCCATGAAGCTACGGGTTTTGAAACCCGCCCCTGCATGAGTTCTCAAATAGATCCATACAAATCAGTCAAGGAAAAGAAGCACAATTGTAGTTTCTCAAAAGTTGTACTTGCAAAATCCTAACAATGCAAAACAGTGATAATTTGAAAAGATGTAGTGCTTTTCTACTTTACATATAATAAAAGTAAAATAACTCAAAATCAATGAAATGACAGAACTGTATACAAAATGAACAGCTGACCAGTAAGAAGGAAAAAACACGTTTGGGGGAAAATATTAACAGGAAACTTGTTCATTCCTCAGAACCTTTTATAAAGAAGCCCTGCACTCATATGAAATAGGAACATAAACAAAATCAAAGGATATGAAACCCTTTTTTTAGAATGTTGATCATAGTGACACCATTCACAGACAACTATATTAGTAAATCAGTTTCCCATAACCGGATACTCTTCAGATGGGCTGAAATTAGAAATCAGACTTCTGAACCAGCCCCAAACTACAAAACACTGCAGTACGCAGTTGCCTTGATAGCATGTTGAAAGAACTACCAATACCATCAAAACAGGCCAGGGGTAAAATTCACTTACCTTCCCTACCGGTTTGCCAATGTGCGCATGCTGTCACCTGCGCATGCGCAGAGGCTTAAAATGGCGCAAAAAAGCGACATGACATCCGCACGAGTGGGCGGAGCCTCCCGCAGCCGCCACTACCAGTTCTCCTGAGCCGGATAGAACAGGATGAATTTCACCCCTGCATCAAAAAGTGAAACTACTTTATTTCTTCCCTTCAGTGTGCCAGGCATTACCTATGTTTATTTTTGGTTTGATTTCTTTGTACACGTCTTTGAATAGCATTAATAATCCAAGAAGTATGTCACTTTTACTCATCTATCAAAGGCCCACTCATCTCCTGGGCAAAGATGCTGTCAGTTCTTATTGTGTTGAAGCTAGTGACACCAAGAGAAAATGCTAGCTGCTGTTTTTGTTTATTAAAGTTCAGAAGTTCCTAAGGGGAAGTAAACAGCAATGTCTTCTTTCTCAGAGCATAAAGATCCTTAAAATAACCCTTAATACCCAAAGGAAACCCAGTGTGTTATCTATTCCCTTTTGCTCTCATTCCACTTGAAAGGAGACATAAGTAAATTTACCACTCAACATTTTTCATCCTAAAATACTTTTTTTTAAAAAGTGACAATGATGATAACGATAACAATAATAATAATACATAACACCCCAAACTTAACCACTGTCAATAGGAAAGACAAAAAAGATAGCGAATGTGGCAAATGTCACTATGCAACAAACTATAATAATGGTCATTGTTACCCAACTACTAAATAGTACAGGTAGACTTTGCTACCTGTACTACAAGCCAGGTAGCACAGTCTTCACACTGGCATCAAACCAATGTTGTGAAATATTAGTAAAACTGTATTACTCATGTATTACTGTAAGATTGATGAAAAGTACCCAATTAGTCCATTTGCAGCAGAAAAAACAACCTTAAAAAGTAAAAATATCTATTGTGTGATATGATAAAAACAGTATTTTATGCCATATTAAACAGGTATCCTAAAGACTGTCTGTTTGTAATAGCACTTCTATTATGACAGCTAGTGAACTGTCGTAGATTGGCTGAAACTTGACAAAAGTCTTGCTATTCTAATGTCTTTGGAAATGGGACATAGAAAAATAGAGACGACACCAAAAAAAGGTTCCTAGGTATCATGCATTCGCATGGAGGGGAAAAAATTCAAATATTTTTTTCTGCTAATTGTAAATATCTGACAATTAGAAGATGAAACTACAAAAAGAAAGAAATGACTATGTAGATTCAAGAATACTAACTTGAAAAATTCCTCCTGGTTTGTTTTTTTTAAGTATCTGATTAGGTAAAATTAGCTAAATTTAGCTTAGCTAAAATTAAGACTGTTGGTCCAGTAACCACCTGCCCATTATCAGATGGCCTGTGGAACCTAGAGTGGGATGGAGCCCATCAAGCTGCTCATTTGACTATAGGTGGTCATCAGGGGGTTGGGGGGTTATTCTTTTTTTATACTGGGTTTTTACTGTTTTTAAGCCTCCCAGTGTCACTGTGAGTGAGTGGGTGGCCATATAAATCTTTCAGATAAATAAATAAATAGGAAGTGGTGGAAGATACACAAAGTTAGGTTTTGGTTAGGTTTTAGAAAGTGCAGTTATGCAGGAAACAGCAGCACTTTCCCAGCTGATTTCTGTTGCTGTTATTAAAATTATAACATTAACAGATGTCATCAAAGGTCTCTCATGTTGCATCTGTTTCCAGAAAACTAATGAATTTCTAAACAAAAACAAAAACAAACATAAGAGTCCAATACATGATGTTTAACTGTTTTCAGCAGTTGTCGACCCTAAGGAAACTCAGTTGTTCTGTCAAAACATCTCAAATAAAATTTCAATCTATCATCATTCTTTCATGTTACTTTAGGAGGAAGAGAACAGAAATTAAGACTGGGGCTTTAAAATATTATTGTTTTTATTTCAAACTGGCTATCTACTGTATATCTTGGAAATATTGGAGCATAAAGTGTTTCTAAAATCTAAGTCTGAGCAATTTGCAGACTGATTTTTGAATTCATCTGAAAAGACATCTCTCTGCACTCATGGATGATCTGGCCTACAATTAAGTAGGTTACTCTCTGTTCCATATATTTTTGCATGGAAGAAGCACTACAAATGATGTCTGTGGAGATTTTCAGTCATCCAGGTCTATTTATGGGAGTTCTGCCTGGAATCCCCATGCCTGAAATACATAAAATGCTGGGACAGCAAAACTTTCTGTGATCTAATCCAAAGATGCTCAAGGGGAAAAATAAAACTAATTTCTCTCTGAATATGTTCATCGTTATGCCCAGAAATATCAGACAGGATGCCTCAGTATATTAAGATTCCCTGATGATAAAATGCCTTTTTTAAAAAAGAGGCTTTGCTATTGGGTAATATATCATTTTTAAATAATCTCACGGAAATTGATGGGGATCTTTGATCTCTTCACCTCATATTGTAAGCAGTGACTTGCTATAGTAACCTGTTTTCTTCCTCAAAGCCATAGTTATGGAAGGCCATAACTATGGCCTTGCCATAGAAAAGTATTAGAAAAGTATTAGATGAGGAAGATACAACTTGTCTTTTCTTTCTAATCTCTGATATTCTATTAAAAATCTCCAGGAGCATTTTTTACTGAATCGTATCCATGCAGATAACATATTCTCAATAAATACATTTGTCACCACTGACCTTAATCATCTGCCCAAATTGCTTTTCTTCCTGAAGTGTCTAAGAATAAAAATTATTAGTTGGCCTTATCCTTTCATTAGGCACAACTCTTAACACTACTTACCTGTTTCTATTAAAGCCATCTTTTGGGAGGACTCTCATTTGCTTTTTTAAAATTGTGTAAATCCATACTAGAACTACCACACTGCATACTTTTGCCCTTCTCTTTCCATTTCTAAAGTAACCTGATGCTCAGGTTCAACTCTCATTATCCCCAACCATCTGGGGGAAACTGGATTGCTAGAACACCGCTTTGGTGAGTAAGGCTGCAGACTTAACCACATTTATTCCTCACTGATCTAAAAGGCCTTCTTTATGATGAAGATTAAGTTGAGGGGTCCTTGATGCTCTCTGAGTGTTATTGTTTTCTTGCAGATGTTTCATTACCCGAACAAAGTAACTTCATCAGCATTGATGATGTTACCTAGTTTGGTAATGAAACATCTGCAAGAAAACCACCCCACTCTGAGAGCACCAAGGACCCCTCATTGCAGTCCTAAACTACAAATATTCTTCTTTATGGAAGATTAAGTTGTATTAGACTGAGTGGAATAAGCATCCACCTTGCTTATTGAACATTGCTGAACAAGTAGAATTTCTGTAGTACATAATTCACTGAACAATTAAGCAGCTGAAAGGAATTTCTTTTAACAAAGTGCACATAAAAAGTTCATTATCGCATCTAAGAAATGGAATCTAAATGTCAGATGGGTGGGGGTGGGATGTAGAGTGATTTGTTTCGGGCAATGATTTTACACTGTGTGTTAAGTGTTCATGAAGGATATGCCATTCCTGGAATGCAGGGATGTAGGGCTTTTTTAAAAAAAAAATCCACACAACATATTGATTTAATAGTCATGAGGCACCTCACCTTCATTAGAATGCAGGTTCTTAAACAGCAAGAACAGAAAGGCAGACATATTAGTACAGCAAGAATTACAATCTTGCTAAAAGACTGACTTTTTTTCAGCAGCAGTTTTAGAAAGCCTTTAGATTGGAGAAAAGAAAAGTTTCAGCTGACAAAATTAATTGGAGCTAGCAGAACAAAAGGCATAACTGAATTGTACCTATGATAGAAGTTTTAAAAAATCAGCAAGTTCTGCTACAATAAGGTGACCTGGATTTATGGATAAAAAAACTAAAATTTCTTTTGAGTTGAATCAACTCCTTGTGACTTTATAATTCATCCATGTTGTTTCCTTGGTAACAATAAGAAAGTGATTTGTCAATGTCTTCTGTAATCTTTTTTTTCAATTTCTTAATCTACCCCACCAGGTACAACTTTGAAGAATAACTAGTCATTTAGATATTGAAACTAACATGACCCTGTATTCTGATATTAAGGAAGAATAGCTAATCTATTTCATTACAACTATGAAATGCTGATCAACTAAGAAAAATCAGTATGAAATGAATGAAGGCAAACATAGATGTCCCAGGATAACGTTGCAGGATTTCAGTCTGGGTCAATCGCCGGGACTAGAGGTTTAGTCTTCGGAGCTTTGACACATTCTGGTGAGAGAGCAGTTCCCTGAGTGTGAGCTCCACTACAAGTCTAAAAGCTCAAAAGGCTAAACCTCTAATCCCAGTGACTCTCCCAGTGACTGTCCCAGATTGGATCCCACATCAGTATGAAATGTTAACAAATTATGTTGGATTACTGTTGTACACTGGAGAGTTTTGCTATATAAATGAAAAAGAAGAGCAGTTTAAAGCATGTTTTAATTCTCTAACTTAAATGATTTTCAGTCACCATGTGCTCTTGTTTCATAAATGCATATCTTGCATTTTTATTTATAATGGAATTACTGATTTTATACAACTATGCATAAATACAGAGTGGATGATTAGGAGACACTATATCACCCATTAATGTCCATAATGTTTAATATGTATGCCAATTCTACATGTAATTTTTCAGACGTTATTTAAAGATAATATCCCGCAGGAGTCATAACTTAATAGAACCATATCCAATATTAGAAAATAGGAATTCTGTTCATGCAATTGAAATAGCTGCATTAAACTCACAAAATTTGCTCTAATGGTCCCCTGCAGATAACAAAGATACATACATACATACTACACTATTCCCTTTCAAGATGAGCATGTTAAACAACATACAAAAATGATCAATAAACGAATAAATTGGAGGCAATAGGTAAAAGGAAAGAAAAAGAAATCTAACACTAGTTTACATCAATACCATTATACTCTTCCAATTATTTCTGCTGTTGCATATCATTCTTGCTCATATCTTGTCCATCATATACTGCCTTTTATTCTTTAGTGGGTTTTTTTTACTCTTTCTTATGATCTCATCAACTGTATCCAGAAACAACTTTTTTGGTGGATAAATAAATTACATCCATTTAACCAGTTACAAATCAATTTTTGACAGCTTTTATTACTTTTCTTCAATTGTTCATGGACTCTAATATTTATGGCATTCATTTAAATTCCAAATTTACAAAAACATAGAGGTAGTCCTTAACTTTCAACAGTTCATTCAATGACCTTTTGAAGTTGCAATGGCACCAACAAAAAGTGACTTATGACCGTTTTTTCACATTTATGACCATTGCAGCATCTCCATGGTTAGGTGATGAAAATTCAGACCCTTGGCAATTAACTCATATTTATGATGGTTGCAGTGTTATGGGGTTGAGTGATAATCTTGTGTGACTTTCTGACTAGCAAAGTCTGTTAAGGATATTGTTGTTGTGTAACAACTAGCAGAGTAAAGTGCACAGAGAAACGTTGCTGAGAGCACTGAGATAGAGATACATACAAACTGGTGTTATCAAAAGTTTTCTTTATAATGGAAAATAAACAATCTCGTAGTCTTCTAAACAGTCCAAGTCTTTACCGGTTAACTCCAAACAAACTCTTACCAAACAAACAGTAGTTGGTTCACAAACCCCGGATGGTAGCAGATCCACCCACACACGCACGCGATGGCAGCTTATCATCCCCCTGAATACCTTACAGTACCTTGCTTAAATACATTGTTAAATTACAAGCATGACTCAGCCTTACAGCATGATGCAGCATTAAAACTTAAAGTCACAGAACACATATATTGCCTGGACAACTGTTAGGCCCAAATCATATCCTAACAAAGTCAATGGAAAAACCAGATTCAATTAACAATGATGTTACTAATTTAACAACTGAAGTGATTCACTTAACAACTGCAGCAAGAAAGTTCATAAAATGGTGCAAAATTCACTTAACTGCCTCACTTAGCAACAGAAATTTTGAGCTCAATTGTAATTGTAAGTCGAGGACTACATGTACTATAATTCCCATACAAATGTGCAATGTGAGAGTCCTCCTAGACTCACAACTCGTGTTTGATGAGCAAGTGGCAGACATGGCTAAGAGGGCCTTTGCACAGCTTCATTGTATGCATACATTGCACCTGTTTCTGGATTGGCAGACCGTGCTCACAGTCATTAATGTCTTAGTCACGACCAGATTAGACTACCATAACGTGCTCTACATAAGGCTGCCCTTGAAGAATATCCAGAAGCTTCATTTGATACATAATGCAGTAACACAGAAAGTTATGTGCATTCCAGGGTGGGTTCTAAAATTTTTTACTACCGGTTCTGTGGGCGTGGCTTATTTTGTGGGCGTAGCTTGGAGGTCATGTGACTGGGTGGGCATGGCTAGCTGGTCATGTGACCGGATGGCCATGGCTATGTGTATAGGGACTACTCAGAAGGCTGAAAAAAGTCATTTCTGACAAGTCCTCGCACTTATGACTGGTCCGCACACTTACGACCATCCTCACATTTATGCCATGCAGCATTCTTAACAACCATGTCACTCATTTCACAACTGCTCCTCTTCACCATGGTGATAAGATAGAGCAAAAAACATAAAATGTGAGGACAGTCGTAAGTTTGAGGACTGGTCAAAAGTGCGAGGACCAGTCAAAAATAACTTTTTCAGCCCTCTGAGTAGTCCATATGCACAAAAGGACTACCCAGAGGGCTGAAAAAAGTGATTTCTGACAGGTCTTCATACTTTTGACCAGTCTTCGCACTTATGACTGATCATCATTTATGCCCATTGCAGCATTCTTAACAACGGTGTCACTCATTTCACAACTGCTTCTCTTCACTATGGTGACAAGATAGGGCAAAAATGTAAAATGTGAGAACAGTTGTAAATTCGAGGACTGGTCAAAAGCGCAAGTACCAGTCAAAAATAACTTTTTCAGCCCTCTGAGTAGTCCATATGCATAAAAGGATACAGCAATAGAGAGGGATAAAGGAAGGGAAAGGAAATTAGAGTAGGGGTGAGGGTAAGAGAGGGAGGAAGAGAGGAGGAGAAGGAGAAAGGAAGAGGAAGTAGGGAGGAGAAGAAGAAGGGGGGAAGAGAAAGTAAGAAGGAAAGAAAAGAGAGAAGTGGTAGGTTTGAGGAGAAAGATTGATGTACAATAAAAAAGATGAAAGGGAAGAAAGCCAACCCCAAACAAATATAAAGATATTAAGATAAAGAATGAATTGTTAAACTTTAAAGAATAAAAGAGAACAAATATGAATAAATAGCAATAATTAGAAACACACATACAAACATACAATGTGTTTTCTTTGAACAGAGTATTTGGCCGGTTCACAAATTTAAACAGTGTTTAGTCATTTCAATTAAATTTACAATTTCTATACTTCTTTTTTGCCATATTTATTCCTCATCTGTTTTTTTTTAAAACCAATATTATCCTTCATCCTCATCTCTAATCTTAATCAAATTCAATTTTTCTCTTCTATATTGTACCCCTTCCCATTGTCATCTATTTTTATATCCATCCTCACATTGGTTAATTATGTAATGTTACAATTGTTTAATACAAACATTTTAATAATTCAACATTTTAATATAAATCAATTAGTTATATAACTATCTTTTTTATATATCAATCAATATGAACATGAATATTACAATTATTTCCAACAAATCAATTATATTTACCAATAATAATAAACCAAATAATTTTCCCCATATATTCCTCCAAACCACAACTTAACCATTTCTGCTTTCAACATAATATACAATTAATAGTATTATTACAATTCCCTAGTTAAATAGAGCTTTCCCCTTATGTTACTCTTTTTCACATCTTAAACTCTCCCAATAACCCAAATAGTTTTGCCCATATAAAACTCCAAGTCACAATTTAATCATTTCTACTTTCATCACAATATAGACTTAAAAATATTTCAATCGTTATCCAAGCTACAACTTAATCCTTTTTACTTTCACCACATATACCATTAAAGATATTTCAATTATTACAGTTTATACTTATTCATATTTCTAAAAAAAATTAAAAAAAGAAAAACTTATCCGTGTCCAGATTTCAAAAATACAAAGACAAATGTTCCAATTATTATTCATTTCATTTTTATAATCATGATTTCCCATTTATTTCTTACTACTATTCATATTTCAATTCTAAATATGTATAACACCTTTCTCTTTCATTTCTTTTTCTTTTTCTCCCTTCCCATTTTTATTGTTGCCTTTTTCTTTCTTCTTTTTTTCTTTTGTGTTTTAAAATCTTGAACTCTCCTCTTTTGCCCTAAATTTCCCATTGTTTGCAGTTTTGCACCTACCTTTTCTGGTGAGAAAAAAGAAAAAGCAATCTCTCTCTGCCTCATTTTGTCACGTTGCAGCAAACTTTACTTTCAGTTTCGCTTTTAAGCATAGCTAGGGGGGAAAAAACTGCTCCAGCTCTCTTTGCAGCTACAGAGCCCTGAGCAAAACAGCTGACAGCAGATCAGCTGAGAGTCAGGACACCGATCTAATCAACTTGTGGTAATTAAGCTGAAGCTGAAAGGGGCTTCTAATAATTTTTTCTATTTTTGCAGGCACCGGTCTACTCATTTGTTTTCTTTTAACACTGATCAGCTGTAGGGTGGCCCTTTGAAGCCCCCCTGCAAGAGTTTAAACAGTTTTTTTCCCTCTAGCCATCAGCTGGGACTCAGGAGGCAGCAATAGATTGGGAGTGGGCGGGGTAAGCGAACGGCGACCGGGCCGGGAACCGGTTCGGGGGCATGGCCAGCCAATCTTATTACCGGTTCTCCAAACTATTAAATTTTTTTACTACCAGTTCTTGCGATCCGGTGCGAACCGGGAGCAACCCATCTCTGGTGTATTCCTATAACAGTGCATGTATACCTCTATGCCAGGGGTATCAAACCAGGGGTGAAATGTAAAATTTGTTACTACTGGTTCTGTGGGCATGGCTTATGGGGGGGGGGGGGGTTGACTGGGTGGGTGTGGCCAACTTTTTTTTTTCTAATGCTTTGAAAAGCTTCTGCTGATCAAGCAACTCAGCTGGGATCGTCAGAGAGGCTTTTTAAAAAATACCTCTCTGCCGATCAGGCAACTCAGCTGGAATTGTCAGGGAGGCTTTTTAAAAAATATCTCTCTGCCGATCAGGCAACTCAGCTGGGATCATCAGTGACTTTTCAAAGCATTTTTTTTACCACCTCTTTGGCCAAGAGGTTGCAGAAAAAAATGCTTTGAAAAGCCTCTGATAATTGCAGCTGAGCCGCGCGATCATCAGAGGCTTTTTTTTACTTTTAAAAGTATTTTTTCGTTGGAAGAGGTTGTAGAAAAAATGCTTTTAAAAGTAAAAAAAAAGGCTTCTGATGATTGTGCGGCTCAGCTGGGCATGGGGGGGGGCAGGAATTTTTGCCACCAGTTCTCCGAACCACCCGCCGCCATTGCTACCAGATCGGGTGATCCGGTCCGAACTGGGAGCATTTCACTCCTGTATAAAACTTGCATCATCACAGCGATGTCACATGATGTATCGTGACTGTTTTCCCTTTTGCTAAACCAGGTTTGGGTATGGCCAGCGTGTGACGTGGGCCACGAGTTCAACATCCCTGCTCTATGTTATGAAGTGCATTGTTTGCCAGTTCAAGGTGCTGCTTTTGATCTTTAAAGCCATTTACGACATGGGACCAGGCTATCTGGGGGAACACCGCACCCCAGTTCTATCAGCCCGTACCATTGGATCTGGCAGAGAAGGCATACCATCAGTCAGGGACATGTATTTGGTCGGTTTCAGGAGATGTGCCTTATCTGCCATGGCACCTGCCTTATTCTCTTCACTGAAAGTAAATTAATCCCATCCCTTTTGATATTCCAGAAGGCCTTGAGGTTATGTTATCATGCTTGGAGTTCCCAGGCAACTGGAGACTAGCTCAGATGCTCCATTGCTTATTCTTACTCTCTTTTTGTATCTGTATTTTTTATATTTACTTTTTAAAGTTATATATATATATATATATATATATATATATATATATATATATATATATATATATATTTGTTGTTTTTATATGTGATTTTATCTGTTTGTTGTGTACCATCCAGAGTCATGGGAGATTGGTGGCTATATACATTTAATTAATAAATAAATTATTTAAAAAAATGAATATCTTGAATGCATCGTGCTTCTTTCCTCCAATCATTCAGAAATTCATTTTGAGTTTTGAAAGGTCTAACATTTTGGCTAATAAACACATCATTCTCAAAAAACAGAAGATTTTTTTTATATCCTATTAAAATAATAAATTATCAGTTTATCCTAAAATTGAATTGTTTCATCCAATAAAAAATGTCAAGCATCTTTAGCAGCTCTTAAGAGCAATTGAGTTTGAAAATCTCGCCTGAAAAGGAAAAGATTCTCAAAGTTAATCCCAAGGAATGATCCTCCATACTGATTGGCATATCTAATCCATACTATGTGACAAGATTGCAGGAAGAAACAAGAACAGGAAATATACCTGTAGATCAAACAGCTCAAGTGATTCAACCCAATAATTTCACCTTGAAAGCAATATAAACTGCTATTTCCATGTTACTATGAGAAACAATAAAGCTTCATTAGGAGATTAAATGCTAATTAGAATTTTCATGAATTGCTGCTTTCACTTTGGAATAACTAGGTGGTCTTCAACAATCCAGCAGTTATAAAATGAAAACAAAACAAAACAACAAAGCCTTGAAGATCAAGAAGACAAACTGGAAAGCACTTGGTTCTTTAGAGCTACAGTCATAAAAACACTCACCTAAAGCACACAATATGTAAGCCTTTTATCCTAATGAAATCCTGCTATTGAAATTTGCGGTTGTGGTTTATAATTTAATAAGTCGTGTAAATGCCGTCAATTATGGTTTATTCAGCCAGTCATAGATATGCAAAGTACTGATTCATAGATCTACTACTTCTGTCACTTAAAAAGAATTTAAATAAATTATATGTCAGGTGACATTAGATGGCCTTTTACCTTGCCTAGCAACAAAATGATTAAGGGATCATAATTTATTTGTTACCTTTTTTCTCATCTTATTTTCCTGCCTATCTTATTTTCCTGCCTATAGTTCAGAAATCCTATGCAAGGAGCTCTGTAAATGTGTACAAATAGTCCTTGACCTAAAACCATTAATTTAGGGACCACTTGAAATTACAACAGCACTGAAAAAAACAACTCATGGCTGGTTTTCACACTTGCGACTATCGCAGCATCCCAGAGTCATGTGATCAAATAATCTGGGGAATTGACAACCGGCATGTATTTATAACAGTTACAGTGTCTCTGGGGTCATGTGATCACTATTTGCAACCTTTCCCAGTCAGTGTCTTGCAAGTAAAGTCAATGGGGGTACCTGGATTTGCTTAATAATTGCTTGATTCGTTTAACAACTGTGGCATAACAAAACTGGGTGCAATTCATGTAAGAGCTGCCTTGCTTAGCAACAGAAATTCTGATTTCAATTATGGTCACAAGTTGAGGACTACCTGTATAGTGTGTAACACCACAAGTGTTCTATCCAGAAAAACCTAGATAACATAGATGAGCATTCTATTAAACAACTGTTGGATGGCAAAAATCTGGAAAGCCAGACCAGTAGTATTCCATGGACAGCTACAATCCATTCCTTTAGCAGAGAAATCAACACAAAGGGTAAATCAAGAAAGGTAACTTTGAAGACAGATAGTTTCCTTTTATTAGTTTGCATCTAATTTTTTTTCAGACCAACTTTCTTTTCTGCTTATAATGTAGAAAGATATTTTTTAGCAAATGGATGATATTTTGTAGATCATTATAACTTCCAAAGATCATTACCCTGCATATTTAAATCCTTATTCCCATGTTGTGCTCTTGTACCAATTTTATTTTAAGAAATCTTTAAAAATTAAAATACTGTTAATAAAAAATCAACCATGATGTAATTTTTCTATATTTAGCCACTAGAAAAGGAATGCAATGCTTCTTGGCTAGCAGCCAGGTCTGAAAATAATCAGGGCTGCTTCAGACAGAGCAGAAATTCTTTTTGTAATTATTTTTGCTCTTCACAAGTACATCTCATTTGCTCTAGTTCAAGAACAGTAATTTTGGATATGGACAAAAATGCAGACTGGTGCCATCCTCTGCATGTAATTCATATATTTGTATCCCACTTTCTTTTCCCAAGAAATAAGAGCTTGTATTTTACAGTATTTCAGTGGACCAACAGATAACAGGGAAGAGTTGTGGAGACCTATACTATTTTTGTGTTTTAACGATGTGTAAGGAAATAAGATTTTAGGCTAACTTGTAATGTCCCTGTAGCGATAGAGAAGAATGTTTATAGTTCAAATAGCTTATCAAGTGTAGCATTCACCCTGTCAGTGTAGAATGCAATCTGTGGTTATAACAGCCTCCAGTTTTATCCCACACTTTCTCTAAGGAGGAAAGGAAGAACAAACGTGTTATCTTAAAAGATAATAATGGTACTATACTTGATTTACAAAGGGAAGTATCCCAGTTTCACTGAAATATCAAGAACTAGTGTTCCTTTAGTATTGCAAAGGTGAAAGATGGGGTGGGGCTTGGGGCACCCCATTTAAACGAAAAATTGACATACAACAACAAATTCTCCAAGCACATTCATCCCCAAATGTTGGGCTTGTCAGGTTCTTCTAATTATGAAAATACCTTATTACTTTTAAAAGCAAATCTGCCTTACTTGGAGTCCTTTCCATTGACCTGGGATAGGCAAATGTGGATGATATTGAAGGTATTGTTGCAAGATGTAAGCTGTTCCAATAAAGCTGCCTTTTGCAATTGACCGATAAAAATTTGGCAGTGCTAATGATATTCAAATGGCTCTCCAGCTGTTTTGGGATCGTGCCCAAGGCACCTGTTATTATTGGTACTACCTTTGATTTCTATTGCCTCAATCATTCTATTTTTATTTGCATTTTGTCATTCTGCAGTTCTTTCTCTTCTATCTTGCTGTCTCCAGGTACTGTCATGTCCAGTATCCAGACTTTTGCCTTTCGTATCAACTGTCACTAATTCTGGGGTGTTATGTGGCAAGTCCCTGTCAGTTTAAATCCTGAAGAGCACAGAGCACTTTAGCATCTTCATTTTCTATTACTTTCTCAGTGTTATGATGACAACAGTTTTTTGCTTGCAGGCAGATAGTATTTTTTTACAGATCTTCATGCAGAAATTGGGGTTGGAGGTAGCAGATCAATTTTTTAAAAAGGCTATCATGGAAACGTATCAGGCCTAAGTTTGTCTCTCTACCAGACAATTCAAAAGTTTATAAAATAATTTTTTAAAAAAAGAATCAGACTGACATTTTCAGTATAATGTGCAAATAACAGTCAGGCACATACAAATCTCAGAAAACTTTCTCTTCTCAGACCCATTGGAGATTTTCTAGCTCTAGGGCCAACAACCCACAAGCTGAGTAGTCTATGCTTCTCTTCAAACCAGATTCTTATGTGAGTGTTTCTTTCTATATTTATCAAAGACAATTTTATAGCCTTGTTCTGTTTGTAGTTTTAGTCTACACGCTGGTTTTACATTTGGCTTCTTTCCTCCAAGTATTGAAATGATTGCAAAGAAAAATGAAGGAAGCGGGAAGCAAAAGATATTGAATCAAAGGGTGACCTATTCTAATAAGGAACTGCTATGGGAGCTGAGGTTCATAAAGGATGCTTAAACTAACAGACCTTTGCAACTTGATAACTGCATAAAGATTATAAAAGCCCTTTTCCAAATGTGATTTACAATATTATTCATTTTTACAAAATTAGGTCTTTTGAAAAGGCTAGCTGAAAAGATTAATTCAATGTACTAGATAAGCTCTCTTTATTGCAAATATGAGCAATTTGTTTCTGTTAGGACTGTTTTGGCATGTCTGTTGGGAAGAGGCAGGTTGATGGGACTGATGCCAGCATCAGGAGAACCCTAAACAAAAAGCAGGTGATGTCCCCCACTCCTTTTCTGATACCCTCTTATTCTTTATTTCTGCTAAATTTATTGTTTTCTTTCAATCTTCTAGCTGGATGGATAAAATGAATCAGAGGAATGAAGTGATCACTTGCACACAGAAATCTAAATTAGACCGTGAGTCTTTTGAAATCAGCCCGAGTCATGCAAATTGCCCAATTCTGGTTAACACAGCAAATTCTATGATATGTGGCAGCAGAACAATTACGAGACTGAATTCAGTACTCAAGATCAGCCTTTGATATGTGGTAGAAAACTAGGGTTTATATCCAGTGGTGGGTTTCAAAAAAATTTACTACCACTTCTGTGGGTGTGGCTTGGTGGGTGTGGCTTGGTGGACAGGGCAGGGGAGGGATATTGTAAAATCTCCATTCCCACCCCACTCCAGAGGAAGATTACTGCAAAACCCCCATTGCCTCCCAATCAGCTGAGACTTGGTAGGCAGAGAATAGATGGAGGCAGGCCTGTCAGAATTTTTACTACCGGTTCTCCGAACTACTCAAAATTTCTGCTACCAGTTCTCCAGAACTGGTCAAAACCTGCTGAAACCCACCTCTGCTTATATCTTACTACTGTTCCTCTTAACTTGCACTGAATAGCTATCAATTGTATATTGCCACTTTGCCTTTAAGATGAAAAATTATGTTGGGAAGGTAGCATATTACATAAAATCTCCAAGTAGACATTGGATTTTTCCAGCTCTCTCCCACCAGGGCTCTGCAAATAGAATTGCTGGCTGAGAAATTCTGAGAGCTGAATCCACAAGTCTTAAAATTGCCACACTTGGAGACCACTGCGCTAAACTAAGTCTATCAAATTTGAGTTCCAAAAACACATACCACTACTAGTTGGCACCTGTTACTTCCTATCTGTCAAGATTTTTGCAACCCAGACCTGATAGTCATACTCTAAGCAAGATTCTTAGCTCTTTTTCTCATTTCTACCTCCCTAAAAGTCTTAGAGAATGAACAAAGAACAGCTGAGCAAACAAGAAATTCACCAAGTTTCACATGATTTTCTTTCTTGCTCTCACTTCTTTTCCCCACCAATTCAAAAATGGTTACATTATCATTTTTCCAAATAATCCAGTTACAAACAAAATATTATAAACAAGATATTTGTGGAGGAGGGGGGGGGAAGGAGGAGGAAGAGAAAGTTAAAATACAGTATCTCCCATATGCTTGTAAAAATCTAGGCAGAAATAGTTATATTGTTATTGCAAAGACAATGTCATTGTCTGCAATTGTCATTGCAGAGACAATGACCCTACTAAATATAATCAGTGGCATATTTGTACTGGCTCAAACCACTTTTTCAAACATGTAGGCAAGGATAGGACCTGGACTAAATCTAATAAATTCCTAGGAGACAACAAATAACTTCCTTGACTCTGTTAAAAAAACAAATGAAATGAAAGTTTTTAATGATCAGAGGACAATATTAGGCATTGACTCTGTGTAACTCTTTACACAAACTAGGAAAAAAATTACGTGGGTATGAAAAGGCCATAATTACAGCATGATTGAAATCAGTCAGAACAGTTAAAGGATTAAAGGTCTGAAAGGGGGGAGAATGGGGCCCCTATTTAACAGGAGACATTTCTTATGGATTTTCATTGGTATATGATGGGTGAGCTGGTTCTTCATGGAATTTAGTCACTTGGTCATTTAGATGAGCTATAAAGAAAATATTCATCTATCAGAAAAAGCCTTTTTGCATACAAATAGTTTTTAATAATGTTTAGGCACTTTGTCAACATCTTATCTTCTCAAAGAAAAAGACATCAAAGTATGATTTCAGGTACCTCCATGCCTTCAAACAATTACAACTTTATGCTATATGGAATGAAGGTTTTAAAACTGCCAGATATTTAGAATTGGTCTGAAGAGAAAGAAGTTTGCTGCCTTATCTACAATTATCCCTACCCAAAGTAACATCCAAATCTAGAAAATATGACTATACCGTTTATTTTTGATACGAGTATTTGTTTTTCTAAGCAACTATATATTCATCTGATGATGGGTAGATAGGCTACAATTACTACCCCAAAAAATAGTTTAAATGCCGCTGCAATAATCATAACAAAGGGCTTTTAAAAATAAATAAAAAGACTGTACAAGTGAAAATTATATTTATAGGTATGTTTAGTTCTACAGTGTGTTTCCCTGAAGAAACAAGATGAAAAAACAAGTTATTTTTCAAATAACTTATGTTCTGAGAACATCTGTCATCACTTAATTTGTATTATCGTGCATAATAAATTTATATTTTGTTTTATAAGAGCTAACTTTTTTCTAAAAGAAAGATATGAACAAGAAGATGTATCAATTTTGAATTTAGACTAAACATAGGGTAGAACAAGATTAGAGGGTCTAACCAGAATAAAAATAGCAAAATAATTGGCTCAAAATTATTTCCTCCAACATGATCTTTCAAAAAAAAAAAGCAATGCTTATAGATTTGTTGAATTGGAGGGGGAAGCTGTGTCAAATAACTTTTCTATAAACGTTCTAATGTTAATTGCTTACTGGGGTCAAATAACAGCTTCAAACAATTTTCTAGGAATTATATTATCAAGGCAATTTTAACTGATGCTAGAAGTGTGACCAGCAAACACATATATGACTTATTTCACTATGAACAAGTACCATGGTAGCCAGTAGGAGACATTCTATATGACTTCTTGAATGTTACCCAAACTAGGTCAGAGATCATTGATCCAGGTAATTATTAAGCATTCCCATTTATTCTACTGTATTGCATTGATGATGAATTGAGTACAGTAAGAGGAGAAAACATCAGCAAAATTAGACCATGATACTTGTCCTCATGTCTAGGAATAACTGTTAAGTCATTCTGACATAAATGCTCATCAATTATATTTTTGAAGCCTTGCAAAATGGTTGAACTCTCTGTAGATCAGAATATAAAGGCTCCCTAAAATGCCTGCAACATAAAGAATAGCACAACAGTTGCCTTTAGAAGCAAAGCCTCCAGAATCTAAACCAATATAAAATTTAAAAAAAACTTGTGTCTACCATATGGTGACCCAGTCGTTCTAACCCAACCTTGTAAGACCCCCACCGGCATCAACTAAGCAAGTGAATGTCAACACTTCACGAAATAGTCTTCTGGCTACTTGTATGCTGTCATGAACTGAGCCAGCTCCTTGAATTATGGTATGCCATGAAGTTACTTATTTCAGACAAAGTCAAGAAGAAACTTTAGGAATTTGCTATTCATGTTCTAGCCCCAACTGGATCCAGATGACACTTTGTGATGGTTAAGTGTCACATGATTTGTCCCTGGCCATTTCTGTTCTGTTTTCTCACTATATCAGAAAATCATTAACAGAGAAAAAGACAAAAGTAGGCAATGTTTTTTCCTCCATGAAATATTTTTATTTAATCTATTAATAACGAAGAGTCTTGGAACATCCTTAAAATATGACATAAACTTTTATGCATTTATTTACTAAACTCATCTATCCAGCTGGTTTTCTGAAAGATCTTTTTAAAAAAAACTCTTCCCTTAAGATAGCCTATTTTGTATGTTTTGTTTTGCATTGTTAATGAATAAGAAAATTTTATTTGTGTCTCTTGTTCTTCTTACTTTTTTTTTAATAAGGATGCTTTTGTTTGATGCTTTAACTGCCCAAAGTGATTTAAGATAGGCCATATACTTTGCAAAAACAACCCACATAAATAAAAACTAACAAACTAAAGATGCCCGAGCAACTTTACAATAATAACAAAATTAAAATCTGAGACACTAAAACAATTTAATCATATGTTTTAATTGTTTTGAAGGCCTTTGGGAACGCTCAGCTGAAGAGAAAGTGCATTCTACAAAACCAGAGGAGTTACAAAGTCTGTTTCATCAGTTGCCTGCAGTATTATTCTAACTCGATAGACACAGAATTCTCAAAGTGGAATGAGTTGCAAGGATTAAGCTCAGCAGGAATCAAATCAAATCAAAAAGCATGAAAGCTTATTTCCATCTAAGACCACTTCATCACTAGTGTCTTCTCACTATTACTGAAGTAAGATTGTGCACAGTTTGGATTTCATTCATAGTCTACTGGTTAGAAACATAGAACCTATCTACAATTATTTAAAGCTGGGATTCTTAGCCAGGATCAAATCTATATATAGCACTGAACAAGCTGAATATAAGAATTGTTCTTATTGCATTGGTACAATGTTTGTTGAATGACTTTACAAGATCCTTCATGCGTGGATAGCTTTAAAAAACAAAGAAACAACTTCTTTCACTAAAATTAATGGGGAAAAAGACCTCCCTGTATCAGATAAATTTGTCACAGCCTTCTAGACTATGCTTCACTTTCAAATTGTTTTAAATTGAAGTATCAACAATTTCAAATGGAGGGTTCAGCAATTTTATTTAGAATTTTTAAAATAATAATTATGAATTATTATTACAAATTAATCTGAAAAAAGAATGGGATTGGTATAACGCTTACTGATATCATACATATATGAACAGCTCTCTTCTAAGTGCAAGATTGTCCAACAATACCCTGGGTTCACATGTCACACTAAATGACTACACAGTTTCCTTGTTTGTGATTTAAAGGATTGTTTGAATTCAACAATTGGAGAGTTGTAAACCATGGTTTATGTTTAACTATTCTCTAAACCCAGCTAACTGAGATATATTTAGTAAACCATCGCTAAATCACAGAATAACACAATGTCTCAGTCATAATTTTTTGCCTTTATTTCTTATAACAACATTGCTGTTTTTCTGTTACAATGTGGCTAAGAAAGATAATGGTTACAACCTCATATTCATAGATCTATAGGATAAATTTATTACAGGATTAATATCTGTTTCATTAACTGATTTTCCCAGTAAAAGATTGTACCCTTTGGTACATCACACTATTTCCATGACATTATTTTCCAAATACTTCCTGCAGGTGCTTCCACAAGAACAAAAGTCTCCTGCAGTGTGAATTCTGGAATTTAAGAAAGGGGTTGGGGTTTTTTTCTTCCAGGAACCTTCTTTACTCAATAGGGTATATTGGCTTCCTGGACTTGCAGCTCTTGCCTGAAGAGCAGGTGTCAGCTGTGGTTAGGAAGGTCTTTGCATAATTCTACCCAGTCCACCTGTTGCACACTTTCCTAGATCTGAGAGCCTTTCTAATAGTCACTCACACTTTAGTCACTTTGCAGTTTGACTACTGTAATATACTCTGCATAGGGGTGCCCCTGAAGACCACCCAGAAGCTTGAACTGGTTTGGAATGCAGTAGCACAAGCAGTAATGGGCAAGTCTTGGTGTGTCCATGTAACATTTGTGCTTCATGAGCGACACCAATTGCTTCCAAATGCAGTTTGAGGTGCTGATTGTTAGCTATAAAGCCCTACACAGCATAATCCCTGGTTATTTGCAGGACCATCTGTGTCCAATAATATCTGCCTGATTGATTTGATTCTACAGAGTTGGTGCGTTCTGGGTTCTTTTAACAATATAATCTATCAGGACTCCACAAATGGACCTCTAAGTGCCAGCGCCTGCCCTCAGGGACAAGGCTCTTTCTGAGATCTGGCTGTCTTCCATTCGATTGTTATTTAGAAGAGCTATGCAGACCTAGCTCTTCACCTGGCCTTTGGCAAGGGAAAATAAGACCTATCACATTTGCTATCTTTTATTGATTTTATTGTAAATTATTTGATTGTTGTGAGCCACCCAGTCATTGAGAGTCAGGCAGTATATAAGATTAATAAATTTTATTGTTACTACAGCTAGCTTTAATTGCAAAGACAAGCAGTGATTTGAAGAGATATCTTGATTTTATTTTCTGTAATAGAAGACTGTAATGTTCCTTTTATTGTCTTATTTTCCCTCTGGTAATATATGCTTACCTTCACATAAGAACATCTAGCTGACCTTGAAAATGTTAAGCAAGATCAGACTTGGTAACTAATTTGATGGAATACCTCGGAGCTATAGGTTAGACTGAGAAAGGAGGAAAAAATCTACATTTTGTTTATCTTATCTTGTTGTTAAGTTCCCAGAAGCCTGACCTGTTCAATATTGCTTATACTTGAAGTGTTAATGCCTAAATATTACCATAATTTATTATTCTTCAAATTTTGATTTAAAAATAATATTGAAGTCTTCCCAGAGACACATTATAACTTCGATATTTGAAAAAGATATGTTTTAAATATAGGTATTTCCCCCCAGATATCTTTATTTCTGTGCCATTCCTAAACACTTATCAATAGATATCATATCAACAATGCATACAACAAAGACTATATAGATTAAACTTGAATTGAATACTTTATTTGGTCAAGTGTGATTAGACACACAAAGAATTTGTCTCTGGTATAGAAGCACTAAGTGTGCTTCTATACTTTCAAAACAACAGATTAATAATAATATCAATAAAAGGGAAAGTAAAGATAAGAAGGATAAATAATACTACTACAGCCACTTGGATGCATACTTTTAGTGGAATATTACATTATGGAGTTACTGTAGTTTAAAGAAAGCAGGTTTCTAAATAGAGTAAATGGTCTAATTTCCAAAACCAGATTGAAGAGTATTATGATTAAGTCTTTCCATTGGGTTCACACATTGAGTTAACCCATATGGTAGTCTCTTTGGTTCTCTCTGTGCACACTGTATAAACGCAACCACTGTACTTTGCAATCATAATTTATACCTCAAGTATATAAGCAAATTCAACCATTGTGGTACATTTAACAAATCATGATTAACCAAACCATGGCTCAACATGTGAAACCCAGACAGTGTCAAGAATCTTATCTTCTTATTTGGTGATACAAATACCATTTCAATATATAATTTAAGAAAAAATATAGTTCAACTTTATTTAATATATATTTCATGTAATTCATCCATGTAACTTTTTGGGCTGTTTTATGTTTTGGTGAGATAAATAATGCTAAATGCAATGAATAGTGCTCTGAACCACTAAATGCTTCAAATATATGGTAGATAGGGATGTTTGGAGGATGGTGAGGAGTCCTTAAATATCCATGATCATGGACTACTAGATAAGTTTCCTTTGTTCCATGTGCACTTTCTAGTCAAATTCATGCTTCCCTGACTCTCCCCCATCCCTAATGTTAACAATTCTCTTTTGTGCCACAATAATTAGGGATACACCATGAAATATCCAAAGCAGATCCAAGCAGAACCATCAAATATTTTTTTCCAATCTAAATGAGACAGAGGTGGGTGGCACGTGAATTAACAACTGATTCACCCAGGACCAAAAATGTGAGCGTGCACACTATTGATAATCACTGATGCTATGCTATAAAAACCTGAAGCTAAAACAAAAAGTTATGAGGAAATAGAAAAGCAAGAATAACATGTAAACCCTTTCACACTCAAGATTAACTGTTTAATGATAGTTGTAGAATAGATTAAATTTCAACAAATCATTCTGATCCTCTATCATGGCATTAAGTCATATTAATGTAACAGTATCAAATGCAATTATTTCCATAACAATAAAGTAGCTTATTCCAAATATAGACATGTAAAAACTTAAGTAGTAAATATAGAAAAGGAAGACAGATTGTTAGTTCCAGTTTAAAACAGCAGTCAGATTACTAGCCCTTTAAATATGATTTAATGAAGGAAATCATAGAGTTTGAAGGGACTCTTTAGACCTTGAATCCAACTTCTATTTCAGGACAAGAATCCAAATTCAGCCACCACACCCCTTATAGCCTGCAGCTCACCAGCCCTCTGTTTCATTGGCTTTCCTGCCAAACTATACATACGTATTACTGGGATGTTTTTTTCTACCATTCACTTGTAATCAGCTTGCCTGTAAATTGACCTGATTATTTTATGTCCTATCCTCTGGAGTAATGGGGGAAAAAGTCTTAATATTCTTCTATGTGACATTGTTTCAAATATTTTAAAAGTACCACCATTTTCTCTTCCCTAGGCTAAACATACCTAGTTTCTATATACCAGTATGTTCCCAGGATTTACCATAATTTGGAAGTGCCTGAACTCTATTCCAAACTTTTTTCAAATTGTCTGTATGCTTAAATGTGTGTTATAATTTTTCAGCTGAAATCTGAAATGAAGGACATTTCCCAAAGAAATTATATTTCTATTGGTACAACTTAATGCATTTTCAGCTAAATCCCACTGCTGACTCATATTCACTTTGTAATCAACTAATATTCTAAGATGTTTTTCGTAAGAACTACTATATTTCTAAGCAAGGTACCTCTCATTCTATATTTATGTATTTGATTGGTGTTTCTTAGATGCCTGCATTTGCATTTATCTCTGTTACATTTATGTTTTTATACAGCTCATTTCTGTTAAAATCACTTTTAATTTTATTTCTATCTTCTAAGACATTAACTTATCATATGTATCCAACATATCTGACAAGATTCTCTTCATTTACATTAAAATCATAGTGTTTGGCAATAAAAAATCTATTACTATGGCTGAGAACAGTATATATAAACTTGTGTAATCTGATAATTAACTAATTATTATAGTGAATTAAAATAATTACAATTATTAATTAACAGACCAATCATTTTTAAAATGCGTGTCTAATTTTTCAAAGGAACACAGGGACCAGTTTTTCTTTGATTATTGCCAAAATTACATCATAATCAGATAATACTTTGGAACATGATATGAATTCACTGAAATCATTTCTATAGCAAATTGAAATCTTGCAATTGTATAGGTGACCTTACAAAGGCCAAACAGGATATAGTATTCACTGTTTCTCCAGCTCAGCCTTGCCCACTCTGCCTTCTTTGGAGGCTTTCCAAAGTTGAGATTTCCAACTAGAAAAAGTTTGTCTTGGAGGCCTTTGGTGTCAGATTTTATATTAGAGCTTGGCACCAAATCATAGATCTCCTGACATTATGCAGTACTTGGTTTGACTTGACAGAGGACTCTAGGGCATGACTCTCTTCTAGATCAAAACCCTTATGACAGAAAAGAATGAAGCCTCAAACATAAGAGTTGATTGTGCACTACAGAGGAAAGAATTCAGAGTCAACAGTATATATACATTTCTCTAGAGTTTAAATTCTCATCTTCTCCCTCCCACACATCTTTTCAGGTTAATGTCTACTTCAATTTGGGGACTTAGTCTTCTTTAGTCTCAGTATTGCTAGTTCCCATTTTATCAGGTTCAGCAAAAGGCAAGGGAATATCCAAGATCAGAGGCCCCTTGTCTGAAACCAGAAGTTTCCTCCAATCCCCAAAGGGAAGTTCAGCAGATTTCTGTGGCCTGCAGGATGCTATCCCAGGAACACAGGGTTGCCATCTGCTTATTTATTTTGAGAGTTATTCTGGGAATATAGTTATTTTGCTTGTTTTCTTGAATTCTTGACTCTCTGATCCTGAATATTTCACATGCCTACATTTATCTGTACAATTGCTAAGAATGTAAAATTGTTAAGCTTATGACTAGTACATTATTATCATACTGATAATATCTTTACAAATTGAAAAGATATATTGAAAAACAAGGAAAAAAATCACTTTCCACTCTAAAGTATATTCAAATCAAAATATTTACCAAGAGCTATCCAAATGTGGTGGAGAAGCAAAGTTGGACAGAGATTCTCAACATTAATTTTGGAGAAGGATCCACTTCTGGACTAAAATGTGTATTTCTTTTGTATTCTTCATTCCATCATAATGGAAATGTTATTGTTCAGGAGTGCTACTGTTTAAAATTAGATTCTCTACAAATGTTCACACAAAAATGTCTTTTTATATGAATTGACTATGATTAATTACTTTGGTAGCACACAGTAGCGAAACAATGAATAGCTGTGTTAAATAAGAGAATTGCAGTTTTATTTGTATTATTTGTTGTAAAGAGAGAGGAAAATATACTCCATTCAAGCTCTGAATCTGACATTCATTGGGATATTTTCGGACAAATATTTTCAGTAGTGAATTCCATTTGTGCAAGCCAACTATATATACAACTATATTGCTTTTACTATGATAAAAGAGTTATTTGTAGAAAACAACTCAGTTTATGTTAAGAATTCAAGAAGCAGAAGCATTTACCAGAATCAGTTGATTGTCAAGTAGCATTTGAATTGTCTGAACTGAGACAGCTTACAAATGCTAGGGGTTTCAGGATAACACATGCCAAATTAAAAATTCAACCATATTACACATATCAAAACTATTTTGAAAAATTACTCAAATCATGTGTGGCCACCACCTTCTTAATTCAAAGATACATTTTCTTGGACTTGCAGAAATATAATGCAAGCCTAAGAAAAGGCACAGTTGCTTCAAGGAGAGCTGAGAGGTACAAGAATCTAAAATACCCTTACCAGCTTCTGATCCAAATACTGCATACTGCAAGTTATCATACTCTTAAGAGAAACTTTTGAATTAACAATTTCTAATACCTAATTCCATCCTAAAAGATTTACCATCTTCTCTTCTCTTTAATTTCATTTCATGGCATTTTGTTTTGTTTTGTTTTGTTTTTTATTGGTTTTTTTGAGGGGGGTGTTTTTTTGATCTTTAGAAGATTCCCAACTTCCCCATCATTTCTCTAGCTTTATCCGCTATGCCATGGCTGATAAATACTGACCTTGCAAATTTCTGTGTTTTCTATTTTTAGGTTACAAAATTCTATGTGAAAGTGGAGTGCTAGGGAATAATGTTTCATCCTTGCCAGGGACTATTACCTATATTCAGTAGAAAATTGTGTTCTGTTTTAATCAGCAGCACATTATTTTGCGTGTGACTTATGATCTCTTTTTCAACACAGTAGATAAGATGACTGGGTTTTGTGCAAGTTCTATTTTGGTGGCTTTCATCAAGTCATTAATGAATGAGGCAATGTAGTTTATCTCATTAAACTCAACTCCTACTTGTAAACTGGAATTAAAAATCAAAGCCAATACATAACTGAGGTAGGATACACAATCAAGGATTACAGGGGGAAAACATCAGCATGAGCACCAGAGTTTAGAGGGAAAAGCAGAAATATAATACTATAAAGGATAAAGCAGAAATAGAATGGAAACACAAATGCAACATGGTTGAAACATGTAAGAATGGGCTAGCACGGAAAGCTGTTCCAGCACTTAACAGCACATGGGAAGAACATAACATTTCTTGGCCTTTACGCAAGCACACCTAATATTTATCTTTGAAATTAAGTTCATTATACTTCAAGGATTCATGTTATGAGCTTCTCCCCAGAAGCAGGATCTCCCTTCTATTTTGTGATTCTCTACCAAAAGCCACTTATAGTCTAGAAAGTAGCAATGTCCATTTGAAATACAATTCTAGATAAGGAAGACAACTGAGTGGGCCATTAAGTCCGTCCAAAGACTGTCCACTTGCATTTTCCAAATCCCAGATCATACCCTGCCTTCTAGTCAGCTGCTTTGGCTATACATCTTGCCATTTTATATCACAAATATGCCCTCAAAGAGGATAGTGGGCCCAGCCAGCTTCAGAATATACTCCAGCACATTTTCCAACTGGATTCAACTTCTTTGTGTTCTTCAAACTCTCCTGCTTGATCTCACTGATTTGTCCTCTCTGTCCACACTCTCTCAGAAAAAAAATATTATTTTCCTGGCTTGTTTTTTCAGATAAGATGGCCTCCCCCAGTTATAATTGTCCATACTCCACAAATAATAAGCAGTTTGATTAGGTCCAGATTGACTTCTCTTTAAAACAAATAGTAGTTGATAAAAAAAATCTTTAGATATTGTACCTTACTTATTTAAGAGCAGACTAGATTCTGTTTCACTATTGTATTGTAAACCATAATCTCTGTTCATGTGACACAAGACACAACTCTTTGTAAGTAAACTTCTCCCAATCATATCCAAAGAGAAAAGTTGGTGAAAGCTTGGGAGATCAAGGCTTTGCTTCATTTTGTTCCAACTAATGCTTATTGCAGTAAAATATGGCTTACTTATATATGAACCCGTATAATGCCTAATTTATATATTGCACCATGACTGAATAAACTAAAATTTACTTGTCATAAATCATTGAGAAATCTCAATTATTGGGTACATAAAATAAACTAAGTCAAAATCAAATGTACTAAATTATGCATTTGCAGAAGTATGAATTCTGCTATTATTATCAGTAATAAAGTGAGATTATTATATGGTCAAAAATGGAAAAAGTTTGTACTACACACAATGGAATAATGGTTGGTGAACATTACAGAACCTGCAGAAATAACGAAGTTGATTTCTTTGATTAGAGAAAAGACAGTGTCTGTGTTTATTGCTGACTGGAAACCTTTTAGAGACTTTTTGTGTGAAACAGAAAAAATGAATTTATGAATTATTAAATTGATTTGACAGGTTATATAAAAATGGAGTTATGCTATAGCAAGATTTATATAAAATGATGTTATAACTGTTCTTATAATTGCTGTAAAGAGAATCAGAAGCTACCTCTTTATACTTTTTCTTTCTTTGTTTTTGCACTTTTAGCTCTTTCTCTGATCTTTTTCTTTGCCCTTTTTCCTCATTCTGTATTAATTTTTATTAGTTTTTTATCTTCTTTCTTAAAAGTTGTAATAAAATTATATTTTTAAAAAAGGAATAAAATATATGTGCATTGGTTAAATTTTTGCAGAGCAAACCATTTGAAGAGTTTTTATATTATTCTGGATTATATTCCTTAAGAAATGAAAATAAAAGATCCTTGATGGCTTCCTACAATGAGCATAAATGCCCTATATCTTCAATACATTAGCTGTTTTTTAATTTTCATTTAATTTCTGGTTGAATAACACCTTGGTATAAATTACCTTAGAGAGATTATGTGAAAATTTAGCTTCTAAATCTGGAAAAGGTAGAAGGAAAGAGAACTGCAAGAGACTGAGTCTGTTATAGAGGCAATCTAATAGGGCCATGATGGCGAACCTATGGCACGCGTGCCAGAGGTGGCATGCAGAGCCCTCTCTGTAGCACGCGTATCATTGCCAACTATTGTTCTGGTTTCTGGGGCATGCATGCAGGCTAGCCAGCTGATCTTTGTGTCTGCTGAAGCCCCGGAAACCCAAAGACCAGCTGCCTGGCATGCACATGGAGACTGGCCATGCCGATGTCAAAAAGGTTCACTATCACTATCATAGGGATAGTCGTCATGGAGAAAATCTTATCTATGTCATCACTAAGAGACTACTACTACTTGATGGCTTGTAATCAATCAAATGATGTACAGTAAGACTGGAATGAAAGACAGGATATTAATATGATAAAATAAAATATTGCATTTTGATATATAAGTCAGTATTTTACAGTGGGGAAATCCATTTTTTTAAACAGAAATTAAGAATTAATAACGTACTCAGACTTGAAATTTAGGTAAACTTATCTATCTGGAAATTCAAACATTAATGCAAGTTGGAGAAGGAGATTTAAGAAGTGTATCAGGATAAATTAGAGTAAATCAGCATTCCATCCATGCCCTTTAGATTGGTTTCTCAGATAAAGTCTAAAATTCAATGTATGCTGTGATATATGTGATGGTATACTTGTTGCTTTGAAATGGGATCAAATATCTATTTTATTTTCTTCCTACTTTATCTTCCTTGAAATTTTTTTCTGAAGACATGATTTTAATGCCCCAAAGACAATTAAATAATGCTTCACAGTCCATGAGTTCTATATACATCATGCTTCAAGGTAGACAAAATGTTTCAGAAGAAACCTCGTACACCAAGCAGCCATGTGTTACCAATTTTCTCATGAAAAATGTGTCTTGAAAAATTACAAGGATTAATGAATTATTGCTAGCTATTTTTCTGAAAAGCATCAGAATACTTGCCTCACTCTACTATTCAGAGAATTCCAACATTGGTAAAATTGCTAGAACATCTCCAATTTCTTTTCATCTCTGAAAAGCATGGGTTATTATTCAAAATGATGACATTTAAGTTAAATCTAATAGCCCTCTTCAAGCATTCTGGAAACCAGAGCAATCTGGTTCAGAGACCCAAAAGTCAAACATACTGATTGTATTGTTTTGCATCAGTTTTCATATGTCTTTTCCAGTCTATACTGGTGAATTTTCACAAGTAGAGAATACCTCAGCTAAATGCTGAGGAATAAGCCAACATACACATTATGGGAAGGCAAAATCAGCATATACACAAGAAATAAAATACTAGCAATAGCCATCTAAACCCAAATGAGAATAAATAATCACAATGCCACAGCAACACCTTTTGTCAACTGGATCTTTCCAGAGGTCCTGGGCAGCCTGCCAGGTTTCTTAAACAAAATGACTATTGAAATGATAAGAATCCTAAGAGGTTACATTCAATTTCAGTTTCTTAAGGAAACGGACGTTGTCTTACCTGAACGTCCCTTTTCTGGGCACTACAACCACTATCCATAGCTGGCTTCTTCCTCAGGTTTTGATAGGAACTGAGTGAGAGCTGGATTTAAATTCTTCTGGTTTAGCCATGCCAACAATCCCATGATCCTCCAGTGCTAAGGTGCAGCAAGTCTGTACAACAATGTCAAAGCTCAGAACAAACAAAGGACAAGTCACCTACCAGAGCTGTGAAAGGGAAAACAACTAGGGCAGGAAGCCAACGACAACCGGGGTGGGGGTGGGAATGGCTAGTGGTCGCAGTGCCCAGAAAAGGGACGTTCAGGTAAGACAACATCTGTTTTCCTGAGCATTGCTTCCACTATCCATAGCTGGGATATACCCAAGCTCAAAACCCGAGGGTGGGAGGCTCACTGCCCCAGAGTCCCAGGCCAAAAGAATGCTTTGCAAAACACAGCAACCAAATGAGGCTTCGGCTGAAGCATAAGAGTCAATTTTATAGTGGCGAATGAAAGGAGAAATCGACCACATCGCTGCACAGCAGATGTCGCCGCCGACGCTTGCGTCGCCCAGGCCCCAGTAGTGGTTGCAATACGCGTCAAGTCCAGCAAAATCCTGCCAGGTCGCAGCCGAGAGTTCAAATCATATGCCATAGCTATACAAGCCTTGAGCCACCGACTGACTGTGGAGGCTGAAACCTTCTGGCCCATTGAGACCGAGTTGAAGAAGACTAGAAGCGCTCTGTACAATGAAAAGAGGCAGTCCGGCAAATGTAGTGATGGAGGGCATGATGTACATCAAGAGTGTGCCAATGCTTCTCCCGATGATCACGAGGCGATGGCAAAATCCAGCAAGATGAGCTCCTGGGCCTGGTGAAACCAGGAGTTCACCTTGAGGGTGAATGAAGGGTCCAGGCGTAAGATTACTGTCCTATCACAAAAGATGCAAAGGTCCTGACTAATCAACAGAGCCACAAGCTCAGACACCCTCCTGGTGGAGGTAATAGCCAGAAGGAAGGCCACCTTAAATGACAAAAATTTCAGTGCAATCGAACCCAGTGGTTCAAAAGGCAGAGACGTAAGCACTTGCAGAACCAGTGGAAGGTCCCATGTCAGGTAGCGGTGCACTGTTGGCGGTCGCAAATTTGTGGCACCTTGAAGGAACCCATGGATACACAGACGGTGTGAAAGAGACTGGTAGGATGAGCACGCAATTACTGTGAACAAGGCAGCCATTTGACATCCCAAAGTAGTACGGGCCAAACGTTTGTCAAGGCCCGCCTGTAGGAACTCGAGAACGTCCTGAACTGCCGCTGAAGTAGGATCCACATGATGATTGGAACAGCAGGTGCAGAATGATCTCCATGAAGCCTCATAGATACAAAAGGTGGAGGGACGTCTAGCAGCTTCGATGGTACTGATGATTCCATCTGACAAATTGTCTTTCTTTAAGATGACCCGCTCAAATGCCAGATGGCCAACTGGAGCCACTGAGGTTCTGGATGATAGATAACCACCTGGCACAGACAGTTTTGGTGCAGCGGAATCATCCAAGGGAGGTCAATGGAGAGCGCTACGAGATCAGCGTATCATGGCCTCCAGGGCCAGTTGGGAGCTACTAGCAGCAAGTCGGCCCTTTTGGACAGCAACTTCCAAATTGGAAGGAATGGAAGTGTCAGGAATGTGTACAGGAGACCGTTGGCCAACAGCGCCAAAGGGGTTGTGATCCTCCACCAGGGGTAGTGTCAGATAATGGGACACAAAATGCGGCAGCTGGGTGTTTGCAGAGGATGCGAACAGGTCTACTACTGAAGTCCTGAAACAAGAGATGAGTTTCTGAAATAGAGGAGGATGGAGCTGCCACTCTGTGGGATCGATTTGCGCCCGGCTGAGCCAGTCGGTCTGGATGTTGTCCGTCCCCAAAATGTGGTCCCCCTTTATCGAAAGGAGATGACGTTCCACCCAATTGAACAACTGCTCTGCTTCAAACATCAGGGCATGGGACCTCGTGCCCCGTTGCCGATTCACATGCGCTTTGGCTGCTATATTGTCCGTGAAGACCAGAATGTGACAACCCTCTACTGACTCCCGAAACTGAAGAAGAGTTAACCTGATTGCTCGCAACTCCAAGAGGTTTATGCTGCCCCGACGTTCAGTCTCCGACCACTGGCCCTGAGCCACAAGATTGAGAAGGTGCGCCCCCCAACCATGAAGACTGGGGTCGGAGGTGAGGAGCAGTCTGTCCAGTTCCAGAAAGTCGCAATCCTTGAAAAGCGAGGGAGACATCCACCAACCGAGGAAAATTGAACCTGTGGAGGTAAGTACACTTTGTGTCTCTTGTTGGATCAGCCTGCATGTTTGAAGGGGAGCAGAAACCACTGCAGTGCTCGGGAGTGTCTGCATTCCACAGAACGATGTTGTAGCAAGACACCATTTTCCCCAGCAGCTGGGATAGGAGCAGTAACGGTACCAACTTCCTGGTGCGGACCTGTTTGATCAACTTGACGATGTTCTGAACCCTGTCCGGTGACAAAAATACCTGACCCCTGGCCGAGTCGATTATTGGCCCCAGGTGGAGGAGGCGAGTGGTAGGGATGAGATGGCTTTTTGTGAAATTGATCGAGAACCCATGCTGCTGAAAGGCACCCAGGACGAGCTCCCTGTCCCTGGCAGCCTGGTCTGGGAAAGAGGAAGGTATCAGGAGATCATCGAGATAGCAGAGAATTCAAACAGGCAGGGACCTGAGCGTTGCCACCACCAACGCCATTAGTTTTGTAAAGGTGCAGGGTGCAGAGGAGAGTCCGAAGTGCATCGCACAATACTGGAAATGTTGGCCCACATACTTGAACCTCAGGTACTTTCTGTGCTCGGGGTGGACAGGAATGTGCAGATAAGTTTCCCACAAGTCAACTGACTGCAGAAGTTCCCTCGGCTCACGCCCCCAAGAATTGACTGAAGGGAGTGCATTTTAATCTGCAGTAACAGACCGACAGGTTCAGGTGTTTCAAATTTAGGATCCATCTCTAGCTTCCTGAGGACTTGGGCACCAGGAAGAGGATGGAGTAAAAACCCTTTCGGTGTTGTTCTGGTGGTACCCATTCTATGGCATTTATATCTGCTGACATGAGGAGACACAGTTCGTGGGACCCCAGAATCGGGCAACTGACAAAGTGGCTCGGTGGCAGACCAGTGAACTCAATGGAAAGCCCCTGCGATATGATGCGCCTCACCCACGAGTCCGAAGTCAATCGAGCCCACTAGTGGTGGAAGAGTTGGAGTCAACCGCCAATTGGACCTGACGAGTCACTTGCCCCTGAGGAAGGGCTTGTATCTGGAGCCCCAGACAGGCCGTTTGATGGATGTTGGATTCCTTGCTTGGTCGTGAAACGACTGCCTGTCCTGGTAACATTTGCCACCTTGAAAGGAAGACCTGTGATACGAGGACCCTCCGGGTCCGTAGGCGGACCGAAATGTCTGCCTCTGAGAATACTGGACATAGCAGCATTCCGGTCGATGGTATGAGGATGGGAGCACTTTACTTTTGTCCTTGACCTCAACAAGGACCAGGTCTAAAGCTGCACCAAAGAGGTTGGATGCCTTGCACAGAGCAGCCGCCAGCTTCCACTTCACCTTGAGATCCGCTTTCCAGTGGTGAAACCAGTACAGCCATCTCGATGTGACCATAGAGGCGAGGGCCCTGGAGGCAAACTTAACCAAGTTCAGGGAGGCATTGGCCGAATATTCTGTGGCCGCAACAATTTTATTTACCTCTGAGGAAACCTGGTTTCCTCAGGGGGAAGCCGTTCCTGCAATTGCTGCAACCAGGCCCTCATCCTCCAATAACACAACATCCTCAGGGCATTCCTCTCCGTAATCTCAGTCCACGGAGCAGCCCGCATCTCTGCATGATGGTGGAGGAGCACGAGATATCAGCTGTTCCTGAGTAACAAGCTGTTCGGGAAGGGCCTGAAGTAGAGCCCCGCAGCGGTTGGAGTAAAGGTTGCATCAGGCAATTTGTGGAGAGGCTGATGGGAGGTGGCCAAGCCAACCCCCGACACAATTGGCATAGAAACTGACACGCCCTTGGTCATAATCAACAGCTGAGCTGCACAAGCCCCCTCCATCATAGATGGAACAGATGGGAAGGACATAGTCATGGTAGGCCCAGGACTCAAGTCAGATGACTTGGCCGATGTAGACGGTGCCTGAGAAGAGTCCAGGCCCAGAGCTGCTGAGGCAGACCACTGAGCCTTCTTGCATTGCCTTATGGCGTCTCAAAGCATCCTTGTTGAGTTTAGAAGTCACCTCTGACTTATGGGGTTTGTGACTATGCAAGCCAGCTCACTTCCCCAAGGCTGCCTTAAAATGTTTGGCCGGGCTATGTGGAGGAGTAGCCTCAGGCTCCAAATCAGAGGAAAGAGGCCAACCCCCATACCTAAGTGCAGCCACAGAGGGTTGGGGCTTCAGTCAATATCCTCTAATCAAATGGAGAGTGGCCATAGACAATAGTAGCAAGCATGTCAGTGCATGTAATAGCGGCTTTAGGCGCTCTGTTGCAGCAGAAATTGGCTGTCGCAAGCAATAAAAAGGGACCAAAAGGGCGGCCGCTACTAAATGGAGTCCCAAAATGGCAGCCATTACTAATTAGAGCTCCAAGATGGTGGCCACTACTAAAGAGTGCTCCAAAATGGCAGCTGCTTTGAATGAAACTCCTAAAATGGCGGCCACAACACGAGGTAAGTCCCAATGGCTGTCGCCAGGCTAAAGAACAGTCCAAAATGGCAACTGCAATATTAGAGGCTGCAAATGACAGCCTGAAGGTCCGTCACAAGCATCCACAAGCCCACAGAAAACTGCTGGCACGGCGCCAAGGCCCTCTCACCTGGTCACCGCAATCCGGTCCGCCCGATGACAAGCATCAGAGCGTGCACCTGAATGTGCTGCCGCCACTAACGAGAGCGATGGAGAATGGCAGTAGCGACTCCTTAAGCCTGTCCCACACGCCGGTGGCTTGATTAATGAAGCCAGATCCACCCCGAAGAGAACAGAGTCTGGCGACTGCTGTCAGTGGTGACTGCTGAAGTGCGGTGGCCCAGAGCCCCAAGCACGTTCCATGCACCCTGCAGCAAGTAACCTTCTGCTCTTGCAAGGAAACTAATCAAAAGTAAATAAAAGGTCTAAACGAACTTAAGAAAACTAGAAGAAATCACTAAGGAGTGAAATTAATTTCACAGCTCTGAAAACCACATCAGTTCTTGACAGCAACTAAGTGAAAGACTGGGGGATCATGGGATTGTGGGCGTGGCTAAGCCAGAAGAATTTAAATCCAGCTCTCACTCAGTTCCTGTCAAAACCTGAGGAAAAACCCAGCTATGGATAGTGGGAGCAGCACTCAGGAAAAGCATATGTCGTAGAGTTCAAATGATCAAAGAATTAGCCCAATTCTCCTACAAAATTATAACAAAATTTGTGGCTTTAATTTGTGGGACAGTAATAAAAAATAAAGTTAAATTATAGAATGTTTAAGTTTTCAATCTGAGCATGAACCTTAAATATTAAATATTAGTAAGAAGAATATCCAACTTTAAAATATTTCTTTTGCTAAACATGTTACTTCAGCACAGGTTTATCTCATTTAGTGCTAGTAGAAATATAATTGCTGAACTTTTTCCAATTCGAAATAATACAAGCTGATACAATATAAGGTGAAAAATAAGAAAATGGGAGCAATTTTAGTCTCTTTTCCATTTTTAAAAATATATCTATATAACTTAGAGCCTTTCTATTCATCTGATTGTCACTAGCAAACTATTAGATACCTGCAGAAACGCGTCCCTTCTTGGAATCTGTGTGTGATTGCTCAGTCAATTTACCATTGACAACAGCTGCTGGGAAACCAAATCTTGAAGAAACTAAAAGTTAAGTAAAAATATCAGAAAAAGAAATTCTCCTGACAAGGTTCACAAAGTTTCACAACAGATGTGTGGAATGTGAAAATGATTTACATTATTTTTATTTATTTTGTATAGTGCTAGGTAGAACTTGTATCAATGCAATCTTCCTAAGACTGATATCATTCCATTCATTTCGAGGAAACCCATCTGAGGAAGATAGCTACACTAATAATAGCAAGCAAAGCATTTTTTACCGGTATCAGGGAAACACCATCAGAAATGAATGAATGAATGAATGAATGAATGAACGAACGAACGAACACACACACAAAACACACACACACAAAGTATTTCTTGGCAGAATACAATGAAGAAAAATAACATTTTTATTTATGTAATCAAAACACAAGGAGTGGCTGATGTAAACCAATATAAGTCTGCAACAAGGATCCTTAAAGATAAAATCCTGACAGTTTCCATAAGAGAGTGGGAAAGTGAGTTTTTCTGTATCATACTGTGATATTTAGACCAAAGCCATAGCGGAAATTTGTTATAAATGTTGCTGCTACAATACATACATTAATTGCAATGTAGATATTGATAATGTTTCAAGAAAACTGTGGGCCTTTGTGTGCCAAGGAATAGTTTTCATTCTAATGCCATAATTTCTACTAATTATATTACCCAGGCTCCATGCTTCATACCACCCATGAACAAGATGGAGATTTTGGCAGGTTTGAAGAAGGTTTCCAGCAGATACACATATAAATGTTTGGAGAAATGGCTTATAAGAAATTACTTTAAAAACAGTGCTGTGAGCAATCAGTAATCTCAGAAGCCATGAAATGTCATGAAATAACCAGAATCTAGCATCTAGCATCTGCCCATGTATTTTATTTCCTCAGGGCATCATAATACCATATAGTACACAAAAAGATGTAAGGTTATTTAATCATTACAGATCATTTAAATGGGAATTTTGTAAACAGAAACATAATGCTGTATAAAGTGATCCTTTCAAAAGTCTTTTAAATTGTATCAGCTAAATTTAAAGTGATCCTTTCAAAAGTCTTTTAAATTGTATCAGCTAAATTTAATGTTTTCAGTAATCCAAGCTTTTTTAATAGAACACAATAAATATACTGGAGGAGAACTAGTCTTTTGATGTACTGGAATACTGGAATCAAAACTATCCAGAAGGAAGTTGTTTATGACAACTACAGACTAGTCGAAACTGATAAATCTATCTAAAAAGAGTAATTAGAAAGCTATCATAAGAAACAAACTGTTCAAATATCAACAATCAAAAAACAATGGGTACAATTCTCTCTAATGCTTTTACATTCAGAGTTTTCATATCCATACATTGTTTACATCACTTGAATAGCAGAAACCAAAAAGACAGAGTAACAGCAGTGAAGTAGAAGTAATACTTAAAAGATGAATAAGAAGTATTTCTCAAATAAGACAAAATAAATAGAAATCAGACTGTGGCATGCAGTAATAACCCATGCTAATCTTCAATGACAAGACATTTCATAAGACAGAAAATGTGCTATATTTTGTATCTCACAATAACTTTGCCATTGTAGAAAGAGAAAGTGGCTGAGCACATATGCAGCCTCCTACCAGCTTCCACATCTCCATCCTTCCTTTTCTTTTGATTCCGGAAGATGAATCAGGCTTTCAGTAGTAAAAGGTACAGGAATAAAGCTTGTTAACATTTTCTTTAATGTATTTATTCAGCTCCCATGTTGTTCATTCCAATTTTACTGAAATTCTCCCTTGCTTCCCTTTCTATTCTCCAAGGTATCAGAGAGCCACCCTTTAGCTGTTCTTACCTGAAGTGGAATGAAGACTTTCCAGACTCCAGTATCTGGAAAGGACCCCTCGCATCCCACTGCTACCACCACACACCACTCCGCTGCTCTCTGAATCTGAACCTGGGGAGAGGCCAGAGCTTCCACTGCTACTACAGTTGGCTCCACTGTCTGCACCAGCAGATTCACAGCTGGAGTACTGCTGGGTCCTCATGCAGGCAGGCAGATGGAGAGCCAGGAGGCTCTGCTGCTACGACGGAAGAGGGAGAGTCAGCTGCACCAGCTACTTACACACAGGGCAGTGACCACCAGGTCCTGCTGTCTAAGAGCTGTATGGGATTCCTCTCCTCCGCGTTGCCAACCGCCTGCACTATGCAACCTGACATCATAGGGGTCCACCAGGGAGGCTCCCTTGCTGACTATTGAAAAAGCCTCAGCTCAAATTTGCAGAAGTAGGCTTATTTCTAAGCTGATTCCAAGGGATTAAACAAACCAAGGACAGGACAGAGAGAGCTTAAATTGCAGGGGAAGGAGAGGATGTAACGTACCTCTATAGAAAAGTTTGAAGCAGTTCCAAAAAGCTTGGGGAGAGGAGAAAGAGTTGTTTCACTGGCAGCTCCCTCATCAGCAGACAATAGTTAAACAGAATGAAGGGAGCAGCATGTAAGTATATAAGTAGATATTCAGAAGACTAGCTTGCACAGCCTCATACTATTCTGGTTTGTAGCTAGAATAAGCTAACTCTGAAGCAATGACACTATCCTGTCCATTCTATAACAATTAAGAAGTGATCAAATTCAGAGAGATGTAAACCAACTCATCAGAAAAGTGTGACTGTGGTGCCAGATAACCTCATTACTCCAATATGTATTTCATGTTGGAGATCTGAGGGGGGGGGATTAAAAAGTTTCTTATAAAAGGGATTTTTTTTAAAGAAAGGGGCACATATTAATAATTTGACAGCACAATGCAACAGGAACAGGGTGGTCTAGAGTTGTTTCTTATACTCTATCTTTCCAGCCTGCAAAAAAACACAGAAGAGATTCCAACAAGCTTAGCAAGTGCGGAGAGCCTCGGGTGTATTTGAAGAGCACATTTAAGACTTGAAGAAAGAGACAAAGGGCTTTACTAAGGTTGATAACATATTCATATGTTGGTGTCTGTTTCTTTAAGACACCTGTATTTCAAACAAAACTTTCCGGAGGAAAATATATCCCATCCCACAGCGCTAGGAAAAAGTTTAGCCTTTGAAGATTCCTTTCATGTAGCTTTTTTTTTTTAAATTAAGAATGCTCTGATCAGAAAATAGTTGACAAGCCTTAGAATTCACTAATAGATTTCATTATTATTATTTCTGTACTCTGCAATAAACACAACAGAAAATAGGAGAGTAATATACCACCTTTTTGAGTATGTTTCACTCACAATACAAGTGAGTGAAAAAAATAAATTTGTCACTCTGTCATTTTTCCAGTGTTTTTCTAAAACAACTGTGGGTTGGTTTAAAAGAATTTTGGAACTAAGACATGGATACAAAAATTGTATTCCCTAGTGAAGAAGGAATTCACCTTTTAAACATCTACATACTTTGAGCAAGGAGTCCCTGCTAATATTTCTAAGAGTAGAGATCTACAGCTTCTCCTGTGGGGCCCTGACAGGGTTGGCACGTAGCTGTCAAACATTAAAAGATAGCAATGAAGAATGCATTGAGGGCAGAGAGGAGGGCTAAATCCTTTAAAAAGCCACATTCCACTTCAGCATCATGCAGTTTATGTCCACTGGATGTATTTTTTCTTTAACAGTTCAGTACTATAGAACACAAATCCACCCAGATTAATATAATGGTAAAAATCAGCAGCAGATCAAACATAAAAGTAAAAGTTATCTTGAATATCCAACATGCTGCCTCTTTAAAGCTTTTTGCTTTATAGAAGACTATAGTATTTAGAAAGCATTTTCAAAACTGTTCTAGGACAGTCTTGTTTTTTTTCCTGAAAGCAGGTATATATTGCACTTTTCATCCCAAATAAGATTTTTGAGATAGCGAACAAAATCTGAAATAAAATGACAGGGAGATAAAACAGCCTCTCCATGGAGAAAACTAATGAACAGTCACATCTTAACATCTCATGTTAATACTTTCTAATAGTGATTCTGTATTATACAATAGCAGTGACATAACTAATAATATGAAATCTATCATTGTAATAGAGTACATGCATATATACATACACTCACATTCAAGGAAGGAAGGAAGGTGTCTATTATGTATCTTAACAATTAAAGAATCAATTTAGCACTGAAAGGATACTAGAAAAGAGAAAATAAGTATTCCTGTCAGCATCAAGGACTCTACATGCATATACAGCTAGGTAGACTAAAACAGCAGCAAAACACTTAACAATGGCTCAGATCAATCATTAAATAAATGTTTAATGACAAAGAGAGGAAAACTTTCTGCTCCTGACTGGATGCTTTGTTTGAGACTTCCAGGTTTTGCTGGACTCTGCCCAGTATTTAAAATGATTAACTCTTTCATATCTGAATCCCTGGGAGTATTTTTCCTATTTCATCTAAACACCTGATAAGTATTTGGATAAGAATCAACCAAAAGGCTAGAAAGGTATGGGCAAATATCTGGAGAACTGGGGGTTGCATAATCTGTTCACCCCTATAATTCAAACCTCTTTAACAGTGACCAAATATATATACATGGATCAAGTGAACAAAGTTAGCTAAGTTTATACCTGAGGCAAAAAGCCTTCCCTTCCCATTCAACACACACAGAAGTCAACAGCATGAATGTATTTAATCTTATGTAAGCACTGGCAGTGGGAATGGATTGCCATCCTGCCTAAGGGCAACAGAGTGTCATAGTTGTATGCGGATATCACCTGACACATATATTACATTTTTTCTCAGCATCTGTTGTCTCAATTGTAGTAGAATAATATGCTTGGATAGTCCTAGAAACCATTTTAGAGCAAACCTATATGATTCATCATGTTTCCATAATCCAAAACAAACAAAACAGAATAACATGAATAGCATTACAATTACTCCAAATTGTAAAGCACATGTAACTCAAAAGTTAAGATACAGTTTTTAATTTATTTTTTATTTATTCAATTTCCATAGCTATCCATCTCAATCAATGTCTCTAATTTAAAAAATCTATCACAATCAAAAAACTAAATAACAAAAAGCACAATAAAAACATCCAAAATAAATATGCATAGCAGCTAAGATAATTGGCCGGTAAGCAATAAAGCCCTTGACACATTCAGCACCTCACATTCAAGAACAGAGCCAGGTTTTTAGGGTCTTACTCACTGGTTGGATAGAAATGTGGAGAGAAAGCTTTGACAAAAGTAGGCAAAAGAGTTTGTAGATACATGAACAGAAAATAAAAGGCATTTCAGTCCTGGGAAAGAAGACAGTGTATGAAAGAGACTCAAACTAACCCTGTCTTGATTCTGCTTGGTATAAGAGGGACCAGAGGGAAACTCTAGCAAAGTTTCAATATTCCATTATTATACCATACAACAATAAGTAGTATTCCTACAATCCTTGTAGGGTCCATTTCCTGACCTGGTCTATCTCAAAGATTTGACCCTGGTGCACAAACACATATAATCTTATTTTCTACTTGTTCTTCTCCCAAAGGCTATCCTGGCAATTGTTGTTCTTTTTATACCACCATTATTTTCATTTCCTAAACCCTTACAATTTATTTGAAGTTCATCTATGGTCAACCATTGATGAATTTAAATGTGGAGGATACCCATGAAGATATCAGTTCTATGTCCAGCTATCTATAGGATGGTACAGAAATAACTTCCCTCCAGTGCCCTATCTACAAATGTGATATTTAGTGTTTTTTGAACAATTTGAACAATCATGCAGGGGTGTCAAATTGGCAGCCCGCAGACCAGATCTGTCACATGCAGGGTACACCCATCCCAGCTCCATGAAGGGGGAAAACATTGTTATACATCACATGACGGCAACATGATGCTGCGAGTTTGACACCCGTGAACTAGGGGATTGCAAACCACCAGGGACCAGCCCTTTGCTTAGGTTAAAACAGTTGAGAAATGTTAGGATGAAGCTTCTTATACTGAGAGAGGAAGGGAGCAGAGGAAAGTACAAGAACAGGATGGGATTTCCTGACACTGGAAAAAAGAGCAGAGCTCTTGTGCTTCTCTTGGAAAACAGAATTAACAGCAGCTGAGGCAGAAGTCAAATCAGTGGAACTGTTGAAGAATGACAATGTTGTGTATAGTGTTATGTACAATGTTGTATATAAATACAATCCAGGAATAAGGCACATGTTACATGACATAGGGAACCCTAAAAACAAAATTGCAACCGCTTGTAATGATACTTGGGTGTATACTTCCAAGCCTATCATACATAAGAATACTTCAGAACTAGCCCAGTTCCCATTAGCCATTTCATTCTCCTGCAGACACATCTTTTCATATGATGTGTCTGCAGGAGATTCAATGGGTACTTTCCTAATGGGTACTTTCCTATATATTATAATAGATATCTGGGTTTTTTTCCTGGGTTTTACTAACTTTGTTGTTATTGTTCATTTTACATAAGACTATTGGTATCCAGCTGACTAGCCAGTAGAAGGGAGCCACTGAAGGAAACACTGACTGAAGCAAGGCTAGAGCCAGCATGAGTGTGTGTGTGTGAGAGAGAGAGAGAAGGGGAAGGTGCAGGATAAGTGAAGAGCTCATCTAGAATGACTATCTTCCCATTTTTCCAATTGTTCTTTTTTCTTTACAAGGGAATATTGATCTTATGACATAAAGGTAGTTTTGATTAAGGGTACAGTTTCTCTAGTTTGGGCTCTCCTCCCCCAATTATTGGAGTAATGATCTCCTGGGAAACTGATAGCCCCAATAGGAAAAAAAAACTTTAAAGTTTCTCCAAGTTTATGGAGGTGTATAAAGCAAGAAAACACTTGGAGACAACCAGTCCCTCCTAAGAACATAGTCATAGTAAGGCAAGCAGTTATGGTTGTTTTAGCTGCCAGAACACAGGGGGGGGGGAGGGAGTGAAGCCAGGAAACCACCAGTTGCAAACCCGGACTCTCCCACATTAATTGTAAGGACAGCACCATTTCCCAGTAAAATAAAGCTCAGCTTGTAGGGGAAGCATAATTTCTACTTTTGTGCCAGTTCAAAAGAGGGAAAGAATGCATATCTACTCTGCCAAGAAAAAGAGTTCTAGGACAAGTCTTGAAAATGACCTTTACTGCAGATTCTCAATATCGTTGGTAGGAAGTGATACTAAACATTGTTGTTTTAACATAACGTTTATTCCAAGTGCAGGCTTCATCCTTAGAAACCACCTTTAATGTACATAAGAAATTTAGCTTGTACTCATTATAAATGGCATGTATAGTATCTTTGGGATATAGTCTTCTTGGCTGAAACTGTATTCCTGATCCTAATGCCACCTAATTCTACCATTATCTAATGTTTATATGTTACTGCTGTTATCTCTATGCTAGGATTATCAGTGCTATTCTGATGTATTTTAAGGAAACATTGTATTTATTTTAACTATACATCATGTTTGGAAAAGATAAATAAAAATATTTTACAATCGTATAGATATACTGTATACATATTGTATTTTATGTGTGTGTATGTGTGTATAGTATTTAGGTTATAGATATGTATGATTAACATGCATTTTAAAAGATGCTGGAAGAATGTGGAAGTAATTAAAATTAATGTAAGACATCTCATAATTAAAATTATGTGATGTATTGCATAACACAATACATAACATACCGTTGCAGTTCCTCAAAAAGTTAGATACAAATTGACCTGATTAATTATACTTTATATAAAGACCCTTTGGTCCCCAATCTGTATCTTCCATAGTCCCATCTGGGTTTGCTGTGTCTGAAAACGTTCTGGCTAAGCTGAATGCATTTTGCCATTATGGTAGATGCAACGGATACCAGAATGGAAAACCAGGACCTTAAAACAGCTATTTTAAATGTTACGCATGTTTGCCACTTTGAATTATATATAAAAAGACAGATTAAAAATATAATAATACAAGTAACAATTCAAATTCTGGGTTTGTTTATAAATTGTGTTACCTAACAGGGCGCTCCCATGTGACACCTCTCCTGCGCGAGCTGCACTGGCTTCCGGTGGTCTTTCGGGTGCGCTTCAAGGTGTTAGTTTTGACCTTTAAAGCGCTCCATGGCATGGGACCGGGGTACCTGCGGGACCGCCTGCTGCTACCGATAACCTCCCACCGGCCAGTACGCTCACACAGAGAGGGCCTTCTCAGGATGCCATCAGCCAAGCAATGTCGGCTGGTGGCCCCCAGGGGGAGAGCCTTCTCTGTGGGGGCACCCACCCTATGGAATGAGCTGCCTCCAGAAGTTCGTTTGATCCCGGACCTCCGCACTTTCCGAAAGGCCCTTAAGACCTATTTATTTCAACAAGCCGGCCTTGCTTGATTGTTTTAATGGGGTTTTAACAAAATTTTTCTTATTGATTCCTGGGGTTTTAAATTGGGTATTTTAATGGGGTTAGAATTTTATTTGGAACGCCAATGAATTTAATTTAATTTTATCATTCTTTTAATGTTTGTATTATATGTGTTTTAAATCTGGTTGTTCACCGCCCTGAGTCCCCCTCCCGGGGAGAAGGGCGGTATATAAATTGAAATAAATAAATAAATAAATAATTATAGAGAGTTTCTAATTACAGTAAGCAACAAAGTGAACAGTCATTGAGAGTAAAGTGGCATATAAATTTAGTAAATTGTTGTTATTTGAAGATCATGTAGGAAAAGAATTCACATATCAGCCATTTTTATCATGGCATTCTATATTCTCATGCTTTTCATTTCACATATGAAGGGTTATGCAGGACAGATCATAAAACAAGTTATTTCATTTTGTGCACTCCATTGCTGACCTAATCACATAAGAGCTATCTCTCAGCTTGCAAAAGACCATAGGGGTACTATGTTATATCAGCAAGCAAGCAAGTTTGAAAATCTACCATTTGTGAACTGAGCTTCCTTCTCTAAGAAGCTATTTTAGTTACCCAGAGGTGAAGTTTGATTTGTAGAGCTTTAGAAATCATTAGTGCACTCTTCCATGACTTGGTCACATAATATTCTATTACAGTGTACTGACAAATATTCCTTCCATCCCCTTCAACATTTTTCAAAGGATTGTAGTATAGGCAATTGGAATGAAACTAATTATTACAGAGTCCAGAATTTTCTTGACCTCTTCCAGCTGACTACCTTCCTTCTGATTATTTATTATTATTAAGGTATTATTGATAATTAAGGTATTGTTTCATGCCATATTGACAACAAGGATCCCCAGATTCAGCATCTTTCAGTAACAGTTTTTAAAAATCTGTTTAGAATAGAATTTTTTAATAGCCAAGTGTGATTGGACACACAAGAAATTTGTTTTGGTGCATATGCTCTCAGTGTACATAAAAGAAAAGATATGTTCATCAAGAATCATAAGGTACAACACTTAATGATAGTCCTAGGGTACAAATAAGCAATCAGGAAACAATATCAATATAAATCTTATAAGTCTGTTTTCTAAAAAAATACTATATGGAATTACCTGTATAGTTTGATCACTGCACTGGTTACTAGTTAGTTTCAGAGTCTAATTCAAATGGCTGGTATTAATCTTTCAAACATCACATAGGTGACCCTGTTGTGGGTAACTTATGTGGGAATGAACTTGAGAAATGGGGGAATGAAAGGACATAGCCTACAGCTGCATAATGGGCAGAGGAAGGGACCCATCCTAAATTCTCAGACTATAAATGAGATTTGTACTTTTAAACATGAAACATAGATGTCAGCCTTCTCAGGAAATCTACACAGGAGACACAACCAAATGAGCTAATTCTATTTTATTAATACAAACATGCAAAAATACAAACTTCCATATCTCCTTTATAGCCTGAGCTAGAGGTAAGCTGTCATTTCAGTAGTTAATAGTAGGCTATGGAACAGTGTACTGGCTAAAATGACTTGAATAATAAGTCCCCAGCTTATTAACTTTGGGAAAGCTATGAAAATCATTATACTTTGGTAAACATTTAGTTGATATATGTGCCTTTTTTACTAGATATTCTTTAAATATTTGGTTGATTATATTCTCTAAGTAATTATTGGTGGATTAGGTGGGAATTCTTTTAGTACATGGGTTTCATAATTATTATAAACCTTCTTGAGGATTGGAACTAAGTGGTATATAAATTGCTATATAAATCAATTAATTATAGTTTTATTCTTTTTAAATCAATACATACAATAATGTTAGCTTAAAACCATGATCCTTTAATATTTGAAATTGTTAAAATTGTTTTTTTAAAAAAGTTTGATAAAGAAGAAAACTAGAATGTTTCATGCTGTTTTACAATTATTGGGAAATATGATATTTTAACCGTACTATGCAGTTTTGAGTATGGATAAAGTCTTTGGGAGAAAAAATACTGTACATAAATAATGTAATCATATCAGTCTTCCTCAAACTTGGTATTTTCCAGGTCAGCTGAGATTTGAAAGACTAGATTCATCCTTGTTGTCTAGGTATTCTCAGCATGTCATCAGGTTCGCCTGATGCGCCAGTTGCGCCCCTTTCTGGATCGGGACTCCATGTGCACAGTCACTCATGCACTCGTCACGTCTCGCCTGGACTACTGTAACGCTCTACAGGGCGCTCCCACATGACACCTCTCTTGTGTGAGCTGCACTGGCTTCCGGTGGTCTTCCGGGTGCGCTTCAAGGTGTTAGTTTTGACCTTTAAAGCGCTCCATGGCATGGGACCGGGGTATTTGCGGGACCGCCTGCTGCTACCGATAACCTCCCACCGGCCAGTACGCTCACGCAGAGAGGGCCTTCTCAGGGTGCCATCAGCCAAGCAATGTCAGCTGGTGGCCCCCAGGGGGAGAGCCTTCTCTGTAGGGGCACCCACCCTATGGAACGAGCTGCCTCCTGAAATTCGTTTGATCCTGGACCTCTGTGCTTTCCGAAAGGCCCTTAAGACTTATTTATTCCAACAAGCCGGCCTTGCTTGATTGATTTTAATGGGGTTTTAAAATTTTTTGGTACTATTAATCCCTGGGGTTTTAAATTGGGTATTTTAATGGGGTTTGAGATTTTTATTTTGGAACGCCAATCGATTTAATTTAATTTTAAATCCTTTTAATATTTGTATTATATGTGTTTTAATTTGGTTGTTCACCGCCCTGAGTCCCCCTCCCAGGGAGAAGGGCGGTATATAAATTGAAATAAATAAATAAATAAAATAAATTAATGCATCTGGAATACATCACACTGGAGAAAAAAAACCTGGGATTTGGAATGTGTGTGACTATACTGCGCAATGTGATTCATTGCTCATCTTCCAACCATATAATTCATAAAATTCAACTAGGCATTGATATATTGGAACTTCAAAAATATATATTCTGTTGGTAGCACTGGTCGTCTCCTAATATTTTAGACATTTCAGAATGAAAACAACATTGATATTGTTACTTTTTGTAACCTAAGCCTGAAAAATAAAAGAGATTTTGGCTTCATCCAGTATTTTGACAGCAGTGTTTCTGTTTTCAGTAAATTCTAAATCAGATTGCATAAAAATATTCCATATTTATTTTCTCAAGACTTCAAAGTAGTCTGCTAAAAAAAGAAAACCCTGGTAAAAAGTATTTATCAGTATAGAAATGAAATATATATAAAATTGATATATATATGATATTAATATAAATGAAATATTTTATATAGAACAGTATCAATTTATAAATCAAATAAAACAGTGTAAATTTGTAAATAGGTTTTTAGCTATTGTGAGTTTTAAGTTGCTGTAAGGGCAACATTATAAGAACACAAATCAGAGATAAGACATTAGATGTATTTATAGGTAACATAAGTTTCTGGCTATTTAAAACAAGTACTGGAATGGATGAAATTAGAAGGTTAAATGCCTTGAAATTATGAAAAATAAAATCCCAATTCCTGTATGATATAGGAATGTTTCAGAAAGAAGGAAATGAGCAATGGCATTTTTCTTTTCTCTTTTTCCAAATTACTTACATAGACAAAACAATCATATTTGGAAGCGGCATTTGGTTACAAACCTGAGGTTTAAAACTCTACGGGATAATTGTTGGAGAACATGGGGATGAGAGAGTCATCCATGAAGAGCATGCATACAAATCTTTTTTTTTTTAATAACTGAGAGGAACTACAATATTGCATTGTTGCAAGTAAAGAAAATGTATTTCTAGGATTGTCTTCATTTTTAAGGATTAAAATGCTTGAATGCTACATCAAGACACCATTTAGCTTCTACGAAATAGTTCAGTTAAATGGGACAGACAAGTGAGGAGAAGGAAGACAATTCTGTAATTCTCACTGGTGAAATCACACAAGCAATCTTTAATTATAATTCATGATTACCTTTCATTTTCCAGTAGTTATTGTAGTTGATTTGCTAACTGAGAGAAGGTTAATAAAATAAAACTGTGACAAAATACTACAGTTTAATGATGAGGAAATGTGATATCTCCATCTCCCTTAAGAAAAGCTTCTGAAACATCCCAAGTAAAAAGGGCCTACTATATATTATTTTGACAGTTTGGAAAGAACCAAAGATCCTTCATAAACTAAATGAAATTTGAAAGTAGAGAATGTATTCTTACTGGCATTATGTCTCGTCCTTCCTTCATGGACCTTAGAAGCCTGATCTTTTCTAATGGTATTTTAGATTTTATACTGGTCAGACAGCGAATTCCAAAGTGACCTCCACCTGGATGCCTAACCTTGATGGGTTTCCATTAGTTGAAAGTGCCAATTTTTCCATGTGTTTACAGGCCAAGCCTGTATATGTTAAACTAAAGATTTTCAAACTTAGCAACTTTAAGTAATCAGAGATGTGCCTCAGGACAAAGTTCCTAAACAGAAAGTGATACAGATCTAACCTATTATTGTGCACTAACAGTGCTACTAACACCTCCAGGGAAAAATAAGATCCTCATTTTATCACACTTATCATCTTTTACCTTTAATTTTGAATTTTTTAATTGTATTATCTACATCTATTGTAATTTCTTTGATTGTTGTGAGCCATTCAGAGTCATTAAGAATTGGGCAGCATACAAGTTTAACAATGATTATTGTTGTTGTTGTTATCATTATTATTATTATATTTTATTCATTAAACATGAAACTCAGTCAACTGAACATTTTAAAATGTATCATCATCATATTATTATTATTGTTGTTGTTGCTGTTGTTGTTGTTATTCCTATCTTTTTTTTTTAAATTAAAAGCTGAGTTCCAGGCAGTGAAATGGCATAATGGCTTTAACAAAACTTTGCTGCACGCAAAACAAGGGTTGGTAGCCATTCATAAGAATAACAGCTACCATACAGTTTGATGTACACCTTTCTTTCATAAATACTATGTGGTTTCCTTTCCAGGAAAAATATCTAAAGCTTTGTTAAACTTGGGGCATCTCTAGGTGTCCAATCTTTTCATCCTATTAAACTTTTTTCTATTGTTTTTGTTTAAACTATAATCAATCTCATACTAATGGTAACAGAACATTGACAGAATTGTATTTAAAGCATCTGGGGAAAAATAACAGAAAGAAAGATAAATTCAGCAGTCACATTAATTCCCTCCATGTTTCTAAGAACTTTGTAAATAAATACAATCCTATTTAAAAAGCAAGCAAGCTAGAAGTAGTTCATCAGCAATGTCACTGATGAAGCAATCTGACAATATAACCAGCAGTTATATTTTACGATAGATGTCCAAGTAATACCTTTGAACACCTTGGACATCTTTGTGATCCATCTCAGCACTGGGGAATTAAAAAATGGATTTCTAAGCTTTCATTTAAACCTGCTTATTATTATCCTCTACTGAAGATTTTTCTGCATTCTAATTTTCAGTAAGTACTGAAGTTTCAGAGTACAAAAATCATAATTACATTTAAAAGGAGTCATTTTGCAAACATTATTTTTAATTTATAAAGCAATAGGATTACATTTACAGATGTGAAGTGGAAGACATTAAAAAACAGTTGTCAAGACCCCTTGAAAAGAAAATGGAGCAACAAAGCAAACTCAGCATGATTCCTTTGAAGCCAATACCCTTCTTTCAAATATAAAGCCTTCCAGAAGGAATTCTGTCAAACTTTATGTTAAAAGTCATCACTTTAGCAATTGCCATCTATAGTCCTTCCTCTGTATTTTGTGCCAACACTAATGAGCTTAATACTAGTGGTGTCTCTTAAAATAAACAAGTTGGTCATGCCACTATAAAACCTCTGCTGAGGTAGACCAATGCATACAAATATATACAAAAGAGAAACTGAAGAAAATAAAGATAGTGTTGCAGAATACCCATTTCCATCAAAGCTAATTGATGCAAATAATCTAACTAAACCAATTCAAAATCAACCAAATAATAGCGTAAATTATTAGATATCTAATAATAAAGGTAGTCATACCAGGAAATGAGATGCTTTGCCTCAAGCCCATGCAGTCTAGTCCTGTAGGTGTGCTCTGGGAATAGAGGTGCATCTTGAGAGGAAGGGTATCAGTGGCCACTGGAGAAGTAACTGATTTTGTTTTAACCTACAGAAAAAAAGTAGTAACAGGTTTACGAAAACAAAAAGATTACTGTTTTTTTTAAAGTCTTATTTTCAATCCATACAATCTGGATAAAAGAGAGCAAATGAAAATGCTAAAGGAGAGTAGGGAGCATTCTCTGAGGGAAAAGAGCTTTGTAGATATCAGAAATGCTAGATAAGTCATTATGAAGAACTTTAAAAGGAAAAGAAGGCTCTTAAAATTACACAAGGGGTGGGGGAGAATGAATTAATACTGTGTGGTCCCTGGTGTTCTCCATGCAGTTATTTAATATTTAATACTGCTTCTAATAAAGTTGCATTTATGTCATTTGTATTCTAAAATATAAATTATATTCTAAAATAGAAATATTTTGCAATCCACTCATCATAAGTATGTACATATGACACCACGCATCCTATATGAGACAAGAGAGGCAATTAAGAAAACCTATCTGTCAGGATAAAACTTTTCTTGTATGATTAGTCTCACAAAAGTGATCACTAAATTGCCATATTGTGTTAGAAACAAAGAAAGCAGAAGAGCTAGTTAACAGAATCGTTGAAAGGGAGGAATGAGATGCAAACAGAGAGAACAGACAAATTATCTTTGGTTCCTTACATTGAGTTGATCTTCTGGAAAGTTACTTGATTCTTTCTCTCTGTCTGACTGGGCCTCTTTCACAAAGGTCCTTTTTCGGTTTCTCTCCATCCATGTATCATCAAAGCTGAAGCATTTGTATAGGGATTTGTGTCTCTTCTGCTGGACATGCTTTTTTATCTTTCCCTCCTGGATATAGAAGGGAAGGATCCAGGCCTTGTCCTCTACATTTGAATCCAAAGACCCTGGCATCTGAATAGACTTTTTTCGGTAAGGAAGACCATGCTTTTCACCTGACCTCTCTTCTGCTGAAATTTCACTTTGTTGGGGATGTTCCTATTTTACAAATAACAGGTGGAAATATCTTTAAAACATATTTGTTTGTTGACCATTTTGGGCAGCTCACTGCAAGCGGTCATTACAAATCTGTAAAATCTTATTACATTTGTCCCTTTTTAAAGTAACATCATTTATAACATGTCTTATAAATAAAGTCTTTATTGATTCAGTGTGGATGCTGCAATCTAAATGAAACCTGGATTTGCACTCACCTGTATTAACTTCATGTAAAGCCTGGATACATACTCATATAAGCACCAAGGAAAAATATTTCAGCATAGTGTAAATACCCTTGAACCATTGCTCCAGGGCAGCACATGGCAGGGCTCACTTGCCATATTCTATTTATGGTGCAGTCCCAGTTCAAATGCCTCTCCCACGTGCATTACTCATAGAATTACATTGAAAACTCTAAACAGCTATTTTAACTGTTAATTAAGTAAGCCAACCAATCTAGAAGGACAGGCATCAAAAGACTTTTGACCAAGAGTTCCTTAAAACTGATTCTGCTGCTAAGAATATACAATTAGCAAAGTTCAGTTAGCTATTTTCTTAAGCATCCTTTGAATTCTCTCTCTATGTAACTGTTGTTGGGCCTATAAGGAACACCTTGCAATATAAAACCTTGCCTCCAGAGGGCACAATAAAGTTATATTTACTGTGACAGTTCACTATCTACCCTAGTGATAACAAGATTTTTGTCCCTAAAGTTGCTTGGTACACTTAGTTGCCTCTCTAATTTTGGAATGCTGCCTTCCCCTAAGAACTATGTCCCTTTTTCCTTTCTGTTATTTCAGCCAGAAATTAGATTTTACAGATGTAAATTCTACAAAAAGGAATTCAACAAACTTATACAGGATCATTATAACTATGGATTTAGCACTGTTATGGAAGAATATTAGACTTGTGTTTAAATACTGAATTATCATTTCTGACAGATGCTATTCCTGTGCTACACAGAAGGTTAGTTTTAACTGGAAAAGAGAGCCAGCTGTATGTTGCTGGTTCGGTCATCATTGTTCTCACTGCTTCTGCTAATAAAGGATTGGCCATACTTTTCCTGGTTTTATTACTTTCTAGAAGCACGATTTTGCCTACTCTGTTCTGGGCTCCAATTTATGGGCTACTTCTAAGTTTGTTGCCCATGGGGACAGATGTGGACTCATTACCAATGCCTAGCAGCATTAGTTTAGGATAGAGCTGTTTTTCTATCAATTCACTACTATTTCAACCCACAGTCTCCCTTGTGCTTGTAGCCTAATTGATACGTCATAATCTATTAGGCAGGCATCTTGACAGCTGGCTAAACACACCAAAAACTTCCTTACCCTCAGTGAGACCTGCTGCAGCACGTATCGGGAAAAATGATGGAGGCTACTTTCCTGCTTGGTAGAAGGGGCTGTAAAGTCAGAGACAGCTACCAAATGCTTTCTTAAGTTCTCCACCATTTAAATAGAAAGAACTGTACTGGGCACCATTCTTATTACATTGGCAGAATAGGGCTCAGCAATCAGGACAGAACCATTTATGCTGGCATACCCTTCTGCCTCTCAAGAATTTATGGACAGTAGTTTAATATTTGACTATCCCTTTGTCTTCTCTATAGAAGGGCGGGTAATATGAATCTTCTCTGGATCCTGCAAAGTGTCTCCTGATCTGTATGCATGGTTGCAGCATAATTGCACAGATAATGTGGCCTCGTATAGTACATCTTTACTGAAAGTTTTTTTAAAAAAAAAACCCTAACCCTTCATTAAAAGACAGTAACAGAGAAAATTACCATCATTGAATTTTAACCCAGGTATTTAAAATGAAAAACCTGCATTTGTCTAGAAATAAAAAGAAGCACTCTTTCAGCACCATTTTTCAAACATTACTTCTGAAAGCAAACCTATGACTACAGTACCATATCCTCACATACTTACGAAACATGAAAACAAACTAGTTAGCTCTACATATTTTTTTCTGAAGTCTTATACTCAGAATCTTACATTATTGTTTCATCTTATTTCCAAATTCTCTGAAGAATTTACACAAATGAATAGCTCTGATACATATGTCTTTGTGAGCAACTTTCTAAAGTTATTTCAAAACATGAAATTTATAACGTTGGGCATGACATCCAGATAAATCCAGAATTCCATAAAATATGTAACAAAAAAAAATTAAAAATCCTTTTCCATACACTCAGTGCCAATACACATAATCTGCTGCAGAGCAACTCACCTCATCTCTGATTATATCACTCATTGAAGTAGTAGTATTTAAGCTGATCTGTGACTGGCTGCTTATTCCACTGTCTTCTCTCAAATAGTCATTATCTAATGAGTGCATGGACTGCAAGAAACTAGATCTGGGTTTCAATGTCTTTGGCCTCTCGGGTGCTTCCAAACTGCCATCAATAACAGAGATATTTCCAAGAGATATCAATGAAGTTGAACTTAATTTACCAGGATAATGGAAGCCCATGCGCTGATGAGCAGTTCGAGGACTCTGTGGCTTGGGACTCATAGGCCTGCATGGCATGTCTTTACGTTCATACATTGACAACTGGGGGCAAGAAGGAGTGAAATGAGGAAATGATGACTGCAGATCAATTGGAGTAATTGGAGATTTCAGCCAGAATTCTTCATATGAGGTATTCCCATCATTCCCCATCATTTTCTCTTTCCCACTACAATCTGGGCTATAGGATGACTCTCTCCTCTTCCTCCTGGTGTCTATAGGTAGAAAGTCAGCAGGCCCAAAGGAATAGGAATGCCCACCTCCTGTAGATGCCCCATTAGAAAAACTGTATTTAAAAAATTCTTGTTCATTTTGATGCTCCTTTTTTTCCTTCAGTGTTTTTCTACTAAAGTTTCCAGAGCTCCTATTTGAACAGGGATTTTGCTTCAGGCTATCTGCCTCCTTGCTTTTTAGAAAAGCTTTCCAAGATTGGTGCGCTTTCACTTTTTCATTTTTTAATGAAATTTTTGGACTCTGTTGAGCATTTTCCTTTTCCAGAGTTTTAGATTCAAAAAAACTTGAAAAGGATCTATGGGCCAAGGCCAAACGGCTCCGGAATTTTTTGCTATCTATGCTTTTGTTACATTTAAAATCATTCTCTGGAGAGGATTTCCGAACATCAGGGTACTCAGTAAACTCATTATTGTTGTTCTCTACAAATCCTAAAGTTGTGCCTTCCCCACATTTTACCCTGGCTAACATGGGAGAAGAAGAATATGTGCCCGAACTTTCTAAGAGTGTCCGACCAGAGCTAGAAGCTTTTCTAAGACTAATTCTATTGAAAAGTCCAGCGGGTCTTTCATAGAATAAATCGTCATCATCTGAATATTCTGCAAGGCATTGATCCTTGTTTTGCAAAGTAGAACTGGAAGAATTGAGGTCTTTCCAATTATCTTCTACTTCATCTACTTCATCTGCTTTATCATTATCAAATGTTACTTCCTTAGTTTTCATGTTATCTTGATTGTCAGGAGATGTTAGCTTAGATTTCCTGAAGGATGTCATCTTGGGGAAAGCTAAAAATTTAGAATACTTAACAGACTTTTCTATGGCACCCACTTTGTTGATTCTCTGCACTGCCTTATAGAAACTATTGTTACTACCAAAAAAGCTAATTATATTATTGTCCATCTCTTCACAATTTGCACTTCCCATGCTGATATTATCTGGGCCACTGGTGCTAATATCTTGTGTGTTGGTTTTCACTAAAGTGTCACAGATATCTGGATTCACATTCATGTCGTAGTTTTTACACTTTGAATTTTCTGTTGAAAAAACTTTATCTGATTCTGATATGAGAGAAACAGCAATTTCCTCATGTATTACATCACAAATTTTGGAGTCTTCTTCCCCATTAATTTGCTTAGCATTGATTTTATTTCCTTGAAGATGAGTCTCATCATCATTAACAATGTCTTGGCACAATATATTTATACTATTTATTTCCTGTGTTTTTGCAATATTTACACAAGCATCCTGTTCTGCATTTGTAGTCATAGATTCACCCACTGCTGTATAGCCATGAATTTGAGATTCATGGTTTGTTATTTGTACTGCCTCTAAGACAGAATCACCATTCAACTGACATGGTTTTCTCAGTGATATGTCTCTATTTGCTTCAGGCAAGGCTAAGGACAAAATATCTATGCACTCCTCTTCTTTCCAGGTTTGCACAGTACTTTCTAAAAGTAAATTAGTTGTGGATGTATTGTTCACCAAACTAGTTTCCGTAGATTTTGCAGAGACTGGCAAAGATAGTGAGTCCAGCATGTTTGCATCCGCTTCACAATGTGTGTTTCTTGAACTTTTCTCAGGAGCCATCTTAACTAGGAATTCATCTTCATTGTGTGGCAACACCTGCCCAGAAAACATGTCATTTGTACAACTGGACTTTCCGTTTGAAGATTCTTCTGATTTTGTGGCATCCATGATGGTGATGAGATGAGAGTTGGAATTCTCATGCTCTAGTATCTCAGTAAGTTTAGCCAAAGAGTTCTTAACTTCAACATTTGTTTTCAATAGTTCTTGACCAGGGGTTTCCATCAATAAAGCTTTTAACTCAGAAATGTTATCTGATTTTTCCTTCTGGTATATATAATGTGGTATTAGTGCTACTTCAAAAGCAGTGACATCAACATCTTCACCATTACTGCAATTGCAAGCCTTCTTTTCTATATTATTGAGATGATTCAAAGGATATCTTAATATATTGGATGTACTGGGTTCCTGTTCTCTAAAATCTTTTTCATGTGATGTCAGAATCTCAACTGCCTTTTCATGGTCTACATTTGGCCCACTTCTCACTTCAGATGCTCTGAGAAAAGCCTCAAGGTTTTGAGTTTTGATGCATTTGCTTTCCTTTTTCACGTCTGCATTAATTATGGAACCATGAACAACACAAGTATGGTCATATTTATTTGCCACATTGCATTTATCTATGTATTTTTCTGAGACATGAACATCACATTTGTGAGATTCAAAACTAATGTGATTTGGAGACAACCCTTTAATTTCTATCTGATCCTTTGATTTTAGATGTTTTTTTAACTCTACATTGGCATTTACATGTGTTGATATACATCCCATATTTGAAAATTTCTTCTTTTTAGAATTGTTTTCTGAGGAATTTGGCAGCTGAGACAATACCAAAGACTGACATTCAGATGTATCTGTTCCTTTTGTTGTAAGGCCACAGAGCTGGGATTTGTTGGTCCCATGGGAGTTTTCTGTTTGCTTCTGTATATTTTTATTTGAAATCAAGTGAGGAGTAAGAAATAACCCTTTAATATTTGTGTCTTTTCCCACTTTTAAGGATGTTTTTGAACAGTCTCTGTTTTCCTTAATATGAACATGATCTGATTCTTTTAGGGGCAATGTGGAGCATGATTGGCTTAATTTATCTGCCAGACAAAGGCAATCATTGGTATGTTCTCTAATCTCTTGACTGTTTATATTTCCAGGAGAACTATGCCATGATTTCATTGCCAAATTTTCTGGCTTTGTGGAAGGCACCAAAAATGTAGATTTAAAATCTGTGAGTTTCTGCTTTCTGCAATACAAATTTGTTTCTACAGTTTTTTCATTGTCAAAAATATTCTTCTGACTATAATCAGTATTAAATATATAATCTTTTTTATACCTCATTTTGGAAGATTCGTTATTTCTTTTCCAACTTCCATTTGTTTCTAAATGAATATTAGGCAAACTGTTTCTGGAAACTGAGCAGGAACAGCAAGTTTCAAAAAAATTCAAAGAACTTTCAGAGTTTGTTCTGAAATTAACCAATGTTACTGCTTCTGGGCTCATTCTCTCTTTGCTACTGGCACCTTTAATTTGATCCTCTGAATGGGTATAGAAGTGTGCCTCTCTGTTTGCAGATTTTGTCCCCACTTTTAACAAAGCTTCAGTCTGTAACACAAAATCATTTTTATTAGTCTTTGACCCTGTGGATGTAATACTGTAAGGTAATACCTGCTCCTTTCCTTTGACGTCTTCAATTTTGGATTCTGGTGCTAATAACTCCAAGGCATATTTGCTTGTTGCTACATGTAAGACTGAAGGGAATTCCACACTTTCTTTCTGAATAAATCCAAACTCTTTTGTGAAACACTTTGGAGGAGAACTATCTCCTTTTGTTTTGGAATACTTATGCCATGTTTCTTCTATTTCTGAAGAAAGATTGGGTTCTCTAGTGAAATCACTGGCAATGGACTCAGAGTCTGACACGCTTTCATACGGCTCTGTCTTGATATCTGACAGTGATTCGCTTTGATGTGACTGGGTTTCAAAATAGTCTTCATCTGTTTCCTGGCCTGATCCACATATCTCCAGCTCTGGTGTATCTGTGATTGAAGAATTCTGGTCTTCTTCAATCTCTCCTTCACTTGTGCAGTTGTCAACCGGCTCTGGGGCCTATAAAAAGATGAGAAATTAATCAACAGTTTTGTATTAAGAGTCTTGTATTAAGAAGATTAATTTATACCAGGTATGGTTCCCATTGCTCTCCCCAGAATTGCAACAGAAGAGAGAATTTGATACATCAAATGCAGTGTTGACTGAGAAATTTTCAGAGTTGACATTTAAATATCCTTAAATTGCTAAGGTTGAGAAACAATCCTGTAATTGCCCATAAGTGTACATTGTACAATGCCATTGGTGGCATTTTGTGGACATTGTACTGTATTGTATAAAAGCTAAACCACATCTTCCAAACAATTTTCAAAACTGCTTTAATATTTGGTGGATTTTTAATGGTCATTACAATGCTTTGTAATCTATACAATTTACAAGTAGAGTGCTCTATGTGCTTTGGTTAGAATAGTTTTTCGTATTTGAAGATAATGCATCCCCTTATCTTTCTTTTCAGCATTTCTTTGTTATAGATTTTTTTTTAATGATAGAAATTCTCTGTTACGTGAAAGGGAAATCTTCCCCACTCGGTTGGTATTCAAACTGTACTGATAGTCAATGCATACTAAATCAATTGAGATTAAATGTCATCTGTTCCAACTAAATAACAGTTCATTTCCCAAAAAGTGGATCTGTAAAGTTTAGTGGCTCCCTCTACTGGACAATTCTAAATATGTTTACATTTGTTAGCTTTTGCATTAAGCATTTGTCAAAAGATTTAAAACTACATTTTATGTATGGTGTTTTTAACTTTGTACACATGCTTGGTGCTTTATTTAATATTAGAAATACATATAATTGTTTGATATTTCATTGGAGATCATTTAACTACATGATAATTCATGACAAATAAATTAATAGAAATGGCCAAAACTACAGTAGTGATCATTAGTAAGTGGTATTGATTTTTTTGGCCTTGAAAAATATAGTCTTCTGTCTTCTGTCAAGGATATGTATTTCCCAATACTAGAATCAAGCAAAACATATTCACATTGAATTTATATAAATTTCTTTTATTTCATCATTATGACCCAATTTTTAAACAACAAACTACACTTAAAAATTATGGTTCAAATGAAGCTACATTGTAAACCACCACCCCTTCCTGGAAAATGAGGTTAAAACCTAAGATCAAGATAACTCCGACAGAAATTAAACAGTTGATGGAATTACAGAAGGTGTGAAGATTAAAGATAAGAGTCAGCTACTGAAAGAAATATAAGAGCCTGACTCTATCTAAAGTCTATAGCAGGAGTGTCAAATTCAAGGCCCGCAGGCTGGATTCAGCCTGTGCGGTGCTTAGATCTGTGGGGCCTGTGGGGCCATCCTGGACAGAGCAAAGGAGCAGCCCACGGTGCCTCTGTCAGCAAAAATGGAGCTTGGAGGGCTGTGTGCTGCCCTCCCGAGCTCCATTTTCAGCTGCAGGGGCCTCCTGCAGCCCTCTGCCATTGCGGTCCTCCCAAGCTCTGTTTTTGCTGCAGGAAGATCTCCGCAGCACTGTCTGGGCCAACACAGGTACCCTGACATGTTGAGGGCAGCTGTCGGCACGTTGAGCTGGCCATGCCCACTCTGGCCACCTCCCCCCACACCCCAAGGTCAAACACAACCCTGATGCAGCTCTCAATGAAATTGAGTTTGACACCCCTGCTCTAAACTAAGGAGGTACAATAGAGAAGCAAAGCCAAAAGGATAGATGTTTGTTCTCCAAAGAGCCATCCAACTGAAAAGCATAAACAAAGTAACAGCAAAGCCCAGCAACAGAAGAAAGTGAACAATATTGGAAGAACATATGGAAGAAACAATCCACATAATACCATTGCAAAGTGGCTGCAGGACTGGAGAACAGACCACTGAAATCTCCTAGAACAAGAAGCAGTCACCATCACAGAAGCAGACACCCAGCAGCAGTTTAAGAACATGAAGAGCTGGACAGCACCTGGCCCAGATATGATCCACACCTACAAGCTAAAGAATGCCTAGCAGCTTAGAGGAACCAGCTGCAGGCTTCCACCCAGATTAGCTAACAGAAGGAAGAATAGTGCTGATCATGAAAGAGTCCTACAAGGAAACAGCACTATTCAACCAGCCAACAACCTGCTTCCCCACAACATGGAAATTCCTATCAAGCATCACAGCAACCAAGCTAAAGGAACATATGGGCCACTACATAAGCACAGCTCAGAAGGGCATTGGGAATAATACCAGAGCCACAAAACACCAGTGCTCATACATAGAGCAGTTGTTCAAGACTCAAAATCTAGACCAACCAATCTGAGCACAGCTAGATTGATGACAGGAAAGCCTATGACTCAATGCTATATACATAGATTTGTGCTTACCAGGCACTACTCAAAGTCCATAGGATATTAAGGCCCTCCTTCAATGGGGTTATAGAAGACAATACTGGAAGTCAACTCAAGACAACTCACATAAGTAGCCATCAAGTGCAACATATACCAAGTTGATGCACTGTTACTGCTGATGCTTTGCATAGGCTTGAACACCTTCAGCCAGATAATTCCAAGGATGGAATATGGGTACAAGTTCAGGAGTGGAACCTACCATTCAGCTATTTTTTCCATATGCTAAGGTTTCCATGACACCAAGCTGTATGCTAAGAATAAATGAGATGTAACATTGCTGATCTGCCTGACACGAATCTACAGAGAGGACTTTAGGATGTCATTCAGACTGGAGAAGTGTAGCCAGATGACAGTCATCTGCCATCTGGCTACAGATAGAGAAGATAGTTATGATTGATGATATAGACAATAGTAGGCAATACAGCAGACACACACAGCAGATATAAATATCTTAGTATCCCATAGTCACGGGAACCATAATGAGGAGACAAGGAAAATAACAACATCCAAATATCACCAAAGGATAAGGCAGGTCATGAATCAATGGGAAAACAAGATCCATGCCATCAACATGTTCTTAAACTGCCAGTAATCAGATACTTTGCCCATGAAGTGAGCTGGCCAAAGAAGAACATAGAAGCTGCCAATGTGAAAATCTGAAGCTCCTCACAATATACAGAATCTACCCAAATTCAACACATAGCTGAGGTGGCAGACATTTGAAAATCTTATCAGTGGCTGGAAAGGCCTGGATTAAAAGACAGAATTGAGACACTGATCATAGCAGCATAGGAACAGGAATGAAGCACCAGATCCATAGAAGCAAAAGTCTACCACACAAGACAGGAAGTAAGATGTAGACTATGCAGAGGAGACAAACCAACACATAGAAGTAGGGTATAAGAAACAGGCAGGAACTGTATACACCGAATGGCACAACCTAAGTAGTTGACATTGTGTATAGGAAAATCTGCACAGTATATGAGCTAGAGCCTCCCAAGTCCAGATGGGAGATTCTGGATGGAAGGTCATGTAGAATAACAGGACTGAGATCCTGTGACACTTCCAGATCCAGATAGACAGGCAACTACTAGCCAATCAACCTGACATAATGGTTGCAAATGAGGACCAGAAGACAAAGGTGGTGATAGGTGTAGCAATGCCAAGTGACAGCAACAACAGGAAGGAAGAGCATGAAAAACTGAAGAATACCTTATGCCAGCAGACTTGAAATTTTGGGCTTAGACAATTTAGAACTTCGCCGTCTTCGGTCTGACCTAAGCATAGTACATAAAATTATCTGCTACAATGTCCTACCTGTCAATGAATACTTCAGCTTCAACCACAACAATACACAAGCACACAATAGATTCAAACTTATGGTAAACTGTTCCAAACTTGATTGCAGAAAATACGACTTCAGTAGCAGAGTTGTCAATGCCTGGAATGCACTACCTGATGCTGTGGTTTCTTACCCAAACCCCCAAAACTTTAACCTTAGACTGTTTACTGTCAATCTCACCCCATTCCTAAGAGGTCTGTAAGGAGCATGCATAAGTGCACCAGCATGCCTACTGTCCCTGTCCTAATGTTCCCTTTTATTTGTATCCATTTCATGTATTCATAATCATGTTTATACTTATATCTGTTATCTAATACATTCTTGACAAAATTAAACAAACAAACAAACAAATAAATAAAGTAGTGCCAATGATAGTAAGAGCAAAGTGGTCCTAATAGTGGCAGGAGTACTCAGGGCTATGACTCCTAAGCTAGGAAAGTGAGTCCAATAGATCCCAAGAACAACATGAGTACTCCCTGACCAGAATAATACAGTATTAGGAACAGCTAAAATATTGTGCAGAACCCTTAAACTCCCCGGTCTCTAGTAGAGGACCCAAGACTGAGGTACATACATACTAGGGGTGATGATGAATTTTTTTCCTTTTTAAATGTATTTCTGTATTAGATTTCTGTATTATTCATACTTCTTTGATATAATCTTTAATAAGCAACTATTATCAACTTTTTGCCTTTAAATCATTTGTGTCTTAGGTCACTGTTAGAGAATTACCCTGTGGGATTCTGACAGAACTAAGGCTGCACGAAAATATTCATTTCAGCCAGGAGCAAAACTCATAGTGTTTTAAGTAATCTGTTTCTTGAAATGGTGTTAGCAATATGAATTTGACTTTTCCACAAAGTCACTCACACTTAATTGAAAAACAAGGAGAACCAGCACAATCTTGACACACCCTCATTGGGTGCACAAAGAGCATCTTCCCAGGTGATTGATGTAGTAAAGTTCTTCCCCAGCAGTTAACTTGTTTGCAACTTGTCTATCTTAATGCAAGCAAGAAGTAGGTGTCTATGATTCAGTCATGCAGCCTCCACAAATTCTAGTCTTTGGAAACCTTCCAAAGCAAGATATTTTGTCACAATCAAAAACCCAGCTGTTCTTTGACAGGAAGTAGTATAGAAAAAACAAACAAACAAATAAAAATACCAGTTCTACCACATAACATTTATTGTATACATGGTTCCATGCCAAGTATCTTCACATTGAAGTTTCTCCTGGAAAAAAAGGATGAATTATAGTAATTTCAAACCAACATTTAAATATCTAATACTGCAAATTATAAGAAATAATGGTTTTAGAATAGCAACATAAGGTATAATAATTAATACACCCTAATAATACCATAGTACTAATGAAAAATTATACCATTGCAATGCAATGGTATAATTAGAATTGCAATTCTATGTCCATATGAGAACTGCAAGTCAGACATTGGCCAAAATATAAGTACCGGTACATTGTTTCTATTTAATTGTTCTGCCTAACAATAAACAAAGCACAGAAAGATGCAAACAGAGATATCCTTTCTTATGATAATTCCTGATCTAGTATACTTCAGAAAATTTTTAAACATCAAATATTTAGGGGTTGGTTAGAATTGTAATTTTCAATGGTATTAATCATATTGGCTCTCTTCGTTTACTGTTTTTATTACAACTTAGGGTGGTTTTTTTTTTTTGTGAATCTTAGGTTTAAGCAGTTCTAGGTCATCCAGAGTCTTTGACTGAAGTGCATTTAGTAAATAACACGTCAAAATGGTGGAAGTGAATTCTATAGTGAATGTATAAGTACAATGAGTAAAAATAAAAAATTCAAGAAACAGGAGGAAGAGTTGCTACCAAAATAATGGTAAGATAAAAGTAGTACTGGCATTTGTGAGTTTGGTTTCCTAGTCTTGGAAGGCTGACAGTATTATATATTTCTCTTTAAAAAGTATGCTATTGTCTTATATACATATTTTATTTATTTATTTATCTGAATATTTTTTAAAACAATTATTTGGTTGAAATTCTCATCTAAATTGTTCATAGCAAATAAACAGAAATAAATGAATATATCATTATCAATCAAAAGTTGATGGTGCTCTGGAAACCAGAAACAAATTAACAGGTTACTTTTAAAGTAATTTATTTTAAACTTTTAAACTTAGGCTATGCTATTAAACTATCCTAGAATGATAAGCAATATGTTAGCTCCTTACATATATTATACAGAGTTATCATTTTTATGTTTCTTGCATTATGGAATCAGAGTTAGAATAAGTCATTTAGTCCATTGGATCTACCTCTCAAATTAAAGCATCACAGGCAGACAGCTCTATCAATTCTCCCCTAACAGCTCTAGGAAAGGGAAGAATGGGATCTATCATAAAATTGCTCTTACTCTTAGGAAACTTTTCTTCCATTCATCTTAAGAACATTATCCATGTTCTTCTTTCCGGGGCAATGAAAAACAACCAGAAAGCATACTATTCAGAATGGAGCCTGACCAAGTACTCCTTGTACTCTTTGCCATGGATTGGCAAATACCTAAACTTGAATTTCCCTTTTTACCAGCCATGTCACACTATTCATTTATATTAATCATTTTCACAAGTACTGTTACCAATGCAAGTATCCTCCAATACAGGTACATTTAATAAAATACCTCTTTTTAAATAAAAACATATATTCCTTTCTCTTACATGAATACTACATGGTTCCAAACCTAACTTCTGATTTCTTGTGACAGTTTTGAATTTTGATTCTGTATTAGCAGCCTCTACCCAGTTTTTAGTCATTCATAAGGTTGATAAGCATTCCTTTGATTTATCAAACATATAAAAAAATGAAATACCATACAACATAATTAATATTAGCGTGTCAAATGTGCATTGTCAGTGCTGTTAAAAACATACCAATTTGCTTGAGGCCCTAAACTGCATTACGCTGTGGCAATTGTGGAAAGTCTTTTTGACCAGACAGCATTTAGCTCCATATGACCATTGTGACAGCACTCCTTTTCCTGTCTTTTGCTGCAGCTTTCCATAATGTTGAAAGTATTTCATTCTCCAGTTTCTATTGCTGATAATCTGATGTTTCCATTGATCTACTGCTGATGATATTCTAGCTGGTGCTGCTTTGAAAGCTGTTTCCATTTGTGAGCCAAGCTCTATGGCTCTGGACAGAGTCAGTGAATTTATTTGGGAAAAGAGAGTCTCCCTAATTCTCCAATCTCTTGCTTTCTCAATTAGCTGGTCAAGCACAATCTCATCCTGCAAAGATCCAAAGTCGCAACGTAGTGCCAACTCCCACAAAGCAGAAGCAAAACTCACAAAGGTTTCCCCAGGAAGCTGTGCCCGTTGACAAAAGCAGAGCCTTTGGATCCTCTTGAAAACATTTTGCCTGAATTCAAAACCTTTCTGAAACTCATTGATAGGGTCAAAACAGGTAATCGATCCCAGCTTTGTAACCATCTTCTGATTTCCCCAACCGAGCTGGTGGGGATGATAATTCTGCATTTTCTCCAATCCTAAAGTTCAATTGCTTGTATTTCTGTGAAAAAACCAATTGAAGCAGGAAGGCATATGAATCCACCGTCCTCCAGTGCCACACCATAGCAGTAAACACCTTACTTTCCCAATGAACAGAGCAGGTTTAGTCAGCAAATTTAAATCGAGACATTTCTCCATTGAAACACCTGACCTGTAATTTGTCACTTGAGCATCTCCACCCTTTCATGCATTTATTCCTGAACATGGCACAGCGTCCAGAATGTCAGAGCTAGAAGAAATTAATATTCTTTAAACAAAAAGCAGGAAGGGAAAGATGTCAATCCCCATTGTATGAAATAGTCGGGGGGGACAGAAATATATAAATCACAATGCAATCAAACCCTTCCCCCATTTTTTTTTATATTAAAAGAAATAAAATTTTACCGTAGTCTGTTTTGCATGACTCCCAAAAAGTTTAAACTGTATATACCGCCCCACCTTGGGGGGGGGGGAGGTATACTAAATCAAAACTTAAAATAAAAATAAATTGTATAATAAATTGATTGTCATATTCTAAGACTACTCTGGAGACAGTAAAATCCACAGAAAGAATCCAATTTTGATAAACCCAGACCACACATCACATTTTAAATCATCTTAATCATGAAGGTTACCCAAAGCAATTTCTTCATCCCTATTCCTACCCAATATCAACAACCTTGTGCAAAGAGGTTGGAGAAAGCTACCTTATCAAACTGATTTTTAAAAAGCAACAGTTTGAAGCAGTGGTGAGTTTCAAAAAATTTTACTACCGGGTGTGGGTATTTCCTACAGTATTGGGTATGACTTAACTGATATTATAATCCCTTTTCTATGTTATACTAAATTTTACCTGAAACTTAGCAAGTACCACTTGCATGCATCTACAAACCAGTGGGTATTCACTATATATAAGCAGGTATTTGGCTATAAGCTATCTACAGCTTGGTATAAAAAGGTAAAAATGGAAATAAGTGTAAAAATTGTGATTGGGAATCCAAAAGATCTGTGAAAAATTAACATAATGGTTATCCATGATGGAACCTGAACCATAGATATTGATCTTTCCTTTTCTTTCTAACTCTTTAATGAGCACTGACATTCTTACTGGAACTTTTTGCTACACTTTTTTGCTACAAAAGACATCACTTGCACTAATTTCTGAAGGTATTATTATTCAAAATATTAATAGCATATATTCTGGATGAGATTGGATAAGAAACATAAATGGAAGTTTACTCCAGCCATCAGAGGAGTATGTTGAGTATGTTGAGCCATCAAAATGCATTGAGTACCAAATTTGATGAGTTTCAAAGCAGTTGAGTACCAAGGTACGACTATAATGGGGGAAATATTCAGGTACTAAAAAGTTTCTGATAACTAATATAATTTGGACTATGCCTGATCCATTATAGTCAGTGGGCAGTTGGTAGTCAGTAGTTCCTAAATTCAGAGGTGATCGCAAGGCAAAGTTAAAAGGAGAGCAAATGAAAAAGACAATGTTATAACAAACAAAACTCTTTTAGTATTTTCATTTATATTCTTTAATAATATGTAATTCCTTCAGACAAATATGGTTCAAGTTAACATTAAGTCAAAAAGATGAATACTTCTGTCAGGCAGCAAAATGCACTACCATATGTTATAGATTCCATGTATCAGAAGTCAGTGTGGCAAAAAAGTATCTTAAAGGATATAGCAGTTCATTTAGACGTATATACTGCTTCATAGTGCTCTACAGGCCTAAGTAGTTTATAAAATCAGCATATTGCTCCCAACAATCTGGGTCCTCACTTTAGCGAACTCAGAAGGATGAAAGACTGAATCAACCTTGAACTGGTCAGGATCGAACTCCTGCCCTCTACCATCCTCTGGAGTCCATTTAAGCTCACACCTATTGCTTCAGTGACTCCATCCAGCCACCTCATTCTCTTTTGCCCTCAATCTTTCCCAGCATTAGGCACTTCTCCAGTGAATTCTTCCTTCTCATTAGGTGGCCAAAGTATTTGAGTTTCATCTTCAGAATCTGGCCTTCTAAAAAGCAGTCAGAATTGATCTCCTTTAAGACTGACCGGTTTGATCACCTTGCAGTCCAAGGGACTCGCAGGAGTCTTCTCCAGCACCATAGTTCAAAGGCCTCAATTCTTTGGTACTTAGCCTTTCTTATGGTCCAATTTTCATAGCCATACATTGCAACTGGGAAACCCATAGCCTTGACTATACGGACTTTTGTTGGCAGGGTGGTGTCTCTGCTTTTCAGTATGCTGTCTAGATTTGCCATAGCCTTCCTCCTCAGGAGCAAATGTCTTTTAATTTATTGGCTGCAGTCCCCATCTGTGGTGATCTTGGAGTCCAGCAAAATAAAATCTGTCACTAACTCCATTTCTTCCCCATCTATTTGCCAGAAAGTACTCTAGTTACAACTACCTTATCAATCATTCCAATGTCCCTTAAAAAGAGTTTGTGATTCTTTTCCATTCAAAACCTCTTTAGATGTATATTATTATTCCACAATCTCCCTCAGTACAATCCCCACTTCTTTTCATTCAGCAGTCCTTTTTTAAAAAATGTGAACATTTAAAGTTCAGGCCTGACATTCCTGATTCTCACAAATACATGAAACTCATGCTTCAGAATCTGGGCCAGCTTTCAGCTACAACTGCAGTAACACCTCTCTCCATGAATGCTAATATCCTGTTCAGAATTCAGGGCAGCATGTCTTTTGCAATTACTGTACTGCAAGAGTGGCCACATTCAAAAGAAACCTTCCATCAACGTGACAGCAGATCCTAAATACTACTAAGGTATAAAATGATCATTGTCTTTTTTTTTTATAAAAAGTTTTTTTTTATTTTGAACATAGTTAAAAAGACATACATAGACATACAACATACAGCATATACAAGAATCTTAGTTTCTTTTTCAGCTGCTTAACTGTGATCCATTTCTAACTATATATTAATATTTACAGATATTATAATGTTAACTTCTTCAACTTTTTTCTCCTATTATATTTCAATTCTACTAACATGTTAATTGATCTATCGTATTTTCTTCTTTCCCTTCTTCATTCCTTTAATTTATTTCCTTATTTTTCAGCCATTCATACCTATTATTCCACACTTTAAAATATTTGGTTTCCTCTTTCCCCTGAATTTCTTTAGTTAATTTATCCAGTTCTGCGCATTCCAAAATCTTTTTAATTATATCCTTATCTGGTGGTGATTCTTCTTTCTTCCAGTATTGCGCATATATAATACGTGCTGCAGTCAGTATATGTAGTATGAGATACTGTGTTTCTTTAGAATATTTTTCTATTGACATCCCTAATAGAAACTGTTCAGGTTTTCCCCCTGAAAATGGGGAAAAATGATCATTCCCCATGATCATTGTCAATGACCACTAGTGCCCAGGATTCCACATTAAAACATACATGTCAGTAAAATATCCAGATAATACTATCATTATCATTTCATACCATTACAACTTTATCCCAAAAAATTATTTGTTTCTGAGAGTTTCCTAGTTTTCTTGGGGAAAAGGGAAGAGTTTTCTAAAGACTCTGAAAAATAATTACACAAAATAATAATACAGCCTGTTCAACCTTGATTACAGTAGAGTTTAGATAGAACATAGGTCTTAGAAAAATACATAATGTTAGGAAGGTACTATATATTCAAGTGACTCAAATGAATTTTGGAAAGTTAAAATGTCAGATATCTTGATTATCAATAACAGACAATCAACAGCTTTGCTAATCTTTTTCTTATGTTTCTTATTTGCTTGGTATAAACTCTGGCAGTTTCAGTACTGAACTGTGAAATACTCAACTTATTATTTTGTACATATCCAGAAAATGAGCCATGTCTAATATTTTCAAGTATTTTGCCATCAGATTACACTTCCTCACAGAAAGTTTCTCTTGTATTTTATCAAAGCAAATTTGCCCATTTTGTGTGCAAAGTCTTTCAGTGTTTTAGCTAATGACTAAAGCGATAGCTATGACTAACATTTGAAGAGGCAATACTAGAGATATTATTTTTAAAAAGTATATCACACAGATTATCTGGAGAAGTGATTTCCTGGTTAATTCTAAAGTCTCTTTTTTTTTCTTCCATAGTGTTTCCTGCCTACATAAAATAACAGGTATATCCAGGATTTTATGATGTAACTGGAGAACAGTAGGTACAATCCAAAACAATAGATAATAATATAGGTAGTCCTCGATTTACGATCACAATTGAACCCAACATTTCTGATGCAAAGTGAAACATTTGTTAAGTGAGTTTTACCCCATTTACAACCTTTCTTTCCACAGTTGTTAAATGAAACACGTAGTTACTAAGTTAGCAACATAATTGTTAAGTGAATCTGGCTTCCCCATTGATTTCAGAAGTTTTGATCACCTGATCCTAGGACATTTAATCATTATAAATATGAGTCAGTTGCCAAGCATCTGAATTTTGAATATTTGATCATGGGGATGCTACAACAGCCATAAGCATGAAAAACGGTCATAAGTCACCATTTTCAGGGCCTTTGTAACTTCAAATGGTCACTAAATGAACTGTTCTAAGCCAAAAATTACCTATGCATGACTTTGTGTTCTTTCTCATCCAGATTTCAGAGCAAGAAGGGCAATATAATGAAAAATTATTTAATAATATGATAATAGTAGAGTTTAGTAAGAATAAAATAATAATCAATACAAATAAATAGCAATCCATTTGTCATAAAAAAGAATATACCAACATATACAGCTCATCCTTGTTGGTAATCACAACTGGGACCAGCAACTTGGTCATTAGAAAAAGCAGTTGCTAAGTGAAATTATAACTGTACTTATGATTTTACTTCAGCTTTCCTTTACTTTATCAAGCTGCAAAGGTCATAAATGCAATGATGGGTCATAAATGCAATGATGGTCATAAAGTGACTTTCTAATCACCATAGTAATCACAAATGGTCACTAAATGAGGCAGTTGCTAAACCAGGACTACCTGTATAAAAGATAGTTTTATCTGTTTTCCCAATTAGGATAATGGAAAGGTTTATAGTAGTTCAAAGTCTCATTGATTCCAATAATGTCAGTTCCTTTAATTTGAGAATCCTTTCTCTAAAGGACCTCCTCAGTGATAAATGCAACCCTTTCTTTATGAAGCTTCTGGCACAGTGTACTTGTAAAGTTGCATCTTAATATTTTCTGGCAATATTTATCAAGGTTTCTGAAAATGCAGGGAACAGTTTCATTTTGGATCTTTCTACTCCATGTAGTAGTGCCATTCCAAATACAGTGCCATTCCAAATACAGAACAACATGAAAATCTTTTGATCTCCTTCATTACAAACACACTTTTGTATTATACATACGGTACACCCATCATTTCCATATAATTGGGATTTAAAAGCTGCAAATACCCCTTGTTTATTATGACAACCCACTTGTACTGCATGCAGCTGAGCATGGGTAAGTCCCTTCCAAATATGCATCTGCTGAATTTATCTGTAAGATGTACCAATTGAATTGAGTTATGGATGTTGAAGTAGAGATGAGAAAGAGGCCACTTACTAGAGGGCAGCAAAAAGTCAAGAATTTATGTACCTCTTTGCTCCGACTTAATGTTTTTACAGCCCATATATCATAGCGCTAATATAAACTACATACATTATGTTTGAATAAAATATAATTTTAAAAAAGAGTGTGAGCATGTAAAGGAATGATTCAGATGCTGCTGACTTAGAGCTCTTCCTCCTCCTACCAGCAACTTTTTATCCTGGCATAGGCACAATGCTGGCAAATGGTGAGATCCTTAATTACAATCTACAGAGCATGTTAAGGACAGGAATGTATTATTTCCTTTGGCTTTGTTTCTTTCTGCTGTGGTCAACAGCTTCATCTATTAGGAAAACAATCACTAATCACCCTCCTTAAAGTAGACTAAGATGGAGATAGGGCGAAGAGAATTTTAAGAGATGGCTAGAACAGTGGCTTTAGATATATGTCAAAGTACATTCTTGTTTTGCATAGTTATTTTCAAAGGGAATCCAATTGTCAACTGATAACAGATAGTAATCAGAGTATCAAATACCATTCAGTATTCCTCCATAATAATACTAAACCATGTTAAAAAAGAACTTAACATGGGTCTGGTGCTACTTCAAAATAACTTTAAACCCATGTTTAGAAGTATCAAACTATCAGCTGATATCAGATGAAAGTTGGCCTCCTTTTGAAAATATAATTAGCACTATTCTGATCAGCAGTAATCATGCGTTCAGAAGAAGTCCAAACAACAGCTAACAGATACAGAGATACAGTATAGCTTACAACAACACCTCTCTTCCCTGCCAGCCAGCCACCCTTATGCCAGTGCACAGCACAAGGCAGAAAATTCAAAACAATCTGGCTGAAAAGAAACAGAAGGAAATTTAAAAGAGATTAATGCACTTAGACATCAAAAATCAAGGATATTTAGTTGGGAAATAGAAACCAATGACTAGTTTAATTAAGTCAGCTATCTGGAATCACTGAGCAGGATTGGTCTTAATGACCTAAGTACCATTTTCTATTCCATGGTTCCATGATTTTTATATCCTGTGATGACATCTGTAATACCATCCAATATCCAAATCTTCCTATCCCAGGTCCTTGGGAAGGACTTGACAGGCAGACAAAAATGCCAAAAGCAGTCTGAACATTTAGCTGTCTGTGTGACGAATAAAAAGAAAACAAAGGTAGCACCAATAGTAATATTGCAGGTACCTTGAATGCAATTCCAAAACATCTGGAGCACCACTTGAACCCCATTGGAACTGACAAAATCACCATTGGTCAATTGGAAAAGGCAGCAATTAGAACAGCTGACTTACTTACTTACTTGGAACACCTTACATCCTGTGATGATACTTTTACAGTGACTTATTAAACAACATCTCCCTATCCCAGGCCTTTGTGGACATGTGGACAAAAGTGAGAAATCCAGTCTAAATATCTGGCTGACGGTGTGACAAATCATAATAATAAAAGATAATACCAGCACTAACACTAATCCAAAACACCTAGATCACCATTTGAACACCATTATCATCAACAAAATTACCAACAGTCAATTACAAAAGGCAACTTTACTTGGAACAACTTACATCTTGCAACGGTACCTTTAACACCATGAAACAACATCTCTCAGGTCCTTAGCAGGGACTCAATAGGTGGACATAAATGCCAAATCCTGGCTAAATATCCGGCTGGCTGTGCGACAAATTATAATAATAGTAATTTTAAAAATGGGAATCTGGCAATGCAAAACATCAGCTGGTCTGCCAGCATGGTCTAATGAGCATTAGAGTGTCCCTATAGGAATTGTCAAAAAATGAATATACAGGTGAGGGGAGCTGCAGTGTTTTCTTGCAAACTGTCCCCCATCAGCTGAGGGAGAAAAGAGAAAGAGAACTACCAGATCCATTTAGGGAGTATCCTCAGAAGCTTGACTTCTCATAAAGAAGTCTTCTGTGAGTGATCCCAGATACCATGAGGCCACCACAACATACCCTTCAAAAATTCCAAAAGGATTGCTAACCATTGATGTACTGCAATTGTTTGCATTGTCTATATAGAATTCCAGGTCTCTTGTAGCACACTAACTGACTTGCCTTAGTTATTGCTCTGTTTCAGAGCTTTCCTGTTAATGCAGAGAAGTCAGGGCGGAGAAGATAGAGTTGGCACCCATATCCCTGACTCCCTCCCTTTTTAAGATTTGAAAATGCATGAAGAGCATTTTCTACATGCAGCTTCTTTCAAAAACACCTGCCACCTCCCAATAATTTCTTTGTAAATTAAAGGCTGCAGGATGTCTGTTTCACTGAATAAAGAAAGAAGAGAGTCTCTTGCATTCAGCCATACCTGAAGAACTGGAAAAGATATAAGGAACACAAATATCTGTCTGTAGGAGTTAAGATTTCTAATCATTTTTTTCTGCCCACGTTAATTGTTCTCATTCCTATGAACCAGTTTCCTTGTTTCTGAATAATTTTTTTTATTATTTTTAATTATTATTTTTGAAGAGAAAAAGAATCAGGATGTAAATGGAATATTTTGATCCATCTGTGCAAATCAGAATATATTTGTTTGCTGGTTATGTAGTGTTCTTTCTTTTAGTTCTTTCCAGAGTAGTTTAAAAGTTTAAATATTTTAAAACTCAGGGGCATTTGGGAGTGGGTTCATATAAATAAATAGAATATTCTGTGTCAGAATTTCTAATTTGTGAAATACAAACTGTTGGATTTCAAAGTGCTATTTAAATTAGAGATCATAGTTTGTACAGAATGATGTCAGTATACCTGCAGATCATAGGGACCCTGGAGCTTCCAAGGATTAGATTGGTCTCTAATTTAATGGTTCCAAAAGGTTTCCAGAAGGCACTTGGCAATTTTCCCAACAACTTGGGAGGCAATTCTATCTCTCACCTGAATAAACTATAGAACACAGAGCTTGGCTAAGTCTTGAACAATAGAGGATTCTACCCAGTTGCTAATCCCATGTGGCCTCTGAGTTTACTGAGGACTTAATAAGGGAAATGGGGAATTCCAGTTGAGGAAAATAGTGATTATAATCATATCCAAATGAGTGGAGACAATGACACAGCAACAATCAAAGGACCAGCAGCAAGTTTGGTCCAACAGAACCACTCTGGATAAATGGACAAGAGATCACCCACCTGTACTCCAGATGACAGCTCCTCGCAAGGAGATTGCAGAACAGCAGAAACTATCAAACTCTCAACCACAACAATGCCTTTAAAGACACTGAATTCATCTAACCTCACTTTCTAATCACATTTGGATGTATAAGTATTTTAAATTTAAAAGAGTTTTTCCAAACAAGCCTGAAAAACCTCTTGGTAAGTAAAACTTCTTCCTGAAGTAGAAAAAAATTAATTTAGTTTAAAGAATTTAAGAGCATAACTAGATGGCAAAAAGCAAAATAATAATTCAACCTAAGAAGTTTTAAATGGATAAAGGAACCAGACAAAATTGGAATATTTCAGACTTTAAAAAATTGAGTAAATAAAATAATATTTTTGTGAGAATATGAATTGTTTAGACTGCAAGAAAAGAGATTGTTGGAAAATTGAAAATAAAAAAAATTGAGATTTTATGAATACAGAAGTGGTAGTTTAAAAGATCTTTGAAGGATTGTGAAAGAAGATCGGGATCTATTCTTTTTTTCTTTTCTTTTGATTATTTTCTTTTTTCTTCACGTTGTATTCCTCTCTTTTCTCTTTTTCTCTTTATTTCTGACTTTAGTTTGTTTTTTCTTCCAGGCTAGCAAAATCTTTCAATAAAAAGTATTTTTTTAAAAAGAAGGAATCTGAAGTGACTGAAAAGATACTAGGAGTGATGGTGACAAAAAATCTGGAATGGATGTGTGACCAAACATTGTTAAAAGTTCACATCTGTGCTTACATAGTGGTGAGTAAAGCAGCAAGCATAAATTCATTTCTATACTTAACTGTATCTACAGACTTTACCTGATGGCTTTTGTTTAGAGTAATTCGGTATCTTTTAGGGAACCATGTATATTGCTTTTCTTTTCTTTTTCTATTGTATATTTTATCTTGTTATTACATACCCAGAGTTCACTTGAATTGGTGCAGAATACAAATATTGGAAAACAAAGAAGTTTTTAACTTGGAATATAAAACAATATATTATACAGTGTGATATGAAAAAGGAAAGAAAAATAGATAGATGTGTTTATATAAATAAGAAAAAGGCAAAGGGAATAAAATAGATCTGAATAAAGAGAGTCTGATCTTATAGACTGGTATTGATAAATCATGAATGGAAATGAAACTACAGTTTTAGTTACGAATATAAAATTTAGAAAATGTATTAGAAAATTTGAAGTGGTATCATATACTGTACACTGCTGTGGGTTCTGTTGTGGCCCCGTCCTCTGAGCCTATCCCTTTGGAGGAAGGCAGCTCTGAGCAGGAGGAAGAGGAGCCAGCCAGATCTCCCAGCCCTCCCCCTCTGGCACCGGCTCAGGTGCCAGCTGAAAGAGAGCCAAGTAGTGGGGAAACAGGTGTCTCAGATGAGAGTGAGGGAGAGACGTCATTCCTGGACGCACGCCAAAGAAGGCGAGAGAAAAGGGTACTGCAGCTGCGGCATATGAGGAAATCCTGAGTCATTGGATTGGAGTCACAGGATCAATGACTCACTGGACCACACCCAGAAACATATCTATATAAGACAGTACGGTGGGTCACGAAGTTCGTGACGAACAAAGCTAAACAAACAGAGCAACCTCGTAGTCTTGGAAGCTGGATGAACAGCAAAGCTACGTAGGTGATTTTCTTGTTTGTGTAAACCAATAAAGTCCTTGGCAGACGGTGTGCATATCGCTGCCAAGGTTGAGATAAGAACTGCGGAGTGTGCCAAGTGATTCTTAACCCTCGGCTGGCTGTGTTTTTGTGGGTCTCTGAAGGGAGGGGACAGATCAGGTTCATAATAAAATGAGAATTTGTAAGTTGTTAAAGTTGTGTGTTACACTCCAGTAAATAGTAATAATGAAAGATTTAGAAGTGAATTTTGAGATAAATATGAAGCAATTTGAATTAATGAGATATGTGGGGGAAGTTATCTTGTTAGGTAACGTGAATGAATAAGAATGAGATAAGAAAATACAGAAATAGTAACTGTAATTCAGAGACCCAAAAATTAATGCGTATGATGAATGTTAAGTGTATGTTTCTTTCAAATACATGCTTTAAACATAATACTTTTTAAAGCATGTTTAAAGCACAAAGCAAAGAAATTAATCTAAAAGCATTATTGATTTTCAACAAATGATTTAGTGAAACACTGACAGAATTACAAAAGGAAAGAAGGGCGATAAAAGATTCTAAATGTAGGGCAGATTATTATTTGTAATGTCTTTATTTGATTTGAATAAAGAATCTAATGTATATTGATTCCATGAAACAGTGCTGCACAAAAATAGAAGAATTAATCCTTCAGGAAAATGGATGGAAAGAATATATAAAAGCTATTGAAACAGTGAACAGGATTTTGTTACAAACTGCCACAGATATTTATAGAGCAATACTAATAAAAAATATGAAATAGGATGCTTGGTAGAAGGATGAAATGAAAAAAGCTATGGGTGAGGGAAAATGGATATAAGAGAGTAATTCAATTATGTTACCTAAATTAGGTACAACCAGTTTCTGACCAGATTAGAGGCCTTGTATTATATTCTCTTGACTCTTAGTCATTTAATATATTATGGATAAATGTATACATAGTTTGTTGTAATCTTAGGAATATGTTTTTCGTGGATATGAATGTATTTTTGCATGCAAACAATGCATTGCACTGAAGTGTTAGATACACTGCATGATGCAACAAACCGCTGAATCTAAAAATCAATGCATTGATAATTATGGCATTTGTTTTACAGTGAAAATGGAATGAATGACTGAAAATTGATTGTGGAAAAAATGAACAAATATATGTCTATTTAGTTTGCCAAAACAATTATTAGAATGAAAACATGGATGGAAAACTTTTAAGACAAGTATACTGGTAAAAAGGTAGTGGGCCATATGAAGTTGAGTTTCAAGAAATAAATGCTTATCAAAAAATGCACAAGAGCATGTTTGTGCTGTCTCTGTAACATGAAAGTTGGATGAATATGAAAGTAAACAGAAAGCAATGGGAATGGGATAGCAAAGAAGTGTTCTAAAGAAAGACAAAATGGATGGATGGATGGATGGATAATGAATGAATATGGATGAAATAAAAGATAAAAAATAAAAAAAGATTGGAATGTTTTTGTTAAATACAATGAAGTAATTATGTCTTGTGTTTTAGTACAAATATATGAAAGGAAGAGGAAGGTCAAGGACATTGTGACTGGATGGAACTGACGAGAGAGAGAGAGACAGAGAGAGAGAGATGGAAAGCTGAAAGAATAAAAAGAATCTATAAATCAGATATTTAATATTTGATTTATATCTGATAAGGTAAATCAGATATACAAGTTGAAAGTATGGAATGTACAATGAATAATGTTCATACAAATTAGATTTAATTAAGTTTCCTTTTCTTACACTTCCTGAAGTTGAATTGCATACAACTTCACATGATTTTTCTGAACTTTGTGCAACATTTCTTAGCCCATGAAGGAATAGTAAAATGTATGGATAGTGATATATTCAAAATAATGGAGTCTATAAAAATACAATGAAATAGCATGACTAGATCAGCAACTATATAAAGGCAGGAGGAAACTTGGAACTGAAAAGGTATCAGTCTCCATATAAGATATTAATGAAATTCTCTAAATACAGTATAGGTTCAGAAAAAGACTCATCAGACTTTGTTTCAAGAGAAAGGCATATTTTTAAAACAATTCCCTTCTTCAGTTTGAAATCTCATAAAAATTGTTATTTCCTCATTTTTGCTATCCAATGGATTGGTGGATTTGGCAACTAAAGCCAACCTTGTTTGAGCTGCAAATTGTTCCCAAAGTTCTTAAAACTGTAAACATTTTACAATGTAAGTGATCTTGTTAGTTCCTTTAAACCAGATGCAAGTGGTTTTAAGAATTCAAGTGTAAAATCAGAGAGTCAGAAGAAAAGTCACTATCCCTAAACATGAACTGCAAAGGGTCTACTTTCTATTTACACGCATTTGCCAGAATTTCAGTAGGGACAAATGATGAAAGATGTGTCGTGATTGGTAATGCAATTATATGACATGTACATATTTGTGTCTAATGCAAGAACAAAACAGAAAAGGACAGTGTTCACATTATCATAACTTTTCATCATTGTGATTTTCACTGAATATCTATTTCTCCAAAATAATTTTATTATTGGGGGGAAGCCCCAAATTGGAAAAATTGATGTCAAAAGCTGCCGTCCACATGCGTCTGAAAAAGTCTGTGTTTCAGCCAATGGTGGAGGAACCTTTAGAAAGAGGTTGTCACAGATCTTTAATGAATAAACGAACAAGGTAAATTATGGTACAGGTGCCTCTAGGACAGGTGCTGAAGTGCTTCTATACAGAAACATTTGCAGACATTAATTGCAAAAGCCTATATAAAAATATTTCATTTTTATTTTGCTTTCAACCTAGAATATAGGTAATACATAAAGTAAGAACACTTTCTAAATTTGTTACAGTGCATGGCTGACAAGCAGAACTGGACTCCATTCATTTGAAAGGTGGCAAATAATTCACCTCTATAAATTCCCACCATCTTGTATATTCATATAATAATGTCCAACAAGAGTCGGAATCATCAGCTGTGACTTCCCTTACTCATCAAATTAGGAATTTTTTTCTATCCCAGTTAGAGTACACTATCCCAAATCCTACCTAGGCTTTAAGTGTTATTAAAGGTAAAGGTTCCTCTCGCACATATGTACTAGTCATTCCCGACTCTAGGGGATGGTGCTCATCTCCTTTTCAAAGCTGAAGAGCTAGTGCTGTCCGAAGATGACTTCATGGTCATGTAGCCAGCATGACTAAATGACAAAGGCGCATGGAACACTGTTACCTTCCCACCAAAAGTGGTCCCTATTTTTCTACTTTTACGTGCTTTTGAACAGCTAGGTTGGCAGAAGCTGAGTCAAGTAACAGAAGCTCACCCCATTATGTGGCACTAGGGATTCGAACCACTGAACTGTTGACCTTTTGATCGACAAGCTCAGCATCTTAGCCACTGAGTCACCATGTCTCTGACCTTAAGTGTTATTAACACCACAGAAATTGCCTGATAAGTTGTCAGCACAAGAAAAGATTGAAGGGAGCTCAGGGCACTGAGGCACTGTCTGCCACTTTATCCTGTGGTCCTCCTTTTAGCCTGCAGCTTGTTACTTGAGCTATCAGGTGTGGCATAGGGGCATAGGATAAAATAGGGGAGAGCAATCAATAGAAATTGTGCCGAATTGTCTCCTCATAGTACAAGTGCTGGTAGCATCAAGTGACCCATAAAGTAGGAAAATGGTATAGTTCCCCTACCCCAAAACTAATAAAAACAATAATATGGTCTAGCAAAACCCATAACAAGTCCTCCGAGTGGCTATGGCTCCTGGCATCCCGGTATAGCCAGCTGGTTCCATCGCTGGCTATTGGGGGTGAAATGTTGGCCCCTCAGAGAGGGCTCACAATCTGGGTTCCTCCTGGATGCACGCCTGTCTTTAGAAGAACATATGACAGCTAGGGGGCTTTTTATCAGGTTCGCTTGATACACCAGTTGCATCCCTTTCTGGACCGGGACGCCCTGAGCACGGTCACTCATGCCCTTGTCACGTCATGTCTGGACTATTGTAACACTCTCTACATGGGCTCCCCTTGAAGGGCACCCTGAGGCTCCAACTGGTCCAGAATGCGGCCGCGTGGGTGATTATGGGTGCGACTCAACCCACCCATGTGACACCTCTCCTGCGCGAGCTGCACTGGCTCCCAATGGTCTTCTGGGTGCGGTTCAAGGTGTTGATTACCACCTTTAAAGTGCTCCATGGCTTAGGGCCCGGATATCTTCGGAACTGCCTTCTGCCACCAATAGCCTCCCACCGACCAACACCCTCCCACAGAGAAGGGCCCTCTCAGGGTGCCGTCGGCCAAACAATGTAGGCTGGCGACCCCCAGGGGGAGAGCCTTCTCTGTGGGAACACCCTCTGAAGGAGAACGCCCTCTGAAACGAACTACCCCTGGGATATGTACAATTCCCGATCTCCATATGTTTCGCCGGGCCCTTAAGACCCTGTTATTTCAGTAGGCTGGCCTGGCTGAATAAAAATTTGGGATGGGGCATTTAAAATTATGGGTTTTAATGAAGATAGCCAAATTTGTTTAATTCAATGGGTTTTAATGTTGTATGGTTCACTGTTTTATCATGGCTGTACACCGCCCTGAGTCCTTCAGGAGAAGGGCGGTATATAAATCTAATAAAACTAAACTAAACTAAACTAAACAGCATAAGCATCTGAAAAGCAGGCAGAAGCCAATAACACATAGCTGGCAGAACCCAGATTTCTTTCCCTGTTCAGATCAAATTTTAGCCATCACAATACTCATTTTATAAAGACAATGTTTGTCCTGCTTTTTAAGAATAGGCATAGTGCAGATCCAAAACTGCATTAAACTCAGGTATATAAGGACCATATGTAAGATCTGGCAAGTACTTTAAAAAGCTTCTGTCAGACATTACACAGGGAAAGGTCTGGCATCCTATTTTAGTGCCTTTTAATATGAGAATATCTTTAACATAGAAATATGGCTAAGATGGACTGCAAAGCTTGATTTAGTGGATGTTAATGTGTCAGAATTTGAGTGGAATAGACCACTTTTCTCTAGTGATTAATATCATTTGTGTGATGATTTCATTGTACATATGATGTAAATTTATGCAACTGGTATGTGTATTGTTTGCATACTTATATCATTAAGCAAATTATGCAAATCAGAAGTGATAGTCTCCAATTTATAGATGTACATGAATACCTCTCTCTCTCAATTACTTCATTAAAACAAGATTTCACTATATACTATACAGGTTTGCTGCCATGGCCTGGATATTAAGAATTATAGAATGGCTATACCCCATTTTCCCAGGAAGAATACTATGGCTAGAAGAAGATTTACCAGAGTCCAGAAGACTCTTAGTCACTTAAAGAAGTAGCAAACTGCAAAAATACATGCAAATATATTAGCTCTTTAATCAGATATTTAAACACAACTGAGTTATATGTATGTATGAAAAACAGAATGTTTTGGGGGGAGGGGCAAGCCAGCTATAAAAATAATTTGCTTTAAACAATAAAACTTCATTTTTCTTTCTATCTTTAAAATGCTAAATTAATTCAAACATTCATATTTCTGTAATATCTTTAAATGAGTTTTAATCTTCATGAATTCTGAAATTCTATATCTGATTTGATTTCTCATATTTGAAAATATTAATACAGATTAGTGTGACACCAGCAGGCATATGTATGAAATGCATATTTAACTGACAGTAGCTTTGCCTTTGAGATGCAAGATCTGGGGTGATTACAGATAAGTCTCTTATTATGTGGTCACCTGCTTCATTCATAAGATTTTAGGGAGGGAAAGCTCAGAGGATGCCATTCAACTATGCACTGCAGATTTTATTCATTTTTCTGGGTATGGCATTTAGCTTTCAAACGCTTTGAAAAAAATATTTTGATCAACATTCAGAATATGGCAATATAGATATATAGATGGATGGATGGAGAGATGATAGAGATAGAGATAGAGATAGAGATAGAGATAGAGATAGAGATAGAGATGATAGAGATAGAGATAGAGATATATCCTGGTTGGCTGGTTTTATTATGGTATTAAGTATGTTTCTGGGCTCATTCAAGTAATATAGTGATACACTTCCATTTCTTGCCCTGAATCCATCATTTGGGCTTTTTCAAGTGAACATGTCAATAAGTAAGAATTCTATGGATACATTCACTGCTGCAGGAAAAGCAATGCATCAGTGATGTTCAAATTTAACAATTTTAAGATGTGTGGATTTCAATTCCCAGAATTTCCCATCCAGCGTAAAGTCCATATTTCAAAAAGTGGCCAAGTTTAAAAAGCATTATTTTATATTATGCCACAACTCCTTTGTGTTAGTGACAACTTCGTGGCATCATGGGCCAGGGGATCATCTTTTTCCATAAGTGGATCTGGAAAAGGTTTTGGTCCAAATGGCTCAAAAAATAAAAAATAAAATCTAGGAAGAGAAATGGACTTGTTTATAAATCTTTGGTTTAATCAATCTGAAGACAAAGTGTAACCATATTTTTTTATGCTTTCCTTTTGTTCATATTTTAAAATTTGTATTTCTGCTCTCATAGTTGTGTTGCATAGTACTACAGGATATTCCAAATCCCTTAATAAGTCTTATGACCTAGTAATAAAATTATTTCTATATCTGATTGGAACTTATCCAAATAAGATTTGAAAACCTCGCTTATGATCTTTTTCTGTATTTTCAACCAAAAGGAAGCATAGAACGATAAATTTTGGAATGACTGTGAAATAATCGATTCATATAGGATGTGTTATTTGTATGAAAAGAAGAAAATCCAGAACATATCAATCCAGAATCCTAATATACACATAATGCACTACATTATATACATGGATGATTCGTATCTACATAGTTAAACTACAGGTGACCAACTGTATGTTTCTGACAAGTCAATTAGATTCACAAGATGTGCAAAACATGTTTACACACATGTCAAGGAAATGTAATTGGTATAAGATAATATAGCTAAACTAATAGAGGCTAGTCTTTAGAGGATGGATCCAGCCATCTACCTTTCCTCTAGCATTCACTGTTAATGAATAGATTGTGAACAAACAGAATAAGCTTCAAATCCATTTTCCTTTATGAACTATTATTAATTTCAATGTATAGTTTAAATTGCAGAATGAGAATTAAAGAGATCACCGCAGGCACTTTGCCATGAACACAGTCCATTGATTTCTAATCAGTTAACATTAGAGCCCCTGTGCATTAGCAGGACGACAGTATCTATTTTATTTGTAGAGTTCTGTTACTCAGTTACATCATATGGACAAACTTCATTTGGAAAAGTTCCATATTCCAATTTTGCTTACTATCTTTTTTCTATACAGCCCTATTGCTGATAGGGCACCACTGAGTTTATTTATTATTTATTTATTTTGTCACATTTCTATGCCGCCCAACTCCCAAAGGACTTTGGGCAGCTAAGTTTTCCATTTATGTCTGAAATATATTACTATCGTCCAGATTCATACAACGTATTTCTACTATACTGGTAATCTTCAACTTACAACCACAATTGAACCCAAATGTTGTCAAGCAAGACAGTTATTAAGTGAGTTTTGCCCCATTTTATGATCTTTCTTTCCACAGTTCTTAAGTGAATCACCACAGTTGTTAAGTTAGTAATACAGCAATACTTCATGATGCTAGGAAACTGCAACTGACATAAATACATGTCAGTTACCAAATGTATAAATTTTGATCACATGACCATGAGGATGCTGCAGTGGCCATAAGTGTGAAAAATGGTTATAAACCACTTTTTTTCAGTGCTGTTGTAGCTTTGAATGCTCATTAAACAAACTGTTGTAACTCAAGGACTATCTATATTGTGCTTTTCCACAAATCTTAGAAGCTGCATACCAGTAGTGGCTTTCAAATCCCGTCGCTACTGGTTCGGTCGTGGGTGTGCATGCGCTCATGCGCATGCGCAGAAGCATCCAGGGCGGGTGGGCGGAGCCTCCTGCTGCCACCACTACCTGATCGCCCAATCCGGGGGGAAGCAGTAGCAACTCACCACTGCTGCATACCATTTTTATCATGATCATTAATGATTCCCTGAACTCTTCTTGTTATAGTTTGTTTTCCTCTTTGTTCTTGTTGATGTTTTTTATTCTTATTGATAAAATGTTCATGTCATATAGACACAAACCAAGCACATTCTATTTGTGTAGCATTCAGAGCGCTGTCAATATGAGATCACTGGGCACACTATGTTCTGCTGCTTGAGCCAAATTCTACATTCACCCTCTAGGCTAGGGATGGGTAATCCTTGGCCTTCTAGATGCAGAATTGCAGAATCCATCAGCCCCAGCCAATACTGTAATGTTTAGAAAGTTGTCGTCCAAAAATATCTTAGAGCTACAGGTTCCTCATGTATGTTAGTCTTTAACTTTTGCTGCTAATGAAATAGCCATCATTTCCATATCTGGCAGTAGCAAAAGAATGATATGCAAATTATTTGAAGAAAGGCTGACAATATGATGATAAGCAGTAGTGGGATTCAGCCAGTTCGCACCACTTCGGGAGAACCGGTTGTTAACTTTCTGAGCAGTTTGGCAAATTGGTTGTTGGAAGAAATCATTAGGGAAGAGAACCAGTTGTTAAATTACTTGAATCCCACCACTGATGATAAGTATGTGTTGCTGCCATTTCACCTGCTGAAGCACACAAACCTTTGATAGAAAAAATGTTGAAGGCAATGTATATTGAAATGAACCAGGAAATATATCATACCTGTATATTGTTTAGTGTCTTTGATAACTAACACTGGGCAACACTGGTACATGGCATTCAAATTAGCATGTGATTAATAGTGCAGTTGCCATAGATGCTGAGGAAATTATAATCAATTAGTTATTTACTATGTCTTGTGCTTGCTACTTAGCTGGAAAGTGAAATGTTTCCCGACATGATACTAGCATTAGCATTAGTTTTCTTATCTCTGACACAGCAGGATAAGCCTGCATGCCATTATTTTGCCTTTGAGGCAAAGTTTAGACCTGTCTTTTCAATATACATTATCTAGAACTGGAGAAAGATTTGTGATTATATTTAAGGTCTTATTGAATTAAAATTGATAGTAAATCCCATCTTATTAGGAGGATATAGTAAGCAGAAATATTGAACATCTATAGTTGTTCAACATAAAGGCTGATGGTGGACACACCATGGATAGTAATTTTGAAACCCTAAGGAGAACGAGATATTGTGAGAAAACTATAATTTTCTATATATAATGACAGTGCACTAATAAATACTACTGGATATGTATAAAGATACTTTCAGATAATACATAGTTTATTGTTGAACTTCTGATTGGTTTTTAAATCCGTCTATAATTGAATAAGTGTGTTAAGATGTTGTGCATAGACAATTGACATACTTTTGCAAGTCTCTTTCTTGTAGAGAACTAATAACCAATGAAAACTTGTTTCTCTTGGTTAAGAGCAGAATATACAAATTGACAAGCAACCAGGACTCAGTTATTGGACAGATATCTACCTAGCTCTTTTCAGTAAAAGAATAGATACCAACAAACACCATGTCTACAATGGTATTTACTGCTTGGAATGGGATTTCCTCACTCTCATAGGGACAAGAAATCTTGTAATGGTACTCAGCTATAGCATGATCTTATCATTCTAGCTGTCACCCTGTTCCCTTGCAATTGCACACCCATTAAGGAAGATCTAACATGTCTATTAGGGGAAAGTACATATTTTATTTTAAAGAAATAAAACATTAAATAAAATTGCTTGAAAAATGCATAGGGAACTCTTCAAGAACAGCTGAACTCCTGGTGACTCATGAACATGCTCAAATGCAGTTTTCCTAGCAACATGTTTTTTATTTATTTATTTATTAAATATATGCACCACTGACACCCATTTTTCTGTCACACATGTCTGTGAGGCTTACAATCTGAGTCATCAAAAAAGTCTATCTTAATCTTCTGATATTTGTTACTTCCCAGTCTAGCCTATAGCCTCAGGATTGCCTGGAGATCTCACATTCAGCTACTAATCAGGTCTAGCATCTGAGCTGACAAGGTTAGACAAGCTACCTGATATTGCAAAATGCACCAGTTAGGCAAATTCTGCACCAATGTTTATCTTACGAAAATCTGCACACAAATGCATATAAACTTTTATGCAAAGTTAAAAGTTATGGCCGCTGGAATGGAATTTAAAATAAAAAGTGACAAACTGAAAAAAATCCAAATCTGTTCAATTTATATCAGCCTGTTCTAGTCCTTCTAACCAAGTTTTCAATAGCTTTAGGTACAACCACTCTTAAAGTTTCAAAAAGTGGCACTGAAGTGGCACTTGAAGTGAAACTTCCATGATTTGTCAGATTTCAGTTTATCAATCAATTCATAAAAATACTTGAAAAAAGATTAGTAAATAATAATAATAGTAGTAATTTTACAATAACCTCACATATAGTTGAAAAGATCAGATTGTGTCTGACATCTATATCAGAGGAAGGTCATCTCACAGATAATAGCAGACCAGTTTTAGGGATTCTTAATTGACACATCTTGTTTTAGCTCAATGATGCTGGATAACTGCAATATTATGCATTATTATTAATTTTGTACTATTACAGTATTTTTATATTTTATTATGTATAGTAATGTAAGAGTTGCTTCTGCAAGATGGGTAATATAAATTGAATAAATAAAGACTAGCCTGCTTAGTCATTCGTGACTAAAGTGTTACAGAATCTAATCAATAAATAAAATAAATATATGTAATTGATTTATAGGCAGGGCATTAAATGTTATTACTATTATTATTATTATTTCTTTTATTCATTAAACATGAAACTCAGTAAACTGAATATTTAAAGATGTGTCATAAATACCATTGACTGGTGCTAATGGTTGATACTAGTTGCTGCCAATGTCCTAGGTAACAACCAAGTATCTTCTTAAAATATATGATGTTCTGAGTAGCGCATTTTTTTGCAGTTCCGCTGGTGTTATTGCAGGAAGCTGCAATTTCTTGACATGGTACGAAGTGCCCTGATGACAATGGGCATCATGGTTACATGTTTATTCAATAGTTTCAATGGCCTGGTAGTAGTTTCAATGGCCTAGTCGTGATATTTCATGATTTTTTTCTAGTTCTTTTTCTTCGACTCTGGCATCTCCTGGTACAGCGATATCAATAAACTGGACACTTTGGCCCTTGACAACCATAATGTCTGGCGTGTTGTGTTCCAAATGACAATCCATTCAAAAGTTCCACAAGATCTTCACCTTCTCATTTTCGGTAACTTTTTCCACTTTGTGCTCCCATAACTTTCTGGATACAGGTAAGTCATATTTTTTACATAATGATCAGTGGATTAATTTAGCAACTCAATCATGTCTAGCTTTGTAATAAGTTTGTGTAATTTTGCTGCATTCCCATATTAAATGTGGAACCGTTTCTGCTTTGTTGTTGCATAGTCGGTAGTTTGGATTGTCAGTGGATTTTTGTATCTTCACTTTCATGGCATTAGTTTGTAGTGCTCGTTCTTGAGCAGCAAGTATTAAACCTTCCATTTCTTTCTTGATGGTTCCCATCTTAAGCCAGGCCCATGTAAAGTTGTCATCACATTTTCCTTCCATGTTTTTCAAGTGTTGTCCATACAAAGCTTTGGTTTTCTATCTATTTAATCTGTCATCCAGCTATTTTTCCTTACATTCTGCCTTTGTTTCTGTTGTTTTTATAATGTTCTCCATTTTCACAGTCTGCAGCTATTATTATTATTATTGTTGTTGTTGTTGTTATTCTCTTTTATTCATTAAAAATGAAACTCAGTCAACTGGACATTTAAAAAATTGTCACAAATACCATTGATGATGATGATGATGATGATTGTTATTATTAAGAATTTTGGCCTTAAGATTTTGATGGGAGGACATTGTTCAAAGAAGATAAGTACTCCAAGCATACGCTGTATATGCAAGAACTATGCAGAGATTACTTTTGCGAAGTAGCTGCTGTTTGTACTGAAGCTAAGCCTGTCAAAAGGAACTCAGCCATATTTTAAATCTGGCCAGTCAAAGAAGTCTAGAAGCAAGACACTTGTCCCTTGTCTCCAAGTTCCTCCTAGCACCACCCTTATCAGCTGTTCTGAAGAATCTCTATATACTTAACATATGGAAGTCAGGAAGTTAAGAAAGAAGGAAAGGGGATTGTTAAGAAATGCTGCATTTGTACTCAGATCCACAATGAATACTAGGAAAGTAATAAGCACTGAAAGTCAAAATCTGAAACATTTGTGCTGCGATATTGTTAGTGAAAAAGTGCAAATCATGGCATTTCTTCTCAGAAATGCCTAATTACAGGTAGCACTTTTTTTTTTGAGGGCCAGCCCAAACAAATTCTTGCAAATAGTTTATGTTTGATACGGTATCCTATGAAACACACCCATGTCAAACCAGTTTTCTGAAAACCTCTCCACCCTTCAGTTTCATCTTCATAATACAGGTAAAATAAGGCCTCAAGACTCAAAAGCCCAGAAATTATCCTTAAAGCAGTTCTCTTCTCTGCACCCAATGCAGAGATCTGACTCATTTACAAAAGGAGATCTGACTCATTTACAAAAGCAACTACTGTATTCACATCAAAACCCCACACCAGCCATTTAATATTGTCAGGAGATCAAATTCTCTAAATTCTCATGGCCTGATAGGTCACATGCAACCACTGGTTACATAGCTACATAATGTAGTTCCACAAAAGGGGAAGATTAATATTCATCTGGTATTTAATGAGATTTAACTGCTAAAGAGCCATTCATACATTGGCAGGTATTAGTTTCCTCTGCACTGCACTTGACAGTTAGCACCACTTACAGTTCACACTATTTCTGGCCTGGCTTCATCCACAGATCCACCAGATCCTCTGTTTAATCACTCATCCTTCTTTTTTGTCCATGTTCATCTAGTTTATCATGAGGACCATAAATTTTTTGTTCTTGTTTTAGGGCTATTTTTTTTCAAGATGTAGAATGCTATGATAGATAAATAACAAATCCATTCTTTTGAGATATGACTCTGGATGCATGAAGCATCATGCTTGGCCCAGTATATTCCATCCACACCCAGTCCCATTGGGCAAGCTCAGTTTTTAAGATGTCTGTTTCTGCTGTAGACAGAATAAATTGTTCACTGAAAGATGTTGATGTAAACAAATCAGGCCCAAATGTCAGAATCATTTTGGAAAGCTTTTCAGTCTTCAAAGTTTTGTGCATGATGAGACACAGTTTTGCTTGCACAAGTCCAAATATCAGCCTCAACTACACATAACATTTTTTTAGATAAGACAGCAGCTGTTAAACAGCTAAGATAGTACACAACTGCAATTTCAATTATTTAAGAAAATGAACATCTGGTACGGGCTGTTACTTCAGATGTATAGTCTTGTCCAAACAATTTGAAAACTAATAAGATTCTATGGGCTCAGAAAAGGAACAAGCATGTTAAGATGTGAGCCCCTATAGATTATCTGAAGTAGCTGGCGCATAATAGTAATTCTGCTTTAAGGTGACCATGGCTGGTTAGTAGCTATTCCATTCATATTCAACTGTTCACTCCAAAATGCAGCCTTTGAAGAATGTAGCTCAAAGCATTTCCAGTAGATTGAAAATAATGCTGTTCCTCAACATCTGTTTTAGTTTGTTAAAATGATATAGTTAGAGACAATTCCTATTAAATTGCTCTCAAAAATATAATCTGTCCTGTCATCGTAAATCTACAACATATTAATAGCTGGGGGAAATGGAAATCAGACATGGAGACCTCAGCATCAGAAGCTATTTCTGCCAGGGGTTCAGCGTATAAAAACACCAGGAAGTGTTTGATTGGGATTAGCAGAAGATATATTTAGAACTAAGAAGACAAGGTCTACCACCATATAGTCAATCAATCTATCTATCAATCAGTGACAGTGACAGAGACAATCTAGAATATTAAAAACATTCTTTCTGCATCCCAAAGGTGTTTTTTCAAGAGGCAACTGGACTTTGTTTTTCTTTGAAGACATTTCACTTCTCATCCAAGAAGCTTCTTCAGCTCTGCATAACCAAATGTCTATGGAGATTCTCAATCATGGTTGTCCCAAAAATGCTTTTTCAAGAGACAACTAGACTTTCTCATTTTTCTTTGAAGATGTTTCCATAGAGATTCTTTCTCTATGTTCTAACGTCTGATTTGTAATCAGACGTCATCAGATGATTTGTAATAAACCAGTCTTCTACACCACCCTAATGTTTCAGGCTGATCCTTTCAGTTCAAATAAAGTTAATTTGATGCCCTCAGATCCAGTCTGCCATCTTTGCAGCTGGACATTTTTGAAAGATAAATATACCATCTTTCAAGATGCTTCAAGAGCTCAACACTATATATATTGTACTTCTCTCTTCTGGTTCTCCTACAACTCCTCTATGAAAAGGTTGCTCTGGAAGAGAATGACTGGCCTAAAGTCACTTAGTGACCTTCTATGTTAAAGCTAGACTAGAACACAAGTCTCCCAATCCTGGGCCAGCTCCATAACTACTGCAATTGCTTTTAAGATGCTTCTAAATTCTGGAAGATATCTAAATACATCAGAGAAACATCATAATTTTAGAAAGTCCTCACTAGTGTGAAAAGGACAGAGACATTTCTAGTGATATTCCCCCAACATAGTAAAAATCATGCATGACAGTTCAGCATTGGTAGTAATCTGCATTCAGATGACATAAGGTTGACTCAGCCTTCCGTCCTTCCAAGGTGGGTAAAATGACCCAGATTGTTGGGTGCAATATGCTATTTAGTATACTGTCGATTGTTGTAAGTCGCCCAGAATCCTCGGAGAGTGGGCGGTATAGAAATATGATTAATAAAAATATGATTAATAACATAAAATAAGATTGTATAAATAACATGGAGTTTTGCCTGTAAAAATAATGATATCTTGGATAAGAAGATCTTTATTAAGAGATTGCATTATATCTTTATAAAGAGATGGCATTATTGTTTATAAATGATAAAGTTAAGGAGAAATGAGACCCAAGCTAATCAGTTACTTATTCATAATCCAATGTGCATGAAGATTTATGTACTGAAAATTTGATGGTTGATTTATAATGCTGAAGCAATATTTTGCTTCAAACAGATTTCTAGTTGTTACGTTAACAAGCAATAAAAAATCTTCCTAATTGTATTTATTCAGTGTTAAGCCACAATTATTTTAAAGGTTTAATTTCCTCAATCAGTTTAAATTTTCTTATGCAGAACTTATTCAGTGAGATGTAAAGTTCTTCCACATTTCAATGACATTGTAAGGAAGTGCAACAGTTTTTGAATGACTATGATGACTTTGAATGGTTTTTCTATGCGTTCCTTTAATTTTTAATCTTTATCATTCTGGTGGTGGAAGTATTCCAAATTTGCAAGCATACATTGATACTTTGGGTGAATTATTGAAGAAGTTGTTTTAAAGTGACAGAGTTTTAAAGTTCCCGTTTTATTCAGAGCACAGAGTCGTAAGCAAATATTGTAGCACAAATCATTTCTTTGTACACAGTGAAGGCAGAACAGAGCCTCAGCTTTTCTCTTAAACTGATTGAAAAGAAGCCAACCCAAGAATAATTACTCTGCCCCCCTCCATGGGATAAAACTACTCTATATGGGTATCCAGAGCAACATTACTATGGTAACCAGACCTAACAGATTTAACTAAGAACATTTTTTAGAAGACTAGCAGGAGCGAAAAGCATTCTCTAAAGCCTATTCATACATTTATACAACTCATCCCCCCATACCACAGATACAATCACAACAGTTTCAAAGAGAAATATTTTTTTTACCAATGGCAGGGATTTTTTAGAAGGGAAAAAAATCACTCCTATAATACAGCTGAAAGAGATCCTGATGTAATACTGATGTGTATAATTGTGCCTTATTAAAATTGATAAATCCTCACTAGTGTGAAAAGGGACAGAGAGATATGAAGACATTTCTAGTGTCATTTTCCCAATAAAAGGAAAATCATACATGACAATTCAGCACTGGGAGTAATTTGCATTCAGATGACATGAGACCACAACTAATATGGGTGTTTTGCCTGTAAAAATAATGATAGTTAAGTCTTGGAGAAGGCTCAAGAGATAGCATTATAGTTTATTGACCATCAACTGAAGGAGCAATGAAAACTTTATGTTAGTAGTAATCCAGTTCTTTTGATTGTTTGCTTGCTTGCTTTTGCTTTTTAGGATAAATTAATGAACATATTTATCTAAAAGGAACTGAATTGATAAACTATTTTCTAAAACTATTTTTTTTTAAAAAAGAATTCCTCTAAGTAAAGTGAGGAAATAAGTGACAAATGATAAATTTTATGCATACCTTCAGTTCAAAATATTGTAGAAGAATATAAACTGACTTTTGTATTGATTACTCTTTGCACTGGATATGTTGTTCAATGCATAAACCATTTTCTATTCAAGAATGAAGATAATAAAACTTTGGGCACTAATGCATAATCAGCAAATTGCACTATAATTTAGTTTAGATTAACTGAGTTCCCTTAAAAATAGGCATTTCTGGTTATATGCTTTGGGGATAATACTGTGACTCTTTAATGGGGGAAAATATTCTTTTCACAATTGCATAAAATAATTGGGGGAAATGTACAGAATACATTTCTGTTTATCAAAGACCCAGAAGGAAAAGAGTGGACAGTATTGCAAAATAATTTCATATCCTTTCTGAAGATTGAAACCCTAGAATAGAATTATCTTAGTTTTGCTTTTTCATTAATTTTTTATTTTTTATTTTTTATTTATTTATTTTTATTTGATTTATATGCCGCCCTTCTCCGGAGACTCAGGGCGGCTTACAATGTGTTAAGCAATAGCCTTCATACTTTTGTATATTTATACAAAGTCAGCTTATTGCCCCCACAAACTGGGTCCTCAATTTACCCACCTTAGAAAGGATGGAAGGCTGAGTTGACCTTGAGCCTGGCTAGGATTGAACTCACAGAAATTACATGCAGCTGGTGTTAATTGCTGCCTTTAGTAGGAGGCATTAGCCCCCTACGCTACACAGGCATAGGGGGCTAATATCCTACCTTTTTTACGTAGGGGGCTTATATCCTATCTTTTTTACTTTTACAAATAGCTCAAGGCAATGAACCTTCTTCCTCCTATTTTTCTCACAACAACAACCCTGTGAGGTGGGATGGACTGAGAGAGAGTGATTGATCCCAAATCATGGCTTTCATGACTAAGGCAGGATTTGAACTCATAGCTTCTTGCTTTCTAGCCTGATGCTTTAACCACTAGACCAACCTGGCTCTCAACTGTTTGGAGAAATGTTTATGCAACTGTTCTGAACTTCTAGAACACTGAAATATAGAATATATAATTTGTCATCAAGGACAATCTTCCCTTCTTCACTAAAATTGTTTTATTTAAGTTAGAGATCAATATAGTAAAAAACTTCTATACTTTACAAATTTCTAAAAAAGATGTTTCATCCATCATATTGATGTATAAAGACCTAAGACATTTTAAATGTAAGAAGCAAAACCATGTCGATGTTAAAAATACATGTACTGTAGAACACATAATTCTATTTCCCATTTTTTTAAAAAAAAAACTAAATTTGCTGTTCAAATTTGCAAATTTGCCTAAGTGACAACATACTATTTGCAATGCATTCAAGCAAGTTCATGAAATGAGTTGCATTAGATACGGAGTAATTAAATATTCTAATCTATATAAAGAGGTTCGGAATGTGTTCTGTCTCCTAACAGGACGTATCTGCTAAAGATCAATGTTTTTTATCCATGAAATCTCAATAGAAGCATTGAGAAAGATACACTTGTCAAAACTCTAATTTAAAAGTGGATGGATATTACAGGGATTGATTCTCTTAAATTTCCTTGAAATGTGCCAGAAAATTCATACAGGTTCTTCTGTTAGTTCTAGTTCCAGTCATAACAGAAATTGCATGTTATTATCCAGTTGTATTTTCTGCATTTTTCAACATGTTGACAGGACATTTTCTGCAGAGTTCTTGGTGAGCAAATGAAGTTACATATAAATGACTGAGGGTGCCCTCTAAACTGTAAAGTAAATTGTCTTGCATCCATTGGAATTTGTTCTATCGGATCAGGCTGAAAAATGGAAGCAAGCAGCATAGGGCAAGGCAATGGAATATGCCAACAACTAACATAAACCACAGGATAAACCATAAAACAGGATGTACTTGACTAACACCACTTTCAGAGCTAACGTTGAAATGTTCTGTTAACTTCTAATTAATTATGATATGCAAGATAGATCTGTGACCCTGTTCATGAAATTCAGCAATGCCCTAACACCTGAACACAAAATTTATTGCATCTCAGAGGTGTTTACAAATGTATGCATAACTTGAAAACAAAGTTTAGTTATACTTGCTTAAAACCAAGAAAGATACTTAGGATACTTATAAAAGTAAAACATTGTATCAAAATGAATCATTTGCATGTTGAATTACTTGAATGAATCAAAATATTCTGACAGTTATTTTCCATAGTTACTCTCTAGAATTACAAATTTAAAAAATATTGGTATGAAAAATATCAAAAAGATATTTCCCCCCCCCAAAAAAATGTGATATTTATGCTAACAACTGGGAGTTTATATTTGGAGTATCATTCGTATCTATAGCCTCATAATATCAAGCTCTAGCAATTAAGATTTGAAAACATTTAGGAAAAAAAGTTTTAAAACTTCTTACCTTGAAAAAGCTCCGGAGAAAATACATTATGCTAAGCATTTTTGGAATAAGTAATAAGGAACTGCACAATCTTTGGAACATCCAAGGCCTGTGAGAATTCCTACAACCCCTGCTGTGTCTTTAGTTACATGCTTTCTTGTTGCTATTTTGGACAGACTTAGTACAAGAGAATCATATGAGCCATGCCAGGAGCTTATGCTAAGGAGTTGCATAACAATTAGGGCTTATCTGAGCTAGCTGCATAGTGCAAACAGGTTTGTTCAGAGTTTGCTGGTCCCAGAGTACTTCTACTGGGCATGCTCAGAATACTAACCATTGTATTTGTTAAATGTAAAATAAGAAAGACCATTTGTAAACTCATCCAAAGAAACCAGTGGCTTGTCAATGAGACTCAAAAAGAAACTACATTGTTGGTTATTTACATCCTGTCTTCCTCTGCCCCACCCCCTCCACATTTTATTTTTGCCAAGAGTTACCTCAATTAGGAAATATTTAACTCCTTACTTCATTTCTCCTCATGTCAATCCTTAGCTCGGGGCACATAATAACTGTAAATGACATTTACAGAAGTGAAATCAACCACAAAAACAGCTTGAAGAACCCTCTCCAAAAGTGTGTTTTCATGCATTTATTGTTCTTTTACCCTTTCTCCAAATAATTACAGGTGATTTTAGCTTTAGAAGAATCTTATTCTTCTAAAGTAAGGTAAGCTGAGGAAAAATATGATGTAGTTATTTTGGTATTTAGATAGGAGCAGATTCAAGTCCCCATCTCAGCTATGTGACTTCTCAGCTGAAGTATTACCTCCTTGACCCAAGCATGAGCAGAAATGCTTCTAAATTCCAGCACCAGCCTTTCAAAATGTTCTTTCAGGCTGGATTTCTATTCATTTCATTTGTGTTTGAGAGGCAGGGCTTTTAGGGAAGAGGTTTGGAGGGAATGCTGAATACTGCATCTGCTATTGTATTGTATAGAGAGAACCTTCCTTTCCTGCTACTAGTTTTAAGGTTGATGAATCTCTATTTGGGGAGCAGAATTAAAGCAAATGAAATTTACTTGATAGACATAACATTCCTTTGAGGCACTCCTGGACTATTACATATTAGGACACAGAGGTTCTTTAGCTTTTCCATCAGGAAAGGTGAAATGAGAGACAAACTTTGAGGGTCATCATTTTCAGATATTGGAAATTCCTTGAAATGGACATTCCTAGAGGTACCATCATGGTGGTGAAATGTAAAATTTGTTACTACCGGTTCTGTGGGCATGGCTTGGTGGGGCGGGTAATGTGACTGGGTGGGTGTGACCAACTTTTTTTTTTTAACTTTTAATAGCATTTTTTCTACAACCTCTTCAGCCGAAGAGGTTGCAGGAAAAAAATGCTTTTAAAAGCCTCTGACAATCAGGCAACTCAGCTGGGATCATCAGAGGCTTTTAAAAGCATTTTTTTACAACCTCGGCTGAAGAGGTTGTAGAAAAAATGCTTTTAAAAGCCTCTGACGATCCCAGCTGAGCCGTGTGATCATCAAAGTCTTTTTTTTTATTTTGAAAGCATTTTTTTGGCCGAAGAGGTTGTAGAAAACATGTTTTTAAAACTAAAAAAAAAGCCTCTGATGATCACCCAGTTCAGCTGGGTATGGTGGGTTGCAGGGATTTTTGCTACTGGTTCTCCGAACCACCCGCTGCCATCACTACTGGATCGGGCAATCCAGTCAAACCAGGAACATTTCACCCCTGTACCGCCATTCTTCCTCACTTTTCCCATGTGGTTCTTTGTGGGCCACGTGATGTTGGTAGACATGCTTTCTGGGAATGGCTTTTTCCCGGCTTACTTAAATTATGCAGCCTTTGAAGGATTTCTGAGGTATTACCCAGCCACTGAACCAGAGGAACCTTACCTCCTTCCTTCCTTCCTTCCTTCATTCCTCCCTCCCTCCCTCCCTCCCTTTCTTCTCCAGGATAACTTGTTAATATAGGAAAATAATTGTAGGAGTATCTATCAGAGTTTAATGTGAGTAAATTAAGATATGGGACATGTCAGTTCAACCCTCCTTTCAACTTTAAACAAATCAAGATCATCAGATTCATCCACAGTAAAATCCAACCATCTTCTTCAGGATTATTTCTAAAGATGGAAGGTTGAAGACTGTGCAAAAGTTGCATAGACACGATGCTTCAAGAGAGAGCATACTACCAATCCTTCTACTAGAAGCAATTCCTCTCTCAAAGAAGCATTTGCTACCTCCTGATCCCATTCCTTTACCTCCACTTTATCTATCTGAAGGAATTAGGAGAGACATAGGTTCAGTCCTCAGGTGGCAAAACTGAAACTGTCAAGAATCTTTTCATGTTTTGGGAATCAATGAGACTAAGAGTCTCAGATAATCTCATAGTATACTACTGCCAACTTACTTTTTATAAGGTTACATAGGCAAAATCCAGCAAGTTGAAAGGTCAAATCTCCCACCTCCACTATTAGCTCCTTGATCAATTAGAGCTGGTCCTTTCTAAATTAATTTATCTGAGTCTTAAGTCACTGGGGCTCCCCATATCTTGTTGATCATTTCCTAGGACTTTTTTCTTATTATTTTCAGTGTCTCTTCTCATCGCTCAAGGCATTCTCACATACTACAGTAGACCAGATTAAGAAACCATATAAATCAGGACTATTTTTATTGTTAATAGGTATAGTAACAGAATCATGTGGCTCTGAATGTGCTTCCCTATTCCTCTCTCCCTTCAGGTGAACTAGAGAGGGACTTGTCTGAGACATTTTCTCAAATTAACTTCTTGACCTGGGCTCAAGTCCCACTTATGTGACTGTTACCTTGGTAGCAGCTTTTTCTCCAGCCCTTCAAGGCCATTCCCTATGAATTCTATGTTTACCCCAATTACCTTATTCGGTATTGTTAATGTAATGTTTAATTCTAAACACAGATGACTTTATCAGTGAAATCTTTTCAAACTTATTACAGCAATCCAAAAGAAGTTCTACTGACCTGACCTCTCTCAATTAAGTCTCTTAAAGAAGACTGTTGGGTAGCATTCCATTATTCACTATGCAATAATGCCAGAGAAATATTGACATTTCACTACCTTTATCATCACAATTTAGGCCTGAACATGAACTAGTATCTGTGCTTGAAGATATTTGCCCTATGTTTTCTGGTATCTTTTTTGGGAACACCCCCAAAAAAGCAAGAAACCTTGTCTTGGGATCTTTAGTCCAGAAGAAGCAATCCTATCTTAGCAACTTCTATATTTATAAGAAGTAAAATCCATAAGATGTTTGAGAAGGGCAATCTTAATCAATCTACCAGTCCTGCAGAGGATACATCCAGTGGTGGGATTCAGCCAGTTCACACCACTTTGGGAGAACCCGTTGTTAATTTTCTGAGCAATTTGGCAAACTGGTTGTTGGTAGAAATCATTAGGATAGAGAACCAGTTGTTAAATTACTTGAATCCCACCACTGGATACATCCTCTATAAAAGCTAAATGGATTGTTTCATAGCTGAGGTTGTGACCAAATAAAGAGATGAAAGAATAGAGAATAGGAACAGATGTCAGGCTACCCAAAACTGCATTTAAAAAAAAAAAGACCTTCGTGTGTCTGCATATATTTTCCCTGCTGATTTTATTTTAGTTGTTCAAGTTCTCCCAGGATTTTCTGAACATTGGACCTGAATTTCTACTGTATGTACAATTAGTTTCTTGTGGTCCTTATTTCTTATTTCATCCAGAACTGTCTAAGGTCAAATATCTAACTTCATAATCATAATCATAAGTTTATTTGTCAAGCATATATAAGATAACAGGTAAAAGTATAAACATAATTTGAATACATAAAAAGGAATATTAGGACAGGGACGGTAGGCACACTGGTGCCCTTATGCACACCCCTTCCTCCTTGTCTGATTCTCACCTCAGTTCAATCATGTTTTGTAATTTCAGATTCTTAATCCTTGTCCTATACTCAGTTTCTCCTTCTCTTGCACATTTTAGTTTTTGAAGATAATTTCCCCAGTCTTCTCTTTTGAAAGCTAAATGGGTCTAACTCTTTTAACTCTCTGTCACAGAGGTTGGTTTCCAGTCCCTTTTTCATATTGCTAGTATTGTTGGTAGAACTCACCCCAACTTCTCCCTGCCACTTTTAAAGTTTTGCTGCCAGAATTAGACATATACTCTCACAACAATGTAAGCAATGAAGTGTATAACAGAAATATTATCTACCAGAAAGCACTTTACTGAACTTGTGCTCTACACAAGTGACCAATGTCTAGCAAAGACCGCAATCAATTGGATACCACCAGATGGTCATAGAGAAAGAGAAAGACCAAAGAAAACTTGATGCCAAACATTTTAGGAAGATCTGAAAAACATCAACCTTAAATGGAAGGATGCAAACACTGTAACTGCAGACCAAGAACTGTGAAATCCTCTTGTAGCCCAATGTGCTTAGCACACAGTGTGATAATAATAATTATACACCATGTTCTGGTAGCAATTTTTATGTTAACATGTAAAACATGTTGCTTTTTATTTGCCTTATCTTATAATGTCTGCCTCAAAGCCATCAAAAATTTCATGGCGAATCTGATATTTAAATCCTATCAATGTGAAAAATCCCAAAATTTCCAAATGTCATCATAGCGACCCAAGATCATTACTACTAAGTGTTGAATACTATATTACCTGGGCAACAACTAGAGTGTATAAACTCTAGAGTGACATAAAGAATATGACCAACTCTGGATTGCTTACTATTACTAATTTCCATGTTCAGGGATAAGGAATTTAGGAGTTCAGTAGGCCAAGGAAGCATCGCTGGTGAGCCAGAAAGATATTGGGGCGGGAGGTGGGAGTGAAAAAGAAAGAAAAAGTCCTATGTGAAAGAGAACATTAGAAGCAAGAAATGAAATAACCTGGTTGTATGCAAAAGATTCTTGCTCAGCCTGAATGTGATGGTATGGAATGATGGTATGGAACGATGCTGCTGCAACAGATTGGTAAGTGAAGAGGAGTGGAGGGAAAAAGAGCAGCTATTGTGAATTATTCTGGTTGGTCTTCAGGAAGAGAGATGGATAGATTATGAAAACATCAAGGGAAACAGTTATAGAGAGTTGTACAGCTAAAGAATAAGAAATGAACAATTTTATGTGTGAGACTGAACTTATCTATCCTTGCTTTGCTCAGCACACAGTAGCTAAATATGGTTTTGCAACCAATACACTGGTCTGAGTGTTACAAGACCATTGAAATTTGATGAAATGCCTTGCCAAAATGTTTTGTCCATTGCCATGATTTTACCATTACCGTGATTCAAGTCCAGGGTGCAATGGCAAAATAATTTCATCATGTCTTATTCAGATATTAAAGGAAGTATACTTGGGTGAGTAGGATAAGGCAATTGGTGAAAAGTGACAACCTCATTCTTTATCACCATGGTTGGAAGTGATATGTTGAGATAACTGTAGCAGGTAGAGGAGTTGTGGGGGCGGGAAGCCATCATAAATGAAGAGTTGGTTTAGACTCAGTGTGGCTCTTGGAGCACTGCTGGCTCATACTACTGCTAAATATGAAAGGATTTGAAGGAGTTTATTAGTTTTATAAATGGAAAACAAGTTGACCCAATATCAGAGTAAGGGTGCAAGGCAGCCTTTGTCAGAGGAAGGTTGAGAGCAGGTTAGGGCTTTTTGGGCTGTGTGTGAGGTGTGCTGTGTGGATTTTGATTGTGAGATAGATATTTTGTTATTTTATTTTTGTCTGATAAAGCATTTACTTGGGTTATAGGGTGGAGATTGGTATGTGAGGGGTGAGAGTAAAATTACCTTCCTAGGCAGAAGTTTTTCACCTCTGGAAATAGCCTCACCCAGACACCTCAAAATCCAGTTCGAGGCAGTGGATGGGTGGAGAACCTGAAAGTGATTTGACAGGTTTTTGTGATGTTTGTGAATGACACCCCAGTTCATTCCTGCTACAGTCCTCTCAACATATCAAAGGGAGCCACTAGGAAAAGCTATGCTATTCCTGGACCCAAATAGGTTTCTGGAAGTGTATCTCTTAATAGTGGGCACTTTAAAATATACACAATTAATATTGGAGAATTTCTTCAGGTTTTGCTATTTTTTTATGTTTAACTGGAATGACAGATGAAATGATTTTCTTTACCATGCTCTAAAAAAGGGCAGAGCACCTAACATTATAAGAAAGTAGCAGTTCAAAAAAAAACCCTCCATTTATTTTAGTAATTCTATGTTCCACAACTAATAAGTTAGCAATTAAAGATATGAGTATCTCTTTGAAGAGGGAGGAAAGAAATTTATACCAGCTCTGCACTGATATTATTTCAGGGGCCACTTGGTCCCAGAAGTCACAGGATTGATGATACCCTCATTATCTCCCATGAGTTTTAGGAATTATATATGTTTATATATCATGGTCAATGAGTAAACCAGAATATAATGTTATCTATATTGCACTGCAAGAGATTTGCCAGTATTAAATCAGTTTTTCACTTAAAGAGTTTAATAAAAGCTAAAACCAAAGGAAAGTAAAATTACTATACCAGTGTTCTGATGAATGACATATAAATTTGATAAATGAATAAATCCTTAAGCAGTAGATATTGTTTGGGAGATGTCAATTCATGCAATATCAGGCAGAACACATGTGGTTGCCCACTGGGTTTTTTCCCTCCCATTCATGTTCTTGATTCACCAGGCTCATTACTTGATTGCTCATTGCTTGATTTATGAGTGAAGAGATGTTATGACTCACTTGTTTTAAACAGGCAATTGGCACTGTCAAAGCTGACTACTATCAAGATCCTGACACTCTAAAGTACAAACAGAAAAAAGGGGCCCTCAGCTAAGTTTTCTTCCATCGTTCATTAGTGGTAGGAAATATGGTACTTGATTGTGATGTGGCACGTGGTGCATTAGCAAACTGTGGCTGACCACACTGCCTATGTTGTTGGGAACAGCAATATCTTAAGAGTGTACTTTTCTTGCCATTTAAATCAAACACATTCATACACATCTAATCCAAAAGAAAAAATTACTCCCAACAATCATTAGAAGTGATATGTAGAGCATCTTGAGAACTTAGTATATAAATATCTATAGATGGATGGATCACTAGATGGATGTTGGTATATTGTGGGAAATGGGCAATCTGGAAACACAAGATAGAAAGAGAAAGAGACTTGAATACATGTATGCAGATATACATAGCATTTTACTTTTTATTTATTTTATTTATTAAATTTATATGCTGCTATCTCATTGTTGAAGAGACTGCCTGCAGGTCTTGGTTGCTAAAGATAGGCATTCTTGAAAGTGTGTGTATGTGTGTGTGTGTGTGTGTGTGTAGATCCAAACTTGTGCAGATCACTTCTGTGGGATCTCTCTCTCTCTCTCTCTCTCTCTCACACACACACACACACACACACACACACACACAATGTGCTGTGAGTAAATGTAGCTTTATTTAATGTTTTTAACATATTAAAAGGCTACAGATGAAATACATTTATCTTTCAATAAACTGATAAGCCATTAAAGGCTGTGTCTTCAATAATTTGAACCATTAACAAGATGACATTTAAATTCTGCTCATATGACTAGAGATTGGTGAATTTTTAAGCACAATTATCAGCTCACTTTGCACAATTAAATAAAATGGAAATAACTTCCAGAGCGTGAGTCTAAAAATATAGGAACATTGTTTTATATAGCTCAGGTGTTTAGTCTACCAAGAACTGCCTCCTAGGATTAGCAGAAACTCTTCAGCAGAGCTTTCCTCTCATTTAATCTCCTCCCCTTTTTTTAAACAGGGGGTGCTATAGACTGAAACTGGCACTTTTTGCATCCAAAGCAGGGGTTATTCTACTAAACTGTGTTCCCTTCTTCTTGGGAACAAGAATATCCATATTTAAGGATATTTGATCCTTAAATATGAATTAGAAGATGAAAAAGTATTTTATTTTCATTCATATCATTCCATCATTAGAATTTAATCCTTAGAACTGCAACCGAAATATTATGCTGAAGTCAATAACTGGCTCGTTTTAAAGATCCCAGGCTGATTTGCTTTGTTTAACAGGAAGGATAGCTCTGATCATTGTACATGCCTCTTTTTCACATGCATTTTAAGGAGCCTATAAGAGGACCTGAGAGAGCATTCACAAGTGTAAAGGAAAGATGGGACAGTTGCCAAGTGTGACAAAAATCATTCTCAAAAGGTTCTGAAAGGTTCAAGACCTCTTGTTTCCAAGGGGACACCATTAAGCAGAGAATAATTAAGCAATCATTATTTTTATTTCATAGATAAATCAGAAGCCAGTACTTGTCTACTCTAAGCAGCACAGTGTTTGAAAACAACAATCCAAAAGGTTACCATAGGCTATGAAATGAGATAGTCACTCTTGGGACATAACTTTTAAGACTGAATTAGGTTGGTTTGTAAGAAAATAAAGTAAGAAAACTGAAGATTAGTGCTGGTCTTGTGTGAATTTCAGTGAATAATAATGCTGAAGAAAGACTCATAGAAGGACAAATTTCTGGGAACCTTCACTCTTGGCACCAAAAGCTATTCTGAAAGGGCACAATGAATGAAGGAGGGCGGGAGCCATTTCCATTCTCGAGAGAGATGCATGAGGATGACCTTTTATTTTCCCTTTCACATGCATGCATTCCAGTTTGCACGTTCATTAATTTTCTAGTGACGTAGTCCTAGCAGTAAACAGAAAAAAACCTTCCTAGGTTTCTAATAAAACCCAGAACATTTTAATGAAAACTCCGAGACTCCAATCCTATAATTATTTCCTCAGGATGAGGGTGCACTTTTAAGTAGACTTTACAGGGCTGTTCTGTTAAAGCATTTATCCAGTTGACATTTCAGTGAGAACAACTGAAATCCATTTTGAAATTTAGCTCAAATGGGAGGGCGTATATTTAAAATGTACATGCAGAAAAAATGCATGAGGAAAAAATACAATATAAACATTTATATATTTAATTTTGTTCCATATTCAGTCCTAAATACATATTTTATATATTTTCAGAATTCAACAACATATTAAAAATAATAAAAATAATTTGTTTGCCAACAAATTTCTGTCCTCTTAAGAGAATGAAATTTTATTTCAAATGAAAATTTCTTTTGAACATATTCCAATCCAGATTTTGATAAACCTCAAAAGTAACAGAAATCTGAAGCTGTGAAACATTTACTAAATTCATCTCCATATGACACTACTCTTCACTATTGATTGATGTTTGGTCAGAATTTGATAGGAAATCAAAATCAATCAATTTAATTGTTTTTTAATTGTATTGAGATCATCCTACAGGTGCTGGTGAACGAAAGTTCAATTAACATTAACTTGCCACAAAATTTTGTATTCTGGTTTCAACAGTAATCAAAAATGTTTTCAACAAAAATACCAAATATGATCCAATTTAATTTGTGGTGTTTAAGAAATAATTCCAACTGAATTTCTTTTCTTTTTTATAGTTTATCAAAATATATAATACAGACAAAAATTAAAATAATGGGAAAGTAAGGGAGAAAAAAGAGAAAAGGAAAAAGTGTAGGGGAAAAGGAAAAAAGGGGGGAGGCATTGACTTCCAACTCTTTTTAGCACAGTAAAATAAGGTTATAACAAACAGCTTCAACTTTTTAACTTTTACATAATAATATATACTAGACATTTCTATAACAACAAATCTATTTAATCAACAAAAACACCTGAATTTCTTTTTTTTTTTATAACAGTACAACAGTACAACAAAGCAAATAAACCTGAAAATTAAGAATTTCTTAAATGAGTTTGGGCATTCCAAATAACCACATTTTGTTTAGATTGGAAGATATGCAGAGCAAAGTGTAGGAAAGATCCCTCTAGTGATGAACATAAAATTTTGTTGTCCGAAATGAAGTTAAATGTTGACTCTGTTAGAGTTCTAAATCCAGTGGCACTGAAACTTTATGACCTACTCATGACTTACTGACCATAAAGAGCACTGGGATATAGATAGAGATTTAATTATATACTTTGTCTCTGTCCACCGCTCTGCCTGCCCTTTGTCTAAAAAGATTGTTAATTGAGGTCACTTCATTTAGCTTTTCTTCCCATGCATGCATACACACACAGACCAGACTATCTCTGACTTTTATCCTAGTAGGACGGAACTAGCTAGATCCTTTTAATGCATTTCCAGCAAATAAATCTCTTTTCTATTACATTTTTTTAATTGCTTCACTAATCCTTGCCCAGGTGTGATTATCCTTTTCAAGGATGTTCACAGGTACAATTCAATTCTTAAATTTAATATTAAGACAATATTGAAACATATTGTCCCATCATCACCTTTCTCAAATATAAAGATATTTTAAAAGATGAATAACAAATATTAATCAATTCCTAAGCATTTGGAAGATAAATTTCTTTCCATTTTTATATGATTATTCTCTATGCTGAGCTCCAGGCTTAATAAAGCCAAACTTCAGAAAATGACAAATTCTGCATTTTTTGAATTATATTTACGTACTATATTTTACACAACTTTCAGCATTTTAACCAGCTCTGTAATGAATTCCCTATCAGAAAGTTCTATCAGAGTATTATTCATGAACTATTTACCAAACAGCTAGTCCCCAGTGATGAAAGGTTCCAAACAAAATTCTTTTTCTAAGATGTTAAGCACTTTCCACTGCCAAGCATTCCCAAGAAATTGCCAAATAATTATTCATAATAATCATAAATGCAAAAGCTGCTCTTGGCAGCAGACAAACTGAACTGGACCGAATACACAGTCTGGTCTTCAATATTTTAGCTTTCTGGAAGAGCGCAGAAACAGGGTCAGAAGATTATTGCCTCCTTCTATATAATCCTATATGTGACTTTATATTGCTGGCCAATGGAAATGTCAGTTGCTGCTCTCTCGTTGGAACTCTGCCATCTACTGTTTATTGCCAGGCAGCTGAACTCACACTTTCTGCTCATCGTTCATTGCTTTCTTTCAAGTCTGCATTTAATAGACTGGGCATCAGATTCTAGAAGTTACAAAGGCCTATTCTGGCAAAGCTTTTTATAAAGCCCATCTGTAAAAGCTATTCAGATCAACTCTGTGTGATATATTTTAGACATATGGCTCAGAATAGTATGTTATGCATACATTCTTCTTTGCTTTCTTTTTTTCCTCTCCCTCCCACAGCACATTTAGTGCTGTGTTCTTTTTTTAAAAAAAAACTATTCTACAGGTATAGCATTACCAATATAATTTGTTGCTTCTTATTTTATTGTTGATAAAAGAAGAAAGTGTCAAGGAATGAAGTTTCTTTCTATTTGTTCATCACAGGATTGAAATTCAATTAGAATCAAATCTTTGGTTGCATTATTGTAACCCAATGAATGCCACAGATTAGGAAGAAAATGAGTGGGATAAAGAATATATTAAGTTGGAAATGTTTAAGTCCTTTTTGGAAACACTCCAAGTTCTCAATACTGTGCTTCACAAACACACAAATTAGTGCTTACAAGTATCCTGCTATAAACCAGAATATAGTTTGCAGGTGCTGGCATAGTTTATCATTGGTAATTTGTCTACCTAAGATAGCAACATTTTTTCTTCTTTTGGAGAACAAATCTGTATTGCCCACTTTAAGTGGTCTGACAAGATGGAATACTGTAAAGATATTGATTTAGACAAAATGACAGCTATCAAATCAGAAATAAAAAATAAAATAACAAAAGGAAGGAATAATTGAATGAATACCCAAAAAGACCAAATTTAGTAATAATGGAAAATTGAAAAAGTACAGGATTTAACTAGAGACAAGAAACATAAAGTTGAACTGTAAGTAAGCAATTCTTAGAAAATATCTTGGAAATGATATAAAATATTAATCAAATTAAACCTAAAAAGAATATGTACCTATAACACCTAAGCATAGTCTTAATATTTTAGACATACATACATTTATACATATAAACATACATAGCAACAGAATACTATAAACAATTATAGGACACATATAAAGATTAAGTACAAAGGGCATAAAAGTAAATGAAAGAATCATTGTATAAAAATAAAACAGTTTCCTGAAAGCTGCATATCAAGAGGCATATACTACAGTTAGATGAATAGTATTTTTATATATGCAGGTAGTCATAGAACATAGAACATGGAACAGTAGAGTTGGAAGTAACATTGGAGTTCTCCTAGTACAACCTGCTGTTCAAGCAGGAGATTATACCATTTCGACAAGTGGTTGTCCAGTCTCTTTTTGAAATGGGACACCCACCACTTTTGAAGGCAAGTTTCTTTGTTGGTTGATTGTTCTAACCATTAGGAATTGTCTCCTTAGATCTAGATTGTTTCTCTCCTTGGTTAGTTTCCATCCTTGCTTCTTGTCTTATCTTGTATTTTTTTACAACCACAATTAAGCCAAAATATACATTGCTAAGCAAGACAATTATTAAGTGAATTGTGTCCCATTCTATGACTTTTTTCCACAGTTGTTAAACGAATCACTTCAGTTGTTAGGTGAATCATGCAGTTTTTAAGGGAATCTGGCTTCCCCCATTGATTTGCTTGTCAGACGTCAGCTGGGAAGGTTACAACTAATGATCACATAACCCCAGAACAGTGCAACTGTCATAAATACATTCCAGTTGCCAAGCACCTGACTTGGGTCCCTTGGGAGTTGGGCGGCATAGAAATTTGATAAATTAGATTAAATTAAATTTTGAACACATGACAATCAATCAATAAGAAGAGAAAATGGGAGACAATACCAGTGTTTCTATTCAGATGGTTCAAGGATGTAAAGTAATTTTGTTGAAAAATAAACTTAGAAACCAGATTAGTTAAATTCATGGTGAGAGATTAAAAATCAAATACCATGGGAAAGCTTCATATTTAAGCATTTTAGAATAACAATCTTGGTTGATTAAATTTACATTTTTTAATTTTAAAACAAGATGTGTCATGTTTATTCAGAAAGGCTAGGTAAAAATATTACTGTGTAATATATGGTACCTTCCTTGCTATAACAATTGAAGAAAGTTGACAGTTTATGCATGTAAAATATTTGCATGAAGAAAATAATTTATTTTAGTTGCAATTTTGACTGCTAGAATTAGAAATAATTGAACATAATAGTGTTTAAACTAGTTTTACTTGAAATTCCACATTTCATATTTGATTATAATTTCTCTTTCTAATCAGTTAGGAAAAGCTTCCCATTTCATTCAATGGATTTCCATACCTCCAGGAACAATAATATTGTAGACATTCTCCAAATTTTGCATAATAATATTTTCATTTGAAATGATTATTTACTTAATTACTCATTGATTGTCCAATGAAAAGAAATTTTAATTTAAAATTTAATGAAGGTTTGCATTCATTTTTTTTTTGCTTTGTTAATGAACAATTTTAAAAACTCAGCACATTATTTGGTAATATTTGCATTTGAAACACTTGCATTTGCCTTCATTATAGAAGATAGAGGGTAAACCTAAATTTGTTCAGCAAAGGAATTTGAAGAACTGAGTCAAATAAAAAGAGATTGTCAAATAATTAACAGATTGTCAAGTGTTTGGCAACTACATGAGAGCCTTTAAAAAACTAAAATATGCAATTGCAAAATTATGTTATATGTATTTAAAGCTATGTATCCATCAGTGACTTAAAAGGGTTCAAAGAGAACGCAGACCATATTAAAATGCTATCCTCCATCCTTCCGTTGACAGAGAAGCATGCCAGGATAGATTACATTACCCATTCCTATCAAAGAACACTATTTTTCCATAAGAATGCGGGCAGCAAGTGCTCCTAACCTTATCATTTGAATACAGGACAAATTAAGGAAAGATAGATTTCCCTGCCTTTGTTTCCCCGCTTACCAAGTGCCAATTTTAGTGTGAAAAAAAGCCCCACCAGTTATTGCCTTTAATGTTTTGAGCACAATGGAACAATTGCAGGCTGGGGTGAAAAATTTAGGACTTTTGATGCTGCTTGAGTGGACAGATCACAGGTACATAACTATAACTTGTGGTAGATTACTTTTAGTGCCACCTAGTTATCACAGTGATATTAGGGCAATTTTCATCATAACTGTTATATCATCACACAATGATTGGATAACTCAAGAAGAAAGTAATGAAGCACATGGGAGGTAAGAAAGGAGATCCCTCAATGCACTGGGCAAGAGAGCTCCCTTCGGCTTCCTGCCACAATCCTCTTCTACGCCTATTATATGAACTATTGGCCAGGCTATATTTGGACATGGATTTAGCACTCTTTCAAAAGAATAATTTCTAAATTAAATATGATAGATTCCACAAGGATTGTAATGCAGGAGACCATCAAGCCTTGGTCCATCAACATCATAAGAAATGGCAACCCTAAAACTTGGCTGATCTCAAAAGGCTATTAGGGTTGGCCCTAGGAAATATTTAGATAGGAGACCACTGAAAAATCTGAGGTAAGTAGGCAAACATGCACAGACACCAGAAGTCAGCATGGTAAAGTGTGGCATATTGTTACCTGTGAATATGTGGGAAACTGTGTGAACATGTCCATATCAAGTTAATCTTAACTAAGCTAGTCATCCCTCCCTCCCTTTTTCTTCCACAGTAGGTTTAAATTAACTGTCTGGTACTCTGATTATCATGTTTGCTAAAACAATTCTAAGAATTGTTGTAGTTGTCTTACATTTTACAAAAATGTCACTATCCATTCTGGAAATTAACAGGATAGCTAGGACATTTCCAGTCACATTTTAAAAAGTCTCAACAGCTTTGAATAGGAATATTGATTTTAACTGGGTGCATTTTTGTCAGCCAGCAGAGGGCATTGTGGTCATATTTTTTACAAAGAAAGTTCTGATTATTTATAATATTGGTAAATTTCAATAACTATATACTTTATCTAGGGCTTCTGTAATCTATAGGGCTAAACTGCTATTACTGGACATTTAAATTAAATGTCCACATTTAATTTAAAAATTGGTGAATTGTTTTGTTAAGGAGTGATAAGTGTAAATAACTCTGCAGGATACTGTCTTTCCTTCTTGGATTGGGGAAAACCATTCCATATATTGAAAAAAGTCTCAAAGAATTAGAACAGCAGCGGTATAAAAGGATCTGAGAAACAAGGTAGGAGACAAAATTCTTTTTCTTTTAGCATGAGAGACATATACCATCCCTAAAGCATGGGAAACTGCTTTTATCCTACCAAGTAACTATTGACCTGAGTCCATTTTCTACAGCCCATAATTATTGAAAACATCAGTGCTGTTAACTGACATGTTGAGATGGGAAATACATGAAAATTGCAGTGTTGCTCTAAACCAAGATATCAGAATTTAAACACAGACAACTCAAAGTTCACACACACGCATACACACACACACAAAAAAAAACCTAGTCCCATCTATATGTGTAACATCTTGCAACCATTTTTACAGCCCTCAACTACTATCTCACAATGAGGCGATTCTTAGTCACAAAAATGTATGTTCTTCTAAAACCTGTCAACTTCCAACAATTACGAATCCTATACTAGTGGGAGAGGAGCTGTAAATAAACACATCTTGCTTGTACACAGTATATACTACCACAAAGAAAAGATCAGTAACTTACTACAGAAACAATCTGAAAGGAATGGCTTTTTTTACAGGAAATTTGTTTTTTTGTTGTTTTCATCAAGATGCAAAAAATCTCTTGACCAAGTTATGGTTGTGAACAATGTAGGAATCTGCTCTCTGAAATTGAATTAGCACAGCACTATGGGCAGCAAATGGAGGCCATTTACTTTTAACTGCTTAATAAATGGCATACTATATTTATGTACCAGACCGCTGTTTAATATGTTGACCAATTTTTAGCTGAAGACTGCAGGGCTAGTGGAGAATCAAAGCAGGAGCATAGAAATAGAATACTTGTGTATCTGCAACCTGCTAAAGCTCGCCTTAAGAGACATATCAGCTGCCTCTTGTTTTCCCTCTTTAGCATGCAAACTATGCCCTAGTGATGATAAGAAAAGTAATTGTGTGATTCAGGCCAGACACATGATTCACTCAAAATATATTAGTATGGGGACATGGAGACTGACATTGAAAAACACTTGGAATTTATTGCAGCTTCTATTGTTCAGCTGAGATCCAACTCTTTTCATTTACTTAGGGCTTGAGTTCACACTGACTTTTAGACATTGCAGTTTCAGAGATTATCTCTTTCTCAGAAAAAAAGCAATAAATCAATTTGTTGCCAGTGAGAATTGTCCAATGACCTACTGTGTTCTTTGAAATAAAAAACATATTTGTTTCAAATCCAAATTACTCTATCAATAATAGGAACAATCCTGGCATTTGTATGATCAGAGTTGTCTAGGTGAAATTTCACAAGACCAAAATATTGTTTCCTAGTATTGTTATGAACCCTTTCCTTGTGCCACATGTAGCTATTATATTTAACCTATGGCAGTGAGGAGCACAGGAGCCTGGCTTCTAGAGAAACCATACAGAGACAGAAAGCTGCATCGAGCACAAAACAGGTTAGGGTTGAATAGTTTTGGTCCCAGTAGTATCTCAAATAAGTATTTGCTAGAACAGATAAGTTGTGTGCAATGTCTAGTTCTATTATTATTATTATTATTATTATTATTATTATTATTATTATTATTATTATTATTTTATTTTAAAAAGTCAGAATTGTACTGGTTATTCTTGTTAGTGTTGTATGTTTGCTTCCTATCTCATGCACATTCTCAGTGTCTCTCTTTCTGTGGTAGTAAAGTAGGCTATATTTTGCATTAGGGGCAGCGTTTCCCCCAATTTTTCTTTGTTGCTGGAACAACATACCAATCTCTGGCTTCAGTGAGCTACAGCTGAATGGAGTTTGCTACAAGTTTTGTTTTCATGCTGAACAGAAAAGGCCTCGTGGGAGGTACATTTGTGTGAGTGCATGCGCAGTAATGCATGTGATTAGAAGAGAAGAGTAAAGAATGAGAAGTGCACAGTGAGCAACTTCTAGAAACATTCAATGACTGCATAATGAGCAAGCATCTCTGCTGAATATTGATTAGTCAGTTCTGGCAAGGTCTTGCTTTTGGGGGGTCAGGGCTCCTGCCAGCTGCTTTGTGTAAAGGCAAAGCAGAGAAAAGATGTAAACTACAGAATGCTTGTTGACTTATTGTTTCTATTTTTCTAATTGGAGAGGGACATTTGGGGCCTATGTTACATGAGACAGAAAAGTGTGGATGCTAAATTGCAAATATAATTGGAACACAGACTGCTAATGTATTTGCCAATTTGTTATCATCATTTTCTTTCTCAAAAACTATACTGTTACTCTCAAAACTTTTTTTGTTTGGAAATACAATCGTCTAATGGAAAATAATTGAGTTTTACTATGGATTTCACAGAATATTAATTTTGTGACTTTAAATAATAAAATGTTTAACCATGCATATCTACTCAGAAGTAATTTGAACGAATTTAATATAGTTTACTCAAATAAATAGTATGTAGAGGCTGGCAGTGAAGCCTCACCAATGACTTTTTCTTTCTAAATTCTATTCAATTTAGTGCTGCAACTAATATTGATGTAGTAGCTTTGTCTGTCCCCTGTGCTTTAAGAACTACAAAGTATATTGATGATTTCTATTTCTGGTTAAGCAGCACATGTTAAAACCAAGTAACCTAAGAATGTTTTCAATAAACTATGTGTTTAGATTGTTGTTATCTGTTAGTCATACTTAAGGAATAATGTTGAAATAGGTTAATAGTTAATAAATAATTATTGGGTGTCATTTGGTAATTGATACGAAATCCTACCTTTTGAATGGCTGGGTATCTTTTTTCCCAGGCTGTCTGTCAAGATACAAATACCAAAAGTTAGAAAGGGAGAAAGGAACCAGCACAAACAACTCACATCCAGCCCATTCATCTCTGGTGCTCTAGCTTTTCTGACTTCAGTAGAATCACCCATGGAATAAACCTGTCCCTCTGAATGTTCTCCAAATAAAAACAACGGAAAATTCCTAAAAGCATGCTGGTTTTGCATTTCTTTTTTTCAAAGAATTTCTCCATTCTAGGCCGAAGATGGAGGTTGTACACAAAGGCCCTTCATTCAGACCCATTGTGTGAGAAATAATTATGCTGCATGTTCTTTGTAACCATACATATTTGAAGTCACATTGCAAGAGGCTACTTCTCACTGCCTACTTGTTTTTTTTAACAGAATAGAAAGAGATGGAAAAGTTACAGATGCTTGGAACAGAATAATAAATCTCCTACAGTTTCTCCTGAAGTAGGCCCCAAAAGCTTAAAAATGGCATGGGATACTGATAAATGGGGAAATGCAAAACATTTTGTATGTGTTACTGGGAAAGTGCATAGGCACAACTAAGACTGAATATCTGTCACAGTATAGGTGTGGCTTCCTCCTCTAACTCTCTGAACCCTTGAATTTGTGTCATCACTGTGGCATATTTTAACAACTACTTTAGCCTCAATTCTGTTACCAAAGTTTTGATAGCATATCTTCTATTTCTCTCCCCTTCCCCACTTATGCTGGATGTTAGCTTAATGGACAGAATATAGTCTGCTGTATTCTAGGTTCAAAAATTAATGCTATGGAAAGCTGGCCAGGCAAAAGACAAGAGGCGAGTGTTTTGAGAGAGTGAATTTGAATGAACTATCTTTGGAGTGGTGTAGGAGTTGATTGAGTAAAGAAGAGAGCATACAACAGGTTCTGTCATCCTTATGCAGTTTGGATTAATCAAATAGCAAGACACCAGTGTTTGCGTCAACTGCCTGTGGCTGGTGGGAATTGTAGTCTTCTCAGATAGGGGAAGATTATTGAATAGCAAATACAGAATAAAAAATTATTTTCAGTTCTTATAAATGGTGATTGGATGCAAACAAGCCCTAGAAGGTCTGATAGATTTTCAAGTATGATTTAAGAACTATATTTCTTGCCATTAATAGAATATATTCATAACATTCAGCCCAGGCTTACTTGTTTTTTACAAGCGTGACCTGTTAATGATATTTTGTCATCTTTTTATAGTGTGTAGCATAGGTCCACTAGTCAGCAGTATTTCTCCGAGTTCAAGATGGAAGAACAATGAGAATTGATGTGTTTTAAAATGAAAGAATATTTCTACGCTCTCTCTTAAACACAACCGCCTACCAGTGCAAAATCCATCACTGAAGAGAATCCATTTTGTCCTAACATAAATCATATCTGAATGTTACGAAGAATATGAGTGGAATGGTCTGTAATTTGTTGTATGTATGTATGTATGTATGTATGTATGTATGTATGTATGTATGTATGTATGTAATACGAAACATCTGTTTCTAATTTTGTTAATCCTGAAAATGTGGTAGTGTCTATAATTTTCACATAATCTGGGTTAAGGGGAATTACACTAAACAATTGTTCTTGAATTGAACTTTCAGGATGAAAGATGCAATTCTAGTAACTATTTAATAGTGCAGCTAATTTTCATGCAAAGTCAAAACTGCTTTTTTGAGCAAATATATAATTTTATATACTTTAAATTTGCTGGCCTACATATCTCATCACTTCAATTTTGAATAAAATTTATATGGACTGAGGAACTTATCCTTACTTTAGAATGATAGAAGAGGCCCACAGATTGTGAAAAAGTAACATTTCTGATTATCATCAGTTTTTCTACATGTCAAAGTAATTAAACTACTACTAGAATTTACAAAGCAATGAGATGATATGTTAAACTGTTTTCTAAATTAGCTTTAGAACATAAATTATTGTAGACATCTTTTTTAAGTTTAACCCTTTCAACATAACCTCTCACACCCATTTCAAAAATGGAAAAATAAAAGTTATACAGATATTTGATCAAATATTCTATAAAATGTGACTACATCATATTATGATGCTGTTTCAACTCAGTTTCAGTAAGTGCATTTTGATTTTTTACCAAGAATGCAAATATCAAAATGTTATTTGAAATAGATGTGTCTTTTTAAAATAAATGTGTGTAACCTTAAGTACATTTAAAAATCTCCCATCAAATTCCAAAGAGCCTTCTCCCAGTTGTTATAGGAAGACAAATTAATGCCCCTATTTCATAATCATTTTCTCTTCTCATATTTTATATCCCCTTTTCCAATTAGTTTTAGGGATTAGAGAAACATGGTTTAAACTAGAAATGTTTTGAGAAGTCAGTGTCAAGTGATATTCCAGTTCAACCAAAAATGTTGCACTATTATTAGTGTTTTGCATAATTTCCCTCACTGCTTTAAATAAACAAAAGCATATTTTTCACTCTTTACAAGTAGTTTTCTTCAGTGTCAACTAGCAAGAAAGTTGGTGGGGAGAAAGTGTGAATTAGTGTGAGAAGATCTAAGGAAACAGAAGTGCTATCTCCCAATGTTAGTATTTGAATGCTTCTCCATCTGTCACTGAAAGAATGAGCAGGTACTTTTAAACTCTGGATTTAATGGTTTTGCGGGAGGCTGAGGAGAAGCATTTTAGATTATCATGTGCCTTATTTCCCTGGGGAAAATCCAACTAATATTTCTTTTATCCCCATTCCTTGATTCCATGTTTTACAACTGCTTCTACATTCCTGAAATGTTAGACCAGCAAATAAAACAAATTTAAAAACATGTTTGGCTGCCCAGCCTTTAAAAAACAAAAACAAAGAAAAAATATTCTGCATATATATAGCATCATATTTGAAATCATTACACTATAATGTTTCCAAGGACAAAATACATCCTACTTCTGGTGATTTGATGCCAAATGGAATTGTTTAGCAATAAACATTCAAGGAAAACAGATGCTCTATTGCCAACAGCATGGCTATCCACAGTCTTGCTGTGCCTATGCCTGTCCAGAAGCTGACACGGTCTCTGATGCTACCTTCCTCACCTAGCAACCTTCCCCATGTTGCCTTTGCTAAGTGGACTTTACCCCTAGCTGAGTTACTGAAATCAATCTCTTACCTTACAGAGTTTCAAGATTAGCCAGCACACCAGATATGCTGTCAGGGTAAATTTTGCCTTCATATATCTCTCAGGTAAACAGCTAAGATACATTTGTACAAAATCCACATCATCGTCCACCCTGGCTTCACTGCTGCCTGCATCAGCAAAAGCCTCCTCTTGCCTTCTTTGATGTCCCCCTGATGCATTCAGAAACTTGTTGAACTCCATCTTATCAACTATTCCTCAGTCTTTCACAGAGCCACCAGCAAGAGAGAGAGTCCTTTGTTTCGAGGCAGCAGTTAACTCTTCCTGGCCATCACACGATTTGGCCTCTGCAATCAACACAGTGCTGATGATGCTGGAACAAAACTTCTTAGGTTAAAACTGCTTTGGCTGGTTGCCTTTCTGTTATTGAAAAACCTCTTGGAAATGTGTGTTCAGCTACAAGATAAATATAGCACTGCCCAGAGAGTGTCAGCACAAGAATACTTCTGTGGTTGCCAAGAGTGAAAAGAAAGATTCCATTTAGTCAAAGTGCAAACTCCAGCTCTCCCCCCCACCCACCCCACATCACTGTCCCCTTGTTCTTATTAGGAAGTGAATAAAAGAAAAAGTGATGATCTATCAAAACTCTCTGGACCAGTTTTGTTTCCCCAAATGAAGTTCCAGTTCGGGAAAGAATATCATCCTTGTGGGGAAGGATGCATTTTTGTACTGCAAGGATTTTTTGTTGTTTTTCTTATTTTTCCCTAACTGCAATATTTGCTGTTTGTCATGGGAACACTTGCTACAGATTTCAAAAGAACATAATATTGATGTTCTATATTCTGAGCACTAGTAGACAGACAATTATGAAGGCCAAATCGTTGAAGCTTATTTTTTCCTAACTTTTCATATAGTCGTTTAACAGGCTGTATTTCAACATTCTCACTTCCTTCTACAATGCCCAAGTTCTTACCTGAAATTTATATTTCCAGATTTCTACTTCCAAGCACTAAAGGATTGAAGTTATAATTCTCCTGATCACATGTGCTGTCTTTGGTCAAACATGTATTTACCAGTCTTTGTGAAGTTCTTGGTAGCAATTCCATAAACCTAATTTATTCTGTCATTTGCTTATCCAGTTCTTGACCTTGTGTATTCCCTCCCTTTCATGGTTTTTTCCCCCATGAACTGGAAATATAGAGCAAAACACCGAAGCCCCCAAAGTTTTGAACTTCTTTCCTAGATCTTCAAAGACCATAGAGACATCATTACGGCTATTCCTAATAACATCATTTGTTCCACATGAATTAAGGGGAAAGAATTCTTAATAAGAATTTTGAAGTTCTCATATCTTTGATTCCTATACCTGAAAGAGAACACATTTCATAAGCCAACAAGTCTAGTTGTTTTGATTCATCATAATAGATGATTACACAAATTACATAAATTTTCACTTTACTACATTCTTCTGGCCTTTAAGAGTCTAGTAACTTCTTTACTTTTACTTTTTTGATCTCTTGAAGGCTCACAGTCTATTTCTTCGTGAGGACTTGGAAGCTGCTTAGGGTTGGGCTATAAATACGCTGTGTGGGGGGGCAGATATGGCGTGAGCTGGAGACCATATCATGTGGTGGGGGTGCGCACTCGCTGTCTTCGAGCGATTGCATGCCCCGTTCCCCGGAGCTATTCCCGTTCCCCAGGTTGTTCGGAGTCTCAGGACCCGAGTCTCCAGCTGCTGCTATGCAATGCCAGGTCCGTGGTAAATAAGGCCCCCCTCATATGTGATCTTCTTCAAGAGGGGGGGTGCGGACCTGGCTGGTATTACAGAGACCTGGTTGGGCCACGAGGGTGGGGTTGCCCTCGTGGAGATGTGCCCACCAGGTTTCCTTGCATTTCACCAGCCGAGAGCTCAGGTAGGGGTGGGGGAGTAGCGGTCATTATTAAGGAAAGTCTGGATCCGAGGGAGACCACTGTACCTCAGATAGCCGGGTGTGAGTCCATCTTTGTGAGGTGGGGTCCTGGTGGGCAGATGGGTCTGTTGGTCACGTACCTGGCTCTCTGCCACGTGGCAACGACCCTGCCCGAGCTTCTCAATGTTGTAGCCGATGTGGCGATTGGCACCCCCAGGTTTATGGTCATGGGGGATTTCAACCTGCCATCCATCGGTGAAACATCTGAGATAGCTCGGGAGTTCATGGCTTCCATGACGGCCATGGACCTGACCCAGGTAATTCAGGGCCCGACTCACATTGGCAGACACACCCTGGATCTAGTTCTTGTCTCTGGGCAGTGGTTGAGTGGTCTTGATATTGGGGATATAGGTGTTGAACCCTTGTCATGGACTGACCACTCGCTCCTTCAACTTGACTTTCTGACCGCTGCACCTTACCGCAAGGAGGCGGAACCGACTAGGTGGTTCCGCCCCAGGCGCCTGATGGATCCTGATAGGTTCCAGACGGAGCTTGGGCCATTTCCTGAGACACTGACACACGACTCAGCTGAGGACCTGGTGGCTGCCTGGGATAGGACGGCCAGTGGGGCCTTGGACCGTGTCGTGCTTTTGCGGCCTCTGACCCGGCGCCGAACCCGCTTAGCCCCTTGGTTCATCAAGGAGCTGAGGGAGATGAAGCGCCGGAAAAGACGCCTAGAGAGCGGTTGGAGGGCCAGTCGCTCTGAATCTGACTTGACACTAGTAAGAGCTCATATTAAGACTTACATAGTGGCGATAAAAGCGGCTAAGTCTAATTACTTTGCCACTCTTATCGCGTCATCAGATAATCGCCCAGCCGCCCTGTTTAGGGTGACCCGCTCCCTCCTCCATTCGGGAGCGCAGGAGGATCCCTTACAGGGACGTGCTGAGGATTTTGTTCAATATCTGGATGATAAAATAACTCAGATTCGGGACGATCTGGCCGCTGACTGGGTTAGTTCGGGCGGGGGGACTGAGGCAGGTCTTGAGAGAGTTATCTGGGCTGAGTTCAACCCTGTGGCTCCCGAGGACGTGGACAGGATTCTGGGAAGGCTGAACGCAACCACATGTTTATTGGACCCGTGTCCCTCCTGGTTGGTGCTGGCCTCCCGGGAGGTTACACGAGGCTGGCTCCAGGAGATTATAAACGCTTCTTTGAGTGAGGGTGCCCTACCGACCGCCTTGAAGGAGGCGGTGGTGAGGCCCCTCCTCAAGAAGCCCACCCTGGACCCAGCTGTTTTGGCTAATTACCGTCCGGTCTCCAACCTTCCCTTCTTAGCGAAGGTTGTTGAGAGTGTGGTTGCGCGGCAGCTTCCCCGATACCTGGATGAAGCTGTCTATTTAGACCCGCTCCAGTCTGGCTTCAGGTCTGGATATAGCACCGAAACGGCATTGGTCGCGTTGGTGGATGATCTCTGGAGGGCCCGGGGTAGGGGGTACTCCTCTATCCTGGTGCTGTTAGACCTCTAGCCGCTTTTGATACCATCGACCATGGTATCATGTTGCGCCGGTTGGAGGGACTGGGGGTGGGGGGCACCGTTTTGCGGTGGTTCTCCTCCTACCTCTCCGACCGGTCGCAATCTGTGTTGACAGGGGGGCAGCGGTCGACCCCGAGGCGCCTGATATGTGGGGTGCCACAAGGGTCGGTCCTCTCGCCCCTTCTGTTCAACATTTATGTAAAGCCGCTGGGTGAGATCATCCGTGGTTTTGGGATGGAGTTCCATCAGTACGCTGATGATACTCAGCTGTACATTTCCACCCCAGACCACCCCAACGATGCCGTGGAAGTGATGTCCCAGTGCCTTGAAGCCGTGCGGGTCTGGATGGGGAGAAACAGGCTTCGACTCAACCCCTCCAAGACCGAGTGGCTGTGGCTGCCAGCGCCCCGATATAGCCAGCTGACTCCATCGCTGGTTATTGGGGGCGAATCATTGGCCCCCACGGAAAGGGTTCGCAACTTGGGCGTCCTCCTGGATTCACGGCTGTCTTTAGAGGATCACACGATAGCCGTGGCCAGGGGGGCTTTCTATCAGGTTCGCCTGATACGCCAGTTGCGGCCCTTTCTAGATCGGGGCTCTCTACGCACAGTCACCCAGGCTCTCGTCACTTCCCACCTGGACTACTGCAATGCTCTCTACATGGGGCTCCCCTTGGGGTGCACCCGGAGGCTCCAACTGGTGCAGAATGCGGCCGCGCGGGGGATTATGGGAGCGACGGGACGCTCCCACGTGACACCTCTCCTGCGTGAGCTGCATTGGTTGCCGGTGGACTTCCGGGTGTGTTTCAAGGTGTTGGTTATCACCTTTAAAGCGCTCCATGGCTTAGGGCCAGGGTACTTACGGGACCACCTTCTGCCACCAATTGCCTCCCACCGGCCAGTTCGCTCCCACAGAGAGGGCCTCCTCAGGGTGCCGTCAGCCAGACAATGCCGGCTGGCGACCCCCAGGGGGAGAGCCTTCTCTGTGGCAGCACCTACCCTCTGGAATGATCTGCCTCCAGAGTTAAGAACAATTTCTGACCTCCTGATTTTCCGGCGGGCTTTAAAAACCCATCTCTTTCAGCTTGCCGGCTTAGCCTGATTCTTGTAAATATTTTATCACTTTTAGAGTTTTTACTATTTTTAATTGACCTGTTTTTAATTTTACAGCTATTTATATATGTTTTTTACGAAATTTTAATTTTTGTGTATTTGTTTTTTAAATTGGCTGTGCACTGCCCTGAGTCCGTAAGGAGAAGGGCGGTATATAAATCTAATAAATAAATAAATAAATAAATAAATAAATAAATAAATAAATAAATAAATAAATAAATAAATAAATTTGATTCTTTTCTCTAAAGAGAATTCCTTCTTTGTCAATTCTTTGATGGAATTTATTTATTTAATTTAATTTTATTTTATTTTATTAAATTTATATACCGCCCTTCTCCTTGCGGACTCAGGACGGTGAACAGCCAGAAATAAAAAACAAATCTTACAAAAGTTAAAAAATATTAAAAGTAACTAATATAAATTTGGGCCATTAGTTAAAAATGATTCAATTAAAATTAATATCAAAACTCTAAAAAGATTTTCCCATGGAAAATCGTTTTAGAGGCCAGGCTGGCTAGCTGGAAAAACTACGTTTTTAAGGCACGACGAAAAGTCCGGAGGTCAGAGATCCTTCGCAAGTCTGGAGGAATATCGTTCCAGAGGGTGGGACTACCACAGAGAAGGCTCTCCCCTGGGGGTTGCCAGCCAACATTGTCTGGTTGACGTCACCCTGAGGAGGCCCTCTCTGTGGGAGCGAACTGGCCAGTGGGAGGCAATTGGTGGCAGTAGGTGGTCCCATAAGTACCCAGGTCCTAAGCCATGGAGCGCTTTAAAGGTGATGACCAACACCTTGAAGCGCACCCAGAAGTCCACCAGCAGCCAATGCAGCTCCCGCAGGAGAGGTGTCACATGGAAGCGCCCTGTCACTCCCATAATCCCCCGCGCAGCCACATTCTCCCATAATCCCCCGCGCAGCCACATTCTGTGCCCTGTCACTCCCATAATCCCCTGCATGGCCATAATCCCCCGCGCGGCCACATTCTGGGAGTCTCCGGGTGCAGCCCAAGGGGAGCCCCATGTAGAGAGCATTACAATAGTCCAGGCGAGAAGTGACAAGCGCTTGAGTGACTGTGCGTAAGAAGTTCCGATCTAGAAAGAGTCGCAACTGGCGTATCAGGCGAACCTGATGAAAAGCCCTCCTGGCCACGGCCGTAGTATGTTCCTCTAAAGACAGCCGTGGATCCAGGAGGACGGCCAAGTTGCGTACCCTTTCCGTGGGGACTAATGATTTGCCCCCAATGACCAGCGATGGAGTCAGCTGGCTATATCGGGATGCTGGCAGCCACAGCCACTCGGTCTTGGAGGGGTTTAGTTGAAACCTGTTTCTCCCCATCCAGACCCACACGGCTTCAAGGCACTGGGACATCACTTCCACGGCATCGTTGGAATAAATCATATAACACTTGCTGATGTAATCTTTTACTTTTTCTCTGAAGAATACAAGCTTGCACATATTTGGAAATATATGGCCAGTACTTCTTGGGCACAAATACAGATATGTGATAAGCATTGCGAGCGTTGATTCTCCTTTCTTCTTTGCTTTGGTTGCTTCAGATTTGATTCTTCAGATTGTCTCATTTGGTGCCTTTTTTCTGATACATTATAAAGCTTTCTGGTTAACCAAATACTCACTGTTTCATTTCACTGGAAAATTTGTCACATTCCCACACTGAATTACACTCTTCTTTGTTCCATTTATTATCTTCTTCAGTGATGCCTCTTTTTTTGATAATGAGGTTATAATGATGCAAAATAATAGATTTCTTCCTTTCTCATTCCTTTCGACTGGTTACCATCAACTGATTGCTTGAATGTGGTTTTCTTTTCAAGTGAATGCCATCTTCTACGCCAATTGCATGGATTTGTGGGACAGAATTGCTGCAACCATTATTATCAAGCTAGATAAGAATATAAACAAAACACAGAAGACGAGTTGCAGTTACAAGCTCCAAATTCTTGATACTTTAATTCCCATGATAGCATTCTCATAAGAATGTTTTTCTATATTGATGGTTTCCTATATTCTATATTGATGGCTTCCTATATTCCTACTTACTAATATATATATTATGCTTTGGCCATTTAATGAGAAGGAAGGAGTCACTGGAGAAGAGCCTAATGCTGGGAACGATTGAGGGCAAAAGAAGAAGAAAACGACAGAGAATGAGGTGGCTGGATAGAGTCACTGAAGCAGTAGGCGTGAGCTTAAATGAACTCCAGGGGATGGTAGAGGACAGAAGGCCTGAAGGAATATTGTCCAGGGGATCGCAATGGGTCGGACATGACTTTGCAACTAACAACAACAACAACAACAATATTATGCTGAAGACATTAAGATAATCAAATTGAAGAATAGCATTTGTTGGATAGTTAGATTCACACAATATGCTTAACCATGAGCCACATCATAAAGGACTCTGGATTCATACATTATACTAATTCAAAGTCAAAAAGTAACATTTAGATATCAAATTTAGACATCTCAAAGAAAGTTATGAAATCTAAGTTCACACATCCTGTTAATACATTATTTGGTGTCCTTGCTTTTGAATTAAGATTGGTTGAAACTTTGCAGTTTGTATTAAATTTAAATTTATTGACAAAGAAATAAAGGGAGACTAGTATAGCTATTTCAAGCTTTTTGGCTCTCATCAACTAGCCATACCCTTCTGGGATCAGCTAGCCATACCCTTCTGGGATCCCAGAAGGGTATAGCTAGCTGATGAGAACTAAAAAGCTTGAAATATCTAGAGTATTTATTTCTTTGATAGTAAATTTAAATTTAACACAAAATAGTTTGCCATGGAAGCAACTGCCTGTGAAGGCTCCTGGATTGGAGCTGAAAGGTGAAAGTGGAAGCAGTATGCTCCGTCCCATATTTGGGTAGACCAGGTTGCCCTGATAGACTGTTCTCACTGGAAAAACACTTTTGTAGTTTGTAAATCATGATTTATGGCTTAATAGTAATCATTCATGGATGATTTACACAAGCAACCATTGATAAAATAAATCAAGAATTAGTATGTTGTAAATCCAGCCATTGAATGTGGCATCTTATATTCCCTATTTCTCCCACATGGTGTCCTCAAAATGTTATCAACATTCCAAATAAGCATAGCCAGATGAGCAGCCTGGAATGATAGGATGGGAAGCATAATCCAACAAATCTGGAGAGGATCAAGTTGTTAGAAAAGTTATTCTATTCAGTGGGAAGAAGCAAGTATGACAAAAAAGCTACAGATACACTGAGGAAATGAATCATCCATTTATTTGTTAAAAACATATAAAAAACATATTTAAACATAGTTCAAAATTATAAAATAATACAGGCCTTCAAATTATTGCTACAAATGTATCAATGAATTTATTGTGTAGATACTTATATACATAATACAGTACATTGTGTACGTATAGAGACAAAGATTCAAGTATGGAGTCTTCAAAATATTTGTTTTGGGTTTTTAATGTTAGAATTAATTAAATGCAAGGCAAATTTAATATCATAAGCACTGTAAACCATTTAATTTAATTAGTGAAATGATTCAAAATACATCAAATGTCATTTAACTGAAACATTTTTTTTAGATTGTGCTGGGAGATAATATAGAATAATGTCTAGCATGCATATAAAATCATGCTGGTTCATGCAAATAAACACATTCAGCCCATCCTTTATTTATTTTATCATTGGTCTTACCTTAAAACAGACTCACATCATCCCTATCAACTGTCCTTTTTTGAAACACAGTTCATTCTAAAGTTAAACTCCTTTGTATTCCTTTTGGATATTAGTTATGGCCATTTTTATTATGCTGATATTTCAACTAAATATTTCCAAAAACTTGAGTTTTATAAATCAAAGCAATGCAAAATTGGTCATCTTTTATTTGAGCACATGCCATCAGAGCAGAATTTGGAACCAAAAGTCCAATATTTCACCTAACAGAAAAAGCAGAACGCTCCTTAAATACTGCAGGCATGATTTGTCACATTTTGAAGCATGTTAAGTAATACAGTTTGCTATCTAAACATATAGTATTACAATCAAAATCTAAAGGTATTGAATTGTATCATTTGATTCTTATTATTGAGTGAATAATAAGAGATATAACAATTATTACAGGAGAGTGAGTTTTGCAAGCAAAATATGTAAGGTTTAAAGGTTAGTTCAATATATATATATATATATATATATATATATATATATATATATATATATATATATATATATATATATATATATATAGTTTACTAATGAACAGCTTGGCTCTACACATTTGCTAACAATTGAAGCAAGAAGTGCTAGAATAAAGTACCCACTAATGAACAATACTTAAAGTAACTGTTAATGTTTTATATGAATATCTATATATTTAAGAACATTGTTTGATGAAAGATAGACAACTTATCACATTCTTAGTCCTTTGTCCTTTATCATGGCTAAAGTTGTGGCTATGATGATGGGCTGAAAATCTGTGAGAGATTATTTACATAATTTATGTTGACAAATTCAAGTTCATGCAGAAAATGTGAACACATTATAGTATAATCTATATCTTCAAAAGGTAATAACAGCTCAACAATTCTCCTTTCCCATATATAAGTGTGTGTGTATGTGCACACATGCGCATGTGCATTATGTATTATTGTTCTTCATATGGAAATGGCAGAGAACCCAATTCTATTATTGCCCTGCTATCTTTGTGTTTGTCCTACCTATATCTCATTGTACTTTTGAAACTGCACAAATTTTGATATTATCAAAATACAGATTATACTATTACAAAAAAAAAATAGAATTAGTTAATTATTGGGATATACATAGTAAAAGGGCAGGACTTTTGTGACATAAGTCCAGCCCATTTTTATGAATGGTACCAATAATTAACTTATGTTATAATGTTGTGAACCTGACAGCAAACCTAGTAAGTGTAAATCTTTTTGGTTCTCATGGCCTCACTAGACATCTATGTGAGGAGGGAGGGAGGGAGGGAGGGAGAGAGAGAGAGATGCAGTTCCCAAAAATAATTGTCTATTGTTCAAAATTGTATTGGAATAAGGAGAACTTCTCAATAATAATTTGGAAAGACCAATCAATGACAAAATTAACAGTAGAGATTCAGAATGAACATTTGGCTAAATTTAAGCAAGAAAGGGTCCTCTATATTATTATATGACATATGGTTTTTAAGAGGGAAGTAACTAACAGTAACTAGGAAAATTTCAGTGTTTCTAAAGATGTTAATGCATCAGGTTCAATGAAAAAAAATTTAAAACTATCTAGTTTAGGAACACTTTTTACTTATTGTTCTTTTTTTTCAACTTTTTTATTTTCCCTTTAAATTATTATGTGCATCTATTTTTAGAACAATGACAAATAGTGATGATATCAATATTAATATCATGTTTACAGGTATATAGATATTTCTTTTTATTTCTCAAAATGACATAATGAATTTAACTTTATATATTTATTTAATTAATGAATAAAACAATAAGTTTTAAATTTTATAATTGTAAATTCTTTAAGTATTTATTGATATTTTATATTTTATCCATTTTGTCTCTTTTAATTTTTATGTAGCTATTTATTCTACCCTTTTAAATGTTTTAATAAAGAATAAATATATAAATTTTTAAAAATAATGTAGGTATCTTATCATCTTCTCAGTGGTTTTGACCATAAACTATTTAATACTTTAATATAAACTAATTTCATCCTGTCATAGCCAAAATTGTTTGGAATAATAGTTAGGAGTGGATTAGGATTAGGATGATTCAAATTCAAAACCCTACTTAGTGAACATCCTGCAGCCTCAGATCATCATATGGGCTGTTTTGAAGATAAAATTGAAGAAGACAATTATCACTTTGGGCTTCTGGAGAAAAGTGTTCCTTTCTTACTACATTTTTCAAGATTGGTTATATACATATAGAAATAAATATGATACAGATAATGAAAGTTGATTCATAAATGTGTATGCAAGAAAGCATGTCTACTCTCCATTCATATTGTGGACCATTCAGACAATATTGTTTCCTTGATCAATGGAATTTGGAATATGGATATTTGTGATACATTTTAAAAATGTATCAGATACAATGTTTGTAGTGCCTCCCAAAAAGACTATATACAACAACCAGCAAATATGAAGAATTCCAATTGAAATTGTTCATTCATGCACATATGCAGGCTGATGATGATGATGACTGATATATCCACTGTCCAAGCAATATTCAAGATACCAGCTTGAAGAGCCGTGGTGGAATTAGAATGCAATATGTAGGCTAATACTGCTGACTGCCAATTGCCAGCAGTTCAGCAGTTCGAATCTCACCGGCTCAAGGTTGATTCAGCCTTCCATCCTTCTGAGGTTAGTAAAATGAGACCCAGATTGTTGGGGGCAATATGCTGACTCTGTAAATCACTTAGAGAGGGTTGTAAAGCACTGTGAAGCAGTATATAAGTCTAAGTACTATTGCTATTGCTACACATTCTCTGCCAGAAAGAAGAAACTCTACAACTCTGTATGGAGCTGCAGTACTGAAACTCAAATTGCCTCCTCTATGTTATCACATAAAAAAAACAGTTACCACTATTGCCACTATTGCCACTATTTATATTTATTCCCATATTTTGCTTCATGTTACTGCATTCACCTAGAATTTGTTTTTTCATTTGTCATAATGGCAGAAATAAATAGGCCCAATATTTATTTCAATATAAAATGAATATCTTCATGAAATAATAATAGTAAGAATAATTAGTAGCACTGGCAGTTATTGAATAATGACAGAGACAAAGGCACATTATAAATAATATCCAAAATAAGCATCACAATCATCTTAAACATCAAGTAATGTGGATATGCAATTAAGTAACCACTGCAATACAGCAAGTATAATTTTATACATCTGATACAACATGAGGAGAATAGTTCAAATGTTATATAGACATTCTGAGATCAAATTGTATTTATTTACATAGTGCTTAAGCCAATTGACAACATTTTTGTAGAATATAAAGTAAGCATAACATACACAGTTAACTTCAAAATATCATTCTTATTCTTAATACGCTATGCAATTTTTTTTTACTGAAGAAGTTACTAGTGATTTCTTGGGATGATAGTAGCCAATAATTTATTGTATTCATAATTTTAGTTGGGTTATCCAGACTGAGAGAGACCAATAAATATGCCAACAGCAGAAAAGTCAGAGAATTCCTGGAAGCCTGGCATTGAAATAAAGGAGCCATCAACAAATTGATGGAACTGGATTCACTCTTCTCCATTCAAGTAATTCAAACCATACATAACCACAAGTTGATAAGACAGACCAATTAGAATAAAACATTCCCAATCACAAATCAGTTGATATTTTCCAAGAAGCATCCAATGACCAATTAACCCACAGAATTCAAATTCTGTACAGACTATAAATATTGTTAAGAAATCACCATGAATTACTGTATTGAGGAAGCCATGCTGGAATATGAGGTAGAATACCCGCAAAAACTTGATCTCTATTTTGACTCTAATTTTTCTCTTTTTTTTTCTTTAATTGGGTTTCTAGGGAAACCCAACTAAAAGTACTAAGTTCTTGGTTTAAGAAAGAGGCTCCTATACTATATATATATATACATATACATATACACACACTATACTGTAAAAATTAATCAAATGAAGTGAAGCAAAGGCAGAACAGACTAAAAAAGATATTTGCAAGCACTATGAGAAAAAGTTTGTGCCTCAGAAGAAATATTTATTGAAGCTATAACTTGCAACTTTTTAAACTTTAGTTTGGATATAGACTAATTTAACACAGTAGAGAAAAAGATTAGTGTCCTGAGAATGCATTCCTTCCAGTGCAAAACATATTGCAACATTAAGTGAACATTCAGATATTGTAGTCTTGGCATGAATTTTCTTTTATATCCAGAGCACATGAATTAGACCAGGGTCATCATTGTTGCCGAGCTCCAAAGCAGCATTTGTCTGTGCACATATATTTTTATTGCTGCTGTTTCACATGTAATTTCTTCAATCATGTTAGTATTGGCTGATATTATAGAAAGAAAAATTATATGTATGACTGGAACTAATACAACTCTGTAAATCCGTGCTGGAAATGAAACTCTTGCAGAACATTCTCCTATTTGAAGAAAGACTTTATGGCAACAGAGATTCTATTTACAATTCATCATATTTAATAAGTCAGATCATATCCAAGTGGGGTTCTGATGAACAAAAAGAGTGCCAAGTCTGAGACACAAAACTAAACTCACTCACAGCTTACCTCTCAGGAGACACTTTTTTCCCAGCCATTGAGGCATCTAGATAATCTTAAACTCTTACAATAAACTCTTCTAGATGTAACTTTAAATGTAACTTTAGCTATAAGCTCAAACTTTCTTGGAAATAGGCACCATGTTCTGGTACCAAAGAATGATATTTTCAAAGAAAAATATTAAGAAAACCATGCTCGTGCTCAGCTGACCAAACTTTGACTACACTGTGCTTTTAAAATAAGAACAGAGAATCTCTCTATAGCTACCTCCAATCCTCCTCATGTTCACTGCTGTGTCATTTGCTCCCATAACATGAGATAGTGACCTGGCATTTGTTTTTGAAATTCCCCTATGGTAATTACTATGGTAATCCCCCTCTTCCCAATAGAGATTCTGATATGGGAAGTGAGAGATAGAAATAAAAATAGGTAGGGGATGATACCAAGAAACTTCAAGAGTATATATAGAAGGGAAGTTCTTACATATATAACATTTGCTGCTTGAATCTCATTTTCCATCCCAGTTTTCCTATCAAATTCAGGAGATGGGTTTTTAAATACCTCTAATGGCTGATATTATGTATATAGTAGTTTGGCCTGAATAGGGTGCATCAGCTGAAATGTAGATGAAAACACTTGGGCTCAAATGATTAAAATCAGGCACAATGGTAAATCATAATATAACCAATAGTGTTAAACTGTATTTCAATGGAAGATGGCGTTTAATCCAGTATTACATACATATCGCCATAGCTCTTTAGGAGTCGTTCCCTGATCTGAAAAAAGACTCATTCGTGAGCTGAAGTACAATCAAGAACTTTATCAACCATTTGTGGTGGATAGCAAAGAAGAAAAGTGAAAACTGGATGCAGATCCATTTTTGATTATCATCATATTAGCTCTTGTTTCTCAACAAGGTTTCCAGCTATGTGAAAAAGTTATGAAGCACCTCTTTGCATGCAGAAATCCTTAAACATTTAGGAATACATTCATTTGCATCCTTTGTATGCAAACAACAATCTTAGCTGGGCTGGGGCATTGGTTTTAATAGGTATCATGGCATACATCCTTACATGTTCTGAAATTTCTCAAAATTGCCCACATTATAAGGAAAGGATATACATATATTCTAAAAATAAAAGGTATTTACATTTGACTCAGCAGGACCAGTTCCTGAATCTAGGTTGTCTCCTTTCATTTGTCAGATGCATTCAATGAATAAAATAACAAAATGTTAAGAAGATACTATGATTACTTAAATCCAAATTCTTCTGGTAAGAGATTAAGAGGAACACGATTATCCATAGTTGTATCTTCATTAGTTCTCTGTCATTGGTGACACCAGTTTCTTACCTCACTTGATGAGAAATTCATTTTTATAGAATGGAGAGGAAGGACATTTTTCTCTAGAGTTGTACCTAGAATATGAAGAACATACTTATTACATGGTGTTTTAATAGACTACATTTACAGCTTAGACTTTGTCAGTATTGTGATTATTATATTAAGAGGGCATAATATAGTGATAGAGGAACTCTGTTCTAAAATTGCATTGTTTCAGGGAAGAATATTAAATTGATCAACATCTATTTTATTGTAACATTTTACAGATACTGTTTACCACATAAATGACTGAACTGAAAAAATATGGTCCAATATTATAAACGATGAGGTCTGATGAAGTTCTTAGGTCTGTGCTCTAACAAATATACCACACTTGTATACTAGACAACATATAATACCAGCTTCTTCCTTAAGTTGACCTATAGCAGTAGTGTCTACTTATACCTGTTTATGTAGTTGTAGCCTTTCAAAAAAAAAGGGCAGAGGGACAAGGAACTTCTGCCATTATATTCCACAATTTCTAATATTGTTGAGTACACAATATGGATAAAAAATTATACATTTAAAAACCACAATGAGAAATGAAGCTAAGCTAAGCAATTCATTATACCTTTGATTTCTTAGCACTTTTTCTCTAACATTAAAGGGAAAAAAATAATCATTTTTGTATGAATTTGGCATGTCCTGTAAAACTGTGTAATTACTTCAACACATATCCAGCTCAAATAGTTTGAATTATAATATGACTAACTATATGCAAGCACTCATCTGCAATGCAATGCAGGAAAGATGAAGAATGGGTTATCATATGCAAAACTTGAAGAATGCAAAGATGAAGAATGGGTTATCATATGCAAAACTGGACAATGTTCCCTCAAATAAATTATAATTCCATGCAATTGTTTATAAAAATCAACATGTTATCAAGGTTTGTGATCACAAGAGGTTGAAAATCAAATTCAGATGAATATACTAACAAATTTTCTCTGTGGTAGCCCCCACCCTCTGGAACGATCTTCCTCCAGAACTGAGAACAATTGCTGACCTCCAGACTTTTCGTCGGGCTCTGAAGACTTATCTCTTTCAACTTGCCGGACTTGCCTGATCCCTTCTATTTTTAAAAAAATTTTTAGAACTTTTATCTGTTTTTAAACTTTCAGCCTAATTTATATCTGTTTTAGTATGATTTTAACTTTTTTGTATTGGTTTTTAGTTGGCTGTTCACCGCCCTGAGTCCGTCAGGAGAAGGGCGGTATATAAATTTAATAAATAAATAAATAAATAAATAAATAAATAAATAAATAAATAAATAAATAAATTTAAATATTTAAATTTTAAAAAGGTCTCCAAGAGCAGCCAGACTGTTCAGAATATTAGCAAAAAGGCTTTGCTTCCCTTCCACAAGTTAGTCTACAAAATGTAATATGCAAAATCTTAATACAAAATGGCTGGGTTCACCATAACTAAGTCATGGTCTGCCTTAACCTTGATTTATTGGTCACATCAGTGGTAGAGATTATATATAAGACAAATGACTGGTTCATGTTAAGCCAAATTAAACAAATATGATACATAAAGATCATAGTGATGGTGAACCTTTTCGGCACCAAGTGCCCAAACCGGAACGTGTGTGCATACAAGTGCGTGTGCACGCGCTGGAGGGACGGAAACCCAAAGACCAGCTGGCCAATGCATGCATGCCTGTTTTTTGGCCATTTTTGCCTATTTTGGGGGCCATTTGCCAGTGCCCATGAAGAGCGGCTGGCGCACCAGAAACCAGAAGAGCAGCTGGTGATGGCGCACATGCCCACAGAGAGGGTTTTCTGTGCCACCTCTGGCACACGTGCCATAGGTTCGCCATCATGGATATATGATATACAAGGATACCAGTCTTTGTAACAGCTGATCGGAAGCAATCCCACAAAGCTCTAGTTCACATAAAGCAAATTTTATATACAAAGCAAATTCCTTTTAGGATAGTTTGCCAGGAGTTGAACACATTCTTGATCATGTCTGCAAAACAAAGGAAGTCCAAAGTAAGATCATAAACACAGTCAGAATTTTCTTTACCAACAGCTTTGCTTAACAACCAAGTTGTCTCTCCCAATTTTGGTCACTAAATGAGGAAAATTATTTCTTATATAATTATTAAACTATTTAGTGCATTTGTTCTTGATCATGGTTATCCTTTTTAGTCCTCCCTTTCAATTTTTGCTTTTTCCTAGTAACGCTAGTTCCTGAACTTTCTTCTGCTGACTTTGTTTTTGAACATACTTTGTTCCAGAATTGTTCTTAATTCATTATGTAGGAGTTGCTATTTGTTCTAGTGTTTTCCTATGGGTTAAATGCTTTTAAAAACTGCATCAAAAACTGGGGTAAATGTATGTAAACATTTTTTTAAAAAAAGTAAATATTTAAAATGTATTAAATGTAAATTTAAATTTGTAAATTTATATGTAAGTATGTAAATAAATAAGAATATCAATAAATTTAAATAATCTAAAACACTGCTTTACCAATCAAATTGCAAAACTACAAAAAAAGGAAGAGGTTTGTAGGTTTGGTTGGTGTTGCTATTTTTTATTTAGTGCTACTTTTTCTATTATTTTCTTTGCCACTCCTTTGCTTTGATTATAACTTTATTGCCAGTAAATAAATTACATTCAAATAATGTTTGAGATATTCTGCCCTCTGCTGATAGATAGGATGTAACTTCTTTGTTACATAAGCAATTTGCAATATAAAAATCCAACACATGATAATAGGCCCTTCTGAAAGTGATGCTCATCTGTATCACAACTCAAATTAAAGTATCTATGATGGACCACTACTGGGCTGTGAGCCAGCAGAAATGGTGGGCGAGCCACACGCATCCCCACTTGCACAAACAGTGCGCAAGCGTTTGTACGGGAACTCCATCTACACGAGCAGCAGGTACACATGCACACCACATGCCCACCACTTGCACAAATGGAGCTGTGCACATGCACACTTGTCGGCCACTCACTCAGAACCATCCCTTCTCTTCCCCCCCCCCCCCCCACCAGTCTGTAAAGCTGAAAAGGTTGGGGAACTCTGCTGTAGAGTAATAGAGAATAGGTCTTCTTGTTCTTCTATGTGACTTCCTGTCAGAAACATAAATAATGACTTCCGGGTGGGACTTCGTCGTCGCCGGGCGGCTCCTGTGTAGCTGCCGGCTTCGACATGCGTTAGAGCCGCAAAACAGCTGTTGAGCGGCTCGGAAAATCCCCCTTTCGATTTAGGAGGAGGCAAGAGCCAGCGAAGTTTAGGTAGAGCCCCAGAAGCACCTCCAGGGTTTTTTTTTTTTGCCCTGGACGGTGCTCTGTGCGAAGGCTCCCTATCCACTTCGCTGAAGCTCCGCGCGCCGAGGGACCTCTGTCAGCGGCAGAGCGAGACGATTGGAGTTATCCCATCCTCTAAAGATAGATCCTGTAACCACTTGAATTGGTGAGAAAAAAAATTTTTTTTAAAGGGGAATTTTTTAAAAGAGTTTTTAAGCCTGCTGAGAGCTAAAGAAAAAGAAGTAGCAGTTTAAAATCTGGAGTGAAAGCAACGGAAAATAGCCCTTGGCTTAAAAAGCAGAAACGAAAGTAGAAAGTGAAACTGATAATTAACAGCTTTAGCCTCCCTGGTGTTAATTCAAAAGACTTTAAAGACCTTAAAGTGGAAAATAACTTTGGTTGTTCCCCCTTCCTGCAAAACTGGGGAGAAAGACTGGACTTTTAGGGAAGGGAGGAAGATTTTCTTTTTTTAAGAAATTAAGGTGTTCCCCAGGCATGGCTTCAAAGAAAACTGGTGGGGATTCCCCTCCTCACCAGACAAAGGAATTACCAGCCAAGCCATTAGCTCAGCCTCAGAGTACAATGCAAAGAGGAGGGAATGAGGATTTGAAAGCTTTTATGGCCAATTTAACAGCAACTCTTGCTAACCAGATTAAAGATTTGAATGTGAAGATTGAAAATAATCAAAATGAAATGAAGCAATTTGTAAAGGAAAAAAGTGATAAGTTGAATCAGAATGTAACTACAGTAGTAACGGCTCTGACTGATGCTTTGGTGGTGGTTGAAAAAAAAGTGGATGACCTAAACTTAGATGTGCAAAAGAATAAGAAAGATGCAGAGGAGAAATTTTTTAAGGTGGACCTGAGGAACCAGAAGATGGAGGATGAAATTACCATGCTACAATTTCAAAATATGGAGTTTGCCATAAGATTAAGGGGTCTGAGGGAGAACAACAGACAGGACTTGAGGGCTGCTTGTGTGGACATATTGGTCAAAATCTCAAAAATGGACCCGAGCTAATTGAGAAAAGAATTGACAAGATTTACAGGGTTAATTCCCGAGTAGCGAAACAGAGGAATTTGCCCAGAGATGTTGTGATTTATTTTACTGACAGAACGCTGAGAAATAATATTCTGCAAAGTTCTTTTCATACCAGTATTCAGGCGGAGGGCAATCAAATTGGAGTTTTTAAAGAGCTACCACCCAAAATGTTAAGAGATCGGAGAGACTATGGTTTCCTGGTGAATGAATTGAAAAGGCGACAGATCCCATTCAGATGGGATGCACCAGCTGGAATTATTTTGAGATATGAGGATGTTAGATACCGTTTGAATTCGTTGGCAAAAGCAGAACATTTTTACCACAACATTCTCAAAAGATCCCCAACACCACCATGTTCATCCACATTGTTATCAGTTGAAGGAGCCTTTCAACACAAGGATTATGAGGAAGAGATTTTAGAACTTCCAAGGGAACAAGAACAACAGGCACTTCAAGTAATGGTAACGGAGGAAGTTTTAGGAGCAGAAGGCGGTTTAACAGAGGACTTTTTTATTGGCCTCCCAGAGCCAAGAACAAAACATTCCAGAGCGACAAGAGAGGTGGATCCGGACCTTGAATTGTTGATGCAAGAACCAAAAGACCAACGTGTAACTCGTGCAGCGGAAAAGCAGAGACAAGAGAAGCAAAAACAACAGAGGTCCGAGGTGCCACAAGAAGTGAAAGGGACGAATAAGGCATCACAAAAATCCGAAGCAGTGGGAGGAGCAAGACCCAAGACTTCTGTTGTTGAACAAAGTCTTAGACAAGTGCTCGGCAAGCTTCGTGAATCTTCAGATGGCAGTTAGATTCTTATCATGGAATGTGAATGGTTTGAATTCCCCACAGAAAAGAAGGAAAATATTTCATTATTTGAATCAATACAAAAACAAGATTGTTTGCCTCCAAGAAACTCATATTAGAACCCAGGACCAAAAATATTTGACAAATTCAAAATTTGGAGCACATTTTATTTCTTCTAATTTGGCAAAAAGGAATGGACTAGTGTTGTATATTTCTAAAAGAATACCAGCTAAACTTGTAGAATCGGATGATCAAGGAAGATATATTGCGGTTGAAATAAATGTACAGAATGTTCAGTTCCTTTTGATAGGAATCTACGCCCCTAACCAGCAGCAAGAAACTTTTTATAAATTACTACACAGCAAAATATTGCAATGGAATTATAAATCCTTTTTGATCATGGGAGATTGGAATGGAGTGATTGATATAAATCTTGACAAGAAGACATTGGCTAAGAAGGGGAATAAATTACCACAGACTTTCTTTGTATTGAAAGAAGAACTACAACTGAAGGATGTATGAAGAATACATCATCCGAAGGAACAGGATTTTACCTTTTTCTCTGACAGACATAAATCCTTTTCTAGAATTGACTTCATATTGGTTTCTACTGATTTATTTGCTAACACGACTAAGACTAAGATTTTTCCAAGAACTTTGTCTGATCATAGTCCCGTATGGATGGAAATGGATTTTGGTAAGAGGGAGAGAAGATCCTGGAGACTTAACGAGAGTTTATTTAGGTATGAGAAGAATATAGAGGATCTTAAAAAACATGTGAAGGAATTTTTTCAGCTGAATTTGAATAAAGGTACACCTATTGAAGTTGTCTGGGATGCAAGTAAGGCTTATATGAGAGGTGTACTGATTTATATGAATTCTAAGCAAAGGTCAATACGACAAAAGACAAGAATAGAATTGGAGGCCGAAATAAAGGGAAAAGAACAATTGCATATAAAAAATCCGACTGATGAGAAGCTACAGCAAACTATAAAACTATAATATAAACTATAAAACTATAATATAAACCTACGTCTATATTATGAAGCTACAGTGTTGACACAATTGGGTGACTGGTTTGGAATAACGAAAAATGACATTTTGAATTTAGAAGGCCACGATTTGGATTTTGGTTGGCATGCATATTTGTTTTATGAAGATAAGTTGGATAATGTTTTCAAAAGTCACATATTGAGACAGGCGTTGATGAGAGTTTGGAAGAAGCACCAGTCTCAGTTGGATTACAAAATACCTTTGTGGTTGGATCTTGGGCTGATTATGCCAAATATAAAGTCACTCGGGGGGTTGTTATACAAAGAGATACTTTTTAATGATGGGGGCAGATGGAACTTGAAATCCTTTAAAACTCTGTTGGAAGATGGGAAGAACTTAACTTGGTTGCAGTATTCTCAACTTCAATCGAGATGGAGAGAAGATCAGAAAATTGGATTAATGCTACATGAAGAAGATTTGGTGATACAGATGAAACAGAAAGGACCAATGCATATTAAGAGGGTGTATAATTTACTGCTAGAAAGAGATTCAGAGAGTGAATTAGTTAAGGATTGTATGATAAAATGGGCACAGAATTTTGCAGAACCAGTGATGTTAGAAACATGGGAAAAGATCTGGGTCCAGAATGTTAAATTTACGCAGGCACAGAATTTGAGGGAAAACTTTTACAAGATGTTTTATAGATGGCATTTAGATCCTAAGAAATTATCATGTATGTATCCAAATGTTCAACCCAAATGTTGGAGGTGTGATTGTTTGGATGCTACATACTTTCATATTTGGTGGACTTGCAGAAAAGTGAAAGCTTTTTGGATTAAACTCTGGTGGGTTATGCAGAATGTTTTGAAAAAGAAGCTTCAATTTTCTCCGCAGTTGTTTTTGTTGGGTATAGTTAAGGATTGTTCACTGAATGAAACAAGATTGATTTTATACATGATTACCGCAGCTAGGTTACTGATTGGACAATATTGGAAAAAAGATAGTGTACCTACTATAGAAGAATGGACTTTGAAGATGGCTAATTTTGCGGAAATGGCAAAGATTTCTGCATATCTAAAAGATAGGACCCATGAAGTTTTTGTTCGGGACTGGAAGAAATGGGTGGACTATGTGCAGAATAAATATCAAATTAAGAAGTATCAGTTAGTATTTGATTGAGGATATAGGGGTTAGTTGATGTTTGGGTATAGGTATTTGGGGGATGTATATGTTGATATTTAGAAAAAATGGGTTGATTATGTGTAGAATAAGTATTAAATCAAGAATCTTTAGTTAGCTTTTTGATAGAGGTTGAAGAAATAAAGGATTAATTTTATTGTTATTACTATGTTAAATATATATATTATATTGTTTTCTAGATATTAACTTGATATAAGTTTATATATTTTGGTAATACTGTTGTCTTTAACAAAAAGAAGGGGGGAAAAATTTTATATTTGTGTTAGGTTCAAGGGGGCATTTATGAATTTTATAAACTTTATTTGTTTAAGTTCTCTTCTTATTAGTAAAGAATTTTGGATTTATCTTATTTTTGTTAAATTTATGATATATATTGTGGATCTCACCTATATCTAATGTTTAATAATGATTGATATATACTTATGATTTGTATGTAACGGAAGTCAGGGGGGGAGGGTTGGGGGGAAGGGGGGGAGGGGGGAAAATGTGGGGTTAAAATTGTATTGTAAAACTTTTTCAATAAAAAAAAAAAGAAACATAAATAATGATGTTGTATTCTCCCTATCTTCTGGAAAAACAGTTTTTCCAAAGATGTTTTCTCCATTAGTACTGAGAATACCAACACAACAGAAAAAAATCCACGACAAGAGTTTTCTCTTATCCCTTGGGATTTAATTCTAATATAGAAAGATTGTTTACCAGTGAAGCTTATGTGACATGGATATCATAAAGGCATTCCCGTCATTGTTCATATGGACCAGCTGTAGTTTCTGGATGGTCACCGTATGGAGTAGCTCCATACGGTGACTCTGAAGAGATTCTTTCACTCCAGGATAGAGCACAACTGGCATACCAAGAGCAGTAGCAATAGCACTCTCTGGCCAGTTTACAACATCAGCATATTGCCCCCAACAATCTGGGACCACATTTTACCAACATTGGAAGAATGGAAAGTTGAGTCAACCTTGAGGCCCCTCAGGATTGAACTCCAGACTGTGGGCAGAGTTTGCCTGCAATACTGCATTCTAATTCTACTGTGCCCTGGCTCCTAGCTGAACCTATGCAAAGGCTACAGCTGCCACCTGTTCATTGACCAGGAACTGAGGGTCCAGCAAAACAACCATGATGCACACAGATCCCAAATACAGCACTACCCCTTTTAAACCTAAAAATAACAAAGTCCTGGAACAAAGAGAATCCAACCTCCAAAACCATTCTATCTTGTTAGGAATGAACCTGACATTCCTCCCTACCCCAGCCAGATCCCAACAACCCAATCAATTGAAATTTTTACTTTGTTTTTAATTGTTTTCAAGTTTATTTGATCTTATTTCTTTTTTATCAAATTTTAATAGTTTATCACAATATAAAATACAAAAGAAAATAAAAATAATGTGAAACTAGAGGAAGCAAAAGGGAAGAGAAGAGAGTTAGGGTAGAAGGGGAAATAGGAAAAAAAGTATTGACTTCTGTCTCTCTTTAGCAAAGTAGAAGAAAATAACATTATAGCCTCAACTTTTTATTTTTACACAGTAGCCATTTCTATAATAATGAACCTATCTAATCAGTAAAACCAACATGAAAGTTTCATTTTTTTCCATCAGAAGCACAAAATGCACAAATGGTTCCCAAATGGAATCAACATTAGATAAAGTATCAGTCTATGGCTAAGATCTACTCTTTCGCTCAATTCTCAATTATGCTAATATAAAGATAACTCTGTTTCTGCTATTTGTGTGCCCACTCCTTAAATAAAATTGCCACATACCTTTTTGAACGCATATTTTCCAAGAGAAAGAGAAGGAGGGTGTAACATACCCTAATTTCAAATCCATGGCAATCGTTTAGTGAAGTACTGCCAGAGTTTGCCAAGCCAGCTCTCTAAACTTGTCGCCATGGAAACCTGCCTCTGCATAGAGATGTAAGGAGTTATTTTGAGAAAGGGCTGCAATAATGCATTTCTTTTTCTTTCTGTCTTTGATCACTATAAGGATTGGGTTGCAGTTAAGAGGCTACAATAATCTCCATAATATGTAGTTGAACCAATTGTGGGAAAATCCTATTTTAAAACTTAATATAAGGATAATAAACATCCTTTAGCCAGGTTAGGGAGGAGAAATATTGCAGGAATGGCAAGTGGTGAGCAGGTTAAATGCTGGCAGTATGATGGGTCAAAACCACGGCTGAAAGAGTGATGTTTAATGAAGTATAAAATTGTTTAATCTAGCATCTTTTTTTTTCCTTTCTGGGCAGATGCTAGATGATACTCAAATTCCTGTCAGAGCCTTGGGCCTACCACTAATCAATATAGCTTCTCTAGTTAGAAGATAATAACTGAGGCTTATAACAGAGATGTATATACTGTATCAAATCATTATCAGGGAAAAACATTTGATGTCAGATACAATGTTCAAATACGGAATCCCCACCCTCAGATTTGCTTTAAATACCAGCTGCACCCCTCTATCAGCAGCTGTGCATATACTTGGATATGAATAGAATTTGCTGCATCATCAGGGGCTTTAGTTTACAAGAAACTTCCTACGTTGAAGCAAATCTTATCTGAAGGAACCTATGTGACTGGACCTGATTATCTTCTGTGTCTCTGTATATATGAACTGAACTATATTCTCCAGAAAATGCTGTTATAAAGTGAAGTTACTGTACCATTTTTTAAAACTGACCCTTGCCCCTATGTTTTAGCAGCTGCCTGAAACATAGGCATTACCTCAGTGTTTCTCAAACTTAATAACTTTAAGTTGTGGGGAGTTCCAGAATTCCCCAGCCAGCAATTTATAATCCACACATTTTAAAGTTGTGAAGGTTGAGAAATACTCTATTAGCTGAAATAATAAAAGCCTTGTCCTATTGACCAGGAAGCTGTAATTTTCGTCCCAGGAGTAATACTTTAATAAAGGCCAAGTAGCATCAACAATATAGAAATAAATGTTTCTTTGTTTCCTAAATATCTAGAACTCTTCCATATATTTTTGCTACTTTTATTGCAATTTTATTGGGTATTTAAAAAGTACACATCTTGGCATTTAAGAACAAAACTTAAAGTTTCAATCTGAATTTTAGAGGAAAAAATATATTAAAACTACATTAAAAACTATATTTCAAATTAAATTTTATTTTTAGCACTATGTTGTTAGTTGCAAAGTCGTGCCCGACCCATCACGACCACATGGACAACATTCCTCCAGGCCTTCCTATCCTCTACCATCCTCTGGAGTCCATTTAAGCTCATGCTGACTGCTTCAATGACTCCATCCAGCCACCTCAATCTCTGTCGTCCCCTTTTTCTTTTGCCCTCAATCTTTCCCAGTATTAGGCTCTTCTCCGGTGAGTCCTTCCTTCTCATTAGGTGGCCAAAGTATTTGAGTTTCATCTTCAGGATCTGGCCTTCTAAAGAGCAATTAAGGTTGATCTCCTCTAGGAGATTTTTTGCAGGGTGATGTCTCTGCTTTTTAGTATGCTGCCTAGATTTGCCATAGCTTTCCTCCCCTGGAGCAAGCATCTTTTAATTTCTTGGCTGCAGTCCCTATCTAAGGTGATCTTGGACCCCAGGAAAATAATATCTGTCACTACCTCCATTTCTTCCCCGTCTATTTGCCAGGAATAGAGAGGGCCAGATGCCATGATCTTAATTTTCTTAATGTTGAGTTTCAAGCCAACTTTTGCATTCTCCTTCTTCACCTGCATCAAGAGGCTCTTTAATTCCTCTTTGCTTTCTGCCATTAGAGTGGTATCATCTGTATATCTGAGGTTGTTGATATTTTTCCCAGCAATCTTAATTCAAACTTTTGAGTCATCTAGCCCCATCTTTATCATTATGTGCTCTGCATATAAGTTAAATAGGCAGGGTGACAATATACAGCCTTGCCGGACTCCTTTCCCAATTTTGAACCAATCAGTGGTTCCGTGTCCAGTTCTTACTGTTGCTTCTTGACCCAGATATAGGTTTCTCAAGAGATAAATACGATGGTCTGGTACTCCATCTCTTTAAGAACTTGCCACAATTTGTTGTGATCCACACAATCAAATGCTTTAGAATAGTTAATGAAGCAGAAGTAGATGCAGAAGTAGAAAGTAGTTTCTTTAAAACTATATTAAAAGCTAAACTAAATCTGTTTAATAAATTCACTAAAGGAAGAAAAAAAATTATATCTAAAGAAGAACTAGGCATAGTTGACCACTACATATAACTTGGTCAATGGATCTCAATGGAAGCTGATACAATAAAGGAAATTGAACAGCGTGTTAAATGTGGTTGGCAGGCATTTGGCAAACATAATTTTCAAGAAAAACCTTGAGATTCTTCACTTCTAGAAAGAGTGTAGAGAAGAGCAACAAAGATGATTAGGGGATTGGAGGCTAAAACATATGAAGAATGATTGCAGAAACTAGGTATGTCTCATATGAAACATGACAGTAGTGTTCCAATATCCCAGGGGCTGCCACAAAGAAGAGGGAGTCAAGCTATTCTCCAAAGCACCTGAGGGTAGGACAAGCAATGGGTGGAAACTAATCAAGGGGAGAAGCAATTTAGAACTAAGGAGAAATTTTCTGACAGTTAGAACAATTAATCAGTGGAATAACTTGCCTCCAAAAGTTGTGAATGCTCCAATACAGGAAGTTTTTAAGAAGATGTTGGATAATCATTTGTCTGAAGTTCCTGCCTAAACAGGGGGTTGGACTAGAAGACTGCCAAGGTCCCTTCCAATTCTGTTATTCTATTCTATTCTAACCTCCTCCTATGCCTGAAGAGAAAAGTTTTTGATCAGTGTGTGCTACCTCCCCTAACATATGCTGTTGAATCATGTACACTAACCTCACAATCAATATGAAAAGTGGTGTAAACAGCCATGGAAAAATACATGCTTGGCATTACAAGACAAGATAGAAAGACCTGCACATGGATTACAGAACAAATGAAAGTATATTATATCAAGAGAGTAAAAGAACTGAAATGAAAATGGGCTGGTCAGATAGCAATAAGAATTGATGCCAAGTGAACCAAGGCAGTCATAGAATCAGGGATGAAATCCAGAGATTCTGGAGAACCGGTAGCGGAAAATTTGAGCAGTTTGGAGAACAGGTAGCAGAATTTTTGAGTAGTTTGGAGAACCGGCAAATACCACCTCTGGCTGGCCCCAGAGTGGGATGGGAATGGAGATTTTGCAATATCCTTCCCCTGCCACACCCACCAAGCCACGCCCACAGAACTGGTAGTAAAAATAAATTGGATTTCACCACTGCATAGAATGGATCCCACTTGATAAAAACAGACTAAAACAAGATGGATTGACGACATCAGCAAGTATTGCGGGCCCAATTTAGCAAAGAAAGCTCAGGACCGTAGAGGTTGGAAACATATGGAAGAAACCTTCATCCTGCAGTGGATAGATAATGGCTATGATGATAATGTTGATGATGATGATGATTAAAAGTTACCTTACTGCATTTCTATAGTGGCTCACAATGGTTATGTGCAATGTCATGTCTAAATATTAGTTATCTTTCAATCTGCTTTGCTTTTATACTTCATGCTATAGCACCATTCTGGTGCAGTTTAGGAAAAAACAACTTTTCTTGACACAGGGACAGGTTTCAAAACCTGTCACTATCGGATCGTTCATGGGCGTTCTTGTGCTTGTGCACGCGTGCAATGTTTCTGAACATGCGCAGAAGTGTCTGTGCAGGTGGGCGGAGCCTCCCGCCGTCACTGCTACTGGTCCATCCAATCCAGGGTGAACCGGTAGCAACCCGCCACTGGCTAGAAGCAAATTTGGAGTACTAGGAATCTATTGTACATCTTTTCACAAAATAATTGCCATTTTGGTAGACATCCTTATTCACAAAATGGTTGCATCAGTTGGTAGTCAGCCAAAAATCTTCAAATTTACCAGAAGGAAAATTGGTAAGATTGCTACCTAGTCTTTTCTCTATTCCCAGTGTTCCTCTATGAATAAGTCCATTTGTGGTTTTAAAAGGTGCTATTATTTTAACCTGAAATCCTTCCTGAGATACTGGCAGCAGTAGCTAATCTTCATATTTTTCTATAAATTGACATTATTTTCCTACTTCCATTGTGAAGAAACTTTTAAGCCTCTCTTTTAAAAATGGAAAATAAATAGCAAATGCAAATGCCAACTATGTTAAGGAGTAAGATCTGGATTGTTGTTCACACTTATATTTCAGCTTTGAAAAAGAAATGTATTAACTGGTAAACTCCATTACACTTTGTCTGGTATCTTTCCTGGCTAAAAACACATTATTAACATATTAACAGCATCAAAGCAGTGGTGGGTTGCTCCCTGTTCGCACCGGTTCGCAAAAACCAGTAGTAAAAATTTGCAGCAGTTCAGAGAACCAGTAATAACATTGGCTGGCCACGCCCCAGCCTGGTTGCTGCTTGCTTACCCTGCCCACCTCATCAGAGGCTTTTTTTTTTTTTACTTTTAAAAGCATTTTTTCGACAACCTCTTCGGCCGAAAGAATGCTTTTAAAAGTTAAAAAAAAGCTTCTGACCATCAGGCAACTCAGCTGGGATTGTCAGAGGCTTCTGAAAACATTTTTTCTGCATCCTCTTCGGCCGAAGAGGTTGTAGAAAAAAAAATGCCTTTAATTATTATTATTATTTATTTAATTAATTTCTATACCACCCTTCTCCTGAAGGACTCAGGGCAGTGCACAGCCAACAGTAAAACAAACCCAATACAAAATTTAAAAGCAATTTTAAAAACATATTAAACAATTTGGCCCTAATCGTTAAAAGTAAACCCCAATTAAAAATCTCGTTTAGGCCAGTCCAGCTTGTTGGAACAATAGCGTCTTGAGGGCACAGCGAAAGGTGCATAGGTCAGGGATCATCCGTATCTCTGGAGGCAATTTGTTCCGGAGAGCAAGTGCCCCCACAGGGAAGGCTCTCCCCCTGGGGGCCGCCAGTTGACACTGTTTGACCGATGGCTCTGTGGGATCGTATTGGCCAGTGGGAGGCTATCGGCAGCAGAAGGTGGTCTCGTAAGTACCCGAGTCCTACGCCATGGAGCACTTTGAAAATGCACCTGGAAGACCACCGGAAGCCAGTGCAGCTCGCGTAGGAAGGGTGTTACATGGATGCGCTGAGTTGCTCACATAATCGCCTGTGCAGCTGCATTCTGGACCAGTTGGAGCCTCCGAGTGCCCTTCAAGGGGAGCCCCATATAGAGAGCTTACAGTAGTCCAGACGAGAAGTGACGAGGGCATGAGTGACCGTGCGCAAGGATCTTTGGAGGGCCCAGCACAGGGGTTGTTCCAGCACAGGAGTCCCAGTCCAGAAAGGGGCGCAACTGGTGAATCAGGCGAACCTGATAAAAAGCCCCCCTGACCACAGCCATCACATGCTCTTCTAGCAACAGCTGCACATCCAGGAGGACACCCAAGTTGCAGGCCCTCTCTGTGGAGGCCAAAGTCTCAACGCCAATAGTCAGTGTTGGGATCAGCTGGCTATACCGGGACACCGGGAACCACAGCCACTCAGTCTTGGAGGGGTTGGGTCTGAGCCTATTTCTCCCCATTGAGATCCTCACAGCCTCCAGACACCGGGACATCACATCAAGTGCATCATTGGGATGGTCCGGGGTGGAGATGTAGAGCTGAGTGTCATCAGCGTACTGATGAAATTGCACCCCAAAACCACGGTTGAGCACACCCAGTGGCTTCACATAAATGTTGAACAAAAGGGGTGAGAGGACCAACCCTTGTGGCACCCCACAAACAAGGCACCTCGAGGTCGACCTCTGACCCCCAGCCAACACAGACTGCATATAGTCAGAGAGGAAGGAGGAGAACCACTGCAACTCGGTTCCCCCTACACCTAACCCCTCCAACCGGTGCAGCATGATACCATGGTCGATGGTATCAAAAGCTGCTGAAAGGTCTAATAGGACCAGGACAGAGGAACAACCCCTGTGCTGGGCCCTCCAAAGATCATCCACCAATGCGACCAATGCCATTTCTGTACCCCAGTCTGAAGCCCTACTGGAACAGATCTAGATAGACAGCTTCATCCAGGTACTGGGGAAGTTGTTGCACCACCACACTCTCAACAACCTTTGCCACAAAGCAAAGGTTTGAGACTGGATGATAGTTTGCTAATAAAGCTGGGTGCAAAGAAGGCTTCTTGAGGAGGGGCCTCACCACCGCTTCTTTCACTGCCTCTGGCAATCCCAGCTGAGTTCCTGATCGTCAGAGACTCCTGAAAGCATTTTTTTCTGCAACCTCTTAAGGTTGTAGAAAAAATGCTTTTAAAAGTAAAAAAAAAAAAGTTACATTATCCCCCACCAATCAAAAGCTGCTGAGAGGTCTAATAGAACCAGGACAGAGGAACAACCCCTGTGCCCACAAAATAAGCCACGCCCACAGAACTGGTAGTAAAAAAATTTAGAACCCACCCCTGCATCAAAGTAATGTGTTCTTTGTAAGAATATAAAACGATTTACAAAATACAGTAAAAAAATCTTAATATACATACTTAAGGTGTAAACATGCACAGACATTCAAAATATGGTAAATGAAAAACCCATATATGAAGTGATCCTAAAAATAAACTCTATGTGAGTTGCAATCTGGATATATACAGGCATTCTTATTGACTTGTAGGTCTTTTCTTTGAAATATTTCAAGTAACTAAGTGTTTAGCAGATAACCAAAAGCAATTAGTCAGAGATGTGCTAAAATTACTAATAGATTAAATGCTGATGTAACCAGAGTTTACATCAACATTTTAAATCAACATTTATGATAAATCTTAATGTACACAGTAACCTTTCTTAGTCAGCAAAACGTGGTTGGGAAGTGGAAAGGAACATTAACACTGCAGTCCTATACACAGTTACAAGCCTCACTGGCATTTAATTTTGCATAGCTAGTCATAGGATTGCACTGACTGACAGGCAATTTTATTGACAACTGGTAGCATGCTACAGCTGCTAGAAAAGAGCATATTAGAAAATGCCCCAAGTTCTATAATGTCTGTTTGCAATACATCTCATTAACTACTGTTGCAGGCAGCAATAGAAACAAACATAAAAAACTGAATCAAGTCTGCCCTTTGAGTTTTTGTTTATGTTTTCTTTTTAATTAATTATTATTTTAATTTCTTTTTTAATTTTATTGTTGTTGCAGGATGGACATGTATTTATCTCAAGCATGTTTAAACTCTATTACTGATGACTGACTCACTACTTCTGCTGGAAGTTGGTTCCAAGTTTCTACTATTCTTTCTGTAAAGTAATACTTTCTAATATTACTTTTGAACTTTGCTCCTTTCAATTTGAGGTGTTCTTTGTTTTTGCTTAATATTGAAAATACTGCATTCTCAGTCAGGTCATAATATGCATATTTCCTATATATGTCCCTTTGTACATGTCTGAATAATTAGTAATTAAAATCACAAATACAAGCAATAACAATTGCTTTTTCCACAGTTCTCACAAAAGATATATTTGCTGTGAAATTCTATCAGTAAACATTGAATTATACAGAATGCATATTTCATTTTAGACATCAATAATGCTTTGGACTAGGGATATCATTGTGTAGTAAGCCAGAAAGTTGCACACTGGGAGAAACTTTCTTATAGAAAGAAATTTAGGATAACACTTTACCCATATGAATTTAGCCAAAATTCTTTTCTTCTTTAAAAAAAAAATTAAAAAGCAATTTAATTTTTATCCAGCTAAATGGGAACTGCTTAAAATATGGGAAGGGGTGTGGGTGTGGGTGTGTGCGCAATGCAATCTTAGTTTCAACATTAATTATAGAAATATAATTGCATGCATCAAATTTCATTTGATTTATTTATACCCCACAAATGTTCAACATAAGTCATTTCCATATGAGTAAACAAAAAATAATTACAGAAGAATGAATTTTCTTATATGCGATAAATGTATAATGTGGAGGTAACAAACACCTAGATAATAAATTGCTTTTTTTGCAAATAAATACATTTCTTGTGGTTTATTTCTCTATCTCATTTTAACCATGTAATGTAGAGAGAAGAATGAAGTTTCAGAAAGGGAGTAAAGAATAAAGGCATAATAATAATAGAATTCCTAAAAATACTTGGCTAGCCAAGATAAATAGAAAGGAAATAATCTTGTATTTTTTCCTCAATACAACATTGATTGCTTAACATATTGTAAGCCGCCCTGAGTCTCCGGAGAAGGGCGGCATAAAAATCAATTTTTTAAAAAAAAATTGATTTTACTTAAAAAACTCACCTTATTTCAGTTACTCCTGATTTTTCTCCATTATTGTCTTCTCTTTGACATCATCCTTTGAAAGTGAAAGTGAAGCAACCTCTGGTAATACTTTACACTGTAATTTTGAATAGCCATCAAAAGGCAGGTCAGATTGTATAATCCCTTGATTGTATGAATCCTTCCCCAGTGAACGGAACCTTTTGCAGAAAGATTGTGAAAATTGATTGGCTGAATCTGAGCAAATGGAACTGAAGAATGGTAAAAATGTAGGTCTGCAAATGTCTGACATTGGAGAAGACTTCTGAGTATTAAGTTCAACTCTGAAATCTTTGATATAAGACAAGGCTTGACTATTCAGTTGAGCATATTCAAACATTAGTTTATTCTTTGTAATTTGACCTACACGATCTAAGATACTTAAGTTTGTTTCATCTTCAGAACAAATTGTATTTTCTTTCTGACTCCTAAGATATGAAGACTTGGCATCAATTGTTGTTTGAACATTATATTGGCTTGCATGATGGCCAAGAACATACTTTGGCATTGGGGTTATGTCACTATATTCATTTTGCAACTGAGGTTGTTTTTTAAATTGAGTTGTTGTCACTATGTCATTGCTAACTTCATTGCCAATCCCTTTATCTTTTAAAGGCTTGTTTTTAGAATCATAACCAATCTTTAAAGAAGCAGCTTGAGTAACACAATGTTCTAAAAGCTGCATTATGTTAGTATTATTCTCCTCTAAAGTCTCATTAATGGGACCTTGAGAATGACAGAAGCTCAATGGCTCCATTGGATCCTTACATTCAACAGACCAGGATTGATTCTTGGATTCATTGTCATCTTCAGGGTCTAGAGAATCTGGAGAAGTTGCTGCAGTCATGTAAGAAGAACATGATTCTGCATCATGATTATCCATAACAACGTGACAATCTGAATCTTCATTTGAGACTTCTACTGGCAGAGATTCAATGCTAATATCTGTACATTCTTCTGAGAGAGCCGCCTTCATTTCAGATGAATTTACCAATAGTTCATCCCAACTGTCCTCTACTCTTTGTCTGTTACCTGACATCCCATTGTCAATTATGAGCTCAGACATGACATTCACATTTTCTTCTCTTTCTAGAAAGCTACACGCATGGATATCATTTTGTTCGTGTTCAATTCTTTCTACTGAATATGTCTGGATTCCACTTTTGCTATCAGTTGAAGATGCCCCTGGATTGCTTTTATTTTCCTTAAAATCTGGGTTGCATTGAGACACTGACTCATCTTTTCTCATCTGTGTCTGAGGATTGTTAAGAAAGTCTTGGGGGGAAAACAGCCCTGGTTTTTTTCGCAGCCAATTGATAATCCCCATGGTCAGGGAAAGCTCAGTATCACATAGCTTAAGCAAGCATTCTTTGCCCTTCCATGTGCTGTGAAGAAATCCCTGGCTGATTATATCAATGGTTGGCTGGGAAGCCATATTTTCTTCTGACCCTACGTGAAAGCTGTAAATTGATAAAGGTATTTCAACTGCTTTTTCTGAAATGCTTTCAGAAAAGCATAAATCATCATCTAGAACTGGACTGATTTGATCTTCATTAGGATCATAGAATAGTTCATATAGGGCATCTCCACTATAACTGTCTCTTGGAAACTGAGTTGGTGTTCCAGGAGATTGAACATCCCTTATTTCATCATCATGCCCAGGAGTAAATGAATCATAGTATCCCTCATCACTAGTGGACATAGATTCCTGGTTGTCACTCTTTGGGGTCCCTGTATCTATGGAACTTTCTTTAGAAGAATCAGGGGAAGAAAGCAAGTCAGTCATTGAGCCTTTGGCTTCCTTCTTTGCTTTTTCCAACTCACTGCTAGGTATTGTCAGCAAATTCCTATCAAACAGTGTCTTCTGGTGCAATTGCACAGATTTATTGATGTTGTCCCAAAGTTTTGAAAAATCAGCTGCTTCATTTTGAGCTGGGGAAGCAAGCTGCTCTACTCCTCCTTGAAAGGAACCCATGGCAGGATTCTCTTTTTGGTGAGATTGTCTAAACAAAATTTCTTTGTTGACCTCCAATTCCATATGAGCAGAACTTTCATCTGCAAAGATTTCTCCACATCCCGTGAGAGAATCAAAGCTTTTCAAGGAAGCAACATCTTCACACAATGTACTTGAATATTCATATGAAGACTCAGACTGAAGCTCACCATCAGATAAGTCTTGTGCCAAGCAATCAGTAGAAAAGGTTTCACCAGCTTTGAATAAATATTTACCAAACTTTCCTGCCAATTCTGACTTGTAGCCTGGAAATGCCCTTTTTTGCTTTTCTGAAAACAAGGCAATATTCTCAGGCTTATTTTTTTTAATATGAAAGATATCTCTGAAACCTTTTTTGGACCGTTTCAGGGAAATTCTCTTCCTAGGTATGCTTTTGGCAACAGCTGGCACAAAAGGCATTTGGGGTACAAAGTTACGGTAATCAATCATCTGTTGAGGGCTGTTCAAAAAATGGCTTGAGTTGACCACAGATTCTTTCTTGCCATTAGAATGCTGGGTGTTTCCAAGCCCAGAAAAGCTGGCACTATTGATGAGTCTCCCTTTGCTTTTTTCAGAAGCTAAAAGTTCCTCTTCAGAATTTTCATTATTGTAATCACATGGTTCAGTTTTGTTTATTCCTCCTAGAACACAATCATGGGTTTTGCTTTTCTTAACAGGCTTATAGAAAGATTGGGGTAGCAACAGTATACTCTCACTAGAGCCAATTTTTGTTAATCTATTGGAAAAACTGCCATTTTTATCTCCAGAAAAAGTTGCTTTTTGAATTTCAGCCTCAAGCTGACTCTTCTCTTTTATGTCCGCTTTGACATTATCCTTTTCTCTAGGATTTATGTGCACTAAAGGTAGCTTCTCATGAGTCAGATGCATGCTAGATTTTATGAAAGTTTTTCCTCTTTTGAACTCCATTACAGCTGGCCCTATAGAAAAATAGAATAAAACTTAAAGGGTATGTACCACATTACCTTTGATGGAAACATAACAATATTACTTATCTGTGATATTTTATCTACAGTGGGAATTTCAGATTTATAAAAATAAACCTATTTAAGTAAAGAAGCAAAATACTTAAGTTTCTCAAGTAGAACTAAGTAAAATAAAATATGCCCTTTCCCTTGTCCCCACTTCTAAAATGTTAAGGATTTAGGAAGAACAATTGTTCATACATTATTTCTAAATCCAATCCAGATATTAATAGTGAATTGACAAGATCAAGTGGAATTGATCAAGTGTTTCTACTAATTTTCTTGTCTCTGCTGATATATTTACTATATACTTGACCATTTGTGATTGTAATATTTCAGTGTTGCTTTTCTAGAACACCTGCGTTTTTTGTGCAATGTATTTCTATCAGTGCAGCATGCTAGACTAAATGAAGGTTGTCAGGTCACTAAACTCTTAAATGTATCATTTTTAAAAGGTCATGTTAGCCACCCATTGGTGATCCAAAATCCCTTCTACTTCAGCATGTCTTTCTCAAAAACAGATGGCTACTCTAGCTGAAATATGTTCTTGTGAATAATACTGTTTTGAGACTAGCTTTTTTTAGAATGGTTAGGCCCATGTATAAATATATATTAGCTATTGTTTATGAATATTCATTTCATTTTGGAAATTATAATTAAGTCCACAGTTCTCATTTTAATTCACATTATGTTAGACTAAAGGTAAATATTGGATTCAAACTGACATGCTTATGTTTAGATGATTCTCTTTGAAATCAGTAGTGCTTTGAAATTCAAATTCAAATTACAGTAATAATTTGAGTTTGTAACTGTGATTCCGATCATTCCCATTGATTTCAATTAAACAAATGAATACTTGTGATTGTTATTTATTGTAAGTTTAATACATAGTACAGTTTGATATAATATCCTCTGTAGCAGCTTCCCCCCTCTGGAATAGCTTGTTTTCTGAAGCATGGCTACCCCCCCCCTCCCATTGGTCCTTCCACAGGACCCTCAGAGATGCTTTATATTAAGCAATGTTTATATTTCTATAATTCTTTATAGAAATTGCATTCTTTATAGAAAGAATGCAATTCTTTGCATTCTTAGTTTTTTCAATCAAATAAAGGAATAGTATGTTTGGGTATGTGTGCATATCTACTAAACAAACTTTGTCAATATAACTTCCCACACATTTAAAAACAATTCTCCTTCCATGAAGCAGAAGTTCTTTTTAATTTCATTGGTCCTTTTATCATTTTTCTCTTTTTGGTAAAACACCATTTTCATTTTAACTGTTATAGGACAGCCCCTGATTTTCTCACAGATGGATCAAAACATCTGAATCTCCTTTGGTTCATTTTCAAATAAACAGAATGCCCATTTTTTAAAAAACAATCTTTAATCTGTTACGCTTTCATGTTTGTACAAATATTAATCTTTTTAGAAATGTAAAAAGATTTAAACAACTATTTAATTAAATGAATGACGTTATGTAGTTTGAAGAAACCCTTTGTTGCAACATCTTCACTTCTCTCCTTGAAAAGTAAAAGACGTAATAGCAGCACCTGTGTTGCTCTTTCCCCTTTTTCTTTCTTTACATGCATGGCACTATTTCTAGATGATCAGCACAATGGATAGTGCCTTATCTGGTACCCTGACCAGCCATCTAAAGAAGAGTTGCAGTAAATTACTCATTTGCTGCAGTTGTGAAAAGGGCCAATTGGATAGGAACTATACACCGGAATGTGGGGGAGGGATTAATTGATTTCACATCAAGATGTCTCTTGTGTGAAAATTCTGCACCAATTATTTATAAATGTCTCAGCTTCTCCTCGCCCATGTCTAAAGCTGAGGGATGTGTTGCTCTTGTTTTCCTTCACACCTTATGGAAACTTGCATGGCATGCGACATATAATATAGCATCCAATCTCTAGCTTGTCTCCAGATGGAAAAGCTTCCCTCCCCCCCCCCCCCCACCCCTGCGACTTGTTTGCATTCACCTGAGAGAAAATCAGCATTTCATTACTGGTTACATATAGCAATCTGTTATACAAGGGCATGGAGTATTTATCCTACCAGATCTCATCATCTTGTTCAGTTTCTACACCAAGAATATGTGTGTGTTGAAAATATGAAAAAGGAACAGTGGCAAGCAATTCATTCAAAATAATCCTAAACACTCTAGCACTGACAAAGAAAAATAAATACACCACACCCCTGCACCAAAATGTAGCAACCCGCTAAGGCAACAAAAGATCACACTCACCATGTCTTATTATGCCAGCTGCAGAAATCCTTATTACTACATCCTTTTTACTGAGACTGTTGTGTCTTTATATAGAAGCTCATGAAATATATTCAAGACTCGTAAGAGCTGATTTCTTCTCTTTACTGGGATTTGCTCCTCCCTCTCTTTTTTTCCCCTCCCTCCCTCTCTCCTCTTCTTCCTTCTTTTAACCAATCTTTCAGTCTCTTCAGGTATTAGATGTCATTCTCTGCATGGATTTCAAATTTTTACATGTAGCCAATTTTAGAACAGTGAGTTTTTTACAAGCCATCTGTGCAGTAGCTGATGAATACTGACTGCTATAATAAAATATATTGCTGTTCTCTGAAAATTACACACACACATACACACACATTTACACATAGTTTATAAGACTGATTTTCAAAGGCAATAACTAATACTGTTTTTTAATATATATTATTAACTAATGTGTTTTAAGGATACTAGCTGGTTATTATGTCCCTTGTTAAGATGTGCTCCAATCTACTGATTAGTAGATTAGTAGATTTTTTTTTTAATTACTATTGTTTATACAAAATATATATATTAATGCAAGAAACGTATATCAACCATGGCATGGACTAAATTGCATGCAAATATCAATAACATTGGGTCTTTTCTGTCAATTCCAAAACTTTAAGAGGGGTAGACAAAATTTTTCTATATTTAATAACTACATATTTGCTAATTTAATAAGATTCAAATTAATTGTCAATAACCTGAAACAAAATAATTTAAATAATCTAAAAGTATTGTGAAATGTTTGAGGGCATACAGTAGTTCAAATATGCACAAAACTGTTTCCTGATACATAATCTGTATAAGGCATAAATGCTGCTCAATTCACCGTACCATAAATGCAAGTTTTTATAATAATTATTTCTAGTACTAATTACAAAGATTTTTCCAGCTTGAATTATAAAAGTGTACAAAAGTGACCATTTATAAATCTAGCTAAAAACATATTTAAATATATTGTCTATTGCTCAAAAACCAGACACATGAATAAGAAAGATTTACAGAGTTTTGAGGCCAGCACTGTGACACTAATCTGTTGGACACATCAACCTTAATAATTGTTAATATCAGGAATTCATAAAAATACTTAACATAAATTAAATACATGAGCAGACTTGCATGAGAAGGAGGATATTAGTCTTTAAATAAAGCAGTTCCAACTTGCGTTTGCACTTGGAACTGGAAATAGAACAATAACCCTCATTTTGTTTACATTTTGCACCAATTTACTTCAGAAAGTCACCCAGGTCAGCATAGTCTCTTAGCAAAATATCTTTCTAATTAAACAGCCAGACTAATGGCAGCAAAGTGAAAGATGGAAAGTATTTTTTTAATGTATTTAATGCCTTCTTTCTCTACTAATATAATTGTTTCAAAACAGCTATAGGCCGATTTACAGGGGACAATCATGGGATAATAGAACAAAATCAAGCTGCATCCTTACAAATAGATTTTTCATTCAAAAACATTTCTATTCAATAGTTACTGTAATCTGAGAGGTGTCCCCATCTCTCTTTGTTGCAAAATCTTCTCATTTTCTCTTAAGCAACATACACAAAAAGATCCAATAAAGGCTTGGGGATGGATCATACTGATGGCATTGTCGTCATTTTAGAAAAACTATTGGAATCCTCTACTTCTATTTTATGAGCATCCTATCTCATACTGGCTAATAAGACTCACATATCACACAGGCCGCATCAGAGTTGTGTTTGACCTCAGGGGGTTGGGGTGGGCATGACCAGCTCAATGTCATTCATGTCGGGAGTGCCTGTGGTGGCCCGAGCACTCTGCCAGTGAAAACAGGTTCCTGAGCTTCATTTTCAGCTGCGATGGCCTCCTGCAACCTTCGGCCAATGAAAACAGATTCGGGAGGGCTCTGTTTTCATTGGCAGAGGCATCATGGGGCGGTCCTTCATTGTTTCCAGGGTGGCTCCACAGGCCAGATCTAAGCACCCCATGGGCCGGATCCGGCCCCCAGGCCTTGAGTTTGACAACCCTGCTCTAGCCATACTTGCCTGCTTCCCAGCCTCAGACCCATCCTGCATTAAAGATTGGTAGATGTTTTCCCACAGCTTGTGATGTTTACTTGGAGGAAAAGGAAACAAGGCCAGGGGATTCCACCAATCTGGGTCAATGTGCCCATTGAGCAGCATTCTTTGCCAACATCATACCTGGGGAAGGGAGATACTCAGTCAGGGCAGATTTTTTTTCCTGCTAGTATTGTTTTCTACCAAAGCCTGATGAATAGTGTTTTAATAGAAGGATAATGATAAAATTAGTAATGAAGTGTTTTTAAAATGAAAGGTTCAAACATTAAATATAAGAACCTTTATTAAAACTATGGAAATGAAGAACACTCACAAGTTCTTAATAAATAGTAAAGTTCAATTCCCGTTACTCCCCAAGAATAGTGCACTGCACTTTTGAAAAAAGAAAACAATAATTTCACTAAAATAATCACATTATCTCTCTCACAGATACTAATGAACATTCATCCTGTTAGTACTACATGTTGAGTTTGTCTTCTAAATTATGCAAAATGAGGCCAATCTCAGTTAAAAAATGTGGAGATGATGGACCTTTCAGTGGACTGAATAAGGCATTTTGTCCCCACTCCTAGTGTTACACATTTTTTTAAAAAAAATATACCCTTATATTATATAAAACATATGTTAAATATAAGCTAATAAATTAATAGCAGCCATTAATTCACATTTTTGTAGCAAAATACTTTTTTATCTCTACAACATCAAGACTCAGAATGGCTGCGGGAACTAGCTATGTTTAGTCTAGCAAAGAGAAGGGCTAGAGATGGTATGATAGCAGTCTTCCAATTCTTGAAGGGCTGTCACAGAGAAGACTGGTCAACCTATTCTCCAAAGCGCTTGAGAGCTGGAGAAGAAGTAATGGATGGAAGATTATCAAATAGAGATCCAACATAGAATTAAGGAGAAATTTCTTGACAATGAGAACAGTTAAGTATTAGAATGGCTTTCCTCCAGAAATTGTGGATGTTCTGTCACTGGAAGATTTCAAGAAGAGATTGGACAATCATTTGACTGGAATGGTTAGGGTCTCCTGCTCAAGCAGGGGATTGGACTAGAAAACCTCTAAAGTTCCTTCCAACTCTTTTATTCTGTTCTTATGAAAGAGATCCCATTGTGTTTCTTATTAGAAAACCCATTATCTGTCTGTAAGATTGGTGACAAATCTCAGTCAAAATCACAACCCTGAAGCCTTCTCCCTTATGTGGAATTTCCTCATCTGCTGGTTAGGATGACTGAGGCAATCTGACTCATCAGCTTTGCAAATCACAACATGGAAGCCATTTCAGATGACAACATATGATCCTGAATTAATTTGTTTTTTATGTGAGTGCTATTCTTCTATTTTCTTTTTAGTCACTGAAAGCTCCTTGTCATAATGCTTTTCAATTATAAATCATTGAAGTCCAGCCTCCTTAGTTTAGCTCACTTCTTCATGTATTGTCATTTGATTAAGCTCTTGATATTTCAGGATGCAGCTGAAATCTACTGAAAACTGTCATCCACTGTGACAAAGAAATCACTTTGGACATTGCATGAACAATAGCAGCAAAAGCTTCCAAATGTAGTTTGTGAAACACTTATAATATGTAGAACCATTAGTATGGAACAGGCCTATCCTTATTCATCTGATAAATCAGTAAAGAGATCTGGTTACAAAATTGTTAAACAAATGCTTTTTGCAGCAGATTCTAACTGTAGGCCACAATAAGGAGTTTTAGCTAACACAGGTTATCTAATCATTTTGAGATAACAAATAGCAGAAAATATATAGAGCCTTTTTCCGTAGCCAGGACCACGCCACAATATACAGCAGACATTATGGCACCAAATAATCAGTCATAGTTGTTACTCAGCAAGCAGAAGGCAGTCAGAGAGCCAGGGATACAGATACTGCTCTTTAAATACTGTTAAATACCAAAGTGGAAAATTGAAGAACTAACTGTAATAGAGCTATTTTAGTGAACCCATATGAAGAGATTTGTTTTACATAAATTTTAGATTTCATTGCCTTCAGTTTTGATATTATGAGCACTTTCAAAAGCACATGAATATAGTTAGTGATATATTTATTACACATATAAGTGCCCATATAATATCCACTATATGGAATAGTTCAAGGATGGGAAACTTTATATGCATTGAGAAGGTAACACAAAGAAAGCAAGAACAAATTGTGCAAACTGAATTGCTCTTTCTGTACACACACCTACACTACACGCATCGTAATGGAAATACAAATGCATCTATTCATTATTCACACAAGACACAAAGGAGCTCTAGAATATTGTATTCATCTGAAATAAAGATAACCCTGAATTTAAGATTATTTCCATCCCAAAAGAAGAGTAGATTGCACAGGATTTGTGTACATGTTTATACGTTCTTTCTAATGTGTAAAACGCCAAGCCTTACTGCTTAACAGAACTGAACTGAACTCAACAAAACAGAACACAATAGATTAACCAAGTAGGAAGGGGCCTTGGAGGTCTTCTAGTCCAACCCTCTGCTTAAGAAGGAAACCCTAAACCATTCGAGACAAGTGGCTACCCTGTCTCTTTATCAATCTAAGATTGCCAGCCCCTGCTATATCCAACATGATGAATACGTTTAACAGGGCTAAAAATGGTTCTGATGCATCTCACTGCACTGTCCAATAATAGCCAGCACTGATGGATTCCAGTTGCCCTAATTCCATTTTTCTATTGTGGTAATGTCTTGGTGAAAACTTTCCCAATGTTTATTACTGATTGCACCTAGTTTTTCAGGAAAAAAAGTCCAAGTGTGAATGCAGAAATACATCTTTAATAAAATATTGCACTTTATGGCCTTGTGTGCTATAAGAAGTTTCTCAACCAGTTGTGGTGGTTGTTATTTGGTGCTTTGTAGTTGCCAGGAAAATTCTCAACTGTGTTCTTGAATGCTTTCCTGGTGACTTTCTCTGGCCCCACTAATAGATCTTCGAATCACTTATTGATGATGTTTTGACCCAAGGAACAACATAAATGCCTTCCTTAATCTTGGCATCAGTTATTCTTGGATACTTCTGTCTCAAATAATGAAAACCTTCACCTTCCTTGTTCGTCACTTTCCCAAAAATTTTCATCAATCCAAGTATTATATGAAGCAGAGGCAAAGTTACCTTTATTGGGTCAACAATAAAGTTCATCAGTTTTCTGTCCTGGAACCAAATTCTTTTGGAGTGGTCATTTCTTTTCAATATAATGTAACTCTCTTGCACGGCTATCCCATTCTCATATATAACAACAGTACTTGGTACATCCAAGCTGCATTCTAAGCAGCAGCGCCAATACTTTTGAGTTCTCCAAAATATTCCAGTTGTACTGGATGTTTTTGTGTGTTTCTTTCATGTATGCAGCATAGCCAATAGGTACTGGAGAGTGTATATTGCCATTGTGTACAACAGAAGATTTCTATAAAATGTACATAGGTTAAATTCCTGCTTATTTTCATGATTAGCAGCCAAAAATCTATAAGATACATTCAAAAGTATTCAGGAAGCAAAATCTTTGTTGTCCAGCTGTCAAAGATGGCTGAAAGCTCACAATAATTGAATACACCCAGCAGAAATAAGGAATAGGAACAATTTTTTAAATATTTTTCATAATAAAACTAAAAATTTCCCTCTCCTTTTTCTTTTTCTTCTTTGTTTTTAAGCAAAGCATTGTACAGAATTATTTCCGAATCAGAATTGTAGAAATAAAAATATAAGAATGGCAAATTTAATCTTTTTAGTGAGTCCATGGTGTATGGACCAAGACTTGTTTAAGTAGTCATTGCTACTATTACAACAATAAAGTTTTTCTATACATTTCTAAAATTATTTTACTTTTTTTCTCTGAACATTTTGAGTTTGATCAATTTTTTTTAGCTCCCTATCCTAAGTTAAAGACAGCTAAGTGACCTTGGGCCAGTCGCTTTCTCTCAGGCCAATTCACTTAACAGGGCTACTGTTATTGTGGGGAAAATAGGAGGAGGAAGGTGTGTTGGATATGTGCTGCTTTGAGATATTTGTAAAAGTAATAAAGGCGGGAAAAAGGAAGGAACAAGGGAGGGAGGGAAGGAAGGTTGCTGCCACATGTCACATTTCCGCTCTAATTATATTTGGAATACTTACTTCAAACAGCTTATCTATTTGCATGTATATGTGTGTCTGATTTGAAGGTTGGATACTTATTACCACTGGAAACATGCAAGGTGAGAAATTCCAAAATGAAGCTGTGCAGAGCATGGTTTAGAGCAATTTTCTCCAATTTGGCAACTTTAAAATGAGTAGACTTCAACTCCCAGAATTCTGGCTGGGAAATTCTGGGCATTAAAAGCCACACATAAGTTCCAAGGTTGAGAAAGAATGGCTGGTTGAGAGAAACTCTAGCTCCAATGTAAATGCATTCAAATGCAACAGAAACAGAGCTCATGTACATTAAGTCCCTTTCATGTTGTGCAATGGGAAACAACTCATTTTCTGCTCTACTTAATGCTTCAGCCATCTTGGCATTAGAATTATTTAGCGTTCCATCATTGGATAGCCCACTTTGGGATACTTCTGCCCAACTTTTAAGGACTAAATGGAAACGTACAAGTGCAGTTCTTCAGAGAATCATATATCATAAGGATTATAAGGCAGTTATATTTCATGAGCTAATAGCTCAGTTCTTCTCGATTACATTGATTTAATACATTTATTGCACTTAAGCATAGCAACCATGTCTTCTGCATTCATTTACAACTTGATTACACTAGCATATTTAGAATGTACCTTTTTATATCATCACATCTGTTTAATCATGCTAATGGTCCATCTGCTTTTCTTGTGTGATGATGATTCTGTGAAGACAAAAGCAAATTCTTAATGATGAGCAACCCATTTATTTCCTTCCTCAAGCGCTTGCTCCATAGTTCATACTTTTTAAGTCTTGTGAGTAAATTTCTTATATATTATATTCTTTATTTTCAGAGAAGGATATATTCAATTTTTCAGGAGTTCAGGTTTCACTTTTAAAGTCTCATAGAATAATATGCGCTTGTCTTCAGCTATTGTTTCGGAGTTGGCTACGAATAGTTTTCAAAACAAACATTTCTACAAAATGTTTGTTATTTGCTATCACAAATGTGCAACATTAAAGAACTCATTTTGTTGTTATTGAAGAACCTGTGTTCTTGGCACTCTGAATTTCTTGGAGAAATGAGCTATTCTCTATGTGCATCAGCAAGGATTTTGCACGAGAACATCTCCTTCTACCGAGAATTGCGCTTAAATGATTCCTTCTCTGAGGATAACCCCTCTTTGAAAAGCCTGCAAGAATGGATTGTCTACCCTCCATATTTCAAACTGAAGATGTTTTTGATCCCACCAATAATTTGTCTCCTGGCAGCCATCCTGGTCATTCCTTTCATCTTATTTGTGATTTTTTCTCATGTCAACATACGTCAGGAAACAAGGTACCTTTTGTTGGGCAATGCTTTGGTTAGTGATTTGATGTATCTGCTGCTCTACACCCTGTCTGCAGTTTTCAGTATGTCCACCTTCAACCTCTCAAAAAATGGTTGTGTCATGCTATTGTTTTTGTTAGCAATGACTTACTGTGGAGGCTTATTAACATCTGCAGCAATGGTGCTGGACACTTATTTAGCCATATTGTGGCCTTTGCATTATATTTCCATTCTGCCTTATTCCCGAGCAAAAAAACTGATTCTATTCCTATGGATCTGCTCTGGGATTTTCCCTGGGATTGTTTTCCTAATACTACACATCACTCAAGACTCTGGGGAATGTCCGGTAGAAAACTGTTCTGTTCCAATAATACTAGCAATGACTTTACAAGGAAACAATGCCATGAAATTCTGCTACATACTCTCCGTGTCTGCCCTTTTTATCTGTCTGAGCCTCATTCTTTGTGGTTACATGGTCTTGTATTTTAAAACAAAGCGATCGGGAATATGGAGAAGCATTTTCTCCCGAGCCAGTGTGACATTCCTAATGCATCACATTATCCTATTCTTTCATTTCTCTCCTCTTCTGGCTGTTGTAGTGGAGTCACTCCTTTATGTCAATGCTGTAATTGGGCCACAGACAGGAATTTGGGTGTCTATGATAGTTTGTAATGTCCTGATTACTTTGCCCAAGGCTTTGTTACCTTATCTGTGTGGGCTTCGATACAGAGAGATATCATCATCCCTCAAGTTCTGCATCAAATGGAAACGTTCTACAGTAGTAGCTCCTACTACATTTACTTGAGCAGAAACAAGGGCATTATAGTAACTGTGACCTAAAGTGGTGTTATGCATCCCATAAAGTTAAACTTAAATTATTCATCATTTTATTGATCTGTTGACCAAATTGTTTGTATTTTTTCCTAATTTGTTCCTAATATCAACATGATGCTCTTATGCTAGATGATATTAAGGCTAATAATTTTATTGCTATGGTTGAAATGTTCTGATACATAGGTTTACTCTTCAGGTAAGAAAATTAGGACCTAAATCTGATAAAATGTCAACCATACCAACCTCATTCTCAGAGTGAATGTTTATACATTTGACTTTATAAATTCCAGAGTATGAATCTTTTCACTAAAAAAGGGCTCAGCGCTAATGCTTTGTATCAGCCAGTTTTGTACCATTTTTTCCTTCCCTGGGAAAGAAATCCACATTCCATGACAATGTTTTTGAGTTTCTTTATTGTTGAAGGTGGTAGAGACTGCTAATGGCTGGTACTTTTGTTTTATGCTATTCTTCTTTCCATTTTGCTGGCTGAAAAAAAACTGCTTAGTAAAAGCATTTCCCTTATGATCTGTTCCCCTGGGATTTCATGGAAGTGTAGGAAGCCAGACCATTGGAGAAGTGAAAAAGAGGAATTAACATCTGCTCCTTGTAACTAAGGGTGCTCAAGGACACTATGGTTGACCAATGAAGATTTCTGTAAAGTTCTCTTTTTTTATAGAAAATCTTGAAGCAATTCAATAAGAATAGAACAAATGCAGGATAATTTTTCTGTATGAGATTAATTTTCTATATTTTATATGTCCCATTTCTTTTTATATACATATATGGGAAAAGATAGATTTGTCTATCTCAATCTTATTCAGGAATCCATGTTAATGGATTTCCACAATGTATTATTCTTTCCAGTTTCTCCGTCACATTCCACTTTAGGGAACAGAGAATGTATTAATCCAGTCTGGCAGGCTAACTCAGCCAGCAGCAGTGTCTGAACTGAGGTTGTTCCCTTTTCCCCAAATCCTAGTTCCTCCCAGTAATGTGGCTTATGCCTGCAGATGTTTTATGGTTGAAGTCGGGGAAAGACACATTTGCTCCATACAGTTCCAGTTCAGGAGATCTGAAGGTTGAAATCTAAGACAACTGGAAGCATCAGTTTGGAAAAACCAACCTAATCATCTCTGCTGTTAGACAGGAAGAACTCTAGAATACAAGTCTTTTTGATGCCTTCATCAGTGGCTCAAATCAATAATGAAACTGTGTGGGAAAGAAAATAAACATTTAACAGTACAACCTGTTATCCTTTATGAGACAACTGTGTTTCCTCAGCAACATTTGGAGACATTTTCTACCCAGGAGTGCATCAATAATGTTCTGTTGCAAGAGAAAGATAGGTTGCTAGCCAAATCTACCCTGTACGTATGGCTATAAACCAAATCCTGCCAGGCACATGTATTGGAAAGACCTTTCCTCCTGACAATGTACTTGCTGTTATGCTAAGAACAGATTTAAAAGACATCCTTGAAATGAAGAATAGTGGCTAAGCAAAATATTTTAACACAGTCCTCAATATTTATTTGGTAATCTTCATACAGTATGAGGTTTTCAATAATCTTATCTTTCACTTACTTAATATATTATACCATATTTTTAAGCCAACGAATTTCCTTCCTCAATGACACCTCTAATGCAAAGAGAATGAAAACACAGGCAAATCTCTTAGATGGGGACAGAGTTAAGAGTATTCTGCATCTCTTTGGTGCCATCTACTGGTGATCCAGGTATTAGCAGCCAATGTGTCATTCTTCCTTACTTTGTACCTTATCTGAGCAGGAAGGAAGGGAGAAAGAGAGTAGCCTGAAACAAAACATCTGCCAGTACCTCTAAAGTCCTTCTTAAAGTTCCTGCTGCTGTTACTGAGCCAGCCAGGAGCAGCAACCAAGGAGGAGTGGCAATAATGGTATTAGCTCGCCTTCTCTTCATCTCTCTGCATTACTCAGGGTTCTACTGGAGTTCCTCCCTCAAGAATATTTTCCATTTCAGAAGTTCCTATGTCTCTGGGACTTCTCGACAGCCAGTTAGAAAAGACCTATGAAAGATTGGTTTGGACATGGTCTCTGCAGTGAGACTATTATATGCACAAAGATGAGAAAATATTGAAATACCCACAATAGAGAAATGGATATGAAAATGATGGAAAGTGTGGAAATGACAAAATTGACTTGTTTGATTGAGAATATGACAAGTACTTTTATTAAAGACTAGAAACCTCTTATGGACTTTTTGCTGAAAATGGAAAAAAATTAACTAGTGGTTTATGGATTTGCTGATTAAAAAGAGTTGGTTTTTAAAAGAAGGAAACTATGATTAGCACCAGAAGAGGGACTAGAAATAATAAATTTGTAACTGTTCTGAAGAAGATAGGAAGTCATATGTAGACTATACTACATTTCACACTTTTCCTTTTTAATCCTACTTTATATCATTTCATGTATATCTTTTACTTCTGTAAAAAACTTTAATAAAAATTATATATACAAAAAAGAAGTTCCTATGTCTCCCCCTTCTTTAATTGGGATAGCATGGAGGATTTTTTTTTTATTTATTTCTTAAGACAATTGTGTAGAGTGGAGATATCTGGCAAGAAGGCAGACCTCAAAAAGTGATGTGGTAGGGATACTTCCCAAAAATAGTTCTGCACAGCACTTGTAGAATCTTTTGGAGCAATTTAGTTGATCCTTAAAGAGGGCCTGACTTTTTCTAGAGGAAAAAAAGGAAACCTCTGAATTGGTGAAGACTAGGAGGCATTCAGTAGCAGGCATTGTTCAGTAGTCTTTGTTGGTCAGGAACATCCCTATCAGAGTGGAGGTCCATGATCCAGGTTTTTACAACTGAACCCAATCAAGCTAATTAGATTGGATGATAATTTACATAGCAACAAAATCAATTCTATAAAGTGGCACTCATTTTCTCCATTTCTCCATCCAACTGTGGATGTTGGGCAAAGAATAAGTGGTTCTTAAGTAAGCTGAAATACAAAGAATAAATAATTTCCAGAGGAAATGAATAGGTTTTAAAAGAAAAAATAATCATTAACTAACTTGCCCTGCCGATGTTGGTAGGGGTGGGGCTTTTCTCCCTGATAATTCCTTGATTAGGATATTGTTTCCTGCTTGACTGTTTGTTTTTGAAATAGAATTATGCACAAATGGTAAACATATAATTGCTAAAAGGTATAAACTTTAAAATTTTGGATGAGCCGAGGTGGCGCAGTGGTTAGAGTGCTGTACTCCAGGTACTTCAGCTGACTGCTAGTTCAGCAGATCAGCAGATCAAATCTCACGGCTCAAGGTTGACTCAGCCTTCCATCCTTCTGAAGTGGGTAAAATGAGGACCCAGATTGTTGGGGGCAATATGCTATTTAGTATACTGTCAATTGTTATAAGCAGTCCAGAGTCCTCGGAAAGTGGGCGGCATAGAAATATGATTAATAAAATAAATAAATAAAATTGAATTGAATTGAAAGTAAATTGAAATTTAAAATAGAACAATTTAAGGAATGTGTGATTAACCAGATTAATAATTATAATAAATAGATGGAACAAAATGAAAATATGTGCTTGAAAGGACTGAAATCCACTTTGCTATAATCTTAAAGATAATGTTTATAAAATTATGTACCATTGCCTTATAACACCAGAAAATATAGCTAGTATATATAAAGGTTCTTCAAATTTATTTTGGGAATGAACAAGAGGGCTCATTTTATCATATTTGGTGTTTGTGCAAAAAAATTAGAAAATGTTGGGTTTAAATACATACAAGTGGTTCAGAAAGTTTTAAAAATTAGCATTCAACTTAATCAATACTTACTGATGGATTTGAAAATAATATATAAAATTAATGAGTGCGCAGAATCAGATAGATTAACTAGATTGATCAATGATAAAAAAGATTCAGAATTTTATAACAGTTGGAAATTATGGTATGATTGGGTCCAGAAAAGGTAGGATAGAAAAGGTGGGATAGATATATGATGATGTATATATATGATGATAAGTATGTATGTATAAAGGAAGACTTTATATTTATGGACAATGTATTCACATTACACCATGGTGGCAAGATAGTATATTTCATTTGTGTATTGGCGCATAGAATATATTAAAAAATAATAATAAAAATAAAAATTAGCATTCAACTGAAATAAAAACTTTTCTATTTGGAACTGATGGATAAACAGTTAGAAAAATAGTCATAGAACATTGTTTTTATACCTATAATGTAGGACTAGCTGGTGAAGATAGAATTGAAAATGCCCAATCTACTTGTTTGATTAAAGACAATATTTACGTTTATTTATTTGCTTTTTTGTTAAATTTATTTGCCGTGGGGCTACAATATGTGCCTTACAACAGTCAAAACAGAGAAATGAAAAGAAGTGTAAACATAATAGTAGCACGATAATTAAACAATAAAATAAACAATGGAAATACAGTAATATTAGATTAAAAGATGTGTGGAGGGAAGAAGGGAATGTGGGGTGGGGGAGGATGAAGTGGGATTTGCTATCATCTCCAGTGTGGTACACACACACACACACACACACACACACGTTTGGGTCCCCAGGCTAATTGGCCGAGCCAGGTCTTCAGGCTCTTGTGGGAACATAGAAGAGTGAGGGTAGATCTGACCCTGAGGGTTCAGGATGGTCCAGAGGTGGGAGCCATGGCAGAGAAGGCTCTTCTGGATCCCAACAGCCAGAGTTCTTTAACTGATTGGCCTCTCTGCCAATATAAGTGGGGGTGGGCCAGACTTAGCAAGACAATAGTTTATTGGTGACTGGAGACATCTTGTGCATTCTTGCATAAAAGAAAAAAAACAAACTTATGATTTATGGTTTTGATGATTTGTAGAATAGATTATAGAAAGAAGCGCATCATGATGTAACTTTAGAAAGGTCAATTTATAACTGTACGGTTTTTAAACTGTTGTAAAAAGCAGAAGCCACTTTATATCTTTTTTTCTTTCTTTTCTGTTTTTCTGTTACCCTTTTCTTTTGGCATAGTTTTTTCTTCTTTACTTTTAATCTGTATTGTTCTTGTGTTTAAAATTTTAATAAAATTGTATATTTTTATAAAAATGCCATTATCTCTGACAAAATATAAGTTGGACAAAAAAGAAAAGGGGCCCCAGTGTTGAGAGACAAAAAGAAAGCACTTGCATAATGTAATTAAATTTTGAGCCATGCTATTTAGCATAATTTTGTTGAAATTGTAATATATTTCTTGAAATGATGTTGCAATAGCGTTTTTGTTTTGTTTTGTTATTATTCAAGGGATTGTTTTGTATGTTTCTTCCTGGAAAGCAAAATTTGATCTAAAAATAGTATAATAGTGCCACCTATTGGGCTTCATGTGAACATGCAGAAAGGAAATGGTCTCGTATGTGAAGACAAAGGGAGCAGCAGACATATACAGTTCATCAATACAATTTCTTTGGGAGAAAGAGAGAGAGAGAAATTGGAGGGAGGGAGGGAAGGAGAGAGAGAGAGAGAGAGAGATAAGATCCTATCCTGCTTATAATACCAATGAATAAAAATAAGGTTTCATTAATCCAGGTAAATGGAATAAAGATCACAAGCTTTCCATAGAAATTCCAAGGCAAAAGAATTTGTGATAAATGGAAAGGAAACTTCGACAGTGCAGAATGTACCTTTATTTCTGCATATTAATTTTTTTAAGATTTATCATTGTCTTTCTCTGATAGTGTCTCAAGCAAACCATTGGCAAGGGGGAAATGGTACTAGATTAAAAGGACACAGCTCCCTTTTATATTGCAGCAACTTTTAATTTGATTTATTTTACTTCATTTCTATACTTTTCTTACTTCCAGGAAAGCCCAGAGCAATTTACAAAATAAGAATAAAAAATAAAAAAATAAAATTTTAACTTAAACCATCACAATAGAAACAACTGTGTTTAAAAACAATAAATATCAATATTAGAATAAAATATAATGCAGTGTTCTCCCGAGGCAGGCATCCCATAAAGAGAATAGGATAGGACTGTCTGTTCATTCTCTAGGAAAGCTGTAGTTTCACTAAGAAATATAGATACTATTTCAGTGGCAATTTGGTAATCTATAACAAGAATATCCCAGGAAGCCCACTTATAGTTGCGTAATGGAAAAGCTGGTTGTCTGGAACTGTCCATAATATTTGGGGAGTGGGGGGGATATCATGGGTTGCTCCAGATGGGGTTAAGATGTAAACCAATGAGTCCATATCATGTATATCATAAATTGGCAAGACTTTATCACTGCCCCTTTTCATTTATTCTTTCTGTTCCTCTGTCCTTTGATCTTCTAATGAAGAAGTAAGTATCTTTATTAAATTTGTTTGAATCTTAAAAAGATATTTAAATTTTAGGCTATTACCAAATGACAGGAACATCTTAAAATGGCAAATATTAACTTCAATTTATTTGAAATATTATCACATCTTTCAACAACAACAACAAAATTAGTGCTGCTGACAAAAGAACAATTAAAACAAATATCCAAAGTTGGGAATCACAACTCATAGAGTTCAGCTTTGTCCTCTAGTAGGGCATTCCAGGTAAATTTCACATAGTTTATTTGTTTGTTTGTTTGTTTTATGTTTATTATAATCAAAAGAGATTCTTCACCATTTACAATAGATCCATAAAAATATAATAAAACATTTATAGTATAACTACAAAAGTAAACCAACTCCCAATCAATTGTATCAATTCATATTCTTCTCTGAAATAACTTAATTTCTGGTAAATTATGAACAGCCAACCATGCAGAGGCCGACTGAATTTCTGGGAGGAGACTGTTCCCATGAACAGATACAGCAACAGAAAAACAGTACCAATGTCCCCTACTTCCCTCTTCACATGGAAGTTGCCTATAAGCAAGCTCTGTTGGGACACATAAGTCAGGCTATTGAAACTAGCCAGCCAAAGTGGTCCTGCATATCTGCTATCAGAAGAGTTTGGCATCAGAAGTTGTGGGTGCTTCATCCTGGAGGTTTTTAAGAAAAGACTGGACATTCACCTGTCTGAAATGGTATAGGATCTCCTGCTTAAGCAGGGGTTGGACTAGAAGATCTCTAGGGTACATTCCAGTTCTATTCTGATTGATTGATTGATTGATTGATTGATTGATTGATTGATTGATTGATTGAAATATCCCCCTACTAAGTTGCTTAGGGCTTTAAAAGTCAAAATCAGCATTTGAACTGCACTGGTAGGAAGACAATGCAGGGACTGGGGTACAAGTGTAATATATTTGTAATGACACTTTGGCTGACACTTTGTGTTGGTTACCTATGTAAAAGGAGTACTAGGCAACTGATTAATTAGCTATTCTTTTGGAAAGATTCTAGAAGGCCACTGATATACATACATACATATAAAAGCAGGCTCTATTTCAAAGTATGAGAGAATCTGAACCGGAGTTAACAACCATAGGTAACAAGTAGGAAACTGGGAATCGCATAAGACTTTTACATGCATTTATTTATTTGTTTTTTTTATTTATTTATTTATTTATTTATTTATTTATTTATTTATTTATTTATTTACATGCATTTATTTATCTATATTGTATTGGTGGAGGACAGGGGGGATCATCCAGGTTATCTTTCTTTGTAATAAATGTAATATGTGGCCTTCACACATGCTTTTCACTAATGTTATGTTACTAGAAAGTTCTGAGTTCAAATCTAGGCTGGATCCTCCATAGGACACACAAGGCAAGTTACTTGGAGCAGAGGCAGAGTTTATTTCAACAACACAATGTGCAGAACAGCACTTAGTCAGTTCAGCCCAAATGTCAACATCAGCAGAAAAGCTTAAGAGGTATTTTGTTTCGTAACCTGAGGTTTACTGAGGTCAGATATGCCATGGCTAGTGGGTGGTGTGGATGGCAAAGGTGACACAGAATATGGAAGTCATTTTCTTCCCACAATTACATTGAGCTATTTCCCCAAGTTTGTGTTTTTTGTTTTCATAGTATTGTTTGGTCTGCTGCGATTTACTGGACTTTTAGGAAGTAATCTCACAAATTAATTGCCATCCATGTCCAGTCATCCCCCATTTTATCTTCTAAGAATTCCTGTTGGGACTAATTTTCAGCATGCCAGCTTTTCCCTTTTTCCTTCATGTTCATCTATGAGTGCATCGGTGCCTAGGGGCATCAGGCTGCCCATCATCTATCTTTTTATATGCAATGTTTCCCTTTGCACATATTACTCTGTAGAGCATATTATTTTTAAACCAGACATTTTTCTGCAAAATCAGAAAAATGGGCTAACTGAAGGATAGTAGTACTGTGGTTCACGTATCACTTTGGAGAGTACAAATGTATTCATACCACTATGCATATATCTTTCCCATACTTGGTCATTATATCAGGGGTGAAATCCAACAGGTTCTGACAGGTTCTGGAGGACCGGTAGCGGAAATTTTGAGTAGTTCCAAAAACCAGCAAATACCACCTCTGGCTGGCCCCTGGGAATGGAGATTTTGCAATATCCTTCCCCTGGAGTGGAGTAGGAATGGAGATTTAGCAGTATCCTTCCCCTGCTACACCCACCATGCCACACCACACCTACCAAGCCACGCCCACAGACCCGGTAGTAAAAAAAGTTGGATTTCACCACTGCATTATATTGACAATGTAGCATGTATAGAACGAAACTGAAAAAATACCCTACACCAGCATGATTGTTCCATCCCAATAGTCTCTTTATAACTTTTGGGAAAATGAGGTATTTCACGAGCACTTATTCTTCATTTATCTTGAATCTTCCTTCAAAGTTAGACTGAGATTGCGCCAGGCACTACCTTACGGATGTATGTATATGATTTCCTCAGGGTGACACTCCCATGATGTGAGACCCCACGAGGGAGGATGCACTCCTCTGTCAATTTCTGAGTCTCAGCATCCCAACACAGCACTGTGGCAATGACATCATTCTTCTCATCCCTTCCTCCAGTAATGAACAGTTTGTCATTGCAAGGAGCAATCCCACAACTAGCACATTCATGGTTTAACTGAGTCACAAGGCACCATATATCTTTGAGTGGGTTGTAAGAATAGATTGCTTTCATTGCCCCACCTGGAAAGGGAAGATGGAAAATTATTCTTTTCAAGAAGTGACTGGTTCTTCAATGCATAAAGTGAAACCTCAATTTAACAGACTCCCATTAATCAACTTTGAATGCAAGAGACCAAATTTGTCACCGGGTAAGCCAAGAAGACAAAAGCCAGGAATCTTGTCTCAAAGATCCTTTCCAGGGAGTTGGATGAGACAAAACAAATCATTATTAAATTAAAGAAGAAATGTTATCTGAAGCAAAGACTTGTAAATCAACAAGCAAATGTAGCTGCTGCGACTTGTAAATTAACAAAACAAGGATCTGGTAGGATAAAAGAAGTCCTGAAGCCCTCCAACTCTGAGTTCTCCTGAATCAAGACATGGGGCTTGAGTCCCTCTAACTAATGACTGGTAGCTTAGGGTGTGTGTGTGAGAGAGAGAGAAAGAGAGAGAGAGAGAGAGAGAGAGAGAGAGAGAGAGAGACGGACAGACAGACAAACAGACAGACAACAAATGTACATAATAATCGTTGGGCCTCTATATATTCCTAAAATGATGATATGCTTCAGCGTTCTATTGAAACTGTGTATTTGTTCCTAAATATTTCCTGGCTGTTGATGACCAGGGATGTGTGTCTTGTATTCTCTATCCACACTGATATGGAAAATCCAGGCAGAAAACAAGAGGGACTTACAAGATCAATGTATCTCAACAGACTGTAAGTGAGTGACCATAGGCCCACAGGTAATACTACACCAGGGTTTATGATTACAGTGCATATTGGCTCCAGGATGTCTATTGCTTAACTCCCTACCTACATCCTAGTATAAGATGGAATACAAAATCTCCTTGTCATCTTTTGTGCAAGATATTTAACCACTGAGAATTGTTTAGATTTGATCTATTCAAATCAAAATGATATCTGGAAGTATATTAAATACACAATTTTTTTGGTATATCCTACTAAACTGTACATCAATTATGTCAATACAATACAATTTATTATTCCAGTCTTAGACCGGAACAAATAAAAGCACTCAATATATATAAACTTAAGAATTCTAATATAAAATAATAAATAACAACTAAAATCTATAATAAAATCCAGCGTCGATTATACATGGTCTGACTCAGTGGTGGGATTCAGCCAGTTCGCACCACTCCAGGAGAACTGGTTGTTAACTGTCTGAGCAGTTTGGCAAACTAGTTGTTGGAAGAAATCATTAGGGCAGAGAACCAGTTGTTAAATTAATTGAATCCCACCACTGGTCTGACTATATGATAGTTGCAATCCCTAAACTTTGTGGCCTGTTGTGGGTTCAACGCTAAAAGGGAAATGACTAAGCAATCGCTATGGTGGAGAGGACACGTATTTGCAACTAATCTCCAGTGCTGCTGCACATAATCTGGCCACCTGTGCTGTAGTTATGGACTGTTAATCCTTACGCAGCCACTGAAGATAGGTAGTGTCAGAACAGCCTGGATACCTAGCAGTTACTGTCAGAATATGTTTTTTCCTAATCTTCGTATAAAAGGAACATCTAAGGAGCATGTGACCCACAGTCTCCACCCTGAACTGCAGGGACAGAGTCTTTCCGTGAATGGTATCCTTTTATATTTGCCATACAGAACAGCTGATGGAAGCACATGGCACTGTGCAAATGCAAATGCTTTCTGGTGGTTTGCTGATTCCAACTGACTAAAATAGCTGGCAGGAGCAACAACACATCTAATGGCATTTGGAACCAGAAACAGTGGAGCTTTCCCTAAGTCCACTTGCCTTTCAATGTTCTCCACCCTTTGCCGCAAGGTTTGTCTTGCTAGATCATAGTCCATCTTGAGTATTAAAGCTGGGGAGAAAACAATTTGGCAAGGTTGGACTCGATAGCCTTGATCCATGATGAAGAAAATTTATCTTGAAGGATTAACAGGACAAGACCTTGCGGAAAGAAATTAAGCCTTAGCCAGAGATTTAAGGATGCTATACAGATTCTTGCTCCGACTTTTATCAATCCTGTCTCCAGATGCAGAAGTGCATTTAAGACACAATGTGGCATCTGAAGAATTTATCTAATGAATTTGGATTGAACTATTTCTAATGATCTAAAACATGAAGCTGATGGTCCAAGCACAGTCCCATAAAGGAGTTGTGCTAGCGACTTGGACACAAAATATTTAATAGCAGCAGGGACATAATATCCTCCCTTTGTGTGGAAAAAATTAAGAATAATGCTCACTGATCTTTGGCCTAAAGCAGCTGCATATTCTCCATGTGCTTTTCTTGAACCACTGGCCTGAATGACCACCCTCAGGTATTTGAAGATGGTTACTTGTTCTATTTTATGGCCATTTAGGTACCATGAATAAAGTTTTGGCCTTTTTGCAAAGCCCATGATCTTTGTTTTCTCATAATTTATGTCCAGTTTATTTTAATTACAGTACTGGAGAAGGGCTCACAAGGCTCTTTTAAGGCCTACTGGTGTCCTGGAGAGGATCATAGTGTCATCTGCATAGAGCAGGAGGGCAATGCTTCTGTCACCTATTGGGGGGGAGGGTGATTTGGTTTGTTTAGCCATTTTACTATATCATTTATGTAAAAGTTGAAAAGCATGAGGGCCAAAATGCACCCCTGTTTAACTCCCTTTTGAGTTGTAACTGACTTTGAGAGGGACCATTGCATATTACACCTCACCTTGAGGGATGTTTTAGTATGTAGGACACATAATAGATGAAGACGGTTAATTAAGATAACTTCCAGCTTCTCCCATAGCTTAGTAACTGTATCAAGGCTGCCTTGAGATCTATAATGTATAATGTATAATGTATAATGTATAGTGTATAATGTATAGTGTATAATGATACAGGTCTATTTGAGATGCATTTTTCAATCAGGTGGTAAAGAACTAAGCACTGATCCCCTCTCTAAACCCCATCAATTATGTCCTCATCTGTGACTTAGTGAAAATGTGTATGAAATTATTGTCAAAGAATCTTGGTTTGTATATAGGAAATGAAAGGAGACACATATATGTCACAGACACACTGAAAAGAAAGCAAAATATTCTATTTTCTTACATTCAAAAGTTCATCTAAAACATTGCATTTTTGTATGCATGTAAACACACACACACACACATGCTGTACATTCACCATAACACATATATAACCAAGCATCATACTGTTACATTACTTTTAAATTATTTTAGTAATACCAATATATTCATTCTCCTATAGGAGAACCTACTAATAATCAATACTCTAATTAATACCGTAATGTATCATTTACTATTGTACATTAGCTAACACTAAAATGTACTCTATATCTCTAGAAGTATCTGCATGATCTAATTAAAAGGAGTATCACAAGTCTGCAGTTCGCAGTAAACAAAAATAAGTATAACTATAAAAAGAGTTCTGAGTTAAAGAAAATATGCAAAATTATTAAGCATGTTAAAGCAGATATTAAACCTACCCACAACATAGATGTGGTCATGAAAAGTTGTAGCATTGATACACTTTGCTTCAACAGGCATAGATGTTTTTAAGCACCAGTTGTTTGTTGCTGGATCATAACACTGTGTATTGTCAGTAGCCAATTTTCCATTGGGTCCTCCTCCAATCACATAGAGTTTCTTTTTGTAACTGGCTACTCCAAATGAGCTCACACTGATCATGAGAGGAGTTGCCTTTATTAAAATCAAACAAAATAATTTAGGAATGTGTTAAAAATTAATTTTCATTTTATGTGTCTTATATTAGGGAAATGGAATATGCAAAGTTAAAACATGCTAGTTGATTAGGAAAAAGAATATTACAATAATAGAGAAAGAGAATGAAAAGTTGGTTCAAAATCTTTGTGGGTCAGAAAAAATTAATGCAAAACTTGCTGTAGTGTTCATGGGATAAGTACTCAAAACTTGGCGACATAACTGTGTTTGAAAGAAAGACGGAAGAGGCATAGATACGAATCTGTGGAATAGAGATTCAAGTCTGTGCTTGCCAATGGAATGACAGAGTGATTTTGGGCTAATCATCATTTCTGAACTCATTTTTTTCCACAGGAGTAAAATAAAGTTTTGTTTTTTTTTTTAAATTTGATTTATATGCCGCCCTTCTCCGGAGACTCAGGGCGGCTTACAATGCGTTAAGCAATAGCCTTCATACTTTTGTATATTTATATTTATATTTATATTTATATTATTTATACTTATATTTATATTTATATTTATATTTATATTTATATTTATACAAAGTCAGCTTATTGCCCCCAACAAACTGTAATTACCAACAGTGTACTAATATTATTATAATAGTTAAAATAACAAGAATTGTTATTTTTCAGCAGAGTTAGACTAATTCCAGAGGAGTGAATTATATTGCAAAGCATAATAAGTAATAAATGTGCACAGGAGGAATCTAACATAGAATTCTAGAAAATGTTTCTTGCATTTATTTTATTTATTTATGTTGTCGCATTTCTATACCACTCCACTCCCAAGGGACTCTGGGCGGTATTTCCATATACTGGAAATACCATTTTGAAAAGAAAGAACAGAAAGTTTTTGCTCATAAATGGAAAATAAGTTTCTTAGGAAACATGTAGCTAAATGTATACGTGTTTGTTTTAATTTAGATCCATCAAAATTGGCACATGAAGTAAAATGCATGCACATCTATTTTTGCATTCTCGGTTTTGTGAACTCATACTAATGTAAAAGTGGGAAACAGGAATTGAGAGTAATGGTACAACATTACAACACTATCTATGAGCAGTGCTTTGCTCAGACTTGTGCATCCCCTATGCATCTAAAAACAGCCTGGGATTTCTGATCTGCTTTGAAGATCTTCACCTGCAAGAGCTGCTACATGGGGCGTGAAAAACAGATGTGTTCTGTATGTCTCTCTGCACAGCTGATAATGGAGGACAAAATAAATGTTTTAATACTCAGTGCATCTGCTGGCTAGTTCTACACTATGTTACAGATGCAGACTTAAAAAAATCATTTCTTGTGTTGTGTGTGAAAACACTCTGTCTGTTTACTTACATTAAATAGCAACAACATTGTGTTATTTTGGTCCTGTTTTCTGTTTCACTAATACTGAAAGTACATCTGTACTTTACCTCAGACCAACAGTTGTGAAAGGAATCATAAATCTCCACACTGTTAAGTCTTTGTACGCCATCAAAACCACCAAGCACATATACTTTGCCACCCAAAACAGCCATTTTGTGCCTCCATCTTCCAACATTCAAATATTCAATTTGGATCCATTTGTTGATGGATGAATTATACTTCCAGACTTCGTGCTGTGTTTCTTTTCCTCCTGCAGCAAATAGAAATCAAATTCCACTTTTTTCCAAGATTCAGGACATATTCTCAAGAACAGTTTTTGTTCACATGCTCTCATTAGGCTCTTGACCATTATGCTGTTGTCTGTTTTTCTTGTCTACTAAGATTTTAGTACTCATTGCTTACAGAGATAAACAGAACTAATCTCAAAAAGGTCTGACACTTTTTTTATTCATAGAATTTAAGTAAATCTTTGTGTTTTAATTGGAATTAAACAATAACATATTTGAAAAACAGAAGCTTTTTTATGTATTTAGTTTGTTAGATTTATACCTTGCCATTTCTTCAAGAGCCCAAGTGTATATACAATACTCAATCATTCAATATTTTTCTGCCAAAAAGTATTTTTCCCTTGATTAAGAGTGTGATTAAAAGATGTTCAGTAAAAAGTTTGTGGGAGAGAGTGGATTTAAACCTCAGTGCCAGTTTGTCATATTCTTTATGTGCCTGCACTTGGAAATAGACAAACTTTTCAATCCAGGACACTGTTCTGTCCTGTATAAATATTTTTCTAACATCTGAAAGGTGCAGATGTGACATACTGTAGAAGTGACCTCACCAGGGAGGACACAATATTGGTTCCTTCCTTTTGATCTGGGAGAGGATCTGGGAGCTTTAAGATGCTAAATAGATGCATCTATTTTGTACATAACTTCACAAAAAATGGGGCTATGAAATCATAAGTGGCTGACGACTCACAGATTCTCCATCTATCGTCATCATCTCAACAATCTACACTGCATAAGAAGCAAAAGATTTGTCTCATCAGTTATATTTGCACTTATAATTTTATCTATTAATGCTATGTAATGTTTTGGATTTCATTTCCAAAACATACTTAGGACTAATGGAAACCCAAATGTAGCTACTGTGTACTTCAAAATAAAAGTGGCCAGATGAAATAATTGCACGTCAGTGGTGGGTTGCCCCTGGTTTGCACTGGTTTTATAGAACTGATAGTAAAACCGGCGGGAGGCTCCGGTTATACATTGCACAAAGTGCCAGGACAGAGGCACCAAATGATGAGAATGGTGACAGCCCAATGCCCATTACAGGGCACCAGGTTGTGGGAAGAAGCCCATCCAGTTACAACTTCATGCAACCGTGAATATAGGAGAATGAAGCACCAGAAAACTTCAGTTGCCATGTGGCATGACTTGACACACCGAAAGCAAAAATATTTACATAAAGGCACCTTACAGGTCAGCAGCACTCCTGTTAAACACCATGTTTCTTCTGGAAGTAAAACCTTTTTAAAAAAAATTTTTTTTTTTAAATTTGATTTATATGCCGCCCTTCTCCGGAGACTCAGGGCAGCTTACAGTTCGTTAAGCAATAGCCTTCATACTTTTGTATATTTTATATTTATACAAAGTCAGCTTATTGCCCCCAACAAACTGGGTCCTCAATTTACCCACCTTATAAAGGATGGAAGGCTGAGTCGACCTTGAGCCTGCCTGGGATTGAACTCGCAAGTAATTGCAGCAGCTGGATCTTAAATGCTGCCTTTGTAGGAGGCATTACTCCCCTACGCTACTCAGGCTCCTTTGGAATCATGGATGGCTTCCCCAGAGATGCTACCCTGGGAAAGTGGATCAGAGAGTTCACCTTGCATCTGTTTGCCTGCTTACTTGCTAGTTCACTATTTAGCTCTATGACTCTTTTCAGAAAAAAAGTCAGAGGAGGAGGAGAGAGAACAAATTATTTCATTCCTTACCTGAAATGTAGACTTCATTTCCTAGTGTAATACAAGCAAATTCCACCCACTTTTTATTCTCACTTTCTAATTCGTGTTCTGTGTTTGGCAGTTTTGCCACTTCCAAACGACTGCGTCTCAAAGGATCAAGGCAAGTTACTTCTGATACAAATTTTTCATCCTTTGTGCAACCACCTATGATCATAAAAACCTCAGACTGGAATTCATGCATTCTGGGCTTTGTTCTTCCTGAAATCATCTAAACAAAAACAAAATTAACTATTATTGTTGTTTTGTTGTTTATTGTTGTTAAAATCTAGCAACCAACAACCACTTTCTCCACCTACAAATGTGTATTTAGGTCATGGATGCACATATTTGTAGCAGTGGTGGATTGCCCCCAGTTTGCATCGGTTCTATAGAACCGGTAGTAAAACAGGCAGGAGGCTCCACCCACCAAGCTCGACTTCATCAAAATGCTTCTGCGCATGTGCAGAAGAGCGCGTGGGCAAGCGAAGCAAGCAGCCCCATTGTGAACTGGTAGTAAAGGTAAGTAGAACCCACCCCTGGTTTGTAGGGATTAGAAGTGACATTTGGTTCTAAGGTCAAATGTGGCAGAATTGAGTGGGGTTAATTTACTTACAATTTCCCCTTTATGATTATAATAAGTATAATTTGGTAGCAATTTTTGAGGATGCTCAGAGCTCTCAGACCAGCACCATTAGTCTAGGCTTTAAACACATACATCAAAGAAGTGATAAGGAATTGATTTATAAATATAATGAATAACAGATTTTTCAGTTGAATTGTAAATAACAACAAAAAATCCTATGACAATTTAATAACAGATTACTGTCAGCAGTTGCACAATTTTAGGGGGAAATATAAAATTGTGTGGCTACAAAAGGTTACACAAAAATATTTTTCTGTTCCAGGAGCTATGTAAGCTTCTGAATATATCTCTGATTTAGCATAAAAAAGATTGTTGAAGGCCATGAAGCCATTATCCATGGAATTGATCAAAGTTGCATTTAGCATAAGGTGACCAGCGGGCAGTCCCGCTTTTGAACAATTTGTCCCGTGTCCAGCGGCATTTTTAAGAAGTCCCAATTTTTGGGAGAATGGGAAGGACCCTTCTAGTCGCCAGCCCATCTCTAAGGGACCGGTGAGCTTCCTACCAGGGAAAGCAGCACAGACTCCTTCCAGTGACAGCCTTCCCTCTTCGGCCCGCAGCGCTTGCCAGAGGAGAGGCGCCTGGGGCGTCTAGGAGACACCGCACGGGGCGCGCCTCTGAGAGCAGGCGGAGGGCCGCGCCCGATCGAGTCAAGGTAGCAGGCATGGCTTCTGCTTCCCTGATCCGGCGCCTGGCAGAGAAGCAACGGGGCATGCGCGGCTCACCCTCGGCGCCTCCAGCCAGCTCAGCCTCCTTCAGCGGTGAGGGAGCAGTGGTGACGAGGAGCAAGAAGAGCAGCGGGCAACAGCTGAGCGAAGCGCCAGCCATCTCTGCCAAGGCTCCGGATCCGGACTCGGACAGGGAAGGCACTCAGGCGCCCGGAAGGAGCAGTAGCCAGAACGCAAGGCTGGAGAACATGGCTTCCTCAGCCCACGGCCAGCTGGCGGGGGGGAGACCACCTCAGCGCCCAGCAAATTTATTGCCAGACTTTGCCTTTGGCTTCGCGTGGATCGCCGCCCTGCGTGATTCTGGCCGGCGCTGGAGTGGGAGAGGAGGGGGCCGCATCTCCAGGCCACCCCCCCGGAACTGCCCAGGAATGCGGCCGCTGGAAGATTCCGCGAACTCGTCTCCCCCTCCTGGCCACCCCTCTCCCCATCCTAGTGGGCGCTCTCTTGCGCCAGTCATGGCTGCCTTTGGGGTGAGTTGCCCGCTGCCCCAAACCTACCTCACAGGGTTGTTGTGGGGAAAATAGAAGGAGGAACATACCGAATATGTTCACTGCCTTGAGTTATTTGTGAAAATTTTAATCAAGAGCACCCCCCCCCCATCAATGGTGACAAAAATGGGGCACAAAACGTAAAATGTGAGGACCGTCGTAAGTGCGAGAACCGGTCAGAAGGGCAAGGACCGATCAAAAACAATGTTTTCAGCCCTCTGAGCAGTCCCTATGTGCATATGGACTACTCAGAGGGCTGAAAAAGTTATTTTTGACTGGTCCTCATACTTTTGACCAGTCCTCGCACTTACGACGGTCCTCACATTTTACGTTTTTTGTCCTATCTTATCACCATGGTGTAGAGAAGAAATGTGAGACACGGTTGTTAAGAATGCTGCAACGGGCATAAATGATGATTGGACTTAAGTGGAGGACCAGTCAGAAGTGCGAGGACCAGTCGGAAATGACTTTTTTCAGCTCTCTGAGTAGTCCCTATACACATAGCCATGGCCACCCAGTCACATGACCTCCAAGCCACACCCACAAATAAGCCACGCCCACAGAACCGGTAGTAAAAAAAATTAGAACAACACCCTCCCCCCCCCCCCGGTCAATGGTGTCCCTCTTTACCAATGTTAAAATCTGGTCACCTTAATTTAGCAGTCAACTTTCTTACAACAGATAAGATCTAGATAGTCTTTGTATCTTTGTTCCTTTAATATTATTACATTTTACTCACCTCATTTCCTGATAGATGGTACATTCTGGCTTCCTGAAGCAGAGGAAAGACATCAGGACATTGTCTGATGAGTGGATCTGCTTCAACAGTGTCTACAAAATACCAAGGATCCAGAAGAGGTAAACGCACATTCTCAAGGATATAAGGAAGGAGTGGAAGTCTGTCCACTGTTTTGTGACGCACCCACTTCATAACTATCTGAAAAACTTGAGCTTCTTCAGTGACACAGAGGTCATCACTTTTTAGCATGCCATTTAGAATGTCTGCAGGCAACTCACAGATCTCATCATAATTCACCACTTGTGTAAAATTCTGGACAATATAATTCTCGACTTGCTGCTTCAATGTATCAAGGGAATGAGCATCGGCCAGCCTGAGAATCCCAACACAGTTTTCTGGGTGTAAAGCTTCTTTAAGAAAACTGGAACAAGCTTCTACCATGCGCAAAAACTGAAAGCACAGGAGAAAAATATCATATAGATCTATTTTCTTATCTTTTTTCACTGCTCTTGAAAAACTCTAAGTATATGAGGAACAACATTGGTTGATGTGCAAAATGCCCAAATTCTTATCTTACCATTTCTGCTCATTGTTTCTTGTTAGCTACAGTAATTCAAGTTTGTGCATGTTTCAGTTATGTGATAGCAATCCATGACTGAAATGTTTTCTTCTTACTGTTGACCTTGACAATATTTTGATACAGTTCAAGGGGAACGGGATAATTAGCAGCCAGGCAAGTCTTCGTAACCATCTGGAAGCACTGAAGCAGAGTCCTATATCTAAGTATGTAATAAGAATGCCTATGGATCAGGCCAAAAGCTTATTCTTTGTAAAGCAATAGCCAACCAGATACATCCTAGAACTTAATAAGTTCTAGTGAACAAGCACTAGAGGACAAGAGTCTTCTTCCACAGTTATTCTCAAATGCAACTGATATGATGCCTTTGATTCTGGGCATACTATATATTACCTCAAAACGGTTAATGCTTGCATTTCACTCTGCTAAATAGCACGCTATATTTGCTACTTTTTGACAAACATTTGATCTTTTATCTTAATATTATAATGAATGCATATGCAAATTAATCTAGTAAAATACCACAACAGACAAGGTTTTCCAAGAAATGACTATGCTAAAGGTAAATTACGATCTACTAATTGTCCTCTGAATTAGAACAAGTGGATCAGCAAGTGCTTTGACTCCCAGTTTTTTAATGAGGGCAACAATTATGTTGCTATAAAAGATACTCTCTCTATTGTACTCCTGAAATTAAGAAAGTGGGAGTAATTTATTTTAATTGTTTTCCAAATAAAAATTCTAATAACCTCAGTAACATTACTGAAATGCACATCTATGGGGTTAGAATAAATAATTAATAATCCTACTTACCCAATATTATTAGTGCAATAAGATTGATAATAACATTGTTTGGGATATATGCTTTTATTAATTATCATTAAAATCAAAATATAAAAATACAAAAGTAATAATAGTACAGAGGTTAATTTGTTTACATTACACTGAGTTCATAATTTTATACAATCATTTAATACATTGTTGAAGCTATCAAATTATACAAAAAGAAAAAAATTTACCAAATGAAGTTGAATATAGATGTCCCAGGATAATGTTGCAGAGTCACCAGGACCAGCATTTTGCCATCTGATCTTTCAGACTCGTGCTGGGGCCCATCTCTCTAGCTCTAGAGAGAAGTTCCCTAAAGATGGGCTCCAGCATGAATCCAAAAACTTGGATGACAAAACATCTGGTCCCAGTGACTGACCAAGATTAGATCCTGAAAAAATGTTACCATATCTGGACCATGCTGGCAAATAGCAATAGCCATACTGGTAATACTTAGACTTATATACCGCTTCACAGTGGTTTTTACAGCCCTCTCTAAGCCCATGATGGTGAACCTATGGCACACGTGCCAGAAGTGGCATGCTGAGCCATCTCTCCGGGAATGCCAGCTGTCACCCATTGCTGTTCCAGATTCCAGCATGCACATGTGCGCCAGCCAGCTGGTCTTCACGCACACGGGAGTGCCAGAAACCGTAACAGCAGCTCCCCAACAAGCATGCGCATGCCGGGGAGCTGCTCTTCCGGTTTCAATGCGTGTGCTCCTGTTTTGGCACTTGGGGAGCTGCTCCCCTGTGCACATGCATGTGCTCCCGTTTTGGCACTTGGTGCCAAAAAGATTTACCAACACTGCTCTAAGTGGTTTACAGAGTCAGCATATTACCCTAACAATCTGAGACCTCATTTTACCCACCTCGGAAGAAGCCTGGTGAGATTCGATCCACCAAATTGCACACAGCTCTCATACACAGTACTGCATTCTAACCACTGCCAAATATCCATCCAGTTACTCTAAAAACTATCAGCATTGGGATCAGCCTGGCTATAGGGCTGAATTATACAACCATGTCAGGTATAAATGTTGGAAGATAGTACTGGCGATTTGCCTGGCCATTTCTTAATACCTTGTGCCAAATATCCCCACTGAGGTACCAAGTTGTATGTATCACACACTACTTCGTTATCCTCAGATATCAGGAATGATTCTATTTTCTTCCTAATATTATACTAAGATTCAACCATCAGTGTAGTAAACATGATGAGTCTAGTGGTGGTTCAAGTGATTTTAAAGTGTTTATGATGCCTCTCCACATTACATGCAAGCAAAACTGATGAGAGGACAGTTACCTTCAGTGGCCCATTAAGGGGACAGCTGTTCTATCTTCCCACTTCCCTCTCTTTCTCAGGTTGTGCTTCGTGAAGCAACTGTTTAATTCTGCTTAATAATAAAAGTGTCATTTTGTCTTGTGCTTTAGGAATCAAAACATGTTAAGCAAGTCCTCGTAATACCATATCAGTTTCTCCCTAACAGCTGATGAAACCTCCAAATAGTTTTTGGTTTGCTGTACAAAAACTGATTACATGTTTAAAACCAGCATGGTTTTAAAAAGGAATTAAATGTAAAAGAGAGAAGTGAAAAACCAGAAACAGTGTAATAAGGGTATGTAGATTTTTAAAATTATTCACAGGAGAATCTTATGTTCTGAACCATGTCCTGTTGACACATTTACGTTGCTTACAAAAACTGAAAATTAACAGACCCGGTCTATAAACCACTTGTTTCCTGTTTTTTTAGATACGTAGATGTATGGAAATATTTAACTTGGTATATTCAATGAAGCTTATTTAATCAGTATCAATGTGATGTTGCATAATCAATCATATTAGATATATTTCTCAAACAAATAGTAATGATTTTAGCTAGACTATTACTTAATGAGACAAGAATTACAGATAGTTCTGTTCAATTCTGCAAGAGAAACTACTGATGCAGGTTCTTCCATTTTGAGTTAGGAAATAAAAAAAATCTGAAATAGACTTACTAAAGGAGACTTGGCATCTGAAAACACGTAAAAGTGTAAATGCCTTTCCCGAAGTGGCTCTCCAAAACAGAAATATCTGTAGCCTCAGCCCATGTTTTTTTTAAAAATTTATTTATTTATTTATTATTGTGATTTATATGCCGCCATTCTCCCTGAGGACTCAGGGCAGCTTACATACAACAATCATCGATACAAATCACAGTAAAACAATTGAAATACAATTAAAACCCCCATTAAAGCCAATCTAATAATTGTAAGATTGTAAAACCCCACTATCAGATTATTGTTGGAACAGCCACGTCTTTAGTCCACGGCGAAAGGGGAGGAGGTCAGGGGCCGTCCTGAGCTCGGTGAGCAAACTATTCCAGAGGGTTGGGGCTCCGACAGAGAAAGCCCTCTCCCTGGGGGCCGCCAGCTGACATTGTTTGGCCGACAGCACCTGGAGAAGGCCCACTCTGTGGGAGCGCACCGGACGACGGGAGGAAGGCAAGAGATGGTCCTGTAAGTACCCCGGGCCTAAGCTTTGCATGTTGCATTATGGCCTCATTTACTATTCCCATAAAAACATTATAATGTATGTGTGCCCTGGCTATTTGAAGGGCCCCCTCACATGTACCGTGATACAAAGAGTCTATCACTGGTCCCATCCTAATTTTGCTGGTTTTGTGTCTTGAAGGCCAAAACGGGGTTTTTTTACTTTTTACTCTTCGGTTTATATCTTCCTTCCCAGAGAGTACGTACATTACTTTTTATACCAATTTCACAATAAGCTTGTGGCATTGTGATCTGACAATGTGACTGACCCAAAATCAGTCATGAGTTTTTCTGACTGAGAATGGACTTTTGGTCAGGGCACCTCCAAAAGTTAATGCTAGGAGTCTAAATGCTTGACACCCACACCCACACACAAGGCATTGATCTATTACCTCCCAAGGTTCTAGCCTGTCTTCTATGCTTTATAACACCTACCACTTATAATCTATTTCCAGAGGAGTGTGTTTTCAGTATGCTGATAACATTCAGCTGTACCATTCAGTACTCTGCTGACTCTATGAAACAATCAGTGACCTTGAACATGCCTAAGCTTAATAGGCTGGATGGGAGAGAAGAATTGACATTCATCCCAGACATGCAGAGGTCCTACTGGGAAAGAAAAAGCTGGATACTGGAATTTAGATATTGTTGGTTCTGGGTGTGATCATGACAACATGACTATGTTACCTGTGGTCTTGCTATCTGCTGTTATCTCATGTAATCATAGTTAATAAATACAGTATGAGGATAATTTGTTTATACCGTATATAAAGTTTCATTTGTTTTGGAACAAAGATCAGTTCTATCCCCCCATTTTTCATATGCACAGTTCATAGCAAGATTCCACCCTAATATTTTCTAGCAATCCTAGAAATTTGTAGCATTACATGAAGCAGTCCCTTTATTTTCTTCCATAGTGAAAATAAACTAGAAAATGTACAATGTAAAAGTGTTAAATCTGAGATGGGATATACTATACTCTTATTTCTGGGTTGTTGTTTTTTTTTTCTCTTTGGTGATTTGGAAAAAGGGTTGAGGGTTATTTTCAAAAGTTCTACAAACCCATCCACCCCATTCACTGACTCACAGGGTCATTATCCACAACTTTTTTATCCATAATTATACACTGGAACATAATATGCAGATAAAGAGATCCATCCCCATCCTCCAGAGGGACGAGTTTCATAATTACAAATATTTTTTGATCTATTACTATCGCTAGATTTTCAGACATGGTGAGAATGTTCTCCCAATTATGGTTAATGAGTCTATTGTGACCCTTCCTCAGTAATCCAGATTTAGCAACATTTAATTATACTTTGGTTGCAACTTGTAACATCATTTCAATGTGCTTGAAAAGCTTCCAGAAAGTGTAATGCAGTTGCACAATGCACAATTCAACAGTTAAGCTGATGACCTATGCAAGGTAATAGAAATCACACAATCGGTACTGATCTTTAAAGCCTCAAAGGACTTAGGACCGAAATGTCTCTCACTATGAACGTGCCCAGTTACTCAAATCAACAGGAGGACCCTTTTTGAAGATTTCTCCATGGTCCAAGGCTACAAATTGAACTTTGCAGGGAGATTCAACAGCTTGAGTTTTTCCACAAGGCTGTTTCTTTCTCCACTCCCAGGAGATATCCTTGGTGTTTACTCTCTGAGGTGGTGAGAGATGTTAAGGGGTTGGGCTAGGAGTTAAAAATTTCAGGTTTAAGTCCAGCATCAGATGTAAAAGTTCACTGGATGATTTGGAATAAATTATTTTGCCTTAGCTTAATTTATGGCACAATGTAATTGTTATGGGGAAAACTATGTCTTCTACTACACTTAGATATAAGCACATGCCAAATAATAGATTAACAGAGTTGGAAGGGACCTATAGGTCATCTAGTCCAACCCCCTGCCCAAGCAGGAGACCCTACAACATTTCTGACAGATGGCAGTCCAGTCTCTTCCTGAAAGCTTCCAATGATGAAGCTCCCACAACTTCTGAAGGCAAGCTGTTCCATTGGTTGCTTGCTCTGTCAGAAAATTTCTCCTTATTTCCAGATTGAATCTCTCCTTGTTCAGTTTCCATCCATTATTCCTTGTCTGGCCTTCAGGTGCTTTGGAAAATAGCTTGACCCCTCCTCTCTGAGGCAGCCCTCAAATATTGGAACATTGCTATCATGTCTCCCCTGCTCCTTCTCTTTACTAGACTAGCCATTCCCAGTTCCTGTAACTGGTCTTCATAAGTTTTAGTCTCCAGTCCCCTAATCATCTTGGTTGCTCTTCTCTGCACTCTTATATTCAAAATAAAAATAATATTCCCAGTATTTGAGTTGGTAAAAAATGTCTCTTTTACCAGGCTTTTGTTAATTTATTTTAATATCATATTTGTTTTACCAATATGTTAATTGTATTAATGCTGTTTTAGTTTAAAATTTATATTTTTGCTGTTGCAAACTGCCTTGATTGCCCAGTGAATGAAAACCAGGATATAACTACCATAAATAAATAATTAATACCATAAATACCATCTGACAGAGAAGTGACTTTTCCTGGGCATAATTTGACTGTTATCTAGGATGCTTTTTAGTCTATTGATCAGAGTTTACAATGTGTTCTTGTATGACCTTGAGTGATGGAATGTAGACCAAATTCCCAAGAGGAGGAAGTGCAATCCAGAGGAATAACAGATAGCGAAGTTTAAATAGTTTGGTTGGATGGAAGAGGTCAAGTCAGCTTCTCTCTAGAAATTCTCAGTGTATATCTTTATTGATGCAAGTAGTTTACTTTAGGTGAACTACTTCTGTCTATAGGTGAGGAAATAGCTTATAAATAACTCTGTGTGGTTTCTTGGTTTTGGAGTCTGACAGCTTGCCATTTATAGGCTTGATGCATGCTCCTCCTGGTTCATATCTACAGCCATGATAAGTTTGATAAGCATAGTCACAGTTTCATTAAACAACTGCTTCACACATTGTTAATCCCTGTTTTATTCAATAAACAACTACGGTACCTATATAGCAATATTTTAAAGAACATATAGTAATTGGCTATGCTTATAAAGACTATGGACTAAATGCAGCAGTTAAATAAAATTAACTCATGGATTAATCTTAATATGTGCTTTGTCCCTATATATATTTTCCATTAACTGCACGCATTCACTAACCTGAAAAAGGCTGGCAGCTTCAAGGACTTTCTGCACATTTTCCTTGGTAATCAGCACTTTACTGGTATACGTATAGTCCAAAAGAATCTGCATTATTTCTGCATCAACTCCCTTAATAACTATTTTTTCTTCATACTTTTCTTTTAAGTCATTGCAAAACATTGCCCTAAAGGAGAAAAATAGGTAGTTCAGTAAATCTGGAAAATCCAGTCAGTGTGCAAAAAGTTCTGGAAATAAGTGTGCAATGCCACTTAAATTATTTCACTTATTTTACTGGAGCAGGGTATCAATATCACAGTGGAACATGTGGAATTTTAATTTCAGTGTGTCCAAACAAATATTCCAATAATTCACCAAAGCAATGGTTCACTAAGATCTTAGAGCAAAGAGATTGTGCTTTTATTTTGATTGAACAAATATTAATAGTTATACCAATCTAGGTGATTTTATTTTGATTTTCATAATGACTTTCCCAAAGGAGTGGGCATTACAACAGCAGAGTAAGGAGATTTTTCATTTTGGTTTGACAAAATAATTATATTATAAACAATATATTAATAACAGAATAAGAGTGGTGGAAGGTATCTTGAAGATCTTCTAGTCCAAATCTCTGCTCCATCAGAAAACCCAATACAATTTCAGACAAATGGTTGTCCAATCTCTTCTTAAAAGGATAGGAACAAATGTATGAAACGGGTTTATTTTTTAGTACTGTACCTCTGTCAATAATATAGAAACTATGTTATTTTAGACTGGTGGCCAATGCCCATTATTAGTCAAAAGAAAATTTGTGCTTTGTTATATATATATATTGCTGTTCTTTCACATATCACATAGGGTCTGAAATGCCTACTTGAGGCATTAGTTAAATTTTGCCAGAAAAATCAATTCAAATTAATAATGATAAAATTAATGCTTTGGGTTTTGATTTTTAAAAACTACAGAAGGAAAATTCAAGATCATGAGATGATAGTAGAAAATTTTTAATTATCTGGGCATTTTATTTAATCATGCTCTATCCTGGCAACATCATTACTTCAAAATAGCAAAGCAAAATACAGAGGCAGTTTGGTCTGGTGGAAAAGGAACCAGGCTAAAAGCCAGGAGACTCTGAGTTCTAGTCCCATTGTAGGAATGAAAGCTGGCTGGGTGACATTGGGCCAGCCAGTCACTCTCATTCAGCTCACAAGTTTAGGCTCACCTGTTGTAACTAATAGATGATCTGGAAAAAAAGAGAACTGAACCTGCAAGAAACACTAGGAAGAAAAACAACTCTGGAAGCAAAATCTACTCTGTTGGCCTTACTTCAATGTTTTATTCAAAAAATGGGACATTTGTTCCTGCAACAATGCAAAATATTATAGCTCAAATTTTATGTGGAACTTCAGTTTAAGTTACATTTATCAATAATAACATAGCACAACTGCAAGTAAAACTTTTAAGATCTCCTTTAAGTGTTCCAAGTAGAATTCCAGAAATTCTGTTGTTTTCTGGAAACTGGATGATGTTGTTTGAAACAAAGGCTTTGCTAAACCTACAGCATTAAGTTTTGATTACAAACATATTTTTAAAAACAAGGAAGGATTGCTTCATGAAATCCCAAATGATTAGATAGTGGTTTAAACAGGTGACCTACAAGATTAGTCACATTGGCACTGATCTTGATGATTTATTTTCCAGGAGTCCATCAGCATATAATTACATTAAACAAAAAATTATGGAATAATTCAATATATAAATTCATGGCTAAACCAAAGTTCTATGTTCACCTGTAACTTTTGGAATTAATTACAGATATAGATTCAGCTCCTTATATATCTTAATAATTTATATTTAAGTAAATACACAATTGTCTTTTCAAAAGCCAGATTATATGTGTCGCCATCAAATATACTACACATTAGATTTCAAAAAATCCCCACTCTCAAAGATTTTGCCTCTATAATGGATTGATTTTGAAACACTGAAACATATTTTATTGTACTGCAAATTTCATGAGAAATGTTTCCAGGATGTTATGTGGCCTATTTATAAAATCAAGCCCAGGAAGAGATACTGGTATGATAAAATGTTACCTACAGATAAAAATCCTAAAATTGCAGAGGCAACCGTCGGATTTTTAATCAAGACTACAAAAACAAGGTTTTAAATCACACTTCAATGTTGATGTAATATCAAATATTTTATTTGTTAAACAGTTTTATCTAATGCCCAAATTTTAGATTACGTTCATAATGTGCTTTTGGGGCCTCTGTGCCATAAATAAATAATATTAACAATCATGTTTTATGTCAATACACTCAATGCTATACTTAAACACCATGTTTACAATAGGTTTCTTATTATAAATATTATACCAATAATGAATAGAAGCAAGAGCTTTATAGTATCCATGTTTCAAGGATCTAGGCAAGTCAACTAAGAAGGTTAGATTCTTTAACGTGGAATTTGGATAAGATTTTTTCCCCAAAGTATTTCTATGTGGAACTCAAGAAATATTCAAGCAGAAATGACTGAGTATATTGAGTTCCTGTTTTTGTTCACGTCCTAAAGTTTTAAAAGTTATTTTGAGAAATTATAAAACATCTGGGAGGAAGAGATACCTATTTTCTAAGCTGAATTGTGATCTACTTTTTGTGGCAGAGAAATTCAATTTAAAAAAGAAAAGTGAAAATATTACACGCAGTCCTCAATATGTCTCCCCCAGATCTGTGTTTTACAGGTTTTAGATCTTTGTATGGTCTTACTCTGCATTTTATTGGCATTTTATTGAACATGATACAAGACTTTTCAGTTTTTTTCATGTTTGTTTTGTCAAAAATATTACATCTTTTATTCACAAATGAAGTTTTCCCCTAAACAGAATAAGGAATTGGAATACATAGATGATGTCCAAGAGAACTTTAAATGTTGATGATTCTATAACACCAGAGCTATTTTCTCTAGATAAAAAACAAAACAAAGGGGGGAAATTTTCCAAGCGGAATTTCATTGAATGTATACTTAGAAACTCCTACCTTATTAACAGAGAATAATTATTGTTAGCATCTAATACAAGGTCAGTCGATTCATTCCTGTCAGTAATTATAGATTAAGGATTTGCAGCCTGCATATTTATTAGGATAGGCTTTAAAATGATTAAAAATGAGTAACTATACCTAAAACAAAAAAATAGCAGCTCCACAGATAATTTCATCATCAGGCAACGGATAATAATGACACTATATATTGGAAAAGTTTGTAAGTTTTTAATTTCCTTTTCCTTTTTGAGTCTTGCTTTACACTCTGTTTATTTGCTAGATCTAATACTGAGCCGGTTTGATGTTGTGGTTAAAGAGATCAGAGTAGAAATCAGAAGACTATGAGTTCTAATTCCATTTTAGGCACAAAGTCAGCAGGATAACTTGGGTCAATCACTTACTTTCAGCCCTAGGAAGGAGGCAATGGCAAACCACTTCTGAAAAATCTTGCCAAAGATTTAAACTGCAGGGACTAGTCCAGGCAGTCGCCAGGAGTTTGATTCAAAGGCACACACACACACAAATCTGGGTTACAAAAATACAATACAACATTAGCTGTAAATGTGTTCTAGCACCATCCCAAATACAAAATTTGGGGAAACATACAGAATACAGATAGATTTAAATCAAGTATGTGAAAATGTAGTTTTATCATCCTATTTGCTAAATTGATAGAGATCTGTTCAATCCAGTGAAGAGGTCTTATTTTAAATATCTACCTTACCTAAAATAATTGCTTGCTGCTGCAAGGACCACACGGTGGCACGAAAAATGCATGCTGCCAACACACAGGGTAACATCTGTGAGAGAGTTTTCTAGACGGAGATTCTCCAAGCCATTCTGTAGGACCATGGATAAGCCTGTGTCATTAAATTTAACCCTTTCATTCAGAGAAACTTCCAAAAATTCTCCCATATTTCTGGTACATTCATCTTCCAACGGCAATACAGTTTGATCCTCCAAGTCCTTCTTTACCATGTCCCCCATGTTTGATCACTTAGCACCATATCATGCCATTGATACTTCAGTTAGAGATAGTCTCTCAGCCTTAGACAAGTCATGCTGCAGATGTAAGACGGATTTCCTGTGAGGGCCTCCCCACTTATCTACAGCTGTCACACTCACATAACAGGAAGCCTTGCACTTTCTCATCCTGTTAACACAAACAAAGTCAGTTGTTTTCTAAATCTTATATATTTCAAGTAGTTTTCATATACCTAAACACGACTTTCATGTGCCTTTGAATATGAGAAGACAACAATTTATAGCAAATAGTATTAAAATTGTTTTCACCTTTTTTGCAGTTAATTGAAATTTATTGACAAGATATATTGTATTAAACCTTTTAAGCATCAAACTTGACCACACGTATAAGGAAATGTACAGTGAAAATAAACTTTGTATTTACCAGTGTTTTAAATTCAAATAACCGGAAATGAGATATAGTGTTTCTCATTAGCGTGTGAATGTCAACAGTATCATAATCAGGAGATCTATATATTAACGCTTAAGAGATGGGGATAAATTACTTTAAAAAATGATGAAGGGGAAGTCATTCCTTTTTTTTCTTTTTATACTATAATCTTTTTTTCTTTTCTATTTTTTCTTTTCTGCATTTTCTATTTTTCTTTTTATTCTTTTTTTGTATTAGTTTTTATCTTTCAATTTTATCTTTCAAAAAGGGTATCTATATATTAATTACTGCTGGATTTTTCATACATATTTATTTTATATATTGGTAACCATCTAAAGTCATTTTTCATTTAATGTAATCCTAGTATTATAATATATATCAATGCCAGCCATAATGTTAATGTTCATTGAAATAATGTTGGCAATATTAAAGAGAAAATTCAATCTATGTTCATTCTATGCTAATTTGCTTTCCACAACTGAGAAACTATTTGCATGTCTTGCTAATCCCAGTAAAAGAAACACATTCATCGTTGTGTTTTGGGGGGTTTTTTTGGAGGAATATACTCATAATGGCATCCTCAGGCTACCCATTGTCCACCTCAAGGTGAGCTTCACTTTATTTGTCCCTGGCCTTCAAAAGTGTGTTTTTCTCACCTCTATTATTACAAACAGCAGGTGGTCAGTTTGTGACAAATCATTTGGTAAGTCTGAAGAACGACACAGACTTTAGCCACTGGTTTTAGGAACATTGCCTTTTGGCTGTAGAACAATCAGAGCTCTGTCAATGTGCCAGAAAGCCATCCTTCCAACATCTCTTGCCAACCGATGGGTGGCAGAAAAGACAGGGAGAGTAGAAGAAGTGAGACAAATCTCCAACTTCCATGGGATTAGAAAGGGAGTTTTGCCCATAACTTTCCCTTTCCGTATCCTGTCTTCCACTGGTGAGAAGGGGAGAGGAAGGGGAAGAGGAGGATGATTCCTTTGATTTTTCCATGGCATTAAACTGGTACCAAAGAGGGTATTCTCTGCCCTACTTCTCTTTCACCTGATGGAAGCTCTACTGAAGCAGAGTAAGATTGGAAGTTAATTTTAAGTGTCTATAGTGCTGCAAGTCCAGCACTGCATACCTGAACTTTAGCATTTCTGTATGGAAGAGCAATGAGTCATTCTTTTTATGTCTTGGGACCCGAGGCTTCTTTAAGATAATAACTATTTTCTCGCCAAGGCCATTACATCAAATGGAGACTGCCAATCTGAAGCTCAGACTGCATGGAGATTTCCTTGCCTTTGTTTTTTTACCTGCAATCATCCTTGTACTGATGCAGAAACTTTCCACATGATTCAAAGGCTCCAGAAGGCAAAACATACAAACTGCAACTACAACATTTAGGAGGAGGCTCTAGCAGGTAATATCATTTATAATCCATTCATCACAATATGGATTTATTTTTTAAAATAAATAAATAAATGTGTATAAAATAAAATAAATAAATGTGTCTCTCATGTCTGCTTCTGACAATAGTCACCTAGTTGATATTTTTCACATTGCAGCAGATAAATTGGAATAAGATCTAATTTTGCTGGATGCTGAAAAAGACTTGCATTTGATCCAGATTGAATTTATGAAGTGGCTTCTAAGAAGATAGGTATTTCCACCATCTTTTGTTTACTGAATTACAATTTTGTGTCTTTGCCCAATTTTGCTTTGTGCCTTTGAGGCAAAGCTGACTCCTAGTGATTGCCTGGACAACATCTAGTCTGGTGCTTTACACCAAACTAGTTCTCTTCACACATTGTGTAGAGTTATTAGGAACTGATTTATTCCTCCATCTGTTATCTTATATCCATGATACCCAACAAGGATGCCTCTTAACCTGTATAAATCTCCACGTTGATTCTTGAATCATCAACTTCATTTGTTAGAAAATCTCAAACTATTAAGGATGTAGTGGTGCTCAATACTAATTATAAATTGTGTTTATATACTGATATTATGTATATCCTTGATAATTATGCAATACATTAAAAAAGCTTATTGAATTTGTAAAGCAATATGGTTTAACCCTAACTTTCAAAGAATGGTTAAAAAGGGATGGGCGTTAAATTTTTTATGTTGGTGTAAGAAACTTAAAGTTTCTTTAAGTCATGAGATCTGGTCTTCTCCAGCTACAGGCTTGCTTTGGTTTCAAATCACTGTGTATATCAATATAATATTGGGGAGAAATACTAAAGGATATGGAATTTGTCATCTCAAGAGCTTTGTCTCTTGAGCATGTGGTACAACAAAAAGGATAATTTTCTGTAAATAGAAAGAAGCTTATTCTCCTTATTTTAAGGATTCAGAATATAAGTTTATCTATTTTTTTGAAAGTCTCTTTATTCTAACAACAAGACAACGCCATGTGTCTCTCAGGTGTTGATTTAATAATCCGTTAAGAAATGATTTGTTTCCTCATCTGTATTAGATTTTTTTTGTTAGTTTTCTTCTTTCGACCCTCTTTAGCTTGTTTTAATCATTACATTATGTTAGATTTTCTTTCTTCACTATATAGTGTTTTATAGTGCTGCAGTTTTTTTATATTTCAAGAGAAACAAGCTTTTAAGAAATTAAAGCTGTCACTGTCTGCCTATACAGAAATCATCACGCAGTATCGCCTCGACAGCAATGAAGTTATGCATTTCTCAGTTTTGTAAGAGGAAATTTACCTCTGGCATATGACATTGCGTCGCAAACCGTTCGATTTAGAGAACTACATCTCCCAAGACTTTCCGCCGGCCCTGCTGAGATTGGCTAGTAAGTCCGTGACATCATCTGTTTTGACTCTGAGAGGTCACATGTTGGGGTCTTCTTTGTTTAGAGTTGAGCTCGAACTTGAAAAAGGCAAAAAGAGCGAGCGGCGAGCGGGCAAAGGAGAAGGAAGCAAGAGGCTTGCTGCTGGCTACTCTTTAATTCCAGGAAAAAGCGACAGACAGGTAAACGTCTTCACTGTAAACTCAGTCGCTGAGAACTGAGTTGAATTCCCCGAGGCCAAAAATGTCACCGGGGGCCGGGTAATCATTTCTATTTCAGCAGAAACACATTCAAAACAACAATACTGATGCCCTTAATCTTGGAAAGAGCTTGATTTTAGTGCTGACACTCCTTGCCCGATGATAAAATAGATGACCCCCAACCCACCCCATTGCCCCATCCTTTCGCGAAAAAGTGGTAAATGCAATTTAATGGAGTTTTAAACGCATACGGATTCTTTGTAAAATCTGCCATTACGGAGGAGGGGAAATACTTTGATGTTATGTGGCCAGAGAAAATGATACTAGCGTTGATTTCTTTCTTCGGTTGGTAGCGCGAGAAAGGCACATAAGCACAAATCACAACACCGTTAGTGCTGTTGACCGCTTTGTTTGTGCATCGAGAAAGGAAGTGGGATTCATCAGAAGGTGGAAAAACAATATGCGTGGCGGCGGTGGCGGGTGAGGCGCGCAAAGCGGCTTTCCTTCTCGATCACTTTTTTAAAAATGCGTAAATGTGGATTTACACGGTTGGCGACACAGATTTCGGCGACTTTGTAAAGTGCTAGATTGCGTCTTCTTTTAAGGGGTCTTTCCTATTTAGAAACTTAAATAGATCTACCATCTAGAGATTTGTCTTTTCCCTTCGTTTTTCTCGCTTCCAAGTATTTCGGCCAGAGGTTTGGACTTCTATTTCTGTTTGGACCGATTATAAAGTTTTGGCCAGCAGATTTGGGTTATTTCCGAGAACATCGGGAAGTTCGCCCATTGTTTCTCCTTGCCCCCCCCCCCCCCGCAACTACATTACAGTAACTAGAAGTCCCGTTTGGTGACCCTTCTACGTTTAGTGGCAAATGCACGGCCTATAAAGAAGAAGTCTGTGTTGTCGTCCCTTTCCCGGGCTCAACAACACATTCCCGGGAGATCAATATCCCGGTGCTTAGAATTTCTCCCCCACCCCATCTCCTCCCCCATGAGGCGGTTGGCGAAGTGGCTGTTGGCTGGTCCCTCCACTGGACTAGACCATTTTTTCCGGAGGGGAGGACAGAAATAGCTTCAAAAACATTTAAGCCGTCGGCATTTTTTTAAGGGAGTTAGGCATAAGTACTATGAGGGAAAAGAAAAGAAAAAGAAAGAAAAGGAGAGGATAAAAAGTGGACATCCGTCCAAACGAGTCTTTTCCAAGTTGATTCTCCCTCCCCAATATATCGCAGCTTCCTTCTCCATCTTGAAAACTGAAGGAAAGGTCGCTGCTGATTGGAGCGCACCCCAGCTGAAGACGAAGGAAGAAGTGAGCGTGCTTGAAAAAGTACATTCTCTAATTGGACATAAAATGCGGGGAGGCGGGACTTGTGTCCTGCTCTGTTCGGGTGAAGGTGAACTGTAGGATGTGCTTGTGTTCGTGCGAGCGCGCCTGGCGGCTGTTCGGGTTCGACTCGAGGCCAGTTGTGTAACAGCTGCTGGCGTTGATTTGGAGTTACGAGACGGTCCTGTTCCGTTTAAGGTTTCTAAGAACTTTGTCTGTTAGGCCAGCGGGGTGCCGGCGTAACCGCGAAAGGCTTTTATCTCTATAAACCCGAACGCCTCCAGCTTTCTGGCAACCTGAGCCTCTCTCCAGTTGGCCCGCAGGGAAACAACGTGGAATTGCAGTTATCGAGCCGCATATAAGCTCAGAAACACGAACGCAAAAGTGTAACTTAATGGCATCGAAGTCATCCCGAAACTATTCGTGGGTCCACGGACACTGTTTACCTACCGTGTGCAGAGCTACAATTTTGTAAGGCGGAAACCTTACATGAGCCTGACTTGTTCTTTTTAGGAAAAGAGCGTCTGGTGACTTGATGTCCGCTGTATGGTTTTAGAAATCCCTTCAAATAATACATTGAATTGCAGTAGAATTGTTGCAGCTGGGTTGCCTGCAACAATTCTACTGCAATTGAATTAAAGTAATCTTGGAAGCTTCTTGCAAGCCAACAGAATATGAATCTGCTTTCCCAAAATAATATAAAAGTAGCAAAGCTTCATATTATAAAACGAAATTTTTTTTCTTCCATTCAATCATGTCAATTTCTCAGAGGCTGACTGGATGAGTCACTGCAGGTTTTTTTGGCAGGTTTTCAGGAGTTGTTTGCCTCCCTCTTTCCCAAGATTGAGAGAAAGTGACTGTCCAAGGTCACCTAAACTGATAATTAGTACCCAAGGTTAGAGTAGAGTTCACAATCTCACAATTCCTAACCCCATGCTTTGGCCACTACATTAAACTTGCTCTCCAGTTGAAATTAAAGAGCCATAAAATGTACATTTTTATAGTTGGCAGAATTTATCTTTATTTTTTAGATTTTTTTTATCCTGCCTTTATTATTTTTATGAAAACTGAAAGCAGCAAACATCCAGTATTTATTTCCCCTCCCACAACCACCCTGTGAGGTAAATCACTGGCCTAAAATCCAGCTAGTTTTCATGCCTGAGACAGGAATAGATCTCATTGTTTCCTGGTTTTTAATCAGGTGCCTTAACCACTACATCAGACTACCTAGCAATTATTTAATTTGACTCAAAGTGAAATGTACAGCAGTAAATGTTGCACTACTTACTCTCCGTTATTTTGTTTTTTTATTATTTTATATAATACCAGTTTCCATAATTGATCTGTTCAATGTTTGGATGTGAAAACATTGGGAATCGGGAAAACATTGAGGATGGGAAATTCTAGCACTATAGATTAGATTGGGGGCGCTGAAAAAAGCTGTAGTAAGGCAAGAACTTACTAAAGCTTTGATACCAAGAAACTACTAGATGTCCATGAAGTCACAGGAATTGAGCTCTATTGCAAAAATACTTTTCTTTTCTTTTTTTCTTTTTCTTTTTTAGAGCAACAAAGAAAAAAATACAATTGCTTCCTCTTAAGGAGTTATACCTTAAGGAGGTAATTTAAAATTTATGTCCCAGGAAAGAAAAGATCAGAGTTCCAGGGCTAACTTGAATGAATATGAAGAAGTAAACAAATTTAAAGGAAGTAAACATCTTTTGTTCCTGTAATTTTGCCTAACTCATTAATGATTATAAGAGGATCTGCTAATTCTGTGCAATATTTGGTAGGTAAAATCAAGCTACCTAAAGTAGTATTTTCACAAAAACTACAGGGGTGGTAAAGAGGCATGGTATTGATCAGTGAGATTTATCGTTTTAATTCTGTGGTGAATTAATTTAGAATGCTTTAGGCCAGTGATGGCTAACCTTTTCCGGATCGAGGGCCCGAATGCACGCATGCTCGAACCCTAAATGGAATGCCCACGTGGTGCCCCCCCCACATGCGGGCCCCCCCACCATACATGCACGGCAGAGACCCAAAGACCAGCTGTCCGGTCGTAGGCATGCGCATATGTGCAGCAGAGCTGAGCTGGGGCAACCATTCATGTGCCCACAGAGAGGGTACTGTGTGCCATCTCTGGCCATAGGTTCACCATCATGGCTTTAGACTATCCACATTCTTTCTACCATAATCATTAAACTGAAAATAACTTGCTTGTCATGAAGGGTTTTAAATATAAAAATCAGAAAACTGTATTAAGCCAAGCAATCTATTGCCAATCAATACAATGATTTCAGGAATAGTATTATTCTTACTTGAAAGGTACAAGACAGCTGGTTCGGAAAAGGAAGTCATCTTCTACCCAGATATGCTTGCATCACCAGGGGCACACACAGCTAGAGCAACACTGACCTATTTCAGCCATCACTTTAACATAATAAATATGTGCTTTGGGTGTTTTGTTAGCCTAGTTGTTTATTCAATAACTGTAGTTTTAAAAATCATTTGTATATGTTATGCTAAACCCTGTCTATGCACATTTAGAATAGAAAACTTTTGAATAAAGATTACTTGTTTTCTTAACCTTATGAAATTTCTACAACTGTGGGTAATGGTTATCATGTCTTCCAGAAAGAAACACACTTATCTAGTTCAGTCCATTGATTACTGAAATAAAACATCCATATGCACGGTCACTCAAGCACTCGTCACTTCTCGTCTGGACTACTGTAACACTCTCTACATGGGGCTCCCCTTGGGGTGCACCTGGAGGCTCCAACTGGTGCAAAATGTGGCCGCGCGGGGGATTATGGGAGCGACGGGGCGCTCCCATGTGACACTTCTCCTGCGCGAGCTGCATTGGCTTCCAGTGGACTTCCGGGTGCGCTTCAAGGTGTTGGTTACCACCTTTAAAGAGCTCCATGGCTTAGGGCCGGGGTACTTACAGGACTGCCTTCTGCCACCAGTTGCCTCCCATCAGCCAGTTCGCTCCCACGGAGAGGGCCTCCTCAGAGTGCTGTCAGCCAGACAATGTCAGCTGGTGACCCCCAGGGGGAGAGCCTTCTCTGTGGTGGCACCTACCCTCTGGAATGATCTACCCCCAGAGATACGAACAATCCCAGACCTTTGGACTTTTCGTCAGGCCTTAAAAACTTACTTTTTCAGTTAGCTGGGCTGGCCTGATTTTATGTTGATTTTAAAGTTTGATACTGATCTTAATTGAAATGTTTTAAATTATGGGCCAAATTTATTCAATTATTTTTAAAATTATTTTAACTTTTGTGTACAAATGTTTTTACTCTGGTTGTTCACCACCCTGAGTCCGAAAGGAGAAGGGCGGTATATAAATCTAATAAAAGATAAAGATAAAAGATAAAGATATGTCTAATATATTCACATTGTTTCAGAGTCACAGGATTTAGTGGGGTTCAGGTTAATGCAACAAGTGTGTTAAACTAAGAAGGAACTTCCATTTTAATAATTCAGAAATTACAGGAATGATTTTTTGTTAACCTAAGTAGAATTGTTACAATTTGTATGGGTTGATGAGAATAGGACTAAATGAAAAGACTTTTGATCTTTCCCCTTATGCTTATCTACCTTGCCTCAATTGTTGGATGGCTGCCAGTGATCATTAATACATCAACAGTCCAATTATAGGCTTCTAAAATTTTCTGGATTACTATTTCATATTTATTTTCCCTCAGATCATGTTTTTAATGACAAGTAAGCATAGTTAACCTCATGTTTAAATTCACTACAGCCTACTTAAGAAAATCTTCAAATGTTACAACACAAATGTTTCTCATGTATCTTCACTAATTCTATTGATAATATTTTTTCTACAATACCAAATACAGTTAAAATGAATTATTTGTAATTGCTAAAGCCCTGTTAACTTATGCTGACCAGGGTGATCAGTAACTAGGCATTTTTTCCAAGATAATTCTTTAGGTTTTCCTTGTCTTTCTCTCTCCCAGTTTTTCCACCAGAAATCTATAAAGAAAAATTACTAGTGTCATTAAATAGTGAGTCCTGTGTGAGAATGGAGACGTTTGGATACAAAACTGTCCCCATCTAGCTTCTATATATCTATTTTGATGGCTATTAAATATATATGCTAAAATGAAAGTGATGCTTGTGAGGATAAAGTTGCAAGCAATTCTCCCTCCCCAAAATACCTCTTTGTGTAATGGTATTTAATCTCCCTTCAAAGATCTTTCATTCATTCAATATATTCTGTAAAGTTTTCCTGTGCTAAAGAAATATCAGGATTGGTTAGTTTAGCAAAATAGCTCTAAGGCAGAGTTTAGTTTTGAGAAATTGTTTGCTCCTTTTGACTAAGTAAGACTGTAGTCCTATTGCATGGATGACCCAATATTTTATTTAGTGTATTAATGTCCTTTGTAATCTGAAATATTTTTAAAATATCTATTTTTAGCACCAAAAGATATTCATCACATCTCTTCTCCATGATTGCATGAACAGTTGATGTAACCATGGTACTAATACTGGGGCGCAGATTGAACAGAGGGGATAGTCGGGTCCAAGAATCCCCAGTCACCAAGCGTAAAGTTTTTGAAATGGACCCAAAGTCTTTATCAGGCCATGAGTTCTTTGATTTTTCTTCTGGATCATCCCATGCCGAAAGCATACTTCAGATCTTCAATGAATTTCGTGACAGTCGCTTGTTCACAGATGTAATAATCTGTGTTGAAGGCAGAGAATTTCCTTGTCATCGTGCTGTTCTTTCAGCTTGCAGCAGCTACTTCAGAGCTATGTTTTGCAATGATCACAGAGAAAGTCGGGAGATGTTGGTAGAAATTAATGGGATTTTTGCTGAAGCCATGGATTGCTTTTTACAATATGTATATACAGGCAAAGTAAAAATCACCACAGATAATGTGCAGTACCTGTTTGAAACATCAAGTCTCTTTCAAATAAATGTTTTGCGTGATGCATGTGCCAAGTTCCTAGAAGAGCAGCTAGATCCTTGTAACTGTCTAGGAATTCAACGTTTTGCTGATACACACTCTCTGAAAACACTCTTCACAAAATGCAAAACTTTTGCACTGCAAAATTTTGAGGACGTGGCCCAGCATGAAGAATTTCTTGAGCTTGGAAAAGATGAACTGATTGATTACATTTGCAGTGATGAACTGGTAATAAGCAAAGAGGAGATGGTATTTGAAGCAGTTATGCACTGGGTTTACCGGGCTGTGGAATCCAGGCGCTCAGTTCTACAAGAAATTCTCACACACGTGAGACTGCCTTTGTTACATCCTAACTACTTCGTTCAGACAGTGGAAGTAGATCAGTTGATCCAAAACTCACCTGAATGTTACCAGTTGTTGCATGAAGCACGAAGGTATCATGTACTTGGAAATGAAATGATGTCTTCAAGAACTAGACCACGAAGGTAAGATGATCTGCAGAGTAGCTGTCTGTTGCATTCCAGAATAATTTTGTTCAGCTAACAGCATTATAGTTTGATTTGCACATCGGAAAAAAGCAAGTGTGTATGCTGCTCACTCACTATCATTTAATTCCCTATGCTGAAGAGAGTAATTAAGTAGACCTAGAACATACTTTCATGGTTTGTCTGATGTTATGTGTGAATTGAAAAACCTAACTATTGGTTCTCTTTATCAAATCATTATCAAGACACCCCCTTCATTATTAGAGTAACAAGTTAATATATCCTGGTTTACAGATCTTGCAAATGGAGGGCGGGGCAGGGGATGCAACCTGATCATTCAGGCTACAAATGTCATGATTGCTGTTTGCTACTCATGTTGTCCAATACGAGCCACAGTCCAAAAAATTTAGAGAGTGCCAGCTTGGATGGAGCTAACAGGTTTAGTTCACTATTGTCACTGGTGGAAGGAATCAAGCTGGTGTGCTTGGTTGTTCAATTCTATTCTCATTCATATACTGACTTAAATTCATTCTGTCTAACTGTTTACTTATTAACTGAGCCAGTACTATCAGTCAGTTAAGGCGTATATCTGGAAATCATCAGGTTGCTTAACACGGTTTTCAAATGTGTATGTAGATTAGGAAGAGTTTTTCTTGCCTCACTACTTGGTTAATGTGATAATCTTTTCCAAATGTTTATTTCAGTGGGCAAGACTTGATATCTTATTCTTAAATATAATGTTTCAATCAATTTTAAGTACTGTTGCTAAAATTTTAAAATATTTAAAGTATAAATATATCTTGTATTTATAGATCAACTGGCTACTCTGAAGTTATAGTTGTTGTTGGAGGTTGTGAGCGTGTTGGGGGATTTAATTTGCCATATACAGAATGTTATGACCCAATGACAGGAGAGTGGAAATCCCTGGCAAAATTACCAGAATTTACAAAATCTGAGTATGCAGTTTGTGCTTTGAGGAATGACATCCTTGTTTCAGGTAATAATTTTATATTATTTGTGGGGGTGGTATAATAGAAAAATAACTTATTTTAAAGAATATGTCTTTTTTAATTACCATATTTTTCTATAGTCCACTATAAGACTCTGGACTATAAGACACACATTAGCTTTAAAGGAAGAAAAGAAAAAAATCTGTCCTTTGCTGCTGCCCATTCACTGCTGCCGCCGCCCATTTGCCATCAATCAGCAGCAAACGGGCGGTAGCAATAGGCGGCGATCTCGATCCGTCTAGAACAGCAGATGGGCACCACACCAACCCCCTTCCCCCTGCTGCAATATTCGCTCTATAAGATGCACAGGCATTTCAACCCACTTTGGGAGTGGGGGGAGTGTGTCTTATAGTCCAATCTATTTTATTATCTCTTTGTGCATTAGAAAGTAGCTCAATAAAGTGAACATAGAGGTGACTTATGTATCCATTTCTGAATAACTCTGAAAAGTCTTCTTCATTTATACAGAGGGGCAAAAAAGTATTTAGTCAGCCACTAATTGTGCAAGTTCTCCCACTTAAAAAGATGAGAGAGGCCTGTAATTGACATCATAGGTAGATCTCAACTATGAGAGACAAAATGAGAAAACAAATCCAGACAATCACATTGTCCGATTTGGAAAGAATTTATTTGCAAATTATGGTGGAAAATAAGTATTTGGTCACCTATAAACAAGCAAGATTTCTGGCTCTCACAGATCTGTAACTTCTTCTTTAAAGGCTCCTCTGTCCTCCACTCATTACCTGTATTAATGGCACCTGTTTGAACTTGTTATCAGTATAAAAGACACCTGTCCACAACCTCAAACAGTCACACTCCAAACTCCATTATGGTGAAGATCAAAGAGCTGTCGAAGGACACCAGAAACAAAATTGTAGACCTGCACCAGACTGGCAAGACTGAATCTGCAATAGGCAAGCAGCTTGGTGTGAAGAAATCAACTGTGGGAGCAATAATTAGAAAATGGAAGACATACAAGACCACTGATAATCTCCCTCGATCTGGGGCTCCACGCAAGATCTCACCCCGTGGGGTCAAAATGATCACAAGAACAGTGAGCAAAAATCCCAGAACCACATGGGGGGACCTAGTGAATGACCTGCAGAGATCTGGGACCAACGTAACAAAGGCTACCATCAGTAACACACTACGCTGCCAGGGACTCAGATCCTGCAGTGCCAGATGTGTCCCCTTGCTTACGCCAGTACATGTCCAGGCCCATCTAAAGTTTGCTAGAGAGCATTTGGATGATCCAGAAGAGGATTGGGAGAATGTTATATGGTCAGATGAAACCAAAAAAGAACTGTTTGGTAGAAACACAACTCGTTGTGTTTGGAGGAGAGAGAATGCTGAGATGCATCCAAAGAACACCATTCATACTGTGAAGCATGGGAGTGGCAACATCATGTTTTAGGGCTGTTTCTCTGCAAAGGGACCAGGACGACTGATCCGTGTACAGGAAAGAATGAATGGGGCCATGTATCGTGAGATTTTGAGTGCAAATCTCCTTCCATCAGCAAGGGCATTAAAGATGAAACATGGCTGGGTCTTTCAGCATGACAATGATCCCAAACACACCTCCTGGGCAACGAAGGAGTGGCTTCGTAAGAAGCATTTTGAGGTCCTGGAGTGGCCTAGCCAGTCTCCAGATCTTAACCCCATAGAAAATCTTTGGAAGGAGTTGAAAGTCCATGTTGCCCAGTGACAGCCCCAAAACATCACTGCTCTAGAGAAGATCTGCCTGGAGGAATGGGCCAACATACCAGCAACAGTGTGTGCCAAACTTGTGAAGACTTAACAGAAAACATTTGACCTCTGTCATTGCCAACAAAGGATATATAACAAAGTATATACGTATAACAATGTGATTGTCTGGATTTGTTTTCTCATTTTGTGTCTCATAGTTGAGGTCTACCTATGATGACAATTACAGGCCTCTCTCATCTTTTTAAGTGGGAGAACTTGCACAATTGGTGGCTGACTAAATACTTTTTTGCCCCACTGTATATGTTGATTTCAGTTATAGGGAATGTCCAACTTCCAGTGTGGGAACCTGGATATCTGGTCTGGTTTCCACTGAAATATCATTCCAGAAAATATTCTTTGATTAGAAAAGTTTTATATCCATTAGTCTATGGTCAAGAAGTTTTAAAAGTATATGATTCTTCTGCATTTTATTTTTAGTAGTATAAACTAAAGGGTTGCAAAGCATTTCACATTGAAACATTTTGAATTTGAGGTAGTCATTTTGAATACTGTGGCAGCATTTTGTATTCAAAACAGATGTTTTAAGCTTTCTGAACCTGAAATATTTCCCATAAGGTCAAAGCAACATATCTAGCTTGAAATAACCATTTCAGATTCATAACAGAGCATTTCAACCTTCAAACATTTGACATTCAGAAAAAAGTTTTATACACTTCTACCTGTAACATAATAATTCATTATCCACAATGAGGCCCAACAGTGACAATACTTACATAATAATAATCATTTCTATTTTTTCAATAAGGTGGAAGAATCAATAGCCGTGATGTGTGGATTTATAATTCTCAACTTAATATTTGGATCAGAGTCGCTTCTCTAAATAAAGGGAGGTGGCGTCATAAAATGGCTGTCCTCCTTGGTAAGGTAAGGAATCTTTATTAATACTTAATTTCTGCAGTATGGTTGCGATAAAACACTAACCCCAAATCACATTGAATTCTCTGTCTTAAAGGTGAGGTTTGCTGTTGAAACATATAATTTTAACATTCGGATTTGTTTATATACTGTATACATTACATTTGATACACAGTTGCTATAGAAAATTGGTTTCTTAATGTCAGGCTTTTTTTATTTATAACAAACAGCCTAACTTACACTTTATCATGATACACAGTCACACACACATACATAAACGTATACATACTTTTTAATAGAGCCTAGTGGCGCAGTGGACTAAGTGATGTTGAAGTAGCACTTAGTTGCCAGCTGCCTGCAATTACTGCAAGTTCAAATCTCACCAGGCTCAAGGTTGACTCAGCCTTCCATCCTTTCGAGGTAGGTGAAATGAGGACCCGGAAAATATTGCTAAAGATAATGAAATAAAACAACATATTGAATAACGTCAAGATAGTCAGCAAGTAAATGAAGTTATAAATAATAGAATAAATTTGTGCTTCATGTTTTCTGTTTTCTGCTGCTGCATAATATTTGATATAGTCCAAGTTGAAGAGAATTTGAAGTCATGTGAAGTGTTGCGTGTTCTTCCTGGATACTGATGAAGCAGGAGTAAGATAGGCATTATGAATGTACTTATTAATAGAACAATAACACATGCTTTTATGTCCTGGGATCCACATGGGCAAATATTTTTTTTTTGTTGGGATCTTAAGATATTTTCTGATGATAATATAGCAAGGGCAATATATTATACCTAATATGGGTATAATATTATATATATAAACTTTTATATATGTAAAGTTTATATATATAATACGATAATATTATATACATATAAACCTTTTTAATTAGGGGAAAAAACTGACCACTTTCCCCAAACTCTTTGATACCTTGGTCATGCTTTCTAATGCGAAGCTGTTTCTTCTGTTTAAAATTCAATATCATTAAATCTGAAGTATGTGTTTGGCCCAATCATATCCCAAGAATTATGTGAACCCTGCTGTTAAACCATGTGTCACTAACTTTTTTTTCCTATTAGTAGTTTTCCTCTCACATTATTTCAATTTAATAGAAAATCATCCGCTGTTATAAGTGGAATAAATCTGAAGGGAGAAAATGGGAGTGTTACAGTTACAAGTATTTATTTATGTGCCTTGTTGGGTATCACTGGCTTGTCTGAATGATGAATTGAGAACAGATGATGCAAAATGGGGGGTCATAATGCAAGGTTTGCATCTACATAGTGAAAAGTGAATTTTAATTTGATCATGATAAAATGTTATTCCTTATCTGTATTAGGACAAACTGTTTAATAGTGTCTTAGCATTTCAGTCAGCAGATTCTTCAGTTTTACTTTACTGTTCAAACTTTGGATTATTTGCATACGAAGCATGGGCTTTGTATTTAATTTAATTTAAGCATGGGCTTAAATTAAGATTTGTTGCTAGTCTTTTCCTTATTTCAATTTTTAAAAATACATAGTTGTTATTTTGGAGGTTGTATGTATGCATATTTATAAGTAATGTTTTATTTATTACCAGTAGGAACTATAAATCTAATAAATAATAATAAATAAATAATAAACTTATGCAAATTATCCTGTACAATTACATGTAGTATTTGAAGCTCCTATGTGTGAGCTGGGAAGAACTTTTGTAACCAAACTAGGTGGTAGAAGGAGGTATTGTGGCTGATGTCACAAAGATCACCCAGCTGCTGAACCAGTTAAAATAAATGGAGGTGGGGAGGGAGAGAATAAAACCATTAAAAGTAATAATGATAATATGCTCTCAATTGCTAGTTTTTATGCATTTGGATGTATTTCAAATCTTAAACCAAAATCTTTGGGATTTCAGTCAACCATAAGATAGTAGCATGGAAATACAAGTAAGTTCTTAAATGTTAGCAACCACAGTGATCATGTGGATTTTTGCAGCCTAGGTATGATAATCTTACGTAAGTTTTTGTAAAGTCAAAAAATATTAGAGGATAAATACATGCTGATAACATTTTTTTAATATTCTAACAGGTGTATGTAGTTGGAGGATATGATGGGCAAAATCGGCTGAGTAGTGTGGAATGTTATGACTCTTTTTCCAATCGATGGACAGAGGTAGCTTCACTTAAAGAAGCTGTCAGTTCTCCAGCAGTTACCAGCTGTGTGGGCAAACTGTTCGTGATTGGTGGAGGTCCAGATGATAACACATGCTCTGATAAGGTTTGGTATTCAAATTAACTTTTCTCACATTAGTAATATTTTAAAATATATTTTTAAACTACGTGTGTATACCTGTGCAGGTAAATAACCCTGTATAAAGTGCAGAAAAAGGAGAAAGTAATGAAATTAAAACTATGAAATAACAAAATAAAAATAGCTATCATTCACTATTTTTCCATAATTTCTATCCTTACAAAGCATTTTTGCTTCCTCTATGTCTATGCATCACTTCATATATTCCTTTTCTCTTTAAATTTCTCATCTTTTTCAAGAACTCACTACCGCCATCTAACTTTTTGATCTTTCCCTTCTTCCCTTCATTTTTTCTTTTCTTTTCTTTTTCCTGATTCAGTCTTCATTTATTCACTTGGATGACCAGATGATCTGTATCTACTTCTGTCCTAGTGGTTTCTCATTTGTGAATAAACTCCATAGTCAATCATCACCATTCATTCTTGACTCTTTTTTTTTTTATTAAATATTATAATAAGCCATGGTGGCGCAGTGGTTAGAATGCAGAACTGCAGGCTATTTCTGCTGATTGCTGGCTGTCAGCTGTTCGGCAGTTCGAGTCTCACTGGCTCAAGATTCTATTCTTCAGAGGTTGGTAAAATGAGGACCCAGATTGTTAGGGACAATAGGCTGATTCTGTAAACCACTCAGAGTGCTATAAAGCACTGTGAAGTGGTATATAACTATAAGTGGTATATAAGTTTATATAAGCAATAGTCCTATTGCTATTGCTATAATAGGAAAATTAATACAAAGATGAAAGAATAAAAAGAATAGAAGGTGCAGAAAAAATAGCAAAGAAATAAAAGTAAGAATATAGTATATGAAAAGAAATACATACTTCTTTTTTGTGAAATACATATTTTTTTATGAAAAAAAGAAATTCTTCACAAATGTAAACAATTTTAGCAATTTATCACTTCCTCTTAAAAAATAAGAAATGATTCCTTCCTATATTCCAACTATTCTCTCTTAATAAATTATGGTCATTTTAGGCCTGGTGTCAGCAACAGTCCATTAAACAATACCAGAAATAGCAATATATCTACTTTAACCTTGGTCGAATAAACCAACTTAACTTTATTTGTTAAATTTATTAACTGCCCATCTCGCTGGGAGGTTTACAACAGTAAAATGGAGAAAATGATAAAACATGTAAATATAATAGCAAAGCAATGAAACAATAAAAATAAACATTAAAAATCTTTAACAATATAAATTAAAAGATGGGCAGAAGGGAAGCAAGAAATGCAGCCTCCAGTGTGGTAGTCCCCTATTGGGTCTCAGGACTAACCGAGAGAGCCAGGAGAGTGTTCAGGCCCTTGCGGAATGATAGAAGGGTGGGGGGAACCTCACCCAGCGGGGCAGGATATGTGCCAAAGAGTTTTATATTTTATAATTTTGCATTCCTTCCTGTTACTTCTAACAATCTTAATATTTATTCAAATAATGTTTCAAAAGTTTTCATTTTTTTCTTTTACTTTTCTCACAAAATTCTTCAAAACTTTAGCAAGTGTGTTTTTTAAATCTAATAAGGGAAAATTATCCACCTTATCCTTTTGGTTTATTATTTGCATATCCTTTTTAATTATTAAACACAAGCCATTTCCTTTGTATATGGAGTTTTCCATGTCAAGAATGACATTTGTAAATTGACCTTCAACTCATATTCAGTCTTTGTCTTGTAAAACCTGTTCCTCTTCCATAACATTTTTTAGTCACAGTCCCTCCTTAGGGTCAAATGTCTCTGATAACACTATTAATGTTAAGGTCTGAGTCCATTTTTCAAAATAATGTGAGTTAGACTATTTTGCTCCATTCTGTAATTGTAAATCAAGGCTCTTCCTTTTTAATTATAATTTTTAATTACCTTTAGTGTCCAATTTTTAAAATCTTACTTTAAAAAAAGCATTTTCCTACAGGAAGGATTCTTTATAATAAAATCCAAACTCTCAGATTTTTCTGGAGCCTTGGTTTGTTTGTAACTTTCTAAATCAAAATTTTAATCATGATGTTTATTGGTTGTTTATTCCAAAGAATATTTTCAATCTTAAACTTGTTCAAATTTTGTTTTGTGAGATTTATTTTTGAATTACATAAAATAATACATTTTACACGTTTTCTAGCTGTCATTAAATATTGTGTTTTTTTGGTTTTTTTTTACTATTTTACTCTTGGGCGAAGATTAGGTAAAGGCATGACTGTGGATGGGGAAAAAAAGTTGCCAAGACAGATTTATGCTGTAGTTCAACATTTATGCTGAGGGGGAGAGAGAGACAGAGAGAGAAAGACTCTCCACACCCCTATCCCCAGGACAAAATATTTTCCTTTCAGAATTTCACAAATTAAGGAAACCGTGTGTTATTATATGCTGAAACTGACTTGCTTTCAAGTTTATATTAAAACGTGTTTTAAACCGTAAGTTTAACTATGTTAGATCCAGATAACATACTGAATAGCAATGAATTTTTTAAAAAAGCTTGCTAGAGAAGGTGAAATAGGAACATGTATAAACCTAGGGAAAGGCAAATCTTATTCTTCTCAGGTTAAACTGATTTATTAAGACATTCAAGTACATCTTTTATTTTTAAACAATTATACTTGCTAACTAAGCCAAAAAGTAAGTATGCAAATTTTATAATGTCTTATGGTAAATAAAGGCTAATCTTTGATTTGCTCATCATTTATTACATCACTTAGTGAATGATGTTAAAAATCAAAGAAAGTAGAATTTATAAGCATTATATAATATATCAAAAATATACTAAAAACTAACATGTATTTCCTTCTCTTAAGGTTCAATCGTATGATCCTGATACTAATTCTTGGCTCCTTCGTGCAACAATCCCCATTGCGAAGCGATGTATTACAGCTGTATCATTAAACAATCTCATTTATGTTGCTGGAGGTCTCACAAAAGCGATATATTGCTATGATCCAGTTGAAGATTATTGGATGCATGTGCAGAACACATTTAGCAGACAGGTAACATCTAAAGACTAAAAATGCTCACATATACAAGTAAAGATATGTTAACATAAAATGACTAAGTGCAAAATTAGGAAAGCTTTTTATGTCTGCGATACATGTTTGCTTTTTATGAAATTTATACTGGAGCATTGGGGTTTTATTCCAAATGGCAAATTGAATTTTGTCATCATGCTGTACTTACAGAAGTAAGCAGGTTTTTCCAATCTAGCTCTCTCCAAATATACTGGATTTATTGGCTAGCATCAGAATTTCAATGAGAAATTATGGAAGCCCAATATATTTGGAAGGCACAAAATGGGAAACTTTGGTTTAAAGGTATAATTCAGCATAAGAATACTTGAAGTATCTGGAAATTATTAGGATGCTGCTGTCCTGGAAGTTTGCAGAAACCATCTTTGGACTGAGGTTGATACTTGAGGTTGATACTTACAATTTTTTTCATTAAAAAAATTGATTAATTTAGAATTTGTCCATACAGGGAATATATACCAAGCCCAAGCTTAAGAAAAGAAATTTACAAAAGAAAATTAGTACATTTCTAGCAAAACAATTATTGTAATATAATTTTACTCTTTCTCTTTTTGATCTGATGATCAGGAAAACTGTGGCATGTCTGTCTGTAATGGGAAAATCTATATCCTTGGTGGGAGAAGAGAAAATGGAGAAGCCACAGATACTATTCTTTGTTATGACCCTGCAACAAGTATCATCACTGGAGTAGCTGCCATGCCCAGACCAGTATCATACCATGGCTGCGTGACTATTCACAGATACAATGATAAGAAGAATTTTTGAGTAAGAAATCAGGCTCATATTACTGTCAGAATTTGTAGGATTCATTTTAAGAACAGGAAAGCAGCCTTTTCCAAAGTGCCATCTGGAAAGAAACGCTGCTGTGTTTATTGATCGTTAAATATTTCCCAGTTATAATTTCTAACTTCTGAAATCATTAACAGTTTATGTTACTAAGTAGATCATGTTCATGTCCATTTGTATTTTTTTCAAGTTTATTTCAAATAGTTTTACCTGCATTTTTCATATTTTCAATGTGATAAGTACTGTTTACTATCAATGTGAAAAATTGAGTTTATGTATGACTTATATAATGGTTTAAGTAATATTTGTCCCTCATTTTCTTTCATTAATTGAATTTATACCATCACTATTAGAATAATTTTTAGAATATTTGAAAATAATATACATCAATGTTGTCTTGCATCATCATGAAATACTTTTCATCAGAAAGCATATTAAAAATATTTAGGTCCATCTATATACAATCACTCAGTTAAAGGGGTGTTTCATTATTTTTTTTTAGTATGCGGTATGTGACTATTTTTTATTTTACTTTTAAATGAGACCTTAAAACATCTTAGTTACTTTCCATCTGAAATTATGTATAGTAAAGATTATATCATAGTTGTCCATCAGAAGCCCAAAGAAGCAATATTTAGGATTAAACTCTGCCACTCACTATATTGGGTTTCAGCATTGGTCCCAAATTGGTAACTTTAGATTTCAAAAAATTAAATAGTAAGGAGTTTTTGTTTAACCAATGAACAAGTAGTTGATTAATCATTGTCTTCTATTAAAGAATAAAAACAACTGTCATGTACCTGTTACTAATATTTTTCCAGGTAGCATCTCTCTGTGACAAGGATCATTTTCTGAATTCTATTTTTTCCCTGTAGCATACCCTGTACAACTTGAATAAACTTGACATATTTTAGTGTAGAAAATGCATATTAAAACATGTTTTCTAGATGTGAAAATGATAAGTATACATGTTACCAGCACTTTTGTGTTGTGTATTGCTGTGATCAGTAGTTGTATGATAAGCATTTACAGTACAAGAACATGTTTTACAAGGAAAATTCATTATGCTGTTTTGTACATCATTGTTTGCTTCCTTAATATTTTCCACATAATTATTACACTGCTGTGAATATTATGAGTTTTCCTTGGACATTCTGACATAGGTAAGTTATGTATATTCTTTTTACATCTGGTCATGTTCAGCCAACATACATTTGCTTGACTAGACTATAAGGCTTAATCTCCTACATATACTAACATTTAACCTTGTCAGGAACTGAGTAAAACAAGTTTCTCTGAAAAATATGCCTGATTAAATAGTTCTAATTGATTTTCAAGCAGTTATTATATACTATGTGACATTTCTGGTGCCTTGGAATCTTATATAAGTGCATATTCATCAAATGTTTTAATAAGGATATGGCTCAAAATTAATTATTTACTGAGTGCTTTCTTTTAGATATTTGTGTGTTTGCAGTAGGTGCCTTTAAATACTTTTAGCATTGGCTATACAGTACTTCCATTATTGGAAGCATTTGTGCTGCTGTGCAGTAGATTATACATGTTATTATTTTTCAATAATATATGAATTAACAGTTCAATGAATTTGGTTTCTGTGACTAAAGAAATCAAGTTAAGTCTTTTTGTTCCAGAAGTGGGACAAGAATAGATTTTTATTGAAATCAAAGGAGTTGTTCCCCCTCTTGATTTCATTGTGAAGTGAAAATAAATGCACTGCATTTCATCAGTAAAATAAAAATATATTAAGGGAGAGCTGGTCAACCTGTTGCCTTTGAATCTCCTTTTGCAGCCCATAAAACTGGCCACTACTTATGAAAAATGACAGCAATTGTCCCTGCCATTTCAAGGGCAAGAGCAAACAAAAACTATGGAGTTTTGTATAGCAAGTCCTATCAAAGTTAAAAATTAGGAACTCCATGAATTCCTTTAAAACATCCTTTTGTCCAAATATGAGAAATGTTCCCCTGCTTTGTAATTCTTTATTCCCTTATCCTAAAAAATCCATTTTAGTGTGACCCTTGACCCTCAAAATTGCTACATTTGCATGAAATATATCACTTGGCAGTAGATTTTTGTTAAAACTATGTCAAAGAATTCATATTTTGAATGTACAAAGTTAAATGGCTGAACCAATTGGATGAAATTTAACAGTATCTTTTTTTTCTTGGCATCTATTGTGGAAAAGTTCCATTTAAAAATGAGGCATATGGGTAATGTTATGTGTAACTCTCCTTGGCATGTGAAGCTATAGTGAAGGTATTTTTTCCCCTTTAAAACATCCTTACAATTACTGTTTGAGTCATATTTGATCATAATTAACTTCAAAAAATTCCTGTTTATACTTCTGAATGAATTAAGTTGCAAATATCTGTTTGAAAATGTCAATCAATGCATGTCACTTGTTTAAGAGCTTGATAGATTGTGCCAAATAAATCTTGCTTGCCATCTACAGGAAATTTGCCCTATTTTACATTTTGGTTATTTCTATTTTAATTTTGCATGCTTACTGTTTTGCTTAAATCTGCTCAATGCAATTCAAAGAGGAACACGGGCAGGAAAAGAATCACCTACTAGATACTTACATATTTCAGTAAGAACCACTACAGGTATATAATCTATAGTTTACTTGGTTTTATTGCAATATACTGGATTTTTTTCCTATAACTACAGTCACTTGCCTGCATTTTGATGCTGTTACATTGGTTAAATCAAATATATCCAATAATTACCATAGATCTTCTTATTGAAAAAAATTCCACTGAATAAAGTCAGGATTCTTAATAAACTTTTAGGAATTACCTTAATCTAACAACTTCTCTCCTGATCTACAGTGTACAGGTAGCCCTCGACTTAAAAGAGGTGTCAAACTCGCGTCATGTGCCATAGGACTTTTTTCCTCTTCGCTAAACGGGGCATGGCAAGCATGTAATACATCCGGGAGTTTGACACCCCTGATACAGAGGCTATTCAGTGTTACAACAGCACTGAAAAATGTGGTTTATGACAGCTTTTCACGCTTAATGTCTGTTGCAGCATTCCTATGGTCACGTGATCAAAATTCAGCTGCTTGACAATTGATTTGTATTTATTATGTTTGCTGTGTCCAAAGGTCATGTAATCAACTTTTGCAATGTGACAAAGTCAATGGGGAAGTCAGACTTACTTAACAACCATATTACTAATATAACTGCAATGATTCACTTTACAATTGTGGCAAATGTTGTAAAATGGGGCAAAATTCACTTGTCTTGCTTAGTAACTGAAATTTGGGGTTTAATGGTGGTCATAAGTCGAGGACTACCTGTATTACAGAAATGTATAGAGAGCTGGATTCAAAGAGCAAAATATGGAGCACACACAAGTGTGTACATATAGCACCTTTCAGAATAACTGCCTCAAGCTGGTATGAGTTCAGAAAAAGATGTGCACTTCAAAGTACATCTAACCCTGCTAATCTGGATCTCTATGCAGCCTTGTATATTACGTTTGAATCTTAATGTGATTAAAGTTCAGCTATGAATATAGAAACAGTTGCCCATTGTTTAATAACAGTTGTCTTACACATAGACTCATATCTATAAAGGCCATATATAGCTGTATTTTTGTAGCACAGCATTTATAAGGTCTTCTCTAAAAAACTCAGAAGCTCAAGGGAAACACCTCATAACCTTAAAGAATCTTTTTGTAAGTCATTGCTTCAAAAGCCATTTCCACTTGTGTGTGCATGCACAGCTGCTTTGTTTTGTTAGCAAGTCCCAGTTGAAGTATTTGGATATGCAACATCCACACTCAGGCAGCTGGGATACAGCATGCAACCTCTCTGGAAGGCATAATCCCTTCAAAGGGGCATTAGGCCTCTTCAAAGCATTCAGCAACTAATCATGACTGCATTTTTTGTGTATTTGCTTTATATTGTAAGTAAAAATGTTTTGTGTTACTATTTCCAAAACGCATATTTAATATGTATTTAAAACTCCACTATTCTGTAATATTCTGTACTTGGCTTTTTGGAACAAGCAACCTGCATATTCTTTTGATTTTTACAGGCTTTTTTCTGTTTACATTAAAACTGAAAGAAATGGCTGTGTAATACAGAGAATGACTGTACACAATAGTAGTTCAGTAGATAAGTGTGTATATTGAATATGAATTTCAGTGATGTCGAGGCAATGATGTCCAGGCACAAAACGTATGTGCTGCAAAAATTAATTTATTTATTCCAAAGGCAGTCGATCATATTCAGTTTTATTTATTTCCACATTTGGTATTAGGAATCTGCTGCTAATTGAATATTAAATAAATAAATAATTGCAATTTTCCCATTGTGTGAAAAAGAATTACTTGCTGTAGAGACCGACCCTCCAACTGAACCTCCATCTTTCACAGATTGCTTGATCTTTGTTAAGGAAGTTCTTCCATTTGTGAAGGATTCCAAAATGGTTGGAATCCAGGCAGCAGCATGATAATACTAAACAAAACTATTTGCATGCAATATTTTAAAAGTAGATGAATATTAACTCAGAAAACATATTGGTCACTGAATTATGTGACTGCAGTGTTTGGTTCTCATGCAGTCCTGGAAATACTTTTAAATACACTGTTACCTAGTTCTTAAAAAATTTCCACCTACCTTCCAGAAAATTTCTACCTTCCAGAAAATTTAGCACAGGGCTGGACAACATACATGCCTCAATTGACCCTTCATCCCATTTTTAAAAGCCCAACAAACCTATGTTGATAGCATGATTTTTGTTTTATTTCAAAATACCATTTCGAAATAAATACCAAGTGGAAGCAGAAGGCCTCTAGAAGTTAAACTCTATTTATACCTTTAATCTGCCCAAATGACAAGAAATCTATCACTTTCTGTGAGATCCCCAGCCAATCTTGGAGCTGATAAAGGGAAAGTGCAGCAAACTCCAATTCTTGGAAAGCTGCCCATCTTTATTCTAGCATATTCTATTTCACTGCATCGTCATGTATCCTATCATGTTTAAAACTCATGGAAAATTTACAAGAGGGAGTTAGCCGTCTTGAATTACATGAAGATAGACCAAGTTACCTTTCACCTTTTCTGATACAAAATTTATCCTGTATAAATTTCCTATGTTATAGAAGGATTTAGCTGAACAATAAAGCACTCTAAAAATACCCACACTTTTCTCAACTAATTGTTTTGTGAATATTTAAAGAAATACTACAGGTTAGATGGCAGCTAACCTCATGAAACTTACTGAGTGAAGTGTTCAGTTATACCACAAAACCCTGAACTAGGAACAGTAATTCTAATAGTTCGATCATTTTTATTGTACTTACCAATATGCTTTATAGTAATCTTCAATTGAATTTGTTATTTTTTAGCTTTATATTATTATAATATTGGAGTGTATCAGTAGATATTTCAATGTTATGTGTATGTATTTATAAGTATGTGTGATTTTTTGATGATTGCTTATAAATGATGCTTTTTAAAGCTACTATGTATGGGTTGTAGCGATATGTGAGGGTGAAAAGCATTTGGTTGTAGTTTTATTTTGTATACTTAATCCAAAGAACTGAATGTTGTAAATAAATCCATTTTAGTGTAATCTTTGCCCCAAAGCCAAATTCAGAATAAATATTGCTAATTTGCATCATTCTGATTTTCTGTTTTATTAAAAAAGTTAGACCTTTATTATGTAAACGTCTATTACTTACTTCATTTAGATCCCACTTTTTTAATAATTACACAGGATCCTAAAAGTAAAAAGCAACGTAAAATAAAACAGATGGTCTTTCAGATATTTAGGATTTAGCCATTAAGACAGTACAAAGTAGACACTTGTACTTTGAAGCATATTCAGAAAACTGTTAGTAGCCTATGCAGCATTTTCAACATGAAAATATGTTTCCAGTAGCTGCAGTACTCAGTATTCCAGCCAACACATTTTTCACTTCTTTAAAAAAAGGGTATGGCAGAAATTGTTTCAGAAAGAATTGTTTCAGTAGCTACAGAAAACTATTCCTTTGCACAGCTGCCACCTGAATATCAAAAAACAGCTAAGACTGGAAGAACTTGAGATTTCAGGAACAGTACAACTTTATCTCCAAGAGGTTGTACAGTACTTCAATCCTACTAATCAACAGGACAGCCATTTTGTCTAGATTTAAAAAATATTTAAAGAGCATGCTACCATATAAACAACAATGGTCACAAGTTTTTCAGTTCTTCTAGAGGGAAACATTTATGTTCCTAATGTTTAAAAGATCTTAATTCAACTGGGAAAATTACATTTTCCATAGCAATATCATTGCCAGAATATTATTTTAATTTGAAAAATAAATGTTATTTTTCTGTAACTCAATTTCTAACTAGGCCAAATAGCAATGTTATTCATAAGTAAATGATTTATAATAATGAATGCTAGATTTCCATTTAAAATCTAATATGTCAGTAAAATGAGGACCTAGATTTTTGGGGCAACATGCTGACTTTGTAAGTCACTTAGAGAATGCTGTAAAGCACCATGATGCAATACATTAGACTAAGTGCTATTGCTATCTCAAACACGGATGTCAAAAATCATCATAACCTCAAATAACTGCTGGAATTTCCTAGATATTGGCTGTCAGAAATAGCTGGCCCCAAATAGCTATTGTCAGTCAATATGAAGGATATGATTAGCCCCACTGCTATAAAGCTGTCTTAACCTGTGAGCTCTCATATTTTGTCCAAACATTCACAATAACAACCAGCTGACAAGCAAACAAATCAACCTCCAACATCTCCATCAACTATAGCCTTTAACATTTGTCCATGTACTCAAGCCATCCAACATAAACATTTGGCCTTGATGCCATATTAAAAAACCCTACAAATTGTTATTAGATTATTAATTTATCCCCATCAAAATACATTTCACTTAGTACATTACGTTTCATGTTTAAACTTAACTGAATAATATTGTGCAGAAGAAAATTGTGAAGGACTGTACTATAACAATGCAATATTATCTAGACAAATATATGCATAAATTGTATAAAAACTATTTCATTAACCACTATACAGCTATGAAATTGGGTCCTTGGTGCTCTCTGATATTGCTTTTCTTGCAGCTGTTTCATTACCCAAATCTATAAAATCTTAGGTTATGTACATAATTTCAATGAGGTGCATTAGCTTAGTTAAATTTTAAAAATAGTGGAAAAGTTAATGGTCTGAAAAACAGTGTTTCAGTTAGAGTATTTTGACAACTAAACTTTTAAAAACATTAGTTTAGTTTATTCAAATTTGTATACCACCCTACTCCCCGAAGGGACTCAGGGCGGTGAATAGCCGATTAAAATACAATGTCATACAAAAGTTAAAATTTAAAATAAATTAAATAATTAGGCTGAAGCAAATTAAAATCCAATTATAAAAGACATTTAAAAACCCAATATAAAACTCATTATAAAGGGAGGTTTAAGCCAGGCCAGCCTGATGAAATAGGAACGTTTTTAGGACACGGCGGAAGGTACGTAGGTACTGTATCCTCCTTATCTCGGGGGGAGCTCGGTCCAGATGGCCGGTGCCCTCACAGAGAAGGCTCTCCCCCTGGGGCCGCCAGTCGACACTGTTTGGCTGATGGCACCCTGAGGAGCCCCTCTCTGGGAATGGACTGGTCAGTGAGACGCTATTGGTGGCAGAAAGCGGTCCCGAAGATACTCTGGTCCTAAGCCATGGAACGCTTTGAAGATAGTAACCAGAACCTTGAAGCGCACCCAGAAGACCACTGGGAGCCAGTGCAACTCGTGCAGGAGTGGAGTCACATGGGAGCGCCACGTCGCTCCCATCACCACCTGCGCGGCCGCATTCTGGACCAGTTGGAGCCTCCAGCTGTTCCTCAAGGGGAGCCCCATGTAGGGAGCATTACAATAGTCCAGGTGTGAGGTGACGAGGGCATGAATGACCGTGCGTAACAAATCCCGACCCAGAAAGGGACACTACTGGCGAATCAGGCGAACCTGATAAAAACTCCTCCTGGCCACGGCCGTCATATGCCCTTCTAAAGACAGCTGCGAGTCCAGGAGGACGCCCAAGTTGCGCGCCCTATCTGTGGGGGACAGTGACTCGCCCCAATAGTAAGAGATGGCGTTAACTGACTATATTGGGATGTCGGAAACCACAGCCACTCGGTCTTGGAAGGGTTCAGCCTGAGTCTATTCCTCCCCATCCAGATCCGTACGGCCTCCAGGCACCGGGACATCACTTCGAGGGCATCATTGGGTGGTCTGGGGTGGAGATGTACAGCTGAATATCATCATCATACTGATGATACTTCACCCCAAAACCATGGATGATGTCACCCAGCAGCTTCACATAAATGTTGAACAGAAGGGGCGAGAGGACCGACCCTTGTGGCACCCCACATATAAGGGACCTCGTGGTCGACCTCTGCCCCCGTCAACACAGACTGCAACTGGTCAGAGAGAAAGGAGGAGAACCACCATAACATGGTGCCCCTCCACTCCCAGCCCCTCCAACCGGCGCAGCATGATACCATGATTGATGGTATCAAAAGCCGCTGAGAGGTCTAATAGGACCAGGACAGAGGAACAACCTCTGTCCCGAGCCCTCCAGAGATCATCAACCAATTACACATTTCTACTTTACACATTTATATTTTTAGAACAATTGGCAAAAATGATTAGAATATAAACAGCACATTTTTTAATTATTTACACTAATTGATGTATTTCATTTATATATAAGTGTATAAATAATTACAATCTGCATTTCTTTGCTTGCAGTTGACCTAAGTATACATGAGAACACCAGTAGAATTATGAATTGAGAGATAGTTTCTGTCAGGCACAAGCAACCAGATTCACATATGTAGCGGTCAAGATGACTACTTTATTGTATTCTGCCTATAATACAAGAATCTCCCTAGACTTCTCTTGGGATAACAGATAAGATCCCATGGAAGGGGCGGGGTTTGTGTCAGCCCTAAGAGTTTTGTACTGCACAACTGAAGACTTAATTCCCAGCATGAGCCCAGTTCTCCTCGGTGGCAGTTCCCCAGCACTTTCATATTATTTTCAAATGCCCATTGCCATAGAAGTTCATTATGAATTGAGAAAAATGGTCCCTGGAATTTTTAAATGATATATCTTAGGAGGAAAACGAATGGCTAACGAAGGACAAGGCAACAATAAAATTTACAAGGTGTGTAAATTGCGGGTCGCCGTCTTTATCTCATTCCTATGTATCTGCTGCTGGAAAGCTTCCGATTTTCTGGCATGCTGAAAACTTGGGAGAGCAGAAAAGTCTCCCTGTCCATCATACGTTACCACTTTAATAGTTCAACACAGCGTTCCCACGCAGCTACCAACGAGTACGGTTAATAATCACAATCAGAGTAATAGTGCCAGCAAAAAAGATACTATGAAGAAGTCTAGTGATACAAACTTTGGGAGATTTTAATAAGCTCCTTAAACAAAATCCCAACGCCCGGAAGAAAAAAAATTAAAAGCGGCACACATCAGTCTTCTTGGCCACTAGTCCAAGTCGTTTAAGTTACAGCGGATGCTGTAGGTGAAGAGCCGCTCTCAGGCTTTGTTTTGCCCAGAATACACCGGCCAGTCCAGCACCGCCACCGCGCCGCTGCTGCCGCCTCTTTCAGGCATGGGCTTCTCCCAATGCCCGCCCCTTCTCCGCTCTCCGCCTGCGCAGCCGCGCCCCTCCGTTGCCCTGAGAGAGGACGGAGCTGATGGCGGCTGCGCGCTGCAGGTGGTGGCCTCGCTGAGCTTTGGGTTGGTTAATGCTATAAGGGACTGCCAGCGGCGGCCTTCCGGGGTTTGTTTGTTTTTTTAAGCAAGCCGGTGAGTTGTGCGGTTGCAGCCGAAGCCCCGCTTTATCCCTCCCGAGCTGAGAAAGGGCAGGGCGGTGCGTGAGTTTGGTGAGCGCCCCCTCCGGCTCGGGCTCGACTCTGGCAAAAGGCTGGGGGCTCTTGCAAGAAGCCGGAGGCAACTACCTTTGAAAGAGCCGGCTAAGTTTGATCAGTGTCTAACTTCGTTGGGCTTCGGGACTGGAAAAGCGAAGTACCCCCTTTACTCCCATCTTGCACTCAGATCCTAACCCACGTTTACTTGGAAGGAGAAACGCTGAGTTTTGGTGAACTCTTGTTTGGAGCATGCTTTAAATCTGCAACCTTGCAGAGTAACTACGTTCCTTGAAAGTTCCCATTGAATTCAGTAGGACTTCCTGTTAAACACATGGGTAGCCCATGGCATTGTAGAATTAAGTTTACCTGTTTCTATTCATTTTAACTGGTTTAAGCATAACTTGATTGCACTGGGTTGTGCTGTTACGAGAACAGCTCTGCATTTACTATTTGACATACTCTACCTGGATATGAGTCCTGTCTGGGTACTTGTTTTTAAATGCAACTCATATTAAAACTATGATTTTGGATGGGGCTTGACCCTAGACACTATCTGGCACAGTTTTGGATTTTGATAGGCATGCTAATTACAAAAATATACAAAATATAGGCAACATTCTGTCTTGATATCCTTTTTCCTTCAGTAATGATTGTTCTGAGGATCCTTACAAGGCGGTACCTATTTATCATTAAGGAGTTCCATTCCGTGATGGTAGCAAATAAGTTCAGTTTTTGATATGCTATTGATGCTTACGTTTATTAGATGCTCTTTTGTCTTTGGCATTCCATGATAACATATCTTAATTAAACTGTTTTGCAATAATGTATACTGATGATGTTTTTTATATTCAGCCAAGAAAACAAATGGTAATAAAAGTTGAATTGTCATTGTCATAATCTCCATGACTGTAAAAGTCATGGAGATTATGTAAAAGTTTAAATCATTATGTTAAAAGTAAAAGTGTAAAAGTTTAAATATTTGTAAATGTGAAATTATAAATTTAAGTGTTCAAAAATTGAATGGATAGCAGTAGAACATGCTGAAAGACTGAGAAGAAAGTAAAATCTGTTTTTGCTAATAAAAACCATTTTTATTTGACAGGACTAACTGAAAAACAAAACGTTGGGAGGAATCTAATAAGTCTTCAGCCAAAGTGCAGAACATTAAAAGAAAATCATATTTTGATTTATATCTCTAAGGTAAAAATACTTTGGGAGATTTTTATTCATTTATAATGGAATACTGGGTCTATGTGATATGTCTACACACTGCATATACATTTACTTTCAATAGAAAAAGAGGAAAATAAAGCTTAGTTGTTGTAGAACTAAAACAGGTTGCGGTTTTCATCAACATATACAAGTATTATTATACCTTAAAATGTCATTTAGTGGCAATCTTTTTTTTCCATTTTTTAAAAAAATGAGTCTATATCCATATAACTTTTCAGTGACCATAGCAAACAGCAATCTTTGGCTATAAAATATTGATTTATTTTAGAATTCTTTATCTCTTGTTGAGACATGCTGGTCTTTTGTTCTCAATAAGAACTGGCTAATTCTGTAATGTAGCTTAGAACCTAGAACTTACAAATGCTATGTATTTGTTTCTTTCTTTTTCTCTAGTGAAGAAGACAACAATGTCAGGTATCAAGAGGACTGTAGAGGAGATGGACCCAGACTATGAAGAGATCTCAATTGCACCTACAAATAAACATCATAAAGCATCAGAACAATCTGGTAAAATTTCTTTAAAAAACAAACAGTATGTGATTAAAAACTAAGATTAAAACCAATCTTAAATCTCAATTTTTCCACTTTTTCTTTCACAACTGTATGTTTCATTGTGTTTTTGTGCGATGTTGATCTTGGTTCAACTCATAGTCCAAGAAACACCTTTTCCAATTTCATTTTAGGATAAAAAATAAAAGTAGCATTTAAGACAATACGGGAATTGATCATAAGTATAATTTTGAGAACTTACTGATTACTAAAACTTTGGCTAATACATATATTACACTAAACATAATATAACTTGGGAATCCAATAATAGTGATTTAAAAGTCATTTTTATGGCTTATTACAATTCAAAATCTAGTATAATGTGAGACCCCAGCATTTTGTGTTTATGTAGATCTTAATTAAAGATTCCCGGTTATGAGTGACAATCGAGTCTTCCTGTTTCTAAATTTTCTTTCAGCAATATTTAAATTTCAAAAATTACAGTGTTACAGCGTAAGTTATTCCTTGAAATAGATGCATTATCTTTACATTATTTGTGTATAATCTGATGTTGTGGTTTTCTTTCCGCATAACCTGCTCAATCTGACATCACAAACATTTTTAGCTTACATGTAGAACATTTTGTCAGAAACATTGCGAACAGTCTTAAATATTTTGAACATAAAAATCTTAATTGTATGAACTCTTTTTACATAGCTCGAGAGGCTGCAATACAGAAGATTGAAGCAATTATTAAAGAACAGTTTTCTATAGAAATGAAAAATAAAGAACATGAGATTCAAGTGATTGATCAGGTATATAGATATCATGTTTATTATAAATTGAGAAACAGAAGCAGTGATTTGTGCAGCCATTTCTTAAATGGGTTTTCCTTTTGACAGCGGCTGATTGAAGCAAGAAGAATGATGGATAAACTGCGAGCCTGCATTGTGGCAAACTACTATGCTTCTGCTGGGCTCTTTAAAGTTGGGGAGATAAGTAGTGCACATGTGAGTAGTGACAAGTTACCTTGCCTTAATCTATATCAGGATTTCCCAAAGTGGTTAGTGTTGAACCCTTGATTTGATGGGATAAGCCATTGATGTTGTTATTTGTAGAGCTATTGCTTAAAGTAGTATTTATTAAATAATATTCATATAATGCTTGGGAGTCAATTAACAACCTAAAACTTCATGAAGGGGTCACTGAACTGAAGTGTCAGGGAACTCCTGTTCCAATTGTTGACATTCATGTATTTAAAAATACAGGTTGCAAAGAAGTTGTTGGAAGAGAGTACTAGTCATAAACCAGGAGTGCGTTTTAGGTGTCCTTCCAGATATTTTTAAACTTTATGATGGTTAAGCACACTAAGTGTTATGGTATGGAAGGTTGTAGATCATATAATAGTGTAACTTCCATTAAAGAAACAGAACTAAACTTCAATAGGAGCAAACTTGAATTTAAAAAAACAACAACTTGTTTTTAGTTTGAGGCAGGTTTTTTAAAATAATAAAACATGAAACTACGATTAATAACATTGAGAAAAACAATTAAAAAGACTATGATGGAAGACGTTTATATCATGAACAATGCAACTCTTTAAAAAATGACCAAAATTGAAACTTAAAAGTTCTTTTTGTTGTCTCTCTCTTTTCAAAAAATTTCAGGTGTTGAGAAATAATGCTTGTTGGTAAAACTACTGCTGCAAATCAGAAGCAGATTTATCTAGTTGCAAAGAAGGTAGAGAGTGAACTAGATAGCTACCTTTCCTGTGAACACACTGTTAAACAAGTTTTAGTATTCTGTGTCGACTTCCAAAAATTATATGAATGAGGTACTTAAAAGAGCAACTCTGATGGGGTTGTAGTATTGCCATCTGATGTTTTTATTTTGCTATTCAGCCCCCAACTCAGTGGTAAACATACATGTTCCATGTATCTTTATCCTGCTGTTTCCTTTTTAAGAGGATCAAGAAGCATTTACTATGAAAAGCTACAGAGATTCTGATTGTAGCTGTCTTTAAAATAGAACTGGGCTGAAAATATCTCCCAATGTTTGAAAGTAAATCAGCAACAATTTTAACTTCCAGGTTTTTAATAAATAGACCTGCTTCTTCAAGTCCTGCCTGCTTTTAGGTATAATCAGTAGTGGAATTGTCCATAAGATCCATAGACGGGTCTTATGTACCAGGTTGCAGGTGGATGAATTTAGGGGATTAATTTTAAAAATCTGCTAGAGTAACATCTGCCCTCCTCATTTATACTAAAACAAACTAACTAACGCTGTTCTATTTCAGGGAATGAAGACTTGTGATTCTATGGTTTTTAACCATCCAACCATCAAGAAATTTTTAGAATCTCCATCCCGATCATCCTCTCCTGCTAATCAGGGCTCAGAAACTCTGTCAGTCAATCATTCAGAGAGTGAATCATCTCAGCACATGGAATATATGTTGGGAAAAGACAATGGTAGTCTGGATGTGGAAGAAAGAGTGCCAAGCAAACTTGACTTGACTCTGCGCAAGAATGCTGGACAGGTGATACGATACCAATGTGTTAAAATAATTTTCAGAAACGAAAGTTCTTCTGTAATAGCATGGCAAAAGGAATCCTGTTTCCCTTATTGGAAACACTATAAATACCACTGTAAAGAACAAAACAATTTTCCACGTACTGGTATTTCCTGTTGATGTAATCATATGTATATGAACCTTCCCCTACCTGGTGCCGTCTCAATATGTAGGACTTTTAATTTACATAATTTCCAACTGGTACGGTCAAAAGGAAATATGGGATTTCCAGCAATATAAAGGTATTAGGTTAAATGATACTTCTGAAGTGTTAATAGTTTTGGCTTTTAAAATATCTAAAGCAAAATGCGAATATGATTTTTAACTCTTTGCATGGTCCATTTTCTTTAGAAGGGGAAGCCAGTTCTCATTAATGTAATTGGGAATTTGATTAATAGATAAAGCACACCCAGAAATAGCCTGGCCTGAAATTGTCACTTCAGACTCTTCAGTAGTTTTGCATGTTGATATTCCCTTAATATGTTGTTGCTAATGTTGTTTTGGATAGGATCATATAACACACTCCAGAATTTCAAGAATTTATCCCTGTATCTCTAATCTCCACCTATTGCCTCTTCAACTCTGCTTGCATTTAAAGAAATAAAAGCCTTAGCCTGGATGAAAGTACATTTCTCTTTAATTTTCCACTGTTCGGATCACTTTCTATCCAAAGATTGCAGCATTTTAAGATATTTTCCTTGCAAGCTCTTAGGCCCGAGATGGCGAACCTATGGCACGCATGCCACAGGTGGCACACAGAGCCATATTTGTGGGCACGCGAGCGTTGCCCTAGCTCAGCCCTAGCATGCATACGTGCACTGGCCAGCTGATTTTTGGGTCTTCTGCCCCCCCCCCCCCCGGAAGTCAGGAAATGGGCCGTTTCCAGCCTCCGAAGGCCCTATGGGGGATGGGGAAGGCCATTTTCGCCCTCTCCAGGCTCCAAGAAAGCTGTGCCATCACATGCCAAAAGTGGGGGGAGTGTGAGGGGAATTACGTGTGCATGCATGGGGGGTTGAATTATGGGTGTGGGTACGCAAGCGCACGTGAAACCCCCCACACAGACACTCCTCCCACTTTTGGCACACAATGGCAAAAAGATTAGCCATCACTGTCCTAGGCCATACAGGGTTTTTCAAACTTAATTTCTGATAGAATGCTATCAAGCTCTTATGGAACAAAGGACAAAAAAAAAAAAAACCAGCACCCAGGTGATCTGTGCTCATAAGGTTCCAGGAAAATTTTTAAAGTAAAGATTTGAAAATTTGAAAACTTCTGGAGTTCTCTTTTATATTCTTTTGATAGCATGTACAGTTAACACCAAGTTTAGTATAAACTCAGTGAGAGATCTTACAAATTGCATCATTGCTTTGTCATATAGCTGTGATGGCGAACCTATGGCACAGGTGGCACACGTAGCCATATTGGTGGGCACGCAAGTTCTGCTCCGACACGCATGCGTGCGCCAGCCAGCTGATTTTGGGGCCTTCTGGGCCCACCAGAAGTCAGGAAACACACTGTTTCCGGCCTCCAGAGGGCCTCTGGGGGGGGGAGGCTGTTTTTGCCCTCTCCAGGCTCCTAGAAAGGCTCTGGAGCCTGGGAAAAGCAAAAAACCACACATGCCAAAAGTGGGGGGAACACAGGGGGCGGGGCGCATAGAATTATGGATGTGGGCACGCATGCATGTGACCCCATCACGCTCCCCGCACTTTTGGCATGCGATGGCAAAAAGGTTAGCCATCACTGTCATATAGTATAAGGAATCTTCAAACAATCTTTTTTGTTTCAGATAAGAGTAACAGGAACATGTCAACTTTATCCAGATTCATGTATTTAAATATTATCTATTTACATTGTAACATGCTCAAAACCAAATCTGATGATTTTATAAGAGCTGGATGCCATTTTTAATGTTCAGAGATTATGTAAAGCTAGGTGTAATTTCAGCAGTAGAGAAGTTTACATACATTTTTTTTAAATGCTTGCAACTTCCATCAAAAATCTTTCTCCCTGAACATCCTTACATAGATTTCTAAACATTCCATCTTTAGGGCATTTCTGGTGTTTCAAGAGAATATGAAGCAGAGCTGAGAAAGGGTGGTATTTCAAATGAAGAGCATTCACGATTATATGTGAAGAAAACAATAGTTGTCGGTAATGTTTCCAAGTAAGTATTCCAAGTGGGTTTTTTTTTCTCTTTTCCTACCCCTCCAAATATGGATTGAAATTAGAAGAGGGATGATCAAACTATGGAATTAGTAACATCCTTGATGCCCTAGGTTTGCTTGCAGACTTTCCATTATCTAAGTAGATAATGTCATCAGTGTTAATGTGGAATCAGTAAACAAACTGATTTCCATTCTGCTCCAATAATATATCGTAACCATTATTATTAGACAAACCTGTTGCTTCAGGAAAAGACCAATCCATATCATCCTTCCTTTATAGTAGTTTTGAAGGCAGAATGCAACTACTGGTTTGGATAATGTTGATTGGAAGTGCTCTGAGTACTTAAAGAGTTCCTGCTATTCTTAGCTCCTCCTCCAGCCCCTGTATATACTCCAATCTGGCATTCGGGAAGCATCTACTACGTCAAGTAACTTACTGGAGTTCCTCACCATAGCGTAATATGATACACCTGGCAAGAACACTCAATGGGATAATATAGTTAAATGATTATGCTTAGAGTTGCACTAGACATATTTTCTCCTCCAATCTGTGTCAGAGAATTGACTGGGTGATAGTGCTTGAAGTCACAGTAGATAGCTCTAACCAGCACTTCCCAGGACTCCAAAAGAAAGGATGGTGGATGAAGTCTATTTGTTTTGCTATGTAATGTTTTTATACATCTGATTGCTAGTCATCTAAAAATGACAGTATCTTTCTCCTTATGATGTCATTATTTTTTCTTCCACTGGAAAAAATCCAACAGTAGCATGTTTTTATTTTTTCCTATAGGTGAAAGGAAAAGAAGGGCATTTCCTAGCATAAAAATAAGCATCTCCTCAATATATAGCTTTTTTTCATTACCATGATTAAAGGAATGATCAAGCATTTTGTCAATGAAGGGTTTTCTTGAAGAAACATTCTTCTCTGTCAGAAAGAGAACCATAACAGCCTTTTATTCCAGTATTTAGGATTGCTTAATTAGTGACACAGAATTAACTTTGGTGGATTTTTTTTTTCTGTCTTCAAGATACATTCCTCCTGATAAGAGAGAAGAAAATGACCAATCCACTCATAAATGGATGGTGTACGTAAGAGGTTCCCGACGAGAGCCAAGCATTGATCATTTTGTTAAGAAAGTCTGGTTTTTCCTTCATCCCAGCTATAAACCTAATGATCTTGTTGAAGTCAGGTAACACAGATTTCATTGAAATCACCTGAATGATTTGATTTCAAATGCTCCATATCTTTTCTGCAACTTCTTCATCTCTTGTATCTGTTGGTAACATTCTGGATAGAATTGGTCCTTGAAGTAGAAAATGCATCACTTAATGATACTCCTTGGATCCAACATTATCAGTGGCATAGCATCCCCAAGCAGGCTCAGTAACTCGGAATATCCTTCTGTCGATTCTTCTGGTTTCTCAGATACAGCATTTCCTGGGTATAAGGATTTCATTTCATATATTTAGTTATTTTAAATTGGCATGACATTTTCATTATCCCCGTTTTAAGACTCAAATATTTCTTGGTATTTTTTCATTTTTGTTTCTTTTTAAAATACTTGTTAGAAGAAATAACTAAAGCCTCCAATGTCCATATTTGTAGAGAACCTCCTTTCCATCTGACGAGGCGGGGCTGGGGAGAATTTCCAGTGCGGGTTCAGATTCACTTTAAGGATAACCGAAACAAAAGGATTGACATTATACACCATCTCAAGGTAATACTGTAGTTTTCCATGATACAATGCCTAGTTTTGTCCCAGATCTTTTTTGTTTTTGTTTGTTTGTTTACTTTTTCTCAAGGAAATAGTCAGTCTGGTTTTGGGTTTTATAAAGTAAAATGAACATAACAAATAATGTTTATGAAAGATACCTGAAATTTAACATGATTATTGGGGGGGTGGGGGTTCCCTTGTTGATCTATTATACATGCAAAGTATAGCAACCGTATATTCTTGGAAAAAATAAAGGGCAAACCTAAAAATGGGGAAATCTAAAAGAGGTACATAAGGGTAAAGAAATTTTGTTTATAACTTTGTTTTACAAAGGAAAATTCAAGGGCCAGAACCAAGAAAATAAATAATTCTAAAAGATTCCTTTCTGAAATAAAGAACTATAATAAAGTGTCTGTGGTCATATATGTACTATATGCGTGCACATATGGAGCTTCGAATAATGTTTAAGGGTTTGTTTTTTTTTACTAAGATGTATGTGCAGAAATCAGCAACGCATTACTTAATAATCAAAACAATAACACCAGATATCATCTATGGGACATCCAAAATTATTTAAATTACATTATTTTTTAACTGAAAACGCTTTTTTAAAAAAAGTACAGATTGTTTGGAATTTCAAGCAGAAATACTGGGAAAATACTGGAAAATTTTTTAAATGTTCACGTTTTTAAAACATCCGTACCTATTAACGATTCTCAGTGCATAAATCAAAACACAACCAAGAATTGTTTCCGTCAGATTCAAGAATTTCCCTCCTCCCTAGATAAAAAGGAAACCATCCAGGAAGATCCTTTTGTGACTGTCACAAATTATAGACTTGTCATCTTGCAATCATTTGAGGATAGGCTCTCTGGTGGTATTTACATTTTGGCATTTTCTCCTCCCAACGCCCAGGAGATGGTTACTATTTTTCAGGCTTCCTTTAGCTGCCAAGATAACCCTTTCAAGAATAAATTTCCAAAATTATAAAAGGTCAGATAAATAGGTTTATTGTAGAAAAGCTTTGAAGCCATTACAAAAGAATTCAAGCAACTGCAGTGTATCAAACACAAGCCCTACCTAGTGAAATTAGGGTTCGCATTCTTGTGCCTCTTCTGCTGTCTGGGCAGAATGTAGATGGGCTAGAATTAACCTTCTGATACCAAATATTCTCTCTCTTAATTTCTCAGTGACTGACCTAGACTGCCTTCAGCATTTTAGTATTCCTCAAACATTGGGTAGTTTTAATCCACTTTTAAATCATGTATTTGTTCTTTCCAAGTATTTGAAGTAGATCTAGCCACATGTTTGAGCAGGAAGCCTATTCGCTATCTGCCTCCTGGTTTAGTAACAGACAGGTCTGCTATGAAGCTGCTTATACATGGCTGTGTAAGAACCTACTGCATTGCTTTGCCACACGTTGAAGACATATTTTGCTATATAAGCCCTGAGACAACTGCTTCTCATCTCATATCCATTAATGAGTATGCTTTGCATTTTCTGTTTTAACATTGTTTTTATTTTGAGTTTTAGATTTGACTGTAAACTGCTTAAATATTGTTAAAGTTATATGAAAACTTTTAATAAAACAGCATGCAAATATTTTAAATGTACAAATATCAACCCAACATTGGGGCAAATGAACAAGAATTAGACCATTAATAAATACTCTTTACTATTGATTTGATTTTATTTGATTTATTAGATTTATATACCGCCCTTCTCCTTGCGGACTCAGGGTGGTGAACAGCCAGAAATAAAAAGCAGATTTTACAAAAGTTAAAAAATTTTTAAAAGCAACAAATGTAAATTTGTCCCATAGTTAAAAACAGTTCAATTAATAATTAATATCAAAATTCTAAAAAAATTTACCATGGGATCAGGCCAGGCCGGCTAGCTGGAAAAAGTACGTTTTTAAAGCCCGACGAAAAGTCCGGAGGTCAGAGAATGTTCGCAACTCTGGAGGAAGGTCGTTCCAGAGCTCCAGAGGGAGCTACCACAGAAAAAGTAATCTATGGATGATTTTAAAACACATGCATAGCTCCTTTTAACTTAGTAGTTAAACTAATTTACTTCTATAGAATACTATTTTCTCTTGGGGGAGCCTTCTGGGGAGAAAATGTCTTTGATTAAAAACTCATTTGCATTTCTTTTGCCCTCTTTGGAAATTTAAGTTTTATTGCCATCCATAAAGCTGTTTACTAAATGTCACCATCTCTCTTGCTTCCCACATCTTGAAATTATAGCGAATCCATTGTGCATATTAATCCTGCCTTCCTGTAGTGAATTGGAGTTATTCCTGGTGTTGTATCACCTGCAAATCAGAGGCACATAATGGAGATGCTGAGCACCTCCATGGGCTGCTATGAAGCCTTTCTCCCTTAGCTGTCGCTCATTGTGACCCTGATTCATTGCAGTTTTTTTAATGCTTCATTTCATGTAGTTTGAATTCATCTTTTATACTGCGTTGTAAGAATCCATTATCTTGAAAGACATTGACTCAAGTCAGAATACAGTGCATCCTTTTTTTTTCTTTCTTTCTTTCTTTTTTTTTCCATATCCAGTGAAAACAGAACAAATACAAAATACTTGGAAAGAACAAATGCATAAATTCAAAGTGGATTAAAACCAGCCAACATTTGACGATATTAAAATGCTGAGGACAGTTCAGGTCACTCAGTGATTGAAAAATTAAGAGATAGAATATGTGGTATCACGATGCTGATTTTTTTTTTAAAAAAAGGCTGCGTTTTTTTATTATTCCTGATAAATGATTGTTTAAAAATAGTTAAAACAATACAGCTTTTTTAATATCTGAGTTTGGTGAGGAAGCATCAAGGTTTGTATGTATTGAAATGGTTTAACGGATAATGTGTGTCAAAAATAGGAGTTTTTTTTAAAAAATCTTATTTTCTGTTTCTTACAGTTGGATAGAACATACACTGGTCTACAGACACTAGGAGCTGAAACGGTATGGTTTGTTTTTACTTTGCTTAACTTTTTAAAATGTTGGTAGGAAAAATGAGAGACTTTCCTTTTTTTACAAGAAGTGTCCACAATAAATACCTTTAAAGCAGCCATATTGCCAAAGTACAAAGTCTATTGAATTTGTGTATTATTAGCGACAGAAGCTTGGGTAGGTCACAAACAAATATGAATGATACCTCACATTGATAAATTATACACTTTTTGCTTGAATATAAAGTTTTTGTAATCTGGGTAATGTGGCCTCTGTGTGTCATTGGACAACAAATCTGTTGTACTGGCCAGCATAACCAATGGTGACAATTGTTGAAAATTGCAACATCTGGAGCTCCACATGCTGTCTATCCCTAATCTAGAAGCTTTAACAAATGGAAATTTTGTAACCTGACTAATGTTGCAGAATCGTGGTTGATTTTTTCTTGTGGGTGGAATATATAAAACGCACCACACATATCTTTGAAGGTGGTTCTGAGAAACAAACCTGAAAATCTGAGAGAATGTGTGCTTTATTCCATGTTGTTCTACATATACTGCATTGTCTGGTTCTGTTAACCTTTTGAGGCAATCCAGAAAACAAGCACAACAATGAAAGGTACCTATATTTTTATTGAAAGATTACATTACAAGTTTGAAAGTATTCCTTCTCTCCTCTTCTTTTGCTCTCTGGAAAATTAGGGAAGTCCCTTCCGAAACACGTCCCATGCCATCTCTGCTTCTGTGGAGTTTTGCATGACAATAGTCTAGTCTACGGGTCTTCCTCCTGTCTCCCAAGTTTATTCCCACATACTATTACAGGTTCACATCTGAGTTCAGCAGTAAGTCACAGTTCTCCAGGCACTTAACTCTTCACTTTGAATGCAGAGGGCCCAGCGTTATATATATTTTAATACCAAGTTGTTATGAGCTCTTTGAATATACTTGACTAAAAAAGCTACAAATAAAATTGTCAGTTGTCCAGCAGTAGTTTTCCTTCTCTTTTGAAAAGGTTGTGGATGTTGAGTTGCATCGGCATTCTCTTAAAGAAGAATACCAGTCATCAGATTCTGATCTTTCTGATGTTCCTAACTCATTGCATTTGCCATTAAATATGCCAGCACCTATGAAAGCATCTTCACCAATAAAACAAGTACATGAATCCGTCACAGAAGCTTCTCTTGAAAAAGGTAAAGATATGTGTCCTTCTGTTTGAATCGGGATTATATTAATGCATTGTTGAACACAACTGGGAATCTCAATTTGATTGGAGATTTCTCTCAGGGAAAATTTGCCCCTAATTATAAGTAATTTCAATGTCAAAGACATGATAGAAACTCAAATCATGTCCTTCTAAGTAGGAAAATTGTTCACGTTTTTTTTTAATAAACGAATCAATTTCAAGACGTTTTCAGCAGAATGAAGCTTTTTTGCCCCACATACAGTGCAGGTTCTCCCACTTAAAAAGAGAGAGGCCTGTAATTGTCATCACAGGTAGACCTCAACTAGGAGAGACAAAATGAGAAAACAAATCCAGACAATCACATTGTCTGATTTGGAAAGAATTTATTTGCAAATTATGATGGAAAATAAGTATTTGGTCAATATCAAAAGTTCATCTCAATATTTTGTTATATATCCATTTTTGGCAATGACAGAGGTCAAATGTTTTCTGTAAGTCTTTACAAGGTTGGCACACACTGTTGCTGGTATGTTGGCCCATTCCTCCATGCAGATCTCCTCTAGAGCAATGATGTTTTGGAGCTGTCGCTGGGCAACACAGACTTTCAACTCCCTCCAAAAGTTTTCTATGGGGTTGAGATCTGGAGACTGGCTAGGCCACTTCGGGACCTTGAAACGCTTCTTACGAAGCCACTCCTTCATTGCCCAGGTAGTGTGTTTGGGATCATTGTCATGCTGAAAGACCCAGACATGTTTCATCTTCAATGCCCTTGCTGATGGAAAGAGGTTTGCACTCAAAATCTCATGATACATGGCCCCATTCATTCTTTCCTATTACACGAATCAGTCATCCTGGTCCCTTTGCAGAGAAACAGCCCCAAAGCATGATGTTGCCACTCCCATGCTTCACAGTATGAATGGTGTTCTTTGGATTGAACTCAGCATTTTCTCTTCTCCAAACACGACAAGTTGTGTTTCTACCAAACAGTTCTACTTTGGTTTCATCTGACCATATGACATTCTCCCAGTCCTCTTCTGGATCATCCAAATGCTCTGCAGCAAACTTCAGACGGGCTCGAACATGTACTGGCTTAAGCAGGGGGACACGTATGGCACTGCAGGATCTGAGTCCCTGGCAGTGTTGTGTGTTACTGATGGTAGCCTTTGTCACGTTGGTCCCAGCTCTCTGCAGATCATTCACTAGGTCCCCCCGTGTGGTTCTGGGATTTTTGCTCACTGTTCTTGTGATCATTTTGACCCCACGGGGTGAGATCTTGCGTGGAGCCCCAGATCGAGGGAGATTATCAGTGGTCTTGCATGTCTTCCATTTTCTAATTATTGCTCCCACAGTTGATTTCTTCAGACCAAGCTGCTTGCCTATTGCAGATTCGGTCTTCCCAGCCTGGTGCGGGTCTACAATTTTGTTTCTGGTGTCCTTCGACAGCTCTTTGGTCTTCACCATAGTGGAGTTTGGAGTGTGACTGTTTGAGGTTGTGGACAGGTGTCTTTTATACTGATAACAAGTTCAAACAGGTGCCATTAATACAGATAATGAGTGGAGGACAGAGGAGCCTCTTAAAGAAGAAGTTACAGGTCCTTGAGAGCCAGAAATCTTGCTTGTTTATAGGTGACCAAATACTTATTTTCCACCATAATTTGCAAATAAATTCTTTCCAAATCGGACAATGTGATTGTCTGGATTTTTTTTCTCATTTTGTCTCTCATAGTTGAGATCTACCTATGATGTCAATTACAGGCCTCTCTCATCTTTTTAAGTGGGAGAACTTGCACAATTAGTGGCTGACTAAATACTTTTTTGCCCCTCTGTATAAATGAAGAAGACTTTTCAGAGTTATTCAGAAATGGATACATAAGTCACCTCTATGTTCACTTTATTGAGCTACTCTCTAATGCACAAAGAGATAGTAAAATAGACTGGACTATAAGACACACTCCCCCCACTCCCAAAGTGGGTTGAAATGCCTGTGCATCTTATAGAGCGAATATTGCAGCAGGGGGAAGGGGGTTGGTGTGGTGCCCATCTGCTGTTCTAGGCGGATCGAGATCGCTGCCTATTGCTACCGCCCATTTGCTGCTGATTGATGGCAAATGGGCGGCGGCAGCAGCGAATGGGCAGCAGCAAAGGACAGATTTTTTTTCTTTTCTTCCTCTAAAGCTAATGTGTGTCTTATAGTCCACAGAGTCTTATAGTGGACTATAGAAAAATATGGTAATTAAAAAAGACATGTTCTTTAAAGTTCAAACAGGTGCCATTAATACAAGTAATAAGTGGAGGACAGAGGAGCCTCTTAAAGAAGAAGTTACAGCTCTGTGAGAACCAGAAATCTTGCTTGTTTGTAGGTGACCAAATAGTTACTTTCCACGATAATTTGCAAATAAATTCTTTCCAAATCAGACAATGTGATTATCTGGATTTGTTTTCTCATTTTGTCTCTCATAGTTGAGGTCTACCTATGATATCAATTACAGGTCTCTCTCATCTTTTTAAGTGGGAGAACTTGCATAATTGGTGGCTGACTAAATACTTTTTTGCCCCACTGTATTTCTGTTTAAATTGACAAATTTATCAAGAAAACTTTGCACCTTTCTTCTCTTCTCCCTTTACATTTCCACACCAGGACTCAGTGCTGAAGCTGAAAGGCATACAACATTTTATGCCCTGCCATCATCTTTAGAGCGGACTCCCACTAAGCTCACAAGTCAGAAAGTCGCTTTTGGCTCCCACAGCAACTCAGCTTTTCAGCCCATTGCCGCCAGTTGCAAAATAGTGCCTCAGAGTCAAATCCCAAGCCCTGCTGAGTCTCCAGGCAAGTCTTTCCAGCCCATCACCATGAGCTGCAAGATTGTGTCAGGTATGGATAATTTGAAGGATATTTTAACATCCTTTAACAAGACTGGAAAACATTTGAAGTAGGTGTTCCACAAAGCATGTTTTTTGCATGCATAACTCTTTCAAGCAGTGGCTTCTTTTAGAAAGATTGTACAGCTTCTCTTCCTCAGGATTCCGAGCATATGTGTGCATACCCAACACCTTTGCTTTGCTTGGAGTCCCAGATTATTCATACATGCATGGACAGAAAGGGATAGTCTTCATACAGGCAGGACTAATTCTTTTAGAGGATATGGCTTCTTCAAGTAGATGCACTTTATTCATGACGATGCACTTCCTGAAGTGCCTTTTTCAGTTGTTTTGCTCGGGCCTATTATCTTTACATCTAATGAAGATAAGCCAGTTTACTTTGTATTGAAAATGTTATATTTATTTGGGGAAGGGATGAGGAGGGGCAACCGTAGCAAATATGCCGCTGGAATAAACCCTGGTGTGTGGTGCTACTTAGTGGACACTGCTCTCGCCCTCCCTCCCTCTCTCTTCCTCTCCATCTGACTGACTCACACAAAAACTGTCCATCTGTGAGAGTGGGTTACTTTTACTTTACTAAAATGAGATCTCACAAATGGAAAGTATTCTTATTTATTGTAAAGGACAAAGTGGTAAAATATAATGAATAGCCATGAGTTTAATGTAAAGAATACAAAAGTCTTAGCTTAGAAGAAGCCTCACAATATTTACTATATCTGTTGTAATGAATAAAACATGACGTTTTTAGATGCTACATCTCCCTGTCATTAGAGGAGCATGTTTTAGGAAGTAATGTGGTAAATTTTCAGGACTAGTTTTCTATCTTTTTAATAATTGAATGAGTTCTATATTTGAACTGTTATATTTGCAATGTATGTGTCTTGTAATTTAAGCGTATCTCTCTTACATATACTTGGAACGCCTTTCTTTAGGTTCTCCAATATCAACTCCAAGTCCTTCTCCACTACCTCGCACCCCAACATCCACTCCAGTGCATATGAAACAAGGAGCTGGAACCTCTGTAGTTAGCAACCCTTATGTTATTGTGGACAAGCCTGGCCAGTCAGTTGGAGTATCAGTCACAAATGCAGGTGTGTTAGCATAGTTTCATTTTCTATTCCTTTTTGCTAATATCAGTCATCTTGTTTAGAAGGCAAAATACGAGATGAATTTCTTTTCCAACAGGTTGGACAAAGATGTGTGTGTTTAATTCCTTGTTTTTGATGTAGTGAAAGGAAAGTTATACATCTATTTTAATTTTGTTTTCTTATATACTTTTTCATAAAAACTTACATGACTGTATCTGTGATGATCCAGGGCAAGGCAGAGAGACAACACAGCCAGCTGATAGTTCGAACTCCCCTTTATTGCTCCAACTTTCCCCCAAATGCTCCCATGTTTATAGCAAGTCCTGGAGCAAAGCACTCACACACACCTCCAGCAACCTCTGGCTGCGAGTAGTCCAGCAAAATACTGTTAGCATAAGGCAAGACAAGAAGTCCCGCGAATTCCAGATATCAGCACAGCACACAAAACTCCACAAATTCAGCCCTTCCCATAAGGAGTGCTTGGTCCTGACAAGCGCCCCCTTCCCTTAAGGAGATTGAGTCTCCTTAAGTCTCAATCCCCAGGTGTGCCCAGGGGTGGGGCACTCTCCTCCTGAGTCATTGGGTCAGCCTCGCTGCTCCCACCTTCTCTCCATTCTCTGTGCTCGGGGATCAGGAGGGGGCGGTCCTTGCTCATTGCCTGAGTTCCGTCACTCCTCATCTCTATTACCTGCCCTCTCTTCCCCACTCTCTCAGTCATCCTGCCCCCGTTCTTCCCTGCTGGCAAGCTGTCCCAGGCCCAAGGGACCTGCAGCTGCCTTGTCCTGCTCCTTCCTTTCCTCCAGAGCCAACAATGAACTGAAACAATGTTTTCTGTACCTTCAGGAAAAACCCATGTTTCAATCCAGAAAGAAATGTTTCTGGGTTTGAGAGAATGAGACAATAGTAGGTGAATGAGCTATTGGGTTCCTGTTGACCTTAGCATAAAATATAAAATACCCAACTGACCTGCCTGTTCTCCCCTCCCTCGGCCCCTTGCAATCTTTCCAACATTTTCCTCTTCTTCCTACTCCATAACTATGGCCACTGCCAGTGCTTTTGGTATCATGCAAATGTTTGAATGTTCATGCTTTAGTTGTTATACAATATATTGATTGAAAACTTCCTTTGATAATCATCATAGGCTATTTTCATGTTGCTACAACGTTCAGTTCAGTTCTGGTCCTTTTTTCAGTAAAAGTAAATACCCAACTGACCTGCCTGTTCTCCCCTCCCTCGGCCCCTTGCAATCTTTCCAACATTTTCCTCTTCTTCCTACTCCATAACTATGGCCACTGCCAGTGCTTTTGGTATCATGCACATCACATTCCTTTGTGTTCCTATTTGTACTGTGTGATTTCCTAGCAAATTACATAAAGGAGCCTACAGAACAGAGTTGTGACTCTTCTTACCTAGAAGTTGATTAATGCTAGTTTTAAAAAGGAAGTAATTGAGAGTTTCCTGTCCCTCTCACCTACATTTTGCTTGGTTCTGATTGGACTGCCATTGCAGTTTCACTATTGCTGCATTTAGATTAGATTTAGATTTATTGGATTTATATACCGCCCTACTCCAGAAGGACTCAGGGCGGTGTACAGCAAACAATAAAAATACATACGTACAAAATTTAAAAACTAACTAAAAACAGATTAAATGAATTTGGCCCGGACAGAATTAAAACACCCCAATATAATTTAAAAATTTTTAAAATTTGACACTAAAAACGGGGAGTGGTTAGGCCAGGCCCGCCTGGCGAAATAGAAAAGTCTTAAGAGCACGGCAGAAGGTGGGCAGATCCGGGATCCTCCGTATCTCTGGGGGGAGCTCATTCCAGATAGTAGGTGCCCCCACAGAGAAAGCTCTCCCCCTGGGGGCTGCCAGCCGACATTGTTTGGCTGACGGCACCTGGAGGAGCCCCTCTCTATGAGAGCGTACTGGCCGGTGGGAGGCTATTGGTGGTAGTAGGCGGTCCTGCAAGTACCCAGGTCCTAAGCCATGGAGCGCTTTAAAGGTAGTAACCAGGACCTTGAAGCGCACCCGGAAGACCACTGGGAGCCAGTGCAGCTCGCGCAGGAGAGGTGTCACATGGGAACGCCATGTCGCTCCCATCACCACCCGCGCGGCTGCACTCTGCGCCAGTTGGAGCCTCCGGGTGCTCCTCAAGGGGAGCCCCATGTAGAGAACATTACAGTAGTCTAGACGGGAAGTGACAAGGGCGTGAGTGACCGTGAGCAAGGAGTCCCGATCCAGAAAGGGACGTAACTGGCGGATCAGGCGAACCTGATAGAAAATCCTCCCGGCCACGGCCGTCAGATGCCCTTCCAAGGACAGCCGTGAATCCAGGAGGACGCCCAAGTTACGAACCCTCTCCCTGGGGGCCAGTGATTCGCCCCCAATAGTCAGTGATGGCGCCAACTGACTATATCGGGACGTCAGAAACCACAGCCACTCGGTCTTGGATGGGTTGAGCCTGAGCCTGTTCCTCCCCATCCAGATCCGCACGGCCTCCAGGCACCGGGACATCACTTCAAGGGCATCGTTGGGGTGGTCTGGGGTGGAGATGTACAGCTGAGTGTCATCAGCGTACTGATGGTACTTCACCCCAAAACCACGGATGATCTCACCCAGCGGCTTTACATAAATGTTGAACAGGAGGGGCGAGAGGACCGATCCTTGTGGCACCCCACATATAAGGGGCCTCGGGGTCGACTTCTGCCCTCCTGCCAACACAGACTGCGACCGGTCGGAGAGATAGGAGGAGAACCACCGCAACACAGTGCCTCCCACCCCCATCTCTACCAACCGGTGCAGCATGATACCATGGTCGATGGTATCAAAAGCCGCTGAGAGGTCTAACAGGACCAGGACAGAGGAGCACCCTCTGTCCCGAGGCCTCCAGAGATCATCAACCAATGCGACCAATGCCGTTTCCGTGCTGTAACCGGGCCTGAAACCCGACTGGAACGGATCTAGATACGTCGCTTCATCCAGGTGCTGGGGAAACTGTTTCGCAACCACGCTCTCAACAACTTTCGCCACAAAGCGAAGGTTGGAGACCGGACGATAATTTACCAACATTGCCGGGTCCAGGGAAGGCTTCTTGAGGAGAGGCCTCACTACCGCCTTTTTCAAGGCGGCAGGAAAGACACCCTCCCCCAATGAAGCCTTTATAATCCCCTGGAGCCAGCCTTGTGTCACTTCCCGGGAAGCCAGCACTAACCGGGAAGGACACGGGTCCAATAAACACGTGGTCGCGTTCAGTCCACCCAGTATCCTGTCCACATCCTCAGGGGTCACAGGATCAAACTCAGTCCAGATAAAATTCTCAAGACCTGCCCCGGTCCCTTCCCCCGAGACCACCCAGTCGGAGTCCAAATCTTCCCGAATCTGAGTGATTTTGTCATGCAGATATTGAACAAAATCCTCGGCTCTACCCTCCAAGGGGTCCTCCGCGCTTCCTGGTGGAGCAGGGAGCGGGTCACCCTAAACAGGGCAGCCGGGCGATTATCTGATGATGCAATAAGAGCAGCAAAATAGCTACATTTTGCTGCTTTTATCGCCACTAGGTAAGTCCTAATATGGGATCTCACCAGTGTCCGGTCAGATTCAGCAAGACTGGCCCTCTAACTACTCTCAAGGCGTCTTTTCCGGCACTTCAACTCCCTCAGCTCCTCAGTGAACCAAGGAGCCAAGTGAGATCAACGCCGGGTCAGAGGCCGCAAAGGCACGACCCGATCCAGAGCTCCGGTGGCCGCCCTATCCCAGGCAGCCACCAGGTCTCCGGCCGAGGCGTGTGCTAGAGCCTCAGGGAATGGCCCAAGCTCCATCTGGAACCTATCAGGCGCCTGGGGCGGAACCATCTTACCGGCTCCACCTCCCTGCTGCGGGGTGGAGGGACCATCTTACCGGCTCCACCTCCCTGCGGCGGTATTGCGGTTCGAAAGTCAAAACGAAGGAGGGAGTGATCTGACCATGACAAGGGTTCGATGACTATGTCCCCTATATCAAGATCTCTCAACCACTGTCCAGAGACAAAAACCAGGTCCAGTGTGCTTCCCCCCGTGTGGGTAGGGCCATGAATTAACTGGGTCAGGTCCATAGCCGTCATGGAAGCCATGAACTCCCGAGCCACCTCAGACATCTCCCCCACGGATGGCAGGTTGAAATCCCCCATGACCATAAGCCTGGGAGTATCAACTGCCACCACGGCGATGACGCCGAGAAGCTCGGGCAGGGCTGCTGCCACGTGGCAGGGAGCCAGGTACGTGATCAGCAAACCCATCTGAACCCCATGAGCCCATTTCACAAGGAGGGATTCACAACCGGCCGTCTGAGGAACAGTGGCCTCCCTCGGTTTCAGACCCTCTCTAATAATAACCGCAACCCCCCCTCCCCTCCCCTGTGACCTCGGCTGATGAAATGCTTGGAAACCCGGCGGGCACATTTCAACGAGGGGCACCCCCCCCTCGTGGCCCAACCAGGTCTCCGTAACACCTGCCAGGTCCGCACCCCCCTCCTGAACAAGCTCACAGATGAGGGGGGCTTTATTTACTGCAGACCTGGCATTGCACAACATCAGCCGAAGGCCCGGGCATCTAGTAAAACAGTGTGCGTGTGCAAGAAGTTGCTGGCCTTCTCTCAAGTTTTCCAATATTGAGTTAAAGAAGTTGAGTGATGAATGAGCATCTTTTCTCTGTATTACACGGAGGGCAATAAATGACTTTCTGCCAATAAACTATATTCAAATTATTGATGATGCCTGCCAGCCCTTGCCATGCTAGATTTTCTGCAATTTCCAGAATTTCCAAGTTGGCATAGCTAGAATAATTCTGGGAGCCATGGTACCAACATTGGCAGAGAATACCCAATTGTGAGAACTGTACTGTGATCCTCATTAACACGAATGTATCTTGTATCAGAATAGCCGAATGTGTATTATATACTAAAGTATTATATACTTATATATATGTGTGTGTGTGTGTGTGTATTATATGCTAAAGTATTTCTCATAAATATAGGTAGCCCTGCAAGTAAAGTTACAACTGCTTCTCAGTCTTCTCATGGGACAGGTTCTCCAGTCTCAAAAATTCATGGAAGCAGTTTTGTAACTTCTACAGTAAAGGTACAGACATTTGAATAACCTTCCTTTTTTTTTCTTTCTTTCTAGTCTTTTAATAGTTTCCTATAAATCTGGATGCAAGGTGTTCCACTTCTACTTTCTTACGTCTTTTTAACAGGGAACATGCTCCTACAACCATGTACATGTAATGTTTTTCATTCAGAATGCTAGTTAAATAGTATCTCTATCCTCTCTTATTATTATACCATGTTGGCTCTTCTCAAATTTCCACCACTTTTCTCAAAGTGTGCCATGAGTTCTCCCACCCAAACTCTGTACATAATGGATTGTTTCTAGTACTTGGCCAAAACATTCGGGCTTCTGTTTACAAGTAGTCCTCAACTTACAACCATACATTTAGGGAGTGTTCAAAGTTACAACACTGAAAAAAAAAAGTCTTATGACTTATGACACGACCTTCCCAGCATCCTCACAGTCATGTGATCAAAATTCGGCCACTTAGCAACTGGCATGTGTTTATGACAGTCGCAGTGTCCCAGGGTCATTGATCACCTTTTGTGACTTTCTGACAAGCAAAGTCAATGGGGAAGCCAGATTCACTTAACAACCATGTTACTGCAGTGATTCACTTAACAACTGTGGCAAGAAAAGTCATAAAACGGGGCAAAGTCATAAAAAACGAGGCAGAACTGACTTCACAACTATCTTAGCAACAGAAATTTTGGACTCAACTGTGGTCCTACATTGAGGACAACTGTACTATTGGCTTCCAACAATTAATTAATTGAAACTAGGTCAGTTTTGTGCAGTGGGTGTTGTACCATAAGTGCAAATAAAAGGATTACCTGTATTTAACAGAAAATTAAAATAGTTAAAACTAATGCAGTTCATTATATTTCTTTATTACAAAAGCATACAATTTGAAGTCCAAATTCTCACTTTTCTGGGAGATAAAAATATTAATTAAATAAAAACAAATCATGTCAATTTTGTGTCATCAACTAAGTTTCTTTTTAAGTTTTTTCTAACCTAATCAAAACAAGGCTGCTTAATATCCAAGAATGTCCCATCAGCCTGAAAATTACTGCAATCTCCTGTTTTCCTGTTCTCTGGAACAGTAACAGTAAAAGAAAATTAGATTGTATATTTTTACCATAGATAAGGCTATTGTTAGAAATGAAATCTGATGCTTAAAAAGAAGAAATGGCTGCATAGTTAGCTTAACCATGTGCTGTTTATATTCATTCTAGCAAGAAGACTCTCTGTTCGCAGCCATGCCACCTCTTTGTCCAATTGGGAGTCATTCCAAGGTACAAAGCCCTAAATCTGTGACAGGAGCACCCGGAACATTTACAAAGGTATTATTCTCTCTACTGTGCATGGTGCAATTTTGTTTTACAAAGAGAGTTACCATGGCGCTTCTGAGTTTGATCCTTGACAGGCTTTGTTGTTACTCATTTCTTAGATTTCTGGCATTACATACAAACATACATTATTTCCTGTGCTTTTCTACTCAGATAATGGTGGGAGGTTTTCCTTCATTGCTTTCTCATTTTGCTCTCTCATAGGATATCTTCAGCTACATAGGCTGAAGCCTATGAATATTGTTTTGAAGAATTTATCTTCCTAAAGCCAACCAAGGGTCTAAGTGAAATTTGCAAACAAAACAATAAAACAAGAAAGAGACTCTCCCACATTTACTGGAATCTCAGTGCCTTTATTATTTTTAGAAATAACTCAAGGTGGCAAATATATCTGATACTCCTTCCTTCTACCATTTTCTCTATAACAACACTCCTGTGAGGTAGATTGGCTGTAAAAGAGGGACTAGCCCAAAATCACCCAGCTGGTTTCATGCTTAAAGTGAGCCTAGAATCACAACTTTTGTAATGTAAAAATAATTTGAGAAATTTTTTTTTACTCTTTTATGCTGAACCAGTTATCAGGAAAAAATGTTAATACTTTAGTGTGTATTCTAGCAATTTAGGGGGGTTTCATATTTTCTACCAGCTTTTCTAAGTGATTTTTTTTTCTTTTATTGCTATATTGCTTCAGTGTGACATTCATTTCTTTGTAAAAGGATACTCTGAATCTTTTTGAACCAATACATTAGTTATTATAACTTCTCAAAAGTTGCTTTATAGTTTCATTGTTGCTGTTGTCGTTTTATTTTTCATTCTTTTGTAACTGTTAAATATGGATTTTAAAGGCACAGTTGTGTTGATCCTGAATTCGTGCTGAATCAGGCAGACACTCAATTTTTTACAGAAGAAAAGAATGCAATTTTAAATGGGAAATTGAATAATATAAGCAAAATAAAGAAGTGTGTGCATCTTTCTGATATTTGAACAGATTTCCCCTTTTCTGACTATTATTCCTTCATGTTCTGGTTGGGAGAGGGGATTAGTTTTATCACCTCTAAGCCAGCATAGAAGATGAACTGATCCTCAAATCTCACAATAAATCAAGAGACCAAGGATCTGGTGGATCTAAAGCTGCTCTCATTTGGGGGCCTCTCAGTTTCTCTTGCTGTTGGGAAATAGATCTGTAGAGCTTTCTATGGGCATTGTTGTAAGGAGCACCAGCCAGCACCTTAACCCTTCATTTGAAAGGTAAGGTCTTCTCCACAAAGTCTTAATTTCCGTTTAATTTTATTTGAAGGTGATAATAAAGCAAGAGCCTGGAGAACTGCCGCAACATTCTCTGGTGGCAGCAACCGGAGCAGCCTCTCAGGCCTCACTGCCACAGTACATGACTGTGAAAGGGAGCCATGTGATTGCTTTATCACCCCAGAAACAGATTGTGAGCACAGGAGAGGGATCCACTTCATCAAAGGTGCCAGATTTTTTTTCTTCTTTTTCACTCTAGCAGTTTTGTAGTAACTACAGCTCTTGTTCCGTTGACGCAACTAGGTAATACCAGAAGCTTTAAATGGATAGGAATACCCTTCAAATACCTATTTTGTTCTTTAAATTATAACATTATTAATTTGAGGAAAAATAATTGCATTTCATTCTTTATCACGGCCTTTAACTATTTGATATACTAGGCCCATCTTTCATTCCAAATTTTTTTCTTTGGGTAACATTTTCTTTTCCCCCCTTTCCTTGCTTATGTGCTTTCGTTTGTATCATACAATCGTTAGAATTTCATTAGAGAAGCTGCCTCTTAGAAAACTAGATGTTAACACTGGTTTTGAGAAATATGCACTGGTTTCTGGATAGTTCTCTAGCCTTGTCATCTTTTTATCAAAATAACTTGATAGCCAGTTACCTCAAAGGCTATATTTTCACAAACTCACCTTCCTAGAATTGAGATTTTCCAGTAAAATGTTTCTTGGAATATCAGCAAGATCAAGTTGAGGAGGAAAGGAGTTGGCTTTTTCAGCAATGACAGAGCTTAGTTCCCAAAGATGCTTACTGGTTTCCCTTTTATCTCTTACATACTGGCTTAAGCTATTTCTGATCTCACAGCATTTTTACTAAGCTCATTCTAATACAAAAAATTACATGGATTTGAAATATTGAAAGGAATCATTAAGTATCTTGCTACACAGTTAAATATTGGGTTATTTTAATTGTTTTATGTTCTTTTTCTCAGCATTTGTAACAAAGTAATTAAAATGCTCTAGGATAAATAGGAGTACATGGAAATGAATGAATACTCTTTTTCTTTATTTAAATCATCTGTAAAGATCCTTCTATTTAGTATTTTTGAAGTTGTTAACCTCTTGGGGCTGTTAGCTATTTGAGCAGTAGAATTAGTACGTAACAAGCACCAGAGAAGTGTTTTTTTTTTCTAAACAGGCATAATCATCCTTAGTTTTGCCTCAGTTCCACACAATTTTCACTTCAGATCCAACCTTTGACAGAGTATAGCTTTTATTTATCTTGATGTTAAGTAACATTAGCTCTATATGTATATTTATATTGCATGTATTTTTATTTTTTCCCTCTCTAGATTGTTAGTGTTCCAGTTGGGTCTGCTTTACCATCGTCAGTCAAGCAAGCTGTGGCCCTTGGTGGAGGACAAATACTTGTGGCAAAATCAGGCCCTTCAGTCACAAAGACAGTTGGTGGAAAACAAATTGTAACTCAAGGAGTCGCCAAAGCTATTGTGAGTAGTGGAGGAGGAACCATCGTTGCTCAGCCTGTGCAGACTTTAACAAAAGCTCAGGTTCCATCAACAGGAACTCCAAAAACTGGATCCCAAGGTTCAGGTAAAGTGGGCTTACTTTTTTTAATATCAAACATGGTGGTATGGAGCTAAACAATGAGTTTAAAAATATCTCCTTCACGTTAGCTCTATTCCTGGGAATTTTAAAGATAAATCCACGTGATTGGCTGCTGCGTTCTCCCAGGATGCTTTTTCAGCTTCCAAAGCTAATCGATAACCTGCATGTTCTGTTTATCTTTCTCCTAAGTATTAATCAAGTAGTGGCCCTAGTTTCTTGAAATCAGCCAAGATAACCCAGCTAACTGGATCAGGAACTAATTAATAAATTACATTAATAAAATAAGTTATTGAATATTCTGGTGAGTTTTGCATCATAAAATTGCACGTCATGTCCGATTTAGGTTTTTTTAGATATATTGAATACTAACTTCCAGAGTTGCCTATAGTTTCAACACCACTAGGGGACACTAGGTTGGAATACCTGGTCTGGATAGGATGCATCAAATGAATCGTCACTATCTGGTCCTACCGTGCTATGATTACTGTCGAAAATCCAATAAATAAAAGTGTTGGACTACATTTAAAGATTTATAAGCTGACTTGCATTCATATTCCTTGCTCTTATCCTTTTACAGTAAATCCTCTCCAGAAAATTTGTCAACTCACAGACAAGTTTTAGGGCAAAATGTCCTGGCAAGTAGAATAGAGAAGAGAATCCATTTCTCCAATGATGCGTGTTCTGCTGATACTGAAAAGTTGTTAGCTGACTGTGTATCCAGATTTTGATTTGATTTGTTTTACAATATAAAATAAGTAAACTGTTCAATTGTTGGTCTCTTTTTCATCCAGTACAACCATATTGCACTTTCTTGTATAATATCATGTAGTCTTTCTTTTTGTAACTTCCTTCAACTTCAGAAATTCTGCTGATTTTCATTCCACTTTCCTAAGTGTTCTGTTTGCACAAAGAAATTCCATGAAATACATTCTTTCCTTATTATCTACAACCCATCTTAAAGCCTTTCCTCTGTATGTGCTATATTGAATGATAGCAGCTAGATTCTTATTTTTCTGCAGCTAATTAGGGACCTAATTCTCTCCACAAAAAGGGTATGGCTTTCATATCCCTAATGAATATATAGCACGTTTCATTTTTACCAAAACATAATTTTCAGTCAAATAAATACAAAATGGGATAAAATCCAATAATAAAAAAGTAAAAGAACCCAAACATAAATATTATATAACTGTAGCTAAGATGAAAGAAGTTGGAACATTTTTAGAGGAATACTGCTGAGGGACGTAATACTTTGTTGCAAGAGAGTGGTCTCTGAAAATCTTGATAATTTTTTTTCTTTTCCTTCTAGTTATGGCAACATTGCAATTACCAGCCACTAATTTAGCCAATTTGGCAAACCTACCTCCTGGCACAAAATTGTACCTTACTACAAATAGCAAGAACCCATCTGGGAAAGGAAAACTGCTACTTATACCTCAAGGAGCTATTTTGCGAGCCACAAATAATGCCAGTTAGTATTACACAAAAGAAAAGTAGCATATTAAATGTGGTGACAAATAATGGGTGGAGTCCTTGGTGCTCTCTGAGCTTGGTGGTTTTCTTGCAAATGTTTCATTAGCCTATAACATCACAGTGCAACCTGATATTACAGGAATTTCCAGGTTCTTTTAGGCAGATTGCATTCTCTGAAACACAGATATATTAAAAATGCTTTATGAAAGGAAGGGCTTCTGTTAGCGAGGTGGAAATCAATCATTCTCTGGTCAGATAGAAATGTTATATAAACATAGACCAGATTGCTGTGAATCATAGGGATGGATGGATGGATGTATAAACTTCCTTTTTCTGTTCAATTAAATTTTATAGCAATCCATGTTGAGTCTGTATAGCTTCTGCTATTAGCTAATTACTGAATTTGAGATTGAGTTTCTGGAGAGTAGATACATTTCTGTACCTAGCGGGTAATCTGATAGTAGAGCTAAAATAAATAGGATTTGGTTTTGCCATATTTATAACTGGATAACTTGTTGGATGTTCCAGATCAGCAGTTAGGTTCTTCAGGAAGTAGCGGAACGCAGGGTGCAAGCAGTGGTGTGTCTCAGCATCTCACCTACACATCCTATATCCTCAAACAAACCCCACAGGTTAGTCCATAATATAAATATATACAGACATGTTGTTAACATAAACATTAGATAACCACAAGTGGATCAATATTCTTCTGATGTGCTGAATTATAGTTTACATCACACATATATTTATATCTAGATAGTAGATAGATGTAGATGTAGATGTAGATATAGATATAGATATAGATATAGATATAGATATAGATATAGATAGGTTGACTGGAGAAGATGGTGGAAGTACTGCAATGTATCTGGACAGAGAAAGCTGGGTTAGAATATATTCTAATTAACAGTGGTAGGAATTGGCTTTCCTGGTCCTTGTCTCTACAAATAACACTTCTATTGTTCACATTGTCCTCATTTCCATAATGATGACTTACAGCAGGCATCCTCTATCAAAGGAAGAGGATGCTTCCTACGAAGATGCTTCCTACCAGTTCCCCATCTTATGATTACGAGGCAAGCAGATACTACATACATGCTTCAACCATTGACTGTTTTTCTTTAGAAGAGAGCACAGGAGCATTCATAGAAATCAAGTTGAGGCTAGGGGGCTTATAGCATGCTGGTTTTCAATTTAAAGTTGAAAGAATCTAAATATTTTAAGAAAGGGATGTAAGAGGTCTATCAGTTACCATGGAAGCCATAAATCACAGTAAGGTGCCATGGTGCTCTTTTGTTTAATATATGGTCGCGATCATCCTTCTAAGTGATTTGAATCTGTTACTTTTTGCTATGTTAACTGGCATAATTTTTAAAGTTTTTAAAAATAGAATCTATATTTAAAAGTAGGTATTGTGATATGACCCTCACTAATATTAAGTGAAACTAAAAAAGAAAATCAGTTTAGGGCTGTGAGGGCAAACCTGTGGCAGGCAGCCCAGAGGTGGAATGCAGAGCCCTCTGTGGGCACGTGGGCTGTCGTCAGCTGCTCTTTCAGTTTCCAATGCATACATGTGCGCTGGCCAGCTGGTCTTCGCTCGTGCTGGAACACAGGAAATCCGAAGACCAGCTGACATACACGCACCGGAAACCGGAAGACCAGCTGGCTGGTGCACACATGCGCGTTCCAGTTTCAGTACTCGGTGCCAAAAAGGTTCGCTGTCACTGGTTTAGGGTTTCAGAATTTAAGGGACAATGGCTCTTACTTACTATGTCTTTAATACAGATATTAATTTTTTTGTGCAGGGCACTTTTTTAGTTGGCCAGCCACCTCACCAGACTGCAGCAAAACAGGTGACATCAGGGACCGTTATCCAAGGTAATACAAGTGCTGGAACATCATCTTCCCAAGGACAGCAAGCTCTGAAAGTTATAACTGGACACAAAACTGCCACCTTATTTGCACAGGTAACTGTGGTGCTTCAATTTAAATGCTGGTTGTTCTAGATACTCTTGAAGGACTTAATGCAAAGTGTAGCTCTTTTGCATTCCGTAGCAAGTCACTTATGTATTTTATGGTAATATATTAATGTATCTTTTAGAAGCCTGGTTAATAAAATAAATGTCTGAATGATTGATTTTAATATATACATGTATATCATCAATAATGTGTAAATACTAATCTGTATGCCTGAACGGTTAATTTTAATACATTCTTTGGTTGGGCAAGACAGACAGATCTTAAGAAACAGAATGAAAAACTCTGAAAAGTTGTTTTGGTTCTGTTTATTTTATTTTTGCTGTTACCAATATTAAAAACCATATATCCATAAAATATTTATGTTCTCCATGAGACATTTATGCAGTATATTTGGGTTGAACTCTCCCATTTCTATTTTCAAATGAAAATGCTTGAAAAAGAATTAAGACAGGCCAATGGTTTGAACAATGGACAATAGAGAAGGAGAAAGCCGTGCTGAGCCTTTTCCTCTCATGAAGTTTTTCAATAGTAAAAAATGTTACTTCCAAATTGCCCCTTAATGGAAGAAGAATATGAGGAAGGAAATTTGTAATAGAAAGACAGATGGGCAAAAGATTAGCTCAGGCTTTCCCAATCTGGTGACTAGAACTTTTGGGAGTTACAGTTTCAGGTTGGAAGAAACGGGGCTAAGAAACCTTATTACCTTCAAATATCTAAAGAGCTGTCACGTAAAAAGGAAGTACATTTCTTCTCTACTGAGAGTGCAGGACCAGAACAAATGGGTTAAAAGTGCAAAGAAACATGTTCAATTTAGTTTTTAGGAGAAACCTCCTAGCTATATGAACTATTAGGCAGTGGAACATACTGAAAAGCGAACAGGTCAATCTTCACTGGGACTCTTCAAACACAGAATGGAGGATCATTATCAGAAAGGCTCATAGATCCATCACGATGTAGGGAATTGACGACTAATACCCTTTCTGACTCTTGGATCTTATTTTTAATCTTCAAAATCTGTATTTTATTTGAAATAAACAGTTCCTGTTTGTTACGTGTTTTCTATTTTGACTGAAAAGGAAAGGATTCAATTTTAACACAGCCCTAGAATGTTTCTTTTATCCCTGCTTTAATATCATATGTGGCATTCAAAAAAAGTACCCTGAGATACAGACCAAGACTTTTAACCCTCCATAACAATTTTCACTGATTCTTCACAAACTGTTCCTGACAATACCTTTATAATCTAGAAGATGTAGCAAACTTGAACATCTGCATATATACAGATGTTTAAAACATCATGAATGTTTGTATCTTTTCTATTCTCCTACTAGTTGTACTATCTGCTTTATAAAAATATTGTTTCTATTTTAACTCATTTACAAATTTAAAGGCAGCTTCCAGCGGGCAAGCTTCACTCATGAAAATATCAGACAATACATTGAAATCATTACCGGCATCATCACAGCTCTCAAAACCTGGCACCACTGTGCTAAGAGTATCAGGTGGGGTGATCACTGCAGCAACAACTTCAGCTGTGACACTTGCATCAAATGGTGTTCCCCAGGTGAGGTCCAGTATTGGTAGATTTGCATGTCAGGCTTCAAATGCATTACAGAGTTATTATGCAGGGGAAGAATCAGCTTCTTACTCCTTAGAAATCAAAATGACTTAAGTATTAAGGCTCCATCCTGCTGTGTGAAAAAAAAGTTAGCATTTACAAGATACCTTTGCAATACTTGCCCTCGTACTATGTTTATAGAGAATGTTTTTGTATTTTATTATTTGGGTTTCATCCTTTTTTTTTGTTCATGGTACTCCAGAAACTGTCTGTTGGGGTTCCCAGACAAACTCCCATGCAGGCTGTAATTTGCTGTAGTCCTGCATAGCTTAATTGAGATGATTGCATCAGAAGACTTCAGACTATGTCCTGGCACTAAACCTATGCAAAAAATGTTATCAGAAGGAAGAGAAAAATACTCCCTTTTCACTTTTTTAAAATGGGCTTGTGGTGGAAATGCAGGGATGCTATTAGTAAAAAGTAGAGAAGTGTATGAGATCTTGAAACTAACAATGCACTACAAAAATATTGTAAATTATTAACTACAAAAATTGTTTTAATTATCGGCTAAATTTATGTTTGTTGTTTTAAAATTTTAACTTTTGTGTACCTTGTTTTTTATCTGGCTGTTCACCACCCTGAGTTCGCAAGGAGAAGGGCGGTATATAAATCTAATCAAATCAAATCAAATCAAAAATATTGTAAATGTTATATGCAATAGAACTGGACCCCCTTGCTTTTCTAACTCTCAACTAAAAATATTATATATGCATAGTTTGGAATAATTAATTTATAATTTGTTTAGAATTTTTTTCTTTATTTTCTTTATTGCATCATTAAGCTGAAAAATGTGTTTTCCACTCTCCCTGTTTTGTTTTTTTTAAACACAGCAAGCAGACAGTACAAGCTCTAGCTCCCCTTCATCTGCAGGCCCCATTGTGAAGGCATCTGGGCAGCAACAGCAGGTTGTTGCCAATCCTGGGCAAGCAGCATCAGTTGCACCTAATAAAACAAGTTCCTCCACAGTTGTAAGCATTGCTTCTTGGGTCACCACCCCAGCACCAGCATCCACAAAAACTGCAGTATCAGGTAATCTAGAACTAAAATATTGAAATTAGTCAATGGGATGCTTATATCCAAACTAAACACAAAACCCACTGGTGTATGACATATGTATGAAATATATATGGGTGCCAGATTTACTTGGGTTAACTGATTCAAAAAATATTGTAGACTCCCAAGCATCAATTCTTGAACAAGATTGATGCCTAGTTGAATACTACATATAACATTTTGTTAATTGGACATGTTGTTCCCCAAATATCAGCTCATGCAGTTCCACCAGATTCTGCAATCTCTTAAACGCTAAGATTGACTTTCTCTTGAATGTGGATCCTGGAAAGCCCATTGGTTTTCTGAGAAAGTCTTGGAGTTTAAGCAGTACAAGAACTACTTAGGAAACAGAGTGAAATCAATTGAGCCAAATGTCTATGGAGATTCTCAGACCTCCAGGTCATGGTTGTTCAAAATGTACTCTTTCAAAAGGCAACTGGACTTTGTGTTTCCTTGAAGATGTTTCAGCTTCTTTAGCTTCTTGGATGAGAACCAAAACTTCAATCTCATCTTGTCAAATAGTGCGAAATGGGCATCCATATATATTGACATAAAGCATCCCTGGTGGTTCTCTTGGATCTCTCAGTAGCCCTTAATACCAGTTTTGGACGTATTTTGGGGGCTGGGGGGGGCGGGATGAAGGTATGATATTGTAATTCTCCACTAGGATCATTTCCAGTTGGCCTTGATAGAAGGGGAGAGATCTAGCACTAGACCTAGTTCTCCATACTAATACATAGATAGGAGAGCTTCCTTTTTATCTTCTTTGTTCTATATGAAAGGAAGAAAGGATTCATTTTAACACATTTCTAATGTAGGGTTGCTAAAGATCCACTCCAACCAGAACAGTCCACAACAAGCTGTTTTGACAGTACCCAGCCAACTCAAACAACTTGGTGTCAGCAATGCTTCTGGAGGAGTCCAAACTATACTGATGCCTGTGAACAAAGGTAGGATGCAGTTGACAAGACATTGCCTAAATCTCTTTTTCAATATTGCAGGCTTCTCTCTTCTAAGCTTTCTGGATCTATTGCACTGGAAAGAATTGAAACCTTTGGCTCTAGTGGCGAGCAGACTTTAAATTGTCTGAAGCACAACATTTGATGCATCCATATCACATTCTATTGACACTGATAACTAATACACACCTACAATATCCAGTATTATCATTATTAAAACCAACACCAGATTATGCATAATAGTGAGAATCTGGTTTGTGAGATCCAGGTAAAATCAGAAAAAATGTTTTATAAAGAACAAATTTAAAAAATTTTCAGATAACATGTATAGAGCTGTTGCAAAAAGCCATTGTTATATCATTTTCTGCTAAAATTATTGAAGTAATTTAGCAATAAAAATGAAAAAGTGTTAAAAGTGAAGCATATTTGTCTACATCATCAATATTTTTTTTCTCTTTCAGTGATACAATCGGTTTCTTCCAGCAAATCAACTGCTGTTACACCCATGACTACAACTAATGTAGTTGTCCCAAGCACTCCTGAAGTGACTGTTACAAAAGGTAGAATTGCTTCATTGTCATTATGAAACCTTGGAAATGATTATATGATTAGCCACTATCATGACATATATAAGAAATTTATACCGTATATTTCAGACTATAAGACGCACCGGAATATAAGATGCACCAAGATTTTGAAGAGATAAACAAGAAAAAAAGTTTTTACCCTCCCCGGCTCCCAGGAGCACTCAGCAGGCCTCTCAAACCTCTGCAGGGCCCATTTTTGCAAAAAAACAGGCCTGTTTTTGGCCTCCCAAACCCCCCACGTGTCATGTTTTTGCCCTCCCTAGCCGCCAGGAGCACTCTTTAGGCCTCCCAAGCCCTCTGCAGAATCCACTTTTGCGAAAAACGGGCCTGTTTTTGGAAAAAACAGGACTTGCGGGATGGGGTTTCAGGAAGCCAAAAACGGCTGTATTCAGTATATAAGATGCACCAACATTTCCACCCTTTTTTAGTGTGTCTTGTACTCCGAAAAGTACGGTAATAGTTATATTTTGGGAAATTAGTCAGTGGGATTGTGCAAAGCATTCAGAAGGCATACTTTGCAAAGTGCATTGGTATCAGCAGAGTATAAATGCCTGTGGAGATTCTCAATCATCTAGATCATAGTTGTCTCAAAGATTTTTTCAAAGAAAAAACAGTCCAGTAGCCTTTTGAAGAAAAAAAGCACCTTTGAGATATCAGCGGAGTCCCACTTCTTGAAACATTACAGCATTAAAGGGTTTGATGTGGCTGCTTCAGAGGATTTCTCTGGTTGTGTGTGCATATACCTCTGCAAATATTTTCATTGGCACCACCAACGAACTGAATATGCCTGCATACCTACTTGCTCAGATAGCCAGGGTTATCTAGGCTAAAAAAGTTACTTCACTTGCCCCTTTGCATTTAGTGGAAGTGTCCCTTTCAAGTGCTTTTTATTAGCCATCAGTTGTTCCACAGTATGATTATGCAAGTGAAGCAGGATTCAGGTGATAAAGCATTCAGCTTGATGAAGGTATTGACATCAAGAAATATTTTTGGACATCTCTAAAAATATAACAGTACTTTCACTTGGACACCAAAGATATTACTAAGGCAGTTTTCCAGAGTCCCTTGGGAGTTGGGCAGCATAGAAATTTGATAAATTAAATTAAATTAAATTTACTATACAAAAAGCAGCAACCCCCAAAAAATAGGTTTTGAAATGTAGACTTTTACATTATTTTTTTTCCTGCCATCCACTTAAACTTACAGTTACTACTCTGTGAGGGAGATAGATGGTTCCAAAATTCGATTGACTGATAAATAAGTCAATAAATAATACTTTATTGTGGTGCCAGGATTCCTCTTTAAAATCTCTGCTTTCCTCCTTCAGAAAAATTACAGGTAGTCCTCAACTTACTATCACAATTGAGCCCAAAATTTCTGTTGCTAAGTGAGACAGTTGTTAAGAGAATCACTGCAGTTGTTAACTTAGTAACATGGTTGTTAAGTGAATCTGGATTTCCCATTGACTTTGTTAGAAGGTCACAAAAGGTAATCAATCACATGATCCCACGACACTGCAATTGTCATAAATGTGAATCAGTTGCCAAGCATCTGAATTTTGATCATGCAGCAGTCGTAAATGTGAAAAATGGTCATAAGTCACTTTTTTCAGTGCACTTTTCAGTTGTAACTTCAAACTATCACTAAATGAACTATTGTAATTCAAGCACTACCTGTAGTTTTTCTTCCTGCATGTCTGAAGCAGAAGACTAGGATTGCCTTTCATTTGCCTAACAAATGTTTTTTAAAGATATTCTATTATCTTTTAAAGTGAAGCTGGAGCCTGATGCAACAGGGCAGAGCTGCAGTATTCCAGTTTCTCAGGATGCTCAGGCGACAATAAAAACAGAGGAAAGTTCAGAACTTGGAAATTATTCCATTGGGTAATTATTTTTGTGAAGTTAAAATAACTTACTACAGGGAGCAATGGCTGTTGTAAACAATATGAGTTATATTTTTATAACCCCCATTAATGTTGAAATAAACTTTCTTCAAGAGAATTATTTTAATTTTGTTCAATACAAGCAGTTGAGATTTTATAGTGGATATTGGATAGATCACAGTATATTAACGCTTAGGTATGAAATACTTCATAGATCCACATTAAAATTACACTGCTCTGTTTACACATCAGTTGCAGTGGATATACTGTATTTTATATGCAACACTGGCTCCATAGAAACTAGTTACCTTGTTTGCTCGGATTTATCTTTGTCTCAAACTTTAAGAGCCATATCAAGCTATATAAATAGCTATATCCAGCTATAGACCTGAGGTGAGAAACTTCTATTATGATCCTCACAGACTCCTCCCTTTATTGCAAACCAAATTACAACAGCATAATTTCCTTTTTAAAAAAAGCTTAGTAGAAGCTTATACTTTCATACCAAGTTTGTGTAAGCTTAACACTGCCCTCCCCTTGGAAAAAAATGTAAAGTACAAACTTCCAAAATGTAAAAGCTGAGAAAAGTTTGAAAATGTTTCTCCAAACATCACTGTATTTATGTACACAGAGATTTCTGTTTGTGCTCTATAGGCAGTAATACACAGTATCTGTACATGCATGTTCTTTGTACAGTAGAAGCAGTGTAAAAAGCACTGTACTGTGCTATAAATAAATTCTATATTAAATGCCACCTCTTTATTTTCTACAGGGAAGAATATTTAGACAGTCTGCCGCAACTTTTGACAGCAATTGTGAAGAAAGTTCCATTAATTACTGAGACAAGTAATGAAAACATTGTTTAACAATCATTTTTTGGTGTAATATGCTCAATTCATACCAAGTATGGTCATTGGTCCATCTGCCTGCATTTGCTGTAGAGCAGTGTTTCTCAAAATGGGCGAAACAGCCCCCTAATGAAAGGTGTTTGCATTATCAAGAGGGGTGTTAGACACTAAGGGGGCAACAGGAATATTATGCACCTGAAGGGGGTGGCATAAGAAGCAATTAGGATTGTAATCATAGGATTACTCAGAACTTACCCAACAAACTTTATTAAGTGTGTATAACTGTAAACATTTAAGTTTGATAATTTTAAATATATCAAACTTTAGAATGCTTGAAATATTATATGGCTTTGACTGCATGTTAACCATGGGAAAATGTTAACCATGGGAAAATCTCTTACAATTTCCTGTTTTTATATATCTGTTTTTTCATGTCAAGATTATTCCTGCTAGCTGAATTCCATATATTTTCCTTCAGCATTTTTAAGAAATGTTTGGCTAAATGTCATATTCTGCCTAGTGTACATGAGGCAATGGATTACAATAATGCTGACTGATTTCCATTTCAACTGTCAGAACACTAATTTCCATTTTCTTGTTCTACTTAACAAAGCTTGTATTGTGTTTTTTTTTAATTCTGAAGGATAACAAGCATTCAGAAAGTGTTCCCATTCGTGCTGATATTCTGAAAGACACCAGAGACAGTCTAGCATTTTTAACTCTCTTCTTTATGAGGAATGGGAATGGGAGACTAGTATTTCTGAAATCAAAACTTCCAGTGCAGTATTACAGGCAAAATCTGGCCCCAGCCTGGAATTTGATCTGGATGGGCTCAAGGTTGACTCAGCCTTTCATTCTTCTGAAGTCCGTAAAAAGAGGACCCAGGGTGTTGAGGGCTATATGCAAATAATGCTTCTATATTGTAAGGCACCCAGAGAGTGTTGTAAAGTACTATGGGGCACAGTATAAGCCTAAATGCTGTTGCAGTTGCACACTCATATCCATCTCAATCTGATCCATGAGACCAGTCCCTCTTAGACAAAGGATTTAAAAGAGAGTCCTCTCCCACTTTGAACTGCTTTTTAACATATAGGACAATTAAAAGGACAATAGTTTTCTGTAGTCTAATGGGCTATGCAGTGCTTTGTAAGTGATTTCGAGAAGGTGGTTTAGAATATGCAAGAGCACAAACCTAGCACCCAACCATATCTGTTAATGCAATCATTTCTTTTTCCTTAGGAATAGATAGCTGTCCTCTGTACCTGCCAGGTCAGCTCAAGAAATAATGTAGCTTCAAAGAGATTACAGATTAAAGACATGTATTATTACATTTGCAGCATTAAGCGTTCCAAGCACCTTTTTGAAATCACATACGAAGCACTACATAATCATTAATTCTCTGTAAAAAAAAAATACATTATGAGGGTGTTGAATCGGGCTCCTAGCCCAAATCCAACTCCTGATTTTTGCAGTAGATGAGCTGTAGCTTAAGGATGAAGAAATAGCTCCTGAGTTATTCAGCTATGGCTGGCTTTATTTTCATCCACACGAAAATACATAAAATAGGTGGGTTTAATAGCAATTGGCATTTACTGAGACTTGTTATTTCTGAAATAAACAAATCAATTAATGTGCCTAGTTTTCATACTGGGGTTCATTCAGGCTCCTGCTTTTCCCTTCTCCAAATCATTTCTAGTAATTTGTTTCTCAGATGTTTTTTATGTTCAGAGGCTTCCATCTTTCTGAGTAGTTCCAAAAGGCTAAAAAATTGTCTTATGTCACAAATATCACCCCTGATATTTACCTGTTGTTCAAATAGCTATGGTAATATCACTTAATGTTCTTTCTAATGTGTATCTGTTTTAAATCAGAGTAAAAAGCTTTTTGGTTTTTTCCATAAGGTACTTCCTGATAAGCAGCATATTTTGATTTAAACTATGGTATATTCTGAGAAGATGTTCAGAAATAGCTCGCCTTATAATATATTAATTTCCATTGTTATTAAAAATCTAAAGCTTTTGATGTTCCTTTCTTTGTTTTTTTAGCTGAAGATGCCAATCCTTTCTGTGCCAGTTCTGTGGAACAATATTATACCTGGAATATTGGAAAACGAAGAGCTGCTGAGGTAATTTTAATAAGATGAACTTCAGCCTCAGGGAAATGTATGACTGAAAGCTGTCCCTTAGAAATTTGGTGGTTTTTAAAATCCCTAGAAATTATTTAAAAATTATCTCTTGCATTTAATACATAGCCATTTTTGCAGAGATTTACTAATACTTGGCTAAATAAAATGTAACTGAACTTAAAGTTCCATGTTTTGTCTTAACATTGTACAATCCAGATCTTTTGTGTGATAAAATAGCAACTTTTTCCCAATGTTGCCTTTATGTTGTCCTACTTCCAAGGATTTTTTAATTTACTTTTAATGTCTCTTTTCTGCTTGACAAAATGACCCTTCTTTTGCGAGCACCGTGATGAAAAATGAAGAAGCATTCCAGGATAGATTGTACTGTCCTCTGATGTAACAAACTGAAAACAAAAAATTGAATTTGCCCTAAAAGTTTTCAATTCCTGAGCTTTTAGAAGCATAAAAGTATAACTGTTTCTTTGATGTTATTTTTGTTCTTATTCATTAGATGTACCCTATTTTAGAGCCACAAAGGCAAAATATAGTATGGCTAGAACTGTGAAATCATCTATTAACAGAAGTCATCTGTTTGGAGCAATTTCATATGTGCGCACAGACATATGCACACAGGTTCCATTGTTGCTGTATGTGACTTTGACCAGCAGCAATTAAGCAGTAGAGGATCACCTGGTCGCCATCTGGGAGATAACAATTATCTAGTTTTTTACTTAGTTCTTACAATGCATACAGATCCATTGACATAGAAGATTATAATGTAACTATAATGAAAGATATACATATTTGATTCTAATTAACTTGTTTTTCCTCTTCCTTTTTTCATCTGCAGTGGCAAAGAGCCATGACAATACGTAAAATCCTTCAAGAAATCATAGAAAAGTATCCTAAATTTCACAGCATTGTGCCTCTGAAAACAAAGCAGGTTGTACGTTGGTGTCGCTTCCATGGCTATACACCACCTGATCCAGAAGCTTTTAGGAATGAGGATTCCATAGAGGATGTGCTGACACAAATAGACAATGAGCCAGGTAAAGAATCTAATTTCAGAACCTCAGAGGGTTTATTTTGGCATAATTTGTAGAATGAAAATAAATTATAGGATTTGGTTTCCATCTTTGTCTCCTAAAGACAGCCTCAGTTTTGCCTGGATGATTCAGTATGTGTTTCTAGGACCATGTATAAAATTCTATATTTAACAGTTTTCTTATAAAGTGATTATAAAGTGTCCTGATTATTTGGGACTGGTTGGGGACGTTCAAGAGAAATGAGTGAATGAATCAATGAATAAATCAGTGAATGAATCAATAAATGAAATAAATGTTATTTCGGCCCTGAAACAAGGGAAATATGATAAACATTTTTTTTTAAACCCAGTGATATGGACTACTCATCATAGTTGTCAGGAACATATTAATATTCTTATTAGTGACTGTTACATAAACAGAGATAACTATAGATACACATTCATATTTTATTGAATTGAGTGTGCTCCATTTCTTCAACCCCAAAACTAACAATTCTGAATTTACAAATATTTTTGTTAATATTGTTAATGGTTTCTCTTTTGATATAATGACTGAAACTTGAAAGATATATGGATAGTAGAAGATTGGGAGTTTAGGTTACTGGTCGTAGCAACTATAATTTGTTTTATTTGCAATGAACTGCATGTCACTTTATATAAATTATTTGCTAATCCTACCTTCTGTGCCTAACTGCTTTACATGGAAAAGAATGCTCATCTTCTTATACCACTGGGGAAGAGCTATGTCGAAAGCTTATAGAACTAGAGCAGCTCCTTAAACAAGAATCTGACAATGATGAGGAAGTAGACATTCTTAACATTACTGAACCTCTGAAAATAAACATTAAAAAGGAACAGGAAGAGACACAAGAAGAGGCCAAATTCTACTTAGCCCCACAGTCTGCATCCGAGTATGTGCGTGAGACTGCTCAACAGGTAAATAAAATAATTTTTAAAAAATAACTTCATTATCTTGAGATTTTTAGAGTGCAATATATGTAATATGTAGAATGGTTGCAAGTTGACTTACCTTTCTATTCAACAAGTTAGAAGATCTTGAATACTCTTTCATAGTTTTGTTCCCCAATTGCTTTCACAATTGCTGACAGCTAAGCACTCAAACATTATTCTATAATCAGCATTATCTGGACCCCAAACTAATTGGTTCAAATTCTTACCTGAGGGGGTGGGTAGAGGGGACTGTCTGCAGTTGCACTAAAAAACAGCAAATGTTGAATTTTAAATTCCATAATCCTCCTACCTATTTATAATAATTTTAGTCCACCTGAAGTGCCAATGTTGCAAGATTCCTTCCAGAAGATAAAGTAGAACTGAATATGATTCATCTTATCTGTGGGCGCACATTCATTCATGCATGCACACATGCGCACACACAAACATACACAAAATCTATATGTATTTAGTGATTCTTCGGTTTACAAATTCAGAATCCTATTTCAAATATTTGTGAATCCTATCAGAAATATTTAGGAAGTGTAATTTTAATGTAGCCCAGTACCTAGGCATCAGAAGATAAACTTTTTGTTATTTTTGCACATTATAATCCAATTCTATTCTGTTTAGAATGGCTGCATTTTGTACAGCAATCTTATTAAGGATACAGCTTTAAAGTTTCAGAACAAAATGTTAATTTTCCAACTACTACAATTCTATAAACATATAGCAGTCTATGCCTATTGAATTTTAAGTGTAACTAGTTCTAAGCAGGGATGAAATCCAGCAGGTTCTAACAGGTTCTGGAGAACAGGTAGCGGAAATTTTGAGAAGTTCAGAGAACCGACAAATACCACCTCTGGCTGGCCCCAGAGTGGGGTGGGAATGGACATTTTGCAGTATCCTTCCTCTGGAGTAGGGTAGGAATTGCGATTTTGCAATATCCTTCCCCTGCCAGTCCACCTAGCCACACCCACAGAACCTGGAGAGAAAAAACATGGATTTCACCCCTGGTTCTAAGAGTTATTTTAACTTCTGAAGAAGCTCCATGTCTGTGAAGTTAATTATGAACATTTTGTCTTATTTTATAGGTAGGAATTTCCTTTCCACCTGTGGAACTTCACAAAAATATATATGCTTTTATAATAGAAGATATGATTTTAAAGGTAAGCTGTTAACAAAATTCTTAGTGTTAAAGTAGTCTTAATCATAGACAAATTAAATACAGAGGTTTAACTTAAGCTGTGAGACATATTGGCTGCAAGCAGAACAAGGATAATAGTGTCTTGTGGTATCTTTATTTTAATAATAGTTTATAGGTTATTAAATGTATTAAGCTGTCAAATCAAAAGGCTCAAAGTAGCATACAGCGATACTGTACTAATACAAAACCAAATGCAGAGATAAAATACATTGGGAGAAAAATATTAAAAATTTCCACAACCTAACTTTGACCAATTGGGATTAGACAGTTGGGAGTTAGGCAATTGCTGGACTTTTGCACCTGATATTGGAGAAGTCAGTTTTCTAGAGCTTTTCTAGAGGACAGAATGACTGGGAGTAGACAAACTTCCAGGGGATGTTATTCCAACAGGTAGGAGTAGAAGCAGCAACAGAGAAGAAGCCATTTTACTTGATGGGATCCAGAGCTTTCTCAATGTTATGTTTCTGAATTTGTAGAACAATTTGAAGAAATGCACCATAGACTACTTTTGTAAATAAGTTTTAGTTTATACACAGGATTCCGAGGTATGAAATACTTTGAAATATGTCCTCTGTTACTTAAAAACATTCATCCATGTTTACATTATTTCTGAAATGCATTCTACAACAGGCTACAGAACAGTTGGTCAGTGACATTCTAAGAGAAGCGCTGGCGATTGGCTACCAAGCAGCTCCTCGAAACAGGTATACCTGTTTAACTTTCACATCTACATTATAAATATATCTATATTAAGTGGCTCAAGGTTAACTTAGCTTTCCATCCTTCCAAGGTCGGTAAAATGAGAACCCAGATTGTTGGGGACAATATGCTGTCTCGGTAAACCGCTTACAGAAGACTAAATCACTGTGAAGCAGTATATAAGTTTAAGTCCTATTGCTATTGCTATAATAGGAAAACTAATGCAAAGATGGAAGAATAAAAAGAAAGAGTAGAAGGTGCATGCTAAGTGCTATTGTTATTGCTATTCTTGAAATAATAAAGATATAAGATAAAGTGATAAAATTGTATGAATACAATCTTGGCTGAGTCAACCTTGAGCCGGTGAAAATCAAACTGTTGGCAGTCAGCAGAATTATCCTGCAATACTGCATTCTAGCTACTGCGCCACCATAGCACTAAAACAAACAAAATATAGTTGGCATCCCTCGCTTATTCCTTTTTGTATCTCACTGAGTTTTGTTAAATCTTCAATGACAGTTAATAGAATAACAGAGTTGGAAGGGATCTTGGAGGTCTTCTAGTCCAACCCCAGCTCAAGCAGGGGACCCTATACCTTTCTTATACCATTATTTGTACTTTCTTGATTTTCTATAAATCAATCTTATCCATTTTATAACGTTCTCTCAAAAGTTCATATCTTTCAATATTCCCACCCTTGTTTTGTCATTTTGATTGCCAAATTGTGTTCTGGGAACTGCAAATGACAAACAAATCCAGATTCTACATTCCCCTGCTTTAGAGGAAACATATTAAAATTGAATAGCACTATTAAATATAGTAGATTTCCAAGACACTCCTGAGCAGGGACAAGGTATTGTTCTATGTTTTGGCTCAATCGTTTTGTGTTTGGGATTTTATCCTACCCTCTCCCAGTATTACGTTAGAAGCTGTTTTTGAAACTGAGTGGTTCTTAACAATGGTTTCACTGGCCATAGGAGAAAAAAAAGCAGGGGAATATGGAAGTGCTGAACGACATCTTCAGATTTCATCCTCAAAAATGGCTTGAAGAGGATTATTGCTCAGTATAAATAACTTGCTTGCCATGTAGAAATTCCCAGGTTCATCCCTCATTTTTAATTGGTAAGGAATTGGGGCAAATGAAAGAAAAGACAAACTCCAAGAATCTGTTATCAGTCAAAGTAAAATATAACTGGATTTGATATATAGAATAGTTTTACTTGATATAAAATAACTTTTTATATTCCTATATGATCTGTTTTAAATATGTAGATAATTTTTAAACTATATCTATGTAGGGTTTTTTAAATAAAGTACTGCTTATATCCATGATGAATCCGGAAGTGGCACGCAGAGCCATCTCTCCGGGCATGCGAGCTGTTGCCCATTGCTCTTCCAGGTTCCGGTGCGCCAGCCAGCTGCTGTTCACACGCACGGGAGCACTGGAAACCGGAAGAGCAGCCACCCGGCATGCACTTGCACACTAGGTGGCTACTGTTCCAGTTTCTGGTACACGCATACATGTGCACGGTTGTATTTCAGCACTCGGTGCTGAAAAGGTTGGCCAACACTGGCTTATATAATTGTAAGGAAGCTGAAATAGTTACTTAATGATAATCGAAGCAATTGTTTATTATGACAACTATAGTGTGCTTAAAGCACATGTATAGCTGTCTTTATTTGCCTGATATTCCAGTAATATTGGAACACAAATCCCTTTATCTGCTGCTCATTGTGACTAACAGGAAGTACAATCCAACAAATCTGGAGGACATCAAGCTGGGGAAAGATTGAATTCTTCCTTATAAATGGTGTTATTGTTGCTTCATCAAGTAGCATATAAATGCTTCAAAGGTTACATTCCATCTGCATTTTCTCCCTGCAGGATTCCAAGAGAGATCACGATGATGAACATTCACCAAGCTATCTGTAACATTCCCTTTCTGGACTTCCTTACAAATAAACATATGGGAATACTGAATGATGAACAGTGATGTGGACTGAAAAAGCTACATAAAGCTTGAATAAAGATAATGGCCCAAATTCCCTGTGTCCAGATGCCTGTTTACAGACTAAATTAACTTGAGTGCTACAAATCAATGTTTCAACCAAGTTTTTTTATTTTTAAAAATAAAGCATTTTTAAATATTTTTTTAAGAAAACGCTTTTTTAAAAATCAGTTTTAAGTTCACCTGTCAGATATTAGTGGCAGCTAGCTCTAAGTATGCTGTGAAAGTTAAAAGATAGCATACCATGATTTAAGTTGCAGGTTTAGCATGGCAGTTACTTATCACAGAAAGTTTTAGGTAATAATTTTGCACCTTAATATAACCTGTGGTTATGGATTGGCAGCCTCTGGGATTGAGATTAAATGGATAAATATAATGATAGACTAGTTCAGATATAATACTAAACTATAGTATGCTGTTCAAGGAACAAGTCTTGCTTTTCCCTAGGTTCATATATTTCTCTTCTTTAAATGGACATGGTCACAAGGAGACATTAGAGCCTTTTATTGCATCATCTTAACTGGAATTAATCATGTTAAAGTAGCAAAATTTTAGGGAATAGGGTGAGGTAATTCTCAAAGTTGATTAAAGTGAAATTGACTTCGAATTGCTATATCCTCACTGAGAAGCTCTTGGGATTTAACAGACTTCCTTTTCAGTTATATTGTCAGGAAGCTTTCTTTGCTGAAAATAAACAACAACAAAAAACCCCTACATAACAGTGATAATATAATAAAAATAACCTGATATTCTGAGTTAGCAAAGCAGGTATTCATAAAATCTTACCTTTTAAAATGTGTGGTATTTCAGATTTGATTTGTAGTTTGGGCATATCTTCATTGGAAAGTGAGAGATTTGCTATTATATTAGACTGATATGTATTATACTATTTTAACTTCATTGAATGAAACAGTCTAATTCTACACTCTACATTCTTTTTCCTAGAATAGCTCCTTCAAATACTTGAGGACTATTTTTGTCCATGTTGATTACCAACTTAAACCCTTATCATCATATGTACTATAATGTATAATTGTGTGATATACCTTTACAATAAATTTTCTTTATTAAGTACAGTAAGATGGGACTACTTGGGTTTGTTTTATTTACTGCTTCATGTTTACGCTGTTTTCATCTTTATCTTCATTGCATGTTAATTCAAGTTCTCAGTACTGTTCCCATTGTTATTGAGAGAAATTGCTGGTTTGCTGATTTGCAGTAAACAACTTACCCTATTGAGTTATGTAGAAAAATATACTACAAAACTAAAAATACTCTGAAGAAACAATATTCAGATTTTTAATCTTCCATTTTCAGTTTTTAAAGTGAACAAGAAAACAAAGGAGTGACTTATTATTTTTTTTCACTCCCAAGTTTCTTATATGAAAAGAGATGGTTGCAATTTCCACTTTCTCAAGCCAAGCTGCACTATAATATTCAAAACTCTGATTAAAATATAATATGGGAACTGGATTTGACATGGTATGTTGTACTGTACTACTACAATGCTACCATCATAATCATCATAATTCAAAAAGAGCAAAGACATTAACAGAATTAGTAACACAGTGTCAGAGCCAGCATTCTCTGGACAAGCCTCTATGATTACCCCTTTAATAAAGTTTACATGGTATTTTGCATGGCTCAGCATTAGAGACATGAGAAGAGTAAAAGAAATGCTACACCAAAGCTATACTTACTGATTTCACTTTACTTGTAACCAGTCTGGTCACCGTTAACATTTGTGGCCTCTAAATCTGGGCAGCTCTATTGAATTTGCTGATTATTTGTTGTGCTCAAGCAATTTGTATATCACACTCAAATATGTATGCTCAGGAGAAGTATATTCCATACTAGGTACATGCTGAACACATTCCTTGAAGGAACTATACATAGAACTCCATATATAGAAGAAGTCACCACTTCTGGTGGTATTCTGTATTCTGGTGGCAGCAAGGATATATGATAAATATTGAGGTTTGCGTACATAGTTCAATCAAGAATTCTGAATCTCCTACATAGATTCAATATTTAGTTATTTAATTTAAAAGGCATTTTGTACATAAGTAATGAACTGTAAGAGCTTTTTTCCACTTAAAAGCAAATCCCCCCTGTCAATGTTAAAAATTCATACAACCAAATCACAGTGATGGCTGCAGGATGAGTATTGCTATAGCAACTACATTCTAGCTTAATAAAATGGCAGGGTGTTTCATTTACTTAAAATATATATTGCATGGGATTAAATATCACTGTTTATACACATAGTCAGGAGTCAGGCTACATGTACCAAAAGTCAGGCCCTACTGGCCAATCACAAAATGTTTTATTAATATTGTTTCAGAGAAATATTACCTTAGAAAGTTCAAAAGCAATGCATCAAATAATTAATGAAATGTTTAGAATAAAATGGCAACCAATTTGAATATTTAATGTAATTTATATAATAAATTGTCTATGGGGATGCACTTTTGATACACCCTGTATCCCTGTACTTCCATGAACCTTCTAGGCTACTAGGTAGACAGTGATTTCATGGTTGGCCTTATAAAGTTTTGTTACATTTACTATTCTAATTTTATTTTCATTTAATCAATGTTTTCCGTTTTCTATATTATGTCTGTGTCTCATATGACTTGTGGTTACAATAAAAGATTCTTACAGCTATGCAATCACAATAAATAGGTAAAGGCTCCCCTCGCACATATGTGCTAGTCATTCCCAACTCTAGTTGGGAAGCCAAAGAGCAGTTTTAAAACCAAGAGCCAGTGCTGTCCGAAGACATCTCCGTGGTCATGTGGCCGGCATGACTAAATGCCAAAGGCGCATGGAACGCTGTTACCTTCCCACCAAAGGTGGTCTCTATTTTTCTACTTGCATTTTTACGTGCTTTCAAACTGCTAGGTTGGCAGAAGCTGGGACAAGTAACAAGAGCTCACCCTGTTACACGCACTAGGGATTCGAACAGCTGAACTGCTGATCTTTTGATCGACAAGCTCAGCATCTTAGCCACTGATCCACCATGTCCCATATCTCATATCATGCAATCACAATACATGATGCATAAAGCTAATGCATTAAGAATTTTCTATATTTTCAGGATGTTCTTGGGTTGGTTTTTTTCTTTTTTAAATTAATATCTGTGATCTATTTACACGGTTTTAGCTATTGCTTGATCATATTGTTTTCTATAAAAGTTACGGGGGAATGAAATATATCCTTTATCAAAACAACATTTCATGTCTTTTTCAACCATTTTGATAGTTTTTTAAAAAATATTTTTCTGCAGCAAAATTGTACATACTGTACTTGTTGCTGTTTTTATACTGGAAACATATTAAGCAGCTATAGATAAGCATCAAATGCTTACTAATATTCATCATGAACCAATTTGCACCTGTATCCCCATACTAAGAATATTTTGAGCTTGCCTTCAGTATTATTCCTTACATTTTAAAATTTCAAAAATTGTCATTGGATGTAGCCAGAGAACCCAAAATAAAAAAAACTGCATGTATTTTACCTGCTTGGAATATCCAGTTATCCAGATTGACTTCATAATGAGTTATAAAGGCACAAAACCTAGCGATAAGTGGTTGATCCATTTGTACTTTATATCCTCTATCCTTCTATGTCTTTTTCTGCACTTAAATTGATTTTATCATCCCTGAGCCAGAATTTTATTATGCTTCCTATTTTGAAAATGTGTATAGATTGCATTTTACAGAATGTTCCCTCTTTTCTCAGCAAGAGTTTGTCTCTAAACACTACATAAAAAGCAAAGAAGACCTAATATAACTAATTATTATCTGCTTCTCTGAATTCAAACAAGAGGGTTTCAGAATTAGACAGCACCCAGGAAGTTCATAATGAGCAATGTTAGCAGAATTCGAAGAAATCAGTTACTTCGTTAAGATGAAAAGGGCAACAGATTAAGAACATTCCCAGATTATGTAGAATGTGAGGGGGGAGGGGGGAAATACATTCCTAGATCCATGTTAGAAAGGAAAGGATAGAATGTAGGAAAATATGTAGAGTTTCCCACTCTGGATAGATAAGATCAGGAAGCACAGTACATGACACTTTACATTATTGTCCTTCTGTGTAAACTTAGTTCATCAAAATCTTTCAGTATTCAAATGATTTCCATTAGACCAAAAACTACAGCAGAAAGAATATGTAGACAAAAATACATTTTAATAAATTATCTAATTCCATAAAATACAAATATCATGTTCCGCCATGTTTTTTCTTTAAGAAATAAAATAACTGTAACCAAGTAGGCAGTGTGATTTTCTTTTCTCCATTTAGTAAAAGTCAGGCTTACAAATAATTAAACCAATTAATGTTCAAAGAAATTAGATCAGTCAAGGAAAATTAATATTAATTAATTTCACCTGGAAACATTAAACATGCAAGGATTGCAATTTGGAACATGTTTCTACAAATTGTACCTTCCCATTCCTCCTAATCCATTCAGTGTGTTGGATTCATCTGGCAAACTGGCCTCATGACTATTGAAGGAACAATGTTGTCATTTACCTTATAGACAAGTATCTTATTATTGTGATTGTTCCAAAAGGGGGAGGAGGGGACATGCTCAAGGAGATTTTGAAACTACAATTCTCAAGCAGCAGGCCCTTTACTGTTAAGGAAAAACATTTGCTACATAAAATATTGTCAAAAGCGGTTTGTGATATGGCACTAGTGGAAGGCAAGAGAACCTCTTTAAGCCTTTTTTAAAGCCTATTTAAAAAACAAAAAACCACAACAGGTACATACCCTTTCTGATAATATAAATAACTTTTTATATCTTAGCTGAATGATTACAATTTTTGTGAAAAAACAACTTGCTTGCAGCCAATTTTCTCTGAATTATACAGTACTTGTACTTCACTTTATATATGAAAAATTGACTGCATGTTATTTGCCACCTTTTAAACTAGGGAATGTTAAATATGATTTTTTCAATATAAAATTCGCAAGGGTCTTGTGACCTGTATACCCAGGGCTAGATGAGAAGGCCAACCTGAATCAGAAATTTCATGTGCCCATCAAAAGCTTACAAAAGTATACTGAAATCAGCAACAAACTATGATTGTAACTTCTGCAAAAGTAAATGAAACAATGCATTAAGGTGGGGTGATTATTATGTTAAACCCTGTCTTAAATATATGCAATATTAGGAATGAATGAGAATTAAAAACTAGTGTATTTAAAAATGTCTAAGCAAAAATTTCAATACTGTACAAAATGCTCTTCCAAAATAATGAAAAAGTAAAATTGCTCTATAAATTACCCTATAACATATATAACACATAATTCCTTAGCAACAAGCAGCAATTTTGCTTTTTCAAGGCAAATCATGTTCTAGTTTGCATACTCAAAAACTATGAATGTTAAATAAAATCATATTAAGCATGCACTCTTTTTTCTTTTGGAAAACTTTTCCTATTTACAACATTTACATACATATTAAATAAATTATTTTGGCCATTGTTTTAATGTGTAGCCTAGTGCAATGTTCAATGCTTAATCCAAACTAGTAAGGGCTATTAGCCCCCAAGAAAATGTGAATTGCCTCTGTTCTGTCTTTGAGGAATTTTCTTGCCAGAATTTAATAACTGAATTCTCAGTGAAATTGAGCCTTCAGGAAAACATTATCAAGATTGAAAAAAACTTCCAGGAAAAAGTGTGCTTGCTAAAGATCAGTTAATTCTAGGTACATAAGTCACGGAATATTGATGAGGCTATGATCCTCTGGCTGTGTGTTGCATTTTGAGCTGTGTTTCTTATTTGGCATACATTGATATAAACAACCTGCTCTGTATAATGGGCAGAGCATAAGTAAATAAAGGAACCTCACTTTTAAAAATCCAGTTTTCATTTCAGAGCATGGTTTAGGGACTTCTCTGACTTAGAAAAGAAACAGGATGGTTTGTAATACTTCTTAATCATACCCACTTTTTAAACTTCACAGTAAAGACTAGACTTTCATTTAGGAATATGTTGATGTGGGTGTTACAGACGGGCTATACATTGGTCATAAAGGAGCTTGCACCTTGGCTCACATGACCAACAACAGGACTCTGGAAAACAGCCTAGGAAAAAAAAATGAACCAAAGATATAAGAAGGCCATAAGTAAAGGGAACACCTTCACCAAAAGAAAAAAACAATATTGACAAGCAATTTCGAAGCAAAATATGATATTGAAAGTTTCTGAAGAAAGTATATAATTGATCTAATAGTATCAAGTCTCTAGTTTTTCCTTGTCTTCCAGCCAACATTTGATCGGAAGAAATTGTTGCTTCCTCTACTCTTCCCTGGTCAGAACCCACCTGGAGCACTGCATCCAGTTCTGGGCAGCACAAAGGAGAAGGACAAATTGGAGTGAGATCAGAAGATGGTTCAGGTTCTGGAAATCAAACCCTAAATAGTAAATGCTGAGTGAACACTGAGGTACAGTGAAAGGATCTAGATATGTTTAGCTTACAAAAGAGGCAACTGAGAAGAGACAGGAACATAGTCTTCATATATTTTAAAGATGCAGATCTGGGTGATCTATCAGATAGTGGAATGCATAAAGTGGTGGGTTTACCTTTGCTTCAAATCTATAAACAGTGGCTGGGTCACCATTTATCAGAAATGGTCTCGGGCTACATGACCTTTGAGCTAAATTCCAACAGTTACATGATATGTAACAAGGAAGGGAAGATGGAAACCACATTAACTCAGAATGAATACTATATGCACGGTTTCTGCCTATCTCCCTTAGAATATGCTCAGCTGAATTTGATCCAATAGGGTTGGGGTGGCCTTGTTCCTTTGAGTAAACAATACCATTTATTGGGAGTCTAGAGGTGCACCTTCTTTGCTTGTACCATCTCCCCAGAGATCTGGATGGCCTCCACCCTGCTGCTTTGGAAATCCCTGAAAAACTGGCTTTGTTACTATTCTGGGTCATGTGGGTTTACTTTGTTTTCTATCTTTTTGTTCTATCTTTTGTTCTATCTTTTGTTCTTTGTTTTTATCATGTATTATTTCATTGTTCTTTATGTTTTTAACCTATGAACTGCCCAGAGTTTTCAGGAGTTCGGCTGTGTAAAAAAATGTAAAATGAAATTAAATAATGAAATTAAATGAAAAAATAAAAAAAGAAGAGTTGATCCCTGTAGGTGTTTGCGTTTAAATAACTTGGGAGGTGGCTGAAGGACATAATATAAGTGATTAAAGCTACTCAGCCCAACTGTACTTTTATTCCTATGATGCTTTAATTACTTTTACAAAATAATCATAATTAAAATAAAATAAAACTCACATTTATGGATTTTCTTTAATGTAATGATTCTCAATAACATGGCATTAAAATGTTTGTAAAAGGGTGAGACTCATCTAAAGATGAGTGAAAAGAAGTAACAAAATTCAAAATCTACCCAAATTGTTTTAGGGTAAAATGACCATGAATTAATGGAGATGGAAAATTAATGATGCATTTTATACAATGTACTTTTTAACTTAAGAATCAGCATACTGCTTAAAATATTGTCTTTTTGCTTGCTAAAGTCAGTGTTTCAAATGGGAACCAAGTCTAGCTAATGGTAATGAGGATCTGTGAATCTAGGTCATTCTTTCCAGTAAGTTATCTTCAATTCAAATTCAAGTATTTATGATTTACATATTCATATTAGATTCATGAACTCTGATAATTACTATGTCTGCTTTTAATAATCCTTTACTTTTATCTCACCAGCACTTACAAAGTTGCATAGCTGTTCATTTTCACAACCTTAAGCTGGTTGAATAGAAAATGATCATGATCCAGATTCATATACTGAGAATGCGAGATGGCGCCTGGAAAACAGCAGAAGGATTTGAAGAAAATGTTGTCTTTGCTTCTGGAATCTAGAGAGGAAAAAGAAAAGGTATGAGGGACTGGTTGTAATACTGGGAAATGATGGATATTGTATCCCATTAATATACCTACAGAATGATTGCTTGAGGAAAGCTGACCTACATTATTCAATAGCATTTCTCCTGTTAAAGGAATTAAAAATATTATTTCCTGCACATGGCTTGCCAGCATGAGGATGATCTATTTGGCCACCAGATAAGTAATGTATTTAAACGGAATTTGACTTGTCTGTGATGCCCCATATGCAAGTCCCAGGGAGCTAGAGAGAACAGATAATCCCTTAAAATCCGTTATCATGTTTCGAATTACAGATTTTATTCAGATTCCCCCTTGAAATATTTTTTTTAAATTAATGGACTTAAAATAGGCTATAAGTTAAGCTTCTTCAATCCTAGCGAACAGTCCCCCAGATATCCACACATAAAAATTTACATAATATCTCAAGCCCTTATACACATGACATTTAAGTTATTGCTTATGAACATGTATTTATATTGTGGTTGACAGTTTTAGTATGAGGTAAAATCCAAATTGAGGGACACGATGGCTCAGTGGCTAAGATGCTGAGCTTGTCAATTGAAAGGTCAGCAGTTCAGCGGTTCGAATCCCTAGTGCCATGTAACAGGATGAGCTCCCGTTACTTGTCCCAGCTTCTGCCAACCTAGCAGTTCAAAAGCACGTAAAAAATGAAAGTAGAAAAAATAGAGACCATCTTTGGTGAGAAGGTAACAACGTTCCGTGTGCCTCTGGCATTTAATCATGCCAGCTACATGACCACGGAGATGTCTTCGGATAGCGCTGGCTCTTCGGCTTTGAAACGGAGATGAGCACCGCCCCCTAGAGTCAGGAACAACTAGCACATATGTGCAAGGGGAACCTTTACCTTTACCTTTTAAGAACCAAATTAAATACTCTGATGCCAGTAGAAATAGTCTTGTGCACATGTAATACCAAGGCACAAAATGATGACTTATGGATACATAAGGCACAATATGCTGAATTATGAACTAATTCAGTCATTATGGATTAATATACATATATATTTTTCATCACTGTTATGTTTTCAAGAACTGAGTCTTTGCAATGGATAATAATTGATATAAGACAGCGAGGAAACAAATTGCAACAAATATAAGACATATTAATTTTGGTAGGTGTTTGGTTGATTTCAAGAGAAGAGGTCACTAAGCTAAATGTGATCTCATTTAAAGCATAGATATTATGGCAAATATCTATATTTATATTATATTGTAAAGTTCAAGGTATATATTCTGACCTTGCTTTGGTAGTAATTCCATGAATCAACAAGTGGCTCCAAAAGAGGATATGTTTAAAACAAGAGGACCCAGAGATTAGTATTGGTTAAATTGGGATTCAATTCAACATAAATGGATCATGTCCATAGGACTGCTTCTGTTAAATCAAGACACCTTTCCTGACTTCAATTTCTATTGATTTCCAAATTTCTATTAATATTTATTTATTAATAGATATTAATTTATTAATATTTATTAATATGTATTACTTTGAAGCACTTCTTTCAAAACATATCATTTTTTAAAGGGCCTGTTTCCTACTGATCAAACTTTAGCAAATTTCTGCATTCCAAAAGCTTTGTAAAGCACGTTACCTTAAAGTCTGACTTGTAGCTAGATTCCTGCACAAAGTGATCTTCTGGAATAATGAACCCTTGTGTTGTCTTTGTAGGCTTGGATCGTTTTCCTGCAGACCATGGGTGACATTCATGTCTAAAATTAATTTGCAAAATGAACGTTAAGTTGATGCTGCTGCTTTGAAAAAGAAAAGGCAAACTAAATCTGCTTTCCCATCATATACAGAAAGTTACAAAAGGGCTTCACTAAATTATTCCATTTAACATTGAATACATATGTGTTTTTCAATTATATCATGTTGATTTGTGAGTAACATTTAAGGTGTTTTTAGAAGGAAAATGTTGAAAGGACTAGGGGTGCTTAGGAGAGCACATAATTACTGTAAGACTGCCTTGCCTGAAACCTATATGTGCATCAGTGGTTGAACTCTGGAAATCACATTCCATCAGAATATGACGACTTTCATGGACATTAACAGTGGGGGGAAATATTGATATGTGCATTGTGTCTGCACAATTCTAATTCTGACCCTTTTGTATTTACATATAGCAACATCATATAGCAGTATGTAGGATGTGGATACTGCTACTCACATTTCATCATTTTGATGAAGCATTTGTGTATAAGAAAGGATTGGTTGATAATTATCTGGACACAAATGTTGCTGTGTAAAGATAGACTGGATGCCTAATGGACCTTGTTTTTCAGGCAAAGGCAACAAGTTCACTGCAATCAAATTTAACTTGAGGTGACAATACAGATAGAGCCACGTTTTCTTGATTGTAGTGTGAAAGCAGTATGCCACTGCCTCTACTCAGGATTTTTTTCCCAGTTTTTTCCTACCTAGGCCTGAGCTCTTCTAGTAGTCCCCGATCCAAATATTAACCAGGTTTATTTTCACAACAAAGAATGGTTAAATGCTATAGATTTATTAAAGAAGTTGGACCAAGACAGGAGTAATTCAGGTTCCAACTTAGCTATAAAAGTCGGTGGGTAACTTCAGCCCATTCATTTCTATATTAAATCTAATACGTTGTCCATGTTCACTGTAAAATTAATATGTTTAGGAGAGAGGATTCCATGCATTGCTTTAAGCTTTCTGAGAAAAGCCAAAATATAAATATCATAGAATGTAAATTACATATAACATAAAATACTAAATACAATGCAGGATCCACTGAAAGTATATTTCATAGTGCCAATTTGGTTACATATATACTGTATAAAGAAAAAACGATGTACTGACCTTCCATCATGACAACGAACCCACTTGAGCTCTTGGACAAAGGACAGGACATTAATCTAAATAATAACATGCTCAGTATATATTTGTGATGAAATGTCTAACTCACCTGGGAACATGGAGGATGGAGCACAACTGGCACGGAAGGAGCAAAGCCATTGGGAAAAGATTCCCCAGTGAGGGGACAGGGAAAACATGAGAAAATGACTCTGCCTTAATTCTGCTACAGAAGAGCTGGAGAATTGCTTTGGTAGGCTTTCAAGATTGTTATATTATCCTACTATCAATAAAGTTATCTCCAGAATTCTAGTGGCTCTTATTTCCTGAGTTTATTTATTTATTTATTTTCCAAAAATGTATATGCTGCCCTTCTCCCTAAGGACTCAGGGCAGCGAACACAGGTTAAAACATACAATAATACAAGGAACATAATTAAAACACAGTTAAAACAACAACAATAAAATAATAAAACCCAAGGATCAGGGTCAACCCATTTGTTGAAACAGCCAAGTCTTTAAGTACGACAGAAGGAGCGGAAATCAGGCGCCTTCTGAAGCTCGGTGGGTAACTCATTCTGGAGGATAGGAGCGCCTACAGAGAAAGCTCTACCCCTGGAAGTCGCCAGTCGACACTGTCTGGCTGATGGTACCCTGAGGAGGGCCCTGTGTGAGTGGACAGGACAGTTGGAAGGTGGGTAGGAGATGGTCCTGCAAATACCCGGCCTGACGTAAGCCATGTCTTGAAAGACTTGAGCATATTCAAGCAGTTGGTTACACATATACATATATACATATACATGCACACATACATACATACATTCATACATACATATATACACATAGACACATATTGGAACATACATACATACATACATACACACACACACACATACATACATAATCTAGAAACGGAGCAATGCTGTCTTGAAATCAAGCCTGCAGCCGGAGAGAAAATAAGACCACAGACAAAAATTCAAGGAGTTACCTGTAAGAAGTCCTGGCGATACCTGGAGGCGAGGAGGAAGGCCACACCTGCCTGGAGCCAACGTCCTTATTGCTCACCTCCTGCCTTGCCGCCGGCAGCACGTACACGCGAGACCCTGCCAGGATGTCATCGTGGGGAGAGGCGGCAGGGGCTCCGGCGGCCGGAGGTATCCGCGTGGGTTCAGCTTTCCGACACTCCCCAAGCCAGGGCAGGGTGTCTCTCTTCTGCAGCGGCCACGCTCGAAAATCCTGCTGGTACTGAGTCTCTGCGGCGAAGGGCTCCTTCCGGTGCCTGCCCCCGCTTTTTTTCGACGGCCTCTTGACAACGACCAGGCTGTCCCGCAACGAGGGGGCGGACGCAGAGACCGGCAGGGCAGAGGCTGGCCGCGGAGGGGCTTGGGGTCGGCTGCTGGCGGTGCCTCCGGACGGGACCCGGGGCTGCTGAGGGCTGTCCCCACCGCCGGCTTCCGCCCCTTCTTCGATGTCGGAGTAATTGTGGATGGTGAGCGGCACGGCCAGATCCGACTTGTCCAGCTGGTTCCAGAAGCGCGCCAGGCAGCACACTCGGCTGATGCAGGGCCAAGCCATGGCGGCAGCACCGCGCGAGGATGCAGTGATAGATACCGGGACCCGGGGGTGGGGTGGGGGTGCCTCAGCGGAGGAGGGGGTGTTCTGCAGCACGCCAAGTGACTTCCCCGGCTGAGAGTTACTTCCAGCTCGCTTCTCGGTATCAGGCTCCCCCCCTCATACCACACTTTGGTCAATCGGTTTTCTTTAGGAGGCTAGCAAACACGTGATGATAGCTCAGTCATTCATTCCCATCCCCACCCTCTATCCGGGGTGACAGAAGGAGCTTAATGCAGCATTGGTGAGGGATACAGAGATAATAGGGAAGGGGAGGGGGGGACTAAGGGGTGACACATAGCACCAGTCACCAAGTCTTTCTGCCCTATCATTCTACCTCTTTAGGAAGCATCCTACCCCTACTTAGCTGTAATCACTGCAGCCTGCTAATTTTTTCTTATACATGTATTCCATGAAGAATTTATTATGCATGTCTCCTGCAATCTACATGCATTCCATGAAGAATATATTATGCATGTCTCCTGCAATCTACATGCATTCCATAAAGAATTTATTATGCATGTCTCCTGCAATCTACATGCATTCCATGAAGAATTTCTTATGCATGTCTCCTGCAATCTACATGCATTCCATGAAGAATTTCTTATGCATGTCTCCTGCAATCTACATGCATTCCATGAATTTATTATACATGTCTCTTGCAATCTAAAATAGGGGAGAGAGAAACTCCTGTATTAGATGATTAATCCGGAATGAAGGAGGGAGGGGGGGAGGAAAAATAAGCAAGTGGCAATGTTCACAAAAGCAGCTGGATATTGCAGGAATTATACAAGCACTCCTAATGCACTGAGGTCAGCATTCTTTTTCCTTTACCAGCAGTATTTAAGTAAAACATTTCAGAACTGGTGAAACTGGCCTTTATAGGATTAACCTGCAGTATTTTGTACCAGTTGGTTTGTAAGTGATGCAGAGTGGCAATCCTATGCATGTACATTATACAAATCAAGCTGGAAGTTGATCAGTCAATACAGCAGTTATAGACTGTTATCAACTGAAACAGATTAAAAACTATTCTGGTCAAGGATTGTACTTGAGGAATGAGAAAGGTCAGAAAACAGAATAGCTTTTTTTCTGGAAGTATGTGATCCATATCATAAATATTTTCTTGCAGCCTGGTATCTGTTCGATATATGGAGAACATGCTAATAAAATGTTAAGTGGGAATTTCTGAGGAAAGCTCTAAGGACAATATACTACTATATGTACCGGTATATCAGTATAAATTAATGGTCCCCAGCACTTAAGATTTCCTAAGTGTATTGAGACCCCTTTGATAGGAAGACAACTCTGTTAATGCATTAAGAGTTTTACTACCAAATTTCGGGGTCTTTGAATTACAAAAAGGTATTTTTCAATGTATCATTGAAGTAGAGTAGGTGTTTCATGCATTAACCAATGCTTTGCATACTATACAAAAAAAGTAGAAGAAATTATCCACTTGTAGTATGTATAATAAAATGACTTTGAATTAATTTACTTCACAAGGACCATGTAAGTTAGTGAATTCCTTCTACTGTTTGGATTAATGAATACAAAACAAATGGAAACTGATATAGCAGTAATTCATGAGCAAGTTCATAATTTAGAATCAATGCAAGAATCAAGTTTAGAGGATGCATTATTATTGTCAATTCCTAACTTTTCCACTATAGTATATGGAAATGGGTTAAAAGATATTTCACGTTTTGAGTCTGTTAGTTTTCTTATTAACACTGGTCCCCTGCATCTACATTGCTTGTAGACCCTCCTGTTGTAGTACTTATAGTGTTATTTGTAACAACTATTGTCATAAAGGATGTTTACATTCCTTTATCATCATCCTTTGGGTGGCTTGTATATTATCATATCAAAACCTATTCTCTTGCTGTCCACCCCAGGAGGGAGGAAAGGAATGGAAGAATGTAGTAGTATAACTGGATGTCTGCCACATATGTTGAAATATATACACCCATTTTTAGGTATGTCTTTCGTTAGCTTAGAGATAGCAGTGTATTTGTATTACCTAGTATCCAATACCGTAACCCTGGACAAGAGTCAGTTAATATAAATCAGACAGCTGATTTCTAGGGTGGAGGAATGTAATTGTGTAACAAGACATAATATAAACATTGCTGTTTATGGCACAGGTTGATAGTATTAGAGTTGATATTGTAAGCATGAAATATAACAATGGGTCAACTGTTTATCAAAGCATTGCAGGAGAAGACTCACAATGTAATTGTATTAGTTGCTTTATCTTTGTTTCAAATATAATTGACAAAACGTGTGTTTAAGTTCTAACTTTATCTAGGTATCTGCTGGCAGGGAGCCCAATGAACATTGCAAGTGTATTCCAATAAGGTATACTTTCCGGCTTTTATCTCCAATTTATCTCCAGTGAGGCAAGAATGTTCTCACACAATCATCTAGAACAGACATACTATTCCCAGGAAAGTGAGTGCCATACATATTGTGTGCGTGTATGTGCATGCGCCTTATTGCAGAGGGCAAGTGCAGTGACAAAGAAGGCACACAAGATAACGTTTAATTGAGAGGACCTGGAGTGCATTCTCTTTGCTTGAATATGCTAGGCAGATAGAAATGGAGATAGATGGCACATAGATAACACATCCAGTGCCATGAAAGGCTTTAGAAGTGATAACAGGCACCTTGAACTGCAAGAAACCAAGTGACAACTCATGCAGCTTGCTTGGCTGAAATACAAGGGTGAAACAAGAAGTGCCCACTATGGCTTACACCACTGCATTCTGAAACACTTGTAGCTTCTGGATAGTTTTCAAGAGCAGGCCCACGTAGAGCAAAAAACAACATTCCAGTCATGATGTGACCATGTCATGAATGATTATTTAAAGAGACCCCCAGTCAGGGAAAGTGTACAATTGGTACACAGGATAAATCTGCGCAAGGCCCTCCTGATCACAGCTGCTATCTGTTCATTGAGCAATGGCTACAAGGGAGATACAAAATTATCATGTCTAAGAATACCTTCTCTATTTGTCTATTCATATTAAATACAGGTAGCTGAAGAATGAAAAATTTCCTCTAAAAGTGATATTGAGATTGTTGCTTTAAGAACTACTGTCCTATCGTCATTTAAAAATGAATTAATCAGACAATCCAATTTTGATTCAGCTCTAAGATACCTCAAAAAAGAATACAGCCTTACTCAGTAATAAGGTACACATCTTTGTTTCAGGTATACAATTTTATTTACCAACTGTATTTATTTTCATCGTGGGGCTAGAAGTTGAAGTCTTAGTAATTAGTATGTAGTTATGATCTAATCAATACACTATCTGGTGTCCAATATGTGTGCTCATTTCAGTGCAAATATATTCTGAAATGCAGCAGCTGAGAGTCCGCTTCATTTATTTGGCCTCCATGTCTTCACTGTATGCCATGCTTTCACCACTGGTTCTCTATTATTCCATATTAGCTTATTCCCATACATTACATACCATCTTGAAAGAAAGAAACAAAAGAAATTTTTCACAAAACACATTAGAGAGATAAGAACTGCTTATAGACAAAGGTAATTCATGACTAAAATAATTCTTAATAGTAAAGTCAGACCCAAGAAAATGACAATTTGCATGATCTTTTTGAACACAAGAAAAATGCAGTGATATGTCAGATTTATCATAACATAATATGAATACTTACATGCCAAACAGAACTCCTCCAAGGTGTGATGCATGGTCAAAAAACCTCCAACCCAAGATAAGTCCTACACTGTCCAATGCAATAATAGCTTTTAAAGCCTAGAAATGAATAAATGATCTATTAGTAAAGTACAATAAGTAGCAAAGCTACAGTTATAAACATATCAGAAACTTTTATCCCATACTCATAAATTAGCATCTGCTATGCAGTCAACAGTATAATGATCAAATGTACAATTATACTAAATTCTGATTTGAATATACATTTTTCAACAGCTTAGTCTCTGTTCCTAATACGCAAACTAGAAATGTCATTATGTATAGCATTAAAAAAAAGGAAATCAGGTCATTTCAGCAGTTGTATCTGAAGATTAGATTACCTAGGTACCTGGGCTACTTTAGGCCAATTGGAAACAGTAATTCCAAAAGACTATGGCAGAAAGGGAAGTGGGGTACAGAGCAATCAAGAAAAAAAGTGCTTTTCTTGTTGACTAGTAGAACATATTACACCTACAACCTATATAAATTAAGTTTCTGGTTCTCAAAGCAATATGCATCTTAACGCTTTTTATAATTTCCTTTTTTTACAAGGAAGCGGACAGGATTATGAGCAAATTTAGTTCCTCCACTTGCTTATGGGAACCTTGTCCCTCCTGGTTGGTTTCGGCTGCCAGGGGAGGTGATTAGAGACTGGATCCAGGCAATTGTCAACGCTTCATTGAGAGAGGGGAACTTCCCCGCCTCTCTTAAGGAGGCGGTGGTTCTATCTCTCCTCAAGAAGCCTTCCCTGGATCCAGATTCACTTAATAACTATCGTCCCATCTCCAACCTTCGCTTCATCGCAAAGGTTGTTGAGACTGTAGTGGCGCAACAGCTCCCACAGTTCTTGGAGGAAACGGGATACCTTGACCCATACCAATCAGGCTCCTGACGCGGATACAGCACGGAAATGGCATTGGTCGCTCTGGTGAATGATCTCTGGCTGGCTCGGGATGGTGGTGGTTCCTCCATCCTGGTCCTACTTGACCTCTCAACGGCTTTTGATACCATCAACCATAGTATCATACTGCAGCGACTTGAGGGGTTGGGGGTGGGAGGCACCGTCTTACAGTGGTTCTCCTCCTACCTCTCGGGTCGCTTATAGTTTGTATGGGCGGGGGGGCAGAGGTCCACCCCGAGGCCCCTAAATTGTCGGGTGCCTCAGGGGTCAGTTCTCTCCCCCCTACTCTTTAACATCTATATGAAGCCACTGGGTGAGATCATTCGTGGCTTTGGGGTGAGATATCATCAATATGCTGATGATACCCAATTATACATCTCCACGTCAGACCACCCCAGAGATGCCCTTTCCATGATGTCCCGTTGCCTGGAGGGGGTATGGGCCTGGATGGGCAGAAACAGACTCAAACTCAATCCCTCCAAGACTGAGTGGCTGTGTATACCGGCATCTTGGGTTTCAGAGGACCCATCACTTTTGATGGATGGGGAAAAACTTGTGCAGCCGCACGGGTTGTTATGAGAGCCCCTCGTTACTCTCATATAACACCCCTCCTGTGTGAGCTATACTGGTTACCAGTGGTTCTCCGGGTCCGCTTCAAGGTGATGGTTCTCACCTATAAGGCCCTACATGACTTAGGTCCGGGATATTTGCAGGACCTTTTCCTGTCTGCCTCCCACCATCCTGTTCGCTCACATAGGGCCACTCTCCTCAGGGTTCTGACGGCGAGCCAATGTCGTCTAGCGGGGCCCAGGGGTAGGGCGTTCTCTGTGGGTGCTCCCACCCTCTGGAATAAGTTACCTACCGAGCTCCGAATGGCTCCTGATCTCTGCTCCTTCCGTCGGGACCTGAAGACTTGGCTGTTCAAGCAAATAGGCTGACTCTGATTCTGGGTTTTATTATTTATTATTAATTAGTTATTTGGTTTAAAATGGGATTTTATTGTACATGTTTCTTAACTTGTGTTCGCCGCCCTGAGTCCTTCGGGAGAAGGGTGGCATATAAATACATGTAATAAATAAATAATATCCCTTTGGAATTTGACTTATTTAATACACAAATAATCCAAAAGTTTTGCCTTAAAAATTCAATTCAGTGTAAACAAAAGCCAGACTGCTCCATATTATCAGTCATCTAGACTTAAATAAAATGTTCAAATTGTATCCAATTTTGAAATATAACAAAGCACAGAAAATTGCTCAGGTATACATAACAGGTAAAAAAAAATTCTAAACAATTATTCAAAGCTACTTACATTTCCAGCAGTAAATGTGAACATTGGAAGAAATATTATAGCTAGCTTGGCTTCTGGTATCTTTGTACATACAGCTCCAAGGACAGCCATTATAGCCCCTGACTAAAATCACATGAAAACAGGACATACATTAACATGCTCAGTCTTAAAAGTTGGGACTATTTTTTGTCCCAAAGTGCAATTGCATAAAAATTCTTTTTCACTTTTTTCAAAAGCCAAATACAGGGAAAAGATGCTTAAGGATTTTAGCTATATAGTAGACAACCCATATAGTAACAGCTACTTTAAAATAATTTTGTCTGTGACATGTTCCTTATGAATATCATTTTTTGTGCCTATGGATCAGGGTTTTCTTTAGATAACCCTAGAAAACCACAATTAAAAATTAGCTGTTTTATTAGAACAGAGGGACTAAACTCAAACAGTGAGTGAGATTGATATGGTAGTTAAAGGCACTGAAAGACTGAGTTCCAGTTCTGCCTTAGTCATGAAGTCATTGGAGTCAGTCTTAGGAAGAAAAGAATGGCAAAGGACTTTCAAAGTCTTTCCAAGAAAACTACATAGACTCATCCAGGCAGCACCAGGAGTCAGGACTGATTTGAAGATATTTACCCTCTTCTCCCAACCAGACAATTAACAGAGGGAATCAAGCAGATAGCTGTAATATTTTTTTAAAAAATAGTTACAATTGCAAATAAATTCAAAGTGATCAACTTTTCAGTAAGCAAGATTATTGCAAGTTTGAATTATCACAAAAACTGAAATGGGTACTTTTTTTAAAAAATCAAGTAGCTCATCTAAGACACAAAATATTAAACCTAAAAATACTATTTCTTGGTAGACTGAAATTTATAGAAAAATCTCAACATTATAACATTATGCTAATCTTCACTGTAGCTTTTTAAAAAGACATTTTAAAACTTCTGTTAAAGCAAAATACATTAGGCTTCAAAATGTATCTAGAAACCATCTATTTTATAGACATTTAATAACACTTACAGCTCCAAGTGATGGTCCAAACTTCCCAGTGGCCATTTTGCAGACATAACTGACAAATGTGGAAAAAACCCCTAGAAAGATTTTTTTAATAGAAACATAAATCCACTGAAAACCATAGCCATAAAAAATATTTTTGCTTTACAATCCCATCTCAAACGTTCAACAAGACATTTATTTGTTATCTGATAAATTTATTTGCTGCCTATCTATTTGTGGGGCTATTTTAGGCAGCTATGAATGATTAAAAAGAAAGCAAAAGGAGTGTAAACAGAACAGAATAATAGAACAACAAAATAAACAATGAAAAAGAACACAATGAGCATTATATGATATCAATATGATAACCCAAAATGAAATTTTTTATCTTCTTTCTATAGATAAGTAAATAATTATTGGTTCGCACACTGTGATAAATTAAGTGGGCTTGCCTGTTTTGATTTAGTGTAGTCTCTGAAGTCAGCCATTGCAATTTGTAGACTATTATAGTCTACAAATTGTAGACTTACAATTTAGTATATTAAGTAAACAAAGTCTACTATTACTTCTTCAAAAAACTGATGGGCAGATCATGCCCAATGTCTGAAACTTAAAATGTATTACTTTAAGCACTGCTACACTGTCCAAACTCAACCCAAAGGCAAGTACAAAAATACACGAACAATTTAAAAAAAACACATCAAAGGCAGAGTCAGATTTGAAATTTATTACCTGCAGAAAGGTATACTGCCATGAATTGCTCACGTCCCAGAATAGAAACTATGCTGGTAGAGAAGCTCCATAAAACATACATGTTGGCTACCATATGTAGAAATGAGAAATGACTAAAGGTGGATAGCAACATGGGAAAACACAAGACTCCTATATTAAGAAAGGAAAAAAATGTTTAGATAGTTTAAGAATTTTATTTCTGGATATTTATAAGTTGAACTATTAAGAAATTGGTCAAAAGAAAAAAGACTTGCTATAAGTCAGTTTTCAATATTCAGCTCTAGAAAATTTTGAAAAGATTAGTAGCACAGATGCTGATGATCAGAACTAGACTCCAGGATCATCAAGAGAACAATTCTCCTATTAAAAGGTAGCACACACATTTGGTTACAATATACTTCTTACAATTCATTGATAGAAGAATTTTCTCTGCACTCTAAATTTGGTATATTACTATTTGTCAGAATGCTGGTCATTAATATTTATCCCCAGAAGCTGTAATAGACCAGTTATAAGTTTTGTGGAATTTTAATGAGCAACATATTAATTACAATTAACTGATCTGCCCATAAGGTAATAATAACTATATGATATTCAACTTCAAACAGTGCCAGATCTAAAAAAAATGAAATATAGGAGCATGATTCCTCATCTCCAATGAGGAAACTCAAGGAAACTATGAGTGAGTTTCCTTGAGTCTCAGAATCTCAGAACAGTTATCTCTTTAGTCCTTGCTCATCGGCCTAGTGGTTTATGGTTTATGGTTTATTTGATTTATATACCGCCCTACTCCCAAAGGACTCAGGGTGGAGAATAGGCACAAGATAAAACAGATAAAGTACAAAAATTTAAAAGCAGAAATAAAAACGAATTAAAATAATTTAGCCCAATTTAGATTTAAAACCTCCAAATTTAAGAACAGATTAAAATTTACTTTTTAAAAGGGAAAAGGGGAAGGTTAGGCCAGACCAGCCTGATGGAATAAAAAGGTCTTAAGAGCGCAGCGGAAGGTGCGCAGATCCGGGATCCAACCTAGCTCCGGGGGGGAGCTCATTCCAGATAGTAGGTGCCCCCACAGAGAAGGCTCTCCCCTGGGGGCTGCCAGCCGACATTGTTTGGCTGACGGCACCCGGAGGAGCCCTTCTCTGTGAGAGCGTACTGGCTGGTGGGAGGCCGTTGGTGGCAGTAGGCAGTCCCATAAATAACCAGATCCTAAGCCATGGAGCGCTCTAAAGGTGGTAACCAAAACCTTGAAGCGCACCCGGAAGATCACTGGGAGCCAGTGCAGCTCGCGCAGGAGAGGTGTTACATGGGAGCGCCACATCGGTCCCATAACCACCTGCGCGGCCGCACTCTGCGCCAGTTGGAGCCTCCAGGTGCTCCTCAAGGGGAGCCCCATGTAGAGAGTGTCACAGTAGTCCAGGCGGGAGGTGACGAGGGCATGAGTGACCGTGTTTAAAGAGTTCCAATCCAGAAAGGGACGCAACTGGTGAATCAGGTAAACCTGATGAAAAATCCTCCCGGTCACGGCCATCAAATGCTCTTCTAAAGACAGCCGTGAATCCAGGAGGACGCCCAAGTTGTGAGCCCTCTCCGTGAGGGCCAGTGGTTCGCCCCCAATAGTCAGTGATGGCGCCAACTGACTATATCAGGACGTCAGAAACCACAGCCACTCGGTCTTGGATGGTTTGAGCCTGAGCCTGTTTCTCTCCATCCAGATCCGCACGGCCTCCAGGCACCGGGACATCACTTCAAGGGCATCGTTCGGGTGGTCCGGGGTGGAGATGTACAGCTGAGTGTCATCAGCTTACTGGTGGTACTTCACCCCGAAACCACAGATGATCTTGCCCAGCGGCTTTACATAAATGTTGAACAGAAGGGGCGAGAGGACTGACCCTTGTGGCACCCCACATATGATGCGCCTCGGGGTCGACCTCTGCCCTCCTGCCAACACAGACTGCAACAGGTTGGAGAGAAAGGAGAAGAACCACCGTAACATGGTGCCCCTAACTCTTCCAACCAGTGCATCATGATACCATGGTCAATGGTATCAAAAGCCGCTGAGAGATCTAATAGGACCAGGACAGAGGAGCAACCCTTGTCCCGAGCCCTCCAGAGATCATCAACCGACGCGACCAATGCCGTTTCTGTGCTATACCTGGGCCTGAAGCCCAACTGGAACAGATCCAGATACGCCGTTTCATCCAGGTGCTGGGGGAGCTGTCGCGCAACCACACTCTCAACAACCTTCGCCACAAAGCGAAGATTGGAGACCGGACGATAATTAGACAACTCTGCCGGGTCCAGGGAAGGCTTCTTGAGAAGAGGCCTCATCATCGCCTCTTTCAAGGTGACTCTTATCATAATGCAATCAGCTTGTATTTGGAACAGATCCTATGATACTTGTTCTCTATTTCCAAGATGACATATTACTAAGGTATTGGCAACATTCCCCTCCATTTCCTAGAAGATTCTTAATAGGTTCATACTGCTTTTGTTATTTCAAAGGAGGCACGCAGCTGCAACAAAAATTGTCCATGGTAATTTATTTTAGAAAAAAATCTCAAATAAAAAATTATTTCTCTAAAAATAGAGAACAGCAAGATGGGATTGAGAGGGCGGAGTCAGGTTGTTCACATCTGCTGCCTCAATTAGCAGCTATACAAAGCACTTTTAGTTGGCCTTGTATTGTGCTTCCTTATGAAGGGCAAAAATGCCATCATTTACTAACTGAATTAAGTCCACTTTAAAGATATGGATAAATGAGACAGCTTTCTGCAACCTAATGTTTTTTAGATGCTTGGACATGTATTCTCAGAATTTTTTGAAATAGCCAAGCAGACAGGTAATCTTGAGATTTCAAATACCTGGGAGGTACCCAGCTTAGGAAAAGGGTGAATAATTTTTTTGACAATTTAGTACTTTATCAAAAACTCTCAACTTGAATCTCCAACATCAAATATGGCTGTCAGAAATCTTGGTGCTGCCCTAAGAAGTGTTCAATAAATGCTAAGATATAAAGTTATGACTAGAGGATGTCCCAATATATTTCCTTATTCTCTTGTTATACTGGATTCCATAATTCTGATCATCGTTAGCTGTGCTACTCCAGAGCAATGTGAGACACAAGCATTCTGATTAGTAGTTTTTCACTTGTCTTTAAAATATAGCGTTTTCCAATTAAATTATATAAATTAAGTTATGTCCTGGCTCCAGTCATTACTTTTGAGTGTGTGCCTCATGACATGGCACTCAAAGACAAAATGTAACTTTCATTTGAAAAAAGTTGGACACCCTATTTTACTTGAAAAAGATAAAAATGTATTTGGGATTATGGCTTAGAGATAGGAAAGAAGGTGCCTGATTACCCTGTTTCCCTGAAAATAAGATATCCCCTGATAATAAGCTGAATTGGGCTTTTGAGCGCACGTACTAAAATAAACCTCCCCAAAAAAATAAGCCCTCCCCAAAAATATTTAAGCTCAGGTAAGACTGCAAAAGAAACCCCATCTTGCTCCACATGCCCCAAAATAATAAGATCTCCCCGAAAATAAGGCCAAGCACTTATTTCAGGGTTCAAAAAAATATAAGACAGGATCTTATTTTGGGGGAAACACGATTTATCTCTGCTATAAATCCAAAACTAGCTGCATCCTAAGCATTTTGAATTTCTGCCATAAAACCCTTTATTATAGGAAAATGAACTGGGCTTGGGTTTTTTCAGAACATGTTTTCTTTGAATATTTATTCAAAAATACAAAATGAAACATAAACCCACAAATAGCAAAAAAATGGAATGAAGAATTTGTGATGACAAATGATTGCAAAACAAGATTTACTTCTTGTTAAAAATATTTATACTCCAGTGGGTTTTTTTAAATGAATAAAGGAAGCAAATCAACTAATATTTACCTCAGCAGGAAAGTTGGAAATAACAATTTGTTGGAACTATTCTAAAACATTTAAAAGTGAAGAACTTTTTAGCTCAACAATTGGGATTGCTATCAAGCTTGTGTTCACATTTTGTTAAGAGTACATCAAACACATGCAATTTATCTTACTAATCTGATATTTAATTTAAATAATTACCTTTAATTAATTCAAAATTAATTATTTCAAGAAATCATTTATCTTATTTTGTCTATGTTACAGTGTTAACATTGGGCAAGAGAGAAACCTATTATGTAAGGTATTTATGATAAAACTGTGAAGATAAATAACCGGTATCTCATATTGTAAGCTGTATAGCTCATACAGTAAGCATATTGTATTCCTTTACACAAAAGGAAACCAAATTATTTATGTGACTCAAACCAAATATGATTCCACATTAAAAATCAAAGGCAGCAAAAAGCTGTATAATTTTACATCCATTATATTATACTCACGAGAAGCTGGATTAGATGTGAAATATGTGACCATTATCCGGCTCAAAGCAGGAATTCGCCATAAGCAGAATACAAATACATTTGCAGCTATAATACCTGTGAATAAAAGAAAAATTTACTGATAAAAAAGAAAATGCTTCCATTTTTAGTGTTTACAAGGCCAAAAGTAAGTTATTACAAATACAAGTTAGAACATAATTATATTATGCAGTAATTACATAATGCAGTCATTTTAAATATGAATTCACCCTAAATCAGGCTGTCATTATCATTCTCTCAATAGACAAGTAATTTTAATCCTTATTCATATACCCATGTGATAATTTTTTATAGAACTATTTGAGTAAATAGATAATACAGAAAATACTAAGGTAGGTCCATATATTCCTACTTTTATTTCTACCAATTGAAGAAACAGTAAGGTAATTAAAAGACTACATATCTAGAAGTTTTGAATCAACTATTTCAAATGGGCTCACTCATTAGTCCAAAATCCAGGACTCATGATTCCCATATGGGATTAAAGTTTGGCAAATTTGTGGGCTGCCTTGGTGCTGTTGCACCACTGCAATCATCCATAGTCATGTGATCGCCATTTCCAACATTCTGGGCTTCCTACAAGGAAAGTCAATGTTTGTTCCCACTGCTTTGCTTCTGTTTAGGTAAAGAAATATCTCTGAAATAACTCACGGATTGTCTAGTGAGTTCTATTCCTCTTCCTAAAATATACAACAGTTGCTTATTTCACTTTATCCAAAAGGAAAATTCTTTGAAAATATCCAAAGAATAAACAGAAATGAAATACAAGCAAAAAAAAAAAATGTGCAATACCCATCTTCTCCAATTTATCATTTTAGGATTGCCAAATCTACTGAAAACAGTCATGTAGATTTTTCCCACCTGTCCAATAAATCTGTGCATTTGATACTCTTGTATACAGATATGGCACATATATTGTGTGTAGAAATCACACTGGAAAAGGGGGCAGAAAAATAAAAAGTGTATTCAATGAATAGCAAGTAATTAAAACATTGACTGAAAAATAGAAAATAGATTTATATAAAATCTCTTATAGATAAAAAAACATCCTTAAAAACAACTCCTTCTCTAGTAGAAACAGAATGAAAGTAAGACAAGATGGAGAAAAACTGCACTGAGAAAAAAATAGAACTGGATGAAAGAAGTAGTACTGATTAGGCCTTACAAAGAGCTTTACATTTACTAAGCAAGCAACCCATGTAAACTAATCTATTATGACTAATCTTTTGGGAAATTTTCAAAGGTAAACAGATTTTTGCAGCCATTTGATCTCTTATCTTTCTGAACATTTTTCTGTTTATGTAAAGGAAGAGAATGATGCAAGTCATAGGTAACTAACTGGGAGAAAGACATGTCTTCCTATGAATAAATATGATATATATATTATTTTGACACAGAGTTAATAAATCAAATGAATTTCTTGCAACATCCTATATATACTACTTTCTATGCAAGTTAAATAATTGTAACAAAAAATGACATCTTGTGTAAACTAGCCGAATCATAATGTTTCTAGAGTAAGAAAGAGGAACAGGCCAATATTATCAATTCTATAGATGGAATAATATGAGTTGAACAAAATGTTATATTCCATTAAAAACTGCCACTCTAATAGTTAACTACTGTATCATTAAAACAGAGTAAATTACATGGAGAATCAAAATATCTACTGGACATGACTGCCTTATGTGTATTAATTTGTAAGCATGGTATGAAAGCCATCCAGTAACATACTGTACCTGTTTGCCTCATTTCTCTTCCTGAGAATGTCTAATACTTGTAAGCTAACACAAACCTGACACAGCCCGTTGCCCGTTGCTAAGACTGTTCCACCAAAGATTAATCTGAAAGAGAACCAGCAATATTATTATTCTGATACTTCAATAAAACAGCCTTCCCCAATCTAATAACCTCCTGATCAGCTGGATTACAGCAGATGATTATAAGGAAGCTGATGCTATGGAAGATATTAGGTTGTAATATACACAGTATTTCAAAGCTGTTTAAATTTAATTAATCTCTTTCATTAAGCAAGTTTTTCAAATAAATATTTAGGAATTAAGCTTTTAAACAAAATAAACTCTTACTACAGTACATACCCAAATACAGGATGATTTCATTTTTAAAAAATCTATCATCTTTTGCAAATTATCACAATGTATCTTTTTCCATAGATGTATAAAATAACAAACAAATCTATGCCAATTCTTCCTTATTAATATTGCCATTTTAAAAAGAAATAACATCTGCTTGAAGTAACTATCCAAAGTAAACTTCAAACTCACATTCTATAGTTCAACAACTATATTATTGTAATGCGATAAAAGAGAATCAGGAATCAACACTGAGAACTTGCTTCCTTATTTACTAACACACCATTCTCTTACTAGAACTTTAAAAGGAAAAAAAAAATAAACCTTAACTATATACTTCTAAAGATCTCTTATAGGATATCTATTTGAGGGAAATGGGCAATTCAGAAATGTGAAAAATAAATAAAATATGTACTACTTCTTAGATACTGATTTGCCCACACAAAGGGGAATGGACCCCACAATTCAGCACTGAATTTTTATAATTTTATTTTATTAAAGGATGGAACATTCACTTCTATAAACAATCTTTTGGAAATACTTTTGTTCAAAGAACATTTCTCCACTGAATTTTGTAAGTGGAACTTTCTTCCTCGCCTTCACATGACACTAGACTACCTCAATTAGAAAAATCTCCTAACTGAAGGAGAAATCCTGGACGAGCCAGAAGGACTAAAACATGATGAAATACCAATGTAATGACCTATATAATTTTGTTATGTAACAATTCATAACAAAATTTGTTATGTAACAAATTTGAAATGATGTGTATATGCCCTTGCACATATAGAGATATATCCACATGAATCATGGTTTGCAAAATAACCATTTTTTGTGAATATGGTTGGCTGAGCATGAAACATGAACTATAAAATAAGAAACAAAGCAACAGAAAATATGCAACAGAATAGCCAAGTGAGATATGAAAAAATAATAGAGGAAATATTTAGGTCATCAGACATAACACAAGTCACTTTAACCTACTTTTTCCCCACAGGCTTTTTTCTCAATCCACACATACTTTGATTTAACTACAACAGAAATTGTAATGGAGAACCTAGAACTAGTAAAAAATAAAACAACCATATTACTTTACAAAAATATTGCAGTCATATCTAATATTCCGCTGACGTAACTAATTCTAGCCCTTTAAAATACAATTCTTCCCATCATTTAATGCAAGCAAGCTAATAGGTCCAGCAAACTTAATATTAAATATTTTATATATTTTCCTCATGTTGACTCTTGAAATATGTTAATCCAGTTAACACTTCCTGAATATTATTGCAGGAAAAATTAAAAGAGCCTCTGCAATAATGACTGCATTCTTAATAACATTAATAGCAATATTCCACTATAGCTTTTCCAAAACCAACACCATTCAGATGCATTAGACTACCTATGATAATCCATAGCTATTTTGGCTGGGGAATTATTTATCTTGATAAAATATGTTGAATCATAACTGTGTAATACAGAACAGGAAGAAACTATTAGAATACAGAGTAAAATGTTTCTACCTGCTTTCTGAAGCGGAGTCCTTTTTGTGGTTGTATTCTATCCAGCCAGTCTGCTTGAGCATTTTCAAAATAGTTTTGGAACTTGGTTCTGAGATGTTCATATTGCCAAATAGCAGCTGTTCCAAAAGCACAGCCTGAAAACTAAAGAATGTTAGGAATAGATTTAATTAAAATTAAATCAAAACATGATTCATTAAGATGGAGACAGTAGCAGACATACTAATACTACAATGGAAATGTTCCAATTAAGCTACCAAATAAATTGCACTGTAACATCTACAATCAGTGATTACAGTAAGAGAATACATGAACTCTGAATTCATAGGGTCTTTAGATTGAAAATACAACAGTGTGACTTTTACATTTAAATACTCTGAAAATGCACCTACATTGTCCATACTGCTGCTGTAGACTGTCTAAACAAGCATTATCTTCTATAGAAATTCGCAGCATATTATTTGCTTCACAGTTTTGTTAATACTAATAATATTCTGTAGTGACAGAAAATTTGTGAATCCTTTATATCATCTGTTATTCTGTATTACTGTAACTTACAATATGTTCAGATCTCGTGTAAGTTTCATTAATAAATAAACTCTGGTTAAAATTTAACACTTCACATGGTGTATATTTCATATTTTTATTGAACATATTGAGCCAATGTTCATTGGTCATGTTGGGAAAAGGGTGCGAAAAGGGGTATGCTAAGAGAGATGTTCCAATCAATCAGATATAAAAACCCAAGATTCAATGATTGCCAATGAAATGTATTATGTCACATGACAACAATTGTAAACATCAACAGAATGCTTTTACAAAAAGATTTTTTTAAATTTCAAAATGGATGAATTAAAGCTCTAACTTTAACCCAATTGAAATGTTATTACATGATATGACCAAGTAATTCATTTACAAAGCACAAAAATATCAATGAGTTTGTGCACAATTTATCAATGATTCACGAAAGGTTTGGTGAAGTTATTTCTGCTAAAGGAGATAAGTTACTAAATCTAAAGCTTCATAAATTTCTTCCAACAAGGACAATGGTAGTTGGTTCATGGTATTGAAAAAAGACATGACACAGTATATCATTTTAAGGTTTCTGTTTAACCATAAGCTCTTTACCTATTAATAGAACACGAGGAAGCTTAGGTGACATTGTAGCAGACAGCACTACAGGATTACAGATATTTCTAAATGGTTCACAAGTATTCATTCATCAGAAATGCTGCCAACTACAGCAGTTGGCAGCAACATGGAATTATCAACAAATTATTACCCCAATTGTAAAGAAGAAAGGTTTCACTAGCTTCTTTAATGAACGGGAAGATTCATGAAAATCCAGGTCTTTAACTGGAGGAGTCAAACTGCTTTTGTGTAGCTTAGTGCCAGTTTTCAGTGCTGGTCTTCTGAATCCATTTTTTGGTTGTGTAAACAGAATAGACCTATTGAAAGAATACATTTTAATCATAAATTAAGTTATCCTGTGGAAAAATGAGGACCAATAAAATGATAAATAAGTAATAATAAAAAAACTTTAATCATAAAATATTTTGAAATGTTTCCAACTTGCAAAGAAATATTAGTTTCTGTCAATCAGATGTAAAAGCAAACTTCCATTTCTACTGTAACTTTACTATAATGTACATTTTAGATGTACAAGCAATGATTGTACAAGAACATTGTCAGAATAAAAAAAATTTCATATCCTATTAACTACCTTACTTGTCCTATTATGTAAATACATTATTTTTGCTTATATTCTACCTCAGGGGTCCAGTAATATAAAACTGATACATGCAGAATGGTTTTCAGTGAAACCTTGTGCACAAAGAATTACAAATGAAACTTATAAAAAATTGCTTGTTACAATTGCAACCCATCTGCTATTCAACATTTAGAATACTTTGATGCAAGGATACTCAAGGATGATTCATTTGTGGAAAAAGTAGTAACTTCTCTAAATTTAAATTCTACTATCTATTATCTAGCAGTACTCTTCAGAAGAAACCTTCAGAAACTAGAATTTTTCACTACTCACTTAGAACAAAACCTATTTCTTCTGGTTGAGCAATTTTCAAATTTATTGCTTAAATACTCAATTGACAATATTGTACGTGAGCATCTAATAAAGCATTGGCTTCAGGCTCAATCCCACCCCAAAGTACCAACACTCTGTGGAACCAGCTCCAGAGTCCATCATAACATCAGCCCAGAAGGATATACCACAACTAATAGTATTAAAAGTCAGTGAAAGATCAAGGACAGCATGACAGATATGCTACCATTCTGAGCCCACTAATGGTTATTGGCAAGTGTGATCATTGCCATCTCAGTACTACAGCCAATCCTAAATCTTGATTGAAATGATCCAAATAACATTTTCTAAGCCCAACCACCTTACAGGGTTGTTATTTTGGAGGAAATGGAAGGAATAATGTTCACTGCTTTAATTTACGTAATTAAGTAATAAAGGTGGGATAAAAAAATAAATCAAAATAAATCATGTGTGGCAAAGGCTTTAATCCAATAATTACATCAAAAGTGTTTCACACAGCTGTTTCTTCAAGCATTATGTATTCAAATATTGTTATGAATCATAACATAATAATGATGTATAGACTGACTTATGCTTGTTTTAAATATTAGCAGTTATCCACAACTGGAGAAAAAACAAAGACACTATACCCTTAAGGAGAAGAAAATATTGCAAAAGTTAAAAGGTTCTGTTAGGCTGCCTGTTACTGTCACCAGTTCAAGGACTAAAACATCCACACACCAAATATCACACCCAAATATGATTCTTATGGCGAGTCAACTCCTTTCATTTTCTTAGCATCCCTTCCTAGTGCTCTTAGCCGGCGACAGAAAAGGACTTTACTGTGTTTTATCCCCATATAGTCCTTATAATAATTTAAGCCACTTTTCCCACCATTTCAATTTCCAAGAGTAGCCATCCGAAGTTTTGTGGCTTTTTTCCCCCCTATACTGCCCACGCTGAAGTTTGCAGCAGTATTGCAACTCCTCCCTCTATCCGCCTACGCTCCCTCAGCGCCCGTCAATGGCTAGGTGCACACGCCCACCTTATTTCATCATTAACTATAGTTTGTATATTAATCACATATTTGGGCTCGCATGGCACGCGCTTAACACGGGATTCACGCTAGGCGGAAATATGGATAGCTAATTTATCAGGCAGAGGGCTAAGCAATGAACGTTTAGGAATACCTTCTCCGCCCACGGTTAACTCTATTTTTACCTGGAGTTGTGTTACATCATCTTACCTGCGGGCCCATGGTCCACCACCCCATAACTCTTGCTTCATCCAGACACGGCTATAGCACTTCCACCCCATTTTCTTCACCTTCCCAACGTAATAGTTCCGGGTTAGCAGCCACAATTATCCGCCATCCTGAAGCTGCTGCCCTTACTCATCTGATGGCGTCATGTCGGCGAAAGGAAACAAGAAGGGTCCTATAGCTTTTCTCTAGCGTATGGCTGAGAAGGAATAGCATTAGTCCCGCCTCCGCACTGAAGTGGTTGTTTCCGGGGTCTCTTCAAAGGCCAAATGACTTGTTGCCGCCCCCCTCCCCCCGCGTTCCGTTCTAGCCTTTAAGCGCCATTTTAAAATAATTGAGGTCGTTCTTCCGCTTTTTTTTTTTAAGTTTATTGCCGCGCATCTCAAAGCTGAATCGCAAACAGTGACTTTGCCCTTGTAAAAGATGTTTGGGTAGTATAACATACGGAAAGAAGAAATAAAGTGCGTTCATTAATGTGGGCAAGAGCAATAAGAAGCATAAGTCACTGCCAGGAGCATCTGCTCTGAAGAGTTATTGTTGTGATCAGCAGAGCTCTGAAAGCAGCCATGAAAAACACCTGCATTAGAATGGATTTCTGGACTAGTACATTTCCAGAGGAAATACGCTATTCAGTATCTGTAGCATTGAATTTTATCCATATAGACATTGTTTCTTACAGACAATCTTATGAGGATGTTTGGAGCAGGGCTTCTGAATTTAGGATTTCAGCATCTTTTCGCTAACTGTGAAGTCTTGGTGCTCTCCGAGCTTGGTTATTTGCTTACAGATGTTTCATTACCCAACTACACAGCAACAACTATGCAAGTAAATATGGAGCTTGCTCCATGTTATATACAGCAGCTTGCCATTGTACTATTTGTATACAGTATACAGTGGTTTGTATACAGCTTGTATAACAGTAGTTTGCCATTAAGTTAACTATATAGCTGATCCCAGGAACTAGGGCAAAATGATCAAATTAAGTATGTATAAAAGTATAAGTTCTTGTACATTCTGGTAAATGTCACCTTTCTGTGACATTTGGCATTGTAGGAAGTTAGTACCACCCTGTCCTAGAAAAATGAAATATTCTAGGAAATATTAAAAAGGCAGAATATTGTATTTTACCTAAAGGAGAAACATGTTTCTAAAGACATAAACTCAGAGCCTCAGCTCCCTTCCCCCCCCCCCCCAAGCAGATATTTTGGTGCCAACCTATCTACAAGACAAAAGGGTGGGCCATTTTATCTACAAAACAAAAGACCTTCACCTTCAGGACATGACAGGATTAGCCCTCACTCAAGATCCAAACCAGAACAAAGCCATTAAGCCATAATAGGAATTGCCCAAAGCCCCTTCATTATATCATCACCCAGTAACATTCAACCAGGCTTGGGACTCAAGACAACCTACAAAGTTACCCCTGCAAGGCCCCATGGGAGTCTGACAGCCAATCAGAGCATATTTATTTTCTTTTGATTTATTTATTTATTAGTTTGTCAAACATGTACAAGGTAGCAGGTATAAATATGAACATGGACATGAACGAAGGAAAGGAATACAAATAAATGGGGACAGGATGGTAGGCACACTGGTGGGTTTATGCACGCCCCCTTTACAGACCTCTTAGTAATGGCGTGAAGTCCACAATAGACAGTTTAAGGTGGAAGCTATGAGGGTTTGAGGATGTAACAATGGAGTCAGGTAGAGCATTCCAGGTGTTGACTGTTGCTGAAGTCGTATTTTCTGCAATCAAGTTTGGAGTTGTTTACCTTGAGTTTGTACAATCAGTACAATCAGTTTGCCCATGTATTATTGAGGTTGAAGCTGAAGAAGTCATTGACAGGTAAGACATTGTAGCAGACAATTTCTTACACACATTTCTTACACAGGAACAGGAGGCTCCAAGGCGGGGCCCAAGAGGAGTGGTGAGATTCAAATAATTTAACAACTGGTTCTCTGTCCTAATGATTTCTTCCAACAACCATTTCACCAAATTGTTCAGAAAGTTAACAACCGGTTCTCCTGAAGTGGTGCGAACTGGCTGAAACACACCACTGGGTATAAATCTCTCTCCCTCTCTCACCCATGTGCTCTTTTTTGCCCAGGACCTCAAACCATGTGGTCCTGTCCACCATTAAACCATCTTTCCAAGCAGTCTCCATGTTTCCAGTGTCTTCCCACCTGGAACTGAACCCAGATGAACATTTCTTCCAACAGCACCCAAACTTTTTTTTTTTTTTTTTGGTTGTGGACTTGTCCATTTTGGATAATGTAATCCTCACATACCGTAGTCATTAGAGGCCAAAACTTGGTGTACCCTTCATTTAGGAAGTTATCATGTAATTAATCTTTCGGCTGAAAATTTATTAGCAAGAAAATATGGGACAAAATTCTTGAAAATTTTAAGGTTTTTTTTCCCACTGCTGAATGACCTATGTAGCATTGTATGTAGACTCTGAATCCCAAAGGCAATCCCAAAGGGTCCCCTAGTGGTGAGAGACTTAAGGCACCAAGCCCTCTCCCCAAGTTGTAACAATTGAGGGTAAGTAAGAAGAAAAAATGAAAGAAAAGAGAAGGGTCACATAGCTGCTTCTCACTGCAGCAGCCTTTGGCCTGAGACATTTATGCAGTCCAGATACAGTTAGCCTGCTTTATCTCCCCTTCTTTTGCAAGGATGGAGGAATATGAGAGTGAGAAGAAGAAGACTGCAGCCAGGAGCAGTTGATGGGGTGAGGGGTGGGGAGAGCCAGCTAATGATTAGGTGCCAGCCTAGAAACCAGAACACTGTAAGTTCTAGTCCCGCCTTAGGCATGAAACCCAGCAAGGTGACTGCCCAATCACTCTTTCTCAGTTTCAGCTATTCACGTTCCCTTCTTGTTTCTCTCAGGCACTTCTGCTACAGTTCCTACCAGGGCCCTGCATTTGAACTACCGTATCTAGGCTGCAAAAATCTGATTACTGTAGCTATTGGATATGGCTACAAAGAAATACAGAAAACTCTAGCTCTTTGCTGCTATTTAGTACACCTAACCCTTGACTTACAACTCCAATTGGGATCAGAATTTCTGTTGCTAGACAAAGCACTACCCTTTTTTTTGCTACTGTTACTAAGGGAATCAATTGGTTGTTAAATAAATCTGGCTTCCTCGTTAATTTTTCTTGTTTGAAGCTGACTGGGAAGGTTAAAATGGTGATCATGTAACCCTGGGACACTGCAACTGTCATAAATAAATAAATGCTGGTTGCTAAATCACCAAATTTTGATTTCAAGATGCTGCAGTGGTCATAAGTGTGAGGATTAGTTGTAAGTCACTTTTTCAATGTTGTTGTAACTTTGAAACAGATGCTAAATGAATGGTTGTAAATGAAGGACTGCCTGTAGTCATCTGAATTTCTGCACCGCACATCTGGTAGCCCTACCTGCATGATCAGGTTTATTGAAGATTTGGGACAAGGAATGAATTGGCAGGGAAAAATCAATAAAATCTAAAATGGTTTTCTCCATTTCATCATATTTATACCACCTGCCCCATCTAGTTTTTCAAGAGTGGGAGAAAATTAGATAGCTTGGTAATTTACTGTATATATAACATGTCCCACCAAATTGAAATTGTCTAGATGAGTTGTAATGATCTGAGAACAGGCAACTCCCTATGCTGTGTAACTATTCAGATTAAATTAGTCCATATATTTTTAGAATACCACTTTTTCTCTTGGAAAAGAAAAAAAATCATAGAATAAATTTCATTAAGTTCATTAAGTTTCACTATACAACTCCACATATATTTATTCAGAAATACAAGAGTTCAGCAGTTTTTGCCCGCATGTATGTACAGAATTGCAGCTTTCATTTGATCAATGAAGTCAATGAACTGGCTGGGAAGCCTTGATTTTTGGAACAAGTGATGTAAGGTCTTAAATATTACTAAATATTTACCTAACTTTGGCAAATTGACTGTCAAAATTTGCTCATACGACTCAGGACTAGAAGTGCTGCATAGGGTTAGATATTAGGTTTATGTATTTCAAGCAGTTTAATTAATCTAAATATTATAATTTAGTTAATTTATTTTATTAACTGAACTGAAACTTGAATGCTAATTGAATCAATATTTTATCTGAGAGTAACTTGATAACATTTATTTTTGCATCTTAATATAATTAACATTAAATAATTATTTTATTGCTTGCTACCAACAGAATATCAAGATAGAAATCTGCTTCTCTTTGCACAATTTGAGAAGGATACTGCTTCATTATTATTATTTTTTTGAAGAATGGCTATGACAGCTTTTCAAATACCAGCATTGCTTCTTGTTTTTCTGAGTTTTATATTTTTACTTGCTACTACTACATCCAGCAATTGGAGAATATCAAGTATAGTCAATGCTACAAACTGGAAGTATGAAGGTCTATGGATGAATTGCGAAGCTACTTCACTGGGTTTCATTCAGTGCAATACATCGTACTTGCTGCTAAGTTCAGACAGTAAGTTGTGTTTTTATATATAAATGATGGGTTGCTACTGTGTTTTTAACACTATGAAATTGCAATATGTTTACTTAATATTATATGTTATCAAAATACATGAAAGAATATTTATGCAAATCTATACATTTTCATAGAATTTGTAGAATTCTCTGATTTAATACTGGATTGAATTTATTTGCTACTGAAAACATTGATAGTATTGGAAGCAACATATAGAAATAATATATGCATTTGAGTCATGTCAGCACTGCCAGTAGATAGAGTGTAGAATTATATATACTCCCTATGGCTTTCCTTTTCTTTGATGTTGAACATAGGTCTATGCCAGTCTCCCTGTTTTCTGATATCTGTCCCATGTGTATATTTTCTGTTCTGCATGTTTTATTGAATTTTTTAATATGAGATGCTAGAAATAATAATTATTCTATCCTTAATATGCTGTAAAAGACTTTAGAATTTGAATTTCAAAAAAATTACATTTATATAAATATTAAGACTGGAATTCTTCATGGGAACCACTGAGGCTATTAAAATATATTTGCTTTACTTTAGAAAAATAAGAAAAAGTTTTTAAAAAAGAAAGAAAAAATAAATTTTTAAAAAATCCCAAAAGATATCACACTATAGAAAAAATATCATTTTAAACTCCATTTTCATAAATTTGAAAATAAATTGTCTTTCCGTAATAAAAAAAATAATTTTCAATCATATGATTCTTCCCCAAATCCTATGAACAAACTTATGAAAATTTGACCAGAATAGGACAATTATGAGATAAGATCATATTATGTGTGTGTCCTCTCCATCATTTTATATTTTCAGCATAAATATTATCTGAAACATCCAATAAATATGAAATAAGTGGGTCCTGTCCCATTAAGAGCTTTGTAGATAACTGCCACCATGTTGAATTGAACCCAGAACATACTGGCAACCAATGCAGTTTGCAGAGCCAAAGTTTACCATTAACTTATAGAAGCATAATTCCCTGCCCACTGTGTACTGTACCAGCTACAGCTTGAAAGGTCAATAATTTGGTCAAAAACATTCTGGACATTTTACAATATTGATGTAAAAATAATAAGCAACCTTTAGGCCCACCACAAGATGCAGCCCATCAATCTGCCTTGTATGTACAGTATGCTACTGGTTGTTTTTTTTTTTTAACTCAACAAATGTGCTGCAGCCAAATGTTGCCACTGCCAGGAAGGAGACATCGCTGCCTTGAAGATACATTGCCAAAGGCTTTCAGGCATGTGGAGGCTATAGCAAACAGGAAGACCTGCCACTAAGGCAACGGTCATATAAGCAGGGCTTGAATTGGTTCTAAAAAACTAATTTGAGAAAACACCTCAGACAACCATTCCGTAGTTCACACAATAAAGTGAGGGAAGACTGAAGCATGTTCAGACTTACAAGATTTTGTTACCATAGTATTACAATAACAATACTGTAGTCCCAACCTATATGGTATTGGTGCTTAATTTTGTCTACTTTATCGAGTTGGCAAGGCCTTACCAAACCACCATCACTGCTGCCATGCTGGCATCTGCCAAAGAGCAGATATTTTTTATTTATCAATGTGGCCCTTTTATCTCTGCAAGTTGTGCAGACCTGTTTTAGCTTATTAAGTTAGTGAAATACTGCTATATATATTTAGGATACTCAAGCAACTGCTTAGAATTGCACATCGTGACAGGTTCAGCTGTGCCCGGTATCTACCTGCAAGGGCAAAGAGCATTTGCATTGTCAACAGTACCACTGCTGGCATGTATACCCCAACAATACTGCCAACTTCTTCTTTTTTTAAAAAATTTTTGATTTATATGCCGCCCTTCTCCGGAGACTCAGGGCGGCTTACAATGCGTTAAGTAATAGCCTTTATACTTTTGTATATTTTATACAAAGTCAGCTTATTGCCCCCACAAACTGGGTCCTCAATTTACCCAGCTTAGAAAGGATGGAAGGCTGAGTCAACCTTGAGCCTGGTGAGATTCGAATTTACAGTAATTGCAGACAGCTGGTGTTTAATTACAATGCTTTTAGTCTGCTGAGCCACCAGAGCTCCTCCTCTTTCTCTTTTAGACAGACTGATCTGGTGGCAGCAAGGCAGTAATACATTTGCAGCAGGAAGTAAGTGATGGCTTGGCTCTGATTGATGTCATATTAAATTTAGTATGGCTTGTAGAGTAGTGTCATCTGCCACTGCTAGAGTAATAATGTAACTGTAATTCAGGCCAGAAGCTTGTTATTTGAAGACATTAAGGCCACTAAGCCAAAAGGGTCCTCAAATATGCTAGAAGCTCTGAAATTAATGATTCTTGGAATAGAATGTAGTTATTTATAAAAGGCAGAGTAGAACAGTTATTGACTGGGAGACTCAGGCAATGAGCTTTAGCATGAACCACTCAGGTGTCATAAAATGTTCTGCTAGGGTCACTTGAAATGTTGGGAAATATTTTACTGATTCCTAAAGTATAGCTAGCTAAGACATTTAATTACATTCCATTTTATGTTTTACTTCTACTGAAGAGCAATTGCCAAGGACGATAGTTTTAAAACCAATGTTTTTTTAAGTTAGAACACATCTAACTTAATATGAAACAGATATTGTTTCATATGAATATTCTCAGATCTGAAACCCTAACCATACATGATAACTTAGGTTGCCAAATGTAGGTAGACAGCATCAGTATTCCTCAGGCAAAACACCCCCACATTGTTCATGGTGCCTTTGTGATTTGGGGGTGGGGGTGAGTAGTGTGAAGTACCAATTTTTATTTAAAAGACCTGCAGTTGCAGAGAGAGACAGAGACAGATTCCAAACCTTCCTGGTATGTCTTTCTTTGATTTGTGTGTTCACATATTTATTCAGTGAAATAATTTGCTGAATTGAAAAATATCTACATTTGAAGTCTATATTTATATTATGTTATGAAAAGAAAATAATATAAAAGTTTCTTCACTTCAAAGTGGAGTGAAGTTTAATGAAAAGAAGGACTAGGGGAGACATGACAACTTTTTGTGGAGGCATATTATTTGATTTACCTTCAGATTCTTGCCATTTCATAGGAATTATAAATATTAAAAATAAAACAAATAAAGAACAGACCATATAACTTTTTCTGTGTAAGAAATTTAAATTTGTATTTTGAGAGACAGAAGAGAGTATAAAAAATTCTAATGCTTGAAATAAAAGGAAGAAAAGCAATAAATTTATGATGGTTGGTATTTATTTGTGACAAGGGTATAGCTTTGTATAATAAAAGAACATTCTGCTTGTAAAGACTGATCTTGTGTCCATTAAATGGGGCAGTTATCTGATGTATTAGTGATACAATGCTCTGCATTAATGGTAATTGGTTATTTATGTATGTAATGTATGTAAACAAATCATCTGCTTACATACATTGAATAAGATCTATAGCAACTATTGGTTTACTTTTCTTCAATGTTGTTTACTTCTCATCTCCCCAAATGATTCTTTAGAAGCAAAACTATACAGTACGTTCTCTCATAGATCTTTGCTTCTTCCAGGTATTTTAATGTTCCTGCTTTGCTATTTTCATCAATTGAAGTGTGCTGGTTACTAGATGTGCAAACAGTTGTGAGATATAAGTAGGGGTAGTGAAAAGTCCCATGATAAATTCAGTGATTTTGTTTCTTTAATCAAGAGAACAATACTATATACCTACCTAAATAACTCAGGCTGGGAATCTGAGGAAAAGGTTGTATATTTCCCAACTACATTGTTTTACTCTTTCAATATTTTATTTATGCATTTTTCACATAGCAACATGAGTAGTTGAGTACACAGAAAATAATTTGAAACATCATAATAGATAGTTCTGACTACAAGAGATACTTGAATATTAGAAAGTCATAATGACATTCTGAATGCTGTCCACTTTGCTTCCAGTCAAGTTTTGATTAATAGATAGAAAGGCAACATCCATCACATGCTCTGCACTAAAATCAAAAACTCTGGTAATTTTTTTTCTCTCCTGCAGCTTTTATTCAAATATGTCGAGCCCTGATGATTACATCCCTGGTGTTGGGGCTATGCGGAACTCTGCTGGCGTTACTCAGTTTGAAATGCCCTCAGCTTGGTTTCAGTGATGAAAAAACAAAAGGAAGGATTTCCATGATGAGTGGAATGGTATTTGCTTTGGCAGGTGAGAAATCTTATAATGGACATTTATGAAGGGAAAGTTTCTTAAAGCTATGTAGAAATATCTTGATTTATTCGTGGCTGGTTCCTTGGGAGACCGTGCCATTTGTATTAAGTAAGGGATGGGATGAGCTAAAGGAAAAAATATATGAAAATAGGTTAACTGAAAAGTTTCCTTAAGGTGATTTGGAAAGCAATGAAAGTATAATTCCCTTAGAATGTGTTCTGAATCTGAGTTATTATGGCACAGTTTAACTATGTTCACTTAATTGCATATGACACTTTAACTGTCCCACTCTGATAAACAGACCAAACATATTAAGTTTTTTTTTTAAATCAATGCACTAAATTTACTTGCAGTTTTGCTAATTTTTTATTTCTAGGATAGGTCACATTAGTTCTCTGAAATAGTATTGAAGAGGAGGTATACACAGTACATTTAAAGGTGATTTTCACAAAATGAAAAAAGAATACAAGTCCAAACTCACTGGTGTCTTTTTCTCCATTTGTATGAAAACAAAATATACTTCTTAAGACTGGCTGTTTTGAGTCACAATGTCAGGAGTTATAACCCCATAAATGGAGGCCACTAACTTGCAGAAGTCAGCATCAATAGAGTCTATTTCTTTCTATTGTGTCATAGAAAACATATTATCTTTGTTTCTTTGAGTGATTTTGCTAGTAATTTAATTAATTTTAATATTTTAATTTCAAGGCTGCCCAACTCTACAACTTTGGGCATTGTACACTTAAAGAAGAATGAAAGAAAACAACATACTTCCACAAAAAGGGAATACAACCAACTGGAAGATTAACACTATAACACTATAAATAATTATTTAGTGTAAACACTTCAGAACAGTAATTATATGGGGCTTCTCTGGGTATTTATTTCAGTTTTTAAAAATACCACTAAATTCATATGATCTTTCCTCCGATGTTTTAATTTTGTTAACTATGTGTCAGTTTGATTATATATGCATACTAGTCTGAACAAATCATACAGGTGCTTATAAATGAAATGGTCTTCTAAGTCCTTTCTAGCAAAATATCTTTTAAGCATGACAAAAAGACCTTGGGTGAGCTTTGAAGAACCTTCTTCCAATCTTTAAGCATCTGAGATAGTTTCGTAGTTTCAAGGAATAGATCCAAAAATCCTTTGTTTGCAGATGAAATGTCTTATCAAATGACTTACATGACCTTAATACAGGTAATTTTCATCTGTATTTAATCTGTATGTTTGGCCAGGTCTCTCATCAATGGTTGCTCTTTCGTGGTATGCGGTAAATATCATAACTGAAGTTTTTGATCCTTTCTATGCTGGAACAAAGTAAGTCAATATTTCTGTATATTTTACTTCTGTTTGGTATTTTTTTTAGCATTACCAAACAGCACAGAGGATTATGAGTGCTAATTCACATCTATTGTAATAAGTTTGACTTTAAAATTGTGTTGGGTTTCTTGTTATGTCTGTGCACAATGATTAACACAATTAACAATAATGCTGTCATGCATTATTGCAATCTTTCTCAATTTTACCACTACTGAAAATTCTGGGAATGGAAAGTGCCCAGGTTGGGGAATTTACTGGTTTTTCTTTTCTCAATACTTGATGTTTATCTCTTGGACATATTGGAGTGCATGGGAAACAAGGATTCACCTTCATCTTTCTTCATCATTCTTGATCTTTGTAATACAGATGTAACATATCACTATAGCCCTTTTTTATCATCCCATTTGTGTGCATTCATCCTAGTTGTGCAAGAAGTCTTTAATTCTTCCATCCCCATGTATCAGTAGCCTAGAGTTCTTTAAGCTTTCTTCTCCCTAAAATCAACTTTCTCTTGTACCAATAACTGTAACATATAACAAAGCATTTGATTGTATGTGGTGTTTGAATATATGTATGATCTTTATTCTAGATATGAAATGGGATATGCACTGTATCTAGGTTGGACTGGTTCCCTTCTTTCCATAGTTGGAGGAATCCTGTTGACATGTTCATCATGCAAATGAAATCAAAGGTATTTTAGGTGAATTATTCATCTTTTAAAAAATCACAGGTATAAATAGGATTTGTAGTAGTCTAGAGTGCATTTTAAAGGTCCAGCTGTGTACTAAAAAGATAGAGAAATTAAGCATTAGAATCACAAGCCACTTCAAACAGTCCATAGGAAGAGATCCTTTACTTTATCAGGGGTTTTTCCATTCTCATGGTAAAACTCTCCCCTTACTGTAGTAATTTCAGAACAACAGAGCATCAGGCAAGAGAAAATGAAGACTGCTGACACTCATGGGGTAAAGCTGGTGGGAGCAGCTAAATTCTGAATATAAATACAGACTTTTGCACACTCCTTGAGAACACAAAAAATTCCCCCATGAAGTGTCCCAATGCTGTGCTAAGAGGAGGCAGTCTTTTTGATGATCAGACTTAATATTTCATTTGAATCTTTGGAACCATTTGTTTCTTCTCTTCTGGAGATTCAAGCTATTTCACATATCACAAATCAACATAATAAACACAGTATATTCTTGGTATCCTTCCTTTTATCCACAGCTAAAAGATTTTAGTTTTAAACAAAATTGGAAAAAAAATGGTAAACTGCATAGGAAGGCATTGGCCTTCACAAGCACACTTACTTACTTACTTACTTAGCATGTGGTATATCATACATGGACAAGCAATATATGTTAACATTTCACCTAGATTAATAAAACACAATAAAATCTAAATGTGTCCATAAAAGATATATGTTCAAATACTAATCACACTGATTCCTAAGAATACTTTTCGATTCCACATAAGCTCCATAAATATTCTCAGAAAATGAAAATAGTGACTCAGCCCAGTGTTTTTGTCATTTCTAAATTCCTTCACTTCACCCCCCCAAATATAAGAATATAAGAACATTACAGAACTAGACAGATGCTGAGATTAGCCACAGCACTTTAAATAAACTGTTTTGCTCTGGCCACACTTTGGCATTTTGTGAAGGGCCTGCCACTTATCACAGGCATTTTCTTTCTGATAATGTCAGGGTGCCTATTTTTCTGATCAATACTAGTCTTGAAAATTTTGTAAACTAAAATTCTGTTACATCTTTCATTTTCATCACCAAAAATATAAGCTGCTTATACCTGAAACCAAGCCTAATTACTGTATATACGTGTCTGATTATATATTTAGTTTTATGTATGTAGATGTTTTCTGTTAGCCACCTTGAATGATGAGGGATGGAAAGGTGGGGAAGCCGACCACATTATATTTGCATTTAAAACTTGAAAACAGCTTAGTTTTACTCAGCTACATCGATTTTAGTAACTATTTGCACAGAATGTATGCTTTTTAGCTTCACATTTGTTTGCAGTTTAACAATATGGAGTGACTATGGATTTGATACTGTCTAGCTCAATTATAATAAAGAGAGTGGGAAATGTAATATATTTATCTCTATTTTTAATTACAGAGAACATGGATATTGTTATGCAGCTTCAGGAACAGTTAATGAACCACAAATTTACATCAAACAGGCTAAGACAGTCACCCCTGCCAAAATTATACTTAACTTTTTATTTAAAACATATTTACATTTGATAAACCAGTTCAAAACAATGCTATGCAAACTTTTCAAAAGGAGCACTTTGCAAAGTATGTTAATGCGTACAACCCATATCTCCTTCAAGTGTTAAAGCATCCATTGCATCCTCTGGACGGCTTGCAACAGCTGTTGAAAAACTTTCCCTGGTTGCCTGTTATTGTGTATGTGCACATTCAACACAGAAACAACCAGAAATAGCTCTTGAAGCAGCTGCAAAGCGTTCCAAATAATGTAGTGCTTTAATATTTCATAGAGGAGGGCTTCACTTATGCTTAGAGTTTGTGAAACATCTTTGTCTAATGCTTTGGCACAGTCCCAACACATCTCTTCCTCTGTAACATTTACCTTACTGTGCTCTCCCATTTGTGTCTGTTCACAGTACCATGCCCTAGCAATAGCTGGTATTGCCATCATCTTATCATCAGTCAAAAAGTTTAAATTGTCTTAACTGTATTGGTGTTAATGTTGTATTTTCCTCCTATTCTGACACTAAGAACAAACTCAAGATGTGCAAAATCTGTTGGGATTTGTAACCCACACTGATGACCTTGGAGGAAGGCTCAGGAAGGGACTTGCATGTGAGACAGAAAATCTCCCAAAATGGTTTTCTGCCCACTCAAGATAGATGAATGGCATTTCAGCTCAACAGTGGGGAAAGGCCCTTAAGTAGTTTATCATTTTAGTGCTGAATATTATAATAAATATTATGGTATATTAAAAAATTCATGAAAATTATTTAAATCACATAATCATGTAAAATGACATATCTTTCTTAGTTTGTTAAATATAATATGTCACATTATTTTTGGGACTTTATGAAGATATGATAATTTGCAGAATAAAGCTACTTAAAATTCTGGAGGATTGAGAGTATATTAAAAACAGTATCTGGGAAGGAACTAATTCTGATTTCTCAAATATTTTTCAATAAAGATAGATGATAGATAAGAGTTATCAAGTCATTATTGACTTCTGGGTGTTGCATGAACAAATCCATCCTGTTTTCCTGGCATCATTTTTGGGAAATTGCTACTGTCTTCTTCCTATGATCTTGAGTAGCCCAAAATCACACACAGTCACGCTCATGATCTTGTTTCTAACCAAATTGCATTTAATTATTATATCAAAGTTGTTCTCAAAGCAGAAGTGCCACTTCTACCTCCAAAAGATTTGGCCAATCCATTATAGCTGCATTTAATTATACTTAAAATTGAGCAGATTTCAGAGATTTGAATTACGCTTTATTGAAAGGTTTGTATAGAAGTTTTCAGCTAGTTTCTTAAGACTGCAATAATAAAATAGATGATCCCAGGGCTGCTTTTTAGTATATTAAATTCAGGTGTTACCTAGAAGCATCTTAAATCTTCCTATTTAAAGGAATTTCCAACATTATAATCTGAATCTATGTATTTATTATGTGAAATTGTATTTGAAGAAAGACTTCTTTGCTGCTGTCTTTGCAAATGGTCTTCATATTTCTGCAGCTGAGACCAAAATCCTGCATTAGGCTCTGCCGTTGGCCTGGCATTCTTCACAATCTACAGGGTAGGGGGGAAAGCACAATGCATTGATTATAAGGACTTTTTCTCCCAAACCTTTTGTCCTAAAATTATAAAAAACATAGAATGCAATTGTTATAAGAACACATTATAGTTCAGTGGTAGAACAAGTATTTTGTATGCAACAGGTCCAAGGTCCCATCCCAATCATTTCCAGTGAAAAGGATAAAACAGCTGTAAAAGGGAAGATGCCATCACATCCAAGATCTACTGCTAATCAGAGCAAATGATGATAAGGTAGAAAGAAAAGAAGTCTGATATGAAATAAGGCAACTTCCTGAATGTAGCTATTTTCCCAATAGCTTTGGCAGGGCTATGAAGTTAGAAAGCAGTTTGATACACCAACTTATTCTTGTTGGGAGGTTGTTACTTCCCTCCTAACTTCCTGCTTTTGTCATTTTTTAAAACTTTCTTTCTGATGGGAGACGATGACCAAGGACAGCAATGGCTAACCTTTTTGCTGTCACGTACCAAAAGTGGGGAGAGCGCAGGGCGGTCGCGCACGCACATGCCCACATTCATAATTCAAGGTGCCCCACTCCCAATGCATGCATGCACAACCCCCCTGCACTCCCCCCCTTTTGGCAAGCGATTGCACAGTGGGCCCGGTAGGCCTGTTTTTCACCCTCCCCAGGCTCCATCCCCCTGGAGGCCCTCCGGAGGCTGGAAACAGCCTGTTTCCCGACTTCCGGTGGAAACAGAAGACCCATTTTTCACCCTTCCCAGGCTCCAGAGGCTTTCTAGGAGCCTGGGGGGGGGGGGCAAAAACGGCCTTCCCCCCCTGGGAAGTCCTTTGGATGCCGGAAATGGCCCGTTTCCCGACTTCTGGTGGGTCCAGAAGGCCTGAAAATCAGCTGGTTGGCACGCGCATGCGTGCTGGAGCTGAGCTAGGGCAATGCTTGGATGCCCACCAATATGGCTCCACATGCCACCTGTACCATAGGTTCGCTATCATGGACCAAGGATTAGAGAGGCATAATCATAATTTGGAGAAGGTATGATTTGAATTGGATAAACTCAGTATTTAGATGTGTGCATCTAAATATTAGTTTAGCCTTCTGTGAAGTGCAATTTGTAAATAAAGAAAAATTAAATTGTGTTAGGCAAAGAAGCAGAAATTCAAGCCCACCATTTATGAATTGGATTGTATAGAATAAATTAAAGGTAATGAAATTATTTCAAGAAATACTAAGGAACAACATTCCCCCCCCCCCCAACATTATTTCTTTCTAGAGTCAAGATTGAAGGCTATACTAATTCTGGAGTAGCATATTATTGTTTAAGAAAGTCAGAAGTTTGGCCCAAGCAGCAACATCTCTCATATCCACACATTTCTTTTTTAACATTCTTGCTCAGTCAAGAAACAACACAAAAACTGATAGCAGATGAGAAATTATAGCATGAATATCTAACTTTAAATCTCAGGGTGGGAGAAAATGAATTATTTTGTTCTCCATAGGGGAAAAAAAAAAGAAAATAGAGAAATAAGTGATGCTTCTCAGAAAGCTTGCAAGTAAAAATAGCATAAAATGTCTGGCATTAACAAAGTATTATACTACATAATTGTTGGAAGTATAAACTTTCATCAATTGACAAATTTAATTTTATGGATTTTTTTTTGGTTTCAATCATATTAAAATAATTTACATTTAGTCTTCAGAGTTCACTTTTTTTATGTTCCCACTTGAGTTAATCAGATGAGATTTAAATTAGCTATTATCATAATTCAATTGTGTTTTGGCACTTTCATTAAATTCCTTTATAAAACAAAATGCTGAATCGTTGTTACTGAGATGGCCAATGTATTTCAAACCAGTTACATATTTAAGTATTTGTTTCATACACCATCAAAGTATAAGTCCATTTAATCAGATACAGAAGCAATTTTTATTTTCAGCATGCTCACAGTACCTGAAAGGCATCCTTCAGCCTGAGCTTTCGTTGCTTCATCAAGTAAGCAGTGCAGATAGTTGCAGATCTGCTGCGACCATTTTTACAGTACACTAAGCACTTTCCGCCTCTTTGGATGGTGTCTTCTATGGCATCGCTGCAATGCTCAAAGTACTTATACAGGTCCTCTGAAGGATCATCAAAGACAGGGATTCTCAGCAATTGGCCTTGCTGAAAACCTGGGAAGGGCTGCTGTCTGGAGACATTGATACAGAACGTGATTCTCTCTTGACTAAGGAGACTCTCACAGCAGGCTGACCTAGAATTGCTAATGAACAAAGAATCAGCGACCTTGCAGAGGGACAACATTTGGTGGTGAATGACAATATCACAGCAAGAGAAGTGCTGCTTAAGATTTGGGGGGGGGGGCTGAGAAGAACAGGAAATACAGGATGCCCAAAAGTAGTGTGAGGGTAGATTGTGTGGATTGCTTGTTCTTTAGCCATCTGTGCACTGTGCTATATTTATTCTGCTGGCAGCCTCAAGGATTATATTACAGACTGTTCCACCCTTCTCTAAAATTGCAGCAGTTTGAGTCTGAACATAGCTTTAGAAGAATAATAGTAGTAGTAGTAACCTGGAAACAAAAGATCCTTTCTAAGATTGATGAGTTTACTAAGAGATGAAAATAAACTAGAATGAATAAAGAACATGTACTTTCTGGAGAGCAGAAGAAATGGATCTTTCTCAGAACCAGGAAATAGCACTCTCAGAGGATCTGGAACTAGGAGGAGGACTAAAGCAGGTTGAAGATGTTTGTCCTTTTTTAAAAAAAACATTCTGTATGTACGAGTAAACTCCCTTGGGGATGATTGGGTAGTCAGTGCTTCTGTTACCACTTGTTCAAGGCAAAAACACATTCAGAGATGAACCATCAACTGTTGTATTACTTTTAGGTAGAAAGCATGTGTTTCCATCTCTAGAATCAAGCAAGATGTCCAAAGAAGCAGCAACAGACCTAGAATGATTGAATCAAATATCAGAAAATAGTTGAATAAAAGGAAAAACAAATCAACAATATTACAATTAAGAGGTATTTGAGAGGGTGGGAGAAAAGATCACCAGAAACTGGCATATTACAATACATGGTGGAATGTAAAATATTATTGAGAGAGAGAAAGATTTATATGCTTGTATTGCTGGATTCCCAAATTGCTACTGAATATTCAGAGACCCCTCTGAATGTTAAGATCCAATGGGCATTTCCAGATATTTGGGCAAGTTCAGGTGGTCCTTGACTTACAACCACAATTGAGCCCAGAATTTATGTTGCTAAGTGGAAAATTTGTTAAGTTAGTTTTACGCCATTTTACAACTTTTTTTTGCCACATTTAAGTGAATTGCTGAAGTTAAGTTAGTAATATGGTTGTTAAGTGAATCTAGCTTCCTCATTGACTTTGCTTGTCAGAAAGTCGCAAAAGAAGATCACGACTCTGGGACACTGCAACTGTCATAAATGTGAGTCAGTTGTCAAGCATCTGAATGTAAATCACGTGACCATGGGGATGCTACAATGGTTATAAAGTGTGAAAAATGGCCATTAGTCGTTTTTTTCAATGCTGTTGTAACTTTGAACAGTCACTAAATGAGCTGTTGTAAATTGAGGACTACCTGTATATTATGGACGATCACAGGAACAGCAGAGGCATGAAGATGTGTCATGACAGATTTATCACAGAAATGCTAATCTCATTGAAAAGGCTGCCGTAAAGAAGCATGAAGCCATTTTCTTTTTTAATGAGAGTTGAATACGAGACATCTTCTCTTTGGTTAGCTGTTCCATCATATTGAAAAGCCCTCAGGGCATACAACGTGCTCCGTTTAAATGAAAATTATTCAGAACTCCAAATATTTTGCTTCTCCAATGCCAAAAATAAAACACAATCATCTTTTTTCAATCTTGTCTGAAATTCCATCCAGAATACATGCAGTTTTATTATACAGCAAATATATTCGGTTCAGTAGAGTCTAGCTCCAGGTCAATAAATTAAAGGAATAAGGCCCTTCAAAACTACAGGGGAAGCATAAGCTATGTTTGAAAGCATTTAGCATGCTGCAAGACCACAATAACACAACAAAGCAGCTGATTAGATTTCCTAGTACAGTATTGGATAAGAGTGATCTTAATCATGGTATCAATGTGTCAACATTTATCAAAGACAAGCTAATGTGTTGAAAACTTTAATCAGTAGGGAAATGATTAAATAATGTATTCCAACCCTGGTCTATAAAATTCCTATACTTCTGAAACAGCTAGATAGTGGCACAGCAATCTCAGAGCTAAACTATAAGTATTTACCAGGAAGGACAAGTAAAGGATCTGCAGCTAGGTGAATGGGCTCAGTTACAGTGGCAATGGGTGCAATATTGGAAGATCTGAAATATCAGATTAGGGAGAGGTTGTCATGAAGAAAATCTATGTGGTCACTTGGAATAAAAAGTGACTTGATGGCACCTAATCAATAATCAAATTTACCAGTCTACAAACGTAACATTTCGTGCAAGGTAAAAAGAATCCTTTTGTATCACTGATGTTACAGAATGGTGGTTATTCCTTCTTCAGTTCCTTCATTTATCCAGAAAGTTCATAATCAACAAACCAATTAATACACACATGGATATCTAAATTAGATTGGATATATTGATAGCTACTTCACTTATTTTCAAATCAACTCACAAGATTCCCACAATTTTTACATTAAAAATAAAGTTCAAAAATAATTGTAAATGCATATGATTAATAAGGCAACATTTGAACAATATTAAGATCAGCAAAATTAAAAAATTGGATGTAAAATCATTCCAAAATTCTCTGTTCGCTATGGCCAACAAACAGGTCAGCAGAGAAGAAAATCCAGGAAAAGCTTTTTTAAGTCAATGGAAATTTTTGAAGAATTTGAAAGCAGAGTGGAACTATGGAAAGCTACAAAGAACCAACACTGGATGGAACCAGTGGAGGAACTGGCACCTGGGTCTGGCGAAAGCTGGGAAGTATGGAAATTGTTGGATAGTCAGCACACAGGTACAAGATCCAAAGACGCTCTGAGCAAATGGGCTATCTGATGGCTTCTGTTGCTTGTGATTGTGGTGACATGCAGACAACAACACATATGTATCCCTTTGTATCCCTATCAGTGTACATTTGAGGATTTCATGGCAGCCCAAGAATGCAACTAATGTTGCTAGTTTCTTGGCAAGATATGTTTAATTTGCACATATTTTGTATTTTATATTTAAATTTTTTTGTCACATAATATGCCTTATTTTAATTGTGATGCTTCACAAACATTCCAGAGTTGGTACTTTGCAATAGTAATTGTGCACATTCTCTCAATGATTTCTCCAAAGGCAGTTTTTATGCCGACAACATAAATCAGATACCAAGCATGTGAGTATATGGGAAAACAGACAGTATATGTAACAAGTTTGCGGTATGTTATCAAACATAAAGAAAATCAATAGGTTAGGAAAACACATGGCATTTTAATGGAGTCTCAGTTTAAAGAAATGGCACAAAAATACATATACACATCTACTAAAATTGCCAGTGTCTTTTCCCTGTTTGGGGAAAGTACTAAGACCCCTCCCATAACTAATGAGAGTTCAAGGAGTTAGAAGAGGATTAAGGCAAACAGGCAACAAAGCCCAGTACATCCCTGTTCAAAATAAAACTGAATCCTTCCCATACTTGATGCATCACAACTGTAATTTTCGTATAGCTCTCTACCATTGGAAGAATGTACCTCAAATATATCAAATCCCATAAAGGTATATTTCTAAGTTAGGAAATGCAAAATGATATTGAATTTCTGTTTGGACATTACATAATGGAGGCTCCTGATAAAAACCTTCCTCAGAAACAGTTTTCACTGGACTACCTAATCAAGAAACCAGGAATGCATATATTGACACACAACTCGCCATGTGGAAAATTAAACTGAAATCTACCATGAATTAAGCCTGTGAGAGGTGCAATGAAAGCAGTCCAGTTCAGAAGATCAAGTGCCAGTTTTGGATCTCAAAAACATAAGCTTCATGGTTCAGTTGAAAGCTTGCTAATATGGGCAAATCAGCATCTTGCTCTGAATGATGTATTCAAAATAGAAATAATTATCACTTAACTCATAAGGTAAATGTGAGCTCAAAAAATTAAAAAAGATTTTGCCAAACAAAAATAAGGTGAGTGTTAATCAAGTACAACTCCACAATGTGTGTTGCAAGCTATATAAATGTGTCACCTATCGCTAGTACAACACAATATATATTGCAAACAAAATGGCTGAATCCATAATTTTATTGCAAGGGAGTTTTATTTGCAAAACCATGAAATTTGAAAAATATGTTTGTCTCAGGGGAAATAAAATTCTATATAAAATTCATGAACAAAATATTTGATACAAATATTCATAAAAGGGCTATAGTGAAAACCCTTACTGATACAACTATTACTGTCCTAGCCTCCTAACCCACAAGGCAGCCAGTAATTAAAGGATATTAGGCATGAAAAATGATGTTTGGAGGATAAAGACCATTCATTTGTGGAATATTTATTAAGATAATTCAATATATTAAATAAGACATGAGCTGATGGCGCACTTTTAAAAATTAAAATAAGTTGCTACAAATTTCTAGAGAAGGAGAAAGAAAAAGATTTCCCCAATGTTTTTCCCAAAGCAAGAAAAGCATCAGGGAAAAAAGGCATTCAGTTCTGCTACTAGCCAAAAACTTTCCAGTGATTTGGAGTGATGAAAAAGACTTGATATATATCATCGTCACCATCATCTTCATTAATGAAATATCAAAAGTTCTTTTTCCTGCACTGCAAGAGATCCTGTGTGCATCTGCACATGTCACCTACATAATGCAGTTGAGTGTGGGGGGAAACTAAAGCAGAGAACCCCACTTTCCACACTCCTGAGCACCCATAAAGCCAAAAGTGCAGAAAACTCTGCAGACTAGAGAAGGCTCATTTCCTTCCCAAGCTAGGTTCTGAAATAATAACAGCCCTATAAGTACCACGCTCTTCACTCAGATTCTCAGTTAATATTCCTTTGTGGAATGGGAAGGTTCTCATGAAGATATTTCATGCTCCCTTGCTCAGAAAAGTCAGAAACAATGTGATTTTCCCCACGTAGCAACCACTTAGTCGTCAAGAGCCCCTCAATTCCCACTGGCCCACGGGCATGGATCCGTGATGTGCTGATGCCCACCTCAGCACCTGAAAAGGAAAGATAAAACAAAAATGGATTTAAAAAGACACAGAAAGGGGAAAATATTTTCTAATGTTACAGGCCATGTTATCCAGATCATGTTTTCCCTCATTTCAAAATCTTGCTAGCATTTATTAATTTCTACCTCTTGATTTATGTTCTCGCCTTCTTAAAAGAGTTCCTTCTTACTCAGATTACCAAGGTTCCTTTTCTGACACAGCGCTAAATGGAAAGCAGTTAAATGTGTTCAGCTAATATCTGGTATATTTCTATTTAAATTGGATCCTCATGCTAAACGCCTACATATTTTCAACTACGGCTCTTGCTTTATCATTCATGCCACACTCTGGTTGTTACAGGCTGCTGTTGAAAATTGCTTCTTGATTATGCACTGGTTCAATTACATCTTTCCCACATTACTTCCTGAATAGGGCATTTTAGCAACATCGTACACTGGTTTTAAGTGCTCTGCTCCTTGTATAACCTCCACCTCATCAAGATTCTTCCTGCATTTTGGCATATATTACTCTAATACTAAAATATCCCAAATCTTTTCAAGGCAGTTTAGCAAATCCCCTTAAAATATCAAATGTCAGAAAGAAAGTCAATCATACTTGAAATGCAGATAGGTTTAACCTCAGAATAATGTTTTGGGTTTAGCTTCAAGCATGCAGAGAGCAAGTAGCACATTCCCTTACCCAGCCCAAAACGATAGCCATCTGAGAAGCGAGTGCTGGCATTCCAGAACACACAGGCACTATCCAGGTGCTGTAGGAAGAACTCTGCTGTTGTCTCTGAAGATGACAAAAGGGGAAAAAATCATTCTTATTGAATAACCTGTTTTATAATAGCATTATGTTGCTGTGAGCAATTCTAATACAGCAAAAATCACGTCTTTGAACCTGTTCTATGTGTTGCACTATTTTTTTCATTAATGTGATGCTAAGATAGTTTGCACTATGCCTGCAACTAAGGATCATATATTTTGTCATAATAATTCTGTAAATTATCTTTCTGAAAATAGAACCTACAACACAATGTTGCAATGTTCCTATCCTGGATGAAAGCCAGACAGCTATACCTTCTTTCAGGATTTCTCACCCAAATACCTGTGGCCACACTAAATTCTCACTAGAGATGGCAGTCTCTACAAAAGTATTAAAAGGAGTCAAAGTACCAGCTCCAAGCCCTGCTAATCATTCCCAGTTTATATGTGGATACATTTTTTTTGGCCAACAGAGAGATGCATCCCAAAGAATGACCATTCTGTCCAAACAGATCAGAAGAAGAAGCATGGAACAACAGGCACCTGAGAGTTCTAGCAACAGACAGCAATTATTTGGAGAGAAATAATTAAAAACAAGTCATAGGGAGGCCTCTTTCAGAAGTTACTTATGGAGTAAGGATGCCACAACATATTCCATCTGCGTTTCTCTGGAAACCTGAGGAAATGCCAGCCATATCAAGGAAGGTGACAAGAGCATCTTTCCTTGGGAGCTTTATTCACAGATCTGGGACTGGAAATGCTAGGGAGGAAGCTGCTATAGTTAGAGGCAATGGCAGAGGGGGAGTGGGGGAGGCAAGTATGCATTGTGGCATTATGATGCAAACTTTGCCCTTGCATACTTCTATATATGTTGTGATAGAAGTACAAAAGGACAGGGCTTGCTTTGTGATGTCATGATGCAGTTTTGTCATTTTGGTATAATTAGGGTTGAGTTGTAGCCCATATCTTCAAATGCAAGGGAAGAAGCAGCCTTTGTGCCAACTGAGGCTACCCTGAAACCCTCACACAGACATGTGCATTTTTCTGCACCAGAGGAGCTGATTTTGCCACTAACCATTCTCTGTGATGATTACATCTGTGTGGGAGCTCCCATATTTATGAATGTGCTCAATAGCATCTTGTACACTGTCCACCACTTCAATGCAGCATTCCAGGTCCCCATATTCTGTGCGAAGTGATTTCACCTCTGAAGGGCTAAACGTAAGATAGGAGGCAAATTTGGGGCCAGCGTGTACCTTTACCTAATGAAAGACAAATACACTTTACTATGCATTCTTTTCCTAATCATTTTCTGCACAAAACAACACAATCACTTGCCTAATCATGATTGAAGTAAGCCTTAATTGGATTTGCACATCTTATTAAACTGTAAGTCACAGTTGAGTGTATTTTCATACAACCAAATATTATTACATTATTTGCTAAATTTATATTGTGCCTTTTCTCTATGAGCTCGAGGTGGCTTACATGACAGATTATTTTACCACCACAATTGACCAGTCTGAAAGGATGATTGGCACAAAGTTATTCAGACAGTGAAGTATGAATCCAGCCAAGAGGATTAGAGTGCTAGGTGTCGTGTGTTTGCATGCAGTGTACCCAATTCAATCAGTGGCTTTCCAGATAGAGCCAGAAAAGTCAATGTCTGAAACTTTAGAGCCCCATCAATCAGTGAAGACCAGCCTTCTCTAACCTGGGATTTTCCAGATGCACTTGGACTGCACCTCTCAGAATTCCCAGGCTGCATACATTAATCTGGCTTTGGGCAGTGCCTTATATTCTTCTCTATGTGTCTCTGGAAAAAAATCTTTCAGCATTGGGTCAAATATTTTCAGTCATGAAATTTTACATAGGAATCTAGATGAGGAATTTCTATCTCATTTGTGAGGCTAGTTCATAAGTGTTTCTTTCAATCCAACTCTCGGCCTCTGAAATTGTAAATAAAATCCTTTCACAATCCAGCACTATAATCTGGTTCCAAGTATATTACACAATAATTAACAAATTTTTATTGAGGAATTCTGCGTTTCCAAGGACTTGGGCTCAGGACCCTCAAAAAGAACCTCAATTTCAAATATCAATTGTTTTCCAATCTAAATAAGATTGCAAGCATCTTGAGAATCCCAAAGCTAAGATGCCTAGTTTTAATCAATATGTGCTATTAGGGCAAACAAATGCGACTACTAGTTTGCTAATTATGATATATACACCTTACTGCTGCATTTAGAAATTTCTCAGTGTATGTTTCAATAGTGTCATCTTTTAGATAGCACCTCACCCTGCACTGAAATTACTGACAGCCAGTTTTTTACACTTAACCCACACTGGGTTTCCATTTCACTTGCCTGTTCCACCCGCAACATGTCAATGATCTGATCAAATACAGGAGTTCTCAGCAAATCCCGATGTATTAGCAGTGTCTCCAAAGCATTGCAGGCTGCAGGATATTCACATTTTGAGTCTCTTACTAGAGGAAGGATATATAATTGGTTTAATTCAGTGGCATGTTTAAAAATGCTGGAAAGCAATCTTCTTACAGAGCGTTGGACTACATGTGTCATTGTTTAACAAACAGTTGTTCTACATTTATATGGCCATGGAACAGCTACTTTACGGCCTGTAAAAAAACTTCAGATGTCATAAATGGCAACGCCACTTCCCCACAATCATGTGACTGCATTTGGATGGATCAGCTTTACAATTGGTTGTGGCTTCTGCAGTCATGTGACAGCAATTCACAATATTTTTTGCCAATTTCTGGCAAAAAAAAAAAAAAAGCCTATTTCCTGTCTCCAAAAAAGGGCAGAAAATTATTTCTGGTCATGTGGGTGTCTCTACTTACGATTGCAACAATCTACACCTATAATTCCAGGCTTAGTTATGGTTGTAAGTTGAGAACTACCCGTATTGCTCCTATGTTTAGGAATGTTGCCAGTTTTACTGTACATTTGGAGCACAAGGCTACTCTATAACATCCAAAATATATAGATAAGTAGAGACTTGATGATAGCTCACCTCCTCCATGCTTACCCTTAAGAAACAAAATCTCTCACCTATTCTAGTAACTTTCTCAACGCTGGCTTCCAAATCCACATAGATATGGCAAATCCCTTCACTGTGCCCCATCACTGGGATTCCTTTGGCTGCCTTTTGGATATCCCGAACCAGCTGAGAAGAGCCACGGGGAATTATCAAATCTATTAGTTTATCTAATCGGCAAAGATCTTCCACTTCCTCTCTGGTGTTCACCTGTAAAAACCAAACCAGTCAAGTCACAAACATTAATTTATATAAATACAGACAAATCTGTGCATGCATATATACGTTTATGTTTGGGTATGCATGTCTCTATATGTACATATACATGCACACACATGTATTGAAATATAAATATAAATATATATATAAATGAATTCTGTAACAAGTGAACATTCATCGTGAGGCTAAATACAAAACATATTAACAAAAATATTTTTGTTAGGACCCTATGCAAATATATTTAGCTATTTTTAAAATTATTGTATCAGCCATCACAGTGGTTAAATTCTCCTTTATGAGATATTTTAATTTTTATTTCACCCTATTATATGATGTTTTAAATGTATCCTTTGGTTAGCATTGTAAATTATTATTGTTAAACAAATTTATATAGTTGCTCAACTCCCATATAAGTGACTGAAATCACTTCAAAATTTTGAAAATAAAAGTTGTATATAAGCATTGTTCATACTATTCATTCTATTTGATTTTGAAAGCTTGAAGTATACAATTGTGAACAACAAGTTTGTTAAAACAAGATAGCTCTAGAGAACAGTGTCTGGAAAAGCCTGTGCAACCAGTCACAAATTCTCAAGTGGAAAAGTACAGCCTCAAATGAAGAACATTTTCACAATCCTTTCCTGCTCCCAAAAAAATTGTGTACTACACAAATCCTTAAGCTGTAATTTTTTGATACAGAATTCCAACAAACTGCAATTAAAACAACAAAAAATCTGCTTTAGATGCAATCACCTGCGACATAATTTCCAACAAAGGACAACTTTGTTGAAACATTCACAACCAGTAATTCTCACTTTATTTTCTCATCCAAATATTAATTTCCAAGTATCAAACTTTTTCTTAAAAACAGAAAAAGGGCAGTATTATGTTGCTTGTATTCTTCTTTCAAAAATGCATCTGATTTTGAGATTTGAGATTTCCTTATCTTACAATACCTTTCCCCTCTATATTGTGTTCCTAAGCGCTCACCAGTTGCACTGCATCCTTCACCCCATGAATTGAAAGTGCTTCCTGAGTCAGATGATGAAGGATTTGATTGCTGTGTAAAGCCTCTTTGCCTCCTTTAAGCAACAGACCATTTCCACTAGCAATAGCCAACGCAGACACCTGTCAGGAAATAAGAGAGACCAACATAGTAAGAACAGTAAAGAACAGATCACAGTACATTTTTAGTCTATCAGAACAGCCTCTTTCCATCTGGCACCTTGGGATATACTGTGCCAAATCTCTAAGAATTCCCAGACACATTTCCTAGTTTTTCTGGTACTGGATAAATACTAAATGTATTATGAATCCACCAGGGGAAGATCTCAGTCATAAATTAAATATATATTATATAAGCATATTAGTTTGAGACTGAAATTCTATTTTAAATAGAGACAAGAATGATCAAAGAAATAGTTTAAAAAAGTATGTTTCACGAATAAAAGTATGTTTCAAGTATTTCACAATAAACAATATTACTACTGATAAAAATGAGACTATACCTGGGGAAGGCAATCAGGGCGGGATTCAAAAATCACCAGCAAGACCCCGATAGGCACAGTCACTTGCTCAAGTTCCAAGTCCTTTGCTATTCTTGTCTTTCTAAGGACACGGCCAACACTGTCTTGTGAAGATGCAGCAATCTGACGCAATCCAATGGCCAAACTGTTCAGCTTGGAGGTTGACAGACTGAGTCTTTTTAGCAAAGGCAGAGCCAATCTCCCTGAAATGGAATCAGAAATGAGAGGGCACAGGTCAGTTGCAACAGTTAATGGGATCCACAGTAAGGCAACTATGGGAAAGCTAAAATAAATAGCAGGGAAGAAATCTTTCCTATTCCTGAAACAGGGATGTAGTTACTCATTCCAAAGTGGAAGATGTCTTTTTCTTACTTTCAGTGGATAATAAGAAGTGTACAAAAGAACAAAAGATAGTCGGGAGGAAAGGACAAGAAGGTGTTAACTACAGTGGTTAAATGATGCCATAGAATCATGTATCGCTGATAGTGTTCATGTCTGAAATATTACAAGTGACCAATACCAATATGACAGTGATCACATCCACAGATCTCAAAACAGTCAATCCCTAATTTATGAAAAGCTTTCCTCCCACTCCAAAAAAAGGATTAGGACTCCAAAGTTTCAAGGAAATTTGGTCAACTATTGCTGAATGCTTGTAGATTGCTTTATCAATCTCCGCAGGGCATGAAAACAAAAACGAATCAATCTCAAAAATGCCTTATCCTTGTGAAAAATTATTCCTATTCCATAAACAATGTTAAGCTTCCCGAATCCTTTCCAGAGTACCTTTATTTTCAGCCTCTTCCAAATCCTTTTTGTTAGCCTGAAGAATCTCTTCTCTTTGGTCTGTCAGAAGATCAGCAAGATGATAGATGATCTCAGCTCTCTGTAGTAAGAAGAACAAGGAGACATCAGCCATGTCATTGCAGGTAGTTTTTGATAACTTATCTTTCTGTAGTTTGAATTTAGTCAAGTACAGTTCCCTTGGTCATTAATTGTGCAGACCACACCCAGCACCCAGTGCTGCAAATGGTCAGCCTCTGTCTGTTCATAAAATCTGAATTATTTTGTCATCCCACCAGATTCATGGGCTCAAGAAAACTTCACTACCTTCTGCTTTCTCAGTGAATAGCAAGTGTGGCAAATATCCTGAAAGCGTGATTCCTGGGCTCTGCTACTACTTTGCTTTTCCTTAGGTGCAGATTCTTTAAGGTGCCATCAACAGCATTCTCCATGGGAGGTGCATAAAAAGTATCCAATTTCAACTTTTTGCAAATGTGTGTCCTCCAGATATATTTTCTATCATTTCCGTCCATCAATGAATGGATGAACAGGAATTGCAAATGGTGTTATCCAGCACATCTGAGAGCACTACCAGATTAGGGAAAGCCACAGTACAAGATTATAAGTACCTTGGTTTGTATAGAGAAAAATCCATATTAACATTTCTGCAAGATTTATTCTTGTACACAGGTAGTCCTCAACTTGCAACCATCCAGTGATCAAACTTACAACAGCAGTGAAAAAAGTGACTTATGACCAGTCCTTGGGCTTAGAACCAACACAGCATCTCCATGGTCACATGATTAAAACTTAGGTGTGTGGCAACTGGTGTGTTATTTATGACAGATGTTGAGTCCCAGAGTCACATGATCATCATTTGCAACCTTCTCACTTGGTTTACCACAAGGAAAATCAATGGGGGAAGCTGGATTCTCTTTAACAACTGTGTGATTTGCTTAACAACTATAGCAAAAAATAAAATCTGGCATGACTCACTTAATAACTGCCTTGCTTAAAATGGGAATTCTGGCTCCAGCTGTGATCATAAATTGAGGACTAATGTAGTCCTATTGAGCCACAAACACCTACAGCGTATTTGGGAAGTTACCGTGTTTTGCATTACTACTGGAATAAATACCTGCTCAGGTTGCAGTGCTGCCAAACTTCTGCCTCCTGTTCGAGCCATTTCTGCCTGCTGTTCTACTGTTGGTCCTTTTAAAACCAAACAAAGAACATTATATAGTAAACACTGATCTTTAATTCCACTATCTACCACAAGGATACAATTTTAAAAATCTAATTGTATACCTACTTATAAATTGGAAAGGATAAAGACCCAATTATCAAAACAAAACACCGCGCCCTAAACTAACCCTATCTAAAGAGGGCTTCACAACCAGCCTACCCCAGGTTCTGGATCAACCGCCAAGATTTTAATAGTTTCCTGAACGTCGTAAGGGTGGGAGACGTTCACTCTAACCTTTTGTCCTGACAAACCAATCACATTCAATTCATACATTGCATATTGTTCTTTAAACGTCTCTCTTTTTTTTTTTTGAGGATCTGATCACTTCTCTCCAATCATGTATTTAACTTTCCCTTTTTCCGTAGCCGATTTCTTCTTCATTATATATTTATTTTCAAATTTGATCTTCATTCTTTTTCATTCTATAAGCAAATCACCTCAGGGTCCTTCTTTTATACTTTGAACTTACCTTTGTATTCTATTTACGTTAATTTAGCATCGATTTATTCTTGACCCCATGATTGTTTTTTATGCATACTGTAGATCTACTCTACAATATTCTCCTTTATGTTACACCTGACATATCTAATTCTTGTACATATAACAAAGTAGATAATAGCAACACAATCTTTGCTTCTTGCACCATCCACTATTCACAACAGAAGTATATAAAATTCCGGAATAAACTCAGCTAATATTTACCAAGTCTAGTTTATACAGCCTTTTCAGGCTTTATCTTATGTCTTTAATTTATTTGGCTCACCATGTATGTTTTAGTAAGTTTATAAGAGATGTAGGGTTTTTTTGCCCCCTTTCCTTTTTTGTGCATATAAAATTCAAAATTTTGAAAGTGTCATAATGTTCCCCAATTCATACGTTCCCTGCTCACATTCTAAAAGAAACCTTTTCTCCCCTGCAAGACACCTATTTATAATGCTTTTATTGCCATTAGAACTTCCGTGGCTTTATGGCTTTCATGGTCAAAGGAACAAATAGCTTAAAAGCTTAAAATTGCCTTTCCCAACATTTTTGGACTAGAACTTCAAAATACGAGTCCAGGGGAAAAATTCTAGGAGTTGGGGTTCAAAGTACGTAGTGGGCACCACACAAGAGAAGTTTAGCCTATTGTGTCCTAAAAGTTATATTCTTCTTAACTGCAATTCTTCTTTCTTTACAGATGATAGTTGTGACAGCCCCAACTTACCTGCAGGTTTTACCTCTGAAAAAAATGTGCCAACTTTTTTCCCCTCCACAATATCTGTGATGACATGGCCAGAGATCTTGGGATGTGTTCCATTAGCAATCACAACTGAAGTTCCTCCTTGGAGAGCCCATAGAGCAGCTTTAACCTGTAAAAAGTGTTTTGGGTTTTTTTAGATATGCACAGTAACAACTATTTTAACCTTCTGGCATATGCCAAGGATGCGTCATCCATCTGATTATTTTTCTGTGAGATACAGAAACCAGAAACGTATTTATATTTATTTCTATACAAACACATATATCTACATATATGGGCCGCTTGTGGTTTTAGTCTCTTTCATGGACAAAAAAACAGAATGCAGAAGTAAACTTTCCATTTGAAGAAATTATAAGATTTATTCAAAAGCATCAACAGATGTTCCAAACTGCTATTTAAGTATCATCCTCCTTCCTCTAGTAAAATAATAAAATGAAACAGAAATGTATGAGAAATATAAAGAAAATCTGACCAACCTTGGCTTCCATGCCTCCCATCCCCACTCGAGATTTGTTTCCAAAAGTCACAGACTGTTGATCTCCAGGATAAAATATATCTATGAGTTTTGCATCATCTGACCCTGGAGGACTATCAAAAAGTCCTGAAATGTAAGGATAGAAATGAATCTGATAGCATCAATGGAATGAAAGTATCTTTGATTCTTCCCTGGTGGCATTATTAGTTTCAAGGATCCAGTCAATTGCAAGAGCGATAGCAGAACCAAAATAAAGCTCATGAGGCTGCTATCACTCGTTTCCTTCCAAGGTTGTGATATATGGGGCAATTTGAATATTGTATAGTCCAAAACCACCTCCCCCACTCCCTTCCTGAACCAAGCAATTGCATAAACACATCATTAATTTAGTTAGGCAATGAAATATCTTGTACCTTCAACATCGGAAAGAACAATTAGCAGATCTGTCTTCATTTCCACAGCTAGCCGTGCTGCTAAACTATCATTGTCCTTCACACTAATTACCTAGAACCCAAATTTTTAAAAAAAGGTCAGTAAAACTAGCCAAGTGAGCGACTATCTGTCTAATTGATTCCTAGAGATGCAAAGCAAGAGGTGGCCCTGAGGTCGGTTTGCATTTTGCATAGTTAGAGGAGTCAATCAGTATCATGTCAACTGTCAGTCTGGTAAGTCACAGCAAAAAGAATAAATTGCTACCTCCAGAAGCAGTGAGATAAACATGTCAGCCCTACTTACTGTATTCCATCCTGCTCTATGCACAAAGCCCATGTCAGTGCAACTTTGAAAACGACTTGGAAAGATTGTTCCGGATCATCTGAGCACAACTCTCTCTGCTATTCATTAAAGTAACCTAACTTTTTTCAGGCTTCGGAATGACTTATCATTGGTTGAAAGAATTCATAAAGGTAAAGATTTCCCCTGTCCAGTCATGTGCTATTCTAGGGCATGATGCTCATTTTCATTTCTTAGCCTAGGGAACCAGCATTGTCCGAAGACACTTCCATGGTCATGTGACTGGCATTATACACTGAGGCGTATGGAATGCTGTTACCTTCCCACCATAGTGGTACCTATTTATCTACTAGCATTTGCATGTTTTCAAATTACTAGGTTGGTAGGATAAAGAATTTATATGTTAATGTAATTCTTAAAACAGCTGCATCTTTTTTACAAACTCATATGGAAGTCTGAAGATAGGCTTTAATGAAAAGCAGAGATGGACTACACAACATGCAAAGCATTTCTGAAAAACACACATAGCCATGCCAATAAGCATGTTGGTGTATCTACAAAGAAGCATGTACCAACCACCCACTAAAAGATGTTACCCACGTTTACCCCCTGCAGGTCACTGTTAGGCTCTGGGGGAGGAACCACGGCATCATTGGTATTGATGATAGGAACAATATTCATCCGTAGCAGCTCATGCAAAGTCCCATTTAAATTTCTACGTTTCTGCTCATCGTGGAAATCCAGATTAGTAACCAAGATCTGAAAAAAGAAAAGAAAAACTATTCTGATAAAAATGATCCTCTATCATACATATCTAGTATGATGTGCAAGATTACACAGATACTACCAACATTTCCAAATTCTTAACAAGGATTTAGGCCAAAAGTATACAAACATACAGGAAACTGTCAGGAGAATACAACCCAGTCCTATTTTACTACAAGAGGGTAAAATTCTGTTATTTTTTTTTTCTTAAATTTAGGAGACTAGTGAAAAAGAGGATCAAAGGAAACGTCTGAAGAGCCAAGCCCCATCATTGTGCTTGGAGGTTTTAAAATATTACAATAATTGCTGCTCAAATAGAGAGTATTCCACCATGTAAGAAAGAGTCAACAAGTCCTGAAAGAGGCCAGCATGGCATTCAAGCAGCATTCAGGAAGCTGTAAAATTTAAAGTGTCTTCCTTCAATAAATGGAAGGCCTGTTTCTAACAAGGTAAATAAAAGAAGCAGAAACTGTCAGAAAAAAATGTAAGGCAATAATAACAAATGCAGGAAGGAATATATGCCACAAAACAAAACAAAACAAAACAACAAAACAAAACAAAACAAAACAAAACAACACAAGACAACACAAGACAACACAAGACAACACAAAAAACAAAAGTCTGTTTTAGATACTGGTACAATAGCAATAGCACTTAGACCTATATATACTCCACAACGTTTTGTAGCACTTTGAGTGGTTTACAGAATCAGCCTACTGTCCCCAACAATCCTCATTTTACCAACCTCAGAAGGATGGAAAGCCGAGTCAACCTTGAGCCTTGAGAAGTACTCATGAACGAAAAAGTAACTAGCCTTATAGAAGAAATGTTTTCATTGTTAAATGAAAATCACTATGGAAATCACTGCAAAAGCAAATCCTGGCTTAATAACTTTTTATAGTTTTGTAAGAAAGTCAACAGACATGTGGGGAGAGAGGATTTTCACTGAAGGTTCTGTGTATAAATTTAGAAGTCTTGGAAATGAGAACTTCTTCTTTTATGATTATCTCAGACATGAAGATAAAGGGAGAAAGGGCGAAGCGCATTTAGACTAGCAAGATTCTTTAACTGTAACTTTACAATAAAGGTAAAACTGATTTATATGAAATTAACTTCTAATCTTATCTACTGATAATGATTTATATGAAATTGATTTCTAATCTTATCTACCTTGAAGGGCAGAAATAGTGAGAGGGCAAAGGTCACTATATCATGCATATACTTCTGATTTCATCTTGGTTGGGATTTGTAAAAAATGCATAGCCAGATATTATTTTATAGTGTCCAGATCTTCAATCAGGAATTGAACTCAGAGAATACATAGAATAACATCTGAAACATCTTACTTCTGAAAAGTACTATTCCCTAGTGGTTGATATAACTGTAACTTTTCCAGGAAAATATGATCATAGCAGCCCAAATGGTGTGGCAACTGTTCTATGGTCCTAGTTTTTTAGAATTCTATGGTCCTACTTTTTTTTTAGAAAAAGAAATAAAGAACAGCATTGTAATGCCCTTATGCAAACCTATGGTATGTCTACATTTGAAATGTACAGCTCTGGTTGCTGTATCTAAAAAAGAATAGAACTGGAACAAATGCAGAAGAGGACAACTAAAACCTTAGGTTAGTTTATTATTAAATTAAATTAAATTATTATTAGGGTTTTTTTTTAGTTTAGTTTATTAAATTTATATACCGCCCTTCTCCTGGTGGTTAAAACGACTAAATGTTTAGTACTTTTTAGTTTGGAAAATTGTGGCTGAAAAATGACTTAGGACCTATGGAATTCATACTTACAAGACGTGACGGTTACTCATTTATGTGGCTTTAAGAGGGTATTAGATTAATTCATGGAGAAGAAGGGCTAGTGGTTAAAGACTCAATGTTATCTGGGTAGTGGAAAGTTGCCTATCTCCAATCCTAGAGCCATCTGGTTGGCTACTTTGAGAAACAAAAGCTGGACTAAGAGAGGCCTTGATCTGACCTAGTAGAACTATTCTTATGTTCAAAATAAATTAAAAAGTGATATTACAATTAGAGAATCCAATTGCTAGACCAATTTCCTAAAGGATATTCCAGATATATCTAGGAATACCTAATCAAAGCCTACCTAAATTTCCCATGAGACAATAACAAGAAGGGACTTCAAGAATCACCTAGAAAGCACCTCATCCAAAGCACTGACTGGAAGTAATCTATTTCCATATCCCCAAACTTTATATTGAATGAACCTGTTTTTTTTTTAAGAAGCAAAGGCCAAACTCTGCTTTAGAATCCTATAGAGCTGACTTCAAGATATAATCACAGATGAAGGTTGCTGGTAAGTTTACTTTAAAAAGTCTTTGCAGGTCTGTTTTAAAGTGCAATAAAATAATTCTAATTTCTTTCTGCCAGGTTATTTAAAACTTTTATTGAATTTAGAAACTGGAGCATACTGCCTAACTGGTAAATGATCTTAGCCGTATGCTTAATTATTGGGTATACATACATACCCACTTGTGTCTTCACAAGAAAAAAGAAAAAAACATAAAAAAGGGGCCTGCCATTCTCAAAAAATGAAATTCTGTCAGATTCTCAAATCTTTAGGCTGAGATTTACTAATAGTTATACATCTCAGTATGGCAGGTTAGACTAAGGAGAGTTTGGCAGCCTGTTCTACTTTGGTGTTGGAGGTGCAAGCCCCACCCTCTGCAATTTGTCGCAGTGCTATTGCTTGAATGAACTGGAGCTCCTAGAACAGAGTACAAAAGAACCCATTGCAAAAATGAAAGATCTCAAAAGATTGGCACTAGCAACCCTACAGAGCCTTCATGAAAAGTATGCAATGTTTTACCTGAGCTGCACAGATGCTATACTGTGTGAACATAGCCTCATATAGTGCCATCAGCCCACTCTGACCAGCAGCAGCACAAGCTCGAGCCTCCAGCACAGGAATGGCCTAGAGAGATCGGAGAACACATCAGTCAGCTATGGCAGCACCTGTAGCATTTCCAAGAAATGCTTTGGCATCTCACACCAGTTACTCACCATATCTTTGAGCTGGTTCTGCCCCGAGTGGAGAGCCTGCCTCACACTCTGTGAAAGCAAGATCTCATGACGGAGACGTTGCTTTCCAAACGCCACTGCACCACTGGTGACAATCATCATCTCCCGGCCCTGGTTTTGCAGCATTGACACCTATGGGTCCAAAAGAAGAAGTCCTCTGTCTTTTTAGGCTGCTTTGGTTTTCAAACACAATTGCAAACACCCTTCAAAGGAGCAAAGTCAGGCTTATGTTGCGTAGTATTAGTATATAAAACAGTGCAGTGTCCCTACAGCAGTTGGCCTCTGAAAGGATTGAAATAATTCCAAAACAGTGTAATTTATCCATTAATAAGCTCCTGAAAAGATTCTAAGATACCACCTCTCTTATTTAGGATACTCAGGACACTTATTAATGTTCATATTCCTGTGTACTTCTCATTCCTCATTATTTAATCGGCAAAGAGAAATAGTTAACATATCAAGGAGAACAAGAACAAAGAGAATACAAGAGGAAGATTCTAAAGCAGGGTCTGATCAATTGACTGAAAACAGGTTTAATCTATTGTGTAGCATCTTCCTTTATACCCCAACACTGCCAATTTTAGCTGGTGTATGGATTTAGAATTTAGATCAATAAATCAGCTAGGTATGAAAGACCTAAGCTAAGTTACCTGCTCAACGATGGATGCCAATCGCCCCAGGGCTAGGCCACATTCATCACCTCGGGTGACAACAGCACTCCCCAATTTCACCACAATTCTCTTGGCATGCTTTAGCTCGCTGCGATGTGCAAAAGACTTGCCATGGGTGCGACTGAGGGGTACTGTGATAAAAGGTATGTTGCTCCAGCCTCGGGCAGACTTATTTCTCAAGACGAGGTTAGGAGCCAGTAAGCCTGCAGTTGAAACATAGCAAAAACATCAGCTGGACTTACCTATCCCAATTCCTCCTCCCTGTCTGAGATGGAAGCCTCTCCATATTTCCTGTTTGACTTCAAGTTGACAAAGAAAACATTTGTCAAAGTAACCTCTCGGGCACAAATAGAATATTCATAAAGGAAGATAAACATTCCATGGATTTCATTATCATTATCCGTTCATTATCCATGCATATCAGGACATTATAATAACTTTTTAAAACAAATACTTAAATTACATTAAATTAAATTCCAGAGATATGCTCAGAAGGCTCCATTGCTTGATGCCCTTTCCTTAAGGTTGGTATACAGGTAGTCCTTGATTTACAACCACAATTGAGCCCAAAAGGCCATTCTATGACCTTTTTTGCTACAGTTAAGTGAATTACTGCTATTGTTAAGAGAATCATGTGGTCTTTAAGTGAATCTGGCTGGCCATATCGTCATATCGTCACTGCTACCAGCTCGGGAGAACTGGACTGAACCGGGAGGAACCCACCACTGCCCTATTGACTCTGCTTATTGGAAGCCAGCTAGGAAGGTTACAAATGATGATCACCTGACCCTGGGACAGTTCAACTGTCATAAATACTGGCCTATTACCAACTGCCCAACTTCTGATCACACGACCATGGGGATACTATAATGGTCATAAGTCACTTTTTTTCAGTGCCCTGTAACTTCAAACAATCATTAAATGAATGGTTCTAATTCTAGGACCACCTGTATTGATTTTTATAATTTTTATTTTAATCTGGATTTTATATTGCCTGTTTTCATATTCGTTGCAATTTGATTGTTGTATGCTGCCAAGAGTGGTGTTTTGTAAGATGGGTAGCCATATAAATTTGATTAATAAATTACATTTTTTTCTCTATTTTAAAAACATTTTGAAATATAAAGCTGCCTCATCTTAAAAAATGTTAATAAACAAAAATTTAATAAGCAATGTTTGTTGAATAATCAAGTGCATCTTCTTTTAATTGCAAAAGCAGGAACTCCAGTAAGACTCTCCATTCCTTCCTATATGTCACTGACCTACATCCATTTGTATTTATGAAACCTGAAAATAGACACTGATAAGAAAATAAGGGAGTCAAACTGAAACCTATAGTAATTTTCCGGTTTTATCAAAATGTTGAACTTTTCCTCCAGAATAAACTTCAAAGTGGATGGGATATTTGCAACCAGTAACATTTCTGCTTTCAGCATCAAAGCTTCAGCAGGACACAAGAGGGCAGAGTTGTCCCTGGCTATAATTAAAACAATGGCACTGTTGTTGGCCACTGGTAGCGATCTAATTGGAAATTAAGATATCAGGTCTAGAATTCTGCCCTACTGCATCCTATTAACAGGAGAATCAGCATTCCACATCCTCTCACTCTCATACATACAAGGATGGGATCCAGCCACATCAGACACCTGCCAGAATCGACCTGAGGAACGCAGGGAAGGGAGAAGAGCCACTCGGCGCAGCATGGTCAAAATCTTGATGAAGCCAAGAACACCTACAAGGAGAAGAAAGAGGAAAACCGGAATGATTTTGTATGGTACAATTTTTCCCACTGCATATCAAAGAGAACTTCTACAGCTAATTAGAAAAAAATTATGAGAAAATATCACTTTCAAAATAAAGCATGGGTTTCTCCTTGCAGTAACTGAAATGAGGAGGAAAGATGAAAAAAAATACAAGTATTTTCTTTTTGCAGAACAATGGGGAATTCTTTTCAAACTAGATTGGAAAATAATACTGTTAACATTAATGAAATCGTTGAAAATCTCTTAAATCCAGTAAGGTTAACAATTACCGAGTTCTTTGTGCTTTTATTTATGAGCTGTGGTGGCGCAATGGTTAAAATGTAATATTGCAGCTAATTTGGCTAATTCTGTTGACTCAGCCTTCCATTATCCTTCTGAAGTCGGTAAGATGAGGACCCGGCTTCTTGGGGGCAATATGCTGGCTCTGTAAACTGCTTGGAGAGGCTGTAAAGCACCATGAAGCGGTATAAGTGCTATTACTATTTAAGGTTTTAGACAAACACACACCACACTTAATATTAGAAAAATACCTTCAGAAATTGAAGATAACCAAATCATCCTCAAATACAGATTGACCCAATGCTTTTCATCAAGCAAGCCAAACGTACACCCTTTTATTTTTATGTACATAAAATTAAAAGTGAAAGTACCCATTAGTTACTTATCACAGAAATAAACCCAAATCCCCAATAAAAACCAAAGTAGGTCTTTAAAGTATCAATTTGATATGCATGCATCACCAAAGTTTAGAGTAAAGATGTAGAATTAACTAAAAGCACTACTAATGATAAAGGTCTCATATTTAACTGTTCCTTAAAAACAAGTATTTTCTACAATACCCTGTTTTCCCCATAATAAGACATCCCCTAAAAATAAGCTGGGCTTTTGAGTGCATGGCAATAAGGCCAAGCCTTATATCTATATTTCAAAAAAATATAAGACAGAGTCTTATTTTCGGGGAAACACGGTATATTAATACTAATATACTCATTACCAAGGTAAGATCATAAATCTCTATTTATTGCAGAACTGAAGTTTCTCATTTTGAAAGCATTACATTGTTATCCTGCTTTTCAATACTCTCTTGTAGTGGTTTCCCTCAGAGCAACAAAAAGAGGTTAGTCAAATTATAAAAATACACAAAGAAGAATGGGGAGGGAGGGAAGAAGGGGTAGAAAAATAATATTTTGAAGTTAGAGCAAAATTGTAAACTAATCACACAGTTTTATATCTCATTTGGGTTAAATGGATCTTTCCTCACTAAGGTCAATTACCATAACTGTTCTTGTTCCTTTGGCCAATGGATGGAGATAGACTGCCTTGCAGATCCATGTCAACAGACATTTGGGGGAGGAGACAGTTCAGGGATCCTAAATGCTCCATCTCCAATAATGACAAGGTCTCTTGCCCTTAGCATTCTTAGTAAGTGGGATATATTGCTTTCTAGGAACCAAAAATATGCTGGCTACTGGCAGAAACTGGAAATTGTGTCTGTTTACTTTTGTGGCAACTTATGACTGCTTCCACTTTATTTCTTTTCATATTCTCCCATTCATTCTCCCACCCAAAGTAAAATTAAGTTATATTGGAATTAATTTACAATGGCTTGCCACCCCGTTGCCCTGGAGCATTTTAAATGATTATCTAAAAAGCCAAACTAATTTACCTTTTACAGAAATACATAAATATACCAAATGCTTTACTTTTATGCTATTATAAGACATGTCATATTTTTTAAAATGTTAAATTTAGAGCCGATACAAAAGTAACCATACACTACCTTATATTACAAACAAGTTTTTTTCCCTGAAAGATATTTAAAACATGAATTAGTAAGGTGTTCTTAGCTGCCTTCACATCATTTCATCCAAATTTCTTACATGAAATTCCTTGCAGCCAAGCATCACTATTTTATTAAGAGCAAAAAAAAAGTACATAAAACTTCAGTTTCCTGGCACTGGTTTGGCAGAATTAATCCAAAACAGAACTCTTGCAATAGATCCAAGAATTACATATTGCTTCTAATGTTTAGCATTGTTACCTACTTTTAATAAAGAAAAGACAGAATGGAGAGGGAGATTTCTATAAGGCACAGCAGGAGAAATGTCAAAAGGCATTGAATTCCTGAAATCCCAACAAAAGCATATTAGCCACCAATCCTAGAGCTGCCGGGATGAGCCACATCAGTTCCACCAGGAAGAGCTGCCAGTAGCTGATGCAACCCGACTCCCAACAATTGAGGCTTTGCCTCTCATACACTAGAGTGGCTGATGAAAAAGTTCCACGTTGCAGCGCAAAATCCAAGTTAAAGATTGAAGTGTCAACAAATGCTATTCCCCACCGCTAAGATGCATCTCTCAGCCACTTACTAGTCATATTCTCCTACAAACACCCACTCTTCTCAATGTAATAGCTTCCCATTGTCCTCTCTTAATTATTACCCTTGTACAGATCACGAAGAATAAAGTGCATGCAGACTGTACCAAATAAATGCAGACTGTACCTGTTACTAAATATGAATTTTTCCTTTGATGAACAAGAAGAGCCCCAAAATTAAACATGTATCGAAGTTTCCAATCTTATAAATTTCCTTAAACAGGCATGGTCATCCTGCATGTATTAATATAAGTGGAGTATATATTGTTTAACAGAAACAACTTTAAGACTTGTACAGATGGGAGGCTGTTCTCAAAGGCCCTCATTATCATGTGGGTGAAATATCAAAAGTAAGCCACAATCTATTTCCTGCCAACTTGGCTACTTTCTACATGCACTGATCAGTCACCTCTTAGACACAATTTGTTGCTTCCCTTAGGCCACATATAAATAATTCTACTGAACAAGAATCAAGTATACAATCAGATCAACAAACTGTTCAAAACATCTTGTCTGTATCCTTATGCCGGATCAACCAAAGATGACCCCTTTCAGCCAGAGTTCATGGTGCCCTGGATGACTCCATAAGATCAGTTCCAAGTATATTGTCAGGACCAAGCTTGGCTGGAACTACTGTACTAAAAGAAGTCAAGGTGACATCCTAAGGCTTAGTCTAGTGGAGAAAACTACTAGTATAGGTATTGCTGTATGTAGCCTGCAGGAAAAAATGGGTAGCTGGTTTGAAATGAGAAGAATGATTGCTAGTAAAATGCATAATATGTAGAACCAAGGCTATAATCCTACCTCATTAACTTTTCTCTACATGAAAATTATCTCAATGTAGAAAAATGTACATTCTATAATATCCAAAGCATAAGACTTGATAAAGAAAAGGACTTATTGCCATAACAATTTTAGGGATGGGCTAAGCAACAACTGTCTCATTTTATGTAGGAATAGCAGTTTTCTTCTTCCTCTCCGCTCTTCATCAGAATATACACAATTTCTTAACCTTCATTGTCATGAAAACAAGTTACCATATGTGAAACTACCCTCAGAGCAATAAAACTAAGCAGAAACTAGACAAGTAAATTCTGTACCAAAATCAATCTTCTGGACTAACACTCTTGCTGAGGGTTCTAGCTAGAAAGCCATCTGCCACAATGCTATATTTAATTGCGCCCACCCTTATTTTCCGACTACTTAAATATACAGCACAAACTTCTTGTTTTGTTTTAGATAAGGATGTTGTACTTCCAGAAAAGCTGGATTTCTCTAAACATGTGGATACTTCTTTTATTCTCATTCTTATTTTTGCTCCATTTTCCCAGTGCCAAACTAGCTAAGTTAATTTTTAAGTGAAATATCTATCTAGGAGAAATGGTAGAATGCAAATCACAAATCCCATATTAAGAAATGCATAAGCATCTTTCTTTAATTGATCAATTTTCAAAGACTGTGAAGGTGAAAAGTGAAGAAGAAGAAAAAGATGTGAAAATGAAACTTAAATATTCTGGGCTGATAATTTCCTTTTCTTGGAGCATTCAGTCACCTACTAGCAATCCTAGGTACCTTTTATTTACTAAAAGCAGGGTATTGATATAAAATCATTAACTAAATTTTTTTAAAAGGTGTAGTTATTTTTTAAAAAATGTTGAGTCTTTATTGACTGTCCCACTAGATTTGAGAATTTTTCTTTAAAAATTATTTTTATATAGCATAACAAACTTATCTTAGGTGCAACAATGCTGTGAAATAAACTGGAAACACAGGGTCCCTGCGCTTCATGTTCTTCAGCAATAATATCATGTTGGAAATATGGCATTCAGCTCTTTGTTATTTAGAGATACACAAAGCTCCTCAGTGTGGGATTAATCAAGATTTTAGACACAGCTCATTGGTTAAGAGTATATTTTCTAGTGATTAAGTAAGGTATAGTGAAAAGCTAATTTCTCTGCATCCTGCAAGATAACAAAGACAACAAAAGAGGGACATTTGAAGGCCTAAGAAAGAGCACCTGTACTAGTATGCTCACAAAAGCATCCCTAAATCTCAAAGAAATGGTTTGCTCCCTTTGAATTTTGATATACTTCTGGTAGTTTGAAGGGGAGCGTGTTCCTTGATATACAGATCCTGCTGCCCTGGCACTTTAGATGCATGACTTTAGAACTTGGTACTTTTAAGATCAGTGCTTCCCAACTGAGTTTTGTACTGCTCCTGAGCTTGCTTTGACTTGCAAGGCTAACTGATATCTAGCTCACATTCTGAGCCATACAACAGCTTTGCTATGGGACTCTATTTCTTATAGAAGATGGCAATAAGTGTTTTTATCCAAAATTGCTTTTGGCGCTAACTAAAATTTTCAGCATTTTCTCACATTTTTAATGACGAATCCAGAACTTTTTGCTAGCTAGGAAGCAAAACCTAACTAACCTGAAAACTCCACAGAGCCAGACTTGGTGAGTAATTGGAGGGGAGATGAAGAAATATCCCCTGTAGGCTCAATTGGGGAGTTGGATGGTTAATAGCAAACCACTTCTTGTGTTGTCAAGATAATTATAGTCATGTCCATAAAGTCAACAACTTACTGAACTTGATTGGAGATTTTCCATCAGAACATTTGCTTTGATTTGCTGGCTATGTCACTACATGTCCCCTTCCTTTATTACTAATCTCATACAATGCCTCCTAATGAAACTACAGAAGATCCCTCCAAAGCTCCCATCTGGAAATATATAGCAGAGATTTGTCTATACATGATGATAGGGCTCAAGATACATCATCAATACAGCATTCAATTATTCCCCAGCTCTCTTGACCCTGGGAATCATACCCAGGAAAGATACATTTACACTAGTGAGTGTAAACATGGGGCATTTACATTTATTAGCAATATGAACTCTACTATAATCATTCTACTTGACAGATACTTAACTTTGTATTTGCACACATTCACCTAAATGTAATGAAATTGACAGAATTATTTGTCTTGTCTGTAGAATGTTTTCTGGACTGTGGAGTCAGATTTTTGTAGTCAGTCCATTTATGAAGCATGACTGCCATTGAGGACTTGTATCAATTGTGTGTGACCTGTGTAGGTTCACAAATATCTTATCCACAAAGAGATTGGCATAAATGAGACAAGATTTGGGACTTCACGCTTTCTTGCTGAGAACAAGTGACACTTATTTTAATGCAAGGAGGTGTGCTGTTCTCAGTAAAGGATGGAAAAAAAAGGGAAAAAGCACAATTGTAGCTTTACTGAATGAAAGATGGTAACTAAGTAAATAAAAAATTGGGGCAGGAAACTTGTTTCCACTAAACACAGTTTTACAGCATTCAATAATTTATTCAGAGCAGTACAACAGCTGCTTCCAAATGCAATACCAAACTTTAGCTCATCCATTCAGAAATATAACTACAATCTCCATGCTTCAACTCGTTTGTAAGAAAGAACAAGAAGCTTTGTTTGGATGAATAATAGTTAAACATTATAATAAAAATACTGACAAATTGTGGCTCCTATAAATGGCTTCCCAAAAACATATGAAGGTTCAGACACAATCCTAAATCATGGTTAACTGAATTTGAAAACAAAAGGATCAAAATCTCTCATTATAAAGAATAGAATGAAAATGTACAAGCCTCAAACTTACCTAGCTTATGCCCATAATCAACAATTTATATTTAAATTCACCCAAATTATTAATTATACCGTGTTTCCCCAAAAATAAGACTGGGTCTTTTTGCTCCAAAAGACGCATTAGGGTTTATTTTCTGGTTAGGTCTTGTTTTGGGGGAAATACGATACTTAATGCATCCATCTGGCTAACAATCTTAACTGGGGCTTATTTCGTGGATAGAGCTTATATTACAAATATCCCAAAAAATCACGCTACGGCTTATTTTCCGATTTGGTCTTATTTTCAGGGAAACAGGGTAGTTCCTCTGCAACACTTGAATGTCTAGATTCTATTATTTCATGGTGTTCTATAATGTGCATACAATTTCCATTTTCAACATTACAATTATATTGCAACTGATTTCTGCTATCTTGTTTTATATCTCAGCCAATGAGAAGTGAATAGAAAACTGATAAACTTGTTTCCCTCCTACTCCCAAAATGTCGGTTTCTATTTTGCAAATTCTAGTCCTTCACTGTTACTACACCTTCTTTAAAGATATAAATTATTTTAGTGGAAGACAGAGGTCCCAGTTTCTTTAATGAGAGCAAATAAATTATAAAAAATAAAATGTGTAAATTGATAATCATTTCACAAATATGTTTTTCAAAATTTGTTGTACGATATGCTAATTACGTATTTAAAATGTAATTTCAAGCTAAATGATATGAAAACCACATATGACGAAATGAAAACATACATGAAATAAGTACATTCACCATTTAATATAGGAGACAAAAATTAATCTGATGTCAAAACAGGACTTACCTGTATAGCATTGGTTTATTTCTCTTTGGAAAAATTCTAGTGCAGGACTTAGCAAGCTATAACAAATCCAACTCGTCCAGTCTGGCAATCTGTGGTAGCTTGTGCCTCACATTTCAGAGGAAAAACACTGCTGCCCCCACCCACTAATTACACGTGGATCCAATCAAGCAGCATAAAGCAACAGGAAAATTCCAGATCAAAGGCAGGAGTAAACAAGAGAAATCAAGTAAAATGTAACTGCTGTCATTTAAAAATTGGCTACATTTATAATAGAGTTCAAGCATCTGTATTTGTCCAGTTGGGGCTAAACTTTCAGAATTTTTCACCATTAGAACATGATCACTGGGATTGCTGGAAGTACCATTCCAGCAACATTTGAAAGATATACAAATTTTCCATCTCTGGTATAAGATGGAAATGTGATTAGTATTCTTCAAAAAATTGTTACATGGCAGCAATTCACACCTGTATTATTTTCTGTTCAACGTCTGCCTGCTGGCTCCAACTGGAAAATCCCTCACTTTGGAACTTTCATCTCACCCTAAAACTGATGCATCTGATAAACAACTCTGGTCTAGTTCACCAAACTGTTATGATACGGAATTTCCCACTTCCCTGTTTCTTATTTGAAGAAAATAGCAGAATTTATTTATCAAATATATATTGACTTCTGTTTAACATGTCCAAGCCTGACTACAGATGCAGGAAATAATCTGAGATTTTATTTTTATTCAAATGTGTACTTATATGAGCTTAAAAACAGTCTATATCTAATTATTTCAAAAAATGGTGATAAAGTCATAGGTTTTCTCCTTGGCAACACTGCCATGCTTTCAGATAATTCTGATTAAGTTAAACTGACATGAGCAAAGCATATTTCCTTCTAACTTCTTTATTTACAAAAATATCTCTATTCTCTATGTAAGCCCTAAATCCATTCTTAGAAAATACAGGTAGTCCTTGACTTATAACCATTCATTAGTGACTGTTCAAAGTTACAGTGGCACTGAAAAAAGTGACTTATGACTATTTTTTACATTTTCAACTGTTACAACATCCCCATGGTCACATGATCACAATTCAGACACCATATTTATGATGGTTGCAGAAATTCACTTAACAACTGTGGCAAAAATGTCATTAAATGGGGGGGAAATCACTTAACTGACTTGCTTAGCAACATACATTTTGGGCTCAATTGCAGTCATAAGTTGAGGACTACCTGTAAACATTTCAGTATTTGAGGGGCTGCCACAAAGAAGAGGGGGTCAACTTATTCTTCAAAGCACTAGAAGACAGGACAAGAAACAATGTATGGAAACTAATCAAGGAGAGAAGCAACCTGGAATTAAGAAGGAACTTCCTAACAGTGAGGACAATTGACCAGTGGAACAGCTTGCCTTCGGAAGTTGTAGGTGCTTCATCACTGGAGGTTTTTAAGAAGAGACTGGAGTGGACAGCCCCTTGTCTCCAATGGTATAGGGTCTCCTATTTGAGCAGGGGGGCTGGACTAGAAGACCTCCAAGGTCCCTTCCAGCTGTATTCTATCCTACATGCCATTTACTTGAAAGTATGCCAGGTGCCTGGAAATAGGGCAAAGGTAAGCTGGGATCACTGATGGGCAGGAAGCATTATGGAGATATATTGAGGGGGGGCACAGCAACATATTTCCATTTGAACCATTTGATAATAAGTGTGCCTCCCATTTACAATCTGTGAGAAAGCCAACTATGTATTTTTAAATATTCAAGCAAGGCCTGCTTCAAAAAGGTTTCCTACTGTAATAGTGAATTAAGCAGCAAATGTGTATAACTGTGCTGCTATATTAAAGCACAAGGTTAACAAATTGTCAGTCTGCTCCCATTACTGTATGTAAGATCCCATAGTTGAGTCATGAAATCTGGAAATATATCTCTTTTTTTTTCTCAAACAGCCAGCATATGAAACAAACACACATCCTTTTCCCATTTCTTAAGCAATAACGTCTTTGCTTTTTTTAAATAGCACTTCTGAAATCTACCTACGCACAAGGATCTTATCTCAAAGTTCCTGAAAGTCTAACATAAACTTTTATCAAGTCAAACAGCCAAACCTGGTGTGGGGACAAAAATGCTAGCCAGAGTTACTAAAATTCATGTTTCAGGCTGGCAAATGAGTAAGTTAGTGGTGCTTTCACTCTCTTTAAAATGCGACAGAAGGCTCTCTTGTATTACATCCCACAATCACTAACAAAGCTTGTGCCCCTCCACATGCAATTTAGAGGTAGTGGGTACAGTAATCTGTAGTGTTGAGAGTTAATCTCCAAGTTTTAACCTGGTAGCCGTCGCCCACAGAGGCTTGGGGACTCTGGTCTTTAGAGATACTGATGGCCCCCGACTGGGAAAGAGATATTGATGGAAGCATTCAGACACTCTGCAAAAGAAGGCGTCTTCCTCCTCGCTAGAAAGAGAGGCTATGTCGACCCTCGCCCACTCCGAAGCAGAGGCCGAGATCCCAGCCTCAGCAGCAGCAGCAGCACCGCCCAACGCAAGGACAACGCGACCGGACCCCGACAGCCCCAGGCTGAGCTCAGCCAGCTCTGCCCCCCATCACTTACGAACCTCTGAAGCAGCAGCCGAAGCCACGCAACGCGCCCAGCGAATCCGCCGGACAGCAGAGACTTGTCAGCCGAGGGACTTCCGGTAGATGGCCCGCCCCCTCAGGCCCCGCCCCCTCCAATGATTGCTTCGTGGCATCCCTTTTCCTTCTGCTGCGTTTTGTCCTGTGTCGGTCGCTGCCTTCTGCCTTCCTTTGCCTTGTGTATTATGAGCTTAAAGGCGAGCTGCAGAGCTCAATGGATCTATTGATTACTGGCCTGTGGTAGTTGCTAACTTTCGTTTGAATTAGCCCCTGTTGTGAGGGTTCTCGATGAAGCGCGTCAGTTCTGGGGCAAACTTAACTGTGCTTTGTCCCATTTTTCAGGCTTCTCAGCCTGTCCATTCCAAAGGAGGACTTCCCTCTAGGCCAGTGTTTCTCAACCTTGGTAGCTTGAAGATGGGTGGACTTCAACTCCCAGAATCCCCCAGCCAGTCCACCCATCTTCAAGCTACCAAGGTTGAGAAACACTGCTCTAGGCAGAAACTAGCAAAAATATTCTCAAATCGCCCAGGGCTCTTTTTTTAGCAGGCTGGAACGACTATGAAGGGAGTCAGTGATAATATAACCCCGTGGTGTTATTTCTTTTATCGTGGGTAGACTTAACTTCTGTACTAATTTGGAGAATTGGAGCAGCGCAGATATTTCTTTCGTTTTTAATATAATTTGATTTTAAGTTTCAAAAATGCGAAAGTTTTAAAAACGAGTTAAAATGTGCAAAACAAACAGAATGGGAAAATAGAAAAGGAAAAAAGCAGTTTTCAATCTTTACTGCAGGTATAAGTACAGCTATGAATTTACTCCTCTAAAGTTACATTGTTACTCTCTTCTTCCTATAATCTATCATATTGAAACTTCAAAACCATAGATCCCAAGTTCATTTTTTTTGTTTTACCCAAAAAGTTCACAAGGGATTTCCAATCAGCAGTTCAGGTAGTCGACTTTCGACTACAATAGTCCCAAATTTCTGTTGCCAAGTCAGACATTTCTTAAGTGAGTTTTGCTTCATTTTATGACCTTTCTTGCCACAGTTAAGTGAAGTATCACAGTTGTTAACCCTCAATTTACAACCACAATTCAGCCCAAAATTTCTGTTATTAAGTGAAACATTTGTTAAGTGAGTTTTGCCCCCTTTTACGACTTTTCTTGCCACAGTTGTGAAGTGAATCACTGCAATTGATAAGTAAGTAACACAGTTGTTAAGTGAATATGGCTTCTCCATTGACTTTGCTCATCAGAAGATCGCAAAAGGTGATCACATGACCTTGGGACACAGCAACTATCATAAATAAACAGTTGCCAAGTATCTGAATTTTGATCACAGGATCATGGGGACATCACAATGGTCATGAATGTGAAAAACGATTGTAAGTTACTTTTTTCAGTTTCATTGTAACTTCGGTCACTAAATGAACTGTTGTAAGTTGAGGACTACCTATAAATGTAAATGTATTTTTTGCATGGTAAGAAAAATAAAATGATTTTTCTGGTTCACATTTCTAATATCTTTATAAGATGTAAATAATTTTTCTGGTGTTATATCAATGGTACATCATTGTTCTCTTTAAGACTGCAATATAGTGTAGATTTCAGTCTTATCAACGCATATTTTCCCGTTGTTCAATCTGTATATTATGACCAAATTTTATCTCTTTATTATATCTTCTTTCACTTGTTCTCTCTCAAATTTCAATAAAAGTTTATACATTTCAACGATCATGTTCAAAATCTGTAACAATTCCATTTCCAAGTCAATGATACTATATTCAGTACTATACATTATTTTGTTCACCCATCATTCCTGTGGTTTTATTATGATCTATAAAGCCCTTTATGGCTTAGCACCTAATTACCTTCAGAATTGTTTATTCCAACTGGAATTGGACTAAGCTATAAAATCACCCCAGAAGAAATAGCTGCTGAAGGCTGTTTTCAGTAGGGCTGAAAACAAGGTGCTGTTCTCAGTAGCAGCTTTGGTACTATGGCATTTTCGATTGGAAATCAGAATGGCTCCTTGTGAGGAGTGTTTTAGAAATGCTAAAAATAGTTGTGTCATAGAATATTTATAATTTATAATTAGCTATTGATATATATTGATTTAATACATATATTATTTTGCAAGCTGCAACTGACTCAAGACAACAGAATGCAATTTTAATAAATTATATTGATTTGCAAAGCTTTTATTTGTATTATGGATGTTTCAGGTAATTTTTTGGAGAGAAGTGTGTATGTATAAACTGATAAGTATTTTTTAATTGTAGTGTGGCACAAAATTCAATAAATGTGTGTTTATGCTTGCTGTGTGTGTATTTATACATATACATATACATACACATGCATACATACATACCTTATATATAAATGTTTTCCAGCACTGGAATATACACTTGGATAAAAACTTTCTTGTTACTCTAACACATGAGACATAATCCACTATCCAAGAGTGCTCACATTATTTGTGTTTTACATTTTACAACATACAGTAGGATACAACCCTTTTTAAGCCGGAGACTGTTCATTTCCCAAGTTACATATGATTTATAAAAAATAAATTGTAGTTAATTCAATTATCCCTGTTGGGGATAATTGAATTAAAATTAAGATTTGGCAGCAACTTTTGAATAAACTCAGAGACTATATATACCTCTGTGATCTTAGAGACTGTACGTTAACACTACAGTTTCCTATGAGCCCATTTTAAAAATGTTTGATTGAATCTGAATGTTGCAGTACTTAAACATTTTGTTTTGCTCACTGTTGTTCCACTTGGCTCAGCACAGATAAGTCATACAGCTGAATATAAAGCTATATTCAGTACCTCTTTATCGCTTTTGAAAAAACAAACTATGCTCACATTTGGAATCTGTTATTTCAAAACAAATGGAAGGGGTAGTCCCTGTTAAATATAAACTACCTGGATTGGAAATATATTGTATGCAATGACTACCTAATAGTCAGCAGCTGCCTCACAACTAAGAACACAAAGTGACAACTTGGGTCTAAACCAAGTATGAATATGTTATCTTATTGCTCCATCAGAATATTGGTTTACTTTTAGACAAAAGTAAGTAGACAAAAAAGGGAAGTCAACATTCAAGATTATGTTGAAGCATGGGGCAGGTCAGGAAACAGGCTGTACTCAGTAGTTACCCATTTGGGAGTTGGCCTCCTGCTTAAACAACTAAAGTCAACAAAAGTGGACTTTGTTGTATGATGTTATGTAGCTAAAGCCCAATCGGAGAAATCCATTCTACAACTGGGAATCACATGCACTTTAATAGCTAATTCTCAGATATGAGAACCGTACATACAAACAATATAGCTAAGATGCATTCTTAAGGATAATGTTTTAGAAGTAAATTTTTTGAAACAGAATTTCTGATTAAACATGACTAGGGATTTCTGCACTTAATGGTCCTGAAAATCTGCTCCAGGAAACAATAATTCAGCATGCAATACAAAGATAAAATGAGTTCTTACAAGTTAAATGCACGACGGAATTGAAGATGAAAGTGATAAAATCTGTAAGCATTTCCTCTTACTATTCCAATATGGCTTTCCTACACTTTTGCTAAATTTGAGAACATTGACTCTGGCTACTATAAATGCTAACTTTTGATGGGAAGGAATATACTGTACTAAGGATAAACTGTATACCTGAAAGGATATACTCTAACCAGCATTAATGCTATTAATGATATAGTATTAAGTTAGCAAAATGCACCATTTTAAATTCTGTAATTCAAAATTTTAACATAAAAAAGAATGACTTCACACAAAAGTAATCATTTTGAGGGTTATGATAAAAAGGCAGAATATTTTTTTAAAAAATACTTTAATTAAAATGCTTACAAAAAGTGCAGATCAAGTAAATTATTTTCATCAATTTCTAACATCTAAAACAGTAAAATACAGGTTAAAATTCCAATCCAATTTACAATTTTCGAAGATACTAAAAATTTTGTAATAAAGATTTTATTGCTTTCATTAGACAATGTTAAAAAAAACTTACATTGCCATGTTATCTAATATGTAATTTGGTGATAAACAATACACACTGAAACTCTGGGTGCTCTTCCATCAATTTACATAATTGTCAAATTTCACTTTTTACTTTCACATCTCAGAATATAGTTCATACATGCTGAAATAAGGTATCTCCTATTTTCTAACTTTTCTAATGGTGCTACACAGTGGTATTTTATTTATTTTGATTCCTTGATGGAAGCTCATAGCAACTTACCTTTATAGACATATATAATCCAAAACAGTTAAATCTTTATAAGCTTTATAAAGATTTATAATGAAGTAACATTCTATATTTTTGATCAATTTTTGACTTAAGAAAAGATTGCATATGAAAAAAGAATTGAAATAAACTAAGTTTGATTACGCAGATAGATGTCAATATCTTTGCAACAATATGGAACCTTTCACCCAAGCATCCCAAAAGATTGGGTTTCCGATTAGATATGGACTATGCACTTTATTTATAATATGTTCAATGAAGTTTCATGATAGAAATATTTGGTGCATACATCTTTCAGAGAAACTGCCTTAGTCTCTTACCATTTCAAAAAGCAGCCTATTTATACAAATTTCTATTGCACTTTGAATAATATGTTAAACCCATGAGTTACACCATGGATTACAAATCACAATGAGTCACTAAACCAAAGCAAGCATAGCACATAGTGCTGAGAATTAGAACATTATTTAAATGTAATGTGATTTCTTTGGGCTTGTTGTGAAAAGGCAAACATATTTGAACACAGCTGCTGAGAACAAGTATTCCAGCAATACTTACAACCCTGTGTATTTTGAAAACAGAGAAGCCAGGCTTTTGGCCAAGCGCTGTCTTATTGCATTCCAACTGGAAAGTCATAAATTGTTAACTCTCCTATTTGGACTCTAAAACTAGTTTTTCACACAATGTCCTTATTTTAGAGTTCACAAGGTAGAAGGTCACTGTATTTGTCTGCTATATAATTCGAAAAGTTTCTGAAACGTTATCCGGAAGTTTGAAAAGCATCCTCCTTCTAGCTGATCATCATGGCTACATTATGAACTTTTTCAAGTAAAAAATGTATATGGGAATACAAGATACAAAAAAAAGATTAAATCCAACTTTAATTCAACACATTTTTGTACATGCAACATGAACTTCTTTTGCCCTAAAACCCTAAAATCTTTTCCAATTCATATTTTCTTTTCATCAAAATAGGTTTGTTGTGGGGAGGTAATTCAATATCTAGTCTCCTATATATGCATGCTTTGATAAAACTAGTTACAGTTTAAAATGCTTGTTATTTTATTCATTCTTCTTGTGAAATTAGCTTAAGCCTAATTTTTTTTATTATCTTAAAGAATCTATAGATCCACAGGAATCCATTACTATTCTGAAATACTGAATACCTAAAGCTAAGTAAATCAAATGTAAGAGTGCATTCTGATTTAGTCCCTGATAATATCCCTTGTTTCTCAAGGAATTCATTCAATCATTCATTCATTCATTCATTCATTCATTCATGTGGATTTAACATAAAAGTAATTTGGTAGCAAAACGATTTAAAGACCTCTGTGGTTTAAAATATTAAAGAGTGGCTAGCATTATTGCGTATGGCTGCAAAATGCTAAGAATCATTCATTAAAATTCAATTAGTTCAATTGCTTGAGGAAAGTGAAATTCAAAGTATAATTACTGAAAGAAAGCATGCTAGAATTTTTAACATTATACGAAACTACAATGATCAATGATATAATTTGTCACATCCATTGTGTACCACCATTGCAAAGCATATATTTGCAAATATAACTTTATACAACATGTAATTGAAAATTAAAACATTAAAACATGAGAATGGAAAACACTCATTACAACACTTGCGTGTGTGTGTGTTATTTTAATGAAATCATATTCATTAAATCTTTTCAATTTAAAGAGTGATTCTGATATTAAGGCACCTATATAGATTTATATTATAGTTTTTCATGTTTCAGGCTCCTGCTTTTAGGAAAGACTGGAACATCCTATGAATGAAGAACTAGTATTCTAAACAGTCACAGCAACTACAGCATAAACATTGTTTAATTAAAAGATTAGCTGTTAAATAAGTATTTGTATTAATTACTGGATTGTAATTTATCAAGTATCTCAATCATACTCCCAACAGGAAAAAACATATACTAAAAATTACAAGATTCTTTATACTTTTGATGCAGTTCATCTTGAAAAAAGATACTAAGAGTCCATGATTAAGGAATTTTTTTGTCACTTGTAATCTAAAGATGCCTGGTTCAACGCTAACACACCTTTAGGCAGAAGAAAGGCAAGGAGTTGCACAGAAGATAGAAATTCAGAGGTTTCAGAGCACAAAAAGAACCCCTACCAGTATTGCTTTGGACCCCCACTTTTACATCTTCCAGGCTGATAGCAAGCCTGTCACACACAGCCCATCCATAAACAGAAATAGCAATCACTTATGGAACAATTGCTCTCAGGGGCTAAACATTAAATGTTATGCATAGCATACATGTGATCAATTCATTATGGACTATTGGTTTACAAGATGTCCACATAACCTTCCATGGAACCTTGAGACTGATTGGGATGCATCTCAATGATCTGACACATAGATGTTGCAGAGCCTCCCTCCTTTAGGAATTTAGGAAGAGAATTAGCCATTCTCTTAAACGTTCTATCACTCATTGTCAACCATTTTTGATTCCATGTTACATGAAATGCTATTCTTTTTCTGTATTAGAAGCTCACAAATATTCCATAAAACATTAATGACATCAGCAAAGTGCCCAATATGTTGCATGAACCATTCGCAGCTTCATTCAATGCCATTTTAAAAGGGAAGAAGAAATCAAATGGAAGTTTCCTATAAATGTCAGGTTGACCATGAGGTGACTCTGGCCATTTGGTAACATCTGTGAAGGTAACTGTAGTTGTCAAAGGCAACATGTTCATATATATACCCAGAGACTGAAAGAAAACAGAGTATATAACATTATTTAGCTATTACTGTATACCAGTGTTTTGAGGAAAGAATGTAGGAAAAAGGATAGGAACAAAATGTAGGACAAAACTCTTTCATTTCTTACTGAACTAATTATAATTTAACACTACTGTTTATTCCTTTCATCTTAAAGGGAATAGAACATTTAAGAGAAGACCTGTGGCATTTGTTGAGGGATTTGGATATAAAAAGAAGCAGTATGTCATGAATATTCTTCCTGTTTCCTAGGCAGGATATTTTATAACAAAGAAATTGGTAGAGAAAATGATAATCCTTTCTAGATTTATCATTATTTTCTTCATTACATAAGTAAAAATAAATACAGAAAGGAAGTCCACAGAACCTAGGGATCATTTAGATTCTAGATTTTCTGACTTCTGAGGACTTTATATCTCCAGGGGCCTTTGGATTGCTTTTCTCATAAGTTACTAACAACAGAAAGCTCTGTGCTAGTAAGACTTAAAGAACTATAACATTCTGCCAAAAGAACAGATTCACTTACACCCTATTGAACCAGAGCTATTTAGGCACAAAGCCAACCAAAGAAAACTGCCTATTGCATTTTATTTTAAAGAAAGAATACTATGATAATAATGAGAGAGGATGTAATATTACAATAAATATTAAATAAAACTATGCTTTCAAATCATTCCGGCAACTGCTTTGTCCAGGCAGTTGCCAGAATTATTTGATGGCATGCTTTTGTTTAATATTTATTGTACATACTAGAACCTGTCATTATTATCATAATATTTTTTCCTTAATATAAAATGTAATGGGCACTTCAGGCCCTTGGCTCTTTTAGTCTTCCATATATAACCTGTAGTAAGTCATGAATTCATACATACACATGCTTTTTATCTCCTTTGATGAAATAAAGCATCCTTTATTTTTAAAACTAGATTTCCCTTTTATGTCTGAATTCAGATAATCTGATTAGTATAAATGCTAATTTATGAACAAATCAAGACAATCACTTAATTTAACTAGAACTTAATGTGAGAATTTTTTTCCAGGTTTTGATTTAAGAAGAAATTCTGGTTAATTCAAATTCAAGAGTGAAATTTTTTGGTTACATATTCCAGCACATAAAGCCACAAGCCCAAATCTCCTTATGCTTCGTGCACGAAGCTCTGAACTAGATTTGGCATTAGCTCAAAACTACCCAATAAAATCAGAAGATAACCTTAAGATACTGAGTTCGTACATGTTAAGCTATACTGCAATTTGTTTCATTTGCCTAACGTAATATGTGAATTCGGGATATTTTTACTTATTCAGCAAACTGAGATTAAACAAATCATGGTTTAGCATGACTTTCGAATTCAGCATTCTGTGAAACTGACCTTCAGAGGTCTGCAGAGGTAATAATACCGTGCACCCAACACTTGAGCTTGTGGATTAGATAAGAGGCCCACATTTGCCCATATCACCTGAATCTCCAGGGAAACAGGAATCATACAATGCCCATCCTAGAAAAAAAAAGATACCAAAATTTAGGTAACAGGAGCCCTAACACTTCCTGTTGATAGTCATAAGTAAGATAAGAATTACTGCAACATTTACATTCAAGTACATTCAAGTACAAAACATAATTCACAATACTACAAAGGGATACAGAATGTTCTGTCATCTTCATTCGTGGAAAGAACAAACAATGTACAGCAGGCATATTGGGTCCAGTGAAAAAAAAGTTCTTTCTGAATACAAAGCTGCAAATGTAACTGTAACAAATTATGTCTAGTTTGATATAGCTGAAAAAATAAGTGTCTGTTTTGGTACTTGTGACAAAACGTATATTAGAAACCTATAGATGGAGTTGGATATTCTTTCTCACATTACCTGCAATTTACACCTCTGGGTAAAAACTCTGGTCCATTGCTCTGGATGTCCTGGATCAGCATTGCCAATTATGGCCAAATGCCCTGTGTTGAGTTCTCCTTCAAACGCTTGGTAAAATGGCTCCTGCAAGTCATTACAACTTCTTTCCTCAGGTTTGAAGGGTATACTGCAAAAGACCAAGCCGCCATGTGTCACAAATATGAAACACAGAAAAAGATAAACAGAACAAAAATTACTCCTATTAATGCAGTCAGAAAGAACTACATGGGAAAACTAGGTAAGTTATAAAGGAAGGACACCATGAAGATCCAGTCCTTTTAGAACTGGAATTTCAGAAAGTAATTACCTGGAAATATTTGTGGAGATATTTATACACAAATCCTTCAATGTTCAATGAACATGTAGTATATGATGAAGACAACATTTAGCAAAATTCTTCACTTTATGTGCCAAAACAGATACAGTACATCTGAAACCTGAATTAGAAGAGCAAAAATGTAAATGGTTATATAAAATGTTACCTGAACTGGCAGCCTGTTTTTACGTTCTCCCCAAATTGTACTGTAAATCTCTCAGCTGCTGAGCACTGGCCATTAGCTTGGTTCTGTAAAATGGTTACCTGAGGAAAGGGAGTGTTATAAAACTAAACGAGAATATAGTGGAGCCACAAAAACAAATTACAGACTGATACTGGTACCACATACAACATTTATCTATTATTTCTAAAACTATGACATGAACAAATTTTTAATGGTAAAACAGGCTGCTTAAGTTTTAAAAACAAACTCAGTTCCTTGCTGGTTTAGGTCAACCAGTAAAATTCTTCCTTGTGAAGATTTCATTATTCTTTTGGCAAACACTAATTTTAAAAAGTTTTACAGTAGTAAGGTAGCTATCAGGAATTCGTCTATGTTGTACTTGCTGCATAACTATAACAAAGAAATAGGAAAGATTGGCAGCTCACCAGCATTTGGAGGTCACAGTTTGACCAACTATTATATTCACAAAGTCGTTTTTTGTTATTAAAACCTCTGACTGGTACTGTAATAATGTATTTTCCTATGAAGGTACTATGCATATTTTGCATGTACTTTTTTTTAACTGAAAAGAATTAGACTTTTTCTTTAAAATAAATAAGAAAGAAGATATATCACTTCAGAACATATGGGATACGATGAAAGCCTATATTAGAGGTTTGGCAATAACATATTTGGGAAGAAAGAATAAAAAGGAAAAGGCAAAAACAGATAAGATTGGAAGAGGAGTATAAGAACCTAGAGAAGGAATTCCAAAAAGATATCCAAAATAAAAAAATTAAGAAGCTTATAGAACTGAAAAAACATGAGATAATAAAAACTTTCCAATGGACAATCATCTAAAGCTTATACCCACACATCAATTGACAAACATAACTTAATACAGAGCAAGAAAGCATACATGTTGCTGGATCCCATTATATAAAGCTCTTAGTGGTGCTCCTATGATATAGCCAGGATTTCCACTTCTTCGTTTGGTCAAAGAGGGTTTTCTGCTCTGTAAGAAACAGAAAAATGGCAGGGAAGGGGTAGGGAGAGAATGTTACATTTAGAATGCCAAAGAAAGGGGTCTGATCTTTCTTGGGTCAGGATCATGCATGCCCACATTTCTGTTATCTGGTACTCCGTTAAAAATGCCCAGCAGGTGGCAGTGTCCGATTGACCTTCTTCGTACTCAGGACACTACTATGGAATCCTGTACCAGGAAAATAGCATAGACTGGAAAATTGAGAAATGTCTTGAAGAAAATGCAATACCAAACTACTCTCCTACTGTAGCAAGAAGACTGCCTGTAGCTGTGTCTGTAAAGTTGCTATTTATAAAGAAAACTTTTTTTTAAAGTAAAAAACTGAAATACCACACAAAAGTGGATTGCAAGGCAAGTCAGAAATTATCAGAGAGGTTAATCACCCAAGAATGAAACAATACATCTTATAATATCAATTGAACATCCATGGATGAAAGACATCCACATGGAAATGACTGAGAATTGGGAAAAAGCAAATAAAAAATAATCAATTATGTTTATCCAAGTTATCAAATATAGAGAAGAAAATAAGGATTTGTCCAGAAATGTTAAAGACAGTCCATACTTTTGGATTTCTAGAGGTCATATTTTAGGTATATCTGAGTTTCATACCCACCAAATATTTTTTCAGGCTTTTTTAATGTTTACCTGCTGTTCAATTGATACACTGTATTTAAAGTATTTGTCTAACTTTTCTACTTAAAAAAAATCCCAAAGTGCTTTAATATGATAGAATTACTAAAAGGTATTTTAATGGGTTATTTCAAAGCTTTCTAGGCTAGAGATATAGACATTAAAATATATTACAATATTTGAAACAAAATCATAAATCAGTACAACAATGAAAACATATGAAAAGCATACAGACAGCAAACAAATTCCTTTAAATGAAATGTGCATGTTAAGTTCTTAGTGCTTTCTGAGCTTGTTTGTTTCCTTGCAAATATTTTGTCACCCAGACAAGGTAACCTCTTTGGTGGTAGAAGGGAGTGGGGTTTGCTCTATGTATATCTACAGCAACTCGCTCTGTCAGTGCTGGTAGGGAATATTTTTCTTCTTCATAGTTTCTTGATTAGGCTGTTGTTTACTACTTGATTGTTTACCTGGATTTAATTCCTGCTTATCTGGGTATTTGATTACTGGTGAGGAAGTGTTCTGGTCTATTGAAATGTTTGTTGCAAGAACTCATATGTATTTGAGCAACATGTGAATTGCCATTTTTTTCCTGGTAATAGTCAGCCAGATAATAATGATGTTTGGAAATAATGTTTCCAAAACAATTAATACTTCCCCCCTTCAATTTCAGCCAACATATTTAAAACTGCCTGCTATTATATTAGAAAATAGCATCCTTTTCTAGCTGCCATATTAGTCTGCATTATAGCGCTATAGCCCAATGTCGTATTTTTTTAAAAAAAAATCTTATTTAAGAAGCATGAAACTTTGGTGGAACAGAAAATAATCTATACATCTACACCATCCTTGCAATAATTTTTCCACAATGCAGATCTTTCTGCAATTGCATAAAGCCATGAAATTGATATGAAACCATGTCTACAAGTTTGCTTGGTGCTAAGGCTCATTTATCTTATTTATACAGAGTCAAAGCTGTCAAGATGCACAACAAACACTAATACTTTGGACCCAATCCGAAGATATAAGTACTGACCCCAAAATGCAGAGAAAAACGTTGTTGTAATGTGACTCCTGGATTCCCTGATATATTGGTCAATTTGAACTGAACGTAAACCTTTTGGATTCCATGGATCCCATTAAACTCCATCTCATAATTCACCTAGAAGTACATCAAACAGTTCAGTAAAAAACAAGATATGCTCATGAATAAGCTTTAGTTTATTTCACCCCTTTTCTATTATAGAAAAAGCATTGCTGATGTAGCTAAATACCTCAGAAACAACATTGTGGCATGTATTACCATTCAGCCCAGGAGCTGCAGGCTCTGAATGTGGGATAATGTGGACCTGGCAATGACCAAAACATATACTCAATTTTTAAAAAAATTCACCTCACATGATTCAATCACAACCATTTAAATCAGAAAATTTTATAATTTCTAAAATTACTAAATTTCTAAAATGTTAAGATTTCTAAAATTACTCCAAATAATTTTGCTTAAGAACTCCCCTGTTTGCTTACCTTCTGAACTACTGAACCCTTTGATCCCAATCATCAAATCATGGCTAACATAAGTAATCCAGTATCATTCCAAATCTAATTTCTTAAATATAGATAGAACCCCACTTCCTTTCCCAGTCCATATTAGTCCAAATAATTCCATGTTATTTCAAGATGGGATTTCCTTAAATTAGAAATGGAAAGATGGAAATAATCAATATAATTTACCTCGAAGAGGTGAAAATCACTAAAATTGACTGGGACCTGAAAAAGAAAAGAAAACCCAAACCATAGATGCCTCATTTTGCCATAAATCTATACAGTTCATACAGTAAATGTGAAGTCTTAATCTTCTTTACAGCCTAATCTTCTGCATAATTTCTCTCATTTCTCAGGAGGAATGGAGGATTGTTTAGGAATACAGGTAGTCCTCGATTAATGCCACAATTGAGCCCAAAATTTCCCCTGCTAAGCAAGACAGTTGTTAAGTGAATTACTACAGCTGTTAACAGAATCATGTGATTCTTAAATGAATCTGGCTTCCCCTTTGTCAGAAACTCACAAATGGCAATCACACGACTCTGGGATACTGCCACCATCATAAATACATGCCAATTGCCAAGCATTCAAATTCTGATCACATGAGCATGGGGATGCTGTAAAGGTCATAATTGTGAAAAAGGGTCATAAATCAGTGCTGTTATAACTTTGAAGGATCAATAAACAAATTATTGTAAGTCAAGAACTACCTGTAGCCAAATTTTTCTACAAGGGTATAAATCTAATAATATTCTGGTTCCCGGAACTTGCCACAAGTGATCTTTGAGGATCAGGTATTCTATAAATAAGTCATGTACAAACCATTAATTCTAATCAGAAGTTTCACTACAGGAGCTGTTGGACTTCTACTTGCTTCAGTGCATAGAATTATTAATATCCATGTTTAGGAAGTAACAAGATGAAATTTATTTTGAGGGTAATAACATTTAGTTTCTTAAAACCTAACAACTGCAAGAAAGTGAAATAGAATTTTTATCATTAAAATAACTATAAGTAAATTTTGATCCTACATACTAGTATCTAAGTTTTATGTCTCCTATTTATATATAATTTTACCCACTAAAAATAAAACTGTGGAGAAAGGGCTTAGACTGATGTGACATTCTTGATTTTAGGCCTATGTGTGTCTCCATTATCTTTTCCCTGGTCTGATCACATATATAAAATATAAAACAACTTCCAAAGTTTTAACCATAAACCTACTTCAGAGAGTCTGCCCATAATGTTTCCATAGATCACCTGCCTTAACAGATATCTCCCTAGATGCGCCTGATTTTAACAAAGGAAATAATTATCTTTAGAAAAGTCCCATGTCTAAATCAGGACTCTTCCGTAAGTTGTTATCACAGAACTTCCCAGGTGCTGTTGATAATACAAACATTTGTTGCAACTAATTATATTATCTCTTTTTCTATAATGCTAGCATTTCATATTAGTTGATATAATTGTCTTTTGCAATAATATCATATACAATACATTTCTATAGGACTTGAACTTCTGTCAGTAACAGGTCAATAAATAATATATTTTCCAAAATTTCTAATTTTCTACGGAAGAAAGTAGTGACTAAATTTATCTCCTCCTCCTCCTCCTCCTCTTTCTTTGACACTTAAAAATTATACTGGCTTACTTTCAGTAATAAATATGCATAAGAATTCACTGAAGTTGTGCAGCCAATAATCTTAAATGAATAAATAAAACAATAATAATCATTTGGACATCCTCGGCATTGACAAATTCACCAATCAATTACAAGCAAAAGGCAATTTTACTTGGAACAACCTACATCCTGCAATGACATCCACATTTGCCTATCCCAGGTCTTTGGGAAGAAGTCAAGAGGCCAGCAAAAATGCTAAACTCAGTCTAAATATCTGGCTGACTGTACAACAAACCATAATAAACAAAATAGCAAATTAATAGGCTTCGTGGTAGGTCAGATTTTACACCTGCAATACACTGAAGTTGCGATAATATGAAGCTGCATCCAATGCAGGGTCAGAGGTACAACTGCTCATCAGGTCAGTAAAGATCCTAATACAGCTGGTAGTTTTACTTTCCAGGAAACCTAAGAAATGAACATACTGTAAGAGGTAAAGAAAGACAGACAAACAGGAAATGTTGACTTAAGAGTTCAAAAAGGCAGTTAATATTTTTAATATGTATATACTATATATATGTTTGTTTTCTCTCTCTCTTATTTTTGATATCAATTATGCAATGTTAAAAACACTAAAGCATATGGTGACTTCTTGAAAAAATAATCTTCACTTAACAATATTTAATGACAGTAATTGAGACTGGCAACACTGTTACTAAGTGTCAGTGTCATAACGGTGTCATAACGTATAACAGTGCCATGTTATACGACCATGCCAACTTACACTGGCAGATGTGGCAGTTTTGGTGTGCAATCATTAAGCAGATAGCTTCAATTGTTAAGCATGATGTCATATGATTGCCTCCTGCTGGCTTCCCCTCTGATTGCGCTTGTCAAAAGCTGGCAATGAAGGTCACAAATGGTAATCACATGACAGCAGACTGCTGCAATTGTAATAATTGCAAGCTGGATGCTAAGAGAACCAGTTGTTAAATCTCGTTCAGTGTTGTAACTCTGAACAATAGCTAAATGAATAGTTATTTATCAAGAGCTACCTGTAATCAGTTACCAAATCCAATAAACATTGTGACTTGGTGCTAGAACTCTACTAAAAACTCAATGCTCACCAGCAGGATTCTCATCAGTGCAAAGCTGACTAGTTCCAATGCCCACAGGTTGCTTAAGCACACTTAATGTAGATGAGGCAGCATAATAAATCTGAATTGGATCCCCTACCTGAAATGGAAAAAGAAGAGGTAAAAAAGACTAATTCCTAGAACAGCCCATACAGAAAAAGAACTTAAGCATTAACTTGATTTTTTTAAGCCAACATTTTTCATCTATTTCACATGATTATTAAATAATATTACAGTGCAAGCTACTACCGTGTTTCCTCGAAAATAAGACCCTGTCTTATTTTTTTTTTGAACCCTGAAATAAGCGCTTGGGCTTATTGCCATGTGCTCAAAAGCCTGGTTGGGCTTATTATCAGGGGATGTCTTATTTTGGGGGGAAACAGGGTAGGCAAGTCTTACCTTGTTGAGATAAGGCTAAAATTACAAAAATCTAAATCTCGTCTGCTTCACATTTTCTCACTACTAAAAATATTTCAGGAAAAAAATATCAAAAATCAACTCACTTGATAAAAGGCAGAGGGAGAAGACCAAACTTGTTCTTGACGGATGAATGATGGCCTTCCATATTGTGCTAAAAGTACTGGGAAATTTACTTTTGTCACCATCTGTGGCACTTGTAAATAGTTCAGCGTGGCTAAAAATAAAATATGGGTAGGGGAAGCACAACAGTAACATCACAGTGTTAAAAGGGCATCCCATATTACAAATATAATAAATGTTATTCCCTCTCTATATCTTTTTTTAATCTGGGCTATAAAACCTAATACTTTTTGAAAGTTCTTTCATATTTTTGTCAGAGGTATATATCTTTTCTGTCACCTTAGTTGTCCATCTCACTGGTATAGACCAGAAGCATTTGTGCATCTGTGGAAAAACGGAATAATGGAAGATATTTGGCGATTAAGGTATAAAGAGGTTGTATTTTTCAAATCAAAGATCACTTGCCCTTTAACAGAAACACAAATCTACAAAATTAGAGTCTTGTAACAGACAAATTGGCTTTATTTATTGATACATCAACATTGATTTGATGTACAAATTTTCCTAGGTGAATTATTAATGAAATAGATATTGGAAAAACTATTCCAGAGAAAAGCAAGTGTATTATACTATATACTACTTATAAAGGTAGTCCTTGACTGACTTAATGACCTTTCAAAGTTACAACAGCACTGAAAAAATGACTTATCACTATTTTTCATACTTATGACCGCTGAAGAATCCCCATGGTCATGTGATTTACATTTGGATGCTTGACAACTGACTCACATTTATGACAGTTGCAATGTCCTGGGGTCATGTGATCACCTTTTGTAACCTTCTGACATGAAGAGTCAATGAGAAACCAGATTCACTTAACAAATGTGGCAAGAAAAGTTGTAAAATGGGGCAAAACTCACATAACAAATTTCTCTCTTAGCAATATAAATTTTGGGCTCAATTCTGATTGTAAGTTGAGGACTACCTGTACTATAATACTACACTATTCATAGTTAAATTAAGATGTTCTTCTAATACTGTGGGTTTTTTTTCATAAAAGAAGATAGAATTCTAAGAGTTAGACATCATTTTACTATCAGAAAAACAGAGAGAAAAGGAAAGTGTTTAGAAAAATTGTTACCATAATGTCAAATGAAAAATGCACCTGTTTCACAAAGTTTGAAAATTAAACTACATAAACAAAATCCATTATATTGTCCTTTAATCTTCAGAAAATAAGCATTATTGTTTGTATTTCTATTCCTAAAATTAGATTCAGAGAATAGCTGCAATCAAAGAGTATAATTTGTTGTAGACAAAAAGCCAAACTTACAATCATTTAATTGTACACAGAAGAGTAATATACATCCATCAGGACTTGGAAGGATTTCAGTATGGAAGAGAGTGTTATTTCGGAAAATCAGGGACTTTTCCAAACACATCCGACTCACAGCTCTAAGGAACAATACAAATACAGAAAACTATCTTAAAGAACATTGCTTATACAAACTCAGATTAACAATATATAACAAACAATGGCTTTCAAAACATAGAGCTAAATTCAAGTTACTTGGCTTTTGGTACACAATAAAACTTAACATTAAAAGCAATTAAAAAGCTGCACCTCCAATTCCAAAATTGTGCTTTTTTAATGATTCCAATCTATTTTCTAGATTCAATTGTTTATTTATTTCAAGTACTGCCCAATTCTGAGCAGCTGACAATTTATTTATTTATTTATTTATTAGTTTGATTTATATGTCGCCCTTCTCCAGAGACTCAGGGCATCTTACAATGTGTTAAGCAATAACCTTCATACTTTTGTATATACCTGCATAGTAGAGCTTTTGCCCCCCCCCAAGCAGTGTTTTTTTTATATAAAGTCAGCTTATTGCCCCCACAATCCGGGTCCTCATTTCACCTACCTCGAAAGGATGGAAGGATGAGTCAACCTTGAGCCTGGTGAGATTTGAACTTGCAGTAATTGCAGGCAGCTGGTGCTACTTTAACAGCACTTTAGTCAGCTGCGCCACCAAATACACAATAGACCACTACAGAACAAAATGGCATCCGGTCATTCTGTACAATAACACACCTAATAAGATTCTCCATTCACATTCACCCTAGGCCTGGAAAAACAGCCAGTCCTTAAAATTTTACAGAATGCCAACAGAATGGAAGTCACATGGACTTCAGGAGGATTTCATTCCAGGAGGCAGTTGCTGCCACAAAAAAAGGCACACTTCCTGGGTCCCAAAAAATAGTACTGTTTAATCAAAGGAATCCGGAGGATTCTAACTCTGCTGGCACATTTTGGCCATGGGAGACAGGATGTCTCTCAAATAACCTGATCCTATGCCATGTACAGCTTTATAGGTGATGTCCAGCACCCTGAATTGCACCCAGAAGCACAAGTGCAGCTCACAAAGCAGAGGTGTCCCATGGATATACTGAGGCATGCCCCATCACTGTCCATGCCATTGCCTTCTAGACCAACTGAAGCTTCCAGTCTTGATAGGATGTCTAGAAACCTAAAAAAAATCTCCATATTCACCTGGTACTGCCTGGAAGGCAGAAAGAGAAGGGACACCCAGGGGCACCAAGGTTGCATTCTGAACCACAGCGTGAATCACAACAGCAGTTGATGTCGCAGAAGCCTGGATGCAGGTCACAGGGGCAGCCTGAGAAACCATTGATGGGAGACAGAAGCAGCATGAGCAAAGATTCTAAAAACAATGCAAAAATATCAAAACAAAAAAGGTCGATAAGGGGGATAATTCGCTTCAAAGGAAAGAGGGGCACATGCCTTTGGGACATAGCCCAGACTTCCTCCCAACTCACCAGCACTTCCTTCTGTCTGCATGCCCGGAGTTCTGCTTGGGGAGGTCCCGCTTGGGGAGGTCCCGGGGGGGGACGTTTCACTTGGGGAGGTCCCGGGGGGGGACGTTTCGCTGGGGGCCGTCCCAGTGGGGGACGTTTCGTCCGTGGAGTTTTCCGCTTTTAGAGTGACGTTGTCAGTCTCGGTCTTCGACCACAACTCCGACAGCAAGAGCAGCAATGGAAACAGGAGCCGCCACGCTGCCATAACAAAGGCATTTCTGCGTTGCTTAGAGACTGAGTCGCAAAGATATGACGTTTGCCCAGAAGGCGACATAACGTCACCCTTAACGTGCTTTCATAAAACCTATAGAACTAGAAAATGATAGAGTCCATGATAGAGATACAAAAAGATCTTTGTATTTTTGACGCCGCGCAGGTTTTATGGAAGTTGTGATTGGATAGCGTAACAGGTATCCTGAAAAAGACACAATTGTAACAAAGACACTGTCGTAATACAGTCCTGTAAAGAAATGGCAGGTCAGAGATGGGATGGAGTTCGGTTTGTATTTTAAGCAGTAAAGCCTGAAATGAGCCTTTTAAAATCCTTTTTATCTATTTTATCATCTTTTATCTATCCGTAAAAGAGCCTCTCGTTTGATTGCCTCTCTTTCCAATACGGGTTTTGGGTTTTTTTGCTTACAGGATAATTGAAAATTCTGAAATGCAACATACCTGCATGCAGTAATGAGAGAATTAATAGCTTTAAATCTGAGCCCAATCAATAACTTTAATTATTTCAGTTTAGTTATTGCAATTATTATTTTTAGGTTATGATTTATATTATCTGAAATACAAACTGATCTCTGCCCCATCTCTGACCAGCAGTTTTTATTGAGCACTATTTTGCACTGCTGTCATAGAAATATTCTGTCAACTTTAACCAGCCTGTGATGTAAGCTGTATGAATATTGGAAGAAAACACAAAATATTTACAAATGCTTCTCACCCATAAGGCGAGGGAATTGAAATTAGACTGGTTGTACCTTTTCTGAACAGCCAATTTTATTAAAAGACATAAGCTGTAATGAGCTGCAGCTCACTTCATCTGAGAACTATGTTTGTAGCATTTATTATGCTTTATTATCCCTCCAACTGTGCTTGAGTCTGAAGATACTGGGATACAGTCAATAAATTTTCAGGTAATAATATGGCACTGGTTTCTCACTGCCTTCTTCCAGAATGTTTCTTTGACTCCCCAGTCTATCCTACAGCCTTGTGTTTCCTGCTGCTCTTCCATTCAAGTACCAGACAGACCCAGCCCTGCTTAACTTTCAAGACCAGCTACATTTACCAGATATCTGAATGGAGAAAGGAGAACGGACAATTCGAAAAAAGAACAGCTGGAGAGAAAAGGACGGCACACAAACTGTTTTAACTTTCTTGGCAGCTGCAACAGAAATTACCGCAAATACTGCAAAAAATGTACTTAGGCATACAGGTATGTGAAATTACTTTATCCAGCATCAGAAAGACTGATTTTTCAATGGCAATATTTTTCCAACAAAATTTTATTTTCAAGGATACATATGTTAGCAATAACATTGAATTGATGATGACATGCTTTTCAGATTTTACCATAGAAACGTAAAGAAATGTATTGACTACAGAGATCATAGATTTGAAGCGGCTGGATTGATGCCAATTGCTAGAATTAGGAAAAGGATCATTAACATAAATCTAGTTTGTCAATCTAGTTTCCTCATCCATCAATCTGTTGATGGATGAGGAAAAGAAAGAGCAGGCTATTTTCAAGATCACAATACATGAAATTTTGAATCATTACTGTTGTAAAAACAACCCAAATTTTTTAAAAAAATATTCAGAAAGCTGGGACATATTTGATTTTAAGGCTGTGCCTATTGGACAGAGGACATGAGGGCAAAAAAGAGGACATACTATCCTTTTGCCAGACATCTAATAAAACTAAACCCAGGCAAATGTTGATCAGGTGCATAAAAATAGTGTCTTCTCTGTACCATAGAATTTGTTTCTACAGAAGGAGGGATGATTCTAAGCTATTACTTCATTTCAGAAATGTTTGTATGCCAGAAATTAGTTATGGTAAACAATGGAATATTATTGTGCTATGTGCTATAGATTGGTATATAGTGTGATTGATTTTAATATTTTTTGGTTCCTATCCACTTTTATGATAATTAAGTGATGCTTAATTAAGGTATTAAAAGGATTTCATATCACTAGCAATCAGAGCTGTTATACAATTCTCCATCTCCTTAAATGAAGATCATTGTACTTTATTCCGAGCTTTTTGGCACAATTTATAACTTTTAATTTCTTACATTTTTATAGAGAAAATGTGTTAAAGGTAAAAGAATGGGAGAGCTGCCATGACTATGCACATTAAGAGTTATCCATCTCGAAGCATTCTTTGTCTAAAATATAAAGAAGTGAAAAGAAAACAAGTGGATGTTACAAGTGTAGGACATAGGTGTCTCACAAAATTTTGTGAATAACATAAGAACAATAGTCTCAAATGGAAGCATTTTCTATCTTCTAGACACAGGCCACAGAAATATAGAGTTGAATGGAACTTTTGTAATTTTGTAATCCATCCTGCTGCCCAGAGCAATAATCACGACAACTGATTCCAACTTGTATTTAAAACCCCCAGTGCTAGAGCAACCACAGCTTCTAGATGCAACCTGTCTCACTACTTAATAGCTCCCATAGTCAGGAAATTCCTCTTTATAAAGTTTGGATATCTCACAATAAAACTCTACCCATTGGTGGTTTTTCTTCCTTCAGGGACTATGAAGAATAAATCTATACTGTCTTCCCTGTGATAATCTTTCAAGTATGGGAAGACTGCTATCATGTTTTCTTTTAGTTTTCTTTAAGCTAAATATATCAGTTCCTTTAAGTATTCTACATAGAATTTAATCTTCAGGCCCATTAGTATCTTTGTTGTTCTTCTATACACTCTTTCCAGTTCCTCAACATCCTTGTATTATGGCAACCAAAACTAGACACAGTATCCCAGATGTAGAGTGTCCAATGCAGCATAGAGTAGAACTATAAATTCTCATAATCTTGACGTTATATTTCTGTTGATATAAGTCTCCCTAAAGTAGTGAATTGACTTTTGACTGAATATGCATAAAATTGGCTACAGGCAGGGGAGGAAGAAAAATAATATTTGGGTTTGGAGGGAAGGATATTAGGTAAATATAAATTTACAAAATGGGAGATAATTGGCTAAGCAGTTACATTTCTTAGAGGAATAAAGGCCAGGCTATATCAAAGAAGGCGCTTATGAGACTCATAAGTAGTAAAAAAGCAGTACAAAAAGGCAAACAAGTTTTAAATTATACAGTATATGGAAAAATATAGAATGAAGAGTTTGAATAACAAAAGATGGTTTCCAAAATAACATAGTTTCCATGTAAACTGGATAAGGCAATGGCAGTGTATTAGAAAAAAATCCAGGATACGTGAGAAAAGTGCTGAACTTTCATGGGCCAAACTTTGATGCACTATTCAAGTTTTGCCTGAAAGTTTAAATAAGTAGATCTTGGGAGCCATCACATATAACAAATATTTCATGTTGGCATCTTGCCTTTATTTTGCTGAAACTCAAACCTAACCTACCAATAGTTAATGTAGGTTTTGAATTAGGAGGTGTGCTGGGGTGCATGAATGAATTGAGATTTTTTTTAGAAACTGAATTCTATATGTATTTTTGCTACAAGTTTGAGTTTCTAGATAAAAAGAACAAATAAATTTGGAAATAACCTTTGGAAATTGTAAGGAGGACATGTCAGGAAAAATACAATAATTCAAGAATAATACTTTTCATTCTTGAAATTCATTTAATAAAGAAATGTTTTCAATCAATCAACTTGCTCCTGTTCAAACCTCTGAAAAGCATGAAAGAACATAGCATGAAAACTACTGAAATAATTGAGAAATACGAAATTATAACATTCAAGAGTCACATGAGTTTACTTCTCCATTTTAAGAGCTCCTGCTACACATTTAAAAATAGTGCTACAAGAAAATAGAATCAGGCTATCTTGGGGAAGTGTATGATAAATGTTATATTCAGAGCAGCTATCTCAGGAATGCTCAGTAATAAAAATTTACCATAAAAATTCAAATCTTGAACATATTAATTCTTCTGGATGAAAAAAAATCATACCATTCCATGATTGAAGCGAAGTTATTTTTGTCTATACAAGTCATGCCTAATCAAACAGAAACTATCCTGTTTGAATTCAATAGTCTCATACCCAAGGAAAGAGAGAAGTACACATATGCTTTGATCCCAAACTTTTGTATATAGGGAATTCCTTCTTCTCTGATTCTTGTTAGTATCTGTTCCTTGTTTTATAGAATTAAATCCTTCTGTATAAATTTAGCAGTGTTAACTTAAATTCTTGTATTTTGGCTCATCCACATAGTTCCATCAATATACATTGGCCCCAACCTTGAGAGGAACAAAATATGGTACTAGAAAGCTAATGAAATGGTATACCTGTGTACTTATTCATTTTTTAAAAAAACCAGTAACTGCCCAGCAGAAAAGAAAGGAGGGGAATAGTAACTAGAAGTGGCCAAACAAACTAACAAATCTAACAAGCCTGAGATTCAAACCAAGATTGTTCTGTAGGTAAGGCAAGTATTAGAACTTTTATACTAATAAGGAAGACCTGCCATAATAAAATATATGGCATGTATTTTTCTGAAAAAGTAGAGAAAATATGGTGTAGCAGCAAATAGCCTGTTGAATGGCAGGGGCTCACCTAGAAGAAAGAAGAGTACAGCAGGCAAACCAGAAAGCAGAACTTAAGCCAACGAAGTATAAATACAGTACTTGAAAACAGAGCAGGAAAATGCACCATGAGGTCCCATGTAAGGTGGGTAGGGGTGACCACAAGGGGATGTCTTGTATTGTTTAACGTGTGTGTATTTATATACATACATACATATCTATCAAACAACAAAATGTTTCTGTAAGCAAACGCAAAATAATAAAGCATGGACATTTTATTTCCTCTGTAATTCTGAACATAGGAATTAGTATCACAAAGGAGATACAGTTGTTGAGGTATTGCTGTCCTCTGACTGCAGGGAGGTGATATAAATGATTAGAAAGGGTTTTAAAAATTTATTTTACTACAGATTAAAAGAATACATACAAAGTTTAAAAAATCCCAATGACACATTTTTGTGACAGAAATAGCAAATTTGTGGGGAATGTTCCTATTAATTACAATTATTTTCATATAATATTAATTCAATGTGAATGAAATTAAAGCCACTGAATTTATTACTGGTCTCAGTTCCACTTCTTTGTCATGGCCCCACATAAATTTTAGAATGTAGCCTTAGCATACTATTGTACTTAAAGAGAAAGTATGGCCTTTCTGCCCCCCTCTTCCCCTGTTTCACCAAAATTACATACATTCTACTGAAGCCGCCGAGGCAGCAGTTGTTACGTGATGCCAACTTTGCTTATGGAATTTTGTCATGGTCAGCCTTTTGTGCTCTAGCTAGAACAGGAAACAACATCTTTTAAGTTATGCTACCCCAGGGAAAGAAACCTGAAGGACAGTTTACTAAGTTTTTCTTTCCTGTTTCCGGGTTTCATTCTTTATCCAGAGATAAATTATATTGTGACCTTATCACAATTCTCTTTTATATTTATATTTTAAAATATCCTTTATAAATTGTATGTAAAGTTTAATAATTCCATTTTGGACTGGGATAGAATAAAAAAATGGACTGTGATCAGATTTTTTTCAAAATTTGAAGAGAATATTTCCAATTTTGGTTTCAATAGAAAGTGAATATATTTTGCACAAAGTCAGCTGTGGTAATATGTCCCAAGTAAGGCAGTTTCTGCCTTGAACTTTAATTGTTGTCCTAACTATGCAAGAAATCACTCATTTTATGAAAGAATTTTGTGGAGGAAGGAGCCTCACTAAATGCTGAAATTCTTTTAACTCTCTTAGGTTAGAATGGCTAGTGTTTTCATCTATTTAGCTTGCAGCAATTTTTAGAGAATTTTGAGATTTAATAATACATGTTTTAATTGCAACAAAGATGGATTACCGTAAAATGCTTCATTTGAAAATGCACTTGAAAATGGTATGGAAACTTCATTTTATGCACAATGCAATAGCAGGAATATTCACTGGGATCTTAGTATACTGATTAGATTATGTAACACGAGGAGATTATCAGCTATGTAATTATCTATCTATTTCTGGAGCAATTCGTGTCCTTTAAAATCTAATAGTTTGAGCATGAAATTTGGAAAGCCTGTACTATATGAATTATTTAAAAGATTCATTTTTCATTTTCAAATTTTAGACTATTAGGAGATTAATAGTCCACAGTTTTGGCCCTTTCATCCTGAAGAGGAACCAGTATTTTATAAAATAATATGTAAAGTTTTAGTACAATCAATTTTATTTAATTTGTTGGAAAATGCTATCTATAGTAGGCTTTTAATTATAAAGACTATTTTTATATTTTTATCCTGATCCCTAGATAATTAATTTGCAGTACTGGGATATTTTAATTATGATCTGATATTGAAATAATATTTAACAATGTTGTCTCCTAAAATTTTATGGTTTTTCTCACATAGTCCACCAATCTGTGTATCCTAAACAAGGGTAGAAATGTGCTTCCTTCATAAATTATTCATCTCAATTGGGGAGAGCTGTTCAGAGTCTCATTATGGATATCATGAATTTACAAGTTTAGATTCACATTTGAATCATGGATACCATTGATACATATGAGATATATTTTACATAATTACAATATATAAAGCTCTTTTATGCTGTGTAACATAAATACATTCATAAAAACGGTAGGCATGTCCATGCTCAACATTTTCTCTGGACTAGTTTCCTTTGAAATAACATCAATGGATTTCTCATAATTTGTCTTCATATGCAGTGAGAGAAAGAGGGAGAAAAAGAGAGAGTGAGAAGATAGCAGAAGCCATGCCTATAAATAAATGTTCTGATAGACATTTTATGGATTTCCAAGGAGTACAAACTACATCCCAAAGATGCTTCCTCATCTTAATGTTACCTAATGTTACCTGCCTTTATGTTTCTCCCATATGGATATTTTCTTAAATATATGAAGTTTTACTTAAATAAATAAATAACCAAGCTTTATGGTATTCCAGGAGGACGGTCCTGTTCTACCCCCAATCCTATAATGAGTATCTTCAAATGCTGCTTAGAATAAAGTATATAAGAAAAATCTGGTATTCTTGTGATCTGCTCTATGGACACAAGATACATTCTGTAATTTTTATTTAAAGTATACTTTTTTTCTTTAAGTTTGGCAACTTCCCCAAAGCTCTGCTTCAAGCAAGAACATATGGTCACTTCCTCTACAAATTGGAACCACTCTAATGCAGCTACTGTTTATAGAAAGAGATAGCACTACAGAGCCAAACAGAAAAAAAAGGAACTAAAAACTACACATTCATAATCTAAAAAAGTATTGTTCCCTCTCTCTCAGGGAATGCTGCATATTTGAAGAAAAAAACACACATGTATTCAGGATTCAGTGGATTTCTGGTTAAGGAAAATGCTTAAATCATGAATTAAATCATATTGCTTTTCTTGATACGAGAAAACTTCTCTCCTGTAACTTCTCTCAAGAGTTACAGGATAGGATTCATTTGCTCTGATTCTACCTGTAGATGGCAAAGTGCTAAAATGGGCCTAAAAAGAAAAACTTGCCTTATCCTATAAACAGATAGAGAGTATTTCCTAAGAAAGTTAACAGAAAAATTATTGGGCTAAGTTTCTGGAATCTTGTGGTAAAGAGCTGAGATTCAACACAGGACTTTAATCATTTCACTTTGAATCTAATCTATGATTACATTTTGTAGAAAGTTAATTCTGAATGTCAGAGATAAAACCAGAATAACCTGTAATTGAGTATTCATGTACTGTGTGTGTACTGTTTTTCTTTAACTGAAAAACTGAGCTTGCATTTGTTTCCTAGCACCAAGTCCTTATTCCAGATCCTCATTTTTCAAATTTTCAGTAATTCAGTAATATCAAGGGAAGAGCTGCGTTAGTTTATAGTAAGCAAACTTAGAATCTGGTAGTACCTTTTGAAATTATTAATTTTATTTAAGGCACAATATTTTAGCTTACGAAAGCTTATCCCTTAAATAGAATTGCTAGTCTCAAAATGTGTTTTTATTACATTTCCACATTTTTGTCTCCTCACAGCTCTTTGAAGAACTGCAAAATAGAGTTTTCTCATGATTCCTCACCACTGAAAAAAAATTGATTCATGGCAGTAGTGTGCTAGGCTAACATCTAAGTCTGTTGCACAATAGTATTCATAACGGAAAACACAAGTCTTACCACCTCTAGGAAGTTTAAAAATATAAAAGTGGAACATGTAGCAAATTATCATAAATGAGAACAGACTGATGTAAAAGGAAACACTCAAATATTACCATATTAACAGGAATAAATTTACCACCACCATCATGCTCACTATTACTATTCAGAATTATAATAAACGTGCTGCATATTCAGGAATACTTCTGTTGAAGATCTACTCTCAAATGGTGAAGTGTCTCAAGTGGATTCCAAGAGGTGACATATTTAGTAATCCAAACATAGTTGGTTTTTCAATTACCTCAATATAGCTAAATAAAAGTTTTGCAATTCTCTAGCAAAATCTACTTTTTAGAACAGTAACTGGCAATTTGTAATCTTACAGATCTTGCTGAACTACAAGTACAAGCACCTCTTATCAGGCTGGCTGGAATCCCTGGAAATTTGTAAGTTCGCTTTGAGCTAAGAAAGGAATATACATCAGTGTCAGATTAACAGATTGACAGAGTTAGAAGGGATTTTATAGGTCATCTAGTCCAACCCCCAGCTCAAGCAGGAGACCCTACACAGTGGGAGGGATGTACCCAGATGATCTTTCAAGCAGGGTAAAATGTCAACCATGCTTTAACTATAGTGTAATATTCTTGCCAAGTGTCATTTCAACAAATACTGTACATTTTAAAAAGCACATGTGATTTTTGTGCTAATGGGTGGAATATAATTATACTAGTCTTTTCTGTTTAGGGATAAAAATCATGCTAGTTGGGACATCACACTTATAAACTATGTTTTGTTTATTTTACAGTGTTTATAACCCACCCTAATCCTAACAAAAGCTGGGGAGGTACAATAAGGTCAAGTGCATGAAAAGTCTGAACATGACAATTATAATGGGTAACACACACACCTCTATAAAATAGCATGAGATAAATGAGCAACTTGTGTAATTCATCTTAGGTAGAAAATGTCCCCACGACATGGCTGACAACTATAAATATTTCATAGTTTTATGTTATTCATAAAAATATCATTTAATATCATTCTTCTATATTAAAGTGTGAGATGAAAATGTTCTAAACATAATCGTGTTCCCCAGTTGGCAATAAACCTAGGATTTAAACCCTGGGAATTGACATAGACATAATAGTTGGATTCCCGAATTTGTAGTTAATATTCTGTGTTGATATGACATGTTCTAATTCACAGTAAAGGCTGTATTTAGTTATGTTGAAGATTCACTGTTAGTTGGTTACTGAAGTATCTTTATTTTGGTTTGAGGATGCCCCAGCAGGTCTTCCCTGAGCACATGTCTATATGTCCCTGCTTGTATCTCAAGATTCACTAAAGGTGAAACAGTCCAAAGACAGACTTAAATGGTTCCCTATTTAAGTTATGTTTTTAATCTTATTGCAGCTTAAATCATTCCGTGAAGTCAAAGTGGGTCTTGCTGATGTGTGTAAAGGATCAGTGATATCTCCTATTACTTTTGTTACTGTGATCCTGGAAGGCCTCTTTCTTCCAATTCTTTAACACTCTGCCCAAAAGCACTGTTGATGTTGTTTAATTTGAGTAATGAAACACCTGCAAGAAAACAACCAAGCTCAGAGAGCACCAAGGAACCCTCATTTCAACCCTGATCTACAAATATTCTCCTTTATTGGTACTGTATCCAGGGTTGATTCTTATTTTGCCTGTGCAGGAAATCTGACTATGATGTCATTTTCCATTAGACAACATAAAAACGTATATACATGGTTGATTGGTTGACCTATGGCTCTTCATTACCAAGAAGCAATGAGGTACCTACTATCCATTACAATTCTGTTCAGCCAGGATCCATGGATCCATGTTTAAATTCTCCTGTTATTACATAGCTCCAGATATGGAGTTCTAGATACAACCAATATTGTCGTAAGCTATATCAGCTCATGCAGATATTGTACCATTTGTGTTAATTTTGCATGGATGGCTGCAATTACTTCAGTTTGGAGTGTCAACCAATTGAACAGTTGACAACTTAGAGGAAAAAGCAAGCAAAGCTGATTCAACATATCCCCACCCTAATTCTAGCAGCATTTATTTGGTTGTCACTGTATGTATGGTTCACATAATGCTCTTTTCAGGAGGAATCTTTGGCTTATTAGTGCTGTATATATTTCTAAAATAGCTTTGTTAAGAAATAAAGATAAACAGAGACTGTACACCAAAGATGGGGATATTCAGCCATTCAGAACTCTGAATAAATTATTCTACACTCAGAAATAAAACCAGGACAGAGAGTAAGAAATTGAATATCAAGTCTCATTTTATCTAAAAATATGTTTATCAGAGGTTTGCTGTATGATGACCAAGGAGATCAATTTGTCTGCAGACATTTGATGCCTGCCAAAACCTCTATCCAAATAAGGATACTGTTATTATTTCAAAAATAGAAAGTTGATTATGCAAAACTAATTCCATACTTACACCCCCAGATTCCATAGCCCTGTATTATTCTTCTGTTAAGCTTCTCATACATAGGAAAGAGAAGATATTTCTTTAAATAAAAGTACATTGTGTATATAAAATAATTGTGCTAAGGATATAGTTCTGGTCAGCTTCTTAGGAAGAAGCCGCCTCAGGAGGGGATATATATATATAATTTCATTTATTTTTAATAAAAGGTGTATTCAAGCTATAATAATATACCAATTTAATAAAATGGAAACAAAACCACATATCTATGGAGGGAAAGTCTAATCCCAAAACCATGGGGCTGCAGGAAAGGACAGCTTTTGTCTAGCATTTATAATCACCAAAGGTAGCAGGAACGAGGGGCACAGAAATGTTCTCCTGTAAATAGTTTTTCTATTTGGATCCAATAACTTGTATGCCAGGCAACTTCAAAAGAATGTAAGTCATTGTGTATATAACAATGGCACTAGTTCTCTCTGAAAAATGACCGTACAATAAGATATGCACATCTGACTTCTGAAAGTTGGAAGGAGAAGAAAGTAAGGCATATACTAGAATAAAGGGCCATCAAATACCCAAGATGAAACTTGTAAGAATTGCACTGCAAGAGATGAGGAGCAGGAACACTTCCACTGGTGGTGCAGACAATCTGACCTGTTCTCCTTCTGAGTCATCAAATAACCCCTCCCACGGCCTTGGACCGTTAAATAACTCTGCTGCATGTGCCCCTCTCAGAGGCAGCAGAAGCTGATCAAAGAAACGGGAGAAGGAAGAATAGGAGGCGTGAGCAAACGGGATGGAAGAACCAAGGGGTAAGAGGAAAAAAGATAAGTTGTTCTGAACAAGCAGCAAAAGCAGACTCCCCCTCCCGCTTTCTTTCAACCCAGAGGAAGAACTGGGGAGGGGAGGGAGTGAGAAACTCTTGGAGGAATTTGTGGCCGCTGAAAACAGCTGTAATGTCAGCCTCGATACAGACAAAAGTTGAAGAACTCATGAATATTCATGTGAAATGTGTATAGTCTTTCAGTTTTGCCATTCAAGTGGGAACTGAGTTCATTCTACCGGCTTCCCACTGTATTTCCAACCTCACTAACTAGAAGGAAAGTGCTTGTTGAATGAGGACTTTTATGTTTGTTGATTCTGAGATGATGGGTTTGCTGTTAAGAAGACTTATTATAGTCAGTGGAACAAGCATGGATACCTGCTTTAAGTTTGGATCACATGTAAAGGGTAAAGTGAAAGTATATGTATGTGTTTGAATGTGTATGTGTAACATCTATCTTAATTGTGAAAGCTATTCTGCTTAAAGATCCTTGTTAATGATCTTTGGAGCATGTAAGGTGACTGCAAAGAAACGTTTGTCATGCCATGTTATCTTTGATTGAGCATTTTGTGATGGACATATATATGAACATGGGCTGAAAAGAGGAGGAGGGGGCAGTACAGTTCTATTTGGGTTCTGGTTTTTTTTCATTCAAGTTTAAACCTGCAATTTTCTGTATATTGGCTGCCTTTGATTTTTGCATTATGTTTTACTTTTAATAATAATGGCATATGATAGAAGTTGTGCCTGAGAATATGCTTTTATATATTTAGTGTGAATGTTTCCTTGCAGCTTTCCACTCTGTGTACTGTACCCAAAAGCAAACCATTATATTTGTAATCAAACATAAGTTGGAGTTGGAGCACATGCTTGTATGCTGAAGTCTCAGGTGTAGTCTTGGCCTCTCTGGTAGATAATCAAAACAAGTTCTGCCTGATAATCTAGACGGCTGGTATTATTCTGGATAAATAAGAAAAGTTCATCATGTATATGATATGAAAGTGCCATGTGTAATGTAAATAAAAGAGTAGTATGAGAAAAATATTCAAAAGTGCCATGATATTTCTGTTCTGGTTGGGAAAAGGTAATATTCCTTGCAGAAAATGAAATGCTGATGTGAAACATTGCCACCATTAAAGTTGTTGAGCATCTATGAAAAGCAGAAATTTGTCCCAAGCAACAATCTATATGATGGCATTCTGCTTTGATAGGCGTAGGCGTAGTTTCAATACAGACCTTAAGTGGCTGGGATGCAAAGATTCTCCATAACTTGCATGGTTGTTTACAGCCTTGTTCATCAAGTCATGATTGGATCAAGATTATCTAGGCATATCTGTGGGGGGAAACGGTATGTCAATAGCATCAAAAGGGGAGGGGTGATTGACATGATAGAAGCCTTGCCCTTTTTTTATAAGCATACAATGTCTGGAATGCACGTTAAAAAAAGGCAGGGTTTCAAATGCCTGTTTGTACTCCACCATTTTGATGCTGTTGCACCCTGCAGATGCTAATGGGGTAGTCTATTTATTTATTTATTTATATTATTGCATTTTTATACCGCCCTTCTCCCGAAGGACAGCAATAATAAAACAGTAACAACACAAAAATTAAAACCATTAAAATAATACAATCATTTGGCCATAATTAAAAACCCCAAAACTAAAATCCATTTTAAAAACCCATTAAAATCATTGTTCCGTCAGACCGGCTTGATGAAATAATAGGGTCTTAAGAGTACAGCGGAAGGCGCGGAGGTCCAGACATGTTACTGGATTGTCTGTAGTTGAAAATACATCTATTTCTTGCAAAAAAAAACCCCAACAGCTTTTTTTTAATGGTATTCCAATTTACAGGCTTCTATTTCCCCTTTAGGCAGGAAATGCAAAAAAAAGAAGAAGAAAAACCACAAGGTTTTCAGTAGGCAAATAGTTGCTTGTGAAACTATTGTATTGCCACATTACACCTACCTTTAAAAGCACATACTCTGGATTTTAAGATGTGTGTGGACTTCAACTCCCAAAATTCTGAGAGTTGAAGTCTATATCTCAAATTTATCAAGGTTGAGAAACATTGCTTAGTAAAACTACCTCAATGGAAAATATGAATCCAAAGGAGAAGAATGTTAATACATTCTTGTTAATTTATCATCAGTTAAATAAACTCTTTCTTTAAATCAACTGTCCACAAACTGATACTCTCTAGATCAGGACTGTCAAACTTGTGGCCCGGATACTGGTCACGCCCATGCCTGGTTTAGCGAAGGGGAAAAAAGTCCCGCTATGTCACATGATGCCACCGCAACGACGCAAGTTTGACACCTCTGCTCTAGATGTATTGGGTTCATTCCTAGCCAGTCAATGGCTATATCCCCGGGAATACTAAGCTGAAATCCCAACATGTGAAAGATAGCAAACTAATGAAGGCTATTCTGTATTTGGAAAAAATTCAGAAATTATGTGAAATCACCTTTATAGATGAACCCAGGAGAGTGTTGCTCAAATGTAAGATATTAACAGAGTACCATCCTCTCACATGTGCTCTTCAGCAGTGATACATGAATACCACATTATTATGGGGTTAATACTATATTATGTAGTAAGATCTAGCCAACTTTGACTGATCTCAATATGCCAAACAGAGATAGTACTTGGAAGGGAAATCACCAGGAAATACCAAGGTTGTAGATTACAATGGAAAGTTGAAAAAATATCTTGGAAAAAGGCAGAATCAAACACATTGTACAGTTGCCAAGAAAACTATATAAATGTGTCCATGAAATCACCAGGAACCAAGTTTGTCTTAAAGGAGAATGTATTTGTTTGTATGTACAGTGGTTGTTACTAATACAGTTTTAAATTGTAGCTTCTGTCCAGGGGTGGGTTCCACTTACCTTTACTACCAGTTTGCAGCGGGATCACGCTTGTTTGCTTCGCTCACTTGTGCACGCTTCTGTGCATATGCAGATTACCAATGATCCGGTTCTATAGAACTGGACAGAACCGGGAGCAACCCACCACTGCTTTTGTCCCTGGATTTGTCTGTTTCCTTTTAAAGCTCTCTGAATTGTCACTGTCTCGTGTTAAATTATTTTAGAGGTCACATAATTCTGAATTAATTTTGAATTAAAATTACCTTTCTTTCTTTTCTTTCTTTCTCTTTCCTTTCCAACCTGAGCTACTAATATTCAAACACATTTCATCTCTCCCTCTCCCTCCCTCCCTCCCTCCCTCCCTCCCTCTCTTTCTCTCTCATTTTTACACTATCCATCTTACCTAAGTGATTCTGGGCAGTTTACAAATGTAAACCACATATGCCAGATAGAAGGCTCTTAGATAATAATCCATTTCAGTGCACCTTTAACATTTGGTATGCCATCTTTGTTGCATTTCCTCTGGTTCCTCTGTTTATTCTACTGAGTAACTCCCAGAGTTACCTTAAGAATTGTTTAGCTGGTGTTGCTGTATATTATCTCCAAAAGTTATATGGATGATGGAATAATGTAAAATGAGTTTGAAAAGCCAGTGAAAGCTTGATAGATGATACCATAAATTAGTTGATCTGCTTGTTTTTGCTTCAGCTGGTTTGGAAACCTTACTTATCATAATTGCTCATAGAACATAAAGGAGCAGTCTGTAACAGTAATGGACTGGCATCCTGACAGGTCAATAGTAGTGATACCTTAAGAACAAAACAGGAGAAGTCAATGGATACAAGTTGTGAAACTGAAAAAAGGAATGGCAGCTCCTTGCTTGTTTAGTTTAAATAGCAAGCATACTATTGCATTATTATTATAGAGTAGAAAGGGAACATGACAGGGCTGTTTGCCCTAATTCATTATAAGGCTGCTATCTGCTGATTGTCATGTAGTACATCTTTTGCCCACTTTATGTGTTAAGCTACTAGGAGAAGGAGGGTTATTATCTTCCTGGCCAGTGCTTGAACTTGAAAGACCAGTTTTTAAAACCCTACATTCCGACTTGAATCCTGACAGATGGCCTGGAGATTGAAAACATACCAGCAGGATATCTACAGTTTATCTGGAATTGGATTCTTTTCTTATATAATGTACCATACACATTATAATTTATGAATATACATAAAAACTGAATAACTGGTTTGATTTATCAGTATTCTATTACCTTTTGTTAGACAATGAGATCTGCAATGTTCCCCATAGTTTTATTTCACAAAAAAATTAAACCCTGTAATTCTTCACAAGTCTGGGATGAACAGTAGTAAATATTGTATAGTAGATTTGTATGAATTATTTGGCAGCAGTTCAACTGGAGAGGTTTTCTGTATGAGCAAATGATCTGAAAAGACCCACAGAGTGACTATCAGATCAGGGATGTCAAACTGGTTGCCCGGATGCATCATGCTCAGGCCACGCCCTTCCCAACTATGCGATGGGAAAAAAACATCACAAAATGTCACATGATGGCAATTTGATGCTGTGAGTTTGACAACCGTGAACTATCCTAAACCTTTATGAGATCATTACCTCTTCACAGCTTCAAGAACAGGACTTAGCTTGCAACATTGCTATGATTAAAACCTTCTCCAGCTTATTTGCCTAGCCCTACTACATACTGTAGTAGCACTTCAGTACAGATGGAACGCCTGGTGCCTACATATTGGCAACCATAGTCAGATAACATAAAAGGGTGATGGATTCCCGACATTACAGGCCCTTACATAGGCATAGCATGGCCATGCCACTACAAGCAAACTGTGCCTTTTCTTTGTACAAGTTCTTGCTTTGCTCCTGGCAGTTCATAGTCCCTCCCACTCTGTTCCTTGGCTATTCATTTCTGTGCAATAGTACCTCAGGAAACTTGGCGGTTTGTTTGTTTGTTTGTTTGTTTGTTTGTTTTTTGCCATTCTTAAAATTCCCTTAAAGTTAGCCAAGATGGCTGTTTAATTTCTTAGTTTGGCTATTTATAGCTTGTTTTCTTTGTAAATGTACCAGGCTATTGGCAGGAACTGTTCCATCTATTCTCATTTACTGAAAGTATTAACAGAATTAACAGAATAATGCCGACATATTCCATGCCTGCTATAATCCCTAGGGCTTGCTCCTAGGGAGGCCACTGTACCTCAGATAGCCGGATGTCAGTCCCTCCTTGTGAATTGGGGACATGGGAGGCAGATGGGCTTGCTGATTACGTACCTGGCTCCCTGCCATGTGTCGGCGGCCCTGCCTGAGCTGCTCAACATGATTGCCGAGGTGGCAGTGGAGACCCCCAGGCTTATGGTTATGCAGGACTTCAACCTGCCATTTGTCGGCAAAGTGTCTGAGGCGGCCCAGGAGTTCATGGCTTCCATGACGGCCATGGACCTGGCCCAATTAATTCATGGACCCACTCATATGGGAGGACGCACTCTGGACTTGATTTTTGTCTCTGGTCAGTGGATGAATGACCTTGAGATAGGGGAGATAGAATTGAGCCCTTGTCATGGTCAGATCATTCCCTCCTTAGGCTTGACTTTCTAACTGCCACACCCCGCCACAGGGAGGCAGAACAGTTCCATCCCAGGCGCCTGATGGATCCTGATAGATTCCAGATGGAGCTTGGACCATTTCCTGAGGCTCTGGCTCACAGTTCGGCTGAAGAGCTGGTGGCCGCCTGGGACAGGGCAGCCGTTGACACTTTGGACCGAGTCGTGCCTTTGCGGCCTCTGACCCATCACCAAGCTTACCTGGCTCCTTGGTTCTCCAAGGAGCTGAGGGAGATGAAGCACTGGAAAAGATGCCTGGAGAGTAGTTGGAGGTCTAGCCATTCCAAATCTGACCGAACACTGGTAAGATCTCATATTAAGACCTACCTAGTGGCAATAAAAGTGGCAAAATGCAACTATTTTTCCACTCTTATCGCATCTGCAGATAATTGCCCAGCCGCCCTGTTTAGGGTGACGGCGCTCCTTCACTTGGGAGCGTGGGAGGATCCCTTGCAGGGTTGGGCTGAGGATTTTGTCAGTATTTGCACGATAAAATCACTCAGATTCGGGAAGGCTTGGTCTCTGACTGGGTAGGTACAGACAGGAAGATGGAGCCAGTCTTGAGAATGTCATTTGGGTAGAATTTGACCCTGTCACTCCCGAGGACATGGATAGGATACTTGGACGGCTGAACGCGACCACATGTTTATTGGACCCGTGTCCCTCCTGGTTGATGCTGGCCTCCCGGGAGGTTACGCGAGGCTGGCTCCAGGGGATTATTAATGCTTCTTTGGGTGAGGGCGTCTTGCCAGCCGCCTTGAAAGAGGCGGTGGTGAGGCCCCTCCTCAAGAAGCCTTCCCTGGATCCAGCTGTTTTGGCTAAGTACCATCCGGTCTCCAACCTTCACTTTGTGGCAAAGGTTGTGGAATGTGTGGTGGCACGACAGCTTCCTTGGTACCTGGATGAAGCTGTCTATCTAGATCCACTCCAGTCTGGCTTCAGGCCCGGGCACAGCATGGAAACGGCATTGGTCGCATTGGTGGATGATCTCTGGAGGGCTCAGGATAAGGGTTGTTCCTCTATCCTGGTCCTGTTAGATCTCTCAGCAGGTTTTGATACCATCGACCATGGTATCATGCTGTGCCTGTTGGAGGGGTTGGGAGTGGGGGGCACCATCTTATGGTGGTTCTCCTATATCTCTGACCGGTCGCAGTCGGTGTTGGCAGGGGGGCAGAGGTCAACCCCAAGGCACCTTGTTTGTGGAGTGCCGAAGGGTTGGTCCTCTCACCCCTTCTGTTCAACATTTATGTGAAGCTGCTGGGCGAGATCATCCATGGCTTTGGGGCGGAGTTCCATCAGTACGCTGATGACATTCAGCTGTACATCTCCATCCCAGGACATCCCAATGATGCCCTTGAAGTGATGTCCTGGTGCCTAGATGCCGTGCGGTCTGGATGGGGAGAAATAGGCTTTGAGTCAACCCTTCCAAGATCGAGTGGCTATAGCTTCCGGCGTCTCGATATAACCAGCTGGTGCCATCGCTGGCTATTGGGGGCGAGTTACTGGCCCCCGCAGAGAGGGTTCGCAACTTGGGCGTTCTCCTGGATGCACGGCTGTCTTTAGAAGAGCATATGATGGCCATGGCCTGGGGGGGGCTTTTCATCAGGTTCGCCTGATTCGCCAGTTGCGTCCCTTTCTGGATCGGGACTCCTTACACACAGTTACTCAGGCACTCATCTCTTCCCGCATAGACTACTGTAATGCTCTCTACATGGGGCTCCCGGAGGCTCCAACTGGTGCAGAATGCTGCCGTGCGGGGGATTATGGGAACAATGGGGTGCTCCCATGTGACACCTCTCCTGCGCGAGCTGCATTGGCTTCTGGTGGTCTTCCGGGTGCGCTTCAAGGTGTTGGTTACCACCTTTAAAGCACTCCATGGCGTAGGAGTATGGGTACTTGTGGGACCACCTTCTGCCACCAATAGCCTCCCGATAGCTTCCCACCGGCCAGCATGCTCCCACAGAGAGGGACTCCTCAGGGTGCTGTCAGCCAGGCAATGTCAGCTGGCGACCCCCAGGGGGTGGGCCTTCTCTGTGGCAGCACCTTCCCTCTGGAACGACCTCTCCCTGGAGATACGGAGAATACCAGATCTCCGTGTTTTTCACCATGCCCTAAAAACTCTTCTGTTTCATCAAGCTGGATATTTTAAATTGTAATGTGGATTGTTTTAAATTTTGGGTCAAATTTATAAAATTCTTTTAATAATTTTAAATTTTGTATGGAATGTTTTTTATTCTTGGCTGTGCACCACCCTGAGTCCAGTAGGAGAAGGGTGGTATACAAATTTAACTAAATAAATAAAGTAAATAAATAAACCTTATTCATTGATCAGAGAAAGGATATTAAAGTCATTCAGTTGAACAATATATAACCTGGCAAAATACCTTTATCTTGTTGTTTCTCACTGTTCTTGGGCAGTTCCTGGGTGACTCATTGACCCAACTGTTATTCAATCAATCCTGCTTGGCTAAAATATCTTATCTTATCTCAGCACTACGTACTAGCTGCTAGACCAATGTTTTGGGATTTTATTTACTATTCAAATTGCATGCTTCACTATTTCCTTAATTATTCTACACTATTTCCACTATTACCTTTGTGGAAGGAAGTTAACTTGGATTTCTTTGCAGATTTCTTTTAAGGGCTGTGTGGGTAACTACACTGATTGTAATTACCCAGGTAGACTGAGGTGAGTGGGAGCAAGCTAAGTGGCCCTCCTCCCTGGCAGCCAAGAACCTCTTAGCCTGGAATCTTTTCTTCTCTACATGAAAGGAAGTGGTGGCAGACTATATATTATTTTAATTCTGCACTTTTGACCTATCTTGCAAGGATCTTGGATAACAAACAAAGAGGTACTGCATCTTTAGTTACATGAACAATCTCTTGTATTGCAACTACAGATATTCCATAATAAATAATATGCCATGTGACATTTTCCTGGGGTTTCTTCAATCTGTTTACCAGAATATTTGGGGATAGCATTTATTTCAGGTATTAATTTAAGAGTGTTGTTTTTCTGGTTGATTTTTTTTTAATTTTATGCTTTATTACATGTATGTGGCTGATGCATTTCTAGAGAGCATAAAACTTTCTCATGGAGAAAAGACAACTGAATTCCAAATGCTAAATGCTTGGCAAAATGCTTGGCATTTCCTTAATTATTTTTATCTGACTACAAAAATATTATACAGTTACACATACAGTATTTTTATAGAATTATATGCTTGGCTAGTCAAACAACAGTCAGATTATCTGCATCAGATCCTTAAAAATAACTGGGACTGATTGGAACCTGGAACATGCTGAAAATGCATTAATGCTCACTGCATCTATTATATGAGGAAGGTACATTATTGATAATGTTCCTAGTCCTGTTAGTAGATAGAAGGAATTCTCAGTACTCTTACCTTGATCACTTTCTAGTTGGACTATTGCAGTTTACTCTACATGGGGCTGCCCTTGAAGAGTATCTAGAAACTTTAGCTGGTGCAAAATGCAACGGTGTGAGCATTTATGTGTGTCTTTAGTCTCTGCTTCATGAGCTGCACTTGTTTTTTTCCAGGTCCAATTCAAGGTACTGGTGTTCACCTTTAAAGCCCTTCATAGCATAGGACTGGGTTATCTGAGGGACTGCCTCTCTTTGATTTCATCTGCCCATCTCACAAATCTAGCAAAGGTGGCATGTTATGAGTGCGAGGAAGCTACATTTGGTGGGTCCTAAGAAGCAGGCCTTTTCTGTTGTGGTGCCTGTGCTGTGGAACCTTCTGGCCCAGGTGAGGTCACCTCATCTCTTTTGAGTTTCCAAAGGTGCCTTAAGACCTGATTATGCCAGTAGGCCTAGGCCCCAGAGGGAGGGTAAACTAGCGAGGTAGCTCCATTATTATTAATATCCTTTCATCTGCTGCTTATTTGTTGTTACGTTTTTCAAGTCTTTTTAATGGTTTTAATGATTTTAACAATTTATGGTTTTAGGTATTTTTGGACTGTTTAAGCTAGCTGTCCACAGTCCCTTGTTTGGTGAGATGGGTTAAATAAATACATAATCTTCCTTATCTTGTGAACATAAACATAAAGGAACACGCAGTGAAGAAATATACCACAGATTACCATTTAATCTGTGGTAGAAATAGCTCTGAAAGTCTTGAAAAAGAAACTCAGATTTGTGATGAAGCGGTGTTCTTTTTATACAAAATCAGTTTATTGCCCCCACAATCCGGCTCCTCATTTTACCTACCTCGAAAGGATGGAAGGCTGAATCAACCTTGAGCCTGGTGAGATTTGAAGTTGCAGTAATTGCAGGCAGCTGGCAACTAAGTGCTACTTTAAGAGCACTTAGTCCACTGCGCCACCAGGCTCAATTAAACTTTAAAGAAGCAGAAGTTGGACTTTAAAGAATAGAAAGAGTATGCTGCTTTTGAAATTTGGTGTTAACAGAAACCTGAGAATATCAGACACCCAACAAATGGATCAATAAACAAATCAAGTCAGAATTCACACTAGACTAGAGTACAAATGATCTGGTTCAAATTATTCCTACTTTGGACAAATGATTTAAAGATTTGTCTGTGCTTGCTAAGAGACAGCACTGATTTGATGGCACATAATCAGTCAATAATCAATCCTGTGAACATAAAATACATGATTAGGTCAGCATTTTGTGACTATTGTAGAGGAGTATGGAGATAATCTTAAAGATATTATGCAACAGCCATCATTGAAAACATCAGCTTAGCTCAGAAAGGTAGAAATGACAAGGAAGAAACTCAAGTTTACCCTGCCTTGCTTACATAAGAGGAAAGGAGAAAGAATTCTGACAGGCTTTTGAAGATGTCATTATTTCACCTTAAAACAATAAAGTAGAATTCCAGTAGCTTTTATTTTGTCTGTTCCCAGACTTGATCTACTTCAAAGGGCTGACACAAACCTCCTGTCCCATCTTCTTCTTTTAGGCATTAGCTTGATAATTCCTGCTGCCACTACCTGTCTTCTAAGAGATATTTTATTTGGCACCCTTCCTGAGTCTCTATGTAAAATGTGTGTACAGAACTGCATGCATTTATGTGCCAGCAGGCAACTTCTTCAAAGCAAAAATATCCAGAAGAAAGTCCAATAGTCCAAACTACAAGATGATGGTATGGCAATGGTGTGCTACAAAGAGAGCCCTTTTATTAGATGTTTCCATGAAGGGACTGGGGAAAGAATTACCAATATTACAATCAGCCCTATAATATAGACCAAACTAAGAAACCAAGATCAGGCAGGCCTAAAGCTACTTAAAACAATTGTTGTAACAAAATCTGAATGTGTTTCCTTTCCTTCCTTTTTTATCTTCATATGAATTAAGGGGAAGACCTGACTGAGGCATTTTCATAACCATTTTCTTGTCTTGGATTCAAGACTTATTTATCTGTTTGTTGCCTTAGTAACAAACATTCCCTCTGTCCTTCAAGGCCATTCTCTATGCTCACTGCAATTACAGTTCAACAAAAGATTCTATACAAGACTTCTTATCTTATTAGTGCAGTCTGAAGAATATATAAAAGCTACATCTATATCCAATTCTCTGATTTAGAGTAAGATATAATTAGATTCAGCTCAATAAGCAAACAGATTCAAAAACCTAGTGCAAAACCCCAGCCTGATGTTTTATCTATTTCTACAAAAACAACAATTACTTAAAACTATATATTTCTGTGCTGTAATTCCCTGAACTTGGGAACTCCACATAGTTTCTCAAAACTATTATATATAGAGAGAACCTTATTCTTCATCAGTCACTCAATATGGATTTCTGGAGTTTTGTGTAAGTTTCTAGGGAGACTAGAAAACAAATGAAAGAAAATACAGACATAAACAAAAGTTAGTGAGTCAGTTGTCATCTTACCTCAGTGGCAACTTAGCCCAGGTGGATAGAGATCTGGGAAGAATCATTTCAAATTGCTCAGAGATTCTGACTTAATTAACTGAGTATAAATAAGGCTGGAAATTCTTATAACAGCTTCCAAGATTCATTATTTACCTCTGATTAATGTTCCAATTGCCTTATTGAAAGCTGTGTAGTTGTTGTTCCCTTGACCCAACACTTTGTTTTTAAGCAGCTATACAGGTAGTCCTTGACTTACAAACCCTTGCTTAATGACCATTCAAAGTTATGACAGACTTGAAAAAGTTACTTATGACTTGTCCTCAGAGTTATGACTTCCTTGCCATCCTTATGATCATGTAATTGCATTTCTGGTACTTGGGACTTGGCTTGCATTTAGACTAGACTAGACTAGACTAGACTAGACTAGACTAGACTAGACTAGACTAGACTAGACTAGACTAGACTAGAATAGAATAGAATAGAATAGAATAGACTACACTAGAATAGACTACACTAGAATAGAATAGATAGAATAGAATAGAATAGAATAGAATAGAATAGAATAGAATAGAATAGAATAGAATAGAATAGAATAGAATAGAATAGAATAGAATAGAATAGAATTCTTTATTGGCCAAGTGTAATTGAACACACAAGAAATTTGTCTTGGTGCATACGCTCTCGTGTACATAAAAGAAAGGATACATTCATCAAGAATCATAAGATACAACACTTAATGATAGTCATAGGGAAACAGTCAATATAAATCTTAAGGATATCAGCAACAAGGTTACAGTCATACAGTCATAAGTGGGAGAAGAAGGGTGATAGAAACGATGAGAAGATTAATAGTAATGCAGACTTAGTAACTAGTTTGACAGTGTTGAGGGAATTATTTGTTTAGCAGAGTGATGGCGTTCAGGAAAATTCTTGTGTCTAGTTGTTCTGGTGTGCAGTGCTCTATAGCGTTGTTTTGAGGGTAGGAGTTGAAACAATTTATGTCCAGGATGTGATTTAGGACCAGTTGCAGCATCCTGTAGTCACATGATCACATTCTGTGACTTTTTTGTCATTTTCCAGCAAAAAATGCCCATTGGATAAGCTAGATTCGGACTTACCACCATGTGCTTTACTTAATGACCACATGATTCATGTAACAGTTATAGTGGTGACTTGCTTAATGACTATTGTAAAAACAGTCATAAAATAAAGTACAGTCACATGATGACCTGACTTACAACCAAAATTTTAGGCTCAATTGTAGTTGTAAGTTGAGGACTACTTGTGCCTTTTTTTATATCCACAGAAGGAGGGGCTGGCTCAGGGGTGGGATTCAGCCAGTTCGGACCGGTTCGGGCAAACTGGTAGTTCTGATGATCAGCTGGCCCCACCCACCCTCACCCGCCGTATTCTGTCCTATAGTTCCTTCTTTCTGCTCAGCTGATTTGCGCGGCACAGCTGATTCCACACCTCCACTGTTCTACTTAACTGGGACTGCCTTAGAAGGTAAGCAGTATTTTGCTTACAGTACTGCTTACTGTATTTTGCTGTATTTTGAATGCTGCATTTAAGTGTATCAGGTGCGCACGCAAAGCATGTGGTCACTGAACCAGTTGTTAAACCGGTTGCATCCCACCACTGAGCTGGGTTCAGTCAGATTCTGAGGCTATAGAGGACAGATAGTTCTCATTTGTTGGAATGTGGAGTATAAATCTGAAATTAGTTGTTGGTTAGCAAGTTGGCTTCATTCACAATAGCTTGTCTTCTTGAAGTCGCCTAACAACCATTCTCTCCTTTAATTAATTAATTAAATTATAGATGTTAATTAAATTATAAAGGATGTTATCTGTCCAGAGCAAGGATTAGGGATGTGACAAAACAACTTTTTAATTTATTCATTCCTTGACAATTATTCATTTATGCTAATGTAAGCAAATGATACCACAAAGAACATCTATAAATATATTACTACAAACTTTGCAAATTTAAGAAGGAAACACATGACCATAAAAGCTCAAGTGATGCATTCATCTATACTTCCAGTCTATAAAGAAGATTGGAAATGGAAATAGACAACATAAATGATATTGACTATTTGGATACCATTGAGAGATTTGTTTGTTGGAAATAAATTCTGGGGTATCCTAATGGGATGAAAATGAGTTGCACTTAACAAGGATTAATAAAAAATATCCCTGGCTGTCCTTGACTAGTTTTCAAAATACAAGAAATAAATGATATTAGCTGAAGCTGTAAGAATAGAGACGCAAATACGTTTTAATATTTATCTTGATGGGATGATTCATATGTCCTAGAATAAAATAATTGAAAGATACTATTTGTTAAAAAGAAACAAAAGCAATAAATAGAGAAGAGGAATCGCAATGTATATTTTTAAAAAAATCAATTCCACTCAGAAATTCTAAAGAATGAATTGGCAAGATCAACTGTGTTAAAATAAGTATAAAAGCAAATAAAAGCAATATGTTTTTTGGCATATAGAGTTGCTCTCTCAGCCAGAGAGATGATGTGGATAAGGCCTTCCAAAAGCAAACTGCGTATCTTTCAAAGAAGCATAAAATCATAGTGATGAATGAAGAAGGAGTTTAATTTCTCTAACATTTACTGAGAGGCAAATTCTGCTAAACAGAAGCCTCCTAGGAAATTCCTGATTTGTATCACTGACAAATTTTCATATCTGAGGAGTGAAGAAAGATACATGAGGGTCAGGTATCTTTATTTGATACGAACTAATAGACAAAATTAAGTTGAGACCGTAAAAGTAGCAGGAAACCTAGACACACTCAGATAGGAGGTTCCCTTCCCAAAGATGTTAGGGATAGTGCCATTCAGCACATATCAACCATTCTGGTTGTCTTAGTAGGTAGTGAAAGCATGCATAATGGCACAGTTTACAGTTCTGGAAGGAAGTGATTCTGTATAATTGAGAATAGAACTACAGTATCAGATTATGACTGCTAGGTAAATTCAGATGACCACCATAATTACAAACAATTCTATGCTGTTGATATTCTATGCAACAGTGTCTCAAACTGAGAAGCTTACTTGATTGCATAGATTTTATGGACTTCTTAAACTTTGGGAAAGAAGGTGGCCATACGTTTATAAATACAGAATGTAGCAGAAAAACAGGCTGCCACCTCCTCAGTTCAGACAATAGGATTTTCAAGTGCATGGAACTGAACACGCATGCAGTATTTGTATCCATAATGGGCAAAAATGCATTGATGTACACCTTGCCAAACTTCTTGGTAGTTTCTTAAAAGGGCTGTTTCTGTTGCCTCCTTACAATTTCTGAATTGAAATGCATATTTTTCTGAGGTTATTTGACTACTATGAAAGGTCCACGAAAAGCCCTGGCTTCTTAAAGATCTCCCAATAGGTACCGTGAAATAGCTTGTGCCTACTTTTCCAAATTTAATTCCAAACATGCCTCTAATATTTAACAGGTCTCTTTGTAGAAGCTTACAATATCATCAGGATAACAAGTGTGTGGCTAGTTGGTGCAGATGATCCAAAGTGTGGAGCCCAATTGATGAAACATAATTAAATCCTCATTGAGAGGGGAAAAAGTTACATTATTATTGCTTGTGCTCTGGATCACAGAAAAGAAAATATTTACAGCATTTATCTTTTACATCCCATAGATCTGGGTGAAATTATTATTTTTTAATTATAAAAATAATTTGAAATTCTATTATTGTTTACATTTGCTTTACCAACATTAGCCTTTCATTTAAAACTGGTCTTTCCAGTAATAAACTCTTTCAATTGTTTTTTAAACTTAATCCAGTTTAACATCATGAACTAATTTGATTATTTTCCAATCTATTTACTGATTCTATCCTCCTGTCTAAGCTTCTTTTGCATTCTCCAGATTTTCTGGCAGCTAACATAAGCTAAAAGGTTCTAAAATAAAATATAATATTGTATATTGAAATTCCAATACTGTATATTAATAAGAATCAACACATTGTTAAAGGTCATTGTACAGAGACAGTTGGAGAAAGTTGCATTAATGGAAGAGAGTGAACTGAGATCACCATCTAGTGCAGACATGCTGATTATTTCCAACCTTTTGTACTCTAGGTTCAACAGCTGCAGCTGATTATAGCAAATCCCATTTTCTCACCAGACATAAATGCAATTACATAAACTTGCTACATAAGCAGCATCTTAAATTCCCTCTTGCCCCTAATAAGTTAAAGGATGCTTGGTCAGACTATGAGTGCCTGATTTAGAAATAACATTTCTATCTTAAAGAAGACCAGCAGCACTTTCTTGAAGAAATCAATTTAAAAAAAAATATTTCTTACAGAAAAGGCAACACGTGGCTTATTTTTGTTTTTGTTTTAAGTAAAAAAAAATGTTCATGGCCCTTTAAATCATACATGAAGCCTAGAAAAAAGGTAAATTGTTTGATCTAGGCAGACCCAGAAATGCCTTTTGCACCAATGTTTAGGTTAATTTCCTTTGGCCGAGGGAAGCGACAGTTCTGCTGCTGTTGCTCTTTACTAAAGCTCGCTTGTCAAGAAGGCCAATCTTTATGCTAAATGAATTACAGTACTTACAGCAATTTTAAGCATGCTGTGCCAAGGTATGATGCTCATCCTTTTGCAAATATGTTGAAATAATTGAAATAGAGGAGAAGGATATTCTCCCTTCATACTGTGCTATGGTCCTGACCTTCCTCGGGGAGTGGCCGTATTTCTCTGTTAAATACATTTTTATATAATGTGACTTTCAGAAACTCTCTCAAGACTTGTATTGTATTCCCCATTTGCTTTACTTGATCCTAGTTAATATTACTATCTTGGAAGACTCTCTCTCATCTGGCAGGATTTTTTTGTTTGTTTGTTTGTTTTCCTCTGTCAATATGATCATAGTGACAAAAGCAACTTTAGGAAAAAGATTTTAAAAAGGGAAAAACTGGTGCGAAATTATGAAAACTTCCCATATGAACAACTTTATGATTTACTGCCAAGGGTTAAAAGTAGATTGATCTAGGAAAAATGGTAGCAGAAAGAGTGTACAATAATGATTCAGTTAATAATTTCCGGAGAAGTTTTTGCCACTGTTGTGGAAAGTGTTATATATTAGAGGTCTCATTCCTGTGATAGTGCTTGGTTTCATTTCCACAGATACCTTGAGTGCAATGTTGTGGGGAATCTTGGAGTGAGATCCATGTATGGGGAATGAAATTAAAGGGTGAAGCACTTGCAAGATGGCGGAGGGGCAAGGAGCCATATTCACCCTCCAGTAGACTCCAACATGAGAGGGTAGAAGACGAAGTAAGGATCATTGTTTGGATTTAGATTGCCTTGTTTCCAAAGCTGCAATAGACAATGAAGTAAGCAGAGGACAATAGTTATAAAAGTGAAAAAAATGTGATGTCTCCCTGTGCACACTCACAATCCAATAAAGTAGTGATGTTGGACACTGCCCGCTGTATTGCATTACATGTTCTGAATATTTCTAAGATGGGGAGTGTTTGGGGGTGCCTGGGCTGCTCTGTAAGTTTTAGTTCTAACCTACAAGCAAGGCAGGAGGTTTGGGAAAGCTGACATGCAGTCCTGTGTTTCATTGAAAACGAGAACGTGAGCTGGCCATTATTATTCAGCTCTGGAACATTGCTGAAGGCAAGGATTTCACGGATTCTGTTTTGGGGATTGGCTGCCCACATGAATCAGCTTGGAATCTTTACAGAGACTAAGTTGTTACCTTATTGGTCTGGTGTGGTAAGTCCAAAAAAGGGAGTCAGAGCTTTCTACTGTTATAACGAAAGCAGAGAATTGTGCTGGGTGGTTCAAAATATCTGATTCTGTCAGGCTATACATGCTGTGGTTGATTATCAGGCTCACCACAGAACAGTCGAGAATATATTGAATTCTGATTATTTTTGTTTGCATTTTATTTAAACATAGAAACGTCCACAGCATACCATCCTGAAACAAAATGCTGAGGAAGAACTACCCTTATATACAATTAGAGCACAGCTGATTTATGGCTAGTTTATTATTTTCCAGGGAAGCAAAACAATGAGATAAAATTCGTGAAGATGTGGCAGCCAGGAAAGAATCTAAATATTATTCTCAATTTAAAAAATAATGGTCTTCAGAAGATAAGCACATGATTTTTTGCAGTGTTTAGGTCATGAAAGCAATTAGGATATAGAATGGTACACTGGAGTGTGCATGGCTTTCTGTCATGTAATATGGTATCTGATTTTGTATTTGTTTCATTTCAACACCTGAAAGAACAGTAAGCATATTCAGCTACTGCATTTTATAGCACAATAAACCCTAGGTAAATTTTGGATACAGATTTGAACAGACAAAATTTGCATCCGTTCAGCAGTATAAAATAACAGACTTGTCCATTATTTGAGCAGTCTGGATAGTGATTGCTGCTTCCCCTAAAAGGAATATGTTTCAGTTCCAGATGGAGGGAAGGCATCAGAGAGATCAGACAGATGGATTAGTATCATAACAGGTTGGTGGGCATTGACTTAAGGAAGATTTGAGTTAACCAGCAATATTTATCCCTTCAATAGTCCATTAAATTAAGATTCCATAGTACTGTTGCTATAAGTAGACAAATACTTCTTTACTGTGTTGTTATCATTCACAGTACATATCAATATCCTGCATTATTTATCCCTTCAATGCTTATCTCCACCCCGAAATCAGTGCTGAAGGCAGTACTAAATAGCTTCTGAAAATTGTTACCAGGAAAACTGCATGACTTGTCCATGTAGTCACCAAGAGGCATAAACATTCACAAATCAGTGAAAATTGTGATATCCAATGCAAGTCTGACCATTTTTTCATTCATATTTGTTAAATGTAGCATAAAATAGATTACTCCAGAGGTTGGTCAGTCCCTAGTTCATCCACCAGATTGGCCAAAGCAGTATCCATCCTGTAATTATTCTGAAAATTACTTGTAATAAATCCAGATAATTTGCTTCTTCCAGAACTATCTGCAGTTGAGAACTCTTTGTCTTTTTATCCAATGATGGTAAATTAGAGAGTGACCTATAATAACCTATTTCTGAGGGATCCAGAATGGGCTACTAAAGAAGAGGTCTAACAATTGCCTCCTTTAAACAAGGAGTCATTATAGGACAAAGTATTTAGGATATTAATGAAAATGCCTCTAACAACTTCCCAGTTACAAGACAAGTTGAGCAAGGATTCAGAGGACAAGTAGTGGAACATATCTTTTAAAGTAACCAGTATATGTCCTTGGGATTTCCCAACTGTAATTGTTTTAATCTAACCATAGTAGAAGCATATATATATACTCTGTAGCTGACTCTATCACCACTTTGAAGCTTTGAAGTTTCTATATAATAGTAAGATTTTGAAGGACTTTATGGAGGAAGAAGTTGCTGAGTCATCAAAGACAAATGGATTTTACACTTACCGTTTCAGACATTTTAGCAGTTAATTAATCCTAGAAAAGCTTTGCAGGGAAACAAAACAATTCATGCACTAGAGTAATGTTTTCAGACTGTGGAAACGTCCAGAAATATAAAGTTCAACTCCCAAAACAACCTATTCTTCAGAGCATCTGAGGGCAGGACAAGAAGTAACAGAAGGAAATTTATCAAGGAGAAAAGCAACCTAAAACTTTCCTGGCCGTTAGAACAATTAATCAGTTGAATGACTTGCCTCCAGAAATTGTGGGTGCTTCAACACTGGAGATTTTTATTGGGCAACCATTTGTCTGAAATGGTGTAGGAGTTTTGTGTCTGAGTGGGGGTTTGGGCTAGATCTCCAAAGTCCCTTCCAACTCTATTTTTCTGTTATTATGAATCCTGGGAAATATCATTTGGTTCTAATTTTCAAAATCACAGTTGTCCAGAGTTCTTTGGAATACAAAACTGTCTATAAATTTCATCAAATAATCAAGTAATAGTAATTGCTCTATAGCTGAAAATGTTACTCAAAATTGGTAAGCTTCTGGTCTCTGTTTCAAAATGTCATCAGTCCACCTGCTGTACATGCACAACAAATGAAACTTTAGATAAGAATTCTTTAAAAAAGAAGGAAAATGTTCTGACTTCATGAATTTGGCAACATGTTCCCAAGATCTGTTTTGCTTTCCACTCTTGAACTGCTATGTTGGGGCATTCTTTGCACAGTTGTATAACAACTTTCATCTGTTGCCCTACAATAGACTCTTGTCCTAATTTTTAATTCCTTCTTTTTTAAAAACAAAATCCAGATCCCCTGTTCCTTATTACTTGAAATAAAATATAAGCATGATGAAACACAAAGAGGATATTCATAATAAGCAGCCTAAACTAACTTCTTATGATGCCATGAAAGTTCACGATAGATGGCAAACTTTAAGAGACCACTTCTAAACCTCAGGAGACAAATATTGATGTAGGTGAGGGGGCATTCCTGCCAATGTGTAGCCAATCAAAGGAGTTGCATAGATAAAAGTATACTAGGCAAACTGGACTTCAACACTGGACTGTTAGAAGCTGAAAAATATGGAGCAGCAGAGCACAGAGTTCAAATTCATAGTGGGTATGAGGTGAATAGAAGACTGCTCTCCAAAAATGGTTGGTGGCTGATACAGGTAGTCCTCGACTTACGACCACAATTGAGCCCAAAACTTCTGTTGCTAAGTGAGACAGTTGTTCAGTGAATCATTGCAGTTGATATGTTAATAACCTAGTTGTTAAATGAAATCTGTCTTCCCTATTGACTTTGCCTGTCAGGTCGCAAAAAGTGATCACATGAGCTTGGGACACAGCAATGGTCATACATATGAACCTGTTGCCAAACATCTGAATTTTGATCATATGAACATGGGGATGCTGGATTTACGACTGTGAAAAACAGTCATAAGTCATTTTTTTCAGTGCAAGTTGGAAGTAAATGAACTGTTGTAAGTCGAGGACTACCTGTAGTTGCAATGGGCAAACTGGCATGCAGTTATGCCCTTCTTACATCCAAAACTACCATTTGACATTGTGGTATAATTTAATCCATTTGAATATAAAGTTTACGTTTTAAGGTATTATTTAGCAATCATTAGCAGCAAATATGTACATGAGATGGTTTCTGTATTATATCTGTGGTTAGGTTTGAAGAGGAAGTTGGTTAGCTAGAGCTAAATGAACCTCTGGTTTGACATTTAACAATTACATTTAGCAGGTACAACTTAGTGACTAGAGTGAATTTTAAAATCTTGCCATTTTAAAATTTGTTTGTAACCAATTACATTTATATCTTGTGTGTCCTTGTTGCTTAATTATTAGTATGGCCTGTTTTCTGTGTGTCAGGTGTTGCCCATGGAATGTGGCTCAACATGTCCATGTGTGCTTGACCTGGCGTTGCAAACCTTGTAATAAAGTGTTTATAGACTGAAGAACTCCCATGTCCTGCCTGAGTAGACAAAATGAACCTCATCTTGAGATGGGAGAAACAAAGTTCAAGCTGCAAATGGGCTAGAACCGGACTTTCCTCTTTTTAACTGATAGCTTGCAATAAATTATTCCAATGGCCCATTTTCTGTGAAGATGGTAGTCTTGTTTAGAAAAAAAAAATACTTGCAGATTCACATTGGTAAATTGTTTGAAATAGTTATTTTTAACTGATACTTTTGGTTTGAATTTATTTATTTAGCAAATTTATATAGCTACCCATAGCTACCCATCTCCCTAAATGTGACTCTGAGTGACATATAACTAGCAACAATTAAAACAATATCTTATTTTATCTTATTATTTTATTTGTTAAATTTACTTGCCACCCATCTCTTTCTGAAGTGACTCTGGGTGGTTTACAGCATTAAAAGTGTTATTGTCAGAGTTCCAAGTAACACCCGCAACAGAATTAAAACTCCGAGGTAGGCATCCTCCTCAAGGCATACATTTATTAGAAATGTCATATTGGCACATCTGGGAAAACCTGAATCTGAAAACCCTGGTTTTCCCCACCCAAAGTAAAGTCAGAATTCCTTCCCCTCCATCCACACGCGCATCACATGTCACTGTCCCAACTTTGACTGACCTCCAGTCATGCTTCCCCAGATGCAGGCTGACTCTTTGACTCCCGAGGGGAAAAATGTTATGATTACACACCCCACACTACCTCCACCTCCCCACTCCCATTCCCACAGCTTGCCTATCCACCACCGTGGCAGCCCTGAAGACTCCCATTAAAGATGGCTCTACGGTTGACAGTTATAATCATAAAAGATAAATATTTCTAAAACAATAAAAAAACTTTTATAAAAATATAGTTACCATTAATACAACTAAAAATAAATGAAAACACGAAAACCAAGATCGCAGGAGAATGACAGTATGTAAATACAGTACAGCCATCTCGCAGGTCCCCCATTGGATCTTCAAGTTGTAAGGCTTTCTAGAAGGCTAGCAAGGTTGGGACCAATCTCCTCTCAGGGAGAACGATGTTCCAGAGGGAAAGGGGGAAAATACACATTTCTTGATTAGCATCAACATCAGATAGAATTCCTTAGCAGATGGGACTTGCAACATGCTCCTCCTGCTGGACCCGAAGAGATAATAGATGCAGTCCTTCAAGCATGTTCAAGAAACATGCTTTATAGGCTGTAAAAGTTAGCACCTGATAACTGTCCATATAACACAGAGTTATATGGTATTAGATTAAACAGAATTATATGTGTCACACCAAACTAGATTTTTCTATACATGTGATCCGGATGTTTCTTCAGGTCGCTGCCATGTAACATGTATTTATAATATGTTTTTCCCAAACTTCCAATGCATTATCAAATAAGGCTTTGTACTATTTCTTTTGTATCATGTATCTAATAAATTAAAAATTTCCCCATTAATTTAGGAGAAGAGTTGCAAAGAACATTACGTTGATTTGTTTGCATGTAACATAATGCTCAGCAAGGGAGACAACAAAGAAAGTAGGTGAAGGGTCAGAGTAGTATATGGTTCCCTCATTGTATGAACATAGACTCAGTCATAGGCTGTGTAAGGGAGGAGCAATTTCTAACTTTTTTCAGGCTGAGAGCAAATTTTTGAGTGATATGGTGGGGCCATACTTTAAAACTGACTGGATCTAAGTGAAAAACTGGATAGTTAATATAGTTAATGTTACAATTATATTAAGTATAAACCTATACACTTAATTATTTTCCTGTTCTTTTAGTTGTGTGTCAGAATGTTGTCAGCTGTCAGAAATGCTCTGAAGCTGTATTTAAAGCTTGAGAAGCACAAGTTGTATACTATTGCTATGGGGGTAAAGTTAAAAGCTTCAAAGAGAGCTTTTTAAATCAGGGAAATTGAATCAGATAAAACAAGTGGTATCATGCACATATGCTGTATATCAGAAGAGAAAATGGGTAGGTTTGCTCCAGTTCATAGATGATCTTTGAAGATTGGAAGCTAGACCTCCAGGAACAAAGAAATGAACAGGATAAATTTAGATAAAAGAGCTGAGAAATAAAGGGACAAATAAATAATGGATTTTAACAATAAAGACAAGAATTCGTATTAACCTGTGAACTAACTTAAACCAATTGAAAGATTTTTGGAAGAAGCTTATATGATCTGTTCAAAAAAACCCCCACCATTATTATGTCGTTGGTAAAGAGCCAGACACATCTAAGTGTCACAGGATGAGATAAAGATCAGAAATCTTAGATGAAAAAAGATTTTCCTGTCTAGGAGAGAAAATTCCTGGATATAGAATGGAACTTTCTCCAAGAGGGGAGAGAAAAGTTTTTGTTATGTTTTCAAGGGAGACTTGCCACAGAACAGAAGAGAAAGAAGTGGAGTGGAAGATCAGACCAAAGCTGAGTACCTATTCTGTGGGATATATAATAATGTTAATTATTATATATCCCTCTGCCTTTAGGCTGATTATACGTAAATCCTACATGACTGGTCGATGGTACAGTTCCTTCAGTCTCAGAGAGATAAATAATTCACATTGCGCAAGAATAGTAAATTTGCCAGGATTCTCATCAGGCAAGGAGGCAGGTGTTAGGCATAGGAAGACTGTTGCTGCACCATCGGTTTTTGTCAGATCTTAGTCTGGGACAGATACAGATGATTCTACTGCTCCTGCTGAATTATCTAGTTCATTTTTAGGCTAACTGATCCATTTGAATCAAATTTTGATTTTGATATTAGAACAAAGTTTTGATGGCATAAACAATACCCTGTGCAGTTGCAAGAATATCAATAGCTTTTTTTAAAACCTCAGAGTCATGAGTGTAGGTTCACCTCCTGTAATGTTAGAAAAAGTAATTAACTACCAGACTTCATGCAAATATCTGTTGTCTAAAACCCCCACTCTTCATTCAATAACTAAAATACATTCAAAGGCTTTTTGTTTTATTTTATAGCATTTATTGCAGAGAAGGAAGAAGTTGTATGTATATCCTGCAGTCAACAGCAGTTGAGGCCTTTATATATGCTGTTCTCTATAGTTTAAATCCTTAAGGTTTTTTTTTCCTCCCATCTTTCCAAATCAGTGTCTTTCCACATGGTCATGGGAGGGAAGTGCAACTGAGATATGTTTATATACAGTTCTTTCTTGACTAAGAATCTTGGTTCCTGCCATGCCAGTTTCAGTTCTTTAAAAACCCAGAAATAGAAACCAGGAATTAGCTGGAGAATAAGGGCTTTTTAAATAAGGGCTATAGGTAGTTAGCTTATATATGTTGATATTGTAAATAGATTAGTAGTTTAACAGAAAGTCTCAGGGCATATTATAAAGAATAAATAGATGGGATGGTTTGTAGGCTGGACACAATCATAAACAAGCAGACCACATTAAGACAGCAGTTAACATCACTTAGTAGTGCTGAATTTAACAGATTTATATTATGTGGGTTAACCATTTTTTTAAAAATAGTATTTATTGAATTTTCCAACATTTAAAACACATTTTTACACTTATAACAGCTTTTCCATATCGGTATCAACATCTTTCGTAACAATCACATTTACAAAAATTCTATTTATATATTTCACTATCCTATGTTATATCCTTATTTAAATTATAATATCTACTCACAAATCAGTATCATATATTCCTTATAAATCTTACATTCTATATATTATATTTTTTACAACTTATACCTTAAGTTTACGTTTACTCTCAAGCCAGGAATACCATCTATTCCAAATTTGGTAGTACTTGGTTTCTTCCCTCACCTTCATTTCCATAGACAGGTTATCCATTTCTGCACATTCATAAACTTTCCTTATTATCATGTGATCTGGAGGAATGTCAGTCTGTTTCCACTTCTGTGCTAAAGCGATTCTATTTGCTGTTAATATATGTAGCATTATATATTGTAACTTTTCTCCCATTTTCCCATCAAAAATATACTTGATTTTCATAAGTGGATTACTTATTTCATAAAGCAGAGAAGACAGAAAGTTTTGAAAGGGCCAGGATCTCTGAAGGCTATTCCAAGGCTGCTAGCATTGTGTTTTGTGTAAGAATGGCTTAAATGATGCATCTGGAAGTCACTATTTGCCTCTCTTCAGAATAGGCACTAACACAGTGGGAGTGTCTCCAGATGGAAGGAATGTGCTTGGTATTGATGTGGTGAATGGGCGCATTGTCAGGCTGAGTTACCCTGGCTCACAAAGAATTCCTGTCTGTAACCCCCCTGATGACATTTTGCCAGAAATAAGCCATCAACTTACTGCCAACACAAATAAAAGCTGGGATTCCTTGGTAAGCACAAAGCTTCTGTGTGCTCATTTCCGGGCTGTGTGAACCTTTCTGAGAAAGGATAGATGGATGGTTCAGCTCCTGGTTATTCCTTCACACAGCTTAAAATGACAGATCTTCCATACTCTTAACATGGAAAATCAACAAGAGACCATTTCTAATAAAGTTTGAATTCTTTATCAATGACATCTGCTCTTCATATATTCAGAAGTTGACATTTATGGCTTTCCATGAGAGCAAAAAAATGAATATTTTATTCATTTTACATTTGACCTTTCAGACATCACTTTTCCTACATGGATCCAATCCCCCAAAAGTAAAAACAAAATGAACGATTTTATGTAATCCAAAGCAAATTGTCTTGTAATCTGTCAACAAAAAAAAAAAAAAAGGCTTTAGCATCATGGAGAAAAAGAAGTCAATGCATTAATACTCGGTGGTGGGATCATGGGCTAGCAGACCTAAACATTTGCAACTGAGGTTCAACATAATGACAATATCTTAAAACATCAAATGATCTTGAAAGAGATTGTTGTATCCTCTGTATTTTTAATACATTTTAAAATACTTAACATTTTCTGCAAATGCATGCAACAGAACCACAAACTTAATAAAAGCAAATAGGCAGTCCCCAAAATTGCTTTTAAAAGCAAGGCTGAAGTGTAGCATTTTTCTAGGAGCAATTCCAGAATTTATATTTCCAATATTTATGTGTGATGGTGATTTACATTTTAATTCTAAGGTTATAAGAATCTTTTTACACTTTGGAAGCACTCTTATGCTTGTTGATATAAGTAGTATTCAACTCTTAGTGACCATATTGATAGACCCCTCCCCCAGGATGATCCATTCTCAACTTCACTTTCAAATTATCCAGTAGTGCACTTATCCCTGCTATAATTGCTATAATTGAGTTCATCCACTTTGTTGCTAAATCTTTCTTCCTTTTCTCCTTTCTCATCATTACAGATTTCCCCTGAGAGCTAGAATAGAGCAGAGCAGAACAGAACTTTATTCCGGTGACTGACCAATAAAAATACAGTCAATAACATGAACAACACAAAACTATTGTGTTGTGTTGTGTGGTTGAACTATTATCAACCATACTCTGATGTCTTTTCAGATCATATTAATCTTTTGCTTTTTACTAAAGATTTTCAAAAAGCCAGTTTGTGTCCAACATACAATATTTAAGCCTGGGCATTTTATGTCTCAAGTGAAAATTCTGAGTCAATATTCTTTTTACTCCGCTTCTACAAAGTTCAGCTTTTGCTTCCAAAAGTGTCATGGAGAAAACACAATTTTCTCCAATTGCCTGCACCATTCTGATCTTTGTAGATATAGACACCCAGCACGTGAATAATTTTTCCAAGACCTTAATGGCAACTTTATCAATCTGTGGTGTATTTCTTGATTGCTGGTTCTTAAAAGGCAGAAGCTGTCTTCAGTATCTTCATTGTCAGTTCCAGGTCTGGTTGCTGTAACTATTGTCATGAGTTTGATCTTATTTACATTTAACCTTAGTCCCATTATATCACTGTGCACTTAGGCTTTCATTACTAGGGAATGTTGAGCTATCAATATAAACTGTACTAACATGAAATTTACTCTTGTCTCTCTTGCATCAGCTATAACACACTACTGAATGGTGGTGGCCTGATTTTGCACATCCAGCATGTGATAAGCAAATTGATTGGGGGCTTTACAGACATTCCTATTCTTCGCATCAGCCAATGTGAAAAGCATCTGCCAATCACAGAACTGCATCAGGAATGGGTGAGTCATTTCTAGGATTCTTCCATTACTCTTCTCCAAGGAGAATATTTTTCTGAGTCAGAAAGGAACTCAGAGAAGAACGGCAATTAGGATTTCTCTTCTCTTCTTTCTTCTATTAAACAGGCAATAACTGCCAACCTCCACATTCCTTTCAGCTCCCTTTGGCAAAAAGAAGATTAGTTTCCATCATTTCATTGTTTCAGTAGTTCAGTCTCCCACCAAATTGGTAAGGGCCATTGAATTAAAGTATTTACTGTACAGCAGACTTCCCCAACCTTTTCGGCTTTGTGGACTGGTGGTGGTGGTGAGAATGGTTCCATGCAAAGCAGTCAAGTGTGTGCATGCGATTCCATTTAGGCGCCCGCTCACCTACCGCATGTACAAATGGAGCATGGGATCACGCGCTCACTTGCGCTAGAGGGGAGGTGCCTGCAAACAAGCACACAACACTTTTGTGGCCCAGTTTTAACAGGCTCAAGGCTCCACAGTGGGTTGCGGGCCGGGGGTTGGAGACCCCTGCTGTACAGTAGTGCTTTCTAAGTAGACTAGTAATTCTGATAGGCACTTTGGTGTCCGTCATTTTAAGGGGATCTCAGTAGACTGGTTGCAGACAAGACTTTCTGGCAACTGAAGGTGAGGATGCAGGGCAACAATAGATAAAATTGCCAATGAGCATTGCTCTGATTCCATTATAGAAACAGCAGGTGCAGAAGAAACATAGAGAAGTTTCAAAGACTCCCCCACCCCTGAAATCTCTGGAATATAAGAAGGAGCAAAGAAAAACACCTTTACTGAGATATAGCCCATCTCAGTATAGTTCTAATCTTCCTGTAGAGCCTGTTTCCTGAGCTTGTCTATTGTGAAGGGCTGACATCAGCACACATTGTATATTTATTTACTGCAAGAGGTTAAAGGCCCAGAAAGGCATTAAATTTCACTAAGGACACTGCTTAGTGGGGAGAAGAAACAAGCAAATATATGTATGTTCCATATATGTGGAAATATACCTTTTTTCCTTCACCATATTATTTCTATGTTCATCTGATTGTCTTTCAATTGTCAAGAGTTTTCAATATCCATAAAGTGATTGTGTTTTCTGAACAATACAAATTCTAGGAATTAGTGTATCTCAGCAAAATATTTGTTGACATCTTATAAATAAATATTTTTCTTTTTTTGCAAGAACATTTGAAATTTTAGGGATTAACATTATCTTTCAACTGTCTTTTGAATAAAAATTTAAGAATGAGTACTTCATAAATGTTTTAGGCTTAGATAGAGTAAATTATAGAAAGAAGAGAATTATGTTGTAATTATAAAGTAAGAAATAAATGCATAATTGTATTTATAACTGCTGTGAAGAGCAGAAGCTACTTCGTATCTTTTTTCTTTCTTTCTATTTTCTTCTTCTTGTACTTTTAGCTTTCCCTTTGATTTCTTCTTTTCTTTTTCTCACTTTATATTAGTTTGCATTAGCTTTTATCATCTTTTTTAACAATGTCAAAAATTATATAAATAAATAAATAAATATTCTAGGCTTTGTTTATTCCCATTCACATATAAAATAATAAAAAGCAACATTAAAAGAGTAACATCAATAAATAATATATATTGTACCAAATTCTAATACATTTCCCCCCTTAAACATTAAAGAAGCAATCCTGTGCATTAATTTATAGCACTGAATAAGTTAATCTTCAGGTGTTGAATGTAGGATTTCAACTTTAAAGCAATTACCTGATACAAAGCTTGTTAGCCCTTTTCTAGGATTATCCATCCCATCTTCCTTCCTCCTCCTCCTATCACTAAATATAAAGACCTGCAAATAGAAATAGAATGACTGTGGCAGAGGAAAGCAAAGATAATACCACTAATAATAGGTGCCTTGGGTGCAATCCCAAAACATCTGAAGCACCACTTGAACACCCTCAGCACTGACAAAACCTCCCTCAGTCATTTGCAAAAGGCACCTTTACTTGACACAGCTTACATCCTGTAACACCATCAAACAACAACATCTGCCTATCCCAGGTCTTTGGGAAGACTCAATAAAAATGCCAAATCCATTCCAAACACCTGGCTGATTGTGCAACCAACCACAACAATAAATTAAAAGTTGTATATATAAACATAAAATTACACACACACACACACACACACACACACACACACACACACACACACACCATAAATTGGTTAGGGGTTGGGGGAACAGAGGAAACAAATATTTTACAATATGAGTCCCACTGGTACTAAGAAAGGCCTGAATCAATCACAGCCAGCCCAAATCCTAAAATATTATCTCAGTTAAAGAAATTAAAGAAAAAAGCTTACAATAGGCCACGCTGCTTAGGATAAAGAGGCTTGGAAAGACAGCAGTGGAAGGAAAACATGGGCAACTTTATTTCTTGAACTGTATTAATTAATTGATTTTAAAAGCAAACAACAGGAAGATTTCATATTCTTAAAACAATTAGTTAATTACAATCAGATAAAACAAACTCCAGGAAATTATTTACTCTAGTAAAATATGTGTTAATACCCTATAAATCAAATGGATTTTCTTCTCTGCTGATGAGTTTCAATGGAGGTAGACAGAAGATTTAAAATCCCCCATCTAAGCGAAGGAGGCCATTGGATTGCTAAACTCATTAACCATGATTAAATAGTATTTCATTCTTCATCTTAAAAGGTCCATTAAGTGGCTATTGTCATTACAGTATATTTCTATATTAACTTTGGAACATTAATGTTCTTTGATCTCTATCCTAACACTTGGGAGTCTGAATTCTGTTTTCTTATCTCTCCCCCTTTACTAGAATTTCTAACATAAATGCAGTTGTTATATTCTATTGTACAAGATCTTGAACTTTGATATTTTGAGCCTTAGTGATGTCAGCGAAGTTGGCATCAAAGTGGGAAAGGGAAATAATTTTCCCCACCTTTAAGCTGGAACTGCTAAAAAAATTCAAATATGTGTGGAGTATATTAACATGAAATTAACCTGGGAATAGTAAACTGGCAACTTCATGAAAGTAACAAATGTCTAAATATGGCTCAAAAACATTGTATTTATGGAATAAACATCAGTCGCTAAATGACATTTTGACAAAATTCCAACCATTTCAAACTGCTGGCAACAGTATAGTGAAGTCTAAGCCAGGAAAAAGGCCAGAAATAATTTGTTTTGGAATTTTAGATCTCCAGCTGCATTGATCCCGGAATAGATATGCAGAAACCCAAAATAAAGTAGAGGCAGAGGAGATTGTGCAGCTGGGCTGTGATCTTGCCTCTATTAAGTGGTGAGTGACAGTAAATGCCTGTAGTGATAGACTTCAGAAACAATGGAATTGCTTTTGACAGTGTTTTTCAACCTTGGCAGCCTTCAGATGTGTGGACTTCAACTCCCAGAATTCCTCAGCATGCTGACTTGAGGAATCCCGAGAGTCAAAGTCCACATACCTGAACATTGGTAAGTTTGAGAAATGCTGTTTTAGATCCTCTCATACTTTGTATAGCACAGCCCAATTAGACTTGAGTCTAAATTGAAAGTTAATAATAAAAAATATCTGTGGCAAAGTGTTCCTGCGTGGGACATGTTGCAACATTCTGAATTGTATTTCTTCTAATCCTGTTTTTTCTTCTGTTATAATTGCAGGTATGCTGAGAAAATATTGTCACCTGAAATACATTGTTATTGGATTATTGTTGGTGGTGGCTCTTATTACTTTAATCACTGTGGCTATCACACAGAATTTATCTTCCACCAGGAACCGTAAAGTAAGTTACAGAAAACTTCCCTGCTGAACTGCTGTGATTCTAATCACATTAGACACAAATGAGGAGCCCACGTGAAGACTAAAGTCAGATGTGTGTTAATGCACTCACTATTGCATGCTTCTTTTTGTTGGAGGCTCCAGGCAACAGTAATATCTCCCTTTCTCTTCCAAAAGAATCCCAGAAGGATTGCCCACAACACACAGAATGCTCTCATTTTTATCCCTTGCTCACAAGTAACAGTTTTAGGCTCTAGCCTTCCTTAATTGTACCACTTTACATTGCATTTGGTTCTGGCAATTTCCAGTTTGCCTTTTATTCTAACAATTTCCAAAGCAACCTTATGATGTATAAAATCTGCTAGTAAGTACAATTTAATGGTGGTCCTAGTTACCAAGTTGGGTAGTGAACTTTTCTATACTGAAGGTCTTCTCACCAAGGCTTATAATCATTTGTCAGGAAAATTTGTCCAGAGTACGGGGTTGGGTTCAATAATATAAATGTCCCCCTGAAAATGTGATTCTGTTTGTAAGAAAAATCCGCTCTGTGACACTGTTTGTAAAGGTACATTTTATCATCATCTCCCAGTACAGTACCCTGAAATTTATAAAGCAAATTTGTGAGTTTTTCTGTCCTGCAGTATGGGATTGTGTTGGATGCCGGTTCTTCCCACACGAATGTATATGTATATGAATGGCCAGCTGAGAAAGAGAATAATACAGGAAAGGTGCATCAGATTCACGTATGTGAAGTAGAAGGTAAGAAATGGGAAAATTGGCTTTTTGTAATAAATTAACCATCTCCATGGAATATTGTGAATGAGGAAAACAGAGGCTGCCAAGGAACAATCAGACAAGAGAGACAGGAGCCCCCGAGGGTTTAACAGAGAAAGAAATTTAGGAAGGACTCACCCTAATTGACCATGTAGTTAAAAGTGGTGGCAGGAAATTTGTACTTTCAGAATTGCAAGATTCTATTAATGTAGCCTTAAAATAAAGTGGAATTTGTTTGTCTGGTCATGTTTTCTGTCTTGTTTATCTGGGAAGGAATGTGTTTATGAAGAGGGAGGTAGTGCGATGGTCTACACAGAAGAGCAGAGAGTAGAGAGCAGATTCCAAGGAGTGGGGGGAAAGACAAGTCCAGATCTGAATCAACAATGGATAAAACAAATCAGGGTTTAAAACATAAAACCTGCTCAAGATTTTTTTAGTCCTTTAACACAATTTAAGAGTTAAAATTACTGAAGCTAAGCAATTTAATAGGAGTAGTGTATATGTGAGATAAGAGAAGGAAAGGAAAAAGCACTTGCTCTTGTAACCCTGAACAATTTTTCACTGCTGAAAAACACCACATAAAAATCATAATTTGTGTTCCTTGGAGTGAATCTTAAACTGTGTCAAAGGATGCAATTTATATTCTTACACAGATTTACGGATCCATCAAATTCTTATTATGGTCATAGACCAACTTAAGGGTGGGATGCAACAATAATTTTTAAAAACCTAAAAAATGAAACAAAAATTACACAAAATAAAAAACATAAAAATGCATTTTAAAAAGCTAATGTATGTTTGCTTGTGTATACACAAGTTTTAAAAAATCTCTAGGGAGGTGTCAAAACATTAGATAAATACAAAAAACATAAAAGTTAATATATGGCTAATTCAATCTATCATAATGCAAAACATTCTTAACTAATGTAAATCTCAATAAAGTTAATTTGAGGCACAGCTCATAATCTGATGAATTTTAAGAGCGGCTATGCAACTCGGCAACACTGTAACTTATTGCTATTTTCAATTAACTTGAGTCTGTGCATGTACCGTAGATACTGAGCATTCTTAGTTTGAGCTGATCTTAGTTATCCTGTCTAGGAATTACCATCTTGATTTAGTGGGAGGGCTTGATATCTTTAGTATCCTTGATGATAATACCAGCTTGGGTAAGACGTAGTAATAGGGTCAGTAACAACAGAGTAACAACACAAAAGGGAAGTAACACAAAAGTAACAACACAAAAGGGAAGTTAAAACCTCATAAAAGTATTCCATAAATAGAAGTGAGGGAAATGGGGCTTTGCAAGTATGAGGGAAACCAATCCACGTAGGAGGAAAAATTCCAATATATAAAAGATGGCACTGAAAAACAATTTCTACTTACTGGAGTAAAGAATAAGGTTGGTGAGGCCAGAACTGTTCCCAGATTCAAACTGTTTATAGCAATGTGGATCACTTATTAAAGGTGGGGTGTAAAAGTGCAATGAAAAAGCCAAAAATTTAAACCTTTGAGTAAAGTTCTGTATCGGGGCTTTGATTTCTGCATACTGCAGTGGAATAATAGTATGCATTTGTATGACTTCACTCATGTCTGCGCTAAAGAGACTAACATTTCTGAGTCATGTCTGTGAGCCTTTTGCCAAGTGGGCCAAGGCCTAAATAAGGATTAGGTGGAGGGAGTTAGGATTTACACCAGGCTGCCTGTGAACCTTGATAGTTGCCAAAATAATTTGAAGATGTAAGTGAAATGTCTGGACCTGTTTAGGTGCCCAATGATGAGTTATGAGATTGGAATGTGTTCCTATACTTACTAAAGAACCATAGGTAAGAGCACCAAACTCTTCACAAGTAGATCTGAAAATGATCATGTTACCAGTCCAAATTCACAAGGAAGTCTCAGCAGGCATGGGGGGAGGGGGGAGGGAGGGAGTGCAGTCAAGAAGGACAGATGACAAAAGCAACATTGCATTGGCACAAGGCAAGTTCCTTCCTTTTGTGCTTGTATGATAATGCTGCACACACACACATGAAAGGGTTAAAGTTCATATTGCAATGCTGGTGTTCAAAACCATTGACTGTACTCCCTCCCTTCCCCTCCCCCCTCATGTATATGTCTCAGCTAGACACAACCATTGAAAGAGGCGTTTCTTATTGTATTGTACACATTCACCTGAAGCACAGAATGTTAAAAACATTATGTGCAAAACATTAACCAGGAAGAACCTGATGTAGTCAGAAAGGAATGGATGCTGGATGTTTTAGGAATAAGTGGACTGAAATGGACCATTTTAAATCAAAGTATATGATATACCACTCAAGACCATATGTAGGAGAGGACCCCAATAAAGTACATCACATAGTATGGGCCTGGCTGAGCAATTTACAAGATTGTCTCTATTAAAAAAATAATGGATTTTTAATAGAGATTAAAAATTAATCTCCAGATTAACGTTAATAATGTTCATACAAAGATATGCTTTTATTTTGAAAAAAAAAAGGATTAATTAGAGAAAAAGATATTTCACAGAATATAGCTCTGAAATCAAAACAGTTGAAAACACTCTGCTTTTCTTCTTTCAGGTCCAGGAATCTCATCATATGCTAATGCTGTGGAAAATGCCAGTGTCCCTCTAAAACATTGTATGGATTCAGCAAAGGAGATTGTGCCACAGGGAAAACATCAGGAGACACCTGTTTACCTAGGGGCAACAGCTGGCATGCGACTGCTGAGGTACTCTAGGAAAAGCAGCCTGCACTTTTTTTTTATGTTTCATAGAAATGAGCACAGAGAAAATAGGCTTTTAAATGTTTATTTGAATTGTACACGATAGGATTTTTTCCAGTTTCTCGTGAGATGCTTGCATTTCCCTAATCCACTATTTGTGTATTTAGTTATGTGTGAATGTATTTCAGTGTCCAATTATATAAATAAAAGGCAGTTCAGTTTAGGATATATTTCTGGATCTAGCACAACAATGTTGCATGCATTCTTGTTTCCCATATTATTTCAGCTTCATTTGTTTTGTGGGATAGCTCACAAAAGCCAGTGAGGGTTGGAACAGAAGATATTTCTTATATTTAAACTGTTTTATCTACAATTCTACCATAAACCATTGCTAAATAAGGGTGTGCCATTGTTTGAGGCACCTGCTCCATAACCACCTGCCTTCTTTCTATACCAGTGTTGCCATAGTCAATAAAGGCCTTGGAGACAACCTTTTGGGGTGACTCCTACCTATAGCTCATATTCAGAAAACAGAGAATGGGCGTTGGTTCTTACCTGAGACTCCCTTTCTCAATATGGAGGAAACAGCAGTTAGGAATGGGTTAACTCTGTCTGTTAACTGATTGGATTGAGTCTGCAAAACTGTTAAGCCACACCTCTTCCTGTTGCTTGCCAGCTTTTTGATGAAGGCTTCGACGCAGATTGACATGTTGAGCTGTGAAGACAAAAGAACAAATCCCTACCCTCCCATACCGCAGGGCTAGACGAAAGGCACTGGGAGGCACTGACTGCTGTTTCCTCCATATTGAGAAAGGGCGTCTAATGCCCTTTCTCCAGCAGGGAGGAAACAACAGTCAGGAATGGGAGATACATTACAAGCTGCATTACCTATGGGAAGGGTGAAGTCTGGGCCCCTGGTCCCTGATCTGAATGGACTCTCTGGAGAACCCGTTTGCCAAAGGCAGGCTCAGCCAAGGCATAAATATCTAGTTTGTAATGACGGACAAAGAGAGAAGGAGAAGACCAAGTGGCAGCTCTGCACACCTCTTCCAGTGAAGCCTAGGTAACTCAGGCTGCTGAAGTCGCAGCGTTCTGAGTAGAATGGGCAGTGATGCATCAAGGTACAGGGAGAGCCTGAGCCTCATATGCCTTAGAGATACACGCCCTGATTCATCTACCCAAAGTAGAGGAGAAAACCCTGCTATTTATTTATTGTATTGGTTCAATTTATATGCTGCCCTTCTCCAGAGACTCAGGATGGCTTACAATGCATTAAGCAATAGCCTTCAGACTTTTGTGTATACCTGCTTAGTAGGGCTTTCGGGCCCCTCAAGCGGTGTTCTTTTTTATACAAAGTCATCTTATTGCCCCCACAATCCGGGTCCTTATTTTACCTACCTCGAAAGGATGGAAGGCTGAGCCAACCTTCAGCCTAGTGAGATTTGAGCTTGCAGTAATTGCAGACAGCTGGTGTTACTTAACAGCACTTTAATCTGCTGTGCCACCAAGGCTCTCGAGGGTATCGAGGGTAGCAGGCTGAAAAGAAACAAAAAGGGACTCCGTCCTCCGAAGAGAAGCAGTCAATTTGATATAGATTTGGCGAGCCCTCTGCACATCCAATGTATGCCAAATACGTTCCAAACAATGAGAAGGCTCAGGAGAAAAATTGGGCAGAACCAGCTCCTGAGCCCTATGGAACCACATTTGACCTTGGGAAGAAATGTGGGATCAAGGCGTAAAACCACTCTGTCCATGTGGAAAACACAGAGGTCTTCCCTGACAGAGTCGCCAGTTCAGAGATGCATCTAGCAGAGGTGATAGCCACCAAGAAAGCTACCTTATAGGAGAGAAACCTCAGACAAACTTCCTGAAGGGGTTCAAAGGGACCCTGAGTAAGAGCGTTTAAGACCTTGTTTAAGTCCCACGTGAGAAAGTGGTGAACCATGGGAGGCTGGAGATTAGATTCCCCCCTGAGGAACTGTCACACTACTAGATGCCACGACAGAGAGTCCCTGGATCCACAAGTCAGAATGGAAGAAAGGGCCGCTACTTGTCTCCGAAAAGTATTAGGAGCCAATCCTGCATCTAAACCCTTTTGTAAAAAATCCAAGATTTGTACCACCAAGACCTCCATGGGAACAAGACCACCTTTCTTGCACCAGTTACAAAACACTCTCCATGTAGCATTGTAGATACGGTTGGTGGAATCTCTGCGGGAAGCCTGGATCATAGCAATGACCCTGGAGGAATAATTGACCCCCTTCAGCAGGCCCCGCTCAGGCGCCAGACAGTCAGCTGCAACCACTGAGTATCTGGGTGGACCAAAGCCCCCTGGAGTGGAGGAAAGACCGAAGAACAATGCCTGGTATTGATAATGTTTCCCCACATAGTGAAAGCGGAGGAATTGCCTGAACTCTGGATGAATGGGGACGTGCAGGTAAGCCTCCATGAGATCTACCGATGTGAGGAGGTTGCCCCCCCCCCACACCTTCCAAAATGGTCTGAAGAGACTGCATCCTGAACCTGCAATATACAATATAACAGTTCAAGGTCTTGAGATTGAGAATTGCCGTCCAACCTCCCGAGGACTTCTGAACCAGGAACAAATGGGAATAAAATCCCTGACCGTGTTTTGCCACTGGAACCGGTTGAACGGCCAGGATGTCCAGTAAGTGATTTATGGCAGATTCCCTAAGATGCTGCCTTGACCAATCCTGAGACATGGAAGAGTGGACAAAGAGCCTCTGAAGGTTGGAGAGAAATTCCAGGGAGAGGCCCGACCTTACCGTCCCCCTGACCCAAGAGTCTGCTGTGGAATCCTCCCACTGGTCAGCAGAAAGAGCCAGATGGCTCCCTGTGGGAGGATTGGACGAACAGTCATTTGGAGTCTTGATAGGGATGACCCCTCTGTCCCGAAAGGACTGCTTGGGAGGAAAACACTGCCCTTGTCTGTCCTGTCTGTCCTGACCATGATCTTGTCTGAAAGAAAATGGTCTCTGTGACTGTTGCCCCCCCAAAGCCACTGTCCACTCCCTGAAAGGTAGGACAAAATAGGTCAAGTTAGGCATAATCTTGCATTTGTCCCAAGACTCCACAAGAATAGGGCTTAGAGACTCACCAAACAACTTATCTCCCCTATAAGGGGAGGAAGCCAGGCGCCACTTGTTCCTAGCGTCTGCCTGCCACTGGTGGAGCCACAGGAGGCGATGAGCCGTAATAGAAGACCCAATGGCTTTAGCCACAAAACAAGAGGCAGTTAATGTCACGTCGGTGGAAAATTCCACCGCTGCCATGATCTTGTTGAGATCTTGGTGGGAGAGGGTATCAGTGACCGGCAGACAGTCCTGTAATTGACGTAACCAATGAAGCCCTGTTAAAAAACAATTCAGCAGAGGCTGCCTTGACCAACCAGGCCGAAGCCTGATGGCTCTTAACAAAGCTTGTTCTGACCTCTTATCCTCCAGACAGAGGTCCTCCTCCGAAGGACCTGGCAAGGATGCCTGTGATGACAGAGCCACCACAGGAGGATCAACTACTGGAACCTGTAGAGACTTGGTTATATCCAAACCAATGTTGTACAAACGCCTGTCTAAACTACTGGGTACAGGACCCGATCCTGGAGAAACCCACTGCCTTTGCACTAAGTCCATAAAAAGTCTGGGAGCTGGGACTTCTTCAGACTCAATAGTGGGTTCTACAAACAAAGGATCCGCAGGCTCAGCGGAATTCAAAACAGTACCAGGAATTGACTGGACCGTGCCCTGACGGGTAATCACCTTAGCCTTGTGTAGCATGGACCAGAAAAGATGAGGCCGGAAAAGACCAGCAATGAATGGCTGGTCCGGCATAAGACCTTCATCGTCTGATAGCTCAATACCATGCTGCATCTCTTCCCCTGAGAGAGAGGCCTGGCTGGAAGATGCTGCAGAACCTTCCAGCTCTTGGAAGAACAGTGAAAGTCCTAGCTCCTGATGCCTATGATGGAAGCCTTGAGCTCTAGAAAAATCAGAAGCCACAGTAGCAGAAATTTTGCTGTAAATACTATAAACCTGCTTCAATGCCCTGACCTATGGCAGAAGAAATCAAAGAGGACAAATTGGCAGGAATTTGAGGATCAGATGGCTTATCAGGCCTCAAGCCAGCAGAAGTTGTCTCAGCAGATGGAACCCTATGTTGTATCTGATGTTCCCAGTTGTCTCAGCAGATGGAACCCTATGTTGTATCTGATGTTCCCAATGTGTAACCGATGGCTCTAAGGCAGGCATTGCACCAAAAAGCAAGTCACTGTTGCCAGGAATGGCAGGGGCCTCCGTTTTGTCCCCATCTGGAAACCAAGCAGGTGATGGAACCTCCACCAGAATAGTAGGTAGGTCCATAATCTCCTTAGAAGATGTCTGGGGCCTAGGAATCTCCTTGCTCTGAGGGCACTTTCCCTTCTTTCCAGCCACCTGTTGGACCTTCTGTCTTGCCAAATCAACGTCCATGTGTTTTCCTTAGCTCTTCTTTTAGAAGCTTTAGAAGACTTAGTAGGTTGGGCATAAGGCTTCTTAGCTTTAGAGCAAGCCTTGCCCTGCCCAGAGGAAATGGAACCTGAAGGTCCTTCCTGGGATCACTGTCCTGGTCAGTGATGGCTGACCTTGACCTGGATCGGGAATGCCCCTAGGCTGAAGAGGCCATCGTGGAATTCCTGTAATAAGAACATAGGTCTGATAAGACATGGTGGAAAAAACCACCAAGTTTATTAAGCCCTGAGCACAAGCGCTCACAAAGGCAACTAATGCCAGCCAATTAGGGTAGAAAAGCACGGTTGGGTAATCAACTCCCAACTGCTTCCCCTATATCCAGTCAGCAGAGGACTACTGATCTCCGGACCTTGTGTCTCAGTGCTAAGCACATGAACGCCTGCCCAATCAAAGAATAAGGGACCCATGAATTCTCTGCCAGGATCAGTCTTACCTGGACTGAAATAGCAGCCAAAGATCCTCACTGCTGCTTTCAAACCCCAAATGGGCTCTGAAAATGTCTGCTGCAACTCCGAAATGGTCACAAAGCCTCAAAGTGGCTCCCAAAATGGCCACTGAGCCTCTACGCGTCTCCCAAAATGGCCACCGAGGCTTCACAAGGCTCCAAATTAGCCGCCGATCCTCTTCACCACTCTTACAAACTCTAAGGTCAGTGCTACGGAGCCCAGCTCGTGGGCACTGCCTTGAGCGGCTTCCCCTGGTGCCGATCCTGTGCACTCTCCAGGCAAGCTCTATAGAGCCAGACTTGTGGGCATTGCCTTTGTTTTGCAGCAAGGCCAAAGCCTTGCGGGTTAGCATTTCAAGACAAAAGCCCATGAGCACCACCCAGAGTTCTATTTGCCGCTTCAAGACCTCTTGCCACCTCAGTGGCCTTCAGCGGGCTTGGGCTTAATCGCCCTTCACGCTGGAACCAAAACCAAGTTTTCCTGATATAAAAGAAAAATGAATGAATGAATGAAAGAAAGAAAGAAAAACCCTTTTCTGTAAGAAAAAGCAGTAAGAAATGGACAGCTCAAGGAAACTCATCTGTCCAGCTAGACTGAGTCTAAAAAGCTGGCAAGCAACAAGAAGAGCCATGGCTTAACAGTTTTGCAGACTCAGTCCAATCAGTTAACAGACAGAGTTAACCCATTCCTGACTGCTGCTTCCTGCCTGGTGGAGAATTGCTTGTAAATTCTTTTCCATGTTACATTATTTTAAGAATACCATACAAAAGTAATCAGGAAAAGGCTGAAGGTTTTAATGGAGCAATAGGCTAGATGATTCTTTCTGCTTCTCCCACCTTCTAAAAATTCATTTTGGGTAATACATATTTTATTCTCTCACCATTTTCAAGAAGAAAAAATATGAGAATCGTTCCTAAGGATCCTATATAATTCCCCCTTCTTTTTACATGCAGTTTGAAAAATAAGGATGCTGCTAAAAGGGTTCTCTCTGCAGTGGAGGAAACATTGCGTATATATCCCTTCAAGTTCCAGGGCGCCAGGATTCTTAGTGGTGAAGAAGAAGGTGCTTATGGCTGGATCACCCTTAATTACTTACTGGGCAAATTTACAGAGGTAATATGACATGTCAGAAAAGCACATGATGACCAGGAATTCTCACTTGATTTGGTTTTCTAAGAGTCCTTTCATTCTTCAATTCTATTCACAGCTGTAGGAGACTATCAAACATTAAAATGGAATATAATAAATCTCACAGGATTATGATAGGGTTGGAGGGGGATACTGATCCCAATCCCATACAACAGCATGATTGTTAGAAGACTTTCCACTTCAGCTTCAACTGATATAGCAAATGGGTGCCTAGAATTTAGTAATTTGTTCCATTGTTTTTACCCTTACAAAGTTTTTATAACAATCCATTGGAATTTGCCTTCATAAAACTTAAGGTCTTTATTCTAATTTCTTAATTCTGGGAAAATAGAGAAAAGATCATGACCACATGGCTGACTGTGTGATATTGCTTTCATTTTTGTGTTGAGGTCTTATTTCCTATTGTAGTCCCTCAGGTCTGGCTGTTATATCTCTCAGTCTAACTCTCCAATTTGTTCTTCTTGCAGTCTATCTGGCCAAAAGTATTTGCCGATGCTTTCTTTAAAAGTAGGACAACAGGAGCACTGGATCTTGGAGGAGCATCTACGCAGATTACCTTTGTACCCGATCCAGATAAGATTGAATTACCAACAGATATAATAAATTTCCATCTCTATGGCAAGGAATACATGGTATATACACATAGCTTCTTATGTTATGGGAAAGACCAAGCTCTTCGACTCAAGCTGTTACAAGATGTTCTTGTAAGTAATGGGTATCAATCCTTTTCTTAGATCGTACTTGATAAAACTGATACAGCCTGCTTATCCACTAGTTTGCTTTCTTTAATACAGATAGTCCTTGACTTAAAAACTATATTTGGGACCAGAATTTCCTATGCGATGTGGTTGTTAAAAGGATTGCACCCTATTTTACAGGCTTTTTGCGCTGGTTGTTAAACAAATCACTGCAGTTGTTAAGCAAGTTTTGCTTACCCCATTGACTTTGCTTGTCAGAAGCTGGCTGGGAAGGTTGCAAATAGTGATCACATGTCCCCAGGACACTGCAACCATCATAAATATGTACCCGTTGCCAAATTCCTGAATTTTGATCAGGTAACTGTGTGGATGCTGCAACGGTCACAAGTTAAATGACCAGCTGTAAGTCACTTTTTTCAGTGCCACTGTGACGTGGAAGTGTCTCTAATGCAATTATGTTATAATTCCTGAGCCTTTATACAATGAGATTTTGACTGTTCTGGAAATTTCAATTTTATCCTCAGAAAATAAGACTTACTAAGCATAAATGGGAAACTTTGGCCAGTGAGCCAGCACTAGCCCATCACATCAGAGAATCTAACTCAAAAAAAACCTCAGAATTCTGACTTTGCCAGTTGTACTCCCTCCCATAAGAGGTATCCACAGGATAGGATCCAATGAAAGCACATTGTTGTGATACAAACTTGATACTTGTAGGATGTCACAATGTATTACAAATGGGGGAGAGCTTGTGTTACAATACAGTTCTGCTTTTGTAATATGCCCCCTCTTGAGCCTCTCTGCAGATATCTTACCTTCTAACTAGTTGAAGCTAGCAAGATATGGCTATGCTTTAATAACTTTACCCTTTTCTCCTGTCAAACTGTGAAATAGAATATACCAGTGGATATTGTGTTATATACAATAACTGGGATTATAAAAAAAAAAGCATGCCTCAGCTGTGTCAGACAATATTCCGGCAGGACGCTAGTTGTTTTGTGAATTGGGGAAAAAAACTGGATAGCAACTTCTGCTGCTATTTATTCTCATATCTTTTTACTTGCACCATAATCACATTATACCACTAAAGCAGCTTTTCCTGGTCTAATGGCATCTAGCTATATTGATCTACAGTTTCCATCATTTCAGTCAGTAGTTGAATATGTACTACATATGGAGAGTATGGGAATATACCCTACAGAATCAAGTTTCAGAGGACTTGGCCAAAATTAACTGAACACAATTTATGTCCCTTTTTACTTTTATTACTTGGCTCAGCTCAACAGTAATTTAAAGTAAAATTAAAGAAAAAATCATAGAAGAACTTTGACTTTGAGATGCTTATTCTTAGATTAAGAGTTTATGCCTTCATCTCAAGATAATATTGTATTGAACCTTGAGGATCATTTTCTTCATTTTTAATGTAATCCACTCAGAGTTGCCTAAAATGTGAGCTGGGTAGCAAATTTGATAAATAAGTAAATCCATAAACAAAGAAACATTTGTAGGAACACTGAATGTGAGAATATGTAAACAGTGGATTGTAATAATTTTTCTTCCTAAAGTATTTTCTTCATTTCATCATTGTGTGTGTTTGTTAATTTTTTAAAAAAAATTGGAACACATATATAAAATATGTAAGGATTCAAGGGTATAAAAGTAGATTCAAGGCAGGCATTTCTTTTCTGACCTAGGCCTCGCTGTGCCCCAGGTCAGGACTGTGACTGGAGTTATGCATAATGTTGCTTTGGTTTATTTGCATAATAAATTATTCATAATACATGCTTTGTCTTAATAAGATTTTTTTTCAATCCAGTCATTGTGATTGTAAGCCATGGTTTATGACGTAATGTGATAAGTGAATGTACTGCAACTCATGTGATTGCTGATGAATTTTTAAACTTTTTTAGTCTTCAACAACTGACAGACTCCAGGATCCATGTTTCCACCAAGGATATGTGAGGACACTTAATGTTTTTGATCTGACCACAAATCCCTGCACAGCATGTAACATCACTGCACCGTATTCTCAGATCCAAATCCAAGGCGATGGAAATTATGAAAAATGCTTAGAAAGCATCCAGAAAATCTTTAATACTGAAGACTGTCTTTGCTCCAGATGCTCATTCAATGGCATTTTCGTGCCTGAGGTGTCTGGAGAATTTGGGGTGAGTCTTTTTAACACACTGACAGCTTGGCAATGAACTAAAAGATTTCTGTGATGCTATTTGTTTTAAAATTATTAACCCTATTATCTTCAGCAGTAGTCTTCAGCCAGGTTTGAACTACAAAAATAGAAGCACTGACAAATCGGTCTAATCAAATTATTGACGTAAATGGTATCTGTAACAAACTAAGGATATAAAAATGACCACAGGTGCATGTTGATTACATGTGATTACATACCGCTATCACAAAGGCTGGTGTGAGTTCATAAATCATGGCATTTGTGTGATGGCACGTTACACAAGTATTGTTATTTGCTCCTGCTTGACATTCCCCATTTGCAACCATGTATTTAGTCTAAACAGCTGTCTGTTCATTTAAGGCAGTGTTGCTCAGTTTTGGTGATTGAAGATATGTGGACTTCAACTCCCTGACTGGTTGCAGAATTCTGGGAGTTGAACGACACTTCTTCAAGTTGCCAAAGTTGAGAAATATTGGTTTAAGGGAAATGTTAGTTTTAAAAAAGCTTCCTAACTCTTTTTTCCAGAGATCCATTCTTACAAAGGCACCATTTTATAGTAATGACTACATTTCCATAAACATTACTTTAGCAGACACTGTGCAGAGCCTGGCAATTGTAGATGCAGTGCTATAGCATTTCCACTGGCAGGAAACATCCAAAACCAATTCCCAAAGGGAGATTCGCTCAAGAGTCTATAGAAGGCATATTTGATTTCAGTTTCCAAAAATAAAGAGCTAGAATCTTGGTAGAGTCCCTTTCCCAGCTTCTGTCCTGTTGTAGCTTGAGCTAGCAGAGCTTTGGAAATGGTGGATGATCTATCACTGTATTCTCTTTATTCTCTTTCATGAAATAGCTGCTGTGCCTCCATTTTTTTATTGTTAACAAGTGATTTCTAGTTGCAAATAAAGTGCTATGTGTAGTTGACATGAAGCAATAGGAGAAGCCCCTGGGTTGTTGTTCTTCTTACATGTAGTATTGAATTGGAACTCCCAGCCATGAATAGAAGAAGCATAGCTTAGAGATAGAGTCGCTGCCACTTTGCAGGTGGAAAGTCACCCATTCACTGTCTCTCATCTCTAATAAAAAGGCAGCAGTGATGTGGCTCAGGTCCCTGGAAACTGATGTAAGTCAGAATGATTGGCTAAAATAAAGTTGGATAGTTCGTTGTCCAGCATCTTATTTCTTATGTACACCAGATCCTCACCTATCATAATATGGTTTATTTTTTTTTTTGGACATAACATATTAAATCAATGTAGCAATTGTGTTTTGTTCACCCAGTTCACATTAGTGTGCAGTTTCTAACCAATCCTTGAGTACAAACAGCTGTGGACTAGATGAATAATTGGAACAGAAAACATCTCCTTTATGCTAAATATTGCTGGTAGCAATATTTTGTTTCCATTTATTTATAACATTTGTAGGGCACCCAATTTATTATGACTGAGTGGCTTATAAAAATACAACTATAAAAAAATGAGTTTTTTTTTCTTTCTTGAATAATTTCATATTACTTGATCTTTAGGCATTTTCTGCTTTCTACTATGTAATGAATTTTCTAAATGTGACCGAAAAACCTATGGACCAAGTGATAGAAACAGTGAAGAACTTTTGCTCCAAACCCTGGAATGAGGTATGTCATTTTTTCAAACAAAAAGAGCATGGATCTTGTCTCATACAACAAGTGGCCTCCAATTAGTATTAATTGTGTGAGATTAACTCAACTCAAAAATCAAAGCAGGGGAAGGGAAATACCTAAAATCCATTTACCCTATGAACGTAGAGTCCTCACGGCATGCAAAAAGGTTTTGCATTTGAAAACACACAGATGGATTGTGATAGCTCCAAGAATTAACATTTATGTGGAAGACAGAGTGCCTCAGTCTTTATAAAAGAGGAAGAAAGTCACAGAAATAAACTTGTTTCCTTTCTTTCTGTCTAGGTGAAGGTCGAATTTCCTAAAGTAAAAGAGAAGTACTTGAGCGAGTACTGTTTCTCGAGTACATATATTATCTCCCTGCTCAGCCAGAGATACAACTTCACTAAGGAAAAATGGCAGAATATCCATTTCCTGGAGAAGGTATCTTTAACATTCAGAGGTGGAAATTAAGGAGTGGTGGTGGTGGAGATTTATTTTAGAAGCTCCCAAAAACTTTACATTACCATCTAAAATTAATCATTTGGTTAAAAAACTTTTACACTAAGAATATATGGAAGAAACCAAAGACAAGTGGAAGCCACAAATAAAAATGTCTTCATATATCTGCAAAAGACATCCAGAGATAAGGTTATTCACATTTCATAGGACAAGGTAATTTACAGTGTTGGTGCAGCAATTGAAAAGCCTTATTCCTTACTGTGTCTCACTCAGGTGTGATACAGTTTCTAGTATTTTATGAAGCAGGTAGATCAATATGGAAGGAAGTTAAGTGCAATAATATGAGCACAAAGCATTAAGAACTTTGAAGGTCGGGAGTAACTCTTTGAATGGATTCACATAACATGCTTTTCTTGGCTGTTGAATTTTCTGAAAATTTTCTGGATGTTCATAATTATAGAATCATAAGCTAACTAGAATGGGCGTTGGTCTTATCTGATACTCCCCTTCTCGATGACGCGCCCACGGCAGTCAGGCATGGGGAGTGGCAGGTCTGTCATCCTATGTGACCGAGCCAACTGAACTTTAGTTCCGCCCCCTTTCCTGTCTGTCCAGTTTGGAGGCGAGATCGTTCAGTCGACTGACGTGTCTGTAAAAATAGAGAAACAAGGTAAGAAGTCCTCCCACCCCACCTGAACCCAAGGACGGCCGAAAGGGTGGGGCTGACTGCTGTGGGCGCGTCATCAAGAAGGGGCGTATCAGGTAAGACCAACGCCCATTCTCTGACCTAGCGCCCACAGCAGTCAGGCATGGGACATACCAAAGCATGGTGTCTCCAAGGGTGGGAGAGGCCGGACTTGCTGTAAAACCCTCCGTCCGAAAGCTGCGTCCACGGAAGCGTAGGCATCCAGGCGGTAATGCCTGATAAACGGAGTCACTGACGACCACGTAGCCGCACGGCAGATGTCCTCCAAAGGTGCCTGAGTTGACCACACAGCTGAGGTGGAGGCGCTTCTGGTGGAGTGTGCAGTGACATTACAAGGAGGAGGCAAAGAAAGAGACTCGTAGGCCGTGGCAATAGTGGCTCAGAGCCATCGACCAATAGTCGTCGAGGAGACTCGAGAACCCATGGATGAGGGTTGGAAGGAGATGAAAAGTGCTTCCGACCTCCGGAAGGAAGAAGTTCTTAACAGGTAAATTCGCAGAGCCCTGCGGACGTCCAGCTTATGCCACACCGACTCTTGATGACACCGAGGAGAGCAGCAGAAATTCGGGAGGATGAGCTCTTGAGCTCTATGAAATAACGAATTAACCTTCGGGATGAAGGACGGGTCCAACCGGAGGACCACTCTGTCCGAATGGAAAACGCAGAGGTCGGCTCTAACCGACAAGGCGGCCAGTTCCGAAATTCGGTGGGCGGAGGTAATTGCAACCAGAAAAGAAACTTTGAAAGATAAAAATTTTAAGCTAACAGTCCTCAACGGTTCAAATGGAGGGCCCGTCAAGGCACGCAGAACCTTATTCAGATCCCAAGACGGGAAACGATGTACAGTTGGAGGACGCAGGTTAGTGGTGCCCCTCAAAAATGATCGGATGAGGGGGTCATTGGCCAATGAAACAGGGGAGCCACATGCGAGAATAGATGAAAGAGCAGCCACCTGGCGGCGCAAGTGTTTGGGGCGAGGCCAGCCACAAACCCGTCGTGGAGGAAATCGATGAGCTGTGCTGTTGTAACGTGAAGAGGTACGATGTTACGTTTGGAGCACCAATCAGAGAAGGACTTCCAAGTCGAATCATAAATGCGCTGGGTCGACGGACGCCGAGCGGCTTGAATGATTGGTATGGCGTCCTGAGAAATGGAAGCCCGGGTCAGGAGGAGCCGCTCAGCCTCCAAGCGGTCAGTTGATATGTCTGCGGATCCGGGTGCTGGAGAGGGCCTTGGATCAGGACGGGCTGTACGAGGGGAATTTTCCAAGGGGGAGCAACTGAGAGAGATAAGAGATCGGGAAACCAAGGGTGCCAAGGCCAATGGGGGGCCAACAGCACCACCTCCGCCTGTTCGAGAATCACCTTGCGTATCACCTTGGATATGAGGGGCAAGGGAGGGAAGGCATACAGAAGTTGATGTCTCGGCCACGGGCAGCGAAGGGCGTCCACCGCTTCCGCTCCTGGGGAGGGGAATCGGGTAAAGTAACGGGGTAGCTGATGATTGGAGGCCGAGGCGAAGAGGTCCACCAAGGGAGTCCTGAACATGTCAGCCAATTCCTTGAACAACCGGGGGTGGAAGCTCCATTCTGACGGATCGGCCCGTTGGCGGCTGAGGAAGTCCGCTCGCACGTTGTTCTCCCCCGAGATGTGCTCCGCTTTGATCGTAGAAATATTGTTCTCCGCCCAGAGACATAAGCGGAGAGGCTTCTGCCTGGAGGGCTCGGGAGTGGGTCCCGCCCTGCCTGTTTACATGAGCCTTGGCCATCACATTGTCCGTTAGGACCAGAATGTCCTGGCCCAGCACCTGAGGCTCGAATTCCTGGAGCGCAAGGTAGATGGCGCGAAGCTCCAGTATATTTATGTTTAGCTGTTGCTCCGTGGGAGACCAAAGACCTTGAGCTGTGAGGTCCCCCAGGTGGGCACCCCACCCCGTCAGGCTGGCGTCCATGGTGAGGACTAGTCTGTTGATCACTCCGAAGAAGGAGCCCCGAGAGACAGCAAGTGGAGACCACCAACTGAGAGAGTTTAGGAGGGAGGAGAGCAAAGGGATCCTCGCAGCCGAGGTGGCTCGCCGGGCCCGTTGGAATGGGAGTAAAAGCCACTGCAGATCCCTGCTGTGGAGGCGAGACCAGGGAACAATGTCGTACGCGGAAACCATCTTGCCCAGGAGGGTGGAAAGCTCCATTAAGGAAGCTGAGCCCCTCCTCCTGATCTTAACTACTAATTCGGATAAACTACTCTGACGTTCGGGGGAAAGATAAACCTGAAGAGTGGAGGAATCGATAATCGCCCCAAGGTGTTGAAGGCACGTAGACGGAGACAAATGGCTCTTACGCCAGTTGATCGAAAAACCGTGCCTTTGCAGGATCTCAATAACGGAAGAGAGATCTCTAGGGGCCTGGGACTGGGATTGGGAGAGGATGAGAATATCGTCTAAATAAAACAAAGAGCGAATCGGGATGGTGGCAATGTGGGCCATAAGGGCAGCCATGACTTTGGTAAAAACACGTGGGGCGGAAGAGAGACCAAATGGGAGGGCCGCGTATTGAAAATGTTTACCATTGTAGGAAAAATGTAAAAATTTACGGTGGGAAGATAGGATAGAAATGTGAAGGTAAGCTTCAGTTAGGTCTATGGAGGACATAAGGTCCCCTTTACGAATGCAAAGTAAAATAGTATGCAAGGACTGCATCTTAAAACGATGATAAACAATATATTTGTTGAGGGATTTTAAGTCAAGGACAGCCCTCCAACCACCCGAGGCTTTGGGGACCAGAAATAAGCGGGAGTAAAAACCACGTCCCCTGCTGTTAAAAGGGACCGGCTCGATGGCCTTGATGGCCAACAAGTGTTGGATGGCGTCAGAAACTTGAGCCCGCTTAACGGGATCAAGAGAGACAGGGCAAGGGAGATAATGATTAGGAGGAAGGGAAATGAATTCTAGGGAAAGGCCGAATCTGACAGTGTTCCTGACCCAAAGGTCAGATACAGAAGAATCCCAAAAATCGGCAAAAAGGGTTAAACGACCGCCTATAAGAGACTCAGGAAGGTCACTAACGGCCCCTTCTAAAGGATCTAGACCTCTCCCCCCCCCCCCCCAGAGGAACGCCTAGGCGGGAAATAGGGGCCTTGTCTGACCTGGTTGTCTCGTTGGGAAGGTCTGGAAGTGAAGGCTGGTTGAGGCCGATGTTGTGAGAAACCAGGCTCAGAGGCTCGAAAAGAAGAAGATCGAAAGGAGCCCTGCCGACGATACTCAGATCTTCTGGAGATGGAAGGGAGGATCTTGCGGCGGTCTCTGGTTTCGATCAGGAGCGGATCTAACTGCTCTCCAAACAATTTGGAACCAGCGTATGGTGAAGAGGCGAGACGCCATTTATTTCTGGCGTCAGCCTGCCAGTTTCGTAGCCAGAGCAGACGTCTTGAGGTGATGGAAGAGCCGATGGCTTTGGCCGAGAAGCGAGCCGCGTTTAGAGTGGCGTCAGCCGAGAACTCCAGAGCCCCCAGGATCTTGTTAATGTCCTGGTGTGACCGCAGGTCAGAAGAGGGAAGCCTGTCCTGGAGCTGACGTAGCCACAGAATGGTGGCCCTATTGAAGAACGACGCGGCCGATGATGCCTGCACAGACCAGGCCGAAGCCTGGTGGCCCTTAATCAAGGTCCGTTCAGCCTTTCTGTCCTCGGGCTTCAGATACTCCTCCGATGGTCCAGTAGGAGGGGTGTTGGAAAGTAAGGCAACGACCGGGGAGTCCACAGACGGCACCTGTAGGAGGTTGGAGTAATCCTGAGCCATAGTGTAAAATTTTTGGTCCAAATTATTAGGAAGAGGGCCTGAGCTAAGGGATGACCATTGCCGCTTGAGAACCTCCATGAATAACTTAGGTGCAGGTACCACATCTGACTGTATGGAAGGTTCCTGAAAGAGGGCTGAGGCAGGGTCTGTTGTCCCAGCGACTGAATCAGAGCCCGGAGTTGAAGCAGGGCAGCTGATCTTGGTCGTAATACGGGCTTTGTGAAGAAGAGAACGGAACATGTGGGGCTTAAATAATCCCACAAAGGCCGGTTGGTCCGGCTCGAGTCCTTCGTCCTCTGATAGTTCGTCAGGAGGAATCTCGCCTTCAGATAGTGAATCTATGCTGGCGGAGTCATGGTCAAAAGGGTCTTCACGTAGATACTCTCCAGAAGTATGCCCCCGATGAGTCTGAGAGGCACTCAGGGGAGCAGTAGAAGAAGGAGGGCGTGATTGGAGGCCCTGAGCAATCCCATGTTTAATAGCCTCTGAAATGAGGTCAGCTAATGGACGCTGCATTTCTGGAGGCAACTGGGATACCTGAAGCTGCCCTTGGTGTTCAGTAGAGGGGGCAGGATGGACCTGAGGTTCAGGCGAAGGAGGACGATTCAGAGGTTGAGGATCCTGTGAGGTCGCTGGAAAAACAGAGGCTACTTCCTCAGGGGGAACATTGTCACCAGAGAGAGACCTATCTGGGGAAAGTGAAGCTGTTGAAGAGCGAGGAACCACACGATGACCAGATGAGGGCCTGGAGGAGGTGGCCGGTTGAAGGGCCTTGGATTGGGCTCTATGGAAGATCTTTTCTATGGCCTTGTGCCGGCGATCCTCATCTCTGGTACTGGCTGAAGTCTTGGAGCCAGAATTAGATGACTTCGCCCTTTGGGAAGAAGAGGATCCCTCTCCAGGGTCCTCCTGCCTGGCCCTTTTTCCCTTAGGACGTGAGCGGGGGGCCTGAGCCGAGCGATCCGCCATTTTATGAGCCAGGTAAGGGTCGGCGATTGGGGTATTGCAGACCCAAAGCCCTTAAAAGCTGTTGAATACCTGTTGTGGTCGCTGCAGGCTGGAGACCCTGATGCTTCGCTGGTCGACTGTATGAAACGTGAGGGAGGTGCCACCACAGCAAGGCTTGTGTAGGCCTTGTAGGCCGGCGCTTAAAAGCACACTGAGGAGAGGCTTAAAAATGGCGCGGTAACAGGCTTCGTGCCCTTTCGCTACTGCCGAGATCGACTTCGCGCCCTTTAGCCACTGCCGAAAGTGACCAACAGAAGGCAGGGAAAGGCAGAGTTGGATCCGGCTGAAAAAGGGGCTCTAATAGCCCTCACGCCCTTCCGCTGACGTTCAGGATCCAAATTAAAAAGGGCCGGTAAATGCAGCAAAGTGCCGTGCGCCTCTCAGCTGGCCGTCGAAAGGTGATTGACAGCTCGGAATTCAAACAGTCGGAAAACGCGGAAACAAACCTCGCGCTTCTCAGGTAGGCATTAAATCAACGAGCTGGTAGGGAAATTGCGACGGAGACAGGATCCCCTGACTCGTGCGCTGCCCAGATGGAGGCAACTGCCAGAAGGCAGCCCTCGCCTTTCGGACGGCCTTCGGCGGAGTCTAGCGGTGCTATTCTCGCCGGGAGGATTTCAAGGAGAATCTAACTAAACAACCTTAAAGCTGAACTCCTAAGAAGCAAACTAGTTAACTGTCCACACAGGAGAACTCACCAGACACGTCTGGTCATGAGCAGACCGAGCCGACAAACTGGACAGACAGGAAAGGGGGCAGAACTAAAGTTCAGTTGGCTCGGTCACATAGGATGACAGACCTGCCACTCCCCATGCCTGACTGCTGTGGGCGCTAGGTCGGAAAAAGGCCAGCTTGGCCCTTATGTAATTTCACAAAAAAGTAACCAAGCTTAAAACCAACACTTTTAGCAGATAGTGTGAATTCAGATGCTGAACCTTTCACTGACTTGATTAAACTTATTATGCAAACCTAGTCACTGAATTGTTGGAGAATGTTGCATGTGAGCCAGTTTGTTCTAGTGCAGTGATGGCTAACCTTTTTGCCGTCACGTGCCAAAAGCAGAGGGAGCGTGGTGGGTCACGGGTACATGTGCCCACATCCATAATTCAATTTGCCCCGCCCTCCCGCGCATCCACATGTGACACCCCACCCCCCACTTCCCCCTGCTTTTGGCACGCAATGGCCCGGTGGGGCCCGTTTTTCCCCCTCCCCAGGCTCCAGAGGCTTTCTAGGAGCCTGGGGAGGGCAAAAACAGCCTTCCCCATCTCCCTGGAGGCCTTCCGGAGGCCAGAAACAGCCAGTTTCCTGACTTCCGGTGGGACCGGAAGGCCTGAAAATCAGTTGGCTGATGCGCCCTGGAGCTGAGCTAAGGCAACACTCGCGTGCCCACCAATATGGCTCCGTGTGCCAACTGTGGCACCCGTGCCATAGGTTTGCCATCATCGTTCTAGTAGTTAAGGCTCCAGGCTCGAAATCAGGAGACTATGAGTTCCAGTCCCATCTTATGCATGAAAGCTGACTTGGTGACCTTAAGCCGATCACTCATATCCCAACTCACCTTACAGGGTGATTGTTCTGGGAAAAATAGGAGGAGCAAGGAATATTAGATATGTTCATGATTTGAGTTGTTTATAAAAATAATAAAGATGGAATATAAATAATAAATCAATTTTAAAAATGCAGTGTTTGCACCACTTTTCTTGGAGTTGTTTGATATTTCACTGAGTGATTCTTCTTGTCTCCTTCATTTCAGGTTCAAAACAGTGATGCAGGATGGACACTGGGCTATATGCTAAACCTTACCAACATGATCCCAGCAGAGCAGCCCTACACACACCTCTTGTCTCACACAGGTTTTATCAGCTTCATGGTCTTTTGCTCTGCTCTAGTGATGACTCTGCTCTTAGTAGGCTGGATTATATATCACAAACCAAAGTGCCTGAGAAAGGAAATAATTTAGGATGCAGGAGGAAATTTGACACATCTATGGAAACACTGTGGTCAAGATCAGGGGTTGTACTTTCTTACTCTGCTCTGCTGAAATATCTAGTTTATAAGAGACCTTTCTGGACCGTTTGCTCTGGCACCAACAGATGCCAAAATAACAGCATGCTACCATTCTATTCATCTCCCTCAGATTGAAGATTCACTTCTCATCCTACTCTAATTGCGGGTTGATAAATTCTTGCATGTTGTATTAAAACAAACCCCACTTCTCTCAGGAATGCCACTTCAATCATACATTGCTTTGGTCCTGGAAATACAGCACAGGGACATCCAGTCAGATGGGCTGAATACTGCAAGGATTAATTTATACCGATAGCTGCAGTTGTTCTTCGATCGTGTGTTTTCTTTCATTCTACTGGAAAAAGACACAAGCATTCAGAAATACCATCTACCATCCAATTGCCGTTTTGAAGTAGTCCTTAATCAGATTTGTGATAGTATTTGTATTATTTCATTGTAGTAGTATTTGTAATAATTCGTCTATGAAAGAGGTTGAAAGTGAAAAACTTTGACAATAGCTTATCAATTTCTGGGAGAAGAAGGGAAGTATTCTCTACCAAAAGCTAAGGAACAAAATGCAGCTTATGAATTTGCAGCTTGACCAGAAAAAGGAGCAGTACATTATTCCTGATATGTAACAGTTGGTACCTGAGTAACAGGCCTTGCACTGATGAACTGTTTATGAAGTGTTTGGATTCACTGTCAGCTGCCTTATGTAAGTTATATAGTTCTTGGGCACTGAGGTTTGATTTCACACTGTATATTATCAAAATCCATTGGTATTATTATTATTATTCAAAAACTATACTGGGGAAGAGGGAAACAACCCCTTTGCAACCGAATTCACATGCTTGCAATGCAAACGTTCTTAAGGGTGGGACCTTCTTACAAGCACCAAAGGAATGTTCCTGGGGGGAAAAAACTACCTTGCACTGAGGTTTTACTGTAAATTAGGAATACAGGTAGCCCTTGACTTAACAACAGTTCATTTTTAGTGACTATTCAAACTTACAACGGCATTAAAAAAAGTAATCTATGACCATTTTTCACCCTTACGACCATTGTAGCATCCCTATGATCACATGATCAAAATTCAGACACTTGCAACTGGTTCATATTTATGATGGTTGCAGAGGTCCTGGTTCACGCAATCAACTTTTGCAACCTTCTGGACAAGCAAAGTCAATGGGGAAGCCAAAATCACTTAACAACTGTGTTTCTAAGTTAACAACTGCAATGATTCACTTAATAACTGTGGCAAGAAAGTTTGTAAAATGGACCAAAACTCACTTAACAAATGTCTCACTTAGTAACCTAAATTTTGGGCTTAATCGTGGTCGTAAGTCAAGGACTACCTGTATAGTCAAAACATTTCCAGCATTCCTATAACAAATGAGCCAGTCTGTTAATCTAGTCTGTCTGCTGATTAGCAAACCTAAGTTATCATCTGGTAACATTATTGATCCAGCAACATTTGAAAAGATCTTCAATCAGCAGCCAACCTGCCTGTACATCTGTGCCAATCTTGCTATTTGCTTCAGGATAGAAACGTTCCTGCCAATCTCAACTCTTCTGGAGAATCAGACCCATGGGATAAATCTCTCATCCACCAGTAATCATGGCTTTAGTTAGGGAAGATTCATGCAGACAGAACTGATACACTAGGGAAAAAATGTAAAAGCCAGTTTGGCCTATTGGTTAAGATATCAGGCTAGAAAATGGAAGACCATGAGTTCAAGTCTCACCTTAGCCATGAAAGCCAGCTTGATGACTTTGGGCCAGTCACACTCTGTTAGCCCAACCTGCCTCACAGGATTGTTGTTATATGGAAAATAGGAGGAGGAAGGTGTGTTTGATATGTTCATCACCTTGAGTTATTTGTAAAAATAATAAAGGTGGGATAGTAATTAAATAAATGCATACATATGATCAATCGGATTTTTCACCCACCAGCTTTCCAGTTTTCAGAAGATTAGATTTATCTTGTGTTCCATATTACGGTAGATCAAATCTGAGAGTTTAAATGGTAGAATCACATGGTGGAAAATATGGGGAGCTAATCACAGGTCCAGAGGCTGATAGTTGATCTGGTAGGCGTCTGATACCAGCATTGAAGGAACAAGGATAGGTAAAGGAAATGTTTATGCTGTTTGGCTAATTTAAGGAATCTGCTTTTATCCATAATTATAGAAATATAAAAATAGAATATAGAAACATTGCTTAACATAATGAAGAAGTGATTCACGTATGTTAAGCATAGATCCATTTGGCGCACACTTTTTTTAAAAAAATTTGATTTATATGCCGCCCTTCTCCGGAGACTCAGGGCGGCTTACAATGCATTAAGCAAAAGCCTTCATACTTTTGTATATTTTATACAAAGTCAGCTTATTGCCCCCACAAACTGGGTCCTCAATTTACCCACCTTAGAAAGGATGGAAGGCTGAGTCGACCTTGGGCCTGGTGAGAATTGAACTCACAGTAATTGCAGGCAGCTGGATGTTAAATGCTGCCTTAGTAGGAGGCACTAGCCTCCTACGCCACTCAGGCTCCTTATTTTAAAATAATAATAGCTTATTTGTTCATTTCTTAGTTATAAACCATGTTTATAATCTACAGTGTCTGAGTTGACACATTGTACTAAGTCATAACATGGCATGTTTTGTCTTTGTACAATGTATAACTCTAAAATTAGCAAGAATTTTAATGGCCCTTCTTATTTAACACAGAATGTTTTTCAATAATGTGGTTCCCACCTCAGGAATTTTATTTCAAATAAGTATACTTTTGACAAGTAATGACATGGATTACCCTTTAAAAGGGTTTGCAAAGACATGAAAGAGGATAGTATTTAAAATCTGATGAAAAGAAGTAATAGTATGCTTCAATAGAACTTGAACGAGAATTCTGAATCAGAGTATGAAACATACTCATGCCATACACATATCATATTCATGCCTGGTCAGTATTGACTACATTTATGTGTCAGAATTGTTGGGAATCTTGTCTTAGTGAGAATAAGCATTACAGCATATACTACGCCACATATTCACATGCCAATTACTCAAAATAAGCATTCATTTTGCACTAATTTTTCAAAAGCTTTTTTACTAGTCACCAAATGCATTCATGTTAGTGAAGTGGTTTTCTAGATGACTTGTATTTAAACTCACTCATCTTTGCACATTCAGAACCTTCCTTAGTCCAAATATAGAATAAATAAATAAAAATAAATAACAATGTTCTACCTACTTCCCAGCTACTTTGGAATTTTAATAGGGGAAAAATTAGTTGACATTCTTTCAGTATTTATCTGCCTTACTGATTGGAGTGAGACAGTCACTAGAACAAGTGACAATCTCTTTATTCTGCCAGTCTGATACTCTTCAGATGTGCTGGACTACCATCTCCACCATCCCCAGCTAGCATGTCCAATCCTCTTGTTGAAAAGATGGTGGCACTGATAGTTCTACATTCCTGGAAGGCCCCATGATTGGGGAAAGCTTGTCTACCTCTTTATATTGATCCTAGTTAATAGGTGTCTATTATTATTTTGTGATTTAATCTGTTCAAATTACGCAATGTATTAGGTCCCTTATCGTGTTTCTGGGGTTGCTGCTGAATTCATACTCTTTTAAGAGGCTGATTTGCAAGAATCCCAACTGTAGGCATATGGTGGGAAGGGAATTAAGAGCAAGGAATGTACAATATATTATTAAACATCTGTGTCTAGTAGCCCCTCCTAGCCTCAGGCTTGGAGGAAGAATAATTCAGGACAGGTAATGCTGGGATGCTGTCACATAATTCCTGAAAATAGTTTAAACCTTGTCTTTCCTGTCCAAATGAAACAAATATTCACTTTATACATGTGTACATTTCTGTATTTATATGGCATATTAAAAATGCTTTGATTAATGTCATTGGTGTTTGTCCATTATTTCCCAAATGAAGGAAGAGAACAGCATGACAAAAGAAACAATTTTCTCAATTAACATTCAGCATTCAGCGGTCAATGGCACTACTTCTCTTGTGGTTATGTAGGGATTTTAGGCTGACTCCCTTTTTCACTCCACCTGCAGGTTCCCTTCTCCTATACAATTTGACCCAGAAGGTAAGAGCAAAAATGCCCAAACGTGGGATTCCAGCAGTTTCACTGGTTACAGTTTAAAATCTCACTGATGCATTCCAGAAGCTCAAGTTGAATAAGACTGTCTTAGCAAAATTCCTGCTCATTTCTCTGAAACACAAGAACTATGAGAATTGTTCTGCCTAATTAAGGGGGGAATTAGGAAAGATTAAGGATTAGCCCTCAGATGCAGAAAGACAATATTTAGATGATAAAACAAAATATTTCATACTGCAGGTATCAAAAATCACAGATTTAATACTCTGGAAAGAAAACTCTTCAAGAAAAAGTTACAGCAAAAGAGATGAAGGATTTACTAACTCTTTCCCAGTAGACTTATTGTTACTTCCAGTAAACTTCCAGTAATATATTTATTTCTTCAGAATCCTTATGTCTCATTTTCTTGACATATGTAACTCAAACCTTAACTGTTTGTTCATTTATTTTGCATTTTGTTCAACATCACTGATTCAGCTATCTTCTTTTACCCCTTAGGCAGAAACTTGAGTCAAAATAGGGATGGACCAGAGTTGAACAAATGGATGTTTCAGTTCAAGATTTGGTCAACTCCATTCTTTCAATTGTTTTACAAATTAAATAATATAATTTGGTTCCTTCAAATCTTTTGAATGATTTGAAAGTGATTTAGAAATTTGATGACTGGATTTGCCAAGTCTTAATATTATTGCTTCTTTCTTCCAAAAGGAAAATAGATGAAAAATCAGAAGGGGTCTGGTAGCAACTTTTCAGATTAATAATTTTTTAAAAGATGTAAAATTTCATAAACTATTGTTGATCTTATCAGAAGTATGGGTAGCTAAATTGATGTAAGATTTCAAATGAAATTAGTCAGGGGAAGAGAAAACAGGGTTTTTGAGCCTGATATCAAACTTATATCTTTTAAGTATTTTGCATAAACTCACACATGTTTGTCCTACCTACAGAGAATCCAGAGAAAATTGTTGGCAGATGATGGCATATATAACTTTAGAGGAAGAACATATGAAGATACATCTACTGTTATGTAAAATTGTTGAGGTTTATGTTAGTGTCGTTGGTGTAAATGGATTTGTTTTAGGGTATGGTTCCTATGTCAGCATCTTTGCTTTGTTATTGCTTGTTTTTGTGAGAATTTCCTTCAAGCTAAATGATTGGTGGAAGGCAAGTACAGGTCTATCAAGGGCCTAAGAAAGTATAATGTTATTGTTCAGTAAGGATTGTAGCTTATAAATAATATGCTTGAATGACTTGAAGTATGAGCTGTAAGTAATGACGACTGCTGTTCCGTTTTCATGGTCTGACTTTTGATATTATCCTGGTTTATCTATGGAATGGTAGTTCCATCTGCTGAATGCCTGGTTTAATTCCATCAGTTGAGGATCTCTGTTAAGCGGGTCAGAACAAATACAATTATAGTATATGGCCTGGCTTATTGAGATCAAATTGGATATCTGTTCTGGGGTGGAACTTGTATAGAGGGAAGAAGGGATGTAATCGATATTATTACACTGACACATAATAGCCAATCCATGTAATTTATTACTTCTGCAAACCCTGTCTTTCAGCCTGACTCAGTACTAATCTGCTGTTTTCATTTTACCCTTCTCCTGAAGATCTATTGTTTGAGCTTTACTTCTTCCTGTAATCCATATCCTATATCTATAATCTCATAATACCTTGTCTGCCATGTAGCAGGCTAAAGTAGGACTGGTCTCCTTAATAGTAGGCTGCATAATGCCCTCTATGTTGATTGGGCTGATAAAGTTTCTATAAATGGCACAAAATAAGCTTGAAAAAAAAATAAACATTTGAAGCTCAATTTGTTAAGCAATGTGAGGACACATCTTCAGTATATGTAGTTTGATAGATGCTGAATTTGATATGTTGCAAAATGAATGAACATGAGAATTATCCTAAATTGTTATTATGTCATTAATAAAGCAAATATATTAGAAAGGCTTGTAGTTAGATTAGATCTACATTGACTGAAAATGTGGAACACTTGTGAGCATGTGATGGCATGTTGTTAGCTGAGAATATGAATGATTATCTATGAATGTAACAAAATTATATGCTGCAATAAAGAGCAAGGATCTGAAAATTAATCAAGCTAGTTATGTTTCACAGGAAAAATAAGTTATAAAATGCATAAATTGTTATAAAAACAGCAAATAGATCAGTATCAATATGTTTAATGAAGAGGAACATTTGATTAGGAGATTAAAGGAATTTTCAGTTTTTCCTTCAATTCAGGATGGATACCATCTTCATACATCAGGGTCTCCCCATAATTTATTTTATTTAGACAAATTGCACATTCTTTTCAGATGCTAAAACTGAATGCAAACAAAAGACTGCTAGAGTGCATGCTGCACCTGGCTTAAAACATGGCCAACCAAAAACCTTCGCTTGTGTCCAGTCTTGATTGTCAAGATAACTGTCAGGCCTTTTATGAATATTTATGACTATCATATCTGAGCTGAGACATTTCTGTTCTTCTTTGCTGCTATCAAACTATCTTCCAGATTTTTCAGTTCAGATATAATAGGCCTATTTATAATGTAATTTGAAAAAAGAACCATAGTGAAACTGGGCTTTAGGTCCTGAGCAAAATTGAGCATAGGACTAAGAGCTGAGCCACTTTCATACCCCACCATTTGCAGCGCCCTTTGTCCCAGATAACATTTACTATGCAACGCACCCGTTTATTTTAAAGCATTGATTCTTTTATGGGATACAAACATTTTATGGAAATTTATAATATAAAAGTATTTTCAGTTTCAATGGCAGTTTTTAAAACAGCTGCCAAACCCCAGATCTGTTCTAGAATCAGAGACTATGTTCTGACTACACCTAACTTCTGAATATAGGGGGACCATAGGAAGGAAGAAGCATGTTGTACATGTTCAGAGATGCTTGCTTTGTTACAGTTGTGTATGCAGGAGCTCTGGCATGTGGCTGAAAATGTGCTTCTTGAAATCTAGTGAGTCTTCCTGAATATCTTTTCCTGTCAGAGAGATTTTGATCAGGTCTCTGTCCTGCCATGAAGAGCCAGGAGATTTCAGATGCCTGTTTACCCTTCAGTTAATAAATGAACAGAAATCAACACAACTTTCTAAACGTGCAGAGGTTTTGAATAATTCTGGCTCCAAAAACTCTGTAGTGTATGTGTGTACTAGAGCACAACAGGAAGAACTCAGCATTAAAAATTCTTCCCTCGCTGTAAGGGGCATTCACTGATATGCTCCTCCCTCCACTGTCTCCACCACAGGTGGAGTGGGCTGGCACTTGATTGTAAAACTGGAGAGAACCGGGTTGAGTTTGCATTTCAGTTGCTGTCAAAAAGCAAGCTTGGAGAACTATCGTGTCCTGCAAAAAGCTGCTTGCCATCCGGAGAAAGATGTATCAGTGGCTTTGGCTCCTTGGAAAAGTTCTGCTCTTGGTGAGAGTGGCTGCCTCAATTAACTATGTCCATCACCGCTATGAGGAATTGGTGCAGGCGCTGTTCGATGTAAGGGGCTCATGCCCCTATGTTACCAGGCTGTACAGCATTGGGCGCAGTGTGCAGGGCCGCAACCTCTATGTGCTGGAATTCAGTGACTCTCCTGGCATCCATGAGCCCAGTAAGTGTGCCCAAGGTCTAACTCTTGTATAGTTGAAGAGATGCTTCTTTCTGCTCTGCTTGATCAATGCACAATTGGGTTCAGTGTGGTGCTGGATCTCTGTGCCTAATGGAATCAAGCCAGGGCCATGGTATTCCTAGCAGAAAATTTGGTCAAGTCAAGGGGAAGGGGGAAGGCTGTGCAGAACAGAACCAGTGTTTGGATTGACATTGACTTGTTTAATTAATAGCATGGTTTTAAAAATGTATTAAGCCTCATGATACGTTAGTGGGTTTATTTCATTTCATGTGAAGGTCTGAGAGATATGTACTAGCAACCATCTGAGACTTGTAATTAAGGTAAAATTTAATCCCAAATCCAGAGATTCAACTCCAGCTCTCTTTTTTAATGCTGTACTTTAATTCTACAAAATAATGTAGCTAATTGGACAAAATTAATATTAATCTTGGAAGATGACAAAACCTTTACTTCTCCCTACACTATCTCTCTGCCCTAACATTCATAACTGTGTTGTTGCAAATTATAGCTTTGATAGACTACACTTTTGAATAAGTGGGGCACAGCCTGACAAAGAGAGGCGCCAGACTCATAATTATGCAGCAAGAATTCTGAGATCAAAGATCATGTGTTGAAGCCCTTGCTATACCTTTAACAGTTAAAGCAAAGAGGTTTTTCATTAGAAGCATTCTGGTTAATGAGTACCTTCCCCAAAGTAGTGTACTTAGGAATTACAGAAGCTGAAGTTCAACATATCTGGGGGATACCAGACTGGAAGAGACTAGTCTACTGCTAACCATTATCCATTAAATGTCAGGCAAAAATATTTTTATTCAACTAGGCATTGTAAAATTATTCAGCAGTTACATTAAGCGCAAGAGCAGATAATATAAATTCTTTAGACAATCCTTTTACTTCTACCTTTTTATTTTTATGACATGCTATGATCTTTTTTACTTGTACACCCCAAAACCAAATTAAAAGAGCAGTATTTGTGTTTTAGTAATTTAGTAAATGTTCATTTCTCTGATGTGCAAAGTTCAGCATTTACCCATCGTGTTATGCATTACTCCTACAAGATAGATAACACTAATAAATAACTAGTAAGGTTTCTTACCACCAATATTAGCAGATAAGCCATTATAATTCATAAAAAGAAATCCCATAGACCAGCTGATTCCAAGATTTTTAAGGATACAAGAAGAGGATCACAGAACTGATGAATGGATAGGGAAATGGATGGGGAAAAAGAGGCTGGGATCAGCTGCAAGTTTGGTCAAGGGATGTCTATTATAACTACATGGATCCCCCCTACCTTATAATCTATACAAACATTTTTATTCTTTTGTGCATAAAGTAGGTCTACCTGTATTTACAGATATACTGCCTACAATTCTAGAGACTTCTGTACATAATTAATAGTCTTCTTCCTGAAGAATGGCCCTCTCAGAGCCTAATAGTTGTTTTTATGCATCCTGCAGGGTACACATAGAGAAAAGGGGGCCATCTATGGGGGAAACAGTTTTACATAAATGAATTTGAGGCTAAATCATGCTGATTTTATTTTGCAATTTACTTTAACCCCCGTAAAGCTTTAGAAGGCTGGAATGTGACATTCTAGGAGATAAGCTGAAGAGGAACGATGGAAGGGACCTTTAGATGCACTGTATGAAATAAGGAAACAGAGACCCTGATTATGTGGTTGTGACTGTGGCCTACTTTCAATTCTCCACCGCAGGAAAAGACTTGCCCCCAGGATACATACTGTTCTCATACAATGCAGTGCTTCTTCCCATTTTCTCCAAGCACAGATTCCTGTCCATTGTCCTGTACTTTAAGTTCTGAATGAGAGACAGCAATTGACCTCTCTTCGTTTGACAGTGAACATGTGGCCTGAAGAAGCACATAACCTCACAATGAGCTTCTTTCCACAATACAAAAGGCCACAGCTATAGTTTCATCAACACAGAATGCCATTTGGGAATCTATGCTGCTTCCCACTCCTGCTTGACCTCAATGTTTATGCATCAGCACCCAGTTGTGTTGAATCTATCTACTTTGTTCCAATGTCAGCAAATTTCTCCCTTTCTCAGTGGAGCCAGAATTCAAGTATGTGGCAAACATGCATGGGAATGAGGTACTAGGCCGGGAACTGTTGCTCCAGCTTGCGGATTTCCTGTGTGAAGAGTATCGCCATGGTAATCCGCGCATTACACAGCTCATCCATGAAACACGCATTCACCTCTTACCTTCGATGAATCCTGATGGATATGAAGTGGCAGCTGCCCAGGTACTAGGCAAGCATTCCTTTTTTTATTTCAATTGTCATGGTAATAACAAAAGTTTGTTTTAAGGCAGCCAAGGGAGAGAGGAATGGCATTACTGAATGTGTTTGAAGTACAATTTTCAGAATGTTTAGTTAGTTCCAGCACTTTTGGAAATATCAAATTTAGGAAAGCCAAAGTCACAGACTCTAAATCAAACTTTATGCATTGCAACAGCTGAATTAAACTTCTATGTCAAAAGGAAATACATCTTAAGAATAGACTCAGGTGACTGCTACAGAATATTGTATAAACTTATCATGATTGCTTGTTTATGATCTTCCAGATTCATATAGCTTGCTGCTATTAAGAATTTGTAAGTGAGAGAGTTGGATCCTAATCTGATTTAGAAGGCAACATATTGCAATACTATGTAGTAAAAAGTAGAACATATGCTTTGAATGCAGAAAATCTTTTGGTATCTACTGGTAAAAAAAGTAGGGCTTATGCCAGTCAATGTCAACAATATTAGCTAAACAAAACAATAATTCAAAATAAAGTAATTCTCTGTGTTTCCTGTGGTCACTTTCGGTCATGGATGCTGAGTTGTAGCAAAACTCCTCCTATCCACTATGATCTGATGATGTCATAGTTGCAGACCTGTAAAAGTGAGACATTTCAATCTTCCCCATATTTTCCAGTGATTGGGAAAACAGGCATCACATTGCAATGAATGCCACTGGCCAGCTTGCTTTCACTTTCTTGCTCTTCAGAGGATAATTGACGTCACAGTGACTTCAGAGAAGGAAAGTCACAGCAATTGGGGGACCTCCAGATAACAGGCTTTCCACAAACTTTTCCAATTTATAATAGTGTAATTAACATAGTTCCAAACTGTTCTGACCATTTATTGTTTGGATATTCTGAGCAGTTTATTGTTCTTTCAGCAAAAGATCTTTGCTGAAGGGCAAGTGACATTGATTAGTAAAGGCAACATCCAATTTCCCAGCCCAAGGAAAACTAATTCCTATAATTCAAACTGATTTCTTGGACCATAAAAATAAAGGCATTTCAATTCTGCATTTCATGTTTATGCACTGTGGCTTTGAATACAGTTGTGTTAAGGAAAAAGAGATGTTTCTTAAAATACAATCATCTTTAATTTAGGGTTGTCTGTTAAATTCTGACTATGCTAATCTGTATCAGAAGACTCTGCTCAATAAATATTTGGCAGCTATTCTTAGCATCCTGAAATGGATGGACAGGTTTTATTCTCTCTTCTGAAATGCTTATCTCCCTTTTGATGACTCAAGAGATAAGCTAAAATATGGTATTCACTTAAACATATCTACAGATGACACAAAAATTTATTATTCTCTTTTTAGAATGAAAGTTATTTAGATTATGTCATTGGGAGAAACAATGTCAATGGAGTCGACCTTAACCGTAATTTTCCTGACCTCAACACCATCATGTATTCCAATGAGAAACAGGGTGGACCCAATCATCACATCCCTTTGCCAGATAATTGGAAAAGCCAGGTAATGCCAATCCAATTAATCCCTTTCAAGTAATGTGTATACTGTATCCACTTACAGTTCATCCACTCATCCATCCTAGCAATGTGGTTATAGAAACTTCTGATGGCTGTGTAATGCATGTTACTGGACTCTTACAATACTGCATAAATTAAGTTCCCTCTACCTTTTTGCCATTCACTTTTCTCTAAGAGCCAAATTACATATGGAGAAAACCCAACTGCTTTAATACTCCCTGGATCATAGTCCTTCAGAACACAGGAAGAAGGTTTTGTCTGGGTTTCTGTCTGTGTATCTAGATATGGAAAATTAATATATTAAGAATTGGTTCCTAAGTTCTTAAACATCTCTTAGGAACCTAGCAATGCCATCATTTCTGATGTTAGCCATATGAAGTCCTATATGCATTAAATAAGATCAGGACGAGTATAAAGTCTGCACACTTGCTTGAGCCTGTGTATGTGCATGTCTGGGCATGGGCATGCACACATGTATGCACGTACATTCACATGCTGCCTTCAAATCAGCATTGTCTCCTGGTGACTTCCTGGGCTAGCCCCTGCAGTTTTCTTGGCAAAATTTCAAAAACAGTTTACTATTGCCTCCTTCCAGCGCTGAGAGAGTATGACTGGTCCAAGGTCATCCAGGTAGGTTTTGTGCCTAAGGCAGGACTAGAATTCACAGTCTCCCAGTTTCTAAAATGCAGAATCATGACTAGATTCACATATTGTCCTAAGCCATGAGTTGCGTAAGTATTGTTTGTTGAATAAGACACAATAAGCCAGTTGGACATGCTAAAACATAAAGTTTGTGAACCTAAATGGTTATGGGATTCGTGCAACAGATAATCTTAACCATTAAATAGACTTTAATAGTGTGTATTTGTGCTCTGTGTATGAATGTGTGTTTGTGTGTATGGGAGAGGGAGGGAGGGAGGGAGGGAGGAAGATGACAAACAAGAAAGTCAGATTATAATTAGTGTGCACTTAAGATCTTTCCTCGTTGCTTATTATTTAGATACTCTTGTGTTGAGTATTTAATAGATATCTAATACATCTTACAAAATTTTTGTCAGCTGCTTAGAATCACTGAAAGTGAATGGGTGGCCATATAAATTATCTAAATAAATAAATAAACTTAGCATTGCAACAGTAAGATAGAAAACATGAGCAAAACAGAGTCAGATAACCCACTCTTTTCCAATAAAGCTAAATCAGTTTGGCAGATGAAAATTCTGCCAAAATTGTGTTTTAATGGATGGAGTTTGTATCTCACTGCAACCAAGAACATTTCTGAGACATTGCCTCCTCAACTACCATCCTTGCTTGCCTGATATTAAGATCAAGCGGGAAATCTTTTTCCTGCTTTCATGTACCACAGAAATCATTTAGGGTTTTCAAAATAATTACCAATCTATTGAACTGTGTCCAGAAATCAATTAGCAATTGGTGCAAGCAAAAAAGGAAGGGTTTTGTAAATGGGCACTTGCTAACTTGCATAATAATTTCCAAGGCCAGAGAATTCTGAGATTATACTGCCATGTAGGCAGTATATTTTTACAGTAAATCTGCATTCTGGGTATGTTCCCATGAGGGCAGTGCTGCAGTCTGGAACAAATTAGAAATATTAAGAAGCAGGTTGAGCACCTGGTTTGATATTTTGTGTATTTCTGACAGGTAGAATCAGAGACATTGGCTGTAATTCAGTGGATGAAGAGTTACAATTTTATTCTCTCAGCCAATCTTCATGGTGGAGCTGTAGTTGCCAATTATCCCTATGACAAATCCCATGAACAGAGAATTCGTGGCAACTGGCAAGCAAATAGCACCCCCACGCCTGATGACATCCTCTTCAGAAAGGTAAGAAATGTCAGGGATAATAAAAGCAAGATGAAATGGATTGAAATCAATATCTGTAGAGAACATAGGCTGTCTTTTAGGGGACCATTAGATGCTGGCTACCTTCGTATCTAACCTGACCTCAGGTTGGTTCTGCACACCAACATGACCAGTGTGGAAACCGACAATAAAATATACCAGCTTAAGTGTGACTGTACTTTGGACAAATACCCAATCTTGGGAATTAAGCTGAATAGGGATTCTATCCAAATTGAGATCCTAGGAGAATGCCTCCTCTCTTCCTGGCTATCTTTGGTGCTCTTTTGCATCAGTTCCCAAACCCTAGGATAGGGTCAAAGAACTGGCATCAAGTGAGTCATCCTCCCCTATTTCTTCTACCCCCACTTTTCTCTCCCCTTGTCCTCCTGCCACTCATGGCAAGAGAATATTAGGAGAGAAGAGACCCAGCCCTTCTTTCTTTCCACCCATCCTCCTGATCACTTACCAAGAAGAGGCAGAGGAGGAAAAGTGGGCCTTCTTATGTCTATGGCGATTCTCAGACATCTTCTTCAGCTCTGACTGGTCATGCTGATCATCTACATTCTTTTTCTTCCATTCCCCACCATCCAGTCAGAGCTGAAGAAGCTTCTTGGATGAGAAGTGAAATCTCTTCAAAGAAAAAAGAGAGAACCCCCCCCCCCAAGAAAGTCCAGTTGCCTCTTGAAGAAGTACCTTTGGGTCAGGGGTGAAATCCAGCAGGTTCTAACAGGTTCTGGAGAATCAGTAGCAGAAATGTTGTGTAGTTTGGAGAACCGGCAAATACCACCTCTGGCTGGCCCCAGAGTTGGGTGGGAATGGAGATTTTGCAATATCCTTCCCCTGCCAAGCCACGCGCACCGAACTGGTAGGGGGAAAAATGAATTTCACCCCTGCTTTAGGTCTTCTTATCCTTTTTGGTGTGAATGAATGCAATAGAACTGCTCTTCCAGGGTGCGTACTGTATACTGTTTAAAACACCACCACCCCTTTCCCTCAGGGCTTCAGTGCTATGATGCCAAAACCACTGTGAGGAATTTTAAATATTTATCCAGTTGTATTTATGCATTTCCAGCAGCCTTACAAAAGATTGCTGGATATATATAAAACGATCTCTTTGTAGTTTTGGCATTGCTGCACCAATACATGGAGAAACGGACAGCTGAGATGAGGGGAAGTGCTCCTTCAGCCAGCATCATTGTGGTAACGCAGAATTTCCATGGTAAGAGTGAATCCAATAATGGTTTCAGAAGAAACTGGCACTAAAAGACCATTTCTCTCCTTCCCATGGTGTATGAGAAGAGTGATGAAGGGGAAAAGAGGAAAATGACTCCTTTTCTATAGCCTGACTAGGTGGCTCAGTGGCTAAGACACTAAGCTTGTCAATCAGAAAGGTTGGCAGTTTGAATCCCTAATACAGGTCTCCTGCATGAGTAGGGGGTTGGTCTAGATGACCTCCAAGGTCCCTTCCAACTCTGTTACTGTTACTGTTCTCTGATCCCAGCATAGTTCCCCTTTTTACTCTTTCTTAGGGGAAGGGGGTCATTTTAGTGCCTGGAGAACTAGAATCCAAAAAATCCTGCTTTCCTCATCCACTTCCCACTTCCCCTGCCACTCAAGAGTTGAAAGAGAAATGGAGGAGATGATTTTTTGGGGGGGCATGGTATGAGAGCAAAGCAAATGGCTCTGAAACTCAGTGCCCAGCAATCATATGAAGGCATGCTTGCAATAGCCTAAGATAATCAAAAGCAGCAGGCCAGCCTCCTGCCCTAGATTTACCTCAGAACAATTCATGGCAGACTACTTAGCAAATCTTAGAAGAAACAGAAAAATGCTACTTCTATGAACTGAACAATGGAAAGATGAACAGAGGTCATCTTCGTGGTAGTCTGGAGACAGGTTGAGAACATCATATATTAATATTCTTAATTAACAGTTAATGGCAGTGGTGAAATCCGAACTGGCTTGCTACTGATTTACTGGCCGCACATGCGCAGGGGGGGGGGATCAGCTGTGCAGCGCGGTTTAGCAAAGCTAAACCCCGCTGCACAGCTGATCGTCGGAAATTCCGGTTGGGAGGAAACAATAGCTTTTTTTAACTACCAGTTCAACCGAACTGGTAGCTAACTACTGGTTCACCCGAACAGGTAGTTTTTTAAACTACCTGTTCAACCAAACTGGTAGCTAACTACCGGTTCGCCTCAATTGGTATCTTTTTTTTACTTCAGGTTCGCCTGAACCAGTAATTTTTATAACTACCGGTTTGCCAGAACCGGAGCGAACCAGTAGCATTTCACCCCCTGGTCAATGGATTATCTTTATACTTTGGCATGCAGATATGAGGATAAATTCTTAATATTGTAACTGAGGTGTCCAGTTGGGTGGTAAAGTTAGAATTGAAAAAAGGATGTGTTTTAAACATGAAGGAGGTACTGTAATAAGATGGAGGGGGGAAACTTAACATGTAAACAGAGTGCAGCTGCTGTGAATACTGTGGTACTGTATACATTTTATGTCACATCCCAGAGGTGGCTAATGATCAGTTCTGTGTTTTAATTCTGATTCCCTGATTTTTTTTTCTGGAATGCGTATGAAGCAACTAGTTCTGTTGTAAATAATAATACTAGAGTCCTTGTATATATTTAGTATTACAAATGTTTGTTCAATTTGCTCTGGGAGCTCTCAATTTGATCCTCAGGCCAAATGACTAGTATTGCAATATATCTTGTGTAATAGAGCACGATACTGATAATTTAAAAACTGCAATGAATATTTATGCTTGTTTGTAATAATGACTCATAGCCAGTTATTGGATTCCTTCCAGTCTTGGAGTTGTACCATGAGAAAGACAGAGGAGAAACTTCAAGGGAAAAAATGCAAGGAAGCCAACTCCTACACAGTCAGGAAAAAAATAACATTTTTTTAAATAGACAATCTTTTTGAATGTAGTGCTGACTTTTCATTTTGGGAAAGCTTTCAGTATATTCTTTCTGAATCTATTAATTGGTATTTTTGATGTTTTAAGTATTATTATTCTACTGCTGGGTCTTTTATTTTTATGTGCTATGTAGTACACTACCTCTGTAGATGATAGTAAAATAAAACTGTTTTAAATAAATTATAAACATATTTGATGGGTCCTGAACTGGCAGTGAATAATCCAAAAGCTGCCAAAAAGGCTAATTTGAAGATAGAGGTGTTAGACTATTATTAGGAAAGTAAAATAATCTGGTGATACAATTCCTCTATACAAAGTTATCTATTTGTAAAATTCTATGTAAAGTTGATTTTAAATAATAAATAATAAAACAATAATTGAGAATTGTAGAAGTAGAAAAGTACAACCTAAATTGTGAGTTGTTGGAATAGCCCTCCCGCCCAAGTTGAAAAATTACATTAAGGTTTCTTTAAGTTAAGTGCGGGAAAATAGAGTCATAAAAATATTTTTTTTCCTCTACTTCTCAAAATACTGTAACTCAGGTGATTTAATAAATGTGAAGGGCAGGAAGTTCAGAACATATACAAATAATACTTTTTTGAATTTACTTTCACAAATATAATGATGACAACCAGCTTAATTTTTTAAAAAAAGAGCTAAGAAAAGTTCATGGAAGATAAAGCCATCATTCACTATTAATCACAATGGCTGTTCATTACCACTAATAAAAGAGACACCATATATATTAATATTAATTTCTGGAACAAAGAGAAGGTCTACTGTAGCTTTCTCAATGATATTTGGCTCATTGCTATGAAATAAAATGGGCTAAATGGGCCTGTGGTCTAATCACAAGGGGCTTTTTAAATGTTCTTATGCAGAGAAGGAGGAGGAGGAGGGGGAGAGGAAGAAATAATTATTTTCTTTGGCTCTTTCACTGTATGCTGTGAATGTTTATGTTTTTTTCTTCTTTTGCTCAGAACAGCATTGAGTCTGCTGCATAATATCATAGAATAGCTTTTCTTAATGGGAAGAAAGGACACTAATATTGCAAAGGAGATATTAAGGTCTTATTTTTACCTTTTTAGACCTAGAGTCTATTTCCAGCTTGCAATGTGACTGGACAGGTGAAAATATATGACGAGCTTGACATTTTCTTTCCAGTTGGCCAAGGTTTATTCTTATGCCCATGGATGGATGCATAGGGGTACAAACTGTGGAGACTTCTTTGTTGATGGCATCACTAATGGGGCATCCTGGTACTCACTCAGCAAAGGTAAGGCAAAATGGGGTGATAGCACAAGAGAAAGAGATTAAGTATATTTTGGAGAGAAGATTTTGAAATGTCCCATCATGTAAGAGTAATGGCCTTTAGAATGGTTAGAAAAGTTCCCTACTTTGCAGCTCTTCTATTGTTTTGATCTTTGGGCCTCATACTCAGATATCAAGAGATGCTCTTTTTTCCATCCTTTTAGTCGGTGAGATTTAGCTCAAAGGAATGCTTAAGACTTTTTATCAGTATGTATCTCCAGCTTTCTCTGTCCTTCAGGGATGCAGGATTTCAATTACCTGCACACCAACTGCTTTGAAATTACCCTTGAACTGAGCTGCAAGAAATTCCCGCCACAGGAGGAACTGGAATATGAATGGCTGGCAAATCGGGAGGCCCTTATTGCCTACATAGAAGAGGTAACAAAATTATGACACAATATCATTCTGCTTTTTGGCAAAGCTTTTAAAAAAGTTGATCCCCTTTCTTTCATGCTTGTAAGATGGTACATTAAATAATGAACCCTTGATTTGACTATTTGGCAGAGGAATACTAAGGGCAGGCCAATGGGGTTGGTCTGTCTTAGAAACAGGCAATGAGAGTTGCATTGTCTGCCAACCTGGGTCTGACAAGGAGGCTATCCAGAGTGTTGGTGGTGCGTGTGGAGTCAGGTTGGTATTGCTGGCATATCTATCAGCTGTTTGGCTGTTAACAGTGCAGCACAGTAATGGCAAAGGATTGGACTCCCATTGTCCAATATGCCAAGCATACCACTGTTTTTTGAATAGGGGGATGGCACATCTATTAAGCCTGAGCGTCCATTAAACTTGAAAATGCTTTTGAATATTCATAAAAAAGCCTATGTACTACTTTGAACATGCATGCACAAAAGTATATTTCTTACCAATCCTCATACTTCTATCTTCTCAGTGTTTTCTTGCCACTGCTGCACATCTCCACCAGTCTTCCCAGTGCTTTTCTGTCAGCCCTTACATTGTTCTAAATCTCCCAGTGCCTTCCCATCATTCCTGTCCCAGCATCTCCCACATTTTTTCCTAACTCTTTCCTAGAGACAATACAATTCTGATTAGATATGTGCAGACTCATTTTTTTTCTTGTTCGTCTAATAAATGAATCTAGAATACATGACAATTCTGAAACTCTGCCCAGAGTTTTTTTTTTAAAAATTTGATTTATATGCCACCCTTCTCCAAAGACTCAGGGCGGCTTACAATGTGTTAAGCAATAGCCTTCATACTTTTGTATATTTTATACAAAGTCAGCTTATTGCCCCCACAAACTGGGTCCTCAATTTACCTACCTTAGAAAGGATGGAAGGCTGAGTCAACCTTGAGCCTGGTGAGATTCGAACTTACAGTAATTGCAGACAGCTGGAGTTAATCACAATGCTTTAGTCTGCTGAGCTATCCAGGCTCGTTCTAGTTTCAGATACAGTCAGGCCTTTCTATCTATTCTGAAGCTGCTGATGGATGAACCTGGGACTTTCTGAACACACCACATTTATGTTTTATCACTGAACTTATCATTGCAAACTGGGAAAGGATCTTTTCTCAGACCAGTAAAGAAGCCCTATCACTGAAGAAGCTTCAGACAAAATGAATTGTTGCTGTATTCTTCCTAAGTACCATGGTCTTAGTCCTAAGGCTGTTCAGTATTTCTGTTGTGCAGATTCACCAAGGCATCAAAGGCCTGGTGTCAGATGAGAACAACAACAAACTTGCAGGAGCTGTAATTTCTGTGGAAGGAATTGGTCATGATGTCACTACAGGTTGGTACTCAGCCTAACACAACTGAAGCTTTTTTAAAAAAGAATGCTTAAATTGATTTCGTAGATTTTTACCAGATTGTAATTTGAATTTTAAAAGTTGCTAGGATTTAGTAACAAAGTCAGAAACTAAACAGTAACCCAATGAAAGCATTTGTCAAACTGGTTCCTGCCAAATTTATTAGGAGGACTTATGTACAGTCAGAATTCCCTTTCTGAAGATTTTGAAAGTTGTAATCCTATAACAATGTAGGGAACACTTAATATTGTAGCATTGCGCTATTAGCTTTAGACTGTATAATGTATCTACGGTGTATGTTTGTGTAAAATAGACATGTAGGCTGGTCTGTGGACAGGATTTCTGGAGTTTGTGGTATTTTTATTAACTTTATTAAATTAAGTCAAAAGTTAACCCTAAAAAAGTGTGGCTGAAGGATTCTGACTCCCTTAGGTTGCATTTCATCATCTAGAAGGACAAGGAAAAAATTACATCTGGGATTGTTTACTTATCCGTTCTTTTCAACCATTCATATATGCTGTATTCAGCTTGAATTTATGAAGATGCAAATAGAATACATGAATTCCATGTATGTTGAATTGAAGACATTTAGACCTTCATATGATGAAGAATGAATAAGGAATGTGTGTGCACATTTGCGAACCAGTAGGGAAGCTAAGTGAATTTACCCCTGATCTGAATCTTTTAATATCTTCTTCTCTCATGTAGGTGAACATGGGGACTACTTCAGGCTGCTATTGCCTGGTAATTATAGAGTTACTGCATCAGCAGATGGTTACCAACCTCAGACTGTGATGGTGACTGTTGGCCCAGCTCAGCCCTCACGGGTGAGTATGGAAGGAAAGAGAAAATACAATTCTCCCACTTCCAGTATGAAGCATAAGTAGAGTAGGGAAGGAAAAAGAAGAAAGTATCTGCATGCATATGTATTCCCTCAACTGCAGCAACTTGATATATTGATTAGTGAAAATACTATGGAAATGATAAATTACTTTTCAACCCAAAAAAATGGTATAGTTTTTCCATACTGGAAGGGAAAAAAACAAGAAAATACTCACTACATTTCCCTTAAGTATAAATTATCCACTAGTCACGAAGTCTATCTTGCAAATAAGTTAGTTTATAAGAATCTGTCTTATATAAGGAGCATCGATTTATGTTTCTGACAGCCAGAAACAGCTTTGGCTGGGAAAACATTGCAACTAATATGTTTCAGGTTATTAGCCATCATAACATAATAACAGCATAGGTTATTCTTATACAGTAGCCAGGACTTTGTTGCCCCATTATTTATTTATTTATTCATTTAATTTATACTGCTGCCCATCTCATGAGCAAATGACTCTGGGCAGCATACAATCCAGCACGAGTTGGACTCCCTTAAAAAAAAAAAGTCAGTCCAGCAGTCACCGGAGGAGAATCAGTTATTGCTGAACTATATGACTCTTAAGCAGCCCCAACCAGCATAGCCAAAGGTAAGGGTTGCTGTAAGGACCGCTGTAGTTCAGCAACATCTGAAGGACCATAAATTCCCTACCCGGGCAGTAATGTGAGTTGATTCACTGTAGCTAAATGTTAATTTCTCACATTTTCTCCTTCATATCACTGATCTGAAGAATTGTTGGAAATTAATATGACACTTAGCTACCTGGCACTATCATAACATTCCTTGGAAATCTCTTGCTGTTTCTCATTGCTAGAATTATGCCCAAATCTGGAGCTAACTTATCATTGCTTGTCCTAAGGATTGAAATGTATCTTATGTCTTTTTATTGGCCTATCTGAGGAAAGACTTTTTTTTAGTTACATCAAAATCTAAATCTTAGCTCTAAGCATACAGTTTTCTAAATAAAATAATATACTATCCATCTAGAGACCATTAACCTTGTCTTTAAAAAACCTCTATATAATAACAGAGTTCTATACATAAATAGATGACTTTCCTAGAATGTAGTTCTTCTATTTGGCAAATATATACTCCCTTGTTTTACTGCATAGTTTTGTGTGTATTTTTTTTAAATTCATCCACAGGACCTTATCCAATTGAATTCTGATGTTGATGTTTCCAAATGGGAAAAAAAGGATAAGCTTCCATCTGGCAGAGAGAGGGGATATAGTATGTAATGTGGATTCATTGTGTTTCATTGGATGGCATTTCAGTGACTTTTGTCTCTTTCAGGTGGATTTCCAACTCAGACAGGAACCTTTGAACAATCCTCCTGTACCAAAGACATATAAGAAAAGGTCCCACAATAAACTGCAGCAAAAGAAAATTGTCCCACGGGCTGCCCCATGGCAGACACTATGATGAAGATAGTCCTTGACTAGTTAAAAGCTGAAGGAGCCATGTCTGACATGTAATGTCACAATAGTGGCAAATGAACTTTTTAAGAAGCACCCAACCCTCTGATGACCCTCAGAATCATGAAACACGTCTAAAGCTCTCTGCTTATTAAATATATATTTAACTGCATTGTGGACTGAAAACTCTTCCCGAAGGAGGGCAGGCATTAGGCTATTCTGTTCTATGAAATTCTAATCAGTCCTATCTTTTAATTTCTCAAGAACACTACAGTACTGTAGCTCATGAGAGCCTATATTGCCCTCTTCTGGGCACTGCAGTGTAATCATGGAAAAAAGTTATATTAGCATGTTTTAAATCAGTTGTTTACATGAATATTGGAAAAGTTTCCAATGCATTGGGGGGGACCATATACAAAACAGTAACTGTTAAACATTTGTGACACAACTTTATACTGAATTATTATAGAGGCTAACTTTATGTGCCTGCTCAAGCCAGCCTAATACGAGTTTATTCAGATCTGAACTTTTCTACAGATCATCGGGCCTGCAGTGTTAATGCTATTCATCTATCTTTGAATCAGCAGAAATTGTTCTCTCTCCTGACTCTATAGTGACCATTTCAGGTTACTGCCAAATGGTGCTGACCTGATTATTTGTCTGCAATGCATGCATCCGGCTTTGCATGCTCCCCTTCAGCTTTCCACTAGTCAGAGGGAGAACCATCTGCATATCAGATGGTTCTCCATCCTACCACTATAGTACCATTTTGTCTATAATTTCTAGGCTTGTTTTTCTATGTTCCTCTTCCAACAATCCATTTTGTCATTACCCAAGTTCAATAAAGTGAAAACCAGAACAGACCAGATCAGATTTAGTAAGGGAGTTAAGTTACAAGCAACTTTCTCTTCCCTTCATTTTCCCCCCTTATATAGACAGACACATGCAGACTTCCAAATTTCTTTGTGTTCTGTTTAGATTGCAATAGGAGTGGAGGTCTAACACTAGCTGTGCTTCCTATTCTATTTCCCTGGTACACAATTCCACTATTTTGCTATCCACACTAGTATTAAATGGTAAGGGTCATACTGTAGAGTTAAAGCAGTTACTAGTAGGTAAGTAGTCTAGAATTGTTTTGTAGTTTGATCAATCAGCAGCACAATGTTGCTATATACAGCTGTATATAGCTGTATGCAGAGATTAACTGCAGAATGACAGCTAGGGACTAGAGGAGAGGGCATATACCCACATCCATTTGAAATGACAGATAAGAACTCTGATTTCATCTCCTATTGATTGCCTGATCTACCTGCAGGGTAATGTTGAAGTATACAGTAATACTTTGGACTACCATTGAAACTTGTTGGTGTGAAACTTATCCCTATTTCCAGAGGTGGGCGACACATGAATTAACAACCAGTTCGCCCCAGCACCGAAAATGTGTGTGTGCCCCTTCTGCGCTGTGCTTTGCTCAATGCGCACTTGCATGCATGCATACAGCTTAAAAAATGCAGTTAAATGAACTGTTCCGAACCAGCTGAATCCCACCCCTGCCTATTTCCCACTGCTATTCCAGGGGTGAAATCCAGCAGGTTCTGACAGATTCTGGAGTACCGGTAACACAAATTTGGAGTAGTTTGAAGAACCAGCAAATATCACCTCTAGGTTGCCCCAGAGTGGGATGGGAATGGAGATTTTGCAATATCTGTCCCCCAGGAGTGGGGAGGGAATGGAGATTTTGCAGTATCCTTCCCCTGCCACGCCCACCAAGCCACGCTCACAGAACCAGTAGTACAAAAATTTGGATATCACCACTGTGATATCCTAAGTGAAAGTGTGAACAAGCCAAAGATTCTTATCACAATGTTGCTACCATTACTTCAACTTAAATGCCAGTGATATATAACAACATATAATTGGTATAAGTGACAGATGCAACCCTTGTAAATTTTTCATATTATTTTTTATGCTTGCTGAGTTTGTAACCGTTTTATCATGTTGATTCTTATTAGCAGTATTTTTCTGAAGTAGATCCAAGGCCAAAAGTTGGTAGTATACATATGCAGAGATAGTTTCACAGTACCAGTTTTGGAGAAAAACCTCAACTACGATTGTAATTTAATTTTTACGTATGAGTATGTAAAAATGAGAAGGCACTATATTGTCCCATATTTCTGGCAGCAAAATGCCTTGAACTAGCTTTCAGTGGATTACACTGTTTAACGTATTTTTATATTTGATATCTGAATCCATAAACCATATAGGATTTGATTTGAATTTTTGATAGTTCAGAATTTCCAAGCTAATATCTAAATATCCGTGAGAAAATAAAAATCCATATTCCATAGGGTATTTCATATGGAATTAGTTTTTATAAAGTTGGTGCAAGTTTGCAAAGCATTTATCAAAGCTTGTGAACTATTTCATGAACTTTGAATTTGTTAATAAATTTGTCTTCATGTTCATGTTCATAAATTTGTCTTAACTGACTCTAGATGAACACTGCTTTGGAAAATACCATATTTAAGACAAGTACCACTAAATTTTTTAAAAATCATGAAATATACGTGAGACTGATAAAATTTACTTTTTAGTTCTCCGGCATTTTTCCCAATTATTTTGGAACTTAATTTGAAAAGATTTCTAAACACATTTTGTCAATCAGGCTGATTTCGTCTATTGACAAGAACTAAACTAAAAATACAATAATCTGACAATAAAGTACAGTAGAAGATCCTTGCTTAGCTGAGATTAATACTCCATAAAATAATTAGTGAAAGAAACTGGGTAGTCTTTACAATCTTTCTTAACATTCTCAGTGTATAGCAGTGGAAGAAAACTATTTAAGCTTAGATTCAGAGCAGTGGGAAAGGGAAATTCTCAGAATTACACTTTGTAGCAAGATGGGCAATCTGCGTCCTGCTTACTGTCCTCAATCCCTTCCTTTTTCTTTTTCTTCAGCCATGAGTCTGCAGAAAGTATGCCACTGAAATTTAGCAGCAATTTTTTTAAAAAAAGGAAAGAGCAATTTGGGTTATTATTTCAAATAACAAATGCTAAAGAAACTTTGGGAGAACTACATAGTGGTGGGGATAACCAGGCCTGGCAAAGGACTACCATAAATTATATCTAATTTGTAACAGAAAGAATATCTATTTGAATTCTCTTCTGATTTTACCAGCAAATTTGGGTATCTCAATGAGATGAGAACAGTTTGGGCATTAACTGCTGGAAATTATTTTTACGTACTATCATTTATATACTGTCTTCTCCTAGAACTCTATCAACCTTACAACTAACAAAATAAAAATCATCATCTGCACAAAACTGTCTATTTAGGTTAGCTATTTCCAGCTAAATTACAGTCTCTACCCTTCATGCTTGTTGGAAAGGAACTGGTTTCTCTGATTTCTGAAAGAAAACAGGAAATAAGCCATATTCACAAGTTGCTCCATAGCAAAGGACTGAGAACACTGATTCCTTGTCTGCGTCCTCCTTAACCTGTCACAGAAGATGGACTTTCAGCCTCTACTTTCAGGATGGGCAAAAGAGACAGGCAGACTTTGCCTGAATCAACCACAGTGGACTTTAACAGTATCTTGAATTGGAACCAGAAGCCTACTGATAACCAGTGCAGTTCCTATTAGATTGGTTTTATTGTGCTGAATCACTTTGGACCAATCACAGGCTGGCAGATGAATTCTGACTAGTTCTAGCTTCTGGGACAAGGTCTTGTAGAGTGAATTGCAATAATCCACATATGAAATGGCAAGGGCAAAGGTTACTGATGTCAGAATTTGTTGAGCCAAAAATGGTTGTAAATGGTGCCCCTGCCAAGGCTAAGAAAAGGCCCTGGCACGAGCCATCAGTCTAAGACAGTGATGCTGCTGCAAAAGCGCTGCCAAAAGTGGGGGGGGGGAAACACGGGAGGGTCACATACGTGCGTGCCCACACCCATAATTCAATGCACCCCGGCCCCCTGTGCATGCACGTGTGACCTCCCCGCACTCCCCCGCTTTTGGCACGTGATAGCACAGTGGGCCCGGTAGGCTTTTTGTCCTCCCCAGGCTCCAGAGGCTTTCTAGAAGCCTGGGGAGGGTGAAAACAGCCTTGCCTACCCATCCCCCGGAGGCCCTGCAGAGGCTGGAAATGGACTGTTTCCTGACTTCCGGTGGACCTGAAAGGCCCAAAAATCAGCTGGCCGGCACACGCATGTGTGCTGGAGCTGAGCTAGGGCAACATTCACGTGCCCACAGATATGGCTCCGTGTGCCACCTGTGGCACGCATGCCATAGGTTCGCCATCACGGGTCTAGGATCTTCAGATCACACTTTTTAGCAAGAGTTCTATCCTACCTATAACTTAAGACATGAGGAAATTTGTAGCCCAAAATGGAAAATTTAGAAATATTTCTGCTGCCTGACAGAAATTTTTGAAAAATATCTTATCCCTAATTGATGGGTGAGTCTGAGTTAGCAGGCTTGAGGGCTCTTCTTCACTCCATCTGTCCTGTAAGCATGTAAATGAGTACAAAGATCACTGTAAGATCAGTCACATTTTCTCCCACCTTCCCTCCACCAATCCCATTGACTAAGCAAGAACTGTGAAAGCTTTTCTGTTTGGAAACTTTACAGTTTTTACATCCTTTTTATTGAAGCCCAAAGTGGTTTTTACATAGAAAAGTAGGATTTTTTTCCTTAATAATATGGTATCCCATTTATATATGGCAGCTGAAATAATGACTCAATGCCTTACTGTTCCCATCTCTACTTTTACTGCAGCAGCACTCCCATGCTGCCTATTTTTACACAGGGTGATTTCATACATCCCACTAAGCTATAATAAGGTGGCTTTGATTTTGATCTCTAAAAACCAATGTGCATCTTGGCCAATTCTTCATGCCACATAGGGTTTGATGTGGTTTTTTTTCAAACAGCAGCTCTCTGTGCCAATCCTTTCTGATGTCCAGAAGTTTCAAAAGCAAGCTGAGGATGGCATGGGAAGGTGGGGGGGAGGGGAATCTGCAGCTCAAAGAAAATACAGTAGTCCAAATCAAAGGCCCCACTGAGAATGTTTTACTAGATGATTCCAGTCAGAGTTACATATCTGGACTCTCAGAGAGTTATGCTTTTTCTGCCTGCCTATTTTAAGAAATGTGGTGGAAGTTATGAAAGGTGATATTAAAGGTTGCTGATAATAGTTGATGCTAATTGGAGGTGATTGGCCATGCACCCCGCGCCGCTAGACAGCAGTCCGAAGAGTCGGAATTAATTTTCAGGGTTTTTGCTGAGTTCTCTTCCTCCGCCTCTGGAACGAGCCTGAAGGTTAGTCGGGTTTACCCGTTGCAACGCGTCCCAGTTAGACTTTGCTTCTGCCTTGCCAACTCGCGGCTGCGACCTGCCCCTCCAACCCTGAGTACGCTCGGTGGCGGAAAGGGGGCGCTGAGAAGGCAAGCAGGCTGGAGAGGGCGGCGACTCGGGGTGGGCGAGGCTGAGCTCCGGGCCGCGGCTGCTCCCGGGGGCCAAGCGACAGGGAGATCTGCTGGGCTGGAGCGGCCGAAGGACCGCGTAACAGGTAGGGGTTGCCGGGGACGGCGGAGGTGGAGGAGGAGGAGGAGGAAGAAGAAGGATTCCTGCGGAGATATCCCTTTCCGCGTCCGGTCTCAGGTTTCTTTGGTGGTTTAGTTTCGCTCGCGTCCCAAAGATTCTCGTGTGAAAAGGAAACTCCTTCGATGGGGCCCCAACTCTCACTTCATGGCTTCTGCTGGTCTCATGAAGTGGTGCGGTGCTGCTTCGGTCGCCTCAGTGCTTCGTCTTCTGTGGGAGACCCCATCTCTCCTCCCCTCCCCATCGCGTCCCGCAGTCTTCAGAGAGGACACGTTGGACCCGCTTCCTGTACGATTCGTCCCTCACGAACACACACTCGTTCTCCGGACATCATTTTTTCCCACAGTTCCCTGGTGCCAGTTCCCAAGCTGAGAATCATCCCTGTCCCAGGAAGGGTGGGAATACCACTTTCTGTCACTTGGTTTTGGTCCCATCGGCCGGAGATTTGGCTTTGCTGCTCATCTTATGTCACCCCTGCCGGTTACAGGAGTTACTTTAAGAATATAGACGCAGAAGCAGCTCTCCGGACAGAGGTGACTGACTTTTTCCTTTTCCGTCGTGTTGACAGGATTTGTCAGTATCACTCGTGCCTTAATTCAGTGTTTCTCAACCTTGGCAACTTGAAAGGTGTGTATATTTCAACTCCCAGCATGCTAGCTGGGGAATTCTGGGAGCTGAAATCCACAGGTCTTCAATTTTGCCAAAATTGAGAAACAGTGCCTTAATGCAAGACACAGCCTACATCTGACATTCATTCTGCCTTTCCAATGCTCAATTCCAGCATCATAATTATTGACGCTGGCTGATCATTGTAAATTGTGAGACAAGACTCAAAAGTTGTGTCCTAGTTGCCTGCTTTTTCTGACGATTGAACTTGAAAATAAAAATCTGTGATCCTGCTATAGAATTATAATGTACCATGTTGAGAAATAATAAAATATTAGCCCAGAAAGGAATTGGTTATTGACTAAAGGAATGCTAGTTTTATCTGATATTACTAATATAATAGAGTGATAAATATAGATATATAAATAGTAATATAATCACTATCATATGCCTTAGTTAGAGATAACTCTGGGTATGAATAAGGTCAAAGAGCATAATACAATTATATGATTCTTTTTAAAAGATATCTAGTTTCTTAAAAAAAAAAAGCTGCAAGAAAAAGGGGAAAATTCTGCAAAAATTATTGCCATTAGAAATATGCCCTTGCTTGATTTTGGCTTGATAATTCTTGTATTTTTTCTTTTGGTTTAATATCTCAAAAACTAGAATGTATTGAACATTTTTTTTTAAAAAAACAAACCCTTTCCCTTGCGATAATAGTACCCAGTTAACCTAGATTCATTCAGCATCTTCCCAGATCAGGGATGCATTGAAGTCTTTTGAACCATGTGGTTTCTCTCCCCCTCCTCCCCATACTTCAGGATTTTTGAATACATGTCTCTTAAAATGATGTTGGAGTTTAGACTTCAGGTCATATTTTCTAAGTTCAATGGTCCAAGCCAGTGAATGTTCAGAAAGTTCTATAAATTATAACATTAGTACAAATATTGTTGTTTCTTAGTGACCCTGTGAGAAGTACTTAAGACCTCCATTAGCAAGTTAAAGTGCCACCCACTCACCACTGAGTCAGTTATAAACAATGCCAGCATACAATTTGCTACTTTATTGTGTATTCCTGTTCTGACTCCCTCCAAAGTAATGGGGGATAGACTCTTAATAAATTTTACAACTGAAGATGACTTAAGCTTATTTCATTTGTGCTCTGAGGGACGAGGTGAAGGCAATATTACAAAGGTCAAGCATCAAAAAATGTTGCCGGGGCATATTTATGCTGTGAACATGACCTTAGATATCCATCTTCTTGAAATTGCATCACGTATTGTCAAATTCCTCGTCTGGACACACTTAAGCATTTGTCATAATACACAAGCTGTACAATGGCTCTCTTGGAATGATTCCTTTGCAGGTCTCATTTCTGTTTCTCATCATCATTTGGGCGTTGTGGTGCGGTCAGTTCTGAGCAACTAATTTTTTTTCATATTTGATTTTCAAACTCACGTATGAACGGTAAAAACTTTAATAAGTTTTTATCATCTTCAGTTAAGCCAATTCCTTCACATACTATGATAAATTGTATCCTGTGACAGCAAGTTTATAATGGTGGCTATGCAGCTGCTTGCTTAGAAGTGTGCATATGAGGGAAAGGGTGTGGTGGGAGCAGTAGTAAGATTGCAAGGAGGCCAAAATGCCAGCGGGTGCTGAAGGCCCCACCAATCAGCCCTATAAATGTTAAGCATTGGGCTTTTGAATGTGTATGCCATATGTTAAGTTATGACTTGCAATTTCCATTTAGAAATTTGTTAGACAGTGAACTGATTCTGATTGGCCTAAATTTTTCACTTTCTCTATTGCTTTTCTGTAGCTATACAAAGCAATTCCTTTGCAAATTTTGGGAAAACTTGTAAAGAGTTCCTAGACCTGGGTTGTTGTTTATTCAGTATTTCTGCATTCATGCTTCACAGGGTTAACTGTGGCATATAGGATGACAAAAAAGGGAATTACATTTTCTTCAACTTATGTTTTGTAGGCAAGAGCCTCTCTGAGGTTATAACTAGGAACAAATATTTCCACAGAGTTTTGTTAAGTATATTTTCTAGAACAATCTTGTGCCTGCTGATTGCTTGTGTGTTTGAATGGTGTCACTGGCACCATTTTAAAGGACACCTCTCAATGTTTGCCTCCTTCATCGCTGGATTTTTAACAGATAGCGTAACTTTGTATACAGTATATTCATATATTTAATTTGGACAGCCTATTATGATAATAAATTATCCTTTCTTCTTTTTTTGAAAAGAAAATAGATGGTTTCTGGGTGTTGAGGGATTTTTTTCCTCTTTTTTCCAGATGCTAAGGTTATTCAGTAGTCTTGACAACTTTCTATTATCTTCTGTATCAGAGGCAGTATGCTTCTCTAATTACCTCTGTGTTAATCCAGCAGAACATTTCTTATTTATGGCTTGTTTGCCTGCTCTGCTTCTAGTAACTTTGTTTTTAAGTTTGCATCCTTGCCTGACAGTACAAGAAACTAGATCCAGTTGTATAGATCTAAGTACCCAGGAAGAAGAAACATATAACTGTTGCTTCACTGTTCATAACCCATGAAACCTTTGACTTTGGCATCTCAATAATTTTATTTTTGACCATACCGGCTGGTATTAATTTTCAGGCCCAGATTTACTGGGAGGCATTCCTGCAATTGAGTTTCTAAGTAAGAAGTGCCCCTAAAGTTTTGTGATGATTCCATGTAGTTTTTGACTCACCATCATTTTGTTTGGTTCAAAGTTACGACGGCCTTGGAAAAAGTGATTTGCAACCTGTATTAGTGCTTATGACTGTCATATCATCCTCCCCCTGTGGTCATGTGATCGTAATTCAGATGTTTGGCAACCAGTTCACATTTACGACTGGTTGCAGCATCCTGCAGTCACACAATCATGATTGGTGACCTTTTTTTTGCTGCTTTGCAAAAAAAAATGCCCAGTGGGGGAACTTATTTATTTAAAAATCTGCATGATTTGCTTAACAACTGTGGCAGTTCGCTTAACAACTATCAAAGATAATGTTGTAAAATTGGGTCTGATTTAATTTAATAACCACAACAACTTTCACTAGCAATTCCAATCCCAATTGTGATCATAAATTGAGGAATACTAGTATTATGATTCCTGAGAGAAAACTTCTTTTGCTTCTCTAAATGAGAGTTGCTTTGGGTTGCCCTGATGGGGATCAAGCACCTCTCTCACTATTAGTTTTTCCTAACAGAGTGAACTGAGTGGGCTTAGCCAGATGCTGCAACCATCATAAATATGAGTTAGTAGCAAAGCATCTGAATTTTTATCACATAAGCATGGAGATGCTACAACAGTCATAAATGTGAAAAATGGTCATAAGTCACTTTTTTCAGTGCCATTGTAACTCTGAACAGTCACTAAAGGAATTGTTGCAAATCAAGAACTACCTGTACTTTGAGAAGAAACAGTTTCTGCATCTCAAACTTTTTTAAAATGGAAATTAATGTCGGGGCTGGGAAAAACCTTTCTGTGGTATTGTAAGATGCTCTGTACACCCTGTTCCATACATGCACACACCTAACCATTATCAAATATAGAATACTGAGCATAACTTTGGTGTGTTGGTAAATTAAAGTGTCTTTCCTCAACATCAATTCCAAATGTTTGAGCTACAGTTTCCTTTAGCCCCAGCCAGCCTAACTGATGGTCACGGTGATGGAAGTTCTCTACTTCAGAGCCCTCTAGATGCATTGGACTTCAGTTGCCAGCTGTTTGAAAGACATCAAGTAGAGAAGGTATTGAAATTGAAAGCATCTGGAAGGCCACACATAAGAAGCATCTTTTTTAGACCGAGAGCATATGCACCAAGACAAATTCCTTGTGTGTCCAATCACACTTGGCCAATAAAAAATTCAATTCTATTGTATTCTATTCTATTTTGCTCTTTTAAGGAATAATGTTATTTCTATTTGGGTCAGTAATGAGCAAATCCCAGGTGTTTTACATCTTTGCTGAAAATACATAAGGGTGATATCATTGTGATAATGGTTTTTGGATTTTTTTTTTTTTTTTTGGTGCAAATGGCTAATATGCTTTACTGAAATTTGCTGATCATTCTTAGTTATTTGTTTAATTTCTGTTTAATATGGCAAGTTTTTCTTATCCATCATTCTGTATTTATGCTAACATAATGCTGTTTTCCAAATGGGAAACACATTCTGTCTCTCATAGTGTTTAAGTTCTGAATGCACATACACATATGGAACTGTGTATATGTACTGATTAATTGAAGGAGACGTGGATCTTTTGTCTAAGAAAATAAGTGATTAGACCTTGCTTTAAAACCTTAATTGGTCTAATCCCTGCATATGTTGCCCACCATGTTATCTCTGCTTTGGGGGAAAATTAATAATCAAACAGCTACTATAGCTTTGGAAATGTTGCTGGAACATGAATGAATTTGTATTCTAGCTATAATTTGATCAAAAAATTGCCTTATTAGCATGAGTGAAGAATAATATTTTTCTGGGGATGGATTGGTTCTTCTGGACATGCCAACTCTGTTCATTATGGTATATTAATGGTTAGGAATAAGTAGCTATTCAATTCACCATGTCAAATTAGATTACTATTAATAATTGCCTTGTGCTTGTCAATTTTAGTGTTTGATAAGCATCCTCATCTGGGAATCAGGTTTGTAGTCACATGGCTGGTTCAGCTTGCATTCAGTTTGAGTAGGAGTCCACAGTAGTGTATTTTTTTTTCCAATTAGGAAGGGCTGATTGAAGTGACAAGGATGGGGACATTGTTAGGCATACACACCCACATTCAGTCTATAATGTTAAATTTCACAAAAGCTGGTCAAGCTTGCAGAGACCTATTATATTATAATATTTCCTTATTCCTAAGAAGAATACTGTAAAGGGACTGGAGCAAGAGTCAGAGAAGGTTATTCTGTGAGTAGGCCAAGTTTTCTAAGTGGGAAAGGGATAAAGGATTTATTTTCTATTTTATGCTTTCCTGGTGTATTCTCCTGTTAAACTGATGCAGCCATTCCTTACTTGCAGAATAAGAATTATGGGAGGTTTGGTGAGAGCTAATAGTGATTAAGTCCAAAAGCTATCCAATATTGCCTTTACTGTTGTCCAGCCAACAACTGTGGGAAAAAGATGCTTCCTCTGATTTTCCATAGGTCTTGGAAAAACAAAAGCCATCTTTTGTTTAACCTATATTACTAATATAGTGACAGGTTAGTGACATCTGTAGATACTTTTCTCAATCTGGTGCTCTACCAATGTGTTTTATTTATTTTTATTTATTTAAAACAGGTTATAACCTGTTTTTCTTCTGGGAGCTGAAAGTAACTTATACAAGGAAAATCTCTTCATTTTATTTTAGCCTTAGAGATGGGCTGGATTGAGAGTGACTGGGTCAAATAAATGTCTACCGCTAAGGTGGAGTTTGTTGGCGCCTTTTGTTATTTTCAAAGATGGTTGTGACACTTTTGGCAGAAGAAATACTGCAAAGGATAATCTAAACCTTTTGTGAGGCTTTAGATTAGTATTGCTGAGGGAACCATGGAAAATAAAGTTCAATGAAGTCTTGGCTATCAGGGTCTTCTGAAGACCAGAGGAATCCAATCATCTTGCATATATAATAAACCTCCCTGAACTTATATGGCAGAAGGATGATAGGGATTCTTCTACTATTTCTATTCATTTGTGGATGACCCTGAAATAAGAAGGGAGGAGTACTGGCAGGGAGTTAAAGTTGGTGACTCAGCTGTGGGTCAAGGCTTGGGTACATAACACGCTTCCCCACCTCCTCTTCCCTGAATGGCCTTCTCCTGCAGCACACTAGCCTGTTATACTTGGACTGAATATTGCTGGTCAAAAGAAGGAAGCTGGAGGCAAAAAATCTGGGAACAGTTTGCTGTTTGGGATGGAAGGCTGGGTTCTCTAATGAGGCAGCCGGATGAAGCTGAGAGATTGTTTCCTCCCTCTAGGCCTTAGTTTGGAAGAAAGATTGGCAAGCAGATGTTCCTGAGGAGACAACAATCTGTTGATGTTTTATCATGGAATAAGCTACGGTTTTTGGAGCCAGCCTAATAAACACAAGGGAGGGCTGGCTGCAGAAGACAATCTTATACCATGAAAAGGGTTCCCAAGGCTTAACCCTCTTGTAACTCGCCAAGTTACAATATAGGAAAAGTTATAGTATGCACATATTGTTCTCCTTTTTGTGTGTACCTATTTTCGTAATCTATATAAGATATGGAACTCTTTGAGCAATCTTTTAAATTGCATTTTCTATGTTACGGTAACTAGAGCAGGGGTCTCCAACCTTGGCAACTTTAAGATTTGTGGACTTCAACTCCCAGAGTTCCTCAGCCAGAGCTAGAGGGTTGTTCTGCCATTGGCCTTCCTTATAATCATCATTATTTTCTCATTATTCTTATACAGCTGATTGAATCCTTTTCTTAGCAGGGGCATAATAGTGCAGGGTTTTTCCTTTTACACTTTAGACATGACAGGTTGAGTGTTGTCAAAATAGTAAAGTAACACTGGATGTCTGTCATGAGTGTTTCAGTTTGGATTCTTGCACAAAGATGGAGTTTGCACAATGGTCACTCTATAATTCTATGCTGCAAGGCCACCTTGACTTGTATTATTATATCTTTGGAAGGCAGTAGCTTCTGTGCTAGATTATCAATATTTATGAGTTGGGAGATTTCCAAATCCTATTTGAGCCTTCTTACTCTTCTTCTGGCATCGCAAGAAATCCTGCCTTAAGGAAGGTGTACATCATGGATAGTTTGCAATATTAGACCAACCTTCTGCACAGTCAAATCTAGCTCATTATTTCTGCACTGACTTCCTATTGGTTCTTTAGAGCCTAAGATGGAGCCCAACACTTTCTGGCATTGCCAGGAATTGACTCTAAAGCTTTGCAAGCAAAGCACGCAATCCATCACAGAATTATAGCCCTTCTATATATTGTGCCAGTTTGATATTTCTCCAAAGTGGAGAAAAATGTGCTTCTTTTCTTACCCTCTGTAATCATTTCAGATTTAATACTCGTTATTGGCCTTGTAATTCATATTAAGATTATTAGATTATTTATAGCTATCAGTGGCTGAGTATTGTATAAGGCTGGGATATAAATAAATAAATATAAATAAACAAATAAAAATTTGCCATACATTTTAGTCATCTTTCCATCATTAGCTTGTCCACATTGTCACTGTGAATTTGCACCTCTTACAGTGCTTTTATACTTGCAGGGTAATTGCAATTGTTGCACTCCATTGTGGCTCCTTCACACAAAGAGTAAAAAAAAAAAGCTGAATGAATTGTTAACTTTCAGCTCAAAGCTTCTCCAATAATCCAGCTCTTTCTGACTGACTGTAAAGTGTTAGAAGTAGCATGTGGTTGCCTATGAATGACATTATGCCAGTTATGTGCAGGGATTAAGTGTCTGGGGTACAAAAGCAGAACTAGCTGAGGAATGCCAACAATGCCAGAGGTCAAAAAGATGGCCAGGTAGGCAGGGAGAAATATGATGTTCAATGTGTTAGGTGACAATGCCAGAGAAAGCTTCTACTTAATCAGGCTCTCCTAAAAGACCTTAAAAGTGATATCAAGTATTTTACAATTTTAAGAATATTCCACATGATCTTTAAAGAAAGCAGTCATGTTGTTCTAGACTAAAATTCTGCAGCTGGTAGTCATCTGGACAGTTCAAAGTCAGTAGAATGCTGCCAGATGCAGTTTCTTCTCATTGCTACACACATTGACTGGAAAATCCATACTTAATCTGCAGATCCTTTAATCTTGGAATCTCTAAAACAGGGATCTCCAAAATGAGACATACAGTATTGACCCCCAAAGATCAATGGGGCTATCCAAGGGGTCAGTATTATTGTTAATAGAATTAGTTAAATTAAATGTCTATGGAGATTCTCAGTCATCCAGGTCATGATTGTCTCAAAGTTCAAGAGGCAACTGGAGTTAATAAATTAATGTTTCTTACATTATTTTCATATAATAAATATTTGGGAGTCAATAGACAATCTAGAACCTCATGAAAGGGTTGATGAATTGAAGAGTTTGGGAACCTCTGCTCTATATTCCTCATGCTAGCTGCTTCTTTTCTACCAGAAATAAAGAATACCTAGGGTTTTTAATTCATGGATTACTGAAAATAAAAATAGCTGTGTTATATATTGCTTCATATACCAAAGCATTTGTAATAAAAACATAATTAATGAATACATTAGATAATACAAACAACAATGTAAAAACAATATTCAATAAAACATAATCTTGTATAAGATCAGGAAGGGAAAAGAACATTTTAAAAATACATAACTTTCATATTACGCCTTGGTGGAGTTTTCAACAGGTGCCAAAAATATCTTCCAATGCAAGGGTTTCCAAACTTTTTCAGGCCATAGAATCAGTTTTTTAAGTGGGGTGGGGTGGAATTCCTAATGAAAAACAAAGCTCTAATGATAGAAAATTGGTTACATTCAAGTGAACCCTTTCTCCCTTATTGTTTTATTGAGTCATTTTCGATCCTTTAAATTCTATGTGGTACATAATTTGATCAATAGTCTGGTGGCTGCTTCCTGAATTTCGGGGATGAGCATTCCAAAGTTTGGACAAGGCCTGTTGCCTAATGACATTGAGTAGCCCTTGTAGCATGATCTTCAGTAACCAACCATAATGGACAAAACATTTAATCAGAGTCTTGGTCCTAAGATATTAAAACCAAATCTTTGAATCATTGCAGATACTTCAGTACAATTAGGGTACCCTGGGCACAAGCAGGTTCCCCATTTGGTAACTTCTCCACTGCATTCTGTGGCTTCCCAGGTCAAAAGCAAGGATGGTCCTACATAGACTGTATTACAATTATCTCAACGTGAGCTTATTTGATACACAAACCTAAACTTGCCTTTTCTGTGTTGTGGTCTTAACAGTCATATCTCTATGAAGAGGGCTGATTCATTGTGTCTCACAAAGAGGCGAAATACATCATCTCAAGATCACTTATGGCTGTGATTTTTTTTTGTTTCTAAATATATCTATTGAATTCCTCTGCAGTTTTTCATATATATCAGCAGCTGTTTTATTGCATGGTTATCTCTTAAACTTGTTGAGGTTGGAAGTATTTATTTGATGCAATCCAACCATAAGGAAGGATTTGTTTTATATACTGCATGTTGCAGCTGGGGTCATAGTTGAAAGCCAACTGGTAACATTGTTCTCCATCTATCAGCAGTATAAAAGCTGGGAAGTGCCAAGGCAGCATTTCTGAAAAAGGCAAGCATCACATTGTTGCCATGTCGAAACTCATGCCTGATAATAAAGCAATGCCATCAAAACAACATATTGTTCTCTGCAGTCCCTTATTCAAACTTACTCTGTCCTGTTTTGTGGGTTTTGATACATACTTGTATCAATACACATCCAGTTATTTCTTTTAAGAACTACACAGCCAGAGTTCCGCATGTGCAAATGGACACTTCCAGGCACATGTTTATCCCCGGGTTGGAAGTGGGGGACATATAACTTATTTATGGTCTAAGAAGAGGCAAATGTGTCATCTTATGAAAGCATGTGCTTTATCCCTCTTGATTTCTAATGCTAAAGGCACAGGACTGTGGGAACTCCCACATAAGTCTCATGGCATACAGCAAAGGCACACAGTCTGTATCTTTGGCAGTCATACACTCCATAACTCTCCCCCCCCCCTTTGTAAAGACTCTTTGGAAACCCCTCTACTCAAAATGGATAATGTTCTTTCCTGCCACAGAGGAAAAAATATAAACAAAAATGGTAAACTCCAAAGCAGTAAAAATTTCCCCCCTCCAAAAAAACAAAACAAAAACAAAACCCCACCCCAGGAAAAATAACCCTGAAAACCCACCCATGCAATGCAACCTATTAATACCAAAACATTCCCATTCCCATCTTTTTCACTATTTAAATCAGGGGTCTCCAAACTTGGCAACTTTAAGACTTGTGGACTGGCTGAGGAATTCTGGGAGCTGAAGTCCATAAGTCTTAAAGTTGCCAAGTTTGAAGACCCCTGATTTAAATGAAGAAGTTACAATGTCTAGGATAGAGCTGGGAGATGCTTTCCAGAAGCATCAAGAGAAAGCTTTTTCATAGTGTTGTAAACCTGTTCATATTATTGGAATAAATATTATAATTCCAATCCAGTTAGTTAAAGAGACGAGAACAAAATTATTGGAAAGGTAGAAAAAGTTTGATAGCCAGATCAGTTTTTTCCTTCTTTGTGTCTATTCTCACTAAGGCACAATCCTGTGCGTCAGGGAAGTTTTAAACTTCCGTGCTTGCTTGCCCTTCTTTCCTGCATGTCATCTGTTTCCTTCCTAAAAGCTCTGTGATTTTTTAAATTGGGGAAATATCTATTGAGCTGGAGCTCACAGTAAAAAAACCCCACAATACCTGACTATATGAACATTTGGAAATTTCCCACATATTGTACACACAACCAATCACTAGAATTGTTCATTCTCCACATATACTGTGATAGAACTGAGGTAGCCCTGTTACCTTTCTGAGTAAGCTCACAAATAACATTAAGCCATGGTTTGTAACCCATGGTTTATTGAATGGGGGAGATATACTTGAAACATGCTAAGCATAAGTCACAATTCACAAATTATAAATGCTTTCATGAAGGCATTTATAATTTATTTATGATATATTTTATGAAGGTTGACTTCATAAAATATTTTGTTCGTTAAAAGTATATTTTTTAAAAAAACAATTTCATTTGAAGAAATGCATTCCTTAACCTGGGAGTGAGCCAGAGAAAGGCATGCCAAACAAATGATCCTCTTCATAATGGCTTCACCTTTAGACTGGTTTGGTAATGGGAGAGGCAGCCCTTCAGATAGGCAGGACTCAGTTCTTTGGGGGAAAACAATATGAAGTAAATTACACTACAACATAGTGCAATGGAAGAATCCAGTAACTATTTGCTTGGGTCAGTATGTATGCATATCACACCCACTTTTCAATACACGAGCTTCTGTCGTTCCACCCTTTATAGATTATGCTTGAACCCTGCCCGTACATTTTTAACAATATGAAGTCCTAATAGTGCTGTGATTTCTGGACCTAGTGCTTCCTTGAGATTAGGTTTCTCTCATCTGAAGCCTTTCAAGGGGTGTTGAGTTTCATTTCATTTCAGGGGTGTTGAATTGATTCCCATAATCCTCAGCCACATAGCCCACACATTTCAACTTGATTCATATTTTGCAGTGCTGCCATTTTTTAAAATATGGTTTATTAAATAATCATCATTAATTGGGCTCACACAGTGTACTACACTAAATTATGGTTTAGTTCAAGGATGCCGTCCCTGAACTTTTTTGCTTGGCTCCTGCAACTTCCTTTGACTGTGAATTTTGAAAATCCAAAGTGTGGTTTTTCTACCATCTTTCACCACAACTGTTGTGCAATCTTTCCACAAATCTTTAAAACTAAAGAAAGACTTGAAAATTTGATCAAAAGCCCGGGGCAGGGGTGGTGGTGGAATGAAAATTTGGTCCTACCCAATTTGAACAATTGCTCCATACACTCTTGATTCTCAGAAGGCAATTCCTTTCTGGCTTAAAATTGTGTGTGAATTAGGAACAATTTATGAATGGGATCCCACAGACTCCTTCCTCTAGTAGTTTCATGTCAACTTTCCCTTTCCCAACTTTCCCTAAAAACATGACCTTTTTATGCATAAAATACAAGATTGCTTGGGACTGGGCAGAACAGTTTATTCATGGGCATGCTAAGTCTATCATGGGACTCATCGGTCTAACTAATGACATTTACCAATGAGATTTAGACCTAAATTGATCAGTAATGTATAGTTACTGACCAGGATTTACTAACAGTTGTGTATGAAATATTTTCAGAAGTCTACCAATCTTCGGTTTCAAAATATTTTGGCTACAACTGCTATTTTTTTCAGAGCTGCTGACCATGAGGCAATTCTATCCCAACACACAGAGAACTCTAGAGAAGGCTGGTCTAGGTGGGGTTGTGCCAGATTACTCATGTATATGTATTTAATAATTCCTGCCTCATGTCAGTACAGTATTTCTCCATATACTACCATTAGTTTATGGTATATCTAATAGATATTTTTGTTGTTTTGTTGTTAGTTGCTAAGTCATGTCCAACCCATCATGACCTCCAGGACTTCCTGTCCTCTACCATCCTTTGGAGTCCCTTTAAGCTCACGCCTACTGCTTCAGTGACTTAATCCAGCCACCTTATTTTCTGTCCTCCCTTTTTTCTTTTGCCCTCAATTAGGCTCTTCTCCAGTGAGTCCTTCCTTCTCATTAGGTGGCCAAAGTATTTGAGTTTCATCTTCAGGATCTGGCCTTCTAAAGAGCAGTCAGAGTTGATCTCTTCTAGGACTGACCGGTTTGATCGCCTGGCAGTCCAAGGGACTCGCAGGAGTCTTCTCCAGCACCATAGTTCAAAGGCCTCAATTCTTCGGTGCTTAGCCTTTCTTATGGTTCAACTTTCACAGCCATACATTGCAACTGGGAAAACTATAGCCTTGACTATATGCACTTTTGTTGGCAGAGTGATGTCTCTGCTTTTCAGTATGCTGTCTAGATTTGCCATAGCTTTCCTCCCCAGGAGCAAGCGTCTTTTAATTTCTTGGCTGCAGTCCCCATCTGTGGTGATCTTGGAGCCCAGGAAAATAAAATCTGTTACTAGCTCCATTTCTTCCCCATCTATTTGCCAGGAATTGGGGCCGGATACCATGATCTTAGTTTTCTTAATGTTGCGTTTCAAGCCAACTTTTGCACTCTCCTTCTTTACCAGCATCAAGAGGCTCTTTAGTTCCTCTTCACTTTCTGCCACTAGAGTGTAACATTTGCATATCTGAGATTGTTGATATTTCTCCTGGCAATCTTAATTCCAACTTTTGATTCATCTAGCCCCGCCTTTCTCATATGTGCTCTGCATATAAGTTAAATAGGCAGGGTGACAGTACACAGCCTTGCCAGACTTCTTTCCCAGTTTTGAACCAATCAGTGGTTCCATGTCCAGTTCTCACTGTTGCTTCTTGTTGCAGATATCTTATATATCATTAACTGCAGATGGTAGAGTTTGAATCTCAGATTTATCTCATCCAAAACAAGATATTCTACTAGTGAACTTAGCTCCTTTTCCCTATCCCTGTCCTTGGATGTACATGACTGATGTCGAATCTTCTATGAAATTCATCCAAATTCAAAGTGAAACAGGAAAGGGCTAGAGGAAGAGCTGATTCAAAATAATAATATCTGAAAGCAAGCTAGGGAACAGAGGAGGTCAGCAGGTCAGCAGGCAGATGACATCAGGAGGAAGTAAAGCAGAAAATAAGGCCAAGATAATAAAGAGCAACATCTTATATGAGACTTTTATAGAAAATAGGAGTGAGCAACTAAGAGAGGGACAATGGTTTGTGGGAAAAGACAGATGAAATATATTTATCTTTTATTTATTTGACTTAGATACTAAATGGTATTTACTAGCCTACTAAATCAGGGGTCTCCAACCTTGACCACTTTAAGACTTGTGAACTTCAACTCCCAGAATTCCTCAGCCAGTAAAACTCTGGGAGTTGAAGTCCACAAGTCTTAAAGTAACCAAGTATTAAATCCCTACGTGCTGGTGTGGATCACATAGACTTGAGATGTAACAAACAACTGTAAGATTATAGACCCAGTATGATAATGTTGTCCTTTAGCTATCAGGAATGTATGCTGAAATAAATTGTATGATTGGACTAGAGAGTGCCTCAAGAGCACTCTGGCTAGCAAGTGATGCTGTCCTTATAGTATTAATCAAGACAATTAAAGGCAGCAATTGGTGAATTCCTCTGGCTGCATTTCCCTTCCTTCTTAGCCTTACCTGCCATTAGGAAAAACCACTGCCCATTGCTGTTCTTAAAGGTGGGTTGAATTTGAGTAACAGAGGGCAAGTGCCTGGGATGGAGGCTTTAACTGTTTTTCAAGTTGCTAAATGACTGGCTGTCAGTACAGAGAATTTCTGGATGATTAACCTGCCCTCAGGCTACAGTATTTCTCAACACAAAACTCTTATTCTTCTGAGCATTTAAATCCATGTACCAAAATAGTCTAACAGGTTATTTGAAGAGTCTGAATATTAAGATTGTTGGGGGTAAGAGGATGGAATATAAAGATGGTTTATTTGACCAAAATTAAATTATACAGATATTTGTGGAAAATGTTAATGGATATTTTTTTTACCAGGACTGGTTGATGATGATATTTTAAGATTTTGTTTGTTTGCTATATTTCAAATTTATCTGATTGTTATCTCTGATCATTTTTCTTGGTTTTTTATTGACTATATTTGGATGATGAAATTTGTGGGATTTGTTTAATGATAAAAAGTGAGATATAAATGTAAAACAAAGGAATAAAATGGGCTCATTAGATCAAATTTATAATACATAGGTTGTTATTTTGGGTAACTGAATGGATTTTTTCCTGATTAGAATGGAAGATGAGGTTTTAAAGACTTGTTTGTAGAAAATGGATGATATCTATCTATCTATCTATCTATCTATCTATCTATCTATCTATCTATCTATCTATCTATCTATCTGTCAAAGTTATTGGCCACTCATCTTATAATTTAACTCTGGGGGACTTACAGTATTAAAAATAGAACTATATAAATAGAATGCTACAAAACAGTAAAAATATAAAATATGACAGTTAAAAGATGGGGAGAGGGGAAATGATGTGAGATGAAGAGGTTGTTTATTTGTATTTTAAGAGATGGTAATAAGTTGTTACAGATGATTATACTTTCTGGGATTATAATGGGAGTTATTTCTTTTCTTTTAATTTTTTTTCTTTTTTTGCACTTCTTTCTTTTTTGTATTATCCGTATATTGTAATCTTTAATAAAAATATTATAAAAAAATTAAAATAGTGAGGCATTGTTGCGCTATGCTGAGTGAGATGTGGAAATACATTTTGTGTTCCACAAAGGAGTAGCTGACACAAGTATTTGCATGATTTCTGGAACGAGCTGATGTTCTTGCGTTTGTGCAACCTGTTACCTGCCTTTTTCAATTTGTAACATGTTGGCATTGCTGCCCTAATCTGGATTTTGTATCTCTTTATTGCAGATTCCAAAGATGGAGACAGGCTCCCTGGTGCGGGCTGTCTTTGATTTCTGCCCCAGCGTATCTGAGGAGCTGCCACTGTTTGTGGGGGATATCACTGAAGTGCTGGCAGTCATAGATGAGTTTTGGCTGTTTGGGAAGAAGGAAGGAGTCACAGGTACATCTAAAAGATCTTTGGGTCAGTTCATGAAGTTGGTTGCGTCAGAACCCAAAGGTGCTTTTCAAAAGCAACTGGGCTTCCTTTGTTTTTTCTTGACAGTGTTTCACTTCTCATCCAAGAAGCTTACTCGGTTCTGATTGAATGGTGGGGAATGAAAGGTTCTTTGCAGTCAAAGGATTATAAATCCTTTCATTTCCCATCATTCCATCAGAACCGAAGAAGTTCTTGGACGAGAATGAAACATTTTCAACAACAACAACAACAATCGAAGCCCAGTTGCCTTTTGACCTGGATGATTGAGAATCTCCATAGACGGTTGGGCTAGAAGTGCTAGAGGAGCTGAACAATTAAAGCTAAGTAAAGAAAAGGAAATTTCATCCTAAATAAAGATTTTAAAATTCTTAAGCCTTTCTTTACTACTATTCAGCAGTTGAAAGATCAATAGAGCCTGGTGGTGCAGTGGACTAAGTGCTGTTAGAGTAGCACTTAGTTGCCAGCTGCCTGCAATTATTGCAAGTTCACATCTCACCAGGCTCCAGGTTGACCCAGCCTTCCATCCTTTCGAGGTAGGTAAAATGAGGACCCGGATTGTGGGAGCAATAAGCTGACTTTGTATAAAAAAGAAAATCACTTAGGGGGGGCCGAAAGCCTTACTAAGCAGCTATATACAAAAGTATGAAGGCTATTGCTTAATGCATTGTAAGCCGCCCTGAGTCTCCGGAGAAGGGTGGCATATATAAATCGAACTAATAAATAAATAAATAACTCTGATGAAAAATTAGAAAAGATGTGATTGGATGCATATAAGCACCACCCCAATGCCCTTTCTGCCTGGTGATTAGTGGTAACTTTTCCTGTGGTTTTGGAACTGGAACTAAACTTCCAGTCAAGGAAAACATCATTTTCTGCCTCTAAAAGTGTCACGTGGTAGACCTCTGCAGCCAGCAATGCAGCACAGCCCCATTCTGGTGTGCCTGAAAGGTATGCTGCCCAATTTATGCTGACGTAAAAGTCTTTTTGGTTCCAGGACAAGAGGAAAGCTCAGCAAATGGGTATATGGTTGAGACCATAGTCTCTGTGGAGCTGTTCAGGAGACATTTTTATCCCCTTCCTCCCCCTTTTTTGAAGGGGTGTTCTGGTTTCTTTATCTAATACTTTTTGGTATTTCTGTAAATGTTTGGGCTCCCACACACTTCCTGATACCTCTCTGTTGTACTGTTTGGTCTTGCAATTAGAGAAATGAGATCGCTATTAATATATCAGAAGCTTGCTTCCCTTTTTCTTTTTATAATTCTTTGTTTCCTTAACTAGTCAAATGGAATATAATTCTCAGTATACTCAGTATATGGTAATAGAATAGAATAACAGAGTTGGAAGGGACTTTGGAGGTCTTCTAGTCCAACCCCCTGCTTAGGCAAGAAAACCTACACCACTTCAGACAAATGGTTATCCAATCTCTTCTTAAAAACTTTCAGTGTTGGAGCATTCACAACCTCTGGAGGCAAGTCATTCTATTGATTAATTGTTCTAACTGTCAGGAAACTTCTCCTAAATTCCTTTCCAACACTGTTAATCTGTATCTGTAAATTGCTTCTCTCCTTGATTAGTTTCCACCCATTGCTTCTTGTCCTACCCTCAGGTGCTTTGGAGAATAGCTTGACTCCTTCTTCTTTGTGGCAGCCCCTGGGATATTGGAACATTGCTATCATGTCACCCCTAGTCCTTCTTTTCATCAGACTAGACATATGCAGTTCCAGCAACGGTTCTTCATATGTTTTAGCCTCCAGTCCCCTAATCATCTTTGTCGCTCTATTCTGCACTCTTTCTAGAGTCTCAACATCTTATGGGATCAGCATAGCCACAATACCCTGAACAATTTGGGATATTTTTTAGGGCAGTGCCTGTTTTGAAAATTAGCAATATGACCCAAGACTTCTGACCTCATGAAAGCACAGCGTCTCTCTATCTTTCATTGAAACTGCCCTTTTTTCTCTGTGCAAACCTGAAAGAAAATTATAATACTCTTGGTCAGATTTATCTTATGGGATCATTAAAGGGCATGGCCACTTATAAAGGTGAGGTATGAGTTCTATCAGAATTTTAAAATATATACATATATTTTTAATAAAGGAGAATTGAGGATTGAATTCAGGATTGAAATGAGGGATCCTTGGTGCTCTCTGAGCTTGCTTGTTTTCTTGCAGAGGTTTCATTAACCTAACTAGGTAACATCATCAGTGCACCGGCCCCCACATATATTTCTGTTAAACTTTTCAGTAACCTTCCTCAACCTGTTGCCTTTCAAATATGTTGTTGCTATCAGTTATAGTAACTGAGAAGTCAGGAGGTTGAGGAAGGCTGCCTGAGGCAATGCTCAGACACGAATCTTCATCTGTACTGATCAGTGAGAATATTTGTAGCTTAGAGTTGAAACTTGAATGTACACACATTGTGAGCAGCGTCAGGAAACAAGCAACAGTGCAATCTAGTAGAATAATGATGAATGAGAATGTTTGTAGCTTAGGGTTGAAATGAGGGGTCCTTGGTGCTCTCTAAGCTTGCTTGTTTTCTTGCAAACATTTCATTACCCAAACTAGGAAACTTCAGCCGTGCTAGTGAAGTTACCTAGTTAGGTAATGAAATGTCTGCAAGAAAAAAAACCCAAGCTCAGAGAGTATCAAAGCCTCCTCATCTTCATTTGTAGTATATTCTGAAGGGATATAGTAAAATATTTGACTTTCCCATTTTAGCCTCTTTTTTAACCTACACTGCTGTTAACTCCATGAAATAGTGAAACACAGATTCAGGAACAATACTCATTGATGCACGCATACATTTTTAGCTATATAAGAATTCTGAAATGTCAGCATCCTTTTTTGAGTTCTTTTTCTTTTAATGTCAGTATTCCTGTTAGTCCCCAAGAGCCAAGAAAGACAAGGAGTTACGGTACTTCTGAATAGTTTCCTTTATTGTTCTGCACCAATAGATGCAATCTTCCCAGGCTGTACGTTGTGATGCAAGCTTATTGTATTTGCATCGTGATGTTACAAGAAAAGAAGTTAGTAACAGAGTTGTCTTTGTGACACCACAAGACATATTTTATTAATTTGATGAAATCACAACTTGCTGCAGATGGCTCTGGCTTATTACTTTTCAAAAGATGGAAGAATCAAATTATGGAAATTAGTCCTTAAATATGGAGATGATCCTAAAATGGTAATGTTGTATTGTTTTGATGTGACAATTGTTTTATTATAAAATTTAAATTATAAAAATTATTTTCAAAAAGATGGGTGTACCGGTATTTATGTTATAAAACAGCAATTCACAATAATTGTTGTTCAGGAACTTAATACTAGAAAAGCAGGACAGAGCAAAAATTTGTGGAACTTTCTGCCAACAATGATTATTCCCTATGTTTGTGTGTGCGTGCGTGCGTGTGTGTGTGTGTGTGTGTCCATGTGCATATGTCTGAAAGAGAGAAAGAACAGATGAAAAAAAGTTGAACAAGTGCTGATTATTAAATAAAAATGGTAACATACGCATATCATGTTAATTTGCTGTAATAAACTGTGCCCATAAGAAGGCCATTTTGAAAAAGCTTTCTGATCTCAAGTAGCTATATAGCAGCTATCTTTTGAGAACATAAGAAAGAAAACTTGAAACAACCAGAAGAGGGAGCCCTTCCCAACTCTCTGCATTCATCCATTGCTCGATCTTGTGGCTCATCACAGAACCAAAAATTATTTAAGCCATACCTTAACTTCTCCACTAAGAGATAGAGAGAGTTAAACTGAACCACTTGATTTAATACATATATTGCAAGATCTCTTTTTAAACGTATTAGAACTAATACAATAATTAGAGATACTGACAAGTACAGCATTATAATTGATGTCCTGGTGGTCTAGACAGAAAATATCAATGCTTCTTCATGGACAAAAGCTCTAGATACACTTATTATCTAGATGAATAATGACAATCACATTTCCAGTAAAAAGAACAACCTGATATGGATGGAGGGAAGAGATTGTCCCATACAAAGGAAAAGCAACACACCTCTCTTGGGTGACAACCATTCCTTTGATTCTAGAAGAAAGTGCTTGGAATTTTCTGTAATGGTATTAGGAATAAAATCCTTTGTTTAGTTATATTTCAATCCTTCCATGGCTCATTTTGGTCATCTCATTTTATGCCAGACTGGATCTGACATGAATTTAATTCCCATTTTGTTGAAAGATGCTGAGAAATAGTTCCATCATGAAGGATGGATTAAATCTTAGCAAAATAAAATCCATACTAAACTTTTCTGAATTGTCATCCAGGTACAAATGTTTGCTATTCTAAAAAAAAAAAAAGAGGTTTAATGTAGAAACTCACTTGATGTTTCTGTGGAATTTTCTATTTCAATTAAGAAATTTTAATTGTCCTTAAGGGTACAATTGTGATAGTAGACAATACTAAGTAAGGTGGACCAATGACCTGGTAAACCATAACATATTTTCCTTACATTTTCATATTGTTGGTGTTACCAATGGAAGTTATCAAAGTTTGACAATTCTCATGTAGCAAAACTCTATTCACATTTGCAGTTTCCAACAATGTACACTGCAGATTTTCTTTATCTTAGCAAGTGTACAGTATATTAAATGAGAAGTGTACAAATCCTTCGATTTTATGGAACTGACAACAGAATAGTTAGCACTAAAGACAGTTTTTTGCACTATTCACTTCCCACCATATTTTCAGTGTGAAAGGCTGGGAGAATCCTGATGAAAAGGATGGCAGCAGAAGAAAACTTTGTGGTGCTTTTATGCCATGGTGAAGAATGAAATAGATAGATGTTGGGGAACAGAACCATGACTATCATTTCCACTATTTAGATCCCCCCCCCCCCACCCGTTCTGTTAAAAATGCTCTTTGCTCTTATCCATTTCAGGCCAGTTCCCCAGCAGCTTTGTAGAACCTGTGGATGTTCCTGTTATGAAGCAAGGAGAGAAGCTGTTCGTTTGTATCAGCAACTTCACTTCCCAAGAGCCTGGCAGCTTGGCCCTGCAGAGAGGTACTGGCGATTTCCATGCATTCCTTACTTGGGCAGGAGTTCCTTAATGCTCTGCTCTTCTGTAGATCTCTGTCAGTCCATTAAAAGGAATTCATTTCGACGTCCTTTCTCACTTACAGTTCTAATCATAGCGGTCCAGGGCTTTCTGCTTCTGTACCTTAGTAGTCTTACTATATTTGGAACAGAAGTCTGATAATCTCTAGGATAATTGCCATTTTCCAGCACATTTGGTCTAGTGGTTAAGGCAGTAAGATAGAAATTAGGAGACTTAGACTTCTAGTTCTGCCTTAGGCATGAAAGCCGGCTGGGTAACTTTGGACCTGTCACTCTCTCTTAGTCCAAGCCACCTCACAGAGTTGTTATTGTGGAGAAATAGGAAGAGGAGGGAGTATTGGATTTGTTTGCCACCTTGAGTTATTCATAAAAATAATAAAGGCAGAATAAATATAAATAAATAAATATAGTTGTTTGTCAGATGCAATTGAGAGCAATCTTTGTGACTGGCTGCTTTGAATTGAAATCATAAGTTGGACTACAGATAGTTCTCAACTTAGAACCATTCATTTAGTGACAATTTGAAGTTACAACAGTACTAAAAAAAAGAGACATGCAATCAGTCCTCACACTTACAACTGTTGCAGCATCCGTATGGTCATGTGATCAGAGTTTGATCTCTTGGCAACCAGCATGTAGTTATGATGACTGCACCATCCCAGGGTCATAGGATCACCATTTCCAAATGGCTTCCAACAAGTAAAATCCATGGGGAAAGCCAGATTTGCTTAACTGCAGTGATTTGTTAAACAACCATGGCAAAAAAGGTCAACATCCACTCACTTAACAACCACCTTGCTTAGTAACAGAAATTCTGGTCCCAATTGTAGTTGTAAGTTGAGGACTGCCTGTATAAGGGGATGCGAAGAGGGAAAGCTTGAGCTTTTTTTTTTTTTTTTTTTTTTTATGACTACTGGCAGGAGTAGGATGGGGGTAATCCTGGCTCTTCTTGACCCCTTGGCAGCTTTTAGTACCATCAACCATACTATCCTTTTGGGTCAGCCTCAGGAGCTGGGGGTGGTGGAAAGTTTACCTCCTTCCTCCAGGACTTGTCCCAATTGGTGTTGAATGTTGATAGGAAGCGAGAGATAGAGGCTGGAGCCCCTGCTTTGTAGAGTGCTGCAGGGCTCAGTCTCTGCTCTGCTGGGGGAGGTCATTTGTCACCGACGTATCATCAGTCTGTGGATGATTCCCAGGTGAAATAAACAATGTTATGGATACCCTTTCATGGTGCTTGGAAATTCTGAGGGGAACAACAGGTTTCAACTGAAGACTGGTAAGACTGGATGTAGGAAGGAGGCTCTCCTGTACCTGGGGATTATCATTTTCAGTCTTGGATGGGGTTTGCCCTACCTCAGGCAGAACTAATATGCAGATCCTCTCGGATTCATGATCCCTGCTTGAGGGCAAGGTGGCAGTCATGGCGAAGAGGTTTTTGCTCAACTTCCTGTTTTGCACTAGTTATGCCCTTTCCTGGATCAAAAAGCCTTTCTTTCTGTCGTTCATGCCCTAGTCATCTCACCTACAGACTACTGCAATGCACTTTATATGGGGCTATCCTTGAAGAGTATGTGGGTATGTAGAACAAGCAGTTTTAGGTGCCTCTATGGTAACACCTTGGCTATATGAAATGCATTGGGTGTCAGTTTACTTCTGGGTCCAAATCAAGATGTTGACTGGTTGGTGTAGAAATTTGATAAATAAAATAAAATAAAAATGTGTTCCTTATCCCTGCAGGAGACCTGGTGATTTTGAATGATTCTATAGCATCTCCTTGGCTGAAAGGCCGGAGCAGCTGGGGAACCAGTGGTTTCTTCCCATCATCCTGTGTTCAAGAACTCAGCCTCTCAGGTTTTGGTCCCCGATTCCTACATGGCGCAACACTGGAAATGCCATCCTATGCTCTGGGTCAGGCCCGAGCACTGATGAATCTTTCAGCCCAGATGGAGGAGGAACTTGATTTCCGGGAAGGGGATGTGATTATCATTGTTGGAATTCCAGAACCTGGATGGTTTGAAGGGGAGATTCAAGGTCGCCGAGGCATCTTCCCAGAGGGATTTGTGGAGCTTTTGGGTCCCTTAAAAACCAACAATAACCCAGATGATCCAACTTCATCAGAGATTCCAAAGATAAATGGAATGAAAGATATATATCCCCAGGAAGAGGAAAAGCCGTGGAGTGATGAAGTGGCATTGCCAGGACTTTATGGGATTGCTCTCTATCAGTTCCAAGCCCTGGAATCAGCAGAACTAGACTTTGAGGTGGGGGAACGGATCCGAATTCTGGAAGTTCTGGAAGATGGCTGGCTAGAGGGTGAACTTCGAGGAAAACGTGGCATCTTTCCTCACCGGTTTGTGAAGTTGGAGGAGAACTGCCTACAGCCTAGAAAGCAATGGAAATCTGGATATTTGCCAAAGGGGGTGGATTCTGTTATATCCAGTCTTCAAAAAGCAGGTTCCCCTGGCATGTCAGAGGAGCCTGGATGGAGTTCAGACTATACTGAAGAAAAGACTTGTCAACTTCCTTTGATGCAAAGGAATTCTTTGGACTCTGAAGTAAAACAGAACCAAATACCAAATCACCAGAAGGAAAGCTGCCTTGGCTCTGTTCCTTTAGAAGTGTCAAGCACTTCCCCTCTAGATTCTAATAAAACTGTCAATGGAGTTTCTTCCATACCTCATTCTCCACTTCAGGTAAAAACTCAACACTATGACCATTTGGATAAACCAGAGCTCATTCAAACTCCCAAAACTTCATCGGACCGTTTGAAAGGCTGCAAGCGCTTAGAGCAGGATGGAGAGGCTCATAGTCGGAGCCACCACAACATTCTTTGTGAGGACTTAGTTGTTTGCATGGATGGTCAACAGCAGAAACCTAAATCTCATTCTTCCAGCTTCAGTGTAATTCAGGAGAGCTTGGATATTTGGCCTGTCTGTCAAGATACTCAGAATGATTTCCCTCAAGGTGTGGCCCACGGGGAGATCTCTGGGGACCTTGACTCAAAACTGACGGAGCAGCTGGCTCAGTTTGAACAGAGCCTGACAAATCCTATAGGCCATGGTGGCTATGACACTTTTGAGCAGGATAATGTTGCTCGGCATTTTTCCATTCTGGATTTCAATTGTGAGAGAGATATTGTATGTGGCACGGTAGAGAATACTTCACAGAGAAGAAAGGTGCTACGGCCACCCCCTCCTCGACCTGGTATTCCTGTCTCTGCCTCACCACATGTGCCAGTAAGGCTCAGCCCCAGCATTGCATCTGTCTCACAGAGTATTCCACCTTCTATGCGGCCCTCCAGGCCAGCACCACTTCCACCTCCAGGGAGCCAAAGGAAAAGCCCAGCCGCAGTTAAGCAGCAGCTGGGGAGCAGAGAGAGACAAGGGAACACTGTTGAGTCTGGAAGAACATCTCCATGTCCTTTCTTATTGAATCGTATTCAAGAATTAGAGCAAGAACTTGATTTTTACAGGAAGACTCACACAGAGCTCAGTGCAACACTGGAACAGCCACAGGATGAGGCTGGACGAGCTGAGACATTAGAGAACGTGGATCTCTGTGACTGTAAAATATCATCTCTGTGCTTGGAGCTACAGGAGCTGAAGGGTGAGTACTGTCAGTCTCGGTGAGGGTGGATAGAGAGGACAGACCCTACCCCACATCTACCTTTTGCGTAGGTGAAATGAAAAAGGAGAAAAGAATATATGTAGTTCAGGGTTGAAATGTTGAATCCTTGATACTTTCTTGAGCTTGGCTGTTGAGCTTGGGTAATTTCATTACCCAAACAGGTAACATTATCTGTATGGTGAAATGTCTACAAGCAAACAACCAAACCTAGATGTCTATGGAGATTCTCAGTCATCCAGGTCATGGTTGTCCTAAAGATGCTTTTTTTCAAGAGGCAACTGGACTCTCTGGTTTTTCTTTGAAGACGTTTCGCTTCTCATCCAAGAACCAAACCTAGAGAGCACCAGGGACTCCACAAAGAAAGAGGAGGTAATAGGAGACTAAGTTAAATTCAGCCCTATTCTCTCACAACATATTTCTGGTTTTTAAGGTGCACAATAATCTAAATTGCCTCTTGCTCTTCCGGGATCTTTGACTGAGGCAAGTATTTATAGAAAAGATTTTTATGTTCAATATCTCCTACTGTATTTCCAAAAGAGGCTGAGGCTGGGAGGAATGTGCCAGATTGGGTCTGTACTGGGATACTTGTGAGGAAAATACATTCTAGATTCTTGCATTCTTGTTTACAGCTGTAATCCGATCAAACTGTAACTTCAACAGTGATATTGTGTAATGCATTAGTTATAAAAAAAATTGCCTGAGCTTTTGAACATGTTGCTTACTCACTGGCTGTTTCTGTGCAACAACCATGGCGTGACGATGTTATTACCTCAGAGCCACTTAACTTGTTTCAGGTGTTAAAAAATAAATATGTAACAGTAATGGGGAAGCAAATTCCTTTTACTCCTCACCCCTTTTACTGTGATTCTGTCTGTTAATAGTGAAACCCTGCAAAAATAATGCAAACAGGTAAAGAACATGCAAGTAGCCCTCCAAAATGAATGCTGAATTTAGGTCAAATGCCCAAACAAGTTCTTGTATATAACCTACAACCCAGTATAAAGCAGAATGGAATAGCATTAGCAATAGCAGTTAGACTGACATACTGCCTCATAATGCTTTACAGCATTCTTTGGGTGGGTTAAATGTCAGCATATTATCCCCAAACAATCTGGGCCCTCATTTTACTGACTTCAGAAGGATGGAAGGCTGAGTGAACCTTGAGCTAGTTAGGATTGAATTTCAGGCTATGGGCAGAGTTAGCTTGCAATACTGCGTTTTAACCAGGAGGATCAATATCAATTAACTAGAAATTGAGAGGGGTTAGGGTTGGAGGAAGAATGAAAATAATAAAGCTGCTCTGAATCTTAGGAGAATAACTTACTACCAATCACCGTGTACATAAATTATGATGTACAAATATTTTCTTTCCATTTTTATTGACTAGAAAGCTATTAGCACTTGGGAAGATACACTTAAAAATGCCAGCTCTCTCAAATCCACTGAATAAATAAGCAGTTTGGCTCATCTGAGTTCTTTAAAGGGCATCATAATTGTTTCTTGCTGATTTTCTCCACTTCCCCCTCCCCAATAATGATTATATAATTTTGTTCATTTTTATGAGGCACAGAGACTTGAGAAAACTGGACATGGGCAAATAAAAGAATTAGTGATCATAGAAAGACAGACAAAATCTTCTTCCTGTTATTTTCTTAGAAAATCTGCCAAGTAGGTTTTTTTGTGTTTTTCTTTGAAACTGTGAAATTAGTTGGCTTTCTATATAAATTGTTTTATTCTGCACTACATGCCACAGCTTTATTTTCTGAGGTTTAATCATTCCCATGCTAATTATCAGGGACTTAAGTCTATCTAGGATTTTGTAAGTTTGAGACAATGAATTAACTGAACTCTGAGATATGAAAAGCATTCAGGCCCAGTGCTGTATTATTTGCTATGTATTTGGGCTTCTTGGATGAAATAGAATGGGGCAACCTGGGAAACAGGTTGATGCAGGATATCTTAATAGTCAAGATTATCAATGTTTCTACTACAAGAAGACCAGAGACGTCCAAGAATCCAGAGTTTGGCAATTTTCCAAAACTGCGTGCTTTTCAAAAATGTATTCCCACACCCAAAGAAGTCCTTGGGTGATATAAACACATAAACCACATGCTTAATTTTCCTGAACCTACGAGCCCTAAAGAGAGGTCACTTACTCCTGCCTTTAGCATTATAAAGCAGAGAAGCCGGTTTGGGCAGGGCACTGGTCCAATCCACACTGTGGTATTCTTGTTACTCATTACCTGCCAGCAGCAGGGAGAGGCTATCTGAACTGGCTGCCTATTGGGTACGAAGGTTACACAGCTTCTCTGTTGTAGGCAGTTAGTCAGCACCGTCTGAGGGGTGAGGTGCAGGGAAAGAGTAGTTATGAAGGAATGGTGAACTTCTGAGAAAGGAAAGGGGGTGGGGTGGAATAAGAACACACCAGGAAGAATATGAGCATTTATTCTGAGTCCAAAAATCAGATAAACTCTCCAGGGCAACAGATCTGTCTGTCACAATTCCCCAACTGTGAGTACAAAGACTACAGCTCTGTAAGAAGACAAAAGATTTCTAAGGCAGGTGGGCAAGATGGTGGTAACGAAAACTGGAAGAGCGAATGTAGAAACAGGGACCTGTATGGCATCATCAGACCCGTGAAAAAAGTCTGTGAACATTTCAAAAATGGAGATAGTGGATACAGGGACGGCAGTGTGACCAGAAACCGCAAGGACTATGTGGAGGAGGATAAACAATCCATGGACCGAAGGAAGATGAATCTGTATGAGGAGCATGAGACAGGAAGCAATGGTTATCTGGAAGAAGACGGCTACTATACAGACTTTGAAAATAACACCCAAGTGGTTCCCAAGAAATCTGTTGTGCATAAGGGCGGCCAAGATGCCGATTTTAGATTCTCCAGAAATGCAGAACATTTGGATACAAACTGTTGGAAGGGAAATTGGAATTTCCATGACCGTGCAACAGAGAGTTGGAACACAGGTGGCCATACCTTGGATAAGAATGATAAGAAGAAAAATGACAGGTATGTGGACTATAGCAGTGACTGGAAATACTTTGGGAAGCCAGAAAGCCTATTTATGTTGTGTGAAGTCTCCCACAATGCCCAACATTCAGGAGCAATTTCTGGGAGCTGTACCACGGATGTTATAAAACATTCTGCCCTAGAAGATCCACCACCTTGCTCCCTGAGAAATGGCAATCGGGAATTAGAACCTGGATGTGAAATTGCCAAATCACAGTATGCGCCAGATACCAAAAGGATTGAAACTGCAGCAGGTGCGCACATCTGGAAGGGTGGGTTTCCCAGAACACGTGCAGGACGCTCAGACTGGAGTCTGGACTGGGAGGATGAAGCTGGAAGGGCAGGTAGCTCAGAAGCCTGGCAACGGAACAGCTGTTACCGTCGTACCGCTCCCAGCGTCCTCAGGTACCATATAAAAGGAAACCAAGGTAAGATATGGGAAATCATCAAAGCGTTGTGGGGCAAACTCTATAGTTCTTTGGATGTCCATATCTTCCCCAGACAAGTAGCCAGTGGTGAAATCCAAATTTTTTTACTACTGGTTCTGTGGGTGTGGCTTGGTGGGTGTGGTTTGGTGGGCATGGCAGGGAAAGGATACTGCAAAATCTCCATTCCCACCCCACTGCAGGGGAAGGATACTGCCCATTCCCTCCCCACTCCTAAGGGAAGGATATTGCAAAATCTGCATTCCTACCCCACTCTGGGGCCAACCAGAGGTGATATTTGCCGGTTCTCTGAACTGCTCAAAATTTCCTCTACCGGTTCTCCAGAACCTGTCAGAACCTGCTGGATTTCACCCCTGCAAGCAGTCCTAAAACAAACACCTGCATTTACCACAGCATTGGAAAATGAAGAACTGCCTGTCATTCATCAGCTATTTTGTAGAAATTAAATAATTGTTTCTCATGCTGTAAATAATCTTTATACATTAGACTTGGGTTCTTGCCTTTTCTCTTTCCTGGATAGGATAAACAGCTATTACTACAGCATTAGTAAAGTGGCCTCTCCCTTTCTCTGTATGGACTAGCTTCCAAAAGAATCTTTGAGCTCAGGACTGGATCTGTGCAGTTCTTTTAAACTAACTTTGCATCTCCTTCGCCTGCTGTGAAGGGCTGAAACAATAAGGTTGTGAAATTGGTAGGCATGCATGCAGGCACATACATAAATTGGAAAAAAATAGCTATCGCCTTCAAAATAAAAGCAATGTAGTGTGTGCATGATATATACTTATATACATTTAAGTTCTAATTTCTCATTCATCTCACATGGGCCAGACAGGAACAGCGTACGGGCCAGATGTGGCCCAGGGGCCATAAAATACACAGGCTTAGTCTAAGCCAGCGGACACCAACTGGTGGTCCGTGAGAAAATTTTGGTGGTCTGCAGAAAAATTATTTGCATTTTTTATATTGCACTAAATTGGGGTCCTCAAAATACGGCTCCTGGGCTGGATACGTGCAATGAACATTTGTGTTGCTGCAGAGTCTCCCCCTTCGGGGTCTTTTTGTGTGGGTCAGAGGGGGGCAGAAATTCTGACTGTGTCAGCCTCCTGGTGGGGGCTTTGACCAAAGGCTGGAGGGAAGTGCCGTTGGTGGTGAAGAGCTGGAGGGCCTTGTTCCAGTGGGACTGCATCATGGTCTGGAACTGGCTGACCATCTCAGCCTGCTGAGCCTCCAGGTGCCGGTACCTGGCCTTGCACTCCCACAGTTCTTCGCTCTGCTTGGAAAGCCTATGCTCCTAGTCCTCAGTGAGGTGCTTCTGCTGAGCCTCCTTCTCGTCCAGATCCAATTTCAACTGAGCCAGCTGTTTCGCCAACTCTTTCTCATAGTGGCTGCTTAGCTCTAACAACTGCTTCCCTTTGGGGCACTAAGGAGTCTGGGTGGGCAAGTGAGGAGGGACTGGGAGGGGAGGGGTGTGTAGTGGCCAGCAAGGTGCCCCTCAATGTGAGTGACATCGAATTGACCACACCCACCCAGTCACATGACCACCTAGCCACCTCACCTACCCAGCCGGTCATTAGGCAGATCATGTTAGTGGTCTGCAGGATTTAAAATTATGAATTTAGTGGTCCCTGAGGTCCGAAAGGTTGGTGACCCCTGGTCTAAGCAATACATACAGTACCGTAAACATCCCGCAGAACCTCTTGGAAATCTTGGGCTGTGAGATTCTTTTTTTTTTTTCTTAATGTGCAGAATTGAGAGGCTAACCAACCCCCAGACAATCATGGAGAAGTCTCCAACAGTAATGAAGAAAATGTGTTTATGTGGTCACTAGGAGTCAAAAACAACTTTATGGCACATAATTAATTAATCAACTCTCAAACAGTTCTGGGCAGCTTATATTTTAAAATAGAAAACTAGCACTAAAGAAATGTTAGATAAGTCATTATGTGGAACAACTACCCTGATCCTACATGAAGTTTTGCCAACATTTTGTTAAGCAGGACTTCTTATTAAATTACAGCATGTTAACAGAGTATGCTAAACTACAAATTCATCATATTTTAATACCAAATATAAGACAGCCAATATCTCCTTGGGCTGCAATCTTACCTTAGTTTATAGTTCTCCAGACTGGCATGTTTTTGATATCTTGCTTTTCAACCTTCATAATTTTAAGCTGATTTATTTGAGAAAATTAATTTAGCTGGGTTTTTCATTTACTGGTGAAGTGTTTAATTTTCCTTAATATGAAGCTTGCTTTGCCTGCTGCTTTGAGCTTATTCTTTGCAGCAGTGGCACTTGCAAACCTGTCTTACAGCATGCCCATTCAGTTTGGTGCAATTCGCTTGGATTAGCTATAAGGAAGTTATCTGTACTTGCATTGAGAAATGTAGGTGAGAAATGCACTGAGTCTTGTTTGTTTTCTGTGCTACAAACCAGCCCAGTTTTTATATTCAGCCATTGTGCTAGATGCATAATGCTGTAAGCAAATGATATTGTTATTGCCATCAGTGTGCACAGACATTTATAAAGTGACTCAAGCAAAAGATCTTATGCTTTGGTCTTGTTTATCTTAAATCTTCCCTTATGGGTTCCCTTAGAATGAGTGTAACAAGGCATGGTGGGCTCAGATTTGAAGGCAGTGTTGTACACTAAGAATCTGATAAATCCTTTCTGTATTATCAATTAGATCTTAGATGACAAAAGGAGAAGCAGAGCTGATGTGTGATTAAAATTTGAGCATTTGGCACCTGGCATATATTTGTAGCATCCTGAGTTCTTGGGATTTGATCTACCCAAAAAGCTTCTGAGAAGCAAAGGCAATGAGAGGAGCTGAATTTGTTTAACTGTGATGATTTGCAGAAAAATAAGGTTGTAAAATTGGGCACAAATTACTAAATGGCCACATCACTTAGCAACAGAAGATCTGGACCCAATTATAGTCATAAGTCGAGGACTACCTGTAACACAGTTTTCATCATTTGCCACCTCCCGAACGGATACTTATGCGTCCAACCCAGTGGTGAAATGCACTTACCTTCGCTACTGGTTTAGGAATGTGAACGTGAGCGTGTGCGCCTCTGCTGCTCATGCACAGAGCCTTCTGTGCATGCAAGAGGGTCAAAAACGGGATGTAATAACATCCCAGCAGGTAGGCAGAATCTCCTGCTGTTGGCGCTACCAGTTCATGCGGGCTGGATACATCCGGCCGGTTTTCACCACTGTTCCAACCTATACATTTTATTACTCTGTGTGTTCTGGATGTAACACTTAAGTTGCTTATGTTCATCTACTATTATCACACACACACACACACACACACACACACACACACACAAAGCATGCACTTCTATATACCAACATTCCACCATGTGATAGGTTATTATCTACTTCATCTCTTACTCATCTCTTGCTTCTGCCTTTATTATCAGTTATACAATGCTCAGTAGACAGTGGCCTTAGTATTTCCTTTAGGCTACAAAAAATTACTTACTTTTCAATAAAGCGAACATATTGGACCCACCTTCTTTTTAGAGTGAAACCCACCTTCGCCTAGAGTGAAATTCGTAACCATTGACCAGAAACGGTGATTTCTCCCAGTCTGAAACAGTAGAATAACTGCTTTTCTTTCCCTACAGTTCATTATTATGCTTATAATTATGGTTATTATGCCTTTAACCTGCCTTTCGTTTAACATTTCTTTGTCATGCATTCCTTGAGTTTCTTTAGTCCAAGAAATAGCTAGCTAGGCAGTGGTAAAATGTAAAATTTGTTACTACTGGTTCTGTGGGCATGGCTTGGTGGGAGGTAATGTGACTGGTTAGGCATGGCCATCTTTTTTTTTTTAACTTAAAACCATTTTTTCTACAACCTCTTCGGCTGAAGAGGCTGTAGAAAAAATGCTTTTAAAAGCCTCTGACGATCCCAGCTGAGCCGCACAATCATCAGAGGCTTTTTTTAAACTTTTAAAAGCATTTTTTCAGCCGAAGAGGTTGTAGAAAAAATGCTTTTAAATTTTTTTTTAAAAGCCTCTGATGATTGCGCAGCTCATCTGGGCATGGTAGGGGCCAGGGATTTTTGCTACCGGTTCTCCGAACCACCCGCCACCATCACTAGGGGATCGGGTGATCCGGTCCGAACCGGGAGCATTTCATCCCTGTAGCTAGAGCTTGAAGTAATGTTGTGGCCCTTCTAATGAGTTAGATTGCAAAATGTTTGGTCATTCTTTAGTCATCCCTTATCTGAGCATAAAAAAGGAACTGTGTTTGATTTTCTTTATGAGCAAATATATATTACAGGTTCCTTTCTAGACAACCTGGTGGAGGTTATTGGCCTTAATCTTTTCTCAAAGTGGCATTTAATCCTCCTATAGCTGTTTGTCCATCTGCCTCTATGCTGTTTAAACCTTTCTCAGATTTTCATAGTTTACAGCAGCTAAAGGCTGAGAATGACTAATGAACCTCCCTACTTCCCCCCATGCAGCATTCCAGAGACTTCATAGTTCAGGTTCTACTGGAATAATATAGAACATTGACATTTATGTTGTATTTGTAATCTAAATTCTAATTAAAGTAAAAACACTAAGTTAGTCTCAAAAGGATGGAATATACTATCTATATTGGACAATAAATCCTTTATTCAAAATTCTGATCCAAGATACCTTAAGACAAATAGACACCTACTTGTCTTCATAAATAGCAAACAACTGAATTATATGACTGATATTAATGATACAAATAAAGCTAACATATTGATTAGGTGTTAATTTCTCACATTTCTATTTTCTCTAAAGTTTATAAAATAAATCAACTCCTCAATTACTTTATTCAATCCTATAATCTTAACAAGAAACCTGTCATTTGAAAATAAATTTTAAAATATGTACTGATTAATTTGAGTACTAATCTCATATCAGATGCTAAGAATAAATATGCAGATCTCTGAAGATTCAATCCAGCTAAACTACAATTTTTTTTTTACTGTTTCTCAGAAATTCAAATATTTTCTCCCTCGCTGTCTGAAAGGTTTTCCTTCCAAAGTTCAGGGAGAGACTTCCAACATCAAGAAATGTTATTCTCTCCAATCCAAAGCATTTGTCTCAGGATTCTCTCTGTTTACCTATCACTGTGATAACCCTTTGAAAACAGAATAATACAGAATCAGAGTTGGCACAGGAAGATACAGCAGCAAAAGAAAAATCTAGCCCCTTATCAAAAGTTTGATTTAGGGCTAAATCAAACTAGGACTGTAAAGGAAAGCAGTATCCTGAAAAATATCTCAGTCCCTATGGGAGATGCAACTGGACAGTGGCTTGAAATGTGAGCGACAGTCCATTCCAATTTCCCTCCTTGTCATGTGACCCAGAGCGCATGCACACCTTCAAGGGGTTGGAAAAAATCCAAAACCGTGTTCTGCATGTTTTACCCACTTTGTTTTTTTAATACAATTTTTGACTAACCATTAGTTACCAGCACATTCACAGTATTCGAGACAGTCATATTCATACCAGTACAAACAATTTTGCAAGAAGCATCCATGTTTGTCAAATGTGTCATATTCTTTGTCTGGATTAGTTTCAAATAATATAAACTGAAGAATTGGGACATAGCCAGCTAACTTGCATGACAATTACCTGAGAGTTTGAGACTTGCCAGTTATCACTGCTTGCAAGATCTGACTAACTTTGGGTTAGGATGCAAAGAATTATCTGATGGAAGCAAACACTACTTTTAGAAGAAGGTGTTTCATACCTTCTTAGGTAAAGAACAAAGTTTCCATATCTCAGTATTAAAAAAATTCTGAGCAAATCAGTTTTCCGTATTGCCAGCTCATATACTATGCAGAACTTAAATGCCCATAACATGCTATATGAAGCCAATTGTTGTAGTTTATGCCAGTTTTCAGCATGACCAGTTAACTCTAGCCATTGCAATTTATTCAATAACCATGATTAAACAAACCATAACTTAGTGTGGGTCTTGTTCTTTAAGATTGATTTGTATTTTAATATGTTGTAAACCATTCTACAGGTTTTTAAAAAAGGCATATGTAAATTAAAACTGAAATATAAATATGGACCAATTCACCCAATGAAATACTTAAGATTTACAATCTACTAATGGCATATTGATGTTTTGTGAGAAATTACCATAAGCATGTCTGGCATGTCTGCCTTGTGTCTACATCCTTCTAAAGATGATTTGCTGTGTTGGGCAAAGATTCCTACTGACAGGCTGTAAAAGATGCACCTGTGTATGCTTTACCTGTGAATAAGAGCATGTGGTACAAGATAATTTCTAATAATTTCAACTGGTGAAAGATTTTCTAGGAAAACGTGCTCCTATAATTACTCAACCTGCATCATAACTATGCATGACCAAAGCTCAGAAAATCTTGTTGCAGCTCTGCTCACTAAGAGCTTTGGCCCCTTCCCCCTGCTTGAGTGTGAAATCCCGACAGATTTCTAAGGGAAAATGCCGCTTGGCAAAAAAAAAAAAATTCCTGTCATGGCAGCTGGAGAGCAAACTCAGTGCCTAGATTCGCTTAGCTTACCCAACCTTGTGCCCTTCAGGTATGTGATGCAACATAGAACAGAACTGCACTTGTCCATACAGGGGGCGGTTTCATTAACCATAATTATAGAATAAACTGTAGTTTAATCAGCTAGCCACAAGTGATACATTTGTGGATCACATTCATGCAATATACAAGGCTACAATCCGTGGCTTTTTAAATGGCTATGGTTATCTTTGTACAATTCAGCAAGCCAAAACCAAACGATGGTATGTATGAGCCCAGCCAGTCTGTGAGTAGGATTTTTTCTATGGCTGAAGCCCAAAAAAGGGTATCAACAAGTTTGGAGGAACCCAGAGTTATGCAGAAGTAGAAAAACAGGCTAGGAAGGGGAAATCCTAAGAATGAATCAATAGGGTGGGAAATTGGAGGAGGGGGGGGAGACAGGAGGAATAAAATACAATATCTTGGAGGGGTATATAGTGGACTAACTAACTTGGCAATATTTTGTTGCAGATTCCAGTTTTAGATGCCTATTGATTCTTCCTGATGCCCCCTCGCCCTCTTCAGCAGAGATTCCTCTCTCCCACACCCTCTGGTGCCTGTGCTTCAGCTCAGTGGACGCTGGTTCTTTGTCTCCTTGTTTGCTGTGCTGCTTTTTAGGCAAAAAGCAATGAAGCCTGAAACAGAAACTTGCTTTCAGTTAGATATTGTGGCTGTGTGCATAGCAGACCCATGGAATTTTCTCTCTGGTTGTAGTTTTCTGGTTGCACTGGGCAGAAATCCTGGAATTTTTTTTCTTCTGCAGATGTAGGAGTTACTCTACTACAAAGGGTCCTTGGTGCTCTCTGAGCTTGACAGACATTTCATTACCAAACCAGGTAACAACAACAGTGCATTGATGATGTTACCTAGTTTGTGTAAGGAAACCTATGGAAGAAAACAAACAAGCTCAGAGAGCACCAAGGACCCCTCATTTCAACCCTGAACTACAAATAATCTCCTTTATCATTACTCTGCTAGGTTGCACCATTGTTTGTTTCTGACGTTGCTCACAGTGTGCGTACATTCAAGTGTGAACCACACCTTCTTGGAATTTCTTATACAACGTACTTGCTATTGACTCCCTCAGAAGGGGAGGAATATGCAAAGAACAGTAAATCCCAGCTGTCTGTTGCTTGAAAGACAATGCAGAAGGCTGCTTTCATTTGGCCTTCCAAGTTCACATACCGAGCTGGGTGTTTCAGTCTTGTTCTTAACTGATGGAATCGTTCCCAGGCTTTTTCATTAAAGAAGCCCTACAATGGGTGTGGAGTCTACACTCAAGAGGGCCTTCAGTAACTGCTGCCAAATTACAATGTTGCTGCAGAACATTTCTAACACAGTAACCTTCTTTTCCCAGTAGTTTCTGCCCGTCTGATCAGATCTAATAGGGAAGGAACCCTTGGAGTCCCATCCTTCAGGAACCATAGGAGTGTGTCTTCTATAGCTGTGCCTCTCCTTTAAAACGGCTTTCCACTTAAAGTCAGATCAGTACCAAACTGTTGACATTCAACAGGATTATCAGTACTGACAAATCAATGATTGCACTTTTTGATGATCTGTGGTAGGATCAGGATGGTGGTGAAGCATCTATCCTGGTTTTCCTGGCTCTCTCAGTAGCTTTCGGTGCCATTGATCATAGTGTCCTCATATACTAGCCTAAGAAGACTCGGGACATGGTGTTGTAGTGATAGTCCTTCCTCTAAGACTGATTTCATTTGATGTTGATGGGGGCCTTGGGGTTCTGTTCTGTCTCTGGCCCTGTTTAATGTGTACATAAAACTGTTGATTGGGACTTTCAGCATGGGTTGAAGTACCATTAGTATAATGATATCAGTCACTATACATCTCTAACCATGGCTGATGAAGTGATGCGGTCAAAATTCTTTGCCAAGTTTAGAAGGCTATGGGATCTGGAGGAGATCCAGTTTAACCTTAGCAAAGCCAAGTGGCTTTGAGTTTTAGAGGTTCCCATATCAGAGTCCAAACATGGAAATATCTCTCCCTGTTTAGTTTAAGAAGAATTTTAACTAATATTGACAGAATTGAGATAACTGGAGAAGTTGAGCTGCTGAAACCCCCTCTCCACTTAAAACAGTTGCTTAATCAAAGTCTTTGTCAATCAAGTGTCTATGGTATCCTTTATCTTCCCTATATTCTATGAAGTTATCATAATTTAGACAATAAAAGATAATTCTAAACCTTCAAAGAGGTTTAGTAGCAGCAAAGAAAAAAGATAATGAAGGAAAAGGCCCCATCCAATAATGGGCTATGCAAAAAGTATTTGGCATCCTACGGTAGTAGGATATGCAGTAAGAATTCAGAGTCGTCAGGATTGTAATTCAGAGGATTACATGTTGACCTAATATGAAACCTCCCTAGCAAGACACAAGATATTTTGACTTCTCTAAAACAGCTATATACCAAAGCTGTTGGCCATTGAAGTTGCCAAGTCTGAGTGAAGTATTACATTGGGGCAAGAAAGTTGTTGATGAAAAGACAAATAGCACTGAGCAAAGGACGGGCCTACATGAATTCACACAAATTGTGGTGTGCCCTATAAATGTTGCCTTCCCAATGGCTTGCTTTCAGCCATTAGGATTGTCTGCCTCTTTTCATACAGCAAATTCTTGACTGAAACAATGCATCTATATGCATGTGTCACTGCATTGGTCACTGAGGGTAGGCGTGAGATACAAACTGCATGCCGGTAAACTTCCAGTCATGGAAGACAAGAGGGTAGCAGCTGCCAACCTCATTGAAATTCAGCCCACTTGATCAGAAGAGTAAATTCTAGTACCCAGAAAACAAACCTGCTGTTGTGCCAACTAATGCAGTGACCTCTACCCATTGGGTCTACTTTTTTTTATGGCCTTTGAAAATAATAGCATTTATTGTAAAATGCTGTTGGTAGGTTTCCAAAGAGAGAGGCCGCTGTTTTCCAAGTGTCATTGGGAGAGCTCTAGAAGAGAGATGGCAGAGTTTGCTTTGATTTAGTCATTGATACATTTTTCTAACACATGTAAAGTGAGGGAAACAATGTTAGAATTCCTGGAAGTGTTTGATTGCTATCATGCCTGGGGGAGCAATTTCTTCCTTTCATTTTACACAACCTTATGTATGGGACGGAGTTATGGGAAGGAGCCTTGGGAAGGACCCGCAGGAATGCTGCTGGGAAGAGCACGTGACTTTTTTTTTCCTTTTTAAAAGACTCAATGCCGAGGATTTGCCGGGCGGGGAGGGGTGGTGGGTGTTGTTCTGGGATCCAGGAATCTCCATGTGAACCTGAGCGAGGGGGGCGGGGGGCTGGCTTGAATTAGACAACAGCAGGTGCAGTAGAAAACCAGGAATCGTTTCAGGACGAACTACCAAGGAGCTAACCCGGATCGTACATCTGCTGCCTGCAACCTCTTTTCCATGTTGTCAAAGTCCAGGCAAAAGTAACTTTGCTTCTTATTAGCATTGATTGATTCACTGGGCGGCAAAACACGATCCTGGGTCAGGACAAAACTCTCCTTTTGTTTTGGTTTAGGCGGCCGCGCTCCAGCTGTATTAAATTGTGCAATTTAATGCAGCTGGGGCGCGGCTGGCCAAAAGGGCCCTCAGCTCTTTCCTGTTAAGATCTGCATTCGCCCAGCACTGCCCATCGGATATCAAAACTGATTATCCGACAATCCCCGAGGCCTTGTTTCAGGGGATCTGAAGAACTGGGGCGGTCGTGTCCACGGCCGGAGATTCCCAGCTCCGGGCTTTGATGTTGCTCCTGATCTAGATAGCCTCTCCCTCCCCGGGGCCATTGAGATGCTAATAAGCAAAGAGCGAAGAGCTAGGGCTCTGGGGGTCTGCTTTGTTCTGGCTACCCTCGGTTTCTTATCAGAGACAGGCTCCCGTTTGGAACCGCCAGTGAGGACAGGGATGGCCTCTGCATTCGGCTGGGCGAAAAGCGTAGGGAGGTGATGGCAGGTAGGATCGCGGGAGGCGTCCGGCTGGGTTAGGACTCTGCGCTCGAGGGCTGAAGTTGCTTCGAAGCAGTCGCGGAACCTGCTGCGCGCTCCTTTTGGGCGAAGCCACGCCTTCCTTTCTCCCCTCTTCCCAGCCGGCCCGGGAAGAATTCTGAGCTGCAGCCTTAGTGGGCGCGTACTGGAAGGCACAAATGCCCCGCTCGTGTTTGCAGCGCTCCCCGTGGGAGGCCAGAAGCCCCGGAGTCGTTGGAGGGAGAGGAATGCCTCGTAGTTTTTGTTCGTGGCCGCGCCACTGGGTGCCGGTCATGTCCTAATACAAGCTCAAGGCGCTCAAAGCGCCCCACGTTCGTCTCCAAATGGGCTGAGTCTTGCGAAAGTTAATTTGCTCTGGGCGTGTTGGCAGACGCTGTGTTTTATTTCTTTGTTTCTTCAAAGAAGCAAAGTCGATCATACTCAAAAATCCCTTAACATTCCCTTCCTTACGGTTATAGTCCATTCTCTGTAATCTTCGTTAAATTCTGCTTCTATTCATCCATTTTCTCCCCCCTCCCCCCCCAGGAAAATCTTGATCTTTATATAAAGAAGAATAGTGCTATTTGAACACTTTTTGCATATTTGCAATAATCTGTTATTACAGTATTTCCTTCTTGAGACTTTTAATATCATTTTTTTTGTCTTTCCCCAATTTATATGCCAAGGATTTCCCATGTTTATTCACAAATTCAGAATTTATTTGTTTTGCGTAATTCCATCTTTATTTGCATCTCTCTCACTGTTAACATAGAAATAGAAGCTGCCCCATAAAAACTTAATTTGACTAGTAATAGTTGTCATCCTTGGAGATTTTTCTTATTCTTCATTTATCTCATCCAAAATCATTTGTATTTTTTCCTGCCTTTTCTTTTGGAGTTCACTATTATTTAAAGCATCCTCTTAAAAAGCTTCACTTTCATCAACTCATTCTTACTTCTCTGTCTTTATTAAGATTATTCTCAAACAATTCTGCTAACTTTTTTTGTAGTCCTCCACTATCTTTATTTCAATCTCCATGTAAAAGAGCCATTTTTTCTTGTAAAATTAAAGACACTCGTTTGTGATCTGAGAGAACCTGTGTCCATCTTATGAACAATAGTAGCCAAATCTTTGAAATCCAACCCATATCCTTGAAAAAGTTCTATGTCTTTCAGTTAAATAAGTACATTCCTTTGACTCATCATTTTTAATCTTCATCTATCAACAAGTTCCAAATTATCCATTAAATAAAAAACATTTGGTAGTATACCTAGTGTAGGGAAGTGTATGAAACTATTAAAAAAATTAAAACAGGGAAGGCACCTGTTCCATATTCAAGGCCAGCTTATTACTATAAATATTTCGAGGATGAGCTTTTACAATAAACAGTATTATTTTACAGAACGAACAGCTGATAGCTGGGAGGAGGCTAATAAGCATTAATACTTGATGCCCAACACTTTACTTTAGCAATAAATTATTGGCCAATATCTTTATTGAATAATAACTGTAAATTGTTTACCATGGTTGAAAAGTTAAAGTAATTTTAGAAAACTTTATATTCATGAAGATCAGTGTGTGTTTTTATCTAAAAGAAAATTACAAAATAATATTAGAAATATTTTGGATACGCTGAAATATTTGGAGCAACATTAAAAAAATAAGCTGCATTGATATTCTTAGATCAGAGAAGGCCTTTGACAATTTGAATTAGATTGGGAGTTTTTTTGTTAAAGAGTCCTGGAATGAATCTTGGAGATAATTTTATTAAATGGATAAGATTTACCTATATAATCAGAAATAATTGTAATGAAGAACTAACAAAACCTTTTGAGATTCAAAAAGGGACAAGACAAGGATGCCATTGTCTCTAGTCTTGTTCATTTTAGTTCCTGACTAGTATTGAATAGAAACATAGGACAAGATCAAAGAATCTAGGGAATTAAGCTTATAAATTAAGGGTGTTTGTGGATAAACTGGAATTAGTTTTGGAAGAACTACCTAGAGAGAGTAAAAACATTAATGGGAAAACTAAAGGACTTTTGTTTGCTAACAAGTTTTAAGATTAGCAATCATAAGTCAAAAATATTAACAAAAATTATGAAATTAGAAAGTCAAATAGAACTGATGGGAGAAAATTGGTACTAAAATTGAGAAAAATGCATTTACCGGTAGGTATTTTTATAACAAATATGAATTGTATATTATTTCAAACTAACTGTTAAGACATGGAATTAAGAAGGATATGTTAAGATGAGAGAAATGTCATTATTAGGGAGAATTTCTGTGCTAAAAATCAATGTACCATAAAAAATGAAAAAAAAACCATACTTAACATACAACTTTAGATATAAGTTGAGTATAAGCTGTTACAAGATGCAAAGCAAAGCAGAGGAGCAAGTGGGGTTACTGGATTGGAAAATGTATTTTGCAGCTTGTTGTTTGGTCTGATGAAGGAATGGATGTTGCTGTGAAACAAGGGACTTTTAGAGTTACAAGATCATAACCTGGGAGTTGGATGGTATAGATACTTACGGCATGATAAAAGTAACGTGGGTTTTAAAAATAATTTTATTAGATGTATCATATTGAGAATATGGAATAGATATAGACCCTGGTTGCATCTGAAACACATCTGTGGATCTCAGCACAAGAACCATGTCACAGAAGCAGGCAAAGACAAATGGGTGATATCCTGGGGATTATTGGAAAATTCAGGGAAATATAAGATTAAATCAAGAGAACAACTATAGCAGGAAAATACAATTATCAATAGTTTTCCCATTTATAGTTATCAGAAAGATTCAAAATGGATAAAAAAGACTTATTATGGTATGGAGCAAAGTAAGTCAGAATTTGAAATATAATTTGAGTCAACTCAAATGTTGGGACATGACCAACCTGATTTTATGACCTTTTTTATGGCAATTATTAAACACTGTGGTCATTAAGTAGACCCATTATCAGTTTTGCCTAAAACCAGAAGTAACTGGTCATAAATGTAGCTGTATTGCCAAATGTCTGAAGTATGACTATGGGGTGGGTGACCATCAGAACTTCAGGACTGGGTCACAACTCCCAATTTCCATAACATTTCATAATGTTAAATGGTCTCTTAATGACAGGTCCTAAATCAAAATACCACATGCAGAGAGATAGAAAGATTGGATGCTATCCACCATGGTGGAATAATGAAATTGACAAAACTTGCTATGACAGACAAACTGAAAATATTTAAAGTATAACAATAACATGCCATTAATTAAAATATAATTGTACTTGTAACTGCCCTGAAGAATATCAGAAGCTACTTCTTTGTAACTTTATAATCTTTAATTTTTTCTTTTTTCTTTTCTTATGGCACTTTTCACTTTTTCTATTTCTCTCGTTTGCTCTGTTCTAATTTCGTTTGTATTAGTCCCTGTTATTGTTCTTTAAAGATTTAATTAAAATTATTTTTTAAAATCCTTCAACATTAATTTCTGCACTCACGCCTTACAATGACAATTAACCATTGTTCTCAGGATAGTAATGGGATAGCTTGGAATTCTTTTAATGCCCATTGCACACAGATTGCTGAAAAATTAAACAAGGGACTTCCAAGCAGTTTTAGAGCTGAGGTGGTATTCCTCTTTAGTGTGTTGCTACGAAGAGAGTATTCATGTCTACACTTTCCCATTCTCTCGAATCTCCCAGACAACAACAGGGTTTCTTTAAGTCTAGACAAGCAGAAGTCAGCACAATAGTGATTCATCTGTTCCATTCTAGGATAGTAATAAATAAAGATTGCATTGCTTCCATGCAATGTATGTTCCATAAAAATGTATGATACTGTTACAGTGCCTGATTTCATTTTTGGAATGAACAAATAAGAACCATTGAAGGAAGAATTGAACACCCCTAATATTTTTATATCCTTTCTCATTTTTATGATTTCTTCTTGTTGTTACAATCGATCCATAGCCCAGTTCCATTTAATATGAATTGAAAAATAACTCCTACAGAGTTAAGAATAAATACATCTGTTGTATCATATCCTTTCCTCAATTTCCTTTTCTTTTAAAAATTATCATATACAGCACTTACCCATGTTTTCCCGAAAATAAGAGCCTCTCTTATATTTTTTTGAACCCAGAAGTAAGCGCGTGGTCTTATTGCCATGCGCTCAAAAGCCCGATTGGGCTTATTATCAGGGGAGGTCTTATTTTGGGGAAAACAGGGTAAAATACTTGTTGGTTATTTACAGTGTTGCATGGAATGAACAAAATATGGATAGGTGAATATGCTGTTTTAAAAATTCATTACATTCTACTAGCATTTCAGTAACCGTCAGTCATTAAACTATAATTTTAATTAAAATTAAGGTAAATTATATCTAGGTATATTTTTTAAAAATAGAGTGACAGACAGTACTTAGACTGGTGCTATCTATTTATTTATTATTAGATTTTCATTCCATCTTTATTGCCTTATAACTAACACAAGGCAATGAACATACAAAATACTCTTTCTTTGTGTTTTACCCACGAGAACAACCCTGTGAGGTGCATTGGGCTGAGAAAGAGTGACTGGGCCAAAGTCACCTAGCTGGCTTTCATGGCCAAGGTAGGACTTGAACTTATAGCCTCCTGATTTCTAGGCCAGCTCCTTAACTAGTACACCAAACTGGCTCTGCTCAGACTCCACCTATCCAAAGGATTTTAAAGCGATTAAAGAGACATTTCTCTTATTTTCCACATGAATCTGTATTTTCTATGGTAAGTAAGATCAGTGTAAATATGTGCTTTGCAACGATTCTCCTCCCTTATGGCAAGTTCTAGTCAGTGTTGTTAGGGGTGTCTAATAACAACTACGGGATTAGGTCCATCGCCTCTCCTTTTTAACTTCTACCTAAAACTACCTGAGGGAGATCATCTGATGGCCTGGATACAGTATCATCAATACACTGATGAGATCCATACATCTTCACCCCTTGCCAGACAGGTGATACTCTTGCAATGCTGGCTGAGTGCCAGGAGGCTGTAAGGTTCTGGGTGTGGAGGAACTGGCTTTGACTCAACCCTGGCAAGATTCGATGGTTATAGGGTTTTGACCCTCTAGGCTCAAGTGATAATCTATTTTTGACTCTGGAAGGGGTTCCATTCCTCTGGACTGAGCTAGTACACAGTTTGGAGATCCTAGATTCACAGCTCTTGCTCAAGGAACAGGTGGCAGCTGTGACAGGGAAGGCCTTTGCACATCTTATATCCCAATTGCACCTTTTTTTTTTTTTGGACTATGAGGTCTTGCTCATAGTCACTAAAGCCTTGGTCACTTTATATTTGGATTATTTCAACGCACTCTACATGGGGTTTCCTGTGAAGACTACACACAAGTTACAGCTGGTCCAAAATGTGGAATGTGCAGTGATGGTTACTTCTAGGTTTATCTGCATTACAATCCGTATTAAAGCCCTAGCTCCCAGTTTTACTCTGAGTGCAGTTCAATATGCTGGTCATTACCTTTAACACCATATATGGCATGGGACCAGGTTTTCTGCAAGGCCACCTCTCCCTAAGAACATTGGCTATCCTTCCAGATGAGACAGAGTGGGCATGATCCTACTTCCCTTCCTTAAATATTGACATTTTATGGAACTTGGGAAACCAGCTTTTTCCATGGCAGTCCCTGCCTTATGGAACATCTTCCCCCTAAAGTTTGGCAGGTTCATCCTTCTAACCTTCTAAGAAGCACTTAAGAGCTGGCTTTTCCCTAAAGCCAAGGGATAAAGTGAAATTGATTAGATGAACTTGTGGGCTGCATGTGAAAGTTTAGCTGTAGGTGCCAGGTTTTAATTTTTTTTGTTTCAATATTTTTATTGTAAATATATGGGGTTGTTTGATGTGAGCTGTCCAGAGTTTTTGGGTAGCTATATAAATATTTTAAATACATACATAAAAAACTCTTGATTTAAAATATATTTGTTACCTATTGACTTAGATGAAAAACCTTATACAAACTTCCCAGTGTAAATCTTGTCAAACTGTCTCTGATACTTGGCCCTTGCCAATCTCAAGGACTAGAGGACAATTTTCATTCTCTATCCTAATTAATTGTTTCTACTAACACAATCATCATTTACTGAAATCCTCGGACTAATCACAAGTGGGAGAAGGCAGGAAATATGTGGGTAGTGCAGCTTATGCAAAGAGGCTGTTCGAGACTAAAAGACCCTTTTATCTGCTAAATGCCAGCTGATGGTCTTGTGTAAGTTGGATTTGGCAGAAAGCCTTCCAGCTACCTTTTGCTGCTTTATATTGAGCTGCTGATTCCGAGTTTCTGTCCTGATTGCTCTACTCTCTTTCAGAAATGACTCTGCTAACACCCCAGCCAACATCACTGGAGTCAGCACCTCCCGCAGCCACCACACCAAACCCAGAACAAAGAATGCTGGAGAAGAGAGCAAAAGTCATTGCCGAACTGTTGCAGACTGAACAGGATTATATCCGGGATCTTGAAATGTGTGTCCAGAAGGTCCTGGTGCCATTACAGGAGGCACAGGTGAGAGTATAATGTGTAGCTTTCACCAGAAACAGAACATAATTGAATCCTACTGAGCCATTGTAGATAGTGGTTAGAGCACTGGATAGAATTTTTGGAAATAATACAAGAAATTAAACTATTTCTCTTCCTTCCTTCCTTCCTTCCTTCCTTCCTTCCTTCCTTCCTTTCTTCTGTCATATCTACCATATTTATATAGCTGCCTGTCTCATGGATGGGCATGAGGCAATATACAATGGAAAACACATCATAAAAAGACACAAACATTAAAAACTTTAAATCAAAGCTTATTAGGTAGTCCTGAACCAGATCACTTGCAGATTTCAGGAAGAGATGAAAGGTATCAGCATGCTAACTTGAGCTGAATTAATTGTATTTGTATAATTTTGTAGAGAAGCAGAAGTCCTGACAGTGGTGCTTTCTCTGGAATTTGCAGGTGAAATACTTGCTCCAGAGTTGAAAGGGCCATTTTCAGCTGTTCTTAGTATCAATACCAAGAAGGGTGATGCTAGTTTGTGTATTTACAGGGTGTTATTCTTGGTGCACAAACAGTATTTATTATTGTTTTGTAGCACTGCTTTATGTCATGGGGAAAAGGTCACAAGATGAATTTCCATATGAAAACAGAGTGTCCCGGAACAAATTGCCCTTTGCTTCCTCCTAGATGCCACATGTAGATTGTGAACTGCTGTTTGGGAACATCTGTGGGGTAATTGTTTTCTCAAAGAAGTTGTTGAGCTCCCTGGAAGCCACAGATGCTGTTGGTATGTGTTTTACCTATTGGTACTTGTGATAACAGTGTTCCGTGATAACTCCTCCATGGTAACCATGTTCCATGCACCTCAGCATACAGTCATGCTGGTACAACGTTGGCTCCCTCAGCTAAGAAACAGAGATGAGCACCGCCCTCTAGTGTCAGGCACAACTGGACAGGGAAAACCTTTACCTTTAATTGTGGGATATCTGAGCACTAGACTGGAAGGAAGGAGAATGATTAGAGGAGGAAAAGATAGGTCTTGTTTGGGGGATGTGTAAGCCAGCCTTCCTCAGCCTTGAATCCTCCAGATGTGCAGTCTGCAATTACCAGAATATCAGCTGTAAAAGGCTACTGCTAAGAATTCTGGAGTTCATGCTGACACCTCAGGATGGCATCCATATTGGAGAAGGCTGATCCAGCCTGCTGATATCAGCATAATTTTGCTAATTCTAATTCATTTATCAAGTGGTACTTTTTTCCCAAAAATTATATTGATTTTATATAGTATTCTGAATTGGAGAGATTACTTTCATCCAATAAAGCTTTTTTTTTTTTTTATGTCAGTGCTTGGTTTTCCCCTCCATTAATTTGAATGGAAACTGGATTACAGAGCAAATAATAGATACTAAACTTGTCTCTTTTTATAACGAACCGAGTGTGAACTGGGTAACGAGATAAATAAATCAAGCTGGAATAATTTGTGACTTTATGTATGGCAGTAGTCCAAATTTCAGATGTATTTTGTCATGTCCAAGATGAAGAGGGAAAAGCAGCATATTTTCTGATAGAAGCAACCCCACCTGGAGTCCCATGCTGATTCTGATGGCCCAGATATTGTTTGGTACAATGTTCTTAGATAATATTAATAGTGGTCTTTATTGAACTTTGGGATTGTTTCCTACCATATCTGTTACATTAAGAAATAAAAAGATTGGCTTTTTTTGTTTTTCTTTCAGAGATACCAGCATTAATACTTTCAAATAATCCACAGGCACCAAAATTCTTAAAATATGATTTCATACAGTACAATAGGGGCACTAAAAATAGAAAAAGGAGGCCATCAGGAGTATATTTTTCCTATTGGAAAAACAATATGAAGAAAAATACTAAAATAATGCTTCTTAACGTTTTTGTAGAAATTGTTTACAGATCAGTGTAGCCTGGAATATATTTTACAAGTGAGATTCTGTGTGATGAAGAATTTCACGCAAGAATCTTTTTTGTAACAGGAACAATCTCAAAACAAACTTATTTGAGATACTTATTTGTTAAATTTAGATGTTACCCAGGATCCAAAGTGACTGAGTGACTTATGTTGCCATAAAATCATAACTATAAAAACATTACAATTAACAATTAAAAAGACTAGAATCAATTGTCACAAGATTCATAATGTTTCACAATTTCCTGAATTACTGGATTTATATTGATCTGATATTTCTATTGGCTTGCATATCTGCTAACAGTATATATTTCACTATTTTATTTTATTATTATTCAAAGCAAATCATTGTTTTATCACTGAATTTAATGCTTGATGCTTTTTATATGTTTTATAAATATATTTCTAAAATAAATAATTTAGTTCTTTAAGCAATATGATACTGCCTGTGTGCTACCACATTAACAATTTACTTCTGTTCCTAAGGGCCAGTTTTTCTGGAGCTGCGGGCTGAGCTGGAGGCTGTGTATAAGGTATATTGCCAGAATCACGATGAAGCTATTGCTCTTCTAGAGGCCTATGAAAAGGATGAAAGGGTGCAGAAGCTTTTGCTCGAATCTCTGGAGATCCTCAGGTAAAAGGCAATATGGAGTTCTAAACTGCTTAGACAACTGCTGATTTGTGCTTGTGTGGTATTTGAGGCACTGGCTCAGGTATATCTCTTATCCTAGCATAATTGTGACCTTATGAATTAAAGTAGAAGGGGATGCATATAGTGTCTGCTTGACATGACCATCTGCAATTTTGTAGCTACAAGGCAATAAAATAAAACACACTCATCATCTACTCTTTCTTGTATGTTTTTCTTCCTGCTGTGGAACTGCCAGGAGTCTGTACACTGAATGGTAAGCATCTTTATATACTATTGACTTACTTGTTTAGGTGTCTACAACAGGAGAAAAAGATTTGGAAATATAATGGGAAATGAGCCATTTGTAGGAGACAACTGCAGAAATCATTTGCACAGTCAGGATTCAAAGAAGCTGACAGTTTACAGCCACGTTAGCCTGCTTAGACTGAGGACAGTGAGATAGGATTGGAAGTGGCAAAATGAATAGCGTAGATATTGACCAGGTGCAGCTAGTCAGCAAGTGAGTATTGCTAACATTAGCCAGAGAAGGATGCATGTAAACATTTGTGGAATTTAGTGGCTGGGATTGCTGGTTTCATGTTGTTTAGCTGTGAAGGGCTGGGGTTTCTGGCAAGAAAATGGCTTGATAGATGTGGAATTACTTGGATGCAATAGTTTAGGATATAGAGAGAAGTCAGTTTTGAAGGTGAGTAGGTACTAGAGTGCATGTAAATGTATGTATGTATGTATGTATGTATGTATGTATGTATGTATATACATACACACATATATATATTGCTAGTCCATGTATAATTTGCCATACACCAAATAAATACTAGAGTGTAGTACTTTTAGCTGTCAAGTCCGAATGTCACTTGATTCCAAGTGCTCCTTTGTGTTCTGACGCTGTCAGGGGTTGCACCAACTATATTGACCTGGGCTCCTTCCTGATCAAGCCTGTTCAACGTGTGATGCGCTATCCGTTGCTCCTGATGGAACTCCTGAGTGCTACTCCCGAGTCGCACCCTGATCGTGCTCCTTTGGCAGCTGCTGTCTTAGCTGTCAAGGAGATCAATGGTAACCTCAACGAGTACAAGCGCCGGAAAGATCTAGGTGAGCTTCAGGTCAACCAACACAAAAATAATACAGTCAATGTGGATAAGTGGGAAGGGGCTGTGCAATGTTGCATTTGAAGATTGCCTGTACCAGGTGGGCTGCTGTGGGGGAAAAAACTTGTTTTCTCCACAACACTTCTCAGCCAGTAGAGAACTGTATTCTTTGAGTTCTAATTTTAATAGGTGTGAAGTATAGACCAAGTTGGGAAGACTGGATTCATTTGGGAGTTGTGTGAATTAAAGTCCACACATCTAAAGTGTACCAGGGTTGAGAAAAGCTATTTCTGTGGGTGTTGGGAATAAGAACAAAAAACCCATTAAACTGTAATATAACTATGCTGTGCTCTCTAGCTTTAATGGTGTTCTTCCAGTTTAAATATAACACTCGGGTGGCATTAGAATGAGATAGTGAGGATGGGATCTATAACAAAAGACACAGGAAAACTGGTCAGCTAACAACTCCCCAGTATGGGGCTAATTCTGTCTCCTTTTCAGTGTTGAAGTACAGGAAGACTGATGACGATAGCCTGATTGAGAAGATCTCCAAACTTAATTTCCACTCTATAATCAAGAAATCCAATCGAGTCAGCAGTCACCTGAAACATCTCACAGGTTTTGCTCCCCAGGTGAATAAGAGTTGTTTCTGCTCACCTGTTTTAAGGTGGTTACAAGGATTTGGCACTGCGGGAACCTTCAGAGGGTTCATAGCCTCTCTCCCTTCCTCCCACCCTCTCTCTGGCAGCTCAAAGATGAGGCTTTTGAGGAGACTGAAAAGAATTTCAGGATGCAGCAGCGTCTGATTAAATCTTTTATCCGGGATCTTTCCCTTTACCTTCAACATGTCAGGGTAAATAAGTTTTGTGTGTCTACGTGTCTGGGTAAAGGGGGAAGGGTACATTGAGAAAGATTGTGATATCAGTCTCTAATAAGGCTGAGGAGTGTCAAAGGAATGGATTAGAAGATTCTCCGATGGCTAGGCTTGTATAATGCCAGGCCCACAATTCAAGACTATGCCTGCCTCTGGAGCTGGTTGGTGTAAGGGCATACTTCAAGCCAACTTATGCTTATGAGGTTGTTGTTGGGGGTTTTTTTTTTTTTTGGTTTTTTTTTTTTTTTTTTGGTCTTCAGGAATCAGCTAGTGTTAAAGTGACAGCAGCATTGAGTATGTGGGAGCTGTGCATGGAGAAGGGTAGTGCTGAGTTGGAGCAGTTCCAGAAGATTCATGGTTTCATCAGTGATCAGCTGTTCTCTGATTTCGTGAGTGAGAGCTTTATTCCTTTCTTTCATTTGAAAGCTTAGGTAAAAGTATCTACTACCAGAAATATTGGGAAGACAACTCTGTTTAGAAGAGATTAAAGAGACCTTCACTAAGCAGTAGTCCTAACTGGTTTTTGGCTATAATAAAGTATTATCTAAGCATCCTTCTCAGCCTGTGTTCCCTCCCAAAGGTTTTTGATGAGAGGTCCCCTTTCCCCAGTTCACTAGTCATTTTGGCTAGGATTGATGGAAGTTATAATCTAAATCATAATGAGGACATTAAATTATTATTTCTACTACTGCTGCCTCTACCACCATCACTACAGGCACAGAATTACAGAATTCATAGAAATATGGAAATGTTCTTGAAAAAACATGAAAGCTCTAAAACACTATAGACAGCAGCTGGCATGTAAGTTTTCCTGGAGAAATAATACTATGGAAATGGAGAGGAGAAAAAATTTGATGGTTTCAAAATTTCTGGTAAATGCGGGAAATCTTACATTATGAGCCACAGTGGCACAGTGGTTAGAGTGCAGTACTGCAGGCTGCTTCTGCTGCCTGCTGGTTGCCTGCAATTTGACAGTTCGAATCTCACTAGGCTGAAGGTTGACTCAGCCTTCCATCCTTCCGAGGTGGGTAAAATGAGGACCCAGATTGTTGGAGGCAATATGCTGACTCTGTAAACTGCTTAGAGAGGGCTGTAAAGCAGTATGAAGCGGTATATAAGTGCTATTGCTATTCAGGAATAAAGGAGAAGGAAGGAAGGAAGGAAGGAAGGAAGGAAGGAAGGAAGGAAGGAAGGAAGGAAGATACTAGATAGCCAGTTGTCCACTGCTCAAACAGGATTGAACTAGAAGACCTTCAAGGTCCCTTCTGTTCCTATCATTTTATGTTCTATTTTGCATTAGAACATATATGGCAAACCAATAAAACCTATTTGATCATAAGGATAGTATAAATGAAAGGGTATGCTTTTGTTAATGGAAGAATTTTTCTTCTTCAATGTCTACTGAATCCATCAAAGTAATTTGGCAGCATGGGAAAAGCTGCGGGTTGATTGTTGCTCTCTGCTTTGCAGAAGAAGCGCACTGAGCGTCTGGTGATCACCCCTCTGAATCAGCTGCTGAGCATGTTTGCTGGGCCTCACAAATTGGTGCAGAAACGCTTTGATAAGCTCCTGGATTTCCACACGTGCACCGAGCGGGCCGAGAGGTTGAAGGACAAGCGGACCTTGGAAGAATTACAGTCGGCACGCAACAATTACGAGGCCTTGAACACCCAGCTGCTGGATGAACTGCCCAAATTTCAGTGCTGTGCCAAGGAGCTTTTCACTAGCTGTCTGCGCAGCTACGCCGAGGCTCACTGTGACTTTGTACGCCTAGCACTGCAGGAACTTCAGCCTTTGCTCTCAGTAAGTACAGAAGCTGCGAGTGGCTGGCATGGCTGGTGCTTTCCATGAGAACGGAAGGAAAGAACACGGCACTTCCTGGTTTTCTTCTCCATCTTTTTCACTTTTAAGGCATGTTTTCACTGAGCATACAGACTTCTAAATGAAATATTCCTTGGAGGAGGTCCATGGTAGAATTATTAATACTGATTACCTCTCCACTAACATGGAAGTGAGGAAGTAATCCTCACTGTTTTAGAGCCATCGAATTATCATCATGGTTACTCTGAATATAGTTATTATTGAGTTATTATTGAGAAGAATTTACCTAAAATTGTCCTTTTCTGACTCATGCGTAATACTGCTTTCCTCTATCTCAGCTGCTGCAAGTGGTTGGCAGGGAAGGGAATCTTATTGCCATCTTCCAGGAAGAGCATAGTAGAGTCCTCCAGCAACTACAGGTCTTTACATTCTTTCCGGAGAGCATTGCTACCATTAAAAAGCCCTTTGAAAGAAAAAGCCTGGAGCGCCAGTCGGTGCGAAAACAGCCCCTTCTGGGCATGGTGAGTTCTATGCAAGTAACAAGAGGTGGAAGGCTGCCCTCTAGAGGTGGAATTATGACATCAATGTCAGTATGGTCACTGTGAAGAGTACTTGAGGGCTTAATGTATTCTTCCTGATATTGAAACGAGTAAACTGTGGAATTCATTGCCATCAGATACGCTAATAGTCACCAAAGTAGAAGGTTTTAAAAGAGGGTTGGATAATTTCATGGAAGTTCAGGCTTTCTGCTTACTAGTTACCGGCTGTACATTACTTTTTGAATCATAAGTAAATACTTTAAAAGCCTATTGTTGGGAGCAACAAAAGAAGGTTCTGTCATCCCAGCCCTTCAACCATGTTTGTGAGCTTCTAAAATGTAATGCTTCAACTTGATTACTATACTACATGACACTCTTTGGCTGATCTAATATGGTACCAGTGGTGGGTTCCTCCCAGTTTTACTACCGGTTTGCTGATCGTGCACTTCGAGTGTGCACTTCATGCACATGTGCAATTTGCAAAAACTTTCCACTTCCCTGTTTCTACTGGGGGGAGCACAGCTGATTCGCGCGGCAATCCACTCTGCCGCGCGAATCAGCTGAGAAAATAAAGGTAAAAAAGGGGGCCGGATTGGTGGGTGGGCCAATCTGAACATTGGGAGGAACTGGTTCGCTACCAAGTGATAGTTGGTGCTACCAACTATCCAAACCACTGCTTACCAGTAGCAACCCACCACTGGTATTCACTGTTTTAAAGATGAGTCTGAATGAAGAACTATAGATGCCTGGATTATTCACTGGAGTTGTTGTTTCCGTTATAGCCCAGTTACATGTTACAGTCAGATGAATTGCGAACAGCCCTCCTGGCCCGTTATCCTCCTGAGAAGCTATTTCAGGCTGAGCGTAACTTCAATGCAGCTCAAGAGCTGGATGTGTCATTATTGGAGGGGGATCTTGTGGGTGTTCTCAAGAAAAAGGATCCTATGGGCAGTCAGAACCGTTGGCTTATTGACAATGGAGGTGAGTAGAAATTTTTCTGAACCTCAGCCCTAGGTCTTGTTCCCAGCTTTATTATGCTTAGCATTAGTGATTATTTTCTTCCTTGTCCCATCTCTACAGTGACAAAGGGCTTTGTGTACAGCTCCTTTCTGAAACCTTACAATCCACGCTGTAGCCACTCAGATGTTTCTCTGGGCAGTCATTCATCTGGTGAATCTGAACTCAGCGGTTCTTCCTCATCCCATGGAATCAGTACACCAAACAACATTTTGACCATCACGTCTGTTAACAGCCCGCACAAGCCTGCACAGGACTCTGGCATCCCAGGCAACCTGATTAATTCTGTTCAGACTCTCTCAGAGCTGGATGCTGTTTGCCAGCTCCAGATGGGTCCCACTGTGGAATCTGCACAGCCATCCCGCAATCTTCCATCATCTCGGCGACACAGTAATCCAGATGCACGAAATGGGCACCAAGCCCGGTACAAGGCAAGGCCAACCCCATCAGTGGACAACTTAAGGCTGAAGAGCAGTGAGTGCATGGGAAATCAGGTGAGTGGGACAGAAGCATGTGTAGACACATGCTCGTTGCTTTTAATGGTCTGATTCATATATTTTAAATTTCATTTGATCATGGGTTACCAAAACCCAGAATTGTTTGGATTCATACATTGGACAAAGCCAAAATTCTGCTTCACGGTTTGAACTAGTATATTGATTCTAAATTGCCTAGCTAGTTTTTATAACTAGTATCTTCTTAGTAATGCAGTATTTTGAATGACTAGGAAGAACTTAACATAGCCTAACATTTTGCTGAAAGAAATGCAAATTTATGTAGATCTACTCTGGAAACAGGTTTCCTACTTATAAGAGAGTGAGAATCCCCAAAGTATTATGTAGCAAAATAAAAAGAACAATTTGGGAGGGTTTCTGGTTGGCCAAAAATGAAGATAGCAATTGGTTTTGTCCTGTGTTCTTTCTCACCTCCTGCTATATTTTTTTCAGGTTTATTATGCCCTCTATACCTTTAAGGGCCGCAATTCTAACGAATTGAGTGTAACAGCCAATCAAAGACTAAAGATTCTACAATTTGAAGACATAACTGGCAACCAGGAATGGTGGCTGGCAGAGGCACATGGGAAACGGGGCTATGTACCATCCAGTTACATTCGCAAGACTGAATACACGTGAGCTGCTGGAATAGGAGATGTCACAAACTGGTGCCTTTATAACTACCATGCAAGGGCATACTCTTGCATCCACATCATTCCTCTGAAAGTTTGGATTTCAGTATATTTATGTGGGGAGTTGGACCTGGTTTCCATCAAAGTTGGATGCAATGCTCTTACTGTGCAGCCTGAGACAGCCCTGTCTTCCTCTTAACAGTGTTGTGTGGAGCTCATATTTCTAATTGAGGTAGACATTCAGTCCACTAACTGGATAGTAAACTGGCTGGAAATCATGCAGCCAAGAGAGATATCTGACTATTGGTGCATAAGCATGAGAAGGACTCAGATTGTTGGGGGCAATATGCCGACTCTATAAACTGCTTAGAGAGGGCTGTAAAGCACTGTGAAGTGGTATATAAGTCTAAGTGCGATTGCTACAAGTCCAGTATTTCAGAAGAGTCACCAAAGAAGTATTAGGTATATTTGCTGCCTTGAATTATTTATAAAAATAATAAAGGCAAGATATAAAGAAACAAACAAATAGAATCGCCTCTTAAGGCCCAATCTTATTGTTGTCCTCCAGCAGCCAGTGCTCGAAGGTGTAGCTGAACCCACTGATAGTTATGGCAAATGGCTGTTGGTATTTTTGCCCTTTGTGAAACCACATATCTTCAGCCCTGTAAGGAGTGAGCCTAAAAGAAAGACGGGTTCAGAGAGGTTGCTGAGTGTTACCACCAAGAAGCATGTATTCCATGTGTCCTTTCCCTGTCTCAGTATTAGTTAACATTGTTTGCTGTTGGGCAAAATAATTCTTTGGTTCAACTTTAGACAGGTTTGGTGCTCATCTTGCATGCTGCAGTATCTGTGACAGGGCAAGGCTGCAATTCTTTTGTCCCTGACTCAGGTCAGAGCTGGAGGGGAGCATTTATGCTCTGGGGGAAACAGCAGAATGTAAAAGCTGTGTTTTGCTTCCTGAGTAACTTGCTTGAGTTGCTGTTGTGTAAATAAAATATATTTCTCAAATTACTTGTATTTATTTTGGACAGAAACAATGATCTTTCTAGTGTACAAATTTATTTTCTATACTCAGGAAATCTTAACCAGAGGCTATTGAGAATTATTATATATGCTGCCCAGAATCTTCCTTTGGAGGAGATGGGTGCCTATATAAATTTGATAAATACTTTTTTTTTAACTCCAGTGATAACTGGTAAAAGTTTATATCAAAAACTAAATAAGAGAGATTTATCTTACAAAGACTCTAAGCATTTTGATAAGTCCAAAATACTTCTGGAATCTTTTTTTATGATCTTTTTAATAAAGACCAAAAGTTTGAAAAATAATCTGCTAGTAGCCTGCTTCACTATGCTCTCTCTCACTGTTGGCTTGCATCTCCTAGAATCTTCATAGAGGACAATAACTCAGCCTATGTTGAAGATACCAGATTGGGGAAGAGTGCCTCTACGAAGAATAGTATAAAAGCCAACCTTCAAAAAACTATATACAACATACATGCAAGAAGGGTATGAAATCTGGATTGCTCAGAATGGTTTCCCACATTTTATTTCTTGATTTCATGTAGTGACCCTGTAGTAACATTTTAGCATGATGCCTAACCTCAAGTTCTTTCCAGGTAAGCAAACACATGCTGAGGTTGACCCCAAAATAATAAAGCTGCCTTAAAGTCTCAGGTAATGCTCTGTAAACTATTATGTTTTAAGGGTGACACTAGCAGCGCTGGTAACATTTTTCATTCAGTGTCAGTGGCAAATCAAGGAAAATTGCAATGCCGGTGATTTTTCTGCCTTGAGCTCCCGTTCCTCTAAAGTGCAGTGTCCTGACTTCTTGTTATGCCAGCTTCCCTGGCCATCCCTGCAAAGATGCCTTGCTGTTGAAGCAGCTCTTCGGGGCTGTCAAATTCTACAATCTTTCCTTCCTGAAGTACCATCACTCTAGAAGAGAAAGAACAATATGAATTTGGGAACGTTTCAATATAGGTAGTCCTCAAGTTACAGTAGTACGTTTAGTGACAGTTTGAAGTTACTGAAAAAAGGGACTTATCACCATTTTTCACATTTATGACCATTGCAGCTCCCCATGGTCACATGATTTATATTTGGATGCTTGACAGCTGACCCGCCTTTATGATGGTTGCAGTGTCCCTGGGTCATGTGATTCCCTTCTGCAACCTGACAACCAAAGTCTGGATAGCTCAGCAGACTAATGTACTGTCATTTAACTCCAGCTGTCTGCAATTAGTAAGTTCGAATCTCACCAGGCTCAAGGTTGACTCAGCCTTCCATCCTTTCTAAGGTAGGTGAAATGACGACCCAGTTTGTGGGGACAATAAGCTGACTTTGTATAAATATACAAAAGTATGAAGGCTATTGCTTAACACATTGTAAGCCACCCTGAGTCTCCGGAGAAGGGCGGCATATAAATCAAATTTTTAAAAAAGGGGGGGAAGCCAGATTCGCTTAACAACCGTGTTACTAATTTAACAACTGTAGTGATTCAATTAATAAATGTGGTGAGAAAAGTTGTGAAATGGGGTAATATTCACTTAACAAATTTCTCACAGCAACATAAAGTTTGGGCTCAGTTGTGGTCATACATCAAGAACTACATGTACTTGCACGGATCGCCTATTATATAATTTTGAAAGGGTGAACAGGAAAAGAATTGATTAGATATTATCAATCCAGTTTTAGCAAGAAAGTACAGATTTAGGAATCAAAATGATAAAAGGGAAACCAGGTGAATAGTGCAACAAGATTTAAGAGAGTTTTCTAACGCTCTATTTTTTGGAGTGCTCCACACAATCCTGTTGTGGCAGAACTTTCATCCCTGTAGTGTAATATTGTCTATCATGGATTCCTTTGCTGCCTCTCATGGCTATTCTGCATGGTCTTTTGGGTGCATGATAGAAATACTCCATTCCCAGCTGTGTACCTTTTCGTTCACTGACAGAGACACACACATACTTTTACCTATGGCTGTCCATGATGGTGTGTAACCGATGGGCAATGGTGATTACGGTGCAGTTGGCAAATTCGCTTCGGATTGTCTCTTGGATCAAGTGATCAGTTTCCATATCTACAGCAGCTGTTGCTTCATCCAAAATCAAGATTTTGGATTTACGAAGCAGGGCTCGTGCCAGGCATACAAGCTGCCTCTGCCCCACACTGGAAGGTGGGAAGGAAGAGGGACACAAAAATAAAAATTGATTACTGATGTTACTATCAAAAATAATGCAAATAATTGCAGGAAACTGAAATGAACATCAGTCCAGATAATACTCTCCATCAATCAAGCCAGGGTGTGAGACTAGAAAATAATGCCAAATAGGAGATACTTGAATAGCTCAAGCACATATGGTATTTTAAGATGACACCAGCTCTTGGCCATTTTCACTAATTTCCTATACCTCAAGTTCTCTCCTCCTTCACTCACTGGAGAAGACACCCCTTCAGGTAGAGCTTGTACATAGGACTTCAGGTGTGCCAATTCTAGAGCATGCCAGATGTCTTCATCTGAATACTGATCAAATGGATCCAGATTCATACGCAAGCTCCCCGAAAAGAGTATAGGATCCTGAAATAGTAGATACAAGGCACTTTAATTGAGGCTAGTTTGATTAAGAACTATGGCTAAGATAAATTGAGGTAAGAGAGTAGAAGCAGATACAGATACAGTTTAATAAACGCATTGTAAGCCACCCTGAGTCTTCGGAGAAGGGCGGCATATAAATCTAATTTAAAAAAAAGTTGGAAGAGAACTATCAGGTCATCTAGTCAAACCCCAGCCCAAGCAGATCCTACACCATTTTTGACAGATGGCAGTCCAGTCTCTTCCTGAAAACTTCCAGTGATGAAGCTCCCACAGTTTCTGAAGGCAAGCTGTTGCAGTGGTTGATAGTTTTCACTGTCAGAAAATTTCTCCTTATTTCCAGGTTGACTCCTTGTTCAGTTTCCATCCATTATTCCTTGTCTGGCCTTCAGGTGCTCTGGAAAATAGCTTGACCCCTTCCTCAAATATTGGAACACTGCTATCATGTCTCCCCGGTCCTTCTCTTCACTATACTAGCCATGCCCAGTTCCTGCAACCATTCATCGTACGTTTTAGCCTCCAGTCCCCTAATCATCTTGGTTGTTCTCTGCACTCTTAGAGTCTCGACATCTTTTTTATAATGTAGTGATCAAAACTGGATGCAGTACTCTAGGTGTGGTCTTACTAAGGCTTTATAGAGTGGTATTAGTATCACCCTTGATCTTGATTGTATCCCTCTGTTAATGCCACTTATGATTGCAATGGCTTTTTTGGTTGCCGCCGCACACTGCTATTTAACTGGTCCACTAAAACTCCAAGATCCTTCTCACAGTTACTGTTATTAAGCCTGGTTTCATCCAGTCTATTTGTGTACTTTTGGTTTTTCTTGCCTAAGTGTTAGATTTTACTTTTCTCTACATTGAATTTCATTTTGTTAGATAGGGCCCAGACGGAGTTTGTATTTAACCATCTGAAATTGCTTTCCGCTACTGTAATGGTATTGGGAATGACATTGGGAGAGAGAAGGAAAATCTGCAGGCTAGGCTATGGTCAGATAAGAGCAGTGGTGGGATTCAAGTAATTTAACAATTGGTTCTCTGCCCTAATGATTTCTTCCAACAACCAGTTTGCCAACTGCTCAGAAAGTTAACAACTGGTTCTCCCGAAGTGCTGTGAACTGGCTGAATCCCACCACTGGATAAGGGGCAGCTGAGCCCACAAAAAAAAAGAGTAGGTGACAAAACATCTCAGAAGTGACTCCCTAGTTCTTGGATTGTAAAGGTTCGGGAGTTAATGTAACTTACTATAAAGATAGAGCTTAGGTTTGCTTCTTGTTTGGACTAACTTTCAAGGCTCACAACTACTGTACACCCAGACCAGATAATACACTTTATGTTATACCTGAACTAGCTCATAGTGTTATTCCTTTCATAATACAGTGTATCATTAGTTAACCAAATGGTGTGGGTTTACAGAACAAACTAATCTATCGCATAGACACATCTCAGCTCTGTAACTGATAAGCCATGTTGTGTAAACCCAGCCTATATGTAGAAGAGGTAGCTCTAGTATTAGCTACCTCTTTGAATAATTGAATTAAGTTGAATTGAATAATAAAATTAATAAGTTTCTTCAGCTCTTCAGCCGCCTTAACTCCTGGAATTCAAAAGGGTAGTTTAAATTGTCGAGATCCTCTGTTAGCACCTACTCCAAAGGAAGTAGTAATTGCAAGCTGGTAAAAAAAGAACACCTGCCTTATCCCTTTTTCCCCCATTACTGCAATGTGCAGATGGAGTTTGGTACAGTATTTATGCAACCAACCGCGGGCCAGATGTGTCATACGCAGGCCACACCCACCCCAGCTCCGCAAAGGGGGTAAATGCTGCAAAACTTCACGTGACGGCAACATGACACCACAAGTTTGACACACATGCTCTAGGGTTTCTTTTACCTGTGGGATGATAGTGAGTTTCTCACGTAGGTCATGAAGGCCAAGTGTTGCTATATCAAGTCCATCGATTAAGATCTTTCCTCCAGCTGCTTCCAAGATGCGAAAGAGGCAATTTGTGAGAGAGGATTTTCCAGCTCCTGTTCGGCCCACCACACCAATCTGAGAAGGCAGAATTCCAGGAATTAGGTGTCTGATAAAGCTTTAATTTATAGATTATAAATATAATTTATATATTATATTTATATATATTATATAAATTATATATTATATTATTATATAATATATATATTATAGAAATTGAATAAATAAATAAAAAAATAAATTTTTCTCTTCTTGTGGCCTGTTTCTGTGATCCAACTGTGTTTACATCCTCCATTCCTGCTATTTGCTTTTGGCAAAAAGGGTCATTCTTGATATCTGAGCAATTTAGCATAAATTAGTATATAGAATGTAGGAAGGCCAAGCCTTTCCCCATTTTATCTCTGCTTGATTTCACTCTTCTTTCTCTGGACCATACTCATTCTCAATAAAACCCTGAAAGTTCAATTGATGTCTTTTTCCAAGATATCTCACCTTCTCGGTACCCTTGATATCACAGTTGATCCCATCTAGAACTAGCTCTAGGTCTGGCCGATACCGAACCTTGTAGTCTATGAAAGTGATCTCTCCATTGTTGGGCCATTGAGAAGGTGGTCTCTGTGCTGTCACCCATGGTGCCTACACAAGGGAAGATGTCCATTAGAAGAACATGCTTAGAACAATTTCACACATCTCTTCATCTCACACATGTACACAAGTATATATTATTTGCACAGCTCCATTTTCTGTACCTCATTTGCAATTTCGGTGTATTCATACAATCTCTCTACAGCCACAATGTTTGTCTCCAGCTCCGACGTCATTCGCACCAACCAGTTCAGAGTTTGAGTTACCTAAATGAATTAATGGCGGTATCACTATTGTCATTCTGCTTCTTCAATTCTCTCTCTGATCAAATAGTTACATTGAATATATTCCATTTGGATATAATTTATAGACCCCCAACAAGATTGTCATTTCCATATTCACTTATTTTACTAGAAACATCATAGTTTCTTCTAAGGCTCCAGAGCAGGGGTGTCAAAATTGCGGCCCCAGGGCTGGATGCATCACATGCTGGCTCCATCCCTGCCCGGTTTAGCAAAGGGGGAAAAAGTCCAGATACGCCACATGAAACTGCCATGATGCCATGAGTTTGACACCTCTGCTCCAGAGGAATAACTTCAACATTTTGGGGCAACGCAAAGTTGGAGAACTTGAAACTTTTCAAATGTTCTTGTACTAGAATTCTCAACATTTTCACTATTCAGTATTTAGGTTAGATTGGGCTACTGGGAGTTCAAATGTAGGGGATCTGGAGGGCCTCAGTTGTATATGGTCTGGATTAGTTACTAAGTTTACAATAAAAGATATTATTTATTTCATTCCACTTTCTTCTCAACACAATAATTATGAACTGATTTATAAATCCACTGATTTCATCCGAGAATGTATAATTTCTAATATATGACTTTCACTGTCAGAATTAATCACATGGTTAATTGAGCAATACATTTAAAGTTTATTTGCTTGATGTTTTTCTTATTGTTAGCAGTACTATACTACCACAATGGACTTGCAGTTAAAAACAGTGCCAGAAGCCCAGAATTAGAGGATTGCAGCCAGATAGATTTACAATCAGAACTGATACATCATACATGTCAATATACATACACAGCAAGCCCCAATTCAGCTATCTCTTTGTCTTAGAGTATGAGTCTGTGTAGCGTAGGGGGCTAATGCCTCCTACTAAAGGCAGCAATTAACACCAGCTGCCTGTAATTTCTGTGAGTTCAATCCTAGCCAGGCTCAAGGTCGACTCAGCCTTCCATCCTTTCTAAGGTGGGTAAATTGAGGACCCAGTTTGTGGGGGCAATAAGCTGACCTTGTATAAATATACAAAAGTATGAAGGCTATTGCTTAACACATTGTAAGCCGCCCTGAGTCTCCGGAGAAGGGCGGCATATAAATCTAAATAAATAAATAATAAATAAATAAATAAATAAATAAATAAATAAATAAATAAATAAATAAATAAATAAATAATAAATGAGTCTCCGTTACTCACATTCAGAGCCGAGGAAATAGAGAGTCCCACGATGCCACTGTTCAAGGAATCTTTAAAAAAGACTGCTAGAAGTGCTGCAAAGAAAACTGTCAAATTCCCCACCAATTCTAGTCGCATAGCCAGCCATCTTTAGAAAGAGAGAGAGAATGGGAGTGTATGACATCTCATAAGCAATCTTTACTGCTTTATAAAGGAGAGATTGTTCCAGAATAACCTCAAATTAATCTCCTCTCATTGGCTTGCAACAGAAATGCCCCCTGTATACCTTCTCCTGGCCTCCTAAATATCTGGTTCATACCACAGATAGTCCTTGACTTATAACAGTTCATTTAATGACTGTTCAAAGTTACAATGGCACTGAAAACAGTGACATGGCCATTTTTTCAAATGTATGACTGTCCCAGCAGCCCCATGGTCACATGATCAAAATTCGGCCAGTAATTGGTTCATATTTATGGCAGTTGCACTGTCTTGGGGTCATGTGATTCCCTTTTGCAACCTTCTGACAAGCAAAGTTAATGGGGAAGCTAGAGTCCCTTAACAACCGTGTTAAGGGACTCTAGCTTTTATGACTTAACAACTGCAGTTATTCACTTTGTGGCCAGAAAGGTCTTAAATTGAGCAAATTTCACTTAACAAACATCTCAGCAGCAAAATTTTGGCCTCAATTGTGGTCATAAACCAAGGACTACCTGCCTACTATATATATATCAGTCAATCACTCGAGGAAAAGAAACTTACTTTTAAATTTCAGATTTATTATTGCTAAATAGCCAACAGAAAGTATATACTGTTTCAATCTTTGCAATAATATTAAAACCAATCTTCCGAATTTCATGTCTCCCAAATGTTAACTGAGAATTCAAGAAGTTGGTCGAATTCATCAGGAAGAAACCAAACAGAGAAGTACTAACTTAAGTTCTCTCTAATGTGTATCCATAGTGTGTGACTGTAGGTATTATTCATTCATTTATTACATATTATTTCTCCCTTCCACTGGTTACAGGGTTATATTATTATCATCATCATCATCATCATCATCATCTCTGTTGTTTTACAAGTAATTCTTTACTCTACTCCACTCCACTCCACTCCACTCCACTCCACTCCACTCCACTTCACTCCACTCAATTCTTTAGAAGGCTAACCTTAGGAGGATTATCTAATGATGCTACTTGAGGATGAATGGCCCACATTAGAGTAAAGGCCAGAAAGATGTACCTATCAGATCATGCTCTCACACAGGCTAGAACATTGCAAACGTCGTGTTATCTGGGGAAAATTCAGCAGTTGAGGATGGGAGACCAATTGTCTTTCATGATGGCAGTGGACAAAAAAACCTGGCAACCTATATTATAGATTTGTATCTTCTACAGGAAAGACTTGCCTGTTGGAAACACCCCAAGAGTAAACAGACTTCTGATTCACATCCACAATCTTCTCATTGTGCTGCAGGAAGCGCTCCTGATGCCCAAAAGCCCTGATGACAGAGAGACCTGATATTGTCTCACCAAAATGGGAATAAATTGGAGACCGGGTGACAGAGTCCAAACGTCGTAGCTGGCGGGATGTAGCCACATAGAATTGCTAGGAAGAAAGAGATAGCTCAGCAAGATCCATGAAACTATATTAAGACACATCATATTGGAGTTTGCTTTTCTCAGTTTTAACTAACATAAAACAAAGTTGTGGCATCCTATCATTTCAAGTGTACATTATTCTGGCACATAATTCTTGTATTTCAGCAAATTGTTTCTAATTAATGTTCTTAAAGCAAAGGTCTACTTCTCCACAACATAGATGTGTATGTTTACATACAATTCACCTCAGAGTCTGGCCATGTTCTTTTAACATGTTCTTTGCTATCTTATCACTTTCATAGCTACAGGGGAATACCATTTCAGAAATGAACAAAGCAAACACTGGCACAGATCAGCGTTATGAGCGGAAAAGAGGACTATTCAATTTTAGGAATATGTGATTTAATTAATCTCTTGTTTTATATAACCAAGGTTCGAACAATTTTTCAATCTATGGCATTTCCATTATCATCAAGACTCACCAGAAAATCCATAACAGTGTTAGGGTTATTTTATAGAAAGATGTGTGTGGAGTCAATATTTTCTGACAAAGATCCAAAAGAGTCAAGTATACTTAAGAATATTAGAATGCAATATTATTGAATATTGAGAGTACAATAAGATATTAAGTATTCCTGAATCTGCCTTCTTTTGAAACATACAGGACTTTCACTGTCTTTTGTTTCACATTCTACAAAGCATCACAGATTTGGATTTAAAGAGGCAGAAGCAGCTGTCTTTAGAAATCGATTTCTGAGTAAGAACTCTGAAGGTTTTATTGCAAGAATATGCACTCCTAGCTCTATTGACAACTCACTAGAATGAAGTAGTACAGGATCCCCAAAGGCAGGATGATAATTGCAAAATAAGGCGTAGCTAAGCAAATTATCACTAGAGTACTGAGAATCATAAAGAAGCAGTTCATCCAGGAGCGAAGTGATATTGGAATAGTCTCATCCAGAGTGAAAATATCCTGTAAAAAAGAAGGTGAGAATAAAAATAAAACTAGTAAAATAAGAATACTCAGCAGAAGTCCATGTATGAGGCAATCTAACAGTACTTTTATATCAAATTCAAATATTGCCTGCCTTTATTCTAAACTTTTCATACTGTATGCCATCTTTCCCATGATGCTTGGTGTTTAAAATAACTGTTGCAGTGGTGAGGATATCTCATAACTGTTCTTGGATTATAAAAAAATAATTTTCTGCATTTAAGATTTCAATGCAAAATGTTAATGGTAGTATTTGGGCATCAGTAATGGTTGATAAGCTTACAAGAAGACTAATTTAAATTTCCTCCATGTAGAAGATACAGAAAATGCATCCATGACCAGTTTTCTGTTTATTAACTTTATTCTTTTGTTTATTCAGATGTGCAAAAATCCCATGTTCACATGTTAGCAAAGGTTGGCTAATTAAGTTATGGACGGTTCATTACTACATTGTCTGTAGTAGATAGAGCAAATGTGTGTGAAAACAGCGTAGCATGGTCCAAATTGATCAAGAATGGAGAATATTAGAAACCCAGTATTTAAATGACTGAGCAAAGAATGTGTGTGAAAATATCAATATAATCAAGAATTAAATTCTTGACTGGTTATAGGGAATAGAATAAAAGGAAGTAAGGCAAAATCTCTAGCCTAAGAGAAAAAATATCTAGGAAAGACTCTCTTGAAACACAGGAGGAAAGGTGGAGATTAGATCTCTGCAGTGGGTGAGTCCCAAAGCTTAAGGGCCTATCTGATTTGATCAGACAAACAGATGACTATGGAGAAGGCAGTCCTAAAGACAACTAAAGATAAAGATAACTAGGTAATAGCTATGAAGGACCTGGAAGGTAACAATCGGCACCTTGCATCGTATCCAGAAGCCAACCAGCAACCGATGCAGTTCCTGAAGCAATGGAGTCACATAAGCATAATAGCAAACACCCATCAGAATTTGGCCACTCTATTTTTTACTGGCTATAGTTTCCAAATACTTTTTGAGAACTCCATTACACAATCCAAACAATAGATGACTAGAGGATGACAGATTGTGAGCAGTTTTCTGATCCAGAAATTACTGTAATTAGCACACTAGAAATAGCTGTATTATAACTCTCCTGAACACAACTGTCACCTCCTTTTCAAGCAGGAGTTGCATCCAGGAGGACCCCCAGATTCAAGTCCACGCCTCATGATTAGTACATAAGCTGTATTAATTATAAGGTCCTCACAAAACCAGAGTTTTGACCTTGGCAAATCTGTTCATGATACGACCAGTTGGTGTTGAATCAAAGAAACTCATAGGCAACCGCAGGATATTACTGAGGAGCTGTCCATGCAGGACCCGGGAAGCTCGGATACCCCCAAAGGAAGAAAGAGCAATTGCATTCAGCAGGAAGAGACCTAGAAGAAACACAAGCACTGTTCAGACCCTGATGCAGATGGGGACGTTGATAAGGTACTCTGCATAAAATACATTTGGCTTCTGTTACCTTTGTGTTGCATCTTGATGACATCATAAACATGCCACTCAATCCTCTGCTATGTTGTCTCACTTCATTCTGTTCTAACATACAGAATTCAAGCCTCCAAAAAAATCTACCAATATGTTTGTATAGCATAAATTATCCGACTGATGATGAGAGCTAGAGGGGCTTTTTATTTATTTATTTATTTTATTTATTTAATATAATTTGTATGTCGCCCTATCTCCGTAGGACTCAGGGTGGCTCACAACAACTAAAAACAAACCCAATAAAATGTAAAATACATAAATATGCATACATAAAATACATAAATGTATAAATATATAATTTAAACATATATTGAAACCCATTAAAATAATCAAAAAACCCCTCAGTCCAGGCTGGGCGATGTGAACAGACATGTTTTTAATTTGTGGTGGAAGGTGCGAAGGTCAGGAGACAACCGAAGCCCCAGGGAGAGTTGATTCCAAAGAAAGCTCTACCCTTGGGGGCCACCAGCCGACATTGTCTAGTCGACGGCTCCTGGAGAAGGCCCTCCCTGTGAGAACGCACCGGGCGATGGGAAGCCATTGATGGCTGCAAATGGTATGACAAGTATCCTGGGCCTAAGCTATGTAGGGCAACCAGTAACCAATGCAAGTTGCTCAGGAGAGGTGTAACATGGGAGTATCGGGACCCTCCCATCACAACCCGCGCAGCTGCTGTCTACACCAACTGAAGCCTCCGAGTGGTCCTCAAGGGCAACCCCAGGTAAAGCATTACAGTAGTCATAACAGGAAGTGACTAGCGCATGAGTAACTGGGTAGAGCATCTCGGTCCAAATAGGGGTACAACTGACACACCAGACGAATCTGGGCATACGCCCCGCTGGTCACGGTTGTTATATGATCATCTAAACTCAACCGCGAATCCAGGAGGACACCCAAGTTGCGTGCCGTCTACGGTGGGTAAAACTTCACCCCCTATAGCCAACGATGGAACCTCTCCTTCGGATCAAGATGCTGGCACCCACAGCCACTCAGTCTTGGTGTCAAAGTTTCGGTTTGGTGTCAGTTTCGAATACTGACACTTGGCAGGGTTCAGCCGAAGCCTGTTCCTCCCCATACAGACCCGTACCACTTCCAGGCACGTCAAGGGCATCACTGGGCTGGTTCAGGTGGATACAAAAAGCTGGGTATCATCAGCATACTGATGGTACCTCACCCCAAAACCAAGGATGATCTCTCCCAGCGGTTTCATATAAATGTTGAACAGAAGGGGCAAGAGAACTGACTTCTGAGGCACCCCACAAATGAGGGTCCTGATGGTTGATCTCTGCCCCGCTGCCAACACTGCTTGCATCCAACCTGAGAGGTAAGAGGAGAACCACCGTAAAACGGTGCCTCCCACTCCCAACCATTCGAGGCACCGCAGCTAGATACCAGGGTCGATGATATCAAAAGCCGCCAAAAGAGCTAATAGGACCAGAACAGAAGAATAACCTCTGTCCTGAGCCCTCCAGAGATCATCCACCAGCGCGACCAATACCGTCTCCATGCTGTATCCGGGCCTGAAACCCGATTGGTACTGATCAAGGTACTCCGCTTCATCCAGGGCCATCGGGAGCTGACGTGCCACCATGCTCTCAACAACCTTTGCAAAAAAGCGAAGGTTGGAGACTGGATGGAAATTACTCAAAACAGCCGGATCCAAGGCAGGTTTCTTGAGGAGGGGCCTCACCACCGCCTCCTTCAAGGTGGCAGGAAAGCTTCCCTCCTCCAAGGAAGCAGTTATCACTGCCTGGATCTAGCCGTGTGTCCCCTCCCGAGCTGAATAAACCAGCCAGGAGGGGCACGGGTCCATTACACATGTGGCCTCACTCAGCTTCCCCATGATCCTGTCCACTTCCTCCGCGGTAACAAGATCGAACTTTTTATGCTGTTTATGATGATTCTCTGTCCCTCCAGAGACAGAATAAGACTTTTTTTTCCCAGTCTAAGGAGGAGGTAAGGGAAGCAGATAATAGCAAGTGGTCTGACTTTGGGGAAACTTACTGTTGCTTCCACCCAGTGCTCCATAGATTCCAATACGCATATCACGTTGCGTGACCGGGTAGGTCTTATTCTGATAGCGTAGAGCATCATTCGTCCAATCACTAAGCCAGAGGTTGAAACCAATGAAGGATGCAGCTTGTCCAATATAACTGATGAGGATGCTTATTGAGAGGCCGCAACCGATAGCACGAAGGTATCGCAGATATGTAAATAGCCTCACCTGCATAGCAAAGTACTGTGATGAATCGTACACTGCACAATTGTTTTGCACTTTCTAATGTCAGGTCCTACAGACTCCTTACATTCCAGTAAATCTAGGTCTCACAAATATATTGACATAGATATAATAGAAACAGCTTAGAACAGGGGTGGCGAACCTATGGCATGCTTGCCAGAGATGGCATGCAGAGCCCTCTCTGTGGGCACGCACACCATCGCCCCAGCTCTGTTTTGGGTTTCTGCCATGCATGCACGCAGGTCTCCTGCCAGCCAGGTCTTCAGATCTCTGCCGCACATGCATGGACACACGTTTGCATGGGCATGCCCACATACGCCCATGCCTTGCAATTTGGGTACGCATGCACATTTTGGGCACTCAGTGCCTAAAAGGTTTACCATCACTGGCTTAAAATATCATAACTAAAGACGGAGCTACTCTCAGGAAGGCTGTAGTGGAAATCTAAAAATTCTTATACTAAGCATCAGATAATGGCAAAAAAAGGAGTACAAACAGACGCAAACAAGAATCGAGACCTCAAAACTAGAATGTCATCACACTTTCTTAGGGATAAAGCTGAAAGTGTGGCCTGCCCTTGGGAAAAGCAATGCTGAAAACATGGGTTGGAATGGCTGCTGCTAGGCAAAGCCAAAAGCCCTCCTAAAGTTAGTTTCAGCTCAACCCTTAATGGGACATGCTTGTTTTACAATCCTGGCTCTGCCAAGAAATCTAAGTGGGAAGCAGGCAATTGGGGAACCTGCTGAGAAAAAGGCAAACTGACCAACATGGCTACATTATTGGACTGATATAATGGTGTCCACAGCTGGCTACTTTAGCCCCAGCTTGGCTTTTTCAGGGCCATGCGGAAGACCATCGCCTGCTAGGTTAGCATACCTCTCATCCTCAGCCTGAGGAAATGGAAAATGATGTCCAGTAAGTGCAACAACTAACGGCAAGACATAAGGTCAGCTGACAGGACCACAAGCCACAGTAAGCAGACAATCTTGGCTTGAACCTGCCTGGATCTTAGGAGCTGAGCTTGGTTGCTTAACAGCAGCGTTGCTTACAGTAGAGTTGGAACCTGCCTTGGAGCTTAGCAACAACTTTGCTATACAATTATAGGCATATAAGGAGCATCTACACTGAGGCAGCACATGATCTCCAATGAATGCAAGGATTTTTGAAGAGAGACAAGGACTATATTTCACTTTAATAACAATATGGACTAAGCCCTAAAGCACTGAGTGAAAAATAATTGTCTTGGGGCACATGTAAATATATATAATTTAATTAAGGTATATAATTATACTACATAATGTTAAAAGTTCACGATTTTGTGGAGCTGCATTATTAGCTTTCCAGGGCTGCATGTGGCCTTTGGACCACAGGTTGGACAGGCCTGCTCTAAAGGGCTATATTCAGATGCACTAGGAGGATGGAGATAGCCCAGCTCAGTCAATGCAACAGCCTTTCATTGAAGAAGCTGTGTGATCTAATAAGGCATTGTGTAAAGTTATCACGGTGTGTCTAGTCATAGCAAAAAGAAACCCCCACAAAGCTTTACTGATTCCTTCATTATCCTCTATAAATAATCTCTATCTAGTTCTTTAAGAAGGGTGTAACATTCCCATGTCTTCATCCCTTACCTTGCCAGTTTCCATTGCTTCCTTATCAATCAATCTCTGCCCTTTAAACTCTGTCAATGTTTTCTTCTCATTCAAATGCCCTTGATGACCCTTCCTGATGGATATGTTACTGCTGGTACTGCGGCTAAAACAGAAATGGTAATGGTAAAAGGCAGAATTTCTAGAACTTGGCTACTCTGGCACTATATTGCCTTGCTTTTTAAAAACATATCTGAAAAAGAAAATCTTCCAAAGGGTTCATAATATCTATGCAATATGCACCCTTGCCTAAAACAGCTCAGAAAGGAACCCAGTGATGAAATTCTAAGTTGGCTAATACTGTAGAAGTTCAGAGAAGCAGATTGTTTGATGGCTCTTTCCCATTGATTCTGCCCAGCCAGTATAACCTAATGGAGTTGGTATGTTCAGAGTTCATTCAATTAAACAGTGCCATCTATCAGGATACATACCCTCTCTACTGCAACACCTGCCCTCTGGAATGAGATCCCCCATGGCTCCCACCGATGGCATCCTGGAATCTCTAAAATATTCTCCCAAGTTAGGTTAGATGGAGCTCCTTATTCGATGTTTTATACAACACATGTTTTGTGTGTGTGTGCATGTGTTTGTATGTGTGTGTTCAGATTTCCATCCTTATTTATCTATTTTATATTGTGTTTTTATTTATTTGTTATTATATTGTGAGCTGCCAAGAGATAGGCTGTGAGAAGGAAGGAAGGAAGGAAGGAAGGAAGGAAGGAAAACATTTTATTGTGTAGATATAGAGAGACTATAACTCTCAGAATTCCTTGTCAGAATGTTGGAGGTAATACAAACTATAATATTGTATGGACGATCCTACTTCTTTGATTGTGTGCTTCAAATTCTACCTAGACCAAAAGCAGGGCATATATGCAAGGATAATAAAAGTGTTACGAAGGCAGGTGTTGAGAAATTGATTTCTAATGTTGTTGCGGTAATAATATAAGTTCAGAGAATGACATGAATAACCTTATTCCAAGTCTTGGATCTAGCTCCAAGAAATAAGTTACCACCATACAGTTTTAATATGATATATTGTGAATTAATATGGGAGAAAGTTGAGAGAATTATATTAATAGAATGTAATTAAGTTAATTTCAAGTAAATTAAATCAAATACCATTTTATATCTGGCTTCATACATTTTTGTCTTGTTTCTATCCAATTTTGCAACTGCATCTATCCACATCATTTTTTTTCATAAATTTGGTTAATGGTATATACCTTTGCAAATTAGTACTTTTCATCACCTTATCCTGAAGCTTCCAACTTAACTTTGCTTAGCAGTTGATGAACCTGAGATGAACTAAACTATGTAGTGTTCCATAGTGAAACGATGGTCCACAATAGAACAAGGCAAGCACCAGAGCAAAGGTGATAGAGAAGATTAGCTTTGCAAAATGGGTCAGGCGAGAAAAATGTTCTGAGCGCTGAAGGCATTCAAGCAAGTTGATAGAGAAACTGTCAGCCTCATGATGCTTGCTTGCTTTCGGCTGCCATCATAACAGGAGGGGGGAGGCATTGCTGGTATTTGGGAGGGGGGGGGAAATGAGCTGGTGGAGATGTCTTGGAAAAGGGAGGAAAATTCTCACTGTCTTCATAGCAGCTGCAGAGAGATCTGATAGGTATCAAGGTCAACTGTTCCAGCATACCAGATAAATGGGGCTGTCTGAAGAAGTATCCCACATGACACCTTGGGGAGATGTGGCTTGGACACTCAACCTGGGTCCTTGGGGGGAGGGATTTGGGGATGCTTTCAATATGTAATTTTCGCGCTTATTGCGTCAGACTTTGCTTTTCTTTCGCTGCATTCAGTTCACACTCAGTAAAAGTACCTTTCTCTACAAACATGGAGTTGGGGTTTTTCTTTCTTGAATTTTGAATGGAGACATGCCCGACAGAAACCTTCTCAAATCTAGGTGCTATCAAGACGTGTGGATGAGTGAATAGCCTCAATCCTACTTTTCAAAAGGATTAATTGAATTTACTTTGGTCCTTAGCGGCATTTGGTGTCTCGTTGTGTACTTTACTTTTTTTCCTCTGTTTTATCTTGTTATTCAGCATGTTAGGATTAAGGTAGGAAAAATAAATACATATCCTATATATCTAGAAGATGCCCAGATTAGGGTAAACTACGATAAGACAAGCATGAAGACAATGATATACTGGGTATATTGAGGTTGAATGTCATTATTAGTTACTTCTGGGGCACAACACATTAGAAAGGAACAGTTTCTTGAAACTGCATACTTTGGAGAGTTGCCCACTGCTTCGTCTGAGAACTTTTCCTTAGCCACAAACATTAGGGGAAGCCAGGCATTGCTCTGGTTATAGAAAGAGTTGTCATTATAACAATGAATTGGCCGAGATCCTATTTCTATCCTTTCTAATTTTTGCTAGTGGATGTTCTGCAGTATGGTAAACAGTAGAACAAAGCTTTGTAAATTATGGTCTGTGGATGACACAAACCAACATCAGGAGAACAAAGATAAAATGTAGGTTGCTGAGCTGTTTCCAGTGATGCTTCAATAATTTATGAAGAAAGATAACCAGACCAAGATCAGGAGATACACAAAAATCATAAAAGGGCAGAAAAAAAGGAGAGAAAACAAGGAGAAAAAAGCAAGTGGAGAATAGGGAGACAGAAAGAGAATAAAGGAATAATGGGCTTGTAAAAGAACTGACCTGCGATTGAAGATTTTTTGTTGGACACTGGCCTCATTCTTCTGTGTAATGGTCACCACATCAGCTGGTACTTCTTCAGTTACAAGTTCAGGATAATCATCCAGTTCCTGTTCTTCATCCATGCCTGATAAAAATAACCAAGAGCATAGGATATTTAAATAGAAGGATGGAAACAACTCCCAGGTGAGCAAATCTGAAAATCATCATCTTATTGCCATGATATGTGTTTTGTTATAGCTTCATCTTAATTAACTCATCTTAAAACAAAAGTAATTCTAGATGCTATATGTTTAGTTATTGTTACTACCTTACCCATAGCTTCTTCTTCATGTATATTATCCTGCTGGCTGCCATATGTGTTGAGCAATTGAGCAAATGATCCACTATTTGCCAGTAAGGTGCTGTAGGAACCACGTTCCATGACAGTTCCAGCCTCTAATACGACAATATCATCAACTTGTGCAAGGAAGCTTAAGTTATGAGTCACTAGGATCCGTGTCTGTAGCACAAATAAGTGTAACAAATTCAAAGAATAATTTAACATTCCTAGTCATGCTATCCCGGATTTCGGTCATGTTAAATAAACAATGATTCTACAAAGTATTCAATGCCCTCAACCTTTTTTCCTCTTTTTTTCTACTTGGACATTTTTTAAGATTTATAATAAAGTTTATTTATCTTAACAAATTTTATATAAATTTTCATATGAATAAATAGAAAGAAGTGAAAAAAAAGAAAATATAGGAAAAGAACAAAATAAAGCAGTATCAAACACCAAAAGGGGGAAGCTATCAAATCACATATCCATCACATATCAAACAATACTAAAGCATATCTAAATTAAAGAAAATAAGTGTTAATTTCCTGTTGTTACAAAATTTCATAAAATTAATGCCAAAGGAGCACATTTTCTGATTGATAATGTGCCATCAAATCATTTTTAACTCCTAGCATTCACATAGATAGATTTTCTCCATGATAATGAAAAGGAGAAGATATTGTGTTATTTTTTAATCAGTGGATAAAATTGCCTTTTCAAAAACAGATAAATTACATATCTCTTGAATTTTAACATGAGAAATAATACTATTTTTCCATTTCTCAAAACAATTCCCTAGCCCGATATAATCATGGCTCCTCAAAAATCATTGCCAATGCAGTTCTCAGATACTTGATTCTTTTCATGATTAGATAAATGTTCTGCTCTTGGACTCTTTACCCCTCCCCTATATTTTTCAACCATCTGAATTTCAGTATGCAAAATTTCCAAATGTTCTGTGCCTGCCTCAGCATATGCCACGGCCTACTTCTTACATTTTTTACCTGGGGGCTTTTTGAAATACCCTACAGGCAGCCCCCAGCTGAGAACTGCTGATTTAGGCAATCAAGTCTACTCTTTTCCCTGCCGTTTATTGTAAGGGACAAGGGCCAACAACTAAAGGACTGAACTTGCAGTTGGGACCTGGGGAATGACAAAGGGATTTGACAGTGTGAAATGTTGAACCCTGCTCATGTGCTTCTGTGAAATGGGAAAGGACAAGTTTCCTATATGGGCTATGTTCTGGTCCATGTTATTATTTTCTTCTAAGAAAGAAATATATGTTAATTTTTGTAATAATAACAAATACAAAATATCCACAATCCTCAAAACACAATCCATAGTTCAAATTTACCTTATTCTGTAACAATCCTTCCGGCCCAAGCACTTTGTCAAAAATGTGCCGTCCTACATGGGCATCCACAGCTGAGAGGGGATCATCCAATAAGTATATATCCGCATTGTTGTATACAGCTCTAGCCAGGCTAACACGTTGTTTCTGACCTCCACTCAAGTTAATTCCCTATGAAAGAAACAACACTGAACCACTCTATGATCCATACCAGTGATATTGTTTGCACAATTCCAGGGTTACTGAAATCAAGGATGATTACACCATGCCGCCTAAAGGCTTTTGTTGGTGCAGTTAGAGAGATGGAATTAGCCAGTCATTCAAGATAGGAGAATAAGACTGGTTAGGGTGTGATAAATTTTCCTGATAAATCTGGCAGAAATTAAACTAATTAATATACTAGCTCCCACCACTCTACCTTTCAGTACTTCTTTGATTACTGAGCTCAGTGGTGATACCTTTTCTCCAATTTCAGTCAGGTCTCCTCCTGGAAGCAATTGTAGATCAGGAAGCAAAGCACAGGCCTCCAGCACTTGCTGATATCGAGTCTCATCTAGGGGGGACCCAAAAAGGATATTGTCTTTCAAAGTGGCATTTTGTATCCATGCTTGCTGAGGCACGTAGGCCATAGAGCCCTGAAGGAAATGGAAAAATTATATTCAGCTACTTAAGATAGTAACTGGAAAGAACTATTGTCTTTTGTCAGCAGTTGGAAAAAGGAGGAGTGCAGGGGGAAATAAATGATATTCGGAGGGATTGGATTGAATTCCTTCAGACTGCAGGCAACAATTCACAGTTTTGAAGGTCCAGCTTTGTAGAAAATTTCTCTACAAGCCGGCATAGAAACTCTCTAGTAGGACTATCTATTTACTAGGAATGGAACAGGATGTTTGTTTTATTCCTGTTTTTAAACAGAAGTGAGCTTCCAAACAGTGACCTTGTTTCAGGATTCTACCAGAGTAATTTGTTCTATTTATTACATAGTCCGTATTTAATTCAAGAAAAAAAGGTTTTCCTTCACCTGAATATTGATGTGTCCCTTGATGTTCTCCATCTCGCCCAACATGGCAGATATCAGTGAAGATTTTCCTGATCCCACAGACCCCACTATGGCTACAAGGCTTCCATTAGCAATTTCCAAGGTTATGCTGTAGAGAAGAATGCCTTATAAACAGATGTGAAGTTAATGTCTGGAGGCCATTTAAAAAATGGGTGTCAGTCCCTAGGCTAGAGTATAGTTTCCAGTAAAGCAGTGCCAGATGTCCTCTAAGAATAAGATATAATTTTTGTTTGTTTGTTCGGTGCCCAATTCAGTATGTCACTGGATAAAAAGAATCCCAATTTCACCCACAACCCAACCTGTGATATATAAATCCTGAGACTTCAACTCCACAAGCTTTGCTGGCTGAGGAATTCTGGGAGTTGAAGTCCACAAGTCTTAAAGTTGCTAAGGTTGGAGAGCCCTGATTTATATGGTGACGTACTCTTTTACAGTGACATCAGAATCTTGGTCCCAGGCAAAAGAGGCCTCATGGAATTTCACAGCACAGGCTGGAAGAGAAAGAAAGGGCAATTTCAATCTTAAGGAGAGAGAACTACGCAGCCCAGACCCAGTACACAAACACACTTTGTACTTCTGCATATTTTCTCAAAAGCTTTGCCTGTTCTGACCACCCAAGCCTGAACCCTAAACATGATTTACCAGGGATGGAATTATGCCATATAGCTGAAGTGTTCAGATCTTCACTACCCAGGTACCGCTCTAGTCGGTCAGTAGATACTTTCACCTGTAAAATTTAAAGACAAGGTCAGGCATGACAGCTCCAGAGCCACCAGGCAGTCTTCTTGGATGCTTCCTAGAATCTACTTCATAGTTTTCAATATTCCAAGTCAGATTGAGGAACACCAGTCATATAGATAATTGAACTTAAATTTGTAATATTTTAACCTTTATACACATTCTAATGGAACCTCTTTGCCAATGGTACAAAATAAATATGGGAAAGAGATCAGCATTAATTCTCAAGTCAGGCTCCTTCTCCCCTAATGCAGGGGTAAAATCCAGCAGGTTCTAACAGGTTCTGGAGAACTGGTAGTGGAAATTTTGAGTAGTTCAGAGAACTGGCAAATACCATCTCTGGCTGGCCCCCGAGTGGGGTGGGAATGGAGATTTTGCAATATCCTTCCCCCAGGAGGGGAGGGAATGGAGATTTTGCAGTATCCTTCCCCTGCCACAGCCACCAAGCCATGCCCACAGAACCAGTAGGGAAAAAATTTGGATTTCACCCCTGCCCTGATATATATATTCCTTGTAAGACTGCTCACTTGCACCATGGAGGACACTGTCAGTGGAAATACGCCGAGTGGGAAGCGCAGGATATTGAAGAGTGCTATAGAAGTAAAGGCCTTCTGTGCATCCAAGATGTTGTTCTCATCCACCATCACGTAGACAGCAAAGGTAACTACAGAGACCTAGGTGAGAGAAGTGGGGAAAAATGGAATTGAAAGTGGTTGAATTGGGGTTATTTAGTTTCTAAAGAACGACTTAAGAGTCTGGAGAAATGCTCACCAAGGAAAGACTACAAATCAGAGAGATTTAGAATATGAGGAAGAGCTGTGAATTTTTGCACTTTTCCTCCCATATAAACAATTCTGCTTTGTTTTTGTTTTTGTTTTTTTTTAATTGCACACATTTTTGGTAAGCATTCGTAATGCATACATTTATGTGCATTCTTTTCTTAGTGTGTACATTATTTGCAAACAAATCTTTCCATAGAAAATGTCCATTCATATACAGTATTTCTATAATAATATCTGCATTAAAGACTTTTCTGTGATATACTTTAATGCATATGTTGATTTTGATAACTAGCTTTTAAGCTGTAAATTGCATTACAGAAATCAGAAAAGTGCACATATTTTTTACATTCATATGTTCTGAGTCATCCTATATATTCAATAGATCGAGACTAGCATATTTATTTAATCAACTTAATAAAAGAATTTCCCCATCCATCTCTAATTTGTGCCAATTCTACAGCAGATCAAGCCTTACCAACAATACAAACTATAATAGTTTCCTTCTCTAATTTATGTTTAAACATATATTGTTGTTATTAAAATAGTTATTGTGAAAGTAATGTAGTGTTCTCTAAAACAGCTAAAAATTAATCCTTTGCTAATAACTTCTAATTATAGTTAAGTTTTTGCTTGCACTTCAGACTCTTTAGTCTCAATTTGGCTCTCAACTGTCTTTGGCTATCAAACTCATTATTCATAGCTAGCACTGGCTTGAGAATGTATTTATTTTTATTAGGTTTATATGTCATTCCCTTCATGTCTGACGGATTCCAATGCTGATGGGGTTTCCAGAGAGCAACAAATATGGGAAGGTAACATGTTGCTTTGTGAAGCAGATATATAGTAAACCTTCAGTCTTTGAGAATTTTTTTTAGTAGGATGGTCATGGATTTGCAGTACGTGCATCCAACTTCTGCAGTCTTCAATCCAAGCTCAGAGTTTAATATTTTGTTTTAAGCCGATGTTTTAATTGAAGACAGGCCATCTTCATAGTTTTGTCTTGGTTCTAAGCCAACAAACCTTTGGCTATCCCTCTTAATTAAAATTAGTCAAGACCATCTTTCCCTAGCCTGCTGTCCTGCACATGTGTTAATACCAAAACCCTGAAAGACAAGGCCATGTAAGAAATTGCTAAATTGCTGCATAACTCATTCTCACTAACACCTATCAGTATGAACAGAATCAATTTGTGTTCATTTACTTGCTTTCCTCTTCTTAAGGCCCCTTCTATTCTCTGGATTGTCTTACTAGAAAAGGTGCACAAGTGAAGATGAAGATGCCAATTGATTGTAAATGGAAAAAGCACAGCAGCCCTTTCAGTTCCCAAGCCCGGATCTTTTCAACTTGCTTCTGAAATGAGAGCTCCCAAGCAAAGAACTTCAGGATCTGAAAGATACTCATCAACAGAAAAGAACATATGTAGCTCAGGGTTGAACCATGGAGTCCTTGGTGCTCTCTGAAACTGGTTATTTGCTGGCAGAAGTTTTATTATCTGACTAGGAAATATCATTAGTGCTAGTGATTGTGGGGGAAATTGAGGAAATCACATCTCCACCAACACTGGCAGGGCAAGCTATTGTATATAACAAACAAACCCCGCACTTACTAGCACTGATGATGTTACCTAGCTGGGTAAGGAAATGTCTGCAATCAAACAACCAAGCTCAGAAAGCACAAAAAACTCAAGATATTCATCAAATATGGGGCTCAGTCATATTGAGGACTCTAACAATTCAAAATAAAAGACTTGGCTTTATTCCACTCTGCTTACGTTTTTAAGCCCAACCCATTGGACTAATATGTACATTGATAACACTCAAAGAAAACATAGATACTGCCACATATTTGTTTCAGGATGGCATCTAAGAGGGACTTCAGATAAATCAAAGCTGCCATATAACTTGTCTAGTTAAACTGAATGTAATAGATGATAAGTAGGATAAAATCAAAGATAAATTGATAAAGTTTAAGATATTAAGATATTAAGAAAAGGGTCAAGAAATTAAGAATTAGATAGAACTTTGCTTTATAAAGTGTAATAAAAATGGAGTTGTATTGAATTTGAAATTAAGACTAGTGGTGATAAAATTGTAAGGTTAATAATTAGAATAAGAGGTTAGAATACTGTTAAAAATTATTTTGATACTGATGGTAAAAGATACAAGGTGAAGAAGAACAAGATATAATCAGGATTGATATATAGATATAAAATGAGTGAAAGTTAATTTAAAATTGTATTGATATAATGGATTTGTTTAGATGAAGATGTTAGAATTTATGTTAAAACTTGTTCTTTTATGTTTTGAATTTTTATTTGTAAAAGTAGTAATGGGAAATTGTGAATGGAGCTTGTTAACAGAATGTAAGCGTGGTAACCATCTATGACCGGATTGAGACTCTGCTCTTGAAAGTTATATTTTATGTTTAAGTCTGAAAAAAATAAAAAAAAATATTTACAAAAAAAACAAATCTTAAGACATCCTTAAGTACTCTACATGTTTATTGGACTCGTGTCCCTCCTGGTTGGTGCTGGCTTCCCGGGAGGTTACACGAGGCTGGCTCCAGAAGATTGTTAACGCTTCTTTGAATGAGGGTGTCCTGCCGGCCGCTTTGAAAGAAGCGGTGGTGAGACCCCTCCTCAAAAAGCCCTCTCTGGACCCGGCTGTTTTGGCTAATTACCATCCAGTTTCCAACCTTCGCTTTGTTGCGAAGGTTGTTGAGAGTGTGGTTGCATGGCAGCTTCCCCAGTTCCTGGATGAAGCTGTCTATCTAGATCTGCTCCAGTCCGGCTTCCGGCCTGGGCACAGCACGGAAATGGCATTGGTCGCGTTGGTGGATGATCTCTGGAGGGCGCGGGATAGGGGATGCTCCTCTATCCTGGTCCTATTAGATCTCTCAGCGGCTTTTGATACCATCGGCCATGGTATCATGTTGCACTGTTTGGAGGGGGTGGGGGTGGGGGGCACCGTTCTATGGTGGTTCTCCTCCTATCTCTCTGACCGGTCGCAATCTGTGTTGACAGGGGGGCAGCGGTCAACTCCGAGGTGCCTTGTTTTTGGGGTGCCTCAGGGGTCAGTCCTCTTGCCCCTTCTGTTCAACATTTATGTAAAGCCGCTGTGTGAGATCATCCGTGGCTTTGGGATGGAGTTCCATCAGTACGCTGACGACACCCAGCTGTACATCTCCACCCCAGGCCACCCCAACGATGCCGTTGAAGTGATGTCCCAGTGCCTGGAAGCTGTGCGGGTCTGGATGGGGAGAAACAGGCTCCGACTAAACGCCTCCAAGACCGAGTGGCTGTGGCTGCCAGCGTCCCGATATAGCCAGCTGACGCCATCGCTGACTATTGGGGGCGAGACATTGGCCCCCATGGAGAGGGCTCGCAACTTGGGCATCCTCCTGGACACACGGCTGTCTTTAGAAGAACACATGACGGCCGTGGCCAGGAGGGCTTTTTATCAGGTTCGCCTGATACACCAGTTGCGTCTCTTTCTAGATCGGGACTCCCTATGCACAGTCACTCACGCTCTCGTGACTTCCCGCCTGGACTACTGCAATGCTCTCTACATGGGGCTCCCCTTGAGGTGCACCCGGAGGCTCCAACTGGTCCAGAATGTGGCCGCGCAGGGAATTATGGGAGCGACAAGGCGCTCCCATGTGACACCTCTCCTGCACGAGCTGCACTGGCTCCTGGTGGTCTTCCGGGTGTGCTTCAAGGTGTTGGTGACCATCTTTAAAGCGCTCCATGGCTTAGGACCTGGGTATTTGCTGGACCGCCTTCTGCCGCCAATAGCCTCCCACCGGCCAGTACATTCGCACAGAGAGGGCCTCCTCCGGGTGCCGTCGGCCAGACAGTGTCGGCTGGCGACCCCCAGGGGGAGAGCCTTCTCTGTGGCGGCGCCCGCCCTCTGGAATGACCTACCCCCAGAGATACGCAGGATACCAGACCTCCGGACCTTTCGTCGGGCCTTAAAACCTATTTGTTCCATCTAGCTGGGCTGGCTTGATCCCATCCTCTGTTTTAAATTGAAATTGATTTTAAATTGGATTGTTTTAATTGTCGGCCGAAAATATTTAATAATTTTTAATTGTTTTTAACTTTTATATACCATGTTTTATTCTGGCTGTTCACTGCCCTGAGTCCGCAAGGAGAAGGGCGGTTTATAAATTGAAACAATAAATAAATAAATAAATAAATAAATAAATAAATAAATAAATAAATAAATACTGCAAATTAGTAGTGCAGTTTTCTGCTGTTTTAGGCAGAACACACATAATAATTTGTTTAGCCCTTGAAACAGATTTTGAACATTTTCAAATTTGTCAATAACCCAATCCTAAAATTCCCATCCTACCCACTACAACCTCAGATCACCCTACCCAAATATACAAACAAAAAACCCTATGATCCCTTCAAAAGGTTGTTCCTCTGATTTATACCATGACTGGAAAAATCTACAACCTTGGCTTACTATGGCTTCAGGCTTTTTTCTTTGTCTCTCTCCACTTTTGCCTTTGGCCCTATCCAGTGATGTTTATAGACCAGAGTACAAGTGAGGAAATATGTATCCCAACAGGAAAAAGAATTCGACTTTAAACCCTAGTCTGACCAATACAAGGTATAGCAATAAAGCCCCACTGATGGCAATCAGTTTATTGCTCACCTTGATGCCATTAAGAATTTCATTCATTATTTTCATGCGCTCATCCTTGTGCTTCATATTTTTCACCTGATAAAATAAATGAAGTACATATCAGAGCTGAGAACAGAAACACATAAAATATTAGATGTTTATGAGTAGACCTCAACTTTTGATTAGTTTTTTTTGCCTTGGACCAACAGTTCTGAAATGCTTTGATCCAATCACTCCTCTCAAATCAATAAACAAAACCATCTAGACTCTGTTATTTTACTCAAGTATCTCAGCAGCAGCAGTCCCAACCCAAATCCTTCACTTACAAACAACCAACTACAAATGCCCCATTACCCCCCGAGTAGGCCCCATATTACCACCTGTTTCAGAACCAATTCCTTAGCTAATCAACGGGATTTGCTGCTGTTTCTGAAAGGAAAATGAGGGACTGCAGCTTTGTCGTACTGGGTATGTTGTACAGCAATGGTGAAAATGGGTGTATCCTGGGTGAAAATGATGCTAATAGTAGTGTTGAGGATTATCAAGTAAAAATGATTATTTTATTATCATGGGATAATAAAAATGGAAGCGCAGGGCATATTTGGTCTAGAATCACTGAAATGGAAGGAACCATCTAGAACAGTGAGACAACTCTTCTGCTCACAGCAAAATCCATATTAAAGCATCCCAAATAAAATGGATGCCTCGTTTCCACTTGAACACATCCAGTAAAGAAAATTCGATCACTTCTCTTGGCAACTGATTCCACTGTCAAATCCATGTTTGGGGAAGTTTTTTCTAACATCCAATTGAAATTTACTTTTCTGTACAGTTCAATTAATCTATTATATTATTCTAGGATCTTTTTCACATGAATTATTGCCAAGCCTTGTACCCCATTGCATGTAGAACCTGTGCATTTGTCCAATGGTGGGATTCAAGTAATTTAACAAATGGTTCTCTGTCCTAATGCTTTCTTCCAACAACCAGTTTGCCAAACTGCTCAGAAAGTTAACAACCGGTTCTCCCGAAGTGGTGCGAACTGGCTGAATCCCATCATTGCATTTGTCCCTGTTAAATTTCATTCTATTATTTTTAACCAATTTCTTAATCAGAATTTTCAGAACCTTTTGAATTCCATTTGTGTCTTCAAATGTATTCGGTATCCTTCCCAATTTTATTTCATCTGCTAGTTTGATAAACATTGCATTCATTTTATCACACAAATTACTAATAAAAGAATAAAGGAACTAGTGACTTATAGTACCCTACAAATTTTTTCAATTTGATGAAGAGCAGTTGGTGTTTGAGCATGATTTTCCTAGCCATTCACTGAACTGTCATGACAGTCACCTCACTTTTAATCACTGTGCAAATCAGCATGTCATGGAGCACTTTGTGAAATGTATTACTGATGTCAAGTAACAATATTCCCTCAATCTAGTCAAAAAATGAGATAAAATTAGTCTAGTAAAATTTGTACTAAAAAAAAATCCATGCTGAATTCTGGCATTTATAATATTATTTCCAACATGCTTTACAGATAATATCTTGGTAATCTTTTCTATAGTCTTTCTAAATATTAATTTCTCTAGGATTTATGAAACAATTCAGTCAGACATCAGCTGGTGCCTTCAGTCTCCTAGGATAAAAGTGATGACAAGGTTGTCCCAAAAACAAGTGACATGTATCACTTACTTTTGGACAACCTCCATAAGATTCAAAGTCTAGAGTGAAAGAAGGACAATTCTGAAACTTCAACTGTGAATTAGCAGTGATGGCTCCAGGAATTGAAAGATACCTGGAAATACAGCCTTTATAAACTCTGGAATTGGGTTGCGGGGGGAGCAATATGTTGTCTTAATTTTTTCCTCTCCTGCAAGACCATTCTCAGTCAATGTTGATCAAGAGTGGGAGATCTAGCTCCTGACACCTGCCTCCTGGGATCCCTTAAGTGTTGGTACTTTCTTTGTTCCTATTTAACATCTACTGTATATGAAACTGCTGGGGGAGTTCATCTGTCACCATGAGCTGAGGTATTGTACTGATACTCAGCCCATGGTGAGCTAAGCAATTCTGTAACCATCCTCTCTTGGTGCCTGGAGGCTGTTTGAGGTCTGTTGAGGTCTGGATGGGGAGAAACAGGCTAAAACTTCACCCTGGCAAAATGGAGTGGCTCTGGGTTAGGGACTCTTTGGCTCTTGGAGTGTCATGGATGGCATTGCATTGCCATAGACTGACCCAGTGCATAATCTGGGTGTTCCCCTGGACTTGCAACTCCTGCTTCAGGTAGGAGTTGTAGCCAGGAGAGCCTTTGCACAACTTTGAGTTGTGCACCAGTTATTCCCATTCATGAGCCAAAGTGCCTTTCTTACGGTCACCTACACGTCATTTTGTCTTGACTACTGTAATGGACTCTATATGGGACTGCCCTTAAAGAGTAATCAGAAGCTTCAATTAGTTCTAAATTCAGCGGCCTGAACAGTTTGTATGAGCCTAGACATGCACATGTGTCACCTCCTCTGCAGGAGCTGCACTGGCTGCCAATCTGCTTTCAGGTACAATTCAAGGTGCTTGTTATCACCTTTAAACCTCTACATAGCTTGGGGTCAGACTATTTGAAGTACCACCTCTCCTTTATTATATCCATCTGGTCCATCAGAACAGGAAGGCAGGGTTATGGGGCCCATCTATTGGGGACATACATCTGGTGGAACCATGAAAAAGGGTCTTCTCAGTGGTGACCACTTGTTTATGGAATATCATTCCTCCTGTGGTAAGATTAGCCCCACCCTGTTACTTTTACAAAAGGCCATAAAAATGCAGTTTCATCACCAGGCCTGGGGACAATGAGTGTAGATAGAGCTGATTAACAGGTTGAATAAGTTGCTGCCATGGGGGGTGGAGGTGAGGGGGGAGTGATTATGGGTTTTTATTATATGGCTGATTTTTTTCAATATTGTAAGCTATCCAAGGCTACCTATATGTGCGTTGTGTCACTGTATAAAATTGTTAAATAAACAAACAAACAACACTTCTCCTTTTATCAGCATTGCTGCCAGATTTGCTATTTGTTTGCTTATTTTCCTTCATGTAACCAGCTACTTACCTCCAGATGGCAAGCCAAGGAACAGGTAAGCATCTTCATTTACTGTTCCTCCATCAGACTAGCACTGGTTTTTTGAGCCAGAAAGCTGACTAAGCTAAATGAAGGGGTTAAAAAAAGAAGAGCTTCCTTGAGAGGCATTTCTCAAATGGGCTCTTGATGAAACATGGGCCTTCAGCAAATTCCAATTATGCTGACCCTTCATGACAATATCTGAAAAAGAAAACCTGTACTTACTTGAATATTCCTGGACTTAGCGACCAGCACAGCATTTAAAGGGATAAGTAGCACCATCACACCAATCCCAGCAAGCACTGAGGGTCCCAGCTCAGTCCATAGAAAGACAAGAGATATAATAATCTGTAGTGGAGATGACCACAGATGATGCATATAGAGTGTGAAATCCATGAAGCGCTGGGCATCTACTGACATCAGATTCACTGTCTCGCCCACTGTTGATTCCTTCCGTGTAACATTGGATACTGTAAGTGCCTGAGAACAGAATCAGTTTTGAAACAGAATATTGTTCAAATGCATTAATCTGCATCCTGATGCTCTTTAAATTGCTCTCATCAAAACCCCAATTATCCCTAACCAAACAAGTCACTGGCCAGGAGAGCTGAGAATGAAGAGAAATTGAACCACAAAATAATTGAAGGTTACAAGGTTGGGGAAGACCATTCTAATATATTAGTTAGGAGCAATATTTTATTCAGCTAACTCAAAGCAGAAGGGTGGGTGGGTGGGTGGGTGTGTACCAAGTGTGTGTCTGTGTATGTGTTTATGTATGTATGTATATGTATATAGGTCTTTGGTTATTCGGGTCTTCTCCCGCGTAAAATTGGAAGTGTCTTGGCGATGTTTCGACGAAGTCTCATTCGTCATCTTCAGGCTGGTGTTCTCGGCTTCGTGCTTCCAGGAGCAATGTGAGATTGCAGCTGTCTCTTCCTTTTAACTGCTAGTGGGGGTGTGAGCTGATTGGGTGGGAGCTTGGCTGTGTTCTGATTGAGTGGAGGTGTGTTCTGATTGGTTAGGGGCTTTGTTGTGCTCTGATTGGATGGGGTGTGTTCTGTTTGGGTGGGGGCTTGGTTGTGCTCGGCTTAGTCTGAGTTGCAGGGGGATTTGAGCTGGTGAGCTGCGTTGTTGTTTGGCTTCATGTTTGTGGCCGTAAGAGCTCTTCATGGTGGGTGTCAATCTGCTTCATGTATGGATTGGAGGGGTTAAAAGTGGCTAATGATGCAGCTGCGGTCTGGCTTCTGGTCCTTGGTCGTGCCTCATTATCAGTGTGGGTTTGAGTCTGCTTTCTGCATGGATGTGTGGTGGTGACATCCTGTGTGGCTCTTGTGAGTGTGGGTCTGGTGTCATGTATATGTATATGTATATGTATATGTATATATATATGTATATGTATATGTATATGTATATGTATATGTATATGTATATGTATATGTATATGTATATGTATATGTATAAATCAATACATATAAATCAATATAAAGATCCAGAAGCATCAGATTTATGGCAGTGCTGAACAAACCCAACTTTTACACACAGACCCAATAAGAAGAAAGAATCCTATCAGCACAGATTGGCCAGCATTAGGAAAATCGCCCACTACCACCAATTCAAGAGCCAACTAACCTTTTTGTAGATAGCAGCCATAAGAGAAGTGCGTAAATTCATTCCAACTTTAAAACACAGCTGGAAATACTGATGTAGGCAGAAAGACTGTACCAACGCAGTCACAAAGAGCAGCACTGTGAACACAAAGCCCTGCCAAAGGTAGGCCTTTGGATCAGATACAAAGTTGATTATCATCCTATAAGAAAAGATAACCTGTACATCACCCCAAATGCCATATAGACTTTCAGAGACCATATACCAAGAACACTTCCTGTTGACTCTATCTATACCAGCTTGGTCTTTCATGGAGTCCTCAATCAGGTTTGTGCAATGCAAGCAATGAATATCCCACATAGAACTGCACCCAGGAATATTTGGAGTTAAATGGCCCACAAGACTCCATCATCTGCCATTCTGCACTATGTATACTGCTCAAAAAAATAAAGGGAACACAAGCAGAAGACATCTGAGATCTGAATGAATGAAATAGCCTTATTAAATACTTTGTTCTTTAAATACACTAGTTTATACACTGCTCAAACAACTAAAGGGAACATAAAACTACTGTATGTAACGAACGAAGTATTTAATAAGGCTATTTCATTCATTCAGATCTCGGATGTCTTCCGCTTGTGTTCCCTTTAATTTTTTGAGCAGTGTATATCAATTCAGAAATAAGCCCCATTAAGCTCAGAGGGACCTGCCCCATTAATGCTGAAAATCACACAGGGGCCAGATTAATTTCTTCTGGGAATATGGTCTTGGGTAATAAAGTAGGCCAACCTTTTACAGTGACTGAGACCATACCCTCAGTAGGTATTGGGGGGTAATGATTCAAAGTGGATCAGATTACATCACATACATGCATGAAGGTGCAATTTATTGTTTTTCTTTTCTGAGATTTAAAGACGTTAGGTTGTTTGTTTTCTAAACCATGTTAATTCTATTTCAGGGCTTACATTGCAGTTTCTTTCTAGTTTCCTGACTCAGAATGGTGAGAAATGAAACTCCTACAGACAGAAACACCACTATTCAGAGATCCAGAGATGTTTCAAGCAAGGCAAGATCGGTGGGTGAGTGAGTCACACTGGCAGAGGCCACAAGGAGCCCTGTGGCCTTGGGCTGCTTACCTGTAACATACGCTACAAATAATTAAGTGGGATTGCAGCTGCATTGTTAAACTGGGACAAACTTGTTTTCAGGTCCTAGACACAGATATGAGATATGCTATGATATGGTCACTTATAAAACTATCCTAACAATTTTAAAGCAGAAATCTGGAATGAGATATTTATTTTGCAGGCTTTAAGATCTATAACTGGCATTGGCAACTTTTAATCACTGAAAGTTGCAGTTAATTTTTTGGGGGGGTGGGCGGGCTAAAGATTAAAATGGATTAAAGCCATAACATACATTGGGAAGGGCTAACTGCTGGATCAAGTTTTGTTTTATCTCCTCTTTATACCTATAGTACATCTATTTCAGGGATTACTCCATAATTTTCATGTGTTCTCTACCTCAAGGGAAAGGAAATCATAGCAAAGGGAGGACTCTGAGGATAGTGAAAAATAGTCTTAAGGGTTACTGAGTGCCTTCTCCTTTCCACCTACTGTCAGAACAATTTAAGATATGATGCATCCATGACAGTTCATATCCTAGGTGGAAAGAGAACATTGGGTCTGAATTTGGTGGCTCGGGATAGTATTAGAAAGAGCTGGACAGCATATTACATACGACAGCATATTACATACATGTAGAGAGCAAAAATATTGAAAAAGTAGAAGAGACATCGCAGAATAATATTTAGTCTCTGTCTAGTGAATTTGATAATAAAAATAAAACAACAACATGAATGAAGACAAATATACATGTCCCAGGATAATGTTGTATGGACCTGGTGGCTCAGCAGACTAAAGCATTGTAATTAATATCAGCTGTCTGCAATTACTGTAAGTTTGAATCTCACCAAGCTCAAGGTTGACTCAGCCTTCCATCCTTTCTAAGGTAGGTAAAATGAGGACCCAGTTTGTGGGGGCAATAAGCTGACTTTGTATAAATATACAAAAGTATGAAGGCTATTGCTTAACGCATTGTAAGCCGCCCTGAGTCTCTGGAGAACGGCGGCATATAAATCAAATTTTTAAAAAAATCCTATCTGGATCGGTCACTGGGACCTGAGATTTAGTCTTCCAAGCTTTCAGACTCATCCTCAGGGAACTTCTCTCTCAACGAGAATGTGTGGTCACCTCCAGTGACCAACCCAGATAGGATCCTGCAAAACAGCAACAGCAAAAAGATTTGTCTCAAAAATTATGGAAATATTTAGAACATTTTTATTTTCTAATGTTTATCTAGTATTTTGAACAGAATTTGACACAATTTTACACCATAAATTTTGTTGACTGCCATTCCAGTGTTTTGTGTTCATCCATTGGATCAGTGATGCTTAAAATAAAACCTGAAATAAGTACTTACTTCAGCAATTGTGGATTCACAAACACCAGAAAATCATGTATCAACTTCAGTGCAGCAGATTTCAGAAGCTTTCCAGCACAAGTTTGATACAAAGCAACAATTAACCAGTGTTTAGCATGGTGATTTTTGGACTGTTCTCCAGCAATCGCCATTTTCTTGGGCTTTTTCTCCTTCTCTTCCTAAGTTTAAAGCAAAATTTGTTATCAAGCATCTGCTTATCTCAGTCTTCCAGTCAGACCACTATGATAAAAACCAATCTTACTGTCACCAGATGTTCTAACACTGGGATACAGCAGATAGTGGAAAATTTCATGTCCTAAATTTCTCCCATTTCTGTCATTGCCGTTTTTCAGAAATAAATGTAAGACTTCCCACAAAGTAGTAATATTTACCAGAACTAATGCATCTTGACTCTGGGCCTTGCTCAAGCCATTTGTGAGGTCAGTGCCTGCCAAACGCTGTTTCCTCTTCCGATGCCAAATCTCTAGTTTTCGTTGAGCCTTTCTAACCCCCGTTTTCATACGCTTCTCAAATGTGCAAAAAACCTGTTGTGTCTTCTCCGAATCCCTCAAATCCCAGAGGTCATCAATCTCTAATGGTTTCCGATATCCCTTGACCACCATACTGAAAAGTAAGCAAATTCCATCAGAGTGTGAAATCCAGACATACTGCTTACTCTGTATAGCTTTAGCAATGAAATGTCAGGCATAAGGGATGTCAATCCTGAGCAATAATGGGAGTCTATACCCTATTTCCATTTTGCTAAAGTTCTGTATTCACATCCCCACCATGACCATACAACTGCTAGGAAGTGTGAGAAATGTACTGTTCTTTGCTCTTCACTGTAAACACAATATAGCCAATCAATGGAAACATCCAAAACATCCATATTCACCCCTTTGTCCCTACAACCACGGGTAACATTGCAATGAGATGAACTGCCAGCATCTCAGATTAAAATATAAATGCTATTGCCTATTGTTGTTGACACTCCCTTGTCTTTTTCCAAGTAGAACTGCATACCTGTTATACCAATGGAAAGTGATGGAACTCAGGAAAGAAGCTGTGATCTCTGGGTTCTGTGAAATAAAGGAGGCAGAGTTTTCAAGGTTAAACATTTAGGAAACAAAGTGATGCAGTCTGATCTTCCAAACAAGAATTTCAGTCACTCCCACCCTAAATTGCATGAGGTGGGTGCTATGCCAAACTGCAATTAATGCTCCCATAGAACTGGTAGGTGGAAAGATTCCTATTTTACTGGGAAGCTGTCTGGAAGCAGGCATCCTTCTCTAGAATGCCCGTGACCATTCCCTACCTTGCCAATTACTTTGCAAATTGAAACATTTGACTAATGACTCTCACTTTCTTTGCATCTTCCTTCATTTCAGGAGCAATGTCAGAAATAACTGAAACAGATAATAAGAGGAGTTGAAGTCCATAGGACCCAAAGAAGAAGCTGAAACGTGGTACATCTGTAATGGAGCCCTGCAAGAGAGGAAAGCAAATGCGAATTATGAGTGGAAGTGCCAAAAAAATAATAAATTTGCCTTGACCTTCCCTGGTAACTAAGAACCTGGGAGAACCCTCCTATGTATGGTTTCTTTTCACACAGATGACATTCCCCAAATCTCTACCCCTGCAGCATCAAGTGCGCACGGTGAGAGAAGCTACAATTGATAAATGGCTAGCTAAAACGAATGTAGTAATTTTAATTATTTGCAGTGGAAACATGGTTAAAGGAAAAACTGCTACCAAGAGGCTTTATTACCCCATTTCTCCTTCTCTTTCTTTAGCTTCTCACCTGCACTGCTTGTCGGATAAGTGTCTGGAGCTGAAATATACCACTGATTAAAGAAAATATGAAGAAAAGGAAAAGAATCCCCGAATCTCTGCACACAGTGAAACGACAGCTATCATGGATCAGCAAAACAAGTATCTGCATTGTAGAGAAAAGCAGAGAGATTATAAGTCTAAATTGCCTTAATTCCTTTAGAAGAAAATAGTGCCCCATAAAATTGTTTTATCAAGAGGACATGGAACTTATTAATGGAGAGCAGTTTGAAGATTAACTTCTTTAGGTAACAAAACATACTCCATTGCGACAAGGTCAGCAGTACTAGCATTTAATAGAAATTGCAGGGAGGATAAAGCAAAGGGCAGAGGTGATGAAGTTAATGATGGGGGAAAAACTGTGTTCCTATTACTCTGTTTTCTTTTAAATATATTCAGGGCAAACCCCAAAAGTGTTATTTTATCTACTGATGAAAATATGACAAAATAACAGAATAACAGAATTGGAAGGGAACTTGGAGGTCTTCTAGTCCAGCCTCCTGCTCAAGTAGGAGATCTATACCATTTCAGACAAGTGGTTGTCCAATCTCTTTTTTAAAACCTCCAGTGACAGAGCATCCACAACGTCTGAAGGCAAGCCATTCCACTGATTAATTGTTCTAACTGTCAGGAAATTTCTCCTTATTCCTAGGTTGGTTTTCTCCTTGATTAGTTTCCATTGCTATATAAAAGTAGCATCTTCAAGCATCTTGAATGAAACCTGATATATCTGTTTTAAATCAGAGGTCTCTTTTTCTTAAACAACATAAAAGTAAATGACCAGACCCAAAAAGCTGATTGAGAATCTTACATGCAATACTTTGGGGGAAAGTCTTTGAATTTTCTCTCTTGTCCTTCCCTCTAATGCAGTCCCCTCTAACCTCACCCCATTAGATGTGTTGAATCAACACTTCCATCATGAGTGGGGAACATTGACCTAAAGAAAATCCACTCTCAAAAGTTTTAATGAGTACTAGTCTAAAACAATAGAAATAGATTGGTGCTGAATTTATCAGTCTGGAGTCAGCAACATGGAGAGAGAACTAAATAAAAAATGCTTTGTCCTGATACAGAGTAAAACTATGGCAAGAATTGACTCTCACCCAAGTGACAGAATAGAGTACAGGATTTGTGTACTGGACAGCAGGTCTTCCATTATTAAAGATGGGCTCCTGTAGCTTCCCTGAGTCTTCAACAATGGTAAAAACCACTTCAGTTAATGCCATCAGTAAGAGCAGCAAAGTCAACACCTGATTAAAAGAAGAGAGAGTGACATAAATTGCTGCCCGTTAGGTTTCAAAGGAACAAATTTCCAAAAAGTTTACAAAGCATCAAAGAGAAGAAACCACAAAATAAAGGAAAACATAAAGATTGCAGTGTATTGAGCTTGGTCCTTGCTAAGGCAATGTTCCAGTAGCTGAAAACAAAACAGCAGAGGTTTGCAACTGACTGTAGATTTTGTTTTATATTTTAAAACCCTCCTAGTCTACAGTTCTAAGAATTCATAGTGGTCCAGGAAAACCAGTACTAACTAGGTCCAACCCTGCATACCTTTTCTGAGATTAGCCAAAAATCTGCTAAATGGGACACAGCTGGACAGCTGATACAATCCAAAAAGTATATTATGACCCAATAGTTTTTCAAACAGTATCTCAATGTGTCTTGAGCACTGGAGAGTTAATTAGCATATCTGTATAACACATTCCATAACTGTTCCCACAAAAACTCCAGCTTGGTTGGAGATGCATGAGAGTAAGTTCACTAACATCCTCAACAGTCTTATCTATTAAATATATAGAAATGTTGGTCAACAACTACACAACATGACACCTGGTTGGAGAAAACTAACACAAGACTTGGTGTATCTATACATCAAACTAAGCTACAATATGATTTTATCTGGTTGTGCCTTAACATTGTATGAAACCAGCCATTTAGGATTTAGTCAACCAGTCAGTCTGTTTTGTTTCAACTATAAATTACAACTAATAATACAAAGCCTAGGTGGTAGTCAAACTTAATTAAAATAAAACTTAAACAGCTTAATACAGCAACTGTATAAATATGTACTTATTTATTGACTCTGAGCAGTTCACAATATATTAAATCATAAAAACCCAACACAAAATAAACCAAAATGGGATCCACAAAAATACATCCATCAAGAAGCTTAATCTATCGGAGACCTCTGGTGGCACCTCAGGCGCTACAGCAGCTCTTTTGGGAGCTCCTACTCCCGGGATCTGTAAAGCTGCCAAATAGCGAAAATCAGCTGTTCTGGGGGCTCAGAACTTTCCCCTCCGGCGAAGAGGGGGAGGTGAGTGCATAGGCATGGGTAGAACCCCCCAAAACCCCCCAGGATTAGTCCTGGGGGTGCAGTGGGTGAGGGCTCCCCAAGCACCTGAAGCAGTTCCAGATCCGAGACAATTCTGTCACTGACAGAACAAGGCGTCGCAACCATCCCTGCAATCCAATTGACTCCAAGGAATGATTTTAAACAGGCAGAGCAAAACAGGAGGTTTTTTCCATGTATTTTATTTTATCTTAATTCCAACACTTCCTTCCTTCCAGAGGTGAGAGAAAGTTTTCAAAAGAAATAAAATGGTGCTGAGTTGAAATGAAAGCTAGAGAACAAAGGGATCGTTAATGATCGTTAGCACTTGTTAAAGCTGTTAAAGCTGTCAGCACTTTAAGGCTTTGCTGAATGAAGTAGGAATTAAGGTTTGCAGCCCAAATAGGATCTTGGGATGGCTGAATGCGACCACATGTTTATTACATGAGGCTGGCTCCAGAAGATTGTTAACGCTTCTTTGAGTGAGGGTGTTCTGCCGGCCGCTTTGAAAGAAGCGGTGGTGAGACCCCTCCTCAAAAAGCCCTCTCTGGACCCGGCTGTTTTGGCCAATTACTGTCCAGTCTCCAACCTTCGCTTTGTTGCGAAGGTTGTTGAGAGTGTGGTTGCACGGCAGCTTCCCCGGTTCCTGGATGAAGCTGTCTATCTAGATCCGCTCCAGTCCGGCTTCCGGCCTGGGCACAGCACGGAAACGGCATTGGTCGCGTTGGTGGATGATCTCTGGAGAGCACGGGATAGGGGCTGTTCCTCTATCCTGGTCCTATTAGATCTCTCAGCGGCTTTTGATACCATCGACCATGGTATCATGTTGCGCCGATTGGAGGGGTTGGGGGTGGGGGGCACCGTTCTATGGTGGTTCTCCTCCTATCTCTCTGACCGGTCGCAATCTGTGTTGACAGGGGGGCAGCGGTTGACTCCGAGGCGCCTTGTTTGTGGGGTGCCGCAGGGGTCGGTCCTCTCGCCCCTTCTGTTCAACATTTATGTAAAGCCGCTGGGTGAGATCATCCGTGGCTTTGGGGTGGAGTTCCATCAGTACGCTGACGACACCCAGCTGTACATCTCCACCCCAGGCCACCCCAACGATACCGTTGAAGTGATGTCCCGGTGTCTGGAAGCTGTGCGGGTCTGGATGGGGAGAAACAGGCTCCGACTAAACCCCTCCAAGACTGAGTGGCTGTGGCTGCCGGCGTCCCGATATAGCCAGCTGACGCCATCGCTGACTATTGGGGGCGAGACATTGGCCCCCACGGAGAGGGCTCGCAACTTGGGCGTTCTCCTGGACGCACGGCTGTCTTTAGAAGAACATATGACGGCCATGGCCAGGGGGGCTTTTTATCAGGTTCGCCTGATACGCCAGTTGCGTCCCTTTCTAGATCGGGACTCCCTACGCACAGTCACCCATGCTCTCGTGACTTCCCGCCTGGACTACTGCAACGCTCTCTACATGGGGCTCCCCTTGGGGTGCACCCGGAGGCTCCAACTGGTCCAGAATGCGGCCGCGCGGGGAATTATGGGAGCGACGTGGCGCTCCCACATGACTCTTCTCCTGCGCGAGCTGCACTGGCTCCCGGTGGTCTTCCGGGTGCGCTTCAAGGTGTTGGTGACCACCTTTAAAGCGCTCCATGGCTTAGGACCTGGGTACTTGCGGGACTGCCTTCTGCCGCCAATAGCCTCCCACCAGCCAGTACGCTCACACAGAGAGGGCCTCCTCCGGGTGCCGTCGGCCAGACAATGTCGGCTGGCGACCCCCAGGGGGAGAGCCTTCTCTGTGGCAGCGCCCGCCCTCTGGAATGACCTACCCCCGGAGATACGCAGGATTTCAGATCTCCGGACCTTTCGTCGGGCCCTTAAAATCCATTTATTCCATCTAGCTGGGCTAGCTTGATCCCATCCTCCGTTTTTAAATTTGACATTGATTTTAAATTGGGTTGTTTTAATTCTCGGCCGAATAATATTTAATAATTTTTAATTGTTTTTAACTTTTGTATACCATGTTTTATTCTGGCTGTTCACCGCCCTGAGTCCGCAAGGAGAAGGGCGGTTTATAAATTGAAATAATTAATAAATAAATAAATAAATAATAAATAGGAACTATTGACTATTAAGGCAATATCTGCTGGAGACGGAGAATAAGAATTTTATTGACTTTGTTGTGAGGCTGCTGGAAAAGGCTTTTTCTTTGGAAATGGTGGTGGTAAAGATTTCTGAAAGGGATGAAGGCTTATTATCACCAAGTTTAGCAAATACACAAATACTAACAGTGGATCTTCTTGAAGAAAGGCTTGAATCATTTACCTCCTAGTTGATGGAAAGATTGGAAGGGCGTTTTGAGAAGATTTTTATTCAAATTTGTAACAAAGATACAAAGGTTGATACTACATTGGCATCACAGATGTCAAATAATATTGAAATGCTGGATCAAGAGGGGGATCAAGTAATTCAGATCAACGCGCCTATGGTGAATGGAATGGATGTTTCTCAAATTAAGAATGGAAAACTGACAGGCTTGAAGGAGTATAACCGGGAGTTATGGAGAGAGATCTATTCGGAGGTTTTGACACAGTTGAAAGGAAAAGGGACAGGAGGCATTGGGACTTTTAAGATAAGAAGAAGGATTCGAAATGAAACATTACAATTTCTTTATAAAAATGGACTTTCAATCCTTGTTAAAGAGGTGAGCTTACCAAAAGGAATTATTTTCCAAATAAGATTGCAAGATTCAAAAATTACAGCTGAAAGCCCAACAGTTTGTAAAAGTAAAAAAAGATGGAGGAATAAGACTCAAGAAGAAGGCATGCAAGAAAGTTAGGGATAAATGGAAGCCGAAGAATTCCACTCCTCCTTGGTGAGGAGGATAATACTGGTGAAAGAGATTTATCTTATTTGTATTAAGGGTTATGACTTGTTTTGCTTTGAAAAGTTATACTAGGGGGAAAATGAATGATTTACTTATATTTAGGGACAGGATTTATTTTGGAAATTTATTTTAAGTAATGTGATATGGGAATTGTTATAGATTACTGGCTAAATTTTTACTTATGGTTGGAAGTATATTTTGAACAGTAGTTTTTTCTTTTTCCCTTAAATTTATAAAAGTTGATGAATGAAAAGGAATATTTTGTGGATGTTAAAATTAAGGTCAGTATAGATCTCTCAATATAAACTCAAGGGTTTCAAGAAGGATATTATCAAAACTTTTTAAAGTATGGGGTTTTTTATAATATACTTGAAGTATATAATTTTTACTGTGGTAACATATGTAAGGGTGGGAGATGCATGGTTAACTGTTAGTAGGTTTGATTGGAGTAAAGAAAATCTGTGCATTTTTGAAGAATGGATAATAATCAAGCAGGACTAACTACCTTCAAGCAAGAACAATTATATTTAGATATGAATTAGGGGAGTTAAAGTGCAAGAGGAAGACAAATTTAGAGATAGTTAGTGTGTGGTGTTTTTTTTCTGGGTTTAATAAATGTTTTACCCTGTATTTGCTCTGGGAAGTCGGGGGGGGGGTTGGAGTAGGAGGGTGGAGGAGGGGGGGAATTAAAAAAAACGTTTTAGATCTTGATGTATTAGAAGTTATAATTTGATGATTGACTATTTGTTTATACACGTATATGTTTGTATGTTGATAATGAAATAAAATTTGTTGAGAAAAAAAAAAGAAGCTTAATCTATCTTAACCCAAGGTCTGGGACAGCTAGGTCTTCAAAGCTTTATGGAACGCCAACCGAGTAGGAATCATACAAATCTCATACCAGAGAATAGGTACTCCCACAACAGAGAAGGTATACTTCTTGTATTCCAATAGATGGCAATGTTTGATGCAGAAGACTCTGAATTGCACTAATTCTGCTGGCACATGCCAGCCAGGCAGAAGCTATGAGAGATAGGCAGTCTTCAAATAATCTGGCCAATGCCATTTAAGGCTCTATAGGGGATGACTAGAACCTTGAATCACACCTAAAAGCATAGCGGTAGGCAGTGTAGATTGTGAAATAGAGGTATCACACACTACTGCCTGCACTGCTGCCTTATGGACTAATAGAAGCCTCTAAATGGTTTTCAAGGGAGGTTCCATAGAAGAACATTGCAGTAGTGAGGCAATTATGGTATGAATAACTGTCTGAAGGGTCTCCCAACAGGGAAGGAGCCTAACTGGCACACCAGATGTAGCAATGTAGAAACAGAGCAGAACAGAAACTTTCAGTTTAGTAGATATTGAAGTAAAGCTTGTCGACTTCCACAATATTGTCTTCTTAGCTAAACTAATCTATCTATATAAGGTATATACTATTAAAACAGTCATATCTGTCTGGGGGTAACCTTTAATTACAGAAATAGTGCACCATAGGGCAACAAAGTACCTCAAATCTGCTATTTACAGAATGCATCTAAAATCCAGAACACATAATTCTCATGGAATTGAAATTTGGCAATAATACAAAATGTCATAAAACATTTGCTGTGGTCAGTTCCTCATGTTTGACTATGCTATACATTTCAATATAAGCTATTTTCAAAGCAGATACATCTCTGAATATCGCTCTGAATTTTTTAAAATTTTTCCCATTAAGGCATTACATTAAAAGCTCTGTAATTGTTGAAAACATTGAGGAATCTGGTAAGGAAGCTATCTCTGAAATGATGATCCAGCAAGTCAGGGGTTCTTTAGTTAAACGTTACATTTTATTGAAATCAGGCTGAAAGATTTCCTCTTTAAAACAAGGTAGGAAACGACAAATATAATAATTTGGGAAGTTAGTTGAATTCATACTTAGCTTTTTAAGACCAGCATTTGAGATGCTTTACTCAAAGAAATCTTTCTAAAGCCACACAAAATAACACTGCCCTTTGAAATGCACTTAATAAAGCTGAAGTTGAATATGAGTGTAATACAGCCAATTCTTAGAAAGGCAGTTCTTTGGCTTCAGTTTTAAGAAATGTCATTGCTTGTTAGGGAAAAGCAATTTTTAAAAATCCCATGCAACTTTTGCTTTTAGCTATTTTCTTGCAATTTCATCAGACATAGCTGAGCAATCAACTGCTTAATGCACTATAAAATTAAGCCTTCATTGGGTTTTTTCTTTAAAAAAACCTCAAAAATATGTAACTATAACTGTATTCCATAACAATCAAGATGGTTACAAAACTAAATTAAGTTCATCCATAGAACAAGACATTTCAATAGTACATTCATCTTAGTACTTTTGGGAAAAACAATTAGCAAATGAAAGAATACTGATTTACAGAAAACTCTATATCTATCATATCTGGATATTTTTTATTGTTCTTCTTGCTCTTTTTTTAAGACAATATTTTTTATTGTTCTTCTTGCTCTTTTTTTAAAGCTACATTTAGATCTAAATTTCACAATCACATACACCCACACACAGATATATAGTACATCAGTTAACTATAGTACATGGACACATTCTAAAACAAGAACAATAATTTCATGCTATATATTATATAGTATATAATATGAACACAATATACGGTTAAGGAGAGATATAACATTTTAAGTGATCATCTGGAATTTTCTCACATCACTAACATATTATCTATTTCAAGGGAATGATGGTACTCTTCAAATTGAGTACCCTTCTACTGTTTGACAACCTCTGAAAAAGGATTTTCTCTCCCACCTGCTTTATGAGATACAGCTTGGTGACTGATGATTTCTTCAGCTTAGATTTGCACATGGGAAGAAGCTTCCATGGGCCAAAGAGCCAAAGGAAGCCCAGAGGTATCCAGACAAGAACTGTCTGTTCAAAGCAAAGTGGCAGATCAGCATCATTGTTGTCCAGGAAAGAGGAATTCTGGGGGTAACAAGAAACAAAAGAAATTTATGCTGAAGGTTCACTTTAAAATGGATTGTTAAAATATAAAAAGTCTGCCTCTCACACTTCTTCCCAACGTTCCATTATGTCTTTGCTCTGTCAATAAATACAGTAACTACTGCAGTTTAACCTGGCTTCACTTTGCTTGTAAGAAGATCACAGTCACATGACCTTGGAACAGTGCAAGCACCACATGACAGGCATCTGAATTTTGATCACATGACCATGGGGATGCTGCAATGGTCATAAATGTGAAAAGCAGCCATAAGTCACTTTTTTCAGTACTGCTGTAAGGACACTGTAGTGTACATCAAAATCCAGTCATAGACATTACAATTCAAGGCATTTCTCCATTCACGGATCTATTTTAATTTATGATTCCACATAATTTGGCCTCTTCAGTAAAGCCAAATTATGATCAACCGTAATGAAGAAGAATGGACATTTGTTTACTCATCTGGTAACCTGAATTGGATCCCGAAAGGAGCTCTAAGGACAATGCTGACCTGACAGTTTTGCCCCAACCTCTTACCTTCATCTTAGACAAGGAAGCTACAAGATGTTGTCAGTTTCATGCTTAGACTTCTGTTGCTGCAGATCTGCAGAAGCTTATGCAGAGCAGTTATTTTTAATTCTTAATTCTCAACATATCTGAGTTAACCGAACTGAAAATGAACAATCTCAAATAATTTTCAAACTGTTTTTGAGCAGCTGGAAAGTGATGACAATGATGGTGTGAAAGTGCTGCATTATGGAAATCAACCCTCAGATATTCAATATTGCGCTCTCTCTCGCTCTCTCTTCCTGTGTCATAAACATTTACAGTTTTTTCTTTTGCTGAGCCTTGAAACCCTTGGCTATGCTTTCCTATTCTATGTTGTAAATGTGTATTGGTGGTTCCTTTGTCTTGGTGAGAATCTATCATGGGATATCTTGGCCTCTTGTCCCAACTGGAAACAATATAAATGCCACGTTATATGAGATCTTTACCATGTGTGCATGTCAAAGTTTTCACTCTTGCCTAGGAAAATATTGGAGGACAAACATTTTTTATTTTTTTCCTTAAAAGGCATGATGGCATGTAAACGGGCAGAAGTTGCAACATTTGCTATAGCCATAGCAATCCAAAAGCAGCGATATTCCTCCATAAGATGAATTGGGGAAGTCTATCAAGCCATTTTCTAAATCAGTAACTAAGGCAAAATCTCTACTAGAGTTTTATAGGATTCTGACTCTTGGAATACTTCATTTTATATTTTGATTATTTTAAGGAGGATAACTTTTATCCAAGTGCAATGTTCCTTAAAAATAATCAAAATATATAACATTCAAAATAAAGATATCTTCAAAATAAACTGGGAACTTAATCATGTTCTTTCTTTCAAACATATAAATGTAAATGTAAATGTAAATGTAAATGTAAATGTAAATGTAAATATAAATATAAATATAAATAAATATAAATGTGTGTGTGTGTGTGTGTATTTGTTTTCTGAGGTTTTCGCGGGTGTTTGTATGTAGGTCTTTGGTTATTCGGGTCTTCTCCCGCGTAAAATTGGAAGTGTCTTGGCGACGTTTCGACGAAGTCTCATTCGTCATCTTCAGGCTGGTGTTTTCGGCTGGAATGTATGGAAGCCGAAAACACCAGCCTGAAGATGACGAATGAGACTTCGTCAAAACGTCGCCAAGACACTTTCAATTTTACGCAGGAGAAGACCCGAATAACCAAAGACCTACATATATATATAAATGTTGTCTTCCTTAGCAATGAAAATTTTGGGTTCAACTGTGGTTGTAAATCAAGAACTATCTGTGTATCTAGCTGTGTCTTAAATATACTGGGGGAGGGGGGGTTTATATAGCGGCAGCTTTATGCCATTCCCATTTGCAATAAATCAGAAAAGATTTTTTGTTACTTAGTCTGGGCTTGTAAAATCGAATTACTGTATAAATCGGTGCGATTACAAAATACAGCAGAAGTGTTCTCTTCCCAAAATTCATAAAACTAAGATTTACATGAGACAATTAGTATTATTCATTCATTTATATATACTACCTAAATCACAAAAGTTAAGTCAGAGAGGCTTACATAATAATCACGTGATATATCACTTCAGAATTTAAAAGGAAAGCAACATATCTAAACACTGACCCAATCAAAAACTATTTAGGAAACTAGCACATTTTGGACAAAGTTAAGCAAAATGTCGTTTTCTGATATTCTTTCTTTACAAGAGTGAGCTTTTTTTATGGAATCAGTCAACCTTCTAACCTGTATTACTGCTCACATAGATTATCCATTTTCTTTGTCTTTGTGAAATAAAAAGAATTTTAATTTTAATAAAAGTCTAAAGAATTTCTCTTCTTTAGAATGAATGTATTTATAAATGATTGTTATAATGTGCATTAAAAACAATGTAAATGTTTTCCTGTAACTAAGTTCTTAAGTCCCCACCAATAAGACACTATAAATTAAAACCAGTAAGGTCAATGTTTCAAAATGGATATACAGTGAGTTTGTCAATGCCTCAATAGCAATCTTATTTGTGCGCATTTGCTGTATGTATAAATCAGTGACTGATACACGCTGTCCCAACACAAAAATTCAATTGCTTTACCATTATCAAACATCTTCTCACAATTCATGACAATTACATTTAGAATCATCCTGACTAAGATTTACTTACCCAGAAAACTTATCCAGAAAACACTTACCCAGAAAACAGAACCACAAAAATGTTCCAAAGTTGCTGCTGCCATGGCCAATGGTCTCTCCTCCAGCTATTGTCAAACTATTTTGTCTAACCCAGGAAGCCAGGGCAAAAGTCCCAAGTGTTCAGCAAAGCAGTATTAGGAACCTGATAAAATACCATTAATCTTTAACCCTATCATCAAACTCAGGAACCTTGGAGAAGAGCTGGCTGGCATTTTCCTAAGATTTAGGAGATACAAAATTAATGGATCTGAGTGAAGAGTAACAATGTCCTGGATGACATTCTCAAAATATATGATAAAATTTTAAAAGTCCTCCTTTCCAGGAGTGGGTGGGTGAAATATACATGGAAAGAGTTCTTTTAGCAGATTAGTTCTGCACTGGGAATCCAGTTTGGAGAAGACTATGTCTTCAAGTCAGTTTTGACTCTTGTTGATGGCCTGGAAAAGCCAAGCAGTTTTTTTGGTGAATTTTATGGAAATAGTTTGCCACTTTCATTGTCCTAGGGCTGAGAAAAAGTGGCTGGCTCACAGTGATTACCTGAATTTGAGCCTAAGGCAGAATCTTAGAATCATGATCTCCCAGTTTCTATCCTGGCACCTTAATTACTACACCAAACTCTTTTCCTACTTACTCTCTTCCCCAATTTATTTCTAGCCAGCAACGGTGACACCAATTTCAAAAAACATCAGAAACCACTGAAAAAACTGAACACAGTGAACAGGTTTTTTTTTTCATATACTATAAAATGACTAAACCCAGAGCAAACCATTATTTAATTATAAGGAAAGTATTTGGTGCCCACAGGATGGAGGATTTATATCCCTTGTTTAATTAAATATCAACATATTTTTGAAAAATGTCTATTGTAAACTGGCATTCGGTTTGAGGGTGAGACATAATCAGTAACTGGCTATTCTGTGGGGTGTTGTAATTCCTTTGAGAATTTTCTAAAAATGCAAGGCCATTGCACTGAGATATTCCTTTCCTCGTGTCTTCTATTTGAAGGGAAGGGAAAGAGTTAATTTTATGCAGCAAACAGTCCACCACCTTCGTTTACAGTGCGTGACTTGCACAATATTACATTTGGCTCAAAGTCTCCTGAACTCTTGCAACATTAGTTAAATGAAAACACAATTATTTATTGAACTTTTCTGACTTTGTTTTGCTTCATGTATTCTTCTTGCACAACTTTAATACTTCCACATGCAGTTTGTTTGAAGTGTTTTATACATTATGCTATGACATTGGTATTTGGCCATCTGTACAAGCTTACAGTTCGTTTCTAAACCCAACTGATAAAATGATATTAATGGGATGTGCATATGAAGCTAGTGGACAAAAATCAATAAACCTTCAGAATAAAAAAAATATCCAATCCTATTTCAAGGTTCAACAGAACTTGAGACCAGGTTATTTGACAGGACAATCTCCCATATTAGTGATACAATCATTGCATCAAACCCTCTTTCAGTTTCCCTACTTCCCTAAATGAGTCAAAACTAGTGGCAAGAAAGTGATAAGTGCTCAGTGGTAAGTCTTCCCTTATTGAATGTTCTTCCTAGAGTTCTTTGCTTGGCATACATTGTGGTCTTTACAGCAGCAAGAGAAGCTGTTTTTGTTTTCTTGGACATTTCATTTTAGTCCACAACAACTTTAATTAACTTTTATGTTCTGAAATATTTCTATATTATGTGTAAACAATATAGGTAGCTCTTGAATTATGCTCATTCATTCACAGAATGTTCCAAATTATGAGTACTGAACAGAGACTTACAACCTTGAAGTTCCGGCTGTTGCAGCTCCCCATGGTCACATTTACAACATTTGGGTGTAGTTTCCACTTATGGCCAGTTGCAGTCATATGCTTGCTATTGCAAACCTTCTGTGTCAATTTCCTACAAGCAAATCAATGGGGAAGCCAGCAGTGAAGGACCCAAGCGGCTTGGGTAATACTCCCCCTCACCCAGCCTTTCTTCACTCACAATAGGACCTCACCAATGCCCTCCTTCCTCATCCTGCCTGCACTCATTCAGGCACGCACTCACCAGCACCCTTCTTTCTGGCTTGTGTATGTACACACACATATGCGCGCGTGTACCCGGAGGCTCCAACTGGTCCAGAATGTGGCCGCGCTGGTGATTATGGGTGCGATGAGACACACCCATGTGACCCCTCTCCTGCACGAGCTGCACTGGCTCCCAGTGGTCTTCCGGGTGCAGTTCAAGGGGTTGGTTGCCACCTTTAAAGCGCTCCATGGCCTAGGGCTCAGATACTTACGGGACCGCCTTCCGCCACTGACCAACACGCTCCTACAGAGAGGGGCTCCTCAGGGTGCTATTGGCTAAACAATGTAGGCTGGCGACTCCCAGGGGGACAGCCTTCTCTATGGGGGCACCCACCCTCTGGAATGAACTACCCCCTGGGATACGTACGATTCCCGACCTCCATAACTTCCACCGGGCCCTAAAGACCTTGCTATTTCAACAGGCTAGCCTGGCTGAATAAGAGCTTGGATGGGACATTTTAAATTATGGGTTTTTAATGGACAAGGACAAATTTATTTATTTATTTATTTGATTTATATGCCGCCCTTCTCCAGAGATTCAGGGCGGCTTACAATGCGTTAAGCAATAGCCTTCATACTTTTGTGTATTTATACAGTCAGCTTATTGCCCCCACAAACTGGGTCCTCAATTTACCTACCTTAGAAAGGATGGAAGGCTGAGTCAACCTTGAGCCTGGTGAGATTCGAACTTACAGTAATTGCAGACAGCTGGTGTTTAATTACAATGCTTTAGTCTGCTGAGCTATCCAGGCTCTTGTTTAATTGTTTAATTAAAATTGTTTAATTCTTTTTAACGGGTTTTAATTTTTATATGATTCTGTGTTTTATTATGGCTGTGCACCGCCCTGAGTCCTTTGGAAGAAGGGTGGTATAAAAATCTAATAAAGTCGAAACTCGATCACACACAAATTGCTCTCCTTCACTTGTACTTCACTGCCTCTCTGCACTTGTACACATGCATACCTGCACCCTATGTCCTCTTTCCCCAGCCTCCCTGACTTCAGACTACACTAAAGCCGCCCTCCCCCAACTTGCTCACAGCCTCCTCCACACCCCTGAGGCATCCTTATGCTCCTTCTCTTGGACTCCCTCTCCTTTCCACTTAATGATCTGCATGTTTTGGGGTTGTATGACAACTAGGCCTGCCTGGGTTGCTGTCGCAAAGTGATGTGGTCACATGTCATCACACTTTATGAATGCATCACTTTGTGACAGCAATCCAAGTCCCAATTACCAGCATAACTCAGGGACTACCTACTTGTACAGCTATTGGAAGGTTTACCCTGGTAACTAACAATGCAAGGAAAAATAGAAGGAAACTTTGCACACACACAAAAAAGTTTGCACTTTTCCCAGAAATGTTTGAATAGTATTACTGACTCCTATTAGTTTCTTCATCATTTGTGACAGATGAAATCAATGTGCCTATGAGTTTGGATATGGCAAAGCTTGCACTGTTAACTCTTGCCTTACTGATCCTTTGTTATACTTCCCAAAGGATGGTACACAGTTAAAACCCCTATCAACTTTTTCTTTCTTTCTTATGTGAAAGGATCCAATTTGTGGAAACATCTAAGCCCTTTAAATTGTCACAACCTGGAATCAGTTACAAGGTATTGCACCATTTTCCCATGCTGTTCTTGCTCCTTTAGCCATCCATATCTAAATGAAAAGAATGACCTCTCACCCCCTGCTAAATTCCATTTTAATCCTGAATTCCACAGAAACAGAGGCCTGAATTTTCATCTGAGTGAACTAAGGGAAGCATAATATACTCACCTCTCTTCCCTGCCTGGAATAAACACCAAAGTCCCTACCCAAGCTGGACAAAACACATGGCATGAAGAAGGGCTACAGGGATAAAAGTCAGCTTCATCATTTATTTGAAAAGTAAAAGTCTAAACGAGTTTCACCCAGTGATGAATGCCTCTTTAGCTGGTATCACGCCTCACTAGAGTTTCCTCCTCAAAGACAAATGATGTCACACTATTTAATGAAAAGACTGCTTGAACGAAGACTAGGGAGTGGGAAGAGGAGAAAAACACACATCCGTATCTTCATTGGACCGATCCAAATACTACTCAAATGTCTACACTTAAGGAACGAGAAGTCAAGGGATAGTAGGTCTTCCTGTCCCGTATCCTCTTCTTTTTCTACAGGACGTTCTTTGCAATGGCATTCAGGGTCCTCACTTTAGTCACATCTGCCACCATGCTAGAATGCTCAGGTGTAGAGAGGGAGGTTCCCATCTTAACACTGGAGTTCCTAAAAGAAAAGGAACAAGTCTTCAAATATTATCTAAAAAGTAATCCTCAGGATACAATCAATTAACAGTTGTTTGAAGTTATAACATCCCCTCCAAAGCTACATATGACCCCCTTTTGTCCTTACAACTGACCGTAGGTTATGTATTATCTGTAATTCAGTACCAATTTAATGTAAGCATCCCCCCACTGGGACCCTGCAGCACTTGGACCTGTTCTCCACTTGGGGGCAGAACAAAATGGCAGCTGCAGGCAAACGACTCTGGCTGCTGTAACAATCCCTGCGACACCCTGTGCTCCACTTAACGACCTGCATGTTCATTTAACACCTGCATTGGGGGGAGCAGGGTTGAGGTTTAATTAAGTGAGATTCTTCACTTAACAGCAATCACAATATAGGCCATAATGGGCAGATCTTCATTAGGGTCGTATCTCAAGGACCACCTAAACCCAGACAAAAAATCAGGAAAAGAACAACTTCAGACCTATTCTTATTTGGTCAATGCACAGCATTTATCAGAACACCTCCTGTTGTCACTTTACTGAAATACCAAAATGCCAGTGGCTGCTTTAGTAGCCTGACAGCTTCCTTGTTACAGCTAAGAAGTTAGGAACTAGAGATGAATCTTATTGCAATGCATCCAATGCTTTTATTCAGTTTACAAACTGTAAAGATACATTAAGTAGTACAAACAAGATTAAGGCAAGGAAGAACTTGCCCTATTACCTGAATTTCATGCCTGAGTTTTTGGCTGAGCGAGCCGAGCAGTGAAACTCAGAAGCACCAGAGCCTTCTAAAATTCTTTGTAGGTTTCTTTCTGTTATGCCTCCCCCTGTCGGAGATAATCCATCTCTGAGTCACAAATGAGAAGTTAAGCGTAAGTGTTCACAAAACAAAGCCAATTTTTTCTAGATATTAGACTGAATCTCTGCTCTGAATCTGGGATTATTTTTCAAAAACACTTTAGCTTTTAATGTCAACGGATAGCGAACTTGCATCTCTTCAGCAAGTAAATCTGCTAGATAGTATTCCTCTTCAAGGACCAATCATTGTTGTTTTACTTTGATAGTATAGATTAGGTGTCAGCAACCTGCGGCTCCGAAGCTGCATGCAGCTCTTCGGACACTCTGCTGTGGCTCCCTGTCAGGTGATCCCACCACTGGCTGGCTCCGCCCCTTGCCCTTCCCTCCCAGTCACTCTTCACCTGGCCTGAGAAGGTAAGGACAATGGCAGGGGATGGAGAAGCAGCCAGGGCAGAGACAGCGAGATACAGAGAGGTGGGGAGAGAGGGAGGGAGGGAGAGGGAGAGAGAGAGATGTCAAAAGGGTTTTGTGGTTCCCAATGTTTTTTAACAGCTGGTTCTCTGCCCTAATAACCAGCTGGGTAGGCATGGCGGGGGGGGGAGTGTCATGTGACTGGTGGAAGTGAGTGACATCGAGTTGGCCACGCCCACCCAGGTTTTGTGGTTCCTGGTGTTTTCTTTTCTGTGGGAAATGACTCTTTGAGTGTTTAAGGTTGCAGACCCCTGGTATAGAGTAGAATATCTACTATCTAGCAAAGTTTAGAGTGGGGATGGAAATGAAGTCCAGTAAACTCTCATCCAAAAACTAACATAGTCCTCATCAATACATTCTTGAACTTTACCTTGTATCAGCTAATGGCACTCATAACAAACTCACCTGGTACAATAATAATCCTGCCCTTTGCCTATAAAGAAAAAAAAAGGATTAGTAACCTTACTTGTAACAAAAAATATAACTCACATAGAATCTTCAGATATGAGACTGACAACTAGCTGACATTTTCTCTATTCTGAATTGTCAGGGAAAAAAGGATAAATTGTCAACAGAATTACAAAATGGGAGAAATGAAAGCTCACCTGTTCTATCAGTCGCTTAATCAAGGGCAGTCCCTCCAGGGCAGAGCTGTCACAACCACTGGTTAGCACCCGTTCAAAACCTATGGATATCAGTGTTTCCATGGCTGTTACAGGATCACAGACCATGTCAAAAGCTGCAGGGGAATTAAAACTCTCCTGGTTAAGACTAATTACAATTGATAAAATGTTATCTTAGATAAGTTTTTAACTTCAAATAGTATCAATCTTAGTTCTAGAATAAGAAATACAAGATTAGCAAATAACAGTTAACACATATATTGGGAAAGGGGAAAACATAAGAGTAAAATATAATATTTTATAAGATTCAAAAGACAGAGATGGGCCTGCTCTCCTAAATTTTATTACTATGTTAGCTGTTTGTCGTGGATTATCAAATGGATAACATTCCCGAGCAGCATGATGTCAATATAAGACACTGACATTTAAGAGATGATACACAACTCTCTCCATAATTGCAAAAATAAATATATAACTAATGTACAGAGTTTTGTGATGGTTTCCAATTATTTCCTAGAAAATCTGGTTTTATATAGTAAATTATTTAAGCAATGAAATAATTAATTTTAAATTTTATAACAAACATAAGTTTTCTGTTTTTATTGATTTTTTATTTTTTATTTTTATTTTAAGTACTCATTCCTTAAATGTTTTGATTTTTTAAATGTTCAAAAGAAAAAAAGCTGCATTGGAACAAATCAGTCTATAGGAAAAATATCTACTAATAAGAAAAGTCTAACCATTCATGCAATATAAATATTTTTGTAATAAATAAAAAGAAGGATATTAATCATGACTCTGGATCTCCAAGTAAGTCTGAATTCCCTAGGCGGAAGCAGTGACACAGATCACATTCTCACAAAGCCAACTGACATGTCACAGTGCCTGGGCCTGCATTTTTCCAGTTCCCTTTTTAAGCTATAAAACTCACCTCTGTGGAAGGTGACTGGCAAAGGGCGAGCAGCAGCTACAAAGGAAAGACTTCTAATCAGTAACAACCTCATGTTGAGGTGAAAACATATTTTTCTTACAAAAGACTTTTCATAAAAAGGCAGCTTGGATAATATAGTTCAGCCACCTTGCTACCTTGAGACTATTTCTACAATCTGTATCAGCTTCTAATCTTCTCTACCAAGATAACTTTTCAAAGTTTTCTCTAACTTTTGTATATGAAATCCCTTACAACAATTATGCTCGTGTACCTATTGAAAAGCAATCTTAGAATCAAAGAAGCATCCATGAATGAGAGGGGCAATCTCTAAATTTGATATATGAATTAAATAAATATTTCTATTCTTCTCCATAGACAATATGTCAATAAATCATTCACAGAATTAAATGGACATTTGTTTTAATGCTTTAAGTGTCTTTGAAACCAAATATCTGAAGGACTGTCTCTTACGGTAGATACACTAATTTTTTTAACACCAAAGAAAAGGCCTTTTCTTTGTATCAATCCAATTTTGGGACATTCTCCCTAAAGAATTGCTAGATTATTTTACTATATTTTACTGTAAGACTATATTTTTGTTCAAAATATAAAATAATAGAAGTATCAAGAAAAATGAAAATGTGGGGAAAGGGGGCGGGAGAGAAAAGTGTTAGGATAAGGGGGGAAAGAAGAAAAAACATTGACTTCTGATTCTTTTTCATGCAGTACAAAACCTCAACTTTTTACTTTTATAAAATAATATATACTTGCTGTATGACTATATTTTTAGTGTCGGATCAAAATTAATTTATTTGTCCATACATTGTAACTAACTACCTTGCCTTTGCTTCCTTGTTCATACACTTTCAGTTTTACAGCTAAAATTATATTTACTTTTATTTGTACTATATGGTGTACTATATGGAGTACCATATGGAGTGTATCTGTCACTTTGAACTTTCTTTCTCTATAAATTTGTAGAACCCATTCTGATGCAGAACTGTCTAGAAATTATGAACATAAAATTAAATGAAAAGGCTTCATTAAAGATGCTGAAAGCTGCCAGCTGAAAAGGTTTCAAGGGTTGTAAGTGGAAAATATACACTATTTTCTTCTCCGAAAATATAAGTTCTTGGATTTAAAAAAACCCAAAAAATACAACTATATGATTCATCTTATACAAGAAAGAACTAAAAATTGACGCACAACACCCCTAGATGAACGGGAAGCAGTTATTGTAATTTTCCTGTAATCATACCTCAACGATATATCCATCTCAACTCAGAAGAATGAGCCTGCTTCTCCCAAGAAATAAGGAGGGGGTCATAACATCTACCTATAAAACACCATTGGGGGGTTTTCTATCTGAATTTGGATTTACTAAAGTTATGGTCACAGAAATCAAATAAATCTTAAGGAGAGCAAGATTCTAACCAAGCAGTTCTGTGCAGAGTTCCATGTCTACATAGCCATCCTCAGTTAAAGCTCCAAATACCAGCCCATCTGCTCCATACTGCTTGGCAAGTTGGATGTCAGCTTTCATCACCTCTGTTTCCCGATCAGAGTAGAGGAAATCCCCACCACGGGGGCGGATCATTACAAATATGGGGATTCTTGTGCATTGCTTCACTACTTGCAAAATACCTATAAGTAATAAAAGAGGTAAGACACATCAGTTAAAAGCTGAGTTAGCACATGAATATGACACGACAATAAACTACACTATAACAAAAGATAACGATGCCAACCAAAAAAAACTAGTTCCTCAGTTCTGCTTCCTGCAGCAATAATCCCCAAAAAAAAAAGTTCTTAACTTTTCCTGAAGAGGTTGGGAAGTAAAAGAGATGTTGAAGAAGTGCATATGAACAAAAATGAAAAGGTCTTAACCTGTTTCTAAAAAGCAAAACATGGCTAATGCCATAACATTCTGGTTTCAATTAGAAAAATAATATCTTCCTTTTTATCTGAGAGTTGGAATGCTTTAGATCACGGGTGTCAAACTCGTAGCGTCAGTTTGCCATCATGTGATGTTTTGCAACGTTTTTCCCATTTGCAGAGCTGGGGTGCCCATGGCCTGCGTGTGACCCAATCCGGCCCATGGGCAGCCAGTTTGACACCCCTGCTGTAGACCAAGAACTAGCTTACAACATTTTATAGCACTATTCAGTTCTCATCACTGTAAAGGCTGAGAGGCTGGATTCAGCTTGTCAACTCACCAATACTTGGTGTAGTTCCACCCTCCATCAGATTGGCACATAATTCAAGGCGACCAGCACCTGCAAAAGATACAGATACTGGTATACTGTTTGAAAGCAGATGTTAGAAACAATATATTTTTTTGCTGTAACAGAAATGTTTCTGGGCATTCCTGAAAGTTCATTTACAAGGAAAGAGCTTATTTAATGTCCTCATTTGGACTTCTAAGTAGTAATAAATATGAAAAAGTGAATATGCATTCCACATGATTTGCTGAGGGACTGCTTAAAGTAAAACAACACAAACTCTCTAAAACAGCTATATATGAATTATCTATTCATATAAATTTGCACCTTGCCTATGTCAGAGCACACAAAAGAATTGAAGATATTAAAATGAATACATAGGTTTATACTTTGTAACATTACACATCTTGCTTTTCCTTCCAAAAGAATTTCTAAAATGGCTTCATAACACTTTTTGCAATAGCCTATGTCCTCCAAAGGTAGGTCTCCCAATATCTTCAATTTCTATTTTATGGAATTACCTCCTCTTTCAGCGTTAATGGCAGATTCCACTGAATCAACACATACTTCCATGAGAAAGCCATTGGCCATTCCTTGAAGAGAAACACAAAGCAGAAATTATGGGGCCGTTGAGAAAAGGATAAGACTATTTATGAAAAACATGAAAATACATCTCAAACTGTAGCTCTCACTCAGTTTCTTCTGCATGATTAACCCAAATATATCTGAACTCAAAACTCAGAAGGTTCCTAGGTTTCCATTTACTAGTTAAATTCTGTCTACGCTGTTATAAAAAACACTATCTGAAAAACATAGCTAGGAATTATTAGTGAAAAGCTAAAACTTTAACAGAAGACTCGATCTTCAACCACCTCCATATTACTTTTGAAAGCAGAATGAATATAAACTTCTGAAGACAATATCTTAGCACATTTATGCATTACATACAATAATTAAGGTAATTAAATAAAGGTAATGCCAAAGATTTTCCTAAAGCACAAAAAAAGAAAATTAAGATGAGGCCATAAAGGGAGAGGCAACAACAATAATAATTTTGTTTATTAAAGATCCAATTTTTTCTCCATGTAAAAAGATTCTACTATAGTACAATGAGCAAAAACTTGGCTTTTTGGTATTTTTGATATTTTGGCTGTTAAATAGGAATTACAAAGTTGAGGAAAGATCTGGCATCCACAAAAGTGATGAATATAGCATTCTAGGCGAATGCAGAAAGATTTTAGACACCTAAAGACTGACTTGTGATTGCTAATAAGTAATGCACCAACATCAAGACTTTTTTTTTGATTACCATGTTTTGTGTTTCTTACACAATTGTCTATGATCAACTTTTTGACTATAAGACAAAATACTCACGTGAGTTTGGTAACTCTAACTACTCTAACTTCTTGTGTAGATTATTACCACATATGTTCTTAGTCCAAAGCAAATCTTTCAACTATTAAGTATTCAATAACTTCATGAAACATACTTATGCTTATTTTACAACTGTTCTTAGAACTTAGAATACTAGATTCCTATGTTCATCTGAAATAGTGCCAGTTAATTGCACTGTTGGCATTGTATTAATGGCTTATATTATTTTACATAAATGTTATGCATGCTTTACATTATGGAAAAACAAAAATAACTTAGGAGCTATATGGGCAAACACTTAGTCTGAACTAAATATAACTTTATAAAACCTTATTGTAACTGTATTATTTTAACAGAAGGGAAAACTGGAGACCAATTTATTTATTCATCAGAAAAATAGTGAAAGTCTTTACTAGTTGTATGATTTCTCAATGAAAGCAGCAGATTTGGGAGGATGGTTTTTAGTAGATCTTCCATGATGAGGGAAGAAACGCCTAACTCCCTCACTTTACAGCACGTGTGCTGATGCCAATTTGTGTGTGTCAATACACACCCACTTCGAAGATCTAAAAAGTATCCAAGAAGAGTCACCCTAATAATCTCTTCTATGTTATGCTCTTCCACATCTAAGGATCGTTTCAAATATTAATATTAGCAGTGCAATCCTACACAGGTAAATCCCAAACCCAGCAGAACTTGCTCAGAGCTGAGTGCGTACCTGGGATCAAAAACCACTGAACTCAGTGTGAATTTAGGTTTTAAGCAGACGCACTAAAGGATTATTCTAATAATAAAAAAAAAAAACTATCAGCCCCCTTATCTGCTGCGCCTTTCCCCGTTTAGTTTTCTGGAGCGGATGCAGCTAAGAGCAGCGAGCCAAACCCAGGGAGAAGTGGGGCCCCAGCGAAACCTCCCCGCTGCATGATTTGCTTCTTTCGAAGCTATTCTGAACCTATTAAAGGTGGGTGGGTGGGTGCGCGCGGACTTAAGGGTATGCGTTCAAACTCCGCTTTCCCAAGCGTCAGGATCCCTCCCGGCTCCCGTTCTTAATTTCGCCTCCACCCACTCACCCTCGCACCCTCCCACCGGGCCTCGTTTCCGGTCCCATTTCCTCATTCTACTTCAGTCATTCTACTTCTACTTCAGCTCCGCCGGAGGTGGCTTTAAGGTTGACGGGACTGCTGGGAAAGGGAGAAGGCCACGCCCCCAGCTCTCACCTGTCTTGACCTTGAACGCGGGAAGCGCCGTGCCAACCATCACGTGATCCCATGGAACTTGCCTCATTTCGTTTCCGGGGAAAGTCGTCTTACTTCCGGTTGAAGGAAAGCCGTTTCCGTGCGGTAACTTGAAGCGATGCTCTTACGGACGGTACTACTAGGAGGTAGTCGATTTTTGCTGGCACCCCGTCAAGGAAATTCTTCTGGCCAGGTACTTGCACAGTAGAGTATGATTTCCTGATCTCTAAAGTTAGGGCTATCACATCTGAGCTCCAAACATCCGGACAAAAATTACATAATACATAATACATAATTACATAATAAAGCGAATTTTATTATTTTCTGTCCTGCAATTTCATGGTCATACAGAGCCTTACACCTAAGTACCCGCAAAACGTATAATATATGAAGTGACTTGGGATCATGTTTCTATGATAATCAGGGTGATCTGCCGTGTAATAGATCATCCATGTAAGTATATCAAGCAAGTATTGCTTGCTGTCACAGTTCGTGTACTTCTGTTTCCCAGAAAAATAGTCTCAATTTACTCTTAACACATCCTTTAAAATGGAACCTGCACTTTCCACATTGCTGGGTTTTTATGTAAAAAAAAAGAGAAAAGGCTTTATTTCAGCAAACCAAAACATGGAAATTCCCCTGTTTATTTAAAGCATTTATGCTTTTCAGCATTGAAACCCACTTATTAGATAGCAAAATTAAGATAAAATCTGGTCTTAATTTTTGGCCCAAAAAGAGTGCTACATGGGGCCGAAATGGAATGGGGGGGTGGAGTTTACCAGTTTTTAACATATTCTAATTGCTGGCTGTGATAAGAATAGGATGCTTAGAAAACTTGGTTAGCATTAACATCTCCAAAAAAAGATGGTTTTGCTGATCTGCCTTACAGTATAATGTAAAGGCTTGGCCATCCAGTTAAGAGGCAGATAATGTAAAATACAGATAAGCTTTGACTCACAACCATTCATTTAGCAACTGTTAAAAATTATATCAGAACTATAGGGAGAGCGTTATGATCGGTCCTCACACTTATTACTGTTGCAGCATCCCCACGTCGCATGATAAAAATCTGTGTGCTTTGCAACCAGCATGTATTTATGTTGCAACATTCTGAGATCACTATTTGCAGCCTTCCCAGCTGACTTCCAACACTCAATGGAAGAAGCCAAATTCATTTAATGGCCATTTGATTCATATAACAACTGGATTCATTTAACAACCATGGCAAAAAGCTTGTAAAATTGGATGCACTTAATATCCATCTTGCTTAAAAACAGAAATTCTGATCCCAGTTGTGGTTGTAAATTGAGGACTATATATGTACCTCATGATTGAATTGTTGGGTTTTGTTGTTCGCTGAGTTTGCTTTTCTTCTTGCAGATATTTAATTACAAGGCAACCTTATCAGTATCTTGTAACTAAGCATCTGCAAGAAGCAAGCTCAAAGGACAAGAATCCAGAATAAACTGATAGAGATGGTAGTTCCTTACTATCGGCTTCTATTGGCTTCTTTTCTCTTTGAAGTACTTATGAATGTGGTCATCTCCAGAGGGAAAAATTGATGATTCACATGCCCTGGCTTGCGTACTTGATCAGATATTAGGATACAATGATATACATTTTACAGTTGCATTATGACATTATTGTGCATGTGTTGCTATTTGCCATCATTGTTTGTTGTGGATGTTACTGTTTCTGAGAACAGTAATATCCACAGCAAATTGACTTCTACAATAAAAATATAAAAAATTGTACTAAGCTTTGTGGTCAAATCAGTTGACATTTTAATGTATCATTTTCTATTAGAACTCTTGTGAATGTGTTTTTTCTTGTGCTTTTTAAAAGCACAATAGCTTCTCCTTTAAGTACATCTTAAGTCAGTATTTTTCAACCTTGGCAACGAAGATGTGTGGACTTCTCCAGCCAGCACTCCCGGATGGGGAATTCTGGGAGTTGAAGTCCACACATCTTCACGTTGCCAAGGTTGAGAAACACTGTCTTAAGTGATATATTGAAAGCCACTTTGGTATAGTGGTTAGGCTAGAAACTGGGAGACTGTGAGTTCCACTCTTACCATGGGCACAAAGTCAGTTAGATGACCTTGGGCAGATCATTAATCTCAGCCCTAGGAAGGAAAAATGTTGCCAAGAAAACTGCAGGGAATCTATCCAGCCCATTTTCAAGAATCAGACATAACTGAACAGAAGAAAGAAAATGATATACCAAAAACATTTTTTATTAAAAATTGCATCTTTTCAATGGTTGTGGTTCCTTTTTTATTAACAGTTATCTCCTCAGTCCAGTCCAGTAGTAAAAATATTTAATACTGTTCGGTACCAAGTATTTATATACTTATTGGAATAGTTAATTAGTGTCTTATCACCTTCTTTGTCTTTAGCAATGTCTCAGGTGGTGGCGGCTCCTGCAGAAACGGACACAACACAGTGCAGTTTCAGAAGCAGCTTCACATTCCAGAGTGGCAGTACCAGCTGTACCCAATGTTGTGACAGACCGAACAATAGGACGTTGGCTCCTAATCTGCAGCGGTACTGTGGCTGGAGCTGTGGTACTTGGTGGCATAACCAGGTGAAGAAAGTTACTTTCTCATCCTCAGCTCCCCCTTTTTCTCACATTATATGCATCATATTCAGTGGATTTTTTTATATCCAAAAAATATATTTTTGCAACTTCCTCATAGCTTTGCTCTGTACACTAAGTGTTAGTGAATGTTTTAAAAAAATGTTCCCTTTGGGTACTTGTGTCATTCTTTTTATGTTATGTCTTTTTGATTATTGAGGTAGGAGTTCTGTGCCTTAGTGTTTGAGCTGAACATTACATTTTTATATGACCTCCTATATCAATCCTCCAGAGTGTTTAAGATACTTTTTACTTTTCCCTTGGAAAATCTATGAGATATGTATACTATTTTTACTATATATGCATATCTTAAGTATTTTTTAATCACTAATAAGTTTGTGTGTAAATTCTCCTCACCTGCTTTGCCTCTGCATCAATTTCTAAATTGTCTTGTTATGTTCTGAGTCTGCTTTTCTAGGTAGGCACTTCTATCATATTTTAACATGAAAGGACCTTCTCCCCGATAAATAGTTTGTTTTCTTTCTAAGGTTGACAGAATCTGGGCTTTCAATGGTTGACTGGCACTTAGTACGGGAGATGAAGCCTCCTCAAACTCAGGAGGACTGGGAGGCAGAATTCCTAAAGTATCAGCAGTTTCCAGAGTTTAAAATGTAAGTATGATTCATGGTTAAGTTCCTTCAAACTGAAGTTCAGTTAGGAGGAACTATTATTTGCATGGCTCTCTTTCTACAACAGACAAGCGGGGTGGGAAAGGCGGACTTTGGCCACTTTTTTTGTGGGAATTTGAGTTGAAAATTAGAGAGAAATTATTAAACTTTGTTGCTGTTTTTTTCCTCTATTTTTGAAAAAAAAAATCTCCAATGCAACAGCCTGAACCATGACATGACACTGACAGAGTTCAAATTCATCTGGTACATGGAGTACTCACATCGTATGTGGGGGCGACTGGTAGGGTTGGCTTACATCCTTCCAGCAGCCTACTTCTGGAGAAAGGGCTACTTGAGCCAATCCTTGAAGGGTCATGTCCTTGCCCTGTGTGGGCTTGTCTGCTGTCAGGTAGGAATGGCTATTGGAATTTAGGAATAAATGGTTGTGGGCATTCTTAAAATAAGTGAGACATGCAATGAAAAATAGTAATATCTCAACATTCAAACGGTTGGTGCTGAGCTATATGTGAGTGAAAGCCTGTAATTTCTGATAGCCTTGCAGGAGCTTGAAGTAATTGTGCTAGAGATGATTAGGCAATGAAGGAAGGAAGGAAGGAAGGAAGGAAGGAAGGAAGGAAGGAAGGAAGGAAGGAAAGAAAGAAAGAATGAGAAAGGAAAGTGGGTGGATCAGGCTGTGAATATAATCCTGTTGTTTATTTAAATTCAGTTCAAGGCTAACTCGGCAACAACCCACCAAACATTAGGGACTCCACAATCAACCTATCCCAAGGCTTGGGAGAGCAGCCAAGTTTTTGATAGTTTCTTGAAGCTCCTTAAGTTAAAAACCACATGAGTCTTTGGTGGGAAGTCATTCCAGAGGGCAGGCCACAGAGAAAGTACATTTCCTGGATTACACATGATGGCATTGTTTAATCAATGTGACCTAGAGCACGTCCCCAATCATTCCATCTTGGCAGCCCGGCCCGGTGCAGGTTTGTGTGTGTGATTGGCAGGCACGTGCACAGCTCCATTGGTGCAAGTGACGTACTGTCCACTTGCCCAAGCAGTGGTCCCTTGCACGCACACATGAAGCTCCACTCACACGAGCGGAGAGTGTTTGCGCACAAAGCTGTATTTGCATGAATCTCTGTTTTGAAATTGCATGTAATATATATGATATTAGCAGGAAAAGAAATAAACTTTGTTTCAGTATTATTTATGTTTCAATTAGTTTGTTATTTCTGCAGGGTCTTTTGGGCTGGTATATGGTCAAAAGTGGATTAGAGGAAAAGCCAAATTCCTACGATATCCCTCGGGTCAGTCAATATCGTTTAACTGCACATCTGGGATCTGCTCTTGTTCTTTACTGCTACAGCTTATGGACTGGGCTATCCTTGTTGTTACCACAACATAAGGTATGTAAAATATGGGATTTGTATCTTGAATATTGGTTTGGTGCCATAGTCGTAGACAACATTTGCATTTGGAATAGGGAAGAGGCATGGCAGATATGTCCTATACATGCTTAGACAGGAGGCAGAGATGGACAATGTAATCAGAAAGTATATTACTTTTGTAAGATCTTTTATGTAGAATATATGAAAGGATTATAGCATTTACTACTGTACTTGTGTTTTGGCAGCTACCTAAAATCCACCAACTATTACGCCTGAGAAAATTTGCTTATGGGACATCAGGACTCATCTTTCTCACTGCCCTCTCAGGTAAATGTCTCTGTTATTTGTTTCTTAAATTTGGAGGTGGGGAATAGGGAGAAATAACAAAAATGTGTCTATTGTAAGACCTTGCTTCATCAGGTCCATGATAAGGTTCTTAAATTCCTTCTCCTGAAGGACAGTATACAGAGCTAGGAAATGTTATATGGTGTAGGGATGAAAATTTTTAAATCTTATTAAAAAACTATCTTCAAGTGTGTCAGCCTCTGTTCTCTGAAACTGTAGGAGCATTTGTGGCTGGACTGGATGCTGGTCTTGTATATAATTCCTTTCCAAAGATGGGAGAACGCTGGATACCTGATGATCTCCTTGCTTTTTCCCCAATGGCAAAGAATATATTTGAGAATCCCACAACAGTGCAGTTTGATCACAGAATCCTGGTACGCAACATTGCCTTTATGCTATGAAGTAATAGGGTTTTTTTAATCTGATTAGTTAAAAAAAATACAAAAAAACCTAAGGTTATGGGAATGAATTCTACTAGCTTAGATGGAGTGTTATCTTTTACATACCTAAGATACTAATTTCAATTCCATTCCATCTATAATTTTAAAAATTGCTGCAGGTATGAAGGTCAGAATGATCATTTTCGTTAAAACAGTAAAAACGTTGGCTCAGTTCTGAAGCTTGCGTGATCCATTAAAACAAGGCTATTGCAAATGTACTACAATAATCTTTGGAAACCCACCCATTAAGAGGATTTGAATATAAAAATTATGAGGATAAGGGCACAATAGTAGAGCCTAGAGACTATAATCTGAATCTCAAGAATTGCTGTTGACCTAGTATAAGGTATAGGAGAAGGCAATACTTGAAAATTGCTATGTTTGTATCAGTATACCCAATGCTTGTCCTACCCATTTGCTTCCTGATGAAAACAAGATGGCTTGCTTTGTAAAACGGAACTTTTGTGGGGCTGTTGGAAGATGTTTTAATAGGTTTTTTCTTTCGTTCTTTAGGGTATTTCCTCAGTTGCAGCCATCACAATTCTCTATCTACTTTCCAGGAAGATCTCCCTCCCACGTAGAACTAGAATGGCATTTGCTTCCTTATTGACTGTAGCATATCTTCAGGTATTGATTTCTCATTAATGTACACTCTTTAATGTACACATTTAAATTCCAGCTAGCAGAGAAATAATATTGTCTGAGCTAAATGATACTGTCCTTCTAGATGTATATGCACTTATTTAAACTAATTTATCTTGGATGATTGATTCAGAGATTTTAAACATAGTTAATAGCAACCATGACACCGTACAGACCAGCTTTTTTCATATAGTTTTGAGCTAGAAACAGACAGACAGATAGACTTCCCATATCATAATGGAAGAAATTGCCAGAAATGGTGAAGCTGTGTAAGCATTATTTCATGAAGCAAGGGATGGATTACTATTGCAGTTGTTCCTTTTTCTTGCCTTGTAAGAGTGTAAAAATGTAAGAGTGAGTAACCAAAGCTACTTACTTATGGTACTTATTTATAGTTATATAGCTGCCTATATATCAAACTTTGGGCGGCTCCCAACCAACAGTTAAAACAACATCAATAATAAAACAGCATAATAAATACATATATCCATTAAAAACCACAAACATTAAAATCCTGGCAGAAAGTTAAGCTGTCATATGCAATCCATCACTAAATCCTCTCATTATAAAGTTGTTTTGTATTAACAAAATATTACAGTATACAAAGGTAAGATCAACAGGTAGAAAGGACTTCTGAACATTTGTAAAACATGCTATATATACCTGATTCAGCACTGATATTTTAACTCCGTTGCAGGTCACCCTGGGTATCAGCACCTTACTTCTGTACGTCCCAACTCCTTTAGCAGCTACTCATCAATCAGGTTCTTTGATGTTGCTCAGTATGGCTGTGTGGCTAATTCATGAACTCAGAGGGATTCCTAAATAGGTCAAGCATTGAATGTTCAGAATTAACACCTATACAATATGAACCATGTGATCCTCTGCCTGAGGACTGAATTGAAGAAGAGGACTGTATTGACTGCTACCTTGGCTTCATTGATGTGGAGAACACTGCTTCAAAACACGAATACAAACCATTATCTCTTTTGCTGGACTTTTTCACATTATAAAATTATTGAGATTATATCTGTGGAAAAAATGAAAGATTGTTTTGGCTATTCCTCATGTCCTGCAATACAGTTCATTGAAGATATAATCACAAATAATTTCAGTGGTGTCTATCCTTAAATTCTGTATATAAAAGATGGCATGATGTAGAATAGGATTATGGAATGAGTGGCCTTGGAAATTTGGAAGTATTTGTTTTATGGGAATGGGAAAATGCAGTTTATATTCTAAATTATATGCAACTATGCTTTCATATTTCTTTTAGTGGAATCTTGTTCATTTTTAAATATTAACATATAGTGTATTATGAGTTCTAAATAAACATGATAAAACTTTTTTTATCCACTGTTTTTTCATGTCCTTATGCAACCTATTATTAATATATTAAAAGAGAAAGCCATATTATATTTTACGACTTTAAATGGTACAAGATTAATCATGATTAGGAGCCTGAGTAGTATAGGGGGCTAATGCCTCCTACTAAAGGCAGCAATTAACATCCAGCTGCCTGTAATTCTGCGAGTTCAATCCTAGCCAGGCTCAAGGTCGACTCAGCCTTCCATCCTTTCTAAGGTGGGTAAATTGAGGACCCAGTTTGTGGGGGCAATAAGCTGACTTTGTATAAATATATACAAAAAGTATGAAGGCTATTGCTTAATGCATTGTAAGCCGCCCTGAATCTCCGGGCGGCATATAAATCAAATCGGGGAAAAAAAATCATAAATTTCTTAAAAAATAGTAAACAGTAAAACTTGGAATTACATATGTAGGACAATGACTTCCACAGTCAGAAAACAAAAGCAAAGTGATATATTCACCATCCAATTAATTTGGTTTGTCAAGAAGAAGTCATCTCCACAATTGTTTGCTTTAATTCTTAAACATACTGGGTGCATGTTTCTTATTTGACTTCCCTCTCTCGGGGCTGGCAATAATATACATTCAGAAAACATTTCTAATTCATACAGTGAGCAGAAGCTTAGCCAGGTCATTTACAAACACTAACAGCTTAGCTTTTGTTAGTTATCATATACTTGATTATTTTTATGTTAAAATGAAGTGTGAGCTCAGCCGTTGTGGCCTCTAAATCCTCATTTATGTATAATATGTGAACTTGGTCATTATATCGCTATTCAAGAAACAATTGCTTGATATGATGTGATTATAGTTAATTTGTCTGCCTTTTAAATGCTGTCTTACACAAAACCTACAGTAGGTACTAGAAAAATATTTTTATCCTGACTTTATTATTTTCATAAATAATTAAAGGCAATGAACATAGCTAATAGTCCTTCCTCCTCCTATTTTCCCACAAGAACAATCCTTTGAGGGAGTTGGGCTGAGAGAGAATGATTGACCCAAAATCATCCATCCAGTTTTCATGTGTAAGGCAGAACTCACAGTCCCCTGGTTTCCCGGCCAAAATGGCTCTCAAAAAAATCCTCATATATTTTCTTCCAGTCTGTGTTCCCTGGACACACCAAGTTCAAAAAGATACAGCCCACATTCAAACTCCTGTAATTATTAGGCAATTATTAAATATCCCAGCTACAACAGGAACACAGAAACAGTAATCAGGAACAGACTGATTACTGCAGTTAGTCTTTAATGCATAGATGTTGAATGTTTTATTATCTGCCCAGTTTTATGCTTGCTCTGATCTATATGTTGAAGCCAAACTTTTTTTATTGTTGGAGAGAAGAGGAAAAAAAACATAACAAGTACTTTAACAAAAAAGTGAAAAAAATGCATAGTATTTGTCATTATAACAATACATGATTAAAATTGTATATATACTTGTCCAATGATAATATTTATATATTATCTATAGACAATCCACTCGTAAGTGAAAAGTGCAATCAGGCCTTCAATCCATTGAATAAATGGAGCTATACATTTATTTTTTCAATGCTGCAATATTAGTCTTGTAGCTATAAGGGCAATTTATGATGTCCAGTTATCACACTCCATGTACTAGGTATATAGTTCAAAAGAATATTATCCTCTGAAATTTTAATCTTCATTGCCCAGTCATATTTATATAATTGACTTTCTCTGAAAACCTTAACTTAGAAGTTAAAGATAACTTCTAATAGCAACTCCAAAAGTAAGGTACTTGTAACCAATCCTTATTAAAGTTTATCTGATATATTCACTAAGCTATATACATTTTTGTTTTATAAGATCAAAGGAAATTAATTTTACTTAAGCCTATGAATGAATCTTGTAATTATCAGAACCGGACTTACATTATTTCAGAAATCCCCAAACAACACCAATTCCTTTCAGAATAGTTTCCTTCCTTAACCTTGCTGATATTTTACCGCCAGCCAGCATTCACTCAAATACCGTTGAAACTAGATTAGAGTTCCCCTTTTGAGGAAAATGGGCGGAGGGAGGTGGGCGCTTTTAGAAATGTGAAAAATAAAAAGATTTCGGCTCATCGAGAAAGCTTCTGATTGGGCACCCTGGGTCTATTCGATGCTGCAAGTCTCGAGGCTCGTTCGAGGCGATTTGACAGAGGCCAAATGGACAGTATTGTATAATCTGCGCGGATCCCAAATTCCAAAAGAAGGATCAATGAAAGTCTAGGGGCCAGCCAATCACCGCGACGCCTGCGGAGTTGGATCCGGAAGCAAGCCGGAGAGGCTGTCCAAGGAACCAATCAATACGGGAGTCGGAGAGAGGAGGCGAAGCCTTGGTTTTACAGAAGTGGACAGCTCCTCTCGTCGATCCGAAACGGCCTCGCTATGACTGCGCACGGCTTAGCTTTGCCGATGGTCCTCTTCTCCATCTTCTGGGGTCTCGTGGGATTTGCGGGTCCGTGGCTGGTGCCGAAGGGACCCAATCGCGGGTGAGGCTTCTTTCCGCCCTATCTCTTCCTCGCCTTCCCATTTACACACCTCAATTCATTCTAAGCTATTGACTCCCCAGGATGGAGCGTCAATAGCTTAGGACAATGTAGCAATAGGAAAATGTTCTAGACCTTGAAGCCGCTGATCTAGGTCGGTGTTCCTCAACCTTTGAGGATCTGTACATTTCAACTGCCAAAATTCTCCAGCCAGCAAGTCCACACATTCGCAAACTGCCAAGGTTGAGAAATACTGATCTACTGCTCCCCCCACCCCACTCCCTGTGCCCTCTAGCCAGCTTCCCCCAATGCCTCTTCTGTTGAGACCCCTGAAACCCCAGCCAAGGGTAGGGCATGCGTCCGTTTTCAGAAACTGTGCCATCACAGATCAATGCTCTGTGTAGAATAGGGTGTATCATTTTACCAAAGGGAAGTGTGGGCAAGTGTTGATTTATGTTCCTTGATTTTGCTATAGACAATCAACTACCAAAAGGCTTAGCTAGATCATCTGGTAGGATTCTGTTACATGATGTACATCCAAGAGAATAATAGTTTACAATACAATTACTTCATGCCTAGGACGTACCGTATTTTCTGGCGTATAAGACGACTGGGCGTATAAGACGACCCTCCTCAGAGCCATTTAAGGCTCGTCAGAGCCTTTCGGGCTGGTCTGCCTGGTTACAGGAGAATGAGACCCGGCGTATAAGATGACCCCCGACTTTTGAGAAGATTTTTGTGTGTTAGAAAGTAGTCTTATACGCAGGAAAATACAGTAATTCTTGATTCTGTTATCCTGAAATTTCCTTATATGTTTCTCTTAACTTTTTTCTTTTTTCTTTAGGGTGATTATTACCATGCTGGTAACAACTGCTGTTTGTTGCTATCTTTTGTAAGTAAATCATGGGAATGGGCTAGCCGGGGCTGTTTCTAAAAAAAAAAAAGATGTATCTTTTCCAGCTGAGGATGATAAATATAATCCCAATTCCTCCTAATGTGAGATAAATCTGAGATAAAAGAGGCTACACTTCATTCTTAGTATGCTGGTAGGATGATGTTACTCTGCTGTGCCACTGAACAGTGCACACTTTTATTTATTTTATTATGTGCACATTTTGTTATTCACAGCATCTTTCAACATAATTTCACCAAGCATCTTTTCTCATATTTCTAATCATAACTAAGCTCTATGATACTTTGTAACATAATTCCTTTCTCCCTCTTCCAAATAGCTTCCATATCTTCTTTCCTTATATTCTCTTCCCATTAATTCAATTGGGATATTATTCTATTTTCTAACACTTTTTCATGCAAAATATTTGAACTGTACCTTCATTTTATAAGTTCCTTTTGCTTCACTAGTTTCTTTCAGTTCTTTGTTATTTTCTTGATTTCCTCTTGACACTACTTACTAATCTGAATTACATTCAGATTCTCATCTCACCCTTGTATTCTTTACTAATTCTTATCTTTCATCATAACAATTATACATATCATGCTTTTAAATTAATTTCTTTGCTCTTAGTTGTGACTGTCATACAGCAATATTATCTTTTTTTCTTGCAGTTGGCTTTTAGCAATTCTTTCTCAAGCCAATCCTCTCTTTGGCCCTCAGCTGAAGAATGATACCATCTGGTATGTGCTCTTTCAGTGGGAATGACAGACCAATTTAATAGGTATGTATCCACCTATTCATACTCATAAAAGCATAGAAATGACTAGCTTCTTGTGGGTTGTAACCAACTAACAATTAGAAAGAAAAAAGGATTGACTGCATTATTATTTGCAAGAAATCCCAAGTTTAACTCTTTACTTTTTTAAAAAATTCGATTTATATGCCGCCCTTCTCTGGAGATTCAGGGCAGCTTACAATGCATTAAGCAATAGCCTTCATACTTTTGTATATTTTATACAAAGTCAGCTTATTGCCCCCACAAACTGGATCCTCATTTCACCTACCTTAGAAAGGATGGAAGGCTGAGTCAACCTTGAGCCTAGTGGGATTTGAACTTGTAGTAATTGCAGGCAGCTGAATGTTAATAAGTTAATAACACTACATTAGTCTGCTGAGCCACCAGAGCTCCTACTTTTCCTAGACCTGCAGTGGTATGACCAGAATTTATGAATCCAATAGGCTGTTATTCTTTTTGTCTGTGTAAGGCAGAGAAGGAAAGCAGTTTATAGTTCTAAGACAGGTTTTCTTTCTTTTGTGAAAGTTCACCAATGATAATCTTTCTCTTTCAGGCTTCACCCATGCCCTTTTCAGTTGAAAGTGTAATGGATCTTTTACAACCCATTTCCACTGTAGTGACCATCCCCTGCCTTCCAATTTCAACTGATACTTTGGCATATATCATCTTAAATGTTTTTATTAAGGACCCTTCCTTCGTAATTGCAGTAAAGTAAGTAGTACAGTACAATAAGTGGCTATACCCTTGAGATTGAATCACTGTTGATAAGAGCTTTGCAACATCCTTCTGAATAAGAGAAATAACTTTTCTCCATTTCAAATGACATGATAAATTTGTAGGTTTCTCCACATATTGATCTTTCTATACAAAGGTTCTTCTGTCAGAGTGTATTTGCTTAGACATTTCTAATTGTCCATGTTAACTACCAGTTGTAAATATAAATATGGTATAAACTTGTATTGTGAAAATTAAAGTACTGTTTGCGATGTACTGTTGGTGGGGTCCTATTGGGTGAATTTATTTACAATGAATCAGCTGATTTTACATTTTAAAGTAGTTTTACCAAAATTAAATTTTGGGTGGAGATTTTGTTGCCACGCATGATTTCAGTCTAGCTACTCATGACAGACAGCCAGTTTAATCTGGTTAAGGCACTAAGCTAGAAGCCAGGACACTATGAATTTAGCATTGCCTTACACATGAAAGCTGACTGGGTGACTTTGGGTGACTCACTGTCTCTCCCTTGAACTCATTTTAGTTCAATTGTGGGAGAAATTGTTATTGTGGGGAAAATAGGAGAAAGGAGTATTATGTCTTCATCACCTTACGTTATTTATAATAATAAAGGCAGGATATAAATTAAATAAATAAGATTGAAGCAGGGGTGGGTTCTACTTCCCTTTACTACAGGTTCGCAATGGGACTACGCATGCTTCTGTACAGAAGCTTCTGCACATGTGCAGATCACCCATGATGATGTGGGGGCAGGTGGGTGGAGCCTCCCACCGGTTTTACTACTGGTTCTAAAGAACCAGAGAGAACCGGGAACAACCCACCACTGGATTGAAGCCAATAAATGACTCTCCCTTTCAAAAGTAGAAATGGGAAAATGTAAGCCATGCAGGAGTTTATTCTGTACAAGCATTGAAACTTTTTAAATAAATATATTTTTTCGTTTAGATCTTCAACCAAGTAGAAAGGCACATGAGGAATAATGGCTTATGTAGCCCCTTAGGCTATAGAAAAGAAACATCAAAAATGGTATCAAGAAACTCTGATTACGTAGCTCCGTGTAATTTATTGCTACAGTTCACTGGACTTCAAGTATTCAAACAAATATATTACGAAATGTAGCCCACCGTTGATTTAGACAGTCACTGTTGAAACAAGTTCAGTTATCCAGAATGGTTTGTATTTCAAGATACGTTTTCTGCTATACAGGTAGTCCTCGAGGTACGACCCTAATGGAACCTGCCCATTAGGGTTGTAAGTCAAAAAATTCTTCAAATGAATCAGACTTAATTTTACGAATTTGTAAAATCAGATTTGTTAATTGAATCAAATGGGTTGTTAAATGAACGAAATCTGACAATTTCTCTGATGCATTAATTAATCGCTGCCATCGTTAACTGAACTGAGAGGTTTTCCCTGCTGCTGCCAGGCATCCATCAGCTGTTTCCGGTGCAGCCTTCAGCTCAGGAACTAAATTGCCTCCAAGTAGGCTTCCAGAGCTTTCCTCTTGCAGTTGCTTTTTAAAGACAGGTCAAGCATTTTCAGGCAGCAAGGTGGGGGTGGGGTGTTACAGAACTCTCAGCTTAAGTTGCTTTAAAATGAAAAAACACTTGGCCCTGCTAAACTCAAGCCTATCCAGACAGGCAAGTATTTTTTAAAAAAATGCTAGCCAATTCAAGCCTCTCTAGGCAGCCAGCCAATTGGGGTGGGGGATAGGTAGGGGGATTTCTGATAAATGCCTATTCAGTTTCTTCTGAAAAGCCTCCAGTGATGGGGCACTCACAAAATCTGGAGGCAATTTAAATTTAAAACCTCTTTTTAAAAAACCACTGCCTCTGATCAGCACAAGCCTCTCCAGGTAACATCAAAAAACAAAAAAAAAAGACAAAAACAAAACAAACTTGGCACTAGTTGCAAAATCACTGGAGGGGGGCGGGGAAATGCCAGCTTCAGGAAATTTCATGTTGTAACCCAGAACGGCAAAGGCAAGTCACAGTTTAAAATGGCCACCACTGCAGTAGTGACTGAATCCAAGTCACATGGCTACAAAGACTTCTTTTTGATCACAGTTTTGAATTTCTAACCTAAGTACCTTACCTGAATAAATTTGTTCTTATGAAAATTCACTAAATGCATGGTTGTACCTCGGAGATTACCTGTACTAGAAATAGATGAAATGCCCAAATCCCCAATGAGCCATCCTTCATCATGTATGTAATAGAGAATCTGACAGAATCTCCATGCTTTCTTTGTGCAAAATTCAATTCCTCGAAAACCACAAGTGGAAAAAAAAGGCAGAATGTAGCAGCCAATTGTAGCTTCTTTTTCTTCTGGTTTTAAAAGAGTGGGTTTTTGTCCAATGGATCCTACATTTTAAAACATTGTCCTCTCTCAGCCACTGATACAACAAGACACCTCTATTTAAAACAGAGGGCAAGCACTAGTATGAGCTCTTCACTTTCCTTTGCAGAAAATCCCTCAGAAAAGCTGCTTGGTCCTGTGGCAACTTCTCCCACCCACCCTTTCCTGAGCAGATAGTTTTCTTTGGTCATTTGCATTGATACTGTTTCAATTCCAACAGGGATGGAAGTGAACCTTTGGTCCTTGCCCTATAACACCTGCAACATGATTGTCCTATCCCACTTAGGAACTTCAGACACAATCTGAAGTCCCCTGGCCCTTGGGGTAGAATAATATTGAGCAGCCACTCTGAGGCTAACAAGGAGTGCTACAGTATTTTGGACTGGGGGGAAAAAGGGAATCACAGTTTTTGGCCCATTAAAAACCAGTGCCAATAAGGAAACACTGGACAGTCACCGCAACAGTCCTAACAGCATTCTTTTGTCAGGAGACTTCTTTCTGAGCTGGCAGTGGTACAACTTCTTCTAGCCACAGCAGATCAAGGGGTGCTGACTGCAATGGCTGATGGTGGATACGGCGCAGACGGAGGAGATAGAGCCCAATTGCAAGCATCACCACAAGAATACACCCAAAAAACAGGTAATGATTGTAGACAAAGGAAAGATGGAACCAAGAGCTATGTGACTGATGGAAGCTCTCCCGTTGGATGTCCCTGAAACAGAACAGAAGTTGGTTACTGTTATACTTCTTGTATATCACATTCTCCCTAATGCGTAGAGTGTTATATGTAAACCCTGCCCCCCCCCCCACAACTTTATCATTTCCAAAGCCTTGAGAGAGGTTAGGAAGCAACTGGCCCAAAGTCTTCTCATATGGTTTATAACTAAGTAGGGATTTAAAACTGAGGCTTAATAGTTTCTTTAATCATACATTATCCTGTACCTTCTAATGTGTGATAATGTTTATTGGGAATTTTGACACTATTTACTTATAGTGTTTTTTATTTTATGAGAGGCGCAAGGACTGTGACATAGAGCTCCAACTCATCTTTCTTGTGATAAGGCTACCTTTCTGGATACTTCCATATATTGTATCACCTGCCTTCCTAGACGTGAGAAGTCTTTAAGCACACATTCTGTGGAAGAAGATTACACTCCTACCTAACATCCACATCAGTTCATATAAGTATTCTAGTTTGACCTGAAAGTCAAGTGACAGGATTTTAGCTACCAAAAATTGAAGGTAAATAAACCTTCAAATGCATGAAGAAAATTTAAGTCCCGGATACCTAAAGATTTGGCTTGTGTTAATTCAAATCTCACAAACAATTTATGAAAGGAAGGGAAATATCCCCTAAAACTCTTCTTCCAAAAGGCTGATGTTGGTGTTCCAAGATGACTTGACTCCTAGAGAAAAACTCACAAAACTCAGGAAATAACATACTATAATACCTGAGAGGTAAAAAGCGGGTTTTATAAAGAATGGCTCCCAATGTCCATTGCACTTCTCGGTCATATAACAACTGCACTGTACGCAAGCTAGAGTAATCTTTGGGGAAATGGAATCCTTCATGTAGAACCTGGTGCATCCAAGCTGACTTGAAGCATTGATACCTGCAAACAGAACGTATCAGTTTCATTACAAAGATGCAGATCTGGGAATCCTCTTAGTAATTTCTAAGGCTCTTGTCCCAACACTGCAAACATAGGACTATAGATTTATAGTCTACCCCCAGTTCTTCTCCAGCAAGCGGTAAGAATGGCTCCTTACTTAACACGGTGGAGGTCTGCATGTGGTGAGTAAAGCTTGTCTTGGAATCTCTGTAGCAATACTGACCAGCTCAGGCTACAATAATCCTGGAAGGTAGTAAAGCAAAGGGAGATTAGTGTAAAAAATAAGAGACACACAGAAAATTATCAAGGCAAAAGTCGTACTCACTTGAGCAGCACGTGTGAATGTACTGCTTAGATAAGATCCTCCTAGACGCAGCACATCATCAGTGCAGTAGTAGAATTCTGAGAACCCGTAGAATTCACTGTTCATAAAATCAATAGATGCCTGATAGGAATTGCTCAAAGAACTTCCACTGCTGTTGTTTCCAGCCAATAGGGGGCGCAGTTGTTCCGCACAGCTCCTCCAATCACCTTGGCCCCTGACATGCACTGCCTGCCCACCTTTATCCACAACATCTTCTAGTCCCATTGGCAGGCACGGGTCTAAGACTGGCACTTCAGGATTCAAACCTATTTGTACACTGTGCAACCTACAACAAATAAATGAATAAATAAATATATCTGTAAAAATTAAGACAGCATTCCAAATTCAATTGAACAAAAAGTTCAATTGCTAATCCTAGGAAACCTTATGATGAATAAGAATTGTCTTGGAAATTCATTTCAGCAGCACAAGGATACCTGTTGTGAGCGATGGTCTGATTCAGCACCAGTTCTTCATATCGTTGCCGAGCAAAGTTGCCTCCAAAGCCCAAGAAAGTATTGACATAGACTCGATACACATGTTTTGTGTGTTGCACATCACATCCCAAGTTGAAGTCCGCAAGCAAACTTTTGGCAACTTCCTCCTAGAAGGAAAAGAAAAGTGGTAAAAAGCTAAACCTAGTTGAGCACCCCCCCCCCCCCCATTTCAAACCCTCCCTAATCAAGAGATGTACCTGCTGTGGGGAAGAAAAGGAAATTGAGGTTGGCACTTCATAGGCTATTTGCAGGGATGCACCTCCCATGTCGAGGATCCCAACTGTTCTTTTTCGGACCATAGGCTCTTCTTGACCTGACAGGGTCACAGAAATCAGTTCATCTTCCTCTGTAGCCCAGGTAGAAAGAGAAGAGAGGGAGAATAAATTATTAATTGTAGAAAAAAAAAAGAAAACAGGGGAAGAGAAAGGGAAAAGGAGTTTATGCCTTTCACTTTATTTTTGTTTCTGTTCTATTGAGGAGACAAAGGGAATAAATGAGATAAGACAGCCTATTTTTTGCTCCTTCTAGGAATGAAGAAGTGCATAGAATTCCCTCCTTCATGTGTCAATGAGAAAACAGCCATCCACTCATTGGGCCCCATATTTTAAGAGACCTTTCTCTAAATCTCACCTTCTGCATGATCAAATCTACCTAGGACGAAGTTGATGCCTATCCAAGCATAGACACCTGGAAGAGAAAGAACACAAAATGCAACATCAGTCCCACCGAAGAAGCAGAGCAGTTTTGGTGCTTAAACACCATTTCTGCTCAGGTTTAAAAAAGGAACCCCCTTATAGAGGCAGGTACATCCAACAGCAGGTGGAGCAGCATGCTGACCTCCACTATCCATACACCTCTAAAACAAGACAAGTCACAGAACAGCTCACATTGGGCCAGAAAACAATTCACAAAGACCAAATTCACCCACCAATTCCAGCCAAATTTGGTTTCACTACATACATACGCCTTCAGTCTGTCTTTGATATTGCATCACTGAAACATGAAAAGATTAAACTCAGATCTGTACCTTCTTGTTTCCCTGAAATCACTTCTGCCTGAGATTCCGAGAAGAGGAAGTCATATTCCAAGGGTATGTCCTTCACCAAGTCCCCCAGGATGGCCTCCTGCTGCCTGCAAAGATCCATAAGCAAATGAGGAATATTTCCTCCCACCCTATTTACTCATCCTGCTCTGTTTACCTTTCCAGAGAGCATAGCAGTCTCCCCCATCAATTTGAAAACCTGTCTCTTTACTCCTTGGTGCTGTTCTATTGGAACAGTTTTCAGTTCTAAGTTTGCAAACCTTTGAGCTTTAATATAGAGCTACAAAGAAGGTCAGGGTAGCAATCAGTGGCAGGTTTCACTTACCTTTGCTACCAGTTTGCTTGTGCATGCACAACTTTTGCATATACACAGAAACTTCTGCACATACGCAGAGCATATTTGATGACTTTCGGGCAGGTGGGCAGAGCCTCCCGATGCCGCTACTGGTTTGCCTGAATTGGGGCAAACCGGTAGCAACCAACCACTGTTAGTGATGGAAATGGAGTTCCACTAACTATATCTAAATGAAGAAAACAGAGTTGCTTTACAGTGAGCAAAACTGGGAAATTGGAAAAAAAGTCGATAGCTAAAACCCTACAGAAAATTTGCCGTACAAGAGTTCTGAACTTAGTGAAATCTTCCCTATTCACTTCCTGTCTAATAGCCCAGTACTTCCTGCTTTTAAGCCCCCAAAAGGCCAGGATCAAGTCTAAGAAAGTTGTTGATCACTTACTTGTCAGGCAACAGCCTCATGCCTGCTGTACACATAATGTAGAGTGGCGTCTCTTTGTGCTTGACTTTGGGTACATAGGCAGCAGCAAAGGTAAGCAGTGGCTTCATATATTCATTAGCTTTCTCTGGAGTTTTTGCCAGTGTAGAGATCCCTATTCAGGAAAAGAATTGTCTCTTTAGTCTCCTTTACCTAGATCAAATAATTTAGACGTACCAGATGGCTTTATAACAGAAGTTTAGATAACGGTATTTTTAATACCACACTTAAAGTATGAACAAATCTAAAAAAATATTTTTCACTCCCTAATAATGGAAATATATATATTTTACATATCCAATCCCTTTTAAAATGTATAAATTTGCAGGTGATAAAAAATTTATCCATTTAAACCAGTGTTTCCCAAACTTGGCTATTTTAAGGTGCATGGACTTCAACTCCCAGAATTCCCCAGACAGTATGGCTGGTTGAGGAATGCTGGGAGTTGAAGTCCATACATCTTCAAAGGGTCATGTTTGGGAAACACTGATTTAAACTATGGCTATCAACATATCTGCTCTAACAAAACTGCTATTTTTATTCCATTCTGTTCCCTTTCATTTGATTAAAAATATAAACTTTATTTTTTCAATTTTAGTTTTAAAAAAGCCTTAAATAATACGAGGCTGTTATATTTATATGTTATATCTTAAAGAGGATGGGCTCTCTAAATTTCAACTTAAACACATTTTTATTAAACCATAAAAATTAGGAAATATTAATGTAAATTATAAAGCTTTAAAATAGCTTTTTAAAAATGCAATCTTTTAAGCATATTAATTTACTGTACAAATTACTCAAGAAATATTTAAAACATGGAAGCTGTATGTGGATCTTTTAACACTGAATAAATGCCTTCTCACTCTTACATCAGTTTATCTGTATTTTTTAAAAAGCAATGAAACAATATATTGGCTGAGAAGGAAAAAAAGACCATATTTATATCATATAATAGGTACATTTTATTCCATTATCTAAAGTTGAAATTCAAATTAGCAGTTTAATTAAATTGATTAAAATGGACAAGTATTTTGAAAACAGAAGTTTTTATCCAACTTTTATCTATTGTGCATGTAATTAACATATATAATTTATAATACTAATTATTATGAAATGGGCTGAAACTGATGGCAAAATGGAGCTGCAGATTTGTTCATGCTTTAAGAGTGTGTGGTATTATGCTAATAATATTCTTGCTCTGAATAATGTTTACACTGCATTGAATAGAATTTGTAAACATTTTAGTTTCTACAGGTGTTAGAATTAAAAAAACAGATTAAAAAATGACTAGCTAAGGTCACATCTACGTTATCTCTTGCCAAAGTACAGATGTACACCAGCACATCAAGGACAACTATGGGATCTGGCACCCGCTTTTCATGGAGGTCTGCCTATTGGAATAGAAAGTAATTAGAACATTCCAAACCTGGTTTGATCTTCTTGACCACAGGTTCACTGCTGTGATCTCGCATTTGCCGGATGTCAAGTAAGTGATGAGGATTCCCATTGTGTGGTGGCCAATAATACACAAAGACCCGGGATCCACTGCTCCCACAGTCAACAACCACCCCATAACTCAGAGCTGGATTCTTTGTGTCTGTTGCCTCCAAGGCGCGATAACGTGCTAAATACCTGAAAGTGGAGAAGTGATTTAGCACTGTGTGAAAACATGTAAGAGTAAATTTGCAGCACAGAAAACAAGCTGACTTTTCATAGAATATTTTTCTATGGTTCTAGTCATCCCCAAAAGACAGTTATTCAGTATTATAGCACCCTTAGCTGTAAGAGGACCACCTATCTATCTGAATAATGCAGCTAAGAAAACCCACTTCATGACTGTGCATTTGTTAGCAAGCTGTTCCTTTAGAGGTAGTGCTTAATCCCAAGAGACTACACTGGGATTTAATGGAATCATAATGAACAAACAGCAGTTCCATCTTGCTAAGGTTCAGTTTCAGCCTATTTCATTCCATCCGGACCCAATGAACTTCCAGGCACAGGAACAAAACTGTCCTCCTTTCATGAAGAATTTCCAGTGCATATCTTGGGCTCTTAATGCTTATTTTCTTTCCATTGTTCTATTAATTTAAGAACTAATGCAACCATTTTCTCTCCCCCCCACCCCCCAAAAAGCAGCATTATTATAACAGGATCAATTTTACTAGTGAGAAAATACAAGCTAAATTTGGTCCAGGCAGCTCCTTTTCCATCACCTGGGGGAGAACAAATGCTAACTTCTATCAATAAGAGAATGTGAAAGGGGGGAGCACTACAATGTCTTCGGACTTGTTTTAGATTTCAATCATTGTTTAAAATAAAGTTACAATTTTTCTGCTAAGATTAAAGAAAAATCAGGTAGAAAGATTTTATGTGACACAAATTGTGATCACTTTCTTCCCTTGATAATTTGTACAGGAAATCAGTTTCTAGTCTCTAAATAGAGAAATTTAGAATTTATATTGTGCATACATAATATCTTCAGAATTTGGTTACAAATTCAGTGTCTTCTATGTCCAATATAATAACTGTTTGTTTTACTGGACAATTTGTGCTCCACTAGAGGCAGCATTTAAGATCCAGCTGCTGCAATTACTTGCTAGTTCAATCCCAGGCAGGCTCAAGGTCGACTCAGCCTTCCATCCTTTATAAGGTGGGTAAATTGAGGACCCAGTTTGTTGGGGGCAATAAGCTGACTTTGTATAAATATAAATATACAAAAGTATGAAGGCTATTGCTTAACGCATTGTAAGCCGCCCTGAGTCTCCGGAGAAGGGCGGCATATAAATCAAATTTAAATATATATATATATATTGTTCTCTGGGGTTTTTTTCTTTCTAAAATTCCCTTTACAATGTACTTTGATGATCAACTAATTTGTACATGGAGACAATGAATCTTGATTGGCCCATCTTCTTTTCTCTCCAACAGGGTTTACACTGAGATCTAATTAGATTGTAGTCCTAAACATACCTATTAAGAAATAAATTGCATTGACTGCAACTGGACTTATTTCTGCATAAATATAAAAGTGCTATCCACAATGAATAGAGATCTTGTATAACAAATAAATCAATGTGATTTGGATTTTAAAACCATAAGATTTCTCTCTAAAGATATGGATTTTTTTTTCTGTTGAGAACTATATTTTCTCAGCTGTAATCTGTTGTGAATAATTTGCCAATGATAAGAAGGGATGAAGGGAATAATGATCAAACTCACACTCTGCTGACTACCATCCTTTTTTTCTTTCTCTGTTCTGTAAGTGGCTGGAGAAGAAACTGATCATCTTTAATTGTTTTAATTTTTTTAGTGTTTTAATGGTTATTGTTTTTATTGTTTTAAAATGTTTTTGAGATTTTAATTGTAGTGTATGTTTTTGAATGGTGAGCCGCCCAGAGTCGTTTGCTGAGATGGGCAGCTATAGAAACCAAATAATTTTTTTAAACATTTGGCTTGCAGACAACTTTTGGAAGCTGTCCCGACTGCAGCTTCCAGCCCCTCCAGCCCCACCCCTGCTACTTTGGAAAGCATTATTTGTTTTAACTTAGCAGATCTCATTTCAACCCAATGCTCCACTTACCTACCTTTCAAACTGCCTATCCCGAGAATCAGTTGTCCAGTGCCACAGATTTTTAATTGCCACAATCAGTAGAAGAAAGACTGCAAATAACAGGAGTACCAGGGCCAAACGCTGACGGAGACAAAGGCTCACTGAAGGCACAGTGAAGTGCCAAGATGCTGGACACAGGCAGGAAAAACTGATCCTGGAAAAAGAAAAAGTTTTTTCACTGTCTCAACCACTGTTGCTTATAAGTACAATGATTATAGCAGTATTTCTCAAATTTGTTTAGGATGTTTAAGATGTGTGGACTTCAACTCCCAGAATTCCCCAGTGAGCTATCTGGAGTTCTGGGAGTTGAAGTCCACATGCCTTACTTGCCAAGGTTGAAAAACACTAGACTATAGTATTAAAAAGCTAAGTGTAGATGTTTCTAATATCCACAAAAAATCACTTTGGCTCAAAGCTATAAGTTTAGAATAGGAGGAAATCTTCCAATAGGGTTGGGAGACAACACAGAATGTAACTGGGAACACACATGAGCTTCACAGATAAATAAGAACATTAAAGCCTGCAGCACTGGTTCTTTCATGCCATCAACAGCCCTGAGAAGCTTCTTCACCCATTGCCCAGAAATCTCATGACACTGGTTCTTCCACATGATAGAAACAGAAGAAAACAAAAACAGGACCACTTTCTGATATCTTTGGAGGATCATTAGCAGGGATTGGACCGTCCCCAACTGCCATCAAAGACTATGGATGCCATTCAGACTATGGCAGAAGGAAAGAAGGGATTAAAATATTTATAATTGGTACCTGAGCATTCTTTTTTCATCACTGCTTTCATTGGAAAGCAAGAGGACAGAGGAGGATTGTACTTATTAGAAAAAATTAAACCTGTCAGCTGAAATATGGGATATCAATCCTTGGAATAAATGAACAAGACTTCAAATCTTATATCTATACCACAACCCATACCAAAGTATGGGTTTTAATGGAGAGAGCCAAATTTGTTCAATTCAATTTTAATTGGGTTTTAAATGTTGTATGGTGTATTGTTTTATTATGGCTGTACACCGCCCTGAGTCCTTCGGAAGAAGGGCGGTATATAACTCTAATAAACTAACTAACTAACTAACCCACTGCGATTCCTCCTCTTGTATTGTACTGAGACTTACCCCTATTGCATACAACTGTAATGAGTGATTGACACCTGCCTCCCTCAGCCCATTTTTCTCCACTGGACTGGACAGCAACTTTCAGAATTCCCACCAGCAGACAGATGATCATTTTGTCATGATACAGTATGTAAAGCTGCATTATAGCATATCTCTTCCCTTTTCTCCGGGAAGTCTCGACCTACCTTTCGGAACGGAACAGCAAAGGAGGAAGCTTGTCTCCCACTTTCCCCACCCACAGGAATCATACAGTCATCTTCTCCGACTGGCAGACAGGGACTGTGAACTTTGAACCGTCCTGGATGCCAGCCGGACTGTGCTTGGCCAGTTTATAAAACGGAGGGGGGGGGGGGGGGAAGAAACATGTTTCCCCTGAAACTTCGGGCATAAGATTATATCCCATTCTAACTACAGCAGCCGGGATACCGCCGTTCCTTCCCCTTAAAACTGCCTCAACCAACCGTTCCCATTGCGGCTGGAGAGGATGCAGAGGGCAGACCTTGAATCGGGAAAGAAGGACCATAAGAAAGGAAGGAAGGCATGTTAACGGACTTCGCTTTCCCGTCACCTCACCTGGCCATATGGTCCCCGCGCTGTCCAGTCTCTGTCAGCGTCCTCTAACGGTCTCCAGAAGGGAGTCGCATCCCTCGCCTTTCCGCCACAGGATCCCGGAGCTTTTACAGGAGAAAGTCAAGAAGGAGGATGTGAGCCCACTCAGACCCCGACTCTCCTCTTCCAGTATGGCCACGAAGTGTCTTATCTTCGCGCCTCGGAATCACCCTCTTCGCCGGCACTCAACAGCTGCCGCTCTTTCCTCCGTCCAGAACCTGCCGGGGCTCTCTTTCTAGCCACGTCCTCAGGACGAGGGAGCTCGGAAGAGGCGGCCAATGGGGACGAGGCTGCGGTTGACGTAGCGGGCCCAAGGCGGCCGCTTAGAGCGATTCGGCAGTCACGGCCCCGCCTTCTGACCTCCTTACCCAATCAGCTCGCAAACTCAGAGGGACTTTTCAGTTCCCGAGACACAATCCCGAAGCGTCGTTAAGCAACCTTAGTTTCGGGAACGTCACTGGCCAATGCAGGGGCCGGTCTCGGCTGAGGGCGGGCGTTCCAGTTTCATGAGCTGACGTCACGAAAAGATTGCCCAATTCGGGGGCCTAAAGGAGACTCTTTCGAAAGTTCGGCTCGATCGGCTTCGCTGTCAGCCGAAATTTGAGAAGCTGGCGACGCCGTGGAATCCCCGATGAGGCCGCCCTCGGCAGCCCCCCCCCCACCTCCCTGGCGAGCCACAGGGACACACACTACCCAAGCCAGCGTCATCTTTAAAGTCAAACCAACCAGGTTCTCCAAACAAACCACACGCGCCATAGAAAGCGGCCATCCCTTCTTACCAGGCTGACTTCCAGCCTGACAGGCAGCGTAGCCAATGACTGTTCCCTTTTCCGACGTAGAAGCGCGTTCGGCGAAAAGATGTCCAATGAAGTGAGGATAGAACAAAAGGTCAAAGGCGCATCGCCGATTACCTTTTTTTGATAGGCGGGGCTCAAGGCCCGCCTTTGCCAACCGACCAATTCGCGTCGGCCTAAGGCGGCGCGAACACGGACCGCGACCAATCCGCAGTGCCAGTAGGCGGGATGGACTGAGCGGGAGCCGCAGGACCGAGTGGGGTATCCCGTAACCGACTCGACGGAGGCGCCATGGAGCTGGGGGCAGGCGGCGCGGCGGGGCCCGGTCAGCGGGGCGCGGCGGCGCCGGGCCGCCTGCTCCTCTTGCTGCTGGGCGGGGATGGCGGGGGAGGATCGGGTTGGGTGTGGCCGTGGCCCTCGGGGGGCGGCGGGGAGGGGGGGACAGGAACGGACACGGAAACCGGCCGGGAGCCGGACTACGAGGCCCTTCCCCGCGGCTCCGCCGCTTCCACCCACATGCTCGCAGGGGCTGTGGCTGGGGTGCTGGAGCACAGCCTTATGTACCCGGTGGACTGTGTCAAGGTGAGGAGAGGCGGCGAGCCGCGTCGATGCCCCCGAGGGGCGGCGGGAAGGGAAGGGAACAGGGACGGGTGATGCCTTCGAGGAGGGCTGCAGCAGGATTGCGCAGGGCTCCTCACGGGTGTGCTCTGTGAGGTCGGACATGGACCGGTTGGGGGGAATCCTTCGGCTCCCTCCGAATTGCTCCAATAAGCGACAAGGAGATTTGACAGAAGGTCAAAGGGATCCGCGTCTCGGGGTGGTTACTATGATTTAGGCCAAGAAGAAAAGGGAGCAACAAGTAATTGTCTTTTGCGGTTGGCGGCGGAAGTGGCAATGGGCAGTCTTCTGAGTCCCGAACTTGAGATGACAGTTAAACATTGCCACCAGCGATGGAGAATTGGATCTATTTCTTCCATCTCAGACTTGTCCCTTTTTGCCGGAAAAACGGATTGGACTCAGCCATTGCATAGGAGACCTTAGGAGGGTGGGGTCGAGGGAATTGTTTGGAAGTTTATTATACTTCCAGAAACGGAATCATATTGTCTGCAAAAAATCTCATGTAAGTAGGGAGAGAGAGCATACAGCAGAATTAAAGCAGAGATTCAAATGCTAAAGGTTTGTAAACGGGAAGTGGGTGGACAGAGTTTGGCTGGGAGAACTTATTTGAGTAAATCTCTAAACATATATCTAACCTGCTCCCCCCTCCCCCCATCCCCGCACTGGCAGACAAGGATGCAAAGCCTGCAACCAGAACCTGCTGCTCGTTACCGGAATGTGCTGGAGGCTTTGTGGCGGATTGTCCGAACTGAAGGGATCTGGAGACCTATGCGTGGATTGAACATCACAGCTACAGGAGCTGGTCCTGCCCATGCCTTGTATTTCGCCTGCTACGAAAAATTGAAAAAGACACTTACCAACCTTATCCATGCTGGGGGCAATAGTCACGTGGCCAACGGTATTATCCCTTCCTGCCTCCTAACCCCATCCTGGGGTTCTAGTTGTACCAGTTGGGGCTCAGAGTGAGAGGATGCCAGATTTATTCTTATTATTCTGGCATTAGTACTCTCTGAACCCTCAAGGTTATGGACATTCTTTCATGATGCTGTATTCTGCTTGCAGCAAAACAGTATGTTAGCAGTGTGCCTCTTTGAGCAATATGTGGTCTGTAGGGATTTAGGGATAAAAATGGGCAACTAAGTTTTCTGGCATGTGTTTGTGAGAAAGTGATGTGGTAGAAGAATGACTGTGATTGTTTGCATATATTTCTGTTTTTTTTAAACATGCGTACTGATGTGCTTAAGATACATATGCTTGTATTTGCCTCAATGCCTCTTTCTTTTAGCAACTTAATTGAATGGGGAGAATTCCAGGCTTGCTGTTACAGGTGCTGTTCCATTCGTTTAGTCAAATCTGCTTCCTAAGAATAGTTTATTTCTAACGCTTCTACTTAATCTCTGATCATCTGATTGTGATATTTTATCTCTTAAAATCAGAGACATAACTCATCACCCCCTGCATCTTGTTGACATTTTAGGAGAAATATAGTATAGATAGTCCTCAGTTTATGTTCATAATTGGGACCAGAATTTCCATAAATCATAAGTCAATTCAGACCCAATTTAATGATCACTGTTATGATGGTCAGTGAATCACCATGGTTGTTAGTACATCTGCAGTCATTAAGTAAACACCATGATCATAAGTGTGAACTCATTCTTTTGAATAGGTGCTTTTTGCTGCAAATTGGCAAAAAAGGTTACAAATACAGCAGCTATCATGTGACTGTAGGACATAGGTTATAAAAATAAGCTGGTTGCCAAATGCCTGAATTGCAATTTTGTGAACATGAAGGTGGTGCAATGGTTGTAAGTGCAAGGACAGACTTTTTCAGACTCTGGTAATTTTTAAGTCACTAAATGAATGGTCAAAAGTTGAAGACTGTTTATAAGGATGTAAATAGTAGGTTTATGCAACAGTTCAGATTCAGGATCCAAAAGATGCCGCAGAGGGAGGAGGAGTATGAAATTAGCATTTGCATGCAACATTGTAAAGTAGTTATATCTTTTCCTGAGTCCTATTCCTTCCTGCTCCTGCTTTTACTCTTTCTGAAACAGTTGTAGAAGATCAAAACTGAAATGCTGCACAGCTTACTAATAGTAGAATTATTTTAGCTTTTGTCTGCTTCATATTAATTACAAAGTTCTTAACTAAGATGTTTAGAAGATATTCTGTTTCCTCTTTTTTTCTAGTTGTAAAAGGAAATTAATTTGGAGAAACATTGTATTAAAATCTTGGTTATTTCTGCTGTTCTCATTGAAAGTTAAGGCTTAGTTCTGCATAAGCTACTTGTCCCTTGGAAGGAATGGCTTATGTCCCTATTTTCACATGTATAATATTGTGAAGGCCTAATCTGGGATGTCATTAAGACCCTCATGGGTCTCATCTCAACTTTTCTTCATATTTAACAGTCCTTGTCTTGCAGGTGCAGCAGGCTGTGTGGCAACGTTGCTTCACGATGCAGCCATGAATCCAGCAGAAGGTAATACTGTTTTTCCTGTCTGCTTCATCTTTCATGAAGATAATTATTTTTATTATCACCAGAAAATATTCCCTTGTTTGTGAGAAGAAAGGGAGACAGAGCAATTATTTCTACAAATTTTATTTGAATGATGGATTGCATTGACTGGAATATGTTTGTTTGTTTGTTTGTTTAATTTCTGTGTCCGCCCATCTTCGTCAATGACTCTGTGCAGTTTACAATTCAGAAAATATACTATGATTAAAAATAAAATAAAAACCAGGGCCCTTGGCACGTTCAGCACTCCAGGCTCAGGGACATAGCCAGGGTCTTATAAAAGGCTAGCAGGGTTGGAGCCACTCTGATCTCTGAAGGGAAGATGTTCCATGGGACGGGCTGCTACAAGAAAAGCTTATCTCAACCGTATGGTCTTGCCTTATTATAAACATGAAAAAGTGAATGAAAATTATATTGTAACATGGCTTCATGTTCCCTGCTTTATGTAAGAAAACCAAAACTCATTCTAGTGGTCCTAAATATTTTCCACAATCTAGAAAGGGGGGGTCTGGGTCTGCTGATTTAATGCAATTGTATAAGGCTTGATAGATTGATAATATAATCCTGTACTGAGGTTTATGTGAGAACTGTATTAAATACTGAAGCATAAGAGTTTGTGTGTGTGTGTACACTGAATGCATACTGGTTATACTCCTTTATTCATTAGAGTTTTTTTTTCTTTCTTTCCCACATTTCAATATGGTTGGATTGCTGTTATCACCCATTTCCAGTGGTAAAACAAAGAATGCAGATGTACAATTCTCCATACCAACGAGTAACAGACTGTGTCCGTGCTGTGTGGTGCAATGAAGGGGCAGGAGCTTTCTACCGAAGCTATACCACTCAGCTGACCATGAACATCCCCTTTCAGGCTATCCATTTCATGGCATATGAATCCCTACAGGAGCACCTCAACCCCCACAGACAGTACAATCCTAGTTCCCACATGGTGGCAGGTGCCTGTGCAGGTGCCATTGCTGCTGCTGCCACCACACCTTTGGACGTTTGCAAAACATTGCTAAATACACAGGAAGCCTTGGCACTGAATACCAACATCAGTGGGCACATCACAGGTATGGCTCACGCATTCAGGACGGTGTATCGCGTGGGCGGGCTAACTGCGTATTTCCGTGGGGTTCAGGCACGTGTCATTTACCAGATGCCCTCCACAGCTATTGCATGGTCTGTGTATGAGTTCTTCAAGTACATCTTAACAAAGCGAAAGGAGGAACGGTTGTCCAGGAAGTGAAATGGCGTTATCGGCTTGGCTGGTGCCAAACTCAGATGACAAGCAAGACTTTGGAATACTGATGCCGCCTCTTGCCTGCTGCTGCATTTTGCACAGCCCATTGTTCTCTCAATGGAAAGTATACAGCAAACAGCAACTTCACCTGCTTTTAGCTTATCATCTAACAAACATGCCCCAGGTGTTGGATATAAATAAAGACCAGGGTGGAATTACTGTAAGCATATTGGAAATTGGGGTGATAGCCTGCATTTTCAGAAATGATTGCAGGTAAGAATTAGTAGAGGCAGAAGAAGTGTTAGCTAAGCTGTTGTCTATTAGCACTCACACAGACCTCATGCTCTTTGAGAAGGCTTTGATTGTTGTGGCCCTTGGCACTTCCAATAAAGTCTGCTTTATTGTCCTAGGCCTTGTCTCTTTCTTAACCAGATGATTCTGAGCATTTCGTTATGGAAGAGGGTGGGGAACGTGCAGCTTTCCTGATGGTGTTAAATTCCAACATTGATTAGTCCCAGCAAACCCTTCCTTCTTATAGATAAGATAGATTCATTACACTTTATGACAGGAATTGTTTTGTCTTCTGATCTGAAGAGGTGGAAGATAAGTAAGATTCCCTTTCATAATGCTGAATGTACATTGTACAATGATGCACATTGAGATCCAAGAAAAGTCTGTTCTCTTCTGGATGCTACTCATGAAACATTTGTGACTTTTCAACACTTAGCACAATCTATTCAGCACTATTGCCAGTCCACATAATCTCAGTATGTATGAGAATAGTGAAAAGAGACGCTGTCTGCTTTAACTTGTGCTGTCCTTCAACTGACTTGATAGGCTTTGTATTAAAATTACACTGTGAAAAAGTTATATAAAACACATATGCATGGTGAAATTTGTTTACATGCATATACACAAGTCTAATATGGAAGAACAGATGGGTATCAAATTGCAATTGAAGAAGAGGTGCTCTTGTAGAACATGTTACTCCATTAACTCTTGTAAAATATGCTGCTCTGCATTAACTTGTATTTGTAACAATAAGACCTTTTTCTGTCTCCACCAATGAAATATGAATTTAATAGAGGGGATAGTAATTCTGTAATTGTTAACATTTAACATGGGGTGGTCTACTAAAACAAACTTAACTTCAAAGTTACAGAACTTTTGAAGGTGATAAATGCATTTGTCATTATAAGGAATTAATTGTGATTAGCTTTCCTTCTTCATCTCAAGGCTTAGAAACTGACATTTTACAAGGGGGACTATATAGAGGCAATAAATATAGCAATGCAGTTAAGGCATTGTTTTTTAGTATGTTAATAGTTCTGTCAAAATGCAACATAAATCTTTGTATAGTATTGCTCTCTATCTGCTTCAGATGAGTATATCCCAGCTTTACTTTCCTAGCAATGCATCAATAGCTGCAGAGAAAGGGACATTCCTGAGCGATAATTTGAACCAAAGTAGGAAATAAAATATTTTCTCCTTGAAGTGTCCTTTTGCTCATGCATAACTGCCTTGCTGCATCTTAATTTATCTTCTACTGACTTATCTAGCCTTTGCGAGAGAGTCTTATCCTAGGAAATGTCATCACTTGGGAACAAGTGCAATCATATGTACCATACATTCTTACTGTAGCAATGTCTATTGTTAGGAAAATGCATTTTGTATTTGTTCTAGGCTTCTGCTTTACTGTGGTATCACCCTCCTTCATAGGAATTAATTCTATGGTGTTTCCTGTGTCCCTGCATATCTTAAGATGATTCTTTAGCAATTTCAGATATCTGGGAATTGCAATCACAGCGCATCTGGATGACACTGGATCAGATTAGAAAAGATTAGGAGGGCAAGGATGAAAATGGAAATGATTGATCTCATCTACAGTTGGTTTTATAAACACTCCCTGCTAATATCATCTAACAAATCAATAGGGATGTGGATAGGAGTTCCCTCTCCCTGTCACAAAGCTTGGGTAAAATAATTCCTTCCTTATCAGAGATATCTCTAAACAAAGATATGAATCTTTAAAAGTTAAAGGATGATTCCATGTGTGCAGCCACCAGATGCACTCAATAACTTTTTGTTTGGCTGTTCATAGTTTGAGCCACTTTCTGTTGTAGTTTTGAAAGAATGAGAATAAATCTTTTTAGATATTTCCACAGCTATACGTTCTTAGGCATTCTGTCTGCCTGGTCTCTGCCCAAATGTGAGCCCAAGGTAAGGATCATTTCCCACCTCTCTTTCCCACTTCTCTGATTTCAGATATTGGAATATTCATGCAACAATGGAGTTAGGCTGGGTTTTGGAACTAAAGTATGAATACCTTATAAAGTACGTATGAATATTCTGAGAATGAAGAGTTATGGAAAAGCAGCAGGCAGTTTTGGTATCAACAGCTAGCTGATAAGGGAACATGAAGGCCTTCCCAGATGCATGTTGATAGGTCATCAGGACTGAGGTTGGTGATTGTAATATCTTTTTATACTATATATTTGAAGATGTAATCAGAAGCCAATTGGGTATCAATTGTCACTGGTGTTCATTCTGTTTACTCTTGAAAGGAATATTATCCACCATTGATATGTGGAGTCTTTAGGGCTCTCTGAGCTTGGTTGCTTAATTGCAGTTTTTTTATTTGGCTAGATAACATCATCATGACACTGATGATGTTGCCTAGTTGGTTAATGAAACGTTAGGAAGCAAACAATCAAGTTCTGAGAGCACCAATGGTTCCATAGTTCAGCCCTGAACTACATATATCCTCTTCTATTGGAATTATTTTATATATTTAGTATCAGGAGAAATATTCCTGCTGTAATAATTATAGTGGTAGGCTTCTTAAAAAGCACAAAATACAAAATATTATCGGCTGGATACTATGTTTCCATTATTGCTAATTTGGTTGGTTGATTCATTTTGTACAAAGACATCCTAAATGTAGAACCACTCTTCTGTGGTGGGGCAGAAAGGGGAAATGTTAGTTGTGTGCTACGTGACAAATGAAATAACAGTCTCCTCTGCTTAAGGAGAGAACATGAACAATCAATCAGAATAGAGCTGGATGAGACCTTGGAGGTCTTCTAGTCCAATATCCTGCTCAAGAAGGAGACGCTATACAATTTGAGACAAGTGGCTGTCCAGTCTCTTAAAAACCTCCAGTGATGAAGTGCCTACAATTTCTGAAAGCAAGCTGTTTCACTGGTTAATTGTTCTTGATTAAAGCTAGACATTATTTTGGCTATAATGCTTAATTCCCTATAACACATAATTTCTCCAAATGAAAAATATGAACAACTTCTATATTACTGTAAGTAAATCTACTCTAGCAATGAAGCCGTTTAAGATGCAGTTATTACACCAGCCAATAGGTGGGGATGCTGCCAAAGGCACCGTTCCCAGCCTCTTTTTGTGTGCTCTGCTTGGAGAATACAATACTGTATCACCACTGTCTTGGGTTGATGAAATCACGAAAGAGCTGCCCTTTCAAGGAGCAGTGCCGTGGATTTGCATGCCAAGAAAAATCCGAGTTGCTGCTGCTGCTCCATTATCTATCATCTATCTATGAGTTGCTAAGGAAACCACTGAGCTGGATTGAAAGGAAGCTGGCTTTAGCATTGCAGCCTTGTGGCAGTAAAGTTATTCTAGGCTTTCCTTAGGACGTGGGACACAAGATCACAAAATCTCACTACCGAAACCGTATTGTTCATGGAGGGTGGGAGGAGGTGATCTTCTATAAAATGTTGCACTGCTTGCATTCTGGCTACTCCACGTGCTTGCTGATTGCCAATCAGAGTTCTCAGAGGGCTAGTACAGGGTTTCCCCTTAGTCCCATGTCCCCCTGCCACCACTTTCCCATGTATTTATTTACATATTTTTACATACATCTGTATTTATCCATCAAGAAGGGTGACACTTCTAAGATGAAGAGAATTAAGGAGATTATTATCTTCGATTAAATAATGAAAAATAAATGAATCAATCAATCAAATTGTTTCCGGAAGGGAAGTGAGAAGCTGGGCTGAAGGTCATGTGATATATGGAATTATCTTCAAGTAAAGAGCCCTTACTAGAGGGAGTAAAGGATAGGATACAAGGCCATAAGATGAGAACAAATTCCTGTTAACTAGCTTCATGTGTCAGGTGAACTCTATGGAAATTTCACTATTCACTATTTAACTATTATTCATTAAAGAGTGTTTATCATGGGACCAGGTGGGAAAGGGTAATTGCAGGTGGGCTGAGATTCCTTTTTTTTTTAATTAAAACTAAAAATTCTTCAGATATAATCATTTCCTTTAAATCCAGGAGTGCATAAGAGAAATAAATAACTGTTCTTCCCTTCATTTTCTACACAGTTGCTTTCTCTATAATGAAAATCTCAAATTGTCCCACCCTGCATGCCCTAATGCTAGGAACTGGGACCATCTAATGAAGCTAAATGAAGGGAAATTCAGCACAGCCAATAAAATCTCTCTTCTACAGTTCCTGGTCAAGCTGTAAGATTCATTGCCAAAAGGTATAATGATGGCTACCCATTTATGAAGATTTTACTGTAAATAAGGATTGGATGTTTCAGGGGCAAGGCTATCCTGCTAGTACAGGTAGCCCTCGAGTTATGACCACAGTTGAGCCCAAAATTTATGTTGCTAAATGAAACATTTGTTAAGTGAGTTTGTCCCATTTCATGACTTTTCTTGACACAGTTGTTATGTGAATCATTGCATTTAAGTTACTAACATCGTTGCAAAGTGAATCTGGCTTCCCCATTGACTTTGCTTGTCAGAAGGTTGTAACAGCTGATCATAGCACCTCAGAACACAGCAACCGTCATAAATATGAACAAGGTGCCATCCACCTGAATTTTGATCATGTGACCAAGGAGATGCTGCAATGGTTGTAAGTGTGAAAGATGGTCATAGGTCACTTTTTTTTAGTGCCATTGTAACTTTGAACAGTCACTAAATGAACTGTTGTAAATCGAGGACTACCTGTACTCTTTATGGATAAATCATGCCCCCAGTTTCAAATTCAGTGAGCCTTTCCACCCACCCACACAAGTGGGTTATTGTGATAGGTATGTACTTTCCTAGCCCCATTTGACCCCATCCGCCTAAGGCAGCCTCTAACTCTAAGTCATCCCTGATCTGTGATTAAAGTCTCTGTTGCTTTTCTTCCTGCTCATGAAACAAGCAATCCAACTATGGCATTTTTCTTCTTACCTGGAGGGTGTGTCTTCTCTTGTGGTCCAGTGGGTTAGTGTTTCCCTGACCTTCAAATTTTAGCTACAACTTTGCTACTCCTTGGCCCTATCTTTTACAGAATGGATTTGCTGTGTCAATGATCTTCCTTCTCTTCCCTCCCCTCCTTTTCCAGATATTTTAAAGATCAATTGTAAAATGTCAAGTCAGAGGTAAAGAGAGAGAGGAAATGGGGAGGCAAAACTGCCAGCGATAGTGTTACTGCTTCCCTTGTCTTGCTCAGCTCCAAGAGGTGACCAAAAGAGAGAGAGGCTGGGGGTTTCATGACTTTATAGTTTTGATCTGAATTTTGATTGGAACTTGATCTTGAGTCTCCCCAGAGACCACTCTGAAGAACCCAGATCCTGATACCAATTATGTGTATGTGCATCTTTGAGTTAGTTTTGACTTTTATGATTGCCTGGACAGGTTCCTAAATTATTCTTTGCAAGACTTTAGAATTGGTTTGACATTGCCTTCTTCCTAGGGCTGAGAGAAAGTTACTGGCCCATATCAGCCAGCTGACTGTGCCTAAAACAAGATTAGGTCTCATGGTCTTCCAATGTCTAATGTTCTACCCCAGATATTTGTGTTATAATCTCCTCCAGCAGAAGCTGGGTATACCTTGAAAAAATTGTTGCAAAAGGAGTTGGTATACTCTGAAAAGTAACTCTTTCAGAACCTGAATGGCAGAATGCTATGATGTGCTTCGAGTGGCAGAATACTCTGATTATGAGAATTGGGAAAAGAAGAGGAAACTGGACCAGATGGGCTTTTGATCTGATCCTATGATCTAATTATGACAGATCAATAAATGAATAACAGATCAATGAGACTGATAGAATTAATAATATTTCTACACAAACTAATTCATTGAAATCTGGTGCCATATAGGTGTTCCACAGTTGATTGCTTGTGTGCCATCTAATCACAGAATGAGCTGTTCATTAATGAAGGTCTTTCTCTTTTCTCTGAATATCCAAGGATCTCAAGGATTTATAACTCCTACAGTTACTGGCATCTCAAGGGTTCCCTTCAGGCCATCTTCTTCAAAGAGATTACAGATTCAATGCATCTGGAGGGAACAAGGCTGCCTTAACATTTTAATATAAATGTTTAATATTTGTGGAGCCTTCCAAATCCATTTGGTAGCGGGGTGCAATTCCCCACTGCCAAATGGGGAATTTGTAATGCAATTCCCACCAGTGGCAAGCACATGAGACTATTAAATATTAATTATTTAATTCTTCCATAGTCTCCTTGTTCATGTAGACCAGTACTTTCTTCTGTCTTCTGCTTGGACTTTATTTTTTCAGAGAAAAAATATTATTTATTCATCCATCCATCCATCCATACTGAGAAGTTGCAACTATGTAATCTTTCAGATTTAAGGGACCTGGAACAGCTACTATTGCCAGATTTCATGTGTGCAACATCTCCACTCAAAAGTTAATCTAGGTTTGAAGCATTACACTTTTTTTCTTAGTGTCTGCACTTCTCCAGCTGTGTTTTCAACTCTGACTACTGGAATTACAGGTACTGATTCAGAGCTGCAGTGAAACACATTTGGAAATCACCAGGTTGACTAGTTAAAAGAAATTACCCCATGCAAATGGAAAGACAACATGGTAACTGCTGCATGGTCCAATCCTGAAACCATTTCTATTCTCCTGGGATGGGGGGTATTATAGAGGAGTAATTCAACTGTAATATGCCCCTAAATTACTACACCGCAGTGTGCTGTGCAGCCTCATTCCATTGCAGGTGGAGATCAAGCCCATGAGCCTGAAGGCAAAATCAATAGATGGCAGATCAGGTGATAGACAACTATCCCTGTATCTTTTAAATTGCATTGCTTAATCATTGTAGTTGTTGTTTGTATTTATTGTGCTTTTTATATGAAGAGTAGGAGCAAAAATTAAGAATAGGTATACTTAAGAAGTTGGTGACCCCAGCACCATTACCAAAAAAGATTATCACCTGCAATGGACATGGTACAATGTACTTTGCAATTTCCATAATTCATTCAAATGTAATTTAGCTCCCAATTTAAAAAGCAGTAACAGCGCCTATTTCTGTTCTATCTTGTCTGATTCTTGGAGACTGCCTGGACAAGTCCCTGCAGTTTTCTTGTTAAGTCTTTTCAGAAGTGGTTTGCCATTGCCTCCTCCTTAGAACTTAGGGAAAGTGGCTGGCCTAAGATCAACCAGCTGTCTTCATGTATAATCCAGAAGCAAAGTCTCCAAATTTCTAGCCTGATGCCTTAACCACTACACCAAATTGGCTCAGTTGAATTGCAGATTCACAGAATTCACAGATTCACTTGAATTACAGATCGGCATTCAAGACTTTTGGGTAAAGCTGAAAGAAAACTTGGTCATCAGATCCAAGTAATGGTTGCAGAAATTTACCCATCTCCTTCTGAACCAGCTGGTCCATTCCTGCCTGTGCTCATTTGATTTGTGTCTCCCAATGGCGGGATTGGAGCAATGCTACATGGAGATCTTAAGGCCATGTGGGAAAGATGAGAGCTCCTTACTGGTTATTTGTTGAGCTAAGACTCAACCTTAGAATGTACATTAGAGGGTCTCTATTGTTATAGTACTTGCACAACCTTCTGAAAATTTATAAGGTCAATGAGAGGATTGGAGAGAGAGGCAGAATAGGTAGGTAATATGTGTTTGCTTCCATAGACTCCATATCTCTTCTGTTTGCCCTTCAGTATCTTTTCCGTTTCAAATCTTAATCGAGGCGAAATTGGGCAGTGAACTGTGTCCCTCCGCCCTATCTCGCTCTCGGGCTGCAGACTTAAAAGGGGGGACGGGACAAAATTGCCTTAAAAGCGGGGGACAGTTTGCCCGCCCGAGCCCACCGTGGGGACAGCGCAGACCGCAAATCTCGTGCCTTTGTCCCGACTCCCAATTTTGTAAATGCCGCTTCTCAGCCCCTTCCCGGCTGTTTCTTTCCCGGCCCTGTAGCCACAATGGACTTCTCTGAGCAGTTCGCCAACGTCTGGGCACCCTCTTCTTGCGCGGGACAAGGGAATGACAGTGGACGGCTGGAAGGAGAAACCTTTGACTCTGGAGAGTTGGCATCCGCCTCACCAGCAGCAGCGACAAAGCACATCCCCATTTGGTTAAGCGAAGTAGTTGCTGCGGGCGTTGGCTAGCGGCTTCGGGTAGGACTCGGCCACTGCTCGCCAAAGCTGCGCGGGCTTCTACGACGCCGTTTTACTGCGGGTTCTTCCCCTTCAGTCACCTTTCTCGGTGTAATGCAAGATTAATCTGGTTTAAGATTAGCTAACACGGAAAGGGGGAATGGGGTGTGTGTGTGTGTGTCATACAGGTGAATTCACCCCCAGGAAAGTGCTAAGCGGAGCCTGGTGGACTAAACCTGCCCCTCATTAGGCTCGAAGCAGGACATCTACCCTAGCAAAGCGGAAAGGATGGAGGGAGGGGAGAGCCACTGGTTGCTTTCGCCATCAGGGCGCATCGTTAAAGTGTTGTGGGAATATAATTCCCACCAAGAGAGACTCGCGGTATTGTAGGGGGTCATATACATTTCCTGAAGCATCTGCCTATACCCGCTTCCTCATGTCATTCCCCGATCCGGGTAGTGAGGTGCCATGGGCGTGGCATAAGGGCTTCCGAATTACAGGGTAGTCACCTAGGGAAAGTGGCTAAACCTGCGCAAGGGACACGGCTGCCACCGACTTATTCGCTCTGCCTGGGGTGGAAGCGGGCCAGACCGGCTCCGCATTTGCGCCTCCTCCATCCTTCCGCGCTATAGCAAGGGCAGATCTCGATATTGCACTTGATTTATTATTGGATCCTTAAACACCTCGCAGTGTGGCTACATCGATATATTTAATACACGGATAGCGGGAGGGGAGTCGAGGGAAGTTTGTATAAGCGAAGCTGCTTTGGGCAGCGCCTGGCCTCTGTTTCCCCGCGCGGAGCCCGGAGACTCGCGGGTTGCCCCTGCCCCTGCCCCGTCCAAACGCTTCGGGCCCTTGTGGAGGCCGGTGGGGGCTCTCCCCAGGGGAGTCCAAACAGAGAATCTGTTCTTGTCGATCGCGACGATCCAGGTTAGCTCCGGGGCGGGCGAAGTGCTAGAGCCCAGCCGCAGACAAAGGTCGCCCTCCCACGTCGCCGGACTCCACTTCTTCGGGCGTCGCTCACTTTTTCCCCAAAGGGTCGCAGCGCGGCCCCCGAGTGGCTGCGGAGGACCAGCGACCCTCCGGCCCGCGGAGTTCCAGGAGCAGCGCCGCCTACCAGGCTCGGATGCCCTGAGTGCAGGAGGAGCCGGCGGCCCCCTGGTGCAAGGGCTGAGCTCCGCCGGGGAAGCCGCCCATGTTTACATAGGGCCCCGGCGACGGTTGCACCGAGGGGCCCAGGCTGTTGGCCGCGGGGTAGCTGCAGCTGTAGCCGGCGCCGTAGGCTGCACCGCTGGAACCGCTGTAGGCGTAATTAGGGAAGCCGTTGTACGCGTAGGAGGCGGCGGGAGCATTGTAGGGCGCGCTGTAGGCCTGCGAGCCCCCCAGGCATGGCTTGCCGTCCCTCACCAGTACCGGAACGGCCACTCTGCGTGGCGGCGGCGGTGGCGGCGGCGGCGGCGGTGGCGGTTGCTGGGCCGCCCCTGCGGCTGGGCCGCCGAGTTCCAGGGCCTTGTCCTGCCGCTGCCGCTTGCACTTGTAGCGCCGGTTCTGGAACCAGATCTTGACCTGAGTGGAGGTGAGCTTGAGGCTGCTGGCCAAGAGCTCCCGCTCGGGAGCAGAAAGGTAGCGCTGCTGCTGGAAGCGTCTCTCCAGCTCGAATACCTGCGCCTGCGAGAAGAGCACCCGCGGCTTCCTCCGGCTCCGCGCCTTGGGACGCTCCGAGGCCTCCTCCGCGGGCTCTTTGCCTGCAACAAGAGCGAAAGTAGAGAGAAGTAATAGAGCAAGACGCCTAAGGGTGAGGCAGCCGCCTCTGAGCGCGATTGTTGCCCCTAAGCCATTGATTTCGGTGCAGCCAACGCCTGGAATACACCTAGTAGGAGACCCTTTTCAGACTTCTACCCATCTGCACCACTGGCTGCCCTTTCCAGGTTTTGGGCACAAGTGTCTGCAATCTCTACCAACCTGATACTGATAATGGGAATAGGGCCATCAGCTGTTCTCTGGAATGAATGAGCATGGAGGGAACCCCAGACTCTTTGGAAGCCCCCTTTATCTTCTCCTGAGTGGGGCATGGATTTGTCCCCAAGTCTCTCTTGATGCAACCAAAGAAAAGTCAGCACAGTAAATCCTTAGGATTCCTATAATGATTTGCTGCACAAAGTTTAGTATACCATGAAGTATTCATATCTGACTGAGATCGTGTTTTCCACCCACTTACAAGTCCCTGTGATTGAATTCACACAATATACCAATTTGAAACAAACTATCTTCTGCGTTAATCTCTGTTTTACAGGATTTACACTCAAGTCCCAATGATTACAGACTGAAGATTCCACAAGAGGCAAGAGGACATTTAAAAAAAAAATAATCAGACAAAAATAAAAATGGAGCAGAATAGCATTTTGACTTGATGAAACAAGTGCAACACGGCTAACCACTTTTGAATAAAGACCCCAACCAGGTTAGCAATGTTAGGTCTCCAACTACACACAACTTTAGCCTCCTGGCTTGGAAATGTGAGAGCAGCCCTTGGAGGGCCGCAGCTCCCTGCCATTTTCTTTGCCCAGAATTTGGAGTCAAACTGAGCCTAGATCAATTACTGTCTCCTCGCCATTAAAAGGGACTGGTTCAGTGGTGGGATCCAACTAATTTAACAATCGGTTCTCTGCCATAATGATTTCTTCTAACAATCAGTTCACCAAACTGCTCAGAAATTTAATAACCAGTTCTCCCGAAGTGGTGCGAACTGGCTGAATCCCACCACTGGACTGGTTATCTGAAAGAACTGGGAGCTGGAAGAAGGACCTTTGCCCACAAGATAAGAGAAGGACAATTTCAGTCTATTCCCCTCCTGCAAATACAACAGCACTCTTCCCCATCACCACCTCTAGGCCTGGCAGGCCTATTCTAAACAGATCAGGAATAAACTGTTTTCTGCACTCCTGAGCAAAGTCTGGCGCCAGATTCTCCCCTCTTTGGGTGCTCTACCCTGAGGGCCTAGGAGAGCATAAAGCCGCCTCTAAATCTGACCTCCTATGCTCAGTGATTTATCTCCCCACTCTTTGGGAAGAGCTGGGTGGGCCTCAGGGAGAGTAGAAATTGCTTTTTTAGTTATCCAGTTTTCTAGCAAGCGACTATAATAGGGCTGACTCTCCAGATGAAGGCTACAAGGTTGCATGCCCTGCACAAAGTTAAACCAGTGACGGTTCAAATAAACCACTCTTATTTCATAATTAAAAATCATCCCACTCCCCACAGGAGCCTTTTAGGGACACAGCCTGATACAAGTGGTCTCAGTATTTTGACAATGGAGATCATGATCTCGAGTGCTTGAAAGCACTCAGTCTTTCCTAGCGACAGGCAAGACAATTTACTCTCCAAAGCAGCCTCCATCAGGTCTCCACTATCCCAACAAGGCTGGGGTGCTAGCCTTGACCACCCGAAGGACCCCTAAAAAGGAGCTGAAGCGAACAAAGCGTGCTGGGAAGATGCGTCCGGCGCTCAGCATCCCGGTCTGCTCCGGGTGACCAAGAAATATCTCCGAGGCTCCAGAGGAGGGCAGGGCAACACGGATGATACCAGCTCTGGGCCACTCTTGAGAAGGTCTCCTGAAGGGGCTTGGCCGGAGCCCTGCGCCGGGTTTAGGCGGGTTCTGCTCCTGGCCCCAAAGCCTCCCAGGGTCGGGGTCCCCAGCGCTCCTGTACTCACCGGTTCCCGAGTCCCGCGCCGGCTCTGCCTCTTCTGCCAGGCCTTTGGGCTCGCAGGTGCTCCGCAGCACCGCTTGCACGTAGCTGCCGGGGGAGAAGCCCCCGTCCGCTTGGCTCTTTGCGGAGGCCATGGGGGTCAAGAAGGGCTGCTGCTCCTCGCCCTCGTCGTCCTCCTCGCCGTCTGAGAAGCGGCAGCTCAGCAGGCAGGAGGCAACGGCGGCGGCGGCGGGGAAAGGCGGTTCGAGGGGCCCCCCGAGACGCTGCTGCTGCTGCTGCTGCTGCTGCTGCTGCTGCTGCTGCTGCTGCTCCAGTTTCAGGATGTCCTTGACTGAGAAGGGGGTGGAGGTGGCGGGGCTGGGGAGCATCCTGGGCAGGGAGGCGGGAGAGAGAGAGACGGCCAGCCCGGCTGGGGCAGAAGGGCCGCGCCCGGGAGCGAAGCCAGGCGAAGTGGCGTCCATGCGAACGCGGCGCCGCCTCTGCCAGTCCCCGCCTCGGCGAGGACCAGCAGCCCGCTCTGGACTCGGAGCCGCCTCTTCGGCCGAGCGGGGCACGTCACGGCGAGGAGGGGCCGGGCCGGGCCCCCATTGGAAGGCGGGGAGCGGGAGCGGGAGCGGGAGCCGGCCCTCCGAGGAAACCTGCCCAAAGGTGACCTGGCAGCGGGGAAGAGCCGGGCCGCCAAGGCTTCGGGTCAGAGGTGACCCGGCGGGCGCCTTGAGTCCGAAGGGGCGGGGAGCCTCGTGCCCGGCCGCGGGAAGCTTGGCACCACCAAGGCCGCCGCCCGGGCACGGCTCACGGGGAGCGCCCAGAGCCGGCTGAAACAAAGAAGTCCTCTTGGCTCGATCTGGCCCAGCCTCGCCGCTTCTGGACCGGCCGTGCCGCCACTCCCTGCCCGCCCCGAGGGTCAAGTCCGGAGATCTCCCGCCCGTCCCTCGGGAACTGGCTTGGAGTCGCTTGGCTCGGCTTTTCCCAGAAGACTGGAAGGGCCAGGAGGGAGAAAAGGACGGGCAGGGGCTGGGTAAGCGGGAGCTGCCTTGGAGGGTGATCGGACTGCTGCAGGAGCGGGCGGAGGGTGGGCAACCCGGCCCTATTGAGAGCCATGAAGGCTTATTCCGGGAAGAGGAAAGGAAGTTTCAACCGAGGAAGGAGGACAGCGGCCATCTGCTCCGTGTCACCTGTGACACCGCTCGCCTTCCTCATCATTTAAAGCAATGCCCTAAAGAGAATAATGGCTCGTCATAAGCGTCATCACAAGGACGGTTACGGTAGCTGGCAGCACTCTCAATATATACACGGTGGTTAAATGTTGTGGATTGCCTCGCTGGACGGGTTTTTTTTTTTTTTAAAGATCAGAAGGTCATTGCAGAGGTGGCTTTTCACCCTGATCAAATGAATCTCCTGGTTCAGGAGCAGTGTGCCTGCGCTTATGTGAATAAGACTAAAAGGGATTGGCAAAGGACGTGAGTTTTCTACTCTAGTTGTCTGATCGATTATGGAACAGGAATACTATATTTTTATCATTCCTAATAATAATCATATTATTTATAAAATCTATCTGTAGAAAAAAAAGGCATCATAGCTGCTGTAATCTTATCTTCCACAATTAGCTGTGATCAGAATTTATTCTGTTGTGTATGAAATATGAGTAAAAAGCTCCAAATTTTCCTTTCCTTTTCTTTCCGTTCAGTTCTGTTTGGTTCATTTCCCACAGATGACTGAGGAAGGGTGAGTCTGAGAGAGATGGGAGGAAAGTACCCCAGGTACGTGAAGGTCATTTTAGTCATTTGCAAGTTAACTTATTAGAATGATTTAGTGTGGCTATTCAGTGACGTCACTACCGAGGGATGAAATTCGTGCGAAGTTTCTCTTGTTGGCTTGCTGTTCTCTCCTGGGAATTGTTGCAGTTGCAGAATTCAGGAGCAGAGGGAAGGGAAGGAATGGGAGGCTTTACAGCCTGGTTCGGTGAGTGCTGGGTAGCGAAAATTCTTCCCAGGCTCTGTTTCCTAACTCACGCCTCCCAGATCGACCAGCTGGCCCCTTTTTCCACTGCCAAGACTTCCTTTCTTTCTTTCGTTATTTATTTATTTATTTACTTGCTTATTTATTTATTTACTTATTTATTTTTTTATTCCTCTCTTCCTCTCTTCCTTTCCTTTCTTTTCTTTCTTTCCTTTTTGATCTTTCCTTCCTTCCTTCCTTCCTTCCTTCCTTCCTTCCTTCCTTCCTTCCTTCCTTCTCTTCCTTTCCCTACCCTTCTCTGTGGTGGGGGCAAGCTACAAAAATAAAAACCCTTAAGATTCCTGTACCAGTTCTTTGAAAATAAACGGTGAAGCAGGGTTAGACCTCAGAATTTCATTGTCAATTTATTTGAGTCTCCTAGATCCCCAAAGAGGCTACCCAACTTGTGCAAGGTTGACTTGTAGGTGGATCTTGGACGGTATTTAAGACTTCCTGTACTTTACTTTGCGGTAGCCATTACTTAAAATGGATCCATAGAGTTTAATAGATTTGATTTCCCCTTGAAATTAACGGTGCTGAGATTTTAAACAAAATGTACAGATAAATGACTTTTATAATTAGATAGCGGGGGTCAGTAGGGAAAATGACGAGAAAGGGTCTGTTCCTCATCCCGAGGGGTAAGTGACTTCCATTCGATAGGAAATGGATGTAACTGCTCATCATGGTTGTTCACAACTATGCCGCGCAGATTATAGCACCTTCTTGGGACTCTGTGCAACATAAAGTGACGTTTGGCAGCTCTTTCACTTTGTCAAGAATAATGTCGGTAATTTCACTGAGCAAATGGACAGCAGAAGACTCTTCTGCTAATCTAAGGAGGTTGAAAATAAACAGAGGAGCCAAGAGGCACGGAAGGTGCGATGGGGGCTCCAGAGGAAAAAGTAAAGCGGGTGTCCACGGCCTGGCGAGGAAACCATGTCATGCAAACTCGCTAGGCTTAGGCTGCAAACGTCCCAGGCACCTACTGCGGATTTTTTACACTGTTTGTTGTTTGCGATCAGGAATAGAAGTTCTCCCATATCGGAGTGGCTCGGAAAGCCACTGAGCTCCTGATGGAAATCCTGCAACACGGTGCACTTATCAACGTCTCCATGAAAGCCCGGCGAGGCCTGCTTGTCAATATTTTTGCTCTTGTAAACGATTTGGTGGGAAAACGGATTTAGGGCCTGGCGATCTGCCCCCGAAGCCCAGAGCCTTAGCTCATTTTCGGAGGGAGAGTATCCCATCTGCAAGAGAGCAATTTAGGAGAGAAGTATTTCCTGCCGACTTTGCTTCGGGGAGCCATCCGAAGCACAACTCAAGCGCCGCAAACAACAGGGCGATTTCCTTTTCAGTAAACAGGTCGGGGGTCTGGCTGAAAATTCGTTACAGTTGAGAGACCGAAGCCTATTGAAAAAGATTTACGGAGAAATTAGGTTGCGATGGAAAAAAATATTTAAAACGGGGTTTCTGCTGCTTTGGAATGAAACTCTTTTTGGGGCTATCTTAGTAGGTAGGTGCCAGTTGAGGAATCTGGAAGCAACGCTTCTTTGTGCGAGGTTTTAATTTGTTTTTAAACGAAAGGAATACAACGGTAGCGGTATACGTGCATCTCTGTCTGTCTGTCTGTCTGTCTCTGCCTCTTTCTTTCTCTCTCACACCCACACCCACAGGCAAGCTGAGCAGCCTGTCGAGATGGACTCTCATTGAGGAAGCCCCGCAAAGCCAAAAATTTAGGACAAGCAGAAAAAGGCTCAGCACCACCAATCTGTAAAAAGGCGCGACCAGCTCGGGGCCCAGCAGCTGATCCGACATTGGCAGGATGACGTAGCTGTATACAAGGTCGAAGCCGGGAAGGTGTGATCGCTGTATAGGAAGCGCAGCAGTCGCTAAGCGGAACCTGTCTCTGTCCCTAACTTTAGGCCAGTTTTCGGAGTTGCAGCCTCTCGATTGTTTCACTTGTAGCTCTACGGAAATGTCCCACCAGCGGGAGAAACAGATGATTCTCCGAGAGCGGAGCTGACGGGAGTCGGCTACCTCGTAGTCCTGAAAGCTAAAAAATACCAAATTGGGATTTTTCGCTGGGCCGCCACGAAATGCAATTCTCTGAACTGGAGGCATCACAATGTGATTTTTTTGGGATTAGAGATTTCACCAATCGGCGGCTGGATACACCGCCCTGACCGCGTTCACCCTTCCGAAACCAAAGCATGACAGTGTTTCTAGAAAGGAAAGCCTGGGACGGTTAACAAACCGAGCCAGTTGTGGGAGATTTAGAAGAGATTCATGAGACAACTGCACGAAAGGCAGCAGAAATCGCGGGCTACGCGAGGCCCGATCCTTCACTTTTCCCGCTCCTCCAGTTGCGTAAACTCTGGACAAAACTGCCCTGCATTAAGTCCCCTTCTCGCCAAACCTGCCTTGAGCCTGTCCATGGAGCAACTGCGAAGCTACTTCCAGCTTCCTAGCTCCAGCAGGGCAGAAACGCCTTCCTTCCTTCCTTCCTTCCTTCCTTCCTTCCTTCCTTCCTTCCTTTCTTTCCTATCACTTCTCCCAGGGTTCTTCTCTAGTTGCTTTGTCTTATCATTTTAAATAAACTAAGGCAAACGAGGAAACAAATACTTCTGACGCATCTAAAGACTTTTCCCCCTCTGAAACTGAAAAGCTGCACTTTCTGGTATTTTTAATTTTTTAAATTACCAGAAAACTGATGTGAATTTCACCTGAATTGACGAAGTTATCCTTGGTTAAGCCTCTTTTCTTCCATCAACTTTAGAACTGCAAAATGGGGTTGTTAACCTTGGTCTTTTAGTAAGAAATGCAAGAAAACGGCGTTTGAAATAAGTTGAACATTGCTTGCAATCCTATCCTCATTTAGGATTGCACGCTTTGAAAAACGGTTTGCTGTTTATTATCGTAATTATTTTTCAACTGAGATTGAAATCTTTCTGCCCAAGCTGCTCTTTCACGGCCAACCCAAGAACCTTTGTCTATTTTGCCCTCCTTGATCGAAACCACTCTTACCTGAAGAAAGTTTGAAACAAAGGAAGGTTGACATAGGTGCAAAATGGAGATCCTCCTACGTTATTTCCAGAAAGCAGCCTGAGGATTTAAAGGGGGAGGGATGTATGTATTTGATACGTATGAACAATTTGGGAAGCCAGAGGAAGATTTCACGCGCGCTTTCTGGATAGGAGAAGAAGATACCGAAGCATCTTTTAACATGGAAGTGAAAAAGAAGCTTCGTTTAGCCGCCCAGCCGAGCGGAGGACGAATCCCTTCTTCCCATTGATCTCTCAAAGGTTCTCAAATACACCCGAATAGGGCCCGCTCCCAAGTCCCGCAACAAAGAGAAGCTCTCGAGGTTGAGTCACGAAGCTTTCAAGGCTCCAGCCTCGAGTTCGCTTCTCAGGCGTCCGGCTGAAGCTGTCACTCTCCGAGCGCCCATTCCCTCATCTCGCCTTTCCTATCCTCCCTGTGTTCCGGAGGGCGAAATCTGCTGCTGCAGTTAATGGTTATTGTCTCGCTGGGCCCATTAGCCTCTTTGGTTGCCCATCCGCCCTCTCGGGTTTTAGCGCTGCTTGTTGTCGCAGCCGCCCCGCGCAATGTTTAGACAAGGGATTAAGGTAATGGATGGAGCCGGGGCCCTTCGGAACGAGGGGGATGGGAATTGGAGAGCGACCGGAGCAGGAAGCCCCTTCTCCGAGGAAGGAACCCTTCTTGTGGCCTCTAATAGCTCCGTGGGTCCAGGTGAGACCCCGCAGCCTCCAGGTTTGGCCGCTCGGGTCCCGAAAAGACTCAAGGAAACACGAAAACGCCTCCACTTTAGTCCAAGCTGGACCTCGGCGATCCGTCCAGGGAGGGGTTTAGACTTTGCGAAAGAAGTTCGAGAGGGGAGCCGATCCTCAGCCGAAAGGACTCGGGCACGCCGATTTCCTCTCGCTTCCCTCATTTTGCTACTCAAGACTTCATCAAGGCTGAAACGGTGGGTGGGGGAGGGGGTTCCCTCCAAGAACCATAGGTTGAAACCCCGTCCTAAATCTCAGCGGGGTGACCAGTTTAATTTTAGTCAATTGCTCTGTCGGTGAATTGAATAAGCAAATTGTTTCTATATGCATAAAGTTATTTCTTAAAAATGTAATCATTCTAAAGGGAAAAATATGCCGAATAGATATTATTTTAAAAGAAGGATTACCCCCTGTTTTCATGTAGGAATGAATATTTGAAAAACGGCCTACTTGCATTAATATGTGTGTGCGTGTGTATATGTGTATATATACACATACATACATACCTATAAGAATTCTAATTTTTTCAGATTGTGGCAACTTCTAATTCTAATCGTTAGAAAATCCACTTTGCTAGACACTCTGCTAGGGAGGAATTCCCTGAGGATGGGCTCCAGCACGAATCCGAAAGCTCGGAAGACTAAACCTCTAGTCCCGGGGACGGACACTTATTAGATTCTGTAAATTAGCAATAGTTTCCTGCCTCTCTATAGCCAGTTATTAACGGGAATCGGGATGTGCTTGAAGGAGCGGAGAAATTACTTGCAGTGCTTTCCCAGCTGTAGATTCACCGGAGGAATTCTTTTGAAAAATTCGTAATGCGCTTGCGCGATAATAGATTTCGCTAATGGCGCGCTAGCTGCGAAAGGGAAGGAAAGTGCGGGGGAGGGAAAGTCAGCGGTTGTGTCCGCTTTGGGTGCTCACGTCCCCAAGTCCTCGAGTTCTTACGTCGAAAGATCTGGGTCTCAGACAAAGTCGGAGACACCTGCAGGAATGGTACCTTTCCCTTTGTCCACAAATTAATCATTTTTATTTGTCTGAACAAAATTAATCATTTTTAGTTTTCGATGTCCATGCAGATTCTCAGTCATCCAGATCATGGTTGTCTCAAAGGTGCTTTTTCAAAAAGGCAACTGGACTTCGTTTTTTTCCTTCAGGAAGACGTTTGGCTTCTCATCCGAGAAGTTCCTCAGTTCTGACTGAACGGGAAAGCAAAGCCCAGTTGCCTATTGAAAAAGCATCTCTGTGGCATTTTTATTTCTCCTTGCTTTCAAAGCGGACCTCCAGAAGATGTCGAGACGCCTCCCATTCGAATCAGTACGATCCCACTTGAGACGAAGCTTACTCGGGGGAGTAAAGGGATGCACAAACGACCAGGGTGTTTCATCTTCCTTTGCCTGCGGTTTTTGCACACGTGTGAATGTTGTGACGAGACGCACGAACAGGCAGAAGGGGAACGGCAGCGCTGTTAAGAAAATCCGGCCAGTAGCTGCCTTGCTATTGCCGGGACACTCCCTTCTGATTTTGCTCTCCCGAGCTGGATCGATCCAGTGGGTCGCCTGAGATGCTGGATCACGATTCTGTTTGCCTTCGGCTTTGCTGGAGCCTCTCTTCTCCTTGAGCCACTTCCTGCAACGAGCTTCCGAGTATCTCTGGACCCCCTTGCCTTAAACCAGGGTTCCCCAACTGATGCCCTCCAGATGCGCTAGGCCAGGATCAGTTCCCATTTCTGATATCTTGGCCCGAAGTTCTGTGGCTCTGGCGGGAGAAGGCAGACTTTGTGGGTTCCCTCATTCCAAGCGCTGCGAAATAACTGAAACTCTCTCGGCCCTCGAAGCCGCCTGGCCCGCGCAGAGCTAGGTGGTGCCCTTGATTCAAGGGCCAATTCAACCAGGCATCTGGGAGAAGGTTTCCCCCAACTAAGCGCAGGCTGGGCTCATCCTTTGACTCTCACTGGCTATTTACAGCATCGGCTCTTGGCCGGTGGTCTCCAGATGCTAAAGAGGAGGGGGACACCTTGCCCTCCTTATGCCCCTCTCCTTTCACTCTTTTCGTGGTAAGCGAAGGTTTTCCCCAGATCGGGCCGCACCCCTTACAAGTCAATGGGATGCAGGGGGCGCTGGAGCTCGAGTGCTATTTCTCCCCCCCCCAACCCCCCAAAATCCCTTCCCGCTTTACTCCGTATTTATACAGCGCCTGCCCTTGTGTAAACTCAGCCCAGGCCGTGGTTATTCTCAGGCCGGGTCTGTTTGTCCTTGGCTGTCAGCATCTCCCGATGAGAAACTGCTCTTCCCGGCGAACCGGCCGCGCTGATTTATGTGGGAATCCCTGCTTGCACCGAGGGAATGAGGAGCTGCCGGGCGGATGAGCCTACGGGAGGCTGGGCAGGAGCAAAACCCGGGAAGGCTCCGGGCGGGCGGCGCCTACTGGTCTCCGGAGCTGCCTTCTCAGCCTTTTCACTTGGGTTGACAGGCTGAGCGTGGCCGGGTCTGTCCAAATGAGGAGGGGGCTCTTTTAGCTCTGGGAAGGGCTCCTGGGCGTTTCCGCACGGAAAGAGCTGGCATCCCGAACTATTTTGCTGATTCCTCTTTAAGTTGGTCCTTCAACCCGAGTTTATCTTTGGTCCCCCGCAGGGCCGGATTTTCCTATAGGCTAACTAGGCTTCAGCCTAGGGCCTCAAGATCAAGAGGGACCTACATTCAAATTGTTAGCAAAATTTACAATCTTAAAAATGGGAGGTGAAACGGCCTCATAAGTGGAATAGCCTTGGTTGGGCCTCTTTTCATCTAAATCCGGCCCTGGTCCCCCGACTCAGAGCTCTCCATGTTCTTTGGTCTTCAAAGCCCCTGCCTGTTTCCCAATCAGCATGAACCTTTGGTGTTAAGTCCTAGATTTCTGTAGGGCACCAGGTTGGAGAAAACTACTGAAGAGCATTATGGACTACTCATCCCAATGGCTTCCTCTTCAAGAGTGAAGTGAGAGGGATGATTTTTAAATCTTTAGGATTAGCATCAGTTACTTTATAAAAGATTGGAAATCTTTTTGGGGGAAATGAAATATGCTCTTTGGATCAGCTGATTAAAACGGGTCAAATATGGGAAGGGGAGAATTATGTAATGTAATTTTAAAGAGGAAGGAGAAATAATAAATTAGTTTGTAAAGGACACCAGAAGTCACCTTTTAAAATATCCTTTTTCTTTTTCTATCTATATTGTTCCTTGTACTTTTTTCTTCTTTCTTTTTGTCTTTTTCTTAATTTTTCTTCACATATTTAATAGTTTTTTACTCATATAAAAACACTTAATAAAATCATACATTAAAAAAGGATTAGCAGCAGTTACCACATGCCTACATCTGCCTAGTGTTTCATTATCATCTTTGCTTAATTTTTGGATGGATACCTTTTCTGAGGGATTACAAGGAGCTGCCACACAATGTGACTATTGAGAGAAACACAGCTGAGGGAGAAAGGTTATTCTCAGATAATAATTGCTGTCCGTGCAACTTTTGAGCAGATTGGTACAATTAATAAATAAGGTGTTTTATTTGTACAAGAAATGTATGTGCCTGTTTTGTGCTCACGATGATTAGGGCAAGCAATGCCAAATTAAAAGGCCTCCAGGTTTGTTGGCACGGGTAGATGGGAAAATCTGATTCATCTTATCTAGTCCTAACTGGGTAACATCAAGTAAAAGTAAAACCAAACCCATTGCCTTGTTGTTGCAGAGTGTTCAGTGGCTCTTCTTCACAGAGGCTGATGGATGCATCTCCACCATGGTTTTTATTTATTATGAATCAAATTTATATGGCCACCCACTGTACCCAGAAAGTGATTCTGGGTGGCATACAAACGATCCAATAAAACAGTAAATAAATAAAAACACCATTAGTTAAAAAATTGCTGTGCATAATTAAACATTAGATCTGATTTTATTAGTAAGATCTTAAGGCCAGATTCAAGGTCTTAAGTCTAGATTGCAAGACTTTGTGACTGGCAGAGAGTAAAATATTTTTCACAACTAATATCATCAATAACTGAATTAAGGTAAGGACATAGGTTCTCAAGTGGTCCTTTGATAATGATCTGAAGTCTTTATTTATTTATTTCCTTATTTATTTGTTTCCCACATTTATTATCTGTACAAATAGCTCAAGGTGGTGAACATATCCAACACACCTTCCCCTTCTATTTTCCCCACAACAACAGCCCTGTGAGGCGGGTTGGGATGAGAGAGAGTGACTGTGCCAAAGTCATCCAGATTCCATGGCTAAGGCAGGACATGAACTCATTGTCTTTTGCTTTCTAGCCTGGTGCCATATCATTAGACCAAACTGGCTCTTAACCGCTAGACCAAATTGTTCCCAATGGGTGAATTCCCCACTTGAAAGAGGGACTGTCGATCCCAAAAGAGCAGTATTCAAGATTCATCTGTGCTGTACTTGTATGTGTACCTATAACTTTCCTTTCTTCTTCTGCAGTTGGTATCTGGCCACATTCAAATACAAATTTTCAATCTACACAGGTTGGTTCTGCCCAAAAACTGCTTCTAATTTCTGGGGAGATTGTTGGAGAAATTGTATGGGTATTTATTCAGATGCAAACTTTATTGTGTTAGAAAAGATTTTATACATAGTAACAGTGCATTGCGTTGTGATGTAAAGCTGATATAATACCATATGGAGTACTTTGGACAAAGAAATGAGCCATTCAGCTGTCAGAGAAGATGACAATTCACATGCATACAGTATTTCATCCTATTCCAAGGGGTTATAAACATATGCTGTATTTACTACCAAATAGCGAGGACTGTTCAACATTGCTATGGTTTCTAGATAAAATACATGTGTGTGTGCATGTGTTTGTACATATATTCATTGAAGTGGATTAATGCTTTTGGTATAAGCAAATAACAGGAGTTAACTAATAAGGGAATTATCCATTTCCCTTACTACAGTCCAAACTTGTTTTTTTTTTCCCAAGCAGAAACTATAGGACCTGTTATATTTATTTGTGAACCTATCTGGTGCAGTGGTTAAGGCATCAGGCAATCTGGAGCTCTAGTTCTGCCTTTATTGTGCCTTTGGCACAAAGCCAGCTAAATTATCTTAGGCCAGTCACATTCTCTCAGCCCTAGGAAGATGCAATGGCAAACCAATTCTGAAAAATGTTGCCAAGAACACTGCAGGGACATGTCCAGACAGTGTTTAAGAATCAAGTATATTTGAATAGAAATACACACACACACACACACACACACACACGTGTGTGTGTGTGTGTGCGTGTGTGTGTGTGTAAAAAAAGAAGCAGACATATTGTGAACTCCAGAACTTAAGATTTAAAAACTTTAAAAAAATTAAAATTTTATTTTACTATTTACGATCTTACTAATTTTATTTTAAAATCTTAAATTCCGGAGTTCGCAGTATGTCTGCTTCTTTCTTTTTTTTACTAATATACCTGGAACTCATATTTTTAGAATAGTTTGTTACACACACATACACACACACACACACACACACACACACAAACATTCAGTGCATGTATTCCTACTCATACAGTATATTCATACTGTAATATCTCATTTCTACAAAATGCAAAAAGTAATAGAAAAAAGGGAACAAGAAAGAAAAAAGAATGAGATAATGAAAAATAGAGAGGAATGGTGGACAGAAAATTTGTTTAAAAAAAAAATCTACCAACTCTTCATTTGGAGTGTGAAGAAAGGATTCTTCTAATCAGTCCTTCGGCAGCACAAAGGTTTTCATTGGCTAAGCATAAATTTAAATTATAATAGCCAATTTGTAAGAAACATCATTCATCCCAGACTGAATCCAATTTAATTGTGCTGGCTGCAAAACTCCTTTAAATGTTTATTTTTAGGACTTTTTAAAGAGGTTTTAAGCAGTCAGCTCTTAATAATGGTTGCAGTAGTGTTAGGAACAGTGGGTAGCTCTAATGTGTAAAAGCTATGCTCAGAATCAAATTGCAGGAGTGTGAAAAGGTCATATTGTCACTGAGTCAGAGCAGGGTAGGAAATGTCTCAACACAGAGACACTGCTGGCTGATTTTATATGGAATATTTCATGCCAGTTGTGTATCTAAGCTGCACAGAGCCATCAAGCTACAGGCTGTTAAAGGAGAGTGTTAAACATTCCTCTTCTGAAGTAGTAGCGCTCATAAATCACATTTTAACAGCTTGTTAGATCACAGTTTTCCAGTGTCTGAGGCCCAACTCAACTTAGCATAGGGACCCAACTGCTGTTCATACTTAGTCATTACGAGCTTCTTGCCATTGCATTTGAAAGGCTTGTGGGATACAATGTGGGATAGCCCAAACCGTGAAACATTATGCCCCTGTCATTTCTTGCAATAGTAAATTATGAATCATATGCACTTTTAATAGAGGCAAGTGAGAAAAATCAGAACTAGATAATGAGCATATTTACTGTACACTGATGCTACTGTCATTTTATTGATGGAGTGAGTTTGTATCTTTTGGAATTTCATGCTTGGCAGAAATTCTACAGTTATAGTTTTTTTGTTCCACCATGAAGAAGTTGCATTTGCATTTTTGAGAAGACCACCAGGACAACCCAAAACTAAGTTATTTATTTATTATTATTTATTTTATTCAATTTGTATACCGCCCTTCTCCTGCTGGACTCAGGGCGGTAAACAACCAAGAATAAAAACATACCAATACAAAAATCTAAAAATTATTAAAAGAATTACACAACTTTGGCCCAAAAATTTAAAACATCCCACCTAAAACCCATTGACACTTTAAAAGCTAAAAAAAGGTTTAAAAAGTTTTTAAAAAGAGGGGGTGGGGGTTATGCCAGCCCTGCTTGATGGAAAATAAAAGTTTTTAGGGCACGGCGAAAGGCCCGGAGATCTGATATCAGATCTTCTATGATGTCTTGGAAGTTTAAAAAATATGCCCTGGGAAAAGTTAATGTGAAGTTTCCTTTATATTATTACCAAGTAAATAATGTAAACATGCCCATTAATTATCAGGAATCAAACTCAATTTGAGATAGGAATATCAGGAATCTAAGAAATTATCCAGAAGTCCCAAAACTTGAGTGGGGGGGGGGAATAAAGAAAGGAACCCATTTTATATAGTCACTTATTCTGGTGGGTCGGAATGAGAAAAGGATCTTCACTGATGACCTTAAATGAAACAGTAGAAGATGCTCAAAAGTCCAACAGTTGCCTGTGATATGATACCATCATAATGCAAATGATGCAAATTTTTATAATGTGCTTTCTTTCCCTAATCCATGGATGCTATTTTCCTGTTTAAGCAATAGAGTATGAGAGTCAGTATAGTTAATTACATATCATTGTTCATATTACTAGCTGTTAACCCCTTAGATTTTGTGGTTCCTGAATGTTATCGTTTTTGGGTCTTCTACAAAGACAGTCCCACACACAGCACAGTACATTAATCTAATATAAGCTAGACAGTTTCAAGCCATTACATGCTTTATATGATTAGATCAGATCTCAGGAGTAAAGATTTACTCAGTATATATCAGCTCTACTATTGTACTGTTAAAACACACACACAGAGGCACATAACACAAATCAAACTTCTAAAATGTACCATGGGCGTCTGTACTCTTGGATCTAGAAAAAAAATTACATTAGAAAGGATATGTTTTGTGGGACTAGTTTCTCTTCGTAGTAGAAACTTGTCCTACACTTGTAGTTTTGAACTACAATTCAAACATCGTTGCACACAATGACCAGCCAATGTCAAAGACTATTGGGAGTTGCGATTTAGCAACATCTGGAGACCACAGGTTGCTTATCTTGCACTTGAACAAATTGAGATTGTAGAATAGAGTGCAGATCCTAGAGAAAGGAGTAACATTATTCACTGCTGAAGGAAACACAAGAAAAAGAGTTTAAAAGGCCGAGCTAGAACATTTCTCTTTCCAGATGTGATCGTTTTGTATGTGCCTGTGTATATTGTTTTGCATGGAGAAAATTCAGAAATGATGCCCCAGTTTGAATTGCTATAAACTGCTAGCATTCTACTTGGGCAAGGAATGATTAAGTGATCTGTAATCAGTATGGCTAAACTAATAACAACTCAGTTGCTTGGATTTGGAGAGAAGCTGCTTCACTCCTTTCCTATGCAGTATCTTTATGATCCAAATTCCTATACTGTATAGAGAAATGTGTACACATTTCCCCCAAATAAAGCATTTTGTTGTGGCAGGAGGGAATTTCTAGGAGGAAATAGTGCAGGATGAAGCATTAAGCCCAGCTCCCTGGTGCACAGCCTTGTCCAGAATGTGGCACTGGCCTTCAGTTATTAATATATTTATTTTAAATAATGAAGATTGGGACTTCCTGAGCACTATTTGGCTCTCGGTCTGTTAGATTTCAAAACATAACAACTTGTTTATCAGGCTAGAATGGATAGGCAACTCACTTTAACTTAAAATATAAATAGTCTAACACGATGTATCACTTTTTTGGCAATCTTTTCAAGAAAGCATTCCATAGGCAATACAGTATAAACAGTAAAGATAGAGAGAAACATGTTTGTAATTTTATTTAGGTTTACTTATTAAACATCTGAGTCATTCTATCACCTATGCTAGTATTTCCAACATCATGCCCTGCAGATGTGCTAGTTGATCATCAAAGGATACTGGGAATTGTAATCCATCTTATCTGGAGGAAAGAATTTCAAAATGCCATGAGAGGAGCATAATACAATTTAATATCATAAATAATTGATAAGATAATTATACTGATATTGATAAATATTACATAAATTACATGTAACAATTAAATTGAACATTATATATCTATTTTAAGTAATATACCTCAGCAAAATAACTATAATCTATTTCGTAATGGTCCATATTTTATACAGCAAAAGGGATTTTATTCTACAAAATGAGCAATATATGGAGTACAACTATGGCATTACAGTGTATATACTTTATCAATCAGTGTATAGTACAGTAGAATTTTTCCTCTGACATTTTTGTTCACTAAGTTTTTCTTGAGAGTCTTGCCCTAAGCTATTTCTATAGAGAAGGGACCCATGCTCACCCCAAGATCAAGACAGTTTACACACGTATGCACTTCACCCAATCCTGCTGACAACATGGAAAGCAGAAACGGTGTGTGTCCTTGTACCAACCTTTGGGTGACCTTTCAGGGACATTCTGGGAGCCATTGGAAAGAATTTCTCATTGTGTTGTCTAGGAGTTTCCAAGGAATTAGTCAGCAGGCTGGAATCGGGCTGCTTCCCCCTCCCCACCACCCTTGGAGCTGGACCAGTTTGAGGGAAATGTTGCTAGGGTGACAGCAAGTTGTGATGGATGGACTGAACGTGGCTGCAGAGTGGCAGGGCTGCTGGTCAGTTAGCCAGGCCTGTGTTTATAAGAAGGAAGAGGCTGTTTCCTGGAGTGAACATAATGCAGCTCTAAAAATGGCAGGGGAAATACATCATGTAAGGGGAGGGTTGCTGGGCAGCTGAAGACTAGAGCAAGCTTTCAGGTCAAGGTGCCTCTGACAGGCTTTTTTAATAGGCTGTTTGCGTGAGAGTTTGCTGCTGTTTCTCTCCGTTTCTGCCTTCCTGATGGCAGCAAAGGCTGAGCCAAGATCCAGGGAGGGCCTTTTCTAAATCACTTCTTTCCAGGGCTGGCTGATTTATTTAGAAGATAAATAACCAATAATGTCTATTGTTTAATGCTTGTTGGTGACATTATCCTCCCCAGAGTATTGGTCTTTGGTCTTATCCCATTGCAAATGGAGAATCTGTGACTTGATACGGTGGACAGAGTTCAACTGTCAAGGAAAGTGTAAAATGAATTTTGCTTTGAAGGGGGCAAACATTGCATTACCCTACCCTTCTTCCTCTCCGTCTCTACTTAGGTTAAGCCACCTCAGTAGGCAAAAACTACTCTGTATCATATAGTGCTGCATTATATCAAGTATCTTTCCACACTCTTAATTATGAAAGCACAAAACACACATAAATAGCTATTATCTGAGACCACAAAGCAACTAATTAATTCACCATTTCCTTTTTAGAATAGAGTAGAACAGAATTATAGGGTTGGAATGGATTTTGCAAGTCTTTTAGTCCAACTCCCTGCCCAAAGCAGGAAACCTTATATACCAACCCAGACAAATGGTTATCCAATCTTTTCTTGAAAACCTCCTGTGATGGAGGACCTAAAACTCCAGGAGGCAAGCTGTTCCTTTGATTGTTCTCACTGTAAGGAAATGTCTTCTTAGTTCCAGGTTGGATCTCTCTTCGATGAGGTTTGACATATATCATCTTTGTTGATCTTCTCTGCACTCTTTCTAGGGCCTCAGTATCTTTTTTTGTATCTTGGTGACCAGAATTCAAAGTGTGGCCTCATTAATGGAGTATAAAGTGATACTATCACTTCTTGTAATCTTGAGGCTCTCTTTGTTGATAGGGGACCGCATTGCATTTTTAAATCTAAATGCTATAAAGATTTCAAAAAATTGATTCTGGTAGATTCTTGGAACATAGATTTAATAGCTTCCAGCATGTTTCTTGGAAGTTCAGCTACAGTAGCTAAAGATAAATTTACAATCCCAAAATAAACTGACTTCATTTCATCGAGAAATTGATTTTTTGGCATGTGTGGTGATTTGGGGGCATTTCAGGAAACACATTAAGAGCTACTGTACAAGACTCCAATAACACATTTTTCCTCCAGCTACTACACCACTACTGTAATTTATAAAGCAAACTGCTGCAATGAGATTAAATTGTCCAAAGAAATGCCCACTTCTGGCTTGAGACTGGATTTCTTTTTTTGCCTTTCTTATTCTGTGTGGGAATTCTTTGTACAGTATTAGCATTAATTTGTTGCCTCGTAGCATAGTTTACTCACTTGTTTTCCTAATAGAGCCTTCATAGTTTTACACGGCAACTGTTTTTGCAGTGTAGAACTACAGTCTCAACTTTAAACATTTGTTGATGCTCAATATATCTTTTTTCATTTATAGCTTGCTTTCTCCAATCATTTTGCTGCAAGCCTCAGTTAATGCTATTTGACATTTATGTTTAGACTAGAGAATTGAATGAAGGTAGAATTTCTGCTAGGTTTTTGTTTGGGTTTAGAATAGTGAGGAGGAAAAGAGCAATCACGATACCTTCTTCTGCACATCTCCTAGGGCTTTAGTCTATTGCTCTACATCCATCTTCCATTTCCTCCTCCACATGGAAGATGATCTTTTCAGGGCAATTGCTCAAGTCTACAGGTAGAATCCAATTGAACTCCTCTCTCCCTCCAGCCATTTAACCTTTCAAGCTTTTTAAGGGGGAATCTTTTAAGGGGCATGACTACTGCAGAATGGGACAACTCATCACTGACCACTTAGTCAGTGTGGACTGTCTGGCATGGATGGGGTGGCACAGCCAGACCACTGCTTGACTTTATTCTGCCTCTTTGTGTCACTTTTATTACTATCTGTAAATTGCACATCCAGATTTTGACTTACCTTAAAATAAAATATCTGATTCAAAAAGGCTTGCAGTAATAATGCAACTATATTCAAGTACAATATATCTAAAGTGGAACCAAGTTCAGCAAATAGTTATCAGGAAGTGCCACTGTAATATCATTACAATTAACATTCATTCACTGATTTTATAGTATTTCCTTTGAGAAGAAGTGCAGAATATAACTATAGTACTACTATTACTGATAGTTCTACCTGTTGAATAGCCTAATTCTGTGCATATCTAATTGGATGGCCCACTTTCTTTAGTTGGACTTATTAACAAAAAATAAGCATAGGACTGTAGTACTGAATTTAAGAAATCCACTTTGTTCCTTAAATTGGCTTGTGATTCATCTTGTGATTTTCTGCACTCAGTAGGAAGAGAAATCATTATGCTATTCCATTGTGACATACAAAATACTATCTGAATTTCCATTATTTGGCTACAAATTTTCAAGGAAGCAGTGCTAGTCAGCAAAAAACATGCTATGATATGTCTATAAAGATTTCTGCTGTTATGCAGCAACATCAGGAAAATATTCATTTGAGTATCAAATTCAACCTCATGTCACAATGCCTTGTTTGGGAGAATTGATTCAATCATATGCTAAGTACCGTACTATTTGAGCAAGGATCATCTTGATTTGCTTAGTTTGTTCTGGATGTTTTTCTTACCCTGTATTTTAGAACAGTTTACAGAGAAACAAAATTAAAAGCTAATGGCGGACAAGGTCAGAAGACCTTATCCCTGTTCTGTCTATCTCTCGACTCTTAGTTTCAGTTTTAGTACAATTTTCAATATTTTTTTAAACTGTAATTTTAATGTGTTAGTATTTTAATAATATTTTATTTCTTTTATAACTTGTAAGCTGCCTAGAGTCTGTTTGTAGGGGAAATCGGTGGCATAAAAATTTATGCCTTGGTGGTGCAGCAGACTAAAGTGCTGTTAAGTAGCACTTAGCTGTAGCTGCCTGCAATTACTGCGAGTTCAAATCTCACCAGGCTCTAGGTTGACTCAGCCTTCCATCTTTCCGAGGTAGGTAAAACGATTGTGGGGGCAATAAGCTGACTTTGTATAAAAAAGAACACTGCTTTTGGGGGGGGGCAAAAGCCCTACCAAGCAACTATATACAAAAGTATGAAGGCTATTGCTTAACGCTTTGTAAGCTGCCCTGAGTCTCCGGAGAAGGGCAGCATATAAATCGAACCAATAAATAAATTAATTAATTAATACACACACACACACACACTTTACTGATACCGGTCATTCATAAAATGGAACAGTTAACATTTTAAAAATGGTTTGTAAATTGTCCCTGTTAAGAAAATAATTATTATTTTCACTATCTATTTGAATGTTACTTTTAAATTCACTGTTCACCATCACTGCTTCCTCCCATGTGTGTATATGTGCATGTATGGACAGTATGTGACCTCATCTGAGAATATGTGCATTCCAGAATTTTTTAAGCTATTTCTGTTATTTTAAAACATTTACTATTATAGTGATTTCACTTTCTTGAGATTCCAAACTAGATATGGTATTCAATTTTTTGTTAGTAATGGAATTAAGTTTGCGTCACTATAAATATTTTGATCAGAGCTGTAATGTTCTCCCTGTCCCTAAATCTGCCCCTATCGTGTTGTTACTCGTGGGGCTGCCCATTCTTATCATGAGTCTTTGATTTGAACTTCTGGTCAGATTCCTTATATCAAGTTATCTTTTCATCCACAGCCACACTTTTCCGTGTAACATTTTAACATAAATAGAGATAGAATAAACAAAGGACTGTATTGCAGATGGAAACTGCTTAGAGACTCCATGCATTTTGACCAGGATTATTTTATTTAGTTTAGTTTAGTTTAGTTTTATTGAATTTATATACCGCCCTTCTGCCCAAAGGGACTCAGGGCGGTGAACAGCGAAAATTAAAACAACATACAATAAAAAAGTTAAGATACCTAAAACTAAATTAAATTAATCAGCCTCCCAATTTAAAACCCCAAGCTATACAAATTAAAAACTAACCCCTAAAACCTATTCAGGCCAGGCCGGCTCATTGAAATAAAAACGTCTTCAGGGCCTTAGCTTGTGTAACTTCTGTTAATCTATATCCCCTGCTACAATCTCAGATTCTTAACAGTTTTGGAGGCTTTCTACACTTCCTACTGTCCTGTCAGAAGCTCAGTTAAAGAACTAGTCTCCTCTGAGTCAGGTTTGAGACCTGGTGACGCCATATCCACGTCAATGTTGCTTTTTTGGCAACAATATGGGCTATACTGACAGAAGGAGTTACTGTGACAGTTAGCAGTACACAGGTTTTTCCTTATAAATTGTCTTGGTTGCCAATGAAAATAGTTGTGCTCCCCCCCCCCCCAATGGTAAGTATTACTAGCCTGCAGATATTCCCCTGGAACATGGTAGATATCAGTGAGCAAAATGTAGTAGTAAGAATGGGGCATGACTCTGCTTGTTTGGATCATAGCCTGGAGGGTGCTGTCCTGTGGCAGAATGAGATGTTGGGTTTGCTCACATTCTCCTGTCAATCTCTACCAGTGATTGGCCCAAAGCAGCCTCTTGTTTCAGTAGACAAAGGGAAGACATGGGTGTTTCCTTCATAAGGATGAAACATGCTGAGTGAAACTCTAGGAATGAAGCTGAGTCACTTGACTGATGCATTATTTATATATTTACTTATTTAAAACATTCATATAGCTGTCCACCTGGTACTGAATTCTGGGCATCTCCCAACCGTTATAATAGCATCATCATACTATAAATATATACATATATACTACCACAAATAGTTAAAAAAAATTGGCATCATAATAAACTTTAACAGGCAATCCATCACAAAAATTATCATCAATCTCACTCTATCCCAGCTGCAGACCCTGTAGTAGAGCTTAAGCCCCACCTGCAAGGGGCTTTTGAAAGTGGATCCCTATAGTAGAGAAGGTGAAGTATAAAGTCAACTCAATAAAAAGAATTTTGCCTGCTGATAGTATGCTAATAATCTTCTCCTGTCTCTTGAAGTTGCAATAGTCATAGTTATTCTGGCACAGCTTCTTTGATGATGCTCCTAAAATGTTTTCCTTCCCAGTACTCTTTCTGGAGCAGAATATGATATAGGAACAATCTATCTCTGTTATTGTAATCAAAATAATCTGCTTCTTTTCATGAACTTCATGTAAGGATATAATTTGCATTAATTTGTATGGAGGAGTTAAACAGTAACATTTATGCCGCTGCAAATAGTGCCCAGTTTGTTGAATATAAAGGTAAGCTTCCAACTGGACTGTTTTTTTAAAAAATGTGCCATCATCAACAATAGCAGCAACAGTAAAAAAAAAAAAAAAAGGAAAATGGAAAAGGAGAGCTTTTTCTACCATGCCCCACCTCTTAGGAGCATAATGCACACACCCCAAAACATGATTTTGCCAACAAGTCTGAGAATCCCATAATAAGTCACTGTATGATAGTTGACTGGAAGTAGTCTTTGCATTCTGTCTTTTATCTAGTTTTAATCTTTTTTTTTTAATTTTACCTGAAACAGCAATTCAATTTGTGTGTGTGTTTTGTTTTATTATGTATGCTTTCCAGAGTCATTATGTGAATGGGTGGCTATACAAATGTGCTAAATAAATAAATAAACAGTAGTAAAGTAATAAAACTTGTTTTTAATAACTTGATTGGATTATGGGATCTCATATCAAAGGGTTTTTCCTTATGCTTAATTTACACCTGTATTTTCTCTTTGCCCCTTTGCCAATTGTGGATAACCACAAGGATAAGAACAGATGACATTGTACTCCACCACCTGTCCATAGCCTGTTTTCCATTCTGGGCCATTTTAGCCATTCTGAGGGATTAGTCTAGGGGTCAGCAACCTGCGGCTCTGGAGCCGCATGTGGCTCTTTCATCCCTCTGTTGCGGCTCCCTATCCCCGGTCGGCTCCACAATTCATGGGGCTTTCGGTTAGGATAGGTGGAGAAAAAAGGACGCCGTGCTAGGAGGAGACTCTATGGTGGGGGAACTGGACTTCCAGTCAGCAGAGGAAAAAAGATGCCATGCTAGGAGGAGACTCTATGGTGGGGGAACCAGACTTCTGGTTGGCTCAGAATTGAATGGAGGGCTTCTGGTTAGGACTTTTGTGGCTCTTTTGAGTGTTTAAGGTTGCTTACCCTTGGATTAGTTTATAATGCTTCATTCCAACCTAGCAACATCCCCGGCTCTGAATGGCTATAGGCCCACTCCTCTCAGTGACTGGTCACTGCCCTGTACTCATGTAATCATCCAGGGATTTCAGTTGATTAACAACTTCTTTTTCCCTCCTTCTATTTGATCCAAAGATAGTTCAATAAAACCACTGGCCACATTCCCGCCCCCCCCCCCAACTACTCTACCAGCATATCTTCTGTTCACCCTTATATCTTCCCTCCACAGATGGGAAAGACAAGAAGCAAAGAAATGGCCTTAGTCCAGACTGAAGGACAACCTATCGCTGTTGTCAAACCACCAGAGATTGGGATTTGTTAAACTGGCTTTAGAAATAGCTGGGAACAGCACGAGACAAGAAACTTACCACTAAAAAGTTTGTACTAGACATACAGCTACTTAATAGGATTAGTTAACATTGTATTAGCACATACATTATTTTTCTGTTTGGGATTTTTTCATCCCACATCTGGTTCTATGAAATATCCACTCAGATTCAAACATTCGGTTAAAAGTATTATCATGGCTGATAAGCCACACTTCCTGCTTTTCATGGTAGGAAGATAACTCACTGTTTCTCAAGCACAGAAGCACACATTTTTGTCCTTAACCTACCTACATAACACCACAAAGGCAACCTCTGCCTGTCTTTTCTTGCTTCACATCAAAAATAGCATTTTCTGATTTCTGTTGGCACAAGCTGTGCTGAACAGTCCATTTGCTGCACCTCATCCCATCTATATAGAAATGCTTAGCTTTTGTGTATTGGAGTGGGCCCCTCTCATCCTAGCGACATTTGTTTTGGGGTGAGAAAGAAGTTAAAAATTAATGCATGGAAGACAAGCAGTGAAAGACTGCTACAAAAAAGATGGGAGGCGGAAGACAATAGCATTAGAAAAAAATGCACTGTTTAACTATAGATAAGTTCTAGGTGAACTTAGACAGATTTAGTAAGCGTAGTGCAGGATATGTTAAGTGAATAGTTCAAACAGTATGTGTTGGACAAAATCCTATGCAAGAGATCTCCATTCTGTCTCTATATTCTGTATCTCTGGAGAAGGATACTTTGGGAAATAGGATTAACCTATAAAATGCACATAATAGCTCCCCTTAAAGAGGGATGGTGATAGTGGATTTAAAAAGCTCAAGTCAAGGCGTCTTAGTCTTTAGATACGCAGAAAACCTACAGTGAATATGGGATAATCACATGAATGAGAGATGCTCAAGTGTTCCTTAGCTGTACAGTTATGAAAGTGGTATTTTTCTCCTTCCTCCAGCATCATCCAAGGTTAACTTTGAAGAAAGTCAGGTGACTGGAAAAAGAGGCAAGAGAAGCAGGATAAGTCTCATCTATGAGGCCAGCAGGTTTCACAGTGGAATTATTTTCAATCAACTGGAAAATGGGTAGATAGCTCTTCACTTCAACTATGAGAAAGGCTCTAACCACAGATTTTAAAATGTGTTCTGGCTTAAGATCACACATACAGTAAAACTTGCACACGGATATTTTTAAAATTGAAGAATTGTGGAAGAATTACATTTTACATTTGCTGTTCCAGTAAACCCTGTACATGTAATGTTAAAGGGGAAAATTGGCTAATTATCCAGCGCTACCTTTATCTTCTGTGAAAGGTGTGTGCTAGTAGAAATGCAATTGCCTTTATTACCAATAAATAATCTCTGGAGCCAATGCAGGCTGTAGACCTGGGACTGGGGTGAACTGGGCTTCGTCCCAGACATCTGGTGGGTCCCCTTTCCTCACTAATCTTGACATTATCTCCCAAACAGTCATCACTTGTTTTCTTTGGCCAGGCATCTTATTTACAGTCCCCATCCTGCTTATGGTTCATGGTTTCATTTTTCTCTTGATGTTTACAGAGATCCTTCCCAAATATTTGTGACGTGATTTTATTAGGGGACTCATAGAAAATTCAGACAGTCACCATCTGCTTCACCATCTCTCACAACTATCAGCCTTGTAGAACAGGCTTGAATCTTGGTTTGGTAAGGATTTGTCTTCTACTTGATTTCTGTTAAAATTCATATGGTTGCATTCATTCAGAGAAAAATTCCTAGGAACAAGGCATTAGTTTTCTTTGAATTAAGAAATTAATTCATTAAGAAATTAAGAATTTTAAGAATTAATTTTTTTTAACAGTGTCTTATATATTTTCGTAACTTACAGATAATATTTAAATAATAATTCAAAGTGGCAAACATATTCTACACCTCTTAATCCTCCTATTTTCCTCATAACAACCCTGTTTGTGAGGGAGTTGGGCTGAAAGAGAGTGACTGGCTCAAGATCACCTAGCTGGCTTTCATAGCTAAGGCAGGACTAGAACTCATGGTCTCCCACTTTCTAGCCTTAACCCCTACATCAGTCTGGTTTTCAAATTGATTTAATACGATAATTTTGAACCCCACTTTTCACCAAATGAACATTGTCTTTAGAAGTATAAATCCGCCTCCCTTGGCAGCACCTAAATTGGATTAGCATGCAAAAAGGATAAGACTCCTATACTTGGAAGTATGAAAGCAAGTTCTATATGTTTGGTCTCCTAAGCCATTCAGTTGTATGGTCAATCTGAAAACAGAATTAAGAATCTGTGACAAACTCCTATAACTTTTTTATTTCACCAAGGGATGATAGTGATGAACTTTATTCTGTGGTCGAGAAAATGCTGAGTCGCTGATCTACCACTTGAACAAATGACATTGTTATATTAGAATTCTCTTAACATTTAAAAAAAATCAAACAATAATTTCATCTTTCCTTTTAAAAACATGTGTTTGGCATGGTAGCTAAGATAGACAAAAAAGGTTTTTTTGTCCTTTGACTATAGATATGTCTGTAGCACCAATCATTCTCAACCAACCAGCCTAAAACTTAGGAATGCTGTTCCGAGAAAGGAACCAAGACAGACCATCTATTTGAAAGAAGGAATAGTCAGATTTAGTCTTTACTCTGAATTTTGCCTAATGTCACTTCTTCAGATGCAGATTTTAAGTATTTTTTATTCTATTTCTGACGACAGATGGTGATAATCTATGATGGGAAACAGAGAGCATGATTATTTATAATATATCACCAGTCTCTACTAGAGGTTTTACAAAAAATGATTACAGGGTGCTTTAGAAGTTCAGGATTCCCAAACAAATGTGTTTTCTTTCACATTTCCCATCATTTTGCCATGCAGCAATTCTCTTAAAAGTTATATAACAAATACTTGATTTGCAGGAGTTCCTTCCTTTTCCAATTTGACTAGCATAATTATAGCTTTGTTCATAACTTAGTTTTCCATATCTGAGCACAATCTGTCCAAAGAAAAATACTTTCTAAACCCATGTATTTAAACAGGATTTCAGCATGTGTTTGATTTACTCATTGAAAACAATTGGAATTTTAAAAATGCTAAAGCTGTATCTAAACATTAATGTGACTGAAGGATTGACAGGCAGACTGCAATCTATAATTTTTTGAAATTATCTGAATCAAATTACAAAGTACATTGCAAGTACATTCAAGTTGACCATATAATTTTAACCCTTGCTTAAAAACTGTTTCCTGTTTTCCACCTTTTGCCCTCGACATAGAAATTGCATTTCACATCCCCATGTTATATCCACACTGACTCTGTTGTCACGCCCATTTGCTCAACTTCTCTTCTTGCTGATTTGACTTTAGCTCTGAATAAGCATAATGGAATGGATTTGATAAAGAAATGACAAGCATGTAAGGAATATAATAATAATGTCTTCATGCTGGCATTAAAAAAACAAAACAAAACACAACAACATTAACATAAAAATAACCCTGGAGAAGCAGGATATGTGTGGCAAAGGGGCTGTGGGGATGAATACTCCTTGGCTTTCAGGGACAGGGATAACATTTTCTTGCCAAAAAAGCCTTGTTGCACTTGTGAGAATGTGGCAGCCTTAGGGAAAGAACAATGCTAGAGCTTTTGTGTCCAAACAGGAGTTTATCTCTGGGGATCTCACCAGGTTTCCTGGGTCAGAGAACACCTCTTTGTTTTCTGCAAACACAGGAACACAGGCCTCTAAGAAGCCAACTTGCACTCAAAACACTCAACTTCCATGCAATGGCAGAGGCACACTGTACTCACTTCCCCCTGCCTCTCTCCCGCTCGAAGGGGAAGGATGAGGGGTTGAATGGAAACCAATGTCATTGCACAGGTTAGCCTGTTTCCTTCATTCATTCCCAATCCTGAATTTGCACTCTCTCACTCACTGTATTTCATTTTTCAGGAAGCAATATTCTCCCTTAGTGGAGAATTACCATCAGCTCCATTCTGCAGGACAATTCTCTTGGGAACTTGCAGTTGCACTGGGCTCTCTTTTCTTCCCATGAATTCTCAGCAGTGGATGTGACTGTAGTATATTAAGGAAGGTTGCAGAACACTTCGAGCACAAAGCATTTCACTTGAGATGGAACATCCATCAGCGTATCACTGCCACATATGACTCACCCTTGAAGTCCCCAGTTAGGGAATAGTAGCTGCCTCATGTTGTTAGAACTGGGGCAAAAACTGAAGTCCTCTTCTCTCTTGGTCAAGTTTGTTCAAGCTATTTTATACCTTGGCACCATTTACTGTAAGATGTGTATACTTTGACTCCCAGAATCCCCCAGGCTCCAGCCATCTTAAGGCAGAAACGCTGCCTTAAGGAGTTTATTTCCCAAGCACCTCTTCCCATACTTAATATTTAATCATAGTTCCCCCCAACTAATTAAGAAATCTTAACTAAAAAGCAGCAACAATTTACCTCAAATATTGAATGAGAATGGGAACGGATTTCAGCTGCTGCCAGAGGCTTGCTACAACAGAATCTTGTACTCCTTATCTGCATCAACCATCTTTATCCTCAGGTTTTTAAAAAAGAAATGTCCCTAGTGTAGCAGGCTCTGCTGCAAGCTTAACTCTATCTTGTTTCCTGCTTCAGCATTTCTAGTAAATAACGAGTGATGCCGTGACACAAATCCCAGTGCTTAAAATGAAATGGCCACCCACTGCCTGATCCCTTAGCTGGGGCAAAACTGCGTTTGTTTGAATTCCTGAATGACTAAATACTTGGGATGACTGTGCCCAAACTAGGGGAGCATTTAAAAAAAAAATTGATTGCAACTTTTGCAATCAATTTGACCCTACAAATCTCTTTCTTCTGACTTGGTAATACATTTCTAATCTTCATCTGATCTGATGAATCATTATTCTTCTCTCTTTTTGTCATGCAGAGATTCCCCTGCCTGCCCCATAATGTTTAATATAGTCTTCAAACATTCCCATTTATGGATTAGAGATTTGCCTCCAACTTCTCAATGAACAAAGAGAACATAAATTGGGAAATTACACCTTCTCCCACAAGTTCTTTCTCTGGTTAGTGTCTTTCCCTTATCTCTTGCCCATTATCTGACTGTTCTAATGTTAAGTACCACTTAAGATATGTCATAAAATTGTGGCAAAAAAGATATTGATCATTGCATAGAGAGGGGCTCAGTACTGCATATTTACTTGCAAATGTGTATTTTCTGCCAATGGAAATGACTTTATGTTCATGGATGAAGGAGAAAAGATCAAGGAAGGAAGCTAAGGAGAAGCTTCAGCATCATTACCTCCCATTTCCTCAACATTTTAAAACCTACAAAATAATTTATCCAGCTTGCACTAGGGACACAAAAGGTATTGCAAATATTTCTTTTCCTATTTTGGGTATACAGTAATATACATGTGTATGCTGGACCCATATCCCTCCTGGCTTGTTTATTCAGCCCGGGAGGTCACACGTGGCTGGATCCAGGCAATGATAACTGCTTCCTTGGGTGAGGGGAATTTCCCGGCCGCCTTGAAGGAGGTGGTGGTGACACCACTCCTCAAGAAGCCTAGTCTGGATCCAGCTATTTTGAATAACTTCCGACCTGTCTCCAACCTTCATTTTATTGCGAAGGTTGCTGAGAGCGTGGTGGCACGTCAGCTCCCATTGGCCCTGGATGAAGCAACATATCTGGACCCATACCAGTCAGGTTTCAGGCCTGGACACAGCATGGAGACAGCATTGGTCGCGCTGGTGGATGATCTCTGGAGGGCTCGGGGCAAGGGTTATTCCTCTGTCCTGGTCCTATTAGATCTCTTGGCTGCTTTTGATACCATCGATCATGGTATCCTGCTGCGGTGCCTTGAGGGGTTGGGAGTGAGAGGCACTGTGTTATGGTGGTTCTCCTCCTACCTCTCTGGGCGTTCACAAGCGGTGTTGGTGGGGGGCAGAGGTCGGCCCCGAGGCCCCTCACATGAGGGGTCTCTCAGGGGTCGGTCCTCTCTCGCCTTCTGTTCAACATATATATGAAGCTGCTGGGCGAGATTACCTGTGGTTTCGGGGTGGGGTATCTTAGGTATGCTGATGATACCCAACTTTTTATATTCACTCCGAACCAGCCCAGTGATGCCCTTGACGTGATGTCCCCGTGCCTGGAAGCGGTGCGGCTCTGGATGGGGAGGAACAGGCTTCAGCTCAACCCTGCCAAGACGGAGTGGCTGTGGATACCAGCATCGCGGTTCCAGGAGAATATTCGATTGTTGGCTATAGGGGGTGAGGTGTTGCCCCTGGTAGAAAGGGCGTGCAATCTAGGCATCCTCCTGGACTTACAGTTGACTTTGGATTATCATGTTACGACTGTGACCCGGGGGGCATTTGCTCAGATTCGTGTGATGCGCCAGTTGCACCCCTACCTGGACCGTGATGACCTGCGCACAGTCACTCATGTGTTTGTCACCTCCTGGATTGACTACTGCAATGCTCTCTACATGGGGCTGGCCTTGAAGACCACCCAGAGGCTTCAGCTGGTGCAGAATGCGGCTGCGTGGATAGTGATGGGAGCGTCCCGACACTCTCATGTTACACCCCTCCTGCGGGACTTGCATTGGTTACCGGTTGCCCTCCAGATGAGATTCAAGATGCTGGTAATCACCTATAAAGCCCTACATGGCTTAGGCCCAGAGTACCTGGTGGACTATCTGCGGCCAGCGACAGCTTCCCATCGCCCGGTGCACTCTCACAGGGAGGGCCTCCTTGGGGTTCTGTCGGCAGGACAGTGTCGGCTGGTGATTCCCAGGGAGCAGGCCTTCTCTGTGGGTGCGCCCACTTTGTGGAATCAGCTCCTGCTGGAGCTCCAGAAGGTTGCCGTGACCTCAAAATATGGTTATTTGGTCTGGTCAGATTGGACTGATGGGGTTTTTTAAAGGGATTTTATTGGTTTTATATTTGTATATGGAATTTTACTATGTTTTAATTGTGAGACACCCTGAGTCCTTTGGGAGAGAGGGCGGTATACAAGTTTAATAAAATAAAATAAATAAATAAATAAATAAATAAATGAGTTTATACATTGTAAGAAATATTTATTTATTTATTGTTTATTTATTGGTTCAATTTATATGTCGCCCTTCTCTGGAGACTCAGGGCAGCTTACAATGCATTAAGCCTTTGTACTTTTGTATATACATGCTTAGTAGGGCTTTTGCCCCCCCCCAAGCAGTGTTCTTTTTTATACAAAGTGAGCTTATTGCCCCCATAATCCGGGTCCTCATTTTACCTACCTCAGAAGGATGGAAGGCTGAGTCAACCTTGAGCCTGGTGAGATTTGAACTCTCAGTAATTGCAGGCAGCTGGCAGCTAAGTGCTATTTAACAGCACTTTAGTCCGCTGCACCATCAAGACTCTTGGATTGATACAAATATGCCGCTTGTATCAATCAATCAATCAATCAAATCTTTGTTTCAATGATAGAGTAATGTAAAATACAAGAACAATTAATTACATCCATTTCCATACTTGCCAACCCAATGCTATGATATTAAAATATTAATATATCTTTATCAAAACAAAAGAGGAATTCTCAATACATTTAGCCATGCACTGTACACCTAATTGTTTATTTGCAAATTTCAATTGCTTCCAGGTAAAATCTATCAATGTTGTATATATGTAATAAATGGTTCCTTATCTGAGAGGATAAATAAAAAAGAAAATTCATTAAAAATTCATTATCACCATAAAGAAAGAATGAAATTTTCTTCAGTACATTGGTAATAGGTGAAGTGTAAAAGTACATGTGTGACGGTGTTAATAGTGTCTGTGCATCATGGACAAGTTTTCAAACATGTGAATGTAAATCTCCCATTAAAAATGCCAGGGGATAAAATATCAAGTCTGGCTCTGAAAAAGACTCTTTGCTGTGCAAGAAAGTTTCAGGTGCATCTGTCTGGTTTCTATCTGGAATAAGTTGTGTGAGCTTCAATATGGATTAGAATATGGCTTGTATCATGAAGTTTGAAATTGGTCTGTCAGTCCTGATGGGGAGAAAAGGCATTTGAGTCAATAAGTAAGAACTGACAGCCATGTTTTCACCTTCCCTTTTTATTCCTCTGCTTTGCTTGTCATCACCACTTTGGAGGCTAGGTTATAGTTAGAATTCAGCAGAAATATGGGAAAGCAGGGGAGGGCAAGTCTTGGCTTCAAAAGAACTAGATCCTCCTTCAAAGATAAAAGACAACTCCTAATTTGCAGGAAAACAAAACAAATCACATATATGGTATGTAGATGGATAATACAAATTCACTTTATTTTCCTTAAATAGGAGAAAGCTGAATGTAGGATTAAAAAAGAAATTTCATTATAAAATGTCATTACTGTCATTATCTTTATGTATTTATTTTTTGCGCTTCCTGCAGTGAGCTCCTGCAGTGACTGGAACAATCTGGAACTGAACACACTCAAAACCGTAGAAATGGTGGTAGACTTTAGGAGAAACCTTGCCATACTTCCAGCTCTTACAATACTAGACAACACGGTATCAACAGTAGAGGCCTTCAAATTTCTAGGTTCTACCACATCACAAGTTCTAAAATGGACAGCTAACATAAAAAACATCATCAAAAAAGCACAACAAAAAATGTTCTTTCTGCGCCAACTCAGAAAGCTCAAACTGCCCAAGTACCTGCTGATACAATTCTACAGAGGAATTATTGAGTCTGTCATCTGCACCTCTATAACTGTCTGGTTTGGCTCTGCAACCCAACAAGACAGACACAGACTTCAGAGGATAATTAGAGCTGCAGAAAAAAACCTGCCTTCCATTGAGGACCTGTATACTGCACGAGTCAAAAAGAGGGCTGTAAAAATATTTACAGACCCCTCACATCCTGGACATAAACTGTTTCAACTCCTACCCTCAAAACAATGCTATAGAGCACTGCACACCAGAACAACTAGACACAAGAACAGTTTTTTCCCGAACGTCATCATTCTGCTAAATAAATAATTCCCTCAACATTGTCAAACTATTTACTAAGTCTGCACTATTATTAATCTTTTCATCGTTCTCATCACCATCTCCTTCCACTTATGACTGTAACTTTGTTGCTTGAATCCTTACGATTTATATTGATATTGTTTCCTGATTGCTTATTTGTACCCAAGAATATCATTTAGTGTTGTACTTTATGATTCTTGATGAAGGTATCTTTTCTTTTATGTACATTGAGAGCATATGCACCAAGACAAATTCCTTGTGTGTCCAATCACACTTGGCCAATACAAAATTCTATTCTATTCTATTCTATTCTATTCTATTCTATTCTATTCTATTCTATTCTATTCTATTCTATTCTATTCTATTCTATTCTATTCTATTCTCAGGACAGCATACATTCACAACATGTCTGAGGTATGTTAACACTGCAAAAGAATCATTGACCAAAGACATTAGAGGAAACTCAGTGGATGGTTTCAGTCTGAACTTTTCTAGTTTTGGTCCAATATTCAGACCACTGCACTTATATGAGCTCTCCCAGCCATGGAACTATTGCAGCAAGCACCACAATGCTAATCCCAAAGCTGCATCAAAAGCCCCAAATATGAAAACAGCTGAAAAATAACACTTTGAAAATGTAATCTCTTTTTGGCATGAATGCACCCTTAGAATGCATTCTAAGTGAATAGACAGGAAACAGTTGCCATTTTTCCTCACCCTTTTGTTGAGATACATTTTTCTATACATCAAAAGCCTCAAGAATAAAGAAAATTTCCTTATATTAGATATGGCAGATATAGGAACTGTATTAGTTGATGAAACAAAACTTGTGCCTACAGATAACAGAAGGGATTAGATCAAATTTGGATGAATCACCACTAGTTTTGGAACATGTCTATGTGGTGAACAAACTATTCAGCAAATAGATATTGTTAATCCTACAGTGTTCAGGAGCCCAATGCTCTGTGAAGGAGATACAGAAACAGAAGAGATTCAAGATGGCAAGAAAAACTGAATGCATTATGAAGATGGATAGCCACAGAGATGGATAATCTATTCTTTGGTAAGATGATTGCATTGGAGGATATCACAGGAACCCAGATATAGATATGTATAGTTAGGTTTATAGATATGTATAGTTAGGTTTATGCAAAGATTTATAATTGCAGTGCACAGATTTAGGTGCTCTTAAGAAAATTTAAATCTAATGTGTAAAAGAACCCAAGAATATTTTTGGGTAGTACGTTTATCATACCATCAGATCAAATCTAAGAGGGCAATACCCCCCAAAAGTAGGCAATTTCTTCATGTAAGTAGCCAATATGGCAAAGCTGAAGAAATAATTAATTGTAACAAAGGAGGGGAGGAAATCCTGATGATTGTCTTTGGTTTTCAGCCCCGGAGGCTGCCTGCCTCCAAGCTGCCGATATCTCCTCCACAACTTTTGTAAGTCTTGAAGTGTTTGATCCATCATTCCCCTAATTTGATAACAGACAAATTTTGAGACCCACACCAGGTTTGCCTGGCAGCTGTCATTTGTTCTTTATCTGCCCATTTACTTTCTGGCTTGCCAAATGCTTATATCTGCAGTCATTCTATAATAGTGATGGCAAACCTTTTAGACACCAAGGGCCCAAACTGTGTGCACGCGCAAATGCCCAAACTGAAAGATGTGTGTGTGCATTGTGTGTGAATGTGGACATGCATCGACATGTGCAGCAGAGACCCTCAGACCAGCTGGCCAGCGGGAGGCAGGGAATCCCAACACTGGCAGCGCAGCAAGAGGTAAGATATTTTTCTTTCGTGAACTTCTGTTTCATTGTTCACAGGGAAATAGAAGCTCACGAAAGAAATGTCACGGAGATCTGACCTGGGTGATGGTGCACGTGCCAGCAGAGAGGGCTCTACATGCCACCTCTGGCATGTGTGCTATAGGTTGCAATCACGGTTCTATAACATCCTGCTGTGTCTCTTTCTTTCAGCATGTTGCTCATTTGCATTTTTCTCTCACTCAATATAGCTCTGACTCTTGTATGCATGTATGGGAAGATAAAAAAATGTTTGCCTAAAATTCTCATTTCTGCCTCCCTTCCCTACTGGATCTACTTCCATTTGAACCAGAATCTGTAAACTTTTGCATCTTATTACCCAATTTCTCCCTTTCCAGATAAGTTACTATAACTGTTGTTCGTACCTTGATGATGATGATGATGATGATGATGGTTCTTTACACAGACAGCCATATGTTTAGACTGGATTTGGCAGTTTTGTCTACCTACTGAGTGTTTCACAAGGACTTAGGATAGGCAGATATTGACATTTTATGTTGTTGGAGGTATTATTACTGCTGTGGTTCATTGCACAGTCAGCTAGTTGTTCAGACTGTATTTGGCATTTTTGCCCTCCTATCGATGATGATGACGATGATATTATTATTCTGTGGTTAGATTCACAATCTAGGTAAAAACATAATAATTGAAGTCTTAACCAAGGGCTGTAAAATTATTAAGGTAATGCCTATGGATATTATTATAATTTGCATTGTTATATTTGTGATTTTTCAATTGTTCAGTCATAGGAAATAAAAACATGAATAGATAAGTGTGTGTATGTGCATGGGCATGTGTATGTATCTGTCTATATAGCTATCTCTATATGTCTCTGAGGATGTGTTCATTTCCCACTTTAATTCTAAAAGGCTCTGACTAATAATTTGGTCTTAATTGTTTTTTTAGATTTGCACCAATCTTTTTACTTAGCAGAGTTTTCAATCCATTACACTGTCTCCAATATAAGACCACTGTTGTAAGCACTAAAGCATATTTAGTGTTGTCTAGTTCTTCTACAATGCTTATAAAACAGTTGAGCACCAGATGACACTTTTAGATTGATGCTTTCCATCAACAATGCCCAAATGTTTTAGCTCTAAATCTATCCTTGCTTTGTGCCAGGCTAGCCTAAATTATTGATATTTGATGAGTCAAATCCATTACCACTCTTATAGTAATTAAATCACATTTATAACCTTTTAATAATGGTTTACATATGCCTTTGGCTATCCTTATATATGTGGAAGCAAATTCCCAGTTGGTAAAGATGAACACGTTAACCTATTAACAATGTATGGTTAATATTGAAGGCTATTGCTTATAAATCTTCATGATTGCTACAGGACCAAAACCAATCCCTCGGGTATTTCATATCCTCCCCAAATGATCAGTTTCTGATAAAGTAGATTTCAATTTTCCCCATCTTGTTCTTTTCTTACAAAAAATATTTTCAGGCAGAGGAATGTAAACATGCTGGACCGTTGCTGTCTTTGGATTTCTGGTTCTTGTCCCGGAACAAGAATGCATTAATGAGGAATCTAGGAAAATGGAGACCTCTCTCTCTTTTTCGTCCATACACAACGCATGGCCCATAATTCTACTAGTGATTCTGAAGAGATGGCCTGGAATATTAGGGGAATATTTCTGTGAGAGCCTTCATTCCTTCGACTCTAAGGCTTAGAGGAACTTACTTAAGTAATGGGTAGAGTTCTGTGTTTTTTTTTAAAGCTTCCAAGATCTCAAAAGGGCAAATGACAGTGATAAGCACTGGGAATAAGTTATAGTTCAGACGATTTTCAAAATAATCTGCATACACATGCCTCCTTGCTGGGTGAATGAAGATCTCCAATCTAAATGGGCAAGCATTTAAAATTACCGCAGATTCAGTAAGATGAGAAGGAACTACAAAATAGGAGGAAAGGATAGGAGAACAGTAGCACAGCCTGGTCAACATAGTGCTATCTGATAGATATGATCCTCAAAAAATCCCACTTCTCCAGTTTTGCAATGTTTTAAACATTTGCAGAAGAATGCAGAAGAATGTTTAACTGTATGCAAAGATGAAGCTCAGAGATCACCAAAGGCCCCACAGTTTAACTCCAAGCTTCAAATATTCTCTTCCATCTGAATTATCTCCAACTATATTTTGGATTCCACTGACTAGACTAATCGAAGGACAGAAACTTAATCATATTCTGCAGCCAATCAAAACAGTAAATTTTGACCACATTATTATTTCCTAAAAATCAACAAGTAATTAAAATAGATGGCTCATCCAAGTCCAGTCAGTGAAATTTTCACCTGTGTTTACAGTGAAGTCCATTTGTTCTGTTTTTTCAATGTGCAGAATGTTTAAAATCCTGTATAAACATTCTTATAAAAATACTTATTCTCTTATAAAGTGGTCCAAGGGCTCCGATTTAATTTTTTCCCCATGTTCTTTTTATGCAAAACACTGTAAGTAGCTCTAAGGAGGAAAATGACTGCTTTTCTGAAACCAGCATTAATTTGGCCACAGATGAGCCTGGCACAAGGCAGACATTTTTATACCCATATATTTGTCCCTAGGAAGATGACATGGTATCACTTTTTGTCAGTCTTAGGATTTCTTGTGATGACATTCTGAATGTTCATCTGCCAGTTACAACAGCAGGTAAACTTTCTCTCCCTTTGGAGCAGTTATTCCTTGTGAAGCAAAAAGGGAAAAGTTAAAAAGGCAAGCCTCAGATCAACTTGTTAGTGTGTCACTGCCTAGTGCCAGTTTTTTTTGTTAATATCCAAATGATAAGCATATAACAATCCATTCCCCATTGTAATGTCTATTTGCCTATTAGACCAGGGAAGTGAAGATTTTTCAGGTTGCGCTGTTATTATTATTAGGATCAGAATATAAATTGACCAAATTCCTCAGCAACTCTGAACTGAGTCTCTGACCTATTTTATCTTATAGAATTGCCTTTCATCTTTAGAATTGCCTTTAGAATTTAGATGTAGAATAGCGAAGAAGACCTATCTGCCTGCTGTAATTGAGGTTTTGTTAGAACTGCTGCAATACAATAATCTCCAAACATCTTAGAGATTGCTAAAATCTCTGGGTTTTTTCCTGCTTTGTACAGTGCACAAAAATCAGGAGGCAAATAATATTACTTGACTACTCAGAGCATTAGCTTTAATATATTCTGTCCAATTATGTACATGCTTGATATGGGAGGACTGGATTCCTAATCTGGATTCCTAATGCTTGTTTCTGAATTGTATGATCCATTTTTGTCTTGGGTACTTAACTAAGGAGCAATACAAACAGTATATAGACTGTAGTATTTGCTGTTTATATCTTTGTTCACATTCTAGATGTTACTCTGCATCCTTTGGAATTTCACAGACTCATTGAAAGCTATGTAGAGCAATAATGGAGAAAAAATATTATTGTTGAAAAGATGAGTAGAGTGTAAACAAATAGGGGTATCACTATCTCAAATGTCCTTCCAGAATCTCAATATCATGTTTCTAAAGGGTTCACTTTATCCCTTGTTCAGACATGATATTCTTTTCAATTCAAAGTTGCATATGAATCTTGGGCTAGTGTATGCAGGAGAATGAAGAGTTAATGAGGGAGATCTGGATCAACTTTTAGAAATCAGCTAATCTGAGAAACATGACCTAAAAAGTTTCTTGACCTGACCTTGGGGCTGAGAATGAAAACAGTCCATCCTTTTCCTAGTCTGGACCTGTCTACAAGAGAACAGTTATGATCAGAAGAATGTTAACATGATCACGTCTCTGATGCAACACAGTTGCCCAAGATGATAAGGAGTGCAAGTAATACTTAAGCAAGTTGGTTATGCCATCAGAGTATGGGTTATGGGGGATGGGAGATGGGGAGGCAAAGTCCAGGATTTTCTTTTTAGTAGAAAATCTATACATACAACACAACAGAATTGCTGTGTACTGGAATAACTGACATAGTACTAATACAATCTAACTTTTGTCCTTTGTCCTGTGTAAAACTTCAGTCCAGAGTCAGTCTATAATTATCTAACTGTGCCACTAATTAGGACAGGAAATTACTTAGTAAGCATAGGAAACACTACTGGTAAAAATGCATAGCTCTGCAACTGCTACAGATGTTCTTGAGACAAACCAACAGATAGGCAGGAAGAACACTGGTCACTTCTTGATCTGGAATCATCACCTATTTCCTTCTGCAATGCCAGACAGCAAACTTGAATGTGCTCAGGAAGAATGATCCTTGCTTTGATACTATAATAGTTCAGCTCCCTATCCTCTCCCACCTTTCCCTGCTTTATTTTGGTAGCACTTTGTTCTCTCATTTGTGGCAAGAGAAGGGAGGCAACCTGAGCTCATTATTCTACCTTTTTCACTTTCACGGAGGAGCTAACTCTACTTGAGGAACTGGCCCATGGCTACTCCATTACTATTGATTAACTAATTTCCCCTAAAATCTCAGGCAGAGTGACAGATACAGCAAATGGTTTATTTTGCTAAGGAGCTTAATAAAGTACAGGTGATATTGAATGAAAAGGGTGAACTTAAATCAAAGCAAGAACCAGAAGAACAGGATATAAAAATGGGCTGGTTTTTGTTTATGGAAATACATTCTAGATATGATAAAGATTCTAAGACAGAAGGTTCTTATAGTAATCTGACTAATTCAGATAAAATTTTAATAGGTTCTGATGACTATGTAATTAAAAAATTGTATGGTTACTTATTAGGGGTAAAATTGGAAGAAGAACAAGTTAAAGAAACAATGATTGCATGGAGGAAAAATTTTGGTTATGGAATTGATCTAGAGAAATGGCAAAAATTATGGATGCAAAATTATAAAATGACCATGTCAACAGCATATAAGGAGAATTTGTATAAGATGTTTTATAGGTGGCATCTACCCCCGACAAGAATAGCGAGAATGTTCAAGAACAAATCTGAGAAGTGTTGGAAATGTCATCAGATACCGAGGTCATATTACCATATATGGTGGACATGTGTAGAAGCGAAAAGATACTGGACTAAAATCCACACATGGTTGGAAAAAATGACAAAAAAACATATAGACTTTAAGCCAGAGATTTTTTTATTAGGGATTGTGCCAGAAACATACAATAGAAAATTGAGATATTTGATTATGAATGTTTTAACAGCTGCTAGAATTGTGTTTGCTAAAAACTGGAAAAATAAGAAAATACCAACGCAAGACGAAATTATTAAGAAAATCATGATGTGCTGAAATGAGTAAATTGACATTTGAAATTAGAGAACAAGAAGATAAACAATACTACAAGATATGGGATTTATTTTATCAATGGCTAGATAATAAAATATGGAAATGAAATATGAAATATGAAATGAATGTTATAAATATAATATTTGAAATTTTTTTTTTTGAAGTGACAAAGCCATAGTTAAATAAATGATAAATGAGATGTTGATTTGTTTGACAACATGAGAAATTAGATAATTAGTAAATTTTGAATACGGGGATGAAGCACAAAAGATTTGTAACCGACTGACACCATTTGCATTTGTAATGGATGGATTTGTTTTGTTTTGTTTAAAAAAATAAAAAAACAAAAACAAAGTACAGGTGGTCCTTCACATACAACTACTCGTTTAGTGACCATTCAAAATTACAAGGCAATGAAAAAAGTGACTTACGACCATTTTTCTCATGATGACCATTGCAGCATCCTCATGGTCATGTGATCAATATTTAGACGCTTGGCAACTGATTCCTATTTATAACTCTGATAGTGTCCTGGGGTCATATGATCACCTTTTGCAACCTTCTGACAGGCAAAGTCACTGGGGAAGCCCAAGTCACTTAACAACTGTGGTAGTAACTTAACAACTGCAGTGATTCACTTAACAACTATGGCAAGGAAAGTCATAAAATGGGGCAAAACTCACTATCTTGCATAGCAATGGAATTTTGGGGTTCAGTTGTTAGAATTTGAGGAATCCCCTTATATGTCTAGCCGGAGTCATTTTCTAGAGAAAGGAAGAACCAAAAACAGATATATTTACACCCACACCCAACTCTCCACATTCTCTGTGGGGAGTCCTTTTCTCAAAGGCCTCCATGGTGGATGTAAAAACATAAACATGGATCTCTGCAGGGGCCTTGCTGTGGGACAGGACTATGCAAGGAGTGGGGGAGGAGAGCCTCCCTCACACTTGATTCAGGTGTGTGAGTTTATGTTGAATGGCAGGTCATTTCTCTGCATCAATCACAGTCAAGAGATGAAGGGACAGGGGTGCCTCAAGGCCCCTTTCTACATTTTCTCTTTTTACATACTTTTCCAGGATTGCTTTTGTGTACCTGTTCAAGATTAAAGTGCAGTGGGTGGGGACCTTGAGGGTGGAGTATTATCTTTCTTTTAGTAAACTGACTCAACAATCATTGCTGATGCTTAAATACTTTTACAGATTTCTGGCTCATTTCTGAGCATAAGAAGAAAAGTTAGTTTTTGAAATTTAAACTTTAAAAGTTTGAACTTTTTTCATAGCTTTAAAATCTTATATAATTTAGAATTTCTAGACAGCGTGATCTGTAAATCAGAGAGCTGGCGGTCAATCAAATATATTGGGTTACGGATATAACTGGCAAATGAAATAGCTGATAGAGGCCAATCCAGTGGAATTTGGATATACCTTTCAATTATTAATATTTTCCTAACTTTTAGTCTGATATATTATGACATAAGCGATTTTGTTTGCTAAGGCTGTGATCTTCAACACACTTTGGAACACAGCATGATTTGATAATGAGTAAATACACATAGGATTGCAAAATAATGGTGACTGGTTTTTACAGCCCTAAGAATTTGAAGCATTATCTCAACATCTACAAGCAAGAATTGCTCACACTTGGTTTGCCATAGACTGCAAATTAATCACTTGATAATGCTATTTATTTACTTTGTGTGCTTATTAGCAGCTCTTCATTGAAGTTCTCGGAGAAATTTACAATAAGAAAACTGGAGCTACAACCACAGTCTAGAACAAATTTCTAAAACACCTTCACATTTAAGCACCAGAAAAATTTAAGTAAGTAAAATTGTCTTAAGATGAAAGTCAGAGTGCAAGGGAAATGTTTGGGATTCAGAACTCAGATGCCAGTACAGAGAAAAGCTTGACTGTAATTATTCTTGTTTTATTTTGGACAAAAGAGACATTTTGCAGCAGCATCTTGGAAGCTGGTTTAAATACCATTGTGATCCATTTATTAGGTGATATTCAAAAAATTATAGCTAACCATAAGAGACCTTTCCCAGATTTCCTGCCTTGTTTTTTAAGAATGATCTGTTAGCATCCAAATTATGAAAGCTCTTTAAGCTTTCTGTGATAGAAAATATGTTTAACTCAATTCTTATTTAGAGGTTACTAAATCTTGAGCCAATAAAAGTGATACTGCAGCGCCTCCCAGTGGCTACATTCAAGTAACTATACTGAGCATAGAAAATTGAGAATGTTATAGTATGTGTGTGTATTTATTATTAATTGTACAAGCAATGCAAGGCGGTGAACATATTCATCTTCCTGTTTCTATTTTCCCCACAACAACCCTGTGAGGTTGATTGTTTGGGCTAAGAGAGTGACTAGCCCAGAGCTGCCTTAGCTGGCTTTCATGGCTAAGGCAGTACTTAATATAAACACATGTACATTGTTTACATTTGTCTATTGTGACATTTGAACTGAGCTTTGTCATCTTCAATCAGTTATTATTTGTGTGAGGAATTTTGTCAAAAACTCTCTGGCTTCAAAAGGTTAATGAGATGTGGCAAGTGATTGGCTTGGGTAGTGTTTCAAAAATTGAATTCTTTATGGAGGGTTCACCTAATCTACAACATATTCCCCAACACAAAATTGGAGAACCCCCAGTCTCACAACCTTCAAGAAAGTAATTATTTTGGAGTCCTATTGCTCTCTGAGCTTGGTTGTTTGCTTTCAGAGGGGCATTTATGTTGTCTAGTAGAATACTGGAACATCTGCAAACAAGCAAACAAGCTCAGAGAATGATAAGGACTCCACAGTTCAGTCCTGAACTACATACATTCTCTTCTATTAAAACTAATTAGTTTATAATTAGTTTATCAATTTCAAAGCACTGTAAATAATGTACCAGAGCAATATCAACATGAGCCAATACAGAATTATTAAATGCAGTAAAATCTAATATATATTATTACAATGACATTTGCTGTCAACAGCATTACAATATAATACTCAAATTTTTTACATAATCTTTAAGATTACCAATATCCAAACTCACTCTTTTAAAACAAAGGGTATTATCATTTTTATGAACTTTGGAATAAGGAATTACAAAGCTTGTACTCTTGAATCAATATATTCCTCTTCCAGATCACACTGAACCTACATGCCATTCTAGAAAGTAATAGTAATTTACAAAGTAAATTCCCCAAATTTAAAGCAATTTCTGATTTATTTCTGGAAACTATCAAACCATTCTAAAAATGAGGTGATTCCCCTCTCCCCCAAAAAAAGGAATAGAGTATGCCAGACATTTTCAGAATGTTTCAGTTTTGAATTGCTGATTTGCTTTTCTATGTCCTTCCTTCCTTCTCTTAACATTTTTTCTTAGATAATTAAATTTTACTGTAGTAAAAAATGCCCAGAAAAGACAGGTAACCAAAGCAGCAATGAAGCTGAGTGGACTGAAAATGGATTCTATATGTAATATGCAAAATAGCTTAACTATATGCATTGAAGTTGGCATCAAATCACTTCAGCCATAGGTTTTTTCATATCATTAATTTGTTATTTGTAAGATAGGACTTCAGTTTTGCAGTTCTTTGCAAAGCCTGCTATTTTTTCAGCTCCTCATTTTTAGCCCTAAATTGAATCAAAACAGAAATCAGGAAGCAGAGAAAAGTTTTCTTCCTTCTTTTTCTGCCAGGGCTGTTTTTTATTTCTGAAAGGCATGAGGCTGATGTTTCCTTGCTTACAGTTTCTTCAGGGGGGCTGGGGGCTGAATTTTTGCTTGCAATGTAAAACATCTGTCAGGAAAACAAAAGTTGCCAAAGTTTGCTTAAAATCTTCCATCCATCTTCAGGATGAAGCTGGATGCAGAAAAACATCATAAACAACAGTTTTATACTGTTGTTCAAACAAAAACAGACATTACAATGCATTATTCGATATTTATTGGGATAAATTGTTGAGCGTTTCCTTGATTTAGGAAGTGATCTGATATAGACTTGTTGTTTAAATTAGTTCTTGAAAGTTACTCATAATCATTTGCAGCCCCCCTTCTGTGGTCTTTCTTAACGAAAGGGCATATACCATATCACCTTTCCTTCCAAATGGCTCAGGAAATGGATTAGAAACCAAGATTGGATGGAGTCCCAAACAACAGTCTGATTCGCACCCAAGTCTATCTTCTGGGAGGGGGGGGCAGATTGATTTTTATAATAAGGGAAAAGAAACTTGAAAAAAGGTTTTAAAATTTTCCTTTTTGTTGTTGTTGAAGTTATCTGATGATATCATAGGAAGAGAAGTAGATAGTTTCAGTCCTTTTTCACCACCAGTGGTGAGAGTTGAGGAGGCTTTTTAAAAATGTTATAAAACTAGGTTATTTTCTTTAATTTGTTGCTTTCCCAGAGAAAATGACACTGCCAGTATTCAATAATTTCTTTTCAGTGATAATATTTGACGGCTAGTAAAAAAAAAACAAACACCACCCAGGTTGGTGAGTAGCAGTAGGTTGTCCATTCTCTTCATTAAGCCATAATAAAATAGCCAACACTGGACTATGAGGGACAAGATAACTGAATAAGGCCAGGATATCCAGGGAGGAATATGCTATGCCTGGAAGCACAAAAAGTATTACATATAGAAGCCCTGTATAAAATTTCAGCCATCTCAGTCTCAGAATACATACACAGCTATTTCTGTCTTAAGGGTACCTGGAGGCCTTAAGTGAAGAATCTTGTCTGGAGTAGGCTATAAGCTTGGGACTCTGAAAGATGTATAGTTCCATGTTCTCTGACATCCACAGTACTGAAATCTGGGAGAAGATAGTTCCAGACTGAGCTGATCCAGTCTTATAGTACTGGGGGAGTTCAATTGCTATGTCCTGGGAATGGAAATCAGATGTGTTCAGGGTTGCATTAACTCTGTTGCAATCATCAGCTACCGGTAGTTTTAGATTTTCTCAGCCTCAAGCTACAGATCTAACTTATTAGATCTGTATTTCTTTGGATAGATGACATAGGACATTACTTATGCCATTGTCAGATCATTCCTGGAAAATGTCACATTGTTAGCATCCTTGACTTCCATAAGCATGGCAGATCAGTTGGGATAAACTGTTCCTGGCACCTGATGAATCCAGATTTATGGGCACTTGGGGACTTTCTTTGTGACTTGATGGGCAGGACTCTCATGTGCCTGGTCACTGTCTGCAACATGTAGATGGCTGGTACTTTAGACAAAATTGCTCTTGAGAAGCTTCTCACAAATCAATGGCAGGGTGCCCCTTTGCTTGACAGTGAGCTCCAGGACATCAAACAGTTGAAGAGGTGCCTAGAGCAACAAAGATAAAGATGTAGAATGAATACAACAAAGCATCAGGTACAAGCCCATGTTCACACCTGCACTGTGATTAAAAACAGCAAAGGATGCTTATTTCTCTATTTATTCCTTTGAAAGATTCTTTTCTGGTAATCCTGATCAGAGTGACTTGCTCTGCAGGGAAAGAATTGATATGCCAATGCTCCTCAGGTTGCTATGATTATGTTTCTTTGCAGATAAAAAAAATGTGTTCATTTGAGCTTGGATGCTGTGTGAATGATTTGGGTAATATTGTATTAAGTTATCTGGAATTACAACTTTCAAAGAATTTCATATGGTTCTCTGTAGTATAATGTAATATAATCTCAAAAGCAGTCCTTTCATTGGATGCCCCCTTGCCTTGAAACCATCATTTAATTTCGTTGTATGAGGTGCAATGACAATAAAGTAAACTTGCCTGGCGGTTCAATTGGCACTTTATTTACTTTCTGGCGAGCTGTTAAAAACTATTTTGCTTCAATGGACATTTGGGTTCCAAGCTTCAGAGTTTCTCAAACTTGGCAATTTTAAGCCAAGTTTGAGAAACACTGTATTTGACTGAGATGGATGTGTTTGAAATGGAAACATGACAAGGGTTGGACTCCACGGCCTTTCCTGATGCAAGGATTTCTGGAACTGACAGTTCAGTTGCAGCCTATTTTTTGCCTTCTGTTCAGATAGTCTGAAGTGAACTTGGCCTCAGCTGTAGAGGTTCTCAGTTTTCATCATTCATCATTATTTCATTATTGTTTTCATCATTCATTATCACAACTGATGAACTTTCTTGGATGAGAAACGAAACGATTTGTTCTTCTTTCTCAAGGAAAAAAAACACTCCGGTTGCCTTTTTTTAAAAAAAAGCACTTTTGAGTGAACTTGGCCTCGGTTCCCTCACGAAAGTTCTCTTCTTCGAAGAAAAGCGGCAGCTAGAGCCCATCTCTCGGAGGGCCTCCCAATAGAAACGGGCCTCTCCCTTCCTCTCTACAGGAATCCGAACAACCCTGCAAAGCCCATCATCCGGGTCACTCCCGGTTCACCCGCCCCCGCCAATAGGCAGCGCAACGCAACCTAGCCTCGCCCGCCCACAGTTGCGTAACCATTCCTTTTATACAATTTAGGGGACGCCGATTGGCTGCACCTCCCACTTCCATTCTATGCAAGATTGGATTAGTTGAGCCGGCAGCCGGCGGCCGGCAGGCTCAGATCGCGGCCGATTTGCTGAGCGGGCTCGCCCCGCCCTCAACAGCCGCGGTCTGATTGGTCAGTGCTTGCCCTTGCCTGCCAAGGTGGAGGAGCAAGGCAGGTACGGATTGGCGGGCGGCTCTCTCCGCCTCCGCTGGTGAAGGTGAAAGTCTCTTCCAGGCGGGCAGCGGTTTTGCACTGTTGGGAGCCGCAGCTGCTGGTGGTGGTGGTGGTGCTGCTGCTTAGGACCCCTTCCGCCATGGCTCCCGGAGGAGGATCTGTCTTTGCCGCCGTTCCTCAAGCCGCTCCGGTGGCGGTTTTCCAGCTCACGGAAGATTTCCGCGCGGACGAGGATCCTCGCAAGGTCAATCTCGGAGTGGGAGGTGAGAGAGTGAAGGCGGGGAGGAGAAGAGCGCGCCTGCCTCTCTTCTGCCCTCCAGTGACAGTCGCGTTTTCACTTTAGGCAACCTCGCGGAGCCCTGGGATCCAGGGGATCCCCTCTCCGAATTTCCGACAAGGCCCTGCTGAGTTTTGATCGGCTTTCATGAAGCAGACAGCCGACATTGGCGATGCGATCTTAGCAGCCGCATTTCTGAAAGCTCAGCCTGAGCCCCGAGTGAAGGTGTGCCTTAAGAAGAGGCGGCGGGTAAACTCCATCCAGTTGGTTCTTTACACCAAACAGGCGTTTATCTTGGTTTGACAATTTGCCCTCTTTGTGATCTGAAGCACTTGATTTTTCATGTGCCGATATATTCCTCTTCTGTGTGAAAAATAATTGCCGGTAGTAGTACAGTAAGAGAATACAGGTAGCCCTCGACTTGGAACAGTTCATTTAGTGATCATTCAAAGTTACAACGGCACTGAAAAAAGTGACTTATGACCATTTTTCACACTTAATGACTGTTGCAGCATCCTCATGGTCACATCATCAGAATTCAGACTCTTGGCAACTAACTCATATTTATGACAGTTGCATTATCTCAGGGTCATGTGATCCCCTTTTGGGAACTTGACAAGCAATGTCAGTGGGGAAGCCAGATTCACTATATTGTGTTACTAATTTAACAACTGTAGTGATTCACTTCACTGTGGCACGAAATGTCGTAAAATAGGGCAAAATTCATTTAACAAATGTTTCAGTTAGCAACAGAAATTTTGGGCTCAATGGTGGTCATAATTCGAAGACTACCTATAAAGGATGTTTTATGTATGTGGGTGTTTTTAAGTCACTGTTGACTCCAGGCAAGGGATTTGTCATTGCCTCTTTCCTAGGACTGAGAGAGAGAGACTGGTCCAATGTCACTCCACTGGTTTTCTATCTAAGACAGGGCCAGTTAAGATGCCTCAATTCCTATACCTAACTGGTTCTTGTAGTATACTGGAGCTAGATAATTATTGATCTAGATAATTAGAACCCAAAGTACTTAAACTGATGACTCATCAGGATTAGTGTAATTTCCATTCTTTTTTGTGCCATACTTTATGTGTATCCATTTTTGTGCCATCCATTTATGTTGGATTTCCTAACAAAATTAGCAGAGAAGTATTTGCGATGCATTGATTAGAGTTAAAGGATCCTGCAGAATGTGTAATGGCTGGTCTGATCTGCCCAAAGACTTTTGTAACAAGCTGTGATCACAGAGGACAGTATTAATGTCCTTTGCTTTATAAAGGACATCCAAATTTAGAGTCTGTGCAATGCCTGCACTAATTCTCAAGACACAGTCCCATGACTCTTAATGATGAAAACCTTGCTTGTGCTTTTGAGATGATTTAAATACAGATGTGATCATGGTAGATCCCTAGTCTGAAATTTGCAGGAATCCTTTATGATTCAGCACTGCTACTTACCTATGTTTAATTAGCAATGTTATGGAGCCTTTTTGAATTCCCTGAATACAGACTAATATCCAGCAATAGGAAAAGAGGAAGAGGTTTTGGTGTCTATGGTTATCATATAGCATGGTATGTGGATTTCTAGTGCCAGATATTCTAACTGAGGTTTAGCTGTCGAAGATTTGGGCTGATGTCCAAATACTAGTTGAGCCAAACTGCAGGGCCTTGAGAGATTACTGCCTACATCTTGCAGAAATCGGAAAGGAGACTTTGCACCAGAAAATAAAGTCCAAATTGAATGAGCAGGTCAGTTCTTTGTTAAACAGTAATTTTTGCCCCTGCATTAGACCTGCACATTTTCTTTCATCCTTTTGTTGATCATTATACGGTGGAATAGCCAAAAAGTCATTCTAAAATTTTCTGCTTTAAAGGAAATTCTTTAATTCTCTTTGTAGTAATGTTCCCAATATTTCTCAACTGTTGTTACTTGCTCCATTGTGCATCCTCATGATTTTAATCTGTTTCTAACAATCAAGATATTTGTTACTGACTTACAGTTTTTTGCCTCAAAGCTCCTATTCAGTTATAAATTTTAGAGTTCCCCAGATCTCTTATTTGTAACAGTCAGACTAACAATTTGATCGTCTCCATGAAGATGAATGTCTCTCCAAATAGAGTCCTGCATTGTTGTTAGTCTTACACACTTAAAATATTTTAAAGTAAAAACCAATAATCTAGAATAAGAAGGTGCCTTGCATTCTCTCTCTCACACACACACCCCATCATCATTATTATTTCTTGCATTTGTTAAGGTAATTCTATTCTCTCCTTCAGCTTATCGCACAAATGAAGGACAGCCATGGGTATTGCCAGTTGTCCGGAAAGTGGAAATGATGATTGCCAAGAACACTGATTTGAATCATGAATATCTACCTATTTTGGGCTTGCCGGATTTCCGTGCCAATTCCTCACGAATTGCATTAGGAGAGGATAGCCCAGCCATCAAAGAGAACAGGGTAAGCATGAGGCTGGAAAAGAAACTTGTTGCCAATCATTGTTGGCCTCTTAAAGGTCTGTGAAATGTTGGTTCTTCAACTACCCAGCCCAGCTATGTTTTTTTGACACAACTGAATATCATCATACAGCTGCCAAACAAAAAGGAAATAAGAATAAATTTTTAATGAAATGATTCTATTGATCTTAGAGAATAAATTCTAAATTCTAAAAACACATTTTTGAGAGAAATGCACTATGTTAAAACAAGTAATTTTACCTGCTTGGTATGAATCATTTAAGTCAAGAAGTTGGAGAAACAGAAACATTTGGGGCTAAGAAGGATGGACAGACTGATGTGTTATATTGTTCCTCCTATTTGAAGTAGAATTTGTGCAATTTGATTGAATGGAACAATTTGGAGAGAGCAGAGATCTCATTTTATCAGATCTTATGGCAATTTGGATGCCAATTTGAAAGGAAGGATGAATGGTCACCTTACAATTTAATATTTCTTTCCCTCTATTCCAGGTGGGAGGTGTCCAATCCTTAGGGGGCACTGGAGCTCTTCGTATTGGAGCAGAGTTTTTGAGACGGTGGTATAATGGAACCAACAACACAGCTACCCCTATCTATATTTCTGATCCTTCCTGGGGTAAGTGCAGAGAGCTGCTAATATTTTTGATCTGGAGTGGGGCAAAAAGAAAAAAAATCCTGATTTCTCCAAAGTGATGTATCCAGATGCTTGGACTTCAGCTGTCATGATTTCCTGCACAGCCTTTGTTCACTGCTGGGATTTGGGAACACTACCCTTTTAATATAGATCACATAAGGCAACCTTCACTTGAACCTTTTTTTCCACAGAAAACCATAAATCTGTCTTTACGGATGCTGGCTTCAAGGACATACGGAACTATCGCTACTGGGATGCAGCAAATAGGGGTCTGGACATTCAAGGATTCCTTTCTGATTTAGAGGTGCGTCAGGTATCCTATAGGTTGGGAACAATTAGATAGCAATATGAAAAGAACACCAGATAAGGCTGGGCAATGGGCATGGCAGAGAGCACCTTCTTGTGTAGATCATTTGTAGTAGCTGCACATTCTAGAGGTCAGTGCAGCATTATTACACTGAATTGTTTCAGAATCACATAACTGAACAATTGCCAGAAAGATGGTCATCTTTTACTTGCTTCATTCCACTCAGGAAATCTCTTCTACATGTATGAATTCAAAGTGCTGAAGCAGAACCTGTATGCGCATAGTACTTTTGAAGCATTTTTAAACTATATTTGTACATGCTTCCAATCAATCATCCCCCAAAAATCTATGGTAAATTTCAGAATTCTGCAGAAAAAGGGATTGAATACTTTTGATGCAGGGAATGTTAAAATACGTTTTGGTTTTTCTTTGGCCCTAATCCTTAATAATCTTCTGGATTTTGTAAGGGTTAGTAGATTTCCCACTTATGAGAAAAATGTTAATACTGCTACACTACCTGCAAGATTACATGGAAGTCTATTTATGCTTGACTTTCAGCAACTTTAGTTAACTCTTTCACTTTCTTTATCCAGAGTGCTCCAGAGTTTTCCATCTTCATCCTCCATGCTTGCGCTCATAATCCCACTGGCACAGACCCCACTCAGGAGCAATGGAAACAAATTGCTGCTGTTATGAAGGTACTGACTCTTCTGATACTACTAGAAGATAGATGCATTTTATGTTCCAAAATTATTGTCATGCATTTAACTTCTTGATGCAATGGCATCCCAGTAAAAAGAGCTAGTATGTGAAGATTCATTTCCCAGGAGGTAATTGATACTACGGAGCAGGCCTAAAGCCTACACTCCTCACTGTTCCATTCTTACAGCGCCGGTTCCTGTTCCCATTCTTTGACTCTGCCTACCAAGGCTTTGCCTCGGGTTGCCTGGATAGAGATGCTTGGGCTGTACGTTTCTTTGTATCAGAGGGCTTTGAACTCTTCTGTGCCCAATCCTTCTCAAAAAATTTCGGCTTGTACAGTGAGTATTCATGGGATCTGTTACTTAATTGTAAGATTTTGGATGCCTCCCCACTTTGTATTTTTATGTTACATTGAACTATGATCCCTTTTGGGGCAGTTCCTTTGGAATGCAGATGGTTATACAGAGCTACTGGTATGGGAAGAGCAGGGCTGGTTTCTCAGTTCATGGTTGTACTTTTCCTTTTTCCTCAGATGAGCGAGTGGGAAATCTGTCCGTTGTGGCAAAGGATGCAGATAATGTGAAGCGTGTCCTATCACAGATGGAAAAAATTGTCCGTACTACTTGGTCTAACCCACCGTCTCAAGGAGCACGAATTGTGGCTACAACGCTCACCACACCAGAGCTTTTTGCTGAATGGTAAGAGAGCGGTATTTACTGAGCAGTAAGAACAACATTGACAAAAAGTAGCCATTAAATTTTAAGTTATTCTTGTCATTCGCATTCTGTGGCAGGAAGGACAATGTGAAGACAATGGCAGATCGGGTCTTGCTGATGCGGGCAGAACTCCGGTCTCGGCTTGAGGCTCTAGGCACACCAGGCACTTGGCATCACATTACAGAACAGATTGGCATGTTTAGCTTTACTGGCCTCAACAGTGAGTACAATGGGGCAAGCGGATGGGTTAGGTGACTAAGGGTGCCAAGAGGAAGAACTAACTGTATAGGCATTTAATTGTTACCTTAAGGAAGATGGGAGAGGCGCTGAGTCCTGGGAAAATATAAAGTATGAGCAAGTGATTCAGAATATCCCTCTATTGACCTTGTTGCTCTTAAAAATGAAGGTTTTGGAAAGGATTTTCAGTCCTTCTGAAACAAGGGGCTCTCCCTGAGACATCTGTTTCTCAACCAGGTTTAATTTGGCTGGCAGGTTTTGTATTTTTACCTTGAATTATCATGCCTCTACCCCACTATTAGTCTAGTCATCCATTTTGAAAAGAGTTCTTAACAGGTTTGTTTCACTTGGCGGATGTTAATTATATTTTCTCTGCATGACTTTATTTCTCATTGGCCAAATCAAGTGTCCACAGAGCATGGTAACAAATAAAAGGGACTTGCCAGCTTGCCTTTTATATCCTATCTTGTGGGTACTTCTAGGTCAAATATGAAATGTAGCAAAAGTTGCTTGAGGTTTCTGGTAAGAACTCCTGACATTTTGTCTTTTTCCTTTCCAGTTAAGCAAGTACAATATCTAATCAAGGAGAAACACATCTACCTGATGGCCAGTGGCCGTATCAACATGTGTGGTTTGACCACAAAGAACCTGGATTATGTTGCTAAATCCATCTATGAAGCAGTCACCAAAGTTTAGGAAATCTGAAATTGGGCATTGCATATATATCACTTCCATAGTATTTTAACTGTTTTTAAGACACAAGCTATCACTGTTAGGGGGAATTCATGCACAAAAATAGTCAAGGCAGGTGAGCAAAGAGCACCGCTTAACTTTTCCCCATTACCCTTTTTATGCTTAAAATCCTTTCCTCCCCAAAACTGCTCATTGTGAATATGAAAGAAAGAGAAAATATTATATTTCCATATGTATGGAAAATTACCTGCAGGAAAATTGATAATTGTATACATTCAAAAAAAATTAAGGAATCCTCTAAATCATTTCGTCTCCTAACTTTACTAGATTCCAAATCAGTCTTTGGATTTGAGAGATTAAAAACAAAAAGGTAGAACTTAACATGCAATTGCATGCAATAGTTGACCTGAACTTTAATAGCCTGAAGAATGGTCTCCTTCCATTTTACCAAGCTGATAGTCTCATTGTCTTTCATCTTTGTTGCTCAGGAGTGACTGGAAACTGCAATTGTCTCAAAAGTGTCTTTTTGCCTCTTGATATGTGTCTATGTATCCATATGTCAGTAGGACTGAAACTAAAACGAGTTTTCTATATGTGAGCTGTCAATTTGCACACTTCGAATTAATAGAACCTGCTTCTAGAATGGAAGCATACAACCATTTCCTGATGCCCTGTATGTGTACATTCTGCACTTTATGTAACTGACCCCATCTGACCGGAGCCTGATGAAGCAAAAGGACAGTGCCCCAGGGGCAGATACTAAATAATTAGTCTAGCAGTTATGGGCTGTGTGGGTTTTTTCAGGAAGCAAGATTGTAATTACTGCTGGCTTTCAGTCTCGCATGAACTAAGACTGTAAACCATAATTGTACCTTATCCCTCAATGCAGAATAAATATTTCTTCATATACCTCCCATTTATAAGCCAACATGTTTAAATATTGTACGTTTATATTTTTAAAGCAGTATCATGATCCTGTGCTTGACATAATCTATTGCTTCTTCCTAGGAACTTGAGGACAAAAGACAGAACACATTCCCCCCTCACCACCTTTTTTTTTGTTTTGTTCTCTAAACTACCAGAAAACTTTATTTCAATGGGTAAATTAATATGTTAAGATTCCCTTTGAGCCCACAAAGCTCTATACCCAAACATACCTTGATTTACCTGAAATGTATTTTCTGTAAGGAAATCTAACTTGGTGCAAGGTGGCTATCCACTATCTTAAAAGGTTTACTCTTCCATGGTCTCTGTAGGGCTTCCACCATCCTGTTATGTCTAAAGTCATTCTTTTCACATCATAATCACACTAAGTTATAATGTAGTGGTACCAGATTTGGGGTATAAAACCCCAGATGAACACTACAGAGCAGCAAAGAAAAATTTCTTTCCTGCCATCAAATGGCTGTCCAGATTTTTATAATACAGTACAATACATAGTGGTTTGTTTCTTCTTTAGTGTGTGAAACTAAATATGCTTTTACTGTTAGTTTTCACTATGCCCCCGCAGTTAAACACATTTTTGAAAGATCGTCTTGAAATGGATTAATACATCTAATAAACCTGTCCAGATTCTCGCCAGCATCCAATTTTAAATTAGGCAGAATGAGAAATTATATCATTGTTAGAGCCAAGTTGCACGAATGCACTGGAAAGTGGATGAGCTTCTGAGATGGCAAATAAGATTTCAGATAATGAAAAATCACAATATTAAGGAAAGAACCTTAGTGCTACAATCCTACATGAACTTATTTTGATATAATTTATTTTTAATTCAGCAAGTTTAAATTATAGGAAAGCAGAAAACTCTTTAAAAAAATAAACAGAAGCAATGGTATCCCATAGAGACAGAATAAATCTTTTCTTTTTACTTCACATGCAAATACTGCCTCTCCCTTACTTGAAGAACAATAAAATCACAGTAAGTGACTGTTCAGAAATACCTCTGTGGACCTGCCACTGTTAGATGTGTCTGTCCATGAAATGTTGGTAATGCCACTTTTGGATCTTTACCAGCTAAACAGCTGGAAAAATGGATTTCAAAACCATTTTTAAGCATTCAATTATCTCAATTTTGAGCCTGATCAAGAAGATGCATAAAGGTCACATTTTGGAGGCATCTCTACTAAAATTTGTAATACATTTTTTCTTTATCTTTCCCTCTCTCCATCTCTCCTGTATGTGTTCAAGCTATACATCAAAGGAATTAAGTTTAAAACAAGTGCATATTATTTCTCCCAGAGATCTGATATCAATTCTTCTTTTCTTGTCAATTGATTTTAAGTCAGAATATCTGGGTCAAAAGCCCATTTTATTCACAGGTTACAAATGACAAGGTGATTTGTACCATGATCTGCACTTCATACCATCAGCCTAAATCCTGCTGGTGCTGTTTACCAGTACCAACATGTCTAGGGCTGATTTGGATAATGCACAGATGCAGATGAACTCTGAGTATATGGTGCGATGTTGTTGCACATACATGCACTCTTCTCTTCTCCTGGACTACATAATGGAGTGGCATATCTAGCAGGAAAGAAGGCCTGTGTGCCCTCCTCCTTTATATTTTTCCCCAATGATAGTAATTTTGAGATGGTGAGGACACTGCCCTGCTAAGCTATCTAAAGGAATCTTTACACTCCACCGATATACTGTTTTCATTTCCACTTTTTCCTGAGACTTCCTCAGCTCATATTTGCTGATGCCACTTCTGAAGCTTAAATGGCTGTGGTCTCTTTAACCCTAAAGGTAAGGGGTGGTTAATGTTGGAGAAGCAGGTGCTGTCACATACACATGAATCTGGTCACAGTCGGCTGTCATGCTGCAGACCTGGGAAAGAAGACAACCGTTAGACTTTTAAGTTTACAAAAAACTTCGTTTTTCCTGCTCTAATTCACACAACTGTTTGATTTACTAGCCAGAACAGAACTGGTATCTTCCTACATACCACAGGAGAAAATCTAGGGCCCTTTTGGCTCAACTACGATGCATGTTGTTCCTCTTAATAGTCACCTCCGAAAATATGATTATGATTTCTTACATTAGAGTAAGCATGCAGAAGAACCGTTTTTAGCAGCACAAACGGCCCTTAGGACACGAAGTTTACAGAAGATTGAAAGAAAAATATCAAGTGCTGGGGAAAAAACCCTATATTTACATCAGTGTAAACCTGAATCATTAAATAAATAGAAAATGGGAGGATCATGCCTCTCAATACTTTCATTTTAAAATGCTTGCAAGTTCACACTTTTTGTAATCAATATAATGATTATAAATCCATTCTATATGCCTTCCCATCTCCTTTATGTTTACAGACCATTTTAAAGTAACATTTGTAGCAAAAAATAGGAATTAAGAATTAAGCAATTAATGCTGGAATTATTTAATGTACCCCAGGTCATAACATCTTAGCACTAGATGTTCAATAGAAATTTCTGGAAACTAGTTTTCTGGTTCCTATGGGACTAAGCACAGTGAAATATTGTTGTTAGATATTCATTGTTGTATTCCCTATTTGCGCTTTTCTTAGTGGGTTGCTTGTACAAGATTATAGTTCCATTTAGTACAGCAATGTGGCTTTCCAGATGAATCAAACTTGTTCATTACTGTCTTAGTATACATATTGTTACTTCTTGTATCATTTGTAAACTTCAACAAAGTAATGTTCAGCCACTCATCCATTTTGTCAACAAGCTCAATGGTGCTGAACATAAGATTCATGGTATGCACTGATGCTGGCTGTGATATGGACAGCTGACTAGACAGACAGTAAGTATGAGGAAGTGGGAACTGGCTAGAATACATTGGGAAACGTGATGGACAACCTTGTGGACCTCAGTGGGCCACTAGCAGTCTACAATTTGGATCAGTTTGGAGATACTGCACAACTTGCTTAACCCAGTCATAGTTCCTTATTGTCTGATCTAGCAGCATGCAATTATGCTGAGTCAAGGGTAGCCAGCTTGAGGAATAAAGGGTTTCTGACCTTTTCCTGCCTTGCATGCGATAGCCTGGGCCAGAAAAATACTGTTAAAGCTTTACTACATCAATGAGGCCCTCCATTTTGGCCAGAGAGTCAGCAGAGGCATTGCTTGGATGCTGGAATATTTAGGAGAGGAGTATGACTGTCAAGCCTTGACAATGAGTTTTATAATCAAACACTTCATATTTGGGTCACTCAGCACATACAACTTATAGAAACATAGAAAAAGACCCATAGATCCATCTGCCCTTTGAGATTTTGTTTGTTTTTGGTTTTTTAATTTATTTATTATTTTTTAATTAATTTTATTTTCATTTATTGTTTAAAATTTTATTAATTTTAGTTTGTTGATAGACATGTGTTTAACACAAGCGTGTTTAAACTCAGTTACTGATGATAGACCTACTACCTCCACTGGAAATTGGTTCCAAGCTTCCACTACTCTTTCTGTGAAGTAATACTTTCTAACGTTACTTTTGAACTTCTCTCCTATCAGTTTGATGTTTTGACCCCATGTTTTTGACTTTTGCTTCCTTGTTTCCTTGATAGACTAATTGAGCCATGCAAGGCCACTAGTCAGAAGTGATAGCATTATAGGTCTACATGAAATAGTCAGGGCAAGAGCTATAAAAAAATTCAAATGTAATTTCAAACTGGTCTCTCTCCTGATATTTAACTGACACGTTTCTGGATTCATACAACACATTGGACTAGCAATTATTTAGTGGGTGGAGGATTTTATTGGATAAATGTGGCCTGAGAGTCTATTGTGGGCCTGGCTAAAAACAGAATCTTTATGTGCTATTTGAAAATAAATAAAAACAAATATAAGTATATTTCTCTCCAAGTTGGTTTGTTTCATTATGATTAGCTACATTGTCCTAAAATATTCAGAGTGAGTGACTTAGGAAGTAATCAGTACTGCCAAGAATATAGTACCAACCTGTGAGAAAGGCAGAGCCATGTTGCCACTCATGTGATAAGCGATGTGAAGTTAGTATTATCATCTGAACTTTTCTCACTCTCTGCCGAAGGTTTTCTCCGCCCACCTGCAGTATCAAGAGCAGTTGGTAATCATTATGGGGTGGGGGGGAGACCCTACCTCAAAACTAATAATTCTAAAACGGGACACTTTCCAGGTATCCCACTAGTTATTTAAGCCTCTTTAAGCTCAGGAGTTGTAAGTAACATGCTGGCTGTTATATCCTAGATACTTGTGCCATAACATCAACGACAAATGGAGTGGGGTGGGGGAGGGCGGTGACTGCACTTGAGCAGCCAAAACTACATTCGATATGCCATGAATTTTATGTGAACAAATGCCTCCCCCAGGTATTGATATGACTTACTAAGTGTCCAAAGTAGCTTCTTTCCTAGGGGTTCCTGAGGAGCACCTGGAGATGTGCTGAGCTCCATTTCCCTGTTTGAGGACTCAGGTTCCAGCCTGACAGTATAGTCTTCATTTTCTGCAAGGCAACAATAATCAAAATAAGGCTGGGATTCCTCCTTTCCTCACAGTTCATTGCCTTCTTCCTGCCCTGCTATTACATACTCTTAAATACTCACTCTGCATGCTGATTTCTGGGTGGCCTGTCAACTCCTCCTGGTTGTGGGGAATCATCTCCATATGCAGGAACAAAGAGTCTGTAGGGCTCTTTATATTCCCTTCTGACTTGCTGGCTGCATGATATAAAGTGACCTCAGCAGCACCTGTTGGGACACACATCTCTCATCATAAACATATCATGAGAAGATACAAATCTGGATACAGGCACAGAGTACTGTAATAAAATAGCTGATTTAACTATTTCAAGCTTGGCCTGATTAGGGCGGGTATAAATTTAAAACAGAGAATGAAAATAATTTTGCACAATAAGGCTCCCACAGGCATCGTTTTACAAAGTCACTCTATAGGAACATGTTTGGTGGTACACCTACCAACAATGCTACTTCTCTCATTCAAGAGGATAGCAGGATCATCCTTGGGTGTCTGTGGGGTGCCTCTTACTGTGGGAGCCTTTGTGGAATCACCATCATTGAAAACATCCATGTCAGGGGTCTGGGGAGAGCTATCCATGCGGCTGGCAGCCAGTGCATTCTGATATTGTTGCCGAGTAATCTAGGAATCAAACAGAGGAATTGCCAGATAACTACCTAGTTCTGCAAATTCATTTCTCCAGTGTTTCTAACTTCTACTATATTTCTGTGTATTTTCCCCAATTTGGTGCCATTGAAGGGTGTTGTATGCCCAACAAATCTAGAGGGCTGTAGGCAACAGATTGGGAGAGATATTCTGCTACCACATACAACCCCACCACTTTACATCCTGAGTGCAAGGGCTTTTTCACTTCACACATCTCCCTTTTCTTTTTCACTGACTAGAAAATTGCTGTAAAATTACACAACCCTGTTTCCATCAGAAGCCTGTCTCTTCAGATTATTTTGGGGTGTGGGTGGGTGGGAAGAGAAGCCTGTCTCTTCAGATTTTTTAAAAATATTTCCTATTTTCTACAAATCAGGCCTTAAATAAATTACTATGTCTCATCTTCCCAACTCTTGATTCTTTTTCACCTCAACTCTGTGCAGTTCTCATCTGTGAAGAGCTTCCCTCTTCTTATTTCATTTCATCATTTGTATTACTTTTCAGTGGGAGGGTGGGGGTGGGGAGGGTGGGGGTGCCCTCAAGTCAGTCCTGCCTGGACTAGCACCTGCTGTTTTCTTGGTATACTTTTCAGAAGTGGATTGCCATTGTTTCTTTCCTAGGGCTGAGAGAGAATGACTGGCGCAAGGTCACGCAGTTAGGCTTTGTGCCTAAGGTGAGACTAGAGCTCACAATCTTCTGTTTTCTAGCCCAGTATCTTAACCACTATAGCCTCTACACATTGGTCTCCCCTCAATATTCCTTCTTCCCTGCAACATTACTTATGGTTTACTATTCTGCTCCATAGGAATGTGACTTTCCTCAATATATTTGCTTTCAAAGTTGCATTCATCACATTGTTTTTGTCTTTTTCTCACAAATTTAAGCAGAGAGTAATCACAATCCTTAACGAATGGAGTTTTATTCCAAGGTTGTTGCATTCCAGGTCCAACCCAACCTGAAATCATTATACCTTTCCATTATTTGGAAGGAACTCATTTTTGCTGTTGTTTAAAAGGCAAGAGAATAAAGAAAGAAAAGTATACATGCTAATGTTAGATAGAAAAATAGTATTAATTTTATTGGTGTTGAAATGTATAGCACAGCTGAAATGCTATACTATTACAGAATACTTTTCTTAAAAATAAAATGTTATTTGTAAAATAAGAAGTGAGAATTCCTATCATGTGCTGGCCATTATGCCATGACATCTATGTTTAGTGATTTGGTAGAGGTTAGTCAAGTAAATTTATAGTGCAGCTGGCAACAATGAGTAAAACTGCATATTCCCAACTACACTTTCCACAATTTTTAGGCTACACATCTGTATTCATCAAAAGCCAAAAGTTTACAAGGATGCCTTGACTCTTCTAAAAGCTTGCTAGAAGCAAAATTGTATGTGCTACTCTACTGATTTAACATTCTCCCACCCATTTTTCCTTTATCACTCAATTTTGTTTTGTCTCTTCACTTCTAACTCAAATTAGTTAAGTTCACCAGATTCACATTATCCCTGTGTTATGTCCAGCATGCTTGCTAATTAATTATGCAGTTAACAAACCTATTTTCACATGAAGTGCAATCTTGTTATAGACATTTTCTTGGACATGATACATGGAGCAATCCTGGCATGAGGCTATTCATAATCCATGGCATAAAAGAACAATAAGGAGGGCACTTCTTTCAATCACTCAGTCCAGCAGATACCTTGACAAACTGTACATCACAGAGAATATGAACAGAGTAATCTGGAGTGTATATGTTGTTGTTGCTGCTACTATGAAGTTGGGTGCTGCTGCCTCCATAGTCATTACGTTCTCGAATTGGAGACTCAGAGCGGTTTAATCCACTGCAACGGGATGGGGACTGATTCACTAGAAATAAAGAAGAAGTGATGAACAACAGAAAAACACAATGCCTAAAATTTGGCTTCTATGAGCTAAGGGGAAGGACTGCTTAAGATTCTCTTTATTGTTCTTAACATTGACAATTTCTCTGGAATGAACTCCATCCATAACAACAATTGGCTTTTCATTTTGCATAAGCTTCCCCTCAAAAATCTAAATGTTTATGTGTTGAATTGTTCTTTTAGAAATGTCCACAACAAAATGTTTTTGATTTGTCTTTTTGGAAGGAACCCATTTTTATCTGGGTGGATAAATTCATTCAGAATTCTTTTTAATCTCTCTGCCATTATTAATGCAAAAATGTTATAATCTGCATTTAGTAATAATATAGACCTATAGTTCTTTATCTATGTCAAGTCTGAGTCTTCTTTCGGAGTTAAAGTGATATTAGATACCAGGTGTTTGGTATCTTAGCTTCTAACAAAACCACATAGTAAACTTCTAACATTGACAAAGTCAGCATATCCTGTAATTGTTTATATACTTCAGCTGGTAGTCCATCTGGTCCTGGGTTGTTTTGTTTTTTTGTTTGTCTCTTTATTGCCTCTGTCAGCTCCATCGTTATTTTTTCATTTAACATATTTTTTAATATTTTCAGTCACTTTTGATAATTTGGCTTTTTCCAGGCATTGCATTATCCTTTCCTCTGGGATTTTTTCTTTGTCATATAACTTTCCATAGTATTCCTGAATTATTTTCTTTTTAATCTCATTTTGGAAGTGGAAGTTTACTTTTCCATCTTGTAATTGATTTCTTCTCTCTCTCTTTTTTCAATTGTTACAGTACAAAATGTTACAGTATGTTTCCTGGTTCCTACATGTTGTGTTTTCTGTTCAGGCTCACAAAACAGGGACTTTGTAACAATAATCAGGGTTTGCAAGGCCAAAATGATTGAAGCCTAAAAGCACAATTGAAAAAGAAAAGTACCAGATTTTTTAAAAAGGAAAACTAAAGTATATTCCTGTAAAATCTTTTTGGTTTAATACATCAGTGAAATGTAAGAGTGCATTTCAACTGCTTCTACTAGAATGCCTGGGCTGAGGTGGAGGGAATCAGCTTTTATGCTGTTGCCTTTTATACTGAATCTTCTTCCAAAAATGGAAGTAGCTAGTTCCTCTCCACGGCGTAGCTATACCTAACAGAGTAATCTTTTAAGTATCTTTATATTTCTAGTGCCAAATTCCTATATTTAAATTCTCTTGTCTTCCACTCTCCTTTTTAATTTTTTTCATTTTTCTTGCTTGTATTAATATCTCCATTTATTTCTAGGATCCCTATTCAGGAAAAACTACTACGGAAACCCACGGTACCCCACGTCTTCCCAAAGTAAAGACCCATTTCAAGAAGAATTTACTGCTGGGAACTTTATATAGACATAGAGCCTTGACTATTTAAATTAGAATTCTGAATTTCACATTTATTTCCTTAACTTGATGTGAATACAATCAGTGTTTTTTTAATTAAAGACAGTCTACTAACCACAACAGGATGTATTTTTGAGTGGACCTGCATAGGAGAGAATTGTGAATGAACTTCTTATGGCACAAGACTTTATAAACTGTGATTACTTCAAGAGGCAGCAATTTAAAAGTACTCCTTCCACACAATCTTAATTCTTTCCCTTTTAACGATCTGAATTACATAGATGTTTGAGTGCTTATATACAGTACATTCTGCCCCCCCCCGTATTATCATTATTATTTCCCCCCTTCAATTATTGCCACCTGACTGCTTTATTAAGAAGATCTCTCTTAAGTAAAACTCTCCCGCACACCAGTGAGAATATGTTTCTATTATCAACCAGAGGCATGTATGGCTGCAGCAGTGAACCGCAGCTGTAGCTAAAGAGTTTCAGCCCTCTTTAATAGCTTTCTCCTCACTTGAATCGGATGGCTGGAACATACCGGTACTTTTGAGTAACACATTTCCTAAAGTGGAAAGGGTTAGGCAGTATTTAAACCATTGAGATTATGTAGTGTCAATTTTCAAAAAGTGATTGTCATGAGCACAGCAATCCCAGAATGCCCATTTCCTGTAAAACAAGCCAGCCTCCAAATTATTCTTTATAAAGTCAATGAGTCCTTTGTAAGGAACCCAAGCATGTTTTTGTAAATAAGCACAATGATAAATTAATCCTTTGCTTTGGATTATACTAGCTGCTTCTTTTATTTAAAAATAATCTTTTAAGAAGTGCTTCTCTCCTTATGACAATAGCATGAGAAAAAAATAGTCATTGTTGTAATAATATGCATGGATCTGGACACAAAATATTGCTCAGCATGGGCAAAACAGATTCAGTAGACAAACAGAACACATGCACACAGGTTCACAGTGATTTGTTTTGCAAGCATGCAGAATATTCTAAGCCTGTATCTTTCATAGGAGGAAAGAGTCAGAGAAGACCCCCCCCCCCAGAATTATAAGGCAGAAAAACTGGGGTTCTTTCTGGGTGACATGTACTGTATATTATTACCTGGGGACCCAGCCAAAGATTCCCCTCGGCTGAAGGCAAAGGTACGAGAGACAGACACAGGCACTAGAGAAAAGACAAGGATCAGGAGACAAAAACCAGGAGAAAAGGGAGAAGGAGCAAGGAAACTTTAGAAGGAACAAAGAGTGAGCTACTCAGCATCATGGACAGTTTAGAGCTATGAACATTACCTAAGCTCTTTTCATTTTGTAAAATTTAGTTTTATTTCTAGATAACTTGGACGAGGAGAAGTAAACAGAATTTAAGTTTTGAAAAAAAAAAGTTTCTTTGCAGGCTACCTGGCATTATATCCTGGATATTGCATTTCACTTCACATCACTACATTGAGACTCACAGAAATTAAAAACAGTGGATTTAATAAATACTTCATGAGCATTTATAGATCCATGATGCAATTCCACAAATCACCATTCGATGGCACCAAGAACACAGACAATGGAATGCAGATAGCTAAACACCAATTTAGTTTTAAAATATTCATGAGTTATAGACCCAAGCTTTAGAAGTTGCCTTATTTTTACAGACTTACCTGAACTGCACTGAGTGCACATTTATTTGATTGTATTACTATTCAGAATAGTTTATGCAGGGCCAGCTCTAGCTTTCAAAGGCAAGCGAAATAATGCAAAAATGCACATTTACAATATGTCTGGCACAAATTATGCTCTTCTTTTTCTGCTCTGGATTGAGCACTAAGGCTGATAGGGAGGGGAAATTATTGGTAAGAAAACAAAGAAATGGGACCAGCAGAAGCAACTAAGTAAGTCAAGGATGGTGGGATGAGCTTTTTAAAAAATGTACATTGAACCCCCAGTAAGAGATAATGAAAAGTAGAGAAGAAAATGAAACCAGCAAAGACATGTAGCTACAATAGATGCTGCTGTTAGTTAAAACTGACTACAGAAATCTATGGATACCTGTGGTAGATATATTAATATACAACTGGTCAGTCAACTGAAGGTTAGGTTGACTGGTTGCACTTGATTTGTTCATTACAGAAAAGGAATAGGAAAGAAAAAATAAATTACACCAGCTTCATTTACTATAAATTAACTATGCTGACTTATAATGAAGAAGTCCAGCAAGTCTGGAAAGAACCAAGTTGGTGATCAACATATTTAAATATCTCACCAATAAAATGAGTATCAAATGGACTGTGTTAGTAGCAAAACAGGGTATTCGCAAATATTTATCTGTAGCCCTTTTTCTCTGGGATGGTTTATATCTCCATGATTTCTTCATTCCTCATCCTGCCGTGAGTCACTCCCTATTTCCCACTGCCCCTGAGAGGCTCAAACCTTTTCTATTGGGTGCATGCCATGAGTTGCTCCAAAGTGGACCAATACTTTACTGTGGAACTGGTTCAGGATAGAGAACTACGGCAGATCTTCTTTGTGTTTATATAAAACCTTAAACTGAGAACTTCACAACTCTCAGCATGAGTTAACTAACACATTTGGCTCCATATTACACTGAGTTATGATTTGTTTCGGTTTAGGGTATTTTGCAAACAAGACCAGGTAATTCTTGTGTAGTAAACAAATCTTAAAAATAGCCTTGGCTTAACCAAAATCTACAGTTCTATAAACTATGTCATTAGAACTGTTGCTCTAATATATGATATATTAAAGAAGTTTTATGTAGCAAAACTATATGATAAGACTATCTACTGTAGCTGACCCACCCCATCCTGATTCATAATTCTGTCGTAGGAGGATTGGGGTGTCAAGAAACAGTGGACTTTATTTAACTTTTCTGGTAGAACTGGCAATGCTTAGTAAAAATGGCCCTCCTTATCACCGTATTAAAAAACAAGTCAGATAAGAGGTACATACACAGGAAAGATGATCCAGCCAGGCTGCTCATTTTACGCCCATCATTATCTGAAAAGACAGGGAAAAATGGAAGGTGAACCCCCAATCAGACCTTTATTGTATCATCCCTACTCTGAACAGGGAAAAGACATATTTTCAGGCATATAGAGGCAGAAGGTTAATATCAACTGTTGCTTGCCTGGATCAGGCTCAAATGAATGGCTCAAATATTATTATGTAAGGAAGGATAAGAAAATTGCTTTATAAATCTCTTCCTTCCCAACATATGATTTTCTGTTAATGTTGCAACACTGCAACTTTGTGCAATATGAAATGAAGGCGTTCTACTTAAAAATATTTTAGCCTTATCATTATCAATGTGTCTGTGGCTTCTTCCAAAAGCTCAGAAGGGATAGAAACAAAACAAGTGAGGGCTGGAAAAAAGAATAGTCCTGAAATCACATGCAATTTACCGGTATTCATTTTGCAGATGGGGTCAAAACACTAGGTACTTTTTTCAATTTATGAGAGTTTGAAAAGTGTTAGGCCTTGCAGATGCCTAAGGTACACATTTCACTCCTTAAAAACTTCTATACTTTCTCCTGATCCAGGCCCAGGGTCTACTACCACTTTTGGAACTCATATTGCATCATGCAAAGTCTGGAGTAATTCTTCAGCTAACAGACATTATGCTACATAGCTTTTTCCAGCCCTCCCCTACATTATGGAGTCTGTCTTCTTTTGCCTTTTTCTTATTTACCTTATATTTACCTAAATGCTTAGTAAGTGAAAATCAGATTAAATTTGCAAGTTCCTGTATATTACATATTTAGGCTCATTTCTTCTGAACATTCTAGGTTCTGTTTCTGTGACTTCTATCATCCTATTCTGTGCTTAATTTTAGATTTCTACCTGAACAGATGACAGTCATGATTGCTGGGACACCATAGTATGTGAAAGCACCATTTTCAAATCGTAATTCTTCTTTCCCCACTTCTACTTCCACTTTTCCCTATAAAACAAAACAAACAAAACAAAGGCATGTAATCCAGCTGCACCAGTCATTTCTCTTTCATGATATCTGATCACTCATTGAAAAAAGGGAAAATATACATAATGTAATCCAAGAAAATGATTTTAGTTAAGAACAAGGCCAATTGATTCACAAATATTTGTAGGTGTTCCTTCATAAAAGAAAAAAAACAGAAATATGAATCAAAATAGCTGTGGAACATCAGAAAAGATATCTTGAAGTACTCAATAATATAGCAGCTATGGAAATATCAAAGGGAAAGACAGTAGAACTGAAGATCCTAAGAAAAAATGAGCAAAGTTAACCAATCCTAAGGAAATTTATTAGGGAACCATTAAAACAATACCAGTCAAATTAAAACATAATCTTTCAGCCCCAGTTCCAAATTCATGGGATTGTAGTAACTCAAATTTACATGACTAGTTGGATAATATTTAAATTAAAAAAAAATATGTATAATGTGCCCTAGTGATAGAAGAAAACATATTGTCAAACTTATTTGGATAAAACTTAGTCACTTCAAGACAAATTTCTAAAAATTATTTTTCTCTTCTGAATTGTTCTCCTTTATTTTAAAGCTTGAAACAAATATTTTGTATGTAAAACTGAAACTCAGATCTGGATTTTTATTTGCAGGCCAACTACTTATTCTTTATTCTCTAATAAGAGAATAAAATTACTTGTACAACCTGTACAAGTTACTTGAGTGAACTTGTAATTTGTAGAAAGATTTTCTCATGATCAGAACTGATGTGTTATCTGTAGCCATTCAGAAATATTTAAAACAAATCCTTGGAATGTGTCCTTTCTTATTTTTGGTACAAAGATTTCATATTTATATATACATTTATTTTGAAATTTTTTAAAAGACTAATTAACCATATAAATGTTTCCTATAACAATAAAGCTGATGTTACAAATTTCTGTCACAATCTTGACAAACCTGTAAAATGAGCACAAAATAGTCAACTGGCCGGTTACGCTGATAAAGATAGTGTTCAGGTGCTCGCTTGTTTTTGTGATCAAATTTCATCTCCTGGATGACATTGGGATGTTTGAGAAGCCGTAGCAGGATCTTCTCTGAGAGATGTGGCATCTTGAAAGGTTCTACCTCTGCAAAGGAACAAAAGAAGAGAAAAGCAGTAACTATACTTTCTGTGCTTGGACAAGTCAGGAGAAAGGTAATCGGAGAACGATATTTTTTTTCAAATTAAAAAATACTAAGGATTTGAATTATACCGGTAGTAGTAAAACTAATACAAACTAAACTTAGAATAAGAGAATAGAAAGAAAGAATTAGCAATGCAGGAAAAAAGAAAGAATGCAGTAAAGAAAATAAATATATAAACAAGTGATTTCCAACCTTCATCAGACGTACAATTTAATATCTTTCACCTCCTGTAAGATTAAGCGGATACCTCTTCACCCAATATCTCATTGCTTATCTTAGACAAATTTAGAAAACATCAACTTTTCAATCCTACTATCAGCAGAAAGTCCATAAAGTGTTGCTAGAATATTGCAAAAAGGTTTTATAACCTTGATCAAATATACCAACTTTATATTACATCTAACAGTCTTAATCATTAGTTCGATCAAATATAGTCACAGGATTTATTTTCTCTTCAATTCTTCTTTATCCCAGATTTTTTCACAGATGTTTTCAATGTTTTAACAAGCTTCTTTTATAGATCCAGTAAAAAAATATTTTCCAGCTCATTTTCTTGGTTTATCATTTGTATTTTTCTTTTAATTTTCAAAACTTCAGCAAGTTTCTTTTGCATATCCAGTAAAATCCTCTTCCAAATTATTCTCTTGGCCTGTCATTTGTAGTTCCCCATTCTATACTTTTTCTGTCTTGTCACATAATTTTTCCCCACATCTGTCATTCCTTCATTAATATATGTTTAAACATATATCCACAGAAGCAGACATCATTACCTGCAGTTTGGATATTGTAGTTGCTAACTTCTGGCTCAATTCTTCAAAGATTTCCTTTAATATTTTCAATGTTATAACACTTTGTATCATTCTGTAAGTCCCAGTATAAACTGACATTAATTCTCTTTAAAACCTTTAATCCGGTCTAGGGTCCAGTTTCTAAAATCATAACTTATCTTTGTTATGACTTGTATTTGCCAGGATAGCCAAAATAATAGTCTGTTTCCTATGAGAAGTAGTTTTATTTTTATAGCTAATTCCAAAATCTGAATTTTTATATGGAGCTTAATCAATTTATAATTTCCTTAGATCAAAATCTTATTCAACGTTTTGTTATTTATTTCAAATCCTTTAAGTTTTTAAGCTTGTCATTAATTGTTCTTTTGTCCAGAGTTGAAGATAAATGCACTTGATAAAGACTTTTCAAACTTGTTCTGAACGTCTTTAATAACTTTAATCTAATGATTAAGCAATTTCTGTAAATGATTAATAAATGATTAGAAAGTGAGTTTTGCAAACAGCTTACAGGTTTATGGACCTGCAGGGAAGGGGAAGGGGAGAGAGGGATTGGTTCCACATGAGAAATGGGAGAGCAAGTGCATGAAGTTCCATTTGAACAAATGGAGCTGTGCATGCATGCCCATGGCTTCTGCGGCCCAGTTCTGATAGGCCCACAGCCCAATAGTGGGTGGCAGACCAGAAGCTGTGGACCGGGAGTTGGGGACTCCTGCTTTAAAAGGCATTGCTATGGTTGCAAGCAAGATGGCTGATTCCATCATTTCCCAGCACTCAAACCAGGGGTGGGTTCTACTTACCTTTACTACCGGTTTGCCACAGGGCTGTGCACGCAAGCTTGCTTCACTCACATACGCGCTCTTTTGATGATGTCAGGGTCAGTGGGTGGAGCCTCCCGCTGGTTCTATAGAACCTGTGCAAATCGGGGGCAACCCACCACTGACTCAAACCCATGGAAAAAATGTTATCATGTGGTCTTTTTGTGAGAAGCAGCCATCCAAAGCATATGTGGGTGATCTCCTGTCATCTCCTTAATTGGAGAGGTGCCAAGGAAACAGTTTATTCACTGGTTCCTTAGCCTTTGCTATAGTTGTCAGCTATGCTTTTGCAGAGGTGACTTCAGGTCACCATATCTTGCCCCAAAGGAGAAAGACAGTAGTGAAAGAAAATGATGCCATTACACATCTCATCCACTCTAAATTAAACTGGCTGCTTAAAACATAAACCATAGAAGAACTGGGTGACAAATCTTAAGATAAAAAAAAAACATGAATGCCATTTTGTTCTTAGAAAAGCATAATTCCAAGATACTCATACTTGCCAATAGCATGGGTATTAAACAATAAGTATCAAAGATGCAGCAAACAGTCTAGAAGACCAGATACCTGTAGCCATAAAGCGATGAGTGGCCAGTAGCAGCTGTGGCGAGATCTTTACTTTCATCTCACTATCTGAAAGCCTAAAGATGGAGAAATCATGAGGTTTCCTACCCCGATGGGGGACCCTTTCCTTTTTCTGATTATCTGCTGAGGATTAAAAAAGTAAAAAATATAGTTATGCCTTTGAAAATTTAGAAAGGACTCAATTGTATCTCAGTTCCTAACCTCATGGCAACATTTTGAGTGTGCTGGTCTTACATTGACACAGCTCCCTTATCTTAAATGAGAGACAGCAATTCTCTACAGCACTGAAAATCTTATCAAGTCTGTCCAACCCAAAGCTACAGACCCCTCCTTTTTTGGGTGGGGCTTTATTCAATACCTAAGCAAAAATTAAAATGTGAAGTGTAATACACTTCAAGGGTTACCAAGCTTATGCCTTAGATTAACAGGATAACAATTTAAGAAGAAGAAAATAAATACCATGCCTTCTTAAACTTTTCTTTGTTTGTGTGTGCCTTCAAGTCAGTGTTAACTCCTGGAGACAATGTGGAGAAATCCCTGCAGTTTTCTTGGCAAGGTTTTGGAAATGGTTTGCCACTGCCTCCTTTGTAGAGCTGAGAAAGTGTTACTGGCCCAAGGTCACCCAGTTTGATGTGACTGTAGAACTCAGTTTCCCAGTTTATAGCTTTGTGCCATAATTACTACACCAAACTAAAATCTAGTCAGTAAGATTGTTGCAGTCGCCAATCTTAATTATACACAGTAACATCTCCCATTCTAGTTCTACCATCCAACATTAAAGGTATTTTTTCATAGTCCATTAATGCCCAAGGATTAGTCTTCCAGGAAAGGAGAAGGAAGGAGATGAAGTGAAAGGTCTCATTCTGGAAGATGCTATTTTAAGGATCTGCATTGGTGCTAATGAGATATTAGTATCCAGGGATAGACATATACTTATTCCATTTCATTTAGATGGGCATGTATGGGATTCTGGTTTGTCATCAAAGCAATTGCTGCCTGATTCCCTAGCTAAAAGCTGCTGCTACTACACAAGAAAAACCACAAGAAGAAAAGACTGGCAAGTTCTATATGGCCTAATTGGAGAATAAGAAAAAGCTATGTTCAACAAGTAAGAATTGTGGAAAGGGAAATGAAGAGATTTTAGCAATAATTTTATAATTGCTAGAAATAATAGCAAACAAATAATAATTCCTATGTTGTTACTTATCCCCCAAACCATTTGAGGTCTTTTTAGTGGCTCCCCTAATACTTACTATAGAGATCCGTCTCATCCAGAATCTCTGATTTGATTATCTCTTCAATCACATCCTCCAGAGTGACAATTCCCATCACTTCATAGAAAGGGTCTCCTTCCCCTTCATCATTCACTCTCTGTACGATTGCAAGGTGTGATTTACCTAGAAAAAAGAATGAGAAGAAACAAATTATCCAGGAGATAGTGTGTTTAATGCCCACTGCACCCAAAATAAGGTAGGAAGTGGATTACTTGAGGATTCTGGGCCTTTGACTAATGTTCACTAAGGAGTGGCCCCCTTTTGAAATGGGAATGAAAAGCAAAGTTATTCCAACCATCTGCTCCTCCATGTGAAGGAAACATAAGCAACCAAGTCTAAGCGATGCAAACGTAGACTTGAAGTTGCTTCTTGAAATTCAGGAATATATGCTACTTTTCACACAGTGAGAAGTAAATTGAAGGAGATGTTATCTTTGGCCCTGGAGAAGGGATTTATAATGATGGGAGAGAAAAGGAAAAAGGTAACAAAGCAGTTACTTTGGGATAGCATAAAATGTCCAATCAAGGATTGTATGCTCCCCAACAATGAATTCTACAGTACTTCCCACAATTTAACTAGCATCAAAAGGTTTATAAAATGGCCTAAAATTCAGGATATCTGCTAATATTCAAATCCTATAAGGGCAAGCATTTTAGATAACCAAGGTGATATACTTAGATGCCGATACTTTCTGTATAATATGTTTGTGAAACATCTGAAAACCTGACCATAAAACAAAGGTAACCTAGGTTTGATTTTCAATTTTCATTTAAAAAAAAGTATGCCAAATTAGCTTGACTTTTTATTATGGTTCTTTATTATGGTTCCCTATTAAGCTCTATTACTAACTATATAATGGTGATAGCTGACTGTTATTATGTGCAAATCCTGCCAATGTATTAAATGTGGAATAACTTGTTAAGAAAGCAAACTGAACATTACTCAATTAGTACAATTAAAGCAAGTCACACAATACACTAGGATTGAACATTAGCTAAATCTCATTTAGAATACCATGAGTAGCTTTGATCACCATTTATAATTCTCTTTGAAGTGGCATTGTTGCGTAATTTTTTAAAACCACTAATTCTTACACTTTCTGACATTAAGCATAGTGCAGATTTATTGTTTTTCTCTCCGATGCTGTTCCACTTAAATTTCTTAGTCATTCTGATCATCTACTTTATGGTATTTAAAATACAGGTTTTACTAGATACTCATTCTACATAATGGTACTTAACAGTGAGCTTTTTGTGCTTATTCCTTCTGCTAATACAACTGGATACCATACCCATCATAGCTCTGAGAGAAATATAATTTTTGGGAATCTGTTCCTTCTATCTTTTTTAGGCACACCATAGGTAGTATCTGAAAAAGTGAAGATTGGGGAAGATTGAAAACAAAAACCCCACGTATTTCAGCTACTTCAGTTTTAGTAGTTAATATTACAAGGTTCACAATAAAATTGTGAATGCTTATGACCCAGAACAACATCAATGAGTCTTAAGGATTTCCATATGGCTACTGAAGAATGGAGAAGCATCGGGGGAGCCTGTAGTGTATGTACCCCTGGAGATTAACAAAAGAAGGCAAATTCAAGACCAAATGTCTTTTCACCCCACTTTTCAAGAGGACAGCTGCTTTAGATTGCTGGCATCTGCCATATCCAGCTCAGCTGAATTACACTATTATCACTTAGGGATATATGGTGATATGTGGAGACACCAATGGCCATTCTCTTGAAAGTGATATTATTCTGATCCAATATGTTCACAGACACAAGAAATGCAAAATACTTTTCTGAGAAAAAAGTTGATTCTTCTGAATGCAAACTATAACAGTGCAACATAAATTGTGACAGTGCAACTATGGCTCGTTTCTTCTTCCCAGAATGTGTTTCATCACTAATTGTAGAACTAAATCCAAAACCACAATCTATCATGTTGACAAAGGAAAAAACCCATAGATTTTGTATAAATGATGTCTGGAAGCCCAGAAGTAGCTCTGGATTCTGAGTTTGCCATTTATTCATCCAACCCTATCTCATGAGAATTCTTGTCCGACTAAATGCCTGCCTTTCTCAATTTAGGTGAGCAATGCCCTTGCATATAACCTGTATCAGCAATCCCAAATCTCATTCTCTCCAGATGTTTTGGATTTTAATTCCTACAATTACCAGCAAGCAAAGAAGATGGTTACACTGACTATAGGATTATGGGAGTTAAGGACCATCCCATTCAATGTATGCAGAATTCCCAAGTTTACTGGTTCTGTATATGAAATCTACAAATCTAAATTAAATGTTAACACTGATAACATATGATCTGCTTTGTTGAATGACTCCAGACTTCACAATCTCACTAGAGTTTGGAAAGAGCTGAAACTCTCTTTATAGTTATTACTTGCAATTTCTTTCTTGTTTTTTTCTTGCCTCCATATTAACAAATTAGACACCATTTAGTGCCATGTCTGAACAGGATATCAAAGTTGTAAAGACATTAATTGTCCTATAATAATTTTGCTACTGAAGACAGATTTACAACAGACATTAGGACAAAAAATAACAGATTTCATCTTGCAGATGAGTTAAAGCTTCATGCTGTAGCACATGCTTTATGCACAAGACTCAGATCTGATCTGCAGAGTAATCAGATAGGACTGGAAAAGACTAAGGCCCTGCCAGAGGAACTACTGCCAGTTAGCACTGGACAATCTTTTTCAACCTGGTATCCTCTAAGTATCTTGGACTTTAAAACACAGCATTTCTGAGTCAGTATGGATCAGACTTAACTATTATAATCAGACTTATAATAGCTCCACATGTTCATACCAAGTGTGTCCTGCAACATTCTTAACATTTTGCTGGAATAGGAAAATTATGCCTCATTTCTCCTTTAGAATTGAAGGTAAAGAAATAAGAAATTTCAGCTCATGGTTTCTCTGCACTGAATAGAAATACATAAAGTTGTACACAGAAAGATTGACAACAGCATGTCAATTCATGTAAACAGTGGAACAAATTGGGAAAAATGCTATTAGTGTTTCAGGAGAAAATTCCTTAGTGTATATGGTAACTTATTTGGAAAACCTTTTGGATAACTCCAGTGGTTTACAATGAGTCATATGTGATAGAGCATAAATGGGAACACACCCACACCCACGCATATATACACACAGACACATTGGTGTGCTGTTCCAAGAATTCAGCCACAACATCCAGGCTACAGAAAGAGGGCAGACCGGTGCAGGAGGGGGCACAGTGGGATCCCAGGGTACCTCGCAAGCAGGGTGCACAGGGAGTAGAGAGGCATGTGATGCTGGCAGGAGGCGAGTGGCTGGGGCCCCGGGCCCTCACCCTTCTTGAACTCCTCGAGCAGCGTATCTAGGCGGGTGTCATGGAAAACACAGTGCAGCGGGCGGTGATAGAAGCGAGTAACTGTCTGCAGTGGTGTGCAGTCATCAGGATCCACGAAAGCCAAATCCTTGACAAACAGCAAGTCGACAATGTTGTCTCGTCGCTCACCTTCATATACAGGGATGCGGGTATAGCCTGAGCGAAGAATCTCAGAAATGGTAGTGAAGTCAAGTATGGCAGCAGAGTGCAACATAAAGCAATCATTCAGAGGTGTCAAGATGTCCTCAACTACCTTGGTACGTAACTCCAGCGCACCCTGGACCATGGCTAGCTCCTCACTCACAAGATCACCATGGGGGTCAGCAGCCCGCAGGGTCTCCAGCAGGCGCTCCCTTGTGGAGAAGGTGCTCAGCTCTTGATGCAAAGCCCAATCCAGCAAACGGCTGAGTGGATAGCATATGGGGAAGGTGGCGGCCATAAGCAGGCGGGTGAGAAAGAGTGTGTGTGCAGCAATGGCTAACCCGTGGCGGGAACAAATGGAGTAGGGCAACACCTCACCGCCCAAGAAGACGACACCGGTGCAGATCAGCACAGGCAGCCACGGCACACCTTGGCTCTCTTCGGGCAGGGAAATGTGACTGGCTTGCAGGGCAGCGCATAACCAGCCAGCCAGCGTAGCGTTGGCACCCGCCTGTCCGAGCAACAGAGTGCACAGGAGGTAAGTGCCGCTTCCGCCTCGGCCGCGCGCAGCCTCCACCTTGCGCGCCTGGTCCCTCTCTGCAGCCGAGCCACTGTTGCGCAGTACCCGCAGCTCCATCGGATCGAGGGACAGCACGGCCAAGCGGAGGCCACTGAACAGCGCCGACAGAGCTAGCAGGATTAGTGCGCCCAGAGCCCGCAACACGCCGGCCGTGGGCAACGGGATCAGCCACGCGGCCGAGCCCAACGGCGGCGCTTCCACTTGCAGCACGAAGCCCCCCGGCGCGCCGTGCAGTTGCCAGGCTCGTCCATCCCAAGCGCAGAGCCCGAACCGACGCCCTTCAGGCCCGACGCCGGGCTCACCCTTTCGCGGTTCCCGCACTCTCACCTCGGCTAAAGCCGAGCCGGCCGAGCCTCCGGGCAAAAGCGGGCCCAGCACTTCCACGTCCGAGGCCCAAGCGCTGCGTTCGGGGCAGCGCTCCACCTTGGCTGGCTCCTCCACGAAGACGACGCGCCGCTCGACCTGCACGCTCGCGCTGCTGCCGTTACTGGCGGCGCTCCCTTCGGCCGGCGGCTGGAAGTAGAGGCGCAACAAGAAGCGGGAACCCTCAGCCGCCCGCAACGCTCCACCTTCGAGCCACACGCGCCCGGGCACCGTATCCTCTGGCCGCAGCCCCAGTAGCCACGCCGCTCCGCCAGGGGGCCTGGGCGACAGGGAGAAGAAGAGGAGCAGAACCGCGCCTCGGCTCCGACCCCAGCAGCCGGCGTTCCTGCGCTCCAGCCCTCGGCCCAAAGCTGCTGCTGCCGCCTGCCCCACCATCCTCAGCAGCCAGGCGAAAGACGGGGCTTCGAGGAGCAGGCGCCGGCCGCACGTGACTCTCTCGAGGCTCTGGGGGCGGCCGCTGGACCACGTGTGTATGGGGCGAGCCCGCCAGCCCCTTGCCTTTCCTTAGGGGGTCGGGGGCGCCCCATTTTCCCACACGGTGGATGAAGCCTTGCATGCCGCGAAGATGGCCCCGGATGTTATCGGTCGTAGAGTTGGGCTTCTCTTCAGTGTGGAGCCCACCCACGTTCCCTGTTTCCATTTCCCTGCGAAATCGGTGGGTCTCTGTTAACCGCGTCTTGGTCCCGGGGGTCCCTGGGCCCGGCTGTGATTATTGGAAGCAGGCAGCGTGGAGGGATGCTTCGTGAAGTGCAGCGAAAACGCGCAGTCCTTAATGCGTCCTTGACCTGCTTGTCTGGGCAACCTGCCAAATCTTCCTACTCTTTAAATATTGATATATGTAGAGCACATTAGGATTCTGGTGCAGTGAGGGGGGTTAATGGAAATTTGCTTCCACGGAGAAGAGAAAATAAAATTAGAAAGGCGGGAAATCGTAATACACTGGAATAACACTGTCAAAACCTGAAGATCCAGAAAGATGCAGCCAAACAAGAGGACTGAATGAAACATTAGCTGTATCAACAGATCTGATGGATGAGTTTTTATTAATCTAATGTTTACAGTAATTGCACTAGGATTGTTAGTTTTTTTCCTTCCTGGTTAGTCTCCTTTAATGGCAAGCTAATAAAATAATTTGCTTTTTTCTTCTTTTCTATTTGTATAAATATTTGTACTTTGTATTAATTTTGAAATAGCTATATGAAATGAAAAAACAGTAATGTGTACTATAGAAAACAGGCATTAGAATATAATAAATTTATAATGATAAGAGTATATTGGACTGCTATCATTCAAGGTAATGTTGCTTAGATGTTCTTCAATCATACACCACAAAAGAAACATAAGGAAAATGCAAGAATATGGAAGTTTATCTTGGGGAAGCATTTCTGTTTGCATTTTTGCGGTATATGCTTTCTCTTCTTTAAAACTAAATTTTGCACCAGAAAACTTAATCCAGATTAAAGCTTTTATTTAACACTTAATTTTTTATGTACCCCATGTCATAATAGCAACTCTTAAATACAAATTTGATGATCAAAATTTTCTTCAACAAAATTTGTCATTAAGAAACATTTCCAGCCCTTTTTTTTAGGTATCCATTGTTCCATTTCCTATTTGCACTTTTCAGGTTGCATGTCTTCCATTCAGCATCAACCGGGCAGACTGGTAGCCAGTAACTATGCTTGCAAACTGTTTACTTGTCAGTTTGCTGTTAGTACTTAAATTATTACTTACACTTCAGTGAATTATTTTTCAGCTAGTGATCTGTTCTTGAGAGCCAGCTGACTGTCAGTGCACAGCTCAGATGGGGACTGAAGTAGTGGATGGGTTCTGAAGTGTGAATGCAGAGAAACTGGCAAGCCACCTGGTGAATCTCCATGAGTGATGGATAGTCCATGGACCAATGTTTGAGACTCACCAATGAAAAGCATAGCCAGACTCTGGCTTTGAAAGTGTACTGTCCCTGTATTGTAATTTTGGTCATTACCATTACCATTACCTTAACTTTGTGGCAGCCTCTCCCAACCTGACATTCTCCTGTTTTGGGGAGCTTTCAACTTCTAGAATTCCAAGACTACCTGGAATTTCTAGAATTTGTAATCTCAACAAAATTAAAAGATGCCTGGTTGGGGGAAGAAGCCAAAAAATAATGGCCATCTGATGGGAGTCAAGATTTAAAAGGACAGCTTCATTTTGCAATCTTGTTTTCTTAGAACTCTGAAGCGCCTCCTTTTAGCATGTTGAATATTTTCACCCTGATATTTTTTTAAATTATTTATTTTAAACTCAGTGTTTTGGCTGTGGGGTCTTGAATCAAATCTGTGTTAGGGATACCTTCCTATTGGTGCCAGTTGAAGAGCATTATACCATTCATACTGATCTCTGGTAAGAAAAAGGAAACATTGCAACTGCATACATCTGGATCAGCAACATCTGGATCAGGGAATGAATCTGGGTAATTGTATGTAATTGGACATTGTCTTCCTTTATATGTATATGTAAGGAACACAGAAGGATCAATAGGTAAATTCTGCATAATAGGATTTTCTGGAATGTAGATATCTATGTCTTTATATGAATGTGCAGTCCAACATCAGGGATCATCTTTGAGAGATCATCTTTGAAGAGTAGCCTTTTTTCTTACCAATACTCTCTAGTTACAGTATTAGAAAATAAAGCAAATATTACAAATACTGTTGGTGTCCCAATATTTAAATCTAATGGTAAGTCTTATCCATGTATTCATGGTATTTGAAAAATTTGCAAACATAACTTCCTTATTCCACATATCCTCACTTCTCCATGTTTTTTTTCAAAAATTGAAAATTAATTGGGGTTAATTTTCAGACTTTCTAAAAACACATGGCATTTACTTCATTTTAAAGTACACAATCAAATGATTTAAACCAAAATTTTGTCCATATATTTGAATGTGAAGCTTTTAGAGTAGCTTCACAAAAGGCCTTCCTAGATATAAAACCTTTCTATGGTAAGAATATAGTTTACTAATAGCACAACCAGCCTTAACTCTTTTCCTTGGCCTAGAAAATGGAAGAAATGCCAAATGGTTTTAGAAAGTGTGCAGACTGCCTATCAAAATCACATTCGTTGCTAATTCCTTTTATTTTAGTCTCTATTTTTCTAAACCTACAGAGTCAAGCATATGAATTCAGATGATATAGGCAAGTAGCACACAGTACCTGAGGATTTGAAGAATTTGATTGAAAGAAACAGTGCAAAACTGTACTTTGAGGGAGAGGTTTATTTCTTTTAATTCAAACTACCAATAAAATAAAGCAAACCCCCCCCCCCCCCAGTTTCATTTCTTCAGCTTTGCAGAAATGATTGCTCTGTATATTAGCTCCCTCCCATTCAGATAGTGTTTCAAACCTGCACATTAAAACATACAATTTTTCTAAACTTCCAATTTTAAGCTCTAGTCTATGCACTTAATAGGTATAAATGTACTCTCTTCTAATTTTATCCTACTTTTAACTGCTTCTCATATTTCTAGAATTAAGAAAATATTTATAGTTATTAGTGGCAAATTTTCTTTTTCTTCTCTCAGTTGGATGAACTGGTGGCTAGCCTTGTATGGTAGCTGGCTAGCTGGTTATTTCTTTGACTAGTAAAATCTTTGATCTTTTTTAACTCCATGGAAGAGTCTTTATAATGAGTAGATAAGACCCTTCAATGATTCTCTTCAGCACTTTTTCCTGAAAACATACACTCAAAGTTTACTGGGAATCAGACTACTTGCAAATTAGCAAGGGTGAGCACTGTCTAAATATATTTTAGAATATCCATTCTCTACTACCTTAAGTTCATTTTAGCTGTCTGTTATCACTTCCTGGGCTTGTTCTTCCTAAAGTCTTCCTACCTATTTCCTACCTTCAGTTTTATCCGTTTATATTTTCCATCTCTCCTCCATCTATGAAAAATATTTGCTATCTGAATCTTAAATACCACCACTATTAATGCCATGGTAGAAAACTGAGTACAAACTATTTTGTTTGAGTATCTGTGTGAAAAAGATGCTGTGTCTGAGACCAATCTTGTTAATGAGGCTATATCAACTATATTGTGTATGATTTTGGCAACCATGCTGTAGTTGGCATTCACTAGCTGTAAACCTATTTAGGTACAATCATCTTAGTTGTCATAGTCAACAATGCATATCTATTGACTTGAAATAAGAACAGCTGTCTTTCAACACATCTGGAGGGATACCCCATTGGGAATTATTGATGCTGGAAAACAGGATGAATATATGATATGAATACACTACACATCATATTTCAAAATTTGAAGCATAGACTGTGCATGTGTAAAAAAGATGTGCAATAATAAATTATAATTAACATACTTTCAGCAAACATTTTCAAAATATTTGAGTAACTAAACTAACATACCGGTCATTTCAGAGCAAAACTATAATTTGAACACCATCAAAAAAGAACAAATAGGAGTTTTGTGGGGGAATTTGGCAAGGGAGGTCAAAGGGAGGCAGCTAAAAACTATGTGTCATTTTCTGTTGGAAGCCAGCAATCTGGGATACTGAAAGTTTTTTCCATGGGTTTTAGAAAAATGAAAAGCTTTAACAAAATTGAATGGAGGGTGTTCCTCTTCTGTTCAACAGAGATCATGGAGATAGAGAAAAATGCTCTCATGAACTATCAAGGATATGTTCCCTTTATTTTTATTCTTGAACTTGACAAGAATTACGCATGTTGCAAGTCAAGGAAGAACATGTTGCAACTCCTGAAAGAAAAGGTAAAGGAGATCAAGCAAATCTGTCAGCTTGACTCTTAGGGAAATACAATCACACACAATTCTAAAAAAAGGGGGGGGGGAATAGGTGTAGAAAAGCAATGTGGATACACTGAGCATTCAACTGAGCTAAAAGTTCAAAAGGGCATGTACAGGAAATGGAAGATGGATGTAATTACCAAGAATACCTACCAGCAAGTAGTAACTAATACCTGCATAATATCAAAAATGTTAAAAAAGAGAAGGAACATAGGCTTGCAAGGGAAGCTAAATGCAAAAAAGAAAGCTTTGTGGGATATGTTATCTGAGGAAGAAAAAAAAGGAGGGGATGGGTCTCCTACTTGAGAGGATGGTAGAATTATAACAAATGATAGAGTGGGGCAGAGATTTTCTACTCCTTTGGTCTTCTTCCCAAAGGGGATCTGAATTTAAATGAAGCTAAGCAGAACATCTTATACAAAGAGGGAATGGTGGTCCAAGATAATGAGAGATAATTAGGAACAACTGCCTACTTTCAGTCTCCAGGATCAATCAATTACTGTACATGTGACCCTTTTGAATGTATGTCCTCTCAGAGCTCTATTCTATGCTCTTTAGAAATCATGAAGGATAGATGTAGTGCCAGAAGATTGGAGAAGGTAGAATACTGTCCTATATTAAAAATGAGAGGAGTGGAAAAGGAACCCGGTAATTATAGAGTGGCTAAATTAATGCTGATAACAGCAAAATTCTAGAATAGATTATCAGACAGTGAGTTTGTGAGCATTTAAATTAGAATGTATTATTTGCAAGAGCTTAGTAAAGGTTAATCAAGAACAACTCATGGCAAACCACTTTGCAAACCACTTTTATAACCAAATGGAATGAGATGAGCACTATCTTTCTATCCGTCCGTCCATCTGTCTGTCTATCTTAAATTTATCAAAACAGATGACAAAGTCTTCATGTGTTTCTAGCACTGAAGATAGCAAAATGTGAACTAAACTATGCTGCTACCAGATTAATACAGAACTGGAGGAAAGGTTTATAATAACTACATGTTAGTGGCTCTGTATCAATAATGGGCGGACTGGTCAAGTGGCACACTGCAGGCTTCCATTCTAGTTCTTTTACTAGAACTGTAATAGTGGAAAAATGGAAATTATTTTATGTATAACTTGGATGAGAAGTTAGACAAGGTGTTTATCAAAATTGGTGGATGACACAAAGATTGTGGTGAAGTTGTAACAGACATACCAAGGAGAATACCAAAGTGTCCAGAGGAGAACAATCAATGTGAAGTCTGCAAAAATAAAAATCATGGGAAATGCTTGGAGATATTGAGTGTAATTAGCTTGGATAAGAAAAGAGTACAAAGGAAAAATAGACTTGAGAAATGTCCTCAAGTATTAGAAGGTCTTTAATGTAGAAGATGGGTGCAGATTTTTTCATTGTGATTCCAAAAGTAAAAGAACAAACCATGGATTGAAATTATAAGGAAGTTGATTCCAATTGGACAGTTGGAAGAATTTTCTAACAATAAAGACTGTTCAAGAATGAACAGATGACTTTTTTCAGCAGAGGCTGGGAGACCTTATGTTGAGGATATTGTAATATGGGTTCCTAAACAGGTAGGGGGATAAACTATATGTTCTGTAATCCCTTCCAACATTCAGTGATTCTATTATTTCAAACCAGTAATCTTGCTGCAAAGCTAGTCTACTTGTCCTGTAATATAGAACCAGTTTGGAGTTGTTTTATGATTAACCTGAACCCTGGCTCTCACAAAGGTAAGAGGCCTTACCTTTTTAGTTTTAATAATTAAAGAAGAAAAAAGTATTTGCAGGCTCCTTTCTATCTAATTCAGGGGTCTGCAACCTTAAACACTCAAAGGGCCACTTGAACCCGTTTCCCAGAGAAAATAAATCACCGGGAGCCACAAAACCTGGGTGAGTGTGGCCAACTCGATGTCACTCACTCCCACTCAGTCACATGACCCCACTCCCAGCCACGCTTACCCAGGTTTTGTGGCTCCTGGTGTTTTCTTTTCTGTGGGAAACAGGTATCTCACTCTCTGTCGCTCTCTCTCTTTTTCTCCCTTTCCCTTTCCCTCTCCCTCTCCCTCTCCCATCTCTCTCTCATCTCTCTCTCTCTCTCTCTGTGTTCCCTCTTGAACCATTTCCAAAAACAATCAAGGGTTGTTGGTGTTTGTTTGTTTTTTGCTGATGTTGTTCTTTCTTCCTCTTTCAGTGCTTTTTACCATATTTAAATCAAGAATTCATTTCAGGTTCCCAGATAAATGAAACTCTTTTGTCCCCATGCTGTGGCTCCCTGTTGGCTGAACCCACCACTGACTGGCCCCGCCCCTCGCCCTCCCATCCCAGTCACTCCTTGCCTGGCCTGAGAAGGTAAGGGCGACAGCGGGAAATGGAGTCTTGCTCCATATTCCAGAGAGGGAGCGAAGTGCCTCTGTACTTGCTCTGTACTTGCAGGCGCTTCTTCCAGCCCTTGTTGGTGCTATATGGACCTTAGTCGCTCGGGGACATGCACGACTTGCTCTCTGTCCCAAGACACTGGCTCAGCCTGGCTGTGGCTGACGCACTGTTGTTGCCACCTCCATAGTCTGCCCACTGCTCTTACAGCACCTTGCACAGCACAGTTAAATTTAACATGCTTCATAATGGAGGAGATGGTGTCCCCTCCTTCTCCTGAAGCCTATTACAATGTAGAGCATCAGTCGCAGCCGGCTGGGCGGGTGTCTCGGGACAGAGAGCAAGTCACACATCTTCTCAGGTCAGGTGAGGTGTGACTGGGAGGGGAGGATGAGAGGTGGGGCCAGCCAGTGATGGGTTCCACGGACAAGGAGCCACAGCAGGGGGATGAAAGAGCCGCATGCAGCTCCAGAGCCACAGGTTGCAGACACCCGATTTAATCTATAACTGTGCTTCTTAGTGTTTAGTATGTAGCAGTATAAAGTCAATTTTGGTTGATGTAAAAAGCTTTTTAAACTTAGACATTAGTATTTTGACAGGAGGCCTTAGGAAATACTGGAATTGTGAACTAGACTGGTATTTTAAGAAGAAAATAGAAAATATACTACTTCCATATTGCTGCCAAGTGTATATTGGTATGTTGCTGCCAAGGTGTCAAATGATTCCTAAGCCACAGAAGCTGATGAGCTGACTTTGAGACAATCACGTTCAGTTCAAACTACCTTAGAAGATTGTTGCTGTGTGGAAGAATTGGAACACCATACTGAGCTCCTGAAGGAAAGGCAGATATAAGTCTAACAAATAAGCCTTTCTACAGCGTGAAACTATCAGGAGCTGAAATTGATTCAAGTGAGTAGTGCAGACAAACATTACATACGTGAAAGTGCTGGCCTGGACAGTTTCTAGTTTAAATGAAATTCCCCATTATTGCTACAATTATATTCATAAAGAAAATATTTTTATAAAATGAATAAAATAAAGTGGAATTAATCAGGGGCAATTTTGTAAGTGTAATAATTTCTAACTGAATTTTATTCTTTCCAACTAAATAGAATGTTGGAAAGAAATTACGTGAATGGACTTGGAAGTCTGTCTGTCTGTCTGCTTATCTATCATGGAATAACTCTCTGAAAACTGACTCCAACAGGATCATATGTAGTCTGGTGGAAGAGGCCCACAAAAGAAAATTTGAATCTGAAAAAAGGCCAGGTCTAGGTGCTACAGAAGAAAAAAAAATCCTGAAAAACATGCCTAATGCATCATTATGGGAGCAATAGATGGATTGGCCAATGACTTGGAATGCAGTTGCCTTGCCCAGCCTTAAGCCCCTGTTCCTCCTATTCATATGAGCCAAAGTGGAAGAACGATTAAGGGGTTGGAAAAATATCCAGAAGCAATACTCTCCATGCATTCCCTTATTATTTCCAACAACAGCAACAAAAAAAAAAAAAGAAAAGAAAAGAAAAAAGAAATTATATAAAAGAGGATCAGGGCTCTTTAAATTGTCGGTCCTATATATTTCTGAAAATTGAACAGAGAAATGTTCTTAAGCATTTTGTCAGATGTTGACAACTGCTCCATTTTAAGCCCTTTTTCCTCCTCCCTTCTGGTAACATAATCTAGAGTGAAACTATTAATGGGTGAAAACATTCCAAAAATCATGCTCTGCAAACTTCCTCTACCTTGTTCTTTGAAAGACCTAATTAGTCCAACAGCACTGGACCAATCCAAAGCTAGAATCACTTTTTAGATGTTCTTTGAGAGACCCTTCAAAATTAAAATCCCTCATTTTATACTGTACAAAGACTGAGTCTTCGCGCACAGAGAAAGAAAAAACAGAATAAAAAAATATTTTACTCCAGGTCCATCACAACACAGTACATTGTTTCAAATGATTAAAAATCTTTTCAGAAAGTATAAACTTTGAGAAAAGTTTATTTTTGTTGCTGTATTGGACAGATAAATATATTTGAGTCTAGAAATGACAAAGGAGGTTACATGACATGGATAAATTACTAGTTGTAGCTGGAGAACTTTAAAGTGAAGAGTATTTAAGAATTAGCATGTTTTTTAAAATGCAAAATAAATGACAGTTCATAGAAGACATACCCTGAAACATCCTGCAGTACAAGATGTTAAATGAAAGTATATTACACAGTAGTCTGTTCAGTCTATTTGTACTATATCCTATTACGGCATCTCTAAGAAGTAAAACTAATGAAAGAAATTTACATCCCCCTAGTACACTCTCATCCTCAACAACTTTAAAATGTGGGGATTTTAGCTCCCAGAATTTCCTAGCCAGCATGCTCCTCTTATCCCATTCAACATCTAAAATAGGATTAAAAGATACTTGAAAGATCAAATCAAAAGACTGTAGTCTGCATTTTGTTTAGAAGTGAACAATACACGGCTTGCCTTTGTTTAATGCTGACGTAGCATTTAAAGGTACCTGCAACATATCAACACAATATTTTGTTTAGAAGAAAAATATTTGGTTGAGGCAGAGTTCCCTTCTTTGGTCGTCGCTAACCCTTTCCTTTATATTCACTATATTTGAAAATAACTTTAAGAGCCATATGGTGGCTCCCTTTCTCCATCTTTCTGAAAACAGAAAGACTGCAGGTCTGGTAATTTTCAAAGCATGTAGATGGACTGTGAAATTCTTTAGAGAGGTTGACTTACAGCTGTTATGATGCTTGCATGTTGAAGGGACTAATTTTCCACTGGTTGAGCTGAAACTTTTAAAGTAGTATATATGAAAATGAAAGGCTTCAGAACATTAAAGTTGTGATTAATCCTTTGTCTGATCTTCTATTGTATGGAAATTTGAAAGTAAGTACTGTATAGAGGTGGAAAATTGTTTATCATGGAAATAGCATAAACAAACCATGTAGTACTTCTCTTGATTTCAGGGTTGATCTTTATTAGAAATTGAAACTGCATGGGCACTGTTATAGTGTTTGTTCACATAATTACAATACTCACAATAGGATCTCACTTACAGTATCTTAGGCAGAGGGATAGGTATTATTGCTAGCATCTAAAAGATTCCATGCCAGGAGCAAGCAGATGAAATTTGTATATATAAAACCTTTTCTTCTTCTTTTAGAACTTCAAGTTCTGCCTATCAGAGCCCCAATACTTTTTAAGCACAGCCTCATGGTTGTTTTTTGGTGAATGTTTCAACATATTTTAGTTTGCAGGCTTGGAAATAAGGAAAAATTGCTCCTGAATATCAAGAACTTATTTTTTAATCCTAAATTGACCCATCTAGGTTTTCCTAAAAGCTTTTTAAAACAGGTTTGTGTATATTAAGCTCCTTATTTGTTGTTCCATCAGTTGTGATGAAAATTTATTGACTGGCTTGTTGCCCAAAACTGTTGGCTGGTCCATATTCATCTCAGCTTCAGAACTGATTCAAAAAAACAGTCCCTACATCTGTGGAAAAATGCTTGGATGATGAAGATGTCCTTTACTTGTTACAATGAAATTACAATTATAAAATCTTATTGGTTACTGCAAATTAGAAGATGATATAGTAGCAGATCCTCAACTGCCCACTGCTTGCTTAGGTTGGTCAATATAATGAAAGAATAGAGGACAAAATATACCTTGCCAATATTGCCCCAAAATGTCCATTACCTGGCTAAAGTTCTATATTCTCCTGCCCCATGCATGTATACAGTACATATGCATATACCCTGAAGACATATACTGTACATATAAAATGCAAGACTTCTGGAACAGGCTCAGATTTAATTGATGGTTGAATGTGATTCCCTTTGTAACTTTTCCAGAAAACAATTCTTTTTTTCCCTTTTGTTCTCATTTTGCACATCTACGTTCTGTTAATTCTGTTTTCTGGTATGGCTAAGTTGTAAACCTACTAGACATAACTACTTTATTTTAATCTGCTTTATTATTTTAACACTGTTTTGGTGAACATAGGAAAAATATCTGTAAATTTTGCCCAATGTCCAGGCATAATGGAGTCTCCTTCAGACAGAAACAGCACAGATACACAACACCAGCAACAAAAGTAGTGCCCCTGATAGGAAATTGGAAACTTCTGAGTTCCCCATGCCTTGTTTAACTGCTAGGAAAATGGTATTCTTTTTTTGACAAGTCACATTTGCAATATCTTCTGCTGAGGCAAAGCATTATGCTGTTATCTGTTCTTTCTTTCTTTCTTTTTTTCTGAACAGGCCATATAATAAACATTCCTTCTTGCTGTACTGTAGTGTTTTATAAATTATAACAAAGTTGGATCCTTTTGAAGAGAATTAAATTAGACCTCTCTTCTGAAAGGTAAAAAAATATGCCCATTTCTAGCTTATGTACTCTTTTTAAGAAAACAAACCTATAAGCCTCATATACATACCATATATCTGAAATACCCACAGAGTAACATGAGATACCTTAGTTGAAAGTCACTGCATGGATCAACTTTTCCCTGCACAAGTTCCAAGGCAGGCTCAAAACGCTGTTGGAAACTGGTTTAGAAGAGGCCTCAAATTAAGCAGCAAGTTCCCCCTGAGTATACACTAAACTGTGAAATTTATTTTCAGTACCACAACTGAATGTGCAGGCCTTTGCAATTGTTACAAAATACATTCATCTGTTTCTTCAATTTTTCTTAAAATTCTCAGGCTTATTTGAGACACCCACTCAAATTTATGCGCACACACACACACACACACACACACTCTAAAAAGAGAATAAATTTGGAATTAGTGATCCGAACTGCAAATGACCCCAGAAATTTATCAATAGATTTTGATCTATTGTTTGCCTTCCCTGCTAAGGAAGATATTTGCAAAATGATCAAAACAAGAGTTTCTCAGGAAAAGCTGCTTGCTCTATCTGCACTCCAAATGTCTTCTTTTGGGGGGAGGGGGGTGTTACGGATATAAGAATTGCAGTACATTTTCTCTGGAAGGCCTTTAGGCAGTGTTTGTAGTAGTTGGGCAAATCTGGGACAACAGCCAAAGGCAATCTCCCTTCTCAGAAGGACCTAAAGAACTAGTTGAAGGAACGCAGCCCTCAGATCAGAATAAGTTGCCTACATAGATCTAGTTCTACATATAAATATGTAATCAGTGACAGATGGTCATACAAACTGCAGAGAGCTATGGTATAATTTAACATTTTGCACATTCCAGAAAGGACAAAAGCTAAACAACAAATCAGATCACTTTTTCTCTCTACTTATAAAGAATAGAATATAAATCTTTCCAAGCAGGTTGTTCTTGTCGCACAAAATCAACAGTTAAGGAAGATCATCTAGAGAGCAGCATGTATAACTCATTATATTTACATCTGCATTTTTTTTCTGCTGTGAGGAACTGTGGTCATGAAACATCCATCTCCAGAGGAGGGATACGGAAAAGACATCCACACATCCTTCTAATCTCAAAATGAATGTGCCTCACTAACCATTTTTCTATGGTTTCTCTGAATGACATTACACTCAGCTCAGCTCAACTCCAGCCTTCATCCTCTTTCCATCCCACAGTCATCTTTAGGTATTCTAGTTTTAAAATACCATGCTCTCTTTTTATTGAACCCATTTTTTTAAACATTGGTATGATCTAGGACACCTCATTTCCAGTGGGCTTGATGATATGGCAAAGGATGGGGATCTGTCCAGTTCCTATTGACAGCTTTAGGCTGCTACTGAATTCTTGGAGTTGAAACCTATACATCTTAAAGTTGCCAGGTTTGAAAAACATTGATGTATACCATTTTATTCACTGATGGGCTACTTTTAGGTGGTGCCACACAGTCACTCACTGCCAGGCTTGGACCAGTATTTCTCAACTTCGATGATTTTAAGATGTGTGGACTTCGATTTAGTAGGCTGGCAGATTGAGAAACACTGAAACACAGATGTGGTTATGAGGAAAAGCCCAGTGGCGATGAAACACACACTTCAGCTTTTGTTATGCTGAGAGTGCATTATTTTAGCTTTCTCTTCTATGATAATACCCGTGTTTTCCCGAAAATAAGACCCTGTCTTATATTTTTTTGAACCCTGAAATAAGTGCTTGGCCTTATTGCCATGCGCTCAAAAGTCTGATTGGGCTTATTATCAGGGGATGTCTTATTTTGGGGGAAACAGGATATTTGTTGTGGCATCCTGGGAAGATCCCTCTCTCTAGAACAAAATCCAGTAGTGAGTCTTCCATATGCACAGATGGCCCTCAATTTACAACCATAATGAAACCTTGAATTACAGTTGTAAATTGTTGTGATATTAAGCAAGTCACCACTTAACAGGAGCTGACTTTATGAGATTTTTTGGTGATGGTTGTTAAGCAAATCCATTATACCCAATGGGCATTTTTTTTTCTGGAAACTTAAAGTGAAGGCCGGAAACCAGCAAAATCATTGAAAATTGTGGTCACATGACTGTATATTGCAAATGGACATAAATATGAGCTGGTTGCTAAGTGCCCAACATGCAATCGTGTGATTGCAGGGTATGTGTGTGTAGTTATTGTAATTTCAAAATTGGATTGCAGGTACCTTTAGGGAGTCTGTTGTAAGTTCAAATGGTCGCTAAGCAAGTGGTCATAAGTTGAGGACTATCTGTATCTATCTTTCAGCAATAACTGTTCTTGCCATCCTTTGCTTCAGAGATCTTGTGCATTACTAGTATTAAGATGAACAAATAAATGAATACTTTAAACAAGAGTGGTTTTAACTTTCTTGACATAAATAAGCAGAGGCAATGTACTGTGAATGTTGTTGAAAAACACAAATAGGAAGAAACTATTGTACTTGTCTTGCAATAGTTGCCAGTGACAATAGTTGAAATTGCCAGTGACATTTGTGTGTACATTATAGGAACATAATCCTGATCTAGACTGACCACTGGCATGATCCATGGTGCTCTTATATTCTTCTGCATTTGTTTCCCTTGTCAGAAAGAGCTGATTACAGAGAAGAATTAAGAACTAGAATCAAGGAGAAATTTCTTGACAGTTAGAACAATTAATCAGTGGAACAACTTGCCTCCAGAAGTTGTAAATGCTCCAACACTGGAAGTTTTAAAGAAGACATTGGATAACCATTTATCTGAAGTGGTGTAGATTTCTTCCTAAGGAGGTGGTTGGATTAGAAGACCTCCAAGGTCCCTTCCAACTCTGTTGTGCTTAAATCTCATATAGTTTGTCAGGGTTCCAAGTAACACCCCCAATAAAAGAAGGCTCCGAGGCTTGAAGTTCCACAAAGTTCCATTTTATTAGATATGTCATATTGGCACATCTGGGAAAACCCAAATCTGAAAGCTTCTCCCCACCCAAAGGAAAGTCCAAGTCCCTGCCCAGCACCCACATGTCCATCACATGATCCAATCAAAGCACGGTCCCAACTGGAGATGCCTCCCAGTTCCAGGTCTCCCAGTGCAGGGCAAGATGTCCTTGACTCTCTAAGAAAGGAATGTTATTATGACTATATATCACTCCTCCTCCATACAATCCCTCCTCCCAGTTTCCCAGAGTAGTAAATGTGGCAGGCCTGAAGGCCTAATGCAAAAGATGGCTTCCAGGCCTGACATAGTTATGGAAAGTCCAGAAAAATGCATCTGATACTTTGAATTAAATATTTGTTCATTTTCCTTATAATACTACAGTTTATAAAAGAATTGTGTAGAGTTATGACCTCAGCTGCTATCACAGCACACTAATTGATAATATATAGCTTGGTTAAGTAATAAATATAACATTTAAACTAATTTATAACTTATATATATACTATCTGTTTTGTTTTGGCTGACATTCATGATTTCCCTTTAAAAAAAAAAACCCTTTTAAAAAAAGCACCCCTTCAATTCAATTTGTGATATGCTAGAATGAGGTCTAGGAGAAAAGAGACGAGGAGAATTCTAAAGATGATCTACAAAACTTTGAAGCCAGACCCCCTCAGTGCCACTTTTGGCATTTTTCCTATTGGCTAATGATATAAAGAAAGGGAAGACAGCAAAAGCCACAAGAATAAATTGTTGCTTTGTTTGTTATATGTTAGTGAGTCAGAATAGAGACAATAGGAGCAGAATAGGCAGCAGCAAATTTTGTTCCAGTATGGTATTTTGCTGGCTCAAGAAAAAAGGACTATTATCCTTTAATTTTCACAAATGATGTTCTTTATTTTTTTCAACTAAGAAGATTTTTTGTTGTTTATCAGGAATATCCTATATCAATTAGTATATATGTACATATGTATGCACACACACAGAAACCCACATTGATACTTTGCCCCACCATGGGAGATTATAGATCAGAAAGTTTATATATAAACAGAACATTCTGCTTCACAATGCCCTTTGAAACATGCAGCAAAGACAGGCAAAGAAGTGTAAATTTGTGTAATAAAATGACTTCATAATGTCTTTCTGCTGAACAAAGTTGTATATTATGTAACGTGTAAAATTTATGGAGTGCAAATTTTCTTTATCTTCTTACGGGGAAGTAACTCTCAGTGAACTCAGAGGAACTTACTGCTGAGTAGTAGTATCCATTGTTGTTCTCAATTTGTTTTATTTCAATTTTTATTAATTATATTAATAATCATATGGTAGCCTCAAATCTTTACTTGTTATTACCTCTGACATGAGATGCAAATCAGTAATGAAAATGGGATCAGAGGGTTATCTCATGGATATTTCAAGCTGATGCAAACTCCTCTTCTCCCCTCTGAATTTTGGTCAACATCTACTACAGCCAACCTAGCCTCCTTAAAGAGGACACACTGGTGCAAAATTTGCTTGATATGTAATATTGTTTCAGCCTGAAATAGCATAAGAAGTTCCTTTTGCGATTGTCAGTGCATGCCGAAAAAGAAGTAAAGCAGGCAGCAGCAAACCAGGTTTGTGTTTGGCTGTGTTTCTTTCTTTTTCTTTTTGTTTGGAACCTGACAATAGAAACAGGAGGTAAATCAATTCCATCCCGCCCGTTTACCTCAGAATAAGACACAGATGAATCTGCAGGGCAGCAAGTGATGGCTACATAGAAAATTTAAAAAAAAGAGAGATGGGCATGGGCAGCAATTTAGCTCTATTTGTGATTCCTACTATTTTGCACATTTTACTCAACTTCTTAGAATGTCTTATTGCAGTCTATTTTCATAGAACGGGGTCTAGGAAAAGGAGCAAAGACCCTAGACATACTTGATAAAGTCCTGTAGATAGACTGATCTTGTTCTTGCTGAAATTCCATGGTTGACAGATGTTTAAAGGATAGTTCTAATTATCAGAACAATTCAAAAACTTCAGAAGAATAGTATTTCAGGGGCAGTCACCCTGACAGTAAAGGTATATTGCCTATAAGATGAACTGTGAATGATTGGCTCAAAGTTGCCAAGCCACCTTTCATCTCTAAGCAGGACTAGAAACTCAGTTTCCAGGGTTCTAGTCTGGCACTTTAACCATTTGACTAGAGAATCCAAAACACTTGGTTTTGTCAAAGTTAAGGTTAACCCTGTTCCTCCCAATCCAGACCCCAACAGCCTTCAGACACAGAGACAAGTGTCAGTGTATCAAGCCCTGTGGCACCCCACACTCCAGAAGCCTCAGTCTTGACTTCTCTGTCTCTTGCGCTGTGATGGCGCAGTGGTTACAGTGCAGTATTGCAGGCTAATTCTGCCAGCTGCCAGCAGCTTGATTCTCACCAGCTTAAGGTTACTCAACTTTCCATCCTTCCAAGGTCGGCAAAATGAAGACCCAGATTGTTGGGGGCAATATGTTGACTCTGTAAACCAGGGAGGGCTGTAAAGCACTATGGAGCAGTGTATAAGTCTAAGTGCTATTGCTAACTATACCAACTGGAACTGGCTACAGAGAAAGCAAGAGAATCACCACAACACCATGGCTCCCATTCCTAATCATTGCAGTGAGTCCAGAAGAATGTATCAAATCATTAGAATTCAAGATTTGTGGCAGTTGTACCAACCCTATGTACCACCACTATGGCCAGACATCATCAATAAGTGTGATCAATGACATTTCAATGTTACGTTCCAGTCTAAAATTTGATGCAAATAGTCAGATAGTCTGCTTATTCTGAATTTGTAATTTGATCACCTTCTCAACAAGACTTGAAAAAAGTTCTCCAGCACTGTTGGGTCCAGTGATGGCTTTTGGCAGCTATATTGCTGATTGGAAAGAAAGTAGCATCTTTGTGAAAAAATGTAAAAAAACGTGTGTCAACCTTAGATATCAGGATTAATAATGGCAGATGTTAAGATTTAAGACCCAGTAAAATCCCAAAAGTCTTGTGGTTGCCTAAGGTATACCTAAGCACATTTCCTGATTTTGAGCACTGAGAAAGATTAATACCTTCCATTTAAAACACAACCAAATTGTCTACTGTTTATTTGAGAACTTTTTTGCAATATCTTTCCATATATTTTTATTAGCAGTAAATTCTCCCTCTCTTTTCAGTGGGAATATTTTCCACATAAATATGCATAGAACTGTAGCATGAGCCCCAATAGCTGAGCCTGCAGTTTTCTGTATGTTAATTTGCACTGTGGTATTAGTGCTTCTATCCTGGTATTAAGAAATCATCAACAGCTGTTATTGAATGATGAGTGCATTTTAGTTTTGGATGCCATTTAAATCTGAATGCTGAACACTGCTATCTGAACTGTACACATGAACAAAAATTCCTGAGAGTTGTCTGAATAAAAGGGATATGAACATGCAGGACTAACGTGAAAAGGAGCTGTCTTGCCAGTCATTCCAGTCTCACAATGATAACTAGAAATCTAAATTTAAAATCTAGAGAATCTTAAAAGCAAAATATAAAACCACTGACACTTTCTTACTCATGTTTTCCACAATTGGTATTCAGTGTACTTTGCTTTCAGTATCAGATATAATTTTAGAAATTACACGATTAATAGCCATTAACAAACATCCTTCACTGCTTAGTTTTGTTCTAAAGACATCTTATTTGACAACCATGATTGCTTTTATATTTTAACTAAGCACTGTATCAGCTTCTCCCAACCTGGGTGTGCCTTCATATTTTATTATCCAGAGTTCTCCAGACATCATGGCCCCTAATGAGAATTATAGGAGTTTTTGCATTGCACATAAAGGATGTGGATGGAGAGGTATGTGTGGAAAATCTATTTTTGTTCCCTTTTGCATGGGAGGAAAAAGAGATAACTTGTTTTTTCAGAAGCTGTAGCAACTTGGGAAAGACAATGATTCTTGTTCTCAATTAACATTGGGAAGTTAATAGAAGAGAATATGACTGCAGATTATCTTCAAACTTCTTGAAGGACTGAGGAGTAAAAATGGTAGTGGCATCAAAGTTCAGAGAATGTGAGGAAATAGTAATAGCGGGATAGAATGGTCAAATTACTGAAATTAACAAAGATAAAGAACCAGTGCAACTCTGAAAGTTAGAATGATAGTACCCTCCTACAGAAATTAACAACTATTGTATCATAGTTGTGCCCCAAACTATTTAACCTCACAATGAATCAATGCAGTCAAGCTACATATTGTTATATAGAAATTAGGAGAAATGAACGTTGTAATAACTGTTGCCTATTTGTGCCTGGGTAACCACTGGTAATGCTATGACAAACACGGTGAGGAAAAATCATTCTGATTTGTGCAAAAAGGCAGCCAGACACATTTTTTCCAGGTCATTTAGTAATGTTAATTGTCAAAGCGATAGCTCTTTCCTCTGAATTCCCTTTCCTTAGTTTAAACATACTCTCATTCAGAAAAAGAGGGTATGGTAACTGTGGCCTTGCTTGCCAGGCATCTCCCAAATGATCTGCACTGAATATGTTTTTCTTAATGAAGAAATTGCAGGCACGGATTTGGTAAAAAACGCCTATACTCCCTCTGCAGCATAAGCCATCTGGATGTGATCTACAGCAGTGATTTCAGCACCTGGCTAATATGGCTATCGGGCTGTAGAAATAGTTTAGATAACTTCAGTGTTCCAGTCTCTGAAGTAGTCAAGACGGCGAGGGCATTTTGCTTTGCGCCTAATTCCTTTTACTGGAAACATCACCAGACTGGGCTGCCAAAAGAAGTGATATCCGTGCACTGACAGCATGGTTGCCTTGGGCCAAAATCCAGCTTCCTGCTCAGCAAAAAGTTCTGCAAATTTTATGGGATTAATCTAGTTCTGTTTTTAATATTGCAATACAAGATATTATATGGAAGATCATGCCAATACTTGGGTAATAATACCTGGATTTCTGACTTGTTTGGCTTTTCAAGTTGTGGGTAAAGAAAGATAGCAACCCCCTATGAAGAAGCTTTGAAGAATGTTAACATCCTCAAACTAAACCAAACATCAGTCCACAAATGAAAACTATAATACAGGTCTAGTGCACTTATGGAATGTGCACTGGCAAAAATAACACTCACACAGCTGTGCATTTCAGCTGGGAAGCAAATACAGCTGTGTCCAATTGGACCTATGCCCAATTCAAACTACAGCCCTCTACCAGCTGACTTTAGGGTAAGTGCCATGGCACCAGGTAAACCTGACTTCCCAACCTGTATGTGTGACATCGACTAATACCCCAAAGGAGCTCAAGCCTCAGCAGTGCATATTGATCCCAGTTTTAAATGCATGTATGATTGCAGTCAGTAAAGCATTAGCAACAGAGAGGTTTAGGGGGAGAGAACATCTGGATACTCCTCTAGGTGGAGATGGAAGGAGGGGCTTGCAATATGTTCACTTGCTCTCACAAATGCACTTGGCTCACAGACTTTCTCTCTCTGAATGTCTGTGAATGAGAATAGGAGAGAAAAGAAGAGGGAGAGGGAGAGGGAGAGAAGAAAGGAAAGGGGAAAGGGAAAAGGGGAAGGCAAGCAGCCTGGAGGCAAAAGGAAGATGATGCCATCATCCAAGGACCAATTCTATTTACTTGACATGGGGCCACAATTGCTCTTGCTTATCTGTCACCCATCCTTTCATTTATCTGGGGCACAGAAAATACACAAAGGGCATAACTTCTTTCTCTGTCTATTCAGCCAGGCTGCCAGGCTGTCTTTTCAGGTTAGCAGATTGAGGGGACAAACAAACAATCATTCCTAAACATTGGAAGACAGAGAAACACTATTCACTGTTCCTTGGATTGGAACATCATATTGTCATCATAAAGTTGGCTACTGCATCACCTGTCCCTATTCTGCCTCTGTAGTTTCTATTTCAACTCGGGCAAGGAGTTCAGATTTTGTTCAGATCTGAATATGTGCCAGTCAGTGCAGGGACACAGACTGATTTTCTCATTTGCCTTTGCCATCCTCCTGTTCAGTATCTTACAAGCCAGCTGGGAAACATCCACTAATCTGGACACTGCAGCATGGACAGATGGGTCAGATGTCATTGTGCCGCGCCATAAGTGTCTGACTTCCTCTCATGTCCCATTTGGGCCTTTCATGAATTAGAAGTAGATGGTTTTGATCACAAATGTATTTTTACAGGAAAATTAACCGGAAAACAAGTTCTAGGACAAAGAGTTGTGGTTAAATACATGCAGGGAGACCCATGAGTTCAAAAACCAGGAGAGGAGGGAGACAGAAGCTGTCACCACTATGCAGCTGGATGTAAAGGAGAAGATAACTGCCAAGAATATATGAGCTGGCAAATAATCAGTAAAAGTCTTGTTTGACTTACTGTTTTCATGTTGCTGCAATGAGGAAAAGCAGGGTTGTTGTATCTACCTGATGTCATTTCAGAATTGTGTAAATATGCAGTTACATAAATATGACCCCACTTCTTCCCTGGATATAATAGCACTTGGGTTTTTTTTTTCTATTTTGCCTGGTTGGAATCTTTTGAGGGTTTTAATTTCAACAGTAGGAAGCATGGGGGAAGGGGTACTGATGGTATGAAAACAAAGTCTTGGGAATGACCAGAAAAAATATGGTGTGCCAGCATCACCCAAAACATATCTGGTCACACCCATAACAGGTAATTTGATAATGGGTAGTAAAGCATTTAGAGTTTACATACTTTGAAGCTGTAAAATGATAATTTTGGATTAAGATTTACTGCTGCTTGGATCTAATATTACACACAACACATACATTAGTCTGTTTAAACATTGAGCTGGGAATAAAATGAAGGCAACATGCCAGGGGCATTAGAGATGGTGTGGACATTATTTCTTCTGTAAGTGGGGAAAAAGCCATAACCTAAGAGAAAGATGAAAGTTGCAATGCAATCCATCTGGAGGGCCCTGGTTGGAGAGAAAGCTGAAATAAAATATCTTAATGAAGCATTGCCAGGCTGTCTTGGCCATTTCACTCCGCAGCAGATTGATGCATAGATATTAGCAAGTGATAATGCTTATCTCCACCAAAAGTTTTTGGTGGAGATAAGCAGTTTGGAATGCCGATTTCTGCATTCCAAACTTAGCTTAAACACAGGAAAGACACTCTTATAATATTTTTTTCCACCTAATTGGCAGCCTGCTTTTCTTTGGAAGGAGGCCATTTCCAGAGTTTTTCTAATAAATGTATTAAATAAATTCTTAGAAAAGGTCTCACAGTTTTATTTTTTTTATCTCTGTCTTTGAATGTTTGCAATACTCCGCTTATTAAAAATTCTCCTAGAGAGTTATTTAATGAAGTAATATTTCAACTGTATCATGTACTATATCTTTTTCAATTTGTTTATTAAAACATTATAAGTATTAATAAATGCATGGTTGCCTTTTGAGGTAAATGGGTCATCTGGTTTCTCTGAACTTACCCAAAGATTCACCAACATTAAGTTGCACAAAATTATGCAGCCTTACTCTGAAGAAAGCACACTAAATCTTACTTCTGAGTAAACATGAATAGATTCATGCTGCAGGTTCACCAAAGATATCAAGAGCTCAGTGTGTTGAAATAAAGGCAGTGAGTTGGGTGAGCACACTTTACCTTATGCTGTGCATTAAAATATTATTTTGTTCCCAAAATGCATATACAGATAGTCCTCAATTTACAACCATTTATTTAGTGACTTCACTACATTTAGTGTTTCAAATTTACAACAGCACTGAAAAATGTAACTTACAACCAGTCCTTGCACATAAAACTGACACAGCCTCCCCACAGTCATGTGATCAAAGCTTGGTTGCTTGGCATCTGGAATATATTTACAATGTTTGCAGCATCCTGAGATCACCATTGATGACCTTCCCAGCTGGTTTCAGGCAAGCAAATTCAATAGGGAAAGCTTAAAGGCCACAAGATTTATTTAACAACTACAGTGACACACTTAAGAACTGTAGCAAAAAAAAAAAAGGTCGTAAAATTGGGCATCATTTAACATTCCCCCTGTCTTAACAATAGAAATTCTGGTCTCAATTGTGGTTGTAAGGATTACCTGTGGAATTACGTACCTGTGGAATAGTTGCTAAGAAACATGAAAGATGCCCAAAATGAGACAGAAAGCTTTTGAATTACTGATACACCTGGAAGGTTGTTGTGTACAGTGTGATTCTACATCCATACTTTACAAAAACCAAAATACTCAATGGAACCTCTGAGGGAGGGTGGGGGAGTACATTCCTTGGTTGCCTCCTGGTAAGTAAAGAACATCTCGGGGGAAATGGCACATTTAGTGCTGGGAACCATTTGTATAGGGACCATAAGCTCCAAACAAGTGAATGCTGATATAAACTTTGTCGAACACACGAAGAATCAGATTCATTTTGCTCCTTCATAAATTTGCGGAGGACCAAAGCAGTCTCTGCTCTGGACAAAGTTCCACTGCACACAACCCCCTACATCTCATTCTCATATTCCCTTTTTCTCAAAGGTTCCTTTTATGATTAAAAACAGCAAGCCTAGAAGAGGAAGGAGGAGTGTGGGGGCTTATTTACAAGCCTAACAAAATTGTGGACTAAATGTTTACAGGGAGAGTTTAAAAGGAACCCGGCTTTCAGAAGTAATTATGATAATATCTGAAAGAAACAACCCATTCACACCAACTGGGTGCCAGATCCTCAACTGGTGCAAACAGTGAAGTTTTTGGTTGGGTCTGGGCCTTTTCTAAATGTTTTATTTTATTTGCCCTATACATGTGTGCCAAAAGATATTCTTCTTTTGACTCCCTTCCCCACCCCAAATCCAGATGAGAGTAGGGTTATCCCTAATCTTTCTGAGCAGATGTGTTCTGTTCTGGAATCCCAGCTTAATTGGGATTGCTTTAAAACAACAACAGTAATCAGAAAACCTTGTTTTATTTTTAAGCAGGTTGTGCTAGAACACATTTGTTTGTTCATTACATTTGTAGCCAATAAATGTGTTCACATTTTTACCACTAATAGCAGTAAAACAATTAAACAGCAAAAACATAAAAGCTAAACAGATAAAAGACAGTAAAAAAAGCCAGAAAACAAAAGAAAAATAAAAAAAAATACAGCAGGCTTTTGAACAAATTACACATAGCTATAATGGCACAATAAGTCAATTTATCTAGATCAATGTTTCTCAACTTTGGAAGCTTGAAAATGGGGGGACTTCAACTCCCAGAATCCCTTCTGGGAGTTAAAGTCCCCCCATCTTCAAGCTACCAAGGTTGAGAAACACTGATCTAGATAAAGTTTGTTGATTAACTACACAGAGTTACAGGTTGATTGTACAGATTGATTGGCTGGCCATATATCTCTATATACAGGTTGTCCTCGATTTACAACTGTTTGTTTAGTGACTGTTCATAGTTACAATGGCACTGAAAAAAAAGTGATTTATAACCATTTTTCACATTATGACCATGGCAGCATCTCCATGCTTGCATGATCCAAATTCAGATGCTTGGCAACTGAATCACTTATGACGGTTGCAGAGTCTCGGGATCATGTGATCACCTTTGGCAAATTTCCGACAGGCAGTCAGTGGGGAAGCCAGATTCACTTAACAACCATGTTACTAATTGAACAGCCACAATGATTCACTTAACAACTGCAGCAAGAAAGGCTGTAAAATGGGTCAAAACTCACTTAACAACTGTCTTGCTGAACAACTGAAATTTTGAGTTCACTTGTAGTCATAAGCCAAAGGCTATATGTAACAAATAAACAAATAAATGACTAAATAAACAAATTGCCTATAGGCAGCATTTTATATCATCATCATCATGTGTGCCTTTTCTCCAGAAGGTCAAAGAAAGAATGAGGTTTCCTGCTCATTTTATGCAGCAAAGCCTATGGAGCAGTTAAGAATAAGGAATAGTGACCCTCTACAAATTATTCAGTTGAATTTGGACAGGTAAGGATAGACTTGAAGGTGAATTTTTTTAAAAAAAAATTGATTTATATGCCGCCCTTCTCTGGAGACTCAGGGCGGCTTACAACGCGTTAAGCAATAGCCTTCATACATATTTATACAAAGTCAGCTTATTGCTCCCACAAACTGGGTCCTCAATTTACCCACCTTAGAAAGAATGGAAGGCTGAGTCGACCTTGGGCCTAGTGAGAATTGAACTCGCAGTAATTGCAGGCAACTGGATGTTAAATGCTGCCTTAGTAGGAGGCATTAGCCTCCTATGCCACTCAGGCTCCCTATATTTCACCAAGTGCTACAGAAGATAACATCTTAACCACTGTTAAAGGCCACCGCTTTTAAAGTTGCCAAATTTGAACAACAACTGATTTAAGCATTTAATTCTTCAGTTCAAAGTTGCCTAGTTAAGACTCTGATGAACAACTGGAAATGTCCACCCTTGCTACCTTCGAATCCAGAAGATCAGTCAGAAATTTTTAAAAACCTATATTATCCTGAAAATGACATCTCTTCCATGAGGCAAAAGATTCATTTTGTGATAAAATTCTATGGGAGGCAGCTGAATCAAGAAAGAGAAACTATTCCATTTAGTCAGTATTCTGTGTCATCAACGGTAACTTGGATGCTTTGGAAGCTCACAAGCCTCAAGAGATTGATATTAGTTATTGATTAGTTATTGATATTGAGAGCCTCAGATAGCTCAACAGGCTAGATAGCCTGTTATTAACATTCAGCTGTCTGCAATTATTGCAAGTTCGAGGCTCAAGGTTGACTCAGCCTTCCACAGGCTATCTTTCTAAGGTAGGTAAATTGAGGACCCAGCTTGTCGGGGCAATAAGCTGACTTTGTATAAAAATATACAAAAAGTATGAACGCTATTGCTTAATGCATTGTAAGCCGCCATGCGTCTCTGGAGAAGGGCGGCATATAAATCTAATTAAAAAAATAATCTGATCCTCTATGAATATGACTACTGTGTTTTCAAAACCATCCAAATTGGCTATCATTTTAAGTGATGGTTGTGAATTTCACATTTTATTTATGTGATGTGTGGGGGGAAAAACACATTTCTTTCTGTCAATCTCGAAACTTCTTGAATTTAGTTTCAAGGAAGGACATCAATCTCTAATATTAGGAGCTGTGTAATAAAGTATGCTGTCATAACATTTAATACACCGATTGCCGAGCCATACAGTATTCTGACAGTTACAATACCAAGAACTGATGGTTTCTTTATTTTTTAATGCAGGAAAAGTTGAGGTAAGTAATTGATTTCCTTGACTTTGTTTCTCTCTCAACTGTTTTCTGGCAGGAAAACAAACAAACTGGATTCCTTAATGTGGGGTGGGACATAGGTGGACTAGTGTAGGTGTAGATTGTATTATCATGGTTATCCAAGTCATCTGTGACCTGTCTGTCAAGCTATTTCTCAACACTGGTCTAGTACTCTTTCAAAAAAAAAAAAAGGTGGTGGTGGTGGTAAACCATCTGCAAAAGAAGCCCAAGTGATAGAGTACAAGTGAGGAAGAGGAGTATAAAGTGAAGATGGGAGACCATGATCTATAATGAGGAAACTCATCAGAATCACAATTCTGGCAATGGCTTCAGTTCTGTCCTGATGGAAAGCAATATTGGAAATAGCTCATAAACATCCATAATTTTGGGATGGAATGTGCAAAATGCTGCTGCTGCTCCTTCAAACTTATAAAAACAGAAACCATTATGGATATCAAAGCCCACTGTTAGCACATGCAATGAAAAAATGTCTAATACAAGCAATGGCGCCAGAATCAGCAATATACAACTAGCTGGCAGAATCATAGTTTAAATCAACCTTCTCTGATAAGAAGGAAAGCCCCAATCAGCCATTACACAGGCAGATGCCTCTACAGATGGGGAAAAATATGGTGGGGAGTAAAGTTGAATCAATGGACAGATGTATTGAACTGTGTTTGCAAAAATGCCTTGCCCATCCGTTTGAGTTTGAGTTTACAAGAATAAAAGCATTATGTAAAAAATAAAAACACATAAAGTCAAATTCACAGAAATTAATCAAGACACAGAAATTAGCTTTCCTTGATAGTAAGCTTTATATTATCTTGAGGCAGACTTCCTTTGGCAGCTCTGAGTACAGGTGTATTTGAATTTATAAACTTATCTTGAGGACTCAAACATTTAGAAATACTCCTGAGTGAAAAATAAGACTATTGAAATTATATTCTTAGTTTTGGTTCTGGTGCAATTATTCCTTCTTATTCATTACCATAGAATATGCTAACCTACCATCCCTATTCTGTTATTAACTCTTTTAACCTGATACAAGGTCTATAGAAGAAATAGCTTCTCTAAGACTGTAGGGCAGTCATCCAATAAAACTATTTTTTTCCTGGAGGATAGGAGGCGGACGTATATACCAAATCAGTGTAGATATATTCCTTCCATAGTAAAAACTATAAACAAATACAATTCAGGAAGAAATTAATTAGTCATGGGTCACGCACATTTTGACTTTAAATGCTGGCATATATATTTTTCTGCCTGGAAGGTGAAAATGTCCTTTTTCATTATACTTTGCCAAAGCAGCTGGAATTTGCTTCAAACAATAGATTTATTTCTCATTGCCCACAGTAAACTTCTGCATTTGTTGCCGTGGGAGAATTGGTGGAAGGCTAGGAAGGCTGCTTGCTCTGAATATAACTTTTATAACCTTCCAGATTTTTATCCATAAAGTAATTATTTTATTTGCTCAAGCTTTGGCTTTCTCTGAAAAGGACACTTTTTTATTTATTTTATTTTTATTTTTATTTATATGCCGCCTTTCTCCGGAGACTCAGGGAGGCTTACAATGCGTTAAGCAATAGCCTTCATACTTTTGTATATTTTACAAAGTCAGCTTATTGCCCCCACAAACTGGGTCCTCAATTTACCTACCTTAGAAAGGATGGAAGGCTGAGTCAACCTTGAGCCTGGAGATTCGAACTTACTAATTGCAGACAGCTGGAGTTATATTAAGTGCATTTGTCCGCTGAGCTATTTTAGGTGTACTGAGCCATATATTATACTAAACCTCTTAGTTGTGCTACAATTAACATTGTAGCATTTTACTATGTGGAGACCTTACTCTTTACTACAACAGATTTTTCTCTGTGGTGCAGCTAGTCAAGAAGTGTCAGAACTGAGGTTGTTGATAAAGCAGTGCCCTTTCCATGCCTACGTGAATGACTCTCTCAAAAGTCTGTTCCTAACGCCATGTCATGTTCTGATTTGTGGCAATCTAAGCAAGGCTGTACCAAGCAAAGCAATGGCATAGTTTCATTGGGAGGCTTGCTGGCATAGGGGCTCTTCTCATTCCATCAGAGCCTTGGGAACCAGGTTCTCTGCAAAGGTTTTCTCCAGCACATACTTTGTTGCAGTTAATTTAACTTTACTGTAGAGGCTAACTCAAAACTGGATTCCGTTTAATTCCGCATGATTTGACTCCAGATCCCACTCTGGCCTTGCCCTCCTCCCCTTCACCTGGCCTGGCTTTCATAGAAGAGAAGAAAGAAATAAGGAAAGACACTTTTTTTCAGCATTCTCTTATTTATCTTAAAAGAGGCAAAAAGATCTTCATCGGCCTATTTGAAACATTATCTGAAGCAGAACTGGGCTGCAAGGGAATGTCACTTCATCAAAGGCTGTGCAGCAGTCTCCACTGGGGCAGAAGCCTATAGACCGGATGGTTACGTTATAATGTGCAGGATTCCCTTACATCATCTGCTTTTGCTAAATCTCTTTCTTCTGCAAAGCAACACTTTGCTTCCCAGACTCAGCCAGCTATGGCTGAGCACCTAAGTCTGCTGTTTCAGAGCTAACTTCTAACTCAAGATGTAGATGTGTGTATAACCTCTGGAAAGGAGAAATTATTAGTCAAATTTTCCATTTCAGGGAGAGATCATACAAACACTCTGAACATGATTTAGCCACAATTAAGCACTTTTAAGGCTTATAACTTTGGTGGATAGCTCCAAATGCAATTCTCAGCACACATATTGGAAACACTGACAGAGAAAATTAACAGAGCAGAACAGAAATATGGACTGCTTTATTTTGACTACTATGTAAAATAGTTCTGTTAGAACATGGATTTCTTGGGATCAGACCTACATCTAAAAGAGTGTATAAAATACAAATTTAAAAGTCAGACAGCAGAATGTGATAAGGATTGTTCTGCTTTTTTTCTATTTTGGGTATATTTTCTCTTCTTACATTCTTTCCACCAAACATCTGGCAGTTTCTCTAATTCTCAGATTACTTTTTGGAAAGGCATCTCCAACACTATATTTATAGGGTCTATAGTGACATTACTTTGCTTTTGTTGTAGTTTATTTTTTAATTACCATTAAAGTGTTTATATATCTGAGATATTGTTTTTTCTCTGTTATGCTGAAATTCTGAAATCAGCATGGAAGAAGCAAGGATAATTGATATACATATACATAGAAAAAATGCTTAAAAACAATTCTTCATAATGCTCTTAGGTGATATTTCAACAGATAGATGGATGGATGTTACCATATTGCTATACTTAACAAAGTAAGATATTTTGAAAGTGTGGTTGGTAGAATATGACTCAGATAGCCATCTCAATGAATTAATTTAATCTTACTCTCAGTTGAAATTGCTTGCTCAGACTATTTTCATTTACAATAAACATGCATCTGTGAAGTCTTTGGGGGGGTCTCTGAGCTTGTTTGCTTGCAAGTGTTTCATGAAACATCGTGAGCTAAATATATTCTCTTCTATTGGAAACATGCATCTAATTGGGATATATGTTTCCTTTCCAGTCGCAGAAAAGTTAAGAGAGAATCTGTTTAGGACCAAGCTAAAACACATTTCTTTGATCTCAGTGGAAAAAATATTTAAATATATATACAAAAAGGAAAGCCAGAAGAAAGGATTCTCATATTATTTTTATTTGTATAATGAAGGGAGGTAGTGATATAAATGATATACAAACATTAGTCCTCATTCAATGGTCAATTATAAATGCTCACCTTAAGCATGCTTTGGAAAATGTTCAACTAAATTTTAGAATCTATTAGAAGACTTCTATCCAGGCCACAGCTCACATTTTCCTATTTAAGCAGAAAGGACCCAAAAGTGCTTTAACTGATTGGATTATGTCTCAGTCTTTGAGCCCATCCAATTGAACATATAACATCAAATACAACAGATCTGGAAAATGTTTAATTTTATCTTAATTTTAAAAAATGATGACTGTTATGTTGAAAGTGGAACCTGGCAAGTCAGATGCACATCACCACCATCATCAAACAAGGACATGTTTCTCATATTTGGGATTTGTTGCCTGCCAGACACTTGATAACTTTCCTCTTTTCTCTCTAGACCAGAGGTGCGCAACCTTAAACACTCAAAGAGCCACAAAGGTCCTAACCGGAAGCTCCCGTTCAATTCTGGAGCCAACTGGAAGTCCGGTTCCCCCACCATAGAGTATCCTCCTAGCACGGCGTCTTTTATCCTCTACTTATCCTAACCGAAAGCCCTATCAATTGTGGAGCCGACCGGGGACAGGAGCCGCAGCAAAGGGATGAAAGAGCCACATGCGGCTCCAGAGCTGCGGGTTGCTGACCCCTGCTCTAGACAAACAATTGGAGGGCACAAAGTTCAGAAATAGTTGTCCAGGGATTCTTTGCTCTCAAGGACTAATTTCTGCAGGGCAGTGAAGACAGGAATAAACACTCACCTTCTTCTTGATTTTATTTTCTAAGAAAGACACACCATCTCTGTTTGATCTTAATCCTAGCTAAAAAAATACCAACTGCTACTTGATCTATTTACATCCACTAGACTAGACTATAGGATTTTCAGGCCCAAGCAAGTACAAATGTAATCTGCATAAATTAAACCAATCCAAAGCTTTAAAGCAGGGGGACATCCGAACCAAGCAAACAAACTAAAATATAATTCCTTTGAGAAACTGGTCCTGAAGCTTAGGGGTGGGGGAGGCTGCGGTGATAGATATTCGTTCAAAACCGGTTGTTTTTCTACATATTTATACAGGCCTGCTTGATTCATAGGTCTAGCTTTGAAAATCTTCCTGGCCGCTGCCTGCGGAGCTCTTTTTAAATTGAAATCAAGGAAAAGCTTCTTTTGTTGTCTCTCTCTCTCGGCCAGTTTATTCGGGCAGCCAAACGGGCTGGATGGGAAACCCACAGGTTCACTTTTGCCGAGGCTTCCTCGCCGTTTCCAGGGGCGCCTACGTGGCTCCAAGCTCATATCTTTTGAATCTTGTATGTGTGACATTGTCGCTGCTATAAAGCCTGTTCTCTAGATGCATGAGGTTATTAGCACAGGCGATCAGGGATCTGCCTCTACCCCGCTCGGAATGATCACCTCGAGTGGGGCGGAGGATGACGGGGGAGTAGCACCCAGATTCAGTCCAGATTACAAGCCCTGCGTTTTAATTTTACAAACATAGCTCAGGGCGAGAGGAGACGATTGCTGATCCGTCACATACCTAGGCTAGTAAGTTTTTATCGGCATACACGTGTCGTGTGCCAACAAAATGGCGCGAAGAGTGTTCTCGCCTAAAGAATGAATCCCTATATGCAAACTACTACTGCAGTCATGACGGCGCTATGGTTCACCTGGCAAAGTTAAAGATGATCACAAGATTTCTCTATAAAATAATGGCAGGGCTGGCTACAGAATAGTGTGTTTTTATCATCTGCTTACTTTTGCCGTAGAACCTACTGTAAAGCACCGAATGAGCGGGTGGAAAGCGGGGGGAAGCGTTCCTCACCAGAGAAGGAGTGAGCCCCTGGGATCCCTTTCCTTAAATCTCTTGCGCGTTCCGCTTGGTTGGGTTGTCAGCCGGAAGGAGCCCTAAACCAGGCGCAGTCGCACAAATTAAGCTCAAGGATCCGAAGAGAAATCAAGATCGCCCTCAAAGATACTACAGGTGCCAGGTGTAGGTCTCTGGCTCCTGGCTACGGTTTATTATATTGCTCCGTTTATTTTAACACTCATATATTTCTTATTCTGTCCGCTGGAAGAAGTTGTAAAAGGAAACTTTTCCCTCCCTGGACAGATCATTGATATACTTGGCATCGCTCAGTCTAGATTTTATAGATCAGAAGAATGAGAAGCCTGTTAAGAAAGAAGGCAAATAAACGTGTCAAGTTGCCAATCTATAGCGAGGTGGAAAAAATGTCTGTCTACAGACATGAACAAAAGGAAGAGGTCCTTGGCAGGTTCTCTTTGGTGGGCATTAATGCGCGCTGGAGCCTGAGTAGTAGACATCTCCCAGAGTTTATGTATGGGCCCAAATCGACCCGGAGATTCCACCGACCTTGGCAACAACAGCTTGCCTGGAGCAGCGGAAGCGTGGCACTGCATGTTCAGAAACCTTTCACAGTTCAAAAATCCATTCATTGATGGTACAGAATCAGATATTTCTTTGGCGAAGGGATTCTGAACAAAACCGTAAACCAGGGAGAACAATAATCATGTTTCTTGGGAACGCCACGGGTAATGTAACCACAAGAGCAGGGGGCAGGAGTGAGAGGATGCACAATTAGACAAGTCTGTGTACATTCTCATTCAATTAATGCAGACACGGAACTTCAGTTCACACTAGCAGTTCTTGGTAATCATCCGGGTTGAATATCTGTATAAAACATTAAATTAAAACATTTGAATCTACGCGCACTAATGGGTTGGGCTAGAAGAACCCACACTTTCATGCATTAGTTCCTGAACCACTGGCAGCATATTTTAAATATTAACTCCAAAAGAGGACCATCAAGAAATGCCTGTGTGATCTATCACGTTTGCGGGCTTCCAAACTGCACTTGGCTCCTTTGCGGTAGAGAATGCTGGGCAAAACGGGCCCACGGCTGGAGACAGTGGAGAGCTTTTTTAGCTACCTACCGTCCACTCATTTGACCGGCAAAGACAGGAAGCAAAGTCTACTCAGCTTGCTTTCTCTTTGCAGCTTCACAGAGTTCCAAGATGCGAGGAAGAGTCTACGAAGGTGCTGTAGGTTCTTTAATACACCCACCCCGCTCCTTCTCGCTATCTAATAGCCGCCTGCATTTGAAGAATCTCCCCTTTAGTTCTCAGGCACTGACCTGAATTTCGGCCGCCAGGAGGCACTCAGGGAATGGCCGCTCCTACAGCAATGTCAGATAGTGTAGTTACTGGAAGAAGGCAAATCAAAGCCTCAGAAGCTCTGTGTAGTGCGCCCTCTGCCGAATACTAGTTGATAAAATCAGATTTTTTTTCCTTTGCTTTCTCCAGGCAGGTTCAGCGGCGACGAAACTTTGAGAGAAGCTGTCGTTCCCTTTTTTACTTCTTCTCCCATCCCTATTAACGCCCAGGACATCTCAATATAGATCCCAAACACAAGAAAAATTCAGTCTAACCACTGATACTTCCTGCTTTTCACCTATAAACTTCAGGGGTGAAATCCAGCAGGTTCTGACAGGTTCTGGAGAACCGGTAGCTGAAATGTTGAGTAGTTCGGAGAACCGGCAAATTCCTTCCCCAGAGTGGGGAAGGAATGGAGATTTTGTAGTATCCTTCCCTTGGAGTGGGGTGCGAATGGAGTTTTTGCAGTATCCTTCCCTTGCCACGCCCACCAAGCCACGTCCATAGAACCGATAGTAAAAAAAAATTGGATTTCACCACTGATAATCTTCTACATCTACTGTATACACAGGTATGTTAAAAAAGATAAAGATATTTTTGAGTGGAGCTCATACCCTGTTGACCCCCTGAATATGTTCCTATAGTTTTCTTCACTAAAAAAGAATTATCATTACCACCTTGAGGGATGTTTGTTCTGGCTGGTCCACAGTTCTTGAATTTTATGGTGGTCTCCCATCCAAGAACCAGCAAGACAGACCTTGCTTAGGTTTCCAGGATCAAAATGAATGGAAACACCAGGCTGGGTAGAGATGCAGAATTGAATTAGAACATACTCTTGTTTATAGGGTGAACTTAGCTTTGCTTCTGGATTTTCCATACATGCCAATCTCATTTGTTAGAACATTTGTCATTTCATTTTTTCTGAGAAGCATTTGTCTATGCAAAATTATGAAAACCCAATAAACTCCTAAAATTTTCCATTAATTGTATACTATAATGAACAGAGTACACTATTGATAAATATCACCAGGCAAATCCATTAAAATGACATTATTAGGGGAATTAAAGCTGAGTTTGCAGCTTTTGCATTTATCTAGAAAATTTGGCCTTGGAACATGCATGGCCAGGTATTGAAACAATATAATAATTGATAAATTTTACATTCTGGAGCATTGAATCAGTCCAAGTTGAGCAAACTGCTTCCAGAAAGATATCCAAGAATGTGAAACAGAAGAACATTATATATGATTCTAATTTTTTTCTTATACACACCTAATGGATGTATTACAAAATATGGATAAGATGGGTTTTCTGGGTACTTAAACCAGCTCATTAGCTCACCTCCTCATTAAACCAAATTAAAAATGAAAACCAGCACCCCAAAAATGCAGTGGGGAGTAGTATTCTTTTCAGCATTCTTCAACAGTTAAAAAAATGCCTCTCACTTGTCAGACCTGTATAAAATTGAGGGAGGATGGATGTCCTTCCTCTAAAGGCAGGCAAGCTAGAAAACAGCAGCTGAAAGACAGAATTGATACATACAACTATAATTCATTTGGAGAAAGGTTCCAAATGCTAGTAAATAACTACCAGGGGAATTTATTTCCATAGGCAATGCTATGATTAGGGCATGTGCACCATTTAAGCACATAAAGGTAGAAAATGTTTTAGCCTATTCCAAAAAGATATTTTCAGTGGAACTTCCCTGTAGTGAACAGGTTGGGATTGCAGTGCGCTAGCTGGTAGAATTATACTGGAACTAGAGATAAATGGTCAACAACACACATTTCATCTTTTATTACAATGGAAAGAAAACAAGCTCTTCCTTACGTTGTAGAGAGAAGTCCTGAGAGAGTGATATTTCTGAGTTGGTTGGAATAATTGCTGCTTCCAATCCAGCTCTTGCTAGACATTTCAAAGGGATCTTTAGAAATGCTAGTCAATGGATTCCAGCAGCTATCAAAACAATAGAAGTAACTTTGGACCTTTGGAGGAGGTAAAAATGACAGAGGCCTTGTGATACTTTAAAGATGAGCAAATTTAATCTGATAATAAGCATAAGATCATTGGGGTACATGCAGGTGGCATATACATTTAATATATTATTAATCGTAGTATTAAGAAGGGTTTTTAAAAGAACAGTATCACCCTCATAGCTTTTCAGCTATCAATGACACAGTGAAGAACCATCCAGATTTTTCAAATGGATATTTAGAATATTAATTTGGAGAGAAATACAAGACTATCAGAAATCCCTGGTGATGACAAGGATTTTAACATACTTAAATTCTCTATGTATCAAAAAATAGAAATTATTTCATAAAACCACCAATGCTTTAAAATAAATTGAAAAGAGTTGCTTACTATGCCTTTTCACCAATCTTATCATAGCTTATCTTGTACTTGAAAGATAGCCATGTTAAAGAAAATAGAACAGATGCTTCCTATCAGCTTTCCCAAATTTATTTTAGGATATCTTAATTTGCAGAACTGAAAGATGCATAAAACCAGAGTTTAATTATATTTAAATAATTGGGTAAACTACGCTTCATAGCAATCAATGTTGGAATTTTTGGAAACTTGATGCCTTTTAATATAATTGGAAAATGTACTGGAAAAAGAATGACCAATAATCTGAAGAGTCATTTGCTTTAATAAATGTTCCACCACGTAGCAGTGAAGACTCTAGCAGTTACACACCCAACTCAGAGTCTTAAAAGTTTCCTAGCACTGGATCTGGATACTGTCAAAAGAAAGGGGAGGGGGAGAGGGTAGAAGAAAAGAGGCTACTGGGCTCAAGGACTCCTTTGGGCTACCTTCGGGAAAGGAGAGCGATTTACATTCATAAAGGAAGAGCAATATTATCCCCATCAGTGTGATCTTCCAAACTCAGGGCTCAGTCCAATTAGGCAGCCATCTTCTGAAGAGGAGACAAGGCCAGACGAGAGGACGACTTAATATATTTCTCTGGGCCTGGTAAGTTTAGCAATACTGTAACCTATTCCTCCGCCCTTGCTGCTTCTCCCTGATTCTAAGCAGAGATCAGATACAGCACCTTTCCTGCCCGAAATTTTTTAACCTGGTGGCAGCACCTCCATCCTAGTGAACCTTAACAGCAAGGTATTTGTTTAGAAATGGCTATAACAGGACAATGTATTGCAAAAGCGCATATTTCATCATTTGGAAATATTAGGAGCATAGAATAAGGAGCGTCTTCTTCTGGTCAAAAGCCGTGAAAAGTTCTGTTAAGTAATCCTTTTGTTTGTAGTCTGCGATGAGATAAACCCTACTGCAAATCGAGGAAGGCTTGCCGATCAAAGTAGCCGCATTCTTGTTATATAGTACTTATTTATTCAGGAGTAAGCTCCAATAGGGTTGGTAGGATTTATTTTTTAATTAAAAATACACAGGACAGGAGGGTGATCTGATGTCCACAAAGATTTAAATAATCAGCGATTGTCTTGTGCACTAAATACCCTTTCAAGAAAATCCTGGTACCTGAAACTTACTCATGAGTAGGAATGTTTTTAGACTTAATATCCATAAAGTGCAACCGATTCACCTCTCACATTTCACTGAGGCACTTCCAGTATCCAGTGAGAGGAAGTGAAGTTAATCCTAGTCTCTTGAGCCATAAATTAGAGCTGAAGTCGACTAAACCCAGTCGTTTTTACTTTATGGCAGACATGACCGGGACCCACACAGCCCCGCCAGAAAACCACTTTCTGAAGACAATATCCGATATTGGAAAAGCTGCAGAATTCTGACCGTTCATCTGCAGTCCCTAACGTTTTGAGGCACGTTTCTTTTGTTGTGTGTGAGCGAGCGCGCACGCGTGTGTGTTGAATAATCGGCAAATACTGACAAAGGGAGGTGGATTGAAGTTCCTCTTTTTAGGCCATAAACGCTAGGTACAGGAGATGAATGGACAAGGACGATCTGAAGTACCGGCTGTCTCGGCGCAGAGGTTAAAAAAAATGCTGCTCGCCACTCTGCTGGGGCTGCCTAGTTGTTCCAGCCGCGGCACCAGCAGGCTGCATATAAACAAGGCTCGGAGAGACCAGCTCTTGCAACTGTTTAGCAACCTAATTCCAAAGAAAATATTTCTTTTTGGAAAAGGAGGGGTCTGCATTTCACTGGAGTTGATTTCGTGTTCAATACTCCATGGGAGATTACGGTCGCGCAGATTTACTCCGAAGCAATTTTCTTTTGCTCCATATGGATCTTATACTCAGAACAGTCAGATCAGCACGCAAAAGGAAGGGGATACCAACATCCACTAAGAGCGCCGTTGGGGGCTTGTTTTGAACTGGAGTTATCCCAAGCCCCATAGTGAATCTCTCCCAAAGAAGGGGGGAGTGGCGATTATTTGTGTTAAGGCGCCTCTTTCAGTTGTATACGAGACAAAACGGGACCAATTCTTTTGACCGCCTCGCTTATCCCCAGTCTGCCCGGTATGGCAGCTCAGTTCCCGACACCTCCGACTGGAAAAATACCTCTGCGCTGCCTTTGCAGCCGAAGAGAAAGGTTCCCAAGAAAAGGCAGAGGTAAGGGGGTAGAAAGATGGGCATTTTCGCAGAACTTTTCTCGGTTGTTAGGGAAAGGCTGCTTTTCCAATATGGGAAAAATTACTGGCCTAGAAGATGGCTTGACTCACCACTCCATCTCGTTCCGGTTTTCGTCCTCGCAAAGAGAGTTCTACTTTTCAGGGCAGCGCTCCTCTTGAATCCCCAGCGCTTCTTTCTCGGCGGCCTCCGGCTCTGGACTTCTCTCTCGGCTTTAGGGCAGCGTGGCTGTTTAAACTTCTGCTAGTTATCCCTGCACTCTTCCACCAGCACTTTTGGTTTTCTGACTGCTCGGTAAGAACGCAGAAGAATCAGGAAACAAGCAAAGACCAAAGTTAATGCTTTTCTCTCGCCCCCTCTCCCCCCCCCCGCGACCTACCCCTCCCCGCCTTCCTCTCTACACGGGCTCCAGATCTCTGCAGAACTGCCAGCACTGTCTCTGCGACTGAGCTATTGCGACTGAACAATGCAATCTATTTCGGGGCTCTGTTTGACCCACCCAGGTGAGGCTCCGGTGGCAAAACTTCCCTTAGCAAAAGGATTGTTTGCACTTTCTGCATAGATTTCTTTCAAGCAATCGAAGAGGGGGAAGGCCTTTGGCAAAAAACATTCGCTGCCTGCAGCCGTCATCCTTTAGGGAACGAGCCTGGGCCCTTGGGGATCCCGGGCCGAGAGTTGTTAAGCTAGGAACGATTCTCCTTTACCTTTGGAAACGCGAAAATGTCCGCAGGCGGCGACTCTTCTAGGGGCGGCGCTGGCGAACAAGGCGTCTTGGCACCGGCCCCGGGGAAGGCTGGTCAGGGGCGTGAGCTCCCCTCTTCCCCCAGCACCAAAACATTGGGGGGGAGGAGGGGGAGGGAAAAAAGGCAGCGCGCCCCCACGCTTTGCACTCCGGACAATTAGCTGCCCGTGACTGGCTGTGCCCGGCGCGGGACTTAATTGGGGAGCCCCCCTCGGCCCAGCATGCCCTGCCCCGGCTCTGGCCCTTCTGGCTTCTTGGCCTTTTTGGCCCCTGGACTGGCGCTGTTGGCTCACCTCTCTCTCCCCTCTCAGGCCGGGGTGAAGCGCCTTCCCGCCAGGACAAGCCCGCAGGGCACCCCGGGCAGGACGCTCATCCTCTTGGACGTGAGTACCAGGAGCTCCCTCCGTGTCACCAGCGAGAACTTCCTCTCGCTGCAACTGGATCCTTCCATCCTCCACGACGGCTGGCTGGACTTCCTCAGGTAAGGGGTTCCTCTCCACACGCCGCCTTTTCTTTAGCTCTTCCAGCCCTCGTGGCTCCCACTACGGTTAGAGACCGATGCGCCCTCCGGGCTCCCACGGCCCGCAGAGCCGCGGCGAAGAGGCCGGGCCATGGTTCCTATTAAGATGCACATGTTTGTAATGGAGAAAGCATCTCGGAAACGTATCGCTGTTCTGAAAAATTCTGGTTGCTTGTCTTTTCCCCCGCCCCTCTCCGGAGGTTTGCTCGGGCGGATGTCATCCTTAGAGGTCTGCAGGGGGTCTCAAATTGCCTCCTGCGAGGCGCCCCCAGGGCAGTCCCCAGGCCCCAGCCTTCCCGTCCCCTGTGGTGATTTGGATCGGGAAGAGAAAACGGGAGAGGAGCCTCGGGCGATGCCACAAGTGGCCATGGCGAAGGAACGCTGGAAAAATCTGCCCACCTCCGGCGGCGAAAGAAACGCGGGTCCTTCTGCTTCGCTGGTCAGGACAACACGGGCTTCCCCACCGACAGCCAATCGCTGCGCCGCCTGTTGTCCCAAGCACGTGGGGAGGGTGTGTGTGTGTATGTGTGTGGAGGTAGAGAAAGGGACCTCCGCGGAGTCCGAGGAGGTGGCAGCCAGGGCAACGCCATCTCCGTCGGGAAAGCGCAAGTGCCCTTCATGGGCGAAGCGCCGCCGTCCCTTGTGCCTCTCCTGGTGCCCGCATGTGGCGGAGAACCGCCGCCGTCCCTGCGGCAATCTTTGGAGAACGGATACTTGGCTCTCCGGCGCTTTCCGCCAGCAGCTGGTGCAGGAATTCAAGCCAGTGTACTCGGCTTTTGGGGCCTCTCTCGGAGCTGCGCTGATAGCTTCCGGCTTGGCGAGCCGTTTCTTGACGGGCACCGGAGCCGCGATGGCGCCGCGCCCAGCCCGTCGCAGTCGTGCTTGCCTCGCTCCCTCCTTTTCGTCCTCGCTCATTCAGCCCTTTTCTGTGCAGCTCCCGGCGCTTGGTGACCTTGGCGCGTGGCCTGGCGCCCGCCTTCCTCCGCTTCGCGGGCAAAAGGACCGACTTTTTGCAGTTCCAGAACGTGAAGAACCCAGCCAAGAGCCGTGGTGGACCGGGACCTGATTACTACCTCAAGAACTACGAGGACGGTGAGAATCAGGCCTCGGGGGGGAAAGAATGGGGAGCCACAGGAAGGTAGGAAGGAAGGAAGGAAGGAAGGATGGATCTGGGGAGGAAATCTCAGAGAGTCTGGGAGAGGAGCAAGAAAGACGCCTGGGTCACCGGAGGCCAAGGCCAGACATCCTGAGGGAGGCCTCTTGCAAGGGGGGCAATTTTGGCATTGGGGAACTGCAGGGATAAAAACTTTTTTGTGGGAAATGTGGGTTCTATGACTGAGTTCATACCTGTTCACACAAAAGTAAGGTGGGGGGGAAGCTTTTCTGCTTTTGTCACCAAATTCCCCTAGGATGAGAAATTTGGCACTCCTGTATTCTCCCTTACCTCATATAAATGACATAGAAAATTGTCAACGATATACTTTCCAAGTCCAAAGAGCTTGTCAATAATAAAAAGCTTCAGTACAAGTAGAAATATAAAGAAATATGCTGCCTTCTTTTGTGGAAGAAGCACAACACTGTGCTTCTAACATATTGGAAATATCTGGGCTAGATAGACAATGAAAAGGTTGTATTGACAAAAGTTATATGTATTTCTGGGGTTAACTACACCAGGCAATTAAGAAGAGAGTGCTGTCCTCACAATAGCTATTTTGTAGGATCAAGGTCCCTCATCCAAGACATTCCAGAGACATGCTGGACGAGGTTGAGAACCTAGGTTTTTCCTTGTTCTTTTAGTATGTATAGAGGTACTGGTTCAAACAACAATGTTATAAACACTTTATGAATGTATTTATTTTAATATTTATATTCCATTTCTCAAAAAAAGAAAACATTTCTAGATGAGGTATAACTTTAAATTCACTACGATTTTGTATAGAACTATTATTCTTTTAAAGTTAATTGCTATTATGAATTATTGACAATAAGCTGATTGTTTATTTCTGGATCTATTACCAATAATTAATTCAGGTCAGTAAAGGCAACTTATAATTTATGCTTTTTATAGACATGCAATTAAAGTGTAACTTGAAAGAAAGAGTAACAAATGAGAATTACAAAGCTAGGCATTTTAGGCTCATTACCAATATTCCAATATATGTTAACTCCTCATTAGAACTTTCCCTCAGTACCTTTCATATTAAGTTAGATAATATAACTGAATATGTAGCATTTCTAATCTACCAGAACATATTTGAGAGATTTAAAATAGATATGAATAAACAAATAAGGACATTTTTGAAGATTAAAAGTGTGGTAGTTGGGATATGAATGCATATTTTATATGCAGATAATTCTTTCTTACTGGAGTGGCAAATCCAAATGTGGATGAGGAGCAGAAATGTGAAAATTAAGATATTAAAAGCCAATATAGTGGCTGACAGAGATAATGGAATGAACAATTGCCTACATAAATGGTAAAGAAGCACAAGAATCTTTATGCCTTATAGAATGTTTGGTAAAATTCACGAAGAAATATTAAAGAGATGCAAATGTTGATACTAAGGAAGTGGATAGTATGTGGTCTGTTGTGAGGAATGGCTGTTAATTGAAAGAGGTGAAAATAGTTGTTATATAAGCATTTGCTTCTCTCCATTTGTTAGTGGCAGTCTCCAACATTGTCTGCCTCTTGAAAATGTTGAATAGCTGAAGGCAGAACTTTCCTGGATCTGATGCCAGATGTTGTGTCTGGGGTTTAATTGCCTTTTGCTTTTATATTGCTTTATATTATTATTGTTTACTTTGTGAGCCACCAAGAGCCCTGTGATTAATAAGTAGGGCATGTCTGAAGACACAGAGAACTAAGTAGAATACAGTAGGTATAAGTTGCTTAAGAAGTGTACAATAAAACACAAGTATATGTGATCAAGAATGAATGGTGATAATTAAAATGAGGTTGAATACGAAGATGAGTGACCAACTGTCAATGAATGAAGATTGAACAAACGTATGCCAAAAGAATGAATCGGCGGAGAGGATGGGGAAGATGACAGAGTTATAGTTGGAGTTAGCAAGACTTCAAAAGGGATAAAAGTTTAAAGGCTGTGTGAGAATCAAGGCATAGATAAAAGGAAACCAAGAGTGAATTGCAAGGGTGAAAAGACATGGAGAGGAAAGGTGAATGGCACTGTAGCTTGAGTTATTTTTCCTCTTTTTTCTAATATCAATGTCCTTCACTTACAATTTCATAATCCGTTTTTGTGCTTTATATAACAATGATTACCCCAAAATGCAATAACACGATTGGTATGTATGGTGAGATGATTTGTTATCAAAGAAAGAAGTGAAATACATACTTTCCAGGAAATAGTTTGTGATATGTTGAATGAAATAATGTCACATGACACAGTCTCTCAGTATGAATTATGATGAGAATAGATGGAGGTTCTCTTAAGGCATCATTGGTGCTGTGGATTGTGTACTAAAATCCCCACACATTTATTCTCCTGTTTGGATCATAATGTGCTGTAATGTCTTAGTTTTTTATTCATTCCCCCCATAAACACCAACGAGGGAAAGGAAACATGGAAGTCCCAATGTACCTGACAATAATGGCACCAGAAGAAAAATTATTACTGAAAACCTACATTTGGCAGTGGTAGAGACACTGTTTCATGTGTTGCCATTTCTTTGAAAGTGAGGTAGTAATATTAATATACCATTATAATAAAGCAGATGTTTTCCATTGAAAATTTATCTGAAAGGAAAATGTTTCAGAATTAAGCAGTAGTTTAATTCCTATTTTGTACTTTAGTTAACATGTTGTACCTAGAATATATTTTACCAGTGGAAATGTAATAGAATTGAATGGCTTATTTTGGAAGGTACTTCGTCTGCTTATATTTCCATCTGCTGCCACCTATGCTACTTGAAGGCTGCTATTAAAATCAGGAGCTTTTCTTTTTCTGATAACAGAATTGATAAGCATCACTTTCTATATTATCCCTTTTTATACTGTTCTTGGAGAGTGAAAAATACTACATTAATTACACTCAAACAACCATTTCCTATTTTTCTAAATGCTTCAAATTATAAAATTTATCTTCATGAAAAGCCTATAAATAGAACAGAACCTGAGGGCATTTCATCGAAAACTGACAACAGCATCTATTCCTGTCCTAATTGTCATTTTGAAATGAAACAGTTTTGTACTTAAATCAGCAATAAAATTTTGTCACTTCTCCACCCAGACATCCTTCATTTTTATTCCTACCATGTATTTTTTTCCTACCATATATTGAGGACCTTTTCTTTCTAATGATTGAAGAAAATAATTTTCTAAAATCCTCTTCTCTGTTCCAGATATACGGGCTGAGCCCTATGATTTACCATAATGAACTAATATGTTTTCTACCTATCTAACCGCCATCCATTAGCATCTGTTTGGAGTCAAGACATTACAGCTTTTAAAACGGAAATAAACTGTGCTAAAAAAGTAGTTCTTAAAAGTTTTTCCATGACCCTAACCCTAACCCTAATCATCCCAGTTATGTTTCCCTTCATTAGAAGCAGCTTTAGGACCAAACTATATTTGTTACTTTTCTTACCATTTATTTATTTATATTTATTTATTTTCTGTCCACAGCTGTATTTGGATGAACTGAAATAACCTTCCACATGAAGGTGAATTACTCCCCCCACACAAAAAATAATGGATTTTTGACAGAATAATAAGATAAGGCCTGTCACATACACTTTTCTCAATGTTGTAGGCATATTTAGGCATATTTAATCATTGATTAAAAGTGTACTTATATGATTAGATTACAAAATTCAAATGACTGAACTTTTTTTTACTCTAAATGCATGTTTATGCATCTCCTAATACCAATATCAATTGGTAATTAAAGCAATGTACTATATTTAGGATATGGATTTTATTAAACTGCTGAATTAAAAATTAAGCAGTTAAATATGAGTCAGTATGTGCTAGTTGATTCCTTGGGATTGAAGATTTGCCTTAATCCCAGTAAAATATATTCAAAATTAATTCTGGCTGCAGTACTGTAATATTTACTGGCATTTTCAGTAACTACCATATTTAAAGAAAGCAATCAAGTTATCAGTCTTATCCTTGAGAGTCTTTTGGCAGTCTCATATCCTAGAACCCTGATGGCAAATCTATGGCACACATGCTCAAAGTGGCATGTGAAGCCATGTCGCCTGGCATGTGCGGCCTGCCCTGTTTGTCTTCTGGGTTTTTGGCGTGCATGTGCACATGAAGATCAGCTGTCCTTCGCATGGTGCAGCAGTGCTGAAAATCAGGGTGCACACGCATGCCGGCCAGTTGATTGTTGGGTGTGCATGCGCGCCAGAACCCGGAAGTTCGGCTTTTCCGGAGCGCGGCCCCGACGAGTGCATGTGTGCGTTTGCGATGTTTCCACATGACTTTTTCGGCACTTGGTGCTGAAAAGGTTCGCCATCACTGTCCTAAAATAATAGGGCTCTGTTTAATTAGTCTAGCACTTCTCCTGCATGAAAAATGTGACTTCTGATATATTCTCAAATTCACTTCACTTAATGTCCAGAAGAGTGGGCCTAGCTTATGAAACATATCTATGATTTTTTTTCATCAAGGACATAGTATTATCTTCTAAATGTTAAAAAAGCCTTCATAATAACAGCAATTCTTATAATCCAACATTGTATTATTATTCATACAATATAGCTGGATGGAGGACAGGACTGGGAGATATAAACCCATACTGAGATTTCACTGATAAACTAAATGTTTTGTAATTACATTCTTGTACTTTGGAAAGCTATGGAACATTAATTTTCAATGTATGAAATAGTTTACTTACTCTGCTATGTTATTGCAGACAGGATATTCTTCCAGATAAAGTTGTAAGAGGTGATCTCTAAGTTTTAAATGTTAATCTGAAAGCTATATTCTTTGTACAGATTCTCCGTATCTTTTCATGAGAGTAAACTCCTTTGAGCACATTACTGAATTACTATTGAATACGTGCAGGATACAAGTTGGAATATTCAATACATTAAATAATAACTTAATCCAGATTCAGTGTTTTCAATAAGTACAAACTTTTATTCTTAGAAACTTAACATGAATGTCCAAATTAATACAATTATACCATATATTTTAAATAGACCATCTTTTAAAGAGTTGCTGTGTGCCAACATGGGTGGTTTTATGAATGTCATTTTTGGGATAAACAATGTAATGTATGATTAGAGACAAGCAAGCATGAGTTAAATTTCAAAAGAAAAGTAGTAGACATAGAAACATACCCATCTTCCAGTCTTTCTTTGGCTACCTGATCTAGGAGACTGTTTAGTTTTTTAAAAACCATTACCAGGGAAACCAATTAATCCCAGACAAACTTTGCTGAATAAGTTGACAAAAGAGAAAGTATCTTATTTTATTATTTAGTTGCTTACTAAGTATAACTTCTATACCATTTCAGTCTGTCTGAGTTTAAGTGGTTTATGGAGATTTTATCTGCTTTGTCAAACAACTTCAAACTACCCATGCATATCCCAATTCTATTTCTTTTTTTAATTGTAGAAGTTATTTTTAATATTGATATCTTGGTCAGCAAGGGCACTACAGGCTGAGATTCCTATTGTATGTACCCTCTCAATTTCACCTGATAAAAGAATGTGCCACATTCTCCACACAGATTTCTGTCTGTTTTATCCCCCTCCCCCTTTCCCCTTCCAACTTGTTTTGTTGAAGCTGCTGTGGTTTAAAAGTTAAAGGGAAAACTTTCTCTGTAGCATAAAACTTCTTGGACAAGAAACTGAAATTGATTCATATTAAAGATTCTCAGAAATAAATATTCATTCAGCCCAGAGGTCAATATTTCAACAAGTTTTGGTAGAGAACTTACACTTACTAAATGTCTTCACCCAGATTTCTTTGCTGTTGAGTGACTGTGGCCTTTTGTTTCTTCATTTTTCCTCATGGCAATAAACTTGAAATGTAGCAGCCCTTCAAAATGAAGTTTCTCATAGAAGTTGTAACCATAGGTCTTAACTTTTCATCACTTAAATGTGGAACAGAACCTTAGCAAATGGGGGGAGGAGGGAGGGGACACATGTGGTGTGTATCAGGAATCAGTGTAAATCAGAAAGGTGTGGTAGGGGGATTTCCTGCCCACAGGACAAGCTTTCTTACTGGATGTTCTGTACAAGAACCAAGAGTTACAAGCAGGATTTTCCACAGATGCAAAATTTGATAATTTTGGAAAATATTGGGAGTCTTATAACAAAATAACTTATAGTCATGAACATATCAAAATCATGTAATAATAAAATGTAGATCAATAGCTGGATTTAGTCTAATATTTAGGTTGCATTCTGCAAGCATGAATATTTATCGCTGTTTTCTCTTCCCATAAATGAATAGCAAAAGTGCAGGAAGGATAATATACCCAATATTCTACCATTTTGTTGTCTGGCTATTGCAAAGTCTACTTCCTACTCTTGAACGTGTGTTGTTAACGTTGTGAAGTGTGCATATTATGCTATATATGAATTTGTTGATCAGCTTTTTCCTGGAAATGGCACTAGTAAGCTCAGCTTCTTAAATTTCAAGAGCCAAGTAAAAAAATAAATAAATTATAACATTTTTCTGGAAGCCAGAAGATCTTGGATTATGAACCGTGAGTTCACCATATATTAAGCATAACATCTAATGAAAATGTACCTGAATTATTTTATTATGCTACTGCTACCTTTCCTGACTTAAGCATTTGAAGTTCTGTATAGTTATCTCTTTGCTTCCTTTTTACTTATTTATGTAAGTCTGGATGTCTTATTGCTCCTAAAGTAAGACATTAGTCTGAATTCTCAGACTGTACAAGATCTAGAGATTCTTCCTAGAGTACTGGAAATGCAAGTTTTATCATAGTTTATAATCCATCTTCTGCGGTTTCCTATTTTATGAACGTTTTATGATTCCTTTATAAAAAAATCCTTTCTTTATAGTAAAAAGTATACAGGGAATATATATTGTTGTACGTTTTCTTCTACGTAAAAGAATCTGGATTTTTAAGACATACTGCCACAAGTCCATTAAACTAGTTTAATTTTTAAGTCACGATAACATGTTGTCTAGATAGTTTATGAATGTAGTAGTAATACATTAAAAATGAGTAAGCATCATAAGATTAAAAAAATTAAACACATAGTTGATCAAAATGTATCACAAGTATTGAGAAAATATACTGTACAAAATGCTCATTAAAAAGGAAGATCAGAACTTAACTTGGTTGCAGTACTCTCAACTTCAATCGAGATGGAGAGAAGATCAGAAAATTGGATTAATGCTACATGAAGAAGATTTGGTGATACAGATGAAACAGAAAGGACCGATGCATATTAAGAGGGTGTATAATTTACTGCTAGAAAGAGATTCAGAGAGTGAATTAGTTAAGGATTGTATGATAAAATGGGCACAGAATTTTGCAGAACCAGTGATGTTAGAAACATGGGAAAAGATCTGGGTCCAGAATGTTAAATTTACGCAGGCACAGAATTTGAGGGAAAACTTTTACAAGATGTTTTATAGATGGCATTTAGATCCTAAGAAATTATCATGTATGTATCCAAATGTTCAACCCAAATGTTGGAGGTGTGATTGTTTGGATGCTACATACTTTCATATTTGGTGGACTTGCAGAAAAGTGAAAGCTTTTTGGATTAAACTCTGGTGGGTTATGCAGAATGTTTTGAAAAAGAAGCTTCAATTTTCTCCGCAGTTGTTTTTGTTGGGTATAGTTAAGGATTGTTCACCGAATGAAACAAGATTGATTTTATACATGATTACCGCAGCTAGGTTACTGATTGGACAATATTGGAAAAAAGATAGTGTACCTACTATAGAAGAATGGACTTTGAAGATGGCTAATTTTGCGGAAATGGCAAAGATTTCTGCATATCTAAAAGATAGGACCCATGAAGTTTTTGTTCGGGACTGAAAGAAATGGGTGGATTATGTGCAGAATAAATATCAAATTAAGAAGTATCAGTTAGTATTTGACTGAGGATATTTAGAAAAATGGGTTGATTGTGTGTAGAATAAGTATTAAATTAAGAATTTTTAGTTAGCTTTTTGATAGAGGTTGAAGAAATAAAGGATTATTCTTATTGTTATTACTATGTTAAATATACATATTATATTGTTTCTTAGATATTAACTTGATATAAATTTATATACTTTGGTTATAATGCTGTCTTTAACAAAAAGAAGGGGGAAAAATTTTATGTTTGTGTAGCTTCAAGGGGGCATTTATAAATTTTATAAACTTTATTTGTTTAACTTTAAGTTTTCTTATTACTAGTAAAGAATTTTGGATTCATCTTATTTTTGTTAAAGTTATGATACATATTGTGGATCTCACCTATATCTAATGTTTAATAATGATTGATATATACTTATGATTTGTATGTAATGGAAGTCGGGGGGGGTTGGGGGGGAAGGGGGGGAGGGGGGAAAAGGTGGGGTTAAAATTGTATTGTAAAACTTTTTCAATAAAAAAAAAAAGGAAGATCAGAGAAATGAAATTCGCCACACTAAAGCAAAATTGTAATGACATCTAAAAGATCTGGGAAAATAAAATTTAAAAGCACCTTTCAGAAATGAGTCTGCAAAGATTTTAATTTGAATTGGAATCCAGTGGAGATATTAAAGTAGTAATATAATGAGTTACTGTTGCTAAATCCTTATTAAAAGTTTTGCAGCTGATTCTGTACCAGCGGATACTTAATACCATTTGGAAAGGCAGTTCCACATACAAAACATTGCAGAATTCCAAATAGGAGCAAAATAGGGCATAGATATTTGAAACAAGGTAATATTTTCTTCATAGGACTATAGCTGGCATACCAGTTGATAAATTATATTTTGAATTATTATTCCATTTCTGCCTGTATTTAGGAAAAGAAATAGGCAAGCTGCAGAAAACAAAGATGAACTTTTAAGAAAGTGCAATGTAAAAGGGATTCGGTTGCATCTCAGAGAGAGTGGGCAGCAGTTTGCCTACCTATAAGATAGTAAATGATTTCATATACCAAATTAGCTGTTATATATTTATGTTAATAGATAAAGAACTTGAGAAAAAAAATGGAACTTTGACGCTAAATATGCTGACAGCGGCAAGAATGCTCTATCCGCAAAAATGGAAGGATACTTTGATTTCCACAATGGACGAATGGCTGCAAAAGTTGATAGAGTTAGCAGAGATGGCTAAATCGACTGCTTTGATTAAAGAAAAGGATATTTCTAATTGGAAACTATTTAGACTTTGAGTTTGAGGTGGAAAAAAATGAAACTGATTGGGTTGTGCTGATTAGATAGGTTTGTTGTTATAGAATTTTGTTATAGAAATAAATGTATATTATTATATAAAAGTAAAAAGTCAAGTTTTTATGTTATTACCTCATTCTATTGCACAAAAAGGAATCAGAAGTCAATGCTTTTTTCTTTCTTTCCCCTTTTATCCTATATTTTTTCTTTCCCCATTATCTTTAATTTTTTTGTACTTCTGTATTTTATATTTTGATAAACTAATAAGATATTTGATCTGAAACAATTGCAGCGATTCACTTAACAATTGTTACAAGAAAGATTATAAAATGGGGCAAAACTCACTTAACAACTGTCCTGCTCAGCAATGGAATTTTGGGCTCAATTATAAATTGACAACTACCTGTAATCCATTATAATAATTGCTTTAAAAAACAGGTCAAAATTCCTATTGCAGTCTTCTTAACTCAAATTCAATGTGGTACCTTAAGTAGGGGCTTTAATTGGTGAAATGATAATTGAAACTGTAGGAGAGGAAATATTATAAGTTCCTTTTGAAAAGGCTAAATATTTGGACGTTGATATTCCCTCCTTTCTTAATATTAACTTCCAGTAATGAAAAATCAAATATGTTGATATCTGTTAGGAAAAGAGTTTTACTTTCTGTCTCTTATTGATGCTTTTGCCAAGTTTTCATACACATGATCATGCACAATACAATATTTTTATCTGCATTAACACCTTGGATGATTTGTTTAATGGCATATTATAGTGTGACTTTTTTGGTCAAACTTAGATATGATTTATCTAGATCTCTGTCAAAAAGATTTAAATATTTTAAAATCGTTTTCATTGTTTACAAAAAGCACCCAATTAACTGAGCAGCAGATTGTTTAAAATCCTTGCAATGACTCAACGTCTGCATGAATACAGTAGGCCCAGTCTAACAATTACTTTTCCATTCTCTCATTCAGAGGTAAGAATGCATCTTGTACAATGGAGCTTGTATATGTTTTATTCTTTAGAACTATTCAGATGGAATTGTTAAACCTCATTTGCAAAGCTAACTACGAGTTCTGTTGATTGGAAAAGAGCCATATGTTCCCATTGATATCCACGGGTTTGAACATATTTGATTCTTGCAAATCCAAAGATTATGCACTAAAATTAAGTAGTTGTTATTCAGTCAACATTCTGTGTCTCTTTGCTCCATGCTGGTATTTTTTATTTTTTTTCTGAAAAGTACTGAAAAAGAATTTTTTGTTAGCAGTTTGAACATTCTCGTAGATAGGAAGTATAAGCTGTTTGAACTTATGAGGTAAACAAGGCTAAAAGTTATTTTTTAAACCAGTAGATTGCCTGTAGTAGGTCTGATTCATAAGCTACTCTGAGTTTTAACCTTGTGCTGTGATGTCATTTATTAAAAACATTTTTTTCTGAGAGAGCATAGCCATCTTGTCTATTTATTTTGCCTGAAAAGTGTGCAAACGAACAGGCCATTTTTATGCAAAATCAGGAAAGTGTCTTTTGTAAAATATTTGTCTCAAGTTCCATGAATGCAAATATCAACTATAAGCAGATCCATGCTTTCTGCTGATCTCATCACCAGTTCAGGCCACTCACTGATTCCTGAATGCAGGAATAAATGATGCTATCTTATTCCCAATCACAACTGGTTGAAAATGTATCCCCTTTCTCTGTTTTCCAATTTTGATTTAAAATGGCAATTTTTTGACCTGAGCCATCCTAAACTCTTCAGAATAAATGACATCCAGGACTCTGTTCCATTCTAGTAGCAGGCCCATCTCCAATTAGCTGCAGTTCTTGCCTATGTTCTCCCAACCAGCAACTGGTCACTGCCCTTACTGCTACGTTCTCTACATTTTTAAAAACAATTTTGTGGTTTATCTAATTATGGCGTTTTAAGTCAGTGAACTATCAACTTTCGAAGCTCATGCTCCATTCAAACCTCTCATCTTCTATTGGGCATCCTTTTGCTTTCTGCTCAGGCTGGGTGAAGTGTTCTATCCTTGCTTTCCCACTATTTGCATGAAGTACAGCAAAGTTTCTCTCCCTTTCCTTTTGTTTTTAATGTTGCTTTTTTGTTTATATGAAACTGAATTATCAGTCCTTCCTTCTTGCAAAATTTCCATGGTCCTCGACTAATGATGAATCCATTTAGTAACTGTTCAAAGTTACAAAAGATCCTGAAAAAAGGACTTACGATTCAGATTCAAAGTTCTGAGGGCTGGTTTCCCATGCAGTCATGTGACTGTATTTGGGATGCACAGCAGCTGGTCTACATTTATGGCCGTTTGCTTTATCCAATGGTTACGTGACCATGATTTATGATATTTTTTCCAGAAACTGGTGTTTGATACTGACAAAATCTGCCCCATAGCAAACAATGAGTTTGCTTAATGGTTGTGGCGTTTACTTAATGTCCGCTGAAAAAAATATTGTAAAATTGGGCATGGTCACAATTTACGATTAAAATTATGGGCTTAATTATGGCCGTAAATTGAAGACTATCTACACAGGAAAAGATAGGACCCAAAGAATGGCATTTTCCCCTGTTGCTTTGATTGTTGTAGCATCAGAGTAAGCAGGGAGACAAAAGTATGGAATTGCCTGAAGTTGCTCTTGTTCTGTTTCTTCCCCAGAAATGTGAAAAATTGCAAGGAAATATTAATTCCTGAAAATACCTTTATTCATAATCTGCAGCCCATTGATATTGATATATTGTGTGATAAAAGTGAATGTGTTATTACTATTCCTCTTAGGGAGCAATGTAGGCAACAATATACAATAAAACCAATATAATGGCAGATTTTAGCTTTATGACCAATAAAATGTTCCATTAATTCTAAAACATACTTTCTAACACATCAGATGTCTGAAAATATTTTAGAGTCATATTTACTTTGCAGATTTAGTCAGATAAATTTAAATACCGTACATAAAGCTATCTAGCAGTGGAATAATTTACTCCAAAGACTGAATGATACCGGTATCAGTTTTAAAAATCACTCAAGTTTTTATTAGTACTCCAGAATATTCATCCAAAGTTAGAATATATACACTTAGCATGAAAAAGTAGGATTTTTTTTAAAAAAAAGAATACATTTTGAACCAAAAATGTGTTTCCAATAACAGAACTGAACTGAGCTCGTAATCCATTCCACACAAAAATCTACCCCTAGTTACTCTGTTTTCTTGATTTTAGCAATCTAATTAGGTAGAAAAAATCATTTTGTTTTTGCTTTTGTTAAAATAATAGAGTCAGATATTCTTATAACTGACTGTGGAATGATCCAGAGATTTGTTAGTTAATCCCAATCTATATTCCACCTCTTGCTTGGCGTCCTTGCAAATAGCAGTCAAGAATCTCAGTCAGAAATTTCTTTTGTTCTTTTGCTGCCAATTTCCTAAGTGAAGATATATAGCAGAGATTTGACCTGTAACATTATGCTGACTCTACTATCAAGCTAACCTTTTGTAAATGGATGTTAGGTGTAATATCCCTTAGCTATTGTGAATGAGAAATAGAACTAGAGAATAATATTTTTAAATATGCAACTGTTTAACAATTATATTTTAAACTAATAAAATTATATTAAAACATTCATGTGAGAACAGGATCTCTTTATAAAGAATTCAGAAACTCTAGATCTTGCAAATGGGAATATTTGGGCAAACCACAATCAAATATGCATATAGACTTCATGGGGTTTGGATAGCAAAAAAAGAAAAGAAAACAATAAGAAATGTTTTATATGTATACTATTTGGTTGTTGCTCATGGTAGATATTGGATAATCCAAAATTGTGATAATTTAGACAGATACAATATTTTCAAAAAATTTTAGTTGGTTTTCTTATACTAATGTTGGCTTCATTACTAATATTGGCTTCATTTGGTTTTAATCATGATTTATTTGGCTTTGGACAGTAGGATACCATTTCCTCCCATGCAGTACTGGTAATTGCCCTGCTGCTCTGACCTCCCACCTTTCTGTTCTAGAAAGGAAAGCAATGAACAATGTGTAGGTAGAATTATAGTTATAAATATATACAAATAAAATGCAATGTACAGTATAACCTTTGGTCACGAACTCTTCTGACCACAATCAAGTTGGGTTCCAACCAAAAAATTCACGATTTTTTTTCCTGCAGCTGATTTTCCCCTTTCCCCATTTTTTTTGTAAATGCCAAATTTCCAAAATTAGGTTTAGGTCACGACCAAATCGGGTTGCTACCAAAGTTATGGAATGAATTATGGTTGCGACCAGAGTTTTGACTGTATATGTAAATGCTGGGCCTCCATACAAAAAATTCATTAGATGTATATATACAAAGTAAATGCCTAAAAATGCATACATGCAGAGACAATAAGCAGTTTATTTCTTTTAAAATCTCATTTACTAGCCTGTTTTTTAAAAATGTCTTTTAGAATTACCATGGCCTATTAATGTTCTAAAGTCACTGGAATAATGATTATTAGGGATTTTTTTAAAAAAGCAGAGGACAAATAGGAAGCTTAGAGAATGAAAAATAAGTAAACAACAATATTTTTGGCAAGGTTCAAAAAATCCCTTGTTTATAAGAAAATAATAATTTTACTATTTTAAAATTCATTGTAAAAGACAGTTCAAATACATATTAGAGAACATAGTAAGTGCTAACTCAGTTGAAGTTTCTTTCCTTTGCAAACTAGTCAGGGAACTGCTGAGATTAAGCCCGCAATAAACTGAAACAGGCAGGAACGCTCGAAGGCACCATAATGTGAAAGAGATACTATGGAAATGGAAGAAAAAATATACTTCAGTCACTTTGATAGTGAGTTGGGGATTAACAGAAGCAATTACTTCAATTTCTTCCCTCGAACAACAGTTGCCTGGCCATTCTGACAATGGGGCAATTGGGTGGCTCAGATAAGCTTTCAGGGTGCTGTATATAAACAGTTGTAGTACATTGTGGTTTATGGTACAGTATAGCTTTTTATTCAGCCTCTTATGCAAGGGCCATGTTGATCCAAGAATGTTGCTGCTTTTGAAAGGCCTCAGGATTCCATGGAATAATGGCTTCCAACAATCCACACACACTGACCCATTTAATTTCCAAAAGTAATTACTTTTAATATTTATTTTCCTATTGTATTGAAATGCTTTGTTCTGTATTTTATATTGTAAGTTTTAGCCACCTTGGAATATTTAATTGTGTATAATCAAGCAAACAAATAAATGACAAAATAAGGTATAATATTAAAACTGAATGATAAAATAATAATCTGGATTTAGTAATGTGTTGCTTGTTAGCTTTTTTTGGCCATAGTTGTTTATTTAAATTCGGGTTTTCAAAATACATTGAAGACATAAGCTTTTTAATTTTTAGGGATTTTCATCAGGCGTGAAGAAATAAAAAATGGCGGGGTACAAAATTGTAATTTATTTTGCATCTGAATTCAGCTGCATCTGAATTGGGAAAAAAATAGTCTAATGAGACTTCAGGCCAGACCTCATGAGTTAAACTCTAGTCGCAATTTTCATACCTGCCTTCTTTATAAATTATCTTGCTAGATGAAGTAGTCTTGAAAATTAAAAAACTTACACACTATTCTGCAAATCATGAATTACTTTTCTTGATCTTGTCACTACTGTTGATAAATTTTAGGATTGCATTTGGGCTGCTTGTTGGTTGATTTGTTTTGCAACTATATCAGGTTGCTGGCTAATGTTCAGCTTGTGATCCATCAAGACACCCCAGTCTTTTTCCAGATACAAAGTGATCTGTTATAATGGTTTCTTCTTTCAATATTTTATTGGAAGAAGTTTTTTTTTAAAATTTGATTTATATGCTGCCCTTCTCCGGAGACTCGGGGCGGCTTACAATGCGTTAAGCAATAGTCTTCATACTTTTGTATATTTATACAAGGTCAGCTTATTGCCCCCACAAACTGGGTCCTCCCACCTTAGAAAGGATGGAAGGGTGAGTCGACCTTGAATTTCTGTTTTAATTTTATATTGCTTTAATCTTTGTAAATTGCCCATGTACTTGTGGATAGTTATAGGAATAGAAGGAAACAAACAAATAAATACATGTATTGCTGATTAATATTGTTTCTCTGTCCATAAAATTATCAGGAGTTGAGTATGACTTGAGGAAAACTTTACTTGCATTATTAGCGTATCAGGAGGTACACTGAACAAAGAAATTGATTAAGCATTTAGAAACTGTATGATTGTAATTTTTAAAAAGTCTTTTAATAATGAATATAGGAGAGAGAACTGTTTTTTATGGGCAAGATAAAACTGACTTACTTTATTCAGGAAAATATTAACTTGCATTAATTCTGGTTCTAAGCCCTTTACATGTTCTAAGATGGGAACATTTACCCAAACAAATATATGCTCCTTATATTAAGATAATTACTATAGCATTACTTAAAGCAAAGAACTCACATTATGTGATTATTTGCCAAAATCTGAACTCTAACAAAATTGGCCAGGCACATGGGCACAATTATAGAAACATATTTAATGGCTATATCTTTTTAAATTGGCTATTTCGAAGTTTTATAACTTTCCATTTACTGACCATCTTGTCCGATGACTAAAAGAGTGAGTTTGATCTCAGCTGGATATCTCAGTTCTGGTGTTGCAGTAAAATACTTCCAGTATTTTCATAAGTAGAAAGGTTTCTGATCAACAAAAAAAGTAACTTATATTTCTTTTGGTCATTTGCTATTTTTCCTAAAAGATTCAATGAAATGTTCAAACTGGTTTTTGTGGCAGTTATCATAATTCCTGGAAAATAATTGTAGTCATCCCAAAGGAATGGACAGCTCTGCCTCCAGAGAACAGTTGTTTTAACAGAATAATGTATTTATCTCAAACTAAATTTTGTTCTGTTCCAACACCAGTTTTAAAAATGTAGATACATTAATGTGGGATGTACTAGAATGAAGTATCTCAGTTGAAAAGGAGATCCTCAAATAAAACATTTTTAGGAAGATATAGAACCCATCCTAGCAAAAGTGCAGAAAATTGTTTGTATCACTCTGAAAATGGGCAAAATTTCCAAACAGAGTTTCACTGTGAAGGTCTCAAATGCCAAAGTAATATGAGAAGCTTTGAACAGAATGCCTTACTGTTTTTTCTTATTTTGACCTTAGAGTCATACTAGGTAGCCTTTCACTTTTCCAGTTTACGAAGGCTCGGTTTGCATCCTGCAATTAGCCGCAGCTCATCTACCTGCCACATGGGTGTGCTCCCTTCATATTCATCTATGAATCTGCAGTAGAAATAGCTTCAGAAGGATGACTGTGCGTAGTCTTCCTGGCTATTCAAAAGTATAGTAACCAATCCAACAGCAATGTTCTACAGTCTGGCCTATAGAAGTAAATCCATATTATTTTTCTCAAATTGTTGCATAAGAGGATAATGAGTTCAGGATATTGTATATGCATTCTAGAGGAGAATGAAAGTATCCATTTTTGCTTTTAAAGACAAAACTATTATCTGACACATCCAAACCTGGAAAAGAAATGTTTGGTTTAATTACTGAGAACAAACAAGAACCAAGTTGTGTTTCTGAAACCATTGCTTAAAAGAATGATGTCTTCAAATTTCAGAATCATAAAAATTCAAGAAAAGGGAAGAAAAATATTTATGTACCACATAAATATGATGCGTAGACTACCCCAAAGCACGATGCATAGAATAACCCAAATATAACCCATATTCCAGTAGAGAAAAGTTCCCTGAGGATGGGCTCCAGCATGAGTCCAAAAGCTCAGAAGACTAAACCTCTGGTCCCGATGACTGGCCCAGATAGGACCTTTCAGTATTATCCTGGGGACACGTATATTTGCCTTCATTTGTGAAGAAAAAATAAATAGACTCAAAGAGTTGCATTAATCTTGTTCACAAAGCACCAGAATTAACCTTCAAATGTTGAATTGCAACATGCAGCAGCTCCAGTCAGCAGAGGCATAATGAAAGAGGATGAGAGTTGTAGTTACACAGTTTAAGAAAGCTGTAGTTTGTTCGTACTGTAATGCCAAAACATAGTAATCCATGACATATTAACTATTAACTATGATTTATTGAATATGCAAAGACCTTACTAAATCATAAACTGCTATTCACATATTGGATAGATTTACACAACATGCTAAACAAAATGTATATTGGTGTTTATTTTGAGGATTACATGAAACCCTGTAATTAGTTGATAGAGTGAAATTTGACTACCTAATTATTATATCATACTACTGTTATTTCTTCACCATGGACATTGTGTCATGAGTATTTAAAACATTGTTTTTAGAAGAAAGTATAAGCTAAATTCACTAGCTTTTTCTGGCCTATTGTCCATTAGATCTGCTGGACTGTAACTTCCATCATCATTGATAATAGGTATCTAATATATCTGGAGGACAACAGGTTTGCCAAACATGTCTTAGATATTACTCCCATTGGATTGATAATTACCTTTTTATTTTTGGTTGGGTCAAAAATAACTCTAAGGTTATACTGTAAAGAGAGACATATGGAAATCCCTTCTCATTTGTGCATGATTTGTAGTTATATTAAAATATGAATGCTTTCTTGTACAAAGTTTTGTCCATGTGCAAAACATTTAAAATAGGGATAGGCAACATAGAATTGGATATGGAGAGCACATATATTAATTTGCTTTCCATTTCTAAATCACATGTTTTTTCTTCTCTTCCTTCTCTTAGCTTTATGTGGAAGTAGAATAATGCACATGTGGGGAAGTTTTGAAGGGAAGGGAAAAGTAGAAATGATATATATCACAACTATTGGGAAGTATGATGTCTTTGAACATAGGATGAGGTCAAGCATAACTATTTGCATAGCTGTTTCTGATTTTTCTTATGCCAGCACAAATCCCCATGTGACTTTAGGGCATGTTCACAAATCATCAGTTGTTAAGAAAGAGTTATCTATTGTCCAAACTAAGGAATTTACTATAAATTATACATTTTTACTATATGAATAAAGGCCTTGGTCCAGTACTCCAATAAAGCAGCTCCTAAAGTTCCCTGTCAGATCAAGATTATGAAGTTGCTTGGAAGAATTGTCTGAGGAAAGAGGAAAGAAATGGAAACATTTAATTACAACATATTCCAGTTCCAAATGACAATATGAGCATGAATTGATGCAGTTATGAGTTTTAGATGAAAGGCCTCAGTTTCTGTTAAATGCTGTTCAAAAACTATGGTAGTCCTTCACTTACAACAGTTCATTTAGTGATCATTCAAAGTTACAATTGCACTGAAAAAAAGTGACTTATGACTATTTTTCACATTTATGACCATTGCAGTATCCCCATGGTCACATAATCAAAATTCAGATGTTTGGCAATCGGCATGTATTTATGATAGTTGCAATGTCCCAGGGTTATGTAATCCTCTTTTGCAACCCTCTGATAAGCAAAGTCAATGGGGAAGCCAGACTCACTTAACAACCATATTATTAAAGTAACAATTGCAGCGATTCACTTAACCGCTGTGGCAAGAAAGGTTGTAAAATGGGGCAAAATTAATTTAACAAATGTCTTGCTTAGCAACAGAAATTTTGGGCTCAATTGTGGCTATAAGTCGAGGACTACATATAGCAACATGCTGGCAGAACTTTCCATTTCTCACCCCATAGAAAGAAGAAAATGATCCTAAACAAAGATGCTGCTCTGTATGTTGACACAATAAGATTGAAGAAGAAAGATAGTTTAAGGGCCATTATCACCATGATGCGGGCTTGAACGTAAATTCTTCTCTGATCAAATTTGCTTCTAGTCTACTGATTTGGTAAAACAAGACCAACAAATAAGGACGTTTTGCTTGTGAAATGCTATAGTGACCTTTGTTTTTCAGACCTGAATTAGGCACTCTTTGAGACTGGCTTTCAGATTACTGGGAAAACCTCCAAATGTTGGAATCCATTTAACCCATAATGGATTTTCCCAGATCAGTTTAAAGCAGGGGACCCCAACTTATTTGACTCCATGGATCAGTGACAGCAAGATTTCATTTAAATGGATGAAGCATTACAGTACAGCAAATTAAAATATTCTTTCACTGGCTTCTAAACCGTATTATTTTAATGTGTATTGATTAGATTTATATCCCATTCTTCATCCAAAAGTGAACAATAGCGTGTCTAACACTCCATTCCTCCAGGTTTTTCACACAGTCCTGAGGGATAGCTTGGGCTGAGAGATGGTAACTGGCCCACTATCAGCTACTGAGTTTGCATGATTTAGAATAAAATGGAACTTGCCCTACCAGTCCCAATCCAAGATCTTTATAGAAGTAGAATTCTTTACTGACCAAGTGTGATTGGACACTCAAGGAATTTGTCTTCGATGCATAAGCTCTCAATATACATAAAAATACATTCATCAAGAAACATAAGATACAACACTTAGTGATAGCCCTAGGATATTAAATAAGCAATCAAAAGCATACTAAATAAAACAATATATGGTAATTGTAAAGATACAAGTAACAAGGTTATAGTCATAAGTAGAAGGAGATAGGTAATAGGAAGAATGAGAAGAATAATAGTAATAAAGTCTTAGTAAATAGTTTGACAGTGTTGTGGGAATTAATTGTTTAGCAGAGTGATGGCATGTGGGAAAAAACTGTCCTTGTGTCTAGTTGTTCTGGTGTGCATTGTTCTATAACGTTTCAAACTTCAGTACTTTAACAGAGGGATCTTTTGAGATGCAGTCATTGGTATATAGAGACAAGAGAAGTGGAGAAGTGGATAATCTACAAGTTCATGTTTTGAATATTTTTAAAACCTATTTTGTGGCTTATGTTTCTTGCTTTTATAGTTATGCAACAATAGGTCACTGGAAAATTTAAGAGGACAGAGTACAAATGTGGAACAGATCATATTAAGAGTTGTTTTAGGCAAACTTTTCATAAGAAAAAAGTCAGGAGTGGCAAGTGGCCAGGTTGTCTTTCACGGAAATAAGTCTAAATAGACTTAATACACAAGATTACTTGGAAAGAAACTCAGATGTGCAAGGTGCTATATGACTAAATTATCCACAATAATAATATTATCTGGTTTTAGAGTAAATCTTGGCTCCTTTGTTAAGTTTGGAAATTGACTGTGTGACATATTTTTTCTTTTCACTTGTTCTGCAGACATTATTCGCAGTGATATTGCACTGGATAAACAAAAAGGCTGTAAGATTGCCCAGCATCCTGACATCATGTTGGAATTACAAAGAGAAAAGGCAGCTCAGATGCACCTGGTTCTTCTCAAGGAGCAATTCTCTAACACCTACACAAATCTCACACTTACAGGTAAGGCTGCAAACTAAGGATCATTATTCCATAGAAACTGTAGTATAATATAACTGTTCATGTTTCATGACAAAAAGAGAAATATAATTGTTAATGAAAGCCTATTGATAGACTAACATGTAATATCAGAGAACTAGCTAGATTGGAAAGCTGAAAACTGCCCCAGAAGAAGGCAGTGGCGAACCATTTCTGTTCTGCTGCCAAGAAAACTGAGTGGATCCATCCATAAAGTTAGCAGTAGTTAAGCTTGACTTGAAAGAGAATTTATAGCTTTGGGGCCATGGGAAGATTCTGTACAGATAGCACAAAGCCATCTGGAACGTTATACACATTAAAATATGGTCTTGAGTTTGCCCCCTTACTTTGCTGGAAACTTGAATACTTCTGAGAGAATATATCCAATATAATAGAAAATTGATATTAGAAAAGGACATATAAGGAGGCAAATTCTCCTATCTGGAGAAACTCATACATTAGTCATAATAGGCTTGGATGCCTAACAATTTCTCCTGGCATTCTATCAGGAAGACTTGAACTTTGGCTATCACTTGGGTTCCCTTAGTGGAGCCATGATAAGAAGACTTGTTGATCATTATTTAAATATGAAAGCAAAGTATAATTGCACAGAAAATTCAGTTTTATGTTCATATTAAACTTATATATTTTTGAAACTATTGTTTATTTTATTAAGTTTCTATGGTGCCTGTCTCACCAAGGTGACTCTAGTCAGCTTATAGTCATTCAATAAAAATATATAAAACATTAAAACAATATATAAAGACCATGAATTTAAAATTCAGTTAAAATTCAGTTGACCAACCTGGAGAGGAAGGAAGCAAAGTGTGCCTGGCAAGAAGGTAGAGTCTGTCTAATCCAACTTTAACCAACTCCAGGACACCACTTCCTCATTGGGGCCCCAAGCCAGTTGGCAGCCTTTTCAGAAGGCCTGAAAGGGTATATGCACTTCATCTTGGGGGAGCAGAATGTTCCAGAGAGTGGGTGCCCTGGCAGAAAAGGCTGTTCTCCCGCCAGCTGAAATTCCTTTACTGACTGTAATTCAGCATGCTTCTTCTGCCAGCCTGGGACAGACTAATTCTCTTGCAATGAGGTGGCTCCTTAGATAATCTAGACCCATGCCATGAAGGGCTATAAAGGTGATAACGAACACATTGGACTTGACCTGGAAGAAAACTGGCAGCCAGTACAGCTCGTAGAACAATGGTGTAATGTGAGCCACCCTAGAGGCCTCCAAAACTGCTGATGCAGTTGCATTCTGTATCAGTTGAAGCTTCTGGATATTCTTCAAGGATAGCCAATGTAGAGCACATTGAATAGTCCAGCTGTTGGAGCGGCTGAGCAGAGGGACTCCCGATCCAGGAGAGGCTGCAACTAGTGCACAACATAAAGTTGCACAAAGAATCTCCTAGCCATGACTGTCACTTGCTCATTGATCAAGATTCACGAGTCCAGGAAAACCCTCAAGTTATGCACTGGGTCTGCCTGGGTAGTGCAACGCCATCCAGAATTAAAGATGTTAAGGACCTGGAATCTGGGATGCACCCAAAGTCACTTAATCTTACCATGGTTCATCCAAAGTCTGATATCCCACATCCAGACCTCCACAGCCTCTAGGGCATGAGAGGGCAGTGACAGCATCACATCAGAATGGGACAACTCACCACAGCCAACTCACTGCAGCCAAATCGTCATGGCCAACTCACCGCATGACAACTCATCATGACCAGCTCACCGTGGGACAACTCTCTACAGGACAATTCAACAAATAAAAAAAGATAAATTAATTTCAATAGAACCATGTTCAATAATAATAAAATAAAGTCAATTCAGAAATACAAGAGTTACAATAATTTGAACAAAAATATGGTCACCAATAATAAAAGTAACTAAATGAAACAATTAATACAGCCTTGAATTGTCCTGCGGTGACTTGGCCATGGTAAGTTGGCTGCGGTGAGTTGGCCATGGCAAATTGTCCTAGACCTGCATCACCTGGCTCAAGTGAAACACATTTTGGATTTCTTATTTTAAAAACACTTTAATCAATGTTCTACATTTTGAAGAATTATCCCTTATTTCACATATCTTAGATTTAACACAAAAATACATACCTTATTTATTTTAATGTTGGCTTATTTTCAGAATACGATCTTGGGATAAGTAGATTAGTTTTTTATATGATCTTAATTTATCTAAATCTAGATGAACTAAAACATTTTATCTTATTAATAAATAGAACATTTTTACAGTCACTTGTAAGATGGTAAAAACTTTTGAGATGTGTGTGTGAAGGGTAGAATGACTTTGATTTTCAGCTAATAATCTCTGGTATAAATTATTATTTTTAAAAATAGTAATTATAGCTATTTTTCGGCATAGTTTTCATGAGAGAGATACCACTGAAATTGCTTCTCTAAAGGGTTAATTATTATTTGTTTTTTTAAAGGGACTGATTGCAGAGACAGAGGATGATTGGTACAATGAAATTTATAGACATTTACATGTGCCTTTGTCTACACGAAGTGAATCGAGGCGGTCTGTAGCATTTTGGCAGTACTGAAAATAGCAGTGCAGAAGGTTTTTTGATTTTTTTGTTTTTAAATAAAAGCTTCGTCCTCTCTCCCTGCTCTCATTTGCTTCAACGAAAGAGATGCAGAAATTACTAAATTTGGTGTCCTTGAAGCTAAAGGAGCATGTGCACTTTGTGTGAACCCAGTAAATATTAACGAGCAAATATAAAAGAGATAATGGCCCAGATGGAGCAGAGTGGCTGTTTCTATTATGGGTGTTGTTTGAATTATCCATTAAATCCATGGAATGACTGACAGGCTGTGAAAGAAAGATGCAAGGTGCTTGTAAACTGGATATGTTCTGCCCTGTCAGTGACAGAAGAGAAGGGAAGGATCCAGTTTTCCTATCTCTGGCAAGTGAGTGATACTGAAAAGCCTACCAAGCTGTATCCAGGGCTGTTGTCATTTAGTGGAAGGAATGTTGCATGGATGCTGAATTGTGGTGACATGTACTCTATTCTGATAAACATGGTATCCTACCATGTGGAGAGAAAACAAAAACCACCTGAGGCTAAAGTCTCGTATCAGTTTTCTGAGGAAGAGATATAGCTGTGGTAGAGGCTTAGACTTGCACCTGGCAGATGTTAGGGCAGGATCTCTTTGAGTCATTTCTTATTCTCAATAGCAAAATCCTCTTGACTGTTTAACTGTACTTGAGTTCTTGGAATCTCCCCTGTCAATTTGCTTATTCTCCAGTAAATAAACTGACCCTCAACGGCAGAGTTGTTCCCTCCTACACTGTTCTCCAAAGCAGTTTCAAAGAGGCCTAGAACATTGTTCACATTTTTCCTTGGACCTGTTGCCCAAAAGCACCTGGTTATTGGAGTGTCTTGGCCTGTTACACTATGTTAATGGACAAAATGGGAAGTTTTCAGTAAAATATAACTTATTCAAAGTTGGGAAATTATATCTCAACTCCTTGAATGGGGCATACATATATAGTCTGATAATGATTAGGAAGTTTAATCTCTGATTTCACAAAAGTATCTGAGCCTTAGTTTCTCAGAAAGTAAAGCATAATATTTATTTCTAACTAGTCAGAGCCATGTAAATATTTCTCTTTCTGGTGATGGATTCTATGTATTGGTTGTGTGATGAATTTGAGAGAACTATGCACCAAGACAATTACACCCAAACAAAAATATAAAGGCAACAAAACAAAAGACAACAAAGAAGGCAAGATAACAGTGGTAGATTTTTTTTCTTAAAAGAAGAGATGGATAGTGGAGCAGTCCAGGCTTTTTCTTTGCCAAATAAATAAACAGACAAGAAAATAAGAGGAGGGAGAAGGTGGAGATAAGTGGGCTCTAAATTGTTTATGATGATATCGATCTTAAAGAGCAATTCCTGAGTGAAAATTAATTCTCAGAATATTTCAAGAGTATTAAAACTAGCAATGTTTACCTAATTGTTCCTATATATTGTCTTTCTATAGGTCTCTCTCTCTCTCTCTCCATCTCTCTCCATCCATCATCTATCTTTATTGTTTGTAATAAAACAATCAGACTGAACAATCAGTACAGACTGAAGGAGAAAAGAAAGTTATCTTTTATATTTATTAATAGTCACCGATTTACTAATGTGTTTTGTACTATAATATGAACAATGCAAGATATTATTGTAAGATATAACAGATCTCTGCTATACTAACAATATTGCTGCATCATTTGATTAACAGAAAGTATTGGCTTTCTAGTAACAAACAGATCACACATTTCAGGTAAACGTTCCTTGATATTTCAAATAATTGCACTTTTCCAATTTATTAATATAATTCTTTATGCCATTACCTATGATTGATACAACTACAGTTCCTGATAAAGTCAAATTCCATATCTAATCCAAATATAATTCAACATTACATTAACATATTTAGTATTTAAATATTTTTAAATATATATTAATACACTATCCCAAACGGCTACTAAATGATCACAAGCTGATATTGTATGGGATTACTAGCAAATAAAATGATGTCTATCCTTTCACCTTTGTTCATATTTTAACACATGAAAAATCATTCCTTCCTGCCCTCTTTTGTAAAATAGGAAGATGGAATTATGACAACTGAATTCTAATAGTACATCTGAAGAGTACCAGTTTTTGAAAAACAAAACTTGAATTAGAACTAACTTGAAGTCCTTTGAAATTACCACATTACTAAGGACTGTTGGAAAAATACAGCCAAGAATGATATCAGCTGGCATTTTCCTAATCATGGGAACGAGTCACTTTGTGGCTTCCAAATTTTGGATGGTTTAAAAACCCTATTATGTATCATTTATTTATTAATAATTTGTAATTTTGGATGCTGTTGTTTTTTATGTCTAGCTATTTATCTTCTAGCTTTCTAAAATTTGCAAACCTTGTGGGGCTAAATTGACTGTGTTTACAAACATGGAGTTCTCCCTTGTAGTGGAGGCAGCATCCAGGAATTGGTTGTCCTCGTCTGCTAGCCAATAGGACCGAGACTGTCAAAGTTGCGAGGACACGCCTACACCAACGGTCTCCAGCTTTTGTCTTGGTCCTAGCTGGAGACAGACATGTGTTTTGCTTAGTGCAACCTATTTCTGGATCCTTTGATTCGGGACTTTATTTATTTTTGATTTTAAATTTGAATTTGTAGTTTAACTGTGGCAGCTATATCACCACCGTTCTGCTGTGCCACCAACTATTCCAGTGTGAAGAGCTTGTAGCTCGAGCTTGCTGAAGGCTGCATTGCGGTTAGTCAGGTCATCGGCCAGTGACTTGGACTGGGCAGCCAGTTGAGCTTAGCTTGCAGCGCTGACCCATGAGTCAGGCATTCAGGTAGGCTCTGTTGGATTCCGGCTTGGTGGCAGTTCTAGCTGAAGGGCAGCCAGGCTAACAGGTAAGTCTGTCAGTGACAGCTGCCACAGTCACCACCGCTGCTGTGCTTGACGGGTCCCTGCTCATTAAGGGCACACTCAGGCACCAGCCCTTGAAAGTGGGCATGATTCCTGAGCCTCTGCTCGCCTGAGCATGCTTGGAAGGAACCGCGGAGTTACCCTTTTTTTGGCTGATGCCTTTGATTAGCTCAGCTGTTTAGCGGCAAGGAGAAGATGGCGGACGGGATGCCCAGCAGCAGCAGGAACGATTCGGTCACCTCAGACCTGGGCAGAATAGCTGGCAAGCAGGCTGGGACCTCAGGATCAAGGTCAGCGAGTAGGCGGGCGGCGGATAAGATCGTCAAACATTCAAAAAAGCTCCCGAAGCTGTCAAAAGCAGCGGAATGGGATGAGACTCGGTGGCAGAAGGCCCTTGACAGGGAGGCGGCCAGGGCACTATCTGGCAGTGAGCAGCTGCCGCAGTCCTCAGGAGCAACTTCTTCCCGCCATAATGCAGAGTGGCAGTTTATTCCACCTCGGGCTTTTGACAGCCGTCCTAGCAGGTCTCTGTCACCAGATGGCGGTGTTGAGCAAGGCAATCTGCCCAGCAACAGAGAAACTTTGCATAGCTCCTTTTTGTGCCCCTGCAGCATGGCAATAGCCTGCCAATATTAAGGCCTGGCCTGCAGAGGCCACCTTTACCCCGATAGCAGCAGGAAGCCACTTGATGGAGAGGCAGCAAAGCCAGGTTCCACCTGGCATGGAGGCCATTATATCTGAAGCAATTTAGAGGGGCATAGCAGCTGGATTGCAACGCAGTCACAGCCACAGGGAGGCTTCCCTTAGATCAGGTTATTCACAGTCTATTGATGTGTCCATTAGACAGCAGACCTCAGGGGAGTTGTGCCATACTCAGAGGTCTTAGTCCCGAGTGTCATCCATTCACTCTGCCTCCCAGGGGGATGGAGATAGAGATATAGAGTTCTCAGAAGATGAGGACTTATCCTCTGACCAGCCAGTCTTTGTTGGGCTGTTTCACTCTCACTTATTTAAGTCCTTGTTATATATGGCCTCATGCACAACACACTTGCTGTGCTGTGCATGAGGCCATATATAACCTGCGCAAGACCCACCTGCTGAGTCAGTGCATGTCAGGGACTCCTTTTTCTCTGAACCCAAAACCGAGGCCGAGGTGGTTCCCTCTCCGCAGTTGTTCGTGGACGTTGTTGGCAGACCATAGGCGACTCCAGGAGCTGGAGCAAATTCTAGCTCCCTGGATAAGCGATTTTTTAACATGGCCCCAGAGTTATCTCAGACTCTCCAGGTGCCAGCTGTGGATGGCCCAATTGTGTCCTGGTGACTTCATCCATTCTGGCTGATGGCCTGGAAGAGGCCCTTCGACTGAAGGACAGAAGAGCAGGCTCTAAAGAAGGCTCACCAATTAGCTGCTTGGACCGTAAAGGCCTCAACTGCAGCATCCTTCTTCAATTGAGCCTCTTTACTGTGGCTCAGACAGTTACAGGACAAGATTCCTGTGGCAGGAATCTTGTCCTGCCACAGACTCCACCAGGACCTGAATAAATTGTCAGCCGCTCTTGAGTTTTCAGCTGATGTGACATTGGGAGCAGCAAGATTCGCCTCAAAAGCCATTGTTTCATCTGTGGCTTCCAGGCACCTTCTGTGGCTCTGCCAGTGGCAGGCGGATGCCAAGCAAAAGTGGCAGCTGGCTTCGGCTTCGTTTTTGGGGAAGCAACTGTTTGGAGAGTCACTGGAGCCGCTGCTCGTGGAGACAAAGGAGAAATGTAAGGTCCTTCCATCTCTTTCCCAGCGGACAGATCCATGCCCTTCCCCATATTAGAAATGCCAGCCTTTCCAGGGATCTGATGGGGGGGGGGGGTTGGTTCGACTAGGGCTCAGCGCCCATTCCAGTCTAGGCAGGATCAACAACAAGATAAAGCAGGAAAATACAAGCAATTCCCACCCAGACAGCCCTGAAAGGAGCTGTCCTTTCAGACACCAATGATAATTGCCTCTCGGGCCCTCCCATTGGGGGACGCCTGGCCAGCTTCGTCAGACAATGGGAGGGCATCACTTCGGATGCATGGGTTCTAGAGACAGTCTGTTGGACCTCTCTTTAGAATTTCTTTCTACTCCCCCAAGGTCTTTCATCTCTAGCCTGGTTTTGGGTAACCCTATTAAGAGGGGCCTCATGGAAACTGCTATCCAATATCTATTAGATATCCATGCAATTCAACCGGTTCCTGAGGCTGAGCAGGGGATGGGGTTTTATTTCATCCTCTTTGTAACCCCAAATTGCCCTATATCCTTGGGTGGATATAGGGCAATTCTAGACCTCAGAAGACTGAACCGCTCTGTGCTTTACAAGCGGCTCAAGATGCATTCTCTTAAGTCCATTTTGGACAGCATCAGGGAGGGCAACTTCCTCACCTCTATAGATTTAACTAAGGCTTATTTGCATATCCCCATTCTTCCAAATCATAGGCAGTATCTCTGCTTCTGTTATGCGGGCCGGCATTATCAGTATCGGGCCTTGCCCTTTGGCCTTTCATCAGCGCCTAGGGTTTTCACGAAGGTGTTGGCGGTCTTAGTGGCCTACCTTTAGGCTCGTACTGTGCACTTCCAGTGCTATCTGAATGACATCCTCATCCAGTCCACCTCTAAAGAACAGGCATGTACAGATCTCACTATCACCATGCAGGTGCTTCAGGAGCATGGGTTTTCCATCAATGTTAAAAAGAGTCATTTGACACCAACTAACCAGTTGCTGCATTTGGGGGCAGAGACTGACACCATTTCAGGTAGGGTTTACCTCTCACAGGAACGTCAGGTGAGCCTCATTGAATTAGTCACTCAGATCCAAGGGGCTCGGTCGGTGCTCCTGGCAATGCTTTCGACGCTCCTGGGTAAGATGGCATCTTGCATTTCAATAGTGCTATGGGCGTGCTTGCACGCTAGACCTGTCCAGTGGTTTCTTCTTCCATATCAGAGAGCAGATACTAGCATCTCACTACACAAAGTTACGTTACCTCCTAAGGTAGTGCACTCCCTGGAGTGGTGGATTTCCCTGGCACTGGCTAGGGGCTGTATGTTTAAGGAGCTGTTGTGGCCCCGTCCTCTGAGCCTATCCCTTTGGAGGAAGGCAGCTCTGAGCAGGAGGAAGAGGAGCCAGCCAGATCTCCCAGCCCTCCCCCTCTGGCACCGGCTCAGGTGCCAGCTGAAAGAGAGCCAAGTAGTGGGGAAACAGGTGTCTCAGATGAGAGTGAGGGAGAGACATCATTCCTGGACGCACGCCAAAGAAGGCGAGAGAAAAGGGTACTGCAGCTGCGGCGTATGAGGAAATCCTGAGTCATTGGATTGGAGTCACAGGATCAATGACTCACTGGACCACACCCAGAAACATATCTATATAAGACAGTACGGTGGGTCACGAAGTTCGTGACGAACAAAGCTAAACAAACGGAGCAACCTCGTAGTCTTGGAAGCTGGATGAACGGCAAAGCTACGTAGGTGATTTTCTTGTTTGTGTAAACCAATAAAGTCCTTGGCAGACGGTGTGCATATCGCTGCCAAGGTTGAGATAAGAACTGCGGAGTGTGCCAAGTGATTCTTAACCCTCGGCTGGCTGTGTTTTTGTGGGTCTCTGAAGGGGGGGGACAGATCAGGAGCCTGAGCGCCTAACATTAACGACTGATACCAGTCTGTATGGTTGGGGGGCTCACCTCTGGGATAGGGTAACCCAGGCAGATGGTCTCAGGTAGACTAAGCCCACAACATTAATTGGCTGGAGCTCAGGGCTGTCCACCTGGCCCTTAAGGTGTTCGGGGACCTGGTGTCAGGCAAGCACCTCTTGATTCTGACTGATAATGTGACCGCTAAGGCCCATATTAATAGGCAAGGGAATACCCAGTCCAAGGCACTTATAGAGGAGACTGAGCGTCTCTGTCTGTGGGCAGAGCAGCTCCAGATATCATTGTGGGCAGAGCACATTGCAGGGACCTCCAATGTTCAGGCAGATTGGCTTAGCAAGGCCACCACTGACCACACAGAGTGGCGCCTGCATCCAGATTTGTTTCAGGAGCTGACAAAGTGCTTCGGACAGCTGAATGTGAGCCTCTTTGCCACCCCGGACAACGCTCACCTGAACAGATTCTTCATGAGGTATGCGGTTCCGGGAGTGGAGAGTATCGATGCACTTCGCAGCCCTTGGCCTGCAGAACTGCTCTACGCCCTCCCACCTCTTCCGCTCATCCCAAGGGTGGTGAGAAAGATTTTGGCAGAACGAGTGGAGATCATTCTGGTGGCTTCGCACTGGCCATGGCGCCCTTGGTTTGCCGACTTGGTCACCTTCTTGGTGGCCAAGCCTTGGAGGATACCACTGGACAGAATCTCCCTCAGCCAGGGGGCATTGGTCCACTCGGACCCTCAGTGGTTTCAATTACTGCCTGGCATTTGAGTGGCAGGCTCTGAGCCAGGACAATTATCCCTCAAAGATCATTGATACTATCCAGGCCTCCAGGAGGGCTTCTACCAACAGGATTTATGATGCCACCTGGCGAGCATTTTGCTTCCGGTGTTCCAGTCACGATTGGACCCAATGTTGGTTTTCGTGCCCCAGATACTGAGTTTCTTGCAGGCAGGGCTGGACAAGAGGCTTTCACCCAATACGCTATGTTGACAAGTAGCAGCTCTGTGACTCTCTGGCATGCCACCCGAACATTCGCAGGTTTCTCAAGAGTGGTGTTATGTTTAGACCCTTCCTTCATACTGAAGGTTAATTCGTGATTTCACGAATTAGCTCATGCTTCCAAATTTTTGTCCCACCCCAGTGCATGTGCTGGAGTGGAAATGGCACACATTAGATGTGCAGAGAGCACTTCGGATATATCTTAAACGCACTTCTTCCTTCAGGAAGATGGAGTCTCTCTTTGTATCATTCCAGCCAGCCTCCTTGGGGCTAGGGTCACTCCATTGATCCTGGACCGTTGGATCAGGGTGTGTATTGCCAAATCTTATGAGATGCAAGCCATTCCACTGCCCAAGAGTATGACAGCACACTCCACAAGGACTGCGGCCACAAGTGCAGCATGGGCCACGCAAGCTTCACTAGCAGAGGTTTGTCGCGCTGCTACCTGGTCTACTCCATTCCTCTTTATCAGGCACTATAAACTGGATTTATATGTCTCTGCTGAGGCAGCATTTGGGAGGCGGGTCCTCCAACCAGTGCATTCTGATGAGGGGACCTAGGGCCAGGCTGTGGCCTACCCGTAAGGACAGCACTGCTTTGGTATGTCCAATTCCTGGATGCTGCCTCCACTACAAGGGAGAAGCAGCATTAGTCTTACCTGATACAATCCTTCTTGTTGTGTGGAGGCAGCATCCAGCCCCACCCTTGTTCTGGGCTGGCCCTCAGTCCATGTGGGGGGGGCAGTTTGGGGGGGCAGTTTGGGTCTTTTTTCAAAAGTGTCACATGTCGAGGCTGTCGCTGTTCTTTCGCCAATAGCTGGGGACCGTTGGTGTAGACTTGTCCTTGCAACTTTGACAGTCTCGGTCCTATTGGCTAGCAGACAAGGACAACCCATTCCTGGATGCTGCCTCCACTCAACAAGAAGGATCGGTAAGACCAACGCTCCATTCATGAAATTAAGCAGAAAACATGACAAACATAAAGGAAAGATGTGCCTTCAAAAGAAGTTTCTTTAAAGGCCTCGATTAGGGAGTAATAGAAAAATGAAGTAACACCATTTTAGAAGGAAATTAGTTTTTTACCATTATAAAAAAGCAAGAGGGTACATAGGCAGATAAGGAAGGAATGATCAGAAGCTGTTACACTTCTGACAATAGGGGTAAGATACACCAGTGAGAAAGTGAAAAATGAGGCTATAATTTATTTGGAAAGTTAAATTTGAGAATTTAGAAATAGGTATATAGTGTTGGAAGAAATGTCCATCTGGGTGCAGTTCCAAGTGGAGAAAAAGACACTGGAAACATGGAGGCTGTTTGGAAAGATGGTTTAATGGTGGACAGGACTACATGGTTTGAGGTCTTGGGCAATTGAGCACATGAGTCGGTGAGAAAGAGAGATTTATACCCTCTCTTGGGTTTTGAACCTGCTTCCTGTTCCTGTGGCAAGGGCATGTATTCTGATTGGTTGTCAAACTTCCATGGGGCCATGCAGGGGTAACTTTGTAGGTTGTCTTGAGTCCCAGGCTTGGTTGAATCTTGCTGGGTGATGATGTAATGAAGAGGGTTGTGTTCTGAAAGGGTTTGGGCAATTCCTATTATGGCTTAATGGCTTTGTCCTGATTTGGATCTTGAGTGAGGGCTAATTCTATCATGTCCTGAGGGTGAAGGTCTTTTGTATTGTAGACAAGCTGGCCCAGCCTTTTGTCTTGTAGATAGGTTGGCACCAAAATATATGCTGGAGAGCCAGGAAGCTGGGGGGCAGGGGGCTGAGGGTCTGAGTTTATGTCTTTAGAAACATATTTCTCCTTTAGGGAAAATATAATATTCTGCCTTTAATATTTCCTATAATATTTCATTTCTCTAGGAGAGTGGTGGGTGCTAACTTTCTACAATAGAAACGAATTGTTTATACCTAACATAAAAGGATGTTGTGCCCTCTGCTTAACTCAATTTCAAGTGTTACCATTCCATATGAGTAGAGAATGAATGGGGAAGGATAGACTTTTATTTATTTATTTATATATACAGTTATTATTTATTGTAGCAGATTTGATTGCCACACTCCTTGAATGAAGGCATGTGAGTAGCCTAGGATAGGGATTCCTTGGCCAATTATCATATTTCCATTTTTGTTTCTCTATTTCACATTGTTTTAATTTGAGAGATAGCAAAATGAAGAAGGGGGGGGGGCAGATAGGAAAACCAACTGAAAGGAGATAGCAGGAAAGCAGAGAAGTAAACTAGAGGTGGGTTTCAGCAGGTTCTGACTAGTTCTGGAGAACCAGTAGCAGAAATTTTGAGTAATTCGGAGAACCAGAAAATACCACCTCTGACTAGCCCTGCCCCCATCTATTCTCTGCCTCCTGAGTCCCAGCTGATCGGGAGGAAATGGAGATTTTGCAGTAACCTTCCTCTGGAATGGGGAGGGAATGGAGATTTTGCAGTAACCTTCCCCTGGAATGGGGAGGGAATGGAGATTTTACAGTATCCTTCCTCTGCCACGCCCACCAAGCACACCCACTAAGCCATGCCACACCCACCAAGCCACACCCACAGAACCGGTAGTAAAAATTGTTGAATCCCACAACTGAAGTAAACCAATGTTTTTTGCTATATTGAGTGGCACACTTAGGGACAGGAGTCTGACTCAGACAGATGCAGTATAGATAAAACTGGGATTGACAGTGACATTGTTTTCTGCTGACTGAAAGCGGATATCTTAACTCAGCAATAGGAAAATCCTTAAAGCCTTGCCAAAGTTTCTATTCAAAAGAAGCCAGTTTTAATTGGAGGCACTTTCCTGTAAAATTTCCATTTGTTTTTCTCTCTAATCTGTCACAAAGCAGATTAATATTCACAAACTGCTAAAAATAGGCAAGGAACATCATGAGTCATTCAGTTATCCCTCCATTTTATGAATAATTAGTTAGTAATTGCTATTGATTTAGGTTTGCCTCTTGGCAACTGCATGAACACTTCATCTTGATTTGTCTCTACTGTAGTAATAACTTTAACTTTTCCAAGAACATTCCAATAATCGCTTTTCCCCATCCATCTACCTTATTGGTTATGTTTTCCTGTCTTGCTCCTTCAAACTTGCCAAGCATAATATTTTCTTCTAGTTCATCATCTAATTAGAACACATGCCCAAAGCATACAAGTTGTTGTTCAGTGCCCCAAAAGAGCAGTTAGCCTTTATTTGGACTAGGACTGATTGATTAGTTCTTTCAGTCTGTGATATTCTTAGTGTCTCTAAATCTGTAATTTTAACTCTTTTTTTAATTTTCTCAGTGCACAACGGTCACAGGTACAGTATACATTACTATTGGGAAGACCATTATTTTAACTAATACTGATATTTGTTATCATTAAAATATAATTTATTTTTCATGATTTTATCTAAATGTGTTATTCCACCCTATGAAGAAGACAAAATTCACTACCTTCAGATTTTCACCTAAAACAGGGCTGTGGGCCAGATACATCATGCGTTGGCCACACTGATGCCTGGTTTAGCGAAGGGAAAAAATGGTTGCGATACGTCACAGGACGACACTGTGACAATGCGAATTTAACACCCCGGACTTAAAAGTTGTGGGTTTTTCTGAAAAAGGGATTTAAACAGTGTTTCATTTGCTGAGCTTTCACAATTCTTGAAGTAACAAAAACCTCAACCATAGACTATTTAAAACGAAAAGAAAATGAATTCCTAGACCCTGCCTTTTATATTTGTAATGCATGTGTGGCATTTGCTGGCAATTTGCGCATGGGTAAATTGTTAAGAAGGAAGCCATTTGCCAGTGAAGACATTATTCTTTTGCTAGCCATGAGTTTGGCTAAAAGATTGCATGGTGGTATTTTTTCAATTAGGCAGACACTTTTCATGATCATGCTAAATGTAGTTATAGATTGCCATCTAGAATTTGGGAGGGACATTGAGTTTGCTGCATGCTGTTTAGTTAAAGGTATGCAAACAGACAGAAAAGCTTAAGAAACTAGTATTTTGAAAGTGAACCTGACTATAAAAGAGTGAAGGGGATTTGCAGATACAATTGCCCTTGGCACAGTTAGCTGCAGTAAATGCTGACCAAGATCTTGTTTGCACTGAGCAACCAAAGCAAAACAGACTGGTCACCAAATCTAGTGTCGGAGGGCGGGGTGGGGGTGGGGAGAGGGATGAAGCTTTGCTGTGATAAACTGATTTAGAGTCAGAAAAATATCAGCTCAGCGATAGCTGAAGTAATGGTGATGTCTGGAGCTGACCGAGGAACAACACAGAACATGTCTAAGGAGATTCTAATGCATTCTAGTCTCCTTTAGTATGCTGTTTGACTTTATTTAAATCAACCAGCATATTGTTATGAAGTGAGACAAATTGTATATTAAGCTTTGTGACATATAATAGTACTGGCTTTCAGTAAGGTATATGTGTGATTGTTCTACAAGCACATTAAATTATCTTGTTTAAAAGTTGTCTGAAATGTAAGGAAACATAATGATTCATATACTTATTTCCTGCGTGCCAGGGACCACCCCCAAAGTTAAATGTCAGTCTTCGCAAAATACCAGACTAACAGCAATATTGAAGGAGCAGCTAGTCAGTAGGATATAATTCTATAGTTTTCTCTTAATATTTTGATTTTTTTGTCTTTGATAAAGATACATCTTCTAGTCTGTTAATATAGCTATTATGTTATCATAATTCATATTTGCATATACACCACTGTATCATTCAGCATTTAAAGTACTAATATTGGACAATATTTTGTAGCTAAGAGTTGAAATGTGGGGTCCTTGATGCTAGTCGCTAGCACTGATGTTAGCTAGTTTGGGTAATGAAACATGTGCAAGAAAGCAACCAAGCTTTGAGAGCACCAAAGCCTCCTCAGTATTTAAAATTTCCAAGGAATATCCAAACTGTATAAACAGTGCAAATATTATGTTTGAATTTGCCATAGATAGGACAAAGATTCTCTGTGGTGATTATTCTGGGAAAATGCATGTATCGAATTGGTTGTATGTGCAAAATTAGTCTTATAGCTTTGTTAGCTTCTAAATAAAGTTTATTGGGGAAGAAAAAGTACATATATTAAATCCATAAGCCTTTACTTCAATAATATCAGTATTGGAAAATATATTTTCTTGAAGCTTTTTTGGGGGTGGGGTGGTTGGGAGAGAATTGATATCAGGCAACGGTGTACTTGAAAGACAAATGGGGAAACAAAGCAACTTCATCATACTTTCATAAGATTGGATAACATTAATATTGTGGGCATCCATGGCTAGTAGGAACAAAGAAAATCTTATCTTGTTGTGGAAGAACATGTGCACTTTCTCCTACCTACTCTTGGTTACTAAAAGGTAATGGTTCCCACTTGGGAAACTTAAGCGATTCCATTGCTACGGTAAACGAGAAATAAAATACGCATATCTAGGAAGGATGGGAACCACTTGTTTAGGATTCCTAAATTAAATTCATCTTCATTCATTTTGAATTGTCTTATGTAATTTTCATGATTATACAACAAAATATTTTTTATTCCATTATAGATAGTCCTCAATTTATGACTAAAATTGAGGCCAGAATTTATATTGTTTTTTTTTTTGTTTTTTTTATTGAAAAAGTTTTACAATACAATTTTAACCCCACATTTTCCCCCTCCCCCCCTTTCCCCCCAACCCTCCCCCCCCTGACTTCCGTTACATACAAATCATAAGTATATATCAATCATTATTAAACATTAGATATAGGTGAGATCCACAATATATATCATAAATTTAACAAAAATAAGATAAATCCAAAATTCTTTACTAATAAAAAGAGAACTTAAACAAATAAAGTTTATAAAATTCATAAATGCCCCCTTGAACCTAACACAAACATAAAATTTTTCCCCCTTCTTTTTGTTAAAGACAACAGTATAACCAAAGTATATAAATTTATATCAAGTTAATATCTAGAAAACAATATAATATATATATTTAACATAGTAATAACAATAAAAATAATCTTTTATTTCTTCAACCTCTATCAAAAAGCTAACTAAAGATTCTTGATTTAATACTTATTCTACACATAATCAACCCCTTTTTTCTGAATATCAACATATACATCCCCCAAATACCTATACCCAAACATCAACTAACCCCTATATCCTCAATCAAATACTAACTGATACTTCTTAATTTGATATTTATTCTGCACATAGTCCACCCATTTCTTTCAGTCCCGAACAAAAACTTCATGGGTCCTAACTTTTAGATATGCAGAAATCTTTGCCATTTCCGCAAAATTAGCCATCTTCAAAGTCCATTCTTCTATAGTAGGTACACTATCTTTTTTCCAATATTGTCCAATCAGTAACCTAGCTGCGGTAATCATGTATAAAATCAATCTTGTTTCATTCGGTGAACAATCCTTAACTATACCCAACAAAAACAACTGCGGAGAAAATTGAAGCTTCTTTTTCAAAACATTCTGCATAACCCACCAGAGTTTAATCCAAAAAGCTTTCACTTTTCTGCAAGTCCACCAAATATGAAAGTATGTAGCATCTAAACAATCACACCTCCAACATTTGGGTTGAACATTTGGATACATACATGATAATTTCTTAGGATCTAAATGCCATCTATAAAACATCTTGTAAAAGTTTTCCCTCAAATTCTGTGCCTACGTAAATTTAACATTCTGGACCCAGATCTTTTCCCATGTTTCTAACATCACTGGTTCTGCAAAATTCTGTGCCCATTTTATCATACAATCCTTAACTAATTCACTCTCTGAATCTCTTTCTAGCAGTAAATTATACACCCTCTTAATATGCATCGGTCCTTTCTGTTTCATCTGTATCACCAAATCTTCTTCATGTAGCATTAATCCAATTTTCTGATCTTCTCTCCATCTCGATTGAAGTTGAGAATACTGCAACCAAGTTAAGTTCTTCCCATCTTCCAACAGAGTTTTAAAGGATTTCAAGTTCCATCTGCCCCCATCATTAAAAAGTATCTCTTTGTATAACAACCCCCCGAGTGACTTTATATTTGGCATAATCTGCCCAAGATCCAACCACAAAGGTATTTTGTAATCCAACTGAAACTGGTGCTTCTTCCAAACTCTCATCAACGCCCGTCTCAATATGTGACTTTTGAAAACATTATCCAACTTATCTTCATAAAACAAATATGCATGCCAACCAAAATCCAAATCGTGGCCTTCTAAATTCAAAATGTCATTTTTCGTTATTCCAAACCGGTCACCCAATTGTGTCAACACTGTAGCTTCATAATATAGACGTAGGTTTGGAACTTTAAGGCCACCTCTTTCCCGAACATCTTGCATAATTTTAAACTTAACTCTTGGCTTTTTCTGATTCCAAATAAATTTATTTAGACCTGACTGCCATTCAGCCAATATTTTATCACTTTTAAGCACTGGTATCATTTGAAATAAAAACAGAAATCTAGGTAGAACGTTCATCTTAATAGCTGCTATTCTTCCAAGTAAAGATAGTTGCAGTTTCTTCCATATTTCAAGGTCCTTTTGTATCTTATGCCACAAAACCTCATAATTATTTTGAAAAAGTTTTATATTAGACGCTGCAACCTGGACTCCTAGATATTTCACCTTTATAGCTATTTCAAAACCTGCCGCCCTTTCCAGTTCAGTCCTTTGTGATTCCGACATGTTCTTAACTATCATCTTAGTCTTTTTCTGGTTTAGTCTAAAACCTGAGACCAAACCATACTCATCAATAATTTTTTTCATCTGAATGATTGATTCCAAAGGTCGTGTTAGGGTTACAACCAGATCATCTGCAAATGCTTTCGTCCTGTAGTCTTTTTGCCTTACAACAATTCCACTCAATTTATTCGAATCCCTTAAAGAATTCAACAAGACTTCTAAGGTTAGAATAAACAACAATGGAGATAGCGGGCAACCTTGTCTAGTTCCTTTCTGTATCTGAAAATTGGTAGTTAAACTTCCATTAATAACTATTTGTGCTGTCTGTTCTTGATAGATTGTCTCAATTGCTTGTACAAACTGATCTCCAAAATCCATTTTATACAAAGTCTTTACTAGAAAGTCCCAATTGACTCGATCAAAGGCTTTTTCCGCATCCAAAAATACCAGCACCGCAGGGATCTGTTTACTCTTCTCAAGATATTCCAGTAAATCTATGACTTGCCGCACATTATCCTTCATATATCTCCCCTCAATAAAACCTGCTTGATCACTATGAATCACCTCTTGAATAACTGGCATCAATCTGTTGGCCAAAACTTTAGCAAAAATTTTGTAATCCGTATTCAGGAGAGATATTGGTCTAAAATTTTCTGGTTTTGAAGAACCGTCTTCCTTTGGTATAAGTGAGATAAAGGCCGTCTTCCAGGAGGGGGGTATTTTACCCCCCCCATTGTATACTACAAAATAAGTCCTTAAGATGCTCTACCAATTCTGATCGTAAATTCTTATAATATACTGCTGTCAAGCCATCCGTCCCAGGAGCTTTCAGTTGTTTAATTGCAAACAAAATCTCTTCAGAAGTTATTAAATAATTAAGTCTTTCTCTTTGTTCCAGTGAAATTTTTGTAACTCTCATCTTTCCAAGATATTCATCAATAAGATCCTCTTGAATATTATCTTTACGATATAAATTAGAATAATCTAAAAAAGCTTGATGAACTGACGTCTGTTGAAAGACCTGTTTGCCTTTGTGTTCAATAGATTCTATTATACGAGAACTTTGTTTCTTTCTTAAAGTATATGCTAACCATCTGCCCGGCTTGTTAGCATTGCAAAAGGTATTATGTCTAGCAAATTGCAAATTAGTCGCCGTCTGATCAGCTATCAATGTTTGAAATTGGTCTTTCAGAAGTTATAGTTTGCTGTAGCTTCTCATCAGTCGGATTTTTTATATGCAATTGTTCTTTTCCCTTTATTTCGGCCTCCAATTCTATTCTTGTCTTTTGTCGTATTGACCTTTGCTTAGAATTCATATAAATCAGTACACCTCTCATATAAGCCTTACTTGCATCCCAGACAACTTCAATAGGTGTACCTTTATTCAAATTCAGCTGAAAAAATTCCTTCACATGTTTTTTAAGATCCTCTATATTCTTCTCATACCTAAATAAATTCTCGTTAAGTCTCCAGGATCTTCTCTCCCTCTTACCAAAATCCATTTCCATCCATACGGGACTATGATCAGATAAAGTTCTTGGAAAAATCTTAGTCTTAGTCGTGTTAGCAAATAAATCAGTAGAAACCAATATGAAGTCAATTCTAGAAAAGGATTTATGTCTGTCAGAGAAAAAGGTAAAATCCTGTTCCTTCGGATGATGTATTCTCCATACATCCTTCAGTTGTAGTTCTTCTTTCAATACAAAGAAAGTCTGTGGTAATTTATTCCCCTTCTTAGCCAATGTCTTCTTGTCAAGATTTATATCAATCACTCCATTCCAATCTCCCATGATCAAAAAGGATTTATAATTCCATTGCAATATTTTGCTGTGTAGTAATTTATATTGTTAAATGAGAATTTATTAAGTGAGTTTTGTCCCATTTTATGACATTTCGTGCCACAGTTGTTAAATGAGTAACTGCAGTTGATAAATTAGTAACCTGATTGTTAAATTAATCTGGCTTTCCCATTGACTTTACTTGTCAGAAGGTTGCAATAAGTGATCACATGACTCCAAGACACTGCAACAGCCATCTGTGAGTCAGTTGTCAAGCATCTGAATTTTGATCACCTGATCATGGGGATGCTGCAAAGGTTGTAACTGTGAAAAATGGTCATAAATCACTTTTTTCAGTGCTATTGTAACTTTGAAGAGTCACTAAATGAACTGATGTTTTAAGTTGAGGACTATCTGTATATGCAGTGCTGATGGGAGAAGATGGGGAAATCATACTACACCTGGTAAAATTTCTTCTCTTCTAACATTCTTAAAAGCATTTTTCCTCCTATTATCTGGGTTTAATAATCTTAAGCACTTTTAAGAGAGAGTTTGTAGTGGAAAAAATTACTCTATTTGACAGTGCCAAGGTGAAGCGCTATAAACATTTTAGTGCATGTTTTAGAGTTAAAAGAAAAGCAAATTTTTTATTCTGTTATTTTTAATAACTATTCTAAAGAAAAATGAACATTGGAATAGATTGTTTGTTTGACATTTTGATGAATAAAAAGTCATTTTATATGACCATTTCACACTGGCATGATAGAAGCAGAATTATATAACTAGGAGGAGGAGGAGGATTACATTCTAAAAAGGGATTTTATCTGTTACAAATTCTGGGTAAAGCAAACATTATAGAGACAGTTTTAAATGATACACAGCATTAAAGGCCTGCTGCTTTTGGAGTGAAATGGCACAAAGCAGTAAGACAAGACTGGTCAACATAAACTCCAGTTATGTTTATACAATATTCTTAACCAAACCTAGCGGCTACATTTATTAGATAATTTTTCTCCTGTAGATTTAGCCTACTATATAATCTCAGGCCATTTGGTTTACGATTTCAGGGCAGAAAATGAGTTATTTCTGTAAACAGCTAAATCAAGTTCTGTTACATAAGTTGTTATTTCTAGGTTCCAAGCTACAATATTCCACCCTCTTTAGTAAAACTCATCAAATTTTCTAAGGAACTAATCCTAAAAAAATGAATCTAGTAAAATTGATTTAAAGAACAGCATAGATTGATGTTGTTTAATATGTATACTGAAATATTTGTATGAAAAATGCCAAACTCCCATTTTATGATGATATTTGTACTGAAATAACTTCTATAACCTTAATATTCAGAATATATTTCAAAAGTGTATTTCATTGTCTTATTAAGTTTATTAAGTCATTTTAAGCTGAAGGAAAATGGAAATTTGGAGCAAGTTTCGTCTAGTGGTTAGTTGGAATAGAAACCAGGAGGCTGGGAGTTCTAGTGTCACTTTAAGCATGAAAAACTGGCCGGGTGACTTTGGACCAGTTATATTCTGTCAGCCCAATTCACCTCATAGGGTTGTTGTGGGGAAAATAGGAGGAGGAAGGGGTATTGGTATGTTTTCTGAGTTGGGTGGTATACGGAAAAAAAAGTGGGATAAAAATCTAAAAACAAACAAACAAACAAAACCACAACTTATCTGACTATTTTATAAACTACATTAGTCTGAGTCACAAAGGAAATGTAAACAGCTTTGAGTACATTATACTAAAAAAATTGTCATTTCTATTTAGTTTTATATAAATAAACAAAATGAATTTTGTTTTCTATTTCCTATGATACAGTTTGGATACTGAATTCAGAGATCAGTGAATAATACAGCCTTGATATACCTAGCGTTTTATTCATAGAGTTTTCAGTCTTGAAATTTAACACATTGTGCCTCTGCTCAATTTAGTGCCATCCAGATATGCTAGAGAGCCATGCTGGCTGAAAATGATGAGAATTCTAGCACATGTGGACAGTGCTGCATTAGAGGAAGTTGACACTGAGGATATCACCCTGCAGGCAGTCTTGAAAGATAGGGTTTTGTTAAAAGAAGGGAATAGTGAGCTGCTGTGGAAGCTATACATATATGTGATGCTAAAGATCCTGGGAAGAAAGTTAGAAGGAATGTTGTGGTCAAGTTGCTGATAGGGTCATTGCTCATTCTTTCATCTGTACCTTGAGGGACATGTTCCTGATGACAGATCAATTCTTTATTGCTGGAATAAGATTCCTCTGCAATTTAGAAGCAGCAGCAAAGGAAGACAGAACAGTGGGTGAGTGTACATCTGGATTATTATTTAAGTGGCCCCAAGGGTTGCTCTGATCAGTAGGGGCATGGCCTGCTGTTAGGAATACAATCTGATGCTAGTGCTTAGTTTAACCAAACCACTTCCCCTGTTGATTGCTTGCCTGCAACTCCTCCTGCACTCCTACCATAGTCAATTGAAAACAAGATCCTGATTTAGTGATTGTTAAGGGACAGAGCTTACTTTATTGATTTATTTCCCCCTTTTATCCTTAATTTTGTCAGGATAATAAATAGAATTTCTAGGCAGCTGTGATTCTCTCTGCCCTAAGATTTCAAAGAAATAAACAGTACTACATAAGTATTGATTAGACATGTCTTAGAAATTCAGCACATACTTAGGATATACTTTGAATCCTGGTGTTCTGCTTGTAATGTTGAAGGTATGATTATCTATCTATAGCTTATATTATTCTGAAGTTTTTGAGAAGTGGACAGTACAGAGGCTTAGTAAAGCAGTTCATGGTAAATAACAAAGAACCTTGTGGCAGACTAGCCTTGTTGAATCTTCAAATGTATTGAGACTGCAATTCCCAGAAGTTCCCAGCACTTCAGTGGATAGTAAGCTAGAGAAGCTCTATTTTATGGCATAAGCTCTGGCATAAGCTCAGAGTTACACTATAAATACTCTTGACTGTTTTTGTTAAAAAAGGATAACATAACTTCCCTTCTGGGTGTTATTATTATGGCATATGAATTGGGATAGAGTAAAACACTTTGCATACTATTTTTAGATAAATGTGGACCGATGTTCAAATTAGTATATGTGTATATGTTTGTGGTACCATGTTTCCCCAAAAATAAGACCTTGTCTTATATTTTTTTGAACCCCAAAATAAATATTTGGCCTTATTTTCAGGGAGGTCTTATTATTTTGGGGTGCGTGGAGCAAGACGGGGCTCCTCTTGCTGTCTTATCTGATTTCCAGCTCTGTCTCCCTAACCCTAACCAGAGGAAATGGCGTGGATCGACTGTGCATGAGTTTAAATATTTTTGGGGAGGGTATATTTTAGCACATGCTCTCAAAAGCCCAATTGGGCTTATTATCAGGGAATGTCTTATTTTTGAGGAAACAGGGTATTTCATATTCATTTTGGACTTGGATTCTAAATTATATGATCACAACTGTCATATTTAGATAGTCCTCAAGTTATGATCACAATTGAGCTCAAAATTTGTATTGTTAAGTGAGATAAAATTATTTTTGCCCCATTTTACGACCTTTTTTGCCAGAGTTGTTAAGTGAATTGCCGAAGTTGTTAATAACATGTTGTTAAGTGAATCCAGCTTCCTCATTGACTTTACCTGTCAAAAGGCTGCAAAAGGATCACATGATTCCGGACACTGCAACTGTCATAAATATGAACCAAGCATCCCAAGTTTTGATCATGTGATCATGGCGATGCTGCAATTGTTGTAAGTATGAAAAATGGTCATAAATCACTTTTTTCAGTGACGTAACTTCAAATGGTCACTAAACAAACTGTTGTAAGTAGAGGACTACTGGTATTCTAGAACTGCATGGAATTTACTTCTACTAATGAACTGTACAAGCTTTAACAGATATTCACATTCACTAGAAATATATTTAAATCAAACTGAAATGAAATGGATTTAATAAATAGATCAGTTTTATTCCTCCCAGCATTTGGTGGGTTCTTATGTCATGACTTGCACGTTCAGAATTTTTCAGTAAAATAGGGAAAAACATTTTAGAAATGAAATGTGAACTTGCTGGCAAGGAAGCAAGAACAGCAGATTTGAGGAAACATATTCCATTAAATAAATAGAGTGGGCACTGGAGCTGGATTTGCCTCAATTGCTCCTTTTCTTCATTCTGCTGGACCCTCCTTAAACTGGATTACCTGGGGAAGTTGCTTTAAGGGACTCCAGATGGTGCCTGCAATGCTACCTCCAGCTGTGGCCAATCACTCCTAGCCAGGCAATCTGCCCTTTCTGCTGAGGCCTGCAGCAGCCACACTGCCCATTCGTCACGCTTCTCCAATTGCAGTGCTCTGGATAGCTTCTTTTGGTCTTGACTGTCTCTTCCTCCCTTGTTTTATCATCCACCCCCTCCATGAGCTAATGTAGTAACATCTTTTCATTGGCTATAAATTAGTGACAAGCTATAGATAAAATATGGCTTACAGAGGAATATTTGGAAACATCTGGTTTTTAGCCCTCAGATTCAATCTTCACTTGTCTTGTATGACAATGTCACTATTTGTACACGTGTTTTAAAAAAAGTTGATACCTCTGAGCCAGCCCAACTGGATAATTTGGAAGAAGCAACTGGCAAGCAGAAAGGAGGTGGAAACATAATAAAAAGTTTTCATGTGGATGTAGAAAGATTATTTTGAAATACAGAACAAAGAAATTGTACAAGTTCACTAGCCCAAGATATTGGGTGGTCTAAGCTATCTTTCCTCCATATATTTGGTGAGGAAATAGTTAATGGGACATATCTAAAGCATCACTGATATCTAGTGAGAAATTAATATATATGGATAAATCATTTTTTTAAAAAATCTCCCATTCTCTAGCTCTAGTTCTCTAGCAATATTCAAGAATGGGGAATCAGTTGCAGAATTTTGAGTGTTGCAGTATATTACAATATTTGTTTTTAGAACAGAGGAGTTATCTTAGTGAGCTTGGTGAGAGAGACAGAACTGAGAAATATAGAGTAAGATCAGTAGCGTTTTTAGGTTGTGGGCATTGTTATATGGTTTCAACAAAATTATGGGTGCCAGTTTTTTAAAAAATAAAAATTGAAAACATTTAAAAAAGATTACAAAAGATAAAAACTCATGTAATCTCAGCTGAGAATAAGGATCTTATGAGATGTAGATATGAGATTTTGATCATCAGGTTGCAAAAAGTTGATCACCCAGAACACTGCAACCGTCATAAATACATGCCAGTTGCCAAGCATCTGAATTTTGATCATGTGACCATGGGGATGCAGCAACAGTAGTAAGTGGGGAAAATGGTAATAAGTCACATTTTTCAGTTGTAACTAAACAAATGGTTGTAAGTGAGGACTACCTGTATAGTAAGGCAGGTAACTGACTTTTTCTTTCTTCCTTACATCATAACTAGTTAGTTAGCTAGCTGGCCAGTCAACTTGTCAGTTAGCTTGGTGGAGCAATTATAAAGAATAATTATGAACAGTGAATTCTAGTATTCCCTTGGGCACAAAAGCTCACTATGTGACTTTGGGTCAATTACTGTCTCTCAGCACTAGATTCAAATATATTAAAAAAAACCTCCTCTACCAACCTGCATACACACATCTATGACAAAATGGATTTTGAGTTTTGAACTTGGGCATCTGCACTGATAGAAAGTTTTACTAGAATGAGAAAACATGTAACATGATGCCAGAATGCAAGCTCTACCATATATGTACTTGCATATAACTTCACAATATGAGTATATTATAACAAAAGAATGAAGTTTATATCATGACATTTTAACACGTTTCATCATTTACCTACTGTGAACACCTGTGGTTTGAACTTTGTGATGTGAATAATCTTGACATTGTACCAATGTTTTTCACTATTAGAAAAGTTTGTGACTACATCAGCCTCTTCATTCATTTATTCTCCATATATTTAATAGCTATGGACAGCTATTAAATATATTTCTGTGTCTGTGAAATGCCCAGTTTATTTATTTATTTCCCTATTATGATTTACAGATCATTTAATTTTATTTTTCCATTTAGCATTGGGCATGTATAGAAAGTAGCTATCTTTACCATGCAGAACAACATGTCTCCTTGGCATAAACTGGCATTTAAAAATTATTGGTCTCAGAATACCCAATCTTAGAACTAGTGAAACAAAAACATATGAACTTTAGCTTGTATGTCCTAAGTGAGAATAGAATAGTGTATGGAATATATTTCAATCCTATGTATCTCTATTATTAGCATATTTTGTGAGAAACCTATGTGAAATATGTCTCCACAATTTGTATTAATTTGTATACTTTGAACATAACCCTCAAGGTACTATAGAAACTGTCCCTTTTTTTAACATCTTCCCCCCTCCCCAATTGATTTTTTTTTACTGCTAAAATTGTCTATTTTATCACCATCTTCTTTTCAGGCATTATTAACTGATGAGAGTGATCTGGTTTTTTTTCCCCTGAAAGGTTCACTCCCTCCTTCTAAATAATAGCTGTTCTGGATTAAGCTATATTCCACTGCCATTTGAAACATAATTCCACCTTTCATCTATCGATACACTTATATGTTCTAAATAGAAATTTATATAATTATAAAGTAATTATAGATTATCTAGTATTTTAAAATATACTTATACCTCTTAAATTCATTCTTTTTAATGCACGTAATATGCTTGTCCTTTTAGGAACTTTGGCTGTAATAATACAACAATAACAACAGTAACTTACATACATATATTTATAAATAATAAATAAATATATATGTATATGCAGCCTGGCTCCCAGCAATTGTAGGCAGGTAATATTAAACTTGAAGGGTTCTGAAATTTTTACTTAGCAAAGAATGGCTTGTGGAATGAAAAAGCTAACTACAATTTGGCATGTATTCAAGAATCACTAAGGAAAGCTGCAGCTGACATCATGGTCACATTTTACTTCCTTTTAAAAAGTTGTTTCTCCCACTGTTGGCTGTAGTATATGGAAATGCTAGATGATTTAATTGCATGATCACATCTAGGAGTGTTTAGTCTTAGTATCCAGCAGTTCATTTATGCTTCTTCTGGCTCTGAATTCCCAAGTCCAGGGCTTTTGCAGAAAAAAGCCTCCATTTGATGGAATGCCATGGACACAAGCTTTAAAAATAAGCCTCCTGAGCCATCTTGGAGGTGTCTGGCAGCAGGACAAGTCATTAGTCAATCCTGAAATAATCATCAAGCACAGACATAGCTTATTTTATATACTGTTAAACACTTCCCCATATTCTACCATTGATTGGAGCCTTGAATTCTTTCCAAGTGTTTAACCTATAAAGATATTTGAGAACCCCAGGACATAGTAGCTTTCCAAACAATGATAGATTTACTAGAATTTTCACAAATGGAAAACCACAGTTCCCTAAAGTTACAAAGAAGCAGCTGTCACACACCAGGTACACTGTATGAGAAAACACTTTTTGAAAGCTTTGAGCATTTCCTACTATCTGGAAGCATCTACACTTGTAGGAGAAACTGCTCTTACCTTCTTACATTTTGTAGAAGAAAATGTTTTTCCTCCTATCTTTCAGGTATAGTAGCCTGGGATAATTAGCAGCATCTATTTGGAAATTTCTTCTCATGTTTCCACTTGACAGTCACAAATTCTTCTTAATTTTTTCCCCTCAAGTGTCATTGCATGTATCCTGTGAGTTTGTAAATTTAGTTGTAAACATTTTTTTTAAAAAATGCTTTCAATGCAATATTCTGGATACGGTGATAATTAGTAAGTTATACTGATTTCCTTGCACGTTTCCTTCCAAACGTATCTGGAAATTAAAGATCAAAGAAATTGTGAGATTATTTTTTTTTTCCAGAAAGCAGTTAACTTTATATAGCTAATATAAAGGTAATATTCAAATTAATTTATGAGTCAATTCACTAAAATAAATGTTTTACTGTAAGATTATTCCTGTTTATAGCAGAAGAAACTGATAGTACCCTAGTTTCAGAATGTTTCATTCTCCAGATCCTATTTCTGATATACTTTTAACATACAAGATGGCCAGATAGGAACTGATATGATGTAAGGCCATAACTTGGCTTGGGACCAATCTGTTTCACCCATACTACCTAATATGGAAGTGAGGTGAATTTGGCTATGGATCTTCTCTAATGTTTATATATTATTACTTCCTCCTTTAAGTCAGGGTTGTCAGCTAGACTTTTGCATATGTTGGGAGGCTTTCCTTTTTTCCTGTTAGCATAGCACTCCTGATAAACAAAGCTTCTTGGGAATTTTGTGTGATCCCACTTATGGTGAAATTGAGAGACAATCTGTAAATTCAAATCCAAATCCAAGGCTGTCCAAGCTGGATTTATATCTAGAACTACTGTCATTCATAATAGACGTGTGTTTTGTTTATTCCTTGGTCTTAGGCAATTCTCCAGTTTTCTTTTTCTTTGACCTCTTGTTTATTTCTGTCTGCTGCTTATCTTGGGAGTCCATAAAGTCTATATTCAGTACCTGCCAAAAAAGTTTCTGGTAGTCAGTTCTGCTTCATAAATTACTTTTACCAACAAAGAACGTGCTCTAAAGTCTGGAATAGGCCTGCAATATAGGAAATATGGACAATCTGTTCAAGTGTTCAGCCTTTTGAATGACCTTTAGTGTTCCTGGCAAGGATTTTCACAAATCATTTCATTAGGAACTCTATCCTGAAGAAAAGAATAGTGGTCATTAAGTACACAACGTACAGCAAGCGCTTAGACTGTTACCATTATATTGTTTCACTGTGGCTCACTTTATTCTGATCTGATTCTTGCTCTGAAAAATTTAACAGTATTGTTTTTAGATGTTTCTGAGGAAACGTGATGAAATACCTGCATAGTTTTGCTCAGAGTTGTATAATTCTTTGGTAGTTATTTTTTAAAAAAAGATTTTCTGGTTTTCTTCCATTCTCCAAAGCGGTGGGGACAGCAACCAGGAATGAGTTAACTCCTTCTGTCAGCTGATAGGACTGAGTCTGCAAGCTGTGAAAATCATACCTCTTCCTCTTGCTTCCCTAGCTTTTAGACTCAGACTAGCTTGGACAAGACATGATTCTTTGAGCTTAACCATTCCTGATTGCTTAGGAAATTCTGGACATACTAATCTTAAAACTTCAGGATGGCTCCCAGCTCTGCTGGATGGCTCCCTTCTATTCCAGCATGAAGGGTGATTTAGCCTGAGCCTGCTGAAGGCCACATGGTGGCAGGAAGACTGCTGGCTGGCAGATCTTCCTGGGCAGCGCTCACGAGTTTTGCTCTGAACCGCTGAGCAACGGAGAGGGGTTTTGAGGCTTCAAACCCATTTGCCTGACATTGACGAGCTGCCTGATTGGAGGTTGGAGGCAGCAGTCACGAGGTTGCTCTGCGGCGCTAGCCTGCAAGGCGCAGCCAAATAGTTTTGCACCAATTTGATTGCCGGCATGCTGCTTGGATCCGGTAGGACTGTACCAACTCGGGAATGCAATAGGAGCGAAGAGTGCCATAGCACAGCCATTTGAATCAATCCCAGCATTCATGAGTCTAGCTCTGCAACGCTGGGCCCAGAGGCCTGGAGGTTCTAACCACCTGAGGGTGGGGGTCGAGAGACCAAGTGACAAATTCCCCCCCATGCTCGAAAGGCTGCTGCATGTCATGAGCCAGCTCAGATCAGCCAACTCTATAATTTATTGCCCTTGCAAGACCTCTCAGAGGCACAGGCCAGTGAAGCAGCAAGGCCTTCCAGGCCACATCTGCTAATACACATGCTCCAAAATGGCCAACACCATTCCTGGGTGCTCAGCGCACATGTTGGCAAAACCATCACTTGCACCTCAGGACACTAATCAGGAGGCAAGACCTTCGGGATCTAGGAGCTCCAGGCAAGCTAAGGCTAATCAGCCCCAAAAGGGCAAGCAACTCAAGAAGGTTTCTAAGTCTGCAGAACGGGAGGCTAGGCAGAGGCATAAGGCCATTGAGAAGGCCATTGAGAAAGCAACAAAGGAGGCTGATAAGATGACTAGGCGTCTCCAAAGTAAAGAGCCTGTTGGCTCATAGCCTTCTACCTCAGGGCAGTTGGAATTACATGATATTCAGGAGAAATTGCATCTGGCAGCATGGTCCCCAGATGGGGACATGGAGCAGGCCACTGATCTGCCCAGCAACAGTGACTTGCTGTTTGGCTCAATGCCAGCACCCATCCTGGCAGAACCATCTTGGGAGCAATCTTTAAGACAAGGAGTTTCCTTGGCTGAGGCAACCTTCATGCTCACCACCACAGGCCTTTGGCCTGAGCAGCGCTGTGACTAACAATTCCTGGCCAGCATGGGTGCCTTGATCTCTGAGGCAATAAGGCAGGGCCTTGCAGCCAGGTTGCAACAGAGGGCAGCATCAGTATCCTCTGACTACATCAGGCCCCAGGAATATTGTCAAGGGCCACAACTTTTGGGGGATGCCCTAGCATCTCAAGATCTGGTCTATTGAGCTTCCTCCTCCAGCCAGGCTTCCTTGTCAGAAGAGATGCAGCGAGATCTAGATTTGTCTAATGATGAAGGTCTTATGCCTGACCAGCCTGCCTTTGTGGGGCTGTTTCATCCTCAGCTACTTAAATCTTTACTACATAAGGCCAAGACTACTACCTGGCAGGGCACTGTCCAAACAGCTCCAGACACTGCAATAGGTCGGCTGATCCTGCAGACCCCTATTTGCAGAGCCTACTATAGAGTCGGAGGAAGTACCAGCTCCCAGGCTTTTCCTGGACATTGTGCAGAGACAGTGGACCTCCCTGGATCAGGGCCAAATCCCAGCAGTCTGGACAGGTGCTTTTACAACATGGGCACAGACCATGTTAAAGCCCTGCAGGTTCCGACTGTTGATGTCCCAGTGTGGCCCTGTCCTCGCAGTCGGTCTTAACAGGATTACTAGAGGAAAACCTCCGTCCTGAGGACAAGAGATCAGAGCAGTCATTGGTAAAGGTCCATCAGGCTGCAGCCTGGACCGTTAAGACATTCTCAGCTGCCTCATTTTTTAATAGAGCTTCACTGCTCTGGCTGTGGCAGCTGCAAGAACGACTGCCAGCTGCCGATACAAGATCCCCACAAGACCTCAGTAAAATAATGGCAGTGATGGAATTCTTAGCAGATGCCAGTTGAATGCATCTAGATTTGTAGCCAAAGTCATCAGCTCCTCAGTAGCAACTTGGCATCTCCTATGGCTGCCAGTGGCAGGCTGATACCAGGAATAAGTGGTGACTGGCATCCTCCCTGTATGCTGGGGATAAATTGTTTGGAGACTCCCTGGACCCTATTTTAGTCAAGTCCAGGGACAAACACAAAATGATTGTGCATTTTGCATCACCCATTGGGACATGCAAAATGCATGTCCCGATGGGCGGAGTCATGCCTGGCATCTTATTTTTGTCCCTTCTCCTTTTGAGGGTTGGACAGTGGATTTGGAATACCGCGTTCACAAAGATCCTTTCCTCCAGACAAGGGCAACTGCAGGACAGGTAGGGCAGATAGGGACAAAGGTATTCACCCAAACGGTCCTTTCAGGGTGGGAGGGGTTGTTCTTTTAACGCTCAAAATGACTGCTCGTCCAACCCTCCCATAGAGGGCCGTCTGGTATTATTTGCCGCCCAGTGGGAGGACACCACCTTGGATGCTTGGGTCAGGGAGATGAAGAGGTTGGAATTCCAACCTCTCCATCTCCATCCTCCCTGGAATTCCTCTCCACCCCACCCCCCTGCCCCCAAGGCTTTTTGTCTGCTACCCTGTGTCAAGGGATCGGACGAAATGGCTTCTCATGGAATCAGCCTTAAAGCATCTTCTAGATATTTAGGCCATCCAGACAGTTCCAGGGGAGCAACATGGACAGGGTTTTATTTCCAACTGTTTGTAATACAGAAGCCCTCGGGGGATGGAGGGCAATTCTCGACCTCAAGACTCTGAACCGTCACATTGTTTACTGACAGTTCAAGATGCAGTTGCTCCAGACTACCTTAGAGAGAGTCAGAAAGGGCGACTTCCTCACGTTAGTGGACCTGACGGAAGCGTACTTTCATGTCCCCATCCTACCCACCCCCAGACAGTTTCTCTGCTTCCATTATGTGAGGAAACACTACCAGTATCAGGCTTTACCATTCGGTCTGTCCTCTGCTCCCAGGGTATTCACCAAGTTGATGACCGCACTAGCAGGCCATTTTCGGACTCTACCAATAAGGATCCAGCTTTATCTGGATGACATCCTTATTCAGTCCAGTTCAAAAACCAGGCAAGGAGGGACCTGAATACCACGATTTAGGTTCTACAAGACCACGGTTTTTCTATAAATCTGTCCAAAAGCCATCTAGTCCCCATGACTTGACTGCTCCATCTGGGAGCAACCACAGATACAGTGGAGTCCAAGGTATACCTTTCCCAGGAGCGCCAATCCAGTTTAAGAGAATTGGCAAGACGCATCATGACAGAGCAATCTGTACCATTGCTTCTGCTATCTCAGCTGTTCCTTACAGTAATCCAGCTTTTTTTATATATTCTTCAGCAATCTTCTGTTCAAACTTTTCATTATTTTTAAAATGAAAATATATAAAATTAGTCAAGGTTTTTCATAGACTTCCTGTGGTGTTTACTTCAAATAATCTCTATGTAGAAAATACATATTAAAATATTTAATCACAGATAAAGCAAGTCATGGGGAATGGGACTTGGTTTGGTTATAATGTCTTGCTCATAGACCTGGGACATAATGGGTTATTCCCATACTGCATTAGCCCCAAAACAAACAAAACACATTTTTTATGTTTTAGTAGTATTTAAAACCCAGGCAAATTAATATATTGTCTTTTATTCTATTATTAGCCATCTCCATCTGTATACATCACAAAAAATGCTACTATTTCATACAACATACATGTTTTTCATACGTGGAAATTTCATGCATGTAAATAACACAATATCACATTTAAAGGAACCCTTGGTATATGGAATATAATACATTGTAAGATATTCTTGTTCTGCTACAGTAACTTGTTGCTGTATCTTTACAATTTATATTGATTGTTTCCTAGTATGATTTGATTGCTTATTGTACCCTATAACTATCATTAAGTGTTGTACCTTATGATTCTTAATGAATGTATCTTTTCTTTTTATGTACATTGAGAGTACATGCACCAAAGACAAATACCTTGTGTGTCCAATCACATTTGGCCATTAAATAAATAATTCTAATTCTAATTCAGTACTGTTACACTGAGAATATCGGTAATCCATGAGAATAATAAGAAACTGTGGGTCCTTGGTGCTCTCTGAGGTTGGTTGTTTTCTTGCAGATGTTTCATTAGTAAACTAGGTAACATCACCATCAATTATAAGGAAGTTTTAAAAAAGAGGTGTTCATGCAGGAGTATTGCTTACGAGATTGCTATAGGAACATTGGAGAAATGCTGCTTTTCCACTGTTTTAAACATTTCTGTGTGATACAGGATCTTAGATGTTTTCCAAACATTACACTTCATGGAAATACTTTTTTTCTACGAGGAACAGAAATGAAACAGCTGTCTGCTGTTCTCACAGCTTGTTCCTGTGTGGGTTCCCTGTGAATTTATAGCATGATTCAATTGTACAAGTGACCAATGGCTTCCTTTATGGTCAAAGTAATTTGTCCAAAAATTGCTACAGTATGTTTATATGCTGTTTATATGTTGCAGAGATCTGGATAGGCTTGATTAATGTTGGCATCAACCAGAAGCCAGCCCAAAGAGTAGTGCATCCAGATATATAATTCCAACTTTCAGCACTGACGTTGTTGTTGTTGTTAGTTGTGAAGTCGTTTCTGACCCATCGTGACTCCATGGACAACATTCCTCCAGGCCTTCCTGTCCTCTACTATCCTCTCGAGTACCTTTAAACTCACGCCTGTTGCTTCAATGACTCCATCCAGCCACCTCATTCTCTGTCATCCCCTTCTTCTTTTGCCCTCAATGTTTCCCAGCGTTCGGTTCTTCTCCAGTGAGTCCTTCCTTATCATTAGGTGGCCAAAGTATTTGAGTTTCATCTTCAGGATCTGGCCTTCTAAAGAGCAATCAGGGTTGATCTCTTCTAGGACTGACCAGTTTGATCACCTTGCAGTCCAAGGAACTCTCAGGAGTCTTCTCCAGCACCATAGTTCAAAGGCCTCAATTCTTTGGCACTCAGCCTTTCTTATGGTCCAACTTTCACAACCATACATTGCAACTGGGAAAACTATAGCCTTGACTATACGCACTTTTGTTGGCAAGGTGATGTCTCTGTTTTTTAGAATGTTGTCTAGATTTGCCATAGCTTTCCTCCCGAGGAGCAAGTGTCTTTTAATTTCTTGGCTACAGTCCCCATCTGCGGTGATCTTGGAGCCCTGGAAAATAAAATCTGTAATTGCCTCCATTTCTTCCCCATCTATTTGCCAGGAATTGAGAGGGCTGGATGTCATGATCTTAGTTTTCTTAATATTGAGTTTCAAGCCAACTTTTGCACTCTCCTTCTTCACCTGGATCAAGATACTCTTTAGTTTCTCTTCACTTTCTGCCATTAGAGTGATATCATCTGCATATCTAAGGTTGTTGATATTTCTCCCAGCAATATTAATTCCAACTTTTGATTCATCTAGCCCCGCCTTTCTCATTATGTGCTCTGCATATAAGTTAAATAGGCAGGGTGACAGTATACAGTCTTGCTGGACTCTTTTCCCAATTTTGAACCAATCAGTAGTTTCGTGTCCAGTTCTCACTGTTGCTTTTTGACCTGCATATAGGTTTCTCAAGAGACAAATAAAATGGTCTGGTATTCCCATCTCTTTAAGAACTTGCCACAATTTGTTGTGATCCACACGATCAAAGGCTGAAGCAGAAGTAGGTGTTTTTCTGGAACTCCCTAGCTTTCTCCATGATCCAGCGTATGTTGGCAATTTGATCTCTAGTTCCTCTGCTTCTTTGAAATCCTGCCAGTTGTTCTGGTAGTTCTCGGTCCATATACTGCTGGAGCCAAGCTTGTAGGATTTTGAGCATAACTTTACTAGCATGTGAAATGAGTGCAATAGTGCAATAGTGCAATAGTTTGAACATTCTTTGGCATTGCCTTTCTTTGGAATTGGAATGTAAACTGACCTTTTCCAATTCTGTGGCCACTGTTAAGTTTTCCAAATTTGCTGGCAAATTGAGTGTAGCACTTGTACTTCATTGTCTTTTAAGATTATGAATAGCTCAGCTGGAATACTGTCACCTCCACTAGCTTTGTTGTTGCTCAGATTTCCTAAGGTCCATTTGACTTCACATTCTAGGATGTCTGGCTCGAGGTCAGGGACCACCCCATTGTGGTTATCAGGGATGTTAAGCTTGTTCTTGTATAGTTCTTCTGTGAATTTTGCCACCTCTTCTTAATCTCTTCTGCCTCTGTTAGGTCAATGGTTTTACCAATAGTAATAGGAGCTCTTGGAGTAATACCCAAAGGGCTGCCTAAATACCTGGAAATTTTGAATTTATTAGACCTTGCAAAAACCTACCCTGTTCGGAATTGCCCAAATACTCAGATATTACCTTAACACCTCTTAGTCCTTGGTTAGGATTTGAACTGTTAAATTTTTACCAGTCCCAGACTGTGAATTGAATTAAAGATTAACCAATAATAGTTACATACTTTGGGGACAAGATGAATAAATATGGGTTAGAAGTTATTGTGATTTATTGCATTTGCAATCACACTTAAAGGGTCTTTGTAAATAGTTCTTCCTGTCCTGACATATTGAACAAGGTCCCACATGGCTTTGACATTTAGCAATGTTATAAATCACCTAGAAGAGGGATTTTCAAACTTCGGCTGTAAGCAAATTTGGAGTATGAAAGATTTGGAAATTTTGGAAGACTTGCACCCTTAGATAAGAATCTTTGCCAGAACTCACTTCCGTTCTCTTCAGATGGCACGTGTCTGGGGGAATAGGAGTGTGGTCCAAAACCACGAGAAGAATACTCTACTCCTCTGCTCACAATAGAATACCTTATGCCACCAGGCTAGAAATTTTGGGATTGGAAAACTTAGAACTACACTGCCTATGGTCTGACCTAAGTGTAGTACACAAAATTGTCTGCTACAACGTCCTACCTGCAATAATACCCAGGCAAACAATAGATACAAACTCAAGGTAAACTGCTCCAAACTCAATTGCAGAAAATACGACTTCAGCAGCAGAGTGGTCAATGCTTGGAATGCTGTACCTGACTCAGTTGTTACATCCTCTAACCCCCACAGCTTCAACCTTTAACTGTCTACCGTGGACCTAATCACATTCCTAAGAGGTCCGTAAAGGGGGCATGCATAAACACACCATTATGCCTACCATCCCTGTCCTACTGTCCCCATTTACTTGTACTCATTCCTAGTTCATGTCCATGTTTATGTTTATACCTGTTATCTAGTACATGTTTGACAAATTGAATGAATGAATGAATGAATGAATGAATGAATAAATGAATGAATGGTATTATAGGGATCCAGCTTTAGATGCTCATATTGTGCACACTCAGGCTGAACCACTGTTCAGGTGTGATAAAAATGGAAGATCAAGAGCATGATCCAGCAAGAGTCCAGCTCAGCCCAGCCCAGCCCATGGCATGCACATATCAAACTTATAGGAATCCAGCTGAGGGGTACCATAGTGTACATGGTTAGAATTGGATTGCTGTATAGGCATAGTAGGCTTAGAATGAGATCTTGCAGGAATCCAGCATAGGGATCCTGTGGCATTCTTGCCTTAGGCTGTATTGTTGTGGAAAGTGGTGTACAGAGTAGAGCCAAGAATGTGCAAGGTGAAATTTAATTATCAAGGGTGGGTGGTATGTTCATTTCTTTCCTAGTCTTAATTCAAATAAAATTGCTTTGTTTATGAGTTGAATGAATATCACAAGGCTTGGTTTACCATTATGAGGCGTGATGGTACCATGATATTTGAGAACCCTTATCCTAGACGATGGAACTGAGGGATTGTTTTTTAACTTTGCTCCTGACACCAGGCTACAGAATATCCTAGAGGATAAAATCTCAAATCAAAATTACCTCAAGAGATTTGAACATGGAGCATGGTTCAAATAACAATAGGTATTACTTATTGAGATATTATTCTCAAGGAAAAAAGAGCATTAAGAAGTGCTTTAAAATCTTACCATGCAGGCTTCTGGGATTGCTAGAATGCTGAGGATATCTCTTTACAAGTCAACTTTCAGGATCTGACAAAATCATTATAGATCAGCTCAACTGAACAATAGATGTATAAGAATGACAAGTGAATCTCTCAGTAGCTCACTATCTTTTTTACCACTGGGGTGAGCCAATAAAAAGCCTTTTTTCAATTCCAACTTTTCTCATCCTCTTATAAATCCTTTTTAGAGGGGATGTTTGCTACATACTGTTTGGCAATATTCTTTTGGAGAATCTTTATATTATATTTTTATATTGGAATTTACACATAACTGGGAAATTTGGCTTCTTTTAATGTTTGCTGAGTATTGTGTATCTTGTTATTGTGGGCTTTCATAGATAAACACATACAGGATTGCATGTCCAGCATATCACCTATCATTTTGGGTATGTGTATGAGCCAAGCTCCCTATAGTAACAATTAATAATTGAAGTAAGGAGGCAGTAAGGCATAAATAGTCTAAACTAAAACATTTAACCTTTTATTTAAAAACCCTCATTAATAATTAGAAAGACAAAACTTGGCCATTTACTGCCATAAAAGTATGGCCAAAGAAGGATATTAATTCTCATTCCAATTATTAGCAATGATTTATATAGAACCAGAACCAACAAAAAGAGCTGCTTTTTTGTTAGACTATAAGCAATTCAAAGATGTGCACACCCAGAAAGAATCTAGTAATTTTAAAACTCCTAACACTTCTTGTAACTGGGTACCTTTGGACTTTGTGTTTCCGCTCTAATCAAACAACTGTGTTTCGGTTTCCTATCCTTCTGTAGCTGACTTGCAAATCTGGAATTGTAATAACTATAATTCTGAGTTGTTTTTTTTAAAATTTGATTTATATGCCGCCCTTCTCCGGAGACTCAGGGCGGCTTACAATGCATTAAGCAATAGCCTTCATACTTTTGTATATTTATATTTACACAAAGTCAGTTTATTGCCCCCAACAAACTGGGTCCTCACTTTACCCACCTTATAAAGGATGGAAGGCTGAGTCGACCTTGAGCCTGGCTGGGATTGAACTCGCAAGTAATTGCAGGCAGCTGGATCTTAAATGCTGCCTTTGTAGGAGGCATTACCCCCCTACGCTACTCAGGCTCTAGCATGTTCTCTAGCATGGGATCTTTCCCCCTTTCTGCAATATGCATTCCGTGGCTTCATTAGCAAAAGAAGCAGAGCTGAACTTCAGACTTTGCATGATGTGAGAGATGCTTAATCATTCATAATGAAGATAATTTAAGTAAGCCGTGAATTTGATTGGTGCTATAGAACCATGAACATTAAGACCCATATATTTCTTATCTAGAGATTATTGAATAAAAGCCTTCAAGCATGAGAATGTTGAACTCTAAATTATTTTTGGAGCATCAACTCTCTTCCCTCAAAGTGATTCAAGCATATGTTTGGATAGAATTAATTAAGAGAATTAATACTATGTTCTGTATTCTATTCTAAGCTAGAAAATTGTCTCTTTAAAATTTTCCACTACCCAATGAAAGGGCAACATAAAATGTTGAGAAGAGACATTAAATGTTCATTTCAAACCTAACTTTAGCTATAATAAGTTAATTGTTTTGAGCTTTCTAAATTTCTGCAGTTTCTGGCCCTAATTACTGTATTCTGTCCTGTCTTTGTATGCATGGATGCATAAATAAACAGAAAAGTAGACCCTTCCCCCATTCCATGATGTACCCCCAGATTTGGTTAAAGGCCTAATGTATGCCAAAAGAGTACCACACCATTTGTTTGCTTAAAGGAAGTCAAGGCTGACTCCAGAGAATGTTTCATAAAGGGGGGCCACCAGTGAGAATGGTCATCATAGGGTCCACATCACATGAATTTTGCAAGGAAAAAATTCCCTTAATCCCCCCTCCCAAATGTTCATGCTAGACAAGCAGAATCAATTTTGGCAATCATGGATCTGCTAAATGTTATAAAGTCGGAGCCCTATTGAGGAGAAAGTCCATGAATATTCTTAGATTTGAAATGAACAGTTATCAACCTGCATCATCTTTTTATTTATTTCTTTTCTTCCAGATACCTTGCCAGCTTTCTCCATTTGAAGAAAAATGCTTTCAAGTCAATTGCAGAAGGGACATGCATGTATATATGTGTATAAACTTGCATACACACATACATGTACATATGAAACATTATCTTTCTTTATAGTTATTGTAGATTGTTACTGTCTTCTCCAGACTGCCATTGTGTTAAAGTAGCTACCAGCTTGTGCATGTTTTACATATCTGGATTCAATTGAGTATACTTTATTTTCTACCTTTCTTCAAATTTTTATTTTTCATAGCAAAATATTTGTCTATAATGGTAGCTCAAATCCTTAATCTTTTTGGCTTTGCTTAATACTTTATTTTTTTTAATTCGTAAACAATAAAAAAGAAAAATAAGTAAAAATAAGTAGGAAAGAGATTAGTAAGCATTATAAGGTTAAATAAAACTATCTAAGTAACACTAGAGTTATATATTAAAGTGTCTGTAAAGAACTTAAGAACATCATTAAAACCAATAGCCAATAATTAAGTAGTAGTATATCCATTATAAGTCAAAAGAATTACAGAAATTATGCCGAATTTAAGAATTCTATTTTTATTTAGCAAACCAACCAAAATCTTAGATGTGAAAAACCTAAACATTGAATGTGGCACACAGTCCATATGTAAAATTATAAACCTTGAAAAGTTTCCAAGATGAATTGGATTCTGTGTATGTCAGCCTTACAAAGTAGATCAGACCAAGAAACAGATGCCACATGTACTAAAACTACCTTTATTAACATTATCTAAAGTAATGGAATCTTGAAAGTCTGAATATGATTCTTCTTTCTCTTTTCTCTTTTCGTGAATTCAGTATGTGAGTGAGTGAATAGAGAGAGAGGGAGGGAGGGAGAGAGGGAGAGAGAGAGATTTTCATACCCTTCCCTCCTCATTTGGGCTTAAATGTTTATCGACTTGTTGCCTTGCTAAAAGGTCTTCTCTGTTTGTCAAGGTTATCCTCTTGGTATCAGATTTGTTTCAAATATGATATTATTTTTGACATGAAAGTATGTACCTAAAACTTAATTTACTATTCTTCTATGGAGGAAATTACCTGTAATGTCCAATAACAAGCAGAAAATGTTCATATACAAAATCAACTTGGTGTACTTTGTGGGAATACATTTGGTCACAATTAACAAAAATAACACATAAGGGACTCAAGCTTTAGAGTTTGTTTCATTCTGTAATGAATAATTATATGTATATAATTATTATGTAGAATGATACAGAATGATCATTCTATAGAATGATACAGTAAATAATCTTCCAGAACCATTTTACAACATTGGCAATGTTTTACAACATTGCCATCATTTATAAAAGACTATTTCTGTTTGATCATTGAATTGACAATTTTTAGAAAATGGGTTTTGTGTATTAACAATCAACTCTAATACAATTGATCAAATATCTTTTAACAGTTTCCTTTAAGTGTAACATTAACATTGAATTCAATATTTGTCATTGCTACTCCCATTGTTGTATGTCAAATGTCCAATTTAAAGTCCATGTTTATTTAGTCATAAAATAATTAACTTCTGTAGCTTATATTTCACCCCAAGTTCTAACAAATGTTCTTAATTTTGTGTTGTAAGTTTTTCAAATTCAGACATGTCTTTTCCATCTTTTATAATTCTTTTAGAAGTACATTATATATGAAACAGAGCTGATTCTGACTAATTCTGAAGAGAAACTCTCAAAAGGTCTCTCTCTTTCTCTCTCTCTCTCTCTCCCCACCCCCCGCTTTGTTAATTATTAAATCTTGTGGTCTATATGACTTACTTCTCCACTGATCAGATCTTTTTGTACATTCATCTTCATGAAAATAAATATTTAATATTGAAGGAAGAGGCAAAAACATCTGGTTTAATTCTTTTTATATATTTACTTATTCTTTTAATTGAATATAATTTAATTTAATGATCTTTTATATGTTGCCTATTTCTGTTTGCATCTGTAGAACAAATCCCTCTCACAAAACTCCTCAGTTTAAACTAGAGACGAGCATACAGTAGAGATTGATTGTAACAATATTTAATGAATTTTATTTTTAAGTTTGCAAGAGCAAACTGAAAGAGCAGTGGGATTGTAGCATAGCTACATAAAGTTATGTTAATTATATACATTTTTTACTTTTATTCATTTATTTATATCCAGCCTTGATTATTTTCACAAATAACTCAAAACAACAAACCACCTTCCTCCTTCTATTTTCCCCACAACAGCAACCCTGTGAGGTAGATTGGGCTGAGAGACAGTGAGTGGCCCAAGATCCTCAGCTGGTTTTTATGGTTAAGGCGGAATTTGAACTCATGGTCTCTTAAACATTAGACCAAATATTATGATTAGTGTAGCAGAATTTTGATACTCAAGTCTCTTAATCAGTTATTCTTTCTACAGTTCTAGTGAGCATTCTCCATTGAGGGTCCTAATGTTTGACTTTGATTTGAGGTGGAAGTCTTGAAGGGTATCTTCATTTGCTGAAAGTATTTTTATTTATAAATGTTATGTAATTGTCAATTATTGCTGGGTTGATATTTTGTGATTTTTCTCAATTTTTTCTTAGAAAACGCAATAAAACCTTTGTTTAACACACTACATAGGTAAAGGTAAAGGTTCCTCTCGCACATACGTGCTAGTCATTCCCGACTCTAGGGGGCAGTGCTCATCTCAATTTCAAAGTCGAAGAGCCAGCACTGTCTGAAGATGTCTCTGTGGTCATGTGGCCGCAATGACTAAATGCCAAAGGCGCATGGAACGCTGTTACCTTCCCACCAAAGGTGGTCCCTATTTTTCTACTTGCATTTTTTACGTGCTTTCGAACTACTAGGTTGGCAGAAGCTGGGACAAGTAACAGGAGCTCACCCCATTACGTGGCATTAGGGATTCAAACCGCTGAATTGCTGACCTTTCGATCGACAAGCTCAGTATCTTAGCCACTGAGCCACCACGTCCCTTTTATTTAAATTGAGAGTTTACTATCTATAAAAGTTTGGATTAGTTCAGGCCTTTCAGTCAGCTTTTCATCTTACCTTTTCCTTCCTGTCTAAGACGTTTGTACCAATCTGATACAAAAGATCAGAGTGGGAAATAAAATCAGTACCAGAACAGTCGAAATATGTGTAGGATTTGCAGTTCTCTATATATGATGTAATACTGCCCTACTTTTGAGTTTGACTTAACTTCTGGGAAGCTGGAAAAATCTCACCCTTGTAGTCATTGGAACAGGAAAAAGAAAGGAATGATACTTTTAAAAATATGTACAACAATTATTATTTATAAAAATTAAAACTGATGTAATATATCAAAGAGTTAGGTGGGCATGGAGTTTCCTATTAATAGGGCTTTGCTGGGAATTTTGAAAGTTTGTTTGCAGGGGTTTTTTTTTTTTGAAGAAGGGTATTATGCCTAAATTAAATCTTAAAAATTGTTTAATTATTTGGAAACTGAAAATTCACCTCTCCTCAGTGTTTTGCTGCCAAGCTTTGGTGCCATGACTCATGGGAGTTCAAAGGGCAGAAAAAAGGTTCAACGCATTATGATTATATTGTCTGTGAAGTCCCAGTCAGGTAGAGGGGGGCGAATGGGGGAAAACAGATGGTTCATATTAATATCTTTTGGAACTATCCCTGTTCCTTTTATTTGCCACTTTTTCTGTTAGTCTCTCTAGGCAACAAATATATGCATAGCAATACACAAAAAGTAATTGCTTTTCACTCCTTGTGTAACCTGTAGATAGTCTCTGATGCCAATTACATATCAGCTGGAGGTGTTTTTCAAGCAATTCTAAAAAATTTAAATTCCTAGTAGATAAAGCAGTCTACAATTGGAGAAAGCTTATTCTATAAGATCTAATGTAGCCCCACTGCTGGTAGAAGCACATCTTGAAGTAATATGTATGGTTTGATGACACCTCCTCAGCACTTAGTAAATCTGACCTCCTCTTTCATCTGTCATTATACTGAAGCACAGGGCTCAGCAAGCGTTTAACACATTGCCTTCAAACTTAGCATTTCTGAGCAGCAAACTGACCGATTACATTAAGATTGTTTTAATCCATTTCCTGTAACCTAGAGGTCAGGAAGACAGATAACAGGAAGTCTCCTTATGTTGTAATTGTGCCAAGTCACCATTCCTTAGTGCATACTTATATGCTAGTGCCATCTAGTTTAGAAGGAATATCTTTGTAAATATTCCATTATAATGCTTTTTAAAAAGGCACATTCCACCAATATGTTTAAATTTTATTTAAAGAACACCTTTTCCATTCCAATTATTTTAGTATTGGCATAAATGCCAACTGTCTAAAAAGTAACTTTTATTAACTTCTCAGTGTCAGGAAAAACATTCTTTTTTATATATAATATTTTATTGAAGTTTAAAATACAAAGATAAAAAATACTAAGAAAAATATAAAAAAAGTAAAAGTAAAAAGTGCAGAGAAAAAAGAGGAGGGGAGGGAGAGAAAGTATATATAAAAATAAAAAAGGAACAATCATATAAAGAAATGATTTCCTCCTTCGTCAGGACTTATAATTTTAGTAACTTATCACCATGGTCATGTGATCAAAATTCAGATGCTTGACAACTGACTCATATTTATGATGGTTGCAGTGTCCAGGGTCATGTGATCATCTTTTGTGACCTTCAGACAAGTGAAATCAATGCAAAGCAAGATTCACTTAACAACTGTGTTAGTAGCAATTCAGCAAGTGCAAGGATTCATTTAATAGCTGTGGCAAGAAAGGTTGTAGAATCCCCCTATTGTCACTTATTTCCAAACAAAAGTTTTTCTTTTAAGTTCTTAAACATACATTAAACTTATTTTGCTGAGGATTGAAGGAAAATCACCCAGTGTAATGAAAAATGTCCTTCTGAAGATTCTTAGTATCCAATAATCAATGTACAAGCCATTTTCAATAAAAGTGATTAAGAGAGGAAGTGAGCAAACCCAGTGAGTGACCTTTTGAAGGCTCAGAACCACACATTGGGCAAAGCTAACTCTTCCAATTCCAGAGTTCTAAAACCCAACAGAGGCTGTGTTTAACAATGTCATTGCTGGGAGTACCTATATCTGTGATGGCGAACCTATGGCATGTATGCCAGAGGTGGTGCATAGTGTCCTCTCTGATGGCACACAAGCCATTGCCCCAGTTCAGCTCTGCTGCACATGCGCGCATACCTCCCACTGGCCAGCTAGTCTTTGGGTCTCTGATGCACATGTGTGAGGGTGGGGCACATGCGGGGAGTGTGTGGGCATGCATGGGGGGCAGGGGCATGTGCATGCGCAGGAGGTGGGGTGCATGCAAGGGGCTGTGCACGCATGTGTGGGGGCAATGTGCATGCGTGGGGTCACATGCACATTGCATTGTGGGGATTTGGGCACCCGTGCATACTTTGGGTACTCAGTCCAGAAAAGGTTAGCCATCACTGACCTATATGGAGCACTGTGGTATCCCAGGTCCTCTGCTTAATCCAAAGAGGAGTTTGGAGAGAAAATTTATTTACCAGCTACTCTTACTGCTGCAGTCATTGACTCTACCTTCTTGAAGCTTTCCTCATTTCACTACTGCTTAACATTTTCTGATCACTGGACGACAAATTTTGCTTCCTGAAAAACTTTTCGTGATTATGATAGACACCTTCAAACTGAACACAAATATAATTTCAGAATGCCTGTATCATGTAGGAATCTTGAGAAATATGAAATTCACTTCTAATACCTATAATATATTTCATTGCATAATGTTTCTGATACGCTACATGAGTTCAACAGGGCTAAATGTGTTTTGCTGTGATTTTCATTTGTATTCAGTGTCTCATGCATCTTGCTTCAGTGGCCAGAAATAGGCAGTCAGCACTGATGAGTTTCAGTTGCCCTGATACAGTTTTTCTGTTGTGGCAATGTCCTGGTGAAACCTTTCACCATGTTTGTCACTGAGTGCACTTAGATTTCAAGAATGAAGTCCAATTATAAATGCAGGAAATGAATTTATGGTGATACGTTGCACTTCATGATCTTGTATGCTGTAAGAAGTTTGTCAACTATCTGAATGTAATTTGGTGTCCTATAGTTGCCAAGAAAATTTTTAATGACATCCTTGAATGCTTTCCAGGCAATTTTCTCTGGCCCCACTAAAAGATCTTCGACACTCTTGTCATTGATGATGTATCTAATCTGTGGACCAACAATAATTCCTTCCTTAGTCTTGGCATTGGTTATTCTTGGAAACATCTGTCTCAAATAATGAAAACCTTCGCCTTCCCTGTTCACTGCTTTCACAAAACTTTTCATCAGTTTGAGTTTTATGTGAAGTGGGAGCAAAAATATTTTGGGTCAACAAATGGTTCATGTACCATGCTTTGTCCCGGAACCAAATTCATTTGGATGGTCATTTCTTTTTAATGTAATGCAATTCTCGGTCATGGCTGTTCCATTCACATATGTACTTGGTATATCTAAGATGCATTTCAAGCAGCAGAGCCACTACTTTTAAATCTCTGCAGATACTCCAGTTATATTTGGTATACTGGATATGCTTCAACAACAGTTCCATGTTTTCATATGTTTCTTTCATGTGTGCACCATTGCCAATAGTACTAAAGGGTGTACATTGTTCTTGTGTAAAAATAGGAGATTTCTATAAAATGGTACATGATAGGTTAAATTACAGGTTATTTTCATGTTTAGCAATCAAATCTATAAGATACACCTAAAAGCATTCAGGAAGCATATTATTATCCAATATGATAGATTGAGACTGATTAAAGAGTTTATCTGTCAGCTGACACTATCTCTCTAATTTTAACAGTATTTCCTTAGCATTTTAATGAAATTATTTGTCATTTAATTTGCCTGATGTGTTTAACTTTCCCAAAACTTTATTTCAACCAGATTGGTAATTTGGGCCTTAATTTTGGCATCTCTGACCTTTTGAAAACAGTATGATGCATTTGAAAACTTTATAGGGATGTAACTGAATATGCTTTTAGGATCTATAGAGCACTGTTAACATCTAATTGGCTTCTTGTCAAAATAAAATGATTTATTACATTATTTGCTTAATGTATCTTGGACAAAATTCCCCTATAGTTTCAGGTGATATATTTTCTCCATGGTCTTAAGACATATATTGGAAATATTTCTATGCTTTTTCCAGTGGGAGTAAGAATATTTGGATTAGACAGTGTACCAGGTTGTGAGTAGATGTAGTCTACTCACAATCTGGGAGTATCTATATGGAGCACTATGTAGTCACAGAAATTTGTTGAGAATCTAGGCTTCACTCAGATCAAACTGTATATTTGTTTGCTGCTGATCCAAATAATTTTACTTTCATATTTTATTGTTAATGTTTGATAAAAGAATCAGGCGGTATGTCACTGTTTTCAGGTTTTTTGCTTCCACTACAATTCAGTGTTTACAATTTACAGAGATAATATGAGAGAGAAGAAGAAAGAAAAAGGAAAGGATAAAAAATCAACATGGCAAAAAAATATAAAGGAATCCCATGATACATAATGAACTTAAAGAAAAGTATTGTTGGGTCTGAAAAAGCTGAAAATTATTGTCCTGTAATATACAGCTTCTTATGGAAATAATCTCTGTATGAAAATGCCATGTTCTGATTAGGAATCTGAGAAGAATTGACCAATCCTGTGGATATCCTTAGAAAAACATTTAATTGAATTCAGGAGCATGGAAAGATTAACAGGCACTTACTTTTTTCCCCCTGGAAAAGTGTAGCTAAAGTGTGAGCTTCTACAAGTTATATGTGGGGTGTTTCATACGAAACATTTTCACTAATTGAAATACCATTCCTTATATTTATTCCTAAAATATAGGCAAATATTCTGTCAAATTAGTTTCACTTTTCAACCTAACTAAATGGCACAGCTGCCAAACTTCTATTTCTCATCCAATCTAATAGTAATTATGACAATGAAGGGACACAGAGATGGACCTCCAATGTTAATGAATATGTATGGGTATGCCCAAGTCATCTACTGGCCATATGGGTACTTTTTGTGTGGGGTTGCAAGCTTCATGAGCCTTCTGAAAGTTACCTCTGAATGTGTGTTCAATGTGACAGAAGGAATGTAACCATATTCACTATAGTAAATAAAGCCAGACATAGATATTTAACCTACTGTGTTCACTTATTCATCCTGACTTGTTGGAATGGCTCGCGTCATGTCACTCACACTTCAAAAGAGATGCATGGTCTGAAAAGAAGTATATAGTTAGTTCTACCACAGCCCTCACACCAAGACAATGGTTTTAATTTTTTATGTCTGATTAAAAGTAGTGAAGTGTTTTTAAAAGAAAATGACTTTTTTAAAAGTCATCTTGTGTTATTTTCAGTGGCATCCATATTCACTTTTACACACATGAGCTACTGTAAATAACATTTTAAACCATGTCTTGATATACAAATTATAATGGTTTAACTCAGTGGTGAAATTCAAATTTTTATACTACTGGTTCTGTGGGCGTGGCTTGGTGGGCGTGGCAGGGGAAGGATATTGCAAAATTTCCATTCCCACCCCACTTTGGGGCCAGCCAGAGGTGGTATTTGCCGGTTCTCTGAACTACTCAAAATTTCTGCTACCGGTTCTCCAAAACCTGTCAGAACCTGCTGAATTTCAACCCTGGTTGGACTGCACATCTTCAAGCTATAATGAGTGGTTTATATATTACTGTACATGAGGCCCAAAACATAAACTGCCCGTAATGATGTTCAAATTTTAGGACATGTTTGGTGTTTTTCAACTAATATTTTAAATATTAGTTTTTAAAAAATATTTTAAAAATGTGTCATAGAACCATAGTAAATTATATTAATTGTTTATTCATGTCAGAAATATCACAATTAAAATAAGGCTTACTATTTTATATCATATAGGAAGCCTTAATTTAATTGTGATGCTTCTGATACGAATAAACAATCAACTAATATAATTCACTATGGTTCTACGATACAATTTTAAAATGCTCTGATAAACAAAACTCTAGACGCTGATATAAAAATTAAAATGGCAAGTTAAATATACTTTTTAAAAGAGTCTTAAGAAATTAGCAGTACATATTTCTGGACTGGGTTCTCTTATGGGGTATATTTGTGTATATACAGTAATATACAATCTAGCAAATATAAGCAATCCTATATTGTTATCTATTAACTAAAAGTCAATTAGTTAGCTGGTATAATTGGCACAAAAATATCAACTTTTAGGATTGTTTAGGCCCATTCCAATATGGTTTAATGTAAAAAGAATGCTATATAAAGGAGATGTTTGGCAGAAGAAATAGTACCATGACAAACAACATTTCAAGAACCACACACATGAAAACAGCAATTACAACAACAATCTCTATGCTATATGATCAGGCTTAAAGTAATAAGATAGTCAGATAGCCTATGGCAGTATTGGCTTCTAAGGGCTTTTTACACAATCAGTATGTTGTGAAATAAATGTACATTTGTTTCTCATTTGTTGTTTTCCCTTGCACAAAATATGCTTCTGTTGCAGAAAGTAGCATTTTTAACTATTCAGTGTAATGTAAAATAGCACCAAATGTTGTGCTTTGACATATAGTAATTTTTCCAAATAATTATTTTTCCAAATAATTATTTTTCAAATTATTACTCTTGTTTTTAAAACATCATAGATTCCTAAAGAACATTATTTGTGATAAGGATAATAAGCCACTCCACTTCCATGTTTTCATATATTTATAATTTACTTATTTTCCCACTACCATTATTTTTAATGTAACACTACTCATTTCTCTGTACCTAGGCTATTCTCTGCCCATTCCTATGTGTGGACTGAATGTTTATTATTGTTATGAAAATATACTTGCTTAAATTGTCATGCAATGTCAATAATATAACAAATAGTTTATTTGTTGATGGGAAAAGGTTTGAAGAAACTAAATTCCTATGACGAAAAATAAAGGTGCTCCAAATATCTCTCATCCTCATGTTAAAGATTTGTGTGATTGTTAATACATAAAGGTGGAAAATATATTCAGATATATCCTTTGTTCATCTGAATCTTTTCTCAAACCTCACTAGAATTCAAAATACAGAAATAGCACACAGCTGTATTCCCAAAGAATATTGGTAAGAATATTGCTTCTAAAAAAAGTGGCTTTATTAGAGTCATGCATGAACATTTGAGATAGAATGCTATATTTAGCCATTTATGAGAGTAGTACACATGATACTATTCTAAAAAAAATGGCAGTCTGCCAAAGTGTCCAAATGGGAATGGTTTGGGCCCCCTACAAATGACACTAGGTTGGAAGGAAGACAAAGACAAGAAAGAAGTTCAATCCTTTATTGAGCTGGCAAAGTACTGGGGATGCTTTATCAAAGACTTTAATGTTTTGATATCCCCTATCACTAATGTATGAAAAAAGGATTTGTGTGATAGATTTTTCTGGGCTGAAAAATGCCAGATGGGATTTGGAGCCATTAGACAAATACTGCTCTAGGTTCAAATGCTTGCAAACTCTGACTTGGATAAAACGTTTGTGGTGAAGACATATGACTCAGACATATTCTTTGACTTCAGATGATAGTAGGCTACAAACACTCATTTAAGCAAGAACCAGCTGTCTTTATGAAAGAAGGAAAGCAAATAGTTTGGTCTCCAAAAAAAGATACAACTTTGTATAACAAAAGTTTTGGAATAATGTTGGACTACTTCCCTGTTCATTATATTTGAATAAGCAAACAGCTCTAGTGTTAAAGTAGAATATACTATTATGAGTAGACAAAATAGAAAAAGTCAGAATTAGAATTACCAATTAGAAAATGAACTGGCATTTATGATTTCTAAAACTTTCAATTTGTATGAAAGGTAAGTAAATACATTGAAGGTTCAAAATGGAAAATGAAGTATGACATCTTCATAACATGCTTGTGAATTTTAAACAATCTATAAAAAGACAACATTTTTTGCATTTTCCTTTTTTAAAAAACAACTTATATATAAAGGCTGGAGAAGTATGGATACTAAAGTCACATTATTATTCAAATTGAATAAGTAAGATTATTTTTTGGTGGGATGGCGATGTTTAACAGGGAAAAAGTACTTAAGCTTTTTAACTCTATCATGAGAAAAATAGGAGTGGGCTTATGGGGGGAGGCTGTAAAACTGAAACGGGTTTGTAACCTCTGTAATATGGCTTAAATAACTCACACATTTTGTCTCTTAAATCTCAAAAATTCCTCTTAACATTCATGTATTTTCTAACTTGCTCCTTTCAGAGGTGCTTGGAGTGGGGGTCAGCAAAGAGTACTGTGGCAATATAGTGCAATGATCTGTCCGCTCTGACTGTAAGGAGATACCAGTTCCTAGATATCCTAGGAGGGAAATTTCAAAGTTGTGATAGTATCATAGGTAACTTCCTATTTTTTCATCTATTACTTGGTCTGTTTTCCATATGTGGTAGAATAAATTGATGATACATACTATTTTAAAGGGCAGATAAAGTTTTTTTTAAAAAAATATATTCCCCTTTTAAACAACTCCATGCAAATATAAAACTATTGAGGCCCAAAACAGATAAAAGAAATCATGTTTGTTGTTTATATTAAGATATAGCTTTTAAAACAGGAAATAAGTGCTTTTGAAAATATAGTATTTGATGTTACATGTAAGTCATATTGGAAAGAAAAATATCTAAACGAAGAAGTGTTTTGAGGCAAGATAGGTGGCACTGTGGTTAAAGTGCAGTATTGCAAGCAAACTCTGCCCACAACCTGGAGTTCCATCCTGACAGAGCTCAAGGTTGACTCAGCCTTTCATTCTTCCAAGGTCGTTAAAATAAGAAGCAAGATTATTGGCGGCAATATGCTGACATTGTAAATTGGCCGTAGTAAAGCACTATGGGGCCATATATAAGTTTAAATGCTATTGCTATTCTATCACTCATTCTTTTGCTTTTATTAATAAAGATGAATAAATGAGAAATAGACTCACTTGTCAGATCCCTGTGCAGGGTAAGTTACAAAAGGCTCTCTTTCTCCCCTTCCTCTCCCTCTCCCTCTCCCTCTCCCTCTCTCTCTCTCTCTCTCTGTCTCCCTCCCTCCCTCCCTCTGTGTGTGTGTGTGTTATCAGGGCTAACAAATTTTATCCACCTTTAAGTTGCTCTTAAATAAGAATGTATGCTTTATTTATTTGTTTGTTTATTTAGAAAATTTATATTGTCACATACTCACAACACGACGACTCAACACAGCTTACAAAGATATAAAAACATCATATAAAAGAAATAAAAAGAATAAAAAGAAAAATAATAAACTAATAACCCTGCATTCCCCACTCTGGCAACAACACAGATTCATACTAACCATTTAATGGGCTCCACCCCGCTCCGGGTTCCCCAGGCCTGCTGACAAAACCATGTCTTCAGGTCCTTTTTAAAAAGTATTGGAGTGGGGGCCAGTCTAATCTCTGGGGCAATGATGTTTCAGAGAGAGGGAGCCACCACGAAGAAGCCCTTCTTCTGAGTCCCATCACATGTATCTCCTTAGGGTATGGGACCCCTAAGTGGTCTACTGCTGCAATGTGAACCTGCTAATTTAACACTGATAAAACTCCAAATAGACTGAGGATGAGGAACATGTTGCTAGCCATGCTTAGACCATGATTAAATACAAATGAAAAACCCTTGGTTAGAGGTCTATGCATCAATAAACTTGGTCAGAAATTAGGAAACAGGCAGTGATTGGCAATAGAGGCAGACAAGGAAGTAGCAATGGGGTCAGCAAATTCCAACTAGTATGATTTTGTTTGCTGATTTAAGCATGGGTGGATGGCACTAGTGATAGATAGTAGGGAAAGGGCCTTAAGATGTTTTTGTCTTAACTGTAGTAACTGCTTTCAGGGCTATAAACAAGTCTATCTGCTTAAATATCCAATTGTTAAAGAGTTCTCTGTATTCAATTATACAGTAGCTTATCTCTGAAATATTAACAAGTTAAACACAATATATTTTCATGAATGAAATCTGATCTTAATTGGTCTTGGAGTATTTTATTTTCTAAATTGAACTATGAACTGTTCAGTGTTATTTTTTTTCTTCTTCCAAACTAAGGAAAACATTAGATACTCTCTGAATGAACTGCTCAGAAGGACAAGGAATTGACTCTTGCCATTTACCTGTCAATCTTCCACTTTCAGTCTCTTGCCAAGAAATGAGCAGAGAAATTAATTGACTCCTGTCCTTTGCTGTCTCCTTTTCCCTCCTTTGTCTTCTTTTCATGGTTACTCAAATTAAAGCAAAGATAAAATTCCTGAGGAAGCTGGCATTAATCAAAGTTTAGTTTAAATTGAATTAAGTGTTTTTTATTTAACTCAGCAGTATTAGTTATTAAAACCAGAAGGTTCTTCCGAGGCAATGTTAAAAAGGCAAACAATGGCTCACACTGTGGCACAGATTTTATTGAGGAATTAATAGGATTGGTTTTTATTATTTTGCCGAAATGTGATTTCAGACAAATCCATATAAACAAGAACAATGACAGAAAACTTGGCAACTCGTTTTCCTTTCACCAGTTCTTGGTAGAATGTTTGGGAACTCATCAAATTTGCAGGCGACATCAAGCTAGCAGGAATAGCCAATACTCTGGAAGATAGGCTTAAGATACAGAAGGCTCTTGACAGACTTGAACATTGGGCACTATCTAACAAAATGAAATTCAATGGTTGAAAAAAGCAAAGTTCTACATTTAGGCAAGAAAAACAAAATGCACAGGTATAGTATATGAGTTACCTCACTCAATAGTAGTAATTGTGAGAGGGATCTTGGAGTCTTAGTGGACAACCATTTAAATATGAGCCAGCAGTGTGCAGCAGCTGCCAAAAAAGCCAACACAGTTCTAGGTTGCGTAAACAGAGAGATAGAATCAAGATCATGTGAAGTGTTAATACCACTTTACAATGCCTTGGTAAGGCCACACTTGGTATACTGAATCCAGTTTTGGTTGCCACGATATAAAAAAGATATGGAGACTCTAGAAAGGGTGCAGAGAAGAGCAACGAAGATGATTAGGACTGGAGGCTAAAACATGAAGAACGGTTGCAGGAACTGAGTATGTCTAGTTTGAGGAAAAAAAGGACCGGGGTAACATGATAGCAGTGTTCCAAATCAAAGGGGCTGCCACAAAGAAGAGGGAGTCAAGCTATTCCCCAAAGCACATGAGAGCAGGACAAGAAGCAATGGGTGGAAACTAATCAAGGAGAGAAGCAACCTAGAACTAAGGAGAAATTTCCTGACAGAACAATTAATCAGTGGAACAACTTGCCTTCAGAAGCTGTGAATGCTCCAACATTGAAAGTTTTTAAGAAGATATTGGATAACCATTTGTCTGAAATGATGTAGGGTTTCCTGCCTAGGCAGTGGGTTGGACTGGCTAGAAGACCTCTAAAATCCCTTCTGTTATTCTGTTCTGTTCTGGAGTCAATTAATGAAGAAAAGCACCCACTGGCTGATTATAAAAAAAGACAGCCAAGAACAAGCATAGGTGCAAGTTAAAAATTAGAATTTACTGAATGTAGGTAAAGGGGTCCCTGTGGATTTTATTCTACTAGTCATTGCCAACTATGAAGAGCAGTGTTCATCTCTGTTTCAAGGGCCATTGAGCCAGCTATCTGAAGATATTTCCACGGTCAAGTGGCCAGGATGACATCACAGAGCACTAATGTACAGGATAACTGTTCTGCTAGGCCGGACTATCAATATAAAGATTTTAATTGGATTTTTTAAATTTGGGGTTTTTAAATTTGGGGGTTTTATATTTGAGCCAAATTATTTAATAATTTTAATTATTTTTAATTCTTGTATGTTTTTGTGCTTTTAACAGGCTGTACACCGCCCTGAGTCCTTTGGGAGAAGGGCGGTATAGAAATAAAATTATCATTATCATTATCATTATTATTATTACTGTTTTTGTATAGGATTATGTTGTACAACATTACTGTTCTTGATTTTGCCCTGATTTATTGCTAATGTAGCACATTTCTCTAGGCCAAATTCCATTGCTATCTGTGCTTAAAATTCTTACAGTGTTTGTCCAAATTCTTGGCTCATATCATACCAAATTTAACTGATTGAAAAAAAGAAAGTGTGGATAATTAATATACCAATTGCAGGGGATAGTAGAATAGAAGACAAAGAATTTTCAAGATCTGAAAATTAAAGTTGAAAGATTATGGAATAAACCAATCATGGTGCCATGTACCAGAAAATCTATCTGTCAATTATGAAAGACACACTGTTTGGATCTGCAAGCATATTACACAGATACATTATGACATCCTAGGTACTTGGGAAGAATATGGATACGAAGGCAAAGACCAACTAAAGAACTGGTAGCTGTGATTTCACATTGTGCATATAATAATATGGTGAGGTAGCAACAATAGTGCATTGGAATACCTGCAAGAAATATCATTTGTTTGAAAGCAAAAATTGGTGAGATCACAAAATAGACAAAATAATAGACAATCAGAAGGTAAAGTGCTCTTGGATTTTAAAATTTAAAAACCGCTTGCCATATAACATGTCAGACTTAACCATTGTTAATAAGAAAGGCAAAAAAGTCTGGATACTGGTTGCAGACTTTTGCAACATCCGGTATACATCTATATTGCGAACAGCAGTATAGAAGAGAAAGAACTTGAGAAAATCACAAAATACAAAGACATGCAAGTATGTAAAAGTAAAACAACTGTGGCTAAAGGAATCAAAGATAGTACCAATAGTAAGTGGCATCTTGGGTGCAAAACATCTGGAGTACCACTTGGACAATTGGACACTGTCGCCATTCACAAATCACCATCAGTCAATTGTCAAAAGTTTCTACTTCAAACAGCTTACAATCTACAATGATACCTTTAACGCCATGAAACAATATCTGCCTATCCCATATCCGCATTCTAATCATCTAACTGATTGTGGAACCAACCATAATAATAATTAAATCTGTGTTCCACCTTTTAAATGTATTTTATTCAAGGTGACTCACTACCGCAGCATCCCCAATAGCTACTTAATTTCTTCCATAGTTTAGTCCAATATCATCATCAAACTGATCAGTCTGTAGTTACTCAGAACTTCCTTTTTCCCCATTTTGAAAGATGACTTCTTGGTCAAGACTGTAATTGGTCTGTTCCTGGATTTATTCTTGATAGTGAAATGCTCCCTAGCTATCCATTTATTTACCTTAGGTTGCCACTTTTCCTTTTGCTTAGGTTTATTTGAACATAACTGCATACAATATAACCAATGGTGGCAGAATCAACAACACAGAGATGGCAAAACTCTTCTCTTTCTTTATTTAAATTGATCTTGTACACAGCATTTGACTTGTACTTTCTATTTAAAAATTTAATCTAATGCTCTTTCAAAAAAGCATTATTCCATTTATACATAGCCTGCATAGCATTTGTGACAGATCTAACTATGAAAAGTGCCAGTGAAGCATTACACAAGGAAAAGCTTTTTGTAAACTAGGTATCTCATCTCTCCTGCACTCTAACCCTAAATGTCCATGGAGGGACATTTAGGGTTAGAGCGCAATTTATAGCGGAAGAGGTGTAACCATAACAACCTGAAGTAATCAGATCTGGGCAAGTTCCAACCCCTGACCACAAACACATTAATAAAACAATGCTAAATCAAATTCACAGTAAATCCTATATTAGGAGATGATGAAGAACAGTACATTGAAACATTAAAAATCAACTTTAAGCTGCTTCAGCTATGAATAAGGGCAACATTATGAGACAAGGCATAACAGTTTGCTTGATTTGTGCAACAGGTAGGGGACATGAGGATGTTCCCTCAATGAGTTTGAATGAATATCAGCATTCAAAATAAGAATCCCCAAATGCTGCCTGAAGTCTTATTAGGATCAACATGAGACTATCGAATCAAAGCTACTAGGCAGGCTGAGGGATTTTACATAATATTGCTTTTTGTCAGAACCTACTTCATAAAATTGTTGGAAATAATTATCCTGTTATTAACAATGGGACAAAAGGGGAAGTGAACCACACAAGTTAATGGGAACCGTGCAGTCCTTATTGTCCAGTGAAGGAGTTTGTGTTGTAAACATATTTTAGCACTTGAATATTACTATCAGAATTCTGCCTAAATATTTCTGATATCTTTTTTTAATCTAAAGAGGTAATTCCAAATATTTTATGTAAATGTTTTATGTAAACAACAGAGCATCAGCAGGATCCACTGTTTTTGTTAAGCTGTGCTCCTTTTATATATGTGTGTGAGACATCATAATGCACATACAAAAGAAGTGGAACTAGTATCATGTTGGGAGTGAGCTGCTTCAGGTATTTGTATATAATAATATGGACACCTCTGCCCAAAATAATCTCAAAGAGAGCAATATGCATATGCATCTCATACAGTTGAAACTCTACTTAGCTTAAATTTCCTTCCCAGATCATCTGAAAAAGCTTACAACCTTAATCCATTGATAACATTTGGTAATTTCTCAATGCAGAGAAAATGAAATTTTGGGGAGAGTATTTGTTTACGTTGTGGTGTTGCTTGTGCTTTACTATATGTTGTAATCTTGTGCTCTACATCTGTTTTGCTTATTCAATTCATGAGCTGTCTGTTCAGCTGTAAATGTTATTAGTATTAATAACATTTATCACACGCTATGAAAATATGATACTAAAATGTGTTTTGCTGAGCTGTCAGGGCAATGCATTCCACAGAATGAGTTTAATTACCTGAAGCCAATTTAAGACACTTCCAGATGGCTCTATTTCCATTCCCTAGTCCCTCCAAAGCAATTTGAAGGAGATTTACTGATTATCTTTACTCCAGCTGAGGTAACTGCAAATATGCTAAAGGAAACAGTTCTCTCTAGCTACCAATAGGAGACTGCAAAAGTAATTCAGTGAATGCCATCTTCAAGTGGAAGTTCTGAAGGTGCCATCATATTATCAGTTCTTAAGCTAGACATTTTTCCAAAGTTTTTAACGAGGTTGCAAAGGCAGCTAAATTTTGGGATAGAGAATGATAAATACTAAACAAAATCCATATGCATTAGGGCTGCAGAAACTGGATCTTACTGTAAGAGTATTCCTCTACTAATACTATTTCCATTCTACTGCTACTATTTCCATTCTATCAGTTCAAACCAAAACCAGGGGTGAAATGCTCCCAGTTTGGACCGGCTCGGGTGAGTAGGTAGCGATGGTGGCAGACAGTTTGGAGAACCAGTAGGAAAAATCCCTGCTCCCCAGCCTCCCATGCCCAGCTGAGCCGTGCGATCATCAGAGCCTTTTTTTTCTTTTAAATGGCTCTGATGAGCCAAGCTCTGACTATCCAAGCTCTGACAATCCCAGCTGAATTGCCTGCTAATCCGGCAACTCAGCTTGGATCGTCAGAGCCATTTAAAAAAAAACATTTTTCTTTTAAACGGCTCTGACGATCCAAGCTTTGATGATCTCAGCTGAGTTGCCTGATTAGCAGGCAACTCAGCTGGGATCATCAGAGCCTTTTGAAAGCATTTTTTACATGGTTTTATATGTAAAAAATGGTTTTAAAAATTAAAAAAAAATTGGCCATGCCCACCCAGTCACATTACCCCCCCCACACACACACACCAAGCCACGCTCACAGAACTGGTAGTAACAAATTTTAGATTTCACCCCTGACCAAAACTATACTACTTTGACCATAGTAGAATTAAATATGACATTAGGTCTCGGAGAAAGAATTGTTTTTTAGTTCTGTTCCATGTTTGTTCCAGAATAAACTGCTTGTTTTCTTAGCCTTCAAATAAAGTGAATAGGAGTATTGTTTGGTTGTATATATAAAAAGATTTTTCATTTAAAATGCTGATGGAAAAAAAGCAAAGACAACCTATAGAAATTGGATCCAGAAAATGAGAATTAGCAGCATCATGTTGACAATATAAACCACTATTTTAATTTAAAATTAGAACAAACTTGGACAAACAGAATGGAGTAAAACATATTCACTTCTTGAATCTACTGAAGAATCCAGAACACAAACATTTTGCAAACCTGGAGAAGGGCTAAATTCTACAAAGTAACAGGACAAAAAAAAAATAAAAGAAAAAAGTAAAACAAAAGAAAGTTGTAGCTAGCATAAAAAGACAAATGAAAAAATTGATGATCTGGAGACAAAGTACTTGGCTTGTAGAGTATATGATAAGAAAATATAAAAGCAATTTTTGACAGATGGAAATTTGATCTGGCCAAAATTGCGAACAATTACAAATACATCAACAAAAATTTAAAGGATTTTCACTTTTTCTAAAAGAACCCAGATGGAGTTTATAGGCAACCTATAAATCCCACAATAACTAAAGCTACTCTGAAAAATCGCATAAATAGCCTAGCCGTGCTTATGATCTGGTCCCTCTGTATTACATTAGAATGCTATGGTATTTTTAGATGGGCTGAAAATGATTATTTGTTCAAATCATAATTCTGAGAAGCTAATTGGAATTGGGTGTTGCAAGTGTATTTTATTACCTGAATCATTAAATTATTGTATTTTTGCTGAGCCTGTTTCTGAGCACAATTCAACATATGTTGATATTTAAATCCTAAATATATCCTAAACTCATACTTGCACCTTCTTCTAAATATGTTAGATTATACTTCTAAATCATTTCCAGGGACTCCTTTCTGAACAAACCTTCAAATGATATGTATGTGTGGGGAAGTAACCAGGAAGATAATTTTCTCAGTGATAACATCCTGTTTTTAATTTTTTCCTCACTGTCTAGTGACTTGTTATTATCATCATCATCATCATCATCATCATCATCGGTTAATCTTTAGTGAGATTTACAGCCTTTGAGGCTGGTTAATAGTTCAGCAGCTCGAGTTCTAACCAAGGACCTAGGAACTGTTAAGGTATCGTCGGAGGATGTAAGCTGTTCTGAGTAAGGTGGTTTTTTTGTAGAGTCAAAATGTTCAAGTCCGGTAAATTTAGAATGTCTAAATAGCGGGGTAGCCCTTTGGGTATTGCTCCAAGGGCTCCAATTACAATCGGGACAACATACAATTTCTTTTTCCACAGTCGCTCAACTTGAATTTGCAAGTTCCAGTACTTTGTGATTTTTTTTCTTGCTGCTTATCTTCAATCCGTGCATCACCAGGCATTGCAATGTCAATGAACCATACTTTTTTCTTGTCAACTATTGTTATGTCAGGTGTGTTGTGGACCAAGTGCCTTTCAGTCTGAATCCTAAAGTCCCACAAGATTTTGAGTTTCTCATTCTCTAAAACTTTTTCAACCTGATGTTCCCAGTGGCTTTTGCTGTACTCAAATCCAAACTTCTGGCACAATTTCCAGTGAATGATCTTAGCAATGCGGTCATGACGTTGTAGGTAGTCAGTTTGTGTTATGAAATTTTGCTGCACCCACTGATCAGGTGGTCGACTGTCTCATCTTTCTCATTACAGAGGCAGCATTTGCTGTTGGTGGTAACATGTTGAATTTTTGCCTTCATGCAGTTTGTGGCTGACTATTATTATTATTATTATTATTATTATTATTATTATTATTATTATTATTATTATTATTCCAAGAGAACATTTTGAGAAAGCCTTTAAATCAAATAAACATTTAGGTCAAATATTTATTTTGTTTTATGCTACTTTTACTTCTCTTTCACATATTGCATTATAAACTTGTTTTATTATGTTCTTTCAAATTAAAATTATGTGACCTACGTTGATAAATTATATTTAAACATATATACCCATATTAATACATGTCTTGATAAGGAATTTCATTCAATCTCAGCAAGTAGGTATAATATCTCTATGCCAAAAATACTTGAATATGGGGCATACGCAAAAAATATATTAATAAGGAAATGAAAATATTCTCTATTATGCTAGAAAAAGAAACAATAAATAGCTCATTATCTTGATAAGGAAAAAGGAGGAGAGAACCATTACACTGAGCATGGTAGCTTTTGCAGGCATATTGATCTTTAGAGGATTAGGCCATTTCCACCTGTCAATTAAAGTATAATTGGGGTCATCTAGCCATTGATGTGTCAGTATATATTCCAGCAGTGCAGACAAGCTTTACCGTATATCACTTCAGCAATGATTGGATAATGCTAGAAGATGCTGTGAGCAGCTACTGTAGTAGGGAAGTAACCTCATGCTAAGTACACCCATAGTACATGGGGAGACTGCCAGATTGGGAAAAACTGGTATAAATGCTCTGCAATGAAACAACAACAACAATGGAACGTTGTACAATTTTCCTAAAATTATAGTACAGAGGTTTCAGTGACAAAGAGGGTAAGAATAAAACTGTGGACTAGCAATGGAAAAGATCATCAATAAATAGAAAACAGTCACATTTTTAAATATTTTCTAACTCATTTCAAGAAACAAGTGAACAAAAAACTGGAAAAAATATGAAGAAAACACAAAAAAAGTTTTTGGGACAGGACATCCTAAGCATACATTCTCGGATATTCTAAGATGGATAAAATTACATACCACATAGAAGAGTAAAGGAAGGTTTTCTATTTATCTATTTCATTCAACAAAACAGACAAAAAAGTCCCAAACTGCTTTCTATAAAAAAAAGTGAAGGACGAGGTATACTACCAAAATGCCTGCAATAAATTACCCCAATTTGATAAATTATTCTCTGGAAGTTTTTCAGAGTACTAATCTGAAAATAGAGAACTATTTCTAAGATGATGGTAATTGCATTCTTATTACAATCATATTAGTAGGGTTCTTTTTTGAAGTTTAGCACACCAGGGCAGATTGATGTGATTCATATAGTGTTTTGCCCATTAGAAAATGAAGCTGTTGTTACTTTCATATACTAGCAATATTTTTTCTAGACTAATCCCAGATTCTCTCTCCTTATTCTCATCCAAATCTGTCTGTTGTATATTTTAAGAATAAGCACACTTTTTGGGAGGCCAGGCTATGCCCTTCCAATTATCAGTGGGGCCAGTGATAAAACTAATTTAAATTAATTAAGTATACTTAATATTCCTCTTATTAGTTATTCCTGGTTATTCCTCTTGTTTTTATATATTTTGTCACATTAATTTGAGGTAATTTTTGCAGAACCTCTTGAGACTACACCAATGTTTTTATGAGAGTGGCTATATGGGGTTCTGGATCCTAGGATGTATACATCTTTTCTGTATTAGTCCCGTAATAAAATATTTCTAACCTTATAGTCATCTGTCCCACCCCCACCAATCTCAGCAATTACATAAGGATGCTTGCCTTGGGAAATGGTTTCATACTTAAGATCTCCTTGATGAAATATTCTGAACTCTGCTCTAGACTTCCTTTTTTATTTCAAACTTTTTAGCGTCAGAAAAGAGATGATTTTATTTTTGGGGGTAACTTTCAATTATTACTTCATTCTCCTTTGTAGGTCTTCACAATAATTGATCCAATTCATTTGTTGAATTAGTCTCCACTAAATGTATTCATATTTAGCTGTTCAGTAGCAGGCTGGAAGACATGAAGGGAACTAAATTCCTTTTTTTGAAGAATAATTTACATTGGAATTCAAATTATGATAGGGAGATAATTGTAATTGGTTTTGGGGTCCTATTACTTTTAGTTTGTTTTAGAATCCATTGGGCTATGTATGTTTCATCCTTCTAGTCTGGTTGAATAATCATATATGTATAAATTTCTCTTTTGAATACTTGTTGTCTGCAGAATGCAGAGGATTCCAGGATTCACGGGACTGAAATTAGGATTCTATCATGTAAATGTTTCTGCTTCATAGACACCATTTTATTGCCAATTTTAGTAGCAGAAACAAATATTACAACTTTTCTGGTTATGTCTGCTCTCTCTTCTGCTTTTGTTTAACATAGGAAAGATTTTTAAATGCTTTCACACAGAATGCAGAACTACTTTGTGACATTTTGTGAGACAGAATGTCTTTTCAAAATATTTGCTTTCTAACCAAGATAAACTTAATTCTGAGAAAATGCTTTCCAAAGGTCTGTGTATCCTGTAAAATGGAAATGAGTGTGACCTGGCTTGAACAATTAGTTGTCCAGCCCTATCCATTTATTATTGTTTCCAAATGGGAAACTCAAGAATTCTTACTCTTCTACACAAAAATAAATTCAAAATGAATGTTAATTGCAGGAAAACTTCAACATTTAAACAAAAGAGCTCAACAAGGAAAATAACATTGTTATGCATAGACCTGGCATATATTAAAAGCTGTTTGTAGCACAGATAACTTCTAAATTCTTTTGCCATCTGTAGGCTAAATCCAATTTGGCTTGCCACAAAAAAAAAAAAAAAATCCATTTGGTTTTGGCTCTGTACCTTTCTTTTGGAGATGGGGAGGCGGCAAATAAATTTATCCTTGTGATATTTCTAAAGCAACTTTTGGATTGAGTTTTACCCTGTATAATTATGAACTGTAGTATGTTACTTTGTTCTTTTTTCCCCCTAAATTTCCATGCTACCTTAATTGTCTACTGTTATTCTATGTATAAATCCTGGCCATTTCAACTTTTCCTAGCTAGTCCTATTCTGTACTTTATTTTTTAGAGGTGTGACATTTTCAAAAAAATTATCTTCGATTATACAGTTATTAGGAAAGTTATTTTATGATATATTTTTATCAGAATGAGTTCTGACTGGCTGAAATAGTTTGCTGCTGATGTATAATGTGGTGGAGAGTGTGTTTGTACATGTGTGTTTGTGTGTGCTAATTTCTTTAAATATGTATAGCCTACTCTTTGGTTCTATTATGTATGTGCTTGTAGATCCACAAGGCTCCATCTTTTCCAGGATGAGGTAACAGAGAAAGTTCACTGCAGAGGAGCAGCTGAAATACTAGCTATGGGCTGTGGGTAATCAGAAGAAAAGCTGAAACTATCTTCCAGAATGTAAACACCCTTATAGCTTAATGGACCTATTTACATTGAAGGAGACCAGGAAATGAAATTTGTTTTGTTGTTCCAAATAAGCCCATGCAGATGGTAAGCAGAACCAGACGAGTCAGTGAGTATGAATGCAATGACTTTTCCTTTGAAAAGTGCTTGATTTTATCAAATTGTTTACTAAACTGTCACAACAAGGCATGAAACCAAGGAACCCTTGTACATGCTCATATTGGCAATATGTTCCTGAAAGTGGGCAGTGATGGAAACATGGCTTAGTTGGCTTCCTGCCCTGAAGTACATGAAATAATCAGTCACATTTCTCTGAAGCTATTGAATGTGGCCTCATACTGTGGGGTAGCTATAGGTGTGGATATGATGGGAATCAGCACTGACTATAGAAAATAGTTTCTTCTTTAGATTTATATTTCATATAATTTGCAGACAGGTTAGGTGGGATTTTCTTGTGGTTTTTGAAAAAATAGATCCTTTCTTGGTTTATTTTACATAAACCATGTAGAATTATTTTGCAATGATCCAGGCCAAAGAATATCTGCCCTGGATTTGAAGAAGATGGGAAAACAACTACAGCAGGATCCAAAGCAGTTGCACTTTGCCTTTGAACTGGGAGCTAAGAGTGATTGCAACATATTCTGCCTGTTCTTCCCCCACTCCACCCCATCCCATTTTTAGTCTCTGCGTGTAGATTTAAAATTAAATTGGTTCTGGTTAGCAAATGAGAACAGGACGGTTAAATTGAATTTTCAAAAGAATGTTGTGAATTCTGTGTGAAAAAAAAGAACACTCCCACATGCCTTTGCTCCTCATCTTATTGCCTGCAGTTTGCTTCTACTCACTATTGGTCAGTAAAAGTTCTATTGGAGAACTTTTCTTCTTTCCTTTCATTCAGTGTTCATCTGGTTTTTCTGCAATCCCATATTTCCAACCATTGTTGAACAATTATGAGACTTTTCTTTCAAGCTGATTGTGAACTAAATGGCAAATGTCAGCTGATTGGATCTCAACTTTTTTATGTTGAATAATGTGGCTGAGAAATAGGCAAAAGTGTGGAGCTGACACTTTTCATCGACTCAAAAACCAAAACACAAGTATTTTGCAGCTATGTCCTGGGTCTTGATTGATGATGTTTTGAGAGCTGCATGTATCCCTTCATGTATTCCTCAGAGAGGGCATTACTGCATTTGTCAGATATCCTTACTAGGCTTCTCTTCCTCATTCCTTCTTATTCCATGAAGTTTATCCAGTTTTGTTTTTCTTTGAATGACTAAATGTTTTCTCTGTCAGTAATGGAAGAAAATGAAGACTTTCCATTTTATGTCTTTTGCATTTGAAAATAAGAATGAAATATTGTAATTATAAACTATGACTTAAAAAATCTGGCCATTGTTCTGAAAATTTGGAATTATTTGATGCAATATAAGTAGTCCTTATGAGTTACGACCATAATTGAGCCCAAAATTTATGTTGCTAAGTGAATCATTTGTTGTGAGTTTTGCCCCATTTCTTACCATATTGCCTACCTTTCTTGCCACAGTTATTGAGTGAATCTGGCTTCCCCATTGACACACCTTGCCAGGGGATCACATGATCCCAGGACACTGCAACCGTCATAAATATGAACCAGTTGCCAAGCATCCAAATGTTCATCATGAGACCAGGGGGATGCTGCAATGGTTGTAAGTGCGAAAAACAATCAAAAATCACTTTTTTCAGTATCATCACAACTTTGAACAGTCACTAAAAAAACTGTTGTAACTTGAGGACTACCTTTATAAATCCTAAACATGAAGTACTAATCTTCCTTTTTGGAACATATTAAAGCTATCTGATTTTTTGCTTTCTTAGTGCATATTTATTCATTTATTCATTATTTATTATAGATATTCATCTTGTACCAAACTCTGGGTGGTTTGCAACCAACAAATAAAACATTCATATAGAATAAAAATATTAAAACCACAAGTATAAAGCCAAAACCAAAATAAAACCTGCTACCATAGCTAAACTTTCACAACTTTCACAGCTCATCAATCTCACCCTATCCCAGCATTTAAGTCAGGTCTTAAGTGCTTTTCAGAAGGTTAAAAGGCGAGGACCTGCCCAGTTACTACTTTGCTAATGCGGAGTCAATATTTCACCATGTTCTGTCCATATTGAGACTTCCTGCTCTCTACATGGTTTTCATGTGAGGACAATGAGATATTCTATGTTTCTAAGTATATTCCACGACTTAATGTGATCAATACAATTGAGGACTTTTTTTATAGTTAATGAAGCTCATGGTGACTTCATTTTGTTATTCTTTGGTTTTCCCAATTATTCAGCATGCACCAGCAATAATGTCTTGTGTTCCTCAGCCTTTTAAAAAGACTTTTTGAACATATGGTATCTCTTCTTTCTTGAGGGTTCTAATCTGCATTAGATGATTCTAAGCATTATTTTTTAGCATGTGAAATTAATGATATTGTTCCATAGTTAATGCAGGTCTCCTTTTCTGGGTATTGAAATGTGATCAGTGTCTTCCGATCTCTTTGCTTCTGTGTCATTCTCCAGATTTGCTGGCACAGTTTAGTTAAAACCTTTATTGATTTACCTTCTGTTGTTTGCCATATTTATGAGGCTTCCATCATAATAGTAGTAGTTCTTGTAAATAGTGATTATTGTCTAAGAGATCTTGGAGGTGACACATCTACTGTACAGTAGTCCAGTATTCTCCTGCTTTTCTTTAATATTCTTTGAATCAGTTTTTATTTTCTATCTTTTAGAATACCAATTTGAGTTGGAACTTCTTTCAGAGATCTTCTGGAAAACATTCCTTGTTTTTCCACATCATTTCCACCTCATGTGTCTTTACAAAACTTGTTATAACCCTGCTTCTTGTCTTTCCTAACAACTCTGAAATTTTTTTTACGTTCCTTCCAGAATTTTTTTTGTCTTTCTTTGCTTTGCCTTCTTTTCATTTCTTAACAAAATCCAATTTGTTCTGACATTCAGTTTGATTTCTTCTGTTTCTTTATTTTTGGTAATCTGTTTTAACATTCATCCATCAAACAGCAACAACAATAACAATAATTACAAAAATAGATAATATCAGTGTTTAGTATCTCTGGCAGCTATAGTAAAAATGACCATGAAGGCACAGAGCCCAGCAGCCAGATGGGAAGAGGCAAACCTGCAATATGCAAATTGGAAAATTGCTTTAATGTGAACTAGAATGTCAGCATGGGAGGTATTCTGCCAGTTTGGGGTGGAAAACACAAATTTCATCCTGTAATTCAGTTCCTTTCAACAGTAGGCTGCTCTGAGATCGAAACTCAGTTGGCAGGACATTTCCTTGGCAATGGATATTAGGTGTCTTTGTGCCATGGCAACCAAGGAGTGTAAATGAATGCTCTGTTAGGTTCAAGAGGACATCAGTGGTTTTCTGTTGAAAATTATATAGGCACCTTCATCCACAATCAAATCATGGGAAGGGCACCCTTATTTAGCACTGATCTGGCATTCCATAACACGCAGAGCCCAGGGCCACTAAGGATCTATTTACAGGCTACAGAGAGCAAATACTTTCAACAATGCTCTTAATATCTTCTAATATGGCCCACCCTCAGATTTCTGCCATATTTCTCTGCCCATCATAATTACAATAACTTTACCTTCCTTCTCCTGCATACACTCCCATCCCCAATTCTGTGTTATTATAATTTTTATTGTTTTATTGCCTTAATTGAACAAATAAATATTGGTTGCAAAGGTATGGTAGCTGCTTGTTTGCTTGAATTCTAAAGTTTAAAGTTCTTTATTTTCTATTGCTTTGCCTATTTTGTGGTCCCACAGTATTTGCTTGCAGGCAAATGATATTTCTTGTAGATATCTCAATGCACCATTGTTGCTTCTTTGTCATGCCATTTCTTTGTACTGTAGGCAGTCTGTGCAATCTTCTAGCCAACTAGGGATAACTTGTTTAATAATATTCTTAATAAGACTAACCTGTTTCTTCAGGTTATTATTATTTTAATTTATATATCACTCAATTCCCGTGCAAATTTGGGAAAATAATTTAGCCTCATAATAATAGTACTCAAATAGCATTAATTGTGCTTGTAGATGACTTTTGGTGGAATTAGTACAAGGATGATACAACTAATCTCATCCTTCTCAATCTCTCAGGAGCTTTCAATACTATTAATCATGATATTCCAACTGCAAGGAATGGGCTCCCATGCCCATTCCTTGCAGTTTAGAACATGTCTCAATCAGTATTGGGGATGGAGATATTACTGTAGGTTACTCAGGACTCAACATTTTGATATCTCATTTCAATAATTACCTGAATCTGCTAAATGAAGGCATCTGACAACATGGGATCTAGTACCATCAACATGCCAATATTCAGTGGAATATCTTGACTTAAGACCAACCAACCAATGCTAACAATTGCTATTACTGCATGTGCTGCTGCATTCTGGACAGTTGAAGTTTCAGAATGGTTTTTAAGGGAAGCCCCTTGTGGAATGCATTGCACTAATCCAAAAGGAAGTCACCAAGGCATGAGTAGACTGTGAACAAGACCTCCTAGTCCAGGAAAAGATGCAAATAATGTACTAGATGAATCTTTGCAAAGCTCTCTCCCAACCATTGCTGCCATCTGTCACTCAAGCAGGAGCCAGGAATCCAGGAGAACTCCCAAATTGGGCATCACCTGAGTCTGAGAAAATGCAGATCTGCAGGTCCAGAATGAAGTATCATCTCGGCCTGTGGGGCAAAAAACTCATAGCCATTCTGGTTTAACAGGTTGAGTCAAAGTCAGTTCCTCTCCATCCAGATCCTTATGGCCTCCAGGCACTCCTTACCAATGGATGATGTTCACTAGCAATTATCTTCTTCGTTAACATTAAGCATTTTTTTTTGCAGATTGTACTCATTTTTAATGGATCAAGCCATAAAATAGAATTAATAAGCTAATCCTGATTCGTTATTCTTGCAATCTTTTATCTTTATCTTTTATTGATTTTATTACATTTTTTATTGTTGTGAGCCACACAGAGTTGTTGTGGATGACATATACATTTAATAAATAATAATTATTATTATGGTTAGTTACACAGTTAGACAGATTATGGTTAGGATGGATTTGTTATTTTTATCCACCTATCAAGTCCCTTCCAAAGACCTGCGTTAGGCAGATGTCTGATGATGTTAAAAGGAATTGTCACAGGACAAGTAAGGCTGCCTGATAGTGATTTTGTTAATACTAATGGTGTTCAAGTGGTCCAGATGTTTTGGAATTGCACCCAAGGGGCCTATTAATATTGGTACTACCTTTGCTTTCTTTTGCCACAGTTATTCTTCTCTATTAGCACTCCTCCCTCTCCTCCTCCTAATATTTTAGTTTAGAGAGTCTATTGTTTATGAGAACAAAAATCAACCTTATAATTTTTTCACTAGTAGCATCCAAATATCTCTACCTGCTTTTAATGCTGGAAATAAAATTTAATTCTAAATAAATGCTAGGATTTTAAATATTCCAGATAGCAAGTCTCCAGTACTGACCATAATTTAGCGGCGTCCACAACACAATTGTGATGTTCTGCCACAAACATTGTCTCTTTGAGGCATATGTGCAATATCATGACACATGTAGAAAAAACATGGGGCATGTGCATATTGCTACAATGCTGCTTTCATCATTCTAATTTCCCATACTTCTCTCTGTTGATGCTAGTTACCTTTGAAATCTCATTTTTGTTTTAAAAAATAATAGGTGTTACTAGGTAAGCCCAATGGTACAATAAAGTCAGGAAAATTAAAGTGTCAATTTACACATGGGAGACAAAAACTAGGACTCTGCCCATTCTACAGAAATGTAATTGTTACTGTATATATTTGTCTAAAGCATCTAAATGGAATTAACATATGCATTCCTTTAAAACATGTATTACTCATTAGATTGTACTCATTTTTACATTTATTTTTCCCTATATACAATTTCTTGATGCATTCCACATTGCATCATAATTCATGAGGAAATAATCAGAGTTGTCATCACCTAAGCAGAGCCACTACAGCAATTTCAAGATTTTCACATTATCTGTTAATATAGCATCTCTCTATTGTATTATTGTTTTCTGTTATTTTTTCATAATGTATATGTCAACCAGTTCCCTGGTTTGTTTGCAAATTTGAAGTTTTTATTTTTGCATGACATTAACTGTCATTAGGAAAGCTTAATTGATTGAGATGTACCTTCTGTTAATTCCTTTAATATTTTTTGTCTCATCCAAAATAGCTTATGTTTTTTCTTACCTATTCTTTTTAAGTTCACTCTTGTGTTGTATAAAATAACCTGTGATAAAACTTTATTTTCATCTCAAACCATTTTTAAATCTATATCTTTATCTAAATGATTTTCAAAGAATTATTTTAATTGCGTTTTTCTGTAGCAACATTTCAATTAGTCTCCATATAAAAAACTTCAATTTTGTTTTATGAACCAAACTCATAGGATTCTGATCAAAATAAATTTTTGTTAGTATCTCTATAAAGGCCCTAAATTTTCCATCAAAACAAAGAAAATATTCCATTCCAAACTCACAATAAACACAAATTTTCATCAGAAAAAAACATTAGTCTCGCCATAAATCCTTATAGAACAATTCCATCTTTAATATAGGAGTTCAAGACAGCATCTGTTGTACTCTCTCTTCCCATTTTTCTCCAGCATTGTGAGGTAGATTTTGCTGAGAGACAGCGACTGGACAAAAGTGATCAGGAATCTTTTGTGACTGAAGCTGGACTAAAATCTGGATCTCCTTAAAGTAATCCAACATCATACCTGCTTTCAACCTTAAAGATGTATTGGTTGGGGATAAGAACATGTCTGTACTTCTGTATGTGGACAAGGGAATAGTTTTAGCTGAGAAACTTGATGATTTTCAAAGACTGTATGATGAGAGATCTGAAAATTAATTAAGCAAGTAATATATGGCACAAAATGAATGAATGTTGAAAGAGAAAATGGCTATGTATAAATACATGCTTCTGCTACCTATTTATATAGAAATGAGAGTATGTCAGGGGAAACATAAAAATAAATCGAATACAGTGGCAATGAATTATTTAAGAAGTTTATATTACAAAAGAAGACATGAGTTCCAGAAAGAATGGATGTTGATTTTTGATTGCTCACATAAATTAAGTGAGTAGTGTGAAGGAAGTGTGTTGAGGTAATTTGGTGATATAGAGAGAATGAAGACTGAAGTGCAAAATAAATGAAAAAAGAATGAATGGGTAGAGGGGAAGGAGAAAACTAAGATAGTGAAGGTTCTGTTGAACTGATGAAAACCTCAGAAAGAGAGAAGTAAGAAATCAGAAGAACAAAAGGCAATCTGTGAATCAGTGTCTGAACGTAGTGGAAATGAGAATAAACAAGTATGAGTGGTATACTTGATGAAGTTTATGTAAACTAGATTTTGATTTCCTTCCCTTCCCCCATTTATGCCATTAATTTCTTTCACCTATACTACTACTTATTGTTTTTCTGTGCTCTGTATAATATTGTTTGCCCAACAATAAATATCATCATGTGCATCAATGGTATGAATGCATATCTCTTGTATTTGGAATACATTTAAAAAGCCAGAAGGATCTAGAATACTTCATTCAGTTCCCTAGGCATGATCAAAATATAAGAAAAGTTGATGGAATGATTATCAAAATGAGGTGGTTTGGCTATGCACCATTTCCTAAGTTATAAGACAGCTGGGGCAGGTCAGCACAGAAGCCACACATTTATGTATCAGAGGCCATTGCTTTAACTCTAGGATGGCATTTTCTTGGCATGGCTCTTCAAACACTGCCTAGGATGTGCAAAAAGACATTTCTTCTTTAACTTTTTTTTTCAAATACTAAGTTAGTATTTAGAACATGTTTTTAATTAAGGATTTCGGATCGAAACATTTCCGGTTTTATGTATGTGTGTTTTTCCTAAGGACAGTTTCCAGTTAAAATGTTTTAGAGTTTTGAAAAATACCAGATGCCCCATTTTCAAAGATTGCAAAAGAAATGCAAAAAAACCTCCAGCAACATTCTGTGTTGATTCTTGGGTAAAATCACGTGTATAATATTGTCAGAATCTGACCAAAAGACAATGACTTAAATGGGAACAATAGTTGGTTTATATTGGGCCAGACTTTAGTTAGTTTATTATATTTCCAGTTGCAGAGGAGAATTTTAAAAATTATTTGGGGCAAGCAAAGTATATTTTTAATTTATTTCATGAATATCAAAATTTTAAAATAGCTAGTTGTAGCTTGTGAGTCAATTTGGTATTGAGTTTAATGGGTTGGATTAGAAACTAGAAAACCAGAAATTTTAGAAACTTAGGCATGCAAATTTAAAGGTGTGACTTTGGACTAGTCATTTTTCTCAGCACAACCCACATTACAGAGTTGTTGTGGGGAAGATGGGAGACAGGAATGTTAGTTAGGCTATGGCAGGAGTCATGATTGTGAGTGCAAAAGTTATCATAGAATAGCCTCAGTCTCGGGAACTAGTTTTGATAGCAATTTGGATTTGGATATATTAGCCTTGGTTGCATATGCTGGCTTCAACAGAATTGTTTTTCCTCTCTGCCTGGCCAACACATCAGCTGACTTCTCCAAACAAAAAATATAAACAAGAAACACATCAAACAGAGGCTCAACCATCTATATCTTTAATGTTAATCTATTTTAATGATAAATAAAGTAGGGAGATGTTACATAGGGCAGGAACCACAGCAGAGAACGTGGAAAGTTTTGACTGAGAGGGCCTGCATGCCCAGCCTGCCAGCGTGGGTGGGGCAGTCCAATCTCAGTGGGGTTCCTCAAGTAGCTTGGACCCATGCCATGAAGGGCTTTAAAGGTAATAACCAACACCTTGAATTGCACTCAGAAGCAGAACAGCAGCCAGTGCAGCTCGCAAAGCAGTAGTGTAACATGGGTCATCCTAGAGACCCCAAGAACTGCCTGCGCTGCCACACTCTGCACTAGTTGAAGGGTAGCCCCATGTAGAAGGCATTGCTGTAGTCCAGATGTCAGATGATTGTGGCCGTTCAGTGGTTAGAATGCACTATTGCAGGCTATCTCTGCCCACAGGCTGGACTTAGATCCTGATGGGGCTCAAGGTTGCTCAGTCTTCCATCCTTCCTAAATCAGTAAAATGAGAACTCAGATTGTTGAGGACAATATACTGATGTAAACTGTCCAAAGAGTGCTGTAAAACCCTATGGAGCGATATATAAGTGCTATTGCTATTGAATGACTGTGCACAGGGACTCTTGATCCAGGAAAGGTCACACCTGGGACATCAACCAAAATTGTCCAAAGGCTTTTCTAGCCACAATTGCCACCTGCTCTTCGAGCAGGAGTTGTGAGTGCAATAGACTCCCAACTGCAAACTGGGTCTGCCTGAGTAATAGTATCCCACCCCAAACTAAGTTGGGTCCTGGATCTTGAGGCTCCATGCACCCAAAGCCATTCTGTCTTGCCAGGGTTCTGCCATAGCCTGTTGTCCCATGCAGATCCCACAGCCTCCAGGCACCACAAGAGGGCGGCAATGGCATCACTTTGCTTGTCTGTATGTGTGGGGTGTGTGTGTTCGTGTTTGTTTCTGTTATGTACTTCAGTTGCAATATATTCTGTAATTATTTCCCTGTGGGCAGCAAGACTGGAAGAGAAATGGTCATTTGAATGTGCTAATTTATGGAGGCTGGTGAGAATTTTATTATGATTAAACAAATGACACTGGAAATTTTGCAAAAGGACTGTAAATTACAAATCCTTCTTCAACACTGTTGTTGAAGGATTGAACAATGTTTTGCTTAATTTGAAATTTTTAAGATGCTATAGTTACATAAAAGTTACATAGAATTAAATATATACAAAATGCTTCTGAGACATGAACACTGTGACCTGGAACCGAATGAATTGAAAACAGTCGTGTCCCTTATTTAATGATATATGTTATTGTTTTAATTACATGGAAGAATCAGTGAGGAGACTTTTGTTGCTACTGTGTCATCAATTAGTAAGAAGATATTTTCTTTTCAAATTTAACCATATACTAGAACCTTATTGCATGAGTTGTGATTCAGATTGCTGTGGAATATCTGCATTAGAATTAGAAGGCTGTGTCACTCATTCTGGTAGGAAGATGCAGAAAAGTAAAAATTAAGTGACCAATCTGCATAAACATTATCACTCTATGAATGTTATTCACTAAATAATATTGACCTGATATTCAGAAGGTAGCAAGTATTTCACTGTCATTGCTAAGATCAAAATTACAATAAAAATTCTTTCCATATATAAGAAAATTTAGCAAATCCTGAATTTAATAATGATTTTGAAGAATTGATATTGATAAGAATTCTTTGCAAATTATGAAGTAGTTTAGTATGGTTTATTTATTTATTTGTTTATTTTTTTGCTTTTTTATTAGATTTATGTGTTATCAGTCTCATTTATAGGCCACTTTGGGTGGCTTACAAACATTAAATAGACGTTAAAATGATGAAACAATAAATAACAATAATAAGTACAGTTAAAAGAGGGGGAGAAGGGAAGCATGGAGTACATGGGGAAAGGTGGAAGGTTTTTTTAGTCCAATAGCCATTTCCAGAATGGTGCATCCCTGCTGGGGCAGTAGGTCAACTGGCAGAGCTAGGTCTTCTAGCCCTTATGGAAGGTCAGTAAATGGACACAGATCTCACATCAGGGAGAACAATGTTCTAAAGGTCAGGAGCCAGGGCAGAAAAGGCTCTTCTCCTGGAACTCACTAGTCAAAATCCCTTGACCGATGGGTTCCACAGCATGCCCTTTTGCTAACATGCATGGAGCCAGCCAATCCCATTGGGATGAGTCAGTTTTTCAGATAACCTTATATAAACCCGTGAAGGGCTTTAAAGGATAACCAACACCTTGAACTGCACCCGGAAGCAAAACAGCAGCAAATGCAGCTTGCGGAACAACAATGTAACACGGCCACCCTAGGGATCCCAAGAACTGCCTGGGCCACTATATTCGGCACAAGTTGCAGCTTCAAAATACCCTTCAAGGATAGCCCAATGTGGAGCACAACATATAAGATGGATGTTCCTGCTTGCCTTCTGGAAGAATCTATAGTCCTGGCTCTTCTTTGGGACACTAAGTCAGATAGCTCTGATCTGGGTATATGTTATGTTGTTACTGTTTAGAGCGGGAATTTTAAACTATGGGTTGTTTCTGATTGGTTACTGGCCAGCAGCCAAACTGTATATAAAGAGGGCTGCTGCCTGCATGCTTTTGCTGAAGTCTCACCATACAATAAAGAGCTGTTGTCACTATCCTGTCTGTGCTGCTTCGTTATTGCACAGCCACTTCATTGGTGACGAAGGTGGGATTGCACACAGAAGGATCAAAGAGAGCTAACGATTAGACATGGTGCCCACCGGGATCGTAGACTTCAGCCATGGCAGCGTACGTTCCGCCAACGCCATTTGATCCAGCTCGAGAAAAACGGGGGTCCTACATGACCGATTTGAGTGCTCGCTCGAAGCTAGCGACATGCACGGGCTATCTGCAAATCGCAAACGAGCCCTATTCCTGAGCCATTGTGGACCAGACATCTTCGAAATGGCCAAGTTGTTGTGTGAGCCGACCCCGGTGCAAACGGTTCCTTGGGACACACTCCAAGCAACCCTCAGGACACACTACGCCCCTGCACCCTCCAAGTTCGTCCAGCACTACCAGCTGAGGCAGAGAATCCAGAAAGAGAGGGAACTGGTAACCGCATATGTAGCAGCGCTCCGGAGAGCCGCGGCCCCCTGTGACTACCACGACCTAGACGACGCGCTGCTGGAACAATTAATCTGCGGCGTTCGAGACACCAAGCTTCAGAGACGGCTGCTCACGAAGCCTGGTTTGACTCTTGCCAGTGCCTTGGACGAAGCCAGGGCACATGAAGCATCGACAAAGGCGTCGGAGGCTTTACAGCGTCCTCAGCTTGAGAAAACTGGGTCTAAAGCAGTCCCAGTTCACCGCAAGGAGACGAGAACAAGTTCGGAGGAAGAATCAGACGAAGACGTCTTCCGAACTGGAAAAAGAAAAGGCGAACCCTGCCGCCATCAAGAGAGCTGCCTGAGTTGCGGTGGTCAGCACGAAAGACAAGCCTGCAAATATCACGAGGCCATTTGCAGGCACTGCGAGAAGAGAGGTCACTTAGCCCGAGTATGCCGAGGGCAGCTTCCGCGTTTCTCCAAACCACGTGACCAGGGCAGCCAATCAGAGCCGCTGCCAGCTTCAAAACGGCCAATCCAGAGCAAGGGCGCCAAGCGGCGCGAGATTCAAACTTACAGCACGAGAGTCGGCCAAGCCAGCACGGCGATCGAGGAAAAGGTCTTCACTACTGTCAAGATCAACAGACAACCCTGCAAGATGGAGATCGACACCAGATCTGCACTCTCCATCATGTCGTGGACTACGCTACAGTCCCTGCTTCCAAGCTACAGAAAGAGCCAGCTATCGAGACAACGAATCCCCCTGCTAGACTACCAGGGGAACCGCGTCCCAGTTGAAGGCGTCGACACCTTCACCATCTCCTACGGTGACTTCGAGGAGAGACTACCGCTGACCATCATGAGAGACCCGCTACCAAGCCTCCTTGGTCTACGCTGGTTCCGAGCCCTGGGCATGGGGTTCACCGGAGTACACAGACTCAGTGGAGCTTCGCTCAAAGAACAATTCCTGCATGAGTTCTGGGACGTTTTTGAGGACAGCTTGGGCAAGTACATGGGGACCCCGATTTCGTTTAATTTGGACCCAGGGGTAGCCCCAATTAGGCTTAAGGCGAGGAGAGTCCCTTTTGCTTTGAAGCCCAAGATTGACGCAGAACTAGATAAACTGATTAGCCAGGGTATCTTAGTGCCAGTAGACCATGCGAAATGGGAAACCCCATTAGTGACCCCAATCAAGGCTGATGGGTCTATCAGAATTCGCGCCGATTACAAATGTTCCGTCAACAAGGCGTTGCAGCAAAGCGCTTATCCTGTCCCTGTAGTCTACCACTTACTGCATTCCCTAGGTCCAGGGAAAATATTCGCACAATTAGATCTTGCGCAAGCTTACCAGCAGCTGCCAGTAGACGAAGCTACAGCAGAAGTGCAAATGATAGTGACACACAGAGGGGCTTTTAAATGCACTCGGTTGCAGTTTGGAGTCAGTATAGCCCCGGGACTATTTCAAAGCACGATGGAGCGCCTTCTGCAAGGCCTCCCCGGAGTCATTCCGTATTTCGATGACGTGCTAATTAGCCACAACAAAAAGCAACTGGCAGATAGAATCAGGTTAACCCTGAAGAGATTCCGTGAAGCCGGCCTAAAGCTTAAAAAGTTGAAATGCAAAATTGGGGTTCCCTCAGTTGAGTTCTTAGGATATAGGATTGACGGATCAGGGATCCACCCCACAGAAAGCAAGGTGAGAGCTATTAAGAACGCTCCCACGCCCAAAACCAAGACCGAGCTGCAGGCCTTCCTAGGCCTTCTTAACTTCTACACCATGTTTTTAAAAGACAAAGCAACGGTAGCCGAACCGCTTCATAGACTCTTAGGCAAGAGCACTCCGTGGGTTTGGGGCAAATGAGAAGCGGCAGCATTTAACACTGTCAAGAAGCTCCTCTCCGAGGACAGTTTCCTAATGCAATATAGCTCTGATCTGCCATTAGTCCTGGTTTGTGACGCCTCTCCATTTGGCGTTGGCGCCGTACTCAGCCATAGACTACCTAACGGCCTAGAGGCGCCAACTGCCTATTACTCCCGGACTCTGTCATGCGCAGAGCGCAACTATAGCCAACTTGACAGGGAAGCCTTAGCCGCCATTGCCTGCGTTAAAAAATTCCACGAGTACCTGTTCGGCCGAACATTTGAACTAATTACAGACCACCAACCATTGCTGGGCCTCCTTGCCGGCGACAGGCCCATCCCTGCCACACTTTCGTCTCGAATGACTAGGTGGTCAATTTTTTTGGCCGCATACTCTTACAAACTGATCCACCGACCAGGAAAAGCCATGGGCCATGCAGATGCCCTTAGTAGGTGCCCTCTGCCAGACATTTTAGACAACTCGACTCCCGAGACCCCAATTCTTTTACTGGATGCTGTGCTGCCAGGACCCCTATGTTCAGCCGAGGTGGCCAAAGCTTCTAAGAGAGACTCTGTTATCAGAACTGTGATAGGTTGGGTCCTGCGAGGCTGGACTACACATTTAAACCATTTTGTACAAAGCGAAATGAACTTTCAATGTTGGGGGGGTGTTTGCTTTGGGGTGATTGTGTCGTTTTACCTGAAAGTTTAAGGCATAGAGTGCTAGATATGCTGCATGTGGGTCACCCGGGCATGGTTAGAATGAAGGGCCTTGCCCGAAGCTACGTGTGGTGGCCGCATTTAGACCAGGACATTGCTGAGTGGGTGGGGAAGTGCAGGCCCTGCCAGGAGTCCCATCCAGATCCCCCGGTCGCCCCGGCTAGGGAATGGGAGAAACCCAAGGGCCCATGGGGGCATGTCCATATAGATTTCGCTGGGCCGTTCCACGGCCAGTCCTTCCTAATAGTAGTGGACGCATTTTCTAAATGGTTGGAGGTCTTCTTAATGCCCTCAACTACTTCGGAGGCAGTGATTAGGGTCCTCCGCCGCCTTTTCGCCATGCACGGCCTGCCCGACACATTGGTCTCGGACAACGGGCCACAATTCACTTCGGTCCAATTTGAGAGTTACCTTGCTGAACTGGGCATTCGGCGTGCCCTCTCGGATCTTTTCCATCCGGCTTCGAATGGTCAGGCCAAACGATTCGTTCGGATCACCAAGGAAGCCTTGTCCCGACTAGAATCGGGCGATTGGCAGGCCAAGATCGATCAATTCTTGGCGGTGCAACATGCCATTCCCTGCACAGCCACTGGCCACAGTCCGGACGAACTTTTGATGGGTCGTAAGCTCAGATGTGTCCTGGACCTCCTGCATCCAAATTATTCGGCCGATAAATTTAAGAGGGAAGAGGGAGGCCTCAGGCATTTCCCAGTTGGCACAATGGTCTATGCAAGAAACTATGCCATTGGTCCCTTGTGGGTGGAAGGTATTGTGACAGGAGTAACCAGTCCCAAATCCTATACTGTGGATATCGGCCAAGGGAGAATTTGGAGGCGTCACATCGACCAGTTAAGAAAGAGATTAGTTAGCGAGTACCCAGACCTTGAATACAAGCCAGTCCCTAACTACCAAGGTCCTTCCAATACAGCTACCTCAACCCCGAGTGAGCCGGAATACTTATCTGGCAAGCTGGAGATCCAGCACTGCCCCAGCGAGCCACTCCTCCCAGCCAGGGAAAGTCACACCTCCAAAAGAATCCCGGAGGTTCCATTGGCAGAGCCAGGAGAGACGGGAGGTCCCTCTGACCAGCTCAATCCCCCGCCTGCAACTGAACTGCGCAGGTCGACTAGGACTAAGACACGCCCAGGTCACCTGTGCGACTACATCTGTAAATATGATAATACTTGTGCTAATGTGCATTCTGGGAGGGGAGGGGTGTTATGTTGTTACTGTTTAGAGCGGGAATTTTAAACTAGGGGTTGTTTCTGATTGGTTACTGGCCAGCAGCCAAACTGTATATAAAGAGGGCTGCTGCCTGCATGCTTTTGCTGAAGTCTCACCATACAATAAAGAGCTGTTGTCACTATCCTGTCTGTGCTGCTTCGTTATTGCCCAGCCACTTCAGTATAGGTCTTGATCAAGGGAAGCCTTGGTCAAGAGAAGGCTGTTATCTTCAAATTGTGTTTTATTTCTTATTTCCAAATACCTTTATAAGTTTAAGAGCAGATACAATACTTCTTGTGTACTTGGGGATGCTTTTAAACCATTCCAAAAACCATGTTTTCTGAAAGAGCAAGGTGCTCAGAAAAGAGCGGATGATCTAAGCTATATGAGAGCCAGCATAAACTGTAGCACTGCAGTGCCAGCTGTCATTGCTTAGAAACACATAATAGATTTTGCTGCTTTTCAGACAGCAGATCTTACAGCCACATAAACCAGTCATTCTGTAAGACAGCAAGCAAGCAAACCTTTGACAGCTTAGAAGTATTGTTCAGTAACTGCATATCTAGAATAATTATGAATGTAGAGGCAGAGAGTGGTACCTTGCAACACATTATTTCCCAGTCTGGCCTCAGTATAGAAGAAAAACATAGGGAGTTGGTTTTGCAAGAATTGTGTCTAGAACTTCTTAATCAAATGTTTTGTACCTTTCTTTAATTAATGGTGATTGGGTCTAGTTGAAAATAGTAGATACTTATGCTAAAATCAGAGTTTTGTTATAATTCTATATTTAGTAGGATAAGAATCATATATCCTGGAACCAGCACATTATGGTAATTTCATTGCTTTTGGTGAACTTATTCTTTTGTAGTCCTGAATAATTAGGAGTGATGAATAATAGTGAGTGGTGAGATCAAGCTACTGAAATTATGGATGATGTAATTAATATTAGCAAAATAAATTACGTATTTATGTATCTTACTTTCTAATTTCCATTTTTAAAGTTTCTGTGTGATACTTTTCCATTGCCACAGTCATTTCCAGTTGTTCATTTGAAACAACTGTTTATCTGTGCTCCTATTACATCTGTGCAAAGCAGTGTAATCTGTCTCAGTCTTCATGCTGAGTGCCAAAATGATGCATTCCTCTTCATGAAGTGTCAAAGCAGGGCCAAACCAAAGGGGTTTAAACCATCTCTGTAGTGTAACAACCACTAAAGGAATTGAATCAAAACATACATTCTTCCAAAATGATTCCACAGGAATGCTTCAGACATCATGAAAGCAAATTTAATGAAAGAACTAATTTAAGCTAATAATTAAATCAATGCATCTTTAATGTGATTTTAAAAGCAGATCCATCTTTTTTCAGGCTTACACATAGTTTGAAAAAAGACATGCATACTTTAATAAATAGCAGAGAGGTGTTGTGCTCATGTTTGTTTTTGAAGCACTTCCAAATGTGTAATCCTGTGCTTGCAGACAGGAGCAGGAACAGATGCTGAAGTTCAGAGCCAGGATGCTGGTGAGTGAGAAGTTCCCATTAATGGAAAAACAGTCTATATTGTTATAAAGGAAAGGACAGTTTTGTTCAATTTCAGATAATGTGGAACCAGAAAACTAAAGGTTTGATTTTAAATACAGCGGTGCTCTAAGAATGCTGGCATCCAGAGCTACTTCTGAATCAATATAAAAAATGTGAGTGAAAGTGTCCACTATTACATTTGCCAGTTCAGCTTCTTAATGGTTAAAAAAATTGATACATTCATACCCTATTCATCTGCATATCAGGTTCTTGAGAAAGTGAGCGAAATATAACTTATTTCTTATTGCCCTTTCGGGTTAGAATCCATTCTGTACTAAGGAACTCCTACTAAGAAGTGGGTTCAAAGCATACCATTTAGCTCTTTGCATCCAGATATAAAAGGAGAATTGGCTTCTTCTGCTTTTAAACTATTTTTTCCGTTTCCTGTAGAACCCTAGAGCTGAATTAATTCACATATTCATATTTTTCACTCAGGGATAAAAAGGAAACATCAGAGTAATAACTTTCCTGTGTGAAGCAGGCATCAGATAAAACACAACAAACAGATTCTATATTTTGTCATATCATTGCAAGTACACTATTTTTTAATCAAGCAAAAAATACTGTATGAAACATCCCAGGATATATGGAGGGCAATGACTTTTACAATCAAGTTTAACATTAAAAAAAAAATGCACCAGCCTCGATAGCAATGGATAGATCTTCCTACTGAGAGGTACTGCCTTTAAAGAAAGCAAAGCAAGATTTCCCCAAAGCTGTGGTCCCCAACCTTTGCGGCTTGGCTTGGCTATGGGGGGGAGATTGGAACCGGGCTGCAGTGGTGGGCAGGTGTGCACATTTGTGTGTGTGCCTGTCAGCCTGCCACTCATGCAAGTTGAGCTATGCACGCACTCCAGCCAGCCATCCTCAGGGCCCAATTCCGAATAGGCCACAGCCTGGTAATAGTAATAATGCTTTTGTAATAGGACCATAATAGCCTTAGATGTGGAATCTATGACACTCTCAATAACTTCTCAGATAACACACAAAGATATATGTATCCAGAAATGTCTATGTCATATTTTATAGTCCATCCTATTTCCTCTACTTGCTTAGATAGGATATTACTATCTTATTATCAAGAGAGCTATTAGATATAAATTCTAACAATCATGAGGTACATGAAAGAAGTAGAATATTCAACTTCAAAATAGTGCAAATGGCCATCAGTCCTCTTATTTCATGAAAATATGGGTAAGTTTATTTTTAAAAAATACAAAAACTAGAGTTTATTTAAAAGAAAAAGGAACAAAACAAGAGAACAATTTAGGTTAAGCTGTATCTTTAAACTACAGAAGTAGAATGGATAAAATTCAGTTTCTAAGGGACATACAGATGAATGTTAGTGTTTATTTGGATACATTTTTTCCTAATCCAGCCCTCTGCAGATATGTTGTATTCCCCATGTCTGGAGGGCACTAGGAAAAGGACAATATAGGGTTTCGTTGCCTTCAGGAGAGCTGCATAATAGGCAGAAAAACAGCAGAGGCAGGTTTTCCCAACACAAGAACATAGTGATGGAAAAGCATTTTCTCTCAGTCAGTATTAAAGACATAAGACTTTTAGGAAAAACTAATCAAACACAATACACTTACAGCATTCAAGATAAATATTTCCTTTAAAAATATTTTATAATATTTATAGACATCCCAATTTCTAACAACTCTGAACAAAGAATAACAAAGTAAAAAAGTATATAAAATACTGCTTATATATGCAGGGACTATCTGGATATGCCGCACTTGCTCAATGGCTTGCTCCACGACTTGGCTTTGGATTGCTTCATGCCCTGGCTCACTCCAGCCTCATTCCAGGCCCATGATGACAAACATATGGCATGCAGTGCCCTCTCTGTGGGCACGTGAGCAGTCGCCCGAATTTAGCTCCGCAGCACATGCGTGCGCACCTCCACCGGCCAGCTGGTTGTTGGGTCTCAGCTGTGCATGCATGGGGGTGGGCCGCGTGCAAGGGCCATGCATGCTTGCATGGGGGGGACATGTGTGGGGGAACATGCACATTGCATTCTAGGGGTTCGGGCATGTGTGCATGCATTCACGCGCATGCGCGCTTTGGGCACTCAGTCCGGAAAAGGTTAGCCATCACTGCCTCAGGACTTCTAACTTGAGAAGATTCAAACCTAAAGCAAGACAAGGCCTGCTACACTTCACATGTTCCTTTCTTGAATTATCCCACATTGAATTGTCCTCTAGTGAGTTGGCTGCAGTGAGACTGCTGTGGTGAGTCAGCCACGGTGAGTTGTCCTAGACCTCTTCTCTGATGGCTATATCTACATCTTTTAACTTTGTTGAGTCACCAAGACTATGCCGATGCAAGCCTGAGAAGTAAGAAAAACCAGGGTGTAGTATGATTAGATGTGACAGAGATAATCCTATTCTAGAAAAGCCCGGTCCCTTCGTATATGTCATTGCTTTACTAATGCTATCTCCAGAAAGCAGCAACATATCATTCAAGGGAAAAATAACCCTCTAAGCTGCGTTCAACTATATTTCTCTATACTATATACATCATCAGCATAAAATGGAGCAAGTAAAGAAGCTCCATGCTGGACACATACAGCTTCTCCTTGCAACCAATGCTTTTTCTTTCACTATTTCTTTCTTAAGAAATACTGTATAATAGAGATTTCAATGGCAATGCATATTCCCCCAGCACTTAGATGTTCACAGGTGGAATCCTCTGAGCTTCAGAAATGATTCTTGACCCCAGCAGGTGGAGCCTGATCATAAAACGATACAGTTGTTCTTAGACAGAATACTTGGGGTGACTCATTTTGAGCCTGCATTTTTCTTAGAAATGCCATCTTTTTTTCCTATTAGCACTACCAATGGATGCTGATTTTTCAGCATGTGGCTGGTAATTTAACCCAGCTCAAGGATCTCTGTTCCAGGGACAAAGGACAGGATGTATGATTCCAGAAGGAAAGAGGTTGCTTTGTGTGGGAAGCAGTGGGCTCATCTGCCAGTACCTGTTACACCAAGGACCTTGACATTTTCCAGATGTCCCTGCAGGAAAACAGCACCTGATTCCACTTAAAGCTTGCAGCATCTCTCCTTACTCCCACACCTCACCCCAGAAAATATGAAACTCTCTGAGAAAAATAATGTTTTTGGGCTGGGAAAAATCTTCATAGGATTTTCTATGAAAAGCTGGAGCTGGCTCTGACTGTACTAAAATATGAGCATATGCAAACAGGAGGCCCCAAGATGCTTACAAAAGTCAAGGTTTCTTCAGAAATTGCATGACCTAAACAGAATGGGGGCTAGTGTAACAAGGAATGACTGAGACCTGAGAGACAACAGATTTCCCCCAGGGGAGAAGACCCAGTCTTTGGCCCCATAAAAAACAAACCACGAGCCGTCTGGGCCTATTTAGCATCCATGACCTTTCATCTTAGATATCCTCACCCCTCCCACGACTACCCGCTGTGTGCAAACTTGCTTTTCAGCACAGAAAGACTCTTATGATCGCTTCTGATATCAGTTTAGCTGCATCAATATCTGCAAATTCATCAAAGAATGACTATATGAACATGTTTCTCTCTGCATGAATTATTTTGGGGGGAGTGGGAGGAGGATTTCTAATACATATTGTAGTGCAGTCTCTTCAGTATTCACTAAGTAATCAATAAGTTTTACTTACTGATATTTAAAAAAAGAAAAAGTTCCACAATATTGACTGGTTAGATCTAAATTCTGTCTAGGTGTTTTGTTTTATTTTATTTTATTGGTTTAATCAACCCAGTAGATGAAGCAGCATACTAGTTCTATGCCAATTATAATCTTCAAACTGGAAGAATAACTTCTAAAGCAAAGAATTGTTTCTGCAATTAATTTTTAAAATTCAAGTTCTAGAATTGTCTTAAGGTGCTTAGATAGAAATTTCTTCTTATTTTGCACCACCAACTGAGTGATACTAATGGCGAGTGATACAGATGATTGTGCTCATCTTTACTTTCATCCTTCATAGATTGAATAAATAGAAAAAGTAGAAAGTTTGCAAGGCAAGAATTATTGTCATTTTCCTGTATAATGTTTTAGGCTCAGATTCTCATCTGCAACATAGAATAGTGACTTATCCATATTTGTGGGTAAGTCACTATTTAAAAACAAGAAAAAAAAATTCAATAAGCTTTGCAAATAAAAATACAGTGTTAGTCTCTAAGACAGAGTGACATTGATTTACTTCCTGTAAGTTGAAGTCACTTCTAGAAAAGTTACAGAACAAACTCCACTGGTTCCAAGATTTTCCCTATTGTTTTTAGTTTAATAAGTGTTGAAAAAAATAAATTATTCAAGTAAGAGCTGTTGAAAATATAATTTTCAATCTTTAACATTTGTTTTTGAAAAAGGAAATCCTATTTCTCTTTGAAAAAGATGATCTTCTGGGGTCACAATGACATATACACTTGGTAATATGTGGAGTCCTTGGTGGTGTCTGAATTTGGTTGTTTGCTTATAGATGTTTGATTATCTGACTAGGTAACATCATCAGTGCATCTACAGTTCAACTCTGAGCTATGCATATTTTCTTCGATTAGTATTTGGTACTTTGGATCAGAGCCTACAAAGAAAGAAAGCTCTACTGAAAAGAAATAGACTATATCATTATGTAATTCAGTGCCATGGCTTTCTTTTCTTTTTTTTTTAATTGAAAAAGTTTTACAATACAATTTTTAATATCCCTTCCCCCCAACCCCCCACCCCAACAACCCCCCCTCCCTTCCCCCCCTCACCCTCCCCCTTCCCCCCCCGACTTCCACTATTAAACAATCATATATTACAATCAGCAACTAACAACTTTTTAGGTGAGATCTAGCTAACAATATAACAAATTTAAGCTTAAATAGTACAAAAAATATTCTAAACTTATAACATCTATTACCCCCCTAGCCAAATATATAACCACATAAATCATTTATAAAAACTCGTAAAAAATCTCGCATACTAAATATAACACTTATCTTTTTTTAAAAAAGTAATAAAATAATTTTGAGCATCTTAAGTTTTAGATTAAAATATCATATAAATATTTAACATTAACTATAGTTCCCAAAATTTACTCTTAATAGTATTTCTTAACCAGTCCAATATAACAGTCAGCATTAAACAGGATAAGCAAAAAAGCATCAAATAAGATAATAAATTTAACCTTTTATAATAGAAAAATTAAGCTAAACTCATAACATCTTTTAGACCCCTAAACAAATACATAATTTATAAAAAGTCATAAAAATCTAACAAATATAACTTCAAGCATAAAATATGATATAAATGCAAAAAAAATATTTATATCAAAAAAAAAGTATAAAAGTATATCAAATTCAAACAGTACATCATCGTAAAAATATAAATTCAGTTATGTAATTAATAGACATTAGTGCCATGGCTTTCTTTAGGAAGCAGTCAACTATGAAAGACATTCACACACATTTAGGTCTCTCACATTTTATAATAGTGTAAATACCCAATCTAACACCAGAAGCATAATAAATAGGATACATTTACAGGAAGGGATATCTTTACTGCTATTTAATTTAAAATATATATCTTTGCAGTATGCAGTATATATCTTTTCCAATATGGTTTGCAGTATACAGTATATATCTTTTCCAATGTGGTTTTATGCCAAGCAAATTAATAATAACATTATTTAATTGTAATAAAAATAATAAAGCTTTTAAAAAATTAGGAGGAGGGTATATTCAAAGTATGATAAAGAGGCTTTCACAGAAAAAAATTCTCTATGTAGAAATGCATCTGAACCGAGTATGGAAGCTTGCATAATAAAACATGTAAGTTTGGCACAAAATATGCCCAGAGAATTCACAACCACTAACTAATAAAGAATCATGAATCTTACTTCATTGTCATTTCCAATTGTTTACAACCCAGTGGACATCATCTGTCCTTGTCAATAGTTGTTTCTTTGACATCTTATAAGTTTATGCATGTATCATAAGCTTGTGTTATACTGATAGTATCCAGCCACCCCACTGGTGGCCTCTGGTTTGATTGCCTTCCCTTTGTTTAGGCATCAGGGTCTTTTGCCTTCATGTTACATGTTCCTGCCAATCTTATTATTTCTGCCTTCATGTTATATGTCTAAAATCACTAAGCTTTAGCTTCATCATTTGAGCTTCCTGTGGATAGCTTGGCTTTATTTCATCTAGTATTGAATTTTATGTTCTTGCAATCCAAAATATTTTCAATCAGTTTTGTCAGCACCATAAATCAAAGGCATCAATGCTTCTGATAATTCAGATTTCACAATCACATGTTCAGAAAGCCAAAGAGTGATTTCTCTGCACTGTAACTAGATTTCTTATAGTTTTCTGCTCATTGTTACTGTTATGTGAATTTTGGGGAGGAGGGGGGGCTAGGGAAATAGTCTGTCACTACTTCAAAATCTTGATAATAATAGAAAGCAAGGGTAGTGCCAATAGTTATAAAGACCTTGAGTTCAATCTCAGAACAACTGGAGGATCACTTGAATACCATCAGCATTGACAAAATCACTATCTCTCAATTGAAAAAGGCAGCTTTATTTGAAACAGCTTACATCTTCCAATAATACTTTGAACACCATGAAAAAACAATGTTTATGAACAACAACACTGATGAGACAACAATTATGTCCTATGACAGTACCTTTAATACTATTAAACAACATCTGCCTATCCCTACATCCTTGGGAAGAGCTCAATAGGTTGATAAAAATGCCAAATCCAGTCTATATAAACATCTGACTGACTATGCAACCAATCAAAATAATAATAATAATAAAATATAAAGACCTACATATAGAAGTAGAATGACTATGGCAAAAAAAAAAAAGCAATGATAGTATCAATAGTAATTGGCATCTTGGGTGAAATTCCAAATCATGTGGAACTTGAATTCCACCACCACTGGCAAAATTACCATCAGTCAATTGCAAAAGATAACTTTATTTGGAATAGTTTATATTCCAATCCCGTTAATATTATCAAACAACATCTGGTTATCCCAGGTCCTTGGAAGGACTCAATAAGTAGACAAGTATGCCAGATCTATCCTAAACATCTGGCTAGTCAACCAACCATAATAAGATTAGCGTTTACTGGTCTTTTTTCAACAAGTTTATCTCCCCTCTAAAATTGTATTACTATCATTGCCGCTCTCCTCTTCTAGTAGCTAATCACAACTTTTTGGCAAACTGAAGGCTATGAAGGGCTACAGCACTAGAAAAGCAGAGATGCAAGAAAGATTTACAATAGTAAGGTAGACTCTATGTATCCTTGTGTTTGTTTGTTTGTTTGTTTATTTGTTTATTTATCAAATTTATATACCACCCTACTCCTGAAGGACTCAGGACAGTGAACAGCCAAGATAAAAGACAGACAATACAAACATTAAACAGCCCATTAAAATTATTAAATGTTTTGGCCCAAGAACAAATTTAAAAACACCCAATTTATAAGACAAATTAAAAACAATTTTAAAAATTTAAAAGGGAGCATTAGGCTTTAGCAGTTTCCCCCCCCAACTGCTATAATGAAACAATCATTAGGTGAATTCCTGAGTATGTCCTTTTATGACAGATCATGCCATTGTATTGAAGGGTTAGGTAGTAATGAAACTCTAGAACAACTAGATTTTGAAAAATATGAGGGCTGCATAGACGTACCTATTGATATAGTCCTACCCCTTGGCATTTTCCAATGTAGCCAAGAGAGCTCCTCTTTGCATTTGAGTTTCAGATTGGATTTGTTTTTTCCCCAGCCAGGTCTCTAGACAAACTTTATAATTTTGCTGACTGCTCTGGCCTGCATCTCATCTTTGCACTAAATGCTTTACGCCGGAATCCCAACAATTCCTGGAACAGCTCCAATGCCCTCAGTCTGCTCAAGTACAGTGCCAGCAAGAAGTACAATATCTCCTGGGAGCTGGGCAATGGTAAGTGAACTTTAAGGATGGGGATTGGGAGAAGGGAAGAGAACTTCAGCTTCCCCAGCTGAAGTTGCTTATCAGAAACCAGCTGGAAAGATTGCAAACCGTGATAATGTGACTGCAAGATACTTCAACCGTTTGTAAATGTGTACTGGTTGCCAGGCAACTAAATTGAGGTCATGTGATCATACGGGCGGTACTACAGACATAACTTTGAGAATGAGTATAAGTTATTTATTCCAAGGCTATTGTAACTTCAAACCAACGTTAAATGAATGGTCATAAATCAAGGACTACACGTAATGTGTCTAAACTGGTGAAGGTTTATCAGGTGAGTTTTCAGGATGTTGTCAAGGTTAGTTAATGGTTTTTTTTCTGTTTTCTTACAGAACCAAATAATTACCGAACCCTCACAGGACGAGCAGTGAATGGCACTCAGTTCGGCAAGGACTATACACAGCTGAAGAGACTGCTACAATTAATCCGCACCTACTCCCGAGCCAGTCTGTATGGGCCCAATATTGGAAGACCTAGAAAAAATGTTGTTACTCTCTTAGATGGGTAAGTGATCATGGCAAACAATGCTGAAAGCTAGAAATTAACTATTAATTATTTACTCAGTTTTATTATGATCCTCTTTGTATTGTGAGATATAATCTGCACCAGTTCCATTTAGCCTGGGAAGCAATACCTATCTTCAGAATTACTATATAATTTCTTATTTCTTATAATAGGGAAGCTTTGAATTTCTCATTGTAGGCTGAGAGAATAATGCACAGCCTAGTAAAGAGCTCCATCACCATTAGACATAAGAGATCAGAACATTCCATCTTATTGCCAAATGTGAGGGGACTGGCAACTGGTCATGCTTTTCCAACTATTTCCCACCCAACCTGAAGCAGGAAACTACATTGATGTAACATTTGGTGACCTTATTGCCAATTCCTATTCTGCATCATTACTTCTGTTAAAGCTTTCTCATGTTGGAATATGTTAAGCATAGTGATTGCTTAATATTTCTGGCTTTGATACCCTGTGTCTTTCTGAACATTACAGGTGGCAGGAAATAATTCACCAATCAAAACACTGATGTAATTTGGGGCAAGGATGGGAAAATTCTGAATTTTAACAAGTGTCTGACTAGCCTCTTCTTTGTTACTGTGTGGTGAAGCAGGAAAAAACAGGCCTCACAAAGTGTCACATCATGCTGATTTCAACTATCACAGACAATGCCCTACTGATCTATGCCCTCCAGGGGACTCTAGACAATGCCGTGTTCAAAGGTAGTATTGGCTAAGAAGGTCCTATAGAACCAAAAGGGATGCACTCCCCCATCGACTTCCATGGCGATCAATTTCAGTAACAATTTGAGAGTAGAAGTAAGTTCAGTAATCATTCCTTAAGAAACTCAGGGACTTGTGATACCAACATATGTTCTATGACCTTGCACCCCCCAGAGAATTTATCTAGCCTGTTGAATCTAAAGTAGTCTTTTAGTACTACTCTTTTAACATTAGAAATTTAAAATTTATATTTTCTGATCCCTGGGGCATTGCTGTGTTTGCCATATCTGCTTACAAACCACATGTTAAGATGACAGCAAGCACCTGAACTACACAGGGTTTCCTAATAGTATCTAAATAGGAATGTGATATCTTTTCTTGTAATAGGAGTAAAAGATACATTATGTCCCTTCTAGTTTTGTGATATATGTTTTAGCAACTAAATCTAAAAGAAAGGAAAACTGCTAGTTTCTGAGTCAAAGCTGATCCTATGCCCCATGTCTCAGAGCTGAAGGAAGGACTTATGGATGATTGAGCACCTATGATTTGGCATAGGTGTTAAAATGTTTCAGTCCCTGTAAAAATGTTCTGGGCCATGGTTAAAGGTCTTATACATGCTATAATCAAGATCATAAGCATAATTTCAGTTTCATTTAGTGAGCACTCCACTAATCAACAAGTTGTCATTCCTAATTATGGCCACTAAAAGAGAACTACATATAATTAGTTTTTTTTCCCTCAATATCTTCTGCTTGATGGACAGGGGTTTTTTTTTTTTTTGCTTTGTTTGGTCCAGACTTTGAAATATATATTGATTTCTACCATTTAGGGAATTTTAGAGAAACAGCAACCAGAGAGCAAGATAAGAAAAATTGGGCACAGATTTTATGAGAATAAGTTCCAACAATGTTGCCTGTAAAACAGAAATGACTGTTTCCAATCACTAATAATTCTGCTGTTTTCTTGAAGAATTGTAGTTCTATTTCAATTTATACGAATAAAGAATAACTGATGCAGTTAGTTTCTTGCCCAAGTATAATTATATTGATACATATATAAATCATGGAAAGAATCCATTTATTTCACCTCGAAGATTATGAAAAAGGAGAAGAAAGAAGGCTACATGCTACAGGAAAAAGTACATCAGTGCATTTCATTAAAAAAGGGGGGATTTAGGGAATAAGTGTCTTTTTATGTCTAAACATACTTAACAGACAGCCTAGGTTAAAAACCTGAAATGTGTTTAAACAATGGTGAGTAAAGGTGTTATTGTTAGTTGCTAAGTCTTGTCCGACCCATCGCAACTCAATGGACAACGTTCCTCCAGGTCTTCCTGTCCTCTACCATCTTCCGGAGTCCATTTAAACTCACACTTACTGCTTCAGTGACTTCATCCAGCCAGCTCATTCTCTGTCGTCTCCTCGTTCTTTTGCCTTTAATCTTTCCCAATCTTCCTTCTCATTAGGTGGCCAAAGTATTTGAGTTTTATCTTCAAGATCTGGCCTTCTAAAGAGCAGTCAGGGTTGATCTCCTCTAGGACTGACCGGTTTGATCACCTTGCAGTCCAAGGGACTCGCAGGAGTCTTCTCCAGCACCATAGTTCAAAGGCCTCAATTCTTTGGCGCTTAGCCTTTCTTAAGGTCCAACTTTCACAGCTATACATTGCAATTGGGAAAAACATAGCCTTGACTATATGTACTTTTGTTGGCAGGATGATGTCTCTGCTTTTTAGCATGCTGTCTAGATTTGCCATAACTTTCCTCCCCAGGAGCAAGGATCTTTTAATTTCTTGGCTGCAGTCCCCATCTGCAATGATCTTGGAGCCCAGGAAAATGAAATCTGTCACTACCTCTATTTCTTCCCCATCTATTTGCCAGGAATTGAGATGGCTGGATGTCATGATCTTAGTTTTCTTAATGTTGAGTTTCAAGCCAACTTTTGCACTCTCTTCCTTCACCCACATCAAGAGGCTCTTTAGTTCCTCTTTCCTTTCTGCCACTAGAGTGTATCATCTGCATATCTGAGGTTGTTGATATTTCTCCTGGCAATCAAAATTCCAGCTTTTGATCATCTAGCCCCACATTTCTCATGATGTGCTCTGCATATAAGTTAAATAGGCAGGGCGACAGTATACAGCCTTGCCGGATTCCTTTCCCAATTTTGAACCAATCAGTGTTTCCATGTCCAGTTCTCACTGTTGCTTCTTGACTCGCATATAGGTTTCTCAAGAGTCAAATAAGATGGTCTGGTACTCCCATCTCTTTAAGAACCACAATTTGTTGTGATCCACACAATCAAAGGCTTTAGCATAGTCAATGAAGCAGAAGTAGATTTTTTCTGGAACTCCCTTGCTTTCTCCATGATCCAGTTTATGCTGGCAATTTGATCTCTAGTTCCTCTGCCTCTTTGAAATCCTGCCTGTACTTCTGGTAGATTTTGATCCACATATTGCTGGTGATCCACATGCTGCTTACTTTTAGAGAGTAAAGGTATACTCTCTAAAAAGGTCTGGCTATGCTATGTGCCTTATTTAGAGTGACACTGGCTTCAGCTATGTATTTTGTTTATGACAAAAGTATCAATTAATTGAACACCGTATTTTCACTTCTAAACAGATTTTTCACTTTGATTTGCAAAGTAAAGTTTATGCAATTGAATAACTAGTAGTTCCTGCCTAACTTTTTTTTGGGGGGGGGAGGTTCAAAATTTGAAAAACTTTTAAGATGTTTCAAAGAGCTAAAAGTAGTATATACAGTGTTAAAAGATAATAATCAATCAATACAGCACAACTTTGGATTCAGTTGCATCAGCTGAAACAGAAATAGTTTCCTGTAGCTCAAATCTGACAGTGCTGGAAAGTATGCTTGTAAAGTACAAATGTATCTGTATGTGGATGTGGGTGGGTGGGGGTGTAAATACAATAAAGAGGCCTATTAAAATTGCATTTGTGTGTGAATTTTTTTGCTGGGTCAAATTTTGTCGTATTTAGGTAATTTCTTTACCTATTCTGCTCTGTTCTTGGTTTCAGTTGGAACACTTGCACTTGAATAAAAATATAAACCATATTTTGTGGCTGAGAATTTTAAATATGAACAGGCTCCACATTTTAGAAGGAATTGGAAGATTTTGGATCCCTAAACCTTTCCGCCATCACAACAGTCATACACTCTTTGAAATGAGATGTGTTCCAGATTTTTCTCCTTATTTTCTTGTTCTTGTTTTTCTTGTTTTTGTTATTGTGGTAAGATGGTAACCATTTCCTTAATGGTTAAAAAGTTTGTGTGTATGTACACTGTACACTGTGTACACATACACAAATGCACACACAAGAGTATTATTTGTCTGCATACATATATACACACATACAGTATGTATATATGTGTGTGTATGTATTTGTGTGTATACACACACATGCATACAGTATATTCAGTGCATACATATACACACACTCATACAGTGTGTGTGTGTGTGTGTGTGTGTGCATATATAATGAGAAAGGCTCTTCAGTCAGTTTCTTAGTGAATGTACTTTTTCTAAATTTTGTAACATAATGAAGCAAAGTATTCAGCTTGCTGTCACACTGTCTACCCACTTCCTAACTTACGTGTCTGACCTTATAACCAAAAATTCCTTTGAAGTATCTGCATCAAACAGTGGGCTTTCCTACCAACGGAAGTAAAAGTAATAAAAAAAAACTTTAGAAGTGTGAAAACAGGGTGAAGAACATTGCCAACTTTCTTGTGTTATTGATGTCTGACCATATAATAAAGATGAACACATATAAAAAATGAATTTCGTATGAGAGAAAACATTATGCATCCCTGAAATAAGTGTATCATCTTTATAGTTTGTGCTGTCAGATAGGTATGCAGACTACCTTGACAGTTTATTTGATTTAAGTTGCCTCCTTTGAAGGGAACGTTCAGCCTTACATGTTTATGATCTTTTTTTGCATGCTTTAAAACTGCAGTACCAATCTCTGTTAAACTGTAGCCATTATCTTACTGACTGGATATCTTATAGCTGAATTCCTCTAAAAGTCACGATATTTAGAACATTTAACAGATTCCTTTTAATTCAGTTGTGCAAGTGTGCATTTCTGTGGTATCTTGCCATTTTTAATATTCATCAAATAATTCATATTATATCATATATTGTCACAAATATATCTGCATTAATAAGTATATCTAAGACATATTTTCCCAGCCTTGTGTCCTCCAGATGAATACTTCCAGAATTCTCAAGCAATATTCTCTGTGTTATACTCCCGTAGTTTGATGGAGAAGTTGGGGAAGACTGCTTTATGGGGAAGTGTTTTTTTCCTTCACCAGCCAAACATGGATTTTGAGAATGAAATAATGGAGAAAATTAGGGCATGACAGATTGCTGCATCAAAGTGCTATATTTCAGTCTAAGAAAAGTGTACATTTACAAGTATACAAATAGCATACATTTTACTATTGCATTATAGACCTCCATTGTGCATTAAGGCCGGTATCAGCACTCAAAGCCATGAAGTAAAGAAAAATGAACCCCCTGTCTAAAATAATAAACACTCCAAAAGATGGCCACATGAAACCGCATGTTAGTAAAAACATATGAAAATCTGTAATGCACACATTAGTGACAAAAAGAACAACACACAGTGATAAAATTTGGTTCCCTTCCTTGAGTTAATTCAACTGTCTCTCCTCACAGGACTAATACTCTTTCAAAAGTTTTAAAAACTTACATATTTTAAAAACTTACATAAGAGCTGGAATAATAGACAAGCACTTCTACAGAAGACAAGAATTCAGTCTCCCCTGTAATTCAAACTAAAAGAGTAGCATCTAGCAATTAGAGGGATAGGGTCATGCTTGTGGGACAGCTCCGAACCTCTGGTTGAGTCATCAACTACATCAGGGGTGTCAAACTCAAGGCCCAGGAGCCGAATTCAGCCTGCGGGGTGCTTAAATCTGGCCCTCAAGGCCACCTGGAAACAGCAAAGGACTGGACTGCGATGCTTCTGCCAGTGAAAATAGAGCTTGGTAGGGTTGCGTGCGACCTTCCCGAGCTCCATTTTCACTGACAGAGGGTTGCAGGAGGCTGTCACAAGTGAAAATGGAGCTTTGGAGCCTTTTTCACTGGCAGAGGGCTTGGGCCACCACCTGTGCCCCTGACATGAGTGACGTCAAGCTGGCCACGCCCACCCTGGCCATGCCATAACCCCAAGGTCAAACACAACCCTGATGTGGCCCTCAGTGAAATTGAGTTTGACACCCCTGAACGACATCATTGATAAAGTGTGCTAAACCATTTAAATGGTAAAAATTGAATTGGAAGAAGAGTAAGAATATTATTTTAAATCTGGAACAGCTGTAGTTAACTTAAAGTTATGATTTTAAGTCTCTCTGGGTAACTAGTTATGTCAGGATTCTCCCCTAAAAAGCCATAACATCATCAACAACAATAAAAGCATTGTAGATTATGCATGTTCTTGGAGATTCAATGCTCTTTCATATATATATATACACACCATTTGAAAATCTGCAGAAGAAACCATTTGCCTTTTGCCCCATAAACACAGGAAATAATTGTAAATCAGAAAGCTTATTTTTAAGCCCCATTCCCCTTAATCTTCATTGGGTATTGTCAGATGGAAGATTACTAATATTACAAATTAAAAGATAAAGTGCAACTACTTCATCTTTTAAGAAAAAAATATGGAGGAAGCAGTGGAATCATGAGGGGTTTTAAATAGAAATAATGTCATATGAACTCCCTATAAAATTCCATTAACACAATAGGGGAGTTGCAGAATAATAACAGTAACTAGAACAAGGCTGTCAAAGTCACGGGCTGCAAGCCAGAGGCATCATGTGGTGGCCATGCCGCTGCCCGGTTTAGCGAAGGAGAAAAATATCCCAATATGTCATGTGACAACGCCATGACGATGCAAGTTTGATAGCCCTGAACTAGAAGCACCTATAGTGAAAGAAAAATTAATTTCAGACACAGACCAGTTTATAGACCACACTTTTCCTTCTGTCACACAGAAATAATCCTGTGGCAGTCTACTAGAGACTTCTGTTTTTATGAATTGCAGGTTGTTTTACCAGATATGAAAAATGAATAGAGATTCCTCATTTAACCTGTATTATGGTTTAGTACTAAATTATTTGCAGGACAGTCAGCCTGACCAATTTGGTTAAGCCAAGCAAAAGCAGCTGGTTGTCCCCAGTTTTGGGAGGTTTGAGAGGCTGAAGCCTGGAAGTATTTCTATGCGATGGGTTTGGCTTTCTGGAATGGTTTCCCATCTGCCTTTTGGAAAAAGTTGAAAACAGAGCTATCCCAGAGAGACTAAGGGGTCTGATGCCAGGAATTGTTTTGCTTTATTTTACTGTACTTATAATGTGTATTTCTGAATATTATTATATTTTGTGTGTCATTGTGGGCAACCAAAAGAGCAGCATGATATAAATCAGATAGAGAGTTAGAGATAAAACTGTGCTACTTTTGAACATGCCTAAAATACACGCTCTAAAGCTATGAAGTATTTTTTCTAGGAAAGTCCTTTTCATGAACAGTTAAATTTAATAGAAAACAATAAATGAATGCTGTCATCTGTGCATATTTATTATTCCTATAAGGTGTGAGATTCACTCTTTTTTTCTTTATGTTACATAAAATTGACTCTACCTGTCCTTCATACGAACAATACTATATAAACATTGCTGGTTTCGTTTTTTACATATAGCAATTGATACTAGAGGTTGACATTTATTTCTTTCCCAAGATCTGACTGACACCGCAGACATTCAGATATGTTCTGAGACAGTTCTCTGACCATTTGGTAATTCAGAGCCCATTTTTTATATACTGTATGCTGCAGAATGTTGATATATGACAAACATGGAAGGAAAACAGATGTGGATCAGGAAAAAAAAGCACACATCAAAGAATAACTATCAAATGCTGAGAAATATCTTGGAGCCCAAGCAATTACTTCTGATTCTTGCAGAAGAAAAAAAAGAACTCAAAAGACTGGAGAAGGACAAATATGTGACATCTATAAGAAGGAGAAGTTGAGGAGTTATAGACTAGTTAGTTTGACTTTTATACCCTGGAAGTTATTAGAATGAACAATAAATCAATCTTTTTAAGCACCTGTGGGAAAACAGGGTAATTGCCAGTAGCTGGCATAGATTTATGAAAATGACAACAGGTATAACCAATCTAGCAGACTTTTGGCAGGGAATTCTTCAAGTATATCTGGCCAATATCATAGTTATCATACATCTTAACTGTAAAAATCATTTTACACATGGATCATGGAACAGCAAGAAGAACAAAATAAAAATTGGAAGAATTTTATTTATTTTCTGCCTAAATGAGCCACTCATCTCATAAAGCAAATGACTCTATGCAACATACAAGACTAAAACAATACATATATAAAGCAATTATCATTAACAATTTTTTAAAAAAAATAGAAAAAAAATTTGGAACAAAGAAATAACATAGAAGAAGGACTGTTAATAATATGAAGCCACTACATAAATTCACCTGTTCCCTGGGAAATAACCAGATCTTGAGGGATCTTCAGAAGCTTAGAAGCAATGAGGCCATTTTCACCTCGGATGGAAGAAGATTCTACAATACAGATGTCATAGCAAAAATGGACTGCCACCTAAGGCCCACCAGATGGAGCTTCCTAGACAACAAAATCCATAAAATGACCACTCTGTTGGATCCTGTGGGACAGGTAGATGAAATTAGATAGACACCGTTCCTCAAATAACCTGGTTCCATGCCATGTAGAGTCTTCAAGATTAAATCGGTGTTGGAAACAAATTGGTAACCAATGCAGTTCATGCAGCACTGATGTAATATATACCGTATCTTCTTAATTATAATCAAGGCTTTGAAGGTTTTAATTGGTTATAAACCCTTCCCAATACTCTATGATTAACCCATATCTGGAACAGTCTTAGGCTGACTTCTTGTTACTGCCCTTCTGTTTTCTGAGGTTAGAATTGCTGTTTGCACATAGGGAATAATCCTTAAAAACTCTTTTAAGAATTGAAATAATCTCAATTATTGGTGGAGATTGGGTAGCTTTTATCTCAGTACGAATAATTAAGAACTCTGTTTAACTTCCCTACTTGGCATCTTTTCTTAAGTTTGTCTGCAATTTTGAGGTTATCTGTGTTTGATTAAAACTAAAAACTGAAATCGGCACATGAAGATTTACAAAGTACTGCACATTTATACTTGGGTGCCAAAAATTATAAATGTAATTGTAGATAAGTCAAATGAAATTAAATCAATTGGCTACATCATTCTACATGGAAGAAACCCCTGAGCGCAGCACAACCCAAAGCGTCAGTTACTACTGGAAGCCCCAGCCGCCCTAGCGATATGACACAAAACCTGCAGCTGCCACAGGAATCTTCAGCCACCCAGCACAGTCCAGCCTCCATCTCCCCAGCTACTGACCAAGCGAGATCATCTTTCCCAGGTCTTGCAAAGAAGAAATTCTTGTGTAACCAGGAGCTGCCTTGGCCTGCTTGATCAGTAGCAGAAGCAAGAAGACTGCGAAGGTCAGTTAGGGAAGAATGCAGGGTGCCAAAAGGGCATAGATGGGGAGAAGATATGTGAGTGGGGAAAGTGAAGTGCTCCTGTGGTCCTGAAATGTGGGTGAGTTATCAAGCACCTGAATTTTGATTGCATGACTTCAGGAGCACTACAATGGCTGTAACTTCAAGAACTGGTCATACATTCCTTAGTTTAGCACCACCTTAACTTCAAACAGTCTTTGAATGAATAGTTGTAAGATAAGGACTACCTATATCTCATCGGGGAAGATTTCAAGTGGATCTGGCCTATAGATTATCCCGATTTTATAGATTGGTAGGAAGGTACCACTATTTCTGTATGTTTGCCAGAACATAAATGATATAAAATATGCAAGGCAGAGGTGGTATTCAGCAGATTCTGACCAGTTCTGGAGAACCAGTAAATTTTGAGTAATTCGGAGAACCGGTAAATACCAACTCTGACTGGCCCTGCCCCCATCTATTCTCTGCCTCCCGAGTCCCAGTTGATCAGGAGGAAATGGGGACTTTGCGGTAACTTTTCCCTGGAGTGAGGAGGGAATGGAAATTTTACAGTATCCTTCCCCTGCCACACCCACCAAGCCATGCCATGCACGCCCACCAAGCCACACCCACAGAACCAATAGTTCTTTTTTGGACTGGTGTTCCCTATTTTTCCTATAAACTTGCATTACCAAGATGCATGAATCACCTAATTCAGTGCTGGTACAATTGGTTCAAGTTGACTATTTGATATGACTTTCCCTTTCCAAATACTGCTTTTATTATTTTTTAAAAGAGTCTTCTGAATTTTATAAATGGATTATTACTAGGGAACTTTCCAAAGAGTAAAACATCACTCTTTGGAAAGGGGTACAATGTATAATATGATCCAATGATAATAATATGGTCTAATAAGTTCCAATGAGCACAGGAAAATATGTGGAAACTCCTGAAACTCTAATTTGATATCAGAAAAAAGCAAAGAAGGAGAGATCTTCTACAGCTCTACTATGACGGACATGCTGCAAAACAGCTGAGTGATGGCACTTTGTAACAGCTGAATGGGAATTCCAATTCTACTACTGCTTTGCCTTCACTGCTCCTTCTGCTACCTCTTTTCGTTGATCCAACTCCATGTTTTCCCAAAATATGACCTACCCCCAAAACAAGCCCTAGCTCGATTTTTACACCTGCGCCTAAAATAAGCCCCACCCAAAAATAAGGCCTAGTTAAGCCTCACCCACCGTCTGGTTGTACAAGGTGGGGCAGGCATACAAATCAACCTAGGGTGGGGATGGGGGGTGGAGCAAGGAAAGCAGATGCACTAGAGACCCTGGCTTGTTTCTTTCCTCCAAACTCTGCTAGAAATGGGTCTTTGTGAGGCTTGTCACGCCAGCACAGCCACTTGTGGCAGGACACTGCAAGGCTTGTGTTGTTCGTGTGAGCAGTGCACTGCTGCAAGGCTCATTGTGCCAGTGCTGCCATTTGCAGCAGGATGCCACAAGGTTTGTTATGCTGCTTGCATGTGCAATGGCACAACAAACCTCACAGCGTCCTGCCAAGAGCAGCGGCACTGCACAATGAGCCTTGCGGCGTCCTGCAAGGTTCATCGCACCAGTGCAGCTGCTTGTGGCAGGACACCGCAAGGCTCGTTGTGTCGGGTTCGCCGCTTGCGCATGCAGCAGCACAAACAAACGAGGATGGGGGGAAATTAAGACATCCCCCCAAAATAAGGCCTAGCGCTTATTTCGGAGATTGAAAGAAAATAAGACCGGGTCTTCTTTTTGGGGAAACACGGTACCACTCCAATGTCCAACACTAGAACCAAGACAATTCCCGCCATTCTATTCTGCAAGATATTTGGAGAAAACTCTTATCATCCAACCACTAGACCAGCAGAAACTGTGTTGGTCTATTGAAGGTTGGGAAACCCCTTCTTTTTTGTCCCAAGACTTGAAACTACCAAACTTTCCAAATCATTGCAAGCACCTTTCACAATTCCCTCCTAGATCCATTGCCATGAATGCCAAAAAAGAAAAATGAAATTTCTCTTAATAATCTGCCTAAATTGCTTCATTTTGGGTGTGGTTCTGGTCAGTGTTGATGGGGGAGGCAAGATATGAAATCTACTCTACCCATTCTTGTTTAAAATCTGCATAAAACTGCAGGAAGATATCTGTTGATTGCACACAGTACAATATCATCAATATGAATTAGAATTTAATAGTGGTAGGTTGAATGACTGGCATCCCACAAAAGTAAATTATCTACTATCTAAATTATCTATTAGCAAAACTGAAACTATAAATGAGGCAGGATTTTTAAAAAATTTTTGATTTATATGCTGCCCTTCTCCGAAGACTCAGGGCGGCTTACAATGCGTTAAGCAACAGCCTTCATACTTTCGTATATTTATACAAAGTCATCTTATTGCCCCACAAACTGGGTCCTCAATTTACCTACCTTAGAAAGGATGGAAGGCTGAGTCAACCTTGAGCCTGGTGAGATTCGAACACAGTAATTGCAGACAGCTGGTGTTTAATTACAATGCTTTTAGTCTGCTGAGCCACCAGAGCTCCCTAACCCAGTACTAAGTACTAGTAGGACTAACCCTTACTGGGTTAGTACTACTGAGTACTAACCCAGTAAGGATTATATTTTTGTGCTGAATAAATTTATCAATATGATGTTATTGCTGATTCAGGAGAACAATTTTATATCACATTTGGAATGAATAAATGTATGTGTGGTTAGCAAGTCATGTTCAAATCACCATTGGAACTGGAACTATTGTGACTCACAGTATGAGTGCAACTCACTATGGCATGTTTCTTACGTTGTCACTCTCAGTATTCACAGTTACTGAGATTGTATTACATGACTAAACTAATTGAAAGAATTCTCCATGATTAGCTGGGCTTCCAGACTTATTTGTAATTCTATCCATCAGTGCACGTTGTGCAATTGCTCCATCTTTTCTTTCTTAAGGGATTCTTTATAGTGAAAAAAACACTGGTGGATTATAAACAGAAGACAATAACATCTGGATCTCGCTATAAAATTCCATGAACTACATGTTATGATTGCGTAATAAATGGCTTGTCTGGAATCTCTGCAGATTTCCCAACAATTTTTAAATGGAACACAATTGGGAGGGTCTGCCAGTTTAATCCGCGCAGCAGCATTGGGGAAAGAAATGGGAATCTTTTCTTCTGAAACTGTATCTTTTCCCTTCCAAAATTAGATGTTGTAGTTTTGTGATCAGCAAGAAAAAACGCTAGCCCACTTTCAGTTCTAGTTGTGAAATCAAATCATTCCATATATTTTAGATAATCATGGCGTCATACACTTGTGTACACTTAAGTATTGCACATATTGCTTTTGCCCACTTCATAATCTGATACACATTTCCCAGCCAACTGCTAGAGTTCTGTCTCTAAAAATAGTGCCTGTTTTAAACTATATTTGGTGGAAATTTGAGGAGTTGCAATTCCAAAATATTCAAAAGAAGCCATGTTCAGAAAACTGTTTTAAGAGGTTCAGACCTTTAAATACTATAGCACTAATTGAGTCAGGATTACTGGTTTAAATTTATTTAGATTAGATTTTTCTTTCATTGAAAAAGTGCATTCAGAACTGAAATAAGAATGAATATTTATTCCATACTGCATTTGGCTCATTTATTTTGAAGCATGGCTCTCACAAAAGTGTAGTCATTTGGTTTATTTGACAGAAAAACTATCTCATTCTTGGACTTATTCCATATGTAGGATGTGTGTGTACATGCATGTGCACGTGTACACATGTATGCCTTTCTCTTATGCCCATAAACTTACCTGCTTTCTGTATTTCACAGGTTCATGAAGGTGGCAGGGAACATAGTAGATGCAGTTACCTGGCAACAGTAGGTATTTTTTCCTCTCTTTTTCCTCTTTCAATGTTTATAAAAGGATGATCATAATAAGAAGGTTAGGTGCAGGACAAAAGGGAACCTAACATTGACAGGGTCTTCTTCAGACAAGAGAGAACTCAGAAATGTATCCTCATTCTGCTCTTCAGAGTTCAGTCTTTTGCATGAAAAAAAGGAAGAGGTACTGTTCTAATTATGTAAAGCCAAAGAAATTCAGCAGGTGACTATGGATTACATATTCCTGTAGTTCAGCAGAACCTACTAAACCATAGGTGTAGATCAACCTTGGCATCTTTAAGACATGTGGACCAATTCCCAGAAATTCTGAGAGTTGAAGTCTACATATCTTAAAGTTGCCAAAGCTGAAAAACACTGGTGTAGATAATCTGCAGACATTAAACTGAATAATAACTTTCAACATTCTTCTTCTTTAGTATTGCTAGCTGGGACTGCTGAGCATTGTTATTCAGATATCACCTCTCTTTTAGTGTTTATTTTGACTATAGTGCAAAGAGACTTGACATGAAGTTTAAAACAGGTTATTTTAAAAAAGCCCTAGCAAGCCCTTGGAGTACTTCATATTCAGGTAGGATGGTATTCTGAAGAAAGTTCATATTGGAAGTCAACTTAGTTTCCTGAATAATTAATGGTTTATAGCAGAGGTTCCAATCCCTGGTCCGTGGACCAACACTGATCTGCAGCATGCCAGCAACTGGTGCAAACAAGCGAAGCCCCATCCACGGGATGCAGGCAGCATGGAAAACTATGCCCCTGTCCATGGAAAAATCCTTCTCTATGGAACCAATCCGTGGTGCCCAAAAGTTTGGGGGCCACTGCTTTATAGGCCAGCAGGTGAGTCACAAAATTTACCTGCTGTTTTAAGGAACAGCTTACAGGGAACTGACTGAATGTAGAATCAGTGTTGAGCCAGTGGGCTTCAGAAAAAATCAGATGGAAAGAAGCAATTTCTGCTCTTTGGATTGTTTATCTGAGCAATCAAGTTTCACTATCCAGTGATAACACATGGTATTTTTGGAAACTCTCATGTGCAGCATTTACTAAGACTGAAGGGATTATTGTTACTGAAGAAAGTTTGATTGAATTAGTACAGAGTAGAAAGCCTGGCTGTAGGAATTTTGCTGTAGCAGTCCTATTAGTTGGGATAGCTCCCTTGAAAAATAGTTGAGATTTTTTTTTAAAAAAAAATGATTTATATGCCGCCCTTCTCCGGAGACTCAGGGCGGCTTAAAATACGTTAAGCAATAGCCTTCATACTTTCGTATATTTATACAAAGTCAGCTTATTGCCCCCACCAGGGCTGGATTTTCTTATATGCTAACTAGGCTTCAGCCTAGGGCCTCAAGATTAAGAGGGGCTACATTCAAATTGTTAGCAGAATTAAAATTACACTATTCTAAAAACAGTGAACACTAAAACACTGAACCAAAAAAAATGGGAGGTGAAAGGGCCTCATAAGTGGAATAGCCTAGGGCCTCTTTTCATCTAAATCCGGCCCTGGCCCCCACACATTGGGTCCTCATTTTACCTACCTTAGAAAGGATGGAAGGCTGAGTCAACCTTGAGCCTGGTGACATTCGAACTTACAGTAATTGCAGACAGCTGATGTTAATCACATTGCTTTAGTCTGCTGAGCAACCAGGCCCTTTAATTAATGTTTGGTGTTTCTTCTGCTTACCAAAATGGCTTTGGTGCCAGTTATGAATTGAATTCTGAAAACTAACAATGGTCATTGATTCTAGGGATTTGTCTGCTAGCATTATTGATATTTTCAGAATGACGAGCGCTAAAACGGTGTTGCCTTGCACATTTTTCATAAATCATGTCCTTGGAGGATTCCATGTATGTTTTCTGATGATAGCGAAAATATCACCCCAAATCATAAATTCACTGTATGCCTGGTAGTCATCAACAGGTCTTATTCAGAGAAAACAAATACTTTTATTCAAACAATGTAATTTTACTTGCAACAAGTCTTGTTGATGATTGTCTTTTGGCTGACAGAAAATAAAGCATAATAAAATCAGGTAGACGGAAGGTGTTCTCAAATCTCATCTAAACTATCACTAGCACAAATGCCAGAATGCTGTTCCAAGGTTATTGTCCTCTGAAGGGAGCATTTTCCAGATAATATCATAGTTGTATTCATAACGCACTATGGTAACTTAGGATAATATAGGTTCATTGTTCACAGTATCATACCAGACTCTACAAGAGTCTACAAGACTAGGCAACTGTTTTCATTATGCTACTTTTCTTCCTAATTTTTAGAAATATGGCAATACAGATTACTTTCCCAGAAACAGACACAGCATCTATATAATAAGAATAAGCCTGGATATAATGAAAATGTCACTGTTAGCCACATGCTGATTTGTTACTTATTGCGACTATCACATGTTTTATGGTTTTAGGGTGATTGGCAGAGCATTTGTGAGATATATGCTCTTGAAATATGTATCATGAATTTTGTAGGTGTTATATTGTATCAACGGAATAAGAGATTCCATGGACTGATATAAAGAAAAAGCAAAATGTGTAATATTCCATATGATGAGTCTGAATGTCAGGGTGGTTTGCAGCCACGACCCTATCACTGAGATCAAAGTAATCCAGATATTACAGTCAGTATTTTTTCTCAGAAGCCCAGGTTGGACTAAGGCAGTGGATGCTTCTAGATTAAGTATAAACATGAATTTATTTGCTGCAATTTTCTACAAATTGTAATCTTAATTAAGTCCTATTTGTATGATATTTATATGTAGATTTAGGAAGAAATTTGGCACAGGGGTGGGCGAGAGCATCTACTTTCTGGAAATTACTACTCCTGTCATTGCTGGAAAACGACCTTCCCATCCATATCCTATCAGAACTTCTGTTGCTGTGGTTTTTGGTGTTGCTGTGTGGTGAAGGCTTTTATTTGAAAATTGTGCATGCATGTATACATTCAGCACATGTTTTCATAATAAATTATTAAGAAAAACAGAAGTCAGAAACTGAAACTGAAACAATTGGAGTTGGTGGATACATAGCATGCCAGTAATGGTTAATTGTAGTACAATAAAGGCAGGAGAATATCTCAGATAATGCAGAAAAATGCTGTTTGATGAAATTATTTTAAGATCAGCCTTCTTTATGGTGCAAATTCCTATCAGCTCACATGCTAGCCTTCTCTGCCTGGATAACCAAAATGTTACTTTGATGAAGCAAAGTGGAAAATACTAGGTTTAGGCTTAGGTCTAATATGTCTGAGAATTTAGTAACTGGTTCACACAAACAGAACTGAAGCACCTAGTTTTGTATAAACATCCCATAAATTAGATCCAGTATCTATATTGAGAAAGGGACAGGCTTGGGGTGAGCTGGAATGGAGAAAGAAAAGGTGATACAGATCTAATTTCAAGCAGACCTCCCTAGAAATTCCTGAGTGTTGGGAAGTGGCCTTAATGCCATTAACTGAAGTAAAAGTTAGGGTCAGATAATGGAGCAAAGTTTCCTCTGCAATAAATTGGAGTAAAATAAAAACAGCTGTGCCGAAGCCATCCAACTTTGTTCATTATATCCTGTCTGAGACTAATGGGTCTGAGCAACTAATTGTGTATATTGCTGGAAAAATGTATTGAAGATATAATAGTTCTGTTTAGTGAAGGAAATGGCTAGTATACAAATCCCCAGAAGATCCTTCAGTTTGGCTTATGTGGCAGTCTAAACTGGGTTATTGTGCATGCATTTAGACAACAAACACAGTATGGACAGTATATGAGCCAGCTGGGTAACCTTGAGCCAGTTACTCTTTCAGCCCACTCACCTCAAAGGGTTATTGTAAAGAAAATAAGAGGAAGAAGGAGTTTAGATATATTTGCTACCCTAAGTTGTTCATAAAAATAATAAAGGTAGGATATAAATAAAATAAATAAATAAAATGATACTGTGATATATGTTGAGATGGGAGGCACAAAGCCTCCTTTGTTCAGGATACAACTTGTTTTCTTGCCTTAATGTGGCATTCAGAGTGGAGGCAGAGTCCTTTCAATCAAGCTTAGTGAAAATAGTCTGAATTGCATAGAATTGATTTGACCTTTGTGACAATACTTCCCGAGAGGCATAGGAATCCATTTGCTGCAAATGAAAAGGCGTTCTACCAGCAAGAGCAAAACTGCACTGTCACATCTGTGACAAGTGGGCAAAACAATTTAGATTAAGTTTCAGAGTGTAATTAGTGAGATCAAAGTCTATCTGGCCCAGTCTCCTGACCAAAGATAAAATTGTCAACATTACATATCATGTTAAGCCAATTAGGCCAGAGGGTGCCAAAAATCATAAAAATGATGAACCAGAAAAGAAGGTTGCAGATCACTCTTCAGTGACGGAGGACTTGATCTCATTCTCTGCCACAAGTGGGGCATGAAGTGTGCTATCACACCCTCTCCTCACTCATCTCTTCCCAAGTCTAAACATCTTCAGCTCCTTTAAATTTGGCTTTTTAGGACTTATTGCTACTCCCTTGATTGTCCTTGTTCCCTTCTCTGTACCTATTGCAGTTCATCTACGTCCTTCTTAAAGTATATGTGTGTATATACGCCTTTAAATTTGTGTAGACTCACAGCAACTGTCTGAGCACATCGCTGCAGTTTTCTCCACCAGACTTCCAGAAGCGGTTTTCCATTATCTTCTTCCTGGGATGAGAGGGAATAATTGGCCCAAAGTCATCCAGCTTGTTTTTTGCCTAAGGAGGAACTAGAACTCAGACTTTCCCAGTATTTAACCTGATCCCTTTAACCACTACAGCAAACTGCCTCTCTTTGTTGTACAGTCCCCATAAATTGACAAAATATTCAATATGGTTTCTGAACAAAGTAGAATGATGTGGAATTACAAGTAGTCCTTAACTTACAGCAGTTCATTTAGTGACCATTCAACTTTACAAAGGCACTGAAAAAAGTGACTTATTACCATTTTTCAAGCTTTTGACCTTTGCAGCATCTCCATAATCCTGTGAACAAAATTCAGATGCTTGGCAATTGGGTGATACTTATGACCATTGGTGTATCCCAAGGTGACGTATCACCTTTTGATAAGCAAAATCAATGGGGAAGCCAGATTCACTTAATAACCATGTTACTATTTTATCAACTGCAGTGATTTACTTAACAACTTTGGAAGAAAGGTCATAAAGGGGGGCAAAACTCATTTAACAAATATCTCACTTAAGAACAGAAATTTTGGGCTCAACTGCAGTTGTAAATCGAGGACTACCTGTACTTTCCCCCATGATTTGGAAACTGTACTTTTGTTGATGTAGGGCTTTTTTGGTAGCCAATCATATCACTAGCTCATAGTAAGTTTGCAATTGGTTACTATGCCAAAGATCTTTTTTCAAATAGAATTACCAAACAGCATTCCCATTCTGGTACCTCTCTTATACAGATATGTTTCTTTCAGCTTATTTTTCTGAGCTACCAAGCTTGTTTTGAATTTTATCTCTATTATCTCTAATTTTGTTGTGGCTGAAAATTTGATAACATACTTTCTATCTCTTCATATACATCATTAATGAAAATACTGAAGGAGGAGAGGGTTAAGAACTAAATCTTGTGGTATCTCATCATCTCTCTTGAATTAGATGAGGGACCTCTGATGAGCACAGTGTCAAAAGTATTGCTTGGAACCCTGACACACAATTTGAGAATGATTGATTGTCAATCAACTTTATTGTCATGCTATCCATATCACTTTTAATTGACTAATTATTTAGAAGATTATCAATAATCTGCCCAATTCTTTGCTGAAATCTAGATATTTTATGTCTACAGTATTTCTGCAATCTACTTAGTCATAAGATTAATCTTGCAAGAATTATTCTTTACAAGTCCATGCTGATTTCTAGTAATTATCTCATTGTTTTCAAAGTAGTGTTTATCATCTGTTCTAGAATTTCTCTAAGTATAAGTGTTAGACTGACCAGTCTATAATTCCCTAGATCCTTCTTTTTATCCCTTGGGGTACAGAGAGACAACATTTGCTCTCTGTTGTATGGCACTTCAGTTTTCCAGCAGCAAACATATTTGTCAAGAGAGGCCGGCATATCTGATCTACTGTACTGGGAATGCCTTTTGTTTGTGCCCAATTGGCTTGGATGGGAATTCTACAAAAGCACTGAATACATTAATTCCTATTGTCTCAAGACTTATGTGAAAATGTTATAAGGCTTAGCAGTACATCTCTGAACCTACTGAGAATAGTAATATAATACCTAGTTTAGAAATACGGAACAATAGACTTAACGGCTAAAGTCTTCAGAGAAGATAAACAGAATAGATCAGGAAGGCACTGATCAAGAAACCAAGCATAAATCAAGATGTGAACCAGCTAAAAAATAAAATTATTGGGAAGTGGAAGAAACTTTACAGGAGAATAATAATATAACTGCGAATCAATTAAATAATCAGATTGGAGTTATATAAACTATGAATTAGCCAAAATAATTTTAATAGTATAAGAGAATAATTATGGAGCAACTAAATCAAAATAAAATATTTTGGAAGTAATAAACTACAGAGCGAAATGTTGATTGATTTTGTAAAAATTCTAAGAGAAAAGGAAATAAATTTTTGATAAGATTTGGATATTAGTTGTGATCAAGAAGAGGTGAAATTTAGATTTGGTGTAATGGGTCTTAAATTGAGAAATGTATATGAAATATTGATTGTTAAAATGATAGAGATTTAGAATGGTGTTTATAGTCTAAAATGTTGGGCAAAATTATTGAATGATAAATGTTTAGAATAAGATTTCTTTTCTTTTCTTTCTTTTTTCTTTTTCTTTTTTAAAAAAGATGTAATTGGGTAAAAATGGGAACAAAATTGATTGTGGGAATCTTAATACTCGACTTTCAGACCGCTACACCTCACCGCAGGGAGGCGGAACCGACTAGGTGGTTCCGCCCCTGGCGCCTGATGGATCCTGATAGGTTCCAGACGGAGCTTGGGCCATTTCCTGAGACACTAACACGCGACTCGGCTGAGGACCTGGTGGCGGCCTGGGATAGGGCGGCCAGGGGGGCCTTGGACCGTGTCGTGCCTTTGCGGCCTCTGACCCGGCGCCGAACTCACTTATCTCCTTGGTTTACCGAGGAGCTGAGGGAGATGAAACGCCGGAGAAGACGCCTAGAGAGCGGTTGGAGGGCCAGTCGCTCTGAATCTGACTTGACACTGGTAAGAGCTCATATTAAGACTTACTTAGTGGCGATAAAAGCTGCAAAATTTAATTATTTTACCGCTCTTATCGCATCATCAGATAATCGCCCAGCCGCCCTGTTTAGGGTGACCCACTCCCTCCTCCATCTGGGAGCGCGGGAGGATCCCTTGCAGGGTCGTGCTGAAGATTTTGTTCAATATCTGGATGATAAAATAACTCAGATTCGGGAGGACTTGGCCGCCGACTGGGTTAGTTCGGGTGGGGTGACTGAGGCAGGTCTTGAGAGTGTTATCTGGGCTGAGTTTGATCCTGTGGCTCCCGAGGACGTGGACAGGACCTTGGGAAGACTGAACGCAACCACATGTTTATTGGACCCGTGTCCCTCCTGGTTGGTGCTGGCCTCCCGGGAGGTTACACGAGGCTGGCTCCAGGAGATTATAAATGCTTCTTTGAGTGAGGGTGCCCTACCGGTCGCCTTGAAGGAGGCGGTGGTGAGGCCCCTCCTCAAGAAGCCCACCCTGGACCCGGCTATTTTGGCTAATTATCGTCCAGTCTCCAACCTTCCCTTTTTAGCGAAGGTTGTTGAGAGTGTGGTTGCGTGGCAGCTCCCTCGGTACCTGGATGAAGCTGTCTATTTAGACCCGCTCCAGTCCGGCTTCAGGTCTGGATACAGCACCAAAACGGCATTGGTCGCGTTGGTGGATGATCTCTGGAGGGCCCGGGGTAGGGGGTACTCCTCTATCCTGGTGCTGTTAGACCTCTCAGCGGCTTTTGGTACCATCGACCATGGTATCATGTTGCGCCGGTTGGAGGGACTGGGTGTGGGGGGGCACCGTTTTGCGGTGGTTCTCCTCCTATCTCTCCGGTCGCAATCTGTGTTGACAGGGGGGCAGCGGTTGACCCCGAGGCGCCTAATGTGTGGGGTGCCGCAGGGATTGGTTCTCTCGCCCCTCCTGTTTAACATTTATGTAAAGCCGCTGGGTGAGATCATCCGTGGTTTTGGGGTGGAGTTCCATCAGTACACTGATGATACTCAGCTGTACATCTCCACCCCAGACCACCCCAACGATGCCATGGAAGTGATGTCCCAGTGCCTTGAAGCTGTGCGGGTCTGGATGGGGAGAAACAGGCTTCGACTCAACCCCTCCAAGACCGAGTGGCTGTGGCTGCCGGCGTCCCGATATAGCCAGCTGACACCATCTCTGGTTATTGGGGGTGAATCTTTGGCCCCCACGGAAAGGGTTCACAACTTGGGCGTCCTCCTAGATCCACGGCTGTCCTTAGAGGATCACACGACAGCTGTGGCCAGGGGGGCTTTTTATCAGGTTTGCCTGATACGCCAGTTGCGGCCCTTTCTAGATCGGGACTCCCTACGCACAGTCACTCAGGTGCTCGTCACTTCTCGCCTGGACTACTGTAATGCTCTCTACATGGGGCTCCCCTTGGGGTGCACCCGGAGGCTCCAACTGATGCAGAATGCGGCCGCGCGGGGGATTATGGGAGCGACGGGACGCTCCCATGTGACACCTCTCCTGCGCGAGCTGCATTGGTTGCCGGTGGACTTCCGGGTGCGTTTCAAGGTGTTGGTGATCACCTTTAAAGCGCTCCATGGCTTAGGACCAGGGTACTTACGGGACCGCCTTCTGCCGCCAATTGCCTCCCACCGGCCGGTTCGCTCCCACAGAGAGGGCCTCCTCAGGGTGCCGTCAGCCAGACAATGCCGGCTGGCGACCCCCAGGGGGAGAGCCTTCTCTGTGGCAGCCCCTACCCTCTGGAATGATCTTCCTCCAGAACTGAGAACGATCCCCGCCCTCCGGACTTTTCGTCGGGTCCTGAAAACGTATCTCTTCCAGCTTGCCGGTCTAGCCTGATCCCCGTTGAATTTTAATATTTTTAGTGTTTTAGGGTTGTTGTTTTTTAAATATTTAAATTGTTTTTAACTGTCAGCCAAAGTTTATATGGGTTTTAAAGATTCTTAACTTTTGTATATTGTATTTTTTATCCGGCTGTTCACCGCCCTGAGTCCGCAAGGAGAAGGGTAGTATATAAATCCAATAAATAATAATAATAATAATAATAATAATAATAATAATAATAATAATAATAATAATTGTACTTATTATATGACGGAACAAGCACCTGCTCTAAAAAGATGTTATTTTATGTTTTGCGTTTTGAAAAATAAAAAAAAATTGGAAAAAAAAACAAAGAAACCAAGCATAAATTACCTGACCTCTCTTGGGCTGCTAGACAACATGTCTGTGGAGCAGCTACTGTAATTAGGTCTATCTACATCCTGAATGACATCGTCCCACTCCCCACTCTGGTTTGTTCCCTATTAGGTTCTCCACCCATTACTATCTGACAATTAGATATTGGCGTGCCTGATAATGTGTTCCAGAGCTCTCATTTGTCAATGCTGCATATCTCCTTGTAGTTTAAGAGAATAGATCTGGTTGACAAACCAATGCTGGATTTATGCATAGTTATATTTAGAATGTGCTGCTATGAGACAGCTAACATGCTACAGTATGATAGATGTTAAAATCTGGATCTATTATAAACTATAAGTGCTCACTCAAATTTTACTTGAAACCAAGTTTTTTGAGGTCGTTTTTTAATTAACTTGCAACATTAATTTAATATATGCGTCTCTTGCGCTTTCTGCTAAGTATTGCTAGATTGCAATATAACGTGAGTGTTTTGAGAATATAGGAAAATCACTCTATTAGTAGTATGGTGGTTCTATGCTTTTTATAAACCAAGAAATAAAATCTAATTAAAATATTTCATGAAAAAGAACTGAAAGAACTAAAATAGCAATTTTGAAGCAGTCACACATTGGCTTACAGTGGTTTGGATCTGATCTTAGCTATACTAAGAGAATCCCTTCTTGGAATCACAGCTATTGTATTGATTTGATTAGATCTTTTCTAAGCTGACTAAATTTGACTAAGCGTGAACCTAACCCATTAATAATAAAATAAGTATTTCCCTGCCTTTCTTGTATTTATGGCTAGCATTAATGAAGACAACTAGAAGAGTGAACAAGATGTATAACAGATCTGTCCCAAAACCTTGTTGGAAAATACAGGCATTAATAGCCTGGAGGGCCCTTTCTATCTGATATTATCAAACCAACCAATTGGAAGAAGGCAATAATGAGGACAATCAGATTCTGAGTTGCGAAGGGCTTTAAAAGTGACAACCAGGATTTTTAATTGTATCTACTAGCAAAGTGGTAACCAGTGCAGCTCTGAAAACATGCACAAATGGAGATGCATCCATAACTATTCAAGCTGTTGCATTCTGGACCAGCTGTGATTTTTGAATTCTTTTCAACACTAGCCCCATGTTGAATATATTACAATACTCCAACCAAAAATGACCAAGCCATGAATGACTATGACCAGGCTCTCTCATTCCAAGAAAGTTTCTATATGGAGTTGTGCAAAGGCCCTTATCACTATTTCCATTTCCTCTTTAAGCAGGAACTGAAAATCAAAAGAAATTATGAATGATATGGAATGGAGCAAACCTAAGCAAAACTGAATTTCCGTAGAACATTTTGGATGATTTCCTAATCCATAGCCATTTCATTTTTCTAGGATTGATTTTTAAGCTTGTGTCTCCACATCCAGATAGCAACACAGATATTGTAGCATTACATCTGAATATACTATACATAACATATTAATTTACTAACATTGCATTTTACCGTTGACTTCTTCATATTAAATTAGATACAGACAATCCATCAATATGTTTCACTTAAAGGTAAGCAGTTTTTAGCTTACCACGGGTCTCTGAGATCCAACTTTATAGCAGGATAACTCTCTTTTACCTGTCTTATATGTACCATCCAGTGAATTATTTATTGATATGAACAAAGAATAAAATGGAAGAAAAGAAAATATAAGTTGGAATCAGTTGGTAACGTTTAGGAAGATGATTCCAAAATACATAACAGAACCAATATCCTCCCAAGGTTATTTCAGCTATGATCCTGAGCCGACATTTTTATTTTATTTGAGATTGTTGGTTCTGCAGTGAATCTAGCCTAGCTGTTATCTCATGTATGTGATTTTTTTTGTATTTACAGTACAGTGCATATCATTACTTGAGAAGATCAAAGTGATTAATTAGTAGGAACTGTTATGATGGCAATTAACATACCAATACAGGACTTCTAAACCTTTTGTTGAATAATACCGTCTTTATTGCTTGCAATGACCAAATTTAGGACATCTAAGACAAATAGAACATGAAAGAAATAGCTTTCTCCTCTTATTCTCCAACAAATGAATTGCTTTTGGTGTTTAGAATTCTTTTATACTTGGTCTGTCAATTTATTTACTAATCTGAGTAAATGTACCTGTCTGGAAAATTGACTGAGAGGACTTCCATACTTTGTAATCAATTATTATTATTACTGTTTTATAGTCATTATTGTTTATATTTATCATAGTTCTAGACATTATGTAGAACTGTGTTCCTGGCCTGTGGTCTCTCTCTTCATTAAACTGAATAGATATCTAGGACTTACAAATTGCTGCAGGTGAAAATAAAACACAGAAAGGTAAAGTTAGAGTAATTCAAGAAGAATTAAATTGAAGAAGAATTAAGAAAAAATATCACCATTGAAAAACTTATAGAAGAATGGGGTTTGGGAAAAGCATGTGGCTAAAGCACAGAAAAAGAACAGACGAAAAAAGCAAAGGTCACCAATAGCAGCTGACCTTGTGCAGAATAGAGAGAATATTTGGGGGAAATGTAAATGTGGACAGCAGCGGTCCTTGGTCAAGGTGAGGGAGAGCACATAGTTGCAGCCCCTCTGACTGTTGCCTTCTCATTTTCATTCCAGTTACTACCTTGATGGCCGAGTGGCCAAGGTGACGGACTTCCTGAAAACACGCCTGTTAGACACACTCTCTGACCAGATCAGGAAAATCCAGAAAGTGAGTGAGTGTTGCAAAGGTGGGGGACCTTCAAGTACTTCAGGGTGCTGAGTCTGAATTTGACAAGTGCTCAGTACCAGATGGGTTTAGCAAAGGTTTCTACTTTGCTACTTTAAGACCCTGTAACTCCCAGCAAACTCAAGTCCACTGTAACTTCCAGCAAATTTGACAAATAAGATAGATAAAATAAGTATAAGAATATTTGAGAGAGATTCTGTGGACAGAGAAATATCCTAAACCCTGTCCTCATAGAGATATTGGGAAAGCTGTTATTGACTGAAATAGTTGAATTTCAGAACCCTTGTAAGAATAATACAAAAGTCATTATGCAGGACAGGAAGTGGGGGAGGAGATGCTAGTTTTGGAGAACAAAGGTGATGAATCTTTCCTTCAGCTAATGTATATCAAGGGAAAAGAGGCCACTTCTATGAACTCATTATGCCTAGCTCTATTTCCTGTAAGGTACTTGACTAGAATGTTTGGTCCATTTTTACAGAATGTTTTGACTTACCAAGAAAGCTATAAAAACAGCTTTATTATGGATCATTTTTCTCTCTTAATAGAAAAAGAATTTTTAGCTGGACTGCCAGATAGATCCTAACAGGGGAAGATTTACTTCATTAGAGAACCCAAAGATATCAGTTTACAGATGCCCTAATTAAATTTATTACCTCCTTTCCTCTTCTTTGTTTTATAATTTTGAGATGGTTCCTTCAAGTAAGTCTAGTAAATGACCAGACCTTCAGGCACTTGTCAGATTTCTATCCAGAGGTAGCAAGAGTTGTAAACTGACATCATCAGACCTTGTGTTCACTTACATGTTTTTTGGCACCATCACATCCTTGACATGTCTGTGCTGTCAAGGTTTGTCTTATATTACAAGGGCTTTCTCACAATGGGGTCTCTAGTGCCATGTACATACTTCTCTTTTACCACTGCAGTTTCATAGGAAAGAGTTAAGCCAGTTTCTGACAAGGTTCTGGGCTTGGTAACATACAGTATGCTCCAAGACTTTGATTGCTCTCATTAAAGGCACCAGTATAGTTAAAGTAAGAAATAGCTTTGTAGCTGCTACTAATGCCTGTTTTTTATTGAGAACTAGCTTAGAGGCCGAAATCCTGCTCAGATTTATAAAGAAACTACCATAGGCTTATATATTAATGTAGATTCTGAACATATTCTGAACAATCAGATATCCAGTCTACATGTTAATCCAACAAGCATGTTGTTTCTCATTAGGCTATATACACTTGCATATATACACAGTAAGCTCCTAGTTTTATGGTGCATAAACTATCATATATGAAAAGAAGTGTTTACTAAAAGAACATATATATTTATAAATGTACATTTTAAATTACAAGTAGTCCTCGACTTTTGCTTAGTGACCATTCAAAGTTACAATGCCACTGAAAAAAGTGATTTATGACCATTTTGCACACTTATGACCATTGCAAGATGGTCATGTGATCAAAATTCAGATGACTCATATTTATGACAATGTCATAAATGTATTTTATGAAATAAAAATATTGCAATGTCCTGAGGTCATGTGATCAACTTTTGTGACCTTCTGACAAGCACAGTCAATGGTGAAGCCAGATTAATTTAACAACCGTGTCACTAATTTAACAACTGCAGTGATTCACTTAACAACTGTGTCAAGAAAGGTCATAAAATGGGGCAAAATTCACTTAATAAATGTCTTGCTTAACAACAGAAATTTTGGTCTCAATTGTGATTGTAAGTTGAGGACTACCTGTATATAAAACCATTCAAAACTAGGCAGCGGAAGGCAGCAGTCAAACTACAAAGTGTATATATGTGGAAAAAAATACCATTGTGGAAATTTTAAAAATACTAACTTTTTAAAACCTGAGAATGAGGTCAATTTGTACTCATTTTAAAACTGAGAATGAGATCTTATACAAAGTTCTGCTGTAAGTAGGAATAAGAAAAGTTAATGGTGTTGCCATATGGTATAGCAACCTACTGTGATATATGTCTTGGAAAGCAAAATTATAGTATAAGTAAAAAAAAGAATCTTTCCTTACATAAGGGTCTGATCTGGATAATGGAAATATCTTACATTGTGTGAGTAATTTCTGTTTTCATAAAGAAATGAGGCTTTGAAGGCACGGGCAATTTCATTTTGCAAGAGTGAAGTATTTTATTGATTAGCCTGCTGTCTGCTACTTCATGTGAGACACCACAAACAGACTGAAAGGAATCACTGAAGGATAGTGCACGTACAACAATACTAAGAGAGCCCACGCTGAGGTAAACCAATAGGAAGTCAGCAAAGAGTGATATGGTCCAGGAAAGCAAGATCAATGATCATAAAAGAAGAAAATAAAAGAAAGTTTTGTTCAGTTTAACATATTTTCCATCCACTTCTTACTTTTGTTTTCCTCATTATTTCAGCCCGACTAGTCATTGACAAATCAGTATTATTTATGCTAGCCTGTGATAATACATGTTTTAAAGTTACCAGCTATAGCCAATTGTTGAACAGTAGGGCTATTCTTATGTTCTTACCACCACTTTTGCTTTTCCTTCTTTCTTTTTTTTTTTGGCAACAGGTGGTCAATGCATACATGCCTGGAAAAAGGATTTGGTTAGAGGGTATCGGGGCTGCTTCTGAAGGAGGCATCACTAATCTCTCAGATTCCTATGCTGCCAGCTTCCTGTAAGTTAATCTAAGGATGGAAGTAGTAATATGTTTATGAGAAAACCAGTAAGTGCACAAAATGGTTAATTGGCTTCTTTATTGTCTATAAGGCACACTAATCCCAACTCTAAAATCAAGGATACTGTACTATCATTGGATTAATGGTTATTAGACTTTATCCATCCATTTTTCTGTTTCAGTGGGAGATGATATGTATATGTTAGTAATAACATATAAATAAAAGAAGCTATTTCTTTAAGGTAGCAATAGCTAGGTATCTTAAAGTAGTCGCTTCTCCACCTTTATCTATGTATAAACTGGACATACTGTAAGCAGATTAGAAAGGGAACATTTAATTAGCTCTAATGCTTTATCATACCACCGCACTGTCTATGGACCTACAACCACCAGAGAATTTTTACAAGAATTATCTGCCTCAATCTATTGTGAGGGCTGTTCAAAAGATGGGAAGGGAAGGGCAAAGGGAAAGGAAGGGTAGGGAAAGTATTAGATAGGGAGCAAAAATGATATTAGCAAAGACTTTTTGGTTCTGGCCACACTTGTTTAAGCTTTATCTGTTACTGCCAAATTCCCTAGAGATTAAAATATTTTATTTATTTATTTATTTGTAGTGTGCTTTTATTATTTTTACAAATAACTCAAGGAGTGAACATATCCACCACATCTTCCTCCTCCTATTTCCCCCACAACAACAACCCTGATAGGTGAGTTGAGTTGAGAGAGAGCAACTGGCCCAAAATCACCCAACGGGCTTTCATGGCTAAGGTGGGATTTGAACATCCTGTTTTCTAGCCTGGTGCCTTAACCACTAGACCAAACTGGCTCTAAAGGATTTTGAAAGATCAGAAGATTTATCCACAACAGAATTCCTTTTTGTTTCAACTTTATTTTCTTACTTCTTATATGGAAATAAGAATGAGGAAATATCATGAGGACACATTGCTTAAAAATGGTTAGTGAAACAACTAGTGCTAAAACAACAGAGACATGAATCCACAGGTAACGGTAGATAAGAAGTAATATCTGTTGAATTTTCAGATGCCAAAAAAGTGACTGATTAAGATAACCTAACTAAAGGAAAAGAATATTGTTCCTCTCGGAACTCTTTAACACATTATTATAGCAGATTTATTTATACTTTAAGCATAAGTGCACCAGTAGTGGGATTAAAATCCCATTGCTACCAGTTTGCTCGCAATACTTCTACGCATGCTCGGAGACGTCTAGGCAGGTTGGCGGAGCCTCCTGCTGCCGCTGCCGCTACAGGTTTGCCCGATCTAGGGCAAACTGGTAGCAACTCATCACTGAAATGCAACCATTTTTAGGAGCACAGTACTAATTAATTTCAGTTCTCCTTTCCCCTCCCTTTCTCTTCCATTTGTCTTTGCTTTAAGTTAATGATTTTTATTCCATTTTTATGTTATGAAAAAACACAAAATTCATATTTTAGCACAAGGCCCTTGGAAGCTCTGTTTGATCATTTTTAGTAGGTGTCATTAAAATCCATTTTTAAAATTAGTATTTTTCCTCATGGTGTGTGGGAAAGTGATGTCATAGGTTATAGGTCATCCGGTGGTGGTGGAAAGAACAATCCTGGCAACTTTTCAACTCATTTATAAAAATAAAACAAAGAAATCACATGGGAAATTTCAAGTTATTAAGTTCATAGAAGGTGCTCTATGGAGATCCACATGGTCAAACCAGGTTAATCAACAGAAATTAGTATAGGGGTCCACTTTCTTAAAAAAGGAGTTTGCTTATATACACTGACAGCAGGAGATCAACGTGTTTTGTCTGACTTAGCTAAAAATTGCGCTAGGCAACTTCCCTTCCACTGTTCTTTCTTTCCCCACTGGAGATAAGAATCTCTGCCCAAAAGAAAATGAGGTAGCCTACAGCTTTTCTTGGGGGGGGGGGGAACAGATGGAAATAAAGTAAGCTTAATGGTTGAAGACTGCTGATAAGATTCCTTTAACCATTTCTATTTCATTACAAAGTGTTTTAAATTATTCCATGGAAATTTACATCCTATTTACACAAGTGTGAAAACAAATCACTTTATTTATTTATTTGCTTATTTGTTTATTTATTCATTTATTCAATTATTTCAAGTACACATTTAATTTTTATTATGGTTTTAAAAAAAGTGATAGGCTATGGTATTAAAATTGAAGGAAAATACTAAACTTGCAAAGGAGTTTCAGAGAAGAGATGAAGAGTTGAAAAATGAGAAAAGTATTTTAACTCTGGAAGAATTCAAGGATATTTGACAGCAAGGTTCTTAGAACTTTCTCTTAAGAGTATCAGTTACTACAACTAGTCTTCAACTTACGACCACAATTAGGACCAGAACTACCATCACTAAGCAAAGTGGTCATTAAATGAGTTGCACCCTATTTTACGACATTTTTGCCACAGTCCTTAAGTAAATCCACTTTCCCCATTGATTTTGCTTGTCGGAAGCACCTTGGGATAGCAAACAATAATCACATGACCTCAGGATGTTGCAACCTTCATAAATATATGCTACTTGCCAAGCACTGAATTTTAAACACATAATCACACGAACACTGTGATGGTTGTAAGTGTAAGGACTCATTGTAAGTCACTTTTTAACACCACAATAACTTTGAACTGTTGTTAACAAATAGTCATATGTCGAGGACTACCTGTACAAGAATCAGTCTGTTTTACATATGGATTTAAAATTGACAGAATACAAGAGTTATATTGACAAAAAAATTATACAGGACTTATAAGTGAAACCAGCTGATATTTTAATTTCTAAAATGGACACACAAATAGTAAATCAGAAGAGTGACTTGGATGTATAGATTTCAACTAAAAGAGTGATTTGGATAGCTTTCTTATTTTGGACATTAAAAAGAGCTGTGTTACTAGGTTATTTCTAAGAAAAGATAAAAAGGATAAAAAGAGAATGAAAAGAAATCATGGTTCCAAAAAGTATTGTTCAAGGACCCAAAGAGTATTAATCCTGTCAGATCAAATCAGATGAGAAGAGATTATAGGGGAAGGTGTCCTTCAATAACTAGGTCTGTGACATATAGTGTTTTATAGGTAATAACCAGAATCACACCCAGAAACAAACTAGGAATCAGTATGGCTCATGAAGATACCTACACCGCTGTGTTCTGGATCAGTTTGATGCTTCTGGGTGGTCTTCAAGGACATGCAGTAGTAGTCAAGCCATGAAGTGATCAGGGTATAAATCCCAATTTTGGATAGGGCACAATATCCAGCAGATAAAGTTGCACAGAGGCATTCCTAGCCACAGCAACTACCTGCTCATTGAGCAGATCTTAAAATTGCTCATAACTTCAAATCTTCATCAAATGCACTGTTGTGGTGGTGGGTTCATCTCATCACACCTATCAGGACTCCACATCCATCTTGAATATCTCATTCAAATTAAGGAAGAATCATCTCTCTCTCTTTCTTGTCTAGTGGTGCCTTATACCTTAACAATAGAAATTCAATTTCCCCCAATATTTCACTCAGTTCTTATAATTATTCCATGGACAATTTATGGAAGTTCTCCTGGGATATTTTCACATAAATCTCCAACTTTTCCCTGTAGAATCTTGGTAATATCATATCCACCTCCGTGCAGGAGAGCTGCCAAGACACACTTTCAATCAACTGGCTGTCTTAAGTTCAAAAGAATTTAAGTTTTATTCATAATAGACAAATAATGGATTGTCTTGGGTGGGGGAGGGGGAAAGCAGACCTGCTAGAATGTTTTTATTCTCTCTCTCTCTCTCTCTCTCTCTCTCTCTCTCTCTCTCTCTCTCTCTCTCTCTCTCTCTCTCTCTCTCTCTCTTTCTCTCTCTCTTTCTCTCTCTCTCTCTGAATAAAAATAAATGTGTTGTTTTGGTTCATTCAAAATCCACATATGCTAATATTCAAAGTTATTTAATGTACAGAGACAACATAGGGCATTTTGTCCATTTCCCTTGGAAGACAGTAAAAATAATTGTAGAAATATCTTTGACCCTTAGTGTTGAAGTCTTTTTCCGTCATAAATTGCTGAAAACATGCTGCATTGTGCACAATAGCAATATATATTATCTGACTATGCTGGGTTTCAACTTTCAAGTCCAAAAAGTTCCCATAATTTAACTCTGAAATATGTCATTTTTGGAAAAGATCTTGAGTACCTCTTAATTAGAGCTTCTATGGTGACTGCTAACTCTATTTCTCAGTGAAGTAGCAGAATAATTAATTCATGAACATATCTTACTTGGATGGCAAGTTAATACCTTTCAAAAGAAGAGAATGCACCAGGGACATCTTCCCCCAAACTAGTGGCTTCCAAATGTTTTGGAATACAATTCCAGTCATCACAAATCACTGACCGCTATGGTGAATTGTGAAGTATCAGTTAGACAAGACAGCTTTGATATATGGAACTAAGGCACAACCTAGATTGAGGAAATTTATCCTGCTATTCTTGGTTAAAAGCTAATCAATTGTCTTCTAAATTGCTAGGTGGCTAAATTCTCTTGGGATGCTAGCGAGCCAGGGCATTGATGTGGTAATGAGACATTCATTCTTTGATCATGGGCACAACCATCTTGTGGACCAGAACTTCAACCCATTGCCGGTAGGTGGATGATACAGTACTGTATCTTCTGAATTTGCATTAACATCCCTCTGTTCTTACTCGTCCTCTGTCCTACGTATTATAGTGTATACTCTAGATGTGTAATGTAACACAGGGCCTTTCTTATATTTTACATTCTTGTATGTATAAAACCAAACACTGTTTCTCCATCATTGCTTATTTTGTAAGAGTTACTTCAAGGCAGCATTTCTCACTGATTAGTAGAGGTGCATAGAATGGTAGCAACCTGATTCACATGCTGTATCTTCATGCTGTATCTTCTTTCTGTCATTTCCAGCCAGAATTCTCTCTTCTTTTCGCTCCTACTAGGCACATACCTCAACAGTAATTCCGTTCATTTCTCACCTCACTTTTCTGCTTGTTTCTTTCTTGTTTGCTCTATATTATCTCTACTGAATCAGTCTGAATTTCTCTCTTCTTTTCATGTTGCCAGTCAGTAAATCAGAGGATTTGTGCATGACTTTGTACCCTTGACCTGTTCCTCAAATTCTTGGCTTTCACAGACAAACAGGCACTCATACCCAGATATACAATGTGTATGTGTATATGTGTGTATATATATTTAAGAAAAGATTTTGCACACACAGCTGAAAATCTACTGTTTTTTGTGGCCTGTTTGAACTCGGCTTGAAAATACATTTTTCCAGATTGGTTTCTTTCAATGCTAATAGGAGACATTAGTTAATGTCAAGTACAACATGTTGAAAGCAGATGGGGCAGGGTTACCTCTGGAGCTATAACTTTGTCCACTAGGAGAGCCTCAATAGGACCCTTGTGGGTTGCACAAGACCAAGAGAATCAGGGTATCTCTTATGGGAGGGGCATTTAAGCCATAGCAGAGAGGAAGGAGGGGCAGAAGGGGAGTTATAGGTTCTGAAAACATACAATAAAAACAACCAAACCCAAGGCAGCCAGGTCCTTAGGGAAAGAGCAAAGTGGCAGGAAAATGGAGCTGAACAAAGTTTAAATTTATAGGAATGAAGGTGAAAGAAGTTCACAATTTCACACAGCAGGGTGGTTCCTTGCAATTTAATGCAAACCCTCTTATTTGCAGTTCTTCAAAAGGACAGAAGTATTCACTGTTGAAAGTGTACAGGGTTCTAATAAGAAAAACATATGTTAATCTTTTAAAATAGCAGGTTTTTTTTCCTTCCATTTCAGTCTAGTAAATTTTACACCTTGTAAGTGAAACTTGGCAGCATTAAAAAGCTCTGAATCTCCATGGCCAGAAATGTATAGGCCTGGTAACATCTGAGACACTCTGCCCACAAGACCCTGGAGTGCAGCATGAAGATTTGGGAAGCAGAAGAGCAGTCACAAAAGCAGAGTTATCCTGCAATGAAGAGGAAATTTTCTGCAATTAGATTCTAGGAAAGCATTGGTTGCTGAAATGTTCTTCTAGCTAAAAATTTGTTGATTCAGGATTCTTATGCCTCACATCTCCAGAAAAATGTTTACAAGATGTTAGCTCAGGTAACTTGCATATACTAGAAAAAGACAAAGATGTGCATGGTCTGTAGTTATTTTGACACAGAAAGATTTAAAAAATGATACTTCTTGAATGCTTCTTTTTTCATAAAGTTAAGGTTTAATTTTTTTTAAAAAAACACTGCTTTATAAATAGATTGATAAGAAGAGAAAAGGGGAGAGGAAGTAGGGATGGATGAAAATGTGGTATAGATAATGATCAGGCTATGAAAGACAGAGGCAGAGTCACAGACTTATGTTACAAGTCCAAGTTAAAACAGATCTGCTGTTAACTGAGTATCAACATGTAAATACTTTTCTCCAAAGCATTTATACCAAAAAGTTTGGGGGCCTCAGAAAAATCAAAAATCCTATGCAGAACTTCCTCTAGGATTTCAAACATTCTAAATTAAGCATACAGTGCTAAGAAAAAAGGACATATTATGCATGCATCTTCTTTTGAGTAAAACTCACTCAGTGCTAATATCTTTCTTCCTATCCAGAACAGGTGAATTTTTGGGTGAAGAGATAGAGTCTGTTGAACAGGCAAAAATGGCATCGCTCAGCTGGAGCAGATTCTGAAGCTGGGCTGGGATGCAGTGCCCATTTTTTTTTCCCGTGGGAGCTATCAGGGAGATGAAAGTGGGTGTTTGGGGCTCTGCAAGACGGCTGGGATGTGAAACCGAATCCTCCCACTAACTCATTGACAAAGACTTGCTATCTTTCCTTTGTGCAAACCCTCCAATGCTGAGAGAAGCCATGCCATCAATCACTGCCTTGGCCTGGCTGCCCATCAGCTGGCGACAAGCTTTGGCTAGGTGCCTTGCAAGAGCTCAATTGCTCTCCTTTCCATGCCATGGCTGATCTAGCCCTAACTCCAGAGATTCTCTGCTGAAAGAAAGACAATTGAGCTGTTGTGACACCCATGAAAACAGTTCTGAGGTCTAGGCTAATTCAGTTTGCCAATGTGAATGTCTTTCAACTTCTGGAATATTATCCATATCATATATATTATATGATATCTAGCCCTAACTCCAGAGATTCTCTGCTGAAGGAAGGACATATATATTATATGATATTCCAGATATTTTCATCTAGCTAGGTTCTTTATAATTTTTGGAGTATTTTGACAGATACTGAACTACCGTTTACTAATAAAGTAAATGGCAGTTCAATGTGTACTGCCATTTACTTTATTAGATAATAATTTTGGTCCTTACTATTACTTGAAGTAATGCTCAGTTGGAGCAAATTAAAGATTTATCCAAAATCCTAGGCAACTAAGATACAAACATTAAAACATGTAAGGAGACTTTCAAATGATAATAGCATATCTTATGAGATGCTTACAAATTTTTCAGGCTTAGTAGCTACTGGAGAGGATATTCTAAATGTGAGACCATGAAAAATATCTACAAAAGAATTTCTTATCCCCAGATTTTTATAGTATTTTCTGTAAGACTATGACAGCTCTAAGTTGTACTCTAAAATATTGTGGAATAGGAGCACCAAATTGTGTTTACACCTTAGCTAAGAATAAATACTCTGTCTGCTTTGCACATGAATCCTAATATGTATATTGTTCTCATACTTGTGGTAAATGGCATCCGTATTGTTCTGCTACATCTCATTTGACAAACGCATGTACAATTGTCACTGGAAGGAACAGAACATAAAGTGACAAGAGCAGAACCACAAGTGGCATTTTATTTTCTGGGTTTTATAACAATAACTCTCAGAGAACTGGGAGTAGAAGGTCTATTATACTGCAATTATTTGTCAGGTTACAAGTAGTATTTCTTCACCATGTGGTTAGGGCATAGTTTTAGAGCTCAGATCTGGTTGCAGAGGTCTACGGGGCCCCTGGGAATGTATCCTGTAAGTCTCTGCTAGGAGACAGCCGTGTCTACTTATTAGGATTGTATAAAAGGTCATCTAATTTATGTTTTTTCCAATACCTCCTTTTCTAAACACACCTATATAAGAAACCCCTGGGGTTATGTCACAAACTTTCCATGCAAAAGGATACTTAAATCCTATAGTAGTAGGTTCAGTATTGGATAGAGCTCAAACTTTTTTGTCAGTTATTCTAAAAGGAAGAATTTGTGTAAGTACTGTTTCTCAACACAAGAAAAACACATATTCCACATTCTCCCATAATGTGTAGCTATTAAAAGTAGAAAAAATCTATCTTGTATTTTCTGAACATTTTGTTGTTGTTGTTAGCTGCGAAGTCATGTCCGACCCATTGTGACCTCATGAACAACATTCCTCCAAGCCTTCCTGTCCTCTACCATCGTCTGGAGTCCATTTCTGAACATAGAGAAGCATAATTCTTTATGCATAGTGTTACTCTTGGACTGCAGCAAACTAGAATATGCTTCATAATCCTTTATACTGCCTCTTCATAAACTCTGCCCTAGGAATAATCAATCTGGCTTTTTTGACAGGACTACTGGCTCTCACTGCTATATAAGCGACTTGTCGGACCCAGAGTACTTGCTGTTCATGTTGCTGGACTGCAGAGAAAACCTCGCCCTGGCAGAGTGATTCGTGATAAATTACGGATCTATGCTCACTGCACCAGTTACTACAAGTGAGTTATCTCGAAGCAGGTGCAACTACTGAAGTAAAAAATGGAGATTGGACACTGAAGACCAGCAGACCCAAATGGGGTTAATCAGCATGAGCTACAGCCAAAAAAAGAAAATGTTATCTAATTCAGATGAATCTCTGTGTTCCAGGCTCCCAGAGCTATGTGTCATTTTACCTGCTAAAGAATGAATTTCATTATTTGAACAGTAGTGCACTAGAGGGAAAACCCTATACATGCATAAGATTTTGCCGCCTCTTTTTTCCCCCTCTCTGTGTACAACTTGGCAACGTGGCTTTCTCAGATCATGGAGAGGGGAGGAACAACGTTGGTGTTGATAGGGAAGCTCACCTATCTCTGGGACTGTGGTGGGAGCCTTTGTGGATGACATCAAGGGAATACAGTTCCCCAAAGGCCCCATGGTTTGGTTTCAGTTCCTTCTCTCCCCCCACTTCCCATTTGGGGCACCTAGCCTAGCTAGCTAGAGTTTCTACGATAAGCCTTCAAAGCATCCTAGGAGTGTAGGACCTGGGACTTTCCTAAAGACACAGGTCCCTATTGTTGCTACTTCACATCACCCAGATGCTTTCAGCAAGGCTCCCCCTCCCCCTCCTAGAGGGAACTTTGGCCAACGACTGACAGGTAACTGGCAACAGAAACAGGGAGAGATGGTAAAGGGAAAGTAGACACAGGCCAGCAGACCCTTGGCTCCTTTCCATGCCCAGGGCAAATACTGTAAATGGGGGCCACCTGTGCAGAAGCTCTCTCCTCTTTGGGGATATTCATGCCTAAGCTTACTTCAAAAGCAGGAGTATTGAAAACCTTATAAATGCTGCCTAAGGAAATAATATGTATAAAGCTTCAGATGCCTTGCATTATCCCATCTGTATAAACATCCTATAATAAAATTGTGCTGTTAAGCACACCATCATCACCATCACCCTTCAGGCAAGAGATGTAGACTGAAAGATTACCAAAGGCCACTAAAACAATTCATCTGGTTAGCTGAGATTTCAACCAGGCTCCCAAAATGTATCTAACAATTCTATTAGCTTTCGAACATTCCCCCCAAAGGACTTTTCTTTAACATACAATATAGCTTTCTTCTGACCTATAAAATATTGCTTTTTAGGCTGGTAGCATTTCTACATGTAGTGTACATGATGGCAAATTACAGCTAAATAGGATGATTTTACTTAAACTTGTAAGGGCCTAATCATCCTATTGCTGCCTGCAACAAATATTAAAAACCTGAAGCCCACTCTAATCATCCATTCATCACAGATGCAGTAACTGCATCTGTCTCACATGCAGTTTCCTATTCAGTTTCATAGCCACTTGTAGTTAAACAATGGTAGGGTTGGAAGCCTATTCATTTAACTAGACAGAGAACTGCTACATTTACTACACTAATGGGTACTAACTTTTTCCAAGAGGAAGTATTGATGCTTCAATTGATGCACACCAGGCTAGATCTTGAAGCAAAAATGTTATCTTGTCTTACCTTACTGGAAACATAGGACCTTAGCTGCTCTGAAAACACATGTCCTTCATTAAGACCAAGGAATTATTGCAGAAAATGTTGGGAGTATCCTTTAGCTAAATCTTTCTTTGCAAAGTGACAAATTGGACAATTGATATGATAGAAGAACATCCTGGATTGAATTGGAGGAAATGCTTCTTGCTGTTAGTCAGTTAAGCTAAATAAGTCCCAAAATGGGGTTCCTACAGTATCACTAGAATTTCATGTTGGGATTGGAAAATAATAGTGAAAATCTTTAATTCTAGAGCTAACACATTATTACTAAAACTATTCAAATGGTTCACCTTTAAGCTCTTATCTTTCTCACAGCCATAATTATGTCCGTGGTTCTATCACAATTTATATTATCAACTTGCATCGGTCACGAAAGAAAATCAAGTTGGTGGGGACCCTTCGGGACAAACTTGTCCATCAGTATGTGCTGCAACCCTATGGTCAGGAAGGACTTCAATCAAGGTGAGTGCTATTGTCCAGTTCAAGGTCACTATCTGAGAATCCATTAAAGGGTTCATTTTAGTGACCAAGCATTGATATTAAGCACTGTATTACATTTATTCATCTGTACATATGGTATGTTACCTGCCATTTAATTTCCATCTTTTTGCTGTCCCAAAAGCTTATGTTATAATAAATCATGTGAATAATGTTCACTTTTAAGAAACCATGTATTTTTGTCTTGTAAACAAAAAAGGCTACCTTTTTGGAACTTGTCACTGTGTCTAATCCCATCCAGCTTTAAAATACTGATGGAGAATCCAGCAATGTTGTTTTCCCAAAAATTCCACCCACGCTTGATCAGAGGTTTCCAGGTCCCATAAAGGAAACTATTCAGATATACCTTCTTGCTTTATTCTCCATTTATTTATGGTGCTCCACACAAAATCAGATAAAAAGAAGTACAGTAATGTACCAAACCTAAAAAGGCTTATATGGTCTAACATTCCATTTTCTTAATGGCCAATGAAATGCCTGGGGAACACCCACAAATGGAATGCAAGCACAGTAGGCCTCTCTCTCTCAGCAAGTAGTATTGAGTCACGTACTATCTTGGTTTTGGAATTATATTCCAGCATCATGAGTCATAACTAGGTATCAGTTAATGGTATGCTATGAATCTGCTTTTAAAGTCTTCCAGACTGTTGTTCATCACTGCACTTTGTCATCATGCATGCCCTAGATCAGAGTTTCCCAAACTTTCCAGCTTTGCAGATGGGTGGAGGGGAGAGGGGATGGTTCCGTGCAAGTAGTGGGTTGCTCACGCAAGTGGGAATGCATGCGCTTATCTGCCAATTCTGCAGCCTGGTTCTGAACAGCTCAAGGCCCAATAGTGGGCCATGGCCCGGGGGGTTGAAAATCCCTGCCCTAGATTAACCATACATTTGTTAAAGGTTTTTATTTGTCCTGAATTCTACACTCTCAGCCCTTCTCACCATCCATGTGATTCTAGTATTGGTATAATTTATCTGACAATGGACTTACTGTCCTAGCCTCGTCCTTCATAGGATCTTTAGGTTCCATAGCAGAAATGTAAAGATAAAGCTAGTGGCTATCTATCTTGAAGTCTTCGTAGAAGAACATCTATGCTATCTCTAAGTTCCACCTTTCCCTCATTATCTGGAAAGGGGCAGCTTTCTCCTCTACATTTTGACTGAAAAAATGCATTTGGTCTGTGCAGGTCTGTGCAGCTTAATGGACAGCTCCTCACTATGTTGGATGATGGAACCCTGCCAAATCTGAAGCCTCGTCCCCTTCGTCCTGGACGAACCCTTGTTATTCCACCGCTTACTATGAGTTTCTACGTGGTGAAAAATGTTAATGCCCTGGCATGCCGGTATCGGTAGCTCTACCAAACCCCACTGCCAAGGACAGACCTTGAGACCCTCTTGGGGCACTTCTTGGCAGGGGTGTGCAGACATCACCAGGAAAAAAGGACAGAAGTGCCTCCAGGAAAATACAGACTATCCATAGATGTTTCACATGTTCTTATGGTCCTAGCATCCCCACCTGCTATGGTGATTTCCAAATAAGCAGTATTTTAAACCCTTTGCAATTTTCTTATAGACTATCATAGAACGGGGACTTTGTGCCACCTTGTGGGCAACAAAGAAGCTGTAATATGAAGAATTGTTCCTGGTTTTCTGTGCTCAGCAAGTGGAAAGTCAAGATGCATGCATCATACCAGAGGCTACCAAAAAAGTATCAGCAGGAAGAGGCTTAGAATCTAATATTTCAACATTATCCCTGTGGATGGTGTGCCCCCTACTGGCAAGTGGCAACAGAACAAGCAATGTAGCAAGAAAAACGCATCTAGAAGAGCCAGAATTGTATCTTGAAGAATTAAGCACCCAGTTGTGCTGCAGAAAACAATCCAGACATGAAATTCTGGAGTGTCTATAACTGCTTGAGCCTATGGCATTGTTGGATGGAAAAGAAGAGGATTGGTCTTGGCCACTGTAAATAATGCTGCCTCCTGGGAGCATTTGTTGTAAATGTTAACTATTAAATTATATTTTCTGAAAAGCTGAAAAAAATACTTGTAAGAACTGAGAAATTGAGGCTTTAAAAAAGTTTTCTACTTCTTGGAGCACCAATCAATTGTATCAGGTGGTGCATGAAAGAATGACAGAAAGGCTTGTAAATATTTAAAAACATCTATTATATTTCTGTTTCAATATTCTGAAGCCTCTGTATCATACTAAGTCTGGGCTGCAAAACTCTGTATGGCAGTAAAGAGCAATAATCTTCTGTGTCTCTTTGCTTTCATGTAGTGATCATTCAGATTTTTGCAAACCAGATCCAGTAGCTTTATCCCTGCACTTTCTAAAAGTGGTTTTTATATTAAGTTAGATGTCACAACTAATTATGAGCAACCAGACATTTGTTATGTTATTAATAACCCCGCACACTTTTCCAGTCTGAGGATCCATCCTATTGTTTACACTCCCATGCACAATAGCCTTTTAGATACAGTCCACCCCACATTATTTATCTCTACTCATTTCACCTAACTCAAATGTTACTAAAAGAAGCAGAGATCTATACAGTGTTCTTCAAGATTAAATTAAGTTAGCCTGGGGGGAAGATAATTCAGATATAAAGTCTTGGGATTTTTTGGTTGACATTAAATGTAAATGATAATGAGATTTAAAATAAAAAAATGAAACTTCAACTATGTTAATATATACTTCTTGTCAAAAGAAAAAGAAGAAGAGAGAGGAACTAGAAGAAATGCAAAAGAAAGAACTTTTCACAAGTGCCATCTAATAATAGTAGTTGATTCTTTTATACTTTTATTATCAGTGTTTAAAGTACAGGACTCACCAAATAACTTGCCTAATTATTTAATGGCCTCTCAAGTTCAAAAATAGTTTTGATATAAATTTAAAGGTCTCTTATTCTATTACAGAACGAACATTTCTAAACTGGTTTTCTTGACCCTTTTAGCTCATAATTATTTTGCTATGTACATGATTGATTTAATTTCCCCTAGGACAACAACCAATTACAGAAAAAAAGTCTCAATGTTGTCTTTAGGCATGCAAGGCCAGGAATAAAGCAAAGTAAATCCGAATCATATTATTTATGTAATGCTTTAGAGTTTTCAATTACTTTAGATATGTTATAAATAATACTATTCTTACTATTATTATTAATCATTACAATAATTGCGGAAGATAGATCAGCATTTTTAGTTCTATATTGCAAATGAAGGATGGATATAGAAGTTAAGAAGCAATAACCTGCCTTGAAAAAACCTGAGTAAATACACAGCAAAGGCAAGAACTTATGGCATCTCTCCAGGCACACGAGCTGTTACCCGTTGCTCTTCTGGGTTCTGGCATGCTGGCCAGCTGCATGGGAGCGCCAGAAACTGGAAGAGCAGTTGCTCGGTGCACATGCGCATGCCGGGAAGATAATATTTCATTTTTCAGCATGTGCATGCACCCCGGCCACCTAGTCTTCCAGTTTCTGGCACGCATGCACTAATGAAGACCAGCTGGTTGGTGTGCATGCATGTGCAAGAAACTGGAAGATCATCTTTCGGGTGTGCATGCAGCTGCTCTTCTGGTTTACGGCGCTCCTGTGTGCGTGAAGACCAGCTGGCTATTGCGTTGAAATCCAGAAGACCAACAGGTGATGGCTTGTATGCTCAAAGACGCGGAGAGGGGATCCCAGCAATCACTTCCTAGGGGAGCAGAGCTGTCGGCCAGGATGGGGCTTCCCTTCCTCCCTGCCCGAGGAAGCTTCTTGTGTGGCCCCAGCCCCCCAGCCCATGGCACTGATGCGCATCCATGGTTTGGAGTGCCTGGCCAGCTCAGGCGCCCCAGGAGAGCAGCAACAGCAGTGGCAGGAAGGACTGGCCGGCCCCTGCAGCCACTCCCCTTCCAGTAAGCCAGGCATTCGGCAGCATCTCCATGCGTGAGGAACTGCACTCTCCTCCAGTCCTCCTGGGGCAGCTTGCCTCCCCGACAATAGCTCCTCCTCCAGCATGTCCTCCTCCAGCTGCTCTTCGCACATGCATGCACACCAGAAACTGGAAGACCAGGTGGCTGTCATGCATGTGTGCACTGGAAACTTGAAGATCGCAGCTACTCTGTTAAGTGTTAACTAAAGTGATATTAGGTTGGTCAGTGATACGAAGTAAAAGCATCAGAATTCTTGTACATACAGTAATGCAACACTAGCATATATGAGTATTGCAGTTGCAGTAGAATTTGAGCATATTTTCTTGGATTTTTCTTCAGCAGAACGGGAATCAACTTTTATTTTAATAAATCAGTTGAAACCCATAGACTCAACTTCTTGTTCTCCAGGCTAACACGTGAATTTCCATTACTAGACATCAGTATTTTAAGCCTGAGCTGCAAAACTTTATTTTAAAGCTTATACTTGTCTTATATTTGTTCCCTGGGCAAATATGACAATCTCTTGAATAATTATTTTTTCAATCTCTATAAGGAAATTCCAGAGTTGGAATTGGTTAATCTCATAATATGCACATCCTTTGACATTACACAATATCCCTAGTCTAATTAAACTGTACAAAAAGGGTTTGTGGAGAATTTAGGGGTGTTATTTTTTAAAAAATAACCACAAAATAGAATTGTTGAACATCAAAATGAAATACAGTGTTGTGGCCTGCTCCTTGTCACATAAAGTCATAGCAATTTGGAAATGTTGGGCCAATATTTTCTATGGGATTCCTCCTGTAGCTCAGGTCTTTTTCTGCACTGGCAGTAGTGCATCAAGGTAATTCTAACACTTGCTGCTGCATTTCTTAAGAGATTGTTTTTCTACAGGCATTTCCAGGTTTCTGCTCTGCCATCAGCAGCATCTACTTGTTAATCCACAGCCATCTGAAGATAAATAGAACTACTTTCTCCATGTAGGTTTTGTATCCAAAGTAGTGCCTCCTTGCTAATCACATCACTTTTTGATATTCAATTATTGTAAAAAATCCACTTTGTTTATCTCAGTTTGAGATTGAATATGGTATAATTGGATTGAGCAATCTAAATGTTTAGGTGTGAGTTAAATATCACAACTGTGTCCTTACATTGTTCAATGACAGAAACTTAACATATGGAAAAACCCGTTTCTTTCCCCAAAGACAAGTGTTCTTACCACTTCATTTCAGATCACTTATTGTTGAAATGCATTTTATTTTTACTAAATTTCTATAAAATGAAGAATGAGTGTAAACACTGTACTAATTCATAATGTGGTTTGTTGGTTCTTGGTTTAACATATTATATGAACTTAGTCATTTTGCTGTATACAGTGAATCATAGTTAAACAAACCATGGTGTGTGAGCCAATCTAGAAGAGTATAAAATGTTTAGAAGTATCCAAGTAAAAGATGAAAAGTCTTATTTAGATTATTTGACCATCATGCATGGGCCCCAATTCAGTATGTATGAACACAATATTATCACTATTTTCCAGATTGTAATTGGGAGGATGCATTATCTTCCAGGTCAGAGGCTTCCATGATCTTGTACCAGAAAGCACAACTGCTTACAGTCCTAGCATCCTAAGATTTTTCTAGGAAATCCTAGAAATGTGTATGTTATCCAGAATTGCTAGATGACATGGCCTAAAATGTAATTAATACATTTCATATCTGAGGAATATGTCGTGTGTCATCACAAAGTAGTGGTATGGAGATATATGCCATTCCCAAATGTGATGAGTATGGTTGCATCCTTATGACTACAAAATGATGCTGGTATTGTACATACTGGCAGTGAAGAGACAGAATCACATACACACAATTCCTTGAACTACATTTCTTTCAAGAACATCTCTCATATTTTCTTAGTCTAAGTACTCATAATACAAAATCTATACAAAATCTATTTCTCCCATAAATAATCCACTCACCCCCGCAATGACTGAACCCCATTCAGGTTCCACTCATTCATTACTCATTTCTTTCTCAGTTTTGTCCCTCTGCATTGCTTCCTCTTCCCACTGATCCCTGCGTTGCTTCCTCTTCCCACTGATCCAGGAGTGAGTTCTACCTACCTTTACTACCGGTTTGCAACGGGGCCGCGCACAAGCACAGAAGCATTTTCATGATGTCAGGGTCAGTGGGCGGGGCCTCCCACCAGTTTTGCTACCGGTTCTATAGAACCGGTGCAAACCAGGGACAACCCACCACTGCACTGATCAAATAACACTGAGATGTTCTTGTCCCTTTAACAAGAACAATGAAGCTGACCACGTTTCTATGTGATTGGAGTAGGGGTGGGTTCTACTTTCCTTTACTACCAGTTCGCAACGGGATCGTGCTCGCTCACTGCGCATGCGCAGATTGCTTCTGATGACATCAGGGTCAGTGGGTGGAGCCTTCCACCAGTTTTAGTACCAGTTCTATAGAACCAGTCCGAACCGGGGCAACCCACTACTGGATTGGAGAGTTATATCAGAACAAAAATATGGCTTTCAGCTGCCACAATATTTATTTCATAAGGATATTTTGGGGTCCCAAAGGTGCTTTTTTGAGAGGCAACTGTACTTTCTGGTTTTTCTGTGAAGATGTTTCGCTTCTTATCCAAGAAGCTTCTTCAGCTCTGACTGGATGGTGGGAAATGGAAGGATTTATACTTAGTATAAACCAGAAAGTCCAGTTGCCTCTTGGAAAAGCACCTTTGGGATAACCATGACCTGGATGACTGAGAATCTCCATAGATGATATTTTGGGGTCTTTTAAAGCCTGGAGATATTCTCCAGTGTAAAAATAGCAGGTGGCTATAGGCGACTCTTCAGGCTGAAGCACTCCTAGCCACTGTGAAAAAGAAGAGATGGTCTGTAGGGGCAGTGGGAGTTATCTCTTGACATAGCAGTGCCCATGGGTATCATTTATATATTCCTGTCTCAAGGAAAGATATACGAATTATTGCAGTCAAGAGGTCTTATTGGAACAACAGTGAACGAGAAGTAACTAATACTTGTTATATAGACATTAACTAAATGCGGGATGGAGAACTTCTGCACCTCTAACTCTTGTTGATTATCAACTCCCATTATTTCTAATCTGTGATTGTGCTAGCTAGTCTGCTGAGAACTGAAATTTAATAGCCTCTGGATCAATGATACCCCATCTTTAGTATACAGCAGCTCTAATCTGAATGAGATAGGTAGATCTGTCTATGACATGGGTATCTGTCTTAATGTGGGTACTTATTTAACTAGCAACAGAAAAAATACAAGATTTATTTATTTTATTTTATTTATATTAAATTAAATTAATATAAATTAATTTATATTAAATATATTTATATTATGAGCCTGGATAGCTCAACAGACTAAAAAAAGCCTGTTATTAATATTCAGCTGTCTGCAATTCTTGCAAGATCGAATCTTGCCAGGCTCAAGGTTGACTCAGCCTTCCATCCTTTCTAAGGTAGGTAAATTGAAGACCCAGTTTGTGGGGGCAATAAGCTAACTTTGTATAAAATATACAAAAGTATGAAGGCTATTGCTTAACGCATTGTAAGCCGCCCTGAGTCTCTGGAGAAGGGGGGCATATAAATCTAATTTTAAAAAAAAGTGCCGCCCTATCTCCGCAGGACTCAGAATGGCTCACAACAATAAAATATCCAATAAAAAAAAAATCCAATAAAATACATGTTAACCCCACCAGTCCAGGCTGAACAATCATGTCTTTAAGTCACGGCGGAAGGTGCGGAGCTCAGGGGCCAAGCGGAGCACCAGAGGAAGTTGGTTCCAGAGGGTGGGAGCACCCACAGAGAAAGCTCTGCCTCTAGGGATCGCCAGTCGACACTGTCTAGCCGACGGCACCCTGAGCAGGCCCTCCCTGTGGGCCCTCCCTGTGCAATGGGGAGCTATTGCTGGTTGCAGAAGATCCGACAAATATACTGGATCTAAGCCATGTAGGGCTTTATAGGTCATAACCAGCCCCTTGAATCTCACCTGGAAGGCAACCGGCAACCAATGCAAGTCGCGCTGGAGAGGTGTAACATGGGCGTATCGGGAACCACCCATCACGACCCGCACAGCTGCATTCTGTACCAGCTGAAGCCTTCAGATGGTCCTCAAGGGCAGCCCTAGGTAGAGAGCATTGCAGTAGTCAATACGGGAGGTGACTAATGCATGAGTAACTGTGCGAAGGGCATCCCAGTTCAAATACGGGCGCAACTGGTGCACCATGCAGACCTGGGCAAATGCACCCCTGGTCACGGCTGTTATATAATCTTCTAAACTCAACCGTGAATCACCCAAGTTGCTTGTCCTGTCTACTGGGGGTAACACCTCATCCCCTATACACAAAGATGGAACCTCTAGATTGGACCAGGATGCCGCTACCCACAGCCACTCGGTTTTGGCAGGGTTGAGCCAAAGCCTGTTTGTCCCCATCCAGACCCGTACTGCCTCCAAGCTCCAGGACATCACGTCGAGGGCATCACTGGGCTCGTTCGGGGTGGATATAAAAAGCTGGGTATCATCAGCGTACTGATATCTCACCCCAAAACCATGGATGATCTCACCTAGTGGCTTCATATAAATGTTGAACAGAAGAGGCAAGAGGACCGACCCCTGGGGCACCCCACAAATGAGGGGCCTCGTGGCCGACCTCTGCTCCCCCAACACCGCTTGCATATGACCTGAGAGGTAAGAGAACCACAGTAATACAGTGCCTCCCACTACTAACACCTCGAGACGTCGCAGCAAGATACATGGTCGATTGTATCAAAAGCCACCAAAAGATCTAATAGGAGCAGAACAGAGGAATAACCTCTGTCCCGAGCCCTCCAGAGATCATCTACCAGCATGACCAATGCTGTCTCCATGCTGTAGCTGGGCCTGAAGCCCAATTGGTATGGATCGAGGTATTCCGCTTCATCCAGGGCCATCGGGAACTGACGTGCCACCACGCTCTCGATAACCTTTGCAAGAAAGTGAAGGTTGGAGACCGGACAGAAGTTATTCAGAAAAGCTGGGTCCAATGCAGGTTTCTTGAGGAGAGGCCTAACCACCGCTTCCTTCAAGGCTGCAGGAAAGCTTCCCTCACCCAATGAAGCAGTTATCACTGCCTGGATCCAGTCATGTGATACCTCCCGAGCCGAATAAACCAGCCAGGAGGGGCACGGGTCCAATATACATGTGGTTGCACTCAGTTTCCCCATGACCCTGTCCACTTCCTCCAGGGTGACAGGATCAAACTCCTCCTAGATGACAAGACCCGCTGCCCCCCCACCGCCTCCCCACCATTTGATCCTGCCCAGTCGGAGGCCAAGCCATCCCAAATCTGAGTGATCTTGTCCAGCAGATGCTGACTAAACTCCTTGGCTCGCTCTTGCAGACGGTCATCCCCCTCCCTCTGATTCAGGAGGGAGCGGGACAACCTAAACAGGGCAGCCAGGCGATTATGTGCGGACGTAATGAGGGCGGAGAAGTAATGACACTTCACCACCGCCATCTCCACTAGGTAAGATCGTGAAAACAACCTTAGCTGTACACAGTCATGTATAATACTGTATAATGATACAGTAATAATAGAAATAAAGAGAAAACAGCAACAGTTTGAAAATAATTTATTTAATAAATAAACAGCTTGAAAGTCATGTTCATTTGCAAATTTTGACAAGTAGCATATACTGACACTATTAATTCAAGAGCACGCATAGATTTCCTCTTTCTATGTTTAAAGTCTACATTTCTTATGTCTTGACAAATTCCAAATACCCTGGGAATATAGCCAAGAAGGAGAAAAGCATGCTTACACAGTGATTTATGTGTCTCAACAATTCTGTGACTTTTATCCCAAAATGTGACAACAGAAAGGTATATATTTATATAGATGACAATACTATATGCATTAACATTTTAGTTCCTGAACTGCAGATCAGTTGCAAGGCAGTTGCAACCAAGCATATTCAACATTCTGAGCACTAACATGATCTTAACTTAATATAAGGTCCAAGGATACTAATTTCTTGTAGCTTTCACGTATGTATGTATGTATGTATGTAGTCCTTAAATTTATAAACTTCAAATCCATAAATCAAATCAATCTGTTTTTAACTCTATAAAACTTTAAAACACCTTCCAAGAAACTTCATTTACACAAAAATTGATTTATCAACTATTTTTTACAGTTATTCCAGCATGCCATAATAATAGCAGCTTTATTTCATACTGATAATAATGCATATTTCAAGTTATACAAATAATTAATCATCTAAAATAAAGTGCAGTATACAATTAAAATTACATTTTTTAATTTATACTGTAATTTGGGAAAACTGAACTAATGCCCTCTTCCCTTTTAAAAAATATTTTATTGAAAAATATAAAAAAACCAGCAAAAATAGTAAAAAAGAAATAGTAAAAAAAGAAAACTAAGAAAGAAAAATACAGAATAGAAATTGCAAAAAAAAAAAGGAGAAAAAACATTTAAAGAAATGATTTTTGATCATCACAAGTACTAACTTAGTAATTTTTCGCCTCTTGTAAGGATACACGGAAGTAAAACTTTTCATAGTTAAAAGGGGTAAAAAATATATCTGCAACACAATGTTTTTGATCGATAGACACAGCCAGTCAGCCACAGTGTGTATTGTGTGTATTGAACTGATCCTGCATGAAACAGTACCATTATACCTGCCAGAATTTTAATTAGGTAAAAAATCAGCTACGGTATCAACTTAAATCCAAAGAGAAGATGAAAATATATATTCTAGACAATAACCAAAACTAAAATAAAGGTCAAATTATAAGCCTGAAATTTTGATATAATAAAGCCACTTTTTGATTCAGTATCATTTATTCAGTATTAATATCTGGTTTAAAACATACTATTCCATTTGTACATTTGTCCCTCATCTTTGTATGTATTCTTTTAATATTTTCAGTATTTCTATTAACACAGACAAAAACTCATCTTAAAAAGAATATAAGAAAGAAAGCATCTTTGATCTGTACCATTTCATAAAGTTTGTTAATTTACAGGTCTAATAAATCATATGAATCCAAACTCTATAGCTCTGGAAAAAACCCCAGATAAATCAAAATCTGTCTCAAAAAATCTCCCTCCTTTCGCCTCTCCTTTTCTCAGTAACCAAAATCTGCCCATTTTGAGTTAGAGGCAAAACACCAGAACTGTCAAAAGCTTGACAGTCTGGTATAAATCCAATCAAACCTGCATTCATAACAATTGGAAAAACAACGTACAAGACAAATTGCTGTTAAAAACCTAGTATCCACATTCATCAAGAAAATATGAAAATATAATTAGAATGTACAGTATATACTTCCCTATTTGGAAATATCTGTATTATTTTAGCCTTTAAACGTATAGGATTTATTTGAAAATTTTTTACTATATACCTCCAAGAAAATAAAAGATATAAACTCATATATTTTATATCAGTCAATGGGAAAACAATCAAGGCCAGTGGCCAGGAGCTTTTCCTGGTTTCAGATTTAACTGCAGTGACAATTTCTTGAAGTAAAAGAGGTAAAGTAAAATTAATGACCTGGCCCTATAAGAACTGCAGTAATCTCACATTGTATGCGCTTTTTAAAAGAAATCTATTTCATCATTTGTTGATGAATTGGACCTAAACAATTTATAATTTTTAGAAGTGTTGATTGATCTAGAATCCGTATAGTTTCCCATGTGAATAAATGCTACAATACTACATTGCTTAATTTCTGTCTAAAGGCCATTAGCTTATAGATTTTTCTCCTTTCCCAATATTGTTGCCTGGTGCAATGTAATAAAAAATCTGTTTTAGAAGCATAAAGCTTGTGCAAGTCCCATTTAGCAGACACCAAAGATTTACATTACTCAAGGTTGAATGAAATCCATAAAGAATTAATAATTCTTTAACTTTTTTCTGAGGGGATTTAACTTTAACTAATTGTTGCTCAATTTTGTAAGAACACCATGCAGTAATTCACTTCAAATAAATGCTTTGGCAATGTCCCATATCAGAGACAGTGATGTAATCTAGTACCTACCAGTATTACTGGGTGGGTGGGTGGGGGGATACAGTCTTCTGTTCCACCTGTTCTACCTGCTCAATTAAACCTTAATGCTTTAACAAAGTTACACTTAAGGACCACTTAAAAGATATATGTAATGTATTGTCAAATAAGGTTATAAATTTCACAAAAACATAATCTGAAATTGTACATCAATTTTATCTGATGTATATCTGAAATCATACATCCTGGCTTAAATACCAAGGAATGTGAAACAGGAAAAGGGCTAAGAACATCATCTGCTTATCATGATGCATAGAAGTCTCACATACCAATTTCTGAAGATACAGCCTCAGAAGGGAGTGTCCATCCTGTAGACAACCTGCTATTGAAGGTTCAAGGTATTCCAGTGAAATTAGTGCTTTCCCAACTCCTGCAGCAGAAGGCCTGCCAAGCGGATATTACAATGGTATGTATCAGGGGAATAGTACCCTAGTGGGAAAGGAATGTAGGTCCTTTATGAAGTTAATATTTCCAGCAGAGCCTCATCTGATAATTTATGTCTTCAATGGGGTGGGGAGGCAGGGGAGGGAAAAAGCTACAGAGTACAAATGCACCACCGAGCATAGTGCCCAGGAGCTACTGTTCAATTGTTGTACTCTATGTGTATAGGCTTATGTGCAAGCCATGCAGGAGTTCTTATGATCCTTCTTTTCCTTGCCCAGGGATCAGGGGCCCTCTGGTGCTTTGATGTTGGGCTTTGCCTTTGTCATCTTCTGTTTCTATCTCTCCCTGCCGATAATTATTTCATGAGGCACACAGAAATGCCCAGAGGAAAGCAGAATTGAAGCTTCACTACACTTATGCAGATCTTGAGTAAACAGGAGCACAAACGGCCATGTCTACCACAAAAAACAGTTGAAGCACATGCAATTTTTCTTTGCCAGAGCCTTCTAGTTTTGGCAAAGGAAAATTTAAAGATACTTATTTCTATTTTTCACATCACACATCTCGGCTGTTGTAGGTGTGGTTTTTAACAGAGTTTTTAACTCAAGACAAAAAATTCTAAGTACGGAGAAAACTGAAGCATATTCATGTTGAGAAGGATTAACAGAACTACAAATATGCATAAAAATTCTTACATAATGCTGAAAAAAATCTTACAAAACCAAGGATATAATTGGGGGTATATGATTTTAAAAGGGTTAAAAAATTGTAATGTACTCAAAATTATAATTGGAAACAGAATTATCATTTACCTAGGTCAGGGCTGTCAAACTCGTGGCCCACAGGCCAGATGCATCATGTGCTGGCCACGCCCATCCCTGGTTTAGTGAAGGGAAAGAACAGAGGTGGGTTTCAGCAGATTCTGACCAATTCTGGAGAACCGGTAGCAGAAATTTTGAGTAGTTCAGAGAACCGATAAATACCACCTCTGACTATTCTGAGTCCCCGTCTATTCTCTGCCTCCCAAGTCCTAGCTGATCAGGAGGAAATGGGGATTTTGCAGTAACCTTCCCCTGGAGTGAGATGGGAATGGAGATTTTACAGTATCCTTCCTCTGGAGTGGGATGGGAATGGAGATTTTACTGCCACGCTCACCAAACCACATCACGTCCACCAAGCCACACCCACAGAACCGGTAGTAAAAATTTTTGAAACCCACTACTGGGAAAGAAGTCCTGATACGTTCCGAGACAACGCGAGTTTGACACTGCTGTTCTAGACTTTCCTTCTCAAGCCTTCTATTAGGAGTCTCCTGCAGAAAAGCATGTTCAGTCCACATCTCTTTTAACTTGGCAAACACTATTCTACAGTTGCTTAATTGGGAGATCCAGCCCTTCAATGATCCTTCTTACAATAGTGAGTACCTTTAATTTATTTAATATTATAGATATAACAAAATAGAGGCATTTAAAATGAATTAAAAATGAAATCTATATTAACTGAACATAGTTGTCAAGTTATTGTACAAAGTATCCCTGATATCCCTTACAAGATATAATAAGTGTGGTAAATTATTGTTAATATTATATGAACTAATAAGTAGGAAAGAAAAGAAAGAAGTTTTATTTATTAGCTGAAATACATGGTTGTTAAAGAATTTAAAAAGAGTAAAGGAGGAGGACAGAGGAGAGCTGCAAATAAAACTTCAAGTTTAACCTTTCCTTGTAGGCAGGCATGATTAAACAATTCTTTAATTAGGATGAAAAAACAATCCTGTAGATAAAAGCACATTAGCAGAACATGGAATACATATAAGATCTCCCCTCCCTCCCCAAGAGGTGGCTGAAATGGATGCTGATTTAGTCTGAAAGACAGTAACTGACCCAAGGTCAACTAGCTGGTTTCTGTGCCAAAGGGATTATTAGAATCTAGGTCTCCGGGCTCCTATTCCAATAGCCCAACAACCACTGTGCCATGCAGTATAGTTTGGCCCTTGCATCATGCAACAGGTAAAACAAAATCATTTATAATATAACCCAGTATCACAATAAAACAAGATAATAAAAATAAGATAGCTCTGAGTCCTGATCCAATATAATAATCTTCTTTTGCAATTTCAGTCACATATAAATTGGCCCAGTGAGAGTGGAATTCCAGCAACACTGTTTCACCCTGAAGGATTTTATCAGCTTTCAATAAATCAGTTGCAGACATATCCACAGACTTCCCACAGTCTTCTCATTTAGAGATTCTATTTTCAGCTGGAGATAATCTAGCACTTAGTGTTTATAGTGTCTTTAATCTCTTTTATGTCATCTCCAAAAGAGTGGCCATCAAATTTTTTTCACTAGCTGCTGCAGTCTTGCCTTGAAGCCTAGCCATTGGGGAGAAGGGCACTCAGCCCAGGGAAGACAAGTTTATCTTATGTCCATCAGCTCTGTAGTCAAACGTCAAACATGTAGCCAAGTATCACAAGACTTCCTAGGACAAGGGAGGGAAGGATTCCCAAAAGAAAAGAGGAATTGTTTTCAATTCATGTTCTTGAAGCCTACCGCTGGAGTTCTTCACTGAAAGTAACTGCCTGCACATCCTTCACTCTGTGTCATGGCATGCTGCTTACAGAGCAATTAGCAAATTTGCTGACTGCAGCAAGCTCGCTGGCAAGGCTTAAAATTAACATTATTTATATAGCACAATCAGTGGACATGACACTTTGTGGAACAATAACAAGTACAAAACAATATACAGTTACACCCTTGAGTAGTCAGGCTGATGGGAAGTGATGGGAATTGTAAAATGAGATATCTAAAAGATGGGCATGAAAGAAATCAAATGAGAGGATTGATACAGAAGGTGGGAAAGATCAACAAGAAGCCCAAAGGACACATGAGAAAGATGTAGGGTTAAAGGAGCAATTAGGGACAAGGAAGGCAGAGAGAAGAACAGAAGTTTTGATATAAATAGAACAAACTGGTTCCTCTATTTTTCACCACCCATATTCCTGCCCAACCTGAAATTTGGAGGAAAACTCTTTCACACAACATTAAATAAGAAAATAACAAGTTGCCAGCATCTTATTTCTTTTTCTCTCCTTTTTTTGGGGGGGAGGGGCTTCAAGTTAGTGTTGATTCCTGGCAAATGCCAAGGTAAGTTTTTCTTGGCAATGTTTATGGAAGTGGTTCGCTATTGCTTCCTTCCTACAGTTGAGAGACAGTGACTGAGCCAAACTCACCCAACTGGCTTTGTTTCCAAGGTTGCCCAGTTTATAGCCTATTGCCTTAGCCACTACACCACTCTCCCTTACCCTACACTCTATCAACTTTTTTTACAAAATTGTTATTCAAAATGTGTCCACTTGTCTAGAATAAAAGTAAACAAGATAGCAGAGAGTACCCCTTAGGTTAGAAGCAGTAAGAAAGAGCAATTTTTTGGAAAACTGTTTACTGCCTCATCACAGCTACCATAGTAGAACTTCTAATAAGGTCCTCTCATGGAATCTATTACAAATGAGCACGCACAGAAAAAATTCAAGATTTTGGTTGTGCCACTGTCCAAACAGTTATCTAGGATTAGAAAAAAATGGGAAAGAAGTGTACCTGGAGAGCCAGGATATGTGTACATACATACATGCACACACCTGCACACACACTCACAGGTGGGACATTTTTCAATGGAGGGTTGCTCAGAGTTGGTGCTCTCTTGCTTATTTTCTTGCAGACATTTCATTATCCAAGCTAGGTAATGGCTGCAAGAAAACAAGCAAGCTCAGAGAGCACCAACGACTCTCCATTTCAACCCTGAATTACAAATATTCTCCTTTATTAGTACCACATTTTTCAATGAAAGGAATAATCACAGCCAAGTTAAATACTATACACCAGTACTTGAGCCAGTAGAAAACTATACCAGGAGAAACTTTAATTTTCCTACTGATGATTTCTAACAAATGGTGTTCTCCTTGTTATGCTGTACGGGGCACATTAAGGATAGATTCTTCCTACAGTGGACTGGGGCTGGAGTTTGGGAGAAGAGGTTGACAGATGACTAGACCAGGAATTTTAGCTATGTGTCAAAATTCACTGGTTTTTGTGTGCATGCATGGAAGCATGACTATCAGCTGATATATCTTTTCGAATAGCATTAAACTCATGTCCAAAAGGAGCTCTTCCAAGTTTAGTGCTATTCCAGAAGAGTGCCAAACCCACTTTCAGAAGCATCCTGAACACCAGCTGATAGGTGCTGGCTTAGTTGTGCCATAAAGCAGCAGAGAAACAGTTGGCTCTAGTTTCAATAAGCAGCCCACTCCCTAACCACATCTCTACTTCTGGTCAGATGCAGATCATTCCTGATGGATTTTCACTACTTAAAGCAGATACTCTGGGAGGCACTGGCTAGGACGCAGAGAGGAGACCTGGCTCCATCAGCCCAAAGTCACCACACCTCCTAGAATTCACTTGACAGCATGAAGTGCTTTTCACTTTGCTTTTCACTTTGTTCAGTGAAGCTTATCAGAGTTTACATCCATGACGAAATTTGGTGGGAGAAGTGGGGAGGGGGACACTGCTTTGACATCAGTACAGAGTTAAGGCTACCACGGATACTGGTTGGGGAAGAGTCCGCGACATCAACTCACAGTCGAAAAAGGACTTGCTGAGGAAGATCGGGAAGCAGCCGGATGCAACTGGAAACCCTCCCCAGAGAAAAGGCAGCAGCCAGCCAAGCCGTACTGGGCCCCCTTCCTTTGCGGCCCTGCTGGACCGAGGGGTCGCTCGGGGTGCCTGGCCCTCTTCACCTCGGATAACCAACTTCCATCTCGCCGTCCTTCGCCAGCACCTTGGCGAAGAGCCCCGCCCTGTCTCCTCTCAAAGGCGGAGCGGCGCGATTCATTGAACCGGCCAAACAGCCAACCGAGCGGTGAGGAAATAGGCCAGGCAATGGCGCTTTCCTTCCTCTCCGCCATCTGCCTAACAGACTCGCCGCCGGCTTGATTCAAACAAAACCCCCGAACCCCTAAATAGCAACGCCCAAAAGGCGGCAACTGCAGGCAGGCAGGCAGGCGAGCGAGCGGGGGGAACTCCGAGCCTTCTCTGCTTCAGGCGGAGCTGATTCTACGTTTTCCCGGGCAGAGTCACGCGCTCGCCCTCCGGCGCGCGGTCTGTCTTGTCTTCCACAAGTTGGTCAGGAGTGGATGAGAGCGAGCAGCTTTGGTTCAGCTCACACATTTGAAAAGACCCCGCGGTTCCACGTCCGCAGCCGATCCCTGCCTCGGTTGGAGGCGTGTCCCAAGACGGGAAAGGTAGGGCAGTTCGTTGCAACGGGCCCGTCTTGGCCTGAAAAAAATTCTCTTCCTTCCGGGAGGAAATCGCCGTGACATCCTGACGCTTAGTCCCGGTGGGTTTCCAGCGGGGTGTTTGGTTGTTGCTTCTTTCCTTCCTTCCGTTCTTCCTCTGCCAACTGTAGAAACAAGTTTCGTTTCCGTATACGAAGCCGTGGAGAAGAGGTTTTAGCGCTTCCTTCCTTTCTACTTCTTCCTTCCTTCTTTCTTTCTTTCTTGGAGCACCATCAGCCGATAGCCACATTATAGATGCTGCTGAGTTTGCTTACTGACCCCATGCTCAGTTCTTCAGTGGTTACCACTTTGACTTGTCCCGTTTGTTGATTTATATTTCTTGCTAGATCCAAAACTGGTCTTTTTTTTCTTCTTCTTTGTTTTTCACCACGTCATAAACGGGAACTAAATTTAGGTAACCACCTTGAAAGTTGAGCGTTTGTATTTCTTTACAGATGAAGTGTGTCCTCATTTCCAGTGAGGGTGCCGAAGTCCTTTTCTACTGGGCAGATCCAGACTTTTTGGCAATCCTACAGCAGCGATTTGGAATCCAGGATCAGAATGGTGATGAAGTAAGATCTGAAGAGAGAATTAGTAGTACAAATGCAGGAGCAGGAGATTGATGGTCTTGGGTTCGGCTCCATTTAGAAATTGTAACTCTTGAAGTGTTAGAGCAAGTGTACCTAATGTTTCTTTGGATGCCAAAATGGCAGTCTGCCAGCTTTTGCAGGCCCCAGAGCCCTATGCGAGTAGATGGAGTCAAATGTTTTCAGGCCTCTTTCTACAGTATATGTTTTGTAGTTTAGGGGATTAAAGAGCACAATGGGTCCTTTAAGCCTTGCCAAATCACTCAAGAAAGGAGTAGCGGCCCTGTAAACTTTTGATATATTGCTTTTTGGTCTGCTGTGCAAGACCTAATGTGGTTAGGTATGTTAATAGTTACATGTTCCTGTTTAAGAGATCATGTATAACTTCTTGAAAGGATATTTGGTTTCTGCTAGTCCAAGATATGTGTGCTAATTGGAAGACAGGAATATTTGCTGGTTTTCCTTCTTTTCACAGATACCTTCTGTGGAAGACAGCATCAACACATTGTTTGCCCCCATGATCATCTCCTGTGCAACTATGCTAGAAAAGTTAGGAGACACATACACTTGCTTCTCTGCTGAAAATGGCAAGCATCTCTATGTGCTGCATATGGTAACTATTCACTGCTCTGTATTACAAGTAATTGGCGAACTTCTAACAAAAAGGGGATAAATATCTTCTGGATGTGCAAATTGTTTTAGGACAGAAATAAACTGTCCAGTTTTGAAATATTTTCTTTCTTCTCCCAAAAGAATTTTGATTCTATGCAAAATAGAATCTTCTCTACAACTTTGACTTTTTAAAAAAATCAATCAATCAACAAATAATAATAAAATGGTGTTAAACAACATAGCTTAAAATAGCAATAAGTAAAGATCACAATATCTTTCTCTGACCTGGGGCCTTCTTATGTGAATTGCATTTTAGTTTTCATAAACATTAGTTCACATATCATTTGGCCAAAATTAGGGGAGTATTTCAGTCAAAAAGGAGAGCCAACCAGATTTTTTTCTACAGTTTAGCTGGTGAGTCTCTCAATCTTCTCAGTTCTGAGTCTTTCAGTCGCAGGCAGATTTGTATCCGAGGATGTCATAGCCTAATGACTGTGGCCTCAAGCTAATTTGGACTTCTTAATTGATAACTTAAGTGTCATGGATATCTAAAGCACATGTATCCATATATGTGAATATGAAATCCCAAGAGAATCATCCTTCAGTATATAGTTCAACTCCTGTTAGATCTAGACCTAAAGGGAGGAGAGGGCTTTCCAAAAGGGATTTCTTGCTTGCAATGCTAGAGAGGTTAATAATTGTTTGCAGAGCAAGTGAAAGGTCTAGGTCAGTGATGGCTAACCTTTGCAAAAGTGCAAAAAGTGGGGGGGGGGGGGGGAGTGCAGGATGCAAAAGTGGGGGGGGGAGTACAGGAGGGTCGCTCATGCGTGTGCCCAGACCCACAATTCTATGCGATCCACCCCTGTGCATCCGGGCACAACCCCCCCATGCTCCCCCACTTTTGGCATGTGATGGCAAGGTAGGACCGTTTTTCGCTCTCCCCACGTTCCAGAGCCTTTCTAGGAGGCTGGGTAGGGTAAAAACGGCCTTCCCCACCCAACTGAAGGCCCTCTGGAGGCTGGAAAAGGCCCATTTGCCACTTCCAGTCCCACCGGAAGGCCGGTTTTTCACTCTCCCCAGTCTCCAGAGCCTTTCTAGGAGGCTAGGGAGGACAAAAATGGTCTTTCCCCCCGCCTCCCGGAAGCCTTTCGGAGGCTGGAAACAGCATTTTTCCTGATTTCCGGTGGGCCAGAGATGAGCTCACGTGCTCACCGATATGGCTCCACATGCCACCTGTGGCACGCGTGCCATAGGTTCGCCATCACGGGTCTAGGTGGAAGCACTTTAAATAACTTTATTCTAACATCCTCCTTGAAGATCCAATTGGTTTGGGAGGATGTTGAATACATACTTTCTTAAAGTTGGCTGTCAAGGGCTATATTTGCTATATTTGCTGTTGTTAGGCAAATCCTGCATGGTCACAGTATCCTGTGGTCAGGTGATCACCATTTGCAACCTCTTGCTGGCTTCCCCATTGGCTTTGCCAGAAGCCAGCAGTAAAGATTGGAAATGGCAATCAAATTACCATGAGATGCGACCACCATAATGTGAGCTGGTTGCCAAGTGCCGATTATGGTCATATGACCATGGGACATTGCAATGGCTGCACTTATGAGAAACAGTCCTCTCAATCAATGATGTCATAACTTGGAACAGTTGCTAAATAAGTGATTACTGAACTATCTGTATTCTTTTTCTTATCTTTTGGTTTCAGTGTTTGAAACTAAACTTGGTTTTTATAAAAATAATTTATAAATGTCATTTTTTGTCAGCCACAAGCCAGATGCACCCTGGAAACAGTATATTGTAGACTGAACATTTTTGATAAGTGTCAGACAATGTTCTCTAAAGTGAGCTCAGTGACTTTAAAACGGACTGCCTTTGACTTCAAACATGGTTTATTTAAAAATAAAAATGTGCTTGGAGCAGTAAAGAGGGCTTTTAAGTAATATTAGTTTTATAGTAAATGTTACCAGTAATATGCTGTTGATTTTATTTTATTTTCCTTGTAGCTGATGCAGTTCTGTAGATGTGTCATGCTTGTTTTTCAGTTTGGCGAATGCCTGTACATTGCCATGAATGGAGACGGCCGTGAGAGTGAGGATGACTTGCGCCGTCAACTCTATGTGCTCAGAAGATTAACTGAGGCTCACTTTGGTCTAGTCACACTGGACAGCCACCTTTTCCATCGGGAGTGAGTAATTGGATGAAGATGGGATTTTTGTTTTGCTTGCTTTTTCATTGCGGCCTTTTCTTGGAAGGAACATCAACCATACTTTTTATATGTTGTCGTTCAGCTCTACTAACATTAAGCTCCTCTTTTGTAATTGTGCTAAGTGACACGAGGGCATGATCTTTTTCATTTTTCTCACTCTTGGAATTTAGACTTGTATACATGTTGTATACTTTAGTAATCCTGGCCATACTGCTATAATATAATGTTCATCAACTTTGGCAACTTTAAGATGTTTGGACTTCAACTCTGAAAATTCCCCAGCCAGGAGGCTGGCTAGAGAATTATAGGAATTGAAGTCCATATGTCGTGAAGTTGCCACAGTCGAGAACCATTGCTGTAATAAAACCGTCTAGCCAATGGCAGTTCTAGGCATTGTAATTTTCAGATACTCCATGTTGGGAATACCAGCTTCATGAAAGTCAGTCTAATAAATTCTCTAATGCATATCACCTATGTGTTAGAAGTTGGTCATAAGGTTCTGAGACAGAAAAGTTGGCATTATTTATAATTGATAGGCAAGGACAGCAACATAAGAGAGTTGTATGCTTATGGTACTTATCAAGAACTGTTGTATTGCTTGATATATTAAGGAAGACTGAATAGTTGGGTTAAGGGTAATGACTCTGGAATGCAGTAGCATTTTCCACTCTAGATAGAAAGGGGGACCAATGGCAAAGTATGGAGGGAAAGGTGGTGAAAGGGAAAATTAGCAGTGGCTGTACTCAGCTGATTGACTGGGTTTGATTTTTTTTTAGACTTCGCCCAGTAGAAACTGAACAACGAGCTCACATCTGGGCGCTTTTTCAGAGCTTGCTGCAGACTTATAACCAGCTGCGTGAGGAAGACCAGAGTTTTGCTGTAGAGGTAAAGTAGAGTGAAGTTGTTGAAATGCTTGTCAGATGCAACATTTTAAGAATGGAGATGGGATGAAGGAATTTATCCTACATTTGTTTAGAGGAATAGGAATATACTTTATGTACTAAAGGCAAATTCAAAGGTCCACAAGCCCACAAGGAGTGGAGAGGCTTTTGAAATATAAATGTCCTTCTGCTTATTTTTATCAGGCTGTAGAGCGGCTGATCCACCCACAGCTGTGTGAACAGTGTATTGAATTCTTGGAGCGCCAAGTTGTACAGTACATCAATAGCAACACTGAACGTGCTGGACATGAAGTAGTGCATGCTTTTCTGCTCATACATACTAAACTACTTGCCTTTTATTCCAGGTAAAATCCTAGTTCTCTTCAGTCATCTTCTGTCTAATGCAAGTGCCACTTTTCCCCACAAAATATTTAATGCTTCCCACTATCTGGGCCTCCTCCTCTGATACCTTCCCTTGTCTGGGCCTCCAATTTGCTTTTTCTGTCCCTTTGGGAAGTTAGTATATGGCTTCCCTAATTCTTTTTCTTGGGGGCGCTTTGTTTCCAGCCGGAATGCCAGCTCTCTGCGACCCGCTGACTTGCTCACTCTGCTCCTGATTGTGCAAGATCTATATCCCAGCTCTTTTAAGGACCAGCCTGTTCCTGAAGTGCTTGCCCAGGTAAACAAATAACTATTCCATATAAAGGGAATAAGAACTCTTGGTTTATCAACCTCTTCTTCCCTCTCTCTGTCTGAGAATCCCTTTGACAACTATTTTGGGATGGAATGTCAAAGTAGAATTAGGTAGAAACAGAATTCTGTGATAGGAATCTTGAATTAAGAACTTTTATTCATATAAATATTTATGTGCCAGATATAGAGATATATGCCACTTTTCCTTTGGAGGCTTAAGACAACATGCATAAGAACTCCCTTCTCCAGCTTTCTCTTAACAATAAAACGAATTAGGCTGCAAAATAGTGACTGATCAAAAGTCTTTGGTGAGCTCTTTTGGCTGAGAATGAATTTAAATCAGCTTTTCTTCAGTTCTAGTGTCTTAATTACTAAACAGCATTGGCTCTATGAGATTTGCACAAATGCCCGAATGCTCGAGTTTTTCTTGAATGACATTGTTAGTTAATAATTAGACTGTTGAACTAGAATTCAGATTAGTTCAAATCCTCATCAGCTGTAAATGTCATTGATATTCACTCAACCTATAAAGTTGAAAGATGTAATCAATATATGTTATCTTAAGCTCTTTAAAAGAAGAATGGGATGAATATGACAATTTCTATTTATAGTCTTAGCTCCTGTAAATGCTTATTTTCCCATGTTTTTCTACTATTTTAATTTCACACAGGGCCACAAAATTAAGTTATGATTAGGTATTGTGAAAAATTAAACACTGGAAAAATAGCTTTTTATAGTGGAACTGGATGCTGATGCCAAACCTGTCTGTTCAGCCTATAGAAGGAGAAATAAGTCTTCAGAGACCTCAAAGCAGTGAGAATATTCCAGTGAACAGTCCCCTTTACCACAGCACTTCTGAAGAGCAGGTGAGTACTGGCTAGTCTTTGATCCGATCTTTCAGATACTTAATGTGGCTTGGGATTTGGATGCTGGATGTGGACTGGATTTCAAAAATTAGAATAGCTAGAAAACAAGAAAGGTTCTCTGAGGTTTGGGTCAAGCTGTATGAGATCCATTCTTTGCCCCGACTGGTTACTCTCTGTTGCACACTATAAGAATTTCTTTAGGGTCATATGGGAGGTAGCCATGTTGAACTCTGGCTGAGTCAGTTCCCTTCCGCCTTCCCTCAGATAGCGGATGATCTCTCTATGCCTGAAGAGTTCTTCACCCCCAAGGCTTCCCCTAGCCAACAGAGCACGGGTGAGTTTGGGTTCAATTGTGGAGAACATTGAGATGAGATTATGGAGAATGAGGGGCATTCTATTATGGCTCTGAGTAGGACTCTTTCAGAAGAAGTGGGCTGCATATTACTTGGCTGTAGTAAATGGCAACTGCTATTATCTTGGCTGGCTGGCTGGCTAGCTTGCTTGCTTGCTGGATTGCTTGCTTGCTAGGACAGAGCTCTACTACTATTGTGATATTAGAAAAATAATGTTCTAAAACTGAGAAAACCTGTGGAAAAAGGGATAGGTATTGTTCCAGATGCTTGGATTAGATAGTGATGGTCAAAATTTCTTGTGCTAGTTGCTGCCTTTTTTACTTCTTTTCCATTCTTGGAGGTAAGGGTATCTTCAGTGCTTATAAGGACCATCAATCAGTAGTTATTATGCAGCTATTCCACATTTATTTTTAATGGATTTTTGTGGAAAAAAGAAAATATGTGAGAACACAGAGGCTCCAAGTGGAAGATGATTGTGACTGAACATGTCAGTAACATTTTGTTTTTGAGACAGGGGCAAAAATATAAGAAGTCTCTATTTGGAAGCACTCTTAGACTCTCTTTTTCTGCTATCTGAAGGAAGTGCCTGGACTGAGGGTGTGGATTCACAGAGTGATGGAGAGGTAAATTCTGCTGATTTCTTGGTAAGTACTCGGATTAGGGTTGGTAGTGTTATAATCCATTTTTGTACTTTCATCTTTTGGGGATTTACTCTTTCCTACACTTTTCTCTAACCTTCACCTATTTTAGGGTGCCACCCACCCACTCATTGCCCTTCTGTGAGCCAAGCCTTTAGCATAGGCTTGCGTTCAACTGTTGTCCCCATGTGAGGAAAAGAATAACATGAAATCTCAAACTCTATAAAACTCCATAAAATATAAAAGCAGCCATAGAGAAACTCATCAGTAGAAGATGGAGAGAGGCTAGGGAGTATTCTATAATGAATCAAAGAGTTCAAGACAGAAGAGCTAACAAGGGATTTTCTTTATAGTAGCTTTTCCAGACTTGGTATCCCCCAGATACATTAGACTGCAATCTCCATAATCTTCAACCAATATAGACAATCCTCCTGGCTAGAGGATTTGGGGAGGCTTGTTCTGTGATACAATACATAACTTCCATTTTGCATAATATAGATGGATAGTCTACCTATTTTGATAAACATCCTCCAACCCAGTTCTTTTTTGTCCTGGAAGAATCATTTAAGCTTTGAATAAGTTAATCCTAATTAAAAAACAAACAAACTCTGGGTAAGTGTCCTATTCAAGTGTGAAGGAAAGTGTGGGAAAGTTAGCTTCCTAGAACTCAGTTCTGATGAATATATGCCTCCTTGTGATCTGCTCTCCACATATTCCCTACTTGCTTTTTCAAATTGTCAGTAGTTGGAGCTATTGCTTTACATTGCCATCACAAATTCAAAGTAATAGCGGATTATCTTGGCACATCCTTAAATCATAATGAAACAAGTCTTGGAACATTAATCTGAATATATACTGCAGTTCATTTTATTTTAATTCCATGACACCTGTACATTTTCTTCCTAGCTGGCTGAGGATATGCTGCACATTGTAGAATCCCCAGCCTCAGAAGCTACAAATCCACGGAGAATATTTCTGGATGTCAACTTAAAAGAAGGCTACTGCCCCATGATGCCACACACAATGCACTGCCTTTCACTCTGGCCAGGCATCTTGCTGGTACTCCTCACAAAGGTGAACAGAGTCCACAGACATTCATTTGATACCCCCCAGACTGGTGGTTTCTGAATGCCCACCTTTTAAATGTCCACCCTCTTTGCCTTCTAGAACCCCAGTTCCCAAGTGGCCCTTTCTCTCTATCAATTGCTGGATGGAATCCTGATGATAGAGAAGAAATTGAAAGAGGGACAGGAGACCCGGCAACCGCTGCGTTCTCAGCCATTATTTTTGGAGCTCCGACATAGAATGGACAAATTTGTCAAGAAGCTGGGTGGACAAGAGTCACAGGTAAAAATTAAGTTCATCTACACAGAAAACAAGTAGTGTTAGTGGATGTTTTTGCTCAATATGAGGAGGGCTGGGCTAATTACTGATAAAATCTAATCCTTCAGCATGAGATAGAATTGAGTAGACCTTTACCATGGTTGAGATCCCACTTTGCTTTGGGAATGATAATGAGACCTCCTAGATAAGAAAGGAGCTGAACTCTGTTGTCCAATGGAATCTGAATGCAACTTATTTCTCTATGTCCCTCAGTTGCAGAATACTTGGCAGGAGTTAAAGAACAAAATTTCCTCTCGAAGTGAGCATGGGACTTCCTTGGAGTGAGTATTAGTCAAAATTATCACACCTGCTGACTGATATGCACAAGTAAATGCATCCATTCAAGCAGAATACATTTATGGGATAGTTTAAATTTTTCACCTGTGAGTATTGAGAATAGATATCTTGTTTAAAAGAATTAACAAAGAAGAAACAAAGACATTCAAAATTATGTATAGCATATAGCAAGAACTAAAATGTAAAAGATAGAATAAGCAGGAGTGGGCAACTTGTTGCTTTCAGAACTCCAGTTGATTAAGATTGCTAAAAACTGGAGGGACAGGAAACCATTTCCTGAGATGGGAAGCAGATGAAAACTAGTTTAAAGCTTAAAATCGGAATGTTATAACTTAAACAAAACAAGGGATTGTTTTGTTCAGTGTCCCCCCTAAAGTGAAAGAGTGCAGTACTTCAGCTAATACTTTAGTGCAGCAAAGAAAATATACAGAAAACATACTCAAATATTAGGAAAAGGAAAGGAAAAGAATTCCATATGGATAATTATTTTTCCTGGGTTGCTGATATGCTCTTTATAAAAAGTAATTGTAGAAAAAAAACCCAAGTCCAAATCAGGTATGACGTTTAGAGTGAGTGTTCTAAATATATATTGATATTTATTTTGTTTCAGGCTTTTGCAGATATTTTGCAATGTCCGGCGGCAGCTCTGTGCTGTATACCGGCTTCTCTTCCTTGGATCTCCAGGGGCCCAAGGCCTTCCTCAGAACTTGCTGGAGCGGGTACAGCAATTCACACAGTGAGTGAGAAGGAGCAGAAAGATGAAATTGCAGCTGAGAGTCTGGTGGGTTGCAGGATTTGTAGGTGCCAAGCACTGTTGTTCATAATTTGTGTTCCTAAACAACATTAACATTTTATTTATTTATTTTTCTCCACCTTGTATTGTCAGAGACAAGCTCCAAGACTGGAAAGACTTCTTACTGGTGAAGAGCAAGCGTAATGTCACCATGGTGTCATATCCTTTGTTGTTTACCACTTTTCCCCATCTTTCCATTTTGGTGGGGAATGCTGGAAGACCTATAGGAAAATAGAGAGGCTCTAGAGAAGGGAGAGGGAAGCATTGGGCAAAATACTGTTTTGAAACAAGTATGGAAGCAACCTTGGCAGAGAAGGAATTTCTTGGGAAAACAGCCTTGAAAACAAGAATTTTTTTCCATCTTCACATGCACAAAACCTATTTAGTGTTTCCTTTAGGCATGTGGCAGAACAGGAATAGAAGAGCACAGTTCCTAAGTTTCTCAGGTTTTGGAACAGAGCCATAAAAACATTGTGTTGAAGGATAACAGAAATACAGCAAGAAAGTACCCATACTCCTAGACAAACATTAAACTCTAAAGAAATTAAATGATAGCTCTGTTATTCATTCAATTCTATGTTTTAAAAAATAGGGATTGGGCTCTTGACTCCAAAAATTCTATGAAGTGTCTAAATATTGTTGTAGAGAGTGACTGTTTAAGTCTACTGTTTGAGCTGGTCATGGCCAAAATGGAAAAGATGCCTATCTTTAACCAAGTTCTTAACTTGCTTTCATCCACATATTTGGAAAATTTCCCAGGGCTTGTGCATTTCATCTATGTGGATCGTACAGTAGGACAAATGGTGGCTCCATCACTTGGCATATCAGAGGAATCTTCTTCAGAATTAGGCAAAGGACCTCTGCTTGAATTTATAAAGAAGAAGGTAATGATAGGTGATTGACAAGTGTCTGTATTCACATAATATCAATGGGAGATTTTGAATTTGAGGTTTGAGCTGACTCTTAAGGAAACTTTTACTTTCCTTTTTCTGCCTTTGGTCCACAGGTATGGTCACTGGTGGCTTTGGCTCGAAGCTACTTGCAGAAGGGCTACACTACACTGATGGTCCGGGATGGAGACTACTATTGTACCTACTTCCTCTGGTTTGAGAATGAGCTGGTAATTGTGGAGGAACCTGGAGCTCAGAGGAAAAGGGAGGGGCAGGATGCTATTTTACAACTTAGTATATAAAAGAGGTTGATACAGAAGCTGAAGACCCTTTCTTCAGAGTGTGGTGCAAATGATATACAGAGATTTGCTTTGGTATACCCAAATTAAATTCATAATCCTTCCCCATTAAATCCACAACTGGCTACTCCTAGTTGCTTTATTTAATTGGTATAATTTATGGCCAGGGAGAGTCTCTTTTTCTCCTGCTGCTGCTTAAACAACTTGGAACCAGAAACCCTTCCTGATTTATTGCAGGTCTTTCAGATACCTACCAGTAAAGCCGGATTTACTCATCTTTGATGAGGTATTGGCCTTTCCCAGCTTTGGGGATGAGCAACTAATGTGGCAATTAAGTACTGACGACAGGAAGATAGTACAGACTGATGACTTTAGTCCAGTCTTTCTGAAGAGCACTAAGATGAGGATGCCTTCTTTAGCCGTGAGCTAAAAATATATATATCTGCTTCGGTTCAAAACATCTTTTCCCTGACAATTTCTTTCTGTTTCCATGTAGGGATATAAACTGGAAGTTATGGAAGTGCCAGTACTTTCTGATGATTCAGTTCCCATTGGGACACTGGCAGGTGATTATTACAGGTAAGCAAGGTTTCTGACTCCATAGATACTGATAGGTTCAGAAGGGATTTGATTCAAGGTCTGTGATTAGATGAAAAGGACAGTGTTTACAGCTTAATTAACTGCCTCTTCCTCCTAGCAATGGTATAATTCACAACTTTGAAGTGTGCGGCCTCCAACATTAGGTCTAAACCTATACTGTAGTTATCTTTGTATGATATGAAGTTGAAAGGTGTTGTAACCATCAATATTCTTGCAACTTTATCTTTTACTTTGCATAACATTGGGAGAAATCTTTAAATTGCCTAAAATTGTTGCCAAATATTTTAAATTTTTGTAAGCCTGTTGACAGTTGAAGTCCAGGACTTTTGTCTTTTGCTGGAAGGACCATTGAGGCTTTGTAGAACTTTCTTAATTTCACTCTTTCACCACCACCCACATTTATCCATTTTCTGACCCTCTCATACAGGAAACTGCTCCGTTATTTTGGCAGGAAACATGCCAATGAAGTGGTGAAGTGCTATGAGCTGCTGACCATCCATCTGGGCATCATGCCAAATGAACTTATGATCCAGCAGGCACGCAGCTTGGCCCAGCAACTGTGGGAGCCAACACGCATCCCCTTGCTTTAGAAAGCTTGACTGGTGCTCAGTGCAATTTGGCTGTTTTCTTCTTTCTGGAATATGTTGCATCTCAGGTCTCTGCTGATTTTACTTCAGTGGGACAGGTCTAACTTGGGCAATGTTTTAACTTGACCTCCATTGGATTTTCAGAGCTAGGAGATCAATGTGTTTATTCGTTTTCCTTCACAACATTGAAGAGCTCTGTCTTGGATACCAAAAGCGATTCATGTCAGAGCACAGCTACTGACATAGCATTGGCCCTTGGTGTGAACTTCTATTGGAGAACTTACAGTGCAGGACTTCCTTTCAAATTCACATCAGAATTTTGACCCAGAAGCCCATTGGGCACAGCTTGTAAATGTATATGTTTATTATAGTGCCCCCATTTTGTTAGGCACTTCATTATCATTAAATATTTATCCTAAAGTTGAGAAATGTAATATACAATAACTTAGAACAGAAAAGATAACATTTTAGGCCTCTTATAAAATACAAAAGTGAACCAAGAGAGTGCCGTCCACCAGCCTGGCTAGATCTTAGCTATCAGTCTCTTGTCACTCCAGTTCAGTTTTTTAAATCTTATTTGTAAGTGTCTACATATCCAATGAGAGTCCTAAATTGCAACCATTCTGGTTTTTTAAACATTTTTTAAGAATGCCTATGGGGCCCAGACAGCCTCGATTAATGCTTAAGCAAATTAAGTACATGCTCAGGGTCCCAATGGAAGGGGTGGGTGGAATGCCACAAAGTTTTTTCACCCAGCTATCATGCCCTTAATTCTTTCACTGTCACATTCAATTTCACTGCCACATTCAATTTTTCCCAATTATCTACCTACCATATCCAACTTTAATTGTATTATTAAAAATATTTCCTTTTGCATGGTGACTGACTAATATTAAAAAGTGTCAATCTTAACATAAGTTAAGCAATGGAAAGACTATAATGCATGTTGGGCTATGCTTAGGGCATCAGTTGGCCTTTATCCCTGAAGGCATAGATTTAAAAAAAAAATAAATCTCCAGAGGCTTTTTGTGGGCTTTTTTGGTCTACGTCTTGCTTTGCAGTATGCTAGCTTCCCATGTATTTATTTTATTCTTTTAAATACAATTTCAAAAAGATGAGCAGGGAATTTTTCAGATGTCAAAGAACACATACACAAGCACCATATTCTCCCTCTTCAATTTACAAATGTTTGTAAAACTTGTGTGCAAAAAGAGACATGAACATAATGAAAATGATGTCCATAGAAAAAGAGCTAAGGATTCCCAGCTTTAATAGTTTATACCATATCAGTTTTCAGTATTCTAATTGTCTAATAAAGATTGAGGCAACTTGGCAAAGCTGGCTGTATTTGTGATTAAAATCATCCTACAGCCTCTACTGTACTGTTGTTTCAGTACAGGCCAGTGATATGGAATCAGTTGCGGAAGGCAGAAATATCAAAAAAATTCTTTTATTGGCTAGGGAATTATTATAGTTAAAGTTGAGCACATCTGGAACATGGTAAACTGGTTACTTAATTTATTTCAAGTCTGATCGAAAACAGCTATTTTTCTATTCTTAGCCATGTCTGTTGTTGCCATTCTCCATAGAACATGCTCTTACACTATTTTATAACCAGATGGATGAGTACATTTCTCTGGCTGTGTCTGGTATGAAATTTCTACATAATGTGCAACTATTTTCTTTTGTATGTTTCATGTTTATCTGGAAACAGTTTTCAGTATGACAGCCTATTTATCCAGAAAAAAATGATAATTATACTTATAAGGATTACTGTATAGGAAAGCGAGAACCAAGGTTTATTCATAATTCTTGGCAGGGGATTTCTTTATTAAAAATGAAATAATTCTACAGTGCTTTCTCTCACACCTGAATTATTATATCACCTGTTCTAGAACTGGCAGAAAACTACTGATATTTAAAAATTCACTATTCCCAATGCTGCCCTGTCTTGTATTTGTTACCTTTGGGTTGGCTTATTGCCAAATAGTGGTATCCTGATATTGCACATACAAGTCGTATTAAGCCTGGCAAACTAGTGAAACCCTCTGGCTTTGCTGCATGCTCATGTTTTGGCAGGAAAGCTGTGGCAGAGTGAGAGTTTCAGGAGGCAGCAAATCTTGACCGCTGATCCCCGTCGCCTGCTTTATCAAGTATGTCATCTAGTTTGCAGATGACATTGATAACAGTCGCCTCTTCCTCTCGTGATAAAGCAGGAAAAGCAGCTTTTTAATAAGCAGTTGCACCCCACAGCTCTGCCAACCAGCTGTCCATGAGCAGGGCTGTAAGTGTGTCCAGTACTTTCTGCCAGGAAATGGAACAAAGGAATGGTGGCAGAGGAGAAGGCTGGAACCTGAGGGGTTAGGTGATGACCACTGCACAAGCCTGATGTTGCTAATGGGTGTTTGCTACTTCACCCCTTACAATCACAAATGAAGAGAGCTGGGCTGTGTAACCAGATGAGTCCCAAGCGAAGTCTAGCAGTAGGGCAAAGGAAACCTGAGGATTTGAATGCAATCTTTAGCAAGAAAAGATCTCAAAAGAAAGTGCCCTCCCCACTCTAAAGAACCCAGGAAGGACAGCATGCTCAGCAGCCTCAAGCTAGAACATTCAGTGTGTTGGAAGGAGATGGAATAGTAAATGAGGAAGAGAAAAAAGGGTCTTATATGGAGGGGGACATATAGTAACTGGGATTCTGAATGTGATGCAACATTTTGATTCTGGTTTTCCTCCTGAAATATTTATTTATTTCATCAAGCATGTATTTTATGACAGATACAAATGTAAACATAATTATAAATACATGAAAAGGATACAAATAAAAGAAAACATTAGGACAGGGACTGCTTATGTAAGTGTGCTCCAGTTAAAAGTTGACACGAATAAAGCAATGGGATATATTCTGCATTGGAATCCACGGGTAAACAATCTGTTTTAAACACTGGCGGAAAAAGCCCTTTGTGGGTAGATTTTCATTAACGCTGGAAAGCTGAAATATTCTTCCAACCACTTAGAAGAAAGGGTGGGGACTGATAACACAGATGAAGCATCTGAAAGATGGCCAGGCAAGCCGAGTGGAAGATGTAATTATACCAATAGATATCAGAAGTTAATTATTTCTTTAAACGCTTGACTGGAAGCCCTCTTAATCTCAGCTGCCTGCAAATGTTGGCAATGGCTGTGATTATCCAGCTTGGGGGTGGGGGGCGGGGGAAGGGCAGTGATCTGCATTGCTGAGAAACATAAGAGAGCTGATGCTCCAGTTCTGCCTGGATCAGGTTGTCTTCTGCTTGGTTGCAAGCAAAGGCTCTCAAGATTTTGATTTCATGTTAATATGTGCATTGTACACTACCTTTTCTGCTATTTAGTTAAGTTTACCCTTAGGGTTTTCTCTGTCCCTTGAAAACAGCCTTCCTTCAGGTTGTGTGTGCTGGTTGGAAAATCTAGGAGCTGAATGGGGCCGAAAGAGAAGGGTCCCAGGTCAAACAAAAACCCGCGTGTGGGTACCTTAAAGTGTCTTTGAGAATACACTTTCCTGGTTATTTCACATTTCCGGAGCACGTAAGGTGATATGAGGTCTTGGAAAGAGACTCGTTAATTATCCACAGTTATTACTATGTAATGCTGGGAGGGGCGAAAGGTGTTTCTGAAATGCTCTGCATCAGGTACCAAACTGATGTGAGTCTCGAGTTTTTGGCCTGTTGATGACATCGCGTTGTTGGTGAAGCAAAATAACACGGAAACTTTTAAACAACGATTCTCCCCCCTCTCTCTATTTGTGCATTCGGGACGGTTTCCGGGCACTCCCCTTCCCTCCTCCTCCTCCCCGCCTTCCTGAAAGCTCGTAGGACCTCCCCTGTTCCTTCCCCCGAAAGTGCGATCCGAAATGCAAAGTTCAGTGCGTGTAAAATGGCAAGCAGGCACTGTCGCCGCCTGGGCCCGGCTGGCATTCGCCGGATTTTGCCGAGCTGCAGGGCAAACCATTCGCGGGCTGCAGCCTCGTTGAAGCGGGAGTACGATGCTGTCGTGATCGGGGCAGGTGAGTGTCAGATGAATGAAGCCCATTTAACACACATGGGAGCGAAGGAGGCTCCCCATGGCCAGATATAGAAATGGCCCACTGCCCAGATAGAATTGCCTTGGTTTGGAGTCAGTGTCTATCTTGGCGTCAAGAGTCTTCCTTGACATGCAAAGATCAAGCATTGACGTTTTAAACTAAAAACTATTGGCCATGCAGTCCTGTAGCCCTTTAAAAAGTAGAGCTTCCTAGGAGCGTCCTGCAATTTTTTTGAAACTATAAACTTAGTTTGCCAATGTTGCCTTCTAGGATGTTTTTCTACTTCCCAGGTATTTTCTAATAGTGTCCCAACCAAGTGCTGCTGTTTGCCAATTTTGCATATTTATCTGGAGTTCTGCATTGCCCTTTAGGTATAGCGTCTAAGCAACCTTGGCTGATCTCAATTAAGCAGTGTCACTTTTGGTCATTAAAAAGGTCAGGACTAGACTGGAATGTTAAAAAGCCACCTCATAATTGCTAAGAAAACTCTCTGAAAGGGTTAATGCAATCTTAAAAATCAAGCATAGTTTGGAGACTTACTCTAATTCTGTGCCAAACATATACAGGGATCAACAATCTCTGATCATTTAGATCAGTGTTTCTCCAGCATGCTGGCTGGGGGATTCTGGGAGTAAAATCCACTTGTCTTAAAATTGCCAAGAATGAGAAACACTGGTTTAGATACTGCCGAATTATAATTCCCAGCATCTTCATTCCTAACCATGCTGGCTGTGGGTGGCCGGGCATGGCAATCCATTTGCATCTACAGTCCTTACTGCTGATTTTAAATGTTTTCATATAACCTGTTCTTAATTGAACTATAAATTATAACTTTTCAGATGAATCTTTTTTCCTTGACCCTTTCAGGGTTGAGAAAGGTGACCAAAAATGCTTGTATAAATAAAATATGTGCACCTATATAAGAAGAAGCATATGGTGTAGCTTTTCATTCTGGGATATCTCTTTACAGGACACAATGGACTAGTAGCTGTAAGTACTGAAGGTGATGAGAAGAGGTGACACCTTACATCGGCTAGAACGGGTCCCAGGTGCTTAATCTGTACTTGGGGAGAATCTGTTCTTCGCTGGGGATATTTGGTTTTATGAGGTTCTGCAGCAGGGATTCTTGGAAGGCAGCAGGTGGGACTATTCAGGACCAAGTTAATACTCACTGCATCCCCAGGCTGCTTATCTGCAAAAAGGAGGGCTGAAAACGGTAGTGCTGGAGAGAAGATACATTGTGGGAGGCGCTGCAGTCACTGAAGAAATCATCCCAGGTAAGAGTTAAACTGATCCAATGCTTCCCTTTCCCAAGCATATAAAGTTCTGCTCCTTGGTACATCTGATCTCTACTATTCTGCAGGCTTTCACTTCTCCAGAGCCTCTTACCTGCTCAGTCTGCTCAGACCCCAGATTTACACTGAGCTGGAGCTGAAGGTATGAATTGTGCTTTGGGTAGCACCAGGAAATGCTTGGTATTGTATGATATATTTTTTCCAAATTGTGCTTATCATTTTTTCCCCTGAAACCTGTTATATCCTGATCCCAGATCTGGCATATTGTGGGCACCATTGACTGGGGACTTTCATTTGGTAGGTCCCAGGAGATGTGCCTTCTCTGCTGTAGCACCTGCCTTATGGAACATTCTTCTTCCCCCTGAATTTAGATTAGCCCCATCCCTTTTGACATTTATTTGTTTTATTTTATATTTGTAAAATTTATTGGCCTCCCATCTTACCTCAATGTAATTGGGAGGTTTACAATCATAACAGAAAACTATATAAATTAAAAACATAAAAAGTTAATACAAAAAGCCAAATACTGCGGTCCAATTAAAAGATAGGGAGGGCGGGAGCAGTATGGGGGGTGAGGGGGTGGGGAGATAGGATTTGCTGTTAATCTATCAACCACCTCCATTGTGATGCTCTCCCATTGGAGCTCCAAGCTAACTTGGAGAGCCAGGTCTTTAGGCTCTTATGGAAAGTCAGGAGGATTGGAGCTAACTTCAGGGGGGCAGGAGGGAGGCACAATGTTCCTCCCTCCTTCAGGGGGGGCAGGAGGGTAGGTGCAGTGGCAGAGAAGGCCCTTTTCCTGGACCCCGCCAGCCTGAATATTTGGGCTGACAGGGTCTGCAGCAGCATGCCTCCTCAGCTGGCATGGGTAGGGCAGGTCAATCCCAGTGGGATGAGATGGTCATTTTGGAAATTCATCAAGTTTTGACTATTATCATGCCTGGGTCTCTCAGGCAACTGGAACTTGCTCAGATGACTCCATTATTGAGGTGGCCATTTTTTTCTTCCTACTCCTGTTGTTTGTATTCTTTACTTTTATGGTATTTGTTACTAAGGTTTTTTATATTGGACATTTTTGTTTTTATTTATTGTTTTATCTGGTTGTTGTTTGCTGCCCAGGGTTGCCTTCTGTAAAATGGGTGTGTGTATAATATATAATATATATAAAATAAATACATTTGATTAACATTTCAATAATCAAGGAAGCAAATTGTTGAAATCAGAAACCAACAGATAATAGGTTTAAAAAATGAGCCTCTTCATGTTGAGGAACTTACCAGGAATTAAGTCCCACTATATTTGATGAAGTTTACTCCACATATAAACGTATTTAAAAGACTGCAGCCTTAATTAGCTGGTGGCCATTTGTACAATTGTTAGTGGTGTAAAGCGACCTTTCTTCTATTGTATGCTAGGAAAGGATGATTCTGGGGCCATTGTATAACATACGCTTTGGCATAGTCACCTATATGTCTGAGCTCTGTACACAAATCTCCCTACTGCATGTGTGTGATAATTCTGTCTTGCAGAAACATGGCTTAAAAGTGCTTCTACGTGACCCATATTCCTTCACTCCACTCCTGGAGGACAGCCAGTGTGGGCAAGTTCCTCGCTCGCTATTGCTGGGGAACAGCATGGCTGAGACACAGAAACAGATTGCCCAGTTCTCCCTGAAGGATGCCCAGGTATTTGGGGAGGATTGATCTTGAAGGCAGAAGGGGAAAGGAGCATATCACAGTCACATGATACAAGAAATGCAATAATATTTGTGAGTGCTTGGGGTGTTGATCTGTAAGAAAAGGCTTGCTCTAGAAGCTAGCTGAATAGCTTCTCTTCCTTTACTTTTGCAGGCTTTTCCCAAGTATGAGGCATTTATGAACCGCTTGGTGACAGCCATTGACCCTCTACTTGATATCTGTCCAATGGATGTAGCTGCGCTCACCCAGGGCTCCTTGCGTCAGCGATTCAGGGCTTTGGTGGGGTTGAGAGCCCTGTTCCGTGCGGGTGAGAGACGGGTGGTCCAGGCCCACCATTTGTGATTCATATCCAGATTTCTCTTCAGTGGCTGTTGTGGTGAATTACGTAGATGATCAGAATCTCACCCAACCACATAGACTTTGTACTTGAATTAACATTCTCTCCTCTTACCTTGCTGTAAGGTAAGAAGGAGTAAATGGAATCCCAAGGCCAAATATATACCCTAGATCAGGGATGGCGAACCTATGGCACGTGTGCCAGAAGTGGCATGCAGAACCATCTCTCCAGGCACGCCAGCCATTGCCTGTTGTTCTTCTGGATTCCAGTGCGGACATGCACGCTGTCCAGCTGGTCTTTGCGTGCGCAGGAGCACAGGAAACAGGAAGAGCAGCTCCCTGGGGCACATGCGTGCACCAGGAAGCTGAGCATCTGCTTTCTGGCATGCGCATGTGCGCCAGCCAGCTGGTCTTTGCACACATGCATGCCAGAAAACGGAAGACCAGGTGACTGCCACGCATGCGCACACCGGAAACTATAAGCTCAGATTCCCGGCGTGAACATGCACACTGGGGAGCTGCTCTTCCAGTTTACGGCGCTCCCGTATGTGCACGCACACACTCACATTTCACCACTTTGTGCCGAAAAGGTTCGCCAACACTGTCCTAGATTTCTTTTTTGCAGCCCTTAAAGAATTTTTGATCATGTTTACTAAAATTTGGCACCCAGTTTCCAACAATTTTGAGAAGGAAACATGTGGACATTAGCCTTGGCCTTAAAATAAAACCTAGCCTCGCCCACATGTGTAACCTTATCTAGCCCAGAAGCATTTTAACAAAAGATTACTTGTTTCTATCTTGGAACACGAAAACAACCACTATATCCCTTGGAAACTACATTGGCTGATAAACTGAGGGCTGCACTCATTTGCACACTTAGTTGTACATGTGTATACATGTGTATACTAATGCCCCAAGAATACACATACAAGAAGAAGACTATGCTAGATCAGTTAAGATTACTTTGCATCTTCCCTAAATTTGATTGTTGACATCAACATTTTCATAAATTGAAAATTGGCACTAACATCATAACCTATGGAGGAGTTTCTGAAGATTTTTTGCTGCAGGGGTGCTGCTAACCAAGAAATGTGAATTTGAAGTGTTTAAGCAGCATGCATGGCATATCACCTCTGTATGAACAGCAGTGGAAGATGAGAGAGAGAGAGAGGGAGGAGAGGAGTTTTCCTGGTATGATCTTTTACTGGGGATCTTCTGCAGCTATAAGTCTGTCTTTGTGTGGGATGTTAACTAGAATAGTTTCCCTTTTGGTTCTATATTTGAAAGGCATGACTCACCTTATTTGTTTGTTTGTTTGTTTTCTATAGCTGTCCACCTCAAACACATGACTCTTGGGGTGGGTTAGATGAAGAATAACCTTGTTTTCTTCTTGCCAGGATTTGCTTTGGGAAAACAACTTCCACAGTATTATGAGGTTCTCACAGCTCCCATTTCCAAGGTGAATGGCACTGGTCAACCTGAAATAGGGGGATTGTTTGCATAGCCTTTTAATTGTATAACTGTACTATCTCCCTAATTCAGTAGGTACTCAATAATACATTTTGGATAACTTTAATTTGAACTGTAAGAGGGTCCTAAGGTTAGCCTAGCACCTGTGGGTCAGAGGAAGGCAATGAGTACATAGAATGTATATAGATTCCTTCAGGGTTTCCATACAAGGCTTCTTTCTCATTCTCTTCTTGCAGATTTTGGATTTCTGGTTTGAATCAGAGCCCTTAAAAGCAACATTGGCCACAGATGCGGTGATTGGTGCCATGGCTGGTCCACACACACCAGGCAGTGGGTAATAATATTGTTCTTAATTCCTATTGCTGTTTTACAACTTAATCTCTCCCTCTATCTCTGCACATACCATTTCTTTCATCCTTTCATATTCATCCCCAGCCTTTATACCTTGTTGGCAATCAACAGCACTTTATATACCAGCATTGCTGGACACAAGGAAAATAGCTAGTAAGTTATACCAAGCATCATTACATTTTATTTCTATAATACTCTACATTTTTGTAAACCCTTGGGAAGTGAAGTGTTATTATTCTAGTGCACACAATCACTGTTATGCAAACAGTTATAAAGACTAAGTTGTATTTGAGGCAAAAGACTTGCATTGAAAAAGGTATACAGAAAGACAAACCCAAGCTGCTGGCCAGCAACGACATTAAAAATAAAATTGCAGCCTTCATAATATTATTTGGCAGTTCCTAATTGTTGTCCTTTCTCATAGGTATGTTCTGTTGCACCATGTCATGGGAGGAGTAGAGGGGCGCAAGGGTGCCTGGGGTTATGTGTCTGGTGGCATGGGGGCACTTTCCGGGTCCTTGGCTCGTGCCGCAACTACATTTGGGGCTGAGATCTTTACTGATAAGGTGAGTCGATTTATCAAATCTTGACCTGAGGAGTGCCAAAAAGGCCTCCAAGAAAGAGGACACTGACAAAGAACAATGAACTAAGAAAAGAGGCAGCAAATGCAATTGTTTGCTCTTATCCACAGGGCAAGACTCAGATATTCAAACTTGGGTTTCTTTATGGAGGGGACAGCCTGAAGTCAAGATCCCTTCTACCACCAGATTAAGTGGGCAGTTTTTACTAATCACGTGAGAACCCATACTTACTTGCTGATTATTTTGTTTTTCCTCCTCAGGCAGTTTCCCAGATTCTCCTGAGTTCTGATAAGAAGGTTCAAGGAGTTTGTCTCCAGGATGGAACTGAAGTGAAGAGCCGCTTAGTGCTGTCCAATGCATCTCCACATCATACCTTTTTGGAGCTGACTCCACAAGTATGTTTAGCTTTCTGACAAAACAGGGAAGGCCTCAGGGGGACTTGTTAGAAAACCATCACCATTACCCTTATTTTCTTCCTTCTCTTAAAAACCAGGATGCCTAGAACTTGCCCCAAATATTTGATGGATTTATTTGCATTCTAGTTCTGGATAAGCAATGTACATCTCTTGCAACAAGACCCAGAAGAAAGCGGGGACTATAATTTGCCTAGAAGAGAACTGGACTATGGATTCTCAGCCAAATAAGATTGTTGAGAGTTCCTTCAATTGAGATATGAGAAAGACTGATAAATGTTTGGAAAGAGGAAGGCATTCTAAAGGGAAAGGAGGAGAAGACTGAGCCATGTGGTCCCAGTATATGTTTCTCCATCTTCCTGTTCCAGAATTCCTACCTAATGCGAGGCAAATCTAAAAGAGTGCCACTGAGATCTTAAGGTTCTTCTAATTCTAGTTTGTATTGATTAATACTTTTTTTCAGAACAGTGGATTGCTTTCATATTAAACACTGAACCTCCAATTGTATTGCATTCCAGAAATGGAGGGTACCATATTCTCTGGCATAAAGTCCTTATTACGTCAATGAACTGCCCTATCTGAGGTGTGGATACTAACTGAGATACCTTTTAGTGTTTTTAATTCATTTATATATGAAATAATGGTCCTGTGAAATGGGGGCTTTTTCTGTTCAAAATAAGTGATATGGCACTTAATCATGACTCATGATCAAGTAGGCTTACTTGATCAACTGCTACCATTAGGACAGTTGTCATACTGTATCCATCTAAATCTGAATTCTTGGCAACTGCCTACAGAAAGGGAATGAGTGGCTGTGAGTGCCAATCATGTATGCATTCTTTACATAGGATAAAATAGGTGAAGAATGAGAAAAGTGAGTTTGGGCAGTTAAACTCCAAACTATTTTCCAATTTGCTTCAAAACCAAGCATCTGTGTTTCTTCTTTCTAGGAGCATCTGCCCTTGGAGTTTGCACAAAGAATCTCACAGTTTGACACACATTCTCCAGTCACCAAGATCAATGGTGAGGACTGTAAGGCAGTGAATAGGTGAGAAGCTTCCATGTAAAAGTTCTTAGTGGTACAATAATTTCCATGGTCCTGGGCACAACAACCAGAGTTCTCCCTATCTAATACTGGATAAATTTAATAGGGCCAACTGAAATATTACAGAACGGATAACAAATTTCTGTTCTTCAGACTAGATAGCACAAAAGACATGTGAAGAATAGAAAAAGCAAAAAAAAAAAAAGAGGAATTATCTTTTGTTCTTCCAATTCAATTGCTCAGATAATTGAAAGTCTTTTTATTTGCCCCCCCACCCCCGCCCCAACTTTAGAGGGCTGGTGATTTAAAGAACAATGTTGACCAAGTGGGAACCAATGGCTCTCAAGCTACACAGAACAGTTTGTAAACACTGATCATATGTCTCAGTATCAAAGCAGAAAAGAAAGCAACAATTTTTTTGTAGACTTGAAAAGGTAGGAGCAAAAGGCCTAGAATTTAAATCCTAAAATAGAAATTATGTAGGACTTGATTTCTGTTGCAGTAGGTAGGTGTTCTGCATAAGTATGGCTTCCATTTTATCTGCAATAAATGACTTATCTATGTTCTCTTGTGAGTTTCTGTTGTGAGCAAATTCCTGAATGCTGTGTTAAGTATCTGGAGAACTGAAATTTATTGTTCTGCCTAGCATTGTTTATAACATCAACTTTTACTGCGCGTATTCCCAGTGGCTGTGGATCGGTTGCCCAGTTTTCTGGCAGTCTCAAACACTACCAGCAACAATCCCTTACCCCACCATCAATGCTCCATCCATCTCAATTGTGAAAACACTCATGCCTTGCACCAGGCCTTTGAAGATGCTTGCAATGGGAGGCCCTCGAGAAGGTATGATCAGCAATTCTGAGTGGCTTCAATAGATTTGAGGTAGTGATGAAATGTAACATTTGTTACTACCAGTTCTGTGGGCGTGGCCTGGTGGTGTTGGTGTAATGTGACTGGGTGGGCGTGGCCAACTTTTGTTTACTTTCTAAAGCATTTTTTTGGGCAAATAGGTTGTAAAAAATGCTGTGGCGTGCGATCGTCAGACCCTTTTATATACCATTTAAAAGCAGGAAGTAACGACACCTGGGCAGGTGGGCGGAGCCTCTCGTCGCCATCACTATCGGTTCTCGGAACCACCTGCCACAATCGCTACTGGATCACCTGATCTGGTCAGAATAGGGAGCATTTCACCCCTGAGTTGGGGATGGAGTACCCACCCCCAAAAAACTCTGGATATTTCCAGTTATGTTATATTTCAGTTCCTATAATTCCCAGCCAACGTGGCAAAGAATGGTGATTGAGAATTATGTAAACTGAGGTCCTCTTAGCTTTGAGGGAGACAACCTTTTCCTACCCTATCAGCTACAGAAGAGAATGAAGTCAACTCAATTCTAATATATGAAATTATATATGTTAATATATGCTACTATTACTTAATACATATTTAATATGGTTGGATTTGCTCCCAGCTATCCTTTTAGGTAGCCTTCCTAGTACTCAACCTGGAAGTGCCCTGCAGTTAAATTTACTAGTTTCCTACACTTGAGAGCACAGACTTAAACAGTTAACACAAATTTCAGCTCTTCAGAGTTTCTAATCTAAAACCCTTACCATAATCTAATCCTGGTAGCTCATTTTGTAGCAAAACAAATATTATTTTCTGGTAAGTTATATGACTGTGAATTTCATATGCATCTACACAGTTTCATTAGCTATTTTAGGCACTGCAACATCTGTCAGGCTTTTGTTCCTGTTATGAATGTAGTGCAGAAATTCTAATTTAGATGCATATTCTGCATTGCTTGGTTTGATCTTCCAGTGCCATCTCTTTGCAACAACAAAGAGTTTGCTGGTGTTTTCTGTTTTTCCCATCTCTCGGTATTATCATTTATTCAACAGTTTTAAGTGCACAACACCATTTAAAATCCAGAATAGTAATTCACCTTGACACTCAATCTGTGCTTTGTGTAGAAAGAAAATTAACAGCCCAATTATATGCTTGTTTACTCACTAGAATTAAGTTCATGAAAATTACTGAGGCCAACTCCCAGATAAATTGTATGTGGAATTGCATTGTTAGATTAAGGTATACTATTTCAATCCCATAATAAATAAAATTGGAATATTAGGCCTTATGCTGGAAATCATATACTCCAGATAAGATGGTATCTGTTATCTATAATAAAAACTGCCTTTTTCAAATTTGTATTTTCTTGGTTTTATGAGAATAGCAAATGGGACCCAGAACCAACAATATGTGGATGCTGCTCTTGACCAATCTTTTCTGTTTAATCTGTCATCTGTCCAATTTCCTTCTGGTTTCCTCTTCTATTGGTCAGAAGAGCTGAATTTGCTACTAGTATTTGCTAGGAATGGGTGATCCTCCTTCACCATGTTGCTGAATTTCAATTCCCAGCAACCCCAACCAGTCTGATTAAAGGTGATGCTAGAAGTTGACATTCTGCAAGAACTGGAGTGCTACTTCTTGTTCACTCCTGGATTTATGTGTATTGTTTTCAGCGAGTTTTTGCAAAGTCAGTACATATTACGAAACAAGTAGGACTTTGTCCTGTCAAGTTATCCTTCAGCAGACTTTAGGTCTTCTCAAAAGATTTGTTTCAAGGCTTGGACTATCTTCTTGGCTTGGTGCCAAGTACCTTATTTAGTTCCATTCTGTTGGAAGCTGTTGGCAAGATTGTATTAGGGCAAGTCCAGCGTGTTAGTATAAAATTGAGGCATGATCTTAGCAGCCACAGAAAGAGAACTGTCAGCTAGTGACTCTGGGGATAAGAGTCACAAGCTGCCTTCTTTCTTGTTGTTTAGGCCCATGATTGAGATGTGCATTCCATCGGTCTTGGATCCTACCCTGGCTCCCCCAGGCTGCCATGTGATTTCACTTTTTACCCAATATACCCCCTATTTGCTTGCCGAAGAAAAACAGTGGGACTCCCGGGACCGAGAGGACTATGCCAATCAAGGTACAGCCAATGGCTAAACCCTGGCAGGGAGTTATCTTGGTATAAAGGGCAAATCTTGCAGTTACCTAAGGAGCATCTACCATTTGCAAGACTATCTTTCTCTTTCCACTCATGCATACCTTATCACTGTATCCTTGATAAAATGTTAATTAAATGTTAAGGATTTATTGCTCTCAGTTGCTGTTTCAGTACACAGAGAAAACCTCTGAGAACATGTGTGCATTTCCTGATGATGAATAGGGAAGTTCTTGGAATGAACAGGAGCCTAGCAGCCACTGAAGGATAATTTAATCACAGAGCATCCTTAGCTTTATGTTCTTGAACCTGTCTAAAAGGTAGATGTTGGGGGGCCACCTAGATAAATAATGATTGATTTGCCTTAAACCAAGAAACAAATATTTTATTCTATTTGGCCAATGAGAAGACTGCCTCATACTATATCAGACCATGGATCCAACTGTTTAAGTGTCTTCAACAGTAACTGGGAGGAGATTCCAAGATTAAAAATAGAGGCTCTCCAGTTCAACCTGGACATTCCAGAGATAAATGTTGGGAAGGTCTGTTCTGCTCCTGATTTATGGTCCCTACCAGATGTCTTCTCTCTCTGTAGTATTTGACAGTGTTGAAGCCTATGCACCTGGGTTCAAGGCATCCGTCATCGGCATAGATGTTTTAACACCTCCAGACCTTGAGCAGATCTTTGGCCTGCCTGGTGGGGTATGTATTTCCTGAAAATCACCCCTCCCTTATCAATTTAAGAGACTGTATAGCTTGATCTTTTCACGGTAACTTTGTCTAAAACCCATCCACCCTCTTACAAATTACCATAAGGATTGTTTTTATTCTTCCTGCCTTTGACTGTAAAATAGTCTTGGAAATCTATCCTATATGCTATTCATGGACTCTGAATGGCTCAGGGTAGCCATTCCCTTTCTCTATGCTGGGAAATGGACAAGGACCCCTGTCTCTTCAGCAATGTCTCATCTGACACTGCCTCTGACTTTTAGAATATATTCCATGGAGCCATGTCTTTGGATCAGTTATATTTTGCCCGACCAGTGCCAGCTTACTCCAGTTACCAGTCTCCAATCCAAGGCCTATACCTCTGTGGAAGCGGTGCTCATCCTGGTATGTCTGGGAGGGGCAGGGTGAATGGTATATGCAAGGCTGCAATTAAAAAAAAGACATAAAAGGTGTTTGCCCATAGTGTCATTATGGGAACCTTGATTTCTGCAATATAGTCCTGGAAGGGGCTGAAAGAGTTTGGGGTCATTTGTTCAGGCCTGCCTGTCAATCACAAATATTTCTAAGAGTGCTACCATTTTACTTTCTGTTGTAGTCAAGCCTCTTTCTTCCTTCAATGCCTCAATTTTCTTTCTAGGAGGAGGTGTGATGGGAGCAGTGGGACGCAATGCTGCTAGAGTAGCCTTGGAGGATTTCAAGAATCTCTGAACCAAGAGAATGATTTACTGCACTGGCTCAAAAAGAGAGAAATCTGGGCATTCTCCAATCCAAGCCTTTGAAATGAACTCTCTTACCTTAGCACTTGGGGGCCTGTTTTACTAGCGTCCTTTCATAGGTTTTCATCACAAATTACTCAACATACCACTACGATACATTTCTCCTGCAATAGCATGGTCACTAAGCAAGTAAGAGCCACTGCTGTTTCATGTGGGACACAAAACATGCTATGAACACAACGGCTGAGCTTTTCTGGCAAATTTGTTTCGACTTTATAATCAACTAACATGCTTCCCATGTTGTATTATTTAACCAGGAGTTTGTCCCTCTATCTTGTTCAACAACTTATTCATCATCTTTGGATCATTGAAGGAATGCACACGGCTATAGTTCTCCTGTAGTTAGAGGGACGCTGAGAGCCATGCAGGAAGGAGAGCCCACAGGGTAGCTTTCTCTCCGGTTGAATAAGCCAATTATACTGAGGTTCGTTTAGTTCAGATTGTCTTGGACTGCTCTTTAGCAATTTCTTTTCTTCCAAAACTCCCAGCTGTGCTATTTATCTTGCTTTTTGCTTCTTGACCTGTGAAAATACGGCCATTCTGAAATGCTGCTCCTGAGAACCAGTTTATAATATAGATGATGAGTCATGCTTTCCAGAAGATCAAAACCAAGGCCAGGTTGTTACAAAATCACCTCAGCAGAGGGTTAAGGAGAGTCTGCTGCCATTCATGTCATCTAACCTTGTGCTCCCCATCCAAAGCCAGATATGCCTGACTGAGCCAGCATCCCAAAGAGTCATATTTCTCACTAGCAAAAAGCAGCTGCTTGCAAACACCTCTCTGCAATCTGACTGCAAATCCAGTCAGGAAATGGCCAGAAGCCAGCTGCCCTTGCTGATTCGGCCTCGGTTGGATTTTCTGCACCAGCTAATCTCAGTCACAAAGCATGGGAGCCAGAATACTTGGCCTGCTACCCGTTCCATTCCATTGAAATCAGTGGGAATAAATCAGTTTAAATCTAATACTTCACCTCAGTTTTACACATGGATTGCAAGCAAAATGTGTTGACACAATGAGGAATGTCAGTAGCTCCTCTCCCTGTATGTGATGAATGAATTTCATATGAAGAACCGATGATAAAATCACTGCCTACTAGAAAATATCCAGAGATTAATAAAGAGTTTGAAAAACGCCTTCCTTTCTCCAATCATCTTTTGTAATACTGTAATGTTTCTCTTGTTTTATGGGAACACATCAGTCACTGGCTGCCGGATTCAAAGCAAGCACAGATAATGCTGGTTGTGGGGTTTGTGGATGGGGGTTGCCATTAGTCTCACACTTCCTCAACTACAGTTTATGAGCAACAGCCATTCATCTCGATGTGGCTTCCTTAGGAACTGGCACAAACATCGACTGACATAAATTAAAATTGTATGCGGCAGTAGGTAAGATTTTTCCAAGGAAAAGGAAATTGTCAAAGGCTGACAAGGTAGTTATGTAAAGCCACATAATTTCTGAGACATCATACAAAATGATGAAATATCAGCTTTATTCTTAGGAAACAGGAAGCATGTTACATAAAATAATAGAGCCTTCTACTTCCCAAACATTTGTCAACCCCAAATATCCGGTCTCGGTTGTAATGCAACCCAGGGCAACTACTCCCTATGTTACCACCCCTGATGCTTCGCATTGGAAATATTTCCTTGTTAAATCTAAGTTCCCCCCCAATGTCCTGTGCATCACAGTAGCTGCAGTTACAGGAATTAGTGCAGGAACAATGAGCTTTTCTTGATGGTTCATAGTAACTTGAGTTTGTAAATATTCATTTATATGAAGATTGTAAAGGGCCCCATTTTATATCGCATCCTGTGGCAATCATCTTGTGTGGTATCTGGTCAAGAATGGGTGCTTTAGCAGAGGAATTGAACTGAACCTTTTTCTGAACTTTTCAGAACTGAATTGAACCTAGAACAAACAGCACAGTGGAAAGAATGAAAAGCTGGGCTTCGTTTTTCTGCTAAGTCATGATTAGTTTAACCACAGTTAATTGAATAAACTGAAAGTGGATGGATTCACACAACTTATATGGCACAACTTCTAAGGTCATTCAGCCTGAAAGTTCATCACTGCTTTACACAAGTTACTGTTATTTCATCATAACCCAATAGATCACAGTCTGTGGAACTCCTTTTTTGGCTAGACCAAAGATGGCCACAAGAGGGAAGCATTGCTGCTTAAATTTAGAGGGTTTAAAAGAGCAAGGGCAGAGTAGCCCTATTCTAATGCAGTTCCTTAGTCTTATTAAGGCAGCTGTATTTTTCATTTGTTGGTGTCATGTTCACATTTTGCACAGCTGTTTTGGTACTACTGGTAGCATCTGGCAATGCTGTGTCCATACCATCTAGCTTGCAACATATGAGATTTGGCCTAGCCTGAGCTAAAACATGGGTCATCTTCCATCACCCTTTTTCCATAAACAGAAAATGCTAATAACAAAAACATTTATAATGGAAAATAATAGTTGGTGCTGATGTCCCAAGGAAAAGCAAAATCAAATTTTCAGTACATTTCCCAGAAAATATGCGTTTACATATATTGCTAAGCCATGAGTTGACTAATGATGGCTTAGTAATTACATAACTGGTTAGTGCAGAGTATGATAAACCCAGAGTCATGATTTATAAAACATAGCAATATCTAAGTTCATTCTCTAAATAGATTTTCCTTTTGCCTTCAGTTTTGCCCCATGAAGACAAAGATCTTAATATACTAAGGAAATATACACCAGTTTTGTTAGATCGGCGCAGGAATGAAGATGAGACCAGTGGAGATCATGTAAAACGTTTTATTAAACAGGAACAGAACTCGCGCTGCGCTGCCGGAGCTCTCCTTATATTTGCTCCGGCAGCCGCACCGCCCCCTGACAGGGATTCAAAACTCCCGCCGGAGGATTTCCTAGCCAATCCCCGGTGGATGTCCTTATAAGGACACAACACTCCTCCCCCCTAGTTCTTAAGCTGTCCATCAATGATAAAGTCACTTAAATATGCAGGTCGTCTGCGGGCTCTACTAGACCTGCGCAGTCCATTCGTTGGCTGGCAGCCCTCCTGGTCGGAGGGCGCTCCTGCGGCTCCCGGCGCCGGGCTGGATCTGGCCGTTGAGGACGTGGGCGGTGCTCCCGTACCTCCGGCCGGGTCGCTGCTCTCCGACTGCGGGCAATGCTGGTCTTCTTCTTCGCTGCTCCGATCGTCGGATCTCCGTCGCGGGTCCCCGCGCTCGACAGGTCTGGAACTCCTGAGCCACTGTAAGTCCTTGGGTCTTCTTTCGGTTCCCTCCGGGTTGGGGTTGGTCGGCTCCGGTCGTGGGTGCAGGTCCGGCGGCGGGGACTGGGTTGGTCCCCGGGGGTCCCTGGTTGAGTCCGGTCCACTCCCGGGGCTGTCGGTGGGTTGGTTTGGCATTGGTTCGATCTCGCCGGGGCGATGCAGGCCTCCTCCGCAGGGGTGGTGTAGGTCCTCTCTGCTGGGCTGGCGCTGCTGGGCTGGTCGAGGTGTCTCGCCCTCACTGGGGTGGTGCAGGCCTTCCTCTTCGGGTAGGCCTACCTCGTCAGGATGGTTTCCATCTGATCCCTTCCACCTTTTGCGGAGCTGGTCGATGTGACGTCTCACGACCTGTCCATCTTCCAGCTCTATCCGATAGGATTTCGGGCCGGTTGCGCTGTGGATCTTGCCTTTCAGCCATTTCGGTGAGCCGGGGAAGTTCAGTACGTAGACGGGATCTTCCACGGCAAAACAGCAGAGTTGGCGGCTGGCAGTTGCGGGCACCTCTGAGTCGTATTGGGGGTTCAGTCTGTCGAGGGGTGAGCGAAGTCTTCTGCCCATCAGTAGCTCTGATGGGCATTTCTTGGTGGTTGTGTGTGGCGTTATGTGTTGGGTGAGGAGGAAGGTGTCGATGCGCTCCTGCCAGTCACCCGGTGCCATCTTGGTGAGCGCCTCCTTGGTGAGCCTCACCATCCGTTCAGCTTAGCCATTTCCGGCCGGCCTGTACGGCGCAGAGAGGGCATGGCGGATGCCCAGTCCTGCCAGGAAGGCCTCCATGAGCACGGACGTAAGTTGGGGACCGTTGTCGGAAACCAAAACGTCCGGAAGCCCATGTGTTGCGAAGAGGCGGCGGAGGGCGCGAATGGTTGCTTCTGATGTGGTCGATGCCATGGGAACCACCTCGAGCCATTTGGAGAAGGCATCGACCACGATTAGGAGGTGGCGCCCCTGCATTGGACCCGCGAAATCGATGTGGATCCGAGACCAGGGGCTGCTGGGCGTCTCCCATGGGGTGGGCTCTGCTTGGGGCGGCGCTGCTCGAACTTCTTGGCACGGGCCACATCTGGCGACCCATTGTTCAATGTCCTTGTCCAGTGACGGCCACCAGACGTAGCTCCGTGCCAGGGCCTTCATACGGACGATGCCCGGGTGCCCATTGTGCAATGTCTCGAGTGTCTTCCGTTGCAGCGCGGCGGGGATCAGCACCCTGTCCCCCCATAGCAGACAGCCTTTCATCGTGGACAGCTCCTTTTGCTTACGGCTGAAGGGGCTGTATTCTTCTCTGCTTATCTGCGCCGGCCACCCTCTCAGGATCCAGGACTGCACTTGGCGGAGTGTGGGGTCTTTCTTGGTGTGCGTGGCCACGTCTGCAGATGTGACTGGGCAGCTGCTGTCGTGGTCGATGTGCAGGAGCTCGAGGGTGGGGGCGGGGTCTTCTACGGCGTCTGCAGACAGGCATCTGCTCAGAGCGTCGGCATTTGCGATGGCCTTTCCTGGTTGGTGGGTGGGTGAGTATGAACAGCCGGCGAGGAAAATGGCCCAGCGTGTCATTTGCGGCGACATGAACGTGGGTGTTTGTTTGTCGCCAGCGAGGAGGCTCAGGAGCGGCTTGTGGTCCGTGACTATGGTGAAGCTTCTTCCGTAAAGGTATTCGTGGAAGCGCTTCACCCCTGCGACGATTGCCAACGCCTCTTTGTCCAGCTGGCTGTAGTTGCGTTCAGCACTGGACATTGTCTTTGAGAAGTAGGCGATGGGGGCTTCTGTGCCGTTGGGCAGGTCGTGGCTGAGGACTGCCCCGACCCCATATGGCGATGCGTCGCAGGTCAGTCGGATGGGTAGCGTCTCGCTATACTGGATGAGGACGCTGCTGGATGTCAATAGTCCCTTGATGGTCCGGAAAGCCGTTTCCTCTTTGTCGCCCCACTTCCAGGAAACCGCTTTCCCCAGCAAGCGATGTAGCGGCTCAGCAACTGTGGCTTTCTGTTGGAGGAATATTGCATAGAAGTTAAGCAATCCAAGGAAAGCCTGAAGCTCCGCTTTGTTTTTGGGGCTGGGAGCTTCATGGATAGCCTTAACTTTTGATTTGGTGGGGTGTATGCGATTGCTATCAATGAGATAGCCCAGGAACTCGACCTCCTGGACCCCGATGATGCATTTATCCCATCTGACTCTCAAGCCCTTCTCTCTGAACCGCTGCAGGACGGGCCTCAGCTGTTCAAGGAGTTGTGCCTTTGAGTCTCAGGAGATCAAAACATCATCAAAGTAAGGCACTACCCCTGGAACGCCTTGGAGAAGGCGTTCCATCATTGATTGAAAAATCCCAGGGGCGGCACTGACTCCGAATTGGAGACGGTTGCACTTCAATGCCCCCCTATGAGTGACAATAGTTTGAGCCTCCGCCGTTTTAGAGTCCACTGGCAGTTGCTGGTAAGCCTGGGCCAGGTCCAGTTTAGCAAAAATTGTGCCTTGCCTAGTGAGTGCAGGAGGTGCTGCACCACTGGCACAGGGTATGCACTCTGCTGCAATGCCTTATTTATGGTAACCTTATAATCAGCGCAGATGCGCACCGATCCATCCTGCTTCATTGGGGTCACAATGGGAGTCTCCCATGAAGCATGATCGATGGGTTCCAGAATGCCTTGGGCGATCAGCTTATCCAGCTGCTTGTCTACCTTGGGCCTCAAGGCGAAAGGAACCCAGCGGGGCTTGAGCCGAATGGGGGTCACCCCCTGGTCCAGATTAAAAGAAATGGGCTTCCCGATGTACTTCCCAAGCTTACCATCAAAGACTTCCTGGAACTCTTCGATGAGTGAGTCGAGTTCATCTGCCCTAATCTGGTGGATGCCTCCGATGGAAAGCCCCAGCAGCTGGAACCACTCTACGCCGAGCAGGTTAGGGCGGCTTTGTTCAACGACGGTCACCGGCAGCTGGCCCTGGAAGTTCTTGAATGCCACGTGGATCTTGGTTCTTCCCAGGACGCTGATTGGATTCCTGCCGAAATCCACCAGCCTGGACTGCAAGGGCTTGAGTTGGTTCCTGGTGATGGCCGGCTTGATCTTCTTTAGCTGCTGCCAATCGATGATGGTGTAGACAGAACCGGAGTCTACCTCCATCGTGCAGGGTGAGCCCTCGGCCAACAGCGTCACGTGAAACTTGGTGGCGCTGTTGTTGCTGGTGTGGGCTATGGTTGTCTGATTCACCGCGCAGTTCCGGGAATCATCGTAACCGTCGCTTCTGGGCTGGTGCGAGGACCATTTGGATGTCCTCTGGTTGTCGCGGTGATTTTCGCGATTCCAGGGGCTGGGCGGTTCGGGGGCTGGATCGGTGGCTCGGCATGCCTCGGCGATGTGTCCCCTCTTCAGACAACGGCGGCAGGTCGCATCCCGCCATCTGCAGGACGTCCTGGGGTGGTTGCCCCTGCAGCTGCCACAGCGTTCTCCTCATCGGCCATTTTGAGGATTTTCCCGCCGGGATGGCTGTGAGACCTTTTGGACGGCTATTTCCCCGTCTGAGTCGGATGGCGTGGCTGAATCTTCGGAAGATTCGGGGATCGACTGGTGGATCTTGTGGATCCCCCTCGCCTTCAGCATTTCTGTAGCCGCATGCTCTGAGGTTTCGGCGGCAGTGGCCTCTTCGAGTACGTCCTTGAGCACGATGTGTTTCCTGCTCAAGAACTTCTTCTGGAGGCCCGCGTCCTGCATGCTGAAGACGATGCGGTCCCTCAGCGCAGTGCCACGCGGTCGGTTCCTTCTCTTAGTCCTTCGTCGCCAGTGTTAGATCAGGAATGAAGATGAGACCAGCGGAGTTCATGTAAACGTTTTATTAAACAGGAACAGAACTCGCGCTGTGCTGCTGGAGCTCTCCTTATATTCGCTCCGGCAGCCGCACCGCCCCGACAGGGATTCAAAATTCCCGCCGGAGGATTTCCTAGCCAATCCCCGGCGGATGTCCTTATAAGGACACAACAAGTTTCAAGTGTCATCCTTCACTTCTTCTGGAAGTAACTCTCCAGGGTTCCTGGCAGAGAATATCTTTTTCATTATCTTTGACTTGATCCCTTTATCTTTGAGATATCAAGAGCTGAATCCAGAACTTCCAGATCAATTTTGTTTTTGATCTCTCACGCTGCTCTTGCCATAAATAGCACAGGTATAAGAGAGGACTAGAACAGGCCTGTGCAAGTCAGTTTCATTTTATTAAGGTGTTTCATTTTGCCCTACTTGCCATTGGCATCCCAGGAGAGGGAGAGATGCTGTAATCACATAAACCAGGGGTCTCCAACCTTGGCAACTTTAAGACTTGTGCAAAGCTGGCTGAGGAACTCTGGGAGAAGTCCACAAGTCTTAAAGTTGCCAAGGTTGGAGACCCCTGACATAAACCGTGGAACTTTCTATTTGCATCCTGCACCCTGAGGCAAATATATGTCATATTTGCATCACTGTGCTGCTATTTCGATGACATGTGGTTTGTTGCATATGCTTTTGTTAAACTGCATTTGAAGAATCTTCTTAGCTGACTGCTGGAAAGGCTGAAAAAGGCAGCCACAGCAATGCACAGAGCACGCTGCAGGAGTTTTCCCTCCCTTTAGAAACAAAAAGGCCATGCTGTTTTCTGAAGAAGCTGCTTAAGAGGGTAGCTGACAGCAGCAATTATTTCCCTGTGCCTTCCCATTCTGAATCAGACTGGGTGATGGAACCTGCTGCTGTGTTTGTACGACATGCTTAACCAGGTCTGTTAAAGCTTTAAATAACTGCATTTGCACATCATGTAAAAACTGGCAAATTTTACCACTGGTTAGGCTTCCTTGTGGCTTAACATGTGTAAATCCAGCCACTTTGGGTAGTTTATATATTGTCCCAACATATAAAACGAATTCACCAATGTGAGTTTCATGAGTGCAGCCAGAGTTCCTTGGTCATGTCACCCAGTAGGTTGAAAACAGGAGGCTTTTGCTGATTTTTCATCCCTTTGTATATTTCTTGAGACTTATTTGCACATGCCATTTAGAGGGCGGGGGCAGTCTCTTTCTCCAGGGGCAATGAATAAAAATTAAAAGCAGCACCAGTTCGTTTACTATACATACCAGAGATTATCCATTTTGTTATCTGCCAGGTTTCTTCCAATCTCAAGAGACTGTCCTGGCATTCTGCTTCAGGTTGAAGGGTTTCTCGTGTGTTTGACCTCTTCTGATTGCAGTGATGGTGGCAGAGGAGAGTCACAGGGTTAGCACATAAACGTTCAACATTATCCAGAAATGCTTCATGGATAGATGGATATGAATACAGATGGACTATTAATGCGGCATTTCTGGTTGAGAAGTAAGAAGCAGGGGCTTAAAGGTGTTTCTTACCTCCAGCTTCTGTTAGGAAGAAAATGATTACTCTGGAGGGAGGAAGTGTCATAATCTATAACAAAAAGGAGGGTGAAACTGCAGCCTAATATGGCTAATCTGCTTTTTTTGCATCCTTTCTGGCAGTAGGTTGGATTGCCATTTGATTGGCAGTGTGAGAGGTGGCGGAAAGTGGAAAGTGTTCTCTTCCATTAGAAATCACATACTATCTCAAAGTAATATTGTAATTTTCAAGCACTCTTCATTGGTGTAAAGCACTTAGACTTATATACCGCTTCATAGTGCTTTACAGCCCTAAGTGGTTTACAGATTCTGCAGATTAGAGGAATATATGCAGGAATTAAGGAAAAAGGGGAGAGATATAGGCTTTTTATAATGCTCAATCATAATTTAGAAAGCAGAAGCGCACCTTAAAAATAAATGCAGGAAGTCCATAACCAATAAATGAAAGTCCTCTTTTATGTAGCACAATAAAACTGTGAAACTCACTGCAATCAGATCTGATATTGGCTGCTAATATATATTATATTATATATCCCGTTCAAGGGGAACTGGACACATTCCCGGAGGATTGGCCTACTAATCCGAAAGGCCATACACTCACAGGCAGCACGCTTTTAAAACATTCTTTCTGAAACTGATGGCTGGGGACTTCTGAAAGTTGAAGTCCACACATCTAAAAGCTGACATGTTTGAGAAGCACTCCGCTAAAAGGCAGCTTTGGAGAGCGGAGTGAAAAGGAGCGGTGTGAGGGGCAGCCTTGGATATGAGCCCCTTTTTGGCTTTTGGCCCTCGGGCTCTTTTATTTTATTTATTTATTTATTTTATTTAGCTTATACGCCACCCTATCTCCAATGGACTAAGGGCGGCTCACAACAATAAAATCCACAAAACCATTGTACGAGTTAAAATACCTAGTTAAACCGAATAAAATTTTAAAAACCCATAAAATAAAATTTAAAAAAAAACATCGCACCTCTCAGCCTCTGCCAATTCCCCTCCTCGCCTTCGTCGGCGCCCCACCCCACCTGTGCAAGCGACCCCCGCTCGCCCCCTCAGTTTTCCCCGCTGTTGCGGCGAAACAAGGGGCTCCCACACCTTGGCTCGGCCCCGAAGCCACTTCCGCCGTGTGACGCTCCGGCCCATCGCCCCCGCCGCTGGAACTCCCACCAGCCCTTAAATAAAAGCTTCCCTGGAGCGAGGTGCTGCACCTGAGACAGCTATATAAATATTGACGGGCTGAGAATAGCTCCCGCCTGAGCTGTTTTTAGCGCCGCCTGAACTGCTCCCCAGGCTTAACCACAGGATGCATCCCGAGCCGAGGGCCTGACACGTGCTCGCCCTGCGCCTGGCGCTCGGAAGGCGGAGGAGTCCTCTCCTCATTGCCACGTCGGCCGGGCGAATGGCCCTGGGTCCAGACGATCGCTTCAGGGCAGCCTCCCGCCCCCGCAGGCGGCAGCGGGGCAGAAAGGGCCGCCGGCCTGTCGGAGACCGCGCAGAAGAACGGAGAGAGGCTAGAAACCGTTGCCAGAGGAAAGGAAGAGCAGCTTCGCCCCTGTCGGCGTCTCCCGCCCGCCTGGAAATCCAGGGGCAGTCCTTTCTCCCCTTAAAAGCCTGAGAGATGTCGCTATGCGTGGCATAACTGAGCCAGTGAAAGACAGACGGCAAAATCTCATTAAGCAGGGGGATCGCTTGATCCTCCCAATAGGTCCTCCATGCAAGCGCCTGAGTTTGTTTGGAGGTTCTAGCTGGGGAGCGCAGCCGAATCAACCCTGGCGATCAATGGGGTGACAGATGTCGCAGCCGGGTCGCCCGTTTGACAAAAAGGGACGTGGAGAAGAAAGAGGCTCGTTTTATACCCTGTCTGAAAAAATTAAGTGGACCAAGTCAGTGGGGTGGCAGAAATCTATAGGTTACTTGGGCCCCCAAGATATTTCCTTTGCACGGCCATTGGTGCAGGCATGTCTGCTCTTGATGGATGGGATCAGAGCAGCAAACCTGGCTTGTTTTGGAGGGTAGGGAGGAAGCAAGATTTATTTTTCTTCCTATTGCTTTGATATTCCTCTTGACCAAATTAGAGACATTTTCCCCATTCTGTCCTACCTGTTAATGCTTGATTAATGCTAGCTCACTTCTTCTAAGAAATGAGAGAGGTGGTTGATAGGGATTGATTATTTATTTATGTGATTAATACCTTTATCCCTAGGATACTTCAAGATAGTTAACAATAAAAAGTAAAACAAAGGAAAAGTGTTAAAAATCATTATTCAGGGGACCTGGTTGAAAAGGAGGGTCTTGGTTATGGAAGATCTGAAGACCTTTCTTGAAAGCAGACGTGGGAATGGTCTCAACATAACTCCCAGGGAAGGCTTCGGCATAGCAATGTGGGGCAGGGTGAGTTTGCAAGTGGCTCCCTCATATTCTCAACTAGGACACCTGAGAGAAAGCAGAATGACATCTTATTTGGGGGAAAGATGAGGGATTCAGTTCCGATACTGAAACCAAGTTGCTGATCTGAGCCATATACTTGAAACAGTCTTTTATTTATGATACTTGGTGCACACCTACGCTTGGTGACTATTTTAGTCATAGCCAATATTGTTTTTGTTTCAGTGGCTAAGATGCTGAGCTTGCCAATCAGAAAGGTCGGTGGTTCAAATCCCTAGCGCCACATAACAGTGTGAGCTCCCCTTACTTGTCCCAGCTTCTGCCAACCTAGCAGTTCGAAAGCATGTAAAAATGCAAGTAGAAAAATAGGGACCACCTTTGATGGGAAGGTAACAGCCTTCCGTGCTCTTAGTCATGCTGGCCACATGACCATGGAGATGTCTTCAGAAAGCACTGGCTCTTCGGCTTAGAAACGGAGATGAGCACCGTCCCCTAGAGTCGGGAACAACTAGCACAAGGGGAACTTTTACCTTTACCTTTAATATTGTTTTAGAGCACATGACTAAAATGTACAGTATGTTGATACCAGCTCTTAACGTTAAGTCCAAACAAGTCATGATGTGAGTAAACTGATATCTAAACACCACCACGCCATCTCGGATGAAAAGCAGCTGTGGGGGAAAGGAGTGATTTGGGGGATAGGCTACGGATGAATCCCCATTCTTGCCACAACTCCCATACAGGCCTTATCCCTGGGCTCTTGGATCTAAGAAGGAAGAAAGTTGAGCATGGTGAAAGTATTACAGTAATGGATATTCCCCCAAACAGCATGCGGGAGAGGAATTTGGAATAAGGCATCCACATGGGAAAAAAGATTAATCTCAGCCCCTTCCCCAGTTTTCTGCTGCTGCACCATAATTCTTATTTCTAATCGCCTCTCCCCCACCAACCAAATACGTTTAGTTAAAGAACAAGGTTCTGTGAGATATGCATGGATCTCCAAGACATGAAAAAGAACCTTCCACTTTTTCAGAAAAGGACGTCCTTTTAAGTTCAGTGAATACACCTGAACCAAGAAATTATTTCTGTCCCTACTTGTACTTGATAGTCATTCCTTGACAACAATCATTACCACTCATCTCTACCATGTTGCCTTCATCTTGTTTCCCAGTCCACCAGTGAGGCAGGCTTACGTCCAGCTCTCTCCTCAAGACGTGTTCTTTCTATTACAATTCTCCAGTTGCGACATGGAAGCAAAGGAAGGTGAATAGTAGAATAAGTGATCAGAAAGAGCTTATTATCCAGATAGATGCAGGTGCATCCCTTTTCTGTTGGTTCATGGTCAGAGTCTTCTGCCAATCACTCCCTGGACACAAAACATGAAGCCTACTTGATACGTTGCTGCTGCCCAAATAATATAACATGAAATAGTGTAACAGACTGAAATAGGAAGAGTAAAATGCTGCCCTCCCTCTTTCTCCCTTCTGGATTCACTTCCAGAACACAAAGGAACGGTTACTATGTAAAAAAAGAAGAGAAGGGGAGTTAAATTTCAAATAAATGTGATATTCCTTTACAACCTCTGCCAGCAACTTGACTCCATTTGTGATACTTGGTTTGTTTTTTCGATTTTATGATGACAGAATGGAGCTTAGGAGGGAGCAGCAGATGATGCCGTCTGGAGATCCTGGCAAAATCCTGGTGCTGGACGCAGCCAATTTTTGCTGCAGGGCTCTGGGTGGCAGATGTTTCTCCTGTGTGATGGCATATTGAAAAGGAGGATGGCAAAGCTGGAGGAGTCAGCCATCACTATTGCCTAGCCTGCATTGCATATACATAATCAGGGCAATATTATTTGGAATACATTAGAGGCAGGATAGGGATCAGCAATGGGGTATAATTTTATGCTGGATTTATGCTAGAAACTCAAGGATGGATAGAAAGCAATTTAACTCAGCAGTGGGCAAAATTCCTCTCACTCATTCTAAGAGGAGAAAAAAAATGCTATATAAACATGTCTTCTCGTAACATTGAATATAATATATTTTGGCATTTTTTTCTATCTCTGAAATTAATTGTAAGCACAAGTAAACTAAAGTATTTATAATTTTAGATTTTTTAAATATTCCCAAATAACCTTCTTCCTTTATTTATATTATTCCCCTTGTTTATTCAAAAAAATCTAACTTTTTGGACATACCATCAGGAAAAATATGCCCAAGACTTGAAAGACTATGGATCAAATCTAAAATTACTGTCAAAGCTCTCAATGTAATATTGGACCAGTTAGTTTCACTTAGTGTAACTTGTCTCATAATTTTTTGGGGACAGAGAGAGAACTGAGGTTTGAATTCCTTGAATTACAAAGCAATGGATACTGTTTGCATTCCTCAATTTTTTTCCAAATTTAACTATAACTAAGTTACTAACTTAATTGCGCTAACTCAGCACAGGAATTCTGGGGACTGCAGTCCCATTTGAAAGCTGCCAATTTGGATAAGGTTGTGTTAAACAAATTTTATTTGGATAAATAAGTGATGAAGTGAAAGCAGTTACAGTACATTAAAGTGTCATTTTGTACTTGATTAATCTACTCTATTTTTTCCATGCTTCAAATCACACCTAGAGGTTGGGCCTTTGATTATAAGAAATGTGCTGGCTCAGTTCGATCAGGAGAGGGAACCATAATATTTACAAATCTCCATGCGCCGGTTTGCCCTGGCAAATCTCTCCAGAGTTGACACTGGCCTGAAAACAAGCTGCCCTTCCAGGGTTCTTGGGAAGGTAACAGCTCTTCTCATGATTCAGTCTGCCCCATCGTTCATAATTTGCCTGCTCTGGGTCATAGCAATACATTTGGAAAAATCTGGTACTTTGGCAATTGCTAAGTCCCCTGACATCATTTATTCATAAGCCATGGGCTGGGGAGAGAAGCAGAGAGAGCTCTGTGTGGCTAGGCTCTGGCTTAACAAGAGAAGCCCCCGAGACTTCACCAGGAAAGAAGTCAAGAAGTTCCCTGGGCTCATCCTGTAAGGCATCTTCACTCAGCTGGGCCCTGCAGATGGGTGGGGCTAACTCCATTTATGGGAACTCAAGTTGGAAGGCTCAGTTTGGGACTGGTAAAAAATTATTCATCCCAGATGGGTCTTTCCCTGAAAAGAGAGAGAAAAGGACTTGCCAGAATGATGAGCTCAGGGCTATTTTGAGGCTTCCCTCCCTCCGTCCGGCTCTTCATGTCAGCAACCTACTCTTTAATTTTTAAGCAAACAGGCAGTTGCCACTAGCACATTTTTGCCTGGGATGCGGGCTACAGCCAAGGCAACAAGCTTCCTGTTTACTGCTCGTTGCTCCACTGGGCAGTGGGGAGGGAGCAGCTACTGCCAGGATGAGGCCACAGAATGTGAGCCAGTAGCAGGTGTCCAGGAGGTGCTGCGAATGTGTGGCTACTTGGAGGAGTCAGCAGTCCAACAAATCACAGCAAAGGTGGAACTGGATTACAGGGAGCTGTGGGACGAACTCAAGGTCAAGGAATGTGGAGCAAGACTGACTCATCTGGCAGGTTGCAGGTTGAGGGCTGTGTCGTGGCTATAGCCTGATCATTTGCCTGATCCTAAAAAGAGAGAAACCTGAAGTGAATAGGTAGCAATGCCATTAAAGCAAAATGTCAGACCTGAAATTTAGGGCTTCACTCAGCAGGATAACTAGAAAATCCCTCAATGAAAAAAGAACTTAAATGTATCCATGTTTACAGGACACATTTACCCATGGTTAATATTAACTGAGAATATCTCTCTAAGAATCTGAGAAGAGACTTGAATATGCCTACAAAATTATTATAGAAACTGAACCTGGAATATTCTGCATCCAAAGTTTACATTTTGCCACTGAACCACACATATTCTTAGAACGTTAAAAATATTTGTTGCACCCAATAATACTACCACCCCCAAGAAACTGAAGATTGGGGAAAATTAACCATATTTTCCAGAGACATATTTGCTGTGGGTGGGATAGATATTTTTTAATATACCAATTAAGGAGAATTCCAGTCATCATAGGCAAATCAGTTTATGTTAGCAAAGCATTAAAAAGCTCTGCTTAACGCTAGGATGCATTTGTGACATCTCAGTAACATCACAGAAATATCCAATTATTGCCCATGATACTAACCCAAACACAACCAAAATATCTTGATGGTTGCTGAATGACTTTATCTCAGTAAGCCTGCCAAAAAATTGTTGGGTTGCTTATTTTGCTTGGACATCTTTTTCAGAGCCCTTTCCTGTTGGTACCATTGGAAAGGATGGTGCCAACAGTAAATGCACTAAAGGGATGGTAGCCAATCTAGGAGCCTCCAGATCAGGGGTGAAATGCTCCCGGTTCGGACCGGATCACCTGATCCAGTAGCGATGGTGGTGGGTGGTTTGGAGAACCAGTAGCAAAAATCCCTGCGCCCCCCCCCCCCATGCCCAGCTGAGCCGCACAATCATCAGAGGCTTTTTTTTTTTAGTTTTAAAAGCATTTTTTCTACAATTTCTTCCGCCAAAAAATGCTTTTAGAACTAAAAAAAAAGGCTCTGATGATCGCACAGCTCAGCTGGGATAGTCAGACGCTTTTCAAAGCATTTTTTTCTGCAACCTCTTCCAGGGAAGAGGGGGTTAAAAAATGCTTTGAAAAGGCTCTGACAATCAGACAACACAGCTGGGATCGTCAGAGCCTTTTCAAAGCATTTTTAAAGCCACCTCTTCCCCGGAAGAGATTGCAGAAAAAAAATGCTTTGAAAAGCCTCTGAGATCCCAACTGTGTTCCTGATCGGCAGAGGCTTTTCAAAGCATTTTTTTGCATTTGCAGAAAAAACGCTTTGAAAAGTTAAAATAAAAAAAAAAGTTGGCCACACACACCCAGTCACATTACGCCCCCTCCCCCAAGCCACGCCCACAGAACCAGTAGTAACAAATTTTATATTTCATCCCTGCTCCAGATGTTTTGGACTATAACTCATGTAATTCCTTGAACTGGCCTTTCTGAAAAAGGCTGAATGGGGGCTAAAATATTTGAAGGATAGCATGATGGCCTTTTCTTATCCTAAACAGGTTCTATTTAAGGCAAGACAGGCTCTGGTTGGAACAGAGGTGACAGAGCTGTCTACATTTTTCTTTCTTCAAGTTTTTCTCAATGCATTTAAAAAAGAAACAAGCTTCATCCTGATACAGAACAGATGCCATGGATTATCTTTGCTGGTTTTGGTTGAGAAATGCAAACTATGGTTCAATGATAGCCACTCCTTTCAGCGGAATAATAATTCTTTTCAAGATTGATCGTAGTACAGATTGTGATTAATTTTTATTGTTGTAGAAGATGAGTTGTTCATACCAAACAAAAGCATAAAGAAGAAAGTTGCTAGCAAGAACTGAACAAAGAATAGCAGAGTTCTCAGATCCTTTATTTAGTTGCACAACATTGTAAGTCACCAGAAAAGCAGGTGGTGGTGATGGTGATGATGGGAATAGACCACTACAGGTTACTACTACAAACTAAGCACTATATCCATTGAAAAGGCCTTAGAGGAATAAGACACTCCCACAGGTTTTTGAAAACAACTTTCACCCTCCATTATTGAGTTGCAGTTGGAGATGGAAGTGGAGCTGTTTCAGACCATAATGCAAAGCGCTGGACACGCTTTGGCTGCAAGAGGGTTACTGAAAAGAAGCACTTCACCGGATCCACCAAATCAGACACGTAAGGATCCATATGACCCCTAGGTGGCAGCAAAGAGGTACAGGATCCACTACAGGTAGTGCTTCAGGTCCTCTGGTGGTTATCTAGATTTCAGCAGTTCAGATCTGGTAGCCCTCTCTTCATCTTCTAACCTTGCAATAGCCTTTCACAATCCATTTTGTATTTCTGACGACCTGATTAGCCCATGAGGTCCCCGATTTGAAGGCCACCCATCCGGGAAACTGCATCCTGCAAATCTTCCACCCTTGACATGTGAACCGTCCCTCCTACCCAACGTTGCTCCTACTCTTTCCTCTTGCAAAATGCCTCTTTGCCCTTCCTGCTGCTAACGTTTTTAAGTACTGCAGAAACCCAACAGGTGAAGCCTGCTGAACCCCCTCCCCCGGTAAAGAGATATAGGATCGCGTTATTGCGGCTCCTTTGGGGACGAGGAGTAGAGAAGCCTGCCCGGGCATACCCAAAAGTAGAGGGGCCGGGGGCACCTTTTTCACCCCTCTGGGGGAGGCGTCCTTTCGGGTACTGTGAGGCGCTCGCCCGCCCTGCCCAGATTCATTCAGGAGCCAGAGCCGAAGGGCGGATGCCGCGGATAAAAAGGGTGGGACGGGACGGGCTGCTGGCAAAACTCGCGCTGGCCGCTTTCTTCGCCAGGGTCTCTTGTCAGCCAGAGGGTTTTGTAGCGGGCGACCAGCCTCCCCCTCCCCTTGAGGTCCAGCTGCTGACAACAAGTTGTCGGGCTCCGAAGAGCAGCTCTTTCCCCACCTTCAGCGGCTGCACGTGAGTAGTTACTACAAGACCGACTCTGGATGCTGCTGTCTGGGGGCGCAGGGAGGTGGAGTTGGGGAGTGGGGGCGTCTGCTTTCACATAATTTCTTTAACTTGGAAGGACTGAATCAAAAATTGAAGATGGGCTAGAATCGTAAAACAGATACTCCTCCCCTTCCCAAGGGAAAAAAAACCGTTTAAAAAGGATACTAAATGTTAAACACTGATAAAATACTCTACACCTCTGACTTGCCCTGGTTAAGTGCCCCTGGAGCTCCTCTGGCACTGAATGTAGAGGAAGGGGCCCAATTTGTCCTTTAGCACAGTCCACAGCAGTGTGGAATGGATAAATCAAAACCCTCAGTGAAGTATGTTAGATTGAGATCAGTGGGCACAGGGAGATGGGGATGGACTTGTGCCTGCATGGCTGTCCCCTCTTCATAAGCTGTGCTTTGCATGGAAAGGCGTCAGTGTGTCCAGGTAGAAATCAGACATCCTCTGCAGCCTCTCAGAAAATCCTGGTCACAAATATAGAAAAGCAACCAATCATTTCACTCTACTGATGTGGCAGGATATTGGAGGAGATGGCAAGGTCCCATCCTACTCTTGTGGGTGGTTGGGCTGCTGTGCTATGCCTTTGGCAGGCTTGTCTATGCCTGCTTCCCCCCTTGTCATTCTCCTTCTGGTGAGGTGGGAGGGGGGAAGAACCTGGGTCGTCTTAAAATGAGTCCACATTGCTAAGTGCTTAATGAATAATTTACAATGCATTATTATTTGCTACTGCTGATTTTTTTTTAAAAAGAAAACATTTCCTCCTGGTTATTTTTATATTGTTATAAATTGTCTTGTCTATTTAAAAAAAAAACGAGGAATCCTCTGATAAGAAGTGCCACTGACCCTTTCCTTTCCCATGTTCCTTTATCAAATTTCCTTGCCTCCCAGGGGTTTCCACCAGCACTGGACCAGAGATGCTCCCTCTGCAGGTGTATCCTCTTACCTTCCTCCTCTTCCTCCTCCTATGTCTTCAAGTACCTAGCTGGGCAAAGCACCCCAAAATTAAGCTGCGCTTGGTGGGGCCCAGGAGCCAAGCAGGTGAAGGGCGTCTGGAGGTGCTGTACAAAGGACAGTGGGGCACAGTGTGCGATGATGACTTCAACATCCATGTGGCAAATGTGGCCTGCAGAGAGCTGGGCTATGATCAGGCCATAAACTGGGCCCACAGCGCCAAATACGGTTCAGGAGATGGTAAGGACGGGCAGGAATGGAGAATGTTGTTGATCTCAAGTACTTTTTAATGCTTGCAGACCTGAGTCGCGACACCCATTTTCAGTGCAAGAGCTGGAAATTCACTAATAAATGTGGTATTTAGTATGAAAGCATTCAAATTGTTGGTCTAGGTTTTTAAGCTCTATAGTAGCTTTCAAGTAAATGGACTATGTATCTTCCTGTTCTAAATACTGGGATTATGTGAACCAGCAAGATTTTACTTTTCCTTGGCTCAAAACCACCATTAATTGAAAGATGGGAAAGATTGCATCCCACACATTTCACAGTAATTCTTCTCTTTCATCAAGAAACAACAAAACAGTTCTGTATAACAAGTGGGGGTCTTACAATACTGTGGGTACTTTGGGCTATGATCACTTCAACTTTAGGAGAAAATCTGTAAGTGCCAAACTTTGCCAAAAGAAGATACGGACAAAGTCTAATAAAAAGTAACATGTTGGCCAGAGTGTGCTCATCTTAAGTTAATGTAAATTAAATTTAATACATTTGTATTTAGGATGAGAATTCATGAAACCAGATTTCCCACATTTGCCGGGCTTTTTTGTCCACCAATCCAGCCTTCCTCAATGTATGCTCTTCAGAGACACTGGAATGAGAGTGTTATTAGCTGTTCTGAATGGGAACGATGGGGATTGTATTCCACCTGGAGGGTATTTAGTTGGGGAAGACTACTCTAGTCTGATCTCTATCCAGATGTTTCCCATTTTCCTACACTTCTCCTATTCCTCACCAAATATATACTTCACAAGAAGTTCTTTTTGGTGATATAGAAATAAAATTATTTGTTCTGATGTAACAATATTTGCTTGATTTCTCAAAATGATCCATGTATATTACAAGTGATGTTTGAATTGAAAGACTGGCAAAGTATAAAGAGAAAATAGTATGGTATTTCCTAGGAAAGGCAGTGAGATCAGGCTGGGGAAAGTGAAACACTGAAAAGAGCAACCAGAGCTTCTGCTTCTGATCTTATGTATCTACAGGTCCCATCTGGCTGGACAATATGCGCTGTTCAGGTACTGAAAGCTCCCTGGCTGAATGTGCCTCCAATGGTTGGGGGGTGACTGATTGCAACCACAATGAAGATAGCGGCGTGGTGTGCACAGGGCCCCGCCGACTCAATTCTGCTGCTTCACATATCCAGCTGCAGGTGAGGACCTGATTAGAGACTGGAGCTGTTTCCTTTCTATAATGATAATCTGGAGCATCCTATGTGTGCACATTTGGAAGCCCTGCTGAGATCAATGGCCGTAGGAATGTAATCTTACGGTGAAATGAAGATCAGCCGGTTTTGTCCCTGCGCCGTTGCTGAGCATGTGCATGTGATGATTTCACTTCTCATTAACAGCAATCCCAAAACGGAGTAATATCCATTCTTTCTCTTGGGTAGGGTTCAAAGGTAGAAGAGGTACAGATCAAGCCAATATTGGCCCGGGCCAAATTGAGCTCCCCGGTCACCGAAGGTGCGGTAGAAGTAAAGCTCCAGGGGCGCTGGCGTCAGGTGTGCGATGTTGGCTGGACTCGAAACAATACTCGTGTACTGTGTGGGATGCTAGGATTCCCCTATGATGGACAGGTGGCCACAGGATTCTACAGGTACGAGTGAGAAGTACAAGGGCTCCGTGTGCAATGTTATATTTGCGATGAAGAAAGAGATAAATATAAACTGGAGGGTCCACCTTTTAATGGCAACATAAGGCTCAGCATAAGCATCAGGCCGTTCTTTAGTAAAGAAAACAGGGCTGTTTCTGTTTGTCTTGCCTAAAATTTCCTTTTGTTTCCCATGAAGAGGCTTGTCCAATTCCTGTGATTTTGTGGGTTCTTTTTCTCCCCACACACTGGTAGTTCCATGTGCTTGTTTCCTTCTGTCCATCTTCTACACTCCACCCACTATTCTCTTGCTAAATACAGTCCTGCAATAAGCAGTTGTGGATGCCAGGGCCATTTTACCATGGGGTCCAGCCAAACCGCAGTGGGGTAATTATATAGTGAAGACTGCACTTTTCAGAGAATGAGCAAAAACATGCACTTTCTGGCTCTGGCTTATGCATCAATGCTGTGGGACTAGCACCCCAGGGTCAATGTCTAGACCAGTGTTTCTCAACCTTGGAAACTTGAAGATGGGTGGACTTCAACTCCCAGAATCCCCCAGCCAGCGCTGCTGGCTGGGGGATTCTGGGAGTTGAAGTCCACCCATCTTCAAGTTTCCAAGGTTGAGAAACACTGGTCTAGACTGTCCTAACTTGGTGCGGCGTCCTCCCAAAGTGTTAGATCACAAACATAGCCATGTTTGATGGGGCAGTGGCAGAGTGCTCAGGTTGAGGAAGATGAACACATTCTCTGAATGCCAACAGGATCTGTGGACACGTTTTTTTTTCTTGACCACATAGGTAAAGATGTACTTAAAGATGTACTTAAAGCTCTGGTCTCCCTCATTTTCAAGTACTCTCTTTTTTCTATGATGATAGCCATAGCTCTTGCAGTTTATTTATGAGAACTTCTGTGCAGGTACTGATTCAGGAGTGGCAGGGGCTTTAGGTAATTTAGTTCTCATGGATAGTGCTGTCACCTTTCCTAAAAGAACAAATGAGAATATGAAGGACCATAACTTCAGTGTACTTGATAATTCATGGAAATGAGAGTTCAGAATGAGTTCTTTATATATATATATATATATATATATATATATATATATATATATATAAATTGTCAACAAAAAAATTGTCAACACGCAGTGAAGGATCTGAGTTATGTATCTACTGTTTCTGCAATGGAATTTTTAATGCTCCTGCCAAAGTGCATTTATATTAGATCATCTAATTTCTACTTCATCTATTTCAGGAAACTCTGGAATCAGAAACTAAAGGATCCAAGGTCCAGGTAAGGAGTGGGCTCATTTTTTATTGCCTTGCAGTAGTCAATATTTGGGAAAAGAGGATTCTGGAGTCTCTAGAATTTGCTTGCATGATTGCTTCCTGGTCCTTTAAGCAGTTAATTCACCAAATTTCAAAGCCTTTCCCCATTTGTGCCTCATGATGGTATTTACCTTTTCTGCTGTATTCCAATAATGTTGCCATCCTTTCTTTACCAACCATGAATGGGACAGGTTGAAGTCATGTGTCAGTTTTAAAGCACTATTTTCTTCCTTGTAATGACACCATTGAAGGACCAACTCAAGCTGTAGAAATTCTGCCAGGCTTTGTCACCTTGGAGCAAAGTCAGGTGACTCCAGTGACTTGAAACAAAGGCAATAGAAACAGGATAGCAAGTGAGGACAGCAAATTTCACGCTAGTACAGTTTTCTGTGAACTCAAGGATGGGTGGATGGCACTTCAATTCAGCCATGGAAAAAGCCTTCTGGAGGATGGCCAGAGGGATTATTATCTGACAAAAGGCAATAATTTCTTCCCTTGTTTTGCAGCCTAAAAAGCCTGAGTAAGAAGAATACCTTCTGGATCCATCAGATTAAATGCCTGGGCACTGAGGTTCACTTGGGCGAATGCAAACTACATGTGCTTCCAAAAGCTCAGAATCAAAGTGCCTGTCCACATGGTATGCATGCCTTGGTCAACTGTATAGCAGGTCCTGAATTCCAGCCCAAGAAAGCCAAGCTAACCAGCCATAGCAAGCCTAAGCAGGTAAAAACAAGACAATTTTCCAAAGAATATAATAGAGGCTAATATATCTTTACAGGTAGGCTCAAAATATTCATGGTGAAGAGCACGGACCATAGCGACACCATAGGACCTACTAGGGCAAAGACCAGTCTAATTCTCTGTCAGGATGATTTCAGACAAAGAGTTCACAGTGCTTCACTGAATCAATCCTATATACCATACTTGTTCCATCCTAGAATAGCAGTAGAAAGACTGAAGAGTTACAGGAAGATATCTGTGTGACCTTAGAAATTTCATAAAAGGTTAAGAATGAAAGAGGAGAACTGCAAGTTAAAAACCTTAGATGGAAGCCCACCGGTTTCACTCTTTGCTGTTGACAGAGAACAAAAGTCCATCTTTCATAAATATCACTAATCTATCCTTCTGTTTGTTGGTCCCTAATCTCTATCTCCATTCCAGCAGGAAGCCCAGGTGCGTCTCCGTGCAGGTGCACACGTAGGTGAAGGGCGTGTAGAAGTGCTAATAGGTAACCAGTGGGGCACTGTGTGTGATGAAGGCTGGAATCTACCTGCTGCCAGTGTGGTGTGTCGGCAGTTAGGTTACGGCACTGCACGAGAAGCTCTTTCAGGAGCACAGTTGGGCCAAGGTGAGTGGAAGGGATGAGGGAAATCATAAAGTGGGCGGCATAAGGCTTAAATTAGGAAATTTGCATCCTTGATAAATATGGAAAGAGAAGGAAGACTCTGGATAAATTACTTCTAAGAAACATTTCATGGAGTTTCTCAGAAGCAAGCAAAATCCAGGGTGACTGAAAGGGTTATTCAATACCAGAGTTAAATTTCAGGAGTAGGAACAAGAGGATGAATTTGGAGAAGACTGAGTTGTGGGACCAAAGTAAAAGAATGGAGACTAGAAAGATCCATGTATCTCTAGTGAGAAAGAATCAGACTGATAACTTTGCACGTGGGGAAGAATTTGGGGTGTAACGTGTGTGACATGCAATGTGATGGGACTCCATCCTATCAAGAATAATTCATATTACAGGCCTAGGTCCTATCCATTTAACAAGAGTGCGGTGCAGGGGACATGAACGATCACTGATGGACTGCAGGTCCCAAAAAGCAGCTCAGACAGGATGCCGGCATGACAATGATGTTGCTGTCCGCTGCAATGTGCCCCAAACAAATGTCCAACGTCAAGTAAGATCCAGTTCTTTGGCTAAAAACCAAACCCGGGAGAAAAATGAATAATACAAGGAGATGGGCTGCTTTTGCTAAACTCCTCAGAAGAGACAGTGTAACTGAGCTAAGAAAAAGTAAACTGTTTGGAATGAATAAAGAGTTGTTGGGGCCATGTCTTACTTGGAAAAATATAGGGTACCACAACTTGGCAGGCTGCCAAAAAAAAAAAAAGGCCACTGCCACTTGACCAATCTGAATGGCCTTCATACAATCCATTATGCATTTCTAAGGAAACTTGTATCCAAATTGTCAAAAACTCTAATGATGCCAACGTAGTTTTGGATTCACCTGTAACATGCATCTCATTACATCACAATTCTTCCATTCTGTTAAACCAATTTTCATCCATTCAGATCCGTCTGGCTGGTGGACGCACTTCAGAGGAAGGTGTTGTAGAAGTACAGGTGCCCAGAGGAAATGCCTTCCGCTGGGGTGCTGTGTGCGCGGAACATTGGGGACTTAAGGAGGCCATGGTTGTTTGTCGACAGATGGGGCTGGGCTTTGCAAGTCATGCTCTCCAGGTAAGTAATTGCCGCAGAGCCTGTGTAGCGTAGGGGGCTAATGCCTCCTACTAAAGGCAGCAATTAACACCAGCTGCCTGTAATTTCTCTGAGTTCAATCCTAGCCAGGCTCAAGGTCGACTCAGCCTTCCATCCTTTCTAAGGTGGGTAAATTGAGGACCCAGTTTGTGGGGGCAATAAGCTGACTTTGTATAAATATACAAAAGTATGAAGGCTATTGCTTAACGCATTGTAAGCCGCCCTGAGTCTCCGAAGAAGGGCGGCATATAAATCAAATTAAAAAAAAAAATTGACTCACAGGGTTAAGTACTGAGTGCACCAGCACAATTCTGGCTTGCTTACCCAGTTGCAAGTGGTACCTGATGTCCCAAGCTTTCAAGTTAATCATGATTGGGCAAGGGCTTAAAGGAAGCCTGGGAGCTTATGTACCCCAAGACAAGGATTTCAGATTCAGAGCCTGTATTTACTTGGTTCCTACTCCTTTGTTCCTATTTCAGGAAACATGGTATTGGCAGGGCAATACAGATGCTTCTGAGGTGGTGTTGAGTGGTGTGCGCTGTAAAGGCACAGAACTGTCTATTCTACAATGTCAGCACCATGGACCTGTGCATTGCCCAAATGGAGGAGGCCGTTTTGTTGCAGGGGTCACCTGCACCCAGAGTAAGTGGAAATAGGAATGGTCTGGCCTGGCCTGAGGGTGTTTAAAGCTAAGACAGTGGGATCACATATAGTAGAGCAGCTATTTTAGGCATCACAACAGTTATGAGAGCCATCTTTTTGCCTAGGGCAAAGACAGATTTATTTATTTATTGTTATATTGAGGTTGAAGAAAGAAATGTTGAGAGTATAACATGGTGTCTATGGAGATTCTCAGTCCTCCAGGTCATGGTTGTCCCAAAGGTGCTTTTTCAAGAGGCAAGTGGACTTTCTAGTTTTTCTTTGAAGATGTTTGGCTTCTCATCCAAGAAGCTTCTTCAGAACTGAAGAAGCTTCTTGGATGAGAAACGAAACATCTTCAACGAAAAACCAGAAAGTCCACTTGCCTCTTGAAAAAGCACCTTTGGGATATAATATGATGGACAAATCTGGAGAATGTGGCGTAGTTGGACGGGGATATCAACTGCCTAACATTATGGGCCTAGAATTCACACTGTATGAATTTAAGACTTCATGCTCCACTTGTCTTTTTAGATGCTCCAGATCTCGTAATGAGTGCCCAGCTGGTAGAGGAGACAGCTTATCTTGAGGACCGCCCATTGAACATGCTGTATTGTGCCCATGAGGAAGGCTGTCTTTCTGCCTCTGCTGACCGTATGAACTGGCCAGAGGGGTATCGACGCCTGCTGCGCTTCTCCTCTCAGATTCACAACCTGGGCCGGGCTGACTTCCTTCCCAAAATTGGCCGTCATGCATGGATATGGCATGAATGCCACAGGTAGTTCTTGACACATCATGGCCAGTAATATGTGCTTCTTTGTCATATGAAGTGCTATTGCTATCCGATGCACTTTGAAACGGAAAGCTGTTGTTAATTCCTGTTGGTATTTTTGTTTATTTTTTTTTTAAAAAAACACATCCAGACTTTTCCTTTTCTAAATCTAGCCTTTTCATCTCCCTGTAAGTTAAAGCTCACGTGTCCCACTGAAAGATATCCACCCTAGCCAGCTCTTTTATGGTGGGAGCTCAGTTTGGTGCATCTGGGAAAATAGCAATGTTTATGCTAAAGCTATCATTATGGTTGAGCAGGCATGAAGAGCTATAATAGCAACTGAGCCAAAAGCCCCACTTAATTCGTTTACTTTGCTTTGTTTCATGGCTCAGCAGATCTTTGCTTTTCGTTACCACAAGTAGCAAGAATGACTGTTTGGCTATTGCCTAGACAAGCCCGTTTCTTCCAAGCCATAGTTTTATCCTCATCTATTGTAGTCTTCTGATTCCTCATTTTCATCATCCCACAGACATTTCCACAGCATTGAGGTTTTCACACACTATGACTTATTGACACTCAATGGATCCAAGGTGGCTGAGGGTCACAAGGCCAGTTTCTGTCTGGAGGACACCAATTGCCCAGAAGGTAAGAGAAAATTCACGAGATTCAAAAGGGAACAGTACCAAATGCTACAGATCTGTATTGTGAGAGAGGCAAGGCCTACTCTCTCACACTTAGTCTATTCTCTTCCATATAGGAATGCAGCGCCGTTTTGGCTGTGCTAATTTTGGAGAGCAGGGTGTCAGTGTAGGCTGCTGGGACACATACAGACATGATATTGACTGCCAGTGGATAGATATCACTGATGTGCCCCCTGGAAGTTACATATTCCAGGTAAGTCTGGGAAGGAATCTGATTTGGTCTGAGCACAGAGGTATTAGCATAAAGGCATAAATTGGACCCTTGTTGTAAGTTGCTTTGTCATGGATTTTTTAAAAAACTAAAACTGGGAAGGGGCACAAAGATGAGAAGAGAGCAAGCAACCTGAACTACAAGCCATCCTTTCTCCTCCCGCTCCCCCCCCCTTTGTTTTGCCAGGTTATAGTGAATCCTAAGCAGGAGGTAGCAGAGTCTGACTTTTCCAACAATGCCCTTCGCTGTCAGTGCCAGTATGAGGGACATCGTATTTGGTTGCATGGATGCCAGACAGGTATAAACACAACAGAAAGCTTTAACTATGGTCAGAAGATAAACTGTGTGCCACAGCCTGGAGATATATCCTGCCCTTTGGAATTGCCAGCTGGGTTAATAGCTCTCCTTTCTTCTTCTGTCTTGTTTGTAGGTGACGAGTACGGTGCCAGGATAGAGTGGGATGAGGAAGCACAACGGAGACTGAGCAGCAACTTTGTCTAAGGCAAATATTCCAGAAGCAGCTGGAATTCCCAAGGAACCTGGATCTAGATCTTCCCATGGCTCAAAGCAACCCAACACGAGCTATGGTAGAATCGAAGCAGCTGCTGGCTAGCACAAGAACTAGATTCTCCAGACAGATTCTTCCAAGACCCTCTTTCCTCCTGGTCATTTGTCCAGGATTTTCACACACAGCGGCACCACGTACAGACTTTATGGCCATACTGTGACTATCACTACTTTGCCTTCCATTACACAGTCCAGCTTGTCTGGTCTGCTTTCTCTATTTATTCAGCTTGGCAACTATGGGACTGAAATGACCTGATGGGGGACACTACAGTCTTTCTCATGTCCAGCTAAGAGAATAGTGCAGAGGCAAAAAGGACCATGCTCTTGCCTTGCTGGCAGAAGGGGTGAGTGAGTAGCACAGCCCAGAAAAACTACCTCAGCCAGCACTATCTGCTGACAAGCTTTTATCTCAGGAGCTGGTTCATCTCAAGACATATATAATTCTTTTCAGCCCCATATCCCGCCCCCCGCCCCCTTTGCCACAAAGGCATACAGCATGCAACATGCCAGTAGGCCCAAGCATCCATACCCACCTTACCTCTAATGCAGAAGAGCTTCGTCCTGCCATGGATGCAGATACCTCCAGATCCAAGAATTCAAGTCAGACCAAAGGATGCAGAAAAGGCACCTATGAGCCCTCCTGTAAGACGGCACTAGTTGGGCCATGCTATTAGCTTAAATATTAAATATTAAAAATAAGAGATTAGGGAAGTGGAACAATATTATTAACTATGGAGTTAGTAATGTGCAATGAACCTTGATGGCTAATAGGAAGCATAAAATATGATTTGGGGATCACTTGCTCAGGGAAGAATCACAAACCTCTCCCAAGAGAAACTAAAGGTGCCATTTTGTACCACATTTTATAGAGTTTGACCCCGCCAATAAAAGGCTTTTTGAACCACTTAATAATAATCATGGTTGAATGAGAGAAATCACAGGTAGAGATTCTTGTGCCATCCACTTTTTTGCTGCAAGTTCCAATGATGAAGTCCAGCTGAGAAAGCTTGGAAGCAGCACACAGCCAGTCTATTTGTCTGCCCACCTGTGTGGAGTAGGGAAGCATTGCTTCAGAAGCAGCAGCATTAGACTGGCTCAGGATAGCAGAGGATAATGCTAGGAGAGAATGGGTGGAAGCAGTAATGCCTCGAATCCAAAGGGAATACCCACAGATCTCCCAGTAGGAGTGAGGCAAGCCAATGTGCCTATGAGGGAGAAGTCAGGCAGAAAGAGTTGATCATAGCAAAATGGCACCTGCCTTCCTCAGCAGCCCCACTGCAGTATTCATCCAGGCAACAAATAAAGCCTAGCTATAGGCAGGAGCTTGCAATAGATCAGGCACTGTGGAAGGGGGAGGGCATCTCTCAGGCTCACGTCAAGGAAGGAAGAGGAATGGATGGGAGTGATTTATGCTTACCCCCAGGAAAGCCAAGACTCAACGGCCCCATTGATCACCAGCACCACAGTAGAGTCGTACTAGAACTGTAATCTCCCCCCTCCCCAAAGCAAGCTTGCTTTTCTCTTGCAACTGAGCTTAATTGGAACACTCACTTCATTGGTAATCCTGCAATGGATTTACAAGCAGCCAGAAATATGTTAATCTGCTTGGCCTTCTTGGTGATGGAGCTTAGTTTATTTCATAATGAATCCAAGGAAACCAGGGGGGCAGAGAAGCATTCTCTCCTTCAAAAGTGGAGGAAGGATGTGGGGTGCAGTAGGAGATGGGAACAGCTTAGCAGAGGCCAACCCCTTTTTCTTCTAATGCCCCATCAGCAGTTCTACTCCTTGGGGAAAGCACCTGGTCCCCAAAATGCTGATATATAGATCTTCCAAATTCACAACTAGAAAAAGTGTATTTTAGCTGAAACAATCTTCACAACAGTGTGACTATTCTGGAACAATTCCTTTAAAAATGTTACTAGGCTGGTGGTAATCTATTTTGGGTGAAGTAGAGTCAATAGATTTTTTATTTCTCTGGGACAATTCAGGAAGTGGGACACTGATTCTCATTATCTGAACTCTCAACCAGAGGGAGAACTGATTGGTTCATTGGATTTTCTGTGGTTCAAGACCAACAGAAGTGGAAAAAAAATTAAGGTTGGCTTCAATTTGGGTGTGAAAATGGAGTGGAAAAAAATCATAATAATTTTATTAAATGTTACAATTCAGAAGATAAAAGCTAATACAAACTAAAAAAATAGATGTAAAAAATAGAGATGTTTTTAACCTTGACCAAATAAACTAACTTTATATTTATTCTCATGTTTCACAATCTTGTTGTTTAATCTCTTCAAATATGTCCCAGAACTTATTTGTGTGTGTGCACCAAGGAGCCAAAATGTTCAGCATCAAGGAGTATGAAGACCAGTCTTCTGTTGGGTAGAGGGAGAAATCCGTTTCATGTACTTTGACAGGACGCAGTGGTAAGATGCTATAGAACAGAAGTATGCATTTTTGGTGTCTTTAGAAACTATAGAAGTTGCTGTCACACTGAAGAAATACTTTGTATATGGAATGGAGAAAAGCGTCATCACGCTCTTCATCTCAAATAGACTCTTGATAATGGTCTTTATTCTTTAGAAGTCAGTAAAAAATGAGATCTAAGCTCTCTTCCTGGAAAACACGTATATCTTTCCGGGTTTTTTTCATGGAGAAACTCCAGGAGTTTCTGGAAAGCAATTTCAACACTTTTGTACACATTATTTTAGCTGTGAGTATAAGTTCAATATTTATTTGTGTGGCCAACAGTGATTACATTCTTAGTAAGCTTCTTCAGCAAATTTTCTCACCAGCTCGCAATTCATGGGAAGAGTCATTTTTCATGAAATATCTTGTATGTACAACTACAGACCTCCATCTTCCAACTCAGTGCTATGCTAACTCTGCAATATGAGACTGATTCTATTTTCTTAGACTCCTCATCTCCTTTGACTTTTTTTCTCCTTGTCATCATTTGTATCAAGTAATTTATGTGATCTTCGGTCTGAAGATTAAATATCTCTGCTAGATGGACCAGACAGGCATAAGGGAAGCAGAAATAACTGAAACATGGGGAACAGGAAAAGCAAAAGAGAAATTGATTGCAATCTGCAGGATAGATTTAACAGAGTGGAAGCTGAAAAGAACCTTCATGGTTTAATGGAGTGCAGAGACAAGAAGGCAACCATATTTGAGGCTTACATGGAACAGAAAAGGCATGGAAGAACATACGAGTTTGTATTCATTCTATGACATAAAATCCTCATCTATTAATTTAATGCCATTTTTCATGTTGATGTGAAAAAAAAGGCTAGCACCTCAAATCTTCACTTGCTCAATACGCTCCTTCCCTACATTTTCATATGCACCATAATCTCAATATATTCTTTCTTTTTCAGTCATTTCTCCTTCACTTCCAAAGTTCTTGCACAGCCTCTTCTTAGTTATATACACTCACATTTACCTTATCCATTTAATTCTCCATTTTAAGGCATTAGACTAGAGTATGCAAAAGATTTCTAGTCTGAATTATTTGTGGTTGAAACACCTCATTTCAGACTCAAAATGGCTGTCCCAATGGCTTCACCAAAGGTGCTTGATGCTGCTCTGACCCTTATTGAAGTGTTCAAAGATCAAAATTCTTGTTTCAAAAGTACAAGTTTGTGAGTCTTTTGGTGTCATTAACATTACACTATGTCACATCTGTGCTGTTTCCAGATACTTCCCAATTTTACCAATCAAGAGATATCATGATTCCTTGTCGGAGAGAGGCCAGTATACAAGCTTAATTAATAAATAAATCATACAGTTATTCCGTCTTTATATATTTTCTGAGGACCAAAACCCACAAGTAGTGGAAGACAAGATGTTATTGTCTCATAAAAATTGGAATGTGTGGCAGGCTGATCAGGCAGAAAAATCTCTTCTAGAAGTTCCTATGTGCCTGGTACTTCTGCAAAGAACACTTAGACCAGTGTTTTTAACCTTGTCAGATAGAAAATATGCGGATTTCAACTCCCAGAATTTTGGAAGTTCAAGTCCACACATCTTCAAGTTGCCAAGGTTGAAAAACACTGACTGTTCTTAGGCTGGTGAGGCAACTTCCATCCAACTTTCATGCCTCAAAAAGCAATTCCTACAACACTATATGTATATTTGGACAGGGAAGAATACTTAATTTTTCCCAGAAAGAAAGCACTACATTTTAAATAGTTGGAAAATGCACATGTTTTCCCAAGAGAAATGCAACCATGAAAAGACAAGTGAGGATTATATATCCAACAGATGAACTAGACATGGAAATTTATCACGCAACAAACAGGGGGAACTGAAATACACTGGAACGGATTACAATGATTCCTTTAATAGAGGGCAAAGATCCAAATTCTCATTCCAACTAAACTGAATTAAACTGAGGATTTAAGAAATGAAGAAGGAATCAAACATATCTCTCCAGAGGATACTTATTTCATAGCCCTTTATGATACTGCTTCAATGCTACTTTTGAGTACTAAATGTTTTCAAAATCCCAACAAGGCTGAATTTAGCTAAAACATTATTTCCTGGTAAAGAAGTACATGAGTCACAATAGGATCACTGCAGAGGGGAATGGGCATGATGCCCAAGCCAGAATTGGCCAGATCAGATATTCCAAGTTTCTATCTTGAAATGTGCAGTAAACACATTCACTAACTGTATTCTGTAATCAACACGGCCAGGTATTCCTTAGATTACTGCAGTTCTGATATGAAAACACCTAGAAACATTCTGCCATTTTAAAAATTATTCTTGCTTTGTACCAAATTACTGACTCTGTTAACACATTTCTACTCTTCCTCTCTCCACTTCAGGAGGGCTGCAGTGAGGGAATATTCAGCATGTGAAATCTAAATATGGTTACCAATGATCAATGCCCAGAAAAAATAAATCGGCTGCTGGCACAATTTTAGGTTTGTGCCACTGAATCTTGCAAAGGATCCAGCAATCCTCAAGAATCATTGTGGGCTTAAATTTATGAGAACGAGTATGCAGTCAGAGGAAACCCTTTGAGGGAGGTTGTATTAATCAGGAGAGACAGAGACAGAGCCCAACAAGTTTCTCTAGCGCTTCCAAGAATGTCCAGCTGACCAGACCATAATTGATATCAGGCATCTCCAACCTATTTGAATCAGAGCCAGGCTTGAGTTTTGTGAGTGCATCACAAGCATGCACACCACAGGTTGCCGTGAGGGGGAGAAGAGTGGGTGGACTTGACTTTTCCCCAAGTGGCTGTTATAGCAAGCACAAACAGCCCATTACCAGAAGGCAACTCTATAAAATTGCTGATTGTTAATTCCTCCAGCTCCCATGATACTCCTACAGTTCCCAGAGTGTCGGAGATTAGAGTGATTTATAAATATTGCAAAATAAATAAGTAGCTTTTAGCTAGCCTTTTCTCTGGCCAGATAGGCAGCCTTTTAACAAAACATTGGGCTGCAGTAACCCACCGCTTGTATTTTCTAAGAATGCCTATGAGGCCCAGAGGAATTATTGTAAATAAAGATGATGCTGGAGGCTGGCACTTTAGAGCAGAGATTTCCAACCTTGGCAACTTTAAGCCTGGCGGACTTCAACTCCCAGAATTCCCCAGCCAGCTTTGCTTTGCTGGCTGGGGAATTCTGGGAGTTGAAGTCCGCCAGGCTTAAAGTTGCCATGGTTGGAGACCCCTGCTTTAGAGGGCCCAATGTCTTATGTTTCTTTTTAGCCTGCCAATCCCTCCCCACACCAATCCCATGAGTTTGGATTGTTGCTATGCGCATACATACTCTTACTCCAATAAGTGATATCTTTGAATGACTTCTACATAATACTGCATATCTGTGCCATATTTATGTAACAGTGTTGCTGATTAATAAAAATGGGCTGAACCCTGTCTTAATTTATCTACCATTGGTCAGTATAATGGTCACTGACATGTGTTTGAATGTACTGTTCTATTTTTCTGGCTTTGCAAAAGTTTTGGGGACAGAAGATTTTATCAGTAGCAGAGGACAAAAACAGACAAGAACCAAGCTCCATTTTCTTTTTCTTATTTCCAATCCAATGGAAATATTGGAAAGAAATTATGCAGAGGGACCCAGGACCCTACTGCGTCTCCTCAGCACAATAATTATCTGAAAACTGAACAGACCAGGGCCAAATTTGGTGCCGGAAATAAAGCACGCAAAATAATTTAGTGCTGGAAATAAAACATGCAAAGAAAAATTGTGTTCAAGTATGACCCAGGTCAAGCCAGGGGCTACAGAAGAAAAAGAAATCCAGAGGAACCCCCCCCCCCCAAACCCCCTGTGGAAAGGCAATTAAGCTTGGAGTGTGTTGTGATCTTCATTTAAAGTCTCACTTTCTGGTCAAATGTCCCAGAGCAGAACTATTTTAATGAGCGTAAAGGATCCAAGCATGTTCTGCATGCTTCTTCTAAAATTAAGAGAAACTAGAAAAAAATGAAAGTCAGATGAGGCAGGGAATCTGATATGCCCTGATACAAGGGGATCATCCACAAGGACATGAGTGCTCACAAATGCTTTTAATGCCTTCTGAACTCAATTTACTCATGTTCTTTCTTGAGCATAGAGATTATTATGAAAGACCAGGAAACGGCCTTTCTCCTTTAAGGAATTGTTGATGGGGGAAGGGGTGTCTATGCTAGATCTGAAGCCTCTTTGCATAATTTAGATCTGAACACTACACGCTTTTGGTGTTTAGATTTTAAAGCAACAGCGAGGAGACAAATCTTCAATCTGTTTCTGGAGATAATTAAAATAGTTCTCAAATTCTATGGCATGTTTTGCAACAGTGCAATCCTAACAGAAATGGTGAGAGTACAGGAAAGGACATCAATAATGGATTGAAAAGACAAATCCTGTCTGGAATAAGGCATGGGACCAGCTAAACATAGGATCTGGGGTATGCCAATTTAAAGAATGATCCACATGTTTGCCTTAAAGCCACATTTACAAAAGAATTAAATACAATTCTTCAATAAGCTTCAATGCAATCGTTCCTAAGTAAATATGAAATTACTTGGATGGCTAGTCTACTCTAATGCAAATGCTGATGGCCTTTCATGCAAACTGCCAGAAACTATAAATGGGAATGAAACCTAATTTAGCCACTCTGGTGTATCAGATTGGAGAGTATTTAGTTGGATCAAATAGACAGGGCTTGGTTCAGGTATCACTTGCTTGGCAGAGTAGGGAATTAGACTATTAGAACTGCCAGGAAAAGCAGTCACTACCCATCCGCTCCTATTCCAGAATACTGCCCACATCACAGGCAAGCACTCCACCCTGCTCAAATGGAGACACAACCGGTTGCTGTTCCAGGTACGGAGATAGCTGTAAGTCTGGCTGGCCAGCAACAGGCAGTTTGCCAGAGCATTCCAGCTCTGAGAGCTGCCTTGGCTTACTCTGTGCGATTTGACCCCGAACAATCTCAAGTGGAATGTCCCATAGAGAGTATCTCCAGTCTCCCTGTGACTAGGTCAATGTGGCATGCCAGACACACACCCCTAGTGAACTCTGCTCCCGCCCTTCCAAAATGCCACCTCCAACATGACCTCTGATGCGCTGTCTTGACCCACAACTTAGACTGGGACAGATTGTGTTGATCTAGAGTTTGAGCAGCAATTGTGTCTACTGCTGTGCAGTTGCAAGATCAGACTGATGTGTTTGGATCTTGATTTCTGCACCAACTAAGCGGAGACAACCAAGATTCTTGGTCCAAGCTTCGAGGGCTTGACCCCAAGCACAGCTGGGAGTGTCTGACCACAGGAATCTCCGGCCCAGCCTGGCAAAGGTGTGTTGTTGATGTACATTTACAGGAAGCAGCCAATCTGCCTGCTTTTTGGGTGGTGGTAATGCAGCTGCTCAGAACAGAAAGGACCTTGTTTGCTGGTCTTTGAGATACATTCCTGGGGAGTGGGCGGTGGTGGTGGTGGGGAGGGAATGCTTGTAAAGTAAAATCCAACAGGCCAGAGCTGGCTTGCTTTTTACTTGTGCCTGTTTTTACAGGGTAGGAGTGACATGCTGCAAGGACTGCTGCCAACATATTCCTGCCATAAGGAGGGGAATCCCACACAAGTGCATAGAGCCTCTTAGGAACGGTTCTGCTAGGAGGTCCAGAATCTGATTGGGTAGCAGGGTCTCCCAGCTGGAGCCTGATTTCCCTGTAGGGAAGACTTGCTTTCATCTCAGCTCTTCAGATGAACTTACGAGGATCCCATCAGGAATGGGTTTGTAAGAGAGAAGCCCCTTTCTTCTGGGCATCTTATGTTGACTTCCATTCTAAAGAATCTGGAAGAGGAAAGTCTGAGTCAAATCCAACCTTAATAACTCATTTAGTTGCTGTCATACCTCTGCTTACTTTCCAGTGCTGAAGATTCATAGAGTTACTTGGAGGCAGTAAAGCTACCTGCATCACACGACACCATATAAAATCAAATCAACTTTAATAGCAAGCTCAGCATTGGGCACCTGGCCATCCTAGTGGGCCTGATCTAAAAGCTATCACAGTTCAGTCCCATCCCACTGAGCACAACATGACTCAGTGACCCAGAGCACAGATAGGCCCTGAATCCAGGCTGCTTTAAACTAATGTGATGAGTGCATTTGGATTGCATTCTATGGCATTCAGAACAGCACTGGCAGGACTGTTAACAATACAGCAGCTCTTCCTGTGGAACTGCCCGACTCCAGTCCCACTCTTTCGCAGTCTTCCAGCCAACCCAGTAGCTTGGGTTCACATGACTCACCCTGGCATGTCTGGCTACTCCAATGCATTCCCAACTCCCCATATCTTATTGCTTCCCCCAAAGGGGATGGTCGAGTCCCTCAATGCTGTAAGCACAAGCTGCCATTTGTCAGTTCCACTCCATGAGGTTTTCAAGCAGGCCTGATCAACTTCCCTCTTCTTGCACTGGCTGCTGACTCACTCCCGACCTTCCCAGGCATCTTCCTTTTGCTTGGCCTCCAAGAGCTTCCGCTCTGCAAGACAAAATGTGATTAGGGAAGCAGCGGTCACATGAAACAGAGCTGATCAGAGCAGCAACTTCCAGGGCTTTGGTGACTCATAATGCAGCCTTGGTGTGCATGCATTCTCTCTTGATATCCCTTGTGACATAGAAGGCTGTTGTCTCTGCTTAGTTGGTGCAGAGATCAAGAGCCACCTCAGCAAACTGTGGACATGCTCCCATCATTGCACACTGGAAGTGCTCCCGCAATTACCCTGCACAGCGCGCCTGAATTCTATCCCTTCCTACACATCCATGAAACATATTATGAAGCTGCATTTCACCTGAGATCAGCCTAAAGTATTTGCTTGTAATCTGTTTGAAAGCCTACTCAGCAGAGGAGAGTAGCAAATTACTGAGTTGGTAGCTACAATTAAATTAAAATAAGCTATTCTTACGCACGGCTTGCTCTTACTATTTTGAAGCTCAGCCTGGTTCAGGGTTCTGTATTCCCCAGTAGTACTATTGTTCAGTACAGTAAACAGAACTGGAGCACCACCTAGTGTCCACTAGTGAACACTGAAGACCTGACACAATCACATTTCCCATATATCTTTTTCCTAGAGGGACTGAATATACCACAGCTTTCTTCCCTCAAGGCACTTAATTAGAGCTATAAACTGCTCTTGCTGCTCGGGGGAATCCTTGTTCTCTTCCAATGCCCTTAAAGAAAAAGGATAGGAAAATAAGAATTCCTAGTCCTTGCATGAATTCAAAGAGGCACACCTTAGTAAGTACAATGAAGGCATTCAATTAACAAGGCTACATAAACCTGGACATCATATATTTAATGTTGATGCTTTCCCCTCCCTAAAATATCTTTTGCACGGAGCTCATAGTATATCTGATCCCGATATTATTGCTGGAAAGATGGCAGTGATTATTGGATGCATATCCTATTCAAAAAGCCAAACCAGTAGAGAAAAGCAATCTTTAACAGTTAATTACAATAAGAATGTCTAAAAAACTTGAATAATCAATACTTATACTCCAATTTCAAAAAAACAATTGAAGAAGGTCAACAAATACTCTACAAAATAGCTGCTTCAGAATATGCCACAGAAAAATGGGGGAGGGGAGGGACTGTACGGAAAAAGAAAGATAGAGCAGCTGAGTTTACCAGAATTATTAGAGAGAGGAGGCAATGTTACAAAATGGAACCACCTGGAGGTTTATCATTTGAACTGACAAAAAGTTGTCAGCATATTTCCAAAGTGCAAAGTGTGTTGTTAAAGAAAAATACTACAAATAAAATATTTGCATTGTTAATGACCTGCATTTCTCATCTGATTTTCAATGCTGCCTGAATGATAATGTGAGCTTGAAATATAGCACTTTCATAAAAGATCACAGTGCCAGTACAACTAACTTCTACCCTTTCTTTTCCAAGAGGGAGTCCATAGCTTCTATATTTAATTTTTTCATCCTCATTTTTTAATCATTTCTGGTCCATCTGGACAAGATTCAACTCTGCCTTCCATATCCACCAGCTCTGGCCAAAAAAACACCCAACCACCTTCTCAATGGTTTTGTCTAAGAGTGCAAAGATCTGGATTCAGGTCACACAATCAAATTTAATTCTCAGCCCAATCTATCTTGCCGGATTTCTTTAAAAAAAAAAACCAGAAAAGATTTATCCATGAAAGCTACTTTGAGCCACTATGGAAAAGCTGGACAGAAATCTAACAGATAAATAAAGAATACATTTCTTCCAAAATCTCAGAAACTCTGGTTAAATTGAAAACAAGTGTACAGGTTGAATTCCTGGTTACATAATTTTCTAGCCCATGATTATGAGATGGAACAGAAGTTGTTCAGAAGATTTATCGTTTCACAAGAGGAAATACACTTCTCATAGCTTTTGTAACTAATACATTTATTATGCTATATTTTCTAGTCATTCAACATGATTTGTCCTTTTCATCCCTATGGGCAAAAAGCTGCATTGTCAAACTTGTGGGTTCAGTCTCAGTTTTGGGTCATCCAAGTGGAGTTGGAAATAAGCTAGGTAGAATCTTTGAAAACTACATGCATCCAGATGCCCACCATAAACAGAAGACTGGCAGGACCATACACACCAGCATCAACTAAAGAGTAAAGAAACCTTTTACTCAAAGAGATTATATGCTGCAGGTTGGGGGGAGTTCATTTCCAAATATCCACAAGCTATTCTGCAGCAAATCGCTGGTTCTCTTTCTTCTTTCTACTTCTACCAGACAAGGACACAGTAGGAATCTACAGATACTTCGTTGATTTCATTACAATTTCCCAGATAGGATGAAAAACTCTCCTTCCCCCGGCCAGGCCAATAGCCTTATCACTGCTCTCTGGTTGATGCACGTGAAGGACAGGAAGAGAGTGAGGTGCTGTACCTCAGTAACGTTAAAGAAAGGGGACTGAAGTGCAGTTGATTCTTTCTTGTTTATTGCTGTATATTTCAGGGCACAATTAAGTTTCTCTGCTGAACCCAAGACAGGGAGATCACTGGTCACTGAGAAGTTCCCTAGGGTACTCAGGTAGATCTGGCACAGTGATAACAAAAATGTTTTGGCTCACTTACCATGCTGCACTGAAGCAGACATTTGGACCAAACTGACTTCCTGAATATGGATAGTAAATGAGAGCAGGGTAGCTTGAGACCGAGACACAGAAAAATGATGTAATTTCTTTCATTGCTACCTATGATACTGCAGACTGCATCTTTTTCATCTTAGACACTTGGTACTGCTAGAAGTAGAATAGCCATTCATATCTCTCCTTATACACACACACACACCTCCAACACCGCAGTGTCTCTGCTCCTTCATGCTTACCTCGAGCTGCTTGTAACTGCTTGCGTTCAGCTTCGCGTTCGGCCTTGCTCTGCTTGCTTCGCACACCAAGGGCACCTGTCACCAATCTCCTGGCCAGAGCAGCTGAGGTCTCAGGACGCTCTTTGGCAGGTTGCAGGAATTCTAAGAGGAGGGAAAAGCAGATGTCTCAATATCTGGAGTTATTGTTTCCATTGATAGGATGGGAAGACAAGCATATTTAAATATTAACAAATGGCCCCCTTCCCCAGAACACAGGCATTCCTTTCTACTTCAAATAATGAGACAGAGTGAAAGATTGGTAGCAACTTTAATAGACCTTCCCATGAAACTAGAAAAAAAAAAGAATAATAAAGAGGGCATGTTGCAATGAACTTAAGAAACCACTGGCCAAATATACAAGTACTAGCAGAGCTATACATTTGCTGTTTCTTCAGTTCCATTAATTCTATCCCCATTATATTGTGTTGAAAATAGACCATGATACATAGCAGTGTTACCAGTGTGCTACTCAGTTTTCAATCTCACAGATGTTGGCAACATAGGATTGGAAAACTAAAAAAAAAAATTTGCTGTGTTTACTACTTAAAACATGCAGCAGCACATCATATTTGCCTGAAAAGAGTCTTGGGAATTAGTTTAGCCAACAGCAACTCAAGAGAGGATGACCTAGCATTTCATAGGCTTGATCCTTGTTAGTGTTACAAAAAGCACTGTTCAATGCTAAGAGAACACCATCAATAGATGTTAGTGTAGCTCTTTCACTGGAGAAGCGTGCACAGGATTCTAAAAGCTAAATTTAAGAGGGAATGATGGATATTTCCAATGGAAGTTTTCTTGATCAGGAGGCATTTTTATCAGCGCTGAGAACCAGAACTAATCAATCTATGACATGTGCAGAGCAAAGGTGGATAGGACAGTTGACGCTTGATATAAAATCAGATGGTCTCACTTAATACCTACCCGTATTTTCCCGAAAATAAGACCTGTCATATTTTTTTCTGCCACCAAAAAAAAAAAAAAAAAAAGGCACCAGGTCTTATTTTCAGGGGGGATGTCATCCACTGACTCACTTCATCTGCGTGTGATGCCCCCGGCCTCCTTTTTGCTGTCAGAGACCTTTAGTAACTTCTTCTGCAGCTGGTAAGGTTGGCAAAAGGCCGGCAAGGCTTTTCTGAAGGCCTCTGCAGCCAAAAACAGAGCTCCAGATCGATCTGAAGCTGTTATTGGCTATAGAGGCCTCCAGGAAAGCCATGCCGGCTGCAGAAGAAATGGGCCAGCAAGGCAGGTGTTGGGGTGTGAGAGGCTTGGCTGCAACTGTCCAAAGGAAAGTAGTAGTAGCAGCTCCACTCACCATCTTAATTTTTACTCATGTACCCTGGAGTGGGCAAGATCTTAATTAGGGGTTATTTTGGGGGTAGGGCTTTTATTGAGTGCACGTGTAAAAATCAGGCTAGGACTTACTTTCAGGGTAGGTTGTATTTTTTGGGAAACACGGTATAGGAAGACAATATATATTACAGGTATGACTCAGCAGCTAGAAAAAGGTTAACCTGGCAGATTCTTTGAATCTTTCTGGACTTACCTGCATAAGCTCTGGCTTTGGTCCTTGCAGCTCGTGTAGCCTGTGACAGGGGACGGGTTTTCACCATCAGATGTTTAGTATTGAGAGCATCCTGTGCTATGGTGAATAAAGGCAATGTCAGATGAGAAATGAGAGTGAGTGGACAGGAGCCCCGAGTGGACAGGAGCCCACTCAACAAATGCTGTCATCCAGCATCTTTCATCCAAGGACACACCCAGCAGGTCTGGTTCTCAGAAGCAGGTCATACCTGTGATGGGACTAGAGAAGATACCCAGAGCATGTGTGTCATCTATCCATTTAATGTCAAAGCCTTTTTTTCTGATGAAAGGAAAAAAAAAGAGAGCTGGAAAATTGGCAGTGATCCAAAAAAACAACAAAAACCATCAAATTACGTGCAGCTTCAAAGAAAATATACAGTTAGGAATAGATGTATGTTCACTTGAATTTCTCACTGCAGGGCAGGAAGAATCCTTAGAGGATGAGAGGAATAAAATAGTCTCTTGATGGGTGGCAAAAACATACTAAACCTGAGCATCATTAGAAAAAGCTGATAATAATGGCCCTGAGGCAGGGGTGGCTGCAATAAAGCAAGCAAGCAAGCAGCTGGTCAGTGACTTTTAGACAAGTCATTGAAAGGGTGCAGTTCTAACGTGCTACATCCCAGCCACTTCAGCTCAGAGGATAGACTACACTAGGAAACACAAGTGAGAAACAGAACCAAACTGCTTACTGGTAATGGCAGAAGACGCACAGCAGATCCTCAGTGCGGAATTCTGGTGGGAAGTCATAGATTTCAATGACATGTGGCAGCTCAGAGTCACTCATGTCCTGATCAGCTGGAGAATAGTTGTAATAATCAAAATGCGGCTCCTGTAGCCTTGTGCCACGGAGAGTGCAGGTAGACAGCTGGAGGGAGGGCAGAGACTAATTATAAGCACGAAGTGCAGGATACACAGCAAAACTGTCTTTTGTTTCGATCCTTTTTTTGAAAGCAAGATTGGCCACAGGTAGATTCCAGATGTCATTTCAGGGATCTACTCTTGTCTAATTTCATATCTCAACCCTGAAACGATAGCCTCTGTCTTGTCTCATTGCAAACCTTTATGTCAGCCTGGGAATGGGTGCGCTAGCTGATTGATGGGGCTATAGACTCAGCTCTGGAAAAGGATTGATCATCCATGGGAGATTGGGAGTTATTGATTAGGTGCCTCCTGCTGCTTGCATGCTCTTTCCCTAGATCTAGGCGGATTTCTCCCTCACTGTTTCCAGAGGAGGAAGCTGGAATGAACATCTGCTTCAGTAAGCATCCATCCGGCAGGAAGGCATTAGTTGCATCCAAACCAATACCTGAGATAGTTGCAAAACACAGTTAGTAAAGCAACTATGGCAAGCCGCATGGTGACTGGGTATGGCTAGGATAGATAGGAGATAAAATGCTAAATGAAGACTGTGGCAAAAGGAGAAAATCTGAGCCCATGTATTCCTTGGAATATGTCCTAGTGAACATCTTTAAATAGATGTGTCCAAATAAATTAACACATTAATGTATTAACAGTTAATGGCAATTACAGCCTGTGGTAATTAAATGTAACACAAGATGTTTATTTTGCAATTGGAGGTATAGCTATTTCAAAAAAAAATCTTGGACCTGCTTTTTTTTGGAAAATATTGCCCTGTTCTTGTTTAAACTCCACTGACTTCTGACTCTTTCTGGTCTAATACAAACTGCTGATTATTATCTTTCAAGTCTAAAATGATTTGAGACCAGAACACTTTGTTATCCTTGCACTTACTTGTCAAGTCCAGTTATTCTGCTGCCAAGAGAGGGCAAATGGTAGAGATGCATTACAAGGTTTTATCAGTGGCAGCACCTGGCTATGGAGCCCACGCCTAATGCAGACTTTTTCAAAAAGAGAATTAAGTTTGTTCTTAGTGTTTTTAAAATCTTGCCTGCTGCTGTATTTGATCGGCTTTGCTTGACTTTTTTATATGCGCTCCAGTTTCGATCATAGCTAATTTTTGCCTGGTGATCTTCTCAGGACTTAAATACAGTGCAAAATAATGTTTTGTAAATAAATTCATAAAATGATTATATTTCACAAAGAAACTGCATGTTTGATATGGTTTTCAACCCTAAATCAGAAAGGTCATCCAAGCCTGACTTTTACTTCTGCAGGGAAGGAAGCAGAGCTTCTACAAACATCTTTGAATTGGCAGGGTTCTTCTTAGGAAATCTTTGATGTGGCCACCAAACCCGCCTCACAGTAACAGAACGGACATTGATCCTTGCACCAAATTGCCTTGTTCTGGCCATTCCCTTCTATTCCAAAGACATGTCTCTTCCAATAAGGATGCCAAGTCGTTTTGGCTGTGTTGTGATTGACAGATGGATGCTGATTACTATTGCTGCTGCTGATCTGTTGACAGAACTCTTGTCCTGGGTTTTTAATGGCATACATCAGCACATACCCTGTTGGCAAGGAAGACTATAACTCAGGCAGATTTCTGTTTTTGCAAGCATCCGTACCAGGACAAGCCACGGTTCCACAGGGAAACTATAAATTCACCTCTCTTGAATCAATAAAAGACAATAATTCAGATAATTCTTCCTGGAAAGTGGATTTGTAGTAGGAGCAAGTATGAAAAAGGTGGCAATCCAGAGAGGAAAAGGTGGAACTGTCGCAATAGGAACATAAAGAAGGATGCATCTTGCTGGGTTTAATAAAACTAAGGCATGAACCTGAGCATCCAGAGTTCAAATGAACAACACTACAGCCCAGCAGGATCGGGCCTCAGACATGCTTGATGAAGCAGAGTGCTCATAATATCAAGTGGCATAGAAGATTATCTGAGATTGTGGAATGCATACTGCATGAGCACCCCTGCCCTTCACAAACCACTGGGTGCAAGGAGGATGACAAGTCAAAACAGGACAGTTCACAAAATGCGAAGATTAGAATTTGCCTCCAGGGACCACTGGAAATAGAAGACAAGTTCCTTAAAACTTTCCATGTGTATAAATTGCAATTTTATTTGTGAAATATGAACCAGCCAGACAGCTGCTCATGCATATGTGCATCAGGTAATGCAGTGTGTATATAGTTTTGTATTGTTACAAGTATGTTTACAAAGCTTCATACATAATGAGTGTGTGAACCCATTAGTGTTGGAACTTCCTATCATGAATTGCATAAGGAACTGTGAACTTAACTGCGCATAAAGTCAGCTTCAGCTTTTGGTTGAAAGTCTGCTTTCCAAAGAGTACTCATGCATGTGGCGAGAAAGGTGGATGTTCAGACAATGAGGGAAAGGAAGGAAGGAAGGAAGAGTAGGGTAAAGAACTGAGAAGCAGAGGCTGCAGAAACCTCACTCCCATTGGGAAATTAAAGATTTGGTATCACTTGATATAAATTATCTTTCTCGAAGGAAAAATGATTTTCTGGCAGCCAAAAGAAACAAGGTTAGATTAATTTTCAAATTCAGATTGTAGAATAATAATTTAAAAAATCCACCCAAAACTTTAGAGTTAAGAATCAAGTGGTCTAATATCAGAACAAAATCCTAATTTTCCTTGCTAAATGAAAACATTTACCAAATGCTAAATTAAGTGAATAAATCTTGTTGCTTCCACCAGACAGATAAGATCACTGCAGCCTTTAAACTCATACATGAGCCGTCCCCACTTTCAGCCCTTTCAATACAGCTACTAAGCATAGTGGCTTGAAATAGGAAAGGCTAAGGTTTGGGAAGTACAGGGCAAATCCTAATTTCATATATATCGCCCAAACATATACCTCCTGCCTCACTCCAAAGAAAAACACACCTATTTCTTTTCCTTCCTTTCACTTCAATACTCACAAAGATGAAGACTAAGCATGATGCTCCTAATTTCCTCATGTGTAAACATTAGAGCCCTAACAAACAACCTATAATCACATTAGAAATATTTTCTCTGGAATATGCCAAAATTTCCTCGCTTTTTTCTTTTTCTCATGTCTAACCCTCTCTCCCTAACCTTGCTCTTATATAACAAAATGAGTTAGACTGACCTTAGAAAACTCACTGGGGCAAATAATAGCACAGATCCTGCTTTATTTAGATATGAGCTGTTTGTGAAGGATTGTTTTTTTTTCCCATCCTGTTTTTTATCTCACCTTATTCTTTCTTCAGCACAAACAGAAAGATATGAATAAATGCACCTCTGCATTAACAAGGCTACAGCTGCTGCAGAAAAGCCAAATTCTACCTTTTACCCTTTTGCAGGAAATTTCCATTGGGGATTAAATGAATTGCATTTTAATGTATGCAAAAATCTCATACAGTAACATATGCAAACTCATTTAAAGTAGGGGCGCATCTCACAGTGAATATAACACTAAGGTAGTGCTTGCTAGTGTGAACTCTCCTTTTGTTCAATTAGGTTGCCCTAAGAATTTTTAGAATGCTTGAATACTGATTTTTCCCACATGAACAAGGAATACAGCTCACACACAGCCCAAGATCTGTCACTATGTGCATCTCCAGTCCTGTTTTATCCACATAAAATCTTGTACCTCATTAAAGTGATACTATGGGTAATTGGTCTCAACAGAAGTCTTACACGAACTCGTTTTTCTGGCTATTTTCCCATATTCACTCTTTTTATTAACACAACATTTTTCTTCGTTAAGGTAAATTTGTGGCATTGCACCCTTTTGTGAGGCCCTCTTAAAAGAACCTTTGTAAATCCACCTGCTTCATGATTCTGGAGCCCTGTTATTTCATAAGCCTGATGAAAGGTCCTTTCTGGTAAGCAGAGGGGGAGAGAAATCAAATCTAATAACATAGATTGGGAAAGTGTCTTATTGATGCAATCACACACAGAGCTCCATGTTCATTAAAGAAAATATGAGAATCCCAAACTGCATACACACATACACATGCACACACTTATAGCCTATTTGGTAAGCAAGCAATGGTGAGGATCCTTTGAGTGGATCCGGCACAGTGGAACTTACTACCATATGTAACCTGACAAAAATCTTGGACTGGATATGCTGCAACCCAAACTTCCAGCAACCAGATGTTTTGGGCTCTACTTCTCCCTCTGCTATTTTTGATGATTGGTCATAGGAAGCTGCAATTCAGAGTTTTGGGGAAAGCTGCCCTAAATCAGTGACTTCATAAGATTCCCCTATGAGATCTTCCTAACAAAGATCACTGGATTGTTTTCATTTAGATCCTGCCTTCAAGGTTAAAAGATTATGTTCCTGTTTTGGTTTGCTTTTCCTTGAAGTGGCTGTTGCACATAGAACTGCTGGGCCTTTTCTCTTCTGAGTGCAATGGTACAGTTACTAGAGTTGAAGAAATCTGTGAGCTATAAGAGGTGCCTGCTGAGAAAGGGTCAAGAGCTTGCTTCCTTGACAGGCTATATCGCCCAGTTTTTATCAAAGAATCAAAATATTGAAGAACATTTTACCTCAACTTTCCTAGCTAGGGAAGATGCACTTTCTGCCAAGCAAAAAGAAAGATACAGGGAAAAAGAAACTATCCCTAACTTTTAAGATTTAATGCACTATGTGTACTGATATAATTTCTCTTATAAAAGCAGACACAGACTTAGTTCAACCAAGCACAAATATTCTACATTGCTGAATTAATAGTAATGCAAAGTGATCACTAGCTTTGTGGTTGGAGCAAGAGATACCCTTACTGTTCCTGGTTAAGTGTGGACAACAATTTCCTCTGACAATACCAACAGAGCAGACCAAGCCTTATAGAAAGCAAAGGGCATAACCCTAGGAGAGATAATCTAAAATGTTTTTCCTTTCCCGATGCCTACCAGCATGCAATGTAAGTTTTTGAACTGTAAACTGTCCAGAGTCATTGATTGAGATGGGTGGCTATAGTAATTGAATGAATGAACGAACGAACGAACGAATGAATGCAAATAATTCTCCTGCTCATTTTTCACCCCAAAGCACCAAGCAAGCTATCACAGAAGCTGCAGAAAAAATGTAAATGTGGTAAGATGCTCACTTGCAAAAGCATTCATTTGCATTTGCTGGGCATGGGTGAAGGATGCCTGGTGCCTCTGAGGCCGGTCTATATTGTGAAACAGACCTCCAGTGCCACTGATCTGTACACAGCAATTGCATTCCTGTTGCTCTTCCAGTTCTGAGAAAGACTGCACTTGAGGTGCTGTCATGTCTGCTGAAAACATAAGAATAAGGTAGAGAGCTCTTTTCGGCCATATATGCCACCAGTGTGATCTGGGTTGGTAGATTACCTGCTTAGTAAGAGAGATTTAATTTCTAGACCGTAAAAAAGTGGAATAAGCAGTAGTGAATCCACAGCCATTTCCTGTCAAAACGGGCCCCGTAGAGTTTTAGCAGGTTCCATTATATGGAATTTGGGACGGCCTATGAGCTAAGCCTTGGTAATGAGCCTGCTTAGTTAATTTCAGTGGTTTGCAGGAGCTATTAGCAAGCTGAATCAACTCAGATCAACCCTGACTCCTGAGCATATATGCCGTTTGCAGCAATATTAGGATACTTTGTTACTTTAGGTACCTTTGCGTCACTCCGAAAGTACAAGGCCGTGATATTGATTTAAGCTTTAATAAGGGTCCTCAGCCATCCAGCCAACACGGAGATTTCCTCGTAAACTGACGGCAAGGCAGCACATTCCCTGGGCTGTGCTTCTCATCGCCACGCACTCAGCGCTACCCTTACAGGGCAATATGCTAACAAGCCAAAGCCAATTAAAAAACTGCCATTTTCATGAAGCTTCATAGTCCATCTTTCCATGCCTGGCGTTCATCATGCTGAAGCTGCTCGATGGCAACGCAGGCCCCGCGCACAGCACTTCCGCCTGCTTGATTACATGCATTTTATATACTGTCAATGGAGGACATTTCTTTATTGAGTTCCATGGCCTGGCCTTGCTGAGCTTTAGCCGACTGCAGGTGTTGGGATTTATAAATAATCATTCACGTTGCTTCTCTTTGTTTTATGATTTCATCGCCAATGTTTGTGCTACAAGCTAGCCATGCAGGAGGCAGAATTTTCTTCCAATTCCCACTGCAAACCATACGTAATCTTCCCTGCAATTTATCAGAGAGAACAGGAAGCACGTCGCCAGAAAATATTATTTAATGCACATCCCCGATAAGAGATTTCTGGGTGAACTACTAACCCTCATGGGCAGCGGATGAGGGAAATAATACAAACCTCTACTAAACGTTCAAGAATAGGGTATATTTTCACCAATAGAGTTGGAGCTTTGCAGTTTTTATTATTTCTGGAATTTCCTTTTGCTTCTTGTAGGTACTGCAGCAGGAGAGCCATGTTAGTATATGACAGCAAACAATCAGGAGTCACCTTTTCCAATTAACATATTTTATTACGAGGCATGAGTCTATGCCTTTTAATAAAGTCTACCAGAAAAGGGGCTATTGGGCTCAGGTTTTGTTTTTTCCGTCCTATGAAGGTAATTGCCAATTTTCCTATCCCTCTATATTTCCAATGGTATCAATTCTTCTTCACCTCCCAATAACATGCAGATAATGCAAAAAATTTTTTAAAAAGATTTAGAAACAATATGAAATTACAAAACCATGCACATGTATTTTGAATGGTTTTCCAATTTACTCTGAGCATCACGGTTTGAATTTTTCAGCAGAGAATTCAATGTGTGGTGATTATGGTTTGATCTTCCAGGAAAAAGCAGGAAGTGACCAGACTGAGCTAGCTGTGATATAAACAAAGATTCTAGATTTGAGCTGGCCATGTCACATTTCTCTGACATGCACGCAATTCTTACCATTTTGCTTCAGCTCTGGGGGAAAAATCCAGAATACTCACCTGCTCCAGTAATTGTGGATCCAAGCAATCCCCATCATCATTAAACAGGGCATCCCAGCTCTCATCTGCCGTGTTGTCAGCCTCGCTGTGACTTACTGGATCAGTGCTGGTGTTAGTGGTCTCTTCCGAACTAGATGGCACATGATTTGTGGGTGGTTCTTCTCCTTTGCCTTCAGAGGGATACTGCAAGCTTGTACCTAGTTCCCCGAAACCTGGCTTTGTCGCTTCTAAGGGTGTTCCTGTTCTCTCCAATATGCTTACTGGACAAGACGCCATCTTCTCAGAGGCAGACTTCAGAGACCAGCTGGCAGTCTCCTCGGAAGGACAAACTGGCTCCACACTACTTCTGCTCTCAGGGCTCTGGTCAACCAAGTCCAAAGTGCTTTCCTCTGTTGCCAGTGCAGCCTTTGCCTCAAATGTATCAAATTTATACTGGCCTGTCTCATCATACAGGCTTTTGTCCTTATCGTGTTCACTATCACCTGCCTGTAACTTTTCATCACTTGCTACCTTAAAGACACAATTGGGTAGATCATCTATCATCTCAGAAGTTCTGTCTGAACAACTAAAACCTATAGACACGTTTGAATTATCTGGAAGCTGCTCTGCATTCTCCAAGATGTTGTGTGTCTCCACCTGAATTAAAATGTTCTGACAACTATCAGCAGCCACTCCAACCTCCCACCGTTCAGAGGTAACTGAATGGTGGGAGATACAGCTCTCCTTCTTGCTGCCATACTCACTTGCTCGTGCTGAAGCAGGAACACTCTCCTTTGCATCTTCAACTCTACTACATTCCTTTGGCTCTACCACAGCACATTCTAAGATGCTATTGTCACTCACTGCTGTTTGACTGGAGTTGCTTTGTTCTATACATTTGCATCTATTATACTTGGTTATCTCCGTAGGAAACAGATTGGTTTGATCAATGTGCTCTAGCAAATCACAATTACTTATGTGTGCTGAATCAGAGTTTCCTTCCTCTGTGCAGATAGATGAGCTACCCTTATATGTCTCTATGTTATCTGGAATCTTCTGGTCTGCAGTTCCAGATATACTGTTCTCACTTATTCCGGTCAATTCTGAACCACCTTTACTTAAAGATTTTGTTCTGTTGTTCTTGAAAAGCAACTTGCTATCTTCGCTTAGCATTTTCTGTTCCAAGGAATTCTGCCTACCACCTTGACCTGGTCCTACCGCTTGTGACACAACTGCTGCCCTCTTGGTCCTACTGGTGACCTGCCTTTCTGATGGGCAGATACGCTCATTTTTCCATGAGATGTTGATGCTACTAATCTCTGGCTGGAAATCTGCCATTCTTTCCCCTGAGGCAGCAGATTGTACAGTACAGCACTCATATGTCTCTGTTTCGCTCACTCCAGTAAGAGTTGGGTCCGGGAAGCTGGAGGAAGGGAACAAGTGATGTGATGTGGCCTTCTGATGGAACTTTGGACTCTTCTCTCCCTGAGCCTTTGTCCTTTGGTTTCTTTGGCACAATGCATCATTATGGCTTGAGTCCTGGGGAAAAGATCTTCTCTCTTTCTGAGGAGACCTGGCATTTTCCTGATCATTCTGAAGCAGCCCTTTCCTAGTTTTAGGGTTTTGTCCTGCCTCACACACTTTAACACTCTCCTTCTGTGTGGTGGAGCAGTGACTCTCCTTCCCACATTTGGTGGCTACAGAAGTGTCACTTTTTGAGACTGCCATCTCACGTCTTGCTCTTGGGACATACAGAACCATGTCCGGTTTCCTAACTCGTACCCTGGTTTTGTCTGTATCTTGCTGCATGGCGTTATCAATATCTATAAGAAAGAGAAAGAAAGAGACAATCATTTCAATGCAGCAGCAGTTACGTAAATTAGCACAATGTACTAATTAAAACAGAATTCATCAGAGCAGATTTGAGGTTGTAGTGCTTAAAAAAATTGTTCTGAAATAAGGAAAACAAAGTGAGTAAAACAGAGCTAGTTGTGCACGATAGTGTACACGAAACAGCAACAATAACTGACATTCCTCTACCGAAAGCTCTACTGCTTAAATACTTTGGCATTTTGATTATTCTTTTGATCAATGAACTACTTGAGCATTTCTTATAGGTCTTGCATCAGATTTTGAGGCCATCAGATCTCCTTTGTGGTTTCTTTCTTTACTGCTAAACATTTTCTGATATTGCTCTCAAGAAAGGAGGATAATCATGCCTAAATAAACCACAGTAATTTTGCACTAGGCATAAAAAGAAAGAGAAAGATATAAATCATGCTCATCCGATGGAACCTAGTATAGCTTGTTATTTTTAAAAACTGGTATAAGTAAGCTTCAACCTGCTGCCTCCTGCATATTGGTATCCTAATCCCAGCTGCTTCATACTCTAATCAAACTCCTCTCAGGGTTTTTATCAGCTTTGCCACTATCCTGTAGGAAATCACAGTAGTGTTTGTCATAAGCTCAGCTATCCTTACAATACCCCAACTCTATCCAAAACCAAAAGTTTCTATGTTGCATTTAAAATCCACATGAATACTTTTGTTCAAAAAGATTTTGAGAATAAGACAGTTACAGAATAAGTATGTTTTAGGATAGGTGAAGTAGCAAGTAAAATAGGTATGCAATTTTATTCTATATTGTAATTCTGGTCTCTAGCCTCAAGGCTCAAGCTGCTGCAAATATCATTCAGTGTCTCTGCTCTAGAGTGGGAGGAAAAAAAATCCTTTAAAAAAATACCCAGATTTATTAACCTATACTCTGCACAACTGGCAATTTGCTTTTCTCTTTATTTAAAGAATATGTGCAAATCTCCAGGATAAAAACAAGTCAAGATTCTCTTCTATTAATTAACACACCAATTCTTGCTCATGTATAAGAGACCCAATTTCTATTTGCCCTATCACATTTTAAATGTGTTGTATATTAACTGACTGGCCAAACTAGTAGATTTGAAGAAAATTGCTTTTATGGATGTATAGACAATTGTATAAATTTTGGAGCAATTAATGAAAGGAAGCAGAACTATCTCTAGAGGGTGATAAGATAATGTTCTGCTGGGTCAGTGAAGGCTGGGGAAGTATTTACCAAGTTCTGCATGACACAGAGCACCCACAAAGTTCAGGAACAATAGAGAACCTGCCTTATTATATTTTCTGCCTGAGAGACTAGGGGGCACACCACAACTCAATGATAGGACTACATGTTTTGCATGCAGAAAGTGACAGGAAAGAGTTCTGCTCTTCTGGTCAAAAGTATCACTTCAGTTTCAGTGGACAATACTGGCTGGATACAGCGTAAGATGGCCAGGTACAGATTAAACTTCCTGTTTTGCTACTTCTGAAAAGGAAGCAATGGAAGTTCCTTGCCCAAAGGTTGTTTTTTTTTAAAAAAAAATATTCAATCCAGCATTCTTTGGGGAAAATAGGAAACAAGTTATGGAAGCAGGATAGTACTTCAACTTTGAGTTGAAGAAGGAGTTTTCCATGGCTCACTTGCCTATTTCATCTGAAGAACTAAGTCTAAGCTTTCAATTGCTGTGTGGGCCTAAAAAGAGCACCAATCTCTTAACACATTTTATCCTTTCTGCCTCTAATATGGAGATGAAATGGATACTTATCATACATGAAATGGAAATTGTATCCTTACAATTTATATTGATATTGTTCCTGATTGCTTATTTGTACCCTATGACTATCATTAAGTGTTGTACCTTATGATTCTTGATGAACGTATCTTTCGTTTTATGTACACTAAGAGCGTATGCACCAAGACAAATTCCTTGTGTGTCCAATCACACTTGGCCAATAAAAAATTCTAGTCTAGTCTAGTCTAGTCTAGTCTAGTCTAGTCTAGTCTAGTCTAGTCTAGTCTAGTCTAGTCTAGTCTAGTCTAAACTAGTCTAGTCTTACTTAAATCTACTAAGCTTTACAAAGGAAAAAGGAATCAGAGTATTCATCTTCCTCTTCCTCTCTCTCCCTCCTTCCCCCTCCCCTCCTCCTCCTCTCCAAATGCCATGGAGGGGATTTTGCTGTGCCCTTTTCTCTTTTGCAATTGCATTCCTCTGGATATGTAAGAAGTACAGTATATATATTCTAATCTGACAGGTTCCTAAGGGACAGATCTAAGCCCCTTAAGCAAAAGATCGACAGACTATAAAATGTCACATGTTCCAAAAATATATAGCATATGTGGTATTAAATGATGGTTTACACATTAATAAGGCAAGAGCAAAGATACTGTATTGAACATACCACAGGTATATAAAGAGCTCAGTTTTATGCATTTATCTGTATCTCCTAACAACAGTTATTGAGCGAGACAGGATTTATGGCAGGATGGCGGTATTTACACAATGTGCTTTTCTGGTTCAACAATGGGATAAGTGTGCTGTGAGAATATTATGGCTCAGAAAGGAATAGGGCAGGAGGAGATTCATTTTAATCTCCCAAACCCTGAGTTTATTCTGGTTTAAGCAATTCAAGGTGTTGGATTATCATCTGTAAATCCCTATTTGGCATAGGGCTTGGTTATGTGAACACCATACCCCAGTCAAAATGGGGAAGTTTTCTAATCCAACCCAATCAGTCCTCCAAGAAAGAATTGGAGCTCTTTAGAGAATAGTGAAGAACTAATAAAATAAATGAAACCTTGCTTGATTAACTTCTTAAAAAGATCAATGGATATCAAAATTAACTAAGATACAATTACCCTTGCACTCATTTTATTGACAAAGTTCAAAGTAAACAGGTGGTGAAGCCTATCTTACTTCATCCCAGCCATACTAACGCAAAACGACATAATGTCAGATGCAAAAGACCAGGTCCACATTAAACTGATGTATTACTATTCATGCCTATGCACCGGAATCTACTCAGCTAATGGTTAGCAATATTTTGGCAGTAGATAAGGGTCAATGGAATTCAAGAGGGGTTGGACTTAGTCCGTTTGTGGCTATGTAGCGACTCTAGCTTGATTCGTCTTTTGACTCCACCCTCAGGTTCTACCATTCCTTCTCCTACATCTGAAGAGGTTTGGAAACATACATAAATGTTAGAAATACACTCATCATAAAGTGTACACCCACACAGAATCTTGTTCATTTGCCAGCTATCTATAAGAATACCCGTTGGCATTTCCTGTCCTGGATCAAACCCATTTTCAAACAAGGAAGAGAAGGAAGAACTCTGGACATGAAGGGATTTTAATATAAATGCTTTGAGGATATAAATCTCTTTATATTTCCAAACCAAGAAATTCCAAACTCTTCTTAAAAACTTCCAGTGTTGGAGCACCCAACTTCCAGTGTTGGAGCACCCAGTGTTGGAGCACTGATTAATTGTTCTAACTGTTAGGAAATTTCTTCTCAATTCTAGGTTGTTTCTCTCCTTGATTAGTTTAACCATGGATGAATGGCCAAAGTTATATTGGCAGCAGATTACAGCAGGCTAGTTTAGCACTCTCGGTTTACCAATCTCAGCTCTTTGTTTTTAAGTTTAAAAAAATTCCCATGATTCAAAGCCAAGAAAATAATGTAAGGTACATTCTCCCTTCATCATAAATCCATATTCTCTTCCAAGACCAAAACAGCTATATTTACTTCCTCTTATTCAATTCCCCTCAACCTGAAACCTATCTGCTACCCACAGCCGCAGGTACTTGCAGCCCCCTTCTGCCAGGGGATATTTATTTTTTATAAGCTTTGGCACATACAGCCAAGGCTGCTCTCCGCTAGGCCCCAGGCCCCTATAAATATGCATCAGGTCACGTTTATAGAGACAGATGGCTTCAGGGTCTGTCCTCTGGTAAAGGCGAAGAAAGAGTTGGAGAAGGGTGTGGCCACATGATTAATCACTGCCCACTTGGTTTAGGGGTATTCATCATGGCCCGCTGTCAGGTAAATCACTGGAAAAAAACACCTCTCTAGTAATTAATGGGAAGTGACGGATGGACAGCCCCTGGGTCCATTAATCTGGACTATCAGCAACACACCAAGATTATGAATGTCAGGATGTATAAACTGTTTACCAATCAATAGCACCAGAAATTCATCCAAGGTTCTCATTTCCGAAGCTCCTCCGGTACATGAGGCTGTTTTTATTTTTTCCACCCAGCTCCTTTCTTTTCATTTCTCCCCATCCTTGATTTGCAATAAAATCATCAGTCAATTCACCCAGAATAACCTAAAGGGTGACATGGGGTCTGGAAGAAAAGGCCTGCAGCAAAAAAACTAAGAAAAGCCTCAAAGTGTATAGAATAGAGATGTAAAACTCAAGACCCGAGGGCCGCATCTGGCCCACAGAGTGTTTAGATCTTGGAAACAGCAAAGGACCAGCCCGCGGTGCCTCTGCCAGTGAAAACAGGCTCCCAATCTCTGTTTTCAGTTGGGACGCCTCTGCCACGAGGTCCTCCTGAGCTCTGTTTTCACTGGCAGAGGGTTACAGGAGGCCATCCAAGCCGAAAACAGAGATTGGGAGTCTGTTTTCGCTGGCAGAGCACTCGGGCCACCACAGGCATCCCTGACATGACTGATGTCAAGCTGGCCACGCCCATCTTGGCCCCCCCCAAGGTCAAACACAACCCTGATGTGGCCCTCAATGAAATCGAGTTTGACACCCCTGTATTGAATAGAAGGAAGGCTACTAGAAACAGCACTGCAATCTACCACAGACAGGTAAATGATTAGATATCTAAGTGGTTCAAAACATGAAGCTGGGCTGCGTTGTTGGGGAGGAGCCTTTTGTCAGAGTGCCATGGTTAGAAAAGAGCATAAATATAGGATAAAGAGTTCTACTCATGCTCTCCTCTATAGAGTCCAGCCAATCTTTTGAACTAGAAAAGCATCCTCATAATAAAATGTTTTATTTGACGCTCTAAGAAACCACGGTATGCACAGCAAATTTTATATAGAGTCCACAGACTGTTTCATGACCATGATACAGATAGAACAACTGGATTTTTTAAAATTCTCCAATAAGCTACTTTAACCAACAGAATGGTCTTCATCATTATTGACTCAGTGAGAAGAAAAGGTATCATCAAGACAGTTTCCGCCCAAAGGAGTCATTTTTCAGCTCAAAGTATAATCTATTTCTTTCAGAATAGTCACACCCACCGTGAAGGAAGAATTGTGTTCCACAAACTGGGTGCTCTCAAGGTATTGCATGGCAACAACACTAATGACAGCGAACAAAAGCTTCACTCATAATTACTTCTCAAATATCATATGTGTAAGAAGTATAAAGAAGAGCAACACATCACAAATGTTACAATAAAAAGAGGCTGTAAACTCAGCATTATGGTAAACAGCAGTTTCACGAGAAGGAAACAGAATAATACAGAAGTTAAATAGGGACTCCAAGGAGTACCACGAGAACAAGTAGGCTCTCCCACATGCATCTTTCATGACTCCACAAAAAAGCATCCCCTAACCTGGCAGCCTACACTTTGATAAGTCAGGTTACCACCTCCATCATTCATAGTCAGCACAGCTATGACAGGTAAGGAAGGAGGAGTTATAGTCCAATGCATCTGGGAGGTGCAAGGTTGGAGAAGACTGCAATAAGCAATTTATGAGAAAATTAGCAGGACTATGAAGATAATTGGACTGATGTTGGGAAAGCTGAAAATATGCCCTTGCCAATGTGCCTGCAAAATGAATACATATGTGAGTCTTCCTGAATATCACATTATTAATTAACTGAAAGTCTTAACATTTGTCATGGATACAGCCAGAGCGTTTTAATTCTTCCACTCCAAACTTTTATCAGCTCTAGATCCCTGTATTTCCTTCATATATTTTCCAGGATTATACAGCCCTCTGAGCTTTTCTTCATCCTATCTTCCATAAGTAGTCAGAGAATCAGAATAACCTAATGCTTCAAGTATCAATCTCTTGCAATTAGCAATCCTTTGAGAAGCTTACTATGCATGGAATATATATATTCAGCCTTCTCTTACAAATCTTCAGAGAAGATTCTTCAACTTCCTTTTTCTACAAGAAGCCTCCTTAGAGCACTTCCCACTATGTAACTTACATCTGTTCTTAAACCTATCATTTGTGCCTCTTCTGCAGTTCCAATGAAACCATTTCTCTTTAGACAGAATAGGAATAGGCAACCTCCTGCTGTTTCAGACTATAATGCAGCTCAACCCCAGTTAGTCACGTTAATTACTGCAAGTTCGAATCTCACCAGGCTCAAGGTTGACTCAGCCTTCCATCCTTCTGAGGTAGGGAAAATAAGGACCTGGATTGTGGGGGCAATAAACTGACTTTGTATTAAAAAGAACACCGCTGAGGGTGGCCCAAAAGCCCTACTAAGCAGATATATACAAAAGTATGACAGCTATTGCTTAACGCATTGTAAACCGCCCTGAGTCTCCGGAGAAGGGCGGCATATAAATCGAACCAATAAATAAATAAATAATTGTAAGGAATTATGGGTGTTGTAATCTAAAAACACCTTGAGAAAACCAAGTTGCCTATCATTGCACACTTTGAGTACTACATTCAGAGTTAGGCCTGCTGAATTAATGGTTGCCTTCCAGACAAAATTGTAAAAATTTCACCCATAAATTGCCTTGATTCCTAAAAATGTATATTTGTCCTTAGAAATTAATAGCAGTTATACATTTAAATGATAATAAACTATAAACATATCCCATTCACCAAGTTGTACTTGCTCGTCAGTGAAACAGCTAATAAGGCATTTGTTGTTTGGTTAACTAACCTTAGGATATCTGATATGCCCTAAAGAAACAGAACACAACCAGAATAACCAACAAGTTATTCTGGTTGGCTGTATCTGCTCACAAGAATATGTCATCACATTCACTGCTCAGCCACCCTGCACTTAGTTTGATGTATAACTGGTTTTATGCAATTTGGCTTCTAAAAATATAATTGCAATTTTTAGAATTGGAAGTTTACTGAGCTTGATTTCAAGCCAATCAGAGTCCAAAAGCATGATGACAACAATAAATTTAGGGATATTTATTATTGTAAACCTGCTGACATTTGCAGATTTCAGTGCTTCCTTTCAACCACAGTTGCTGAAACAAAGAGGTTCTCAGATTCTGTTCAGTGCTTTTTAGCTCATGATCATATTCGGGGGGGGGGGAGGGAAGGGGGGGAACTTAAATGAATGTGACTGCTCAGAAATGAATACCAGGGACCCTGGGAAAAAACCCTCAAGTAAACATAAACTACATATTCTACATCTCTAGTTCTGTGTCAAGATTTTAATTAATTTAGGGACAGTTTCTCTTCCAAAAATTGGAGTTAACCCACCAGCAGCCTGAACTGACAAAAAACAAACATTTATTTATTTGTTAGATTTATATAGCCATCAATCCCAGAAAATGTTACTCTAGGTGGCATATAAACATAGTAACATTTAAAACAAAACAACAACAACAACGAATATATATATATATATATATATATATATATATATATATATATATATATATATATATATATATATATATATATATATATATAACACCAAGAATGCAGGAATACAACAATCATTTGACAATGTATCTTGAAACCTCACAATCGGATCCCCAAAACTGATGGAAAAAACGCCTCGTTTTAAGGACCTTCCGGAAGGCACAGATTGAACTAGAATTTTTTAAGACCCCAGGAACATTGCCAAAATGGTATTATTTTTTAAAAAATTAAAATGTAAAAACTTTCAGATGCACTGGTTTCACTGCCAATCTGTCACTCTTAAAATTGCATCATCTGATGATGTGTGTGCCATGTTTGCGAAGCCCTCTCTACCAGATGATGTTGATTTAATTGACCAGGCATGAAGAGGCCAAGAAGCCAAATGAGTTAATCATTTGGAATGGACTTCCATTTGTGCAGAACTACAGTCTTCCCAGCTAACATGACCAATCTTTACAGAAATGGAATTATGGAAGCTATATTCCAACTTGATTTAATAAATAAATAAATTCTTTCCAAATCAGACAATGTGATTATCTGGATTTGTTTTCTCACTTTGTCTCTCATAGCTGAGGTCTGCCTATGATGTCAATTACAGGCCTCTCTCATCTTTTTAAGTGGGAGAACTTGCACAATTGGTGGCTGACTAAATACTTTTTTGCCCCACTGTAAGTCTTCCTGAGAACAATTTGTGTGTCCACTCCACCACCCTCCCTTGACAGCCATTCAGCCATCCTTCATCTGTGCCGAGACATCTTTCCACAATTTGTCATCATGAAGCAGCACAACTTGCACTGTGCCACGGTCTGAAAAGCCACAGCCAGTCACACTTTCTATTAAACCTCTCTTGCTGTCAAAATTTGCAGCCGTTTCAACAACCTCTGATTCTCCTTGCCACCTTTGGAAGATCCATACTTTCTACAGAAAATGCAGTTGTGGCTAGGATGCTGGTGTTCCATGTAAGGTGTGACATCAGCTATGTGTGAACATCGTCTACCAGTGTGCGGATATCTAACTCAATCATGTTTTAGACAAGTTCCCATGAATAACACAATATTTACATTTTATAGTTTTATTGTTAAGACTATACAGTATTTAAATAATATGAACCCAATTGTAAAACATGCAGTATTTCTTATACAAGGATTCAAAGGCAATCCCCAGTACATGGATGTTTATCTGGGTTACATATAAAAAATGGTATGGCAAGAGTGAACAGCAAAAAACAAAATAAAAAAACTCCCACTGATGAGACTTTTAATTTTGAAACAAAATGTTCAAGCAAGGAGCAATTAATGCTCAAATATTCAATTAAAGAGTTTGAAAGTTACAGAAAGTTACGAGGAAAGAATAGACATATTTGATCATAATTAAATTAATTAGCTGCAGATTCAGAACACACTAAAGTTATTTATATCATGCCATTTTATTCATAGAATTCACTGTCACGAGATGCAGCATTAGTCGTTGGCTTTGAAAGACTAAACCGGCCTTTCCCATATAGCTTCTAGATGTCTATGACTAAAGTTCCCATCATTCCCAAACAGCATAGCTGGACCAATGGCTGTGGTCGCTAGAGATAATTTAACATATCTCAGATCAAGGATACTGAAAGAGTCAAAAATATTGAACAAGGCAATTTAGAAGATATTGGTCAGATGCAGTAAGTTATAAATAGTGGAAAACTAATAACTAATGTGTCTCTGAGATTATGTCTGGGAACTGCAAACTACAGTCAAGACTAAATGTGCCTTTAGTCTGATCCACTTCTGATATCCTTCAAAAGCTTTATTCTGTGATATTTTAAGTCTAACTAGACTCTTACTGCATTGGCCTCTGCAGAGATTTGGGGTGATTTTTTTTTTTCAGAACAAGATGCAAAACAAAAAGAACAGGAGGAATTACAGCTCACAAATTTTATTTCTCAAGATCTTGTATCTCCCTTGTATCCGCAGTCTATTACACACTCCATCAGATGCCTCCCCCCCCACGCGCCACGCCTCGGCACCAATCCATTTCATGCTTAGAGGATTGAATCAGTGTCCCTTGGCGTGTCTCCTTTTCACACTATGCTGAACAACACAACTTCTAACTTGTTCTCTAACTTCTGTAGTAAGTCCCTTAATCTATACCACAAGACAAGGAAACTGAAAAAACAACACAAGGCATCATCTAACTTCAAAACTAGGCAGGATGTCAAGCCAAAAACAAAAGCCTGGGACTAGAGATCAGTAGATAACAGCTTTTAGAGCTGAGGCCTGATATTTAGTTTATTCTGAGGAACACTTTCAATGATTTAATAATGCCAAAGTATGACACAAAGATTTGATTTCAAGTTTAGGTATGTTTTGTGTTCCCTATCTATTGGTCCTTCATCCTCTCTGTATTGTGCAGCGGGCTCTCCTATTCCTCTGCATGTTTATATTTCTTAAACATCTGTTAGCTTTTTTTCTTTTTCTGTTTCAAGGCATGCATCTCTTTTTGCAGTTTCCCATAGCCTCATTTTCTTTCCATCTCTCTCACACCATTTTATCCACTTTTTTTGCACCTGAAATAAAGTTCTAGTGCTCCATATTAATTTTCTCCAAGTCCACAGGGTATTCTTTGTCCCCTCATTATTCTTTCTTCTTCTCATTCCTTGTCTGAAAGATGCTTCAGTGGATCCGTCTCTCCCCACCACCATCAAAAGAATGTCTGCTCCTCTTGCCCTATGTATCTTTATTTCATTGCTTTATTTTATTACAGTACCACTTTTCTAGCAATTTATACAATTGAGAAGCTGGGTTTGTACAAGATGGTTAAACAGAAAACCTGGCTCATTTGACAGCTGTATTTACATAACATGCTATGCCATCTCCCAATTAAACCATATTATGGTTTAATGTGATATCATTCAATGATATCCGACTTAACCCCTCCAAGACCGAGTGGCTGTGGCTTCCGGCGTCCCGTCATAGTCAGCTGGTGCCATCGCTGACTATTGGGGGCGAGATGTTGGCCCCCACGGAAAGGGCTCGCAACTTGGGCATCCTCCTGGATGCACGGCTATCTTTAGAAGAGCATATGATGGCTGTGGCCAGGGGAGCTTTTTATCAGGTTCGCCTGATATGCCAGTTGCGTCCCTTTCTGGACCGGGACTCCCTACGCACGGTCACTCATGCTCTCATGACTTCCCGCCTGGATTATTGTAATGCTCTCTACATGGGGCTCCCCTTGGGGTGCACCCGGAGGCTCCAGCTGGTCCAGAATGCGGCCGCGCGGGGGATTATGGGAGCGATGGGGCGCTCCCATGTGAAACCTCTCCTGTGCGAGCTGCACTGGCTTCTGGTGGTCGTCCGGGTGCGCTTCAAGGTGTTGGTGACCACCTTTAAAGCGGTCCATGGCTTAGGACCTGGGTATTTGCGAGACCGCCTTCTGCCACCAATAGCCTCCCACCGGCCAGTACGCTCGCACAGAGAGGGCCTCCTCAGGGTGCCGTCGGCCAGACAATGTCGGCTGGCGACCCCCAGGGGGAGAGCCTTCTCTGTGGCGGCACCCGCCCTCTGGAATGACCTACCCCCAGAGATACGCAGGATATCGGACCTCTGGACTTTTCGTCGGGTCCTTAAAACCCACTTGTTTCATCTAGCCGGACTGACATGATCCCATCCTCTGTTTTAAATTGGAACTGATTTTAAATTGGATTGTTTTAATTGTCGGCCGAAATTATTTAATATTTTTTAAAATTGTTTTAAATTTTATATATATCAGGTTTTACTTTGGCTGTTCACCGCTCTGAAGTGAACAGCCAAGTGAACCGTCCACGAGGAGAAGGACGGTTTATAAATTGAATCAAATAAATAAATAAATAAATATGTTAAGATAATAACTAGGTTTGCACAAGACAAAGCACCGTAAGAAACTCAGCTCCAATTTCATCTAGTCTAGCATTTTCTGCAAACCTAGAGATGGTAACAACTCTTCCACATGTTGTTGAATGTACAAAGAAAAGCACAACTTAGATATTCTACATTTTCACCTCCATCTTAAAGCCTTATTCTAGATGTATCTACAAAAGGATGGGAAAGGACCTTAAGCAAATGAAATCTGAGAGCCCTCAGTTAGTCACAAAGGATCAAAGAGAAGATTGCAATCAGTGCTCAGATCCAGATGTTGCTCTGCCTGATTCAAGAAAAAGTGCAATATAGGGAGTCTACTGAGAAACAAGACCGAGAAAATTAAAGTGACATGATGGTAAAAGATGAGATGGGAAAATATCCCCAAATTGTGCTAAAAGAACCAATCCATCAAAATGTAACTTGCCTTTATTTTATTTTTTCATTTTTTTTTACTATAACTGCAATTGGGCTCTTCCTATAGACAACTTTAGAAGTTGTTCCTGTTGGAGCTCTAGTCTTGACAGCCATGTCAAACGATCTGTGTTCACAGGGAAAGGCTTCAGCAATTAGTTATGGGTAAAGTGTCCATTCCTTTAAGGGAAACAGAGTCAAGTGAGATGTCAGAGCGTGAGCTCTAAGAGTTTGTGCCCTAAGAGCACAAAACCCTTCTCCAATAACTTCACAAACACAGCTGCTAGTAGTAAAGGCTGTAGAGGCACCCTTGAGCTTCTAGCAGCTGGTATTGCTTCCTGGCAGCAAACTGTATTTTTAGCTTTTGAGGTTTCCAATTCCACTCAATCCATAACTCCATCAATAGCATATTTACCTTAGAGCCTCGGATTTAGGAGAGAAATAACAACCCGTTTAGCTTGACAAAAGCACTAGATCTTTGCCCCACAGTACTGCGTAGGTGGGGCATATGCCAATTTTATTCCTGGCCCTAGGGATTCAGCTTCCACCCTCCCTGGGGTTGGCAGTGACCAAAACCCCATCTCTCCTTCCACCTGCCTCCACTCATTTTGCACAAAGGGAACAGCTCTCAATTGGTGCTTAGGGAGCAGCAAAGTGCCCTTGCATGACAGCACCATGTGTCATTTAGCACTCATACATACGCAATGTCACTCTTTATGGCCTACTGTAGAACTGGAACTTCTTATAAAATAACAGTATTAGTAACAAGAGAGAGGCGCAAGGAGACTCCAAACAACTTGAATTAGAAACCTCTTTGGAATGGTCTACTCATTTAGTCTCCAGGCACATGAAAACAGGGCCTCTCCCTCTCTGCGGAGCATCAATAGAAGACTTTGCCAACAGAGATCCAGAGTCCATCTGCACTCCCCCCACCCCCCCCGCCAAGACACTAAACTGGTACAATATGACTGGGATTGCATGTCTCCCAAATGTCTCTGTTGTTCTCAATAATATATATAGCTCAAAGTAGTAAGTCCCATATCCCACCTCCCCAGACACAGATCCCTCATGTCTTGCAAATTAAGGACAGCTACGCATCTGAAGTCGGGACAATGAGCTAAGAGTAAGCAGCGTATTATAATCAGGGTTTCCAGCTGAATTCTTTTTGACCTCCCAGGGGCATTAGGCATGGGGTGGGGGCATGCCTAGATGTTTTAGGAGTGGGCCGCACTATGTTCAATTATTTGAGATGGGATCTGTGAGTTGTTACGAGGCAAAAAAGGTATCCTTTCACTCTTAAATCATCCCAAACAGAAAAATATAGTTTTTACTGCTAAATACATCCCAAAACATTTTAGGAGGTAGGGGTATGGTTTTTACCCTAAGATGTAAAAGCAAGGCCAATTATATGCCATTGTACCAGGAAGTCGGTAGCTACATGCATGGATAAAACTCCTGATGCTAAAAAAAAGATATATATAAAGAAATGACTTTCTCTTCATCCTGACAAGCATAAGCAGTTTTAGTAATTTATCACTTTCTCTGATATTGCCATAAAAATTCTCTTCTTCCCATATCTCTTCTTGTCTATAAACAAATTTTTACAGCCTCATCATCCAGTCCTGGTCAATAAAAATCCAATAAAAGTTATCAGAAACAACACTATATATATTTTAATCTTGATCTAATAAACCAACTTTATATTCCTTTCCTTTCCTTTTAACAATCTTGATCTTTAATCTCTTTAAACAATATCCCAAAATTTGATTTCTTTTCATTTTCTGTGTCAGCCCATGGTCCTTCTGTCTCTTCTCAGAAGCTGCTTCAAAACTTCAACACATCTCTTGTGTAAATCCAAAAGAAGAAATTAGGCATGCTTGTAACACTTGTCATAAGCCAGTAAATAGCTTTGAATCCAGCCAGGTGGATAGCAAGAAATCCATATCCCACCCTTGCCCTAATACTCCTTCATCTTTTAGAACCATAGAAATTCACATCTATTTGACCAATGACCCCTTCTCCAGTTCAATAACTACAGGATATCTAATTCTACAGCCCCTTCTTGAAAATAAAAAACCCTTTCACACAACATTTTTCTCTCTAATAGAATACAAAGACCTACACAAAGAGCAAGGAATCAACTGCACTTCAAAAGGAAATTCCAAACATGCAAAGATAACACTTTAAAAAAACATGAACATACAACAGAGGAAACGGTTCATTTTTTTCCCATTTCAGTTTCTTTGGAATAAGCACAGCTACTAACACCAGTTCAATACCAGGAGGAAGCTTGGAGTCAATGATATTCATTTAAACTTGCATGAAAAAAGACAAGGCAACAAGGAAAAAAAGTGAATTAATGTCTGACCAAAGAACTAAGGGAATTAGGCAGGATTGTATAGATATATCAAGGGCAGAAGCCCTGCTAGAGAGCACATCAATAAATAACAAAAGAGATGAAATTAACAAGGAGTCCAATAGGAATAAGATTATTTAAATCTGTCTTGAAAACCAGGGAAAAAAAGATAATAGGAATGGCCTTGAGAAAATACAGCCATATATGTACATGCTACTAAAACTAGCCACTTACAACCATAAGCATTCCAGAATAAACTAAGCAAGTTTAACTAATTAATATACTGATTCTGAATAATTAATGAATTTTAAAAGACATTGGTGAGGAAAATTTAGCAAAGTGTAGATTTGGTTGCTTTTGTGGCAGCTTGTCCACAAATTTTTATTTATTTATTGGTTCAATTTACATACCGCCCTTCTCCGGAGACTCAGGGCGGCTTACAATGTGTTAAGCAATAGCCTTCATACTTTTGTATACACCTGCTTAGTAGGGCTTTCGGGGCCCCCCCAAGCGGTGTTCTTTTTTACACAAAGTCAGCTTATTGCTCCCACAATATGGGTCCTCATTTTACCTACCTCGAAAGGATGGAAGGCTGAGTCAATCTTTAGCCTGGTGAGATTCGAACTTGCAGTAATTGCAGCAGCTGGTGTCACTTAACACCACTTTAATCTGCTGCGCCACCAAGGCTCTATGGTCTGATTTCCAGCATTTATAACTATGCACATTGGAAAGTTTCTCCTGCGAAATGTATGATTGATATAAAGAAAAAGTGTATCAGGGAAAGTGAATATAAGACTGTAAGGTTGCATTCATCCTAGACAGTGAAGGAATCATCTATAATCAGGATTTAAAAAGTATAAGCCTTTATCAAAAACTGCCATCAAATGGTGCTGGGGAGAAAAGCAGCATTACAATTAAATGCAACTGATCTTTGAGGTTAGTTTTTCAAATTTTAATTTCCAAACGCTTGGCAATTACATTTGCAGATAATACTAAATTTGCACAAAGAACTGAGAGAAAGAAAATAATTCAAAGAAAGTGAATGACGTTAGAAATAAAATACAATTCAGGCAAGCAAGACATAGCTTCTGGAGACAGGAAATGCAGACACTGAGCAGGGAGAGAAATCTGGAAAGGATGAGAGCAAAGTAGAGATGAGTTGACAATGATGAAAGAGCTGCTACTATTTCAGTCTGCAGAAATATCACGCCCCAAAGGAAGGGGGAATGGCAGTCCGGACGCATCCATGATCAGGAAGATCGGTTGCCCAAAGCACCCTGGCTCGAGCTGAGAAAGGATGACATGACACTGGAGTAAAATTAAGTAGAAGCAAAAGAAAAGCAGCGTGATCTCTCCCAAACAACTCTTCCTCTGGTCTAGGGAATAATAAACAATACTCTGATCACCATTCCTTCCATTCAATCCAAAGTGGAATTCCACAGTCTAGAAAAAAACAAAGGAGAAATTTCCTGCCTGTGACAACAACCAACCAATGGAATGACTTGACTTCAAAAGTTGTGGGTCCTCCATCACTGGAGGCTTTCAAAAAGAGACCGGAGAATCATTTATCAGAAATAGTACAGGGTAACCTGCTCAAGCAGGGAGTTGGATTAGACGACTTCCAAGGTCCCTTCCAACTCTTATTTTTCTATGTTCAATCAAGGTGCTTCAACAAAAAACCTCCTTGTAAACAGGTCTGTATAAATATCTCAAAATTACAAGCCTAAACTAAAGGTCTCAAACTGGGCAAACAATACAATCAGTAGAAGAGCTTGTGGGGAAAAGAACAGACTTTAGAATAAGAGGTGGAATGACTGCATAGCTCTCTTCTCCTCAGTATTAACATTCATAAAAATAATTTATATCCACAAAATGAAAAGAAAGTATTCTTTGCTTTTAATATGCAATTCCTGGTAGCACATCCTCTTTAAACTTTTCTCAATTATTGGCATTCAAAGAATTCTCTTTAAATAAATGTAGCAGAAAACTGAAAATAGATTCCAACTTCTCCCACTTCACATTCTTCAAAATCTTCCTACCCTCCTATCTTTCTCTAAGCATGTGAATTCCTCTACTGAAGACAGAATGGTTCTGTTTGCATGACCAATGCATGTGGATGCATAGGATGTGACCTATGATTACACAGCTCAGTCAAGTAGCAAGGACAGGATTAATTTTAATTCCAAACCAACTGTCCCTTAGGTAACCTTGCTGCCAATATGATGACAAAGTGGTCCCACAAAAAAGCCTTCTCTAGGAAGTCTGACTCTGTGTATTTTTTTACATTTCAAATCTTCCCCCCATAATTCCGTGCAGGATAGAAAAGTGGAGGAAAGGGGTGCAACTAGATAAGCCTCCTTCCCAAGAGGTGCCTGCTGTGGTATTGTCACCAATCTGGATTTTGCAGATTATTTTTCCCTTCTTCGGACAGAAAAAGTTAACAACCAGAAAATATTGTTCTCCATCTTCCTCTGCAACAGCTAGAACAGCTTCAAAAATGGTTACTACTTGGTTGACTGGGTCACCTAGATCATAGTATGCAGCAAGATGGATAGCAAATTTAATAAAATAATAAAATAAAATAAATAAAATAATAATATAAATATGCTGTTGGTGCAAAAGGAACAGAACATTTTTCAAGGATAGCTATAATTTTGTTCCTAATCCTACCCCAAATCCCCTACCCTTCTAAATCCTAGGACAAATGTTGTTCTTGCTCCAAAGTGAACATCACACTATTGGTCACTAGCAGCAATATGCGCATAGGCAAGGAAACTGAAACAACCGTGATAAAGAATAGCAGCTATGGCATTTTTTGGCAGGAGATAGTGAAAAATATTGCAGGAGGCTGGAAATGAAGGGATATATGTTTAATGAGGCGTCAAGCGCCTCGGACTGCAAGTTTGCCAAGAGAGGAAGGAGATGCAGCACAGCACTAGCAAGGGACACCATATAACTCCCCCCCCCCCGCACGGATTCTGATAAATAGAATCTCTTTGTAATTCAATAAAGTCCCAGCAGTTACTGTGGTTCATCCATCGTACCCAGAAGACTCCAACTGCTGCTCACATAAATTTTCCAGACCAATATGCACAAGTAAAGGACTTACTGGATGGTAAGCACTAGGAATCCTCCCCAAATGCAGCATCAGCTCCCAGATTCTGAGGGCAGCAATAAAGCATTACTGGAATTCAAAGAAAGCCCTCTACGTTCTGCCAAACAGTCACAATTTATTTTGTCTTACAAATAATGTTCTATTAGATAGGTTTTGCTTGTCAGTTTTACAAAAAAAAAAATTGTCTTCTTTACCGAGTGCTATATTTAATTGCTCTAGGCCACATGACATGATGGTCAAGGATGGGAATATAAATTATTTTTACATAACCTGTGATAATAGTTTGATACTGTCCCAGACAAATTTAACTAGGGCAGGGATTAACAACGAGGGACCATGTGGCCCCCTCTGAAATTTTTCAATAACAAACCATTTGCACCAGTTATGTAAACGGCACGTTACAGCGTCTAGTTTGTTGGTATTAAGAACTATCAATTTGGTTTCAGGATATTCTTAAGCACAGACTTCACCTGTATATTTTTGCCTGTAATCAGTAATCAATTCTGTTCACAAGCAGAGCCAGGACAATTTCACTGCCAGTGCCAACTGTGCAATCCCTTTCTGTTAAGGACTTTTAGCAGAGGATCAAGAGAACATTCAGTGCTTCACTTTTTATTGCTCCCTTTCTTAGGATGGCTGTATATGCCAAAGTAATTTCTTAATACAGAATATATCACTATTTTATTCATTCTGTGCATATCACTTTGGAAGGATTCAATCCTAAAATGCAATTTATAAATAGATTAATTAATTCATGTGATCTTATACTAAACATTTCGTATCCTCTAACAGTTACATAGGTATGGCTTGCAACCAATGAGAAAGTTTTTCTCCCTGTAATGGAATAACAACTCATATTGAGAACTGTTTTATAAATGTTATGAAGGAAGAAAGAAAAAGAAACTTTCCAAATTACTACATTTCTAGGTTGTCTCAACCCTTTTCTCATTAGAACATGTGAAAAGAAGAATCTGTAAAATAGCACAAAGATTTTCAACATTTTTTCAAGATGTAATTCATTACATCTAATATATTACAAAAGCTGGTCATAGATATTTCTCTTTTCACATCCCACACAAAATGGAACACATGAGGCTGTGGAAATAGCACACCAAGCTAAGACTACTAAAATGTGAAGAGAAAAACTTATTTATCTTTGTTATAGAAAATACATTTATCCAATGAATCCAAAGTGTGTATGTGTACTTAAATAGAATGAAAAAGTTATCGTTTCAACAAATCAAATATCACTTGGCCAAAAGTAAAGAAAACCGAGCTTGGCTCATATAGTGCATAGTACATGGTTTTATTCCTGAAACTATTTAGAAGATTCAAGTAAAACTAATTAGGTGATATTACATGTTTACCAGGTACAAATATTGTTCCAGACTGATTTATGCTTATAAGGCCTTTAAAAATTGAGCCCACATCTGCACCTATCTATGCATTATTACAAATTACCTAAGTTTCTTTAGTTATCTATTGTTGGAAGAAATGCCCATCTGGGTTCAGTTCCAAGTGGGGAAGCTGCTTGGAAGGATGGTTTAATGATGAACAGGATCACATGGGTTTGAAGTCCTGGGTAGCTGACCACATGGAATGGAGATTTATACCCTCTCTTGGGCTTTGAACTTGAGCTTCCTGTTCCTGTTGCAAGGGCATGCATCCTATTTGTTGCAGACTCCCATGTGGAGTCATATTTGTCTGAATTGAGTTTGGTTGAACCTTGCTGGGTAATGTAATGAAGGGGCTTTGGTTGTGCCATGTTGTGAGCTAGATAATCCTATTATGTCCTGGAGGGTCATGTCTTAATCCCATCAGCCTGGAGCTGAGGTCTTTTGTTTTGTAAATAGGCTGGCCCAGTTTTAATGTGCACCAAATATCTGCTAGGGGCAGGGAGCTGTTCTTTCTTCACTCTTTATTAAGCAACACAACTGAAGGATGAGCAGACACTTTTGATCCTTTCATCACAACTACAGAATGCCTTTTCACTAGGGACATTATTTCAATGGTATCAAACTAGTGGACTGCTAGATGCAAGAGAGAGAGGTAATTTTACCTGTTAACAGGGTATAATTATATTAAGAATATGTGCTGTTTATATAATAGGAAAGAGTATTAAATAGTATCCCTTCTTGTTCTGACAATAAACGCAAGCTGGTAGCAGTTCTTGAAGGAAAATTTAAAGAATAGAAGCAGCGAATTAAGGATTTATCAATTCAAAGGCTACAAAAGAAATTGACAGTGGAAACAAATCACCATGAAGAAAACATCCAAACAGAGGAATAACCTTAACAGATCAGAGCAATAGCAAGAGATGTAAAAGATATACTATTTCCTGGAACTCAGTAACCATTTTCAAACTCTTACAGCTGAAAGAAACACTGAAGAATGGAAGACAGGATCGTGGAAGTTAAAAGGTAGAGAGGATGCAACTGTATTCTCCAAAAAGCCAAACAGAAGACTCAGCACAATAAGTAACCGAAACATATGTATGCCAATTGGACCCATCAATTGCCTTGAGTGAGAGAGAATCAGGAACTTCCAAGATCTACCATGTAAGATTTAAAAAAAACAGCAAACCTCATAAAAAGTGAAACAGAGACTATGAACAAGTAAAAAGCATATTATATCTATCTATCTATCTATCTATCTATCTATCTATCTATCTATCTATCTATCTATCTATCTATCTATCTATTTCAGGCTTTTGCAAAAGGGTTCTCCCATGAAAGAGAGAGAACCTTGGATCACTTCGATTACATGGTTTAAATACAGTTTTTGATGTTCAGCAATACAATTCAAACGCCCCCGCATGGTATTGTTTTCAGGACTTATATAACATTTTGGCTTTCTTCATATGTTCCGCCCTGGAGTTCCCCTCCAAAATTATTCTTTACATATGTTTTCATAATTATTAGTATTGTTCTCCTTAATTGATCATTTAGTCTCTTCCTCTTTTTCAACAGAGCTTAGGTCAGTCTGACCCAATTTAGAATGTACCAAAACATCTATTTCCTCAAAACAGGCGTCACAATTCCCTTCAGCCTTCCCCCCAAAAATGCTTACTCATGTCCTATTCAGATTAATGTTGGAGAACCAAACACAGGTTATATGAAGGTAAATATGGTGTTACTTAGGTTATGATTTTTACAGGAATAATTCATTTTTCTCTCATACCAGATCCCCCAAATTTTTTGTTCTGATAATACACGAGGGGACAGATAATACTGCAAAGAATGGCTTTAAAAACTTTGGAACAAAACTCTGGGACATGAGGTGGTATTCTCATCTATTTTTCAAGTTCATGGGAAAAAAGATTAAAAAGAGAAAGAAAGATCCTGCAATTCAATAACTGGCTACACAGATTGGGTCAATGCTTTCCAGGGTGATGGTTTTAGTAATCTAGGTGATGAACCACTGTCACAAGACAAGTTTTATATTTCCAAAGAGTGTTTGTCCAAAGCATGGGAAACTTGATTAGAAGGGTTTTAACTGAATCCTATGGCGGGCAGAAGTAAAAGAATTGGAAAAATGCACTATAGAAAGTGGGAGTATTTCTGCAATGGAGCCTCTTAAACCATTCAAATAAAAGTCAGCAAGATCACTGGTTCATGAAGTTCATGACCTTCATTGATTATACACTAATACTCAAAATATAAGATATAAGCAAGATGGGTATGAACACTCGATACAGAAAAGCTAATATGCTTTATTAATTTTAATGGAGACCTAGTGGGATGATTCCCAACTGAAAAAGAGCAGTAAAGAAAACAATTTATTCAAAAGGAATAGAAACTATAGAAAGGGGAGGAGTTCCACTATCTGTTAAAAGTATCAACTTCTGCTCAGAAATCTAAAGAAATCAACTTAGCAATGCAGCAGAGAGCATCTAAATTAAAATAACTAATGGAAGAAATAAAAGCAATATTGTTGACATCTGCCATGGGATAGGTCATCCAACCAATTAGGTGCGGATACCTTTCAAAAGCAAACTGCGGCTTTTTTGAAGCAGCAAGAATTCACAAAAATCCAGCAAACTATAGACCAGCTACTCTGAGATTATAAAGAGATTGCTTCCAAAGTTCTTATCTATCAAAGCAATATTACACAGCTTTCCAGACTAATTTTATCTCATTTTTGAGTGGGTAAGTTCCTTAACAGATTGTGGGATATATTTCTGTGGACATAATATATCTTGACATCTGAAGTGCATTTGATAAATACTGATTAACAAAGTATTTAAGTGTGAACTGGATAACATAACAATTAAATGGGAATGTAGCTGTTTCAAAAGTCATACTCAATAGGGTGTTCATCAAACTGAAGAGAGGTATGTCATACGTATCAATCCTGGGCTTTATACTCTTTAATATTTTTATCAATGACATGGAGATACAAGGAATATTTATTGGGTGAAATTGCTAATTCCCCAGAAAGCAGAAATAAAATTGAAATTGAAATTGAATTGAATTGAATTGAATAGGTTGGAGAAATTAACTGAATAAAATTTAAGAGAGGAGCAAAGTTTTTATTTAGAAAATAAAATATGATATGGGGAACTTAATTTCATATTTATGAAAAAAAATAAAATCGTAATTGATTTTATTAGTATTTATTATTTATTAGTTCAATTTACATGCCGCCCTTCTCCGGAGATTCAGGGTGGCTAACAATGTGTTAAGCAATAGCCTTCATACTTTTGTATATACCTGCTTAGTAGGGCTTTCACCCCCCCACCCCAAGCAGTGTTCATTTTTATACAAAGTCAGCTTATTTCCCCCACAAACCGGGTCCTCATTTTACCTACCTCGAAAGGATGGAAGACTGAATCAACCTTGAGCCTGGTGAGATTTGAATTTTCAGTAATTGCAGGAAGCTGGTGCTAGTTAACAGCACTTTAGTCTGCTATGCCACCAAGGCTCTTGATTGCAAAGAACATATAAGTAAACAGTGTGATAAGAGTACAAAATGTTAAGTGCAATTATAGGCTGTATTATGAATAATATATTATCCAAGTTATTGAAAGTAACAGTACTTAATTGGTCAGACCCCACCATGAAGTACTGTGTCTCGTTCTGAACAGTAGTCTTTGACACAGAGAATAAAAAAAAACTGGATTAGGTTCACAGAATGTTGGTGAAGATGGTTAGGGTAATAGAAATTAACTTATATAAAAGGTATTGAATGAGTGGGATACATTTACTCCTTGGAAAAAGTTAAGGAAATCTGATAGCACTTTCAAAATACCTGAAAGGTATTGAATTTAAGGTGCAGTACCTAGAATAATACATTTAAGTTGCAGGACCCTTAATAATGCATTAAGGAAGGAAGTTTTTAACAATGTTAGAAAATACATCCTCAAAGTAAATGCAATTTGATGTGGGAATCAGTTATCTGGGGAGGTGAAAGTTTTCCTGTTACTGAATGTATTCAAACAGAGGGTGGATAACCATCTGTCTAAAAGTTTTTACCTTGAATATCTGCACTGAGTAGAGTTAGGTTCTATAATACTATTTTCTATTGCCAACATTGCAAAAAAATTCCCATTTTTAATAAAATGTACACTATTAGTTGAGCTATATTAAGAAAAAAGTGTAATATAATTTCCTTACATTTGCATTTTAACATTACATGTTTTCACAGCTTTTGAATTTATTAATTAAAAACTCAATAGCACTTGAATACCTGTAATCAATGAAAACAATTGGAAGTTTTAAGCATTTTAGGCTTCTCACATTATTAGTGTTTTACTTGAGTTTGAATTGTATATCTTTATTTTTATGTATAAAGTATGTCACCAAGCCTTCAAACCATGGAAAGTTAAAAGTTCATCAAATTTTAAAAGTTGAAGTTTTATCCTTGAACCGTAAGAAAAATTACCTAGTTTCTCTCTAGTTCTTGTATAGATTGGTATTTGCAAGGCTCTTTTGGGAACCAAAAGCACTAATTATGTAGGATACTATACTAATATTGTGCATTAATATTCTTAAAAGTGGTATTAAATAATAAAACTAACAATATTTATAATTGTAACAGTAAAGAGTTAATTTGGGCTTTGAAATGAAATCAGAATGTCAGGATTCATCCCTTAAAAATTGAAACCCTAAAAAAGATATATTTAAGAGTCCTTTGTCTTTCAATATTTTCCCTCAAATATACGGTACTTTTTTATTGCTTCATGCAGACTGACAAGCCATGCAACATTTCTGAAGTGGAAAGAAGTTTCCACACAGGATCAAACCATAATATTTTTTCAGTTAACTTACATATAATTATAGTTTTAGTTTTACTGAAAGAGGGAAGGAAGATAGTAATTTGTCAATTGATTAAAAAAATAAATCAAAGCAATGTAAATTTTATGCATAATGTGGTTCAGCCAGGAATCCTTAAACAAGTGTTATCCTTCTTGAAGCGGGTCATAAAAATATGTAAAAAAGATATTTAAGACTACCCTGTAAAAAATCGTTAGCATTAGAGAAATGCACCCTGTAGGAAAAGGTTGAATGTTCTCAGTCACAGAAAAATGGAATACCCTCTCAACAACACAGCGTTAAGGATTCCAAATATTTTTTTAATTATACCTTTATTGTACAGTATGCTGCAAGTTTTCAAAATACAACACATCCGCACCACGAATGTACTTTAGACTGAATTATAGACCAGGGTCGCACGGAGTTCGAGAAAACTGAGGCTGATATATGACATGATTCTACAGCGTAATCTGAGAGTGAACTTTAATTTTCTATATTAGAAAATTATATAGCGTCTTTCTTTCCAAAGATCAATTGCTGCCCACCTGTTGCTTGAATATGAACTACTGTAGCGGTAGCATCGCCAGCCCAAGAAGAGCAATGAGAATTAGTGGGGACCATCAACTCTCGTATCAACTAATTTGTGGTTATGGGGAACAAGCGAAAAGGAAGAGAACGGCATTATGGACCCCATACATCACCCAGAAAATGAGGGGACGAGGGTGGAAAGCAAAGGAAGAGAGACATCTGCAAAGCCCAATACGGAAGGGGAGAAAAGAAACAGTTACCGAGTACAAACAGGACCACTCCACCGCAGCTGCTTCCGCCTTCACTACTTCCGTCCGACCCTATCCTGTTTTATGCGTTCTCTCCGCAAGGGCCGCTGGGAAATGTAGTACCGTGAGTCACCCTCTTAATTTGGCGTTCCTTCAACTATCTTTTTCCGATCTAGTTGCCCTAAGAAAGGTCACGATTAAGCGCCTGAAGAAATTCTTCTTTTGGATTTGCATAGTCTGTTACGTTCATCCGATGAATATCGGACATAATCTAACCTTGTTGAAGAAGCGCGCCATGCGACTGCTTAAAGTTTTTGTTTTTGTCCTTCAAATTTACCAACGTTATGTACTTAGTGATAGGAATAGAAGCTCTCTGCTCTGCACATGCGCAAGAATATATATATATATATATATATATATATATATATATATATATATATATATATATATATATATATATATATATATATATATATATAATATTATAATATAATATATAATATTATATTGTTGTAAAGGGGCAGTATTTGTTGAAAACAAATACTGTATTTTTACAGGGAGGATACATGGGATGAGAGTGTGGCTAACTGGTGAGGGTTTATAAACCCGAAATAGACCTATCTTAATCTCCCAATGGGAAGCAGAGGGTTTGCTGGCTGCCGGAATGAACTAGGGCTGCATAAAAATCTTGGTTCACATAGGAAGAACCTGGCTAAAGAGAATATATATATATTCTAAAATCAGCAGACATATTTTAATTTTGAGAAAATTTGATAGCATGGATGCCATCAACACACTCCGAAGTAGCTCACCTTATCTCCCCATCCATTGTTTGACTCATGTGAGATATAAAATGCATGGAAAATACATATGAAAAAACTATTTGCCTCCCGTTTTGAAATGAGCATTACATATTCTGTGCATTTTTCTCCTAATAGTTGAACCCAAGCCAAAGTGTAGAATTCAGAATCACAAGCTGAGGAATTTAACAAATTTATTAAAAATTATCAATTGAAAGTTATCAATTGCTCCGAACCTCCTCTTATTCCCCTGCATTTTCTTTGTTTAAGAAACTCACATTATCTTCAATATGCCCCTGGAACATGGATTCTTAGGGAAGACAGTGGGAGAGTGTTGATCTATCCAACCTCACCAAGAAAGGCCAAATTACCAATGGATGAGAAGCACTGGACCCATCCTCCACACTTCTATAGAGGTCCCAGAGTACACAAGCCTGATACATACCTCTCCATCCAATTGTATCATTACCAAGAACCCCTATCTACAACATCACAAAAGAATTAACAAAAAAGCTTGGGCACCTCACAAGAGGAAGCAAACACTTCATCAACTTCCTACTACAGTGCCTTCAAACAGAGATGAAACCATAGTCCCATTTGATGTATGGGACCCATTTCATAGCCCTTTTCATTTTCCTAGATCCGGTTAGCCCAGAGTCTATGATTACATTGCTCCACAGCACACTTGACTTAATCAAATACATGAAGATTGAAACATTCAGGATTATGGATTTCATAAACTATAATAGTTCCAATTTGACAGACAAACTTACAGACAAATTAAAGATACACCTATGAAGTCACTACTTTCAGGACTTTTGTATTTACCGTATTTATAAAAGTTATAGGCTACCCTTCTTACCTCAAGATAACTTATAGTGGAGGTCATTATGCAATGTTTAGAAGCCATAGCATTTCCACAAATGCAACCCAAAATACAGATCAGATACGTGGACAACACCTTCACCATAATAAAAAGGACCAATTAGAGAACATCTACAAAACCATCAACAACATCTTTGAAGGAATCCAGTTTATCAGAGAAGAAGAAAACAACAACTCACACCCTTCCTAGACATCCTGATCAGCAGAGACCACAAAGTAGAGACTACAAAGTAGAAACACAAGTGTACCAAGAAGAGGCGCTCTGTAAGAACTTTATTTAAAGAGTATAAACTCACTGCAACAATTCTGAACAGCAAGAAAAAGAACAGAGCATCTATACAACATCTTCCAACAAAATGGATAACCACACAATTTTATCAAAAGTGCCTGAGCACTCAACCCAATACAGCACAACCAACAAAAGCTCTAAAAAGAATAGCACTACAACACATCAAGAATAGCTCAGAAACCACCAACAGACTACTGCAACCACATGGAATCAGCATATATAGCCACTGTAGGACAAACAGGCAGAAGACTGGCAGAACAGCTCCATGAACACCAACTAGAAGTCAGAAGACATGATGAAAACTCTAATTTCACAATATATGGACAGAGGTAACCATAATTTCAACTGGGAAACTGTGATCACTGTAGACCAAGTCCAAAAATGCCTGGCATTATGATAAATTAGCTATCCATAGACACATAAATAATATCCAAATACTATGCAAAAATGACAATCAACAAACCAAAAAGGGAACAAAGCACCAGCAATCAGCACCCAGAAGAGCATACATTAACTCCAAGATTAACATCAGACCAACAATCAAATAAAAAGTACCTCAATCAAGGAACTGCCAAACAGGCAACAGAAAACAGCCCAACTAAAAAACCTCTAAGACCACCCCCACCAGCACTGACTGGCCAAGCCCCTATAGTAGAATATATACTGAGAGCAAACTTCACTCCTTACTAGCAATGATGATGTTATCTAGTTTGGGTAATGAAATATCTGGAAGAAAACAGACAAATTCAGGAACCCTTCATTTCAACTCTGAGCTACAAATATTCTCCTTTATTGGTATCCAAGCTTCACCTCTATTCTTCCCAAAGATTACTGGATGAATTGAGTCATGGAATATAGATGAACTGCTAGATCTTTGCTAGATCTTAAAATGGCATAACAGCTGTGTTTTGTTGAGACAATCTATGCTAAAAAGCTCTCAATATATTCTTATTGTTTGCCTCAATACTTTCAAATGAACAAAGTGAATATGTTTTTCTGTGATAAATCTTTTGCAATGGCTCAAATTACTGAAGGACGTTTGGTTAATCCGCTCTACACTGAGATTGATGAATTCACATACGGCTCAACTTGATGATTTAGAGACATACCTTTGAATCCTCTTAAGTTCAACAAGCATCTGGAATTATTTTTAGTGATATTGATTATTTTTATGTTCCACCTTGCACTCACAATATAAACCTTTAGTCCTTCTTACCTTTGTTTCCTTCTTATTAAAAAAATAAAATAAAATTCTAAATAATATTTTAAAATATTAGAAAAACTTCACACTACAGAGCAAGTCAACAGTGAAACAAATTTTCCAAAGAAGGTATGAGCTTTTCTTGACTGGAAGTACTGAAGCACAAATTCGACAGCCATCTGCTGAATTTTTAAAAAAATTATATGATATGTACCCTCATATTCATATTCTCTCACTAAACTGAGTTGAATTCAGTGATCAAAGTAAACCATTTTGATTCTGTGATTCTAAGTAATGCATATCTGGCTGAAAAAAAATTACACTCAGATATTAATCAATGAATCTTCAAACATAGTTCAGTCCTGCATCTTGCACTCTTCATCATTTTTAATGACTCGTTATTGAAGTTGTACAGTAGACAGATTGCTTATCACATTAGTGATTGACCCTAATTGGGCAAGCTGGCTACTACCCTGTAAAGTAGAAATAAAATTCAAATTATCTTGATAGGTTAGGCTAGACTTTCAAACTTTCTGCAAGCCTTTACATTTTGTTGGCAAGCAAGATAATAATTATGGTTATTTTTATGTATGATTTCTCATTCACTGCATTTTAATGGCTTTTTAAAACTACATTTTATATCATTTTTAAAAAATCAAGGATTAAGAATGTATTTCTCACTTGAATAATTTTATGTACACAATTGTGTATTAACAATTTTTGGAAAAACTTGCTGATCAAGAATATTCTTCAGTGGAAATCTTTCAATAGCGAAGAGCTGGAAATTGAATGGAATGATATCCCACTGAAACTCCTTCTTTGTATATTATTATCACTTTTCTTTTGGATATTTGTGTGAGATATCTGTATGAGAAACATCATTTGTTGTAAATTTGTTGATGAACTTGAATTGTAGAACATTTTCATAAAATATGCAGCTTAAAGTTGGTTACTGAACATAATAAAGTTAATATAACATGGAAGTAAAGCATGCATCAAATTACCTGGAATGCTTAGTGAATGGTTGAACACTGAGCAAATGTTAAAACAAGGTTGTTTCCCTATGGTTGTTTAATGTTCTTAGGGATAAATGTATAAGGAAAGTTTATGTAATGTTAGAGATACATTGTTGGGGACATGAACATATACATATTTTTGTATACAGATTATGCCATTCCAATGATGCTCTATAACAATCTGAATTATTTGTGGCAAAAGCTGAATAGATTGTATAATGCAACAAAGAGTATGGATCTGAAAAATGCAACTGCAAGTTATATATGGATGGCAACCCCCCCCCCCAAAAGTAGATTAATTTAGTAGAAGGCTTACTAAGAATAAAAGAGTGAGAATGCTGATAGATAGATAGGTAGGTAGGTAGGTAGTAGGCAGATAGATAGATAGATAGATAGATAGATAGATAGATAGATAGATAGATAGATAGATAGATAGACAGACAGACAGACAGACAGACAGACAGACAGACAGACAGACAGATAAATAGACAGACAGATGATAGATATAGTTAGAGATAGTATTACACAGACAGATAGTGAGTAGTACACAGTCTATTGCAAGGAAATAATGTTGTTGAAAGAAAAATGGCTGGTATTAGAATGTGTTCCTTCCCACTTCATTATATGAAGATGACAGTTGGTATATTAGAAAAAATATAAATATGAGATGGGTACACTGGGAATTGGGTGATGAAGACATGTGTCTGATAGAACAGATCCAGGAGGACCCAGTTTGTGGGGGTAATAAGCTGACTTTGTATAAAATATACAAAAGTATGAAGGCTATTGTTTAACGCATTGTAAGCCACCCTGAGTCTCTGGAGAAGGGCGGCCTATAAATCAAATAAAAAAAAAAGAAAATATAGAATCAGAAATGGGTGTTGAATGCATGTGGACTAAATGGAAAGGTAACTAACCAGGCCAAAAGTATGTTGAGGTAATTTGGTCATGCAGTAGCAAATGAATCTCAGAAGAAATATAGGAAAAAGGGAATGGGTTGAGAAAAAGGGAAAGACCAAAAAAGTCATTGTTGAAATGAGTTGATTAGATCCTCAAGAAATGTCAAGGTATGAGGTAATGTATGGATATGGTGGAAGCAACATGATGTGCAAGCATAGGAATGGAGAAGGATAACAAATATAAACACCATTATATTGGTGTGGTAGGATAGCAATCCTCAAATAACTGAAAGGATGGAATATAGAAGATGGAAATCTGTCCCACATTATTCCAGAATTCAGGATATAGACTAATGGAGAAGTTAAAGGAAAGATGGAATAATAAGGGGGGAAAAACTTCCTAATAATGAGATTTGGTAGTGAACTATTTACGCTAGGAAATGTTGCTTCTCCTTCACAAAAATGTTCTCTTATAATCAAGACAGCAATATGTCTGAGATACTTTTAATTTGGATGCTGGAATTGAGTAGTGACTTTGACTTTATATGTCAAAGACTGGTGTTCTGTCTTTCGCAGGCAATCAGTCTAGATAGTTTCATGATAGTGCATAGGTGATAGAAACTAGGATATAAAAGATTGACCCAGCTGGGTTATTAAGTCCCTAGGTATTCATGTTCAGAAGAGGAGCTCTGTCTGGACTTCTTTTCTGTCTGAATGTGTCTGTTTGATGGTGCTTATCTGATTGTGATGAGAGTATTCATGTGGTACTGAAGAATGGCAGTACCACATTGCAATGTCAGAAATACCAACCAGCAGGATCTCTTGAGAAATGCCAATGCTAGAAGGCTGGTGCTGATAACAAGACACTGACCGAATTGAAAATGCACATATTTTGAGTAAAGCTAGAACTAATGGGGAGGACAGATAAAGAAATAATGTCTGGTGAAAATTTGCTGTCAGGGTCTTACTGTAGTTAGGGTTCTGGGTAGAAGATTTTTGTCATTAAGTCAGTAGAAAATTGCCATATAATTTTCCCAGAAATTCTGGGAGTTATAAATAACAATGTTAAAACTGTTAGTCTCATACTGTAATTTTCTTATCTAGTGTATCTATAGACGATTGGCTATTCTAAAAACTATGTAAATACATCTGATCAAATGTCCATAGACAGTTAATTGGTGAACACTTAATTTGGGAGCACAAGTAGCAAAATCTTTTCCCGTAGAATTTGGATAGTCAACATGAACTTTTTCCTTTATTGCTATAACATGACATGTATTTTGTATCCACACAGAGATAACTATTATGTTTCTGCAATATCCAAATACCTGGGTTTATCAGTATACTGCATGTTCCTCCCAGTCGATGAGATGTGCACAATACAGTAAAGCATAGTGTTTAGATTAAAGATGTTAGTTTGAACAGAATAATATGAAGTTCCTTAGCGTAAAACTGAACCTTTGTTGCATTTCTGCCATATTAGCCAAAATGTTCCAGTATCTGATTGGGTATTATGGTCTAGGCATGACAAAGCTGTAACTTTATTTACTTTTTACATAGTTTAATAAAAAGAATTATGTTAACATTTCAATTTATAAAAGCCATGATTGGTGGTAGTAGTCAAGATCTATGGGCTTATCTAGTGACAAGCATGATGTTTGGAAAATTATGACTTAAAATAGCAAATGATAAAAAGGGAAGGGAAGGGAATAGCTGTCTATGAAACTAAAAGGCTATTTTATAGAGGGTTGTGTTGTGTTGAAGCATTAAAACAATTGTTTATATGTATCACCTTTCTGAACATTTGATAACCATCATTATCTTCTTCATTAGAAAAATCCCAGAATAAAATCCCATTATTTTCAAATTCTATATGAATTTTATTGACTTGGTTCATTCATTTAGGTGGTCTAGAAATTTCATTAGCTCCCTTTTCTCATGTTGCCAAACAATGAAAGTATCATTTATGTATCACACTAAGCCAATAATACAGCTATATATGGTTACATTCCAAGCCAACTGCTCAAAGATTTTTGTTCATAACGTTTTTCACATCCAAGGAAAATATGTTATTTTACCAGTGTGTGATACCTTTATTATGTGTATACTTGGTGGATCAGGCATTTTAAATCTGCTGATAAATAAGAATGTAAACCATACAAGACTGACATTTTCAGTTTTATAAAGACATAACTGAAATGCTTTCAGGTTGGTTAGTTTTTTTTTTTAACAAGCAGGGCTATTTTCCAAATAAATATTAGTTTCTCAATATACAGTGATGTCTATAGATGAGTGATTTGATGTTGCTGACAATGGGCACAATGGAAAAGGTAGATTTATGAATCTTAGGATTCATGTTCATTTGGATGATGTAGACAGAGGAACTTACTGTTCATTTCTTGGAAATATGTGAACGGTTGATAATGCTTGTTCCTCAGTTTTTGAAGTGGGTTGTAGGAATCCTTTGAGAAGGGGGCAATTATATCATGCTTTAGAAGTAGGAGCCCTGGTGGTTAGCATACAGTATCGCAGGCCAAGTCTGCCCACAGTCAGGAGTACGAACCTGAGCACCTCAAGGCTGACTCAGCCTTCCATTCTTCTGAGGCTGGTAAAATGAGGACACAGATTGTTGGGGGCAATATGCTGATCTTATAGACCATTCATAGCGTGCTATAAAGGACTATGGAGCTGTATAGCAATAGCACTTATATCTAAGTGCTATTGCTATTGTTATTCTGAATGTTTTCATTGTAGTTGGCTGTATATATTATGACTTGCATTTGAGAATAAGTAATGTAGCCATCAAACCAAAAGAAATTCAACACCTGTATAATGCCCTTATAAATAATGAATACACTTAAAAACATTATTAGAGCAAGAAAAATATCAGAATAGCAAAGAAGTATGAACAGCATGCAAACCATTCACACAGATGTGTTTAACTTGATTAGAAATGTTATACAAAAAAGTATAGCAATAGGATTTGGGTTGACGGGCAAGATATAACAACAGTTATCTCTAATAAAGATAAATTGTCATCTAAGAACTGAGAGAGTATATAAAATAAATTGGTCAGTGTAGAAACACTTACATTGGACAAATGAGACTTAAAGAGTTAAAGAACATGAAAAGACATTTGACTTAATGAACAAGAGCCAAATCCAAAATAGATTTTGTGAATGTCAGCATCTTGGCACACTGTAACAAATCTGCATAATTATTAGAAAGGCAATAGAAATGCATAAAGAGCCAAATAATTTAAATATGGAAAACAATTATCAACTATTATTTATATGGTGGTTAGCAAATGATTATTGATTGTGGACCATATATTACACTGCTAAGTTCAGTTTCAGATCTGCTTTTAAAATAGTAGCAGCATGGCTAGTAAGATTTCAGCTCATGTTCATTATCTCAGATGGCTTTACCTGAAAGTAATTTCACCAATATGTGGAAGGCAGGAATTGATTTAAATATGCCTTAGAATGGTATGAGCTGTATCATTGAGCAAAGTTTGGGAAGTTCATTGTAGCTAAATGGCAAGCCAGGGTATAGACTAGTTTTTTGCTCTTCTGCTGCTTATTAAGAAACTTATGAATATAAGAAAGACATTCCATTGTATATCTATTGCTGTGAAGAAAATGTATGTTTAACTGAATAGGCTTGAATTATGGAATATTTTGCATGAAGATAGAGTTAAAGTTTGGTTGCAGAATTTATTTATTTATTTATTTATTTGGTCAAATTTATTTGACGAAATTTGATAAGAATGCTATAGAGTGGAAGTAAATCATGCACAAAAATAAGTAATATGCATAACAAATGGTTCATACAGAGCATCCCTGTTTGTTAAATGTATTTATGGATAAATGAATAAAAAAATATTGTGATGACATTAGAAATGTGTTGAGTGGAGAGATGAACACACACACACACACACAAACAGAAATATTGTATGTGGATATATAACATAGTGGTTAGAGTATTGCTTTCGACAAGGGGAAGGGTTCAAATTCTAGCTGGCACCTACCTTATCACTAGAAGCCCTTGAGCAAAGAGGACCCAACACTTTACCTGCCTATCTCAAATATAAGTGATATAATTAGAAGAGTCATATTGACTCACACATCACAAAATTAACAAGTTCCGTATTAGATGTCGGGGAACTAGGATAATCTGATGATAAGTGCACTACTTGAGTAGATCACACATGGACAAGACAAGAGAACCTGGAATTTATGGAATGCTACCACAACAGCAGACCTAACAAGAGGAGATATATGAAATGAATGAAGGAACTATGGATGGACCTACATCCACACTAATTGAGAAATAGCTAGTTATTGTTCTGCCCCGGCTACAGACCCCAAAGAAGGCAGCACACACAAAGTCCGAACAAATCTTAATTTACTAATTAAAGACTACTAATGAGCTTTCTTAGTACTTGTTCAAACACAAGAACAATAAATCAGTCTTTTCTGAACAAGGGCTGTTAATTTAACTTATTAACAGCCGACATGAATTCAAAGAATAATAACTCAGTTGTGAGGCACAGTATTTCAGATAACCATAATCTTACTGTAGTTGGCAGAATGCCCAGAAGCAATTTGCAGGAAAAACTGATAAGAGAGAAACAAGAGCCAAATCAAACGTTTTCTGTAATCAAGACGCGAAGGAAATTGAACGAAGTTGTTTCCTGCAAATTGCATCAGTTGTTGTCCTTCCTTAAATAGGCTATGGGAGTGGCCAATTAGCCCCAAGCCTTACTCTCGAGGAGACCTCCTCCTGAAGAGCCACTCCTGCCTTTTCGCAGATTTGCACGCTTGTGCATCGAGAAGAGGCTCCTTCTCTTCTTCACTTATGGGAGCTTCTGGAGGTTCTGAAGGCCCTGGCTGAATCCCCGCCTCTGGCACCACATCTTCTCCAGCTCCTCATTGTCTGACTTGAGTGCCAACTGCACAGGCTGCTGGCGCAGCACCACACCAGCCTTCTCGCTGTCGGAATCAGCTACTAACTGCACAGGCTGCTGATGGGCCACAACAGTTATCTAATGCTTCAACATCGTGAAGAGGAAGCTGCTCTCACAACTTGAGATAGACCAACTACACATTACATCCCATATTCAAGAAGATCCAGAAGGATAACTAGATGTGCAACTAGCCCTGAAGCTGGACAATCACTATCACCCTCTCCATTATAGAGCACAGATGCTGACATGGGACACAAATTCATGGATAAACTAGCTAAAGTCAACTCTCAAGACAGGTTACCAAGGTTCAATGGAGAAGTACCATCAGATAGTATGCTAGTTGATATCAGTAGGGGTCTCATGACAATCTCTACTACCACCATAACTGAAACCAATGAACTGATATACAGTACAGTTGCTGTTAGTCTGGAGATGGTTGGCTACACAATCAATAGAAACAGCAATACGTACCCTCCCCAGAAAACAAGTTTAGAGACTAAATTGAAGGCAACTTGGAGGAAGGTTAATCAGATGGTGGAATTATAGAAGAATGTGAAGATTATGGATAAGACTCAGCTATTCAAAAAAAAAAAAATCCTTGACTTTACCTGAACCCTAGAGTCTGCTAAATAAAGACAGCACAGCTATGAACTAAGGAGATACACTAGAGAGGCAGGGGCCAGGAAGATAAATGCCCTGTTTCCCAAAGGTGTACTCCCAAGTGCAGTGCAACAACACAGTAACATCAGAGTCACCAACAGCAGGCACTGAACAGTACTGAAAAACTATATAGGAAAAACAAAAGACACGTAATACCAATGCAAAGTGTCTGCAGATCCTGAGGAGACCACAACAATCTCCCAGAACAGGAACCAGTCACCTTCACAGTAGCCGATATCCAAGAGCAGATTAAGAACATAAAGATCTGGACAGCACCTGGCTTGGACATGATTCACATGTATTGGATAAAGAAGCTAATAGCACTGCACAAATGCCTATAAGCATAGATGAACCTGTGTTAGCAGCAGGTTCCCACCCAGACTGGATAATGCAATGAAGGATAGAGCTGATTATTAAAGCCCCTCCCCAAGAGAACAGCATCATCCATCTATTGGCCAATAACCTGCCTCCCCTCAACATGGTAAATCCTATCGGGCATCATAGTGGCCAAGCTTTAGGACTACATGGGCCAGTACAAGCTCAAAATGGCATTGAGAACAACACCAGAGGCTCAAAACACTAGCTCCTCATAGATAAAGTAATTGCCAAAGACTCAACCTCAACCCAAAGAGGTTTTAGAAAAAATGCTTTTGAAAGTTAAAAAAAAAAAAAGCTCTGATGATCGCGCGGCTCAGCTGGGCATGGGGTGGGCAGGGATTTTTGCTACCAGTTCTCCGAACGACCCGCTGCCGTCACTACCGGATCAGGCAATCTGGTCTGAGCTGGGAGCATTTCACCCCTGGCTGTGATCCTGTGAAAATTGCAGATCCAGAAGGATTGGCAAATTAGCAATATATCATGGTAGTAGACAAGGAGCAGAAGACTGTGGTGGTGATAGATGTAGCAGTGCCAAGTGACAGCAAGATTAGGAAGTAGGAGCGCTTGGGGCTATGACTCCTAAGCTGGGAGAGTGACTCCAACACATTCCTGAAACCACATCAGAGGTCGCTGTCCAGCAGAGTGCAATGATAGGAACAGCTAAGCTATGGCACAGAACTGTCAAACTCCTAGACCTCTGGTAGAAGACCTGAGATTAAGGAAGATACATAGGGGCGAGCAGGAAATTTTATTATTATTATTATTATCTGAGAACCTCAGTGATTTGTAACAAATGTATAATAGCAATAACAATAGCACTTAAGACTTATATACCATTTCACAGTGCTTTATAGCCCTCTCTAAGCGGTTTATAGAGTCAGCATATTGCCCCCAACAATCTGGGTCCTCGTTTTACTGACCTTGGAAAGATGGAAAGCTGAGTCATCTTTGAGTTGGTTAGGACTGAACCCCTGGCCAGAATTAGCTTTTAATACAGCATTCTAGCCACTGCGCCACCACGGCTCTTGTAAGCAGAAGGATGAATCAGAACATTAACCTATCAAAGACCAAGGTAACTTTGTTTTACTAGAAAATGCAAATAATAATTAAATGTTGTATAATAGTGCCAAAAAGAACAAGAGCAAATTGCTGAAATTGTGCACCAGAGTACAATATGAAATAAATATGGGAAAACTGACAAAGAAATTTTAAGATATGTAAATAGTGCTGGAATGGCAATAATGGAAGGTCATCTGTTACAAGGATTTAGTTGAAGGAAGTAAAAATCAGTGTCATTAAGAACATGCAGCTAATTGTACTGTATACTAATGGAATGACAGCAAATCAAGGAATTTGATTAATTCAGCCCAGTACAAAGCAGAAACTATGTTGCACTTATGGCAAAAGAAGTGACAGCAACTGATTGATCTTCCCTGGGCTCAGAAGTTGGGACCTTGCCTGGTAGCAGTTGAAGAAGAAAGCCCAAAATAATTCTAGGGCTGCAGCTAGATTGTGGAGTAAAAAAAATCCAGATGCAGGAAATGGAAATCCATTTCTGGATTGTTTGCAAGAAAACTGTCTGCTTGTGTCCATAGGGTTGCTAGGAGTTGAATTCAACTTAAGAACAACTACTTTTTGTCTGTGAAAAGATGTAACAGCATAACAAGCACTGGTCTTGAAGTTTGCTTGTTCACATCAGTGGTGGGATTCAAATAATTTAACAACCAGTTCTCTGCCCTAATGACCAGCTGGGTAGGTATGGCTCGGTGGTCATGTGACCATGTAGGTGCGGTCTAGTCAACGTCACTCATGTCGATGGTGCTTCGCCTTACCTGTTACAATGTAAGGGTTAACCAGAGAGGCAGTTTCTGTAAGCAGGGCAATAAAGATTAGGCTAGAAAAAACACCGGAATGTTTCCTTCCTGCCTTCCTTACAAGATTAGCCCTGTAAAGTGGAAAAAAACAAAATAAGATTTCTTCCAACAACCGGTTCTCTGAACTGCTTAGAAAGTTAACAACTGGTTCTGTGAGGGATCTCACGAAGATTGATGGTTCGTTGAGGAAAAGAAAAGTCAGCACGTAAGGATGCAATCAAATTAAGTCTTTATTTAGAAGTAAAAATAGAGTAAAATGAGTTCCCTGGCATGGAGGCATCCATGCCTGGATTGAGTCCATGGTTCAGTCCTGTAGGAAGTTAGAACAAGAGCCAAAGAGCAGCCCCTGTGCAGGGGTTCTTATAGGGGCCCTTGGCCCCTCCCTTACCAAGGTGAGTGAGGGGGCCGGAGGGCCATTAACTCTCCCCAATGGGGCTGCAGGGGCCGGAGCCCCTTGACCCACCAGTGGGATCAAAAGTCCCTCTTTGCTCCCATCTGGTGGCCTTTTAAGAAACTGCCATGGCTGGCACAAAACACCTAACAGGTTCTCCCGAATAGGTGCGAACTGGCTGAATCCCATCCCTGGTTCACATGTATACATAACAACAATCCTAATTCTCATTGTGGTATAAGAATCTCTATAATTTGTGGCAAAAAAATGGCAATAAGTATGAAATCCTAAATTTCAAACTAATTGACATTTCCACTTAATGGTTAAGGTGAAAAACTAAACAAGAATCTCTGTGTCAGGATGTCGGTGAGCATAAATCAATTTATGGGCAATATTGGTTTGCCATAAGATTGAACATGATCTATTTGACTGTGTTTTGTGTTGCCACCTCCCATTTCTGCCTTATTGTTAGGAGCCAGCCCTGTCTTAGGCCTCTATTCTTGAATCACTGTCAGGCTGTTGTTTCTGAAGAGATTGACTCTCTGGCATGTTCATCAAAAATATCACAAAGAGAAGGCAATAAAACTGTCATTATATCATAATTCATTAACTTTCTGGCAGGCAGCATCCTGGTCTAATGCCTGCTTTAGCTGATGCCCTGATGGGATATTTTCTTTTCCAGAGACTCAGATGCCTCTAGAAAGAAGCCAATATGCACTGGGATATCTTTTGAAACCTAAGCTTTTTTTTACCATGACCTTTCTCCATCACAACCACTTCTAAAAGTTTATAAATATATTAATTGTCCTATTGCAAGTCTCCTGAGGCATCATGCAATAGCAACAGATTTTTATAATTTGCAGTTCCCTTTATCATAATGAGCATCACAAAAACATATGCCTTTTAATAAATTGTGTTAATCGGAAAAGATGTTAACAGGCTTGTCCTGAATTCTTGCTTCTAAATTCATCCTGCCATTAGACAAAGTGAAACTATTGCTTCAGGCGGCAGATATTGGAGGACAACAATGAAATCCACCGAGATGATTCTTCTGTGGCCTCTCTGTGGTCTTAGGCCATTTTCATCTCTTGGATCACCAAGCAGTATATGCCCCATGGTCTAGCCTTCATCCCCTAAAATAGCCTGCTGTCATTGTCAGATGTGGGGAATGATCCGTTTCTTTTGTTAGAGTTGAACTCTGATTGAGCTGCCAGTGTCGTCGTCTTCTGGAAATGGAATGGAAGGACAGAAAATCATCTTGTCCTTTCCTCTGGCAGCCATGTTTTGGGTCAACCTTTGTTTGTGTCTCAAGAATCTGGAGTCAGGCTAATGAATACTAGAGGAAGGTCAGTAGTGACTTATTTGTGCTAGTCAAGGGAGCAATGAGACTCACCTGAAGCTAAGAAACGGAAGGCTGCACTATGGGTAACATTTACAAATCCAGGGATGATATTTCAATTGAAAACAAAAGCCTGGTTAAAAGCCCTGTATGCTTTCCAACGATGGAACAGAAGTGCAGTGAATTAGGCATTTACAGCATGAGAAATCCGAGCTTTCACTGTTTTCTCTGTCAGCAGACCAGAAGATTTGCATACTTGTCCCATTCTGGATTTTTATTTCATTCTACATTGCAACTTAATGTTGGTTTTCTCCTATCCTATCCAATTACATTTTCTATCATCAGTAAACTAATTTTAAATTACCATAATTGGAAACAAGTGGTACATCATTTGAGGGTGAGTTGTAGATTTGGAATACAAATTATGTAGGGAAGGAAAAACTTGGCTCTCCAAAAAAAACAAAAACAACTTGCAGCTCAGATTGAAACAGGGTGGGGAAACCTGTGCCCTCCAACTATTGTTGATCTATGATTCCCACCAACTTCAGCCTTTAGGACCAATAATTAGGGTTTTAGAGGATTCATAGGTAGCCCACCTCTCAGCTAGAGCAATTAATTAAAAACATAATAATATTAGGAACAGTGAGGGTAAATATGATGTAGAGCAATGAAGACTATTAAGGCAACACAATGAGTGGCAGTAGCTACCATTCTACCCACCCTTTCTCCCCCTCCTGCTCCGGCTTCTTTTTCTCTTTTTCTCTACCCAAAATATGTTGATATTTCAGCCAGAAGGATTGAATGCCAATAAATAGAGATTAAGTTCAGCTTTCCTTTATAATAAAATATCTAATTGTCATGATCTCTGTCTGAACTGGAGACTAGGATACATTACAGAGCAACACAAATAACTTTATTGACAGCCCTAGAGGCAAATACAGGCTTAAAGAGAAGCGGAGTGACAGTCTTCTTTACAATCTTATGTAAATTAGAATATACATGTGATTGAGCAATCTGGAATTTCATTGGGCAATGCGTATCATTTGAGGCTGTTAGGTATAACTGTGAGGTAATGGGGTAAACTACAAAGGCATTGCAGAGGTAGTATATCATGAATATAGTTTACTTCCGGGAAGTTACTTTCTTCTGCTTTCCCAGAACTTTGTTCCCCTTACAAGGGAATAATCTTTTCCAAGTTTATCAGCATATTTTGGTCTTCTAAATATTCTATGACTGAACTAAGTTTCAGTTTCTTCTGAGAAATGTTTGTATACTAGAGGGGGTAGTTGCCTAACTTGACACTGCATAGCTCAGGGGTCGGCAACCTATGGCTCCGGAGCCACATGTGGCTCTTTGGACCCTCTGCTGTGGCTCCCTGTCAAGTGATCCCAACACTGGCTGGCCCTTCCCCTTGCCATCCCCTCCTCTCCCAGTCACTCTTCACCTGGCCTGAGAAGGTAAGGGCAATGGTGGGGGATGGAGAAGCAGCCAGGGCAGAGACAGAGAGATATAGAGAGGGGGGAGAGGGATAGAGATAGAGAGATACAGAGAGAGAGGGAGAGAGGTGGGAGAGAGATAGAGAGATACAGAGAGGGAGAGAGGTGAGGAGAGAGGGAGGGAGGGGAGAGAGAGATGTGTCAAAAGGATTTTGTGGTTACTGATGTTTTTTAACAACTGGTTCTCTGCCTTAATGACTGGCTGGGTAGGCGTGGCTAGGGGAGGTCATGTGACCAGTGGAAGTGAGTGACATCGAGTTGGCCACCCCCACCAAGGTTTTGTGGTTCCCGGTGTGTTTTTTTTTTCTGTGGGAAATGGGTCCAAATGGCTCTTTGAGACTTTAAGGTTGAAGACCCCTGGCATAGCTGAACCTGGCTTTTAACCTGGCTCTAATAAGATCTCATATACTTTTACAAGAAGAGCTTTGTGGAAAAGGTTTCAGATAAATTCTCAGTATTCAGCAGCGTATTCTAGCCAACCGCAGTGTATGCCACTTTCATTAATTTGAAGGCAGTCTTTAGCTCAATAGCTACAGAGAACCTATGGTTGAAATTGGCAGAAAGAACTGTAATGTTATATACCGTAAAGTACTGTAATTTACATGCAGGTTAGAAGCACCACCTTTGGCAGGTTTGGCAATACCAATTGGAAAAGTTATTAAGGATGTGCTCGGTCTCCTTTTTCAGCTATCAATTCTATCCTTCAAGCTCTGTCTAAAACCAAGTTTCCCAATCTCTGACTCCTTTCTCTGGAACTTCATTTCTCTACCCTATTGGTTTCTCACAAAGTCATTAAGGCCTGTTTTAGCAGGCCTTAATGACTTTGGGGCTCTAGGAATCATTTTAGTCCTTCTTGTTACTTGGCATGTAAGTTGTTATTTATTATCCTGTTATACTATTAGATTAGCTTATATTGCTAATTTTAATTGTAACCTTATCATTTTGGAAGGCTGTAAGCTGTCCAGAATCAGTCATGGCGCACTACAGTCAATCAATGTTGTAAGCCGTCTGGAGTCACCCATGTATGAGTTGGGCAGCTATATGAATTTGTTAAATAAATAAATGATAAATTTCACCGGAAGTTAGAAAATAAACCGCTAACTCTCTTTCTCTGTGGTGATGATGCAGGCATCTTATCCCTGACACACAAGGGTCTCAGCTAGAGCTTGCCTTGCAACCTTGGCAACAATTTGCAATGAAGAAAAATTGGCTACCCACTTTCAGAAGTTTTGTTCAAACTTCAAAAGCAAGCTAGCTGCTTTTACAAGTGCACCATGGTGGGTCACTTCTGGTTCAGCCCAGTTTGGGTGAACCAGTAGTGGCTGCAGTGGTGGGAGGCTCCGCCCACCCACTCAGACATCATCAAAAACACTCTGTGGATGCGCAGAAGTGCCGCACACTCACGCACTATCGATAGCAAACCAGTAGCGCCAAGATTTGAAACCCACTACTGAAGTACACATAATAGTATCTGAACTGAACAAGTCAAAGATTTATCAAATATCTAGATACCTTCATTTAAACATCCTCAATTCTGAAGAAACCAAAACTGTATAGGTACACAATAGTTCAAGCCCCAAGATCTGGAATGCCATAACTCAGTTTGTTAGCTGTAGTGGGTATCATTCTGAAGTCAAAATGTTCAGATGTAAGATGTTGAGCCTTATGCTCTGTGCAGTGTAGTCCTGCTTTTATAATGATAATGACATGAGAGCCTTAGAGGTAATTCAATCCACAAGAATTGTGTTATGTATCTCCCCAATATGTGTTAAGTGCTCTTTTGCACTTGCAATTTGGCTTTTCCTCTGTGGACACTTATAAAAGATCTTGCCAGTTAAAGTATGGAGTAAACCTTTATAGAGGAATCTTTAGCCCAGCTAGTCCTATCTGATAAATGTGTTTCTTCTTAGAAGCAAAGCATGACTATGGTATATAGCCTAGTCCTTGATGATGCTGAAGTTTGAGGGAGCTTGTTTAGAGACCAGAAACAAGTTCTTGGCCTAGGTTTACAGTGAAAGAGAAGGAAAGTTGCAATTGTAATGACGGCCTATGGGGTAGATCTATCACATTGCCTGTGTACACTGATTACACATCAATGGTTGGGGAGATACTTAGCTGACAAGGGAGATACCATGAACAAGAAAGGTTTTTTTCTCCATTTGAGACTCATTCATTACAATGTGGGTGTGCCGACCCATGTAATTTCCCTAAATGTGGAAAAAGTTGACTACATTGTTTATGGTAATGGGGGACTGTGTTCATGCCTACTCCTGAAAAAAAATAAAATAAAAATGGTTTGGAGAGGGAGTTATGTAACATTCTATCTCAAGTTTGCCTATCTCCCTTTGGATTAAGGCAATTGATACCATATATGTTGTTCTCTGTATCAAGCCTCGTACTCTGAATTAATGACCTCTGTGCTAGTCAATCATTTAGTTGATCAGAAAAAGCAAAAATTTCTTCTTGTTAGTGGAACCATCTTCAGAAATGTGCAGGAGGGTTGCCAAGGTTTGTGTGATTGTAACAGCAACAAGAAGGTTTCAGGTTTAATACTGGAAATCATTGATTTATTCATTTTCTAATTCTATTCATTTTACTAATTGTTTGGCTCTTATTCTATTAACTTCTTGTTTGGTGTTATACAATTCTGATTTTATTAATTTTAACTGTAAATTAATCACAACTATAGAACAGTGAAATGGTGCCAACAAGATCATATCAGAACTAATACGGCAAGGATGGTGGCATGGTGGAGAAAGAGATATTATCTTGTCCTAAGAAAATATAGGGCTGCTGCTATATGATTATGATTGACAGCCTCTAGTGTCCAGGACTCCACAAAGTCCTAATGCTCCTTGAAACCAGCATGAATTGGCTCCACCTATGCTTAATTACTGGATCTATTCCTGTGTTACAAGAATAATCTTGTATCATGTAGTTGATTCATCGACCAGAGGCAATTGCAAGACAGTAGCTAAGGTCAAAAATCATTAAATCGTAAAATGTTGTTCCCTGTTCCCCTTCCTCATCAGAGAGGATGGACAAGTACAACCCCACATCTTTGTTATTACAAGTCCTTTAGTATTCTAATGTCAGGTCCCAAAACTGTGCAGTTCAGTTACACAACAATGTAAAGAAAAAAAATGAACTGGATCACTGAAATCTAAGGATCTATTGATAAGAAGATGTGTACATATTAGTTTTCCTGGAGGCAGTAAAGTTAATTAATCTGTCTCTCAGGTAATGAAAGAGTAATTATCACAGTCCTGAGCATGCCACATATATCCAACACTGTTCAATACTTTTCTGCAACTGTACTTCACTTTTCTATCAGGAATGTTGCCAATTATTTATTCTGGATATGAATTAAAGTAAACTTGGAGATGGTGCAACCTATTTTATATAATATTTTTAATTTCATATGCTAGCAAAATAGTGCTTAGGATCATCCAACATAGATTAGAGGAAGAAATGGGAATAGAGATGCCAGATGTTCAGGTTGGCTTTGGAAAAGGCCAAGGAACACTTTATTGCTGATGCATGGGGATAATTGAGAAAGCCAAAGAATGCCAAAAAGAAGTCACTGTGGGTCCCATTAATCACAGAAAGGCCCTTGATTGTGCCAGTCACAGAAAAATGGGAATCCTAGAACATCTCATTGTCCTCATGAGAAATATATATATATAAGTCAATAAATTAAAATTCAAGGAAAACATGGTGAAATAGACTGGATCCAGGTTGGCAAAGAGGTGTGATAAGATTGCAGACTTGCCATATTATTTATTCAATCTTTATAATGAATATATATTAAGGAAAGCTGGATTGGAGAAGGTGAGAAGAAAATTGGAGGAAGAAACATCAATAATCTGTGCTGTGCTGATGATACTGTATTGATAGCCAAAAATTCAAAGGATCTGCAAGCTTTTTAAGTCCCATTTATTTCAAAAGTGAAATAAATGGGACTTAAATTCAGTATAAAGAAGACCAAACTAACTAAGACAACAGGTAGAAGAACTAGTGTTAGTATTGATAATGAAGATGTCAATGTGGTGTATAACCCAAATGTGCTTTTTCAGAAGGCAACTGGACTTTCTTGTTCTTTCTTTGAAGACATTTCGCTTCTCATCCAAGAAGCTTCTTCAGCTCTGACTAGATAGTGTGGAAGAAACTTCTTGGATGAGAAGTGAAACGTCTTCAAAGAAAAAATAAGAAAGTCCAGTTGTCTCCTGAAAAAGCTCTTTTGGGATAACCATGACCTGGATGACTGAGAATCGCTACAGGCATGTGGCGTATAGCTGCTGCCTTTTAAGACCAATCATCAGTAAGAAAAGAACAAGCGGCCAAGAAATACACCACAGATTAGCACTTCGTAAAGCCATCATGAGGGCCTTGGAAAAGATATTCAAATGTTGGGATATGTCTGTGCTTACAAAGATCAGAATTGTGCATCCCTGAGACACTCTATAGACATGAATAAAGAAATAGGATAGGAACAATATTGATATTTTGAACTTTGGGATTGGAGAAGACTCTTGAGAATAGTTGGACAGTGAAGAAAACAAGCAAATGGACCATCAAACAAATCAACTCACAGTTCTCACCGGAAGCACAAATGACCAGGCTCAAATTACCTTCCTTTAGACACATGGTACAAACACTTAGCTCTCTGGGGAAGGCTTGAATGCTGGGAATGGTGAAAGGAAAGACAAGAAAATGACCAGCAGCAAGCTGAGTGGATTCATTTACAGAGGTGTTAGGTGCACTGTGAGGAAGACCTAAAAGACCAGATTAGGGACAGGTCATTATGAAAAGAATCTATCTATGTGGATGCTAAAAATTAAAAATGACTTGATGTCACATAATCAATTTATCAAAGCTGGAGATATTCACCTGCCCTATTTTTTGATAAGGATAGGCAGAATGCCTCCAAGTCATGAGAATTTCGCTTCGGTGGAACAAACAAGTCTTAAGTAGGCAACTAGCTGAGACAACAAAGACAGTATCATTATGGTGGATTCAATTATTTCTTTTCAATTGCCAATCTAACACTCCTTTATATTATTGGAGGATATACAGAATATGCACAATAGGAGAAAAAAGCTTCACTCTGGGCACACAGCAGTAGGTACCAGGTGCTGTGCCTTATATTTTGGCAGGAGCCAGCACAGGCGATATTAGCTGGTGTGTTGCTCTCTGCTGTGTTTAATTTACTAAGCAGGGAAGTTTTACTGATGCAGATGATAAGTGCCTATTCCTCTAGGCCAGGGAAGATGTAATAACAGTAACAATTCCTGTTCTTCACTCCTGGAATATGAATATACTTCCTATTCTTTGTAACTTTGCATTTTCAAATGCTTGTCAGGACACAAGGAAACATGGATGCATTCCTACAAGGGAAGAGGAGAACTGACAGAGGGAAAGAAAATATTCCGGTCACCCATGTTAATTTCAAATTCACTTTTTATCCTGGCTTCCATTGTGGTTAAATTCTGCACTAATTTGAATGAGTCTGAAACTGAACCACTGAATGTCTGATTTGGAGTTTCTAGTTCTCTGGGAAGAAATTGGCAAAAATGAATGCTCCGCTTTCAGTCCGTATCATTCTGCTAGTTGTTAAACAATAAACATCCTTAACCACAGCTCCCAAACAGCAGCAGTCAGACAGGCACTTTCTATGCTCAAAAATCAGGCTAAGTTTATAAAGTAGGAGGTGGGCTGAGTAAAGAGAATCCAGCTCCTTACTTTGGCCAGGATTGAAGAATTACTATCTACCCTGCAATTGGAGCTTTGTGCTGCCAAAAAGGCAGAAACACCTGTTAATGCTACCCCCTCAAATATACATCCCTGGGTATAATTTAGGATGGCATCCACCATTTAACAGATGATGGTAAATGGGGAAAAAAAGTTGCATCTAAAATAATGATAAATGGGTGCATGTTTTTTTGCTGTGTACCTCATTGTTCACCGTTTTGAAAGGGTGGTACTACATGAACATCCAGCTAGTCATGGGATACAAAACTTGGCACAGCTTGAAACACACAGCACCTGACCCCTCTAGCTCCCTTGGCAGGGTCCAACAAACACTACTTGTGTCTTGCACTTACAACAGAGGGAACCCTGCTGTTGCTGGGATTGATTTTCCCATTACCTTTTAATGTTGCATATTAAAGGTATAGAGATTCACTCGGTTACTCTCCTGCTTTATTAGTTTCCGGCAGAGCTGAAGTGACATTGCTGCAAATTTCTAGGGCTCTGGACTTGGGCTGGAAGGGTAGCGGGGAGAGCCCTCTACTAAGTAATGAAAGAGTCTATGTATGGCTGCACTCAGAGGCACCCAGACCGGGATGCTGGGACAAATAGATTGAACACTGGGGCCACAACAAGAAAATGTGTCAGCAGATGCTGCTGAATTTTCACAAAGCAGGAAGTGGAGGATTCAAAGCACAACATGAGCAGGTGTGTATGCATGTAACCTCTCCACCCCCATAATCATATCTCTCTTTCTTTTCAATCTCCTTTTGAAATTATTTTAGCCATTAATAACTGAAAATAACTAGCTTCAGGAAAGAAAAAGCAATTTAAGGGAAAAGGCCCAGGTAGAGCTCCACGCATACCTGCCCACCCATTCTCTGCTTTAAATCTCTCCCATCCCACTTGTCCTTTTGCATAACCCTGTAGAGGACCAAATTAAATGGGATAAGGGTACTCATCTGCTTTAAAATTTATATAACTACTCCATTTGGGTGTATTTCTATGTTTTTTTTATCTGCAACAACTTTTGCTTCAATACAATATTAGGTGTGGAGGGGGGGTGGGGGGTGGGATGAAGATTGCCTGGAACAACTAAGGAAACATAGTGGTCGTATATATGCCTGACACTTTTATACAATTAACCCAAGAAATAAAAGAGGGACATCTCTAAATCCAAACTTTAGTCAATGTGAATGGATCAATTAAGACAGGCTAAGGTAGAACAAACAACAACAACAACAAAAGAAAGATGGGGGGTGGGGGGAAAGAATAGTTAAAAGCAGCATTACAGTACTACACATTTACATCAGCACTGTACCTCTTCCCAGTGGTGGGATTCAAGTAATTTAACAACCAGTTCTCTGCCCTAATGATTTCTTCCAACAACCAGTTTGCAAAACTGCTCAGAAAGTTAACAATTGGTTCTCCCGAAGTAGTGCGAACTGGCTGAATCCCACCACTGCCTGTTCCTAAGAGTAATGCCAGGTTGCATGCGTAATGTGGATTATTTACTCCAAGGCCACCAGAACACGTATTGGGGCACTCCCAATACAATGTCCCTATGTTGGGACATTGTAGCTCCATAGAGAATAATTATTTATGAATCCATAGGATATGGAACAGAAGAGATTACTTGATTATCTCCCATGAAAATTCTAAAATTATGGTTAGTACATAATTGCCTGTTGAATCTGCTACTGTTGGATGCGGCAAAGGAAATAAGAAAATGTGTAAAAAAAGATAGAAACAGTCAATGAAGTAACTGTCCATGGCTGCCGTCTTCTAAGCACACTTTTTGTGGAAGTGCATTATAATGAGATCAATAGAATATGCCACTTGGTGTGCATTTTTCAAACGATTCTTACTTTCTCAAGGATCTTAATCCTAGCTTCTTGAAGCATGCATCTCTTGTATCTTGCTTTGTGCTTGTCTTGTGCTCATGCATGTGTGCGCACAAAGGATGAATTCTGCTGAGGAACCAACTTTAGACCATATCTTTGCAGGAACTGTAAGCATGTGGTTGCTCTGTTGATTTATTATAAAGATTCTGATGCTTTAAGGTTAGCAAAGTCTTTGGAATAGGATAGGTGACTGGAAATTCCTCTGCCATGCACTATCCTACTAGCCAGCACTTTTTACGGAACCACCAATTCTCAATTACTATTAAAGAAGCATAGGGGCAAGGAGGCTTAAAATAAGTGGGGTGAGATTGTGGAGGGTTCTGTTCTATTGTCCATTCTTACTACCAGGTCACATCATGTGAGGAACTGAAGTACAATAATAAGCAACGATGCTATTGGCCATGGGCAGAATTATTTTTCCATCATGAATAAGAAGCCACACAGCCCTCAAGCACATGGGATTAAAGGGCAAAGTAGATGCTGATTTCCAAACAAAAGGAAGCCCTGATAGCACCCATTTCACAAGCCTCAAATTCAAGCTAAAGAAAAATCTGCAAAACAGCTTAATTTGAAAACCTTTCTGCAAGAATCTTAGACTTCCAGCAAAAGATGGAGCAAAGGATAGAAAGAAAAAGGATGGTCACAATTACTTCAATCATGACCTCTCCTAGTCCTCATTATGGCCCCACAACTAATGCACACATCCCACCCCAGCTCCCCATGGAAGGTTCCTACCCAAAATATAAATTTGGGGCAAAGGCATCTCCCATGACAAATATTTACCAAAATAAAGTGTCGGGAAAACCAGAAATGCAAGATCTTTTCTTGCCACAATTCCCTTGGACATCCGCTCTTTTTTCCTTACTGGAGAATCTCTAGCACATGCCTAGAGAGTTGCAAGTGTGTTCCTGGTCTAGCAAGATCTGTCTCCTCTGTCTTCCCCACACACCTGCCAGCAGTACTGCAAGATGAGCTGGAACATGAATCGTGGGTAAGAGCCCCTCTGCACAGGTAATCAATAGAGGGAGCCCCAATCACTCCAAGAGGGATTATTATTTTCTTATGCATGTGTGCATGGGAGATTTATCGCTGAGGCTGCTACTGCAAAATCAATTATTCATGTTATAAATTAGAAAATGATTTATGGAGGTTAAGGGAGTGGCTGGAAGCCTGGTCTTGTGCAAGATGCATGAAGTTTAGACACATTTGTGCTTCCATGCTCCTTCTGCTGGGAATTGTCCCCTGTTCTTTGCTTCATGCATGGCCTCTAACCTCTCACCCTTATGCCAGGAATAAACCCTTCCTGTCATTAAAAAGATGGAATTGCAGTTCCTTTTCTCTGTGAGACCTCATAATAGATGTCATAGATAGAAGAAATCTTATCTTAGTGGGACAGCATTCAAACAATGTTTGTTTAAATCAGGTTGTATCCCCTCTTTGTGCTAACATTAGCATGTTGGGGATTTATAGTTTGGATGATATGTATGTAGGTTATCAGAGAAGTGAAAGGGCTGATCTTAAATTGATAATTAGTTTAATGGGCTGCTGTATAAACGTCCCCTTCAAAGATGCCCTCCCATCACATTTAAATCTGACCTGCCATTTTTGAAGGTAGAAACATTAAAGAATATATCCAATGGGTGAGGCCACAGAGACTTTCTTCAAACATTAACGTTGTCTCACATGTGAACAGAAATGTATATTTCAGCAGCAGCTTCTGGTGGATTCCTTCATTTGGTCCTGTAAGGAAATACTACTCTTTCAATCATATTACTTTATCAAAATTGCCTGACTTCCTCTTCTATAATCACTTCTGGCCAGAAATGTTACTGTAGTTCTTACATTAGGAACATTGTGGAAGACTGCTGGGAAAAGAGTGATAATTTTTGGTATTGATAGAGCCACATGTTAACATTTTTGAAAGCAAATACCTGATCTAGGCAGCAATGTAACAAAAGTGGATGTGAGTAGGCAATGATTGAGGGTTTTCCCCTCCTCTCCTTATAGTTTTGGGAGGGGGAATTTTGGGATTTTAACAATGTCATTTCTAAAACATTTCTCTAGTATTTTATTTATTTATTTGTATCCCACCTTTATTATTTTTTACAAACAGCCCAAGGCAGCTAATGTATCAGACACATTTTCCTCCTTCTTTTTTCCCCATCCCCACAAAAACTCTGTGAAGTGGATTGGATTGAGAGAGAGTGATTGACCCCAAGTCACCCAGATGGCTTTCATGACTAAGGTGGGACTTGAACTCATGTCTCCCGCTTTCTAATCTGCTGCCTTAACCACTCTAGAGCAAACTGCCTCTTTTAAGTCTTCTTTTAGGATTTGCTTTACATTTTTCATGTTCAAAAACAAAATGGCAAGAAACCATGTCCTTGATTTTTAACTAGAAGTGGCCACTAGAAGTGGCTACAAAACTGCAAGAAAATAAAAAAGATTTTTGTAGCTATAGGCCAGTGATAATTAACCTTTTTGGTGCCGAGTGCTCAAAGTGCATGCACATGTGTGCTTAAACCCCCAAAATGCAATGTGCCCCTGTGCATGCATGCATGTTCCCCACCCATGTTCCCCGCCCCCTGGTGCTCTGGCTTTGGCTTCGATGTTGGTGCAGGAGGCTTTCCAGGCCCAAATGGGAGGCAGGGAGGACCTCACACGGTGCCCCTTTGCCCCGTTTTGGCTTCCAGGTTGGTCCGGGCAGCAGAAATGGAGTAGAAAGGTACAATGCACTGGGGGGAACCTGCAGAGATCACGGGAGCCCCTACCCCATGCATGCGTGGCAGAGGCCTGAAGACCAGCTGACTGGTGGGAGGTGTGCGCGCATGCACGGTGAAGCTGGACGGGGGCGATGGCTGGTGTGCCTGCAGAGAGGGTTCTGTGTGCCACCTATGACACGCATGCCATAGGATTGCCATCACGGCTATAGCCCATCATCAGTCTTGCTCTAACATCAATACTGTAAGGAATGAACTTGGTAAGTTGAAAAGTAGGAAATATTAGGGTTTACTCTTAGCATCGCCCTATTGCTATGCAGACAACCTGGTGTGTTAGAGAAAAGCTTGAATTAATATTTACCAGAGCTCTCAAAGCCCTCAACAGACCTGGGCAATTCAGCCTACACTGTGGGGTCTCCTGTCAGTCCAACTATGGACATTATTCTGATTTTAGCTGCTGTTTCCATAGCAGCAGTAGCAGAATAACTGTTTACTACCAAGTTTCTAATGCAGATTCTCCCCTCCCCTCCCTCACATTTCTTAACACCACTATAGCATCCTGAGTGCTAAACAGCTAGTGAAGGGGGCAATTATACTGCTATTCAATCCTTCTTCAATCTACACAGGCCATTGTCCTGTTTCCGTGATCCATGCACACTCACTGGAAACCTTTTGCTTCTACAGAATCTCCAGAAAACTTAAAAATTCATTGGCATCCAGGCACAAAGGAGGGTAAGGAGCCTGAAGCATGAGAATTTTTAAAATAAAATGACCGCTTGGGTAAAGGATGATGCCATAAATCTGACCACTTTTGGTACTTGATAGGAAAGGCCTATTAAGCGGAAGACACTGCAGAAGGGAGGGTTGATGCCAGTTTCAACTCTTTCTCTATCCTCATGGATCCTGGAGAAAACTCTGCTTGGATTTATGTAGCTATTTCAGCCCAGCAACAGAATCTCCTGCGGCAAGTAAGGCCTTGAATGAGGAAGGGGGAATGATATTCCCCATTCTATCAGCAGAGTTGCCAAATCCATCCACTAAGAAGACACCTATCCTTTTAGGAGTTGCACAGAACTGAGAATTCAGTCTAATATAGCTTCCCTATCAGTGGACTGTCATGATGTTTCAGAGAAGAGGATGTCCTTTTTTAAGGCAAAAACTGATCCTAATATGCTTCCTCAGATTCAATTATCTCAAATATATTTCTATAAAACAGCCATCCAGTTGTTCCAACAGCTTCTCCCAGAATTCCCAGCTCGAATGAAGTCAAGAACATCTGGAAAGCATTAGACCGGAAGAGTATGCAACAAAGCATATTTAAAATAATAGTTTAGGAGACCTCTTGGCTTCTGCCCCTGTAAATCTAGAGCTTATGCACTGGAGACAAATGCCTTGTGTGTCTAATTACACTTGGCCAATAACAAAATCTATCCTATCCTATCCTATCCTATCCTATCCTATCCTATCCTATCCTATCCTATCCTATCCTATCCTATCCTATCCTATCCACATCCATTGGCCACAGTACTTAATTTCTTAAGTCCTATCTGTGGTGGTAGGAATGTTCCACCTCAGCCACTGCATGCCAACCTTTTTGAGTGTCTCTTATAGGGCTTGTGCATTCTTCTCTAGTGTCCTCTTGATTCAGTTTTGATGACGTCTCTGGGTCTGCTGGCTGTTATCTCTCTCATTATCTGCTGATCTGTAACTGCAGTTAGAAAGGCCTGAGGGACCTGATGACTGAAAGGATGAGCACTCATGAGGAAGGAGCTATCAGTCTTGCCCTGCTGTTTGAGAAGGCCTTTTAGGGCCATCAACCATTGCCCCACAATGCAACAGGAGCCCTTGGTTTTTTTGGAAAAGGAGCAACCACCAGATAGCCAAATCAAAAGTGCTCTAAGTTGAAAACATCTACTGCATTGTACAGGGCAGTTTCAATGAGGAGGAAGTGCCTTAAAATAAAAGTAAAAAAAACCGTTTAAATATAATGTAACAATCATTTTGTATGGCAAGAAAAATGTCATTTTTTTGAAGGAACTATACAGTAGGTATTCGTCAGCTTGCAACCATTTGTTTAGTGACTGTTCAAAGTTACAACAGCATTGAAAAAAATGACTGCTTTCATACCTAAGACTGTTGCAGTAATTCTATGGTCACATGATCATAATTTGATTGCTTGATTTATGATGGTTCCAATGTCCCAATATCATGTGATCACCTTTTGTGTCCTGCCAACAAACAAACACAATGGGGAAGCCAGATTCACTTAACAACCATATTACTAACTTAACAACTGCAGTGATTCACTTAACAACTGTGGCAAGTAAGGTTGTAAAATGGTGCAAAACTCACTTAATCACTGTCTCACTTAGCAACAGAAATTTTGGGCTCAATTGTGGTCATATGTCGAGGACTACCTGCATCTGGTGAAATTAAGGTCATTCCTTAAAATAGAAAACATCTCATAATTTCCATGTTTACACTCAGGACATGTTTATTCCTCCACCGGTCTGATTGCTCGAAGCAATCAGACCTTTCTTCTCATCAGCTTCCTGTCAAGTTCCCTTGGATCCTCAGAAGCCGCATCACATGAAAGTGCAACTTTTAAGATTTTAGTCAGAACACAGCACTGTCCATCGTCTGCACTACTGTATCTGATGAAGTGAGTATAGCTCATGACCCAGTAAATCTAATATCATTAAGGAGCTACAGAACTGACAATTTTTCATCATCTATATGAAATGTTGGATTTCAAAAAATCATAGCATTTGTTTTTCTATATATACTAAAACTTTTGTTGTCATGACCTTTAACTGGACAAAATGGTGCATCACAGAGGAACAATTTGAACCAAGGAATTTCAAGTGGTCTAACTTACAGAACATATCCAAAATCCAGGACCCATGACTCCTGAGAAAATAACATTTGGGGAAGTCCTTCAATATTACGGGCTGCTGCTGTGCAGCTGGACTGCTGCTGTGATCATGTGGTCTCGTTTTTCAAAATTCCATGAAAGTTTTCCAGCAATCCCTCACTCTCTCCTTCACTCAGCAGCAGCCACTTATCTGCCTGCTGAGAAGGGAAAGTAAAGGAAAGGAAGGGAAGGGGATATTTCGAATGCTCCCTGCCATATTCCCACAAGGAAATTCAATGGGGAAGCTGGCAGGAAGTCTGAAGCTATTCTTCAGTAGTATTTCAATAGTATTTATTGAATTTTCCAGCATTTAAAACACAAAAACACATATTTACATTTATAACAGCTTTTCCATTTCGGTGTCAATATCTTTTGTAACAATCATATTTACAAAAATTCTATTTATATACATTACTATCCTATGTTATATCCTTATTTAAATTATAATAATATCTACTCACAAATCAATATCATATATTTCTTATAAATTTTACATTCTATATATTATATTTTTTACAACTTATACCTTAAGTTTTACATTTACTCTCAAGCCAGGAATACCATCTATTCCAAATTTGGTAGTACTCGGTTTCTTCCCTCTCCTTCATTTCCATAGACAGTCTACCCATTTCTGCACATTTATAAACTTTCCTTATTATCATGTAGTCTGGAGGAGTGTCAGTCTGTTTCCAATTCTGTGCTATTCTACTTGCCGTTAATATATGTAATGTTATGTATTGTAATTTTTCCCCCATTTTCCTATCAAAAATACTCAGGAGAAACAATTCTGGCTTCAACTCTACCCTCTGTTCATTTATCTCTTCCAGCCACTTTCTTATCTTAAGCCAATACTTTCTTGCCTTGGGGCAGGTCCACCACATATGATAGAACGTTCCCTGCTTGTAGCCACATCCCCTGCACTCAGGCGATGTGGTTTGGTTTGCAAACATCTTGGCCAATCTGGCTGGTGGTAGGTGCCAGCGATAAAACATTTTATAGAGGTTCTCCTTATAAGCAATTGACATCGTTAATTTGTAGTTTCTCTCCCATAATTTATCCCGATGCTCTAACTGAATACTATGTCCAAAATTTCTTGCCCAACTAATCATTATTTATTTGTATCCGACCTTTATTATTTTTTACAAACAGCCCAAGGTAGCTAATGTATTTTACTTTTTTCATCTCTTGAAATAGATCTGAATTTTCTTATTTCAAAGTACCTCAGATTAGGCAGCTGAATTCCACTCCTTGATTCTGTAACACGATTGCACTCTTTTATTTTCTTTAAGCAAATGTTAATTTTTTTTAAAAATGCATTTCATCTGGAGCTGGCAAATTTAGACCACTTCCAACAAGGATAAAATAAAAGAACAACCAATTACAAGCAAGGTCTACAGGGATTAATCTGCCAAGATTTGTTGTAACACAAAGGCCTCCAATTAATGTTCATTGTTACATTGATGCTCTGATCATGGCTTTTGATAAAGCAACATAAAGAAAGACAGATCCTTGTCTCGGGATGGCTCCAATCTAACTTCCAAAGATAAAAACAAAAGCAGAAGAGTAATTTCCCTAAGTAAATTGATAATAGATCTAGAATGAAAAGCTGAACTTCCAGTTGCTAGGAATGGCCCCAGTCATTTGTTATTGGTGTCAAAAATGGTGCCTCTTTCCCATCTCACATGAAGATATTGGCGAGTCTGGTATCAGCATAGGAGTGAAATTCACAATTGTGCTTGAAACAGTGGTATCGTTTAGAGGGCTCAGAGCAAGATGTATGGCACGGGTCATCAACCATTCGGACCTCAGGAACCACTAAATTCATAATCTTAAATCCCGTGGACCACTAATATGATCTGCCTAATATGATCGGCTGGGTAGGCATGGCTAGGTGGTCAGGTGACTAGGTGGGTGTGGCTAACTCGGTGTCACTCATGTCAAGGTGTGCCTCGCCAGCCTTTACTCACCCCTCCCCTCCCAGCCACTCCTCACCTGCCCACCTTTAGGCTCTTTAGGGCCCCAACAGGAAGCAGTTGTTGGAGCTAAGCAGCCCCATGAGAAAGAGTTGGCAAAACAGCTGGCACAGTTCAAATTGGATCTGACCAAGAAGGAGGCTCAGCAGAAGCACCTCACTGATGATTACGAGCATAGGCTTTCCAAGCAGAGGGAAGTCCTGTGGGAATGCAAGGCCAGGTACCAGCGCCTGGAGCTCAGCGGGCTGAGATGGTCAGCCAGTTCCAGGCCATGATGCAGTCCCACTGGAACAAGGCCCTCTAGCTCTTCACCACCAGCGGCACTTCCCTCCAGCCTTTACCCAAACACCCACACCAGGAGGCTGAAGCAGACCCCAAATCAGAATTTCTCCCCCTCCCCGACCCACACAAAAAGACCCCAATGGGGGAGACTCTCTGCAGCAACACAACTGTTCATTGCATGTATCTGTCCCAGGGGCTGTAGTTTGAGGATTGTTATGGATCCTCTGTCTACAGCAGTGATCACCAACTGGTGGTCCGCAGAAAAATTATTTGCATTTTTTATATTGCACTAAAAATATAAATAATTTTTCTATGGACCACCAAAATTTTCTCGTGGACCACCAGTGGTCCACGGACCACCAGTTGGTGACCGCTGATGTATGGCATATAAAACTATGTTGTTCAACAAAGAAAACATCATAGAAACAGCTAGAAGCTTGTCATGACTGTTCTCTAGCACTCAATGGTCATCTCATTGTGTTTAATAATAAGGCCTCGTATGTTTCTGGGTATATGGGAGGTGTCATGACTTTAAACAGCACTATCACTTTATATTCCTTATAAAATACTTTTTTTAAAAAAAAGTCATAGAACGTTTTTCTCAAACATGGTTGTTGCTATTATTCACCATGACTGTAAAGAGCCATTCATCCTTCTGTTAGTACAAACCATGACACTTAGCTCTTATTTCTTCTTTAGCAAAGAGTTTCCCTTTTTGGACTCCTGGGGTAGGTACCAACTGGTGGAGCTTGAGCAGATTCTACGAGCAAGGCTAATTATCACTGTCTCCAAGTAACATCACGGCCAGTACATCCCTAGAGCATCTTGGTGGATACAGACGTGATGCTGTCAAGCAAATTCAAATTGTGTTTGTGACCTTGCTGCAGAAAGGGTTAACTCCCAAGCTCCTAGCACATGAGGAGATGAGAGCAGCAGCTGTGTAGAATGACACAAAAGGATGTATTTAGCCTCTCTGAATTCAGGTTTCAAGTCTCAGAGCTGTTCTCATATGTGGATGGGCTGGGCTGGGCTGTGATGGAGAAATAACAACAGGATCTTAAAATACACTAATAGTGACAAAGCAACTCTATACCAAGGACTACACAGACCACTCGCATGAGAAATGCAGAATTTGTGGGCTTTCATTTAGGCAAGATCTAAAGCTAGGACCAGTAAATATATTTGTACTTGGAAACTGGGCTTTAGGGAATGTCTTCTCTACCTGGAAAAAATGATGCAGTCACATAGATTCAGATTGTGCTTGTGAGCTTGCTGCAGAAAGGGTTAACAAGTGCAATTCGACTGGCAACCATTTCTGAGACTAGACATTACTGATGTAGCCCAGATCTTTGGACTCTACTTTTGGGAGGGGATACGTTAGATTGTTACAATGCATTATGCCTAGTATTTGGCTGCACTCATTTCAGTCCAGATAGTGGTAAAAAGATGCTACTTATCAGCGTGCACCGGCCCTGACTGGGAGGGACCGTTATGTCAGGTAGCATCCATTTGAAACCCAAAAATTATTGGTAGACAATAATTGGAAATGATTCATCAACATGATCTGTCGTATGCTAATCCATCTTTCATGAGGATCGGTAAAGGGGAGCTGAGTGAGTAGGTCTTTTCTGTCCTCCTTTCATGGTAACTCATGTGTCTTCTAGCTATGCCATTTTCCAAAGGTTTCTGTAAGCACATGCAATTCAACTCCTGGATTTCTGTTTCATGCCACAAGCTATTCTGGCTTCTCCATGAATAAAAAAATTATTACTATTAGAAATGGACCTCAGAAGCAGTTTAAAACACAACTTTGGCTTGCTTTCTTTATAGCTTCTTCCTAGAAGTTATAGTGAAAAACAGATTTCACGACACCAAGCTTAATTTGCAAAAGCCTATAATACCTTAATAAACATGACAAACGCTGATGCTCTTCTTACTCCCAAGATCACATTTCTTTAGCCATAGAGTACTAAGATGCTTTACTGAATCTCATTTATTAAATGAAATGCCAAACATGAGAAGTGCTAGCCATGATGCAGCATCGTAGCACACATAACATGTATTTTGGCAAAAATGTCCTGCAGTGGGCTCCAAATTTTCTGAAGCTAGATGGAATTATGAACACTGATCCAATGCTGATTCTGAAACAACAGCTTGCCACTAGCTGCCCCCTATTCCTAGTGCCCTGGAATGAATTTGCTACCTCTGGCATCAACTCACCATACACACTCCCATCATTTCCTGATAAAAAGACTCTTGATGAAACAGTAGTCTTCATCAGTTCATTTTCATTGCCCTTTTGGAGAATCCCATTTTTAATCACTTTAAAAACCATTTAATATAGTAGAGCTCTATTTATATTTTGGGCATAGGAATCAGGCCATCCGGTAGTATAGAGAGGTCAATGGGCATTGAACTTTGTGACAATATATGTATATCTGAAGAAGAGATAAATGCATCACCTCTTCTAATTTCTCCAATGGCAGTTCTTGCCCTTGTTCTGTTCACATGGAATGGGGCTGGGGGGGATTCTTAAGGAGAAAATATATTCCTATTCTCAGAATATAAAAAATCAGGGTGAAAGAAGGGCAAAAAAAGGAATATTTATGTAACTACAATATTACTTGACCTGAATATGACATAAAAAGAAATCATTATGTATTTAGATGTTACATTAATGTGTACATAACCCATATCTATTTGTTTGCTGCTTATACATGCCAGGTGATTATCATTCCTCATTACCTGTACAGTCATTTATCATGCATTCAGTCCACATAACTACATGTTAACACTGCAGCAGAGATCAGGCTAAAGGAAGCATTGAAGAAATGCTACAAAATGCTAATCGCCAAATAGACACAGCAAATAGACAAATGGCACTTCTTAGGCAACAACTTCATATAAAATACCTCATCTTTAGCAGTTTGTGTATCATTGTGTGTATCACAGATGGGACAATCTATGGCCCCAAATGGACTCCAAACATCTTTTGTGCGCCTCTCTGGGCATAATTACTGAAACTCAGGGCATGGTTTCTAAAACTTCAATGTTTTTAATATGGTTTATAAAACAAAGACCGTCTCCCAAACTCTATCCCCATATATGAGAAAGAAACAAAAGCCTGGCCTCATTGCCTCAGCCAGTGTGGCCTTTAGTTCCTCTCCTCCTGCATATTTTTTTTTAATTAGATTTATATGCCGCCCTTCTCCGGAGACTCAGGGCAGCTTACAATGCATTAAGCAATAGCCTTATACTTTTGTATATTTTTATACAAAGTCAGCTTATTGCCCCCACAAACTGGGTCCTCAATTTACCTACCTTAGAAAGGATGGAAGGCTGAGTCAACCTTGAGCCTCGAACTTGCAATAATTGCAGACAGCTGAATCTTAATAACAGGCTATTAGCCTGTTGAGGTATCTGAGGCTCTCTCTAGTATATACTAACTCTCTAGCATGAATGGCAATGGAATGAGAAAGTGAATAGGTCCCCATATTTATTTGGAGACTTCCTAAAAATTTGAGGGTTGGGCTTTAGCATATCTGATTCTTAAGACCATTTCCATGTACTTATGGATAGAATCTGTACAACACATAACTAAGGCAGGAGATCAGCAGACAACCAGAATCTGCAAAGACAAAGTCAGGAAAGCAAAGGCTCAGAATGATCAAAGATTTGCAACAAAAGTCAAAGATAACACAAAAAGTTTCTTCCAACGTATAAATAACAAGAAAAAAAAGTCAAGGAAACAGTCTGTCCACTGAAGAGAGAAGACGACAAGGAAGTAACAGGCAACAGAGGGAAAGCAGAACTGCTTAACTCATTCTTTGCATCGGTCTTCACGCAAAAAGAAACTATAGCCCAACCTACCAGAAACATAACTGTAAAGAAGAGACTGGAAATAAAAGTTAAGATAAGCAAAAAAATAGTAAGAGAACACCTGTCTGATCTTGATGAATACAAATCACCAGGACCTGATGGATTATATCCCTCTAAAGGAGCTGGCAGATGTCATCTCAGAACCATGGTACCACATCTTTCAAAAACCCTGGAACACTGGGGAACTACCAGAGGACTGGAAAAGAGCTGATTTGGTTCCCATCTTCAAAAAAAAGGGGGGGGGAACAGACCCAGGAAACTACAGGCCAATCAACCTAACATCAATATCCGGGAAGATACTGGAAAAGATAATTAAAAAAACACCTAGAAACGAGTAAAGTAATAACTAGCGGTCAGCATGGGTTTGTTGAAAACAGATCATGCCAAACCAATCTTATTTCATTCTTCAATATAGTGACTAAATTAGTAGACCAGCGAAATACTGTGGTCATAATATACTTAGACTTCAGCAAAGCATTTGACCAAGTAGACCACAACCTACTTCTTCATAAACTAGAAAAAAGTGGGATAGATAGCTTCACTGCCAGATGGATTTGCAACTGGCTGACAAACCGTACTCAATGAATAGTCCTTAATGGGTCTAAGTTTACATGGAGGGAAGTAAGCAATGGGGTCCACAAGGTTCTGTCTTAGGCCCAGTACTCTTCAATAACTTCATAAACAACTTAGAAGGGGAACTCACCAAATTTGCAGATGATACTAAGCTGGCAGGAATAGCTAACACCCTAGAAGATAGGCTCAAGATCCAGAAGGATCTTGATAGACTTGAACACTGGGCCCTATCTAACAAAATGAAATTCAATGTAGAGAAAAGTAAAGTCCTACACTTAAGTAAGAAAAACCAAAAGCACACATATAAACTGGGGGAAACCAGGATTAATAGCAGTGACTGTGAGAGGGATCTTGGAGTCTTAGTGAAAAACCAGCTAAATATGAGCCAGCAGTGTGCAGCGGCAGCTACAAAAGCCAATGCAATCCTAAATTGCATTAACAGAGGGATACAATCAAGATCAAATGAAGTACTGATACCACTCTATAAAGCCCTAGTAAGACCACACCTAGAGTACAACATCCAGTTTTGGTCATCACACTATTAAAAAAATGTCGATACTCTAGAAAAAGTGCAGAGGAGAGCAACCAGAATGACTAGGGACTGGAGACTAAAACATATGAAGAATGGTTACAGGAACTGGGCATGGCTAGTCTAGTGAAGAGAAGGACCAGGGGAGACATGATAGCCATCTTCCAATACTTGAGGGGCTGCCACAGACAGGAGGGGGTCAAACTGTTTTCCAAAACACCTGAAGGCCAGATAATGGATGGAAACTGACCAAAGAGAGTTTCAACCTAGAAAAGAGGAGGAACTTTCTGACACTGAGAACAATCAACCAATGGAACAGAAGTTGCCTTCGGAAGTTGTGGGAGCTTCATCAGTTGAGACTTTCAAGAAAAGATTGGACTGCCATTTGTCAAAAATGGTGTAGCGTCTCCTGCTTGAGCGGGATTTGGACTAGATGACCTATAAGGTCCCTTCCAACTCTGTTATTCTGTCTGTCTGTCTCCCAGCTTTGGAAATACTATATAGACCAAGGGTGTCAAACTGTCAGCCCATGGGCCAGGTGAATCACGCACAGGCCACACCCACCCCAGCTCTGCAAAGGCAAAAAATGTCACGATACGTCACGATACGCCATGTGACACGATCAAGTTTGACACCTGTGATATAGACTATAACATATTTAAAGGGCAGCTGCACAGTGTTCCTCAATTCTTCCCAATTTGCCTTATATCGCTGCTGCTTCAGCAATGTTACTAATGTTGTCAACAACCACTTTTTTCAGCTAATATTATAATTGGCATTTAGTAATACCCACTCCAATGTGCTGCAGGATAGAGGAAGAGCAGGGCTGTTTCATGCCATCTTCCCTCCTCACTGCTACCAAGCAGCAATCTTTATTTCTATTGGTTAACTGACTATAACTTTAAGCATATTGTGCATATTTCATCTTGTTTTCAGTGATGAGAAAATAAGATTTTACACTTAAGCAAGCTTGTTTTCTTGCTACTTACTCCGCATCCTTTTTTCATTGTGCACCATGGCTTTTAGAGTAAAAGACTAAAGGAAATAACTTACTATTGATTTGGGTAAGCTGTTCTAAAAATCCTTTTTTTTTTTTGCTCAAGTGTAGAAGGCATACACAAACAAATATAGGGACCTTGTGCTCTCAGAGAGCACCAAAGACCCCACAGCTCGACTCTGAGTTACAAATATTCTCTTCTATAGGTACAAACAAATATTTTAAGCAAACTTTCTTATTTTCGTAAGTGAAGCCATCCCAAAATTTAGCATATGCAGAAGTTATAGAAAAAGATAACTTCTCATACAGATAGAAGGAGATAATTTTGCCTCTAGTGGCAAAAAAAAAAAGAAAGAAAGAAAGAAAAAGAAAAAGAAAAAGAAAACCCCTGGGTATCTAGGAGCACCTTTTCCAAGTAGCATGATCTTTTGTGCATTTAAACCTTTTAATAAAGCTCATTAGTTGGAAAAGGTGCTATCAGGCTGCTGATCATACGCAGAAGTTTGACTATCTTGAGATCATAATCCAGGCTGATTTTATCATGGTATGGTGAGATGATAGGAGCTGTTCAGAAGCAATAAAACAGAGTTGGAAACGACATTAGAGGTCTTCTAGTCCAATCCCCCAACTCAAGTACAAGACTTTATACCATTCAGACAAATGGTTGTCCAATTTCTTCTTAAAAACCTCCAGGGATGGAGAATCCACAATTTTTGGAGGCAAGTCATTTCACTGATTAATTGATCTCACTGTCAGGAAATTTCTCCTTAGTTCTAGGTTGGATCTCTCTTTGATAAGTTTCCAACTGTTACTTCTTATCCAGCCCTCAGGTGCTTTGGAGAATATATCAACCCCCTCCTCTCTGTGGTACCCCTTCAAATATTGGAAAACTGCTATCAAGTCACCCCTAGCCCTTTTCTTCATTAGACTAAGCATGCCCAGGTCATGTAACCATTCTTCATGTTTTATCCTCCAGTCCCCTAATCATCTTTGTTGCTCTTCTCTGTACTCTTTCTAGAGTCTCAACATTTTTTTTTGGTATTGTGCTGATCAAAATTGGATGCAGTATTCTAAGTGTAGTTTTACAAATGCAGTATAATGTGGTACTAGCCCTTCATGTAATCCTACTCCTTTCCCTCTGTTGATGCAGCCTAGGACTGCATTGGTCTTTTTGGCAGCTGTAGCACACTACTGGCTCATACATACTGTAAATGGTTGTCCATTTAGACTGTTAGAATCCTATCACAGTTATTCATGTTGAACTAAGTGCCACCTATTCTATACCTGTGCATTTGTAAGTTCACTGTGGTCTATTTTGTCAAATGCCTTATTAAGCATACAAATGTCTACAGCATTTCACTGGCCTATATTTTGGAAGTTTGGGGAAAATTCTTCATGATGGCACCCATCATGGAAAAGGCATTCCATTTAATGACCCATGCCTTCCTGAGAGATAGAGTTTCTTGCTACTGTCTAGGAAATTCCTGGGAAGTCTAGGAATTTAGCTAGACCATGAAGCTAACTAGGCAAATGCACACCTTGGTGCCTGGCCAGATACTCCCAGCAAACCCCCCCCCCCATGTTAGCTGGTGGGGAGGTGACCACAGAAAAAGGGACTGTGTGGCAGTAGCTCCGGTTACACAGCAATAGCAAATACTCATAAAAGCAAGACAGCAAAAAGGGCTTTTAGTGAGAATGAATAATTCACATTTTGAGCAATGTCCTGGTGAGTGGCGACAGGAAGATTTCAAATAGCTCCCCAGGGCATAGCCCACCAAGGGAACAGTGGGAGACAAGTCATGAGGAATGGGCAGCATGGCGGGGAAATCAGAAGAATAAAATGGAAGAGAAGCAAGCTGGGGTAGCATTAATGGAGAGAGCAAGCCTATAATAGTTGCTAAAATGAGATACATTTAGTGAACAGGATTTCTCATTGTGCTGCAGAACTACCTAAGAGGCACCTATCCTGGATTATACTCTTTTAGCTGATTGAAAAAAAATCCTGTATTATGATGGAGCTAGTTACCTAAACCTTGGTCAAGGTATGCCATGTCAAAAGAACAAAGCAGGAGAAATCAAAGAGTACTGGCAAAGTACCCAGCCTCCTATACACACAGCAAGGTTTTGGATTCGTTGAGAGGAAAGTCTCTTTGATAGCAATTTTGGGAAATTTCTTTTAGGTCCTTTTCTCCTCTTGATCATGAGTGTTACTAGTATTAATGCAAACTATATGCATAATCTCCTTCCACGGGTTATATGTCTTTCAGAGTTGCTTTTCTTGTTCAAGAACATCTGTGCAATACTGTAACTGAAAAACATTAAAAATAAGACATCCTGGATAGAGAGGAGAAAACATGTTATGCAGTTTAATATTAATGTGCATTATGGGGAAAATAGCAGATGAGAAACTGAGTTCTATTTTATCCAATGCCTCTTATGAATCTCTCACTATGAATAACATCTGGACTGTAGTGACACAATGCAGAAGTATATCATTTTAAAATATAAAGGGGGAGGCAGGAATGTAGCACCCTCCAGATGTTTTGGATTACACCTCTTCTAGTCCCTTGCCATGGCCAATCGGCTGGGACTGATGGGAGTTGGTTCAGCACATTTGGAGTAGCCTGCAGCTTGGATTTCTACTATGTCTTTTGAATCTTGGGGCAGAGAGATAAAATAACAAGCTAATCCAAAAGGGAAAGAGGTCTTTGTTTGGTCCTTTTCTGTTCAAGCTGAGATTTCTTTCGACTCGTGTCACTCTCCAGTACCCAAACCTTCAGTTTCTTCAGAGTATGAAAAGTAGCATTTTTATTTTTTAAAAAAAATACCCAACACAGAAATGGTTATTAGGTCAGTTTATTTTAAAATCATAAGATAAATTGGTAAGGTAAAGTCATTTTAAATTTTGGACAAATGGTCCTGTTTTGAACAAAATAATGTCTAAAGTATCACAAGCTTGGAATATTCATTGCACTAATTTGCACTTACAGAACGAAAACAGCGGAGCAATTTAAATTGACAAACTATCGCAAACTTAATATTTATACTTTGAAGAATCTTTCCCTCTGCCATAATGTGATGAAGTGAGAACGTGTTTAAGAGAAAACTGCAAGTCCCAGCTGCCATTCCACAGTGTTTTTATCTTTGAGTCACAATTAAATCATACAAAGCTCCTAACATTTCTACAGTTCTTATAATTTGTCAGTGTTGATGTATGCAGCCTTTCAATGCACTTGCCATATTTGGACTGACAGAAAAACATAAACCCTCCCCCTTCCCACCACTTACACCACCTTTCCAGCAGGCTCTACCAGGCCTTTCACCGCCATATCTGCCTGCCAGCTCAACTCTAATATCCTGTTCATTGTTCCCAGCTCCCTGGTCTGCACCTCCATTGTCTCAATGCCTTCACAAAAGTCACGCATTTCCATTTTCTGCCCTCTGACATTTGCTACACTTTCTATCGTCACCCCTCTCTCTCCTTGCTGTACTCTCTGCTGTTCTGACACCTCCCAATTTAGTATAAACTGCCAATATCATTAGCACTGTTTATTCTTCTATGTTTTTAATGTGAATTTAGGACCCAAGCAAGAGGCTTTTCAGGGCATTCTTCACCAGATCCCAGACCCTGCCTGTATCATTTGCTCAGCAATGCTCCTAATTCAGTAAAAATGCATTTATGAAAGAATAAGTCACTAGGCCCTAGCTGAGAGCCAAGAACAATTTCTATGAAGTAAGATCTCTTTTTGGTGCAAGTAGTTTTAAAATAAATACCTGCACGAGAGCAGTTTGCTAATTTCTGTATAGGAATACTGTAGCATTGGAAACATTCCTTGTCCTGTTTACAAGAAGATTAGGAATGTTAGATTATACCTGAATTGGAAAAGAAATAAGAAATTATATTAGAACAATTTATAAAAGAAGCCATTTGTAAACATCTTGAAGAAAATGTCTTGATTCCAAAGCATGGGTCTTCTGCTTTAAAAAGGTAGCTACTTTAGTGAACTAGGGAAATGTTTTGCATGTGATCTTCCTCAACTTCAGCCAAACCTTTGACAGGATTCCACATGACATTCTCATTTACAAGTTGTTAAATTGTGGCTGCGATGACTCTACAGTTGATTGACTAACCACACTCAAATGGATTACATCAGGTTGGACAGCAATAACCAGTGTGATCCTGCAAGGTTATGTCTTAAGTCCAGTATTATTAAATATTTTTATTGATAATTTAGATAACAAAATTCATGGGTTGCTTATCAAATTTGTGGATGACACACAATTGGGAAATCTGGCTAATATCCAGGATGACAGATCAAGATGGCAATCTCATTTGGATAGGCTGGAAGACTGAGATAAGAGGAATAAGATGTCCTTCAACAGAGAGATGTCTAAGCTATTACAATTAGAGAGGGCAAACTGTAGCACACACATATAAGATGAAGATTCATGGCTTGGAAGCGCTATTCTGAGAAGGATTTGAGTATGGTTAAGAACGATAAACTGAGCATGAGTTGGAAGTGTCAGACAGCTGCTAGAAGGGCTAATGCAGTTTTGGGTTGAATTAGGATTTGTATCAAAGAAAGAGAAGCCCTTATTCCCCTCTATTCTGCATGGATGAGACCATGCCAGAATACTGTTTATGACTCCGGATACTACAATTCTAGAAGGATATCGATAAATAAGAACAAGTTCAGAGGAAGGCAATGAAGATGATACAGGGACTTGATGACATGCCCTATGAGGACAGGATGAAAGAACTTACAAGCTATCCAGAACTTCCGATAGTCAATCAGTAGAAAAGAAGATTGAGCAGACAAGTGGTATCACTGTCCAAGTATCTTTTAAAGTGCCATAGGGAACAAGAACAGGAAGTGCTTTAAAAAGTATGCTCCCACCCAAATTGCAGTTTTGTTTTTCATCTGTAGACGGCAAAATAACACAACTCCTTTTTTTCAAGGTCATAGCTCTCACGGCTGATAAATTAAAAAGTGGCTTTTTTAAACAGATGACAGAAGAAACTAGCAGAAGAAACTATGTATATAACACTGAAATAAAAAGGGCTAAAATGTTCCCCCACATTTGGGGCATGGTTTGGAGATTTAATTATTTACTCTTGTTGGAATTCTGAAGTTGAGGAATTTACCTAACTCCATGTCCACTAACCAAAATGGTGAAAGAAAATACACAATCTTTTGGGGAGTTCCTTTGATTTATTCTTTCTGTGATTTGACTAAATTGTGAGAAGAGTCATTCACTCCACAGAAGCTTGTGCACTTTCAGATTTCCAAAGGATTTGTGCTTGTGTCACATTTTCTTTTCTGTCCCATTCCATTATATTCAAGAACTTTGTAACTCTCCTTAAGTTTCCCTAAAAGATAAGTTGCTTACATCATATTGTAAGCCTCTCATCCACTGACCACATCCTCTGACTGAAAAGTAATAAGAGCCAATTGTAGCATATAAGAAATACTCCTAGTTCAATATAGTCAAATGAAATGGGGATGAAAATAGCAGAATATGAATGTGAGATTGATTAAAATCACAGTCTGTAGGGCTCTTCCGCACCCCAACTACTTCTATTTCTCCAACCTCAGAAGATTTTCTATGATTACCTTAAAACCTGTTGCCAACCACAAAATGCTTGGAACAACTACGATAGCAACTAATGCTCTATCTTCTCTTGCTATCAGTTTAATAGCATCACAATTGCTTCCCCTATACAACTCCATAGAAAAGGAGAATGAAACTAATCATTTGCATATTATCCCAATAATACCCTTTCTTCATTTTTCAAACATTTATCTAGTTATATCCAACCCTCCCCAACCAAACAGCTGTCTTATAGCAATAGCCATAGCACTTACACTTATATACCGCTTCACAGTGCTTTACAGCCCTCTCTAAGCAGTTTACAGAGTCAGCATATTTCCTCCAACAATCGGGATCCTCATTTTACCAACCTCAGAAGGATGGAAGGCTGAGTCAGTCATGTGTCGGTGAGAACTGAACTGCCGAAACTTCTGGCAGCCGGCAGTCAGCAGAAGTAGCTTGCAGTACTGCATTCTAACCACTGCACTACCATGGCTCCTCATGAGAGGACTTGAAAAGGTTCTAAACCATTTTACTCTTGAAAGACCTGATCTGGGAGGTATCCTGAGTCAGGGAAATGGGCTATACAGATATACAGATTATGGTGATAATGGTGGCAGTGGTGGCGATGATAGTTTCAAATACACCATAACTGAGAGAGAAATAATTCAGCTCAGCTCTTGAACACAGTTGACATTGATTATCAGAGGTCTGGAGTTGCCTTTGAACTGGTGTGTTATCCTTAACTTTTGAAATAATAAAAAAAAAACTAGGGCACAACATTTATTCCTAATATGCTAGTTTTCTTGTTCTTTTTTATTCCATTCAATCATACCTGATTTTTGAAGGCTGCCTGAGCAAATCCCTGCAATTTTCTTTGCGGGGTTTTTCATAAGTGGTTTGCCATGGCCTTCTTCCCAGGGCTGAGAGAAAGACTAGCTCAAGGTCACCCAACTGGCTCTGCTTAATGTGGGATTAGAACTCTTACTCTGCTGCTGTTTAGCCTGTTACCTTAACCACTACACCAAGTTGACTTCTACTTGCATTCAAATATGGAGAATTGGGTGGTGGAGGAAATGATGTTCTAAACTTGTATAGTCAAGTTTTTCCCATCACAGATGAGTTCAATTATTCCTATAAATTGTATATAATGCCATCTGTGTTACATAAGGGTATTCTTTCAAGGCTTTAAACTAATCACCTTTTCTGCTTTCAAAGCAAATAAGGAGCTATATGAACCACAACTTTTAACAAATACATTTTTCTACTTGGAAATAATTATTAGATAAGAGATGGTGAAAATACATTGTGCAGTTCAGCAGATATGCCTACTTGGCCAGTGTAAGTATGGTCTGTTCCCTTACACGGGCATGTGTTTGCACAAGTGCATGTATCTTATGTCTGTTTATTATCTTATTTATCTCAAACTCCTCTACTTCTTTGGAAGAAATTCTACCTTGTATAAAACAGCCCAAAATTTCTCAAGAGTCATCACTGTGTTTGTATTCTAGTTAGCTGAGAGGAAGGAGTTCATAAATTTGTCCCCTAAAACCAGCTCTTTGACATACTAGAGAAAAATTCCATCCTCTACTAGCTCTGGTAAAAGAGATGGTCCATTATGTTTGCAATTCAGCTTATAAACACAGAAAACATGAGAAGCTTTTTTTTCCCTGTAACTTTGAAGGAGTAAACATTCCAGACATCCAGTCCCTAACTGTCAACAAAATTCACACAGATTTCATACATATTGATACCAAGAAACCTTCTAAAATTTTCAAGACTAACATACTACAATGTAAGGTTTCTCATAATGTCTACTTTGTTAGATACATACTGTATCAGAAATCTATTCTTAATTATTATGTCTCTGCATGTAACAGCATGACATACAGTTTTATTTCTCTAGAGTCGCGCATCTGATGAAGTGGACTGCAGTCAATTAAATAAAGCTAACACTACAATACTATTGTTTTTGCAACAGCAGATTAATGAGCTAACCCCTTGGTAATCACATGCTTTTATCATAATATATAAGAGTGAAATGTCTGATGGCTAGATTAGAAGTGGGGGAAGATCAGTGACTCTGCATATGGTTAAAACTGCAGGGATATATTTGAAAGGGCATATTATTATCTGATGTTTATGATTGTAAATTTACATAGCATACTTGTAAGCAGAGAAGCAAATTTGGGTAAATTAGCATTGGCAGCTGACTGGACTACTTGCAAATGGAACTGTATTACAAAAGAGATACTAGTTATATTTCACTCAAAGCTTCCAATATCATTACTTCAAAAATGAATGATCTGTTACTATTTCCATTGTATGTATTCAGCCACTGACATATTACACATCTGGTCAATGTATTTCTAATGTAAAAAAGAAAAAGAATTCTTATGCTGTACTTGAATCATCCTAACATAAAGATGCTTTCTTTCTAACAGGTACTATGTGTATGTGGGAAATTATAATATGTGAGGCATTATAATAAGGTGTCTAATGTGACTGAAAAAAAGCAGTAGTTAATTTTGCTATTCTATTGATATTAGATGTGAGGTGTAGTCCCCCATTAAACTCCATATTTGGTTAAGAAGAAGGTGCAGTGCAATTAATGAGTTAGGTAGCAAACCAAGCTTTTAAGGATCAGGAATCTGTTCTCGTGTTTTTATATCATGGCTATATTCTTAGTTGATTTGTTTCTTCTGTAAAGTCCACTGGTATTCAAAAGAGACTTCACACGGCACTGGTTGGACACATAATTCTGTAGAGGCATTCATTCTTCTCCCCAGAGTTCCTCTAGCAACAGAGTTGTAGTACAGCCAATGCTCACATCAACTGGAACTGAAGGCAGCCATAATTCAACACATCTAGTGATGCCAGGTTAGGAAAAGCTTTTCAATAGTAGCCGTATATGTGGCCTCAAAGAATCCCTTCAAATACTCTTTTAACCCAATGCGGTCTCCAGGAATGCTTGCTGCTTTTTGGCATCAGGAGACAATTTCAAAAACTCAAGATGAATATGTTCCTATTCACCAGTTGCACATTGGGAAGAGGGAAGTGTGTTTCCAATAGTGACCATTTCTACTTCATGAACAGCAAACTATGGAGATCATAGAAAAACTGTGCTTCCAGCATCCTTAACCTAGCCATGTCACAGTATGATGCAGAGGCATTGAATAATATGCCCTCCAACACAGGAAAATCAAAACTAATGTGTTTAGGTTGCCCAAACAGCAGAGTCAAAAATAAAGGAACTGAATATTTGCCTGGTTACTGGGCATGGTGGGCACAGTGCTGAGAACTTGGGTATCAGGATCTGCCAAAGGAAGCAAGGACTCAGGAAGAAGAGGGGCATATCTCCCCTTCTGGCCCTCAAGGTGAAATTTATACAGAGCCTGTTGCTTAAGGAAACCTCGGAGTAGCTGGGACGGAAGAGTGGAAACTTCAGCGAGCTCCACGGTCCTGTCTTCCACCTTTTCCCTTGTCTCTCGCTAACAGAGAAGAAGCCAGGTTTTCCCATCTTCAACCAAACTTGTGAGGCTGTGGAGACACACGGCAACAGGTCCATGGGTGGCGAAGATCATAAGGGGCATCTAAGAGGGGTGTTAGGATCAATGGAAAACGGGGCGGCGAGAGCGAATGTCTGGAGACTTCGGGCACAGCGGAGGGTACTGCCTGGGAGTTGGGGAAGGGAGGAAAGGGTTGTTACTGGAGGAGGCGCCAGCGCTGCTCCCCAAGTCCACAGCCCTCTTGGCAAGCCCACCCACTCTTCCATCCTTGGGTTGCGAGGGTCCCCGGCTTTATTTCGTTCATCCTTGCACGCAGCCTCTCCACTTTCCAGCCAGTGCAGTTTACCTCTGATCTTTTTCTTCACGTAAAAGAAACGGAATAGAGGGTAGTCCCATCAAAATCGGCTTCAAGAAGGCGCAGGACAGGTGGCACCTGCGATACCCACGCCCACGCAATACGCTGCTCTTCTTTGTGGCCAAGGGTGGTGTCGTCGGAGCAGTATTGCTCCCTTATAAAGGTTACACGCCTGCTCTTGAAAGCTGCTTCCCCCACCCCACCCCATGAGCGCACGACACACACACACACACACACACACACACACACACACACACACACACACACACACAAAAACCAGCTTCACCGCCCGTCACAGTTTGGCTCCGTATTGATCGGCGCTGCCTGGCCGCGCTTCCCCTGCAATTCCAGGTAGTAAATCAGTGCCAGGCGACTCCACCTCCCGGCGTTGCCATTGGGTGCCTGCTGTGCTCGGATCGCAGTGATTGGTCGCCTCGCGGGCACAAGCCTTTACATAAGAAGGCGCTCGCTCTGCTGACTTGATAGAGCCGGAGAGATACACATTCACGCACGCCGAGACCAAAAGAGCGGTGACCAGAGAGCGGACACTAACACGACAAGCATCCGCACGTGAACAGGGCAGTCCGCCCGCCTGCCCGCTCCGGATGCTTCGCGGCCAGCTGGTAGGCATGGAGCTGTCCCGGCAATCCACTTGTCTAGTGAGTACAACTGTTTCCTGCCCTGCTGTGGCCAAGCCGACCGGGGCAAAGTTTTCCAAATTCCCAAAGAGATGGAGACTTTGGGTGGGAAGGAAAGTTGTAGCTGGCGAATGATGCGGGGCGAGAGGAGGCTATGAAAGCGTAGTCGAGGGCCACGTGAGACTGGCGGGCGGAATTTTGGGTTGAGGGGTGGGCTTCTGGGAGAGAGCGGTGGGGAGGGGCCGTGTGAAAAAGCCCGGGCTTAAGAAACCAGGGAGTAAGAAGTGGAAATGAAGGTTTGATAGATGCGATGGGGACGGGGAAGCACTTTTGCGCGCTGGGGATGTGCTGAAGAGCCGCTGTGGAGACAGCTATCGGCTGTCCAATGGCACGCTGGATCTTCCTGAGCAGGGAGCCGTTTCTTGGAGTGCTCGCCTCCGGCAGCGAGCAAAAACTGAGTGCCAAGGTGACTGCTGCTCTCCAGATTGCACTAGTGCTGCTGGTGGCGGCAGCTGCTAGTAGTGGCAATGCCAGTGTTGAGGTTGGCTTAATACCCTGCAGTTTGACATGGCCGAGGAAAGGCATGGTTCCAACTCTGAAGTGTAACTCTATGGGCCCGGGAGTTCTGGCTGCTTCCTGAAGATCTGATAGGTCTGGTTCCAAATTCTTTGATTTTGTGGGGGAAAAGAATATCCCTTGCCTGCAGTATTAATGCAGGATCTGGGCTGGGAATAGCAAACTCTGGAAAGACAGCAATGCAGACAAAGCCAGTGGCTTTTTCTTGTTAGTGGCTTCAGAAAGAAAAACAAAACAAAATTTGGAACCAGAAAAAAATACTTGCTCATTACTGAAGCTCAAACCTGAATTTTATGATGTCAGTGCTTTTGATTGGTTGAACCCGTTTGCCCTCCTGTACTTTGAACAAGAACCTGGTGAGTTGGCATCTTGTGACATTTCTTAACTAGGTTGATATCAGTACACATCATTGGCTGAACAGACTTGATGTCACCGAAAAAGACACAGGAATCCATTTGGATAACAACTCTGAACGAGTGATGTCACTAGTCTACAATGAGATAGAAAACCCTGTGTCACTGTGAGGCTTTTGGAAAAGCATCTATATTATATTGGTGATGTGGTTCTATAGGAGTTCAACTATCATTTAGGAAAATTGCAGAAAGTATGGAGTAGAAACTGCTTGCTAACGCGGAACAGCGGTCCACTTAAAAGTTTGGTTCTGCTATGGCCACTCATTTGAAAGTACAGGATTTGCCAGGAGAACGTGTCAACTGAGAAAATCACATGCAATTTCTTCTTCCTTCCTCTGAACAATGGCAAGAAATCAAAGCATGCATTTATTAGGGGATTATTGCATAGTGTTAGAATGTTATGCAAATCCCAATTTCTTTCCGACAGAAGAAATCTGTTGTCACCAATCCCACGGGTTTCTGCATATATGGGTACAAATAGCAGTGTGATCAGCCACGCCCTAAGAGATCATGAAAGTCATGGAAATATGCAGCTGCAGACATACCCTCTTGAAGCACCTTCTCTAGTTTGACAATACACATCCCTGTTCCAAACACTATTCTTTTAGAAGCTTTTCATCCAGTCAGCATTTGGAATCACATGACTAGAAAACTAGACGACAACTACAAAAAGTGGGATTATTATCACAGTCTTGTGTTTTGGGGCAAATTTGCTGCAGCAGGGGTTCAGAATGGGCATTTTGTCCACCCGGCATTCTCTGTGTTAAGAGCAGACCCCTGGTATAATAAAAGATCATAAGGTATAGGGCATGAAGTCATGCAGATGATTTCCATCAATGTCCACAGCAAGAACAAAATGGCGTCCACTGTTTTTTTTTTCCAGCTGCCAAGGACATTGAAAACCATATCCGTCCCTTTTAATCCTAACAGACACCTAAGACTGTTTCTGATCTTGGTTTGGTTCAAGAAGTAAGTGGATTCAATTTTGAATCCTTTTAACCTATCCGTATCTTCCACTTTCAGAGCTGACTTGAAGAGGCAAAGGGAAGCGATCAAAAACAATGTAGGAGGTAGCACATGAATGCCTCACTTCAGTCCATTGCTTTTCTATACAATCCTGTTTGAACATGGGGATGGAGAGATTCTCCTTGCTTTTCCTTTATCGTGTCATGCTGCTCTCTTGATACTTTCCATGGGCATCCAATAGTGACTTTTGCAGGCATATCGACAGTGATTGCTGAACTGCCGCCCCAGCCCACGAAGTAAAATCTCAGAACCCGGGAACAAAACAGGGATAGATAACCTTTGGAGTCCAGTAGACACACTGGGAATTTTGAGTCATGCCATGAACGATATCACAAAATGGCTGCCATAGTCACAAAACTGTCAATTTTTAAAAAGACAAATGTGGCCCTCTCTTTGGCCTCAGCTTGCAATCCAAAATACTCTGTTCCACGCCCAGCTTTACTTTCATTTTGAGAATATTTTGGAGGTCCAGGAAGTCCTTTTCAAAACAAAGCCCTGAGCTGCTACCATTTTTGTTTTCTAAGTAAGTCCAAAAATCGTAGGTGACTTAGAGGTGCTCATTGGAATGATGCTGGAGGCAGTTATCTTGCTTTGCTATATGCCCGTGATGCCAGAGATGGCACACAGAGCGTAACCCTAGCTCAGTTCAAGCATGCATGTGCGCCGGCCAGCTGATTTTTGGGCCATTCAGGCCCACAAGATGTTGGGAAACAGGCTGTTTCCAGCCTCTAGAAGGCCTCTGTGGGATGGGGAAGGACGTTTCCGCCCTCTCCAGGCTCCAAGAAAGCCTCTGGAGCCTGGGGAGGGTGAAAAACAGGCCTATTGGGCCCACTGGTAACCTTTTTGCTGTTGCGTGCCAAAAGCGGGGGAAGCATGGGGGGTTCACGCGTGCATACGCTGGGGGTGGGGAAGCACTGAATTATGGATGTGGGCATGTGAGCGCGTGACCATCTCCCGCTCCCCCTGCTTTTGGCACGCGATGGCAAAAAGCTTAGCCATCACTGCTATATGCCAACTTCTTGGTTTAATTTTTCACTTGAAAAAGAAATAGTAGTATTCACTGAGTCAGGGAACTCAGTAGCACTGAGGAGAGCCTTCACTAGTTTGTTGGTGTACAGGTAGTCCTCAATTTACAACAGTTCATTTAGTGATCTTTCAAAGTTATAATGTCATTGAAAAAAGTCTCTTATGACCATTTTTCACCACCACTGCAGCATCCCCATGCTCATGTGATCAAAATTCAGATGCTTGACAACTGACTCATACTTATGACAGTTGAAGTATCTTAGGATCATGTGATCCCCTTTTAGGACCTTCTGACAAGCAAAATCAATGGGGAAGTCAGATTCACTTAACAGTCACGTTACCAACTTAACAACTGCAGTGATTCACTTAACAACTGCGGCAAAAGGGTCGTAAAATGTCTCAGCAACAGAAATATTGGGTTCAACGGAGGTCGTAAGTCGAGGACCTGTACTTGGATGTCATTTTGTTCACCCGGGACTAGAAACTTCACCAACCGAATAGGGGCTACCAGTAGATCACATATGGATTTAAATGGAGATAATAACAATTACACTATCTTTCCCCTATCTGTCACTCTTCTGATATATTGGGGTCCAAATTCCAGTCATCCCAATCTAGTGAGATGTGCTGGCTAAGGTTAATGAGAATTATGCTCCAGTATTTGGGAGGAACTAAGCTATGCAAATGCCACAAAATTGAATAGATTTGTATTAGAATCTCTAGGAAAGTTGTGTATAAATTATAATGCGGGACCAATGCAAAAATGAAATTTGGGGCTGCAGGTACACTTAATTTTTAATCTGTATGTCTTTTCCCGTGAAATACTTTATAGTGGCTATAACGTATGATGAAATATAGGATCATGGTTCCTAATCAGTTTTCTTCAATAACTATTGGAAACTGTTCAAAATAAGCCTAAACGGAACTATTTTCCATAAAAGGATTTTGTAATGTGTTCAGCAACTTTATCTGACAGCGCGAGGAGCATAAAAACCAGGTCTTCCAAGGTCCAAGGGGAAAGCTGAAATCCCAGAAGAGGAAGAGCAGGGGTTACAAGGATCAAGTACATTTTCTTCCCTGCCCGCGCACAGGTGCAAGCTCTGAGTGCATGTTTGTGCGTGTTTAGGAAGGCAACTTAATTAATGGCCATTTCCCTAATGATCTATCTAGAAATGCACACTGATGTATGAGTTTAATTAGCTCAAGCCAAATGCTGGGAGCGCGACAGAAGAACACATTGTCTTTGTCACCAGGCGCCTGTTACTATCCTATGTTTATGGAAACTTATTTAATGAAGAGTTAATCTGTGCCTAAACTGGAGGATAGTACCAGCTACTGGCCTTGTATGATGGATTGTTTTGCTGTGGAAGAACACAAGAAAGATGCGTTTGCTCTTGTATTTCCTACCTGGTCGTTTGACCTATAGATACCTATGAATGGCTCCTTCATTGTTTCTAAACCGAATAGGTATTTCCTGAAGAGGACCAAATCTGATAGCTCCTTATATTATTATATTATAACTATTTATAGTAATCATTATTAATTGCAATTATATGCACCCAGGGCCTCCTCTCTTATATAATGGGAATAACCAAGTTTACTGAGACTTTTCAGTTTTTGTTTTTGGTAGGTTTCTTATATTTCAGGCCACATCATGAATTCTGCAGCCCTAAATTCTATTGCAAAGCATAATGAAATAGATAAATTTCATCCACTGCCTCTTCAGAGAATAATTTTGAGCATATGGTGGTTTCAATGAAGTCACGGGAAGTCTTAGAGGCTTGCTGATCTTCAAGCAGGAGGCGAAAAGGCGTAAGACATGCCTAGTTATAGTACTATCTGCCTATCAGTGTAGGTAGAGTGGATGGATACTCACAATTGTTCAAGACCACCTCTGGGTTTGGATACAGCAGGAAGATTTGCAAAAGCTTACCTTGAGATCTGTTTTATAGAAGTGTTAATACCACAGGGTACTTCTAATAGGGTTTAGGACAGTCCCAAAAGGCCAATAATAAAGCTAATGAGTTATTATCTGTAGAAATGTTCACAAGACAGATTACCTATTCCATAATGCATTTTGACAGCCTTCTTATTCACACAATCAGGATGGATAAAACATGATGAAACGATGGGCTTCTCCCCCTTCACACTTTCATTCCAAGGGACTTTAAAAGGACTATTGATTCTAACCTACAATACTGATTATAAGAATACTCCAAACTGACAGCCCTGGCTGGGAGAGGAAAGATAGTTATTAACATAAAATATAAGAGTTTTCATATGCGGATACTGACAGAATGAAGAAGTGCCTTTTTTCTTGCTAAGCTTTAACTACTCTTGTTGTGTTTACAAATGAGGGGAAGAGATGTTCATCTGTTTTAAGGATTAACGAATCTCATTGCAAAATTGCCTCCTCAGGAAGTAAAAGAGACTATCCTATCTCAGAGTCTACCTTGAGCTGAAAAGTGACTTCTGGCACAAAATGCTTTATTTGCTGCCATCTTCTTTTTTGCATGGTCTACTCCATAGGAGAGATCAACAGACATTCTGTGGAAGTGCTTTAATGTTGAAAAGATCCTGCCTCAAGAGGCAGATTGGATGGCCCTCAGGATTGTCTGATCTTCATCAGAGTTACTGGAAAATTATGAAGCAGAGTATGATCAACTTAAAACAGAAATGTGATGTTATTAAAATACTTGCTCACATCACTGCATTTGGGTTTAAATCTACACTATGTTGGCTGGTGCTTTTTTATAGATTCTTTCTCTGCCATCTTCTAGCTCAGGGTAGCCACAAAATCAAATCCTATTCTTTGATGGAATCAAAGAAGAGAGATGGGACATTCTTCTTGAAGGAATGAATTAAGGTCCTTTCTCTTCCTTTTAATTCTGATGAATGAATGTGAGATCTAATGGTCTAACCTAGTATATTTTTTTTCTCTTCAGCAGGGATGTGGAACTCTGAAGCTAATATGGTTTCACATCCCAGAGTGAATTCTGAGAGAGCTGAATTGACTTTTAGTCCTGAAACTAGATGTTTGGTACGAACTATTGTGTCAGCATATCCTGCTCTTCACAACAGCTGAAATTTTCCACAGATCTAGCATGCCAGTGCTTCCTCCCTAAAGCTCAAAAGATTAAGAAACAGAAGTTTCCTGCCCACAATAAAGTAAAAAAAAAAACAAAACACATCTCTATTGGTACTTGAGCATTAGGCAACTGCTGACCAATCCAGAACCAAACCAAAGTCTCTAAAACTGCTTGCCCAATTCTGCGAGGGGCGGTGGCAATGCTACCCCTAAGAATTTATCAGGATGATTATATCAGATCCCCGCCAATGCTTATCTGGATGGTTAAGTAGCAGTGAAATGAGCAAAGCAAGCTAGATTTTGAGCCGTGCTGGCACAGTAGTTAGAATGTACAGCAGGCAAATTCTGCCCACAGCCTGGAGTTTGATCCTGACTGGCCCAATATTGATTCAGTCTTCCATCCTTCTGAGGTTGATAATATGAGGACCCAGATTGTTGGGAGCAATATGCCAACATTTGTAACCCAATCAGAGAGTGCTGTAAAGCAGTATGGAGCAGTATATAAGTCTAAGCGCTATTGCTATTTTCCAGAGTTTTATCATCTGTTACAGAATTCCTGCATTAAGAAAAAAAAATTCCCAGTTACTAAGTGAATGGGTGATGTTGCCACATGCTTCTCTTTATAGGTCACAAGGTTGCTGCTACTTCTGTTGTGGAGCTTGGTTCTGCCTTGGCCTGGTGAAGGATCCCAGCGCAGTAAACCCATGTTCACAGCAATCACGGATCAAATCCTTCCCCCTGACTATGACAGCAACCCGACTCAGCTCAACTATGGTGTGGCTGTGACCGATGTAGACCAGGATGGAGACTTTGAGATTGTCGTGGCTGGGTGGGTACCAAGAAAAATGCTAAATATTGCTAGGTGCATGGGAAGTTGGGGGGGGGGGAGGGAGGGTCTGCCAGCCCACAAGGAGCCATATTTGAGGAAAAGAATAGTCTAGAGTTAATAGGATGCAAGTAAGATGGTTACATCCCAAAGGCTGGTCTCATACAGAAGGTAAAAAACGCAGTGTATTATTATTATTGTTGTTGTTGCTATTGTTATTATTATTACCTATTGAGTCCTTACTAAGGACCTAGGATAGGCAAATCTGAATGTTTGACGGTGTTACAGATATCGTCGCAGGATGAAAGCAGTTCCAAGTAAAGCCGACTTCTGCAATTGACTGAAGGCAAATTGTCAATGCCTATGGTGTTCAAGTGGTGCTCCAGTTGTCTTGGGACTGCACCCAAGGAGCCTATTACTATTGGTAGTACTCTTGCTTGCCTGTGCCATAGTCAAATTATTATTATATACTTTATTCATTAAATATGAAACTCAGTCAACTCAGTCAAATTATTATTATTATTATTATTATTATTATTATTATTATTATTATTATTATATTTCTATATTGCCTTCCTCACAATCTCAAGCACTTCTGGGCAGGTTTGGCTAACTGCCATTCAGTATATGAATTAGTATGTGTATTGCCATACAAGTAAGAATCAAATATATAGATTTGTTTGTAAACCATGACCCAACTATTATTTATTTTCATCACAGTATATTGAACAAGCTATAATGGTCCAATTCACATATAAGAAAAGCCTTAAATCACCTTATAATCACAATGGCTGAATGCATATATTGTATTAATTCAAAACTACACAAATCACATTAAAGTTTAATACAGTGTGTGAATTCAGACCCTGTTTCTCAGAAGAACTTGACAACTGCTATGTTTCTGGGGTTTTACAAATGTTCTGGACTAAAACTAACATTCCCAGTTAGTGGGATCTGGTTTTGCTGGTTGAGGCCTAACAGAAATGTCTTTGAAAATCCCTGAAGGGCATTAAATTGGTGAAGGCTGTAAAAGGAAGGAAAAGTATACATGTTCATACTCTACTTTGCTCTTAGGACATGTAAAGATTGATATGGATCCTCTGGAATAAGCCAAAAATAACATCTGTGCAATGATTCAATTCCAGATGTGTATCTGGGTTTTCAGTGGAACTACTGTACAGTTGCATCCTCAAAGCTTACAGCTCAACTGTCTCCCACATGATCACTTCCCTGATTAACTGCCTCTGCCAGTAGCCTTCTCAGCTCCCACCACAGCTTCCCCAACCTATCCAGGCTGAAATCATGACCTAGGAAGTAGGGACCAGAGAGGACAGTCTCTTTATAGCTGGCCACTGCTTGTATAACTTGGACTGACATAAAACATGTCTCAGTTGCACTGAGCTGGAAAGAACATATATCCATTGAAAAGCTCTTCTGTCTAGGACTCTAGGATTTCCTAGAAAACGGGGAAATTGTTTCTGTAACCACATTCATTTCACCGAACCTTCTCAATCTCTTCTTGGCCTTGATTTTTCCTAGCTCTTGCTAAATTGTTTTCCATCTATTCATACCATCCCTATAGCAGGAAGAGAGGATAGCAAGTCTGCTTTAAACACATGGACTACTAGGGGCCATAGTTTTAGAGGCCCACATTTTTCATCCCCACTGGGCTGCCAGGGACCTCAGTTGCCCTGAAGTTGCATTCAACCTCAGTGGTCTCCCGGGATCTTTTACTAACAGATTCACATCCTCATGGCTAGCAATTTTTCATTTGGATTCATCTGTATGCAACCTCCTCAAAGGTTGCTCATATCAGTAAAACATGAAACTGTTCCACAAGCTGTAGTCCCGGTACTGCTACACAAGGTCTAAGGAATAGTGACTATGAAAGAGCGGTTTTCAGCCTTACTGAATGATCACAGAGAAGAAGCCACCCAGACTAGATGGGGAAGCTGTTCCAGACCAGGGCACAGCATGCAAAAAAGCCTGCCTTCAAACATCCATTTTTTTCATGTCCTGGGGGACATGCAGCATATAATTTAACAATTGCTTTGATTCACTTAACAACTGTGGCAAGAAAGATAATGAAATGGGGCAAAATCCACTTAACAAATGTTTCACTTACCCACAGAAATTTTTGGCTCAATTGAGGTTGTAATTCGAGGACTGCCTATAATTGGAACCTAGTTCTAGCCTCTAACGATCAGGTCAAAGCCGTTACTATATCTCCTTCTTGGCTGAAGTGGAGCCATACAGTCATAGGCATACTGATAACACCCCACCCTAAACTAAAGAATGACATCTCTCAATAGTTTCATATATGTGTTAAAAGAAATGCAAGATAAGACTTGACCTCTTCTCCCCCATCAACACTGATTTCTCCAATTTGATTCTCCACTGATTCCCACTCTCTCTGTATGTGTGTGTATGTATGTGTGCATGTATATACATATACATATATACATACATATACATATACATATACATATACATATACATATACATATACATATACATATACAGTTTTCTGTCAAAGCACCTGGTCTACCCCAATATGGGAGTAAGCATATTCCTTCTCTTTCGCCTTTATTTATCAGCAAATATAAATTTTATACACACACAGACACACACACATACAAACACACATACTTTCAGGTTAGGGAACTTTTTCCCTTCAATTCTTCATGCTGACCTTCCCCAACCTGATGCCCTCCAATTGTGTTGTAATGACAGCTTCTAGAATTTTTCTACCTGGAAATTCTGGGAATTGTAATTCCAATGTAACTGGAAAACTTGTTTGGGAAATGCTGCTTTATACAAAGGCTGTGATCTTTGGACACAGATTATCTTATTAAGTCTAGAAAACTGTTGAGAGACAGGTCTTTCTCATAGGTGAGGAAAAGTTTAGGCAAGTCAAGACATGTGGAAGAGTGCCCTGGTTTGACCTGAAGGAAAACAAACTTTCTCTCAGTCTGAGGAGAGGCAACCTTCTCTCTCGCTCTTCTGACAGCCTCAATGTGCACCTTGACATTGTGTTAATTGGCTGCAGCAGAGTGAGAGAGTGCTTCATCGCATTATTGACAGTGTGCTTGCCTTGAGTTGGTGCACAGGAGTGAGCAGGCATTCAGCTGTGTGCTCCTTGCATCCCTAATCTGACAGTCCCTTGAAGAGGAAGGATAGAAGGAAATGGAAACCAGCCTGCCCAGCTGCTCAAAGAGGAACAGCATGTTTTGCCTTTAGGGTGATCATGCTGGACATACCTTGACAAATGTGCATATAGAGAAGTGGAAGTTTCCCATGAATGAACAATCAGGAATGTGTTCATACTTGCCAGGGCTACTTTAATGTATCATTAAGAAGAGGCAAGTTATCACACAGGAAACAATACCTTATGTATTTATCACACTTTTAAACCTCACATCTTCCTCACAAAGGAACTCTATGTTAGAATGGTATGAGTCTAGCTCTTAAAGGATCCTCATAATCTCTATCTAGGAATTCTATAATCCTGTCAATAACAAATAAATATCAGATAATGAACTGACTAAGCTGTTGTCGCAGGTAGACTTCAGCTCACTGGTTTCCCCAATCTGCTGCCCCTCCAATTGTTGGGCTGTAGTGCCTCACCCCTAATTCTTATCTAGTAGTTAGGTTATATAGGGCTCCAAATTTGGAGAAATCAATTCTAATTCTCAAATACTACAGAAAGAAATTAATGGTCCCTTCTGAATGATTATAAGTGATGCATTAACATAAGGAAACTAAAAACTGGGCTGCACATCTCATATTTAATAATATTGCAATTACTTAAAATAATGATGATGGATAATCCTTGTAAATGATATAAAATTCTAAGTGTGGGAATCAGCACTTCTCCCAATTTTACTGACTACAAAGTCACATTTTCTTAGATTTGTAGGCTTCATTACAGGATATCTTCCCTACAGCTTTCCTTAATTTAGCTCCCTCTAGATATTTCAAATAACAAATCCATAAGGCCCATTCAAAGTATGATTGGAAAATATATTGATTTATTTTATTTATTTATTTTATTGCATTTTTATACCGCCCTTCTCCCGAAGGACTCGGAGCAGTGTACAGCCATAATAAAACAGTAACAATACAAAAATTAAAAATCATTAAAATAATTCAATCATTTGGCCATAATTAAAAACCCCAAAACTAAAAACCATTTAAAACCCATTAAAATCATTGTTCTGTCAGACCAGCTTGATAAAATAATAGGGTCTTAAGAGCACGACGGAAGGCGCGGAGATTGGGGATCCTTCATATATCCGGGGGCAATTTATTCCATAGGGTAGGGACTCCCACAGAGAAGGGTCTCCCCCTTGGGGTCGCCAGTTGACATTGTTTGGTCAACGGCACCTTGAGGAGGCCCTCTCTGTGGGAGCATACTGGCCGGTGGGAGGCAATCAGTGGCAGAAGGCGGTCTTGTAGGTATCCAGGTCCTAAGCCATGGAGCGCTTTAAAGGTGGTGACCAACACCTTCAAATGCACCCGGAAGACCAACGGGAACCAGTGCAGCCCGCGCAAGAGAGGTGTTACATGGGAGCGATGTGTCGCCCCCATAATCACTCGCACGGCCGCATTCTGGACCAGTTGGAGCCTCCAGGTGTTCCTCAAGAGGAGCCCCATGTAGAGAGCATTACAGTAGTCCAGACAGGAAGTGACAAGGGCATGAGTGACCGTGTGCAAGGCGTCCTGGTCCAGAAAGGGACGCAACTGTGAAATCAGGCGAACCTGATAAAAAGCCCTCCTGGCCAAAGCCATCATAGGATCGTCTAGAGACAGACGTGTATCCAGGAGGACACCCAAGTTGCGAGCCCTCTCTGAGGGGGTCAAGATCTCATCTCCAATGGCACCAGCTGGCTATACTGGAGCGTGGAAACCACAGCCACTCGGTCTTGGAAGAGTTGAGTCTGAGCCTGTTTCTCCCTATCCAGATCTGCACGGCCACCAGGCATCGGGACATCACATCAAGGGCATTATTGGGGTGGTCCAAGGTGGAAATATACAGCTGCGTCTCATCAGCGTACAGTTGATACCTCACCCCGAAACCATGTATGATCTCACCCAGCGGCTTCACATAAATGTTGAACAGGAGGGGCGAGAGGACTGACCCCTGTGGCACTCCGCAAGTAAGGTGCCTCGAGGTCAACCTCTGTCCCCCTGTCATCACAGACTGCGTAAGGTCAGAGAGGAAGGAGGAGAACCACTGTATCACGGTGCCCCCAACTCCTAGCCCCTCTAGCCGATGCAGCATGATACCATGATCGATGGTATCAAAAGCCGCTGAGAGGTCAAGGAGGACCAGGACAGAGGAGCAACCCCTGTCCCAAGCCCTCCATAGATTGTCAACCAATGCGACCAATGCCATTTCCGTGCTGTATCCCATCCTGAAGCCCGACTGGTATGGATCTAGATAGACAGCTTCATCCAGGTATCGGGGAAGTTGTCGCGCCACCACACTCTCAACAATCTTCACCATGACCCATATAGTGAAGTTAGTTCAAAACATCTTGAGAGTGTTCAAATGGGAAGGTTGTAGCTTTTCCCCAAAAGATGGTGTTTAGGTGCATTGTGCTACAATCCTAGAATTGCTAGTCAGAATGCTAATTCAACCAATTTGACTGGGAATGCTGGAAGGGATCATTCACTTGAAGGGGGAGGGGGACTTTTTACAGTAAGATATTCCTCTGGGTAAGAATCATATTCAACCTGTTCCTGATTAATCCCTGATTGCTTCGATTTCTTAGAAGGCAACTTTACCCAGCAAACTTAACTCATTAATCTATGTGTTCACCTGAATCCATCCATCCTTTTTATTCCCGTCATTCCTCTGACCTTCCTTCATGGATGTGCATTCCAGACGCGACATCTCCATCACTCTGTCCTAAACTGTCACCACGTTGTTAGTATTCTTACTAAAGTAGAAACATTGTGCTAGTTCTTTAGTTATGGCCTTAACAGAGGCCAGCGGAGCAATTGGATCCTCCTTCTGAGATATGATTTATTTGTAGCCTGAAAAGGACTTACTTCTGTTTTTGCTATACTTCTTCACATTTATTCTGAGATGCACTGTAATAGTCTGTCCATCCATCTGCCCCCTCCCCCTCCAAACATGCATCTTTAGGGCACAATAGTGACTTCTTTGGTATTTAAGCTTAAAACCTTTTGACAGAATTGGAATGGAATACAATGAAAACAAAATAAAATGTTATCATAATATATTTAAAAGGCAATACATTAAAAAAAAATAACAGTAATAAACAAGTCACCTAAATTCCTGTGAGGGCAAAAAAAATGTAATCCGGCAGTGAAAAGATACAATAATGTCACTTTTGTGGAAAGGACATTTGATCATAGCAGAGGAGATCTTAGTACTGAGTAGTACCTTGGCAGGCCGGGACACAGGAGGTCCCTACAAGCAGTAGCAGCATATTCCCTTGACAGGGCACTCAAAACCCATACCTTGGATTTCCCAGTTTAAGAGTGAGAAATATATTAGAACTGACGCCACCAGAAGACGGTCTATGCAAAGTTTGCAAGTATCACTTGCAGATCTAATATACCCGGTATTTCTAATTTCCTTTTGATATTGCTGTTAATAAAGGATAACAAAGCATCTCATTCAGCCATGGGCTGCAGCTGCCAATATTTAGACAACTGCATCGCAGAGTGCAACCTTTTGCAGGAAGATTCCCACCCTAGGATTGCCAGTGCTATGCTTTCTAATATAGCGCATTTAAATCTTGCAATGATTAAATAAATTAAAGAATATGATTCTGAAAGAGATGTTGGAACAACATGTTAAAATAAAAGCCAGACATGTGGCTTTTATTACATGTAAGTTTCTTTCCCACTGATCTTTCTAGAAGAAGAATATGGGAGATCTTGAAATTAGTCAAGTAGTTGAAAGATTCCAAGAGGCAGATTATTAAATCAACCATAATATAAACTACAGTTTTTTCTGAATCTACTTTTATTAAAGGCTGAAGAATCTGAAAATATATATATTGCACCGCATGTGAACAAGACACACATCTTAAAATAGAGGATTACCATGTTTTCTGAAGGCAGTTTTTGCTACTTCAGATTACAAAGTCCTCACTTCAAAATACACTTGGAATAGTAGCCAAAAATTACTAGGCATTTCATAGACCCACTGACACATAAAATTCAGCGTCTGATGCAGGCTTGGCCCTTTGCATTAATTGGTTTCTTGAAAGGCTCCCCTCTTGATCTCCTTTGAAGACAAGATATTTTCCCTTGGGTTTTCAAATATTGCCCTCCAGGTTTTATCAAATTCTATATTTATTACTAGCTACTAGGGCTCCCTCCCTGCCCTCCTCCTCTGTTGTATTTTCTCTCTGTGCTGTACATTTTCAGCCTTAGCAAACTCTATGCTAACCACATTAGAGTCACACATCATTAGCTGCCAGATGAAACCACTCAGGCGTTTCTGCAACTTTGCATTGTGTGATGTTAACATGGATGGATGTCTCAAAGAATTCAGAACTCTCCCTTAATCAAAGAAGCAGAATTCTACACAACTAGAGGAAGGGTATACTTTGGCCAAATCCATTAATAAGACAGATAAGTACTCTATAAAAGCAGTATTCTTGATCTGATACCGTAGTAATTTAGGTTTTGTCAGTGCTGTATCAGAGATCTTCCCAGTGTCTCTTCCTGACAAGGGCTTTAGGTCAAACCCATGTAATATGCCTTTTAACAATACAGCCCCAGATAAATCCTGATTCCTGAATAGGAGGGGAAACTTCTATTTGCATCTTGCATACATTAGTTGTCTGAAATAAGATAAGAAAGAAATTTCTTTTGGGCCTTTACCATTTGGTTTCCATTTTCCTGAGAAGCCCCAGTAGTGCCTGACTTAATCCCCAAATCCTTCAGCATGTCAGAAAAGATTTAGAAAAAGAACTCTGTCTATAAATATAGGAAACACAAAATCCAGCCCTTCTTCTTTAACCTATTTTTCCAAATGAATCTCACTGATCTGAAGAAGGAAGAAGGGAACAGTATAAGCTATGTGGTAAATCAAAATGATTTAAACATGCATAACTATATGTGGCATAACATTTTATGTGCATTTGTTTTACATTGGATGAAAAAATAGACTTTCCTAATATTTTTAAAAAATATAATCCTAAACTCCATAAGCATCAGTCCTTCTGAACTTTGTACTTTATCCTATGAAGGGTTTTAATCAACTTTGGTGAATTATGTGTCTCGAAATCTTACCAGATTAATGTATTAAATCTGTACTTCAAAGCATTTTCATAAATGTGTGATGTGTTCAGCAGACATGAGGAAAACAATGGCTCTATTCCTTTTTCTCTGTTGACTTTTTCTTACAAAATAGGACAGTTTTTTGGAAAGGTAGCTGTGGCAGTTGCTGAGAGCCTTGTGACTCATTAAAATCTAACAAATCCATTATGGCAGAAAAGAGGCAGGGAGGTGATTAATCCAGTGTGCTAGAACTCAGGCTGAGTTACTGGCTTCTTAATAAGGCGGAGCGGTGCAAACGATGAGAAAATATGGAAAACATATTGGTTCCCACCACTATTCTCTTCATTAAAGTCCATTCCTTTCCCTTCTCCAAGAAGATATTGGGAAAGCTTGGTTGCCTAATTGAGGAATTACATTAGCAGCAATAGAAGACTTCACTTTGATAGGGGAAAAAAAAGAGAAAAACTATTGAGAAGGCCTAATATCTGAAACCATTCTTGCTCACTCTTGCTTCATTTCTTACTCTCTGTTCCTTTAGGTATAATGGACCCAACCTGGTGCTGAAGTACGACAAGGCACGGGGCCGGCTGTTAAATCTTGCAGTGGATGAACACAGCTCCCCCTACTATGCACTGAGGGATCGCCAGGGCAATGCAATTGGTGTGACAGCCTGTGACATTGATGGAGATGGATGGGAGGAAATTTACTTCCTAAACACCAATAATGCCTTTTCTGGTGTGTGTCAAAGTCATCCATCCTTGACATTTAACTTACCATTGATAACCAAATTAATGCATCAAACCTTTTGAATGTTCTTTGCATTTCCCTTCATCTTCTGATACCCATCCAACTTTGATATACAACATACTATATGTCTGGAAATCATCCCATTGTAGCAGCCTAACCAGTTCTGACTAGTTCCAGGATCCATTTAACGTGCCCAAAAGAAGTGACAGAAACTAGAAGTGATTCTCAGAGAGGAGACATGGTGATGTGGCTGGATGAAGACCAGGAGTCTGTTCAGCCATCTTTCTTTTTTGTTTGTGGTGTCCTGAAGGCTGCCCTCTGCATAGTTTACTCTGAGACCTCACCTGCTAGCCTTGTACCAATGGCATTCATTTCCTGACCTTCACTGGCCACCAGGGTGGGATGTTTCAAGCCTGGAGTTAATTTCCCAGCTGAGTGATTTTGTCGATTCTCTGGCAGCAGTGGGGCTGGCAGACAGGGGGGGAGGGGAGAGGTGTAGAGAGACTTGGCTGCTGACTCAGGATTTTGCCAAATCTCTAGTTGCCAGCAGTGACTGCAGCTCTTGAGGGCTTAAAATTGCAGGTGATGAAGGAGCACCTCTGGGACAATGTTCTTTGAGGTGAATAGGACAGAGGGAAAATGACAAACCTCTGAAGCATCTAGGCCTCTGTGGCTCCACTATTGTTATTGTTTTCCTTTGGGAGGATGAGTATCTAACTGCTAGGCTGGCACTAGACTCCTTTATGATACGGTCTTGCAAAGTCACATATGTAGCACTAATCCACGTCTATAGCCTGCCAGCGTAATGTTTATGGCCTAGCCCTTGCTTAATAGAAATTGCAGTTAGAATAACAGGCCCCTTTTCTTTTCTGAGCTTCAGATGGGCTTGTGGGATTTTCTGGGAAATTCTGCTTGACCATTGGCTTTTCTGTTAAAGTTCCATGCTGGATTTTGGCTGCTTCTAGATTCTTTCTGAATAGCTTGTGGCAACCCTGGAACGACGATTGCTTTCTTCCCACTTGCTCAAAGCCCTTCTTTAGATCTCTGTGGCCCTTTCCCTAGAATAAACACCGTCAAGCCCCTGCTCCTTCTAGAGTTGGGCTGGGCCCTTTACCTGCCTCATCGATCTACTCTTGGTTCTGCTTATCTGTCTTCCTGACACACCTAATTACAGCTTTGCAGCTACCAAAGACTCCCACTCTTTAGATCAGCCAATCACATTACTCCCAGCATCAGGGTCTGGCCATCGATTTTTTCTTTTCCCTTTTCCCTTTATGATGTACATGGCTCCGTGCTGCTTTGGCACATTTTTCCTTAATGAATGTATTCTTCTGGACCTCCCTTACCAACACTTAAGCTTTGTTGGAGTTGCTGCATTCACGGCAGTGCAGTCCCAGTCACAGCCCTGCATACTAGCTAGCAGTTAGAGACTCACTGAGAGTGGGTCTTGGAGTGGAGAAGCTGTAAAGGCTGACAATCAGGAACTAGGTGCTCAAAGCGGACAAGAAGAAAAAGAAGGATTCAGTTTGTAGTGATAAAGTTTGTTTGATGGTCACATACACGATCTGCATGTACGTACAAATTTCAGATCTGCATAGTGCAATTGTGTTGTTTCAGAATGGGTTTATGCCAAATCTTTCCACCTCTGATCATTGGAATCTTGGAGCCCTTTTTCCTAAGGACTCAGCTGAGGTTCTAAAAAAAAAACAACCTCTGCCTGGTTCCCCATCTTTGACAAGAGAAAGAATGTACTGAGATGGAGTACAGCCTGAAGCCATAAGATGCTTGATGTCTTCTCTCTCTTTCCCAGGTGTAGCCACCTATACAGATAAACTATTCAAGTTCCGCAATGGGCGCTGGGAGGACATCTTGAGCGATGAGGTGAACCGGGGTGTGGCAAGCCGGTTTGCTGGGCGTTCTGTGGCATGTGTAGACAGGCTGGTGAGTGCATGAGGTTGGCTCACTGGGGCTATCATCTCAGAATCACTGGTCTCTGGCATATATGCGGAAGAAAGAAATTGGAACCAAAGAAGCATAATCTAAACTGCGTAAAGAGAAAAAATGTTTTTGGAGAGGCCTTGTTCTCCACCCAGCCTCCCTATGACCAGGCTCTGCCCCCTCCTCCACAGCTGTCAGGACTCCCATCAGGGGCTGCAGTGCCAGGCGAGTGCCGTGCTGCTGATAAACACCGCCTGTCTGGGTGATTTATGCCCCTGTCACCTGCATTTTCTTCTCTCTCTACCTTGCGTGGTTTGTTTTCCAATGATTATTACTAAATCAGGGTGCCATGGGAGAACAAAAGGGGGCAGATGGCAGCTGACAAAGAAACCTGGGGCAAACATGGGCACGTGAAGGCCTGGCATGTTTCTTTTGGAAGCCCCCTAGCAAGGATAAGAAAACAACCATGTCTGAGTAGACTGTTTTTGCTTGTATGTTCAAGGGTCTGGCATGGCATTTTCTTTACCAGACTTATCCTTATCACGGCTGCGGAACTGTGACCCTGGAGGCACCCAATATGCCAGACCATAGCTTCAATATTTTGTGGCTCATTGTGTTTTGGAAACTCAGCCATTTCATTATATGAATCAGATTATTGTGTTACACCATCACAGTTTACATTTGGGCATAATGTAAGAACCTAGGAATTGTGTTTTGTTCCTCTGGTTTGGTGGGTTCACATGTTATGTGAATCTAGCTATTCTATCCAACATGTGGGGAATAGAAGGGAATGCTTCATTGGTGTGCCTGTTCTCAGCGGTTCTACTCCCTTCCTTCCTGCAGGGGTCTGGCCGCTATTCCATTTACATAGCTAACTATGCCAATGGAAGAGTTGGTCCCCATGCCCTCATTGAGATGGACACAGCTGCCAGTGACCTAGAGCATGGTATTGTGGCACTGAATGATGTGGCTGCAGAAGCTGGAGTCAATAAATTCACAGGTATGAGGGAAGCAGAAAGTTGCTATATTGCTGAAGAAGACCTAAGGATATAAACTGGGGAAACCTTTGATCAGAATGAACTCCAGGTTTGAAGGAACTCTTACAAAATGTCCTCCATGGGGTTTTCTTTTGTTGTGTTGCCCTAAGGTTCAGAATAAATTTACCTTTTAGTGCCATAGAATGTACAGTAATTGATGTTTTTTTTCCATATTAGCATTTCCTCTGAACAGCAGCCTATATTTTTTTCCTGAAATTCTTCATTCCATAATGCATTGTGGGGGGGAAATAAAATATTCCATTGGTCTCTTCTTAAAATCCTACACTACCCAGGCATAGCAGCACATCTGGAGCTTTAGGGCAACACAACTGTAGCCACCATCTGAGTTGTGGCTGCCAGAAACAGACCTCTGAGATGGAGGGGGAACTTGCCTCACATGATGCTGGACCAATCTCTGACTCTAGTTCCATTCATCTTCAGAGGTCATGGCTCAGCATTCAGTCTCAAAGGCCCTGAATTCTTACCAAATATTTTTGTGGTTATTATGGAACTTCAAGGTAAAGTAGGGATCCTCACAATGAATGTCAGTGTTTTATCAATTCGTAAGGATTCACTGTAGACAGAGATGGGAAATAGGAGAATGAATCCATGGTTGGGGTTTTGGTCTTATATTCAGGCTAGGATTTATTTCCATTACTGCTTCACGGGGAGCAGGTGATTGGGAGTGCTCTGGAGCTTTCACTCCTCTTGTTCCCAGGGGGTCGGGGCATAGCGGTGGGTCCCATTCTCAGTGAAGCTGCCTCTGACATATTTTGTGATAATGAGAATGGAGCCAACTTCCTCTTTCAGAACCAGGGCGACGGTACCTTCATAGATGTAGCACCCAGCACTGGTGAGTATGCAGCTTGGGCAAGGGTTTTGGGGGGCGGCATGCCTTATAAAATTAAAATGATTTATGTAGTTGCTGGACACTTGAAATCCTACTAGAGTTGAGATTTTTTTCCCTATCCCAGCCATCCTACTTCTGGGGAAGGAGGGGGTTATAAGTGCACCCAGGCTCAACCACCAGTTATTTAACGTCTGGCTGATGATCACTGGAGTTTAACGAAATGTCAGGCTGGCATCCATCACAACCGTGCTGCTGATGACACCTATTCTCTTTAGAAACATTCCTTCCATGTCATCAAGGGAATAGGAACACATTGGCGAGAAGGAGCTTGGGCAGCCGGGGGAGGGGGGTTGCCAGCCGGGTGAAAAGCAGCTTGCCAGCCCCTCACATGCCTACTCAACTAAACTAGCTGCCAGAAAATCCTCTTCTGTCCTCCGCCACCATGGAGCCTAAATCCCTTGAGGTCCAAAACAGCATAAGATTCAGTTCAGTACAGTTCAGCTGACTTCCTTGTCATCCTCCGTAGGGTTGGATGATCCCTACCAACATGGTCGTGGAGTGGCTCTAGCTGACTTCAATCGTGATGGCAAAGTTGACCTAATCTATGGTAACTGGAATGGACCACACCGGCTCTATCTGCAGGTTAACGCAGGTGGGCGTATCCGCTTCCGAGTAAGTGCCATCTGAAAAAGGGAAGTCCAACACCGGTATATGCCTGGAATGTCCTAGGCTGTGAGCAGGGAAAGGGGATGTGGGGACTCTGGTAGTAAAGTAATGTAAGAAAGAATGGAGAACATAGATTAGGTCCATTCACCAAAGAGACTGATGTCTATACCCCAATTGGATGACCAGAAATTCCATTTTTTAAGGATTGTCTCCCAGCTCAAGAATGTTCCTTATTCTTGCAATGTAGATTTGGCAGCATTTTCCTCGTCTTGCTTTCTATCCATCAGCAGAACACTCCTTCATGAAACTATATAGACTTTTAATATTGCCTACACCAATTAGCTTCCTATTTTTCAGCCCAGCAACAAAGTCTCCAACCACCTAAATCTATTCCTAATCTTTACTTCCTCTTGGTCCTGCTCAAGCCCAAGCCCTGCCCCACTAATCCCCGTCCTTCCCCCAGGACATTGCCACGCCCAAACTGTCCATGCCATCACCTGTCCGCACCGTCATCGCTGCTGATTTTGACAATGACCAGGAATTGGAGGTCTTCTTCAACAACATCGCGTATCGTGGCTCGTCTGCCAACCGCCTCTTCCGGTGGGTGAGAGCCACATGGTCACCAGAGGCTAGGGCAGTGGGCTCCCTATCTTGCTTGGCCCTGGATACTGCAAGAAAGGTTTCCCAGCAGAGTCTGGTGGAAATCATCCTGTTTTTAAAAAGCTGTGCATGCGAACTGAGAACATGACAGAAGCCAGCTGGGAGGGGTAATTCTTGATCTATTGTACAGTGGCATTTACTCTCCTGTGTCATAATCCACAGGAGTGAGATGGTTCCACCAGAATGGAAAGGGTCCCATTTAGTTCCAGCCACTCTTTATACAGTTGACAATGTTGTGACTATCTCACTACTGATACAGCAGTCTGTTCTGCCTAGACCAATCCCTGGAGACTCTGGCTTTCACTAATTAGCACTTATGCACAGTTCCCATTAATTGTAGGCAATCAATGGCTTGTTAAACAGAGTTGCTTACATTTCTCTGACTAATAAAGTGATAGCAGCAGCATATGGCAAGTCTAGGGAGTCCGTGCCAAATTTATCATTTTGCAAATGTGCAAGGTCTCTTCCAGAGAAAAGAACAGTGGCAAAAGCAGATACAGCCTAGAGATCTAGCCTGTAGATACAGGGTGGTGATCACCAGAAATAGACTTTCAAAATTAAAGTCCTGTTCAGGGAGGACAACATTCATTACCGCAGTCCTTTTCTGCTGCAGGGTTATCCGCCGAGAACATGCCGACCCAGCTATTGAAGAACTAAACCTTGGCGATGCTGTGGAACCAGAGGGGCGTGGCACAGGTGAATCATTGTCATGTCTTTTGTGGAGCATGATTATCATGCATCACTTAGCAAGAATAAAACAGATATAAAAGAGGTTGCTGTAACCTATTGGCAATGGTTGGGACAGACCTTCTGCCAGTGATGAATTGTGTACCAGTGACCCCTCTCTGTGCCAGGAAAATCTAGATATCTGGGTTGTTGGCAGTGGGCACAGTTAGGAAATGTCAAATTGTGACTGTAATGGTTTCACGTAACAGTGTATTTATATGATAAGTTTGCATTAAATCTGTGTTTTGTAAACACTCAATGAACAGATGCAAATACTGCAGATGTTTGAGGAAGAAAGGGAGAGACTGGCAAATCTTCATCTGGGTCCTGTGATGCAAGAGCATAATTATTTGTATTAGGCTCAGAGACAAAACATCCATGTGGCCTGACCCCATGGCCTATGGGTTGTTCCCATGATTGGCTGCCTCTTGAAGCATATGAAGGAAGAGAAGAATGACCTTTGTGTGTGATTCCTATCAACAGCCAGGAGACTTAATTCCTGAATATCAGGAGCAGAAAGGGCTCTTATTAATAGAGGAGTTGACACTAGGAAAAATAGTATCTGTGGAGTACAGAACAATTGAATGGAATGAAGCACAGAGAAGAAGAAACTGTATTCTGATTTTCTCATGTTGGACATTATATCATTCAATATCGCTGTTAAGTAATGTGGCCCTTTCACAAAAGTGATGAGCAAAGATACATTTCCTTACTGAAATTATATCATTTTAGGAGGAGTGGTGGTAGATTTTGATGGTGATGGGAAGCTGGATTTAATTCTTTCACATGGTGAATCCATGGCACAACCACTCTCAGTCTTCAAAGTCAATGAGGTAGGTTTAGAAAGTTTCCTCTCTTAATGTGTTTAAAATCAAATCTATATGTCAACAAGCATGAAAGTCCTTCCTCAGTTCCATGACCACTTCATCCTTTGGCTGAGTCTGTCTGTCCATCTCCACAGGGTGCTGGCAACAACTGGCTGCGGGTGATTCCACGTACACGCTTTGGGGCATTTGCTCGTGGTGCTAAAGTGGTGCTGTTCACACGGCACAGTGGTGCCCATCTGCGCATCATTGATGGAGGGTCTGGGTACTTGTGTGAGATGGAGCCTGTTGCCCATTTCGGCTTGGGTGAGTGAGGAGGAATAGAGGCAGGGCTTGGAATGCAGAGTGGTGTGTGGCCCCAGGTCTCTTTTGCCCCAGTCATCTGCCTACTAGTCCAATACACTTACAACTATTTGTTTAGTGACCATTCAAAATTGCAATGGCACTGAAAAAAATGATTTATGACTGATTGTCACACTTACGACTTAGGATCAGGTGATCAAAATTTGGACACTTGGCAAACGGCATGTATTTATGATGGTTGTAGTGTCCCAGGATCATGTTATCCCCTTTGGTGACCATCTGACAAGCAAAGTCACTGGGAAAGCCAGGTTCACGTAACAACTATGTTACTATCTTAACAACTGCAGTGATTCACTTAACAACTGTGGCAAGAAAGGTAGTAAGATGGGGCGTAATAACTAACTTGTTTAGCAACAGAAATTTTGGATTCAATTATGGTCGTAAATTGAGGGCTACCTGTAATATATAGTACTAGTTATTACTTATTTCTTCTTACAAATCAAATTTGAGAGAGAGAAACCTGGTGCAACCTAACACCACCTCTGAATTTGATAGGGTTATATGCAGACAGATAGTACTATATGACCCTGAAATTGTTGCAAACATGGGTCAATTATTAACAAACTTCAACTAACATTTCCCCACTCTGTTCCACCCTCTTTTTTATTTTTGAATTAGAGTTCTTGAAAATTCAAAAGCTTGCATGCTATTTTCTAATCCCTAATTTAAGAAAGGCATTGCCTTAATATGGACTTCGATTTTGTTTTCATGTGACTGGTTTAGGTTCTTTGGGGTTTTTGTTTTTTTTATAGATCTTCCTTGTCTCTCATCCTTCCTAATATTCACCAAACATCACCAGAAACACTGTAGAGATTCTCAGTCATCCAAGTCATGGTGGTCCCAAAGGTGCTTTTTTAGGAGGCAACTAGACTTTCTTGTTTTTTTCTTTTGAAGATGGTTCGCTTCTCATCCAAGAAGCTTCTTCTTCCCCATTCCTGCCAGAGCTGAAGAAGCTTCTTGGATGAAGAAGCAAAACATCTTCAAAAGAAAAAGCAAGAAAGTCCAGTTGCCTCCGGAAAAAGCACCTTTGGGACTGCAAATTAGATTAAACATTAGGTCTGTCCTTTCACTAACTGATATCCTTATCTTTCTATTCCTTCAAAATGTTTTAGTTCAGAGCCTCATTCCTACATTCCTTCAATTTTACTAAGGTTGAGCAAGCATACTGAAGAATCTTCATTATAATACATTTCATACTTTTAAATGTTTTTCCAAGTCTGCCAATTCAGCAGCAAGTTTTTTAAGAGCACTAGCAGCTCCCTACTTTATGGGGGATCCACGGATACTAAACTACTGCTGCAATAAAGCCTATTACCCAATCATAATCCTTTTCTTTGAAAATATTTAGCAAGTTAATGTTATTATCTTATGTATTAATGATAGCTAATCCATCCTCAGGAGAATAAAGGGTGTTCACAGTAATTTGCATTCTCAGAGAGTAGACTATTTGTATTACAGTGAAGCCCTGATTTGCTCCTTCAGCTGTTTTTTTGCAGAAGGCACTGCATTTCTTCACACCTCATTACTCTTCTGCATCCTTGAGGTGGCTTGGTTTAGTGGGGCATTGCCAGGTTAGATTGTGCTGTAAGTGAAACCAAGTGGCTCAGAAATTCAAGGAGCCTATATGCCCAAATATTCCACATCCCTGCCGGTCTTGGCCCAGAGTAGTTGATGGAACAACACTACCCCATCACATCACAAGTTCTTTCATCTCTGTTGGGAACAGCTATTGAAATTTGGGAGGAGGAAAACTAAGCACGAATCTGAAGGAAGGGTAGTTTTTAACAACCATTCCTCTTTCTATGGTGGCTGCAATTTTCTCCATTTTCAACAATTCCCTGTGCTTTTTCCTTGTAGGACAGGATGAACCCAGCAGCCTGGAAGTGACTTGGCCAGATGGCAAATTTATTAGCAGAGCTGTAGCGAGCACTGAGATCAATTCTGTTCTGGAGATTCTCTATCCCAAAGACACACCAGGGCCACCCACCATTTTAGTTCCTCTTGAGGTAAGCTTCACAATTAAGCCAATTTAAGTTGGGTTTCAGTGTAAAGAAGGTGAAGTCATTTTCTCTGTAATGAAAGCAATGAAATTAAATGGGTCCCAAGAAACAAGATACCAATATCATGCTTGTTTAGTAGAAGTATTACAATAATTTTAAAATAAGATAAAAGGGAGTGATTTTCCACCCAATTTTACTTTCCAAAAATATTTAAATAAGATATCCAGCAACCCAGGATTGTGAAATATGGACTCCTGGTGGCAAAAGAAAAAGAGCCAGGAACATAGGGGCCGAAAGGGTGGGGGTGTTGGTTTGTATGACTTTTTTACAGGTCTAGATCTCAAGGGAAGGTGTGCCTGGATGAACAGGAGCTGCTCCCAACAAGAAGGGAAGATATTTGGATAAAAGAAAGGCAGATGTCAGAGGATGCAACCAAATTTTATCATACACTAAATGTGAATCTTCAAATATATGTAGCTACAATATCATTCCAGGAAGGTTGTGCCTGAAATTGTGATGTTTCCATAAGGACTTCCAGGCTGATCGAATAAATTTCTGTTAGAGCTCCTTCTTTGGTTTCTCTTCCTCTTTTCCATCACCTCCTTTTCCAAAGTTTTTGACATCTGTTCTCTTTTAGTGGCCCACTTTCTCTAGTCTCATAGAAGAGAATATATTTGGCTTAGGGTTCTTGGTGCTTTCTGAGCTTGGTTGTTTGCTTGCAGACATTTCATTACCCAACTATGTAACATCATCAGTGCAAATCTAAGACTCTGAATTGTGATAGCTACACTAAAAGGGAACAGAGAAGATAAAGGGTCCAATACAACTAAAGTGGCTGTAATAAAGGTGACGCTGCTGCAAAATTTGCTGTTGTCAGCAAAGTGACATCCAATGTTAAAAATCTACTAGCACATGGTAAAGAATGGTCAAGTTGTAAGTGTAAGAAAGCTCTGTGATAGTAAATGAAGCTTAATAATAAAAGACTGCTGAAATCTAGAAAGAGAATTTGAATGTGCCATCTTTCTAATGAAACAATTGGGTTGGAATCCATACTATTAAACTATCTTCTTCAGGTAGTTTTGTTCCTCTCTTTCAAATATATTGTTCATAAAACCAGAAAAGCTTGAAATTGGGATCAGGAATTTGGATGGGAGGAACAGACTTTGGCTTATTCCTCACAAGATTGAGTGGCTGTGTCTGCCTGGGCTCCCAGGTAGGGAATGTTTTCACTGTCTTGGAGGGGGCTGGATGGGGTTATACTTCCCCATTTTGAGACTGGTGTGCAAATTGGAAGTCTTCTTGAATTTGCAGCTACTGCTCAAAGAGCAGGTGGCAACTGTGGCCAGGAGGCTTTTGCATAGATTCATTTTGTGCATCAGTTGAGCCCTTTTCTTGTCCAGGAGGCCTTCAGATCCTCATTCAAGCTTTACTCATCTTGTGACTGGACTACTGCAATAGACTCTACACGGGACTGCCCTTAAAGACTTTCTGGGAGCTATAGCTATATATGTGTAAAAGGTAGAAATGCAAGCACTTCTTGTTATACTCATATGCCAGTGTTGCTACACAAGCTACAATGGCTACCAGTTGGCTTCCAGGTGCAATTTAAAGTGCTAGTTATTACCTATAAAGCCCTTCATGCCACCAGGGTCTGGTTTATCTGCAGAACTGCCTTGTCACCAATCATTTCTGCCTGCCTTGTATGTTCAGACAAAGTGGGTGCCTTCCAGGTCCCTTCAATTAAATAGTGTCACATTGTGAATCAAGGAACTATATCTTCTACGTTCCTGCCCCTGATGTCTGGAGAAGGATCCCCCTAAAGATGGCACCTACTCTCTTAGGTTTAATATGTTAGTGGCATCCTTGTCATGATTTTTGTACTGTTATAGCTGTTTTCCTTGGGCTGTTATGTGTTTTGTTTTGATTGTTTCAAATTGGATGTTGCCTATAATGGGATAATGGGTTTACTAAAAAAAGATTGCTGAAATTTGGAAACGGAATTTGAACATGCCATCTCTATACTAAAAAGATTGGGCATGAATCTATAAAGGCTTTAGTTGAAGCAGTTTATATCCTGTGTCAATACCTTTAATATTATTGAACAATGACATCTGCTATCCCAGGCATTTGGGAAGGACTTGATAGGTAGAGAAAAAGGCCAAACTGAGTCTACACATCTGGCTGACTGTACAACCAAGCATAACCATACAATAACACAACCTTCCCATTTGCAAATACTGGTTTGTGAGTTCTCAACTATGTTCACAATAAACAGTGAAGATGTTCAAATTTGCACTGACTGATATTTACCTAGGGCAGATTATTTTCCTTGTTGCTCCTTCTTATCCAGAAAATCTACTGTGTGTCCTGATTTCCATATGAAGTCTTTGCAGCCAAATAGGAAGCACTGCCTTCTACATTTATTGTACAAGAGGATCCGAAGGGATATATACAAAAGTACCCCTCAAGATTGGGAGCTATATACAAATAGTCCTCGATTTACGACCACAGTTGAGCCCAAAATTCCCATTGTTAAGCAAAACAGTTAAGTGAGTTTTGCTTCATTTGCAACCTTTTGCTACTGTTGTTAAGCGAATCATTGCAGTTATTAAGTGAATCTAGCTTCCTGCATTGATTTTGCTTGTCAGAAGTTGGTGGGGAAGGTTACAAATGGTGATCATCCCGGGTCAGTGCCGGGATGTTCACCATTTGTAACTTTCCCCGCCAGCTTCTGGCAAGCAAAATCGATGGAGCAAGTTAGATTAATTTAATAACTGCACGATTCACTTAAAAACTTCAGTGATTGACTTAACAAATACATGCCAGTTGCCAAGTGTCCAAATTTTGAGCTTATGACCATGGGGATGCTGCAATGGTTGTAAGTATGAAAACCAGTTGTGTGTCACTTTTTTCAGTGCACTTGTAAGTTTGAATCAGGGGTGGTATTCACTTACCTTCGCTACCAGTTCACAAATGGGAGCGTACATATCAGTGGTGGGTTGTCCCCGGTTCACACCAGTTCTATAGAACCGGTGGTAAAACCAGTGGGAGGCTCCGCCTACCAACTCCGACGTCATCAAAACGGTTCTGCGCATGTGCAGAAGTTTCTGCACTTGTGCAGAAGAGCGTGCGTGGCCCCACTGTGAACCAGTAATAAAGGTAAGTAGAACCCACCCCTGGTACATACCATCTCCGTGCATGCGCAGAGCGCCAAAAGCGGGACGTGATGACTTCTGGGCAGGTGGGCGGAGCCTCCCGCAGCCACCACTACTGGTTCACCTGAACAGGATAGAGCTGGCTGAAGAGCACCACTGGTTTGAATGGTCACTAAACAAAATGGTTTTAAGTCAAGAACTACCTGTATTAGATAGTGTATGGTCTGAGGCAGAAACTGCAACTACACAAATTCAGGAATAAATCCCTCAAAATACATATGACAAAAATGAGATTAAAGATCAATGGTCTCCTGATGATCTGTTTTTCCTTTTTTCCCTCATAGTGTGGCCAAGGATTCTCTCAGCACAAGAATGGGCGTTGTGTTGGTGAGTCACCTGCCAAGAGAAAATCAGCAAATGCTCCTGGGATGACATTTCTTGATTCCCACAGCCGGGTTTCCCTAAAGTAGAATGACGCTCTTTGGTATCCAAACCCACCAGTGTGGCTGATTTCTGAGACTGCCGGCACTGAGTCTGTCTTTTATTATTTCCCATGCTTTCTCTCTCTCTCTCCTCTCTCTCACTTCCTTTCTTCCCAGACATGGATGAGTGTGCAGAATTTCCTTTTGTGTGTCCAAGAGGCAGGCCCATCTGCATCAACACATATGGTGGGTACCGTTGCCGCAGCAACAAGCGCTGTAACCGGGGCTTTGAACCCAATGAGGACGGCACTGCTTGTGTTGGTGAGTGATGACATGGGCAGAAGGGAATAATACTCTTTGGAGCTACTTCCCGAAAACAGCTAGGAAATTCATAAGAAGCTATCAGGCAGTGAATTCTGAAATCCTTTGTTAGATGGGAAGGAATCCTTGGAGCGGGAAGCAAATTAACTAACAAGCTCCTAAATTCATCTTGATTAATAACGGATTATTGCAGAGGGCAACACTTCCTGCTCTGTACCCTTGTTAAGCTGAAGAGAAGAATGATAGATACTTTTCCCAGGCAAGGTAAATTTGGTATCAAACATTCTGAAAACTACTAATCATTGCTGAGCAGCTACTCATCAATTGTGGATTGCCAGAGGGAAATGGCAGGTGGAGACAAGGGTGCTTGCTTTCCTTCTACCTGTTACTTCCCAGCTATCACTGGCAGTTCCATGGCTAGAAGATGGTGGCTGGGATTTTTGGACTTCTCTGTGTAGCCCTGCATCCTTTCCCCTAAAGGCCATCTCCTTGCTAAGTGCCACTAACAAGTATTCTGTCCTTTCTGCTTTTTTTTCTCTTTTTCTCTGTGTGTAGCTCAAGTGGCCTTTTTCGGTGGATATCCTTCTTCAGGGAGCTGGCTGGGCTCGACCTTGCCATCAGCCCCTCTCCTTTCACTTTGCCTTGGACTCTGCTTTTACTCCTATGCACTTTAAGCCTTGCCAATAAAGGACAGAAGCAGCCTTTATGGATGACTTAGACTCCCCTCTCCTCCTTCCCTCCATATTCTCTCATCCAGTTTTCTCATGGTGGTCACTGGAAACATAAACTGAGGTGGGAGCATCCATTATGTAGCCCAGCTGATGACACTGGCACTACCAATATACCCTTTGCATGTTTTCTGGGAAAACAGAGAGGGCAGAGGCCCCACTAATGCTTGTCACCTCTGTAAGGTGGCCATTTTCTTAGGAGGAGCTTGCCTATAACCAAGACGGTAGCTCTTGCTGGTAGTTGCTTGCTTGGTTAAATCAATAGAGTTACTCTGTGCCTGCTGGTTTGGCCTATGACACAATTGCTTCCCGTCCTTCCTTGTGTTCCTTCTTTTCCTCCTCTCTAGCCCAATACAAACCTGGATCTTGATTGGTCTGCAATTGAAATAAACAATCTTTCAGCTGGAGAATTGCTCTCCCTTAACAGCCCCCCCACCAATAAACTCTACACTGTCAACAAGCATCTACTTGCAACTGTGCTTGGGATGTGGGTGAAATTGGGGGCAATAGCTAATATTCAGAAGAAAAATAGGCCAGAAAATGAGATTAGTGTTAAGCTATGTGCTTGTTTCCTTTATGGCAGACTTAAAGCAGTTGCATAAGCAGACATAAGTTGCTTGGTTTTACTTCATTTTAAAACATGTAGCAGCCAGTCCTGATGAATTCTGCTCTCCAGTGCCCGGCACATCTGACCAGAAGTCCTCTCCTGGTAGCATCTCTGATTGAAGTTTCTTCCATTCTGCAACTACACATTTCCCACTTGACTTTTCAACATTCCTACTATAGATGCCTTTTTTAAAAAACTTCTTTACCACATTCTTCCCAATCAAAGTCCCTTCCAGATGTATAAATGACAAATCCTAAGATTCTTAGCAAAGATAAACCTGGCTTAGAAATCTGGAATTGAAATCCATGCATTTGGAAGATTCCCAAGGTAGAAACTCTGCTTTACCATATGCTAGTGGATTTGACCCAATCCTGTGTCAGTGTAATGGTTAAGATGTTGGACTAGGACCAGAGAGACCATCCACTTTCAAACAAAGTTCATTGGATGACTTTAGTCCAGTCTCAGTTTCTCAGCCCAGCCTGCTTCAGGAGGTTGAGAGTAGGGGGTAGAATTGGAGGAGGGATGCGATGTGTGCTGCTTTGAGCTCCTGGAGGAAAGGCAGTATATAAATCTAATAAACAGATACAGGCACTTTATGGATCAGATGCAGCCTTTAATCCTTCTTCTGCAGCCAATAGAGTTCCACTCACTTTGCTAGGCCATGTATGGGAATAATCATTAGCTGAATGGCAAGGGGTGTGTGTGTGTGTGTGTGTGTGTGTGTGTGTGTGTGTGTGTTTGTAGGAATTGAACTCTTGCCTCTGAGCAAGCTTGTTCCAGATAGTTTTTTTTTTCCATCTGCCAATGGCAGCAAATTATAACAGGTTCATGTTGGAAGAAGGGCTAAAACTTCTCTGGTGAATGAAGTTCACCAGTTGGGAAGTATATAACTGAACTCCTGTTGTATAAACATAAATGGAAATGAGACAACAGGAGTGACTATGCTCTCTACACGTATGATATATCTCTGTGTATTGTGATTCTATCTTCAAATTTTGTCCACTTGTGCAACTTAGATATGTGGGGGCCAAATCATTCTTCCTATCCATGATTTTAGAAGTTTACTATATTGTTGCAAGCAGAAACTAGATGTCAGCAAGACACTTTCTTTTTTTACTAAATATTTTGATTATGAATAAAATAAGCCATGGTGGTGCAATGGTTAGAATGCTGTACTGCAGGCTAACTATGCTCACCAACAGGAGTTCAATCCTGACCTGCTCAAGGTTGACTCAGCCTTCCATCCTTGCAAGGTTGGTAAAATGAGGACCCAGATTGTTATGGGTCTGTATATGCTGACTCTGTAAACCACTCTGAGTACATAGAGTAAAGCACTATGGAGTGATATGTAAGTCTAAGTGCTAATGCTAGTACTAAAGGAGGAGATATTATGAGCATATCTTCTATTTGTTGCACAGTAAACACTGTCACTTTGTATGGGACCTGTGTTGTGAACACACAAAGCACATGTGCCAAGGGAGTTGCAATAGACCACAGATTGTACTCTTTGTCTACAAGTGTGTATTCCATTTAATAATTTTGCTCCTGACTTAGATCCACTGAAACCATGACTGCTATGTAAAGGTTGAGGTGGAGAAAGGCCAGAAGGCACACAATGCAGGTCAGAAGAAAAAGAGTAGAGGTAACCATTCTACATATGAACAGAATGGAGGTAACCATTCAATATGAACAGATACCTGGGAATTCCTTCCCAAATTCTGAAATAGATCAGTTAGTCCCTACTGAAAAAAAAGACTGTCATTTATATTTGTAGGGGACAATTATGATTACTTAATTAGTAAAATCAATAGTGATCCAGATATTATATAACTTCAAGTTGAAACACAAATCCAGATGGACTCTTGTATTTCATATTGTAATGAGACAAATATCATATTCTGCCAGTTTTTCCTCTGGCTTAGAATAAAAAAGAAGCCAGAGGGAATATGAATTCTCTCCCCCCCATTCCCACCCCCCACATCTCTCTTACAAGCCTCTATATTGGCATTTCTCAACCTTAGAAACTTTAAGCCAGAGGAGAATTCTAGGTCCGAACATCTTAAAGTTGCCAAAGTTGAGAAACACTGATCCATATCCTCCAACCAGATAGAGGCCTGTGAAAGAGATCTTCCTTTTCTACCTGCTGTGGATAAAGGACTGGTGATGGGTACAGAGCTTGTTACTGTTCCAAGCCTCAGTTGCAACTGGGAGAAAGTTTTAATAGTGGATTGGGAATATTTGCGGGGGGGAGGGGGGTTGCTTCTGAATCTAACAGGAACAAGTTTGTCTATCCTTAAATAAAAGGATATGTAAAAAGAGGAAGAGCTCAAAACTTCAAAGAAGAAGCCATTCTTTTCTGAGCAAATGTGACATTCTGGAAAAACAAAATCCATTATTTAAATTTTATATACATGTATTTGATGTTCTCTTTTTACCAGCTTTCAATACATCTGGAAAGAGTCATTTTGATTAATGTTACTGTTAACTCTCTTACCTATAGTGGGGGTTTTCATTTATATTTTCATATCTTGAATTCACATAAATCTTCATTTTTCCTGTACACTAAATAGGCTAGTGGGCAGTACAGATTAATTTGCTTTTTTATTCTTTTTGGAATTTTCTCTTCATAGCAATGTAAAATCGGATCAAAATATTTGAATATCCTTGGTGCAACTCTAGAAGATTTTCTGTTAACCCATCTCTGCTTGCAGCCTTGAATAGGTGACACATTGTTTGCACACCTCACATCACCTTGTTGGAAAATCCAGTTAGTCTCACCCTGCAGTGCAAGCTACATCCTAAGAACTAGAGATGCTTTCTTTCTGTATACGTTTCTGATGCACAAAATGTAAAGGATGGTTATTAAAGGATCATGAAACAGTGTTGAAGAAGCATATATTGCTACTACCAACTACACCAGCCTTTCCAGAGTTGCTGAGAATTCTGGAAGTTGGGTCACACAGTTGGAGTGCACTGTGTTGTAAAAGACTGGATGGACCATTTCACTCTAATTTCTTATTCCTAAACATTCACATGACTGTTATGACTGAATATGTACAATGAAGTCTGCATGGCTAGAAAACTCACCTGAGGAACCTCTGCCATTCTGGGTAGACAATCTTGACAAAATGAGGTCCATTGCATACTGAAAAGTCAGTAGCGACTAAATGACAGAATAAAAACGCTGAACTGAAGGAACCTTTGCTCAACTTTAATATTAGGTAGCTTTCTAAGTTTCCGGATCTGTGGGATGAATTTGCATGAACAATAATAAAACAGCCATTTGTAGTTTTAAGGTATCCGGTTTCCTGGAATGCTAGCACTTTCTTAGGTTCCAAGGCGAAAGTACAGGGACCTGGGATACAAAAGTGCTTTTACAGCTGTTCTGTCACTTATAGTTGAATGACTTCATTCCTGCTATGTGATTAAAAAGATCTGTTATTGCATAAATGATGAATCTGTTTTATCACACAGCTGACTCTTAATAACAGAAAAAACCTGAAATAGAGAGAGACCATTCAAGAACCGAGCTACACATGATTAAAAGGAACGTTTTTAATGTTCTTCAGAGAAGTGCAAATTGTAGTAGCTTAGAAAATCTAAAACATATTTTGAGCATGTAGAAATGGTAGCCTGGATAGAACCTTTCATCAATGCTTTGGTGAGGATGTTGTATGTTGAGCTGGCAAGTAAATTTAGAAAACATGTTGCCTTTATAAGGAAGTTTATTGTTGATTTTAGGGAATGTTAGAAGTTACAAGGGCCTGGCAACCACATACCACCCCAAAATTCCAGGTTGTCCATCTCTGATTTAGAACCAGATGGCTGTCTAGCCGCCAGTCTCTCTCCTTACTAAATGGAAAGGGGATTCATTCTAAATTCATAATTATCTCCCCTGGCATCTTAGTAATAACCCACCACTCTCTCATTTTGGAGAGAAAGGGTCCCTGCTAGAGTAGAAACAATGTAACCCACTCCTTCATTTTTTTAAAGGGGTACTGGCTAAGTAGCATGTAAAGGGTTAAGTTGCTGTTTCAACCTGGCTAATGAAAATCCGAGCACAAAATGCTGCTTTTCAGATAAACTCTCAGGGACAAGTTATCAAAGCCATTCAAAGCCACAATGAAATAATCAAAGATGCTGGGCTCTGTGCAAAAGCTTCAGTAGAGAATATCAAGGTTTCTTCTGAGGTTGAAACTATTGGCCTTTAGATGATCCATTGGATGTCTATGATTCTGTGCTTCTGCCCAAAATTTAGTACATGATAGGAGGACTGCTTTTGTGTTTCATGAACGGAAAATAGCTGTAAGCAGTGATATTTTATGGCAAGGTATTGGAAATTCACCAAATCACGCTAGCTAAAATGAAAGCAAATACACATGTCAAGCACATTCATAGTAGTACACATAGTCCTTGATTTACAACAGTTCATTTAATGACCGTTTGAAGTTACAACAGCACTGAAAAAATGATTTATGACCATTTTTCACATTTACAACCATTATAGCATCCCCATACTCATGTGATCAAAATTCAGATGCTTGGCAACTGACCCGGGGGTCATGTAATCCCCCAGGAGGGTCAATTTTGTGACCTTCTGACAAGCAAAAACAATGGGGAAGCCAGGTTCACTTAATTTAACAAGTCCAGTGATTCACTTAACAACTGTAGCAAGAAAAGTCATAAAATGGGCAAAACTCACTTTAAAAATGTGTCACTTAGCAAGAGAAATTTTGGGCTAAGTTGTGGTCATAAATTGAGGACTACCTGTACTAAAGAGAAAGAATTATGTACAAATAATTACAAATTGTAAGGAATGCTGAGTGAAAGAGGGAAGTGTCAAGTAAATCGTAAACAACAAATGAGTTGTTGGGGACGGCTTCCATTTCCTCCTAGCTTGGTTTAGCAGTGGCTCTGAGACGCTGCTTCAGCTAATAGTGGCTGAATTCCTTGCCTGCCACATCATGTTGCTCAGCTGTGTAAGATACCCGGCATGTGATTTCATCCAACTTCCATGAAAGAAAAATAAAAAGACAGGTTACATGGCCCACTAAATCCAGGAGCTTAGAAATAATTACTGAATATTTCCCCCTCCCAATGCATAATATCATTAGTGAATTGTAACAACAATTATGAGGCTAGTGCCCTCTAGAGGACAGAAACAAAGTCAGAACAACAAATGGTTTGAAGCTTCAGGTTGAAGAATGAGAAAAAGGCTTTCAGACAGAGTGGCAGACATGTCTTCCGAGTGTTAATTCAGACCAGCCTGCCTAACAGAGGTGATAAAATGTAGGAGACAACAAATTCCCCATCCTTTCGCCACTAGTCTAGATTTTTGAAAAAGGACCGGAGAAAAATAGAGTTCATTACAGTGTCTTCCATTAGCCATCTTGAACTGCTATGTAGTTATGTAGCACTATAAGTCCATGTTAAGATTGCCCTGAGAGAATGACTGGGATTTTGTACTCCTTGCTCAAAGAATTGGGATGTTTGCTCAGCCTGCTTGCTGCTAAACATTTTCCACATAACATATTTGCATATAATTACAGTCCTGGCCGAGTTTCCACTATCATACTTCAGAAAGAGATTGTCCGTCTTTTCAACACATGCTTGTAAATACTGTAAAAGACTTCTTGGTCCCACTCCCTGCCCAGGTATTAATGATTTGGGATGAATAACCGTGGGTACCTCTGTGTCAAGACCTAGGATGGGTACTCCTTTCCTACTACTGCACCAGGCAATGGCAATGATGTTCATCAGGTATGTAAACAGCATTGGCTTAACAAAGAAATAATATTCAGTGCTTTCAAACAAAAATTAGAGCTGTGACTCAGAATCTCCTTCTTTAAATCATCCTGAGATGTCTCTTAACCCAAATGTATATAAAGGAGTGGTTTGAAAACAGTCCTTTACAAACTGGATTAGAATACTATTTTGTCCGAAAGGTATGGAGCAGTGGTGGGTTGCCCCCGGTTCAGACCGGTTCTATAGAACTGGTAGTAAAACCGGCAGGAGGCTCTGCCCACTGACCCTGACATCATCAGGAAACTTCTGCACATGTGCAGAAGCACACAAGAGCTTGCAGCCCCATTGCGAACCGGTAGTAAAGGTAAGTAGAAGCCACCCCTGGTGTGGAGGCTCATTAAGAAGCTCATGATCTCTTCCACCATTAGACTGAGGACGTTGCTCAAGCAATGGAGCAGATAATGCTTAATGAAGAACCTGCGCTATACCTCTCTGTTGAGTTTGTGCAATGGAAGAGACAACCTCGTCACAATTGTGAAAGAGAAATTCAGTTATGAATCCAGTTGGCATATGAATCAGAGGGAGTTCAATCTTGTACTCATCTCCAGATAGCAAAACAGCCCTAATTAGATGTAACTTTTAATTATGTTTAATTTGTGTATGGTTATGACCAAGGAGATTATTTTCTTTGCCAAGGCACGGAAATCTTACTGCTCACAGTAGGTGACATTCCCATTGTTGTTGTCCAAATGCGGGTGAGAAAGATCAGCTCATGTGTTTTTGAATTGAACTGATACCTTTCCTTGCCGCTGCCTGCAAGGTTTCTCCTTGGAAACAGATTCCAGTGTCTGCAGAACTGATCAATGCAATAAGCTTCCTTAGTGAACACTGCCTTTTACTCTGCCTGAACTGCATAGCATGCATTAGCTCATGTAACCCCTTCATGTGGCAGGTAAACTGTCCCCATAGTAAAATGGTACAGGCAATCATTTCTCTCTCCCAGTTTAAGATAGTCTTTTCTCTTCCATCAGAGGTACAGTTTAAATGAGTGAGATATTCTCTTTTTATTTGAATCCAAAATAAATACTTGCTTACTCACTCCATGACCTTCATTGGGAATGTGTTAGTTTGTACCTCTCAGGTGTTGCCCGCTTCTTCTCTTTTTTCCTGGTGATGCAACAAAGGAGAAGAAAGTTATGGTACCCCAAAGAGGTAATTTTTCTAGGCATGAACACCAAGCAAGATGGTATCAATTTACCACTTTTGAGCTGATAATTTCTCAGTTGACAAATGCCACATGATATGGGGTAGTATTGCATTATAAAACGTTATGCAGGAAATCTAAGATCAATTATATTAACAGGAATATTTACAGTAGGTAGAAAATCCAGATCTATAGAAGAGCTGGGCAAAATCCTATCCTCATCCCCATTGCTAACCTTGTGATGTTTAATATACCACATCACTTTCAGGAACATGGTTTTCAAGCAGAAAGAGTGATCCACATTTTTTTTATGTTTTTATTTTGATTGCTACTGTGATTTTATTCTGAATTACACAAAAGCTAATGGCTTTGCTCCAAACCAACTTAAAATTAATGTTTCTTTTATAATCAAATAGGAAATTATTTTAGCAGCACACATAACCTATTGAAATTTATAGGATAGGGAATGCCTTCTTATATTTGAGTTAAGCCCCACTTTCTAATACAATCTACTTGCACATTTAAGTTCATTTGGTTATATGGTAGGACAAAGTAAAAGTCAATGAACTAAGAAATGGATTATTTAAGAATAAGCTAAAGAAGGAAAATATTCCTTTACAAGGAGATCTATTTATAGGAGTATTTTACAGGCCAGACAAGGAAAGAAGAATCTACTTCTTAATTCTAAATTCTACCTGCAGCAGAATATTATTAAAACATTATTGTAGCACTCTTTGATGTAATCCTCACAAAGATTACCTCAGTAATCCTTTCTGTGTAATCATACATGGGAACCTGCAGAGTATATTTTCCTGTTCCCTAAAATGAGTCTGTTCAGAATTCTATCAGCATGAGCAGGAGCCTAGCAGGATAGGCTGGATGGATAGTAGTTTATCTAAGAGCAATGGCTGAGGTTATTATCAAGGAGAGATTGGAACAGGGAGCTTCCTAGATCACCCTCACACTAAAACGATTTAATTACTTCTAAAATTTAATTATCCATCTTTAAATTTCTCAGCCTAGCTTCTGGTACTTATCATTACAGTACCAATTCCCCCACCTACTGCCTGTTTTTTTATTGGAGTGAGAAGAAAACCTCAAAGGAGTTTCTATTGAGCAAAAGAATGATAAGTAGGTATTTGGGAGGAAAAAGCAACCTGGCACTCTGTTGTTGCAAGGTTGTATTTTAGGAGAAATTCAAAGTGATGTCAGCATAAGGTTTCAGAATGCTTGTTTATGGCCTGTACCAGGAGTGGTCCATGCTTCAGCAGGGATAGGTATTCTGCCGTGAGGCTGACCCCATCTTTGCATTACCCAATAGCCTGCCTTGATTGTTGGACTCTGCTCTGGTTTCTGCAAATTTCCTGACATTTTGTTCAACAGATTTCATTTCATCCAGCCAGGGATTTCCAAGTTCACCTGACCACTAGTTCATTAGTGGGTTTCAAATCCCATCGCTACTGGTTCGCTTGTGGATGCACACACGCTCGCCCGCTCACACAACGCTTCTGCGCATGCGCAGAGACATCTGGGTGGGTGGGCGGAGCCTCCCATCAGCACCGCTACCAGTCCGCCCGATCTGGGGTGAACTGGTAGCAAACCACCACTGCACTATTTGCCAATTAGAAGACCATTATATAATCTTCTCCATTCTCTTCCTTTATAACATTAGTGCTAAAAGCAGAGGAAGGAAGCAGTTGAAAAGGTTGGTCAAGGAACCTACCTTTCCCAATTCCACATGGCCAGCAAATGGATTTGGGTAGCCAGAGAAGGAAGAAAACTGCACATAGGACAAGCAAGCTGGTCTGACTGAAATGATAAATTTTAATGGGTATTTTAGTTTGGGATTTTAATAATTCAGCCAAACCATTGAATCTGTTTTAAATTGTCTTTTAATTTTTGTGTTTATGTTGTTTTATCATTGGCTGTACACTGCCCTGAGTCCCTCGGGAGAAGGGCGGTATAAAAGTTTGATTAAATAAATTAAATAAATAAATAAGCAAGGGAGAATATCCCTGTGCACTAACTCCCATTAGCACAGGTCTGAACTATAAAATACTCAACATGTTTTTAAAAAACTATAACTGGCTTTGAAAAATTAAGACACCAGTCTTTCATGCATTGTATCAGGTTTCAGAATCTGTCATGATGTAAAAAATGTAACGGTTATAACACATATCTAAGGCAAAAAACTTGGATTTAATCTGGTGTCAGTCGTCACATAAAATCAGTGTGAAGCTGATTTTAATCTAATTGGGATAAGTGATCTAATTCTCAACTCAGATAGCTTTTTCTGCCAGCTTATAGTGCTTATATTTTTTTTCAGCAATGCCACATAATCTTATAGCTTTAATTTAGTATCTCAGAGTTGGGAGCATTAAATATTGTACTGTGTTTACAAAATGACAGGGTCATTTGTTATCTTATGCTTGTCCAAGGTACCTATCTCATGTATTATATTTCATTTCATCAGTGTGAAATGTTGAAGGATGTATTGTATCACCGGAAAGGTTTTGATTATATATCAATTGCCTAAAAATTACATGTTGACGTTAGATGTGCTTCCTTTTCTTACAGTTTCAAAAACACACTACTTCCACAATTTCCTGTGATCTTATCTGAAAGGCTTAATGAGGGCTGCTAGGTTATAGTTTTCTCTTATCCAACCAGCAGCAACCAAGGAATAGAGCAATAACTGCAACCAGAAGAGTCTTCCAAACCAAATGAGATTACAATACACATCAGTTAAGTCTAAAACATTGTCATAAGATAAAAAACAGAATGCCAGCAAGCCCAGCTCAGGCACTTATAACTTATAGATATTATTTCCAACACTAGCTTCTTTTGAAATCCCAGAAGCTATAATCATCCACCCATCTGATCATCATCTATTTCTTCCAACATGAAAGTCCACTTAATTATAGCTCCTTTTGATTCTCTACCTAGTGATGCTTTCACTCTTGTAACCCAGAGAGTCTTCAGAGACTTTCTGCTCAAAATCTGGAGCAACAGATCCTGTACTCATGGGGACAACTCCTATCTGCCTTATGTGCTGGGCCCAGATTTCATTTAAAAGTTTGAAATTTTCTCATGGTAGTGGCAGAGGGAAGTTACTAGGAGACTGCCTGAATAAACATGCAAACTGAATCCAGTGAGTTTAAGAACTTGGCTAATTATTTGATTCAAAAGCAAATAGGAGCCATGGATTCAAAACAAAAGGTCAGTTTAACAGTTCTATGGAGATGTAGCAAAACAGATCCAAAGCAAAAATGCTCCCTATATGTACACTTTATGCACCAAGAAAAGCCCAGGTCAAAAAGATGCTTCTTTAGCTCCACCTGGTTGCTATGCAACTTGTAATGAGTACAGTTCAATTAGGTCTTCACTCTGCATCATTCTGGCCATGATACAGAATCTAAATGCCTTTAAAAATAAAACCCAGCAACACCTTTTTTTCCCCCAGTTGTGCAGGTCTAGTTTAAGAGGTAATCACATCATATTCAACTGCATTGAGCCTCAGGAATGCAATGGCCCTCTAAGGCACAGGTGTCAAACTCATGGCATCACGTTGCCATCATGTGATGTTTTTCACCTCTGCGGAACTGGGATGGGTGTGGCCTGCATGTGATGCATCCAGTCTGCAGGCCACCAGTTTGACACCCCTGCGCAGTGTAAGGCTAAGCAAAATTGCTGATGAAGTGGCCTATGGAAAGAAATGGAACAATAATACAGAGAGTATTGCACAGATGCCTGCCTCTGTGATTCCAAACCTTGGAAAACACCTCCTCTTTGCATCGATTTTAAGTGGGCCAGTCTCGCCTTTAGCTGATGCAGCTCCATGTTAGGCAAGAGCTCAATCAGACTAATGGAAATTGATGGTAGCATGAAGATAAAAATGAAAGAGGAGGAAATAAAGAGGTCTTCAGGAAGGAAGGGTTTTCTTACCGAAAATCTAACTTTTACAACACCAGCTTCCTATGTTAACAACCAGAGAAGTGCAAATAAAATGAACTTCCCAAAACAGAAGAATTTTGAGATAGCAAATGAGCTGGGGAAATGGTTACCATGTAAACTGAGAAAAGAAAGTGAGAAGAAAATAATATTAAATTTATAAAATTAGAATGGTACGGTAACAGATAATGCAAATATGCCAAGAATATTCCACCAGTATTATACAAAGCTTTGTAAAGAAGAAGAAATTTCCCCAGCAAAAATGGATACTTAATTTTTTTTTACCAAAGATAATGGATAAACAAAAGCAAATTAGAGCCTGAGTAGCGTAGGGGGCTAATGCCTCCTATTAAAGGCAGCAATTAACATCCAGCTGCCTGCAATTTCTGCGAGTTCAATTCTAGCCAGGCTCAAGGTTGACTCAGCCTTCCATCCTTTCTAAGGTGGGTAAATTGAAGACCCAGTTTGTGGAGACAATAAGCTGACTTTGTATAAATATACAAAAGTATGAAGGCTATTGCTTAATGCATTGTAAGCCGCCTTGAGTCTCCGGAGAAGGGCGGCATATAAATCAAATTTTTAAAAAATGATGAATGGAACTACAACAACAGTCTGTGATGTTATTACAAAAGGAGTAAGAAAGGAAAAACCCCTGGCCAAGTCAGACTGCTAGTTCCCCAATATAAATATTTTGAAGATAAACTGTTACAACCTCTTCAAAAATGATTAATCTCATTCTTGATAATGAAGGGTACCAGAAAGTTAGATAGACACAAATAAGGCATTAATTCCTAAAGAAGGTCAGGATTTAACTTTGTCAAAAAATTACTAATGCCAACGATGAAATTGAGCAATGTTATAAAATATTTAGAGTGGTTTTAGCTAAAAGAATGAAAAGTATCTTGCAAGAGTTTATACAATGTGGCTTTTTCTCAAGACAATGAAGAAACAATAAAGATAGCCCTAGACTTAGAATGGTAATGGAGCCTACCCATTATGGTTGCAAATAATGATGGTTGTTAAGCAAGGTACCCATGTGATTATCCCTCTCTCCTGTTGCAGTTGTTAAGTGACCATGCAAGTTGTTAAGCAGGATGCCTCAGGGATGAGAGAGGCCTTCGGAGGCCTAGCATAGGCCCTGGCCTACACAATACCACTTCCCCAATTCACATGTGGCGCAGAGGCTCCTTCACCCTGATACATCTGTTTTCTGCTTCCTCTTTTCCCAGTTTACCAGAGCTTTATAAATCCATGTCTTATTTTAGCCTTCATCAAACAAACCAAATTTTCCTTTCTTTTACATCTAACATTCTTCATTTTTAATTCATTTAAATGTTGCCTTTCTTTTTCCTATCTTCTTCAAGGCTTTAACTGACCTCTTGTGAAATCCAGTGGAAAGTCATTATCCAAGTCATCTTTTGTCTTTTCCCTTTGATTTTCAAACCCTTAGCCCACTTCTTTTTTTGTATCAGTAAAAAGTCTGTATCGGTAAAAAGTAGTTCTCCCATTTTTTTTTTCTATCTTGTAGCCCACAGTTTTCCTGAAATTTGTACTTTCAATGTGAATGCCTTGTCTACTTTGTAATCCACACTTTTTTATTCACTATTTCTGATTCCACTATTTCTGCATTAAATTTATTTCACATCTGTCATTCCTTCATTAACATCTTTAGATACAGCCTATTCATAGAACCAGATTTTGTTAATGATCTTGTTGATATAATTGCTACTAATTTCTAGCTCCGTTCTTTGAAAATCTCCTTTAATATGTCATATGTTATAGTATTTTGTGTCATTTTGTAAATTGCAAGCCTAAAGAATTTTTGCCTGGACTTTAGTTCCCTCTAGTGTCCAATTTTGACATCTTGACATGGTATGATAAATTTAATGTGGATTTCAAAATCATTATGTAAGAATATGGAACAAATTGTGTTCCAAAATACCTTAGCACAAAAAGTATTTTATAGAAAAGAAACATCAGGCAAAGAGAAATAGTTAACATATCAAGTCTTATTAATATAGGGATAGATTAAGATGAAGTCAAGAGAACAATTAACTGCAGAGATTTAATTTTCAATGGTTTTAATAGGCACAATTATGAGAAAGATTTAATAAATTTAAAAAGGTAGTGGGAACTGAATAGCATAAGATGGAGTTTGAAAACGAATTGTGTACAAATGATGAACATCTGGTTGCAAAAATGTATAAATATTGATTGAGAGTTGAAACAGAAGAGGAATAAGTTAAAGATTGCATATTAAAATGGACTAAGAATTTTGATTAAAATATATAGAAGGCAATGGGAGACAATGTGGACTGAAATTCACAATTTAAATTTACATTTTATTTAATTAAATTAAATTAAAATTAAATTTAAATTACAATTTAAAGATTTTTTTTTTCAAAATGAGCTACCATTGTCATATGAGATGACATCAAAGAAATTATCTAAGATGTATAAAGGTGTTTCTAATCAATATTGGAAAATATACCCACAGAGATAAATATTGAAATGCCCACAATGGAAGAATGGATTATGAAGATGACAAAACTAACAGAGATGACACAATTCACCTGTTTGATCAGGGACAAAACAATAAGTACTTTTTAATTTAAAAAATTGAAAACATTTTATGGATTTTTTGCTGAAAATGGAAAAATGTTAAATTGTGATTTCTGGATTTAATGATTGAAAAAAGATTGAAGGAGGGGCTGAAGGGGTTATTGTTACGTTAAAGAGGTAAGGGGGATGATGAGTTTGTAACTGCTGTACAATAAAGAAGAATATAAATAGCTTTTCCAACTATTCTTTTTTCTCTTTGTATTCTTTACTACAGCTTTTCTTTTCTCTTTTTCTTTTTTTCTTATATACTTTTAGCAATAGAAAGTAGAATGTAGAATTCTTTATTGGCCAAGTATGATTGGACACACAAGGAATTTATCTCCGATGCATAAGCTCTCAGTGTACATATAGGCAGGCAGTGATAAATCATGATTATACTAATAACCTTTAATAAAGAGCACTTGACGGCCGTGACTGGGAGGATTTTTCATCAGGTTCGCCTGATTCGCCAGTTGCGTCCCTTTCTAGTTCGGGACTCTTTACACACAGTTACTCACGCCCTCGTCACCTCCCGTCTGAACTATTGTAATGCTCTCTACATGGGGCTCCTCTTGAGGAGCACTCGGAGGCTCCAACTGGCACAGAGTGCGGCCGCGCGGGTGGTTATGGGAGTGACGTGGTGCTCCCATGTAACACCCCTCCTGCGCGAGCTTCACTGGCTCCCGGTGGTCTTCCGAGTGCACTTCAAGGTTTTGGTTATCACCTTTAAAGCGCTCCATGGCTTAGGACCTGGTTATTTATGGGACTGCCTACTACCACCAATAGCCTCCCACTGGCCTGTACGCTCCCATAGAGAGGGGCTCCTCCGGGTGCCATCGGCCAAACAATGCTGGCTCGCGGCCCCCAGGGGGAGAGCCTTCTCTGTGGGAGCACCTACCATCTGGAACGAGCTCCCCCCGGATATACGGAGGATCCCGGACCTGCGCACCTTCCGTCGCGCGCTCAAGACCTATTTATTCCAACAAACCGGCCTGACCTAAGTTATTTTCCCCTTTTAATTATGAATTTTAATTTGTTTTAAATTATTGGGGTTTTAATTGTCAGCCAAATTATTTAATTTGTTTTATTCTATTTTAAACTTTTGTATTTATATGTTTTACTTATGGCTGTACACCGCCCTGAGTCCCCCAGGAGTAGGGCGGTTTATAAATCTAATAAAATAAAATAAAATAAATAAATAAATAAATAAATTTTAAAAAGAAATTGGTGGCAGCTAAGATTTAGTCAATTTGAGGTCAGCAAGATCATAAGCGGGATTTTTTAAAACCAGTAGGATTCTACTAGGTACATATTTAATTTTTAGTTCAGTGTTCTGAGAGTATTTCATTTTGAATATATAATTTTAACAATCCATTTGCAAAATTAATCTACAGAGATGGAATTCTATAAACCTGATGTTGATTGGGTCCCCTTTCTCCTTAAATCAGAGTTGCTAGTACGTCTGTGTAACATTGCCATCATTTTATACCCAGCCAATGATGAGAAAGGCTTATGATGTAATACCTAGATGCATTGGTGTCAAAACTAAATGACACTACAAGGTCAGATGCAAGCAGTACAAAATCTGATGTTCTCCTCCAGCCATTAAATTGGAAGTGAAACAGATGAATCAAAGAAACACAATGGTTTTTTGAGGATGAAGGAGGCACATCCCTTCCCTCCATCTCTGGTCAGTCTTTCCTGCTCCTTTTTCTGAAGCACTGGACCGAGGATAAAGCAGGGAAAATGCTATCTGCTGAAGTTTGAAATGGATTTTTTTAAATTTATTTTTAAATATTTTATTTAGTTTATCAAATATGTACGAGATAACAAGTATAAGTATAAACATGGACACGAGCACATGAAATGATTACAAATAAATGGGGACAATAGGACAGGGACAGTAGGCACGCAGGTGCGCTTATGCACGCCCTCTTACAGACCTCTTAGGAATGGGGTGAGGTCCACGGTCAACAGTTTAAGGTTAAAGCTATGGCTGTTTGAGGAAGTAACAATGGAGTTGGTACAGCACTCCAGGCATTGACCACTCTATTGCTGAAGCTGTATTTTCTGCAATCGAGTTTGGAGCGGTTTACCTTGAGTTTGTATCTAATATTTGCCCGTGTATTATTGCGGTTGAAGCTGAAGTAGTCATTGACAAGTAGGATGTTGTAGCAAACAATTTTGTGTACTATGCTTAGGTCAGACTGTAGGCGGCATAGTTCAAGGTTGTCCAAGCCCAAAATTTCAAGCCCGGTGAGCAGGATATTCAGCATTACCCACATAAAGAAAGGAAAGAAGGGGAAGGAAATCCTAAAGAAAAGTGTGTCAGAGCTTGTGACCCTGCTCCTTTCATGACTCTGATTTGTTTTGGGTTTTAACGTTATTCAGCTTAGTAAAAGTAAAGTAGTAAAAGAAAGTTAAAAAATGAAGTGAAAGAGGAGGAGCACAGGACGAAGTTTAGAGGTGACCCACCCTGGAATGCCATATTGCTATCAGGAGGTGACATTTATTTATTTTATTTATTTAAGATATGTACATGTCCAACTAGCAAAGCATTCTGGGCAGCAAACAAATAAAAAGAACAATCACAATCCATAACAGTAGAAAATGGCATAAAAATGAAGTAGCAAGAGCAGTTCAGGCCATTAAAACATCTCACAAAATAAAGCAGAGAGATCTGCAACCACCTCAAAGGCCATTAACACTGTGACTCCAGGCCCTGGAGGAATAGCCAGATCGTTACAGCACTGAGGAAGGCTGTAGGACCATCCATATCTCAAGATGAAGCCTGTTCCACAATACAGGTGCCCTGATCAAGAAGGCAATGCTTCCAAGGAGCAACCACGAGGCATTGCTTCACTAACAGACCATATCTACTTTGCTTGATTTACACGGATGGGTAGACACATTCAGGGAGGTGAGACCTGCAAGTAACCTAGTCCCGTGCGATGTAGGGTTTTAAAGGTGACAACCACCACATTGTGCCTCAAAATCTACTGAGAGATCTAGCAACTCCTGAAGCCACAGTGATACCTGAGGGTGCCATGGGAAATAGAGTACTTCATGTGCCACTGCATTCTGGATCACTTGAAGCTTCTGAATACTGTTCAAATATACAGCATGTTGCAATAATCCATCTGAGGAGTAATTAAGGTATTTGTGATCAAAATCAGTGCCTCCCAATCTAGGAATGAGTGCAACTGTTGTATAAGGTATAATTGTGCGAAGCGCCTCCTAGGCATGCCCAGACTCCATCAGCCACCTACTATGAACTGTTCAAACCGTTCAAATAGGTATTTTAGCCTTGCACTGGCGGGGTGGGGGTGGGGGTGTGGACAGTCCTCAAAAACTCCAAGGCTGACAGGAAGTTATCTCTGATGAAGACTGTTGATAACGCCCCAAACTCCAATTCACATTGCCACTGTTCCAAGACAAAAACCAGATCTAATGTGTCCCTCCTGGTTGGTGCTGGCCTCCCGGGAGGTTACACGAGGCTGGCTCCAGGAGATCATAAATGCTTCTTGGTGTGAGGGTGCCCTACCGGCCGCCTTGAAGGAGGTGGTGGTGAGGCCCCTCCTCAAGAAGCCCTCCCTGGACCCGGCTATTTTGGCTAATTACCGTCCAGTCTCCAACCTTCCCTTTTTAGCGAAGGTTGTTGAGAGTGTGGTTGCATGGCAGCTCCCTCGGTACCTGGATGAAGCTGTCTATTTAGACCCGCTCCAGTCCGGCTTCAGGCCTGGATACAGCACTGAAACGGCATTGGTCGCGTTGGTGGATGATCTCTAGCGGGCCCGGGGTAGGGGTTATTCCTCTATCCTGGTGTTATTAGACCTCTCAGCGGCTTTTGATACCATCGACCATGGTATCGTGTTGCGCCGGTTGGAGGGACTGGGGGTGGGAGGCACCGTTTTACGGTGGTTCTCCTCCTACCTCTCCGACCGGTCACAATCTGTGTTGACAGGGGGGCAGCGGTCGACCCCAAGGCACCTAGTGTGTGGGGTGCCGCAGGGATCGGTCCTCTCGCCCCTCCTGTTCAACATTTATGTAAAGCCGCTGGGTGAGATCATCCGTGGTTTTGGGGTGGAGTTCCATCAGTACGCTGATGATACGCAGCTGTACATTTCCACCCCAGACCACCCCAACGATGCCGTGGAAGTGATGTCCCAGTGCCTTGAAGCTGTGCGGGCCTGGATGGGGAGAAACAGGCTTCGACTCAACCCCTCCAAGACCGAGTGGCTGTGGCTGCCGGCGTCCCAATATAGCCAGCTGACACCATCACTGGTTATTGGGGGCGAATCATTGGCCCCCACGGAAAGGGTGTGCAACTTGGCCGTCCTCCTGGACCCACGGCTGTCTTTGGAAGATCACACGACAGCTGTGGCCAGGGGAGCTTTCTATCAGGTTCACCTGATACGCCAGTTGCGGCCCTTTCTAGATCGGGACTCCCTACGCACAATCACTCAGGCACTCGTCACCTCTCGCCTGGAGTACTGCAATGCTCTCTACATGGGGCTCCCCTTGGGGTGCACCCGGAGGCTCCAACTAGTGCAGAATGCGGCTGCGCGGGGGATTATGGGAGCGACGGGATGCTCCCATGTGACACCTCTCCTGCGCGAGCTGCATTGGCTACCGGTGGACTTCCGGGTGCGTTTCAAGGTGTTGATGACCACCTTTAAAGCGCTCCATGGCTTAGGACCAGGGTACTTACGGGACCGCCTTCTGCCGCCAATAGCCTCCCACTGGGCGGTGCGTTCCCACAGAGAGGGTCTCCTCAGGGTGCCGTCAGCCAGACAATGCCGGCTGGCGACCCCCAGGGGGAGGGCCTTCTCTGTGGCAGCCCCTACCCTCTGGAACGATCTTCCTCCAAAACTGAGAACAATTGCTGACCTCCGGACTTTTCGTCGGGCCCTGAAAACTCATCTCTTTCAGCTTGCTGGTCTAGCCTGACCCCGCTGAATTTTTAAGATCTGTATTATAGGGTTGGGTATTTTAAATATTTAATGGTTAATGGTTTTAATTTTTAGCCAAAGTTATATGCTTTTTAAAAGAAATTGTTTAACTTTTGTGTACTATTTTTATTTGGCTGTTCACCGCCCTGAGTCCGCAAGGAGAAGGGCGGTATACAAATCTAAACAAACAAACAAACAAACAAACAAATAAATAAATAAATAAATAAATAAATAATACATGACCCCAATTGAGAATCATACCAGCAACAAGAGCAGAGTAAAGTCAAGAGAGACAACCAATTGCTATACTTGTCATTCAAATAATCAGAATGGCACCATTTTGCATACAGTAGAGTTAGAACAGAGACTATAAAGATATAATAGAAATTTGAAATGGGAGTTTTCTGTGATTCAGGGATGGGTGGATAGCACTTCAATACATCAGTGGGGAAAGGGGGTAAATAACTCTTAATTCATGTTAGGTCTCCTGCCAGCATTCTGGCAACTGTATGTATGTATGTATGTATGTATGTATGTATGTATGTATCAGTGGTGGGTTTTAAATTTTTTTACTACCAGTTCTGTGGGCATGGCTTGGTGGGTGAGGCTGGGTGGGCATCGCAGGGGAAGGATACTGTAAAATCTCCATTCCTACCCCACTCCAGGGGAAGGATGCTGCAAAATCCCCATTTCCTCTCAATCAACTGGGACTTGGGAGGCAGAGAATAGATGGGGGTGGGGCCAGTCAGAATTTTTACTACCAGTTCTCCGAACTACTCAAAATTTCCACTACCCGTTCTCCAGAACTGGTCAAAACCTGCTGAAACCCACCTCTGGTATGTATGTATGTATGTATGTTTATTTGTTTGCAAGCCATGTTGCTTTTGTGCCAGGTGTAATGAGTCTCAAACGCCAAGTCCCACCCAATCCTTCCCTTTCTCCACAAGGGATAATCATGCAGACATCTGTTTTCTTCCAACTTCTAAATATGCCATGGCATTCTTTAAATATCAAAATAACTTTCCTTAGCAGATGGCACCAAAAATTGAATCTGAAGACAGAACCAAAGATTCCTTTAGATGTTCTTCTAGCTAATTAGGAAGATTCTGCACTAGTCTCTGTTTGAAGTAAAGCCAGACTTCTGTAACACTACAGGCATCACTGATGAAGCTTCAAATCTGCTTGAAAGGCAAATTAAGCTTCCAAGGATATTGCTGGGCAATTTCCATCATGAGAAGTCTGAGGTTCTTTCTGCTACAGTAGCAAGGCTGTGTGAAAACAGAATTTCTCTTTCATTCCATGCTACTAAAGATATTTAGATTTCTCCTTGGTTTCTCAGATTCTGAGAGGTAGATATTTTCCTATTGCAAATATGACAATGTGTGATTATGAGAGAACTCTATTCTATGCCCATTACAGCAGACTGCAGAAATCCTGCATATTACCTACTGTAATTCTGGTTATCAGTTATATTGACCATCAGGAAACATCACCTGGCCAGATTTTCTGGGATTCATCAGACATATGAAGCAAGTTGTTATTCTATGGAGTTCCAACTGTGTTCAAAAGTGACCTTCACACTTCAGATGACCATACACAGTATGATGCAGATGGAGCTTTGGGCATCACATAATGTAACACGATATATTATGGCCTGAACTTCTTGAAATATCTAGGTATATATGCTTGATGAATCCCCAAAGGATGAAATTGGTAACTCCTAGTAGTTAATGTAGTTAATGTAAATGAAATCACTACACAGGATATACACACTGTGTACATACACACACACCAAGGAGGAAAGTGGAAGACCTTGTATGCAGGGGCATGACATAATCTAAAACCATTTATCTGTCTGCTTTGAGAGTTTAAGGGAAGGTAGACTGTCTATTCCATTCTAGTTATACCAGTAGTTCTTTCATCACTTGAACATTTGGGAGTGCTGTTTATACAATTATGAATCTAAAAAGATCATAGGGATTTATAATCACAGACATCTATTTTTATTTGTTTTACAAGAATGTTTAAACTTACCTTCAGATTGGTTCTACTTTGGCATAATCCAAGGGTGAAATCTATTTACCTTCCCTACCGGTTCGGACGTGCACGCTCTATACACTATTTTGGACCCTCTGCACATGCACAGAGGGTCAAAAACAGGTTACTTCCTGGTTAAAACCAGGAAGTAATGACATCTGGGTGGGCGGAGCTTTATGCTGCCGCCGCTATCAGTTCACCCAAACCAGTGAGAACTGGTAGCATTTCACCCCTGGTATAATCTATGTCTCATTAGAGAACCGATCCCCATTTTTCATGTGTGTTATAGAAGCTGGAGGGTAGCAACTCTATGAACACACCCTCCATAATCAATGCTACCAGGTTTACTATTCATTTCTTGGGGGAAACGAAGCAGCTTAAATTCCTTCAGATGTGTCTCCATACAAATAATCCATAATGCTCATTCGTCGTTTTATTAAATGAAATCTGCACAATCCACTCCATTAATTAAAATACCTCTTTCATAACTTTCATGGTCCAACAAATTGTCACCAAATGTAAGAGGAGAAGGAGACAGCCGAAGAACTCACCTTCACTTTTTCTCTGGTTTACTTCACAGCTTCAAGAAAACTAAAGTAAGAAAATTGAGGGAAGCTGAGAGGATGAGAGGATAAAGCAGGAGTTGCAAATATTGGAGGGCAAAATATATTAACAGATTTCACCTCCTCCCCGCAAAGTTCTAATCGCCTCTGAAAAAAATTACTAAGCGTAATCTAAACTAATTTATAATTTTTAGATTAATCTGAAATGAGATTCAGATAAATATGAATTTGTGCTTCTGAGGTAGGTTGCATCTTTTTTTTTTTTTTTTAATTTTGATTTATATGCCGCCCTTCTCCGGAGACTCAGGGCGGCTTACAATGCGTTAAGCAATAGCCTTCATACTTTTGTATATTTATATTTATACAAAGTCAGCTTATTGCCCCCACAAACTGGGTCCTCAATTTACCCACCTTAGAAAGGATGGAAGGCTGAGTCGACCTTGAGCCTGGCTAGGATTGAACTCAGAGAAATTACAGGCAGCTGGTGTTAATTGCTGCCTTTAGTAGGAGGCATTAGCCCTCTACGCTACACAGGCTCATTGATTGCGTATATGCAAGTCACATTGTTGAGACAATTTCCATATGGAAGATGATTTTCCTTCCTGGAATGATGACCTGGTTAGCTACATACAATCACAGGCAATTTGGACTGAAAATTAAGAGAATATTGGATTATTAAATTTTATGAAGCATTTTCTTCAATTGATTTACATAACCCTGTATATTAACTGAACTGTTTAAGTAGTCAGTCATGCACACATTTGAAACTATGATTCAGAATGATTATGTATGAAACAACTAGCCATAGAGATGGGAACTAATATGCTATTTCTAAAGGTGATGGATAAAAGGAACAAAACACAGATAATTTCTCACTTGCCATTTATTGTTAGAAATTGCCACGTAGAGACATATTGGGTTGAGTAATGACCAGGTTCATGTGGCAAAAATGATACCCAACATATGGCATGAGGAGCAGCTGCTCAAGGCATCTGGGTACATCTGGCCTAATGTCTATCCATCTGCCATAGCCTCTGCAGTTCCAGTCCCAGAGAACAAAGTTTGGTCAATCTCCAATTCTTTTCTCACTTTCAGGGAAATCCAATTCTGAAATCAAGGTGGTTTCCTGTTGTTAGTGAACCCTTAACATGGTTGCTGCTGAAGAAACCCTGTTCCATCTGGGAATCCTGTAGCCACATCTCCTACAACTTCTATTATCGCAATCTCTGTAAGGTGCCCCACTGCTGGCTACTTATTGCCTCTTCCAATCCCTTATGTCTCCTTCACTCTTGTGCCTCATGAGTATTTACAATAAGTATGAAAGTTAATGTGGCATCTTTCTGTCCCATCCTGTAACGTGCATTTTTTTCCTTATTTTTAAAGGTCCACATAAGCTATTCTCTCCTCTCCTCTCGTTTTTTTTTTTGTTGTTGTTGTTGTTCTCTCCCCCAACTTTTAGGAGAGGCTATAGGCCTGGCCTTAATCATCATTCTACAGTGTATCCACAAGTGCCATATCTAGAGAGGAATGGCCCACAGAAATGACAGCAAGCAGTCCTAGTTGGCATGGCTCAGACTTCACTAGGAATGTGGGACGCAGGTTCACCAAGTCAAGGAAGGGTGAGAGTCACAAGGGGAACAATGGATAGAAACAGTGGGAAAACAGTTATTGATGCAGCAAGAACTATCCTACAGAAGCACCAGACAGGGGACTGATGCCTGCTATGGCATGATTGGCAATGTATCTTTATTAGCACCAGGGCTTTCAGCAGATGCCCCTCCATGCCCCTGAGTAATGATAATGAGCTGCAGCAAAGTTTCTCAGGCTAGGCATTCAGTGAATAATAATGCCCTAGTGTGCACTCAACTTAAGACTCCCCCAACCTTAGACATGTGTACAATTTTATTCTTTGAGGCTTTCAGCATGCATATGCCTGCAATACACAGAGACAGATGTGTAATATGTGAAAAATTGGAAGTATTTAAGGATCTATTGTTTGTTGTTGGAGGTAGTGACAAACTTCATCCATGTTTTGAATACTGATTCATTGGACAACCTGGCATCCTCTTCTTTTGATCTATCTTGTTTCACAGAGTGGCACCAAGCTAAGGGACTCAGAGAAGTGGCACTGAAGCACCAATACCTAGAGTTTCTTAAATATTTGTAGGACCCAAACAGCTATATACAGGATGAGAAAACATGCCACAAGGAACAACTTGTGCATACAAGTGATAAGGTGATGTTGCAAAACACCAGTGTTGGGAAGTAAGTTAAAAGCTGTAGAGAAAAACACTCTATTAGCCTTGAAGAAATATTCTTTCTTGTGACTTTGTGTACCAACTCGGAGGCAGAGGCAGGATGAAGTCTAGATAGTTAGAGCTATAGTAGATATTTACATACATACTTAAAATATACTTCTTGGGGTGGACTAAGTTAAGCAACAAATAAACCATTATCCCACCCCTCTACCCACAATGCACCTTTAAAGCCTCAGAATACCTTTAGTGCTCTCCGTGATCCCAGAATTGTACTGAAATCTTTCGGAGTTGGCCAGAGTCAATGAGGTGCAGACTTCCAAATTTGGAAGAAGTTATAGTCTTCAGTAGTATTTATGCTACTGTGCCAAACTAAGGAGCAGTTCCATTCTGTGGCTCTATATTCTTTTCTAGTGCCCTGAAAGAAATAGAGCATAAGGCATGTTCTATGGTTTCCAAGAATAGAAGACATCCTAGCATCTGTGAAGACATGTTTTGGAAGTACCAGCACTAGAGGTATAGGAGAGAATGCAGGCAACTGACGTGGAAGAACTATGGACACTGAATATTCAAAGCATATAGCATGCCTGAAGTTCAGGAAAGGAATATACATAGCACCCAAAGGCAGGAGCTAAGGTAGCCTGTTAAGGAACCAGGCAGGAACTCTCAGTCAAGGGATTATAACTTGGTTTTTAAAAAATCTCCTGTTTCTTCAGCCTACCCCATCCCAGCTCGCTATGCTGGGTTGCTATTTGCTGATCACTTGACTTCAGCTAGCAGTTGTAGCCAGTTCAGGTAATAAGCCCATAGATTGAGGACAGAATTGGAGTAATAATCTATCTGGGAAAATCAGGTGCCATCGTGTCTGCAGGAACTCACAGGAAGTGCCAATATTTCAAGATATAATGAATTCGGCCACAGAAATTGAGCTCCTTCAGGGGTAACAGCCATTCAAGTCAAGGTCAGGAATCCTCTGGGATCCAGGATTTCACTGACCATTGTAAAACTCAGGGGTGTCATGATACTCCTTGCTGGCATCCTGACCCCCTGGGGGAGCTCAGAAACGGGTGCTCTGATAGCGCAGCCTGCGAATCTCAGAGACTCCATCGTCCCGGCAGTACAAGTCCCTGCCGGGACTTTGTGCCAGTCACCGGCCCCCTGTTCCCCCACCTCCCCCAGCACTGCTGCTGGTGCTGCTGGTGCTGCCTGAGCTGGAACTGCTGCAACGATCTTCATAGATAGAAATCTCAATCTGAAAGCAAGATGATAAGGACACCAAACAAATGCATGAAAATCCTACTCCACCCCACACTCAGCTAAGGAGACCCTCTCTCAAATATACTTCCTCTACCGGAACTCAGTGGGTCGGATTGTTGTTGGCTAAGCAGGTATGGAGACATTATGTCATTCATGCAACTATACTCTTTTTCCTCCCACACACACATACATACCTTTTTCCTTTTTCAGAGAGAGAGAGGGAGAGAAGGAAAGAAAGGAAGGAAGGAAGGAAGGAAGGAAGGAAGGAAGGAAGGAAGGAAGGAAGGAAGGAAGGAAGGAAGGAAGGGAGAAAGAAAGAAAAGATCACCTTACCTCTTTTCTGTTCCCAAGCCAAGCTACTGGTTTCTGTGATACACATCACAGCCAAATCCCAAATTGGCAAGCCAGTGATAAGTTAACTCTTCAGTCAATGTGGAGTCCATCTTCCTTTGCCCAGCTCTTCTGTAGGGCAGACAACCAGGAAGAGCTACAGCACTACTGTAGTCTGTCCACCTCCTAAGAACTCAACTTCTGGATTCATATAACATACTTGGAATCTTAGCAGTTGCATGCACAGAGTATGCTAACCTTAGCTTTAATTTTATTACAAGCTCTGAAAATGGCTTAACTTCAACAACCAATTTAAATGTATTTCGCATGGGAGAGATGAGCCAACTTGGGGGTAACAATAGTGAACTCAAAAGATATGCCTCTGAAAGATGCAGAATTTACTTAACACTTCATTTCCCTTCATGGTAAAGTTAGGTGATAGCTACCCAGATCAACTGTGCATTGTGTAAAAATGTACAGTGTATGCTTTATCTGGCATCTATTGTTAAAGGTGGACTTGAACCAAGGGCTCCCCATTCCTAGACCATTACATCATTGTTGCGCTCATGAAGTCATCTATTGTATCCTACTGTGAATGTGAGACCTTTTGGGAATCACTATCATTATCATTTACAAAAATTGAAACATAAATAATATCCACATGATTCCAAATCTCAGTAGGAATAGGAAAATAATAGCACAGGTTATAAGGAGTGTCTGTAGCATAAATCAGGGTTAGCTACCTAGTTTTAGACAGTAATGTATTCTATTTTCATCCCTGACCTCAACCAAGAAGGATACAACTCTCATGCCCCGTTCCACCGGGTCAGTCAGCAGAAGCCCTCGTGGAGCATAAATCTTCTCATTCTGCTCCTGGATATACTTGGAGATTTTCTTCAGAACCTGAAGAAATAATTAGTGAACCAATCAGAACCAAATGATTATCCGTTTCATGTTCCCAGATAATACATAGCATAAAGTTGAGAAGAAAGTTATTAAACAAGTTCCAAATTTTCTTAGAAATTGTGCACTATTATAAAAATTAACAAAAAATAATAATCCTGGCTCACTGTTAATTGCATTCATTTATCCATCATATTTTATGTTCATATTCACTATTTTAGGACTTTCCTTGGTTCACCCAACCATCCTCTCTCTCCTCTCCTGCTTCATAGCGCAGTTCTTTCCATGCCTTGTCAGATGACAGTCATCCTCCTTCCCAACATGGGTTTGGTACTATCCCCAAAATAATATCATTTTGGAATCCTATTAAAATGTATTCAAAATAGCACTAAAACGTATATCAATATTATCCTCTGAAAATTGTAGCTTTTGTCACACTGTTTTTTCCCCCCAAGGTTGACTTAAAGTGCTACCATCCAGACCTGTGCAAAACACAAATCCAGAGTGAGATAGGATAGATTCAACATCTACTGAAGCTCACCTCTCCTTCCAGCCACCTTGTATTTGTGGGGTGTAAGTCAACCAAAGCCCACGGAACCCATCTATCCTCCTTAACATACTCTGTGGATCATAGATAAAGATAATCTTCTTTGCCAGCATTTTGCCTGTGGCAGGACTGTATAAAATTGATTTTATACTAATGTAGACTTCTATCAGGGATTTAACATCTGGACAATATAAATGGATTCTCTGGGCTCCTACTATGGCTAAAAACTGATCTTGCAGCATTGGAAAATTAAATGAATGGCTCCGTTTATTCGATGAATTGAAGATTTGGTTGCACTTGCCACTTATGAGCGGATTGCATATAGATGTAAACTTTGTATAGACAAGTATGATTATATAATGGGACTCATTTATACAGAATACAGTAGGTTAAAAAAACAGCTGTATAAATGTATTAGAAATATATACATATTTGTAGGATCCAGTCTGGATCAGTTACTAGAACCAAAGGTTTAGTCTTCCAAGCTTTCAGACTCGTGCTGGAGCCCATCCTTAGAGAACTTTTTTCTCACCAGAATGTATATACATATTTCAATATTTGCATTAGATAGGTATATATAAAATTGTAATTGTGTATGGTTATAATGATATATCATTTTCTCTTTCATATTTCTTTCCCTTTTATTAGAGCACTTTTTATGTATGTAACTCCATTAATTTTACTCTCTGTTTGGCTCTTTTTTCCTCTTAATTAAAAAGCAATAAAAGAAAAAAATTTAAAAGCCTTGAAAAAGAACTCGAGTTATATAATTAGAAAGAGATCACATGGTATGCAGTGCAAATGAGGGCAAATTGCTTGGCCACTGCACACTATTTATTTCAATAACTTGTAAAATTAAAATAGTAATCTTGATATTGTTTTCCTAGTTTGGGAGCCCTTAATTCAGCATAATAAACACCTATGATATTAACTATTGTAAATCTTCTCTTGTGTCTCCAAACCTTCTCATAGTGGGTCTCCATGCAAAGGAAGATGAAATAGGCTGTGGCACAGGCCAGACATCCCTCCAGATAAGAGCTGCCCCCAATTTTCTCAGCCTCTGCATAGAAGTTGTTCAGTGTCTTCACTGTTTCCTCAAAAAATTGCCGCTCAATCTTTGGGAGGGGAAAAGAAAGGAAACAACGTAATAGAGACATGCAGCATGTCATTTTTAATGACTCCTGGCATTCTCCTTTATGGAAATGCCAAAAGGCAGTACAGAGACATTGCTAAATCAAAATAAGATATGTTGTAAGAAATATCCATTTATGGGGGAACATTTTTGTTTGAAAGAAATCACTCTGCTACTGTGTAGTTAATGTGTGATTGCTTTGGTTAACGGGTTAGGAAAAATCCTTCAAAGTGTCAGATTTATTCAAAACTCTTCAGATACTCAACCCCACCTCTTTGCACTCTATTACTAGCTAACAGCAGAACCTCAAGGACTCAGTGCAGTTAGGTAAGAACATTTTTACACATTCTGTCTATGCAAAAGAACAACTATGACAGAATTCAGAAATCCAACCTTGTACGAATGTGTGGGTGCATATCAGGGGTGAAATCCAGCAGGTTCTGATAGGTTTTGGAGAACCGGTAGCAGAAATTTTGAGTAGTTCGGAGAACCGGCAAATACCACCTCTGGCTGGTCTCAGAGTGGGGTGGTAATGGAGGTTTTGCAATATCCTTCCCCCAGGAGTGGGGAGGGGATGGAGATTTTGCAGTATCCTTCCCCTGCCACACCCACCAAGCCACACTACGCCCACAGAACCGGTCGTAAAAAAAATTGGATTTCACCACTGGTGACTATGCCCAGGGATTAAATCCTAGGACTCTTTTGTTGTTCTTTTTCTCAGGAATGTGGAGGACAGTTGCCTCCTATTTACATAACAGTCCTGTCTAGTCTCAAATTCTTTGGTTCCTCTTTTGCTACTTCAGCCCTTCCACAAAAAAGTACACCTACAGTAAATTCAGTGGGACCTGGAGGTTTGCCTTCGTTAGAGCTGCTCCAGTCCTTTGCAACAGTTTACCAACTGAAATTGGGGACGGGAGGTGGCACCCTAGAAGCCTTCCAGGCACCCTGAAGAGCTGGCTCTTCCCCCAGATGTTGGGGTAGAATGGAGTTGAGTCAAGTAGTTAATTTTATAGGTGATTATGGTCCCTTGGTGGGGAAAAATATAGTGTGCTTTAATGGGTAGTTGCCTAGGTGAGGTAAGCAGCATGTAAGTTCTTTAAATAAATAAATAAAGAAGTCACTGAAACATTCATAGAATGTTAATGGGACATCATAGCTTAATCTGAGCTCCAGTCTACTCATTTGGTTTGATATAAAAGTTTGCTATAGTGTGTGAGCCAGAAGAACCATATGAAATAACAGATTGTACCCGACTGTCCAGTTCAGGAGGGAATTTGGTCTGGAATTGGCAGATAGTCCCATCACTGTAGTCTCGCTGTATAAAAACCTTGGTAGCCAATGAAGCACTCCTCCGCAGTTCTTGGAGATTGTGGACCTGAAGAAAATTGAAATCAGGAAGTTACAACATGGGAAAATCTTCCTATACAGTAGAACTGGTGGGAGCTCACACTCTATCCTGATACTTGCAGAGCAAATGCATGGAATTTTTTCACTCTTGGATTGCTGTATGCTTCACTTTGTATTTTTCTTCATTTTCATTCAGAGGCAACACATAATTCTCCCTTAATCATATTGCATACTAAAGTTCTCCCCAAAATAAATTATATGATAGGTTGTTTTGTTTGCTGTCTTAGGGTGGAAATGTTAAAGAGTAAGTATACAGGTCCAAGGGAAACAAGCTGTTCTATAACATAGTAAGGGAGCAAATGCAATGCACTCAACATCACAAAAAAGTATGGGTGTTAAAGACATCTTAGAACATGATCACCAACTGGTGGTCTGTGGACCACTGGTGGTCCATGAGAAAATTTTGGTGGTCCACAGAAAAATTATTTGCATTTTTTATATTGCACTAAATCAAGGGTCCTCAAACTACGGCCCCTGGGCCGGATCCATGCAATGAATGCTTGTGTTGCTGCAGAAAGTCTCCCCCTTTGGGGTCTTTTTGTACGGGTCAGAGGGGGCAGAAATTCTGACTTGGCGCCTGCTTCAGCCTCCTGGTGCAGGGCTTTGGGCAAAGGCTGGAGGGAAGCGCTGCTGGTGGCAAAGAGCTGGAGGGCCTCGTTCCAGTGGTACTGCATCATGGCCTGGAATTGGTTGACCATCTCAGCCCGCTGAGCCTCCAGGCACCGATACCTGGCCTTGTACTCCACAGGTCTTCCCTCTGTTTGGAAAGCCTATTCTCGTAGTCATCGCTGAGGTGCATCTGCTGAGCCTCCTTCTCAGTCAGATCCAATTTGAACTGAGCCAGCTGTTTTGCCAATTCTTTCTCGTGGAGACTGCTTAGGTCCAACAACTGCTTCCTGTTGGGGCCCTAAGGAGCCCAGGAAAGCAGGTGAGGAGTGGCTAGAAAGGGAGGGATGAATAGAGGCTGGCAAGGGGCCCTTAACATGAATGACATCACCCACCCAGTCACATGACCACCTAGCCACGCCCACCCAGCCAGTCATTAGGCAGATTATATTAGTGGTCCATGGGATTTAAAATTATGAATTTAGTGGTCCCTGAGGTCCAAAAGCTTGGGGACCCCTGTTTTAGAGCATTTAATCTTATACATTTCAATTGTTTAATTAACCATTTAAGAATTGTCATTTGTTCTTGAAGGCACTGGAAAGCTACTTAATTATCAGGATTGTTTTAAAAAAATATAAATGGCCTAACTAAGTAGACTCAATGATTTCTGCTTCCATGGAGCACCACTCAGGTAGATGATCATTCAACTATGTATGTACATAATTATTGATCATTGCATATACTGTAATAGGAACAATTGGAACTGTCACTAATATCTGCATTAAAATGCATACTAATGGGATATGGCTGGAATGCTGAAATTGTTTTTAGATAATGTTTCATGAGCTATTTTGGCACCATCTTCAGAATGGTATTTATCTTCGTATAAGCTTTTCGGCGATTATCTGCAGGTGCTTCTAAGTATACTGTATACTTCAGTTAAAAATTTGAATTTGTGCATTTTAAATGAAAAATATTACTTTATTAAATATCTTAATTAGTCAAAATATAATTAAAATAGCCTAACAGATTAATTATACATTTCCATGCTACACCCTCCCAAAGCATTAAACGATCTTTTATGAGTTGAAATACAGAAAACCAATATTCCACTATTTTTTAATTCTAGTTTTTTCCCCATTCAAATAGCAGACACAGAATGGTCCAATTTCAGTTCTGATTGGGATCATCAGAACTTGTTCTCATTCTAATCATAGAGCATGTCAAGCTGAAAGACTATGTTTTCCTTAAGTCACCCAGTAAGCATCATGGTTAAATGGTGATACATCTGGATCTCAATCTCAGTTATTTATATTTGAGTCCAATGTAAAGATCATGTTCTCACAACACACTGAAATATGCATTAGCTATCTACATTTAGACTAGTATATGGTTATTAAGATAAGAGGGGGTTCTTTTGTTAACTAAGGTCACAAAATAGAAAATAATTTTAATTAGCAAGCTGAATGAAGATGTTCAAGCATGTTAACAAAGATGATATGTTATTGGATATTTCACATTATACACACACACACACACACACACAATAGCTTCAAGTGAGTACAACTTGTTGAAATACAATCAGAATTAAACAGGACAAGCCTAAATTAATAAGAACTATTTCCTTTTCCCATCCATAGAGGGAAACCTCTGCATTGTAAGAGCTCACTTAATAACCATCTCCTTATAAGACTCAATTTTTTAGCCTGTGGTTGCATTAAAAGCATTGTGTTGGCTAAGGTTGTGGATGATATCAAACTTGCAGCAGATGCAATATGATTTGAAAATAGGATGCATTGAATTTTATATGAATTTTATGTAAAATTCATTAGCATTACCATCACATGATGGCTATTCAATCAATTCATAGTGAGCAGTTTAAGAAATATTAGTGTTGAAGATTCAGTGCTGCTGCCTTTAAGTTTATTTCTCACATTATATATTGCTTGACCCTAGAAGTTGAAGTGGTTAAAAGTGAAATAAGAGATTATGACATCATAATGTTAGACAAAAATGGGCCAGGAAAGCTATTTTTATGTTCTTAACAAGTTTTATTAGTTTAAATATGAGATCATCCAGTTCAATAAAACTTCCTAAATATTTAGAAAACTAATAAATGTACTGAATTTGAAAGTAACCCTGATTCCCCTCAATAGAAATTGGACCCAATATTTATTTTATTCTGTGTTTAAATGGAAATGGAAGATTTCCATTTAAACACAGAATAAAATAAATATTGGGAATAAAATAAATAAATAAACCAGAAGTCCCAAAGGTGTTTTTTCAAGAGGCAACTGGACTTCTTGGTGTCCAGTTGCCTCTTGAAAAAACACCTTTGAGACAACCATGGCCTGGATGACTGAGAATCTCCATAGACATCCAAGAGCAGAAATTGAAGATTGAAATTAATTACTTTAGGAGTGGAAGAAAGTTGAAGTTAAATAACTATAAAAACAACGACCTATTATTTTCTCAATGTCTGTGTGTGTGTGAGATAGAGAGAGGGAGAGGGAGGGAGGGAAAGAGAGAGAAAGAAAGAGAATTTGTATACTTATCTACTTTCTTTATTTCATGGTCTAAGGATATCTCACTGAGTCTTTAACAAGTCCTTTGTGCTTCCTGCCACCCACCCTTCCATGCCCTCAGGAACTGCTGCCCTTCCCCTAGCAACAAGCAAGCTTTTAGCTATTTGTGATCTGACTCAGATTAATTCTCCTGTTCAGGGACACATCTTTTATTGACAAACATGATTTTATTAGATGAAATGGGAACATGAGAAATATGGGACAAGAGCAATAATGATTGTGAAAAAAATCACTGAATGATGGGATTCTTGATACGGGCTGAATTCAAAAGAGTTTTGAAACCAGAATATAGCACCATTAGAGAAAACACTTCATAATCTCTTTCCCTTCTACTGCTACTGTATTTTTAACCTTATCTTAACAAAAAAAAAAGTCATATTATGGACCTGCCTCTGAGTCCATAATTGATTAATCTGAATAATGGAGCTTCCATTTATTCTAGAAAAACATAGCTCTTGTTTCTCTTTCTTCCCTGTTCACAAAAGGTACAACTGAAACTAAATCCAAAGCATCATAATGCAGCCTTACCCAACCTTGTTCCCTCCAGATTCATAACACCACAATAACTATTATCCTACAAACATGGCTATTGACTGGACTGCTAGCACAGTCCAACTAAGGAGTGCTCCCCTGGGCTCCTGATTTTCTGTCTATGGGTGTCTCCCATGTGTTCAGGGAAATCCATTGATTCACAGCTGAGCAAAGGACCACCTGCTCCTCTTAACAATTGCCTGCCTTGGGAGGGGGGTTTGGAAATAAGGCAATTAACTTTGGAGTGAGTGTTGGTATTCTTAGCCCTCAAAGACCATCAGGTTTTTTTTACTTCCTTTCTTTATTTAACCCATACAATTGCTGCAGAAAAACAGAAACTCGGGAAATACAAGCAACCCTCAGCACAACAAACCAAAGAACATGATGCTACGACAACCAATAACAGCTAACATTAGGATGCCTGGTTTAAAGCTTCCTGCAGCATCAGAGAGAACAAGCACAACCCAGGAAAATCTGACTGCAGCTCCAATGATTCGGCAGAGCCACAGTCTCCAGAACATGTGTGTTCTACCTTGCCGGTGTTGCTCACCTCAGTTGCCATGTTTCATCAACGTGGCTCAGTGCTGTTCCTCCACACAGGAGACTGAAGCTGTGACGATAGCAATTTGGTGAGGAAGACGACTGCTTTCCCAGAAAAGGCGCTGTCCCTGGTGTTGTAGTCAGAGGAAGCGCTCAAATCTCGAAGCTGCTACCAGCGGGGGCGGAATTCAATCTGCTGCGTTGAGGTGGCGCCTGCGGTGGGAAATAGACGCAGAGCGGGTGGTTGCTATCCTTGGTCCTGAAACTTGCTATTTGAAAAACAGGAACTGGAGGCCAGCATCTCATCTAGCATTGACGACCCATTTCCCAAGCTGATCCCTCAGTTGGTAGCTCAGCTTCGTTGCACAGGCTGGCTCAGTTAGTGGCATCATAAGGGGAGGGGATCAGCAGATTTAAGTGGGAGCTGTACCCCCCTCCCCTGCATCCCCATGTTGGAGGGACAAGATCCAGCTCGAACTCAGGGGAGGGACTGTGAGAGGCGGAGCTGCCAGAGCTAGGAAAAGAACTCAGCTGACATTCATTTCCTGCTTATCTTTTGCAGGAGCTTGTAAGCAAGCAAGCAAGCTATTTGGCAGCACTTTTCACCCTTATATTTCTGAGGCTTTGGATTGCAGTGTTTCTCTGGAAAGTGCAGAGACTGCTCTCACTTCCAGAATTCTTTTTTGGTCTGGTGAAAGCCCAATAGCAGCTGTCGCATAGCTGCCCTCAGGGCCAAAGAAAAACTGGTTTTAAAAAAAAGTCAGATTGATTAATTTGCTGCACTAATGTAAACCTAAAATATGTTTTCTTAAGTTTACAGAGAAACAGTAAAGAGACCCACATTCCATAGCACAAAGTGATTAATTCCACAATCTATATATTACTTTATCAAATTTAGTTATTTTGATACCTTTGCTTAGTTTGCATAATTTTGCAGAGAGTGGAATGGAATAACACTTGTGTATGATAGTGTAGACTCTTTTCCTTCAACTTCATTGTAACCTCAATATGGCTTTGGAATTCTCATTGGTTAGCTGTTGTTTTCTAGGTCTTATTTTCACATGAAAAGGGTCCCCCCCCCCCCCCCCGTTTGAACATGAAAACTGAGGTTCTCAGTAAACGGAAATCTGCATTCAAATTCATACTTATCCCCTGCAATTGTTTAGTGTCAGAAGCTTTACATACTTCTATTTTCATTTTCTGTCTAGCTAAGCAATTTATTTTGTTCCATCACAGTCACTGAACTGTTTAAATTATTGTGACCTCTGTTATGAAAAGAGGATGATCTTGAAAGTTCTAAAATTTCATAGTTGTTTGACTAATTATGGTTGGGCATCACATTATTAATAAATAAGCTAGACAGACATCTCATTAGGAGTTCTACTTCCATCTTGTCTAGCAAGTGAATGGTGCCAAAGAAAAGCTTTAGAATTTTCTATGCCTGGAGGCTTCTTTCAACATTTGTGAGGAGGAAAGGAGAACAACAGTAGGCAAGGCAGAGGGAGACTTTACTGCATATGTCAATGAGGCTTGGATTTTCTGTTTTTCTCTAGATGAAAAAGAAGCATTGCTTTTTTTTAATCTGTTAAACTTAGTTTAGAGGTATGCTATTTTTTTAATGCATGTCCTGCCTTAAAACAGCAGAAAATAGAGGTTCTATAGCAATTATAGTCAAGGGACTCAAAATAGGGACCCATAGGCTGCTTATGGCCCTGGGCCACATGTTGCTTACAGTGAGTTTTATCTATTGGGTATGTTATTTTTAACTTTCTTTTATTTTTATTTAACTTTTATTTGCTGTGCTGAGAACTTTGCTCTAAAACTGCTTTTCTATTTCTTTTGTTCCATTGGTCCTATTTTATAAAAGACTATCAAGTTATGTTAAACCTGTAGCCTAGTCTGGGAAGTAAAGGCAATGTTCCTTGCTGTTGCCAAGAAAACTGCAGAAGTAATAAGTCTGGGACTTTAAAAACATATTCAGGTATCACAATTTGGAAACAAAGAGATAGGATGGTTGGGACTGCCTGAGCTAGAGAAGGTGCATAGTAGACATTACAGTGATGTCATGTGCAGCATGACATCCCTGCACAATGACACGAATAATGTAATTTATGTCAGTCATATCATGGTACAAAGTGTCAGCTGTAATTTCTGTGAATTGTATGATGACATTATGATGCACGTTACATCCCTCACATTCCTTATCCCTGTGAATGCTCCTAGAAAAAAGCAGGTCGGGGAACAGCACAGGGAAGGATGTGTGTTTTAATTATGAAGCATTGATTAAACACTGCTGTGATAGACCCTGTGGACAGTGTACACTGAATAGGAATGTAAAAACGAGAAAGGAAAATTCTTATATTAATTGTGATCTTTATATCTTAAATCACTGTGTTATAGTTTGGTAAGAAGTAAATCTTTCTGCAGCTCAGATTACAAAGATGAACACAGAGGACTTTTCCTTGGCTCCTACCATTTTCCTAAAGATGTGACTATTTAAAAACAAGTTTCACTGTACAACATAAGCTGCCTTTGGGAAGGAAATATGCCTCACAAATCAGTGGCCCTATGTGAAAAAGGAAATCTACCAGCAACAATGTCTTATAGCACAAAGTTATGCCTACTTTTTGGGCTCAAGCTACACTGTTTATAGATGCTACTACAAGACATATTTCATTGCAGCTACTCTTATAGAATGTAGAGAAGGAATCTTACATAGCTCAAGAATAACCAACAATGCAGCAGTCATTGGAACTCTAGTAAAAAAAAAGTATAAAGGCAATGAGCTTTGCTCCTTTGTAAAATGTGATTGGCTGGTACGTGCTTCCATGTGTTCTAGAAACTGAAATAATTGGGTTACTTTGGATACCCTGATTTAATCAGCATGATATGCCAATACAGCCACCAGAAACTACTTGGTCCCTCCTTTTCTCTCTCTGCAGCTATTTCATAGACCCGTGATGGAGAACCTATGGCACGCGTGCCACAGGTGGCACATGGAGCCATATATGTGGGCATGCAAGCATTGTCCTAGCTCAGCTCCAACGCACATGCGCGTGCCGGCCAGCTGATTTTTGGGCCTTCTGGGCCCACCGGAAGTTGGGAAATGGGCCGTTTCTGCCTCCGGAGCACCTCTGGGGGGGGGAGGCCGTTTTTATCTTCCCCAGGCTCCTAGAAAGCCTCTGGGGCCTAGGGAGGGCGAAAAAAGGGGCCTACCTGGCCCATCATGCCATCGCGAGAGAGAGCACGGGGGGGTTGCACATGCATGCATGGGGGGTGGGGCACATAGAATTATGGGTGTGGGCACACACGTGCGCGAACCACCACCCCCTGCACTCCACCTGCTTTTGGCATTTGATGGCAAAAAGGTTAGCCATCACTGTCATAGACCAACTGAGTACATCTATTCCTGTGCCACATGTTTGTCATTCCATCCATGTTGTTAACCACAAGTCTTCTCCAGCTGGCAGAAAGGGATATGATGTGGTTTCTATAACAACACTTCTGCTTTTGGATCCATGAATAAGAGATTCCCCTTAACACATTTACCATGGTCTGCAACTCCTTTCTTGAAGGAGAAATTTGGTTCTGTCATTCTATTTCTGAGATTTTTTTTTCTCTAGGAGGAAAAATGACTTGTACAAAACACTTCTCTAGGTATCTACTTCTCTAACCCCTTACTTGTTATAGTGAAGCTTCACTACAGGGAGAAAAAGGGGGAGCCTATTCGTTATGTTTAAGAGCTACATTGTATTCAGGGCTTTATTGCTATCTCAGCGCTATCCTCCCCATCCAAACACAACATTTGGCAATGTGCCAAATGAAACATCTCATCAGCAAGATGGAATTTCTATAGCTTATGGTCATTCCCCTTCCAACTTTTCATTTTCAGCCTGTTATACTATAAAATAACCCAGAAGACAAATCTGGTAGAGTTGAACTCTAACCTTTTCTTTCAAGCAGATATCTGAAATATACACCAGATCAACATTCAGGATTAAATATGGACAAAGTATGTTTACCAGCAACTGACCTGTTTTTTAAGTTGGACAAGCCACAATCATTGTCACCTTGACTTCCTCGATTAAGCGATAACCTGAAAGGAAGCTTAGTCATTGGTCTACTTCTCTTTTTTTCCATGGCCCAAGATGCATTTTCTTGTTTATTTAGAAACTTATATATCTGTCCATCATATACATAATTATCCTATGTAGCTCACAATAATAAACAGAAAAGCAGAATAAAATCAACCAAATCATATTTCACTATTACAGTCCTGCAATATTCCATAAACTCTACACAGACTTATATTTGCTACCAGTTCTTCACAGCTCTTTGGCAGGCTAATAAAATTACTTCTCTGAATCTCAAAGACGAGGCTACCCTAATCCCAAAGGGCAGAGGCAACTATGTAAACAGCATCTCTCAAATGGCACATCAAATGACAACATTTAAGGGAAGGAATATGTAGTGTGCCCACTCCACCTAACCTGGTGGAATGGGCAGTCACCCTCAGGGGGAGGCTGTTCCACAAACAACCAGGCCCTAGGTCTATTTATACACATACACACATACACACGCCTACAATAATACAAAAAGGGATTCCTCCTCATTATTATTGTTGTTATATTATTTTGCTCTGTTCTTTGTTAATTTGTATTCTAACTTTAACATTTAATAAAGTTGTCTTAACAAAATACAAGCATTCAAAGTAGGATGCACTTAACCCCAAGACCACCAAGAGGGGCAGGTTTTTTTGAAGCAAAATTTTGGCAGCCAGCCCACCAGGGATGAGCTCTTGAGCTCAAGCAATTGATGCAATCCTGAGTAATCCTCTGCTGGAGGTCTTAATGTGTGAGGAAACTATTTTTTTGCAGGTAGCAAGCAGGGCAGGCAGATGGTAGAGCTCATTTTCATTCTCTCTCACCATCTAGTTGGGCCAAGAAGTGATCTCAGTTCTACTGGGGAGAGAGGCTAGAACTGCATCTGAGCCGATTGAGCTCACTGTGTCAACTTCAGACTGCTGGGCTATTTAGACTAGTATTATCTATTCAGAGACAGAGGCCTTCCTAGCTCTTTTGAAGGAGAATTCAAGAAACCTTAGGGTCTTCTAAGTACAAGGCAATATACTGATGTATGATCTTCCATTATTTGGACTTCTTATATAAGAAACAACTCACAATTCTTCCAAATAAAAAACTTGAGAATGAGTGTGTATGAGAACAGTAGCAAAATAATAACTGTTTTGCTTCCTAAAAGCTTCATTAGCATCCCGCACTGCTCCCCCCCCCCCAAAATCTGGAAGCTGGACTGGTGAGAATCTATTTAGCCACACTAAATAATAAGTTCTTGTCTAAAAGAGATGCAATCTGTTGAGAGAGGATACATTCTCAGAGCTATGGATCTAAGGAGCTATGGAGCCGCCCAGAGCCCCTTGGGAGTTGGGCGGCATAGAAATGCAACAAAATAAATAAATAAATAATAAATTATGCATTGTGAAAAATACAGACTATTTATCCATGAATTCCCCTAAACTAAAGCTCTTCTGGGAACTTTTGTATCCTAATCAGAGTTATTGTTCATTTCCTTATTCCATCTATCACTTATTATACATTAGCAACTACAAAGTAAGCGTAAGTTAAACCATCTATAGGGCTAGAAAGGAAAGAGTTGTATAATTGTTGTGTACATGCATGTACATATTACACCATTAATTCCAGTACTACTCTGATTATATAATCATTTTTCAAGTAACATAATTGGGTAGATTAATGTAAAAATAAATCACGCAGAGGTGAACTCTGTAGACATAGCCAGAGTAGCAATGCATTATAAGAATAATTTATCAGCAACACAAAGAAATTATGGTAAGATCTCGAACAGCAGATGGATTTAAAGCATTTTGAATAATTATTTAGTCCATATCCATCTGCTGTTGTCAGACAAATGTGAACCCTAATGCAAATATTGTTTTCATGTAATGTGCCTCTCACATCATGCCAATAATGCCCACCAACCTCCATCATTTAACCTGCCACAATATTCAGAAGAAATGAATGAATCAAATCCAAAGTATCACAAATATGCCAGGTAAAGCTAGATGTCTAGGTCTTTCCTGACTTGCATTTCACCATGAACAAGCATCTCCTGGCAACCTTTTGTTACTGTTATATCTTCATCTCATCCCGAGCCCATAGTTGAGGCAGCTTAAAATTATCTATTTCAGTGTTAATGTTTTCTCCTTTTAACAGATAAGTCATGCCAATGTTGCCATATTATGACAGAATATGTTGTATTCACTGATCTTTCAGTCAGGTGATCCATCATGATAGTGTTGGTCTAATCTAATCATCCAGAGGAAAAAGGATGTCCAATAAAGCAGGATAACTTTGACTGCCTTCTCAAACACAGATGCTACCTGCTCTTTGTGAATTTTACCCTAGGTCCCAAAAATCCTTCATGTTAAAGGCTAACTGGAAAATGGCCACAAAATGGCACTGTCTTGCTGCATTTATGTGGAATATAGTTCTGTAAATTGAAGGCAGGGGCTAAAAGTTAAAAGCAAATACCACTTCACCTCCTTACACTCAGTAAAATTCATGAAATATTTCAAAATATACAAATGATCACCTATGCTGGAAGCAGTATATTTATATTCCAAAACTCTGATATGTTTATATAGCTAAAGCTATATAAATCCAAGTAAGACCTAAAGTATACCTCATAAATTGAAGGAGGGTGAGGTTTTATGTGGGAAATTCCTTTTGAAGGGCAGGCAGTTCACCAGCCCCAGATGAAATGGTCATGGAGGGCAATGACCAGTGACTAGAGGGAAGGAAGTATGCACACTACAATATCTATTAAGTAATTGAGGTGGCAGAATTGCCACAAGCATCACATGTACTGATAGAAGTCATTTTTGATGAAAAGCAAGAAAAGACAGAAGGACAGGTTGAGGATAATGTTCATACCTCCACAAATGGTTGCTGGGGCATCTTTGATCCTGAAGAAGCAGGATGTGCTGATTCTTTAAACACACATCTTGACACAGCTATCTAAGATCCTTTTATTCGTATTGTTTTTAAGTCACTTAAAACAAATGATTATCTTCTCGCAATATGGAGCACAGCCCTTTCTAATATCTACTGTCTACTATCTACTGTGATTCAATTCAAGTGCTTCTTTTCCCTGTACTTTCCATGGTTTGATATTTTTTGCCTTGTACTTTTTCACTTCAAATCTAAGAATCTGTACATTTTTGACAAAACTGACATCTTTATCCAGAAAGTGAGATATTCAACTGAACTGCCAAATAATGATTTATGGTATAGCATGGTATAACTAATTGAGGGCTTACTCAATAAACCAGAGCTTAGTATAATATGCTGTCTCTTTCTGTAACTGACAATGCAGTGTTTTGTTAGAATTGGAGAAAATTTAGACTGCTTCCACAATCTCAGTAGTCTACTGTCAAGCAAGTCATTACTTAAGGACTGATTATTCCAGTTCCTGCTGTGCAGCTGTTTCTATCAGTGTCAAAATTGACAATATAAACCCTACAGGTAACCCCTGGATCCTGTGTGACTCCAACATGTTTTTCTCACCCTCTCTCTAAATAACAGGGATAAAATGATAAGGTACTGCTGTTAGCACTGTAGAAATACTCTTGATCAAAATCAATTTCATTGGCTCATACCAGAAAGCCAATGGTTGAAGATAATGGAAATTTCACTCTTGACATAGAAGTTGTAATTATTACCAATAGTGCACTAGGATTATATCAGTTTCTTAAAAGGATCAGTGGAGGCTTATTCTATGCATATTAGGTAATCTCTGCCATAACCTAATATGTCTCTTGAGATTTATTTATCTGTTTAATTCCAAGATAAGTGCAGCTGAGTGGCATACATCAATAAAGAATAGCCAAAAATTAAATTACAGTTCAGACTACAATTGTAAAAGCTGAGAACCAGTTTGGTGTAGTTGTTAAGATGCTGATCTAGAAACCAGGAGATTGTGAGTTCTAGTCTCCCTTAGACATGAAAAACCACTTGTGTGATTTTTGGCCAATCACTTTATCTCAGCCCAAGTCACCATATAGAGATGTTGAGCGGGAAAATAAGAGGAGTGGGGAAATATTGGTATGTTTGCTGCTTGGCTTGAATATGAAAAAAGATGGGATAAAATCTAAAAAAAATAGAAAATTGGGAACTCCTTGCAAGGTGGGATCCCCTAAGACCCTAGCACTAGCATCCAGGGAAAAAACCAAGTTCTTAATGCCTTCCTAAAAGTTAACAGGGTTGGGATCAATCAGGGGAATGAGGGCTATCATTCCAGAGGGCAGTCATTGCAAAGAAAATGCTTGCCTTCTGAGTCCCATCAGGTGATTTGCTTTAAGAGACAATGGAAGAGTATGTGTCCTCTATTAGAATGTGGAAAAGGCAAAAATAATTTGAAAAAGGTAGTCCTGTATGTGCGGTTTTATAGGAACAACCTTGAATTGAACCTAGAAGTTTTTTGGGAGCTAGAGCAGCTCTTGAATTCTCATACTGAAATCATATACATGTTTATATCTCATATAATTTGAGGGGAAAATACAGTGAGGAAAAAAGCTTCAATTTGTATATATTGTACTAATCTGGGGCTTACTTCACTGAATACAATGAGACTTCCCACCGAGTAATCAAGTAGATTTTGACTCTTAAACCTCCACATTAATCACATGCAATGAAGGAATACTTGTATTTATCATCTTTGGATTTTCAGAGGAGAAAATTAGAGAAATTACAACTTCAGATATCTTAGAGGAACTAGACTATATCACAAGTGAGGTGCTAGTGATGAACTCTGTCACATGCAAAAATTAATGACAGAGGTGATATATAAATGTCTGGCATACAGTTGGTATATGATGACTCATAACTGAAATATGAATAGCTCTAGATGTTAATATCATTTCTCATTCTACACAGCATTTTCTAGATGCTGCTGTCATACAAAGAACTGAAAAGAAATGGTATCTGAGTGGGTTTGTTTAGTTGTGCAGATTTCCAAGACAGAAGAAAAGAACTGGTGCAGCACAGGATAGAAGGCATTTTACTGATTGTAGGCACATTTGAAGAGAAATGTATATTAAAGTTAAATCACCCATCAACATAGATCTATATATCAGTATGATGATACCAAGCAATACATCTTAATCCTGAGTTGAACAGGTGATGCTATTGCAGTACTTAAGAGGCTATCAAGATCTGGATGGGGAGGAATAATCTTAGTCTCACTCCCAAAAAGGTAGAGGCATACTCCAGGGTTATTCTATCTCTGCTGGTTTTAGACAAAGTTGTGTTCTCTCAAACTGAACTAGATTATTACTTGAGGCTCTTCCTAGACTCACAGCTCCTGGTCAAAGAACAGGTAGCACCTGTGGCTGAAAAAACCTTTGCACAGCTCACCTAGTCTGCCAATTGTTCTTTCCTGGAGCAGCATGTTTTTTTCAAGGTATCTCCTGCTTCACTCTTCTCCTATCTGGACTGTTATAATGTACTCTCCATGGGATTGCCCTCAAAGATAATCCCAAAAGCTATAGCTGGTTCAAAATATATCATCTCAAGTAATTTTATATATGTTGCAGTTCATCCTTGTAAAACTGCACTAGTAATCAGTTGATTTATGGAGTTCATCTTGCTCAGGACAGGAATCCAAAGCAAAGCTCCCCTAAAAGAGAACATTTTAGCCTCTGCTTGAATATATCAGGTGAAAGAGAATCCATCATCTCCATAACTGATAATTGTTGTCCTCCATAACTGATAAATGGTCCTGAAACCATTGTGGCTTCTCATCATCTCCTTTTAATCCTTCTGAAGCATTCAGATCTCAGGAGAGGGGAAGAATTAAGGAGAAATTCCCAACATTCCCATGAGAGTGTGGCAGTGATAATGCTCAGGCAATAAACCTTCCGGGATTCCCTATTGTAGGTTTTCCATTCATATTTCATATCTTTCTGCCAGCCAGCCAGCCCTGCTAGATAGGGAGCACATTATAAATGTAACGAAGCAGAAAAGACATCAGAACAGTTTATACCCCCAAAGCACTGCAAAGCCTCCTGCTACTCAAGGCCCTGGGCTGCTCCAACATTTTCTAGGGAAAAGGATTCAGGCCATGGATGTGCAAAGACAGTAAGCATATCATCAACCCACCTACCAATCAGGAAGGATGTATTAGTAGCTGAAGCTACAGCACAACACAAGACTGAGCAATCCCCAGATGCAGTTTACTCCTTCACAGCTGAGGTGAGTTCTAATTAAAAACATAATTTGGAGCTTCAGAAACAAGAGCTTGCATATGCATCATAGAGATAAGGCAGGTTAATAAGCCAAGAGTAATGTGAGGCTAGTAGAAGTAGAATGTGGGCATCCCTAAAGGGTCCTTTGAAAAGCACCACTTCTCTGTTATGTGCTTCACTAACATCTGGTGCTGTCATGGATTGGTTGGAAGAGCTTCAGCCAATGATTCCTTTCTATGTATCTATGTGGCCCAAGTCTGAGGGCCACATTCAAAATCTAAAGAAGGCAATTTCCTATCATCACACAGTTTTTTCAGTTTATCATCTAGGCCCCAATACTTCTCTGTATGTATTCTTCACCTGCCTTACCAAAGTATTTCATCATTTCCTTTACAGTCATCTTCAGACTTTTCCACCATTTCCTGTGATTTAAACAGCTGGTTATAACTAACAACTTCCTACAAGAACATGGAGCTGCTGGAGATACAGAGCAAATCAAAACAGACCTGCAACTGGACCAAGAATTCTTTGGATCTAGGACTGTTCATCTGAGTCAGTGTTCTTCAAAGTGTGGTCTGAGGAACTCTGAGGCTCCCCAAAATCTTTACTGGGGAGTGCATGAAATCAAATAAATAATATTTTAACATTTCTAATTCAGTATAAATCAATATATATACATATAGCTCCCATAAACCAAAGGTCTTTGTGGCTTTCAATCATTTTTAAGAATGTAAAGGGGTCCAGAGATCAAAATATTGGAGAACCACTGATTTAGGTGAACAGCCCACCAGGACTGCCTTGCAGTGAACAGAACATCAATAAGAAGGATAAACCCTGTTCCATAATAGCCTTAGATCTGAAATCATAGCCTTACAAAAGAAAGGACTTATAGTGTGGCAATTAATAATTTTGCTGTGAGCAGCTTACTAATCAGAACAAAATGTTATTCCCATACCTGCAATGCAACAGTTGTCTGGTCCTGGATGAGGGTATCAATTTTCAGATAAACTTTGAGCCTGTACAGATCTGCGGTAAACACAGAATTCTTCCTGTCTCCCACACTGCTCTGCTGAAAGGTTGGGCTAACCCCAGCATATCACTGACAGGCACAGGTGCACCACAGGCCCCGTGAATTTGCAAAGCAGTTATTCATTCTCTGAGCCAGCTTCCTCTGCAAAGCCAGAGGAAGCTATAACTGGAAAGCAGTCATAAAACAAGAAAAAATGGTAAAGGGGTTCTAATGGGTTGGTTCCTCACATCAAAGCTTTAGCTCTACAAATTCATATCCATGGAAGAACATTTTTTACAAAGTTGAGGAACTGAAGGAACTGAAAAGGCATAAGACACTGAACACTTATGTTTTCTACATAAAAGACAGGGGGGCTTTATAGAATGGGGGGGAGCAGAAATTAAATGTGCACAGTATAAATTATCTGGGCATAAGAAAGCAGCCCAATCCATTCAGTCAGACTCATGTAGCAGGAATTTGCTGCATTAATCTTTCTTCTTTTCCAGAGATCAATAGCACTGAAGTCCCCTAAGCTAGAAGATCAGAGAGGTAGTAATGAGGGTGTCTTGACAGACAGGAGTATCTCTCCAGCTGGCTTTAAGCCTATCCTGCATAGGCCTTTCATCAACCCTTGAACAGAAAGGTAATTCTGTGGCCTTTTAAGTTTATTTTTACTAGACTCTGTGCTGACATCTGGGAAAAGGCCATCTCAAGACATTTTGCTGCCTGAAGGAAGAGATGGCACCTGGATTGGCAACTTTAGCACTAAGTTCAGATAGTAGACTACTGCACTCTAATTTAGGAGGCCTTAAACAAACTTAAACTAGAAACATCACCAGAAGCCAAAATCACAAGACTACGTCTGATTTACATTAGCCATGTCATGTGTGCAAATTCATTGGAGAAATCAACGTTGCTAGGATTGGTTAGCGAATCAAGAAGAAGGGGTAAGCAAAGAACTTGCTGGCTTGATACCACCATAGCTGATAAAAAGCATGAACATCCATCAGCTGACAGTAGCTGTGCTTGATAGGGTAGCATGGAGAGCACATGCCTATAAAATCACCAAGAGTTGGGCATGACTGAATGGTTAAAACTAACTAAACAAACTGTAGCACAGTTAAACCTAATTGAGGATAACAATTGGATGCTTGAAGAAAAACAGGATACTATTCTAATTCTAGCAGCTGTATCCTAAATTGGTCAATCATTCCAATTTGCATAAAAGTAGAGCCAACAGAACCATGAAATCATGGGAATTTGAATAATATGGTGGTAATACTTAAGAGCAATATACAGGCCTTCATATGGCCTGTATGGCCCATGATTTAGGGTCAAGAATCCTGAGGTCAGGAATCTAAATAAGCAAAACCATATATGTCGCTTTGGGCCTGTGTGTCAAGTCACTTTTCCTAAGTGACTTGACACACAGGCCCAAAGCGACATATATGGTACATACTTCCACCTGCAGACACTAAAATGAAAAAGATATTTTTGTATACATTACTCTGAGCTGAGCCTTCTCCTAATCCACAATATTTGTAAAATTAAAGTTCAATAACAAAACCAGGCTGGAAATATAGCAAAGGGAAGTTAAACATCAAGACTTGTTTTTAACTCTGTAGCAGTGTTCATGTAACACAGCTGACACTGTCTGCTAAACACTAATACCCATGAACCAATAGCAGGCAACTCAGATGACTTGGTCCAAAAGGAAGTGATCTTCTTTGACAGGAAAGCCAGCTACTCACTACAAAGAAAACTGAGTTAGTTAAAATCTCCCTCCCTCCCTCCCTCCCTATCTGGGAAAAGAAAAAGACCCATAGTGGCTTTACTGCAATCAAAGCAGATAGTGTTATAGCACACTTAAACAATCCCATCCCTTTTTGTGTGGTGGCGGTCATTAAAACGATCAGACAATGGGAGTTTCTGGAGAAGGCCCCATATTTGTGGGCTTCTTCACAATTCATTTTTGTTCCAGCAGCAAAAAGAGAGGGTTAATTCTCTGTTAATGTGTTTAACACATTAACACATCTTGTGTTTATATAATGCAGCTGTTTAGGGGAAATTAGTTTATCCCAAAACAAACCTGGGATTGTAATTAGGAAAACTCAGTATCTTCTGTCACACTAGCTGTGTGATCTTTCACCAATACACAATCATTCTTACAAGAGGAAAATATTGGGGGATTTAATTTTAGTAGGATCATTTTTTTAAAAAAAAATGGGATTTTATTTTTAAACCTGTTAAGTTATCATAATTATTTCTCACACCCTCCATCAACCATTTCTTTACTGAAGCGCTGAAGTTTGTAGTATGTACCTAAATATCGTACACAGTAAAATTTGAGAAGAGGGAAAGTACTGTATAAAGTAAAATTTGACCAGAGACAACTCGATCAAGAGTCGTAGAGAAAATGTGGAACATCTTTGTGCCATCCAGACATCATCCAGACTCTTTTACAGAAAAGCAAGTGAAAGCAGGAAATACTATGTTTAGGATCAGACTTCCTCAACTAGATGCCCCCCACATGCATAGGATTGCAGCTTCTGTAATCCTTGGACAGCACAATGGAATTTAAGGATTACGTGAGTTGAAGTTCAACATCTGGCACATGAGGTTGGGGAAGATAAAGGTATTTAACATCTCAAAATTTGGGTAGAATGCTCAGGGGAAAAAAATACCCCTAGTCTTTATATATGCAGAAGACAACACTGGATCACTACAACATATAAATTGAGAGAAGGCTAAGATAAAGCAAATCCTGGAGAAAGCAGTTAAACTGAGTTAAGCTGTTCACAGCCAATAATATTAATATGTTGTGGCTGTCTGTGCTAAAGGCACAAATGTATGTGTTGCTGTAGTTTTCCGAGGAGAAAAGCTTTTGCAGAAACTCCAGGCATGGCTCAATTTTGATGGACAAGGGACAGATTGTAACAGGAGGCAGCAGGCAGACTATGCTATAAAGAAGAAGAGAGAAAGCAATAAAGACACACTTAATGCCTGGACAAGCCTGCTCTCATAATCAACATGGCAGACCAGGCAGCAAGAAGAGTTGTGATATTTTTATAGATGAATCATAATGTGTTTTTCTGCAAACCGCATTCAATAGATGGTCCATTTTCCCCAACAGAAGTATAGATGATCATCAGTACAGCTGGATAAGGCAAAAAAAAAAGTCTGCTAAGAAAACAAAGAGCAATCTTGGAAGCAAAACAGGCTAAAAGACCTCCAAACCAGTTGATTTTCTCAAAATGAAACTACTACAGCTTTTCAGAAAATATTTTCAAATGCTTTTCCTAAAATGTATTGTGCCACAAATTACTTTTAAAAGTCCAGAGTAGTAGTTAGCCCTTTGCTCTAATGTTAATTGGATCCCTTTCTGTGTGTCTATATTCCATTATCCTGGTCCAATCAACCTTCACATTATCAGAAAATGGTATCATGGTATCAGTGTTCTCTTCTATTTCTTTAGGTTGCCTAGCTCTTTTGTCTTTTTATGTCTCACGTTCAAAACCAATCATCATCCCCACTCACTTTCAATTGAACTGTTCCCAACCATCAATATCCTTATGAAAGGAAAAGACCACAGACCCACACTTGGAGCTTGAAGAATATATTTTCAGCATACGCCTATTTTGTGATTTTGTTCCTGGTTCTCAAGGTTTAGTAAACTTTGCAGGAGATCCTGAAATCTGCTACTCAACAGAATTTTAGAAATATTTGTAATTCCATAATCCTGGAATAATATAACTCCACCATTTGACCTGATTAGGTCCATGTTTACAAAAATGTAGTATCTAAAGGCATCACTAATTTGCGTGTACATCAAAATGTAAAGAAAAAAAGACATTTACACTCTTGAGGTGCTGAGAGAAAATAGATTGCATCTGTCACAGATTGCAAAAGGAACTTCTTTCATTCCTTTTATATACTTAAGACAAGGGACATCAAAGAGAGAGACAAAATTCTGATCTTGGCAACATAAGCACATAAACAGAATTGCTTAAGATATGTGTTACATTGTTATCTGTACCCTCCAGAGATAGATGATAGATAGATAGATAGATAGATAGATAGATAGATAGATAGATAGATAGATAGATAGATAGATGATAGATAGATAGATAGATAGATAGATAGATAGATAGATAGATAGATAGATAGATAGATAGATAGATAGATAAGATAGATAGATAGATCCAAAATTAGGGGAGTAGCTAGAACACAATACTATTTAGCAAGAGAAAAAGATCTCAATCCAGTTCCCCATGTGACTATAATTACTCTGCAAACAGCCATATTAGCTGGACAATGATGAAAGACCCAGGTCAGAGGAGGTGAAATCACACAGAAAATGTACATGAGCGGTTTTTTATCACATATTTCAGTAACTACGCAAAATGTCCATCTAGAGATTCCCTAGCTAATAACTTGTAGGAAGTTGTCAATCTACATGGTAAGCAAATCTACCTAGTAATCTACAATCAGTAGAGGCTGCCACACCTTCCACCCTTATTACCAATACCTGGTATTCCCTCTGTTTTCCTTTCTACAACAATACCTCAACTCCCTCTACTCATTTTCAGGGTGGCGTCATCCTGTCTCACCATAATGTCTCTCAGTGAAAAGAACAAACAAAAAGACCCCACAGGGAAATCGATTTGCCCCTCCCAACCAGCCTTTGAGCATAGCTGCCTATCCCCCAGCTAAAGTGTGGATTTAACCCCTGCTTTCCAACACTTTGATCAAAATTAACCCCTTCCTTCCCTGATCTAGCCATTTCTCTGGACTCCAGTGGCCTGTATATCTCAATCACTAAGTTGCAATAGTAAACAAATCTTCATTTTCTAATTTAGGACAAGTGTCGCTATACATCTTGAGGCAAGCAGAACAAGAAATTATAAGCAGGTTGTATAGACTACAAAGAAGCCATTAAAAAGGCTAAAAAACCAATTATACCTCCTAGACTTCCGTCAAAAGAGAATGAAAAAATCCTCTTAGTAGCATGCTTAAATAGTATTAGACATACTGATTGGGTTCATACAACTCACTTAACACAGATTAACAAAGCACAACTGCTATGTTCATATAAAATGATGCAGCAATAGAAATAAACCATTTTATTGCTTAATGAAATTACATTGTTTGCTCTACATGCCAGAACAATGGCTGAATTCTCACAATAGGGAGAACCACAAGTTAACCTCATTTTAGGCTGAACTAGACTCTTGTATAAACATAGCCACAAACTCTTACCTGAATCTTCAAGGTTGTTGCCTCCAAGAGGAATAAAGTTGCAGGTGATTTAAGTAAATCACCTTTTGGTTTGATTGGAATTATTCTTAACCCCTATATTTCCAGATTGATCATTCCAAAATAGTGATCCCTTACATTTGTCATGTAGTCACTCTTAGCAGTTTCCCCCAAAATATCCATCTCACCTGCTCTAGGCATTTATACAACACACTCATTTAGTGGTTGGATCCACAAAATATGCTAGTTTGATGTGTATTGTGAGAACCTAATATGTTAAAATGTGATTGGCTAAATAATGGATGCATGTACCATATGAATTCAGGCAATCAGTTTTATGATTCAGTTAAGATTAACTTGACTCAATAAATCTCAATTTACCTTGGTGTAACACAATAATACATCTTTTTTTCTCTCTCTCTCTAGAACTCAGAGCGATGGTGAATCCTCTAGTTTCATTAATTGTATCTTGAATGTTCTATACATATTTAGGACATTAGGAGAGGAAATATAAGACATGACACATCTGAAGAGCATGAGGTCAACGGGCTGGATAGCTAGAAACCATTTGCTTGTGACCAAAAGCTGTGGAAACATTTGTCTTCAATTCTCTCTTTTTCTACTGGCTGTGTCGACAATTAGGGTAGTCAAGATATTCCACCAGGGTTAATGCAAATGTATGTACGAGTGGGAATGAGGCTTTAGGTGGAGCAGCTCTGTTGCATATTTTAGCTGGAGTTTGTTAACCTGTGTTCCAAGGACCTGACAGGATAGCTTGTTTCTGGCTCCTTCATCCTTCCCATTCTTGGCCTAGGCTTACAAGACTTCTTTCACAGTAGCCTACCATTTGGGAATGATTATATCTAGAAAAAGAAACAGACCATATGAAGGAAGATGCCTGAAGAAGTGCTTCTGTATATTTGGGGCACTTTCTGAACAAAAATGATCTTGAGAATTTGGCAGGCAGGGTTTTATTGCCATTCATAAAAAAGATGGTTGCCCAACCATCTTTTCTAAGTGGGTGTACAGTCTTTTCAGGCTAACAGTTCTTTCAAGCAAAAGAGAAATAAAATTCACTCCTTCCTTAAAAATAACATAATGGAAACCAGCAGTTAGCCCCAAATCACCCCAAATGGCTGATTCATACACAGTTTTGTTTTCACACTTCTATAAATTCCCACATACAGTCTCACCTTGTGATACTCACACTCCAAAGCCTGCCATTCTCCCCCTCTACATACTGTTCATTACCAACATCAAAACAGCACATTCATCAGAAGCCAGTGATTTTCTGTCAGTGCCAGAGAGCTTATCTTGTTCTTAGCTGGGATAACTGGGGCCCTGAAGCCATCCCCTTCACTCAAGTCATTGAGTTTGATAAAGCCATGTCTCTATCTTATCTGAACTCCAGCGGCAGCCACCAATTAATATGCTTGAGAGAGAGTGTCTCCACTTCAACTAACAAAAACAAAGCTGGATCCCACCTGGAATCTATGTCCCCAAAAGGTTATCTTTGCACTGAGTAGTATATGTGAAACCAGATGACAGCACCTGATGATGACCATATAACACATACAAGCTACGAGAAATAGCAAGATTAGCGAAAAGGTTTTATTCGAAGTTCATTTTAAAAATATTTCTGTCATGTTAAACATTTTCCAACTATAAAAATGTTAAGTCTTTTAGCCATAAGCCTAGATCTATTTACCTGGGAGGAAAGTTTACTGAACCTTATTTTGGGGTGGATATATATTTCAGTTGTGATATCAGTGTTATGAAGGATAGTAGGATGTTACTCACTGTCAATCCTTTGAGGCAAGCAAGGCCAAGAAACAGGAACAATGTGGTTTTCAAGAATGAGCTATTGTTGTAGGATATAATAAAGCTTGAAAGCTTCTATTATTATTATTATTATTATTATTATTATTATTATTATTATTATTATTATTATTATTATTATTATTATTATTTATTAGATTTGTATACCGCCCTTCTCCTTGCGGACTCTTTCTAAGAGTTTCTCTTTACTACTTTTTATACCAAACAATGTCAAGGTGAGGAGATTCTGTTGAATGTCCTTCTCATGCTTTCTTCTTTCCCAGAACTGAGTAATCTTTTTGAAACTCTTTCCTTAACTTTGTTCATTCCTGCCTCATTCCCAAGGCCTAGTGGGTTCAAAAGCCTGTTTGTATTGTGTGTGACTCTTGATGCAGTGATATATAGTGGCCCTATTTCAGAGCTAGGCTCTCTTCATTGAGAATGGTTTCTGAGAATATCAAAGGGTCTTTGACATATTTTCATATAACCAGATAATTATTTAGACATTTTCTGTTGTGCACTTTACCAAATTGCTAATTTACAACATTTTGCCACAACTGGGCAGTGATGCTTTTAATAGCTATTGAGCAGAGTTCATTTAATTAGAAAAAGTTCTAATGACTGATTAGATTCACTGATTAGATTCAGTGTCAGAGAAAGGAATCTTGGTTGATTTTGTCTATTTAAAGCACAAGTTTTTCACATAAAATGAACAGGTGATAAACCTAATACATTGCTCATTTTAAACACTTCTAAATTTGCTAAAAGTACATCCATTCAATATTTGGAAGAAAATCTACATTAACTCAACACATTTCACTGCAGAGTGGTAGCATATCTTTTCTCCCAAATAATGTTATTTGGGAGAAAAGTAACAAATAATGTTATTTAACATTATTTGTTATTTAAAAAAATAACAAATAATGTTATTTTCTCGCTTCATTTTGCTTTTATTCTGACTTTTGAAGTAATTCTCTAGTGATGTTGGCTGCAACATAAATTCTCACAAGATATATAAAACATAGTTATATTTAATAAGTAGCTAGGCTTCCCTCATTATAATGGGCTCCAGTATCTATCCCAACCCCAACTTTTTCAGGGCAGACTGTCTCATTAAAAATAAAGAGAATCTTTCTTTAACTTAGAGTTACAGTATAAGATTTGGACTGCAAAAATAACCACTAGATAGAGATGTTTGAAAAGAGATGTTTGTATATTAGCTAACATTTAGCTGTAATCCAGAACTTTGCAGTTCTTTTTCACAGCCTTATTAATCACAAACATGGGTGACACTACCATATATCTAATCCACTTATTTAATGAAAATGGTCCTGTGAATTTAAAATATTTAACAACAATCAAATCATTCAATAGCAATGGAGAAAACTACACTGGCTGAATTTCTGCTGATCTCAAAATTCTTGTTACAACACAATGGCAATTTCAACATAATATAAAGCAAGTTTGCTTCCTCTTTTATTCTATTTACTGTATGTATATTTATATCAAGGGCTACCAGATCTGAGCTGGAAAAATACAGATAACCAATAGATAGAAGAAAACAGCTACACACACACACAACCAAAAAACCCACCTCCATCTGACTCTGTGCTATCATTTCACAGTTGGCCCAAGTAATGGAGTCCAGGTGTGGTGCATATATTAGCAAAGACTCCAGGTAATAGCTAAGTTTTGTTTTTTTCCAGATGTTGGACTGCAACTCCCCTCATCCTCAAGCTTATCTGAGGATTATGCTGGCTAGAGATGCTGTGCATTGTAATCCTACATCTTCAAAGACAGTGCAAGCAGATCTAAACTGCAGAAATCCAAACTACCACTAAATGGCAATACAGGGACACAGAAATATTGTGTCTTTGCTGCCAACTAGATTCAATAACACTACCTAAAAAACAGGAGTGGTTTAACACATCCCATCAAAATGAATGCATGCCACATTCTATAAGATTCAATGCTGCCTTCCAGCCACATTCACAATCAGCAAAGGCACAATCTTCTGCACCTCAAGTAGATGTTTGGTTTCAGTCTCAATTACAGATGTGGCTCTGCATCATCACTTACATCAGTGGCTAGAGAATTCTGGGAGTTGAAGTCTACACATCTTAAAGTGGCCAAGTTTAAGAAACACTGACCTACATGGAATTTATAAGAAGAGCAGACAGACATTCAAACCCATCTGTTTTTTGTTTTGTTTTTCAAACACAACCTAGCTGGAACACAGACTAGGTAAGGAACATGTCAGGGTTTATCCCAAGCCCTGTATTGTTATCTTTACAACTGTGAAATATTAGGTAAACTACTTAACAGGCTTCATTCTAGCTTGCCACAAAAGAATTGTGATTGGTTTTAGCTATGACATGTTTTAAGCAGTTTTCTGAATCAGAACTGACCGAGTTATTCATTAAGCCAAATGGGGAGCGATGGGGATTATCAAAGATTTTTCTCCAGAATTCTCCCTTCTCTGCTACAAGGCCATTAGTGTCAACTGCCCTGGGGAAGGGGTTTAGAAATTTTTTCTGTGTTTGTTTGTTTGTTTACAAATGTTTTATTTTTAATTCAGAATTATCTGTGTTGCTTGAAAACTACTTGGATAGAATTGGGATTGGAAATAGAGGATATAAATAATAATAGTAAATTATTATTATTATTATTATCATCATTATTTTTAATTTCTATGCCGCTCTTCTCCCGAAGGACTCAGGGCAGTGCACAGCCAACAGTAAAACAAATACAAATACAAAATTTAAAAGCATTTTAAAAACATATTAAACAATTGGCCTTAATCATTAAAAATAAACCCCAATTAAAAATCATGTCTAGGCCAGCCCAGCGTGTTGGAACAATAGTGTCTTGAGAGCACGGCGAAAGGTGTGAAGGTCAGGGATCATCCGTATCTCCGGGGGCAATTCATTCCAGAGTGCAGGTGCCCCCAAGAGAAGGCTCTCCCCCTGGGGGGCCGCAAGTCGACACTGTTTGACCGATGGCACCCCGAGGAGTCCCTCTCTGTGGGAAGGTATTGGCCGGTGGGAGGCTATCGGCAGCAGAAGGCGGTCTCGTAAGTACCCGGGTCCTAAGCCATGGAGCGCTTTTAAGATGGTCACCACCACCTTGAATCGCACCCGGAAGACTACCAGGAGCAAATGAGTACACATATATTTGTGCTTACAATTTTTTTAGTTTTTATATTATTTATTCTATAGTCGCTCTGACACCCCCCAAATAAAGGGATTAAAGGGTTGTAAAAAGAAAAAAAGTATTTATTCTATATTTTACTGTCCATTAAATACCACTCTGTAGTTACTGTTTTAATTGTAACACTAAATGTTTTTGCTAAGCAGAAAGGTGGCATAGAGATTATCATCAATTATAGTGGATAAACCTAGTCAGTGTGGTTAATTTAGAGTTTAATGTATTGTGCAAACTCCAGCAATCAGGATAATTTGGTTAATCATGGGTTTTCATAGTGTAACAGCACAGCTAATACGTGAGGCTGGTGATTTATTTTAGCACCAGCTCTTTATATGGGAGCAGCTGTATATCCCACAAATGACAGACCCAGCTGTCAGAGACTCATTTGTTTGCCACCGAGAATGCTTTGGTGAATGGACAGTCATATAAGTATATTACATAAAATATATGAGCATATACCTTTTGAAAGAGTGTTCACATTCTGTCTAGTGCAGGGGTGGGCAACTGTGGCCCTTTTACAACCTGAGGACTTCAACTCCCAGAATTCCTGAGCTAGCTTGGCTGTCTCAGGAATTCTGGGAGTTGAAGTCCACAGGTTGTAAAAGGGCCACAGTTGCCCACCCCTGGTCTACTGAATAACACTTTAGACATTTATTCATCTGATAACAACAATAGTTCTTTCAAAAGTCTCCCATATGCTCCCATGATAATTTCTGGTAGCCTACATGATTCAAGTTCATGTTCTCCAGGAAGCATACATATCACCTATTTACTTGTCTGGTGTAGGGGGGAGGTGGAGGAAGAGGATGCTTCTCTTCATTCTGATGACCATCCTGACAAGATCCCCTCATTGTTAACTTTACTAAAACAGACACAGACTTGCTCTCCTTTCTCTCTCAAAAAAAAAAATTGTAAAAGGGGTGACTGTATTTCCTGCCATCCTCACCAAAACCTTTACTTATAATCTCTACAGGAAAAAGTCAGAATGTGATTGTTTCATTGTTTAACTAGTAGGCTAAACATTTGTCTCAATACATTAGAGAGACTGCTAATCGAAACAGACAGGTTTTTCATGGGCTTATCAGGACTAACATATTTTGTACCTGAAATAGGAGGGGACAATGAAAGCCGCTTTATACTAATCTGCTCATTTTTAATGCACTCCAGAAATGAAGCCTGGGGACAGAAAATCTGCTGCCTAACGATAGCTGCTTTGTAGTATTTCAAGGCAATGGCAGCTGGAGCCTGATGCCATGCATCTTATGGAAAAGAACAAGGCTGTTGTGAAAAGCATACAAACAACCCAGATGGTCCAGAGTAGGGACGGAGGAGGAGGAGGGGGAGAAGACTGAGGGTGGAGGAGCAGCCCAGAGTTAGAGGTGGGGACATCTTCATGGCTGGCACCCAAGTCAGACTTGGGAGGAGGGAAGCTTGCTAGTGAAGATTGGCTGCTGGCTACCCCCAAGAGGCTCCTTCGCAAACTTAGAAGGGGTGGTGCTAAATAGCCAGGAGCAGAGGCTTTATGTGAATCCAGCTTCAGCTCCTTCCACCCCACTGATAGTGACAAATATAAAAAGCCACTTGGAGAGCAGAGATTTGCTTTCCTGGGCATAGGTACCTGGTTTCCATAGCAGGTATTGGCAGTTCAATTTGGCTGGGATTAGAACAGAGCAGTAAAGTTAGTTGCCAGTGGCACCTGCAGCAACTCACTTGCATCTTTTCCAGCAGAAACAGCATTATCTCTGGACCATGATCTTTCTCTGTCGGTGGAATATCCTGGATGCACTAATAATCGTTCTGTTGCAAGGCTGGGTGCAGTCCATGAGTCAGGAGTATGATTACTACAACTGGCCTTCAGATAACTTTCAGCATGGACGCTTCTATGCCAAGCAATCACAATGTATGGACATCCCAGCTGATCTGCAGCTCTGCCACAATGTGGGTTACAAACGCATGCGCTTACCTAATCTGCTGGAGCATGAATCTATGCCTGAGGTCAAGCAACAAGCCAGCAGCTGGGTACCTCTCCTGGCCAAGCGATGCCACTCAGACACACAAGTTTTCCTCTGCTCTTTATTTACACCCGTCTGCCTGGACCAGCCCATCTATCCATGCCGTTCCTTATGTGAAGTTGTGCGTGATTCATGTGCGCCTGTCATGGAATCCTATGGCTTCCCCTGGCCTGATATGCTCAACTGCAACAAATTTCCCTTTGACAACGACCTCTGCATCACAGTGCAGTTTGGAAACAACCAAGTTACTCAGCCACCAGGTAACAGCATGGAGGGCAGGGGAGGTGGGGGGAAAATTAATATAGCTATTTCTTATACCATTCCTATAGAACCCCACTTTACAATGCTCCCACTTTACAATGCTCCCTGGACTTTGGTTCCTAGAAATGAATCATATGCATGCTTCTGTCTATATTAGTGCTTCCTGGTGTGAGTGCTTCCAGATGTTTAGATTTCTATTATAAGTAGTCTTTGATTTATGAATTTTGATCACATGACCATGGGGATGCTAAGACAATTGTAAGTGCAAGGACTGGTTATGACTTTTTTCAGTATGTTTTAACTTCTAATGATTGTTAAATGAATTGTTGTCATTCAAGGACTACCTATACTAGAATTCTCAGCAGTCACCATGCTGGCTGGAAAGTTCTAGACTTGAAGTCAATACACTTAGAAGTTGTCTTAAATTGGAAAACACTAATCTGGACTCCTACCCTCTATCTTTTACAAGTTCTACATATTAGGCAATTTGTACAGACATTAGCTACACAACATTGTACCTATATCAATGTTTTTCTTCTCTGTATTATAAGAGTATGACATTACCTTCTGCTTCATTATCCTCCTACTTGGAGGACACTGGGGCTTTTGTTATCTCTTACTGTCTATATATCCCAGTACCTTGTAAATAACGTATGTGTTACTATTAGTGCAAAATACAGTCTCTGAGTAGCCCTGTGTAATTTGATCCTTCTAATGATTTCAGGATTGCTGTACACAGAGTTTCTTTTGCTCTGGAATATTACTTCCAAGCCCAATTACAAAAGCAGTAGCATTCATATAGGATGAAACATCCAACATAATGTGACTTTTTCTCTAGTATGCTTCTTTTAGGAGTGCAAGCTACTTCACATAATGAACCCTGAAGGAGCTCATCCTCTCACATCCTCAATCATGGAGCGGTGGATACAGAGAGATTTTAGAACCAAAACCAACAAATGTTTGCTCTCACATAGGCATGCTCATCTGCTATCTACAAGCAGTTGTTTGCAAATTCTTTGGCACAGCAGCCAGCTGGAGGCACTGTTTGATCAAAAGAGAACCCAGGCTAATTTCAGTGGTATTCCAATCATAGAGCAAGCTGGAAAAAGAACACAGAAACTCTATTTTTCTACACCTGGGCTTGGTTAGCACCAAATCAGAACCTGGTATGAACCAGTCTACATCTGGGATCTGGGAAGCACCATTTTCAACAAAGAGGCTTCTGAATGTAATCAACAGTACTTATGGAGCTGAGAGCAGAAGAAGCTTCTTTGATGATAAGTAAAATATCTTTAAAAAACAGCAACCAGAAAGTCCAGTTCCCTCTTGAAAAAGCACCTTTGGGACAACCATGACCTGGATGACTGAGAATCTCTATAGATAGATATGGAGGCAAAGCACATTATTTTCACCCCAAACACCATAGCATTCAGAGCAATTTTTATGAGAATGTTTTCCTTGGACCAAGAAGCAGGTATAGCCAAGTTATTTCCATAACCCAGGCCTTAGAAGCCAAAGCCCAGAAAACTCCAGCACATCATGTTTCTCAACCTTGACTATTCTGGGAGTTGAAATCCACATCTCTTCAAGTTGTCAAGGCTGAGAAATACTGCCAGCACAGCTTTTAGCTCCAGGTCCTTTCATTTCAGAATTGCTCTGGTGTACAAGCTGTGTCTGATCCCTAAAACATCCAGAATGATTCAGAGTGCTTCCATCCACAAACTTTTATTTTCCCTCTTTCATTTTATTTTTCATTTTTTTAATAGCAAGAGAAAAAAAACCAGCAGGAAAATAAAGGAATATTAAAATGAATGATTTTGAAACATCAGCATTAATCTGTCTCTCATGCACATACACCAGTCCTATTCACCCAACTTGCTAGATTGAATCAAGACATTAGCATGATATGTAAATACCTACACCTTGTCACTGGGTACGAAAGTATTTTTTGTCTAAGACAACCCTGAAGCAACTTCTTCCTGAGCTCACCTCACCCACTTACCCCAGTCCCCATCAGCTGTGTCCTCTAAACAAGATTGCAAAAATTATTTATCTGACTTGAATAGGAAGAGTCTCAAAATCATTGTCCGCAAAATTAAGTTTCCCTAAGTATACTGTCTGTCTTTTCATTTTCTGTCTCATATATCCAGAGATACCATAGCCATTCAGGAATGTCTGGTTAAGTTCCTCCACCCCAACTCGCTCTAAAGACACTATTCCCAATCAGTCATGTAGAATTTTAATAAGAAGCAACTTCCCCCTTGCCTATTTTGTGGTGGTTGAAGGATGTCTCTGAAGGATATTTGTAGCTCAGGGTTGAACTGTGGAATCCTTGGTGCTCTCTGAGCTTGATTGTTTTCCTGTAGACATTTCATTACACAATAAGGTAACAAAGTCAGTATTACTATGTTACCTAGTTGTGTGAAACATCTACAAGAAAACAATCAAGCTTGGAGCTCCAAGTATCACGCTGGACGTGATTGATGGACCAATAGCAGATCTCACTTCCCCCATGTACATTTTGCTCCCTCCCTCCCCATCTTAATTACCAGTTAAGATAATTAACTTTAACCTTAACCAGTAAGGTAATTAACCTTACTGGTTCGGAAGCATGTACTTCCGAACCGGTAAGGAAGGTAAGTAGATTTCATCCCTGGCTCACATTCATTTTTTCTATCTTTCAGTGTCAAAGATTTGCACCCAGTGCGAGATGGAACACAAAGCAGATGGCATCATGGAGCAGATGTGTTCCAGTGATTTTGGTAAATCATACACACAAAGCAGCAGTGGGGATCTGGGACAAGCAGCTATTGGGAATACATCAAATATTTGTTATTCTTACTTCCCTTTCCCTGCTTGAACTCCACCTATTTTCAATCAGATCCTTCATAGCTTCCAAGTTGTTTCTCAGACCAAATCAATGTGATTTGTTTTTTTTACTCACAGTAGCCCTAAATTCTGAATCCAGGAAAAAACCTTTGTCTGAACCCATCTCATCTCTTAATAGTAGGCTATTTTCTCGCATTTCTAAGCAGCCTTGTCATTACCCTGTTTCCCCCAAAATAAGACATCCTCTGATAATAAGCCCAATTGGGCTTTTGAGTGCATGGCAATAAGGCCAAGCACTTATTTCAGGGTTCAAAAAAATATAAGACAGGGTCTTATTTTCAGAGAAATATAGTAGGTCTGCTTGATTTATATCTTCCAACACCCTTCAATATTTTCACTATTGAAAAACAAAATATTAATAACAGCCTGATCATAGAATTCATTTTTGAAGACAATCTCTAGACACTAATAATAATATTCATCCCCTATAATTATTAGAATTTTGAGTTTTCTTTTCTTTTGTTAATTTTGTGGTGCTCCATTTAAAAGGGGGTATCATTTATTTGCTGCCTTGAATAATCCTTATAGAAAAGCCAAGGCATAATTCCCATAAATGCTATACCTGCATTCAATGCTGTTGTGCTCTATAAACTTTTTAACAATCCAAAAAACCCGTGAATTCAGTCTGTAAAATAAAATTGGATGATCTGTACCTTTTCCAGATACCCTCACTACTGAAAAAAGTGGACTTCAGGAATAACCAATGTGACATATCTAAAATTCTGGTAGCTGGGCCTTGAGACAAAACAGACATCTATCATGTGCAAAAAAGTAGCCAGTAGGAAAATGTGGCAAGGGATGAGTAAATCACTCCCATTTATTCATGCAGCTTCAACTTGTCCGCCATCTATCTTTGGTTCTGCCAGCATTTTAAAGGTCAATTTTGAAACATAAAATCAAAGAAACTATACTCATTAACTCCACAATTTGCATACTTACAATTCTATCTACTTCTCTACTTCTCCCTTCACTGACTTCCCTCCTTAAGTTGTAATTTTCAGGCAATTTATGATCTATCCTCTCTTCCACAGTGGTGAAGATGCGCATCAAGGAGATCAAAAAGGAAAATGGGGAGAGGCGATTAGTGGCCACTCAAAAGAAAAAAAAACTGCTCAAAGTGGGGCCACTGAAACGCAAGGATACCAAAAAGTTGGTACTGTATATGAAGAATGCAGGCACCTGTCCTTGCCCTCAGCTTGATGACCTCAGTGGCAGCTTTCTGATTATGGGCCGAAAAGTGGGTGGGAGACTGCTAGTCTTGGCCATTTACCACTGGGAGAAGAAGAACAAGGAAATGAAATTTGCAGTTAAGTTCATGTTTTCTTATCCATGTTCCTTGCACTATCCATTCTTTTATGGATCAGACCCACACTGAAAGGCCCACACACAAATATCCTTTTTCTGTGGGCTGGCTGACGTCAAGATACAAGCTATTAAGAGCCCATTTTTCCGAGGATTCTATTTTCCATATGATAATTCAGTTTGATTAAAAATATTCTGAAGAATCTTACACGTTATTGATACTCATATGACTTCAGAGATCTTACAGAAATTCTTCCTTATCCTTGGATAAGGATTCCATCACCTGTCAAATAAGAAAAGTCTTTGTGGCTTTGATAATAACATCATCACACCCAGTGTATCCTCCTTTCATCTGAATTGCTCAGTGTTTTAATGGAAACATATAATTAAACTGGAACATTTGAAATAAATTTCTCCATTTTCATTTCATTTTAATAAAAAGTCTTAAAATACATAACGATTAAGAGCAGGAAATCCATGTTTAATGAACCATTAATTTATACATTCTTTTAAACCTCTCTAAAGCGATTTATTACATTATTTTTTAAACAATAGTCCAGAAATCAGGTTCCAAGTATGGCTGATCACCATATTCTCATGTGCTTGAAGAAATACATGTTGCTCAAACTAGGACTCTACTGGGCCTGACCAAATTTTGGGTTTTCTTGTTTCCAACTCAAACAAATAGAATTTCAAGCAAAGACTGAGCAATTTTTTGAGATGATGCTAAAAGGCAGTCAATAGTTTTGAGCAAAAGGGATTCTTTACCCATAATTTCACTTACATACATCCCTGCCATTAGCAGCTCTCCCTTGAAACGTGCGCATATTTTAAGGCCAAGTTGCTGGATAAGTTTTGAAACTATTTCTAATATTTTTGTGGATGCTGGCAATGTGTCAGAGTATCAGTATTGCTGTGTTTGTCTTCAAGGAAGGATGCCAAACAAACCAGGCCTTCCAGGTGGCTATCCACCATGCAGGATGCCAGACCATCAAGAGGATGGATGCCAGCCAGGTGGCAAACAGGGTGAAGTTGCTTTGTTTCCTGGGCACACAAATGCATGTATAGCATTAGCATGGCTGGGAGACAGAAGAACTGCCTAAGACAAAGAAAATGGAAAGGAATAATCCTGCTTGTACACAGATACATTTTTCATAGGGACTTATTCCTTGCCAAAACTTTGAGAGAAAAAAAATGGATGAGAAGAAATATCTTTTCCAAACAGGATAAAAGCTTTTTAGACACTCTTAATAGTGTATTTCAACCTGGCAAGTCTACGATAAGTGGACTTTGAATTGTGGGAGTTTTCAAAATTTACATTTTTTATTTTATTTTTAATCCGACCTTTATTATTTTGTAAATAACTCAAGGTGGCAAATATATGTAATACTCCTTCGTCCTATTTTCCCAAAACAATCCTATAAGGCAGGTTGGGCCAGAGTGATTCGCCCAAAATCACATACCTAAGGTGGGACTAGAACTCACACTCTCCTGTTTTCTAGCATTGTGCCTTAACCACTAGAGGAAACAGTCTTACATGACACACACACTGAGGATATCAAGATTGCTTCTGCCATCATTGTTTTAAATATTTGTCTACAATAGGTGAACAAATTAACATTTCTGAAATTTTAAAACAAAAATGGGTGGCAGGGGAAGAGGGAAGGAAAAAACACTGATAGGTAGGTGATTTGCACCAGATAGAATTTGAAAAAGGAGCACTTTGAAAGTTGTCTCTTAAGAATCAGTTACGTAGAAAAAAAACATTATATCGCACTGGTCCTGAATATTTTCTCATGGACTCTCTTGAGTTTATATTTTAATTTGCTATCCACCTATTTCTTTTCTTTTACTCCCCCCCCAAAAGTATTTTTCTTTGGGGCTATATGATGATAGTGCAAGTAACAGTATCAATAGCATTGGTGGCTTAGTTTCAATTCTCTGTCCTCCACTGTATTCCAGATCTTAGGTTGTGCCAAAATCTGTGGGATTGCCACCAAAGATACAATATTTTGGAGTAATGAGAACTTTTAGTTCTTAAATCTCCATGTTTAATTATTTCTAATGTAATCTGTACTTTTCCTTGCAAGAAGATTACCTATTTGCTAATTAAATAAAATGAAACTAGATAATTAAAAACTGACAAAAGACATTTCTCCCATTAAGCTTCACAACTATTACATTGTGTGCCCCTTACAGACATAGATCAAGTATTTTCCTCATAAAATTATATCAAACACACACACACAAATGCAGTTTTGAAAGTTGGAAGCATAAATGTATCGCTGACACAAGGAAATTGACCAATTCTGGGATTTTGTTTATTCAACTTTCCCTATCAATTGCTACCTTTGTCTCACCCTTCTTCAAAACATCTTCTTAAATTACTTTCATGATAGAACTTTTGCCGATTCTTATAAACAAAACCTCTTCATTCTGCTCTCAGAGTAATGCAACCAAAACTCATTTAAAAGGTTAGGGTTCTCCCTCTCCAAAGATAAACTGTAGAAAAAACATTCTCACAAACACCACCAACATTATCCTGAAGAACAAGTTTAAAGTTAACCACCAGGAAACAGAACTTTTAGTCAGTGAAATCTGAGCACTCCCATAAATTGGATCTTTTGATTTATAGTTCCTCTACATCATTTTATATCTATTAGATCTGCCAATGTGAGACCCACCTTTGCTCAAATACTTCCTGGGGGAAAAATCATTTGCAGTTACCCTATTTTCTTCTTAATTCAAGGGAGAAGAAAGACAGGCTTCATCAAGCTAATTTACTTTCCAAATGATCCTTTAAGTTTTTAACCTGAAAGCCATAAACAAAATGATACGAATTTTTAATGTAGAAAAGCTATTAAGATGCACATACTGTAAAATGACCTGGGGCTGGCTGAGATTTCAGGGATTTACTTTATAACAGTCTGACCCCGACCCTGCCCCATTCAGCACCCGGCATGACTAGTTTCTTTGCAAGTCCTCTGACTCTGTGGGGAGGCCAGCAGCAGCAGCAGCAGCAGCAGCACTGCTTTCTTTTATTTCCAATAAAATGGCAATTAATAAATACAGTAATAAAAGCTTTACATTATCTTAGCAAGAGGATTTGGCAACAACTATCAGGATAAATTGATCTATCCCAGTGCAATTATGTATGTGCAGTTTGGGGGAGGGAGACAGGAATTCCTCATTTGGTCAGTTTTTAAAAAATCATACTGCACCAATCATAAGGGAAATTATTAGAAACATTGTATGAGTGGTGTACAAAATCTGAAGTATTATATTATTACTGCTGAATTGTTACTTACATAGGCCTCCTTTCCCCAGCAGCTGACTAGTTTTTAAATGCTTATAGGTGGATGGGATGAATAGATCTACCGTATTCTTCAGAGTATAAGACACACCTTTTTCCCTCTGCCTCCCAGCAGTTTACCTCCTTGCAGCAAGCAGAAAGGAGAAAAAGCTCATTTCAGCTTCAGCACAGCCTAATTAGCACAAGTTGATTGGATCAGCCTCCCGACTCTTAGCTGTTTTGCTTTCAGCTGTTTTGGGCAGGCCTCTGCTGCTTGCTGCAAGGAGGTAAATTGCTGGGAGCAATTTTTTTTTCTTGTGCTAATCAAGCTATGCTGAAAACGAAAAGGAAAGTAAAGCAGGCTATTTGCTGTTTGCTGCAATGAGGCAAAATTGCTGGGAGGCAGAGGCAGATTTCTTTTTCTTGTTTTCCTCACCAAAAAAGGTAGATATGTCTTATAGTCCAGTGTCTTATACTCCAAAAAATATGGTATTTACCTCTTCTATGAATTAACAACTTTGAAGCCTAATTGAAGCTGTTGTTGGTAAGAGTATTATACCGTATGTGTTTTACAGACATAGAGTGGCCGTGGATCAGACATGACTGAATGGCTGCTGATGACGTTTTACAGACACCAAAGTCTCCATTGTTTTTGACATTTTAAAAAACAGCAGGAAGTAAACAAGAAACTTTATCTTTTTTCTAATTTATAAGCCATTTTTCTCATGGGACCTCCCATCTTTCCACAGAGACTCCTTTCATAGAAGCTAGTAGGTCCCTGGTTTCACCACACATTACATATTAAAAAATAATGCATTACAACCATTGGGAAGCTGGCATAAAGAAAAATGCCATCCTTCAGCATCATCTTTATGATACTGTACTTCAGAATTTCACCTGGAAATAGCCACCTAACCAGAAAAAGGACAAAGCTTAGAAGAAGTAGCAGTAAACTAGGGGTGCTTGGAGAAACAGGGATGGTAGTTGGTGGTGGTAGTATTCTAATAGTCTGGACTCTGGAGCAAAGAATAGCAGCCATTCTGTCAGTAGAAAATCCTTTGTCTGCCCCAACAGTCATTTTATGAGCATCCACAATACGTTCTCAAATGAAACAAGCAACTCAAAAATGTTGTGGGTGCCTGACATACTGTGAAGATTTATACAATGTCACTTCACGTCTTAAAGTAAGACTCCATCTAGTCCTGCAATATATTTTTAGCACTGGAAAACCAAATGCCTTCAATGACATGTACAACTGTCTACAGTCAGAAATGGGGAGATTTAGTTCATCTAGTAAGTCAAAAGCATAGGGTTCTGAATCTGTTTGCAGCCAGGCTTTGTATTTATGTTTCTAATGTCCCTAAAGCAAAAGGCATTCTCAGTTACATTCCCATCAGGCATACCCAATACTTCACCATGGTTGAGTCTCAAAGGGACTGTCTGAGATACTGTCAGCTCCACACAAAAAAACATTTCCTTTTGGCATTTAGGATTACATATATTATCCTCCATCTCATATCCCACATGTGTCAGCACATTATAGACACAATACGTCTGTTTTGCAGAAACCCACCGTATCCTGTATTGTCCCAAATAACTGCTCCATTCTCTTATTCCCTGCTATGCATCCTATGTTCCACTGTTCTGCCTAATGATGCTCTTCTTCCAGAAAAATTTAACCATAGCAGGGACCCTCTACTCCTCACAGCAATAAAAATTACCTCAGGCTCTGAAAATGTTGCCTTCACACCCAAGGATATTGTTTAATGGTAGGATATATATTACTCTGCAATAGTTAAATAATGTCCCACTTCTGCAGAAGTGGTCTACCTCCTAAGGAAGCTCCCTGACTTTCAGCTAGGCTTTGCTATTAGCAAAACCCCCAGTTAACTACAGCAACCTCTGCCTTCTAACAATGCAGGGATGAAAAGCACACATTTTCCAGATCCTAGTCTGACCATGATAAAAGGGGCTTTAGAGGAAAGCTCACAGAATGAAGTCAATGGCATGGAAGTGGAAAAGGGAGAGAAACACTATCCTCACCTGAAATAGGCAGAAAAAGTAGATCCAGCTACCTCACCAGTTGGACAACCACAGTTGATCCTCTTGGCCCTGCAAAGCCTGCTCTCAGAGCCAACTATAACTATCATCTGAACAAAGACCCTGCCTTCATTTCAGAACACACAAACACACAGAAAAAAAGGGTGGCACCTCAGCAAGAGTAAAACACTTTGAGAGGTTTGAGGAGTCCAAGTGCGATCTTTCAAAAATGAGGACAGCCAATCTCCTGGCAGCCAAACTGCGAGGGGAGGGGAGGGGAGGGGAATGGGGCCACAGACTAGAAATGAAATAATATTTGCTCTTGGAATTGGGAGAAGGGAAGGAAGCCTACAGTAGTTTAGTGCATGAAGAATCTTCCATACAACCAGGATTGCAGGAATCTCCTCAGTTGCTTTCAAGAAAGAGAGCAGGAGCACATAGAGCAGTCAGCAGGTTAGATGTGCTAGCCCTCCTTTTTTTACAAGTAGAGGGAGGAAGAAAAGAAGCAGTGCTGTTGCTTGTCTTCCTTCAAGTAGCAGCTAGTGTAGTGTAAGATTCATCTGAAGATTGGATTCCATACGGGCTCCTCACTTGGTGAGTGCTTGGTTACACTGCCCACATACAAAAACAGTCTCCCGCTGGGCATCTGGAGCTGCAATGAGAAACACCAATCAGAATTTCAGGACTAACCAAAGCTTATGCAGTTTCCCACTCGCTACAGGTAGTCCTCGACTTATAACAATTCAGTTATTAATTGTTCAAAGTTACAATGGCACGGAAAAAAAGTGACTTACGACCGTTCTTCACACGACTATGGTAGCATCCCTATGGTCACAATCAAAATTCAGATGCTTGTCAATTGACTCATACTTATGATGGCTGCAGTGTCCTGGCATCATGTCCTGGCATCATGTGATCAACTTTTGCGAACCTCTGACAAGCAAACTCGATGGGGAAATCACCTAACAACTGCAGTCACCTAACAACTGCAGTGATTCACTTAACAATAAGTTGTGGGGGCAAAAAGCTGATTTTGTATAAATATACAAAAGTATGAAGGCTATTGCTTAACGCACTGTAAGCTGCCCTGAGTCTCCGGAGAAGGGCGGCATATAAATCAAATTTTAAAAAAAACAAAAAACAACTGTGTCAAGAAACTGTGCCAAAATGGGGCAAAATTCACTTAATAACTGTCTCGCTTAGCAAGAGAAAATTTAGGCTCCATTGTGGTCTTAAATTGAGGACTACCAGTACCCCTTTCTAGGTATGTCACATATTCAGAACATCTATTATCTCCCACTATAGCAGGTCACAATTTCCCCTGACCTCCAATGGGAAAGGAAAATACCCCCCACAGGACTTCTACCTAAACGATTCTTCCCTCTGTCCCACCTCATTTTTTGTTATTCACTTACCTGTAGCCCCCATGTAGCTCTTGGGAATTTTGAAAGAACAGCACCTGGAGCAAAAACTGTTCCCACAGTTACTGCAGCTTCGCTAGAGAAGGAAAAGATGCAAGGAAATGAGTGAGTGAGCAGGCTGCAGAGTTCAGTCTGAGATCCACAAGATGATAAAGCAGGGAAAGAAGAAAATGGAAGAGGCCAGGCGGGGAGTTGGTGGGCTGGAGAAAAGACTCACCCTCTTCTTCAAGACAGAGAAAGTGGCAGAACAACTTGCACAGTTTCCTGCAACAGAGCAGAAGGATACAAGTAACTATCACAACTAATCACCGCTTTTCTTCTTTTAGTAAGCAAAACCAAAATCCTGGCCTTCCTTTCTTTCTCCAACCACTGAGTAAAGTCTTTGTTCATCTACAGTTCCATCATGCCATTGATGGCTGGATTCATACATAACTCACAAAAATCAAGTCCGGTTCACATTCAACCAGACTAGTTTGGAGTCAGTTTGTACCCAGAAATTAAGAATGAGAATCCCATGCAAGAATCTGAATATGATAAAATTTGGATTCAGCAAAAACAAAAAATATGCTCCTTCTTTGGGGAGAAACCAATTTTAAAACCTAAAATCTTGAATCAGGTGCAGAAATGTAAAAATTCTATACACACATGGAAATTAGCATTGGATGAAATACACACACACACCCCTCGTGTCTTAAAACTGTTAGGAGTACCCAAAGATGTAGTGGACATCAGCTCTTAACAGATGAAATAAAGGAAGACTGGCAGAAAATGTCTCACCTTACTAAGTGATTCTGGTCAAGTTGTTTTCTCAGAACATGATTAAGTATAAATGCATTAAATATAATTAATTATCATTAATTTTAATTTAATTTAAAATCAAACTATGTTTGATTTTAAAAATCAATTTTATGCCGATTCCCTTCATTATCTTACATCCACACATTTTTGGACCCAGCCCCCAGCCTCTTTTTGTATCCTAGGTTTCTAATACAGTGTTGTATTTAGTGGTACAACTTTTTTTTAAAGAAATAACTAGTAAAGCAGGTGAACTCAGAAGAGGTTAAGTTGGATGCAGTAGAAACTGATAAATTAAAGAGAGTTAAAGTAGCTTTTTTGTTTTAAAACATAACCAGACTTTAAAGCAGGTAAAAGCTAAAGATATTTTCTTGTGGCCATTGGGAACCAATAAAACTAGGAAGAGGCAATAACAGGTTGCCCACCTCTATACCAACAACACTGAAGATGGTTTTTTTCTTGGCCCTGATATTTTTGTATACATAGTTGTGGTCAGGATGGTATTTTTCTGTCATGACCCTGACAGCATTACTCAGTGCTAATTTCCTCTGCAATGTTTTTTGGATCAAGCCTCCTCTTCTGCCAATACTCTTGAATAATCCTGCTTCATTCCCAATAATAACCCTCTACCACTTCCCCTTTCAGTCTGTTACCAAGGTTGTTGGTTGGATAGCGTTTGCGCAGTCGTTCTGTCAACCGTGACACCCTGCTACGAATTACTTCATTCTTGCTCATAAAGGGACTGTCAGGAAGGCCAAGCTCAAACTCTCCTGAGCCCTGAGAGATGTCATCTTCCTCCTAGGCAGAAAGAGAGGTTATGAGGAATGCGGTATACATATTGTGTGGGAAAAACTCTAAGGCATAAAGATAAGGACATCCTGGAAAGTACAATTCAGAAGAACAGTTCCAAACACTAGGAAAAGCTAGGCCAAGCCTGAAGAAGGGACGGGATGGCAGAAAAACTTTAAAGGTAATCCTTAAACCAATGATGGCAAATATATGTGTCCTTGGGTAATATTGCAGGATCCAATCTGAGTTGGTCACCAGGACCAGAGATTTAGTCTTCTGAGCTTTTGGACTCATGCTGGAGTCCATTCTCAGGGAACTTCGCTCTCATCAGAACTTTCTCACACATCTTGTGAAAGAGAAGTACTCTGAGGATGGGATTCAAAACAAGTCCGAAAGCTCAGAAGACTAAACTTCTGGTCCTGGTGACCAACTCAGATTGGATCCTGTAATCCTTCAACTTGGAAGACTAGATAAGGAGATGGGATATGATCCAGACAAAAAGTATAGGATAAACTGATTCTTAAGATGTTAAGATTCACAAACAACAAAACTAAAAGGAAATTCAAGCTCAGGACAGAGCAGCCCAGTTCTTGCACTCACCATTACAAGCAGCTGAGTCTCCTGTTCTTGCAGCAAAGACAAAAGACAAGAGAAGATGGCCAAAAGATAGAAAACAGTACAGCCCAATTCCAGTATCATGTCTTTAAAAGTATTCCTTTCTATTTATAGGACAGTATATTATTTAAAGGTTCCTTTTATTTATTGCATTTTTTTATTTACATCATAGGTAAAGAATTTGACCTAACTTGAACGTCTCACTAACCTTAGAACAAAAATGGTGAATTTATTTATTTTAGCACTTTTTATAGCCATTCATTTATCTACCTCAATTCTGAGCAACTAAGGAGAAATTAAAACCAAAGCAACAAAGAATCCCAAATTAATTTGAAAAAGAAATTTCAACAACAATCAATTAATATGTGCCAAGGGTTCAAATGGATAATGCCATCTTAATCAATAAGAAGCATCAACAAACCAACCAATAAGACTCACCTAATACCTTGGTCCAAATGCCACATTTAATCCACTGGCTTATCAATATTTTCTTATTCCAGTCTTCCCCAACTTGGTATTCTCCAGAGACATTGGACTATAATATCCACAATTTATATACAGCACAGCCAAGAACTTGGAGTTAAAGTCCAACATCTCTGGAGAGCATTGGGCAGGGATAAACTGATTTATTTGTCTCAGGACAGACCAATCTAGATTCTCAAACTACAGACCTCAATTGCATCCTTAAATTCATCATCAGGTTCTGCTTCCTCTGCTTCCTCCACACTGCCAGGAGTTAGGTCCTATAAAAAAAGTTTGAAGTTATTGTTAAAGGAGCAGGAGTTCAGGAATAAACTTAGAAAATTGGTAAAGTAATAGGACTAAGGTGAAAAAGTATAGCAGAACAGAGAAATTAACAATTCATTGTCTTTAGATGTAAACCAGCATTGCTTCTGCCTAATAACTAGCTGGGACTTAAAAAGTCCAAAAAGGAGAAGGAAAGAAAAAGATGGCAACTCTCCCAGAATAATAATCCTACAGCAGGCTGTCAAACTGACAGTCCGTGGGCCGGATGCGTCATGCACAGGTCCCACTCACCCTGGCTCCACAAGGGCAAAAAACTTCACGATACATCGCTATATGTCATGTGATGTGATCACATTTGACACCAGTGTCTTACAGACAATCCTTAGGTCACCAGATTTTTATGCCAGGATAGATAAAATCTTACGAAGAGGATTTCAGAATATACAGATTTAATTATTTCTCTGCTTTGCTCCTTCCACCAAGTCTTACCTCAGTCCCAGTCAAGGTAGGTGTCCAATCTGACAAGACAGTAGCTTCCACTTCTCCAAGATCCAGCTCTTCAGGCTCTGGAGCCACAGGGATGGATTTGAAACCCAAGCGCTGCTCTACAGCTGACTTTAGGTCCAGCATCACTGGAAAGAGAAAAAGAAATCCTCCAAAAGTTCAAGAGAACTTCTCAACAGACCAGTTCAAGCTTCTGACACTGGCAGAGCAGCAGGTCATTCACTCCAATCACCAGTCCAAATGCCAAGAAATCAAGTACAGGCAGAAGAGCAACCACTGTCTGAGTTCATCACAAAAGATGAACTCCTAGGACAGGGATCACTGAGCCCGACTACTGTGCTATGTAAAAATATTATTTTTGTTATATGTAACTCAAGTTACTATGATTTATTGAAGAAACCATGGATAAAACAAAGCAATACTGAAAGTTATGTGTGAATCTATCTATGTTTAGAATGAAGTAACACAATGGGTGCTTACTGACCATTACACTGCCTGCTACCACATAGAAAAAAATAATAAACCAGAAAAGCCAAATATGGTTATGAATGCATTTTCCAGAATGCACTTCCAGCACAAAACCTGAACACTGTTATGCCATTCAGTCAAGGTTTATTTTCCTCCACACTAATTTCCTGCTATCCACTAATAAGAGGTCTAAATTAATTTCTTCCAGATTTTTGGTGCACAATTCACCTCAGGAAATTGGCCTAAGATCTCTGCTTGCTTTGTAAAATGAAGAAACAAATATTTCTGGAGGGGAAGGTTTCCTAAATTTTATATGGGACGAAGTACGCAACAGGGCTTTCAGTCGATTACACACCAAAAATGGATTTCTGCAGTATATTTTCTCCTGAAAATCTACTCTATCAAGTTATAGAAAAAAATGCAATTGGAATAATGAGACAGCATCACTTTCTCAATACAACCCCCACCACAGGGCTTTCTTTCTGAAGATGGATATCCCCTTAGTGGCCTCATCACTGAAATGGTACATAAGTCACACACCGCTGAAACCTGGGGAAATCGATCACAAGTCTCAATTTTCAACTGTGTGAAGGATATAATTATCGCCTATTTCCCAAGCAAATGTCAAAAAAAAAAAAAAAAAAAAACAGGCTCCAAATCTGAACACCATTAGTGTAGCAATCTACGATTCTGACAAGTGAAAAAAAAACAGTAAGAGAACAGCAATTAGAGGTGGGTTTCAATGAAATAGCTAAATTCTGAAGAGGTTTTCCTCCATAAAATTAACCATTTCATGGGTGTATTAAATATCTGCAGATCATTGCACTCCCATTTTTATTAAGACTCAAATGCTCAGTTATCCTACTTCTTGTTCTGTGCCAGAGTGTTCCACAAGAAACTGCAAACTGAGTTTCTTTGAGTAGAAGGTCTTGCAATGACAAGGCTTCCAGCATTATCAGAGTTACATTGCAGGAAATGGCATTGCCACCTGGCTGATATGAGCACCAAAAAAGGAAGCAAAAAAAGAAAGGAAGCAAAAAAAGGAAAACGACTCTTGCTCTCTCCACCCATTCCCTGACTTAAAATGTTTTATTAGTCCCATTTACATTAAGAGTCAGCCATAGAATGTGATAAAATTGATTCCTTGCCTCGCACAGATATCTAGCAAAAAAGGCTTCCCCCTTGAAAATCATTTTCAGCAAGCTTCTCCAACTCTTCCAAAGTCCCAATGCAAAAGAGGAGTTCACAGGTGAAATGATTTGTTTACATTTTAATAATACAATCATTTACAGATAACCCATTTCCCAAAGGACTCGGTGCTATGTAATGAAATTACAATTTAAAAAATCCTCAACAATCTGACTAGAGAAGCCTAGGACCCAAATGCTACACATAATAAAAACATTTTTAAGATCTTCCTTAAATCCAGGAGGTTGGTTTTTAGGAAATAGCTAAATCAAATAATATTATGAGTCCACAGCCAAAAAAGTAACATGAGTAAACATCTCAGATAACTCCTCCCCCACCAGTTCTCACCAAGAAAAAGGGAAAGGGGAGGGGGGAAGAGAGCAGATCCTGTCTTGCAAAATTCTGTTGCTATAGCTTTATAATAAAGTAGCATTGACCTACATGATACTGGTCACCTAATTTGGTCTACCATGAAGGGCTGACAGGACCATTTCTTAGGGGGCATAATATTCTAAAAGGCATGGGATGAGAATTTTTAGTATCCTTCTCTTAAAAGAACCTCGGGTCTAAACCATGTGGGGCTTCAAAGGTAACAGCCATTACTTTCAACTGGACAGGGACACCAACTGGCAGCCAGTCCATGATCCAATACAGGTGTTATGCTGTTAAATCAACTGTGTCCAGTTAACTGACAAATCACTGCACTTTGGTCTAGATGAAGCTTGCAAGTCAAAGGCTGCCTTATACAGAGTGTGTTATAATCTTGGATAACTTACCTTGATAAAATGCCACATTGCCCAAGAAAAGGGCACTATTAAGAAGAACAAAGATCCAGCAGAGGGGCAGCAGGTAAAGGGCACAAACTGAACCCATCAGCATCCCATAAAACCTAGGGAGTAGAGGAGAAAAATGGAGAAGACACATAACGTACCTGAACATCAGGATGACACTTAGATACCAGTGACTGAGAAGTGGGGGTGTGGGTTTAGGAGGCTCCCTAACTCAAATACAACTTCCCAGGGAAAATGAAAACATTGGCTCCACTGTGTGGTGTCAAACTGGGCCACTTCCTCCTTTACAAATACTTGTCTTTGCATTGTTTTCATCTGTTTTCCCTGATCTTGCTGCATGCAGGGGCTATACTAGCTTCACAGTCCTACTTTTCCCTCTCCTTTGAATTAGTACACTAATAACACTTTTTAAACTCTAATTTCTTTTAACAATATTGTTCAAGTGTAAAATGCTGATGCATTTTTTTAAGTCACTTTCCCCCCCTCTTATGTTGTTTTTTCTCTTGATTTCAGAAGTTTTGGTAAAATACATATATTTACATATATTTCATGTTTAATGAAATAAACCTAGGCAAAGGAAATTTGTATGTGGGTGAGTTGAGTATAACAACCAGATTTTTAACTATGGCTATAAAAATAAGGTTAGACATATTTTTGTGTATGTTTAATTTTTTAATTGTGTATTATCTTACAACCATAATCGGAACCAGAATTTTGGTCATAAACCATTAAATAGAGGCAACCACATGAACAAATCTGATTTTACAACCATTTTTATGATAGTTGTTAAGCACATCACATGGTCGTTACACAAAACACACTCATAAGTACAAATCCTTTCCCTCCAATAGATATTTTTTGCAGGAAATGAGTAGAAAATGATGGGAACTGCCAAAAAAACATTATAAATCACAGCCATGTGACCACAGGATCTGCAGTTGTAAATGTAAGCCAGTTGCCAAGCACATGAAATATGGTCATATGACCTGGGGGGGGCAGTGTGACATTTTATGATGACTGGAAGTACTTTATGAATTATAAAACACACTTTGTGAGGCTCCAAATGGTCACTCCAAAAGGTCATTAAATAATCAATTGTAAGTCAACGTAAATCAATTACTTCCATTAAGTAATATTTATTAAATATTTTATTTATTAAATTGTTTTATATAATGCTGAATTTAAATCATATTTGTAACTTGCTTTTGAGCCATTTTGCGTAAATGAACGTGATTTTTAAATTATTATCATCAACTGTCAATATAGGGAGTTGCTAGTTAATTAGACAGCCGTAATGCTTTTTAAAGTCTGACTACATTTGTGTGTACAAAGAACATTAAAACCTATTTTCTGAGATGGAAGGGAATAGTTGAAGTTATATATTTGAGAACATTTTGAATGCCAAAGAGTGCTAAAAAAACCTAGGAAAAGATCCTGGGAGGTGAGCAGAGCTCCAGAAAAGCAGAAGTAATTTTCTGGAAATAAATTATGTTCATGAAACACTGCCTCTTTGTCTTTACAGTCCCGGCCCATTACTTCATAATTACACCTAATGGCCTTGCTGACCTCAGCAGGCAAACGATGTGTTGCATCCAATGAAATGTTCTACCCAATTATATCCAATCATATGCATATTCTAATTTGCCTGAGTCTATATCCAACTTCTAAGAAAGGCAAGACCAGCAGTGATGTATCAATTTTCATGAAGAGCACCCAACCTTTTCTTGCCCAATGCTTCATTCACTAAACCACAATTTGGTGAATTGCAAGACGATGTATTTGGACTGACGAAAAAAAGACTCAAGGAAAAACAACTTATCTCAGGGAAGAGGCAAAAGCAAACAAATGTACAGCTTGTTCTGAGCTGAAAAGGTTGCCCACCATTGTTCTAAGCCAACACTTACTGGGACGAGACAGTAGGGTTCTCCCAGAAGAAGACACGGTAAGCTGCTTCACAGCCACCACATAGCCTGTTCAGGAGCGCTTCTAATCGGATCAGGCTGAAAAGAAAGGACAACAATTTTAAATATAACTGTGCTGTCTAACTCACAGCCAAATAGTGACTGCAGTCACTGAAGTCAGTGACTGCAACATAGAGACTTCAATAACCTAACCTCACAGACAAAGCTTTCCCCGGCCCTTTATTTATCCCAGGGTAATCATAGAAAGCAGCAACACTCAGAAAGCAGACCCCTTGTCCACACACAGAAGAAGCTAGGATTAATGTTGCCACCACTATTTAAATTTAGTCAGGTCTAATAAGTTTTTATTTTTTTTAAAGCACAAGTCCAAAGCATTCCCGAAAAAATTAATACTTTTGTAACTCAAACCAAGATGGGATAAGTTAATACATACTTTTGCCACATGCCTAGGTATCATATTTCTCCTAGTTTTGCACATGCTTCAATGCCAGATGCTGTGAAACAAGGCATGTATTGTAACAGGATAGAAAAATGTGCTGTCACAAGACTTTACCTTGTGACCTGCTGGATGGGGATGAATATATTGCACATGCCAGCAAAAACCGGATGCAGAAAGTTGCAGATTATTTATGTGTTGAGAACTTTTGTCCAAATTTTTAACACTGGATTAGTAATTGGGTGAGTAAAATATCAATTACGACATGCTAAGCTCACCCATCATGAGTTGGGGGAGACCTGCAGGAGCTTCTTATGCCAGCTAGCCCTAGATTGGCAGGCAGAGATGGAGGCAAAAAGCAACTGTATCAGTTTCCCAGACTAGATGAGCGTCAGCATGATCCATTACAACATGTGATGTATTCCAACCTGGATTGCTGAATCCCTGCTGAACCATGAAACTTTATTGGGCAATCCTGAACAAGCATCTGCCGTAAGCAGAAATTCCTTAGAAGTAACAATGTCAAGCAAATTTGCAGAACCTCTTTGAAGCTAACAATTCCATTCTACACATGCCTACCCAAACGTAAATCATTCAGGCACTTATAAATAAGTGTATGTGGTATTTTAGCATGATTAAAACATGCACTTAAAAGAAAGACACAAAATCATCAGTTATTCACTGATAATTATTCCCTTATTCAAAGAAAGACACAAAATGATCAGTTTTATCATTATAGAAGCTAAAAGGGCAGTTGGTATTTGGAGAAGAAATGTGCATAAATAAAATATCCCATGCAAAGTACTTAAAGATGCATTTTTATTGATTCACAGCACAAATTATATATTTGGCAAGATGATAATGCTGACACCTGGCCAAATTAGTTCCTTATCTAAGGAATGTCCTGACCAACTGCACCAGCAAAAGCATGTATCCTTGCCAACCTCTACTATTCATCATGGCTACGAATTACCTCTACTGCTCTCCTATCCTAACTGTGAATTTCTCCCCAATCATTGTGGGAACACAACATTGGGCATGGTCTTATTCTGATCCAGCACATGTCTTATGCTATATACTGAGGGGAGGGAAGTGAAAATAAGGATCATTAAAAGATAGTATGAAGTAGAAAGTAAAAATAGTAAAGTAGAAAGGCAAGATAAAAGCTAAGCTCTAATTCAATTATAAATCATATGAAAGTCAATTGATGTGCTAAATTTATAGTAATTGCTGTATAGAGTTGTAAACATATCAAAAAGTTTATTAAAATCAATGATTTAAAAATGTGCCTTTTTCTTTAGTAACTGAAATCAATCCACTATTCTAGACCATCATTGCATACTTTTGTGAAGTGGACAATTAAGTCATTTATATTACCAATAACTCTCTATCCAAGATAGAGTTACAAAGTAATGATATATGATATCCCCAGTGGGTGAAATGATGTAATGCTTCTTACAAACAGCTAATCTATGGGGGGAATCCTTAGAGCGGCAATGCAAATAAACATGTAATGATCGTCCAATGTTTCTTAAGAGAGAAATTCTTCACACATGTGTCATTATTGGGTTATATTCAGTATTGCACAAGTCTTGTTTACATCATATCACAAAGAGTAAAGTGTGGGACCTACAGCAAGTCACGTGGCATTTGTGATGTCATATTAGTTTTCTTCAAACATAAGCAGTCCTTTCCCAAACTCTTGGAAGACTGGAACAGCATGTAAACCAGTCAGCCAATCAGTCAGTAACCTCTCAAATTTGATGCACATGCAACTGTTGGCCTCTAAATTATGCCACTAAAAGAGTGAATTTATTGGAATAAGAGATAGATCAGAGGTTGGAACACCAATGTGTCTTCTCCACCCTGCCTCCCGTAATAAATACGAACATACACATATAGACCAGTTTATAATGTGGTTACTTTTTCCTTGAGTGAGAAGGCTGTTCCTCAACTTCTTCAGGAGTGCTGGTTCATCCTCTGCTCAAAAAACTGGATCCCACTATACTGGACAGTGTTTGTTGAATACCTAACCTCCCCTTTTGGGGAAAAGTGGCAGAGAAGGCAGTCATGCAGTCACTTTAGAGGAGCTTGGATGAAGTGGATTATCCAGATCCCTTTCAGTCAGGATGCAGACCTGAACATGGGATGGAGATGGCATTGGTCGCTCTTTTAGATAATCTCTGCTGAAAGCAGAATGGGGGTTGTGTGTCTATCCTTGCTGTACTTGACCCCTAGGTGGCTTTCAATATATGATATCCTTCTAGATACCCTCCTGGGATTGGGAATGGGCAACACTGTATTTTGGTGATTCTCCTCCTTTCCTCAGGGTTGCTTCCAGTCATGCTGATTGGAAGTGAATGATTAATCTCTTCCTCATGTGATGTTGTACGTTTTAATGCCCTATTTAACTTCTACATGAAGCTGTTGAGTGAGATCTTCTGTCACCAAATGGTGAAGCATCATCAATATGTTGATCCTGCCCAATTATACATCTCTACCCATGATGAAATAAGTGATGTTGTTGATGACTTATCCCAATTCCTGGGGGCTGTGGGGGCCTGGATGGGGAAGAACAAGCTCTGACTAAACCCTGGCAAGACTGAGTGGCTTTGGGGCCTTCTGATTCTAGGATTTTGCCACATTTCGTACTAGATGAGGTTGCACTGCCATAAACAGACCCAATGCACAACCTCCTAGATTCACAACTACTCAAAAAACATTTAAAAAATTTAAAAGTTACTATAGTGGACTCAGCCTATAGCATTTCCTAATAAGATTTTTTTTCTGTCTTTCTTCCAGGAGCTCAAGCCAGTACAAAACATTCCCCTCTCCGGCCTTATTAGCTCAACAAGCAACTTATATCAAGCAACGGGCCTTCAATTCCATGCTCAAACAATGCCCAATCCCGTCTCTCCCAAGCAGACTTACAAGCCCTTAACTTCAGCCACAGCCTCATTTCGAGAAAGTTGAACTTTTCTCACATCTTCTCGCCGCACACTGTGATACCTACGGCGTGCCAGTTGCTCTTCAGTAAGACGGATGCGGCATGTTTCCTGTAGATAGCCGAGCATGGCAGGCACTGAGATTAGCAGGGCACACAGCCCATACCAAGCAGCTACAATGCAAGAAGGAATAGATGCAGAGTTTATTAAGCCACCCACAGCTTATCTAATCAGTTTTACTGCCCCCCTAACATACTGTCTCATCATAGGAAGTTTCAATACCAGCTGTCAGTGCAATTTTCCCACCATACATGATGACAAGCTCCTGCCAACCTTCCTAAATATTTCCTAACAAAATCATATTCTACACTCCTCCCATTAACTCAATCCATCTCATGATTTCTGGGAAAACAGGTCCCAGAATTTCCCAGCATATCCATCCAATACTTCTCACCTTCACTCAGAGTAAGCAGCAGAAAGTTGAGGCCTAAACAAGTAAGGAGAGAGCAGAAGGGCATCTGCCAGCTGTGGAGTAGAAGCAATCAAAAATTTACAATCTGAAAAGGATGTTATTTATTAGTTATTAATTAGGAAGAGCACTGAGGAAAAGTGAGTAAAAAAGGCTGCATAAAGAATTAGAAAGAATCTATAGTATCATATATTTTTTCCTGCAATTTGAACCAATCCAAAAAAAACTTTTAAAGTATGCAAAACCTACATAACACCTTATATTATAAATCCCTTCTGTTTCCAACATCAATAGGGCAGGAGTTGATTACCAGGAACTGTTTCATCATAGTTTAAAAGCAATGTGAAAAGGACCCTAGGAGCTAAGAAAAGGAGGTATAGGAGCTACTTGAAATCTCAGAATCACAGCAATTATGATCCTTCAAAATTGTATTTTTTTTAAAAAAAATTAAAATTTGATTTATATACCGCCCTTCTCCGGAGACTCAGGGCGGCTTACAATGCGTTAAGCAATAGCCTTTTGTAAATATACTTTTGTATATTTATACAAAGTCAGCTTATTGCCCCCATAAACTGCGTCCTCATTTTACCTACTTTAGAAAGGATGGAAGGCTGAGTCAACCTTGAGCCTTTGAGCCTTTGACTCAACCCTGAGTCAACCTTGAGTATTTGCATAGAAGACTGGTATGGGAAAGAATGCTAAGTTAGATAAGCCTTTTTTAGGGACTAACAAAGCTTCTTTCTATGGTCTTAAAATGAAATGAACTAACACCAGAACAATAAGATAAAGGAAAGTTAATGATCATAAGGTATTGTACATCCTCTGATTTAAACATTTAGGCCAGAAAGGCTTCCCCTTTTCCCACTAGAAAAAGCAAATCTTACAAAAATAATTTATTTCTCTATTCTCAAGAATGACAACAGGTATAGATTTTGCTGAACTATGATCTATGAACTATGATAGATCTATGATAGTTCTACGAACTATGAAAAAGTAGCTATATAGAAAAGCACCAACCTGAGGAGGAACCACACTCCTTCAGCAACATCCTGCAGTGGTTCCAGGTACAGCTCTAGTTGTTTATAGGATACCACCAGATTAAAGAGGTCCAAGGAAAGAGGTTTAGGGTGAGAGGGCGAAACTTGCTGGGCATCAGATGCTGTGGCGCTGTCTAATCCATTCCCTGTGGACACTCCACCATCACGTTCTGATACCTGCATACTGTAAATATGCATTTGTGATTTAACTTAATTTTTTATTTATTTCTCTGAAGGGAAAATTAAGGTGAACAAAGATAAACATTTCTGAAATAACACTGTTTTGAAACATAAAATTATCTATTAAAACCTAAAATTCAAAGCCTGTTAAATAGTGGTAAACACAAAAATTAATAAGTAAACAACAAAATAAACTAACAACACATTTAATTTCTGTGCCATTGAAGTGAAACATAAATTACCATGGGCTTCATACTTCTAAGGCTATAGAAAATTATATTTCCCATTCAGACAATAATGAACAAATAGAGATTGCATGAAGAAGTTGCATGAAAACCCAGCGGAAAGTGCATTGCAAACAAAATAAATGCATAAAATCGTTATATTTACATTTTTAATTTACCCCAATTATCAATTTCCTTATGAACAGAATCTCTCTTCATAAATATTGATTACACAGAGGGGAAAGCTAGAAAGAAAATGACCCAGTATATCATTATTTAACCAATATGCTGACAAGCGCTAACAAGTCCTTAACCTATGCTCTTTATCAAAAGTTGAGAGGTGCATCTGTGGTAGAAAAAAAGACCAGATCACATTCTGCATTATAATCTAACTGGGCAATCTTATTACCTGAACCAAACAGACACACTCACAAAAAAAACATGACAGATGCTCTTTTTCATCTTCTCAATATAGATAACAAAAAGAACCTTAAATCCTTTTCCAGAAATGAAGAAAGTTTTCAATTTATTCATAGATGAAGAAATCTGTGATTAATAACTACCAGATACAAAGAGATCCAGCATCTGCATTCTCTCCATCCCCGAGTCTGCAAGCCTCATCAACCGCATTTCCCCTTCACTGGCATGAGCATCCTTTCAGGAAGGAAACCACAAAAACCCACAACTTAAGTCTTAGAGCTCTGAAACCAAGATGAAGCAAACGTTCCCTACATGGCATGTTTCCCCACCTGGCGCCGTCCAGATGCACTGAATTACAACTGCCAACAGTGCATCCAAACACGTCCTTGCCACGCTGGAGAGAACTATAGGAATTCATGGCATCTAGAGGGTTCAAGGTTGGAGAAGTTTGCTTCATGGGGGAAGGAAGGCACCGATTCCCTGGACCAGATCATGGAGACCTACCGGATACCAAAGCCTCACCTCGATCCTGCTCCGCTCCAGTCACCCCAATCTCAAATCAGGAGAAGGGGCGGAGCCTCCCCAGCGGCTCTGTTCAACTCGACCCTCCCGTAGCCGCCCGCACTTCCTGCCAAGAGAGGCCCGGCTGTGCCTAAGCTTCGCTACTCAGCGTAAGCTTCGGGAAAGCGGCGGTCGTACCCGCCTATCAGAGGCAGCGAACCAATCAGAGGCAGCGACACAATCCGAAGGGCGTGAAGGGTCACACCGGCGGATGGTCTCCCCGGAAAAGCTCACCTCCTATTGGTTAAAAGCCTCCAGTCTTCAGCCTATAAGAGTTGGATTTCTTGCTCCCGGTACTGGCAAGCTGAGGCTAGAGATCCTGACGGTGGCTTCGGTGGTTGTGGCCTGAGCGTACTCCGGCTCTCTTGACTGCACCCTGTGCCAAAGTTTGCCGTTGGTCATCAAGGTTTCTTTGGGAGCGTCTTTGCCCCAAAGCTGAAAAGCTCCAGTCATACAAGAGTAACATAAATGAAAAGTTGCGTTCTGGAAACTACCAAAGCATTTTTCTTTCAAGGTTCCTAAAGGTTTCAGGATGTAGTTGATCATTACAGACTTATTACGCGTTAAGCAGAATTTTTAAATATTTTTTAAATTTCAAAGAATTTTTTTCAAATTTCAAAGAAACACAAGCTTCTCCTGTTCTGACTGAAGTCACAAATAATGTAGCTAAGCCATAATGTGGTTTGCTTGTTTGGGACCTAGCAGTTGGACCAGCAAAGTCTCAGTTTTGTGAAAGACAAAATTATCAACCCTAACTTTTATCCTAGAAGGTAAAAGGGCAGTTGCTATTTTGGGAAAGGAATCCAGGCCCTTTCTGACCACAGAAACCAGAAAGTGGTCCTGGTTTCCAAGAGCTGCTCCAAAAAGAATAACAAGAACAGAAGGAATAGCTAGGAAGCCACATCAACTTTAGTTGCAGGAAAGGAACCGCCTCCCTCATTTCGTTGCTCGTTGAACTTGCGCAAGTATTTCGGGTCGAGTGGGCAGCGCAGGAAGAGAAGTAAGCCACAAAAACAGTTTTAAGTAAACAGGCTGTCATCAAAGTGCCTGGGTTTTCTGTCATTTATGGTGCAGGGTGTGAACCTTTGGATGGAATGAAATAGAAGTTTAAAAGAAAATATTTAGATTATTCCGTTTATGCTCCATGCGCCTTGTGTAAAGCTGCTTCTTTAAAAGTAGGTATTTGCTATTAAAAACGGTTGTAAATAAGATAATTCAGAATGAATGCGAGTTACAATCATCTGGCCAAAACTTTTTTTAAAATTTAAGTTCTATGGTCAAGGTTATTAGAATTAAAATTAGAATTGACACTGAAGATATCCAAGTAGTGGTTGACTTCTGGCTTTTAGGATCAACTATCAATAGTAAAAGAATAAGCAGTCAAGAAATATGCTGCAGTCTAGCACTCAGCAGAGCAACTATGAAGGCCTTAGAAAATACTTTCAAATGCTATGATATGGACTGTTTTTTCCTTGAAGTTTCACTTCTCATCCAAGAAGCTTCATTGGTTCTAGCAGGATGGTGGGGATGATGAAAGGATTTGTTCTGACAGGATGGGGGGATGGTTGGAAGGATCATATTTCTTTGTAGTTATCTTAGCAGACTCCCTGAGAGCTCTTGAGGTCACTTGGGGTTTATCGGAAAAGTATTGATCCATTTGAACATCAGTTTTAGAGAAGACTCCTAAAAATACCATTGGCAGCCAAGGAGACAAACCAGATCAACCCAAAGTTCCTTCTCAAGACACAAATGACCAGGCTCAATTTATCTTACTTCAGACACATCATGCAAAGACCCAGCTCTCTGGAAAAGTCTCTAGTGCTGGGAAAGGTGGGAAAAGGACAACCAGCAGCAAGGAGGATGGACTTAGTGTGGCAATGAGTGTACCAGTGAGAGACTTGAAAAAACAGGGATAGATCATCGTGGAGAAAATCTGTGTGGTTGCTAGGTGCAGTAAACAATTTTTGAAACAAAGTCAAAAACACTCTGAACAGTATATTGATACAACTTTTTAAAATTTGTTTTTCTTTGTACAAAAAAACCTCTGCAATTCTGTTCATGAAAACAACTTGGTATAATAGAAATGCTTCCTAAATGCAATATTTATTTAGTGAAGAACTGCAAAAAAATAGAGCTGCATCTATAAACACATTTTCTTACATTATAATGCACAACTAGCATTTTGGTGAAGTGGACTACATTTCTTTAATTAGAAAATGTATAATGAATTCTAATGTCATACAAAGACTAAAGTTCCAGTTATAAATATACATTTCTTTAATTAGAAAATGTATAATGAATTCTAATGTCATACAAAGACTAAAGTTCCAGTTATAAATATATTTGCATTTTGTCACAGATTTAAAAACCATTATGGAAAATTAATTATGTACTGATTACATATTAGTGTATTCTATTTGTGCTTCAATAAAAGTTAACATAATGCCTGTAGTAATCTTTAAATATAAAAATTGTAGTAAAATTGTTGGCATGTTAAATGAAATTTCTATCAGGTTATATGGAAATGCTGTTGCTAAATTAAGTTCACAAATAAGTGAAATGATTGGGTTTTTGGCCAACAGCAGAAATAGTAACTTTTGTGGCATAAGACAAAGAAATCAAAATATTTTCTACAGATTGAAAGAAGCAGGCTCTGAAAATGTTAATTTGAATATAATGTGCAGGGTTTGCATTTGCATTATTATTGTTGATACAATAAATTAGTCTTTTGTTATCAAATGGTTCCATATTTATGCTGTTACAACTATAATTTTGAAATGTTATTTTATTGATTTGGAATGTCAGCTACTTCTCAACAAAAGCAATGTCCATCGATTTTTTTTAATATCTATCGTCTACATGTTATATGAATTCAGCCATTGTGTTTGTAAACCATAGGGCAGGGCTTTGGCTGTTTTACTCTCTTTTGCTCTCAGCTTTTGTGGACATGAACATTGGTGTGTGTTGACCACATGTCACATTTTGGTTTTGTGTGCTGGCAGATAATAAGTATCCAACATGCTGCTAATACTGTAGTCAATAGTAAAACTTAGCATTCACAAGAAAGCCACCAGGTGGTGGTAGAAAACAGGTTTTAACCTTGGAGGGTTTAGAAAGATAGGAAGAACAGCAGTTTCCTCTCTCAGTAATTGTGTTTTTTTAAAACAGTCAAAATCCATAATGAAAAGTTTATTGAGAGAATCAAAATGTCAAAAAATGTAGACAAACTTTTGCAATTATAAAAAGAACTCTCTACAGCTCTGAAATGAGACCCACAGAAACCTCTTCTACAGATAAACTGCCTCAAACCGTTTCTTTACTTGTCCCAGATTGTTACATGTACAATTTAAGCCAATTCATATGTATAAATGACACAAATAGAATTTGATTTTATAAACGTCAACATTTTAAATATTTTAGTACTTGGGCCAGGCACAATACCAATCATTAAAATTTATATCTTCCCAGCTCCAGAAACTAGGTGGCTGACATCCAGATAAAAACTCATTACACTTACCATTGTAAACAATAATATAAAACTAAACAAAACATATGAGAGTTAGAAGCCAATCCATCCAGATGCTTTTAATCCCCAAGTGCTCATTCCAACAATAAGGATGTGAGTGACTGTTAGCAAGACTATCTGCTCTAGGTAGAGATACAATTTACAGTCAAGGCTGGGCAAAGCCCCCACCCTTTAGCAAGCTCTGGCCTCTTGAACATACTTTTCAGGGGAGTGCAACTACATCCAGAGTTGGCACAAGCTGCTGGAGAATCACTTGATGTCCAAATAAATAACCATTCTGTCTTGGTATATTCCGTTTCAGTCTGTTCTGTCCCATCCAGATGCATACAGCTTCCAAGTTTAGAATGTACAGAATGTACATAGTATTTTCTGCCCAGCTACAATAGAGATGTGTAGTTGGGTAATATCAGCATATATTCATATTCATTCTAAATTAGAGTGTCTTTCCCTGAGTTTCATATAAATGTTAAATAAAATGTAACAAAATACACACCCTATGGGACTCCATACGAGAGCAGTGACATGCTTAAATACTCTTCCTTTAATATAATTATTTTAGCCCGCTTTGGAAGGAACAAAATTCCTGTAAAACAGTGCCTCCAGCTCCCCACTTTGCATGTTACCAGAAACTATGGCAATGGTATTGCATATTGAGATACCAGAATCAGGAGAGCTGCACTACTTCTAGATCCCATGGAAGTAAAAGACTGAGGAACAGGTGTGAGTTCAGTTGGTATAAGGACAGGCAGCCCACCCCAGGTGAGACACTAGAGGAAGGAAACATTTCAAAAAGGCTAGGCCTGAATTTATTTGCTGTAAGGCTACCTGGAGATTTTTACAGTGGTCAGAAATGTATTTCACTCCTGGCTAGAATTAAATGTACCTTTCTGAATTCTATGAGTTCTTGTTTCTTGGGCTTGCCAGTTATATGGACCTGAGCTATTGCAAAAGTTATCAAGCAGCTTCTATTTCATATGTTTGAATACTAATTCTAGAAGATTCATTTCCTGTCCAAACTATCTCGGATGTCACGCATCAGAGGCATGACTTGAATAGGCTATTCAGTAAATAGGGTCAAGATTTTACAGGAAGTCATAGTAAGATTATTAAGCAGTTGGCATATGAGCCTTTAGAAAAGAACACAGCATGACAGCATGGGTTTATCAAAAATAAATTATGTCAAACCAACCTAAATTTCTCTTTGATTCAGTGGCCAATTAAGAGTATAGTAAACACAGTATATCTCCTATTTATCAAAACATTTGATAAAGTATTCCATGAGAGTTCAGTAGACAATATGACAAATATGAGTTGGACTGCACTATCATTAGATGGATATATAGTTGGTTCAATAATCATAACTCAAAAGCATGTTAATGCTCAGCATCAAGCTGGAACAAAGTGTTGAATGACAAACTTCTGGTTTAGGTCCTGAGCTATTCAACATGCTAAAAAATGACTTGCACAGGGAATTAGAAAATACAATTATCAAATTTACAGAAGATACAAAGATAAGTGAGCAAGCAAATAGCTCAAAAGACTAATTTAGACTAGTTCAGAATAATTTTTGAAAACTGAAATAATGGATAGAAAGCAGCAAGTCACCTCTAGACAATGGATGACACATACATCAAATAAATTTCAAGGGACAAATGCAAAATCCTACATATGGAATGAAAAATCAAAGACAATTATAAAATAAAGGAACCATAATAAGCAGCAGTATATCAAAAAGGATTGGGATATTTTGGTGGCTCACAAGATGAATATGAACCAGTAGTGTAATAGAGCTGCAAAACAAACCCCAAATTTAATCTTAGCCTACATATACTATAATTAAAGAAACCAGATGAAAAGTTGCCATTGTTCCTGTTTTGCATTAATCAGACTGCACCTAGAATAGAACATACAGTTCTGAGTATTGTATTTTCGGAAGAACATTGATAAACTCTAGGGGGTCAATAATAGATCAATCAAAATGTAAGGGACCTGGAAGGAAGAAATAGGAATAGTAGGATGCAATGGTTATATTTTGCTTTGAAAAACAGTGTAGCTCTCTTCAAGTCCTTGAAAGCTATCATGGAGAGACCGGGGCACTGCTTAGTTCCAAAAGACTGGATAAAGAAGCATGTTAACATTACAAGAAAGGAGAGTTAACAGTATGTTTTTTTTAACAGACTACTTTGGATGGTGACCTGTCCCTTGCTGGATGGCCATCTATCAAAAATGCTGTTGAGGTCAATGTCTGCATTATATTGACTCTATAGAGGATTGGCCTAGATGATTTTTATAGCCCCTTCCAACCATAATTACACAATTCATCCCCTCTAATATTTTTTTATCAATTACCAGTTATTTATCTGCAATAAATTAGGCCACTAAATTAGAAACAAGCTAGATGACTAAATTTAGGTCCTAGACTGGAAAGTTGATAAACATTTATCTACCAATTCAGAGGGTGTTGGCATTATAGATTTTGATCAGTAAGGTTCAGTGTAGAGACCTTTAACCTATATAGTGGACTAATTCAGAATTCTTCTCTTTTTTTGGCTGTAGGATCTTAACATATTCTGCTCTAATAATTTACATTCAGTAACACATTCTGTTATTTATATGAGAGCTAGCTATGAATTTTGTTTGAGATTTGCTGTCCCCTACTTTACTGTATGGTGTTATTGTTGCTGACAGAACCCTGAAAAGTAACTTGTGTGCCCTGCAATGAGTTTCAGCATTTCCTCATAATGGCTCAAGTATATTCTCCCTGTAGTGGTCTCTTCCACTGAGTTATTCCATGGTTTTAGTCAATTCCTTTTTCCTTGCATGAAAGCTCTTCTTGTGCAAAAAACAGCTCTTTCAGCTTTGTCCAGGATGTCTTGATGCTCTTTCATGCATGGATTTCCTGCTTGAATCTTTCACTCCACCCATAGAAGCTCACTTCCCACTGACTGTCAGGAAGTGTTGCCGTCTGAGTCTCATTCCTTCCTTCGCTGTCTGGGCTTGTCTACTGATCAAAAACAATGGTTTGGACAGGCTGCTTCAGGTTTAAAATAATACTCTGATGGAAGATCTGAAGCTTGAATAATTATGGTTGCCTTCACAATGACATAGTGTTATAATTTGGAGTGCTCTCATTATAGAATACTTCCATGAGTGTGTACACAAAGCACAAAACTATGGAGATTCTTAATCACTCTGGTCATAGTTGTCTCAAATGTGCTTTTCAAAAGGCAACTGGACTTTCTTAGTTTTTTTCTTGAAAACATTTCACTTCTCATCCAAGACCTTCTTCAACTAAACAATCTTCTTGGATGAGAAGTGAAATGTTTTCAGGAAAAAACTAAGAAAGTCCCATTGTCTTTTGAAAAGCACCTTTGGGACACACAGAGCAATAGTATGCTCACTCTGATCAATAAGACTGTAATTGCCTGTTTCTCTTTGCATAAATTCATGTGATAAAACATAAAGATTTAATAGCTAAAATGTGTTATTTTAATTAGAAATGTAAAAAATCTCACGAGCTGCGGTACATACAAAAACATTCTTCAGAAGGAAGAATTCACTCTGCTTGAATATTTCCCTCGTTCTCTGACTGCCTTGTGTTATCTACTCACAAACAATTATCACAATTGATCTTTGGGGGGAAAATTGATCTTGTTATTACAACATAATAACTTCCTTGAGTAAAATGGAACCCATCAATTACCCTGAAAATTACACTTTCATTGCTCTGAAAAAGGCTTGAACTGTAAATTCCACTTTCTGTGACCATCTAACCATGATAGCTTGATCAAAATGGGGTTACCACCATTTTATTCTTGCATTATTACATATTAACTGGTTCCTATCATAAATGAAGAGTATAAATATTCATCAGTATGCAGTGCTGTACTGGTGATGCTTACATTCTGAGCAAGCATTGGTAGATTTGCTTCAAATTATTATGTTTTTGCTGCTCAAAGTATTCATTCAAATTATTCATCCAATTTAAAGCAGATCCTGTCCAGTATCATAGTCCAACATATTTATAATGGTAGAAAATAACTTCCCATCTCTGCTTTTCCTCATTACCGATGTCTACAATCTTTACTGCAACTTAACTAATTTCTACAATTAGAACTGTTTTCAGCACCAAAACTTTTCCTTTAAAAAAAAGTCACTGAATACCCTGAATGTTTAAAGCAATATATATCGAGATTCATCTCTATCTAGCAGTTAACAATTTCATTTATATCCCACCTTTATTATTTTTATAAACAATGTGGCAAAAATATCTAATATTCCATTCTCCTATTTCTCCACAACAACAAACCAGTTATCTGGCTGCAGTCAGTTACATCTGTGACATGTGATGTTCTATTAAGTCAGTTTCTTGCTGACTTAATAGTAAAGTAAATGGCAGGAAAAACCAATTTCTCTGAGTAAATTAGTAACATGAAGGTTATGAAATCTGTTGTGGCATTTATCCAGTTTTGTCTGTAGTGTTTCGAACAGCTTTGGGGCCAAAATCAATAAAAACTATAAATGTCAAGGATCTTTCTTTCCTGGTTATGATCAAGTGTGAGTCAAAAGCAATATATTAGATTCCATCTACATCAATTATTTACACATTTTTCTTTCTAAAAAATGAATGTTATGCAATGGCAGATGATTCGTCTATTAGTAACATCAGATCATCTTTTATTTCAAAAATAAAGTACTATCTGGAAGACCGTACTATAGGTGTCAATACTTAGTTGCAGGACTTACTTGTGCAAGGACGACTTAAGAGGTTAAGATAATAGTTGATGACAATCATGCATATACAGAGAAAAATTATCACATAATCATTAAGCTCATGAAAGAAAGATGTACATTGTTCATGCAATCTCCAAATCAGATTTCTTCCTTTATATCTTACCAGTATCTGGAACCCACCTTGCAGGAATAAGGTACAGGGCCAGTCCTATCATTAAGTAAGGAAGAAATCTCAGGCAGTATATGTGGAATTTAGCAAATTCTAAGTTATTTTATCTGTAATTGCTGTTTTTTTACCTATACCTATTTTACCTATTATGACCCATATTTCCCTCATCTCTCTCTCATTTTCCTTGTTGTTTCTCCCTTTTTTTTCTTTCCTGGCTGCATTTGGAGGGGAAAATGCATATGTTTAAAATTTGGTTATGCTTATTATACACAATTTTATTCAGAATATGAGATAATTACAGAATTAAGGATCTGGAATATAATCTTTATCAAGACAGAACATATCTAGAATTTGATGCAGAAACAGAAATCTGTGTCCAATAACCAAAGTGGAACTTTTGGAAAGTAAGGGGAAATGATCCAAATACCCCTAAATGCTTAATCTATTTTATACTGCTTGCTTTGCAACTCCTCCTACTGAGAAAGCCTTTTTTCAGATTTTATATTCAAGAATAATCTATAGTGGCCGAGATGCTCCAAACTTAATGGATGTTATAGCCATTCCCAAATATATTACACATTGTTTAGATTTAGAACATGTTAACAATAGCTAAAAGTAGCAACAACATTTCCCCTTGCTCTTCCCATTTCTAATAGGTAGGATGGCACAGCAATCCTCCGCTGATGAGCTACCTGTAGCATAGAGCCAAATTGCCCTTGGATTCAGCATGCCTGAAGGTTTTTATCTCCTTATATTTATCTCCTCCTCCTAGAATACTTTCAGACTGCCATGCCCTACCATAACTCTTTATTAAACTGTCTTGGCATGGGCATTTGGTTCTTTCCCAATAGCTATTCAATTTCACGTTGTGTGAAGACAGGTAGTGTCCTATTCTCCCTTTCTTCTCACTCCATTGCTGCATAACAGCAAGACTATTATATGAAACTAATAGCCTATCCAAGGTCAAGAATGCACCTAAACAGCTGCTTTGGGCAGAATTTTTCTTCTACAAAAACAATATATGATAATGTTTAAGGTATGAACTTAGATTGAAAAGACCCAGTTTCACGTTGAGACGCAACCATGTTAATTCATTAAATTACAGATAGTCCTTGACCTAACAGCTATTTGTTTAGCGACTGTTCAAAGTTACACAGCACTGAAAATAGTGACTTATGATCAGTTTTCATACCTACAGCCATTGCAGCATCCTTATGGTCATGTAATCAAAATTTGGGAGCTTGGCAACTGGCATGTATTTATGACGGTTGCACTATCCTGGGGTCATGTGATCACTATTTGTAACTTTCCCAACCAGTGTCTGACAAGTAAAGCTAATGGGGAGAGCCAGATTTGCTTAACAACCACATGATTCACTTCACAACTATGGCAAAAAAGGTCACAAAATGAGACACAATTCACTTACAAATTGCTTTGCTTAGCAATGAAATTTTGGGTTTAATTGTGATTGCACATAGAGGACTGCCTGTATTATCAGTCAGATCACTCTACCTCATGGGCTAGCTAGTTGCTGTGTGGATAAAATGAAGCAATCTTGACCTCTTGAAAGAAAGATGGAATATAAATCTAACAAATGTTTTATCCTGATATCAGCTGGGAGACAAACTCTGCAGCAAGTGGGAGATCGAATAGATCCCTAACCAACTTAGCTGACAACTTTGTCTTCCAAAAGATAGGAGAGGGAACTAGAAGAAACTAGAGGAAAAACTATACTGGACCTAATTCTTACTACTAGAGAAGTGTTAGAGGGAGCTGAAGTTCTTATTAATTACTAATTAAGTACTTACTAATTCTTACTAATAGAGAATAAGTGATAGAGGAAGTTGAAGTTGCTGGAACCTTGGGCAAGAATGACATCATACTGGAATTCAATAGCTGATTTTAACAAATTCAGAGACAGCCTAAGCAAAATTTCATGGATAAAAATCCTAAAGGAGAAAACAACTCAAGAAACGTGGGAAACACTGAAAAATATGATCCAACACAGTACCATTGAAAAAGAAAAACAAAAAATCCAAAAGGAAACCAGCATGCTTGCACAAAGATCTCTCTGATAAACTGAAAGACAAAAAGGATAAGTACAAAAAATGGAAAGAGTGACACATAACTAAGGCAGAATATCAGCAGATAGCCCGATTCTGCAAAGATGAAGTCAGGAAAGCAGGCTCAGAAGGAATAATGACTTGCAACAAAAATCAAAGATAATAATACAGTTTCTTTCAATATATGAATAGCAAGAAAAAAGTCAAGGAAACAGTTGGTCCACTAAAGAGAAGGAAGTAGCAGGCAGTAGAGAGAAAGCAGAGCTGCTTAATACATTCCTTGCGTCAGTCTTCACACAAAAGAAACCAAAGCCCAACCTACCAAAAACATAACTGTAAAAGACAGACTAGAAATAAAAATTAAAATAAGCAAGAAAATGGTACCAGACAGAGCCCCTATCTGACCTTGATGAATATAAATCATCAGGACATGATGGATTACATCCCAGAATTCTGAAGGAGCTGGCAGATGTTATCTCAGAACCATTATATGACATCTTTAAAAAAATCTTGGCACCCTGGGGAATTACCAGAGGATTGGAAAAGAGCTTATGTGGTACCCATCTTAAAAAGGGGGGGTAAACAGACCTAGGAAACTACAGACCAATCAATACCTGGGAAGATACTGAAAAAAATAATTAAAAAACAGATCTGTGAACATCTAGAAACGAATAAGCTGTACCTGTACTAGAAGACCTCCAAGGTCCCTTCCAGCTCTATTCTGATTCCTTCATGTTCCAATATGGGTACACTCGGGTATGTTTTATTGAGCATGATAAAAGATGATGTAGTTGTCCAGCACCATAATTTCTCCATGAAATTCTGAATTAATCCATGCTGGATCTCAATACTATCAGGAGCTTTCTGAATTATGTAAATTGCTGTTCAAGAATTCTTGTTACTATGATTTCCCACCCTCTTCCTTTTGACCAAATTCTGAAGTATTGAACTACTGTGGATGGTTTCTACACTTATATTCAGACTTTCTCAGGCATTATAAAATTCTACTTTCACTTGCCTCAAGTTGAACTGAGTATAATGTTTTATGCAAAATAAATTGCAAATGCTTCCAGATTATAATAGAAGTTATCATCACAGGCGCGACACCACACTTATAACCTGGAAAATATCTCTATCCCTTGCTACATAGTTAGATACCTTCTTTATTAAGTTCCAAATTCTCAGTATTTTTAGAAAGTCTGTATAAAACAGAGGTTTCAGGGTGTAAACTTGGAAAACTTTATTTCCTGTCTTTGAAAAATATCCTGCATAAATTTAAGGCCTACTGTAGAAGGTGTTAATTAGACAAAATGTATAATTCACCCTAATTCCAAATGTAACTTTAGCTATTTATCAGTAAACCCTTTCCATTTCTAGGTGAAGCCTCCGCTCACTATCTTTTGTCCCATCACTGTTGAACATTACCTATTTATGATTGGTTTGCGGTAAAAGGCCTCCCAAATCTGCTACTCTCAAGAACATTGGACACAAATACTTCTATAAGTCTCTTCAGATGGTAAATAGAATCCCAAACGTCTGAAGGAAACAATTTTAGGGCAGGCTACTTTAATGCAGGTTATGGACTGAGATTTCATCAAATTGAAATAATACAGCAACATTTATGGGCAAGATGACATAAAGTTTTATTTCAGCAATTCTTCTGTGAATTGAAATCCTTAAGATTGGAAATCATTCATGGAGGCAGAGCTTAGTTCTGGGATATATTAAACAGTACTGTACCCATACAGAAAAATAATTTCTGAGCATATTCAACATGTACTATTTTTCTTAATTTAATTAGCATACATCTGGAATTAAAATCAGCTCTTTCAATTAGAGAGTGCAGTTTCGCAGGAGGCTTTAACCCTCTGTTTTCTGAAAAAACACGATAATAATGCTACAAATACTATCGGGTGTATTCAAAAGTTTTAAAATGTACAGTAAATAATTATGTATAAATATCTGTTTAAAACAGAATATTTCTGTGTAAAACAAACAAGCAAACAAAAAAACAAAAAACTCTCAAGAAGCCCATATGGTATAAAATCTGAACATTTCATTTCTAAGATCCAAAACAGGATAGCATGAATAATAAAAACAATATTGTATACCAGAAGGTGATAATACCGAATCCTTCCTATAGCAATCGGATATATTGGAAGTACTGATCAGATCAAAACTTCCCAGACCCATAGAAATCATCCTGCCAAAATGAAAGAAGACAAGAGAAAGAGAGAGAGAGAGAAATGAATCCACAATCTGGTTTCCAGGTGTTCCTCCTAAGATGCATCATTTTTAGCTTCTGGTTCATGATAGTATGCGTCCATCTGTGGATGAAAAGTTCAAACATCTGGAGGTAAGAGCATTCATAACTGTCAGAAAAAATAGGGTATGCATCAAATTTTCCTCAGGAAGCTGATGGCATCTGGAGCAAGGCATCTATAGGCTAATTGTATGCTAGATTTATCCATCTATTTGAATAAAGTCTGTACTTCTTGAGCTTCTTGCACCTCTCAGATGATATCATGGTGCCCTTGGAAACGCCGTACCAAGCAGTAGAGTCCGGAGAGCAAGTACAGGAAGGCAGTTTTACCAGCAAAGATAGCAGCGACTAAATAGGCAGTGTAACTGCAGGGTTGGCTGTAACCTCGCAGGGTACAATAGCTGATGCTCCGTGCCTTATAGCCTATGATGGCTGCAGCAGCCGTGAAGAAAATAACTCCAAGCAACAGGTCATGAAGAATGTTTGTAAGTAGCCAGCGGGTCCCCACCACAGGAATCAGAGCCCATCGGCCCAATAAACTGAGTCCAAAAAGAACCAAGGTAAGAAGCCACACCAGGACTGCTGCAAAGACTGCAAAGTAGGTTGCTCCTTCATACTTGTGTGCAGCTAAAGTTATCCAGCAGACAGCACCCAACAGCAGCTGTGCTATACGCAGCCCTCCTAACAGGCTTCGTAGGAAGGACCTATTCAGGCTCAGAGATTCTCTAGATGCTGGACACGGGGGTGGAGGTGAGGAAGGGGGTGGTGGAAGAGGCATGTTATATCACTAAGTCCTCCGCAGCTCTTGTCTCCTCTGCTGCCTTCTTCTGCCCAGCAAATCTCACTCCCCTCTTAGGCACTTCCTCTGTCTGCAGCTGCCAAACATCTGCAGCTTAGTAATTGTTCCTGCACTAGGGCCTCTCAATTTCCTGTTCTAGCCCTCCCTTTCCCACCCTTGCCCCTCCTTTTTTTGGAGCTCATTTCATTTCTCCGTCTTACTAACAACTCTCTCCCTCTCTCCATTGTGCCTGTATTTCTAGCCAAGAACTTAAAATAATTCCTGAATGCTGCCTTCTTTAGAATCAGTTTCCTTACTTGGGCCAACAAGGCTCTGCCAAACCAAAAAGATTGACTAAAGAAAACATGGACTCTGCAGACATGAAGTTCAGTTCCTCCCTTCTGCATGGAAAAGGGCCAAGTGATTGTCACTCATTACACTCCCTAGAAGGAAGAACTTGGAAGATGTAACCCTAAATGTACAAATAGTTTCTTCATTTGTTGCTCTGGCATTTAAATTGTTGCATTCTTTAGATTGCAGAGAGGCAACTTTTGATTTTGAACAAGCATAATCTCTAGAGGATCTTTTCAGCCTTCCCTTTTTGCTGCAAGCAAAACTTTTTATCAACCTCAAACTGAAGCTGATCTAATCACATCCATAAATCATTTTAAAACCACACCCTCTGTGTTAAATTAAGAAGCTGGAGCATGAGGGACTTGGAGCTGTCCACCAAGGCATATTGTAACTGCAATGAGAGGAATAAATTTTGGATTTATAGTCCAATGCAAGTTACCCTTTGAGCGTGGAAAATAAATGTTCTGCATAGGAACTTTGAATTTTGGTCAACGAATTTCAGATGGCAGGATTTAATGTATATATGGTATTTTTACTGAATAACTTTTAAGTCACCTAGATACACTTTGGTGGGATGAGTAGTATAGAAGTTTAAAAAATAAAATGAATCCCAGATGCATTCCAATCCAATGGAACTCATTTTTTTCTGTAAATTTCATAATCTGTCTCCTATGATGCATTTTAAGTTTTACTTCACTTTTAGTTCATCTCCACAACTGAATCTTTCACAATTGTTGTTGTTCATTCTTTGTGTCATTATAACTTAATTTTGGTTTTTATATGCTCTTGCAAACAAACAAAAAATTCTACGTGCTGCATGTGTATTATAGGTCACAACTGAATATGTACCATCAAATCTATGCTGACTCTTAGTGGCTACCGCTATATAGATAGATTTTCTTCATGACTATCTGTCCCTAACTGGAGCTTTCAGTTTTATTGTTAAGATAAGTCACTTACTCTTGGTATTTTCCACATGTATATATGGGTATATAGAACAACATGTATCAAGTCAAATAGCCCAAAAACACTCCTGGAAGCCTATCATTCAGACAAATCAATCAACAGGCACATAGAGATAAACAATGTACATACCACTCAAGAGACAATCAAAAAGCCAAAAAGGAAACAAAAACATCAAAACACCTCTCAACCAGCAAACAACACCCGTAAAAGCAGAGATTAACATCAAAATTAACACCAGACCAACAGTCATGAAGTAAATACCCCAATGAAGGAATTACAAATGCAGACAAACAAGCTAATGGTAAATAGTCTAATGAAGGAACCAAAAGATTACTCCCACCAACACTAACAGGACACGCCATTAGTATATAAAAATAAGAGCAAACCCCACTCCCTATTAGTACTGATAACATTACCTAATTGGGTAATGAAACATCTGTAAGGAAATTACCAAACTAGGAGAGCACGAAGGACCCCACAGTTCAACCCTGAGCTACAAATATTCTCTTCTGTAGGTATGGGAAGAATCAAGCTATCATGGTGCTGGGTTAGCCAGACTTCAGCATAAAAATTATTGATGGTAACCCTGTTGTGTGAAAATAGAAGAAGGGCTTTAACACAAGTTTATGGACAGAAGCCGAGAAGCGGTGGCGGAGAAAAATGGTAAACTTCCAAAATGGTAAACGTCCAAAGTCGCTTTCCATAGCGAGATGGGTGGCATATACATTTAATAAATAAATAAATAAATAAAAATCGCCCGTGACTGCGACACTATACAGTTACAGGCCGTCTATTTATATTGGATGGCGGCCCGCATATGAATGGTGGTAAATGTCTGTGCAGGAGCTGAACACAAAACCACACGCCCCGCCGAAAGCGAACTTCTAGACAACGACGGCCCTTTGCCCTGCAGGCTAAAAACTCCCTTCTGACGTCAATAATCCTGCCTGCCACGTGTTCCCAAACGAGGCCTCGCCGTCCCTCCCTCGTCCTCAATTGATTGGCTAGATTACAACGTTCTCTTCGGCATTTGGAGAAGAGGGCGGCGGAAGGGATTGGCTGAGATGTATATTGTCATTTCTCTTCATTGGCCAAACGCACCTTCTCAGGAGCCGAGTATGAATGGCTGCAGGTCGGTTTGAGAAGGGAGGGTAAAGCTTCCCTGAGCTCGGGCAACTCTGGCGGATCTTCGAGAGCCTTTGAGGGGCCGGCGGCCCCCAGCAGGACGGCAGACGCCAGGTCCGTGAGTGTCTGCAGAGCTTGAAGGTCTCGGCTTCAGCCTCGACCGCCGTTCTAAAATTCTGGATGGGATGGGGAAGGGAGGGGAGGGGGAAAGGTGATTCCTTATGGCCGCTCAAAAGCCGTTTGAAGATTTTCTAGTAATAATTCAGACAAATCCCGTTTGTCTGCTGAAATTAATTTTAGTTAAGCGGCATCCTGCTGCTGCGTATCTTCAAAGAATCCAAAGCGATCGTGTGGGGTGGGGTTCTCTGAAACGAGGGACTTGCCCTATATTACTTAGTATATTTAACGATTCGCAGGGAGGATTTCTTATATAATATTAATGATAGCCGACAGTTGCGAATATCGGAGAGCATTCAGTTAAGGCCCATTCGACTGAGAGCCTGCCCGTTAGTGTATATTTCAAACCTCTCTCTCTTTGGAATTCAGGACCCTGCTAAATACGAGCGTCCTCAAACTCTGATATTGTAGAATAAATAAGTGTTGGGTATTGTGTTGTAAAAAGATGTGCTTTTACCCTCGTGAGAACTGAGACATTAGTACCAATAAAGGAGAATATTTGTAGCTCAGGGATGAAATGAGGGGTCCTTGGTGCTTTCTGAGTTTGTCTGTTTTCTCGCAGATGTTTCATTACCCTAACTAGGTATCATCAGTGCTAGCAAGTTTCCTTGCTAGCACTGATGATGTTACCTAGTTAGGGTAATGAAACATCTGCGAGAAAACAGGCAAACTCAGAAAGCATCAAGGACCCACTCCTCTGAGATATTAGTATTAGCCCTCTCACTCTCCCCCCGCCCCCTTCAGCCAGATTGGCGGATTAATCGAGGGGGCTCATTGACATAATCTGCCAGTTTAGCAAATACAACTCCAGTTCAAATTGCTGCTGGTCCATGGTGTGTTGCTCACTTTTCTTACCTACCTTTTTCGGCATCTGGATAGGTAGGGTTTTCATAGAAAATTGCAGCTATTGTTACTAGGGTTTGTCAAACACAGGGCATGTCAGAACCTGAAAGGTTGATGGGGAAAAATTGTCCTGTGGTTGACTGAGAAAACTTCCCACCCCAAATGGATCCACCCTGGTACTCATACCAGTTTAGGTGGAATAACCTGGAGCTCATATTTCCTGCTGATTGAGTAAATGTGCAAGTCCTGACTTGACAATACATATTCTATCTACTACTATATATGAATTACCATACAGTTTTCACATTAAGCTGCAATATCTGAATGTCAGTGCCTTAAGTCTTAGGCAATGAAAAGCTCTGAATAAATGTTCTTGAAATATTGCATAACTGAATAACCACAATGGTAGAGAAAGGAGTCTGCCATGGATATTTTAATTTGGATTCTTGCACAGAGCAGGGTTAAGACATAATGACTTAAATGATTCCTCTCTGTTCTGAGGAATCATTATCTGGGAGGAATTATGATGAACTATGTTATAAGGAAACTTAGTTCTGACCTGTGGTTCCCTAATATAGGTACGTCAGATTAAGGCTATTAAACATCTATGCATGTGTTCACTTAGACCCAGGTTATGATAGGAAAGAGGAACTGCTGTCAGGACCAGTTAACTAATCTGCTTCTTCCTGGTTTCATCTTTTCTACAGAACCACCATTAGCTACAATATGGAGAGATCCTAGCACCATGGGAACTCCAGCCTCTACTATCTGTGACTTGCCACAAAATCAAATCACTAAATCATGTACTAGAAAGAGAGCATCTGCCAATATTTTCCAGGGGGTGGGGTTACTGCAGTTACGTCGCCTCTTCCGTAGCAGTGGGGATATGCAAGCAGAAGAACGAGCCCAGCTAATTTGGGAGCGTGCAGAAAGCCAATGCATTACTCGGGCCTTACAACAGCTCCACAGAAGACAGAGGAAACTGAAGCTGCAAGCCAATGGGAGACTTCTATCTGGAAAGGGCAGCAGTACCAGGCTGCTAGAGCTACAGCACTTCAGTCACTTACGGTATGATTTTGAAATCTGCTCTTATACCGCTTTTTAATTTTATTTAGATTGCTGGTACTAGAAGCAGAATTTGTACGCTCTATTCCCTCCCCCAGCAACATCTTCAGTTACTTTCAACTAAGAATATGAACATATTTTTATTCCTATTCACAGTTGATTAATGTACTGTATATCTTTCTTTAGGAAGGAAGGTAAGGATTTATTTAGGTTGGGTTTTTTTTAATTGAAAATGTTTTTCTGGCATGTATTTAGAAAGTAAAACCTTAGTTAGCTGCTATACTATTTAATTGTGAACTGTGAACCATTCAACTGGAATATATTTCTAATACAATTGGTATTGTATAGTTAGTTATTAAACAGTAATAAAATGTAATGAGAAGAGTTTCTTTAACTAGGTGTCCAATCTTGAAGCATGTTAAATTATATTCATGGATATTACAATATAACCAAATTGATGTAGAATTGATTTTTATAGGGCTTTCAGAAAGGGAAAATAGATTTTAGCTCATATAGCTGAATAGGTAGTTGAATAATTTAAATATTGCAGATCAGAAGAGATAAAGTTATAGGAAACTGCAGTGGGAGAGAAGATGAAATAATAAAATGCGTCATGATATTTCAAGATAACCTCTACCTTTTGGAAGTGATGTGCAATTAAGGGCAGAGCTTGCATCATAACATCACAACAAACATTTAATTTTCTCATTTTGTTGCCATCTGGGCTTGCTATAGGCAACCCTCGGCAAATCGTTTCTTCTCCCTTCCTATTGTTAAGGGTTGTTAAAGCACAGAATATACCCATCATGGCTAAACAACATGCTGAAATCAACAGTAAACTGACATTGGGAGATTATTTGGATTTTATTTTCCATCAGTTCTAACCTCCATGATCCATGGCAAATTATAGATGTCTAAAACACCTAGAGAATAATATAAGTATTTTTCTGCTAACATAGCAAGAAGATATTGAGTTGAAGAGCAGCTGTATAATTTTTTGTTACATTAGCAAACCAGCATCACAATGCTTTGCTCCCTATTCCTTATCTTGATTGTCCGCTTCTAAGAAAAAGGGAGTATAATGCAATTCTTAATGAGATTTTTGTTGACCCACAGGATTGAAGATTGTAATACATCTACTGCTGCTGTTGTTGATGGTGACAATAGGAAGAAAGAGATAGAGACAGCAGATGGAAGTGGCCACTACATTGCTTCCCAATATAGGAAGAAGGAAAAAGAGATGAGTGTGGCAATGTACACAATGAAAAATGATTGTGATCTTATGCCAGTGGTTGTGGCAGAGTATAATCAGACTAGCCTGGAGAAGCCTCAAAGGGAGAATGTCTGACAAATGATTGCAGGTAACGGCAGAAAAAAATTGAAAAGTTCTTTTGCTGTCAAGCACTTTGGTTTGCTAATTTAGACTTGATTAGTTTATGTCAAAGCACAAACACTACGTATTTTGACTATTTATGGTTTATATTTAATAAAGCTTCTTGTCTAAAGACGTCTCTGAATGTAAGAGTCCAAATGTCTCTCTAGTCCAGAACTACTTTCTCTTAAGAGATCTTTGGGAAATTTACAATCAGAATCCAGAAGAAATTATTTTCCTCATTATTCCACCTATGCAAATTTACCGCTATTCAGAGGTGTATATGTAAAAGCTCAGTTAATAACTGCTTCTATATTTATCTTCCATCTGATCTGCTTTTACAAATTGTTTCAGAGAAACCAATTTGGTCATTATGCATTGTGTGATTAAGTATATTTTGTCTAGCCTATGAAAACATAGGCCTTAGCATAACAGCTTTGTGATATCATGATATAGGAGGCCACATTCTCTCACATCACCAGCTTCATCAGTTTTTGTTTAGCCAGAGAAAGAACCTGCCTTACCAAAGGTCTGGAATCATTCGTTGCAGTATGCCATATGAAAATACACCAAGGACTACGTCAATTTTAGAACTGCAGGCTGCTTACCTTTGCCTTAAACGACATCGAACTGGTTTGTTTAAATAAAAGGTTTTAGTGAGTACAGCAACTTGCTGTATTCACTATTAGAACATGTTTGCTAATTCATTGCAGGTAGAACTAAATGCTTTCCCACTGCCACAAATGCACACAAATATTCTAAAGGCAAGTACCTTTTCTCTACAATTGCAGAAAAAGCACCACAAAAAGTCTATTAAATCCACATCTACATTCATATGCTCATAATATGTATAAGATACATAAAAATAAGGTCTTTGGCAAGAGAGACCCCATTGCTTCATTCAATCTTGTCTGTCAATCTTGCCATCCTTTATCAATTTTACTGTATGTTAATTGTTAGCCAGGTGGACTCATTGGGAGTCAGGCAGAACACAATTTTGATAAATTATTACCTTCTCCAACTAAGTCTTAGGGAATCATTTGGCCTTGTATGTAATTAGGTTCGCTCAATATATTAACCCAGATTATTATACCATTGATGCTATCTTCATATAGCCTACTATGCCCTTGCAAATAAACCATGAGAACCTGGCACATAAAAAGATAATTCTTTCTGTAGCCTGTTTGAACTACTAAGGATCCAACCATATTTTAGCCTAGAGGCGTGCCCTGCCAATTTGTTTTCTTTCATTACCCAAAACCGTTTATCGGAGAATCCTTTTTATCCAAAGTAGGTAAATACTTTGTCAATTTAAATGTCCCTGTTGTGGTTAGGTAATAGGTTTATGTCATTATTTATTTATTATTGGTTTATTGGTTCAATTTATATGCTGCCCTTCTCCAGATACTCAGGGCGGCTTACAATGCGTTAAGCAATAGCCTTCATACTTTTGTATATACCTGCTTAGTAGGGCTTTCGGCCCACCCTAAGTGGTGTTCTTTTTTTTATACAAAGTCAGCTTATTGCCCCCACAATCCGGGTCCTCATTTTACCTACCTCGGAAGGATGGAAGGCTGAGTCAACCTTGAGTCTGGTGAGATTCGAACTTGCAGTAATGGCAGGCAGCTGGTATAACTTAACAGCACTTAACAGCATTTTAATCTGCTGCACCCCCAAGGCTCTTACCCAAATAAAAACCACATTTACCCAATTTTGGATAATTTGCTGAGAAGTGCTGGCCTAGAGAAATATATGAACCAGTTATAAGCAGCTGCAGGACAGCATGATACACTTAGTTGTTTTTTCACTTCATGGATCTGATTGACAGCTGCCAAGGAACAATTATATCATTATGTCAAGCACTGATAGGCAGGTCTGACTTCCAATGGGCAAAAAGTTACATTACTACTTACTCTACCTCTGCAATCTTTTCTGAACATTACTAAATAATCAACATTTCGAAGTATGTCAAGGCCAAATTAAACAGCAGCATAGGAAAAAAATAAGGCACCACAGTTTCCAGGAGACAATATACAATTTTGTATGACCCTAAGCCTAAATGTAATGGTTTCCTTACAACTCTGGAATATAATCCTGTAAATCTACTCCATAATTAATACTGAATTTGAAAAATTGATTTTCAGTCACTGCTCACATGCAATGCTATCAGCATAGAACATGTAATAATTAAGTATCGGTTCTAATTGGAAAGCAATGATAATGATTAAAATACAGGAATAATTTATCCATGTTGTAGCAGCTCCAACATAAACCTGCATCATACTTTACAAATAAAACAAGAACAATAAGGAGGGACTTTCTGATAATGCAGGTATTGTAGTCTAAAATAATCTGTATGGTAAATAAAAGTCAATCATTATGTCAAGGCACAGTTGCAGCTCTACTGCATGGTGTGAGGCTAGTGAAGGGGGAAGATCCAGTTCTTATTAACTCCAGAAGACAAACACACACAAGAGACTTGACTCTGTAACAGCAGATCTGTTATGAAGAGACTTGCATTGATTTAAATATATTACATACATTTCTATAGTGCATAAGAACAATACATTTCAGTTCAGACTGGCAAAAATGTAAAGTATTTCCAAGTGCCAGCTTCTGCCTGCCACCTCTAGCAAAATGCAGGAAGCTGTCTCTTGATCCAGAGAAAAAGAGGTCCTACATTCAGCATATCAGGATTTTATTAAGAGGCAGGAAGCTGGAATTAGTAAAAGGTCTCTTCTTGTAGGTCTCGGAAGCAGCCAAGTAGCCAACTGGGAAACTTATATAGAAAATTTCAAATAAGAAGTTCTTGTTGCCAAAGGTTTAGTACAGTAGCCTATGAGAAGCAGCAATTCCACTGTACATAGAACATCATCTTGATATGGTAGAAATTCTACCTTCCTCTTACAATTCTCTACAGCCCTGTAGAAGATATCTCCCCATGTCAGCATCCCACAGAGAATTTCCCTCCCCACTTCCCTCCCGCTACAGATTGTCAATGCTCGAACCAGCCCAATGGAACTCCCACTCTAGAGGACAATGCACACCATTGCCTCTGGAATAGCCTCTCTTATCTCCTAAATCAGCCAGCATTTCTAGAGATGAGAGACAGCTATTGCTTACTCTTGGGAATACTAGAAATGTGTCTAAAATGCTAACCAAGGTAATAGTGGTGGGTATATAACCTCTTATTCGCTTGCTCTAGAACTATGTGGAGCATGAATGTATGAGCATGGGATGGATAATTTAAAACCAAATTAAAAACTAGTATCAAGGCCCTTGGTCCTAGCCACATATGAGGAATGGGAAGCGCACTAGTTAATTTTTGCTCTATGGTTGTCTTGCAGAATCCGTCTGCCCTATTATTTATCCTAAGTAGAATTGAAGCTGTTACAATTGGCTTTGCCTCAATAAATTACTTTATATCAGATTAAATTCTGATTATAGCCACATTTCCTATTGAATGGCTCCAAGGCAAACACCCTAGGAGCTTCTCCATAGGACAAGAGAAACAGCAAATCCAGTGGGGCAGGAAAACCTGCTTTCAACAGGAATAACAAATGTGCAACAAGGAAGGAAGGAACAACAAGGCTGGCAGTTATAGACAGTGAAGTGCTTCCATCCAATTTGGATTATCCCCTCACCATCAGCCCTTCCTTGTAGGAGACCTTATGAGATGTCCATCCAAATGAACATTAGAAGGATATTTTGAAACAAAAGGGCATGGCATGCAGGCTCCTGCTAGGAAATGCTGTCATGCTTGGGCTGATGATAGAACCTGTCCAGCCCAAAGAGAAGGCAGCAGCAATCAGACCAATGAACATCCCTTGATTCTCACAGGGAATGTGCAGAGTTGAGACTGACCCTGCTTAAATTCCCGACCATCTACAGCAGACAACCTCAGTCTGGAGGGTTGATTGCTTGCTCTCAAATGATGCCCCCTTTAAAGTTCTTCACTGAGAATAGAGGCAACTGCTACCACCAGGTAAAGAAGGGCCTGCGGCTCTGGAAGCTTTGTGTATATGATTCGCTGGCAGAGCGTTGATGGGAGCGAGCAGTCTCTACAATAACAGGAGGCATCTGGACCAAGTTAAGAGGGCTTTTCCCATCCTTCAGGGCTTGCATCAAGTTTAGGATCTAGGAATAGAAGAAAGACAACTGAATACTAAACTAATGTATAAATGGTAAAAATTGCCCAATGCCCAACACAGGTTTCATCTCTCCAGTGAGATGAAGTACATACCTGACCACGCATTACTGCAATCTGCTTATGAAATTGGCCTCGGTCAAAACCTGGATCTTTCTATAAAAGAAATAGTATATCTAATTAGGATGGGTATGACATCTACGTCACTACTCCTTGAGAAAAATAGGTACCTAATATTCTGATATTAACTTGTTCTTGTGGTTACCTTGAAGAGTTCATAGAGATCTTCTTCTAGATCCTTGATAAAATTAGGGTCTGAAATCTTTGGCAGGATAAGATCCTTGATCTCTTGAGAAAATGGCACTTTTGCCTGTGGCAGCCATGCCCAATAGAAAGGATCTTGTGAAGGAAAAACAAACAGAAGGCAAAAATTAGGCTCATAAAGCTAGACTAGCAATAAGGGTAGCATAGATTCAAATACAAAGGAAATACTTCAGGACTTAACACTCTGGACTTATTAAAGGAACATCAAGAAATTAGCCCTTCAGAAACATCCATACTGAGAAAAAAAATACAATGAACTCATATGGCTTCTCTTATTTGGAGTACTTACATGCTCTCCAAGAGTCTGGATGCTTAAGAGGGAAAGCCAAACCATTGTCAATGGCTGCCAGTTTAATTATAGGCTCCTTGACTACAACCCATTCTGAATCCTACAAGGAAACAGAAAATGTTGCATCAGGAAATGATACAAATCCCAGCAATCATTGTCCATTAGTTGAAGAGTTAATGTATAATTCCAGAAGACTCATTGCCCCAAAACCAACCCAATGGAATGCTGACCCTAGCAACAGCAATAGCACTTAAGACTTATATACTGCTTCACAGTGGTCTCTAAGCCCTCTCTAAGCAATTTACAGAGTCGACATATTGCCTACAACAATCTGGGTCCACATTTTACTGATCTCAGAAGGATGGATGGCTCAGTCAACCTTGAGCTGGTGAAAACTGAACTGCCAAATTGCTGGCAGTCAGCAGAAGTAGCCTGCAGTACTGCATTCTAACCACTGCACCACCACAGCTCTTAAACCATGTCAACATAGTTTAACCTACCTCTGTTTTACATCCCCTCTGCAAAGGTGCAAAAGGAAACCAGGCACTGCTATGTTTGGACTCCATGGTGTTACAGACATTATTAATGCACTTTCATATGTTGCCCCCTATAAAACCAAGATGCCACAAAGAAATTGCCTAAGAAGGGTCTAGCAAATCCTAAATCTCTACATCTATTCCATTTACTTTAAGCTAACTCTTAATTTCTATACAGTTCACATGACATAACTAAGTATTGTTATCATATGTACACCTCTAGTATATATGATTAATCTGGATCTCTGGTGTTTGAGCCACTTCCCTAGATCTGTTCCATGCAGGACATTATATGCAAGTCTCTGAGAGCCCCTTATTTTCTGTATCATATACTCATATGGAGTTGTCAGAGCCCCACTGGGCCCTACTCACCTGCATACTTGTACTGTCCAGGGGGCAATCACACTTGATCAGCCAGTTGTCATTACCCCTATCTGTAAAGAAATAGAAATGCACAGATGGAAAACAGAGAAGTATCTCACCACACATAACAAACCTCACATCTCAATATTATGGGAGGAAAAAATTACTGGAATATGGCATGACTGGAATATGAAGTAGGAAGGAGGTCCTATACCCGTGATGTGAACCTATGGCACGGGTGCCACAGGTGGCACATGGATCCATATTGTGGGCACGCGAGCTCAGCTCCGGCACATATGCGTGTGATTTTTGGGCCTTCTGGGCCCACCAGAAATCAGGAAACATGCTGTTTCCAGCTTCCAGAAGACCTCTAGAGAGGTGGGGAAGGCCGTGTTTGCCCTCCCCAGGCTCCTAGAAAGACTCTGGAGCCTGGGGAGAGCAAAAAATGGGCCTACCGGGCCCACATGCCATTGCGTGCCAAAAGCATGGGGAGCATCAGGGTGGTGGTGGATAGAATTATGGAAGTGGCACACGTGTGTGACCCCTCCACGCTCCCCCCGCTTTTGGCACGCGATGGCAAAAAGGTTAGCCATCACTGTCCTATACTTTCTAGCCCAAACCTTATGACCTTCAGAAATGGCTGGAAAAGAGTCCTGTTTGAAATTCTGGGACGCTGTAGCTAATTCATTTCAGCAATATTGAGACATTTGGAACAACGCCTTGATTTGACAAAAAATTAAGTAGGCATACTGGAGAAGCTAAACAAGCATTTTCAATATGAATAACCTCAATCAGCATTCCATGTCAAGAGCAAGGAAAAGGCAGAACCTACCAGTATTGCGTATAATATAGTCCAGCACCACCAATCTCTCAAACTGTAGCAACAATTGATGGTTACTCTTTTCTGGGAGAGGCTCAGACTCAAAACGCCGCAACCAGTAATCTGCATCCTTATAGCCTTCCACAAAAAGCTGGAATGAACCCACCTGAGAAGAAGAAGCAAATACCTTAACAAGAGCAACATACCAAAGAACTATATTGAATGCCTTACTCTTTATCAATAGCCCCTACCTTTGGTGGAAGACCAATTCGATGAAACCTCTGCCCAACCTTTGGCACTTTTTCCAAGGCCAGACGCTTGCCCCGGGACTTCACTCTGTCAATGGCACTGTAGTTAAATGTTTCACTGGCCAAGTACACCACCTTGAAGAAATTATAAGTTCATAATCAGTTTCTCTCTCGACTATACTAGCCATCCAGCCATCCCCATTTACAGAACAAAGTCATAACTGCATAAATCTAAGCATATCCAGGCCTGTCTGTCTAGAACAAGTTCTAATCATCTGACTGAACGTAGAATTTAAATGGCTTGAAAAAAAATCATAACAATAATGGAGAATAATGAGAAATTAGAGATTGGTGTCAAATGTGCATACTATAACACTTATGCCAGCTCTGAAAGGTAGATCAGATCAAGAAACCAATGCCATATGAGCCTAAATCTTAAAAATCTGAACGCGCTTTTCCCCTCCCTCACTTTATTTTGCGTGAACTAAGGAGTGGCCTGTTTGAGATTTCAGGCAAGGACTCAAGCCTACTTTTCCAATTATTACATGTGCCTAACTCTCAAAGTAAGATCAAATCTATTTTTCTTTTTTTAAAAAAAGGAAATACAATTATTCTCGCATTACTACCAATTATTTCCTATCTGCAGTGCCTTTTTTTAAAACAACAGGTACTATTTCAAAAGTACCCGTTGTTTCTAACCAAATATAACGGAGATTCATAAATATTCACTGGACTAGGATTAAGTGACATGAAATGTAAAAGGAGAGCGAGGGGAAGAATGTCACTGTTGGAAGATGTGACGTTCTGGTGATCTCAAATGCAGTAATGGGAAATCAATCTTTCAGGTATTTTCAAACTGCAACTTCCATAAGTCTGAGTCACAGGGCCAATAGGCAAGCAAAGTAGGAGCTGAAGTTGAATGCAATCCAAAAGCCCCTGGGGTTTTCTGTACCTGGCATGTAGGGAAATATGGTCCTATTCCAAGCCTCATGATCCACAGTTTAATCTCATTTGATTATGTCTCTCCTATGAATGGGCTCACCATTGTGCGAGGTACAATGTTCAATTCCAGCTTTTGGTCAACAAGGCTTGCACCAGCTTCAGACAGATATCCTTGGTTGAGAACTAAACAATCTCTTCCAAAACAGCAGGGACAGCAAAGTTTTTGCAGCCATTTTGTCCATTTTGGGTTCAGATGCCCATAGGGTTCTTCATTCTTCGGTTTGAACACACCAATGATTTTCTGAAAAGGGGCAGAAGAGTGGATAGTGCTAATATAGGCTGGATAAAGCAAAGGCAATTAATCATCCCAACTTGGCAATAACTCTGTAGCTCCAAGATGTGTGACTAGGGAATTTAATTCCTCTCTCCCTCTTTCTTTGTAGGAGATAAGGGTTTTAAAAAGAGGCAAAGGCTTTAAGTAGAGGTTAAATAACATGTGATGTTGAGTATGGTTTAAGCATAAATAAAATCACAAGATTAAAGCGCAGGCTGTTGAAAACCATGACTCTAGTAAAAGAAACAGTCACCATAATCAAGGGAAAAAATCTGAAAAGAACCTCCCATAAAAAAATACACAGGATAATAATATAGGGCTCTGAGCACATCACAAGACAGTATTGATCTCATCTAATAAAGAAACAACTGTGACATAAAAAAATGTCTAAACGTTGAGAGGCTGTATAGAGAAAATAGTCACCAGAGGAAAAAACAAAAATCAAGCATAAATACACATAGCCAGATTTAAAACAATCTTGCACAATACATATTTCTAACTAATGATTTTTAAATCTATCTATCAAAGATAGCTCTTTTTACAGAAACAATACATTCTTCCTAAACTCCTGTCTGATATTTCAGAATTCTGATCAAAATATTCTGCTCTAGATTTGGTGGATCCCTTGTTTCACTCAGCCTTGGTTTCCAATTTCTGCTTTTGTTTTAAAAGGGCAGTGTATTTCATTTTCTAGCAATGAGAAAGAAGTTTGGATAATCTGACTTTCCATGTGATTCAGGAAATGCAACTGTACATAGGAAGATTACAGATCTGAGATGTGAGAATACAGCACAAACTAAAACTACATCATCTGATATTTTTTTTAGTGAATATGGGGCGACAGCCTGCCTGCCTTCCTATTTACTACAAAAGAAGCAAGGCATTAAAAACAACAAAGCAATCTTTAGTCAAGGGATTTCCACTCCCTCCTGCTCTTTAACTCTGTGAAGTAATAGACCAGCAACTCCAGTAGATGAACATAGATCAGGATAAAACCAATTTAGTCATCCCTCCTCTCATGTCTCTTCCCAAATTTATGAAGTTTTCTAGAATGCTAATATAAAAAGCAGCAGTCTTGAGTGTGCTTGCCAGGGGCAGAGGGAACCTAGGCTTAAATAGTAAGTGATTTTATTTTCACAAAAGACTTCTGTTTTATAAAAAGTTCACTGGGTCTCATGATTTGTTGAACCCCTGAAAAATGCACAGATAATTTTGCTAAACTTTGGATATAGCATAGTCATTAAGGTTTTAAGCCTGAAGCTCTACCTTCAGCCTTTTTATTCCCATTTCTGTGAAACAGTAGAAACAATTTACAAATAAAATGCATGGGAGAAAATAAAGGATAGGCTGTCTGATTTACCTGACTTATATATACTAGTAATAATAAATGTTAGCACAACACATTTTGTCCATCAGATAAAATCAATGCTTTTATCAAAATGAGAGCAAAAAATTGAAGATAAGAACATCATTACTATCTCAAAATCTCTTTAAGGAATATTTTTACGTAGAAACTTAATTCAAATAGGTTGCCAAGAACTATATACTGAAACCATATATTGAAGACTTCAGCATATTCAGGTGAAATATTCTGAAAATATTTACCAAAATTAGTCCTTTCCTTGCACTATCTGATCTGACTGCCTCTGAAATACAACTTATTACCAGAAGCATTTCTGATAAAACTAGACTTTCCATATTGTCAGTTTAGTGTTAGATACCGTACTAGCTAAATCACTTCTTCTAATCAAGTAGATTAGAATTGGGAATTAAATCAATCTTTCCCAATTTAACAATGACAAGATATACTGAACTACTGTACAAGTCCCATATCTTCTAGTCAGCATAATTTACTGATCATTCTGTGGAGATTATGGTAGTTGTAGTCCAGCATATTTGAAGGCACCAGATTTGGAAGACTGCCCTAAACCAGATGGGAGAACCAGTTTGGTATAGAAGTTAAAGTTGTGGCCTGGTAACCAAAAGATTCTGAGTTCTAGATCTCCCTTAGGCATGAAAGCCAGCTGGATGACTGTAGGCCAGTCTCACTTTCTCAGCACAACCCACTGCACAGGTTTTTTTTTGTTATGGGGAAACAGGAGGCAAGAGTATTAGGTATGTTCACTGCCTTGAGTAATATATGTATAAAGTGGGACAAAAATATAATAATAATAGTTTAGGATTAAAAACATTCAGACTTAGAAATCTATAGGGTGTTGCCCCTTTGGGGCAATAATTAGGTCAATCCAACTAAACACACAGACTTTTCATTGTGAAGATAAAAGAGGAAAAGAGAATAATAGGTATGATATTCTAAGATTTGGGGAGGAAAGATAGAACACACAACTAATAAATAAGTAAATAAATACAACAACATAGCTGTAGCCCCACACATGCGGCAAACACAACCAACTTCCACAGCAAAATCTTACAGTTTTCACTGACCCAACTCTAATCTTGCAAGGCTAACTGGGAGCAGATAACCCAGTTAACCCAACAGATAACCTAAATTCCAAGATTTAATTCCTTTATAGTCATATATAGTGAATCAACACAAAAGTTTGATTCATCTTGGCTGCATCTCACAAATCCAATAAGAAAGGAAATTAATTTAAGCAGAAAAGAAGAGCCTGGATTCCTAGCAATGAAAAGATTTGTAATGCTATATGATTTCATGCAGTTGGGAATGCAGAATAAAGGAGCCAAATTAATTTAGTTAGATATAATAGGTCACAAGGAGAACCATCAGGCTACACACACAGTCAGCTCTATACAAAGATGGGGAAACTCGTCATCCCATTCTCCATGTGATAAATTGTTCCTCTTATTTCAATTCATTATGATACAGCATGTAAAACTGAACCATAGACTGAAATGTCGTTTCCTAAAAGTGGAGAAACAGTAATGCAAACAGAAACAGCAACCACCACCAAAGCCTCAAAGATGTTCTAAACTAAAAAAACTACCGTATGCAAGCTTCAACCTAAGAATTGGAGAGCAAGAGAATTTAAAACCTCTTTCAGTTGCAAATACAGAAGCACAAATGGAGACAAATCTTCTCTTCATGTAATCTTTACCCAAATCGATTTTAAACTTTGAGTGATGCCAATTCCAGTGACACCTTGGGGAATTATCCTCCTGCCAAGAACTCTTACAGCAGTAAAAATAACAAAAAATATGCTTATTGTCTTCTCCAATGCTTTTGATAGAACGTATGTATCATTGTCCAGCTGCCTGCCTCCAAACAAGCTTACACTCTAAAATAGCTACAAAAGGATCGATGTATCATTTTCATAGAATTTTAACCCCTTTTCTAAAAAAACTGGGTTTCAAAAGGGGGAAAAAAAGATTGTAGTCTAATTGCCATCAATGACCAATGGGGAAAAAAAATAAGAATAAGTTGCATTGGTTTTTGAAAGCTGGTTGAGTAAACAATGGCAAAAGTTGTTTGGAAAGCAAAGGGCAAATGGTAACCTGCTTCAGTTTAAAGCTGAAAAGGAGAACAATGAGCAATTCATAAAAGTTTTTCTACAAATCAAACTTGTCTGATTCTTTCAGCTTTCTTTTCCAAATGTACTCTGTATCGCCCAAAGTATGAAGGGCAGAGATTATTTTCAATACTGTATGCAGAATTAACCCAAATCAAATTTTGAAGATTTGATTTGCTTTGTTCAAAAGATCAGAAAACTTAGGAAAGAAGGGGGTTGTTCTCAGGGCTAGCTTATTTTATTTTCCTACACAGCAATGTTTTGCTATGAGGCAACCATTAGATTTATAAGAATCTGAAATAATTCAAAGGAATGTACCTGGACTGTATTCCTACTGACTGACAAACATTCAAATTGATCATCTTCATGTGTAATTTGTAAAATAGAACCAAAAGCTAGCAGCAGTATTACTTGAATAAGACTGCATACAGTGCACTACAGGACTATTAGAAAGCTTCCACTTCTGATCCAACATAAACACTTAAGTATAAGAAATTAAATAATACCATTTTATAATGCCTTGATTAAGACCACACTCAGAATACTGCATCCAGCTTTGATTGCCACAATGTAAAAGATTTGTTGAGACTCTAGAAAGAGTGCAAAGAAGAGCAACAAAGATGATTAGGGGACTGGAGGCTAAAACATATAAAGAACACTTGCTGGAACTGGGTATGTCTAGTTTGGTGAAAAGAAGGACTAGGGGTGACATGATAGCAGTGTTCCAATATCTCAGGGGCTGCCACAAAGAAGAGGGAGTCAAGCTATTTTCCAAAGCACCTGAGGGTAGGACAAGAAGCAATGGGTGGAAACTAATCAAGGAGAGAAGCAACCTAGAACTAAGGAGAAATTTCCTAACAGTTAGAACAATTAAACAGTGGAATGACTTGCCTCCAGAAGTTGTGAATGCTTCAACGCTGGAAGTTTTTAAGAAGAGATTGGCCAATCATTTGTCTGAAATGGTATACAAATGCTATTTGTCTGAAATGGTTTTCCTGCCTGAGCAAGGGGCTGGACTAAAACACCCCCAAGATTCCTTCCAACTCTGTTAATTGAGCATGTCAACCCAAAATATGCATTAGCATCAAAATATCCTTTCCCCTAAATTAATTGTTTTATTACATTATAATATGTGTGTAATATATATTGAATAAAGATGATAGTGAACTACAGTGGTGTTTATGCAATAAAAACTAGAAATTGTCAACACTATGATAAGGTAAACTAAACCTTTAAAGATGAGGGGGAAAGTATATATCAAATATAATTTCTAAATTGTTAAAATAGGGCTCAAAACTGTTCAAAAGACATTTCACCCAACCAAAAATTTACATCACCAAACATTTAATATTATTGATTGTAAATTCATTGATACCTCAGCATTAGTTCACAAAGTTTCTGGGCCAAACAGAAACTGTCACTATGCAACAACGTTTCACTAAACATCATTATCTATGTTGCTAAATATGGTCTCATTAATTCGATAAAATCTTCCATAACAACAAAGACATATGGCGTGTCATTTTTTTTATGCATCAGAAAAAGCAATTCCAGTACTATAGCTCATTCTAAAGACCTAGTTTAGAAGAAAAAAGTGAGCAAAAGTCAATATGGAATTGGGGAGGGGGGCGCAAGGAACTGAGAAAGGTAGCAACTACAAATATCCCGCAACCCTTGCATCCTCTCTCCAGCCCTCCAGTTATTTTTAAAATTTCAACCAACCCCGTCCTGTTCTTTTTCCCCTTGTCCCGTGATCTGAATACTTTTCCCGAGCCCCGATCTCTCACCCCCTGCGGATCCTTGACGAAATAGCTGCCGCTAGAACCTTGGTAGATGCGCTCAGGGTAGATTCCGCGTTCGCTCGCCAGCTCTGCCAGTCGCACCACTTCGGCGAATTCTGGGTCATCGGGAAATTCATTCCGGTGCTCCCGTTCACCTCGACCCGCGGCGATCCCTACTCCGACCCCCACTTGAGCCTGAGTCTGGGTCGCCCCGGCTGTTGCTACAGTCCCCCGCGTGGCTCCACGCTCCGACCCACCACCCCGATCCAACAGTGGCTGGCGCTCCCGGTCGCGGCCACCTGCAGGGGATCCCGGTGGGGAAGGACAGGGACACGGTCCAGCGGGAGTAGCAGGGGCAGCGGGGCAGGGCGGGGAGCGCACGGCACCCCCAGGCAGCCCATACCCCGGGGCCGGACCGCGCTCTGGAGATACCAGCGGGCTCGTTTCATCCATAGGCCGAGCCGGTCCGAGGCGCTGATCTAACCCCGGATGGGCGCTTGCACGCATAAACCACGGCCCCGCGGTCTCAGACTCAACGCCGCTCAGTTCGGATCACCTGACACCGGCCCGCGGCCACTGCCGTTTCCGCCAGAGTAGCATCAGCGAATCACAGTGCGGCCACGCCCTCTGTTTACAGGGTGCCCGGAAGCCACGCCTATTAGAGAGCCCATCGCCCATTCGCAAACCTTGTCCCGCCCAGTGCACGCCCCTTCGTTATGTAGAGTTCCGCCTCCCCCTTCCTAGCTAAGTCATGCCTTTTGAATGGAACATAAATATAGATCCATTCCTTACTTTTCAATCCGTGCTTTTTTTTTTCACTAGGCCCCTAATGCCACAATTCCGTTTCTTGAGCAGAGCGCCGCCTGCAATCTGTATTACATGTACATCTTACTTTACTGTATACTGTATCGCCTTTCTGATTATGCTGAAGACATTTTATGTCATCTAGGCTCCGTTGCTAAATCACACCTACGTATTCTGCGCTGATTGCAAAGACCATTTGTCAACGTGCTACACACAATTCTTTTCGCTATGTCAATGTACAGTATACATCCGTACGTAAAATAACCGCTTTGGAATGTCATACGATCTTATTGTAAACCCTTTCAAAAAATTTATATAACCTACTGCCCGGACTGCAGAAAGGCTGGCATTGCAATTGTACTGGATGGATTGCGTGAATCTTAAGGGATTTAAAACTTGTAGTGGAAAATAATAAATTATCCCATATCCTTGAATTGCAATAATCCGTCTCTAAAGACTCCCTTTTCTTAGGAAATGGCTGCCTGTACCCTCTGGATATTTATGATCTTGTTCGTTTCCCAGAATTTTCTACAGACCCCCATTCACTTTCATCATGGGAACCAGGCAACACTGTCACTGAATGGTGGAGTCACTGGACAGCTTTCTTGATTTGTCTTCCTCCTATCCAAGAGCTAGTGGTGTAGTGCTGAAGAAACCAAGCCACTGTGAATTCTAGTTCCACTTTAAGGCATGAAAGTCGTCTAGGTGACTTTTGGGCCCAACCCAGGGTTGTTGTTGTTGTTGTTGGGATAATAGGAAGAAGGAGTATTATGTATGCTTACTACCCTGAATTACTTATAAAGTTTAAAGGTAGAATAAAAATCTAGTAAATAAATCCTGTTAAAACTCATCTGTTTTAATTATCTGCTTCCCTGGTTGTTTTGTTTCAGTTATTCTAATGTTGGGAAATTTTGTGGCTGTTCTGAGATAAAAATGTTGGAGAACAATCGCAACTCCTACATCCCCAACTCCATTTCAACTAGTTTCAGCACGGCATGCACACTTGGCAATTCCTGCCCTCCTCATCCCACCGCCAACGCTGCATTGCAAATGCTGTACTTTCCCTCTTCAAAGTGACAGTTCCTATTTAATGAGGGGGGAAGGGAGAATGTTTTGCTTAAGCTATTGAAAATTTAATCCTCTTCCCACTTCCTTAACAGCCTTAGTGTGCTTTTCAGAAATCATCAGCTATTGGACATTATTACTATATGTTTTATTTCATTCTTTTCATTCAGAACTACTTAGCACAAGGATTCAGAACTACAGTACTTAGCACAAGGATTATATTATTATATTGAATATAATGAAACCTTCTAGCAAAACAATTGTATTTCTCAAGTGCTTGCATGTCACCAAAACCATTAATATCAATGCAATTCACTATCATATTTATTCCAATGCATGCTAGCTGTGTCATGTCTGAAATCTTTCTAGAAGAATCATAGGGATATCAGCAGTGGTTAAATCCGGCCGGATCTATCCGGCTCGCACGAACCAGTAGGGCTGGCAGCAGGAGGCTCCGCCCATCTGCCAGGACATCATTACATCCCATTTTTTACCCTCTGCGCATGCGCAAAAGTGGAGCGTACAAGTGTAGTGAGAGCACACACGTCACATTTTTGAACCGGTAGCAAAGGTAAGTGCTGGATATCAAATATAGGCCCATTATTCAGTGGGAAAAAAAATTTGAAAATTTTTAAAAGTAGATTCTTCCATTTATCTGTTCATTAGGATGTCTTGATTCAAGCAATACACAGGGAATAATTTCATTTGTTTGCTTTTGCATTAGCATACTCTAGTTTTTAAACTGTAGTTTATGGTTCAATGTATTGTATAAACACAGTTTAATATGATTTATTTACTAAAGCATAGTTAAACAAATGATTTCTATCCAATTAAATTTCACTTAGCTATCATAGAATAGGAATTTGAGTGATCTGATATAATACAAAAAAATAAATTTTTCACAGTGGAGAAAAATGTAAACTGCCAGATCAGTTTATATTATAAACTGTTTTAACCAACCCTTACTAAAATATCAGTTAGGATACCTTATGTAGGACATGTAAGTAAGAAAGAGAAAAAGAAATATTGTAGTTATTGGTGTTTTTAATGAACGTGTGGCTTGACCTGCAGGAATCTTACAGTAATTCAGTAGCTTTTTAATATATTCATGACTTATTTGGAATTAAGAATGAGAATTGACATGTCCATGTTTTCAGATGATTTTACATGATTTACATTAATCATTTATTTCCAAAAGTTTTTAGGGAATAGAAAAATAATGCTTCTGAGGCTAATTAATATTTATTATTATAAACAATGTTACTTCTCTTATTTAAATTCTGTTTTTCTGTTATATGGTCAATCACGCTTTCTCATCAGATGGCAATATTTTAGAGGAAGAATTAGGAGCGTGCCACACTATCTGACCTAATAGGATGAGCCATGGTGGCATAGTGGTTAGAGTACAGTACTGCAAGCTACTTCTGCTGCCTGCCGGCTGCCTGCAATTTGGCAGTTCAAATGTCACCAGGCTCAAGATTGACTCGGCCTTCCATCCCTCTCAGGTTGTTAAAATGAGGACCCAGATTGTTGAGGGCAATATGCTGATTCTGTAAACTGCTTAGAGAGGGCTGTAAAGCACAGTGAAACAGTATATAAGTCTAAGTGATATTGCTATTGCTATGAATAAATGTTATTAGGGAAAAACAGTCCCACAGATAACCTGGACCTGGGCTAATTGTGATGACCACCAGTTCACACAACAGAGTTGTTATATGAGAAAACCTAGGGACCCAATTACTGCGCATGCTCTGCATTCTGAACCAATTGAAGTTTCCTGGTGGACTTTGGGGGCAGGTTCATTTAAAGTACTTTGTAATAATCCAAACAGGCAGTGATGAAGGCATGAGTGACCGTGAGCAAGGTGAGGAAAGGGAACAATTGGCAACTAGACAAATCTGTACAAAAGTCCCCTCGCCACAACTGCCACCTGCTCCTTGAACAGAAGTTGTGAGTTCAGGATGAACACTCCATCCCCCACCCCCAAATTGTGCACCAGCTCAGTTTTGATGGAGTGCCATTCCATCCAGAGTCAAAGATGACATACCATTTAGGCCTGGGGGGTGGGACCCATAGCCCTCCCACCCCCCAGGGTGCCAGGATTGAGTTGAAACCAGTTCCTCCCCATCCAGAGATATATAATTAGGTATTGTTAGCATACTGATGATACTAAATTCAATACCAACAAATGCCAAAAGACCTAGCAGCTTCATGCAGCTGTTAAAAGGGAGTGGTGAAAGGCTCCAGCACTGGGACCCCACATTGCAGGGGCTTAACTTTTCAACTTCTACCAACACTGAATGGAACAGGCCATGGAAGAAGAAGGACAACCACTACAACACAGTGCCTCTCATTCCTAAGCCTCAAAGCCAGTCCAGTAGGTGTCTGTGGTCAATGGTATTGAATAGCCAGAGAGGCCCAGGAAGACCAGAATGGTCACACCACCTCCATCCCATGTTCTCCAAAGGTACGGTCAAAGCACAAGTCTAAGTCAGTAAAGCAGAAGTCTTCTAATATTTGCCTGGCCACTATGCTAAAAAATACCATAGGTTTTCCAGTTATAATCTATATGTTCTCATGTTTGGATGTAGCCCAAACCCAAATGGGCTAACTTACAGAACATGTCCAAAATCCAAAATATGTGACTCCAATAGAAATTAAATTTGACAAATTCTATAAATATTTTGTAACATAAAAATTATCATAAAATATTTTATGACATAATACAAAAAGTCATAAAACTTTTCCTGCAGTCATCTCTTCATGTTTAATTATGCTATATAGAGTTCACCGTGGCTATTTTCATGGCAGATACATCTCTGGATATCTTGTTCTCGCCCTTTTCCAATGAAGGCAGTATATTAGAAGCTCGTTCATTGTTAAAGGCATTGAGGGTAAGGAAATATCTCTGAAAAGAAGACCACATGAGTCACAGTTGTTTAGTATAGCTTCTCTAACATTCATTTTATTTTGTTCAAGTGGCTGTTGTGACCAACTGTCGTGTCATAAGTTAAAATAAGTCAGAACATCTTTTTGTTTTGTTTATTTTCAGTTAGTTTAAATGTTTCTGGCAATAAAAAGGGTCATATTCAATACACGACTTATATCCCCCAGGTTCCTTGAAATTGGTAGCCTTTTTGTTTTAATTGGCTCTGTCTAAATCCCTTAACACATGAAGGGATTTTGAAACTGCCCAGAAGCCTAAGACTCAGGGCATTATACAAGCTTATTAAATTGTAGCTATTAGTATTAATGGAACTGCTTCAAACATATTTGTAGTTGAAATGAAATACTCATTTCCTTGTTGTGGATTACTATCACTTTTTGGGAGGAGGAGCTAAGATTTTAACAGATATTTTAAGGAAAACTTCAATGCATAAATATCATTCAACAAAATTCAGCCATCCGAAATTATCCAGTAGCCATAAAGAAACATTCACTGCATTCCTTACTGAACAAAATAAAAACAAAAGGCAGGCACTTGAAAACAGTTTTATTGTTCCATAAAAGCCCCTCTTTGATCTTCTTCAAGGGCACTGCCTATCTGCTTTAGCATCCTTTCCCGAATTTTGTCTCTTGGGAGCCGCAGCAGGCATCTCTCCCCGCAGATGAAGGGAGGTCTGGAGAGCCTCAGCATGGCAGCCTCTCGCTTCTGTGGAGAGGAAAGCTTTGTCTTTTTGCTCCCTCAGAAATATGGCCGTTCCGTGAAAATTTCCTTGCCCTTCACAAAGAAGGCCATGGAGGGAAGGGAGAATTAGCCGGAAGGCTGGGCAATAGAGGGGCGCGTTACTACCGGTTGTCTAGGAAACCACCAACAGCGTGAGCGGATAATTCCTAGTGGGCGAGTGCCCTGAGAGATGGATGGGGGGAAGCCTGGCATAACGGAGGGAGGGAGGGAGGGAGGCGGTAGCCCATGGGGGAGAGCAAAGGGGCGTGCGGCTGGTGGCAGCTGCTACAAAGCTTGCATCCAGGTGAGGGGCGCGGTCATTGTTGGTGCAATGAATAGATAAAAGCATAGGAATGACGTGGTCGGGAATACTGCGTGGAATCCGGGCGGGTAGGAAGGTTTTGGGGACAGGAAACTGCAACGCGAAGAAAGGCTGAGTGGAAAGCAGCAGCAGCAGCGACCGGTAAAGCGGGGTGCAGAGCCGTTGTAATCTACTAGATGGGCGTGGTTCCGGGCTGCAGGGCATGACTTAAGGATGCTGGGCTCGGTCGCGAAGCTGTCAAAAGAGACTTTGCAGTGAGCAGTTTTGATTCCACTACTGAGGGATGCTGCCTGGGGGTAAGTGATGACTCAGGACTGCTAGCATTCCCTGAAAGATTGTGGCTTAGGAAAAACTAAAACAGAGGAGTATAGTAGTATACTATAGGAGTATCTTTGATTGCTGGCTTTTTGTTCATTGAATCAGATTCTGCTGATGTGTATGGAAATGTCCTCAGAAATTGGAAACTGCTACCCGCATGGTTTGCTGCTGAGCAACTGCAGTTGCTCTGCTCCGTAAAACAGCTGTAATTATTTCCAGGGAAGCAGCAGTCATTGTACTGTAAGATCCCTAAAAGGACAAGTAGGTCTCTGATTCTTTTTGTGTAGCCCTTTAGCCAGCTTTAATCATTCATTACAAATTTTTCTCTTTAGAGGAAAGCAAATGTGTTTTTTCACAGCAAGTTTTTAAAAATGTGATTCTGACTGGCATTTGAGAAAAGATTGACACAATGTATTTTGCTCCTTTGTACTAGGCTTATCCAACCTATATATTCCAGATATATTGAATGTTCAGTCTTATTTTCTTCAGCCAGCATAGACACACTGACTGGATGAATATGGAAGTTGTCATCCAACACATCTGGAGAAAATCAAGTTAGGGAACATTCCTTTATACTTTCTCCTATGAGATGTATTGGTTTGTGTACAGTATTGTGTAGCTTGAATCTGAGATTAGTTTTGAAATTTTGGTTCACTTTGCGGTTATTATGCTGCTAGTTTTCCCATTTAATATAATAAGTGAGCACTCCTATTTTATAATCTTGGCTTTATTAGCTATGGACAAAAAAGGATATGTTTAAATTGACCCCTACAAATCAACAAGAAATTTAAAATGAATTGGATATGTTATCAAGAAAATAGAACATAACATCTTTTGTGGTTGCTCCATTGTATATGTGATTATTGCTCTGGAACCCCTTGGTTTTTACACTTGGAATTACTGTCTTTGTGTACTATATACCAGTATGAGAAATGATGTCCATGCTTAACAGCTTATCCAGTGGTGTATGAGAATGACTCTAACAGAGGATTCAGGATAAGTGTACAGCAATAGTATGCTGAATAGATAATCCACTAATAGGAGACATTTGAGGAATATGGCCACCACTGAGACTGAGAAGTGAACATTTTCCCCATATACTATTACTGCTTGCCATTCATTTGTGACTCATTCTTCCTCAAAGGATTACAGCCAGAACATATAGAGTAAAGCAACAGAAATGCAGGCAGAATATTAGTGTGTTTCCCTGTACTGGATGGATGAATATCTGAAAAATATAATTATCTTTGTAGTTGATGTATCTCCGAACATTGCCTCTGAAGAATTAACAATAAAGACAACTTGGGCATGCAGGATGAAAGAAAGCATAAGTAGTAATAGCTTTTTAAAATATGTAAATCTGACTATTGTCACTTCAGAAAACATTAATGTTTTTTGTAATGTTTAATGTTCCAGCAGTCTTTGGTTTTTCTTTTCTCTCCAGAAACAATCACATAGCCATTCATTTCTTACAGAGGAAAGGATGGTTCTCATCATGCCAACCTTAAGTAATTCCTATAGCAGCAACAATTATCAGTAAGGAATCAGTGCCCTTATGTAGTATTGCCCACTTTTTCTTTCCTAGTCTTTAGTGACTTTCAGCATTTAATGCATAGGAATATAACAAATGGAACAATACCCAACTCAGGCTATTGAAGCTGTGATGGACAAAGCAACTCAGAACTACAGAAGCCTTGTGAAGTCAGAGAAGCTGATAGAATTTCAGAGACATGAGACTGTTAGAATCTATTCCTCAGTTGATACAATTCAATAAACCATGTAAATGTTCCAACTGTTTGAAAGAAAGGCAATAACTCTAACACTTCACTGCTATTAGTATTCAATTCAAATTACTTCCATCTGATTACCTGCTGTGGAAGGGTGGTGTGCATCTTTGAATTGATCCAGCTGCACTCTTTTTTTGATATAGACCACCCAGGTTGTGTCCACAGTTATTCCAGATAAATTGCAGTCGTGAATGTTTCATAAGTGGAGCCCTTTTGCTCAAGCTACATTTAAATTTAGTTCAATGAAATAAAACTAATAAATTGTAGCAACCTAAGATGTAAGACTTAAATTTGTTGTGTAAGGATTGGATATGCTTTCTAGTGAAAGTATGAAGTTGCTCTATATACAACTGGCATTGGGAAATACCTGTAGAATGAAAGTCAGTCTGTGGTGTGAGAACTCTACTACTATATCAATACCATTTGAGGGAGGATCCCATAAGATTAGCATATCACAATCTGTGCTTAAGAGGTTTATTCTTATATGTTTAGGATATAGGGGAATGGTTGAACTGGAAGTGATCTAATTCACTATTGCATTGAAGTTCATATGAATAAAATTGCAAAATGTTAATGGAAACAATAGTTTTCATTTATTATGACTCAACTCTGAAATGCAATGGGTGGCATTGTTCATTCATATTCTTTTAATTTAAGGTATCATGGTATACTATACCATATCATGGTATAGCACATAAGTGATGCTAGAGCAGAATCTGCAGGATTGTCTGGGACACTCCACACCCTCTTCATGACCTGTTTTCCTTGTTACCTTCTGGGAGGAGGCTTCATGGTATACAAAGCAAAACATCTATATTCAATAACAATTTTGTTACATATAGCATCAGCCTCCTGAACTCTCAGGTTTTCCGCTACATATTCAAAATGGACAATGATTAATATATATGTATGGTGTAATGTATATGTGTAGTGCAGGTATATATTTATGTATGTATATAGCATGTGTATATTTGTGTTATATATGTGTTTGGGTAGATATACATTTTCTCTTGAAAATCTGGCAACAGATTTTCATTTTTAATGTGGGCTGGTGTGCTCGCAGTAAAAAACCAATGACAATAAAGTTATGTGTGCAGAAAAGGGGAGGTAAGGAAAGACGGGATTAAAATTTACTTTTATCTGAGGGGAACTGTCTGATTTGAGGCCACTATCTGCAGTATGCTACTATTAGTGTTTAAGAAGTAATTCTCACATCATAAATCACTACATTGTTTTAGAACAGGGCTGTCAAACTCCCTGCCCATGGGCTAAATGTGTCACACGCTGGCCACGTCCATGACCACATCCAGTTTAGTGAAGGGGGGAAAGTCCCAATATGTCACATGATGACGCCGTGACAACATGAGTTTGACAACCCTGTTTTAAAAGCTCTTAAGTGACATCAATATGAAAATACAAAGATTGTCTGGCGTTTTGTTAATGTTTCAAAGATAATTTTCATATGCCATTTTAAGGACTATACATTAGATTAAGCTGAACTGTAGGGTGATATCTGACTAGCTGGAATCTGGACATCAGCACTCTCCAGTGCTATATTTTGTTTCAGCCCTAAATACATTATTTTAGTATTTCACTAACCCATTCTTATTTTGTCAGAAGAACATTTGAAAATAGTGAGCCAGTCATCAAAACAATGTGTCCGTTAGATGTATCCATATAACATATGCTGTCAATTTGGTCATTAAAATTCTTAGTCTTATTTATTTATTTATTTATTATTTCAATTTATAAACCACCCTTCTCCTTGCGGACTCAGGGCGGTGAACAGCCAGAATAAAACATGGTATACAAAAGTTAAAAACAATTAAAAATATTAAATATTATTCGGCCAAGAATTAAAACAACCCAATTTAAAATCAATTTCAAATTTAAAAACGGAGGATGGGATCAAGCTAGCCCAGCTAGATGGAATAAATGGGTTTTAAGGGCCCGACGAAAGGTCCGGAGATCTGGAATCCTGCGTATTTCCGGGGGTAGGTCATTCCAGAGGGCGGGCACCGCCACAGAGAAGGCTCTCCCCCTGGGGGTCGCCAGCCGACATTGTCTGGCCAACGACACCCAGAGGAGGCCCTCTCTGTGCGAGTGTACTGGCCGGTGGGAGGCTATTGGCGGCAGAAGGCGGTCCCGCAAGTACCCAGGTCCTAAGCCATGGAGCGCTTTAAAGGTGGTCACCAACACCTTGAAGCGCACCCGGAAGACCACCGGGAGCCAGTGCAGCTCGCGCAGGAGAGGTGTCACGTGGGAGCGCCACGTCGCTCCCATAATTCCCCGCGCGGCCGCATTCTGGACCAGTTGGAGCCTCCTGGTGCACCTCAAGGGGAGCCCCATGTAGAGAGCGTTGCAGTAGTCCAGGCAGGAAGTCACGAGAGCATGGGTGACTGTGCATAGGGAGTCCCGATCTAGAAAGGGACGCAACTGGCGTATCAAGCGAACCTGATAAAAAGCCCCCCTGGCCACGGCCGTCATATGTTCTTCTAAAGACAGCCGTGCGTCCAGGAGGACACCCAAGTTGCGAGCCCTCTCCGTGGGGGCCAATGTCTCACCCCCAATAGTCAGCGATGGCGTCAGCTGGCTATATCGGGACGCCGGCAGCACAGCCACTCAGTCTTGGAGGGGTTTAGTCGGAGCCTGTTTCTCCCCATCCAGACCCGCACAGCTTCCAGACACCGGGACATCACTTCAACGGCATCGTTGGGGTGGCCTGGGGTGGAGATGTACAGCTGGGTGTCGTCAGCGTACTGATGGAACTCCACCCCAAAGCCACGGATGATCTCACCCAGCGGCTTTACATAAATGTTGAACAGAAGGGGCGAGAGGACCGACCCCTGCGGCACCCCACAAACAAGGCGCCTCGGAGTCGACCGCTGCCCCCCTGTCAACACAGATTGTGACCGGTCAGAGAAATAGGAGGAGAACCACCGTAGAACGGTACCCCCAACCCCTCCAACCGGCGCAACATGATACCACGGTCGATGGTATCAAAAGCCGCTGAGAGATCTAATAGGACCAGGATAGAGGAACAGCCCCTATCCTGTGCCCTCCAGAGATCATCCACCAACGTGACCAATGCCGTTTCTGTGCTGTGCCCAGGCCGGAAGCCAGACTGGAGCGGATCTAGATAGACAGCTTCATCCAGGAACCGGGGAAGCTGCCATGCAACCACACTCTCAACAACCTTCGGAACAAAGCGAAGGTTGGAGACTGGACGGTAATTGGCCAAAACAGCCGGGTCTAGAGAGGGCTTTTTGAGGAGGGGTCTCACCACCACTTCTTTCAAAGCGGCCGGCAGAACACCCTCACTCAAAGAAGCGTTAACAATCTTCTGGAGCCAGCCTCGTGTAACCTCCCGGGAGGCCAGCACCAACCAGGAGGGACATGGGTCCAATAAACATGTGGTCGCATTCAGCTGTCCCAGGATCCTGTCCATGTTCTCGGGAGCCACAGAGTCGAACTCCTCCCAAACCACACCCCCAAGACCTGCCTCGATTATCCCATCCGGATCAATACCATAAAAATATTAATAGTATTAATGCACAGTTATTTCATAATTTAATGGGAAAATATATAGAGCTTTCTTGGTTTGGGATTAAATTACTTCCTATATTGTCTTTAAGCTAATTAGGCATTCCAAGCCATGAATGTATTAACTACGTAATTGCAATACTTTCTAAAATATATTGTGATATTTGCTAATATCATGCATGAAATGAATACTATGATTTTGTGATGTCTGTGCAGCACCAGAAATTGTGTTTAATTTACTATCAAGCTCACACATGGTGTGCAGATCATATTTCGTATGAAACCTAATAAAATATGGTTGCTCTGATTTTCATGATACAGTTAGATTACTTTGGACAATGGATTTACAAGAGGCCCTTTTATATGGTAATTACTTGCTTATTTCAAAATGGGGCAAGCTAAGTCTGCTATAGTAAGAAACAATGTGCCCCACCCTTTCTCTTGATAGTACCCATTGTCTACCTTTCCCATTCGTAGTGCCACAATTTTGTAAATGTAAACTCCATTCCCTCTTAGCACTGATGAAGTTACCTAATTTGGTAATAAAACATCTACAAGAAAACTGTTAAGCCCAGAGAGCACCAAGGATCCCACAGCTTTGTAAATGTTTCTTCTCCCTTTCATTCGTGTCTTATGCTGCTTTCATTTTCCTGAACATTTTGTTGCAGCTGCTATCCTGTCTTCCTGAAAGTTAGTATCATGACCTTGACTAAGGGCTCATTCACTTACTCCAGTGGAGAGGAATATTGTGGGGAATGGAAGGAAGGTAAGTGAATTTTCATAGGTGCAGTACCATCAGTTTTACTTGTAGGATCCTACTTGGGAAAGATACATACTATTTTTATTACTATGGAGAATTAAGCCAGGGAATTTTTTCTATTGTCATTATGAAATAGAATAAATTGTTTTGAAATTGGTTAAATCAGGAACTCTATTAAGATGAAGTTATGAAAATGACCGTAGAACAAGTAAAGAGTCATAGTGTAAAAGAAGGGGAACACTCTCAATATTTGTCTCAACAGAGCAAAAAGAAAGAGCTTATTATTAATTTTAAACATATATTAGATGCACAAGTATATAGGAAAGGTACTTCAAATCTGTACATATCTGTAAACAGAAAATTGGACTGAAAACAAAGCAATTGGAACCGACAATTGCAATGCTAATAGTCATCCAGTAAATAGTATTTATACTACTTCTTTTCTCAAAAGCAAGAAATACAATATGTACCTTGTGTTCATACTGCATTTCTAAAATTGGAAAATTATGCTGTGCTTAAAAACAATTGCTATGATAGTTATAGCTGATCAAAGGTATCCATGCTCTTGCAAGGATACGTGATTTCTTTCATAAAAGGAGCTTGCAATAATAAGGAACTACAGATGACTATAAATGTTTAATTCCATTTAACAAAGAAGATGCTTGCACAGTTTTTAGAGAAGGATGGCTATAAACTGTTTATTTCAAGTTTGCAGTAGCTTCTACAAGAAGCTATCTTGACTATTGCAAAGAATAGCTCTATTAGGATAGGCAACAAAGAACATAAGCTTCATCCTGGTGAGAGAAGAGCTTCTAAATCTAGTTTTGCAAATAGGTTTTCTTTTAAAAGATGTCTAGGAATAATATGGTCTCTGCCCTCCTCACCCAGATATCTTTATTAGGAGATGGAGATGACCCCCTTCATGATCCCGTACAGTTTACTATTGGTTACTAATGATGGGCCGGAGTACATCAATATACTTACTAGGATCATGTGGGATTTGCAAGTTATACAATATGTAAATCTAGGCAGCAATAGGATTATTATTTGGAGTTAAACTAATGTTCTCCAGTCACTTGTGTTATCTGACAAGTGACTGGAGAACATTAGTTTAACTCCAAACAATAATCCTGACAAGAAATTATCTGACAAGAAATACAACACTTAACAAAGGTAAGCTTTTTCCTACTGCCAGCACAGAAACAAAATCCTAAAATGGCTCTTCAAAAGTGGAGTTCTCTGTTGCACTTTTATTTTATGGGGGGGGTGGGCGAAGAACTAAATACTAAAACTTTCAGTACTTTGAGAGGTACAATTGTTTATGGACATTGCTATCTTTGATAAGTGGTGCTCTGAAGTACCCCTTCACCCATTCCTACATATGTTGTTGTTGTTGTTGTTAGTTGCGAATTCATATTCGACCCATCGCAACCTCATGGACAACGTTCCTCCAGGCCTTCCTGTCCTCTACCACCCTTTAGAGTCCATTTAAGATCACACCTACTGCTTCAGTAACTCCATCCAGCCACCTCATTCTGTGTCATCCCATTCTTCTTTTGCCCTCAATCTTTCCCAGCATTAGGCTCTTCTCCAGTGAGTCCTTCCTTCTCATTAGGTGGCCAAAGTATTTGAGTTTCATCTTCAGGATCTGGCCTTCTAAAGAGCAGTCAGGGTTGATCTCTTCTAGGACTGACCGGATTGATCACCTTGCAGTCTAAGGAACTCGCAGGAATCTTCTCCAGCACCATAGTTCATTCCTACGTATATGCATCTACAATTGACACACCAAAAATGTGAAGGACAAACAACAGCTGGTCACTAAACTTTTTCACCTCTTTTTCAGTACATTGGTGATATGCTGGACTTTTTTATTTTATTTTATTTTAAGTTTTCTGCAGAAGTGATGAAAGCAATTGGGGAAAGCATTTCTTTCATTTTTAAAAAATCAATTGTAATTCACAAGAGTTCTGCCAGTTACTCTTTCTAGTCCAAATGATAGAAAGGTGTTTTCTCCCCAGAAAAAGTACATCAGATAGAAATATTTTATTATTTATTTATCAAATTTAATTTTATTTTTAGCTTACCAAATTATAAGCAAGAGTCAACTGATTGTTTTATGTGACATACCAAAGTTCTATCAATGAAAATCACATGCCCTCAAAGACTACCTCCAGAAAAGAAAACAATTAATGTTTGTTTTTATACCAGTCGGGACCATAGTAACCAGAATACCTGGCCAACATGATTATCAAAGTGTTCTGCCCCAACTATGGACCCCAAAGAACACAGCACACACAAAGTCCATTCAAACCTTAGTTTACTAAATAAACCAGTCTTTTACAACAATGGCTATTAATTAACTGCATTATCAGCTGCCAAGAGTTCAAAGAATAATAACTGAACGCTTACTGTGGTTGGCAGAATGCCCAGAAGCAATTTGCAGGAAGCTGATAAGATAAGCAACACAAGACTACAAAACTACACAAGCCTGTGTAGCGTAGGGGGCTAATGCCTCCTACTAAAGGCAGCAATTAACACCAGCTGCCTGTAATTTCTGTGAGTTGAGAAATCCTAATCCTAGCCAGGCTCAAGGTCGACTCAGCCTTCCATCCTTTCTAAGGTGGGTAAATTGAGGACCCAGTTTGTGGGGGCAATAAGATGACTTTGTATAAATATACAAAAGTATGAAGGCTATTGCTTAACACATTGTAAGCCGCCCTGAGTCTCCGGAGAAGGGCGGCATATAAATCAAATAAAAAAAAAAAAAAAAGACACGAAGGTATGTGAATGAAGTTGTTCCCTGCAAATTGCTTCAGTCGGCGTTCCTCCTTAAATAGGCTAAGGGAGTGGCCAATTAGCCTCAAGCCTTATTCTCGAGGAGACCTCCTCCTGAGGAGCCAGTCCTGCCTTTTGGCAGCTCTGCACACCCGTGCATTGAGAAGAGGCTCCTACTCTTTGTCCTTTCACTTAAGGGAGCTTCTGGAGGTTCTGAAGGCCCTGGCTGAATCCCCGCCTCTGGCACCACATCTTCTCCAGCCTCCTTGCTGTCTGAATCAGCTACTAGCTGCACAGGCCGCATACGGGCCACTACACAAAGCTGAAAAATGGACTGAAAACTGGAAAGCAATTTCTTAAGCCCACTTCATTTCCAGCCAGTTTCAACATAGAGCCCAGCTGGGAAAAAAATTGTTCTTTACAGATATACATTTGAATCAGTATGGTATATGAGAGTCTTTATGGTAATGGCAGCGACTATGCAGTCAAATCTAGAAAACTAATCCTGTTCCTTGAGATCCACCCACGTCTTTTTTAAAAGAGTGTTGTGAACCTGTGCATGATATAATGCATGGAATAATGCAGCCCGCACGTTTTATAAATAATGATTGGTAAAAAGAACAAACAAGAGGTTCTTTCCATTCTTGATTTGCCTACCAGATTATCTGGCATGGAGTCATTGTTTCTTTTCATTTTGAAACTAATATAAAGTAAGATGTCATTACAGTGATTGATAGAAAAGTAATGCTGCTCATTTTCTTCTATTAGGACGTCGACATGGTATTGGACAATTGACTTTTGCTGATGGCAGCATTTACATAGGACATTTTGAAAATGGTCTCTTCAATGGATATGGAGTGCTCAATTTTGCAGATGGTTCCAGGTGAGTACTGGATTATGAGTTCAGTAGCACTATGCTAGCTAGTTCAAAGAGGGGATCTGCATGTATGATCTGAGTCATTTTCAGAAAATAAGAATAAATATGTAGTACATATTGCCCAAGGTATGATAAAGAATTTTATATTTTTGCATGTATGAATTTTCTTTTAATACACGTGTGCAATAAAAATATCCCATATTTGTTGTCATATACTTTTTCATTGTAGATCATTGGTAGGCTGTAAAATGACCATTGAATGTTTTAAGATATTCCATTCTATGGCCCTTTTCCTTTCATTTAGTACTGATGTTTTAAGAACTTTATTATAGTGACTGCAAATGAGGTAGCAGTGTCCAATCAAACACATTCCTGTTATTGTTGCAGATATGAAGGGGAATTTGTGCAGGGAAAATTCAACGGTGTTGGAGTCTTCACACGCTATGACAACATGATCTTTGAGGGAGAATTCAAGGGTGGACGGGTTGATGGTTTTGGTGAGTGATAAGGATACGTCCTGTGGGTGTAACTAAGCATCAAAGCTAATAATCTTGGATTAAATCTATTTTGGGAACTCTGCTGCAGCATGGAACAGGTCATAAGTAAGAGTTCATTTAAAAATACCATCCTCTGAGATACATGCAGACATATTTCACAGCACTGCATGCAGAAATCAACTTTCCAGAGCAACAATGATGCTCTATTTTCTCCCACAGGACTTTTGACTTTTCCTGATGGATCTCATGGGATACCCCGTAATGAAGGCTTTTTTGAAAACAACAAACTCTTGCGACGGGAAAAGTGCCAGACAGTGGTCCAACGTGCACAGAGTGCCTCCAAGATGGCACACAGCTTGACAGCATAAGGGGTATAAATTTAACATAACACAGGGCTTTCTTATGACTGGCAGCCTAACCCAGAGGTTGGTAAGAGTGTGGAGTACAAGATTCACAGAGGCAAATACCATCTCTAGGATGCAAACTATTATAACTGAACCCTGCTTGCCTTTATCATTTCCTTAAGCAGCTTGGCCCCTATAATGTGAACTGGTGCCAAAACTCAGCTATGAAGCCTATGTCTCCTGTCAGTATCATATCCAAGATCATAGCAATTCCTTTGTCAAAAGCATTCTCCATTAGACAGATTGCTAATCCTATAAACCCACAACTGAGTTGGGCACAATGGGTATCCCAATTGCTGGGGCTCGTTAATATACAATCCATCTTTCTTGCCACAAACCAAACACAGCTGGAATGTTGTCGTTATATGATCAGTTGTGTTGGTTTCTAGTGGTCAAAGGAGGATTAAAGAACTTGCATTTAGCTTAATTTTCTATCTTATGTGTTTCTAAACCTCTAATTGATTCCTCACTGCTCAGTCTTCCTTTCTTTATAAAAATTAAATGAATAAATATAGATGAATAAATACAAAAAGCAAAGAATTAACATATTGAGTGGCATTAAGAATTCTAGACTTTCTGAATGTGACTTTTAACAATTTTGCAGATCAGCATAATAAGAATGTCTGAGTTCTGCTACACTTTATGCTTTAGGCTCCAGAATAGATCCAGGATCTCTTTCCACTCGTTATTGTAGCCTTGTGTTTTACACAATTTGCTAAGGCCGTTTTCACTGTGAGCTTCTTGTGTGACAGACAGCATTTCACTATTATCGCTTCCTTACATGAGATGCAGGTCACTTAACTAAGGGCCATAGTAGGAAGAGATTCACTAAGCTCCAGAGATGTTACATGGTTTTCATCTACCATAGTGCCATATACATATAGCTGTATCATTTTACAAATGTTAAAAAGGGAGTATCATTACTTTTTAAAGCCTTGCCTCTGCTAGTCATAGGACAAGGCAAAGTTTTGCAAATTCCTTCCTACTTCAAAACTGGAAGTTCTTTGCGCACAAATACTCCTAGTCTCAACCCACACTTCCCTTTTTTGGCTTCTGAAATTTTACCACACATTCCATTAATGTTTCAAGCCTGACTTTGCTGCCTTAATGGCTAGACATTTGCTTTAAAATAAAAATGAATCTCAGGATGCTGATCACTAGTCAAATATATTATAATATCATAGAATAATGGCATGCATAGCCCTATATGTATCCAAAATAAACAACAGCATCTTTTATACAATGCTGTAGAGCGAAAAAGACAGCTGTTCCCAGATAATGCCATACTGTTTATCTTTATAGAACAGTGTTTCTCTACCTTGGCAACTTTATGATGTGCGGACTTCAATTCCTAGAAGTTGTCAGAAAGGTGCCAAGGTTGAGAAACACCATTGTAGAAAATGCATTATGTAACAGTGGAACCTAGCACGATAGCTTATAATAACTTTTAAATGTGGAGATTGCAGGGCATTCTTAATATACAGTATAGTACAGATAGATGGGCAATGTTATGGAAAGGATAACTGGTTCCTTGCTAGAGATGCAGGCTAAATGAAAATACCAGGCTGGTGGAATAGAAGTTAAATTTTTTAGAGATGATAGTAAATTCCTCAGTGGGGTAACAATTGAGTTAAAATGGGTCAATAAAGAATAACTTTATTATCTGTTAACCATTTTATGTTTCTGTGCACTAAAATTAAACATGGGATTGTTTAAAACAGGGGGGTGTTCTTAAGTCAAGCATTGATCCACGTAATGTGTGTTCCTAAGTGCCATGCTGGAGCCCTTGTAACCAGCCTATCTCCACACTGAATGTCTGTGTGTCAATGCTACCCTCGTGCCTTTGTGTCTTTGCCCATCTAAGGGCCATGGCCAAATAAAGAGTTGCTGAAGCTCGACTTTGGTGTATTATTTTTCTCCGGTACCGAGACAAGTGGATTAGCCTTATTCAATTATGCAGATCCAGAATGGATCTTGTGTTAATTCTGGCCTAATATGCAGTAGTGCCAAGCATCTGAATTGTGATCATATGACTGTGGGGATGCTGCAATGGTCGTAAATGTGAAAAATGATCTTGTCACTTTTTTCAGTGCTGTTGTAACTTTGAACAGTCACTAAACATACTATTGTAACTTGAGGACTACCTATATGTAGGTTTTGATAATTTTCTTTAAACCAATGTATTTTGTTACATACAGTAAAATATATTTTATTCATTTGTTTAATTGGGTTCTCTTTATCTAGTTTTAGAACTCATGTGGTGAACTAGTCACATTTTAAATCATATAGAAAATGTAAAAGGGTTCACAAATTTTTCAGCATTACTGTACAGGCTCCACTCACTAGTTCCATCACTCACTCATTCAGTCCTTAAGAGATTCTTTTTTTTTTTAATTTTAAAAACAAACCTTTATTAAGACTTTAAAAAACAAACATTTAAAATACACAAATTTCTTAGTCAAACAAAAGAAGATAAACAAAAAAAACAAAAAAACAAAAGACAAATGTACTTATACTATTAGTCAACTTCACATATTAACTAATTTCTATATCTTTTTTTAATATACATATACATATATACATATATACATTATTCCAACTATATTCATCTGACAGTGCTATTTTTAATTGCGATCAATTTCTTCTAGATTCCATCTTACTCACTTTTCCTCTTCCTCTGTTTTGTCCATTGATACCATTTATTCCATATAATATAATAATCTGAGTCCTCCTTATCTTTTAGTTGTAAAGTTAATTTGTCCATTTCTGCGCATGCAAATATTTTCTGTATTACTTCCTGTTCTGTTGGCAAGCGATCACATTTCCACAATTGCGCTAATGATAAACCTAGCCGCCGTGATTATATGTAAAATTAAATACTTGATATCTTTCCTAATATTTCCTTTGATCATGCCTAATAGGAAAACCTCAGGTTCTAATTCAATTTCGTATTTTGTTATTTCTGTTATCCATGTTTTTATTTTGCTCCAAAATTTCTTAACTACTGGGCAGAGCCACCAAACATGATAAAAAGTCCCCTGTGTTTTTTTACATTTCCAACAAGTTGGATTTACATTTGGAAACATTTTGTCTTACAGGACAAAATGTATTCCATTTAGTCTTACAGGAGCCAGATACCACCGATACCACATTTTATAATGATTTTCTTTGTAGGCTACCGATTTTGTCATCTTATAATTGCTTTCCCATACCCTTTCCCATTCCTCTAATTGTATATTATGCCCTATATTCCTCGCCCACGCTATCAACTGACCTTTGACCAATTCTTCTGCCAAACCATATTCCAATAAATATTTGTAGATTTTTGAGATCAATGTCGCTTCTTTAGATTCTAGTAATTTATCCAATTGATTTTGTTTTATGTCAATTCCTTCTTCCTCCTGGTCTTTTCTGTATCTTATCTTTATTTGTGAATAGGGCCACCAATTGATTATTGTTCCTTGATCATAAAGTTCTTCTCTTGATTTCAATTGTCCCTGTACATCTAATATTTCTCTGTATCTTAGAATTTTATGCTTTGTTAATGTATTAGGGTAGGTTATTGCTTCTATTGTTGATAGCCAACCAGTGATTTTCATATAGTGTTTAGATTTAATCTGTTGCCATGTATTTATTAAAGATTTTCTGATGGTATGATTATTGAAATTAAAGATATTACAAGATGATAAAATGAGAGGTGGATTTGGGTTCCCAGCATGGGAAAAATATTATAAGGCGGCATGTTTATCATGGATCAAGGAATGGATAACCCTAGATAATCCAAGACTTTAGAATCTGGAAGGACACGATCTAATGAAGGGATGGCATGCCTTTATATGGAGCCCCGGAAACAAAACATACAAACATTTCAGTCCTTAAGAGATTCAATGGGAACTAATCTGAAAAGCTCCCCATCATTTCAATGAGAATATCTGTTTAGACTGAATATAAAAACAGGACAAATCATCATATAACCACTGCGATGTTGGAATATAAACTGCTGTTTTTAAAAAGACAATATTTTGCACATGTAGGTAATGATAGTCATTTATATACTACTATAACTCTTATTTCTGATTGTTAGTAACCTTCAATTGGATGAAATGATACATTATAGGGCAATAACTTTTGAATCAAGATACCTCAGATGGGCTAAGTTATAGAATGTGTACAAAATTTGGGACCCATGACTCCCATGGGATTGAAATTTGGGGAAGTTGTAGCAACTGCTGCAGTCATGTGATAATTATTACTCCTTGCCAGCTTCCTAAAAAAAAATAAAAATAAGAAAGGAAGATGGAAGTTGCTGCTGCTCCCACTGCTTTTTTCCTCCTGTGGTCATTCAGTTCAGTTAAATAAGAAACATATCTGAAACACTGACCCATGGGTTATCGGTTGTCTAGTTATCTTAAAAGTTGTTCTTCCAACTTCTTTAATCTTTGAATATATGGGTTATCGGTTGTCTAGTTATCTTAAAAGTTGTTCTTCCAACTTCTTTAATCTTTGAATATATGAATTTGCTTTAAATGGTAGGTTCAAATAACATGCCATTTGCTTGTGACTGAGCAAATGTATGAATTCAGCTGCCGTTATTTATCCTTAGTGTGTTTATGCTTTAGCTAAAAATATAGTCATCAGAAAAACTATTGAACGATTCTCCATTTCTTTTTCCAAATATAATGCACCATTATTAGACAGCAGAAAAAGGACAATAATAGAAGCATAATTACCTTGAAGAATGTATTTTTATACCATATTATAACACTTCTGCCCTTGAGGACTATGAGCAAGACTCAGACCTATGCAGCAATGTTATGAAATATTTTTTTAAAAAACACTTATATTTTACTGATCTAGCTTCAGTGAATACCATAAATATATACTGTAGATAACAGGTTAGGGATAGATTGTAATGGAAAAAATCTATAATAATCATTCACTAATTGCACATTCTTATACCATCTCAAGAATGTTCAATTTTTCACTGAATCACACAACTATTCAACAAACTTAATTTACTGTGCATGAGGTAGCAGTACAAATGGTATTTTGACCTAGTAAATCATAAAAATGAATGAAACGTCATCTTTTACACAGGACATTAAAATTACGCATATCTGATTTCCAAACCCAGAGAATTAGCCTTTTACCATTCTATGATTCCAGAACTAGTCAGGGTATAGGAAAATGCTGAAAAGAATAGAAGATAGATAAGACCATATCCTAGACCTGTGATGGCCAACCTATGGCACATATGCCAGAGGTGGCACGCAGGACCCTCTCTGATGGCACGTGAGCCATCACTCCAGTTCAGCTCTGCCACGCATGACTGTGGGCCTCCTGCTGGCCAGCTTGTCTGTGGGTTTCTGCCACGCATGCGTGGGGCACGGGGGATGTGTAGGGGCGTGCGTATGTGTGGACTTTGTGGGGAGAGCGCATGTGCGGGGGCGGATGTGCATGCGTGGGGGGTGGGGCGTATGTGGGGAGGTATGTGCGGGGCGATGTGAATGCATGGGGGCAGGGCACGTGTGGGGGCCACACACACATTGCATTTTGAGGGTTCAGGGACACACGTGTGCATTTGTGCATGTATGTGCACGCTTTGGGCACTCGGCCCGGAAAAGGTTAACCATCACTGTCCTAGACATAGGTGCACTATGTAGAATTGAGAAATTTTAAGTGGCAAAGGAATGTTAGCTTTCTAATCAATCATGAGATGCAGATACAGCATTTTCTCATCTAAAGCTCTGAAAATTTTACTCCATTGTTTTGTTGCTATAGCAATGCTCCAATAAGTACATTATGAGTTGAATGAGCTGCATGTGTTTAAGTAAATTGCAAGACATGTGAGCCTTTCCCAATTAGATAGTAATTGGCTGCAGCAAGATTCCAGGCATTGCTAGAACTCCTTTGTCTTTCAGAGCCAGCCATTGGAGGTGAAATTATGGCGTAGTTCCGTTAATTGTATCTCAGTTAATGGGAGCAAAGGGGCACGGCAAAAGCCTCCTTTATAGCCAAACCACTCCATCGCCTGCTTGAGACCTGGGACTCCAAATTTCCGGGTGACCTGTTGGAACACAAACAATATAAAATTCTAAAAGCTGATATCAGACTAATATTGCAGAGTAACTGTTTACAAATTTCTTTTCATGCAAGCACCACTTTGATAACAGAAAGTGGCACAGATTGAAGACATGTACCATCTATGGATTGGTAATGACAATTATTTCTCTGCAATTTTTCCTAAACCTAAGTAAGGAATTCATATCTGCATTATTTCAATATAGACTCCTTGAAACTATGTAGATTATTATTTTTTTGGAAAATGGTTATTTTTTTTACTTACAGTAGGTAACATAAGATCTCGAATTAGTATAAATCTGCTATTAATTCAGGCCAATGTTTAAATTTACATTTTCCTCTATGTTAACTGACAGATGCAAGGTTGATTCCCAATGTTTCTGTCCAATATCTTTTAACAAGAGATATCACAAATGTATTTTGGTACCTTAGACACAGCCAGAATATTTTAGCACTGAAGTATGAAAAACAGAAAGACTAGGAAAATTAGTAAAGGTTAATTAAAATTAAAATAGCCAGGATTTTAAATTAAAAGTCCTGGCTATTTTTAAAAAAATATTGTGCCCAAAATTAATCTGAAAGTAGTATTTCAAAATTCGTAATTGTATTAATTTGGAGGGGTGAGAGAGACTCACTTTGGAAACACACCATGTGAATGAAACACAGGATTTTCAATGTTGTGATCTTTTCTTCTAAATGTGTGGTGTTGTTTTTTTAAAAAAACGCAAAATAGAAATTTTAAATGTGGTAAATCTGAACTGTTGGAATGAAAGCAGGAGATCAGTAGACAATGATTTAGCAGAATTGCTTTATCATTGTATGTAACAGTACGGGGCACACAGCCTCCAGTTCAAAGTAGGTTATTTTGACAAGTGGATAGGATTGGACATCAGGCTGATTCTTGGCTGTGAGAATGCCACAAAAATATTGGGTTTTTAAAATTATTCTAACCTTCTTTCCCAAAACTTGCCAACAAGGATAGTTCCACTTTAGCATGTTTACGTTCCCCCAGATTTAAGGGCTCTTACTGCAATGTTTGGCTCAATCAATCGGTGTTGCAGTTCACGGGCTTCATCCCAGTTTCCACCACGGCAAAGATCATCAAGCTGACAGACAGGACTGCCTAGTACATTGGCAAGGGCACAGACTCCTCCTGTAGCACCTGCAGTAGAGTCAGAGTTAACAGAAATAGCTTATAAACTATTCATCTTCCCATGTATACTTCATCCACCCCAAGAGCCTTTCTTGCATATTCTAGAGCATACTAACTTGATAACTACTTCTTAGTAATCGGGTACATTATCATACAACTATTAAATACTTTAAAAAATATTACAATAGCTGCTTTCCTATTCTGTATTACTTCCCCATATCTTGAAACATTTATCCTACAACCTACCTACAATATAGCTGGCTAGCAAAAAACCAGCTGATCCTGCCAGTACCTGGAAGTCTTCATTCTGTGTCTTGTGGACAAGCAGCCCCAGGCGTGTAATCTGGTAAAAGATAAATTGGTTTGATAGCAGGAGATAGCACTAATCAGCAAAATGCCAAAAGGTACCATTAGCAAAAACACAGAGCGCTCATGATGATACTACACTCATAAGCACACATGCCAAGGAAGTCATAAATACAAGCCACCTTAGTGAACATTTTAAAATTGTCTGTTCATGTCACTTGTTTTTGCTAAAGAAACCTTTTACAATGTGGATCTCTCCAGATGTTTTGTCCTAAAATATCCCAGCAGCTCCAGTTTGCATATCCAAAATGGTAATGGGAATTAGAGACAAAACATCTGGAGAAGGCCACTCTAAGAAGGTTTGTTATCTTTTTAAAGTTTCCTATTTTTCCACTTTGTTTTACAAAGGTCTTGATATTTAAAAGACAGCTAAGGATTACACAGTCTACAGCTTCATGCACCTAGACAGGTCTGTTGAAAAAAGGTAATACAATTTTAGATTGCAGAAGTTTGTTAGCAAAATTTCCCCTATGTTTGGAATGATGTTTGGAAAACGAAAATTTGAAGCTGTTTGAAATGCTTCTATACAGCTGTGCTTGAAGAGAAATAGCTGTTCTCATAGGGCAGACTAGCTACAGTAGAACATACATAATTGGGATTTCATCCTATACCGCTCCTGCAGAAATAACTATAATTACCACAGAAATGTTAGCTTTTTTTAATCTTTCACATTTATATCACATCTTATTCAATATACTCAGCCTGGGGATTACCATGTTTATTCTTACCCGTAAGTAAAATAAATTTTGTCTGTTATCACCCAGTGAACTTTTTGGTGAAACAGAGATCTGAACTTGACTCTTCACAATCTAGATATGGTATAGTGCCCTCTATAAATCAGTAACAATACCTGCTTTGTTGTTCTACTCTTAGTTTAATGTTCAAGTGATAATCAAATATATGGGAAACTGCCATCTGGCTGTGCTAAAAATGTTTTTAAAGTATTTCTTCAACAGTTTAAACATTAATTCTTCATAGGAGGAAATAACAATTCACAGATCTCCAGGTCTCTTAAGAGAAAATGTGTACAACAGCTTTCATTCCTAACATCAAAAGATGCCCAACATGTAAATTCTCATAACACCAAGAAGCAGTAAGAATCTCCTGAGGGGATCACATTAGAGCAGCACCTAGTTGTCATATTTCACTCACATTGCCATCACTGTCCTTGATCCCCACTATGTTAGGATGTTGTGCGAGGCTGACCACTGCCTCATTGGGCAGTTCCAAGCCTGTGTTGGCTGGAACACTGTACAGTATCACAGGGATCGGAGATGCATCAGCAACCTGGGAACATAAAGTAGTAAAGCACATGAGCATACAGGAAACAATCTACTAGTGAACTACAAACTGCTCTTTCAATATCAATCTTCAGCAAGGTCCCCTCACCTACATCCAGACAATACGAGGCAATTTCCAATTATTGCACAGCCAGGATGGTTCTTTTCAAAGAGAAGGTTACACTAAGTCTTTAGTTGGTATGCTAAGGGCTGTTTAAACAGTTCGCAGGGCCAAAATAAAAGCTACATTGAATTTAATTGTCTAAATGTAATTAAATTAAATTAACTAATTAACAGTTAATTAGCAGTTAATTAAATTAACAGCTGTCAAAATAAACACTATACTTTGATGCCAACTTCTGGAGGATGTCTGAGGCTTTCAGAGGAACATACATTCTTGGGGTTACGAATTATGTACCTCTGCTGCATGGATATTGCAATTGCGTCTGTCTTGAATTTTATTCAGCTTGTTATTGCACTTTAGTATTTGGTATCTGGACAACTGAACTGTTACATGCATTTCCTGCTCAGTAGAATGTGAATAATCAGAATATAATATTTTGGTGAATTGTGATACATCCATTCTTTCACCACAGCACACTTCAGAATTGTAGTCCTTTTATGGCAATTAGCATGACTTCAAGAGGCCTTGTGATCCACCAATTGCTTAACTTGGTCTGTTCTAAAATGGCATCTTTCAAATATGTTGGAATTATAGTTCCCAGTATTCCCAGCCAACATGGCCAAATTTTATATGCTGCAATTCCAGAAAGATGTCAAATGTGGAGGACACAGATATAGAAAGGCTTTTTCAACTACTTGTGAAATTCTGTGTCTTGAGAATGAATAATGAGAAGTTAATCACAACTCTATAATGAAAAAGAATGGAGGAGGCAAATTCCCATTATTCACTTTCTGTTCAACTCTCAGTCTTCAAGTAAAAGAATTCAAGACAAAGTACTTCTATCTGTAATCAGCCACTAAACAATATAAGAAATTTCACCTGAATCAAGATTGTTTTTAAATAGCTGAATTTCTATTGTGTTTGAATTCTAACACCACCTTGATGTTCAAACAACATGTAATAGATAAGGAATACATAACCTTTCCATCACCGTTCCTAGCATCATCTTACCACACCTTCAAAAACTTTATTTAGTACCAATAATCTGATCTGGTTTATACACAATCCTAAGCTATAATGTCAGCTTTACTTTTTTGGCTCAAGGTGCAATGTTATACCTTTGAGACCACTTCAGTCATCTCTAATAAATATAAAACAGAGAATATTCTGACTCATTTCTTTACCTGGGTGTAATGATGGATCAAGGCAGCACTGGTCATGCTTCCACGGAAGTAGCAAGGAGTCACCACAAGAGCAGCATCAGCGCCCTTGTCAGCCATTTGTTTTGTTTTCTCAATGGTGCAGTAAGTTGCTAAGGGAAGAAATATAGGTGACTCAAAGGACAGCTCTTGAAATACTAGGAGCTTCTTGAGGGCCAAATAAGGCACCAGACATAGAATCCTTACATAAGGTATGGTCAGCTAGAGGCCAACTCCTCTAGTCTACCTTTTTATTGCTCACATTCACATCCTGACCCAACCAGCAGAAGCTTTTCCTTAGGCACAGCTTGGTTCACCCGCATCACTACTTCCAGGCATTCCTCCTGTGTCAAGTAGGGAGCTTCCCCATTGGAACCATGTACTACAAAACCTAGAGAAATAAGAAGATAACACTGAGTAGCTATTTATGTTTCCATCAAGCAAAATATCCCACTAATATGGTTTTATTTTAAGTATGCATACAGGTAGTCCTCGACCTACAGCCATTCATTTAGTGACCATTTGAAGTTACAACATCACTGAAAAAAATTATTTATGGCCATTTTTCATCCTTACAACCGTTGCAGTATCTCTACAGTTTTGTGACCAAAATTCACGTGCTTGGCAACTGGCATGCACTTATGACAGTTGCAGTATCCTGGGGTCATATGATCACCTTTTGTAACCTCCTGACAAGGAAAGTCAATGGAGAAGCTAGATTCACTTAACAACTGCAATCACTCACAACAACTTTGGCAAGAAAGGTCATAAAGAAGGGCAAAACTCATTTAACTGTCTTGCTTAACAGCAGAAATTTTGGGCTCAATTGTGGTTGTAAGTTGAGGATTACTATGTTTTTAAATTAAAATTCTCCAAAGCAATGTACTGTCATTAATGAATCAAATAATTAACATTATGGAACTATAAGATGAATAAACAATAGAGAAAGCCCCACAGAAGAAGATGCGGCAGGCCTGAAGGCCCAAATGTAAAAGAAGGCTTCCAGGTCCGACAACTTGATTGTGCAGAAATGGATAGATTGGCATTGAAAATTAAACAGAAAGAGGATATAGAATATTATCAACAAGGAATTTATTTTACCAATGGTTGGAAAAAAGGAGTGAAGATTAAGAATGTAATTTGTATTGTTAAGCAGATTAAATGCCCAGACAACATAATGTTTATTAAGTACTAAGAAATGTATTTAATAGAAAATCAATAAAATAAAAATAAAAAAAGAAGCACGCAAGCTGTTATTGATATAATATGGTCATCTGCTAGTTAATGTTAGTAGAACATTACCCAGGGATAGGAAAAATTTGCTATCCAGTGCATGTTCCTCCGTTTTTCATTTACAGTAAGCTAGGTCCAAAGTCTGGGTGGGCAACTATGCTTGTCCTTGAAGACAAAATAATTTGGCTGCGCTTCTCCTTCCTATACTTTTGAAAGTATTAATAAAGTAAGAAGAGTTAGTTTCTTTTTTCCCTAATCTTTCTTAAACTAATAACACTAGAAAAAGTGGGAGCAAAAGGAGAAGGGTAAGAATGAGATGGTTAATAATGTCATCAATGAAATGACCATGAATTTGGATAAACTCCAGGAGGCAGTGGAAGACAGTAGACCCCTGGTGTACTATGGTCCATGGTATTGCGAAGAGTTGGACACAATTTAGCAACTGAACAACAACAAAAAATTCTGGATAATATTCAGCTATAACGGGTGTATGCCTTCCTGTTACAATTTACTGGTGGCGCTTTCTCCACAGTGAAACATGTTAGTTTCTTGCCCAAAACTGAACGTTTTCCATGCTAGAAATGTGCTTTTAACAGATGTCTGTCCAGATGGCCTGAGTTCACCATTTATGAACAAGTTAATATATCATGCTTTACTTAACTAGAATTTGAATTCACTGAATAAACCATAACTAGTTGAGTTCACAACCACAGTGTCTCCGGTCACACAACCTGTTATATACAGTGAGTGACCCAGAGGCTTAATGTGGTAGTAAACTCTGTTCATAGACACACCATTAGCTGTACAAAAAGAACAAAGAAAAGAAAAGAAAAGAAATGCAAGGTGGTTTGTTGCTTTTAGACAAGCAAAAGCAAGCATACTGGAAACTTTTCTTTCTTTTTTCTTTTTTTTTTCTCCTCTTTCCCGCAGGATTCATAGAACACATTAAGGCACAAAAGCTAGATAAGTAACAAATTCCACAGAACTTGGCCAAGTAAAGTAAGGCAGAAGGGCACCCAAGCCAGGATCGCCCCAGGTGGCTCTCGCCTCCCTTTCCTGACAGATGCCTTACCCAAAAAGGACCCCGCGTGTCTTCTCCCCTCAAGAGTCAAACATTACCTCGGAAGGGAATTTCGGCGTAGAGGCGCAGATTCTCCTGCAACCGGGCGTAATCTACACGGCCTTGAGACGTGAAAGGGGTGACGAGGGGCGGATAGATACCCCGCAGGTCTAGGCGGCGAGCAGGTGCGGCTGCAGCCAAGAACCTTCGGAGAACACCTCCCGCAGCCACCCGCGCGGGGCTCGCGCAAGGGGTCCGCGGCCAAAAGGTGCACAGAAAGCGCGGGGCTAGGGTCGCTCTGGCCATCCCGCTGTTGCCTGATGCGAATGCTGTGCCGCTCCGGGCCACCGGATCCCTTGAAGAAGGCGGGGGGAAAGTCCCCCGAGACCGCCCGCGGGGCGGGAAGTCAGACCACACCAGCTTAGACAAACTAGCTGAACTCTCTTTAGGGCAGAGTTCTCCAACCTTGGCAACTTTAAGACTTGTGGACTTCAACTCCCAGAATTCCTCAGCCAGCAACTCCTCAGAATTCCTCAGCCAGCAAAGCAAAGAATTCTGGGAGTTGAAGTCCACAAGTCTTAAAGTTGCCAAGGTTGGAGACCCCAGCTTTAGGAGACCTGAAAGCAGAAAGCAAGCGCTGCTTTTCCTTCCCTTCGTTTCTTTTACAACTTTCAGGCTGGGCCTGTTCCTATACGAAAGTAGGCCAAACTCCTCTGAGTCTAGGCTTTCCTTATCTATTTATGAGTGTATAAACCGCTTCACTTGGTGCTGTTCTAAGCCATGTTCAAAAGAAAGTCTTTAAGGGTTGACTTTGCTACAATCCATGAACAAGGCGGTGGCGGTGGCGGAGAAGAGGAAGAAGAAGGGAAAGCCAGAGGTTAGGGTGAAAAACAAAACATGAAAGAGCCTTTCATGACAGGCCATACCCCCAGCATAAAAGATCTTGGCAGGCAAAAAGACAGAGCAAAATGGCAATTGCACTATATAAGTCATGATATGGTTTTGTAGGAAGTTAGCACCCACCCCTTTCCTAGAAGAATGAAATATTTTGGGAAATATTAAAAAGGCAGAATATTATGTTTCCCTGGATGAGAAATGGGGAAGCATGTTTTAAAGACGAAGCAGCTCCCACCTTCCTGCTACCATACCCTTTGTTAATGGGCCAGAGGCAAAAAGTCAGTCTTTGTCAATGGACCATCTTCTGCAACACAATAGGACCCATCTAGCAACAGAAACTTAGCACCTGGGAAGGTTACATCAGCCAGCAAGGCTAGCTAAGACCCCCACCCCCTGGGAGTCTGACAACCAATCAGGATAGTCTTTCGGGCTCCTGGAAGTTCAAAGCCAGAGAGAGCATAAAACCCGGAGACTCGCTGTATCTCAGCCCTTTTCTGTTCAGGAACTCAAACCATGTGATCCTGCCCACCATTAAACCATCCTTCCAAGCAGTCTCCATGTTTCCAGTGTCTTTTTCCCCACTTGGAGCTGAACCCAGAAGGATATTTCTTCCTACAGTTTATTTGATTTTGCTTAGCTAAATTGGCTTAGACAAATGTGGCTTATTCAATAATCTACGGTTAAGCAAAAAGGTTGCTGAGAGAATGGGTTTATTTGCTTTGATATAAATTAGGCTTTTGTGGCCTTTTCTCACTACAAAGTAGAAACATCTGCCCATCCCTTGAGCTTGATTATTTGTTGGATTTATAGCTGTTCCAGTCTGATACTACCTATAAATTCATTAATAAACAGCACTGGCATCTGTTGGCTGTTTCAGATCAATTCAGTCATTCAAATTCCCCACCAGCCAGGCAGCCACCCCACTTTAGATGAGCATTGACAAACCCTAACGTATTTTATAAATTTTGAGGTTGCTCTTGGGGATTACAGGTTTTTCTCCAGTCTTCACTTAACCATGACATAAATATGTCCTGGCCAATGGTGGGCTTCAATTTTTTTACTACCTGTTCTGTGGATGTGGCTGGGTGGGCATGGCATGGCTTGGTAGGCGTGGCTTGGTGGGCGTGGCAGGGGAAGGATACTGTAAAATCTCCATTTCCTCCCAATCAGCTGGGAACTGGGAGGCAGAGAATAGATGGGGGCGGGGCCAGTCAGAATTGTTACTATCGGTTCTCTGAGCTACTCAAAATTTCCGGTACCGGTTCTCCAGAACTGGTCAGAACCTGCTGAAACCCACCTCTGGTCCTGGCCATCTTTGGGGGGCATTTTATGATACGGTCTTCAGCATGCCCTTAGCCCTTCAGAGAGACATGCTTAAGTGTACCTTAGCTGTACCAGTACATTCCCTCCTTATCAGCACCATCCAAGTTTAGGCAATGCAATTATCCAAGGTTGTTAGTGCTTTTAATGGGCAAAAAATAGTGACTGTTATTTTGCATGCTGAACAACAGATCTGATCTCCATTTATTAACCCAATTTGGCCTTGTCTGCCCTGCAATGTTGAAATGACATTTCTGCCAAAGAAGCAAAGGTTGTCCTATATCCTCAAGTGAATTGTTCTTAAGTGAATATGCAACTTGGAAAGTAAAACCAGCTGACAAGCGTATGGCAGCCATCCAATTGACGCTTGGGTTCACACTCTAGAAAGAATGTGATAGGTTCTCTAGGTTATCAGACTTTGCAGTACTGTTAATGTATGCATAGACACCCTCTGCACATGAATTAAATTAATATTTAGGGTGTGCATGCTGTAATTGGTAGATAATTTTAACAGATGGCTAGATCCATATTACATTTTTTTGTACTCTGTTTTAAATGTAATATTATCTTTTTGTTCACCTTCTAGCCTATGTTTGTGTCTTTTCAACTTTAGTGTTCTGTATCTAAATTGACTATAGGATTGTGTTTTTACATGATGTTTTACACTTCCTTTATGAATTTTTTTTTTTTTTGCTCTATATTCAGAAAGGCTGTTGTTTCTCAAACTGTGAGTCTCTCTTGCTATTCACTACTTGGTCAGTTATAGAAGATGTTCATGTCCTTATTATCTGCACCTGCAAGTAGTCCCATAGAAATCACATTTAAAACTGTGTCATATCTGACTACTTATCATGCAGCTGTTTGAAACTTTTGGGAATTATCAATAGCTTAGTGCAATTTGACTCAGTGGATATCAGAATTGCAGTTGTTTATCAGACCTTTAACAACTGTGTGACAAGCAGAAATTTCACAATGCCTGTCTGAGAAAAATGGAAAGTTCTCAGCTATTGAATTTAATCTCATAATGTAACTGCCAAAGATAAAATAGTGTTATGGTTGACTAAACAAAACATTAGAAATAGCTGTTTGTTCACTGTTTTTTGGCTTTGTTTTGCTTTGATTGCATCTTTATTGGGGTTTTGTGACCACATTTGTTTAAATCTCAAACCATTCTTGCTTTGAATTGCAAGTGTCTGCTTTGTTCATCCAACTACGGCTCATGTTGGCATTTCTGTTGTGTCTGGCTCTTTCTTTTCCAGCACTTCCCGTGTATCTGCCTTCCATAACTGCACCAGATCTGCAGGAGTTTTGCCAGCCTGTGTAGGAGAAACACAGATAAGGAGGTTTGGCAAACTCCAAACTGACATGAAGACATTCCATTACTTCAAAACATGAATATGCATTTGCTGATTTATTAAATACTAGTGGACAGCATCTGAAAAAGAAACCACATTTCTTTTGCTGTTATTTTTGTTATTATTGATTTATTTGCAGATGTTACCACAGTATAGGCCACAGTGAGTAAAAACTTACCAAATTTTTGGCCAACATATCTGCCCCATGCAAAATCAACATCTTAATTATCTTGTAGCGATTGAGACGTACAGCATCGTGTAGGGCACTGTCTCCCTCCTGCAGTAGAGAGATGACAATACCACACTGCCTAAATTCACATATAATGCTAATATTTTTAACCAGTTTGTTGAATAACTCTAATGACTTGTTCATAGATAATTCTAGTCAACAGTAGTAAAATTCATAAATTACATTGTCAAAAATAAACAAACTGCACAACAACTATGTTATGTGGGAATTAGATCTATATGTAAGATTGGTAGTCAAAATAAGTTTGCTTATCGTACCTAAACAGGAGAAATAGCAGCAAATAAACAGCTAGATTTTAAAAAACGCATTAAAAATTAGCCTGGATTAGACTGAATATAGCTTTCTGAGTCAGCTATAACAAGAAATAGGCAAATACTGTCAGCTGAATAATGTCTATCTGTCATAGATAAAATTGCAGGTTTGCCATTATTAGGTGAATATTATTAGCACTAGGAATCAGAAAGTAGAAATATAGTATTTCATTTTGTGTTTTGTAGGCTGAAAATATCTAAAGCGATATGAAACAGTAACAGTAGAGAATTCCTTGACTACCTTGACAAGAAAAAGAAGCATATTAAGATTGAGAATTTGAAATTAAACTTCAAAAGGAAGATGTTTAAATCCTAAAACCATAGCACATCTTTCTCAAGCTTAGTTTTCTGTTCATTTTGTTTCATTTGTGAGTCTGAGTGCAAATATTTGCATGAACTTCATATTACATTTATATTTCACCTGTACAAAAAAATCTGGGTAGTATGATTCTTACAAAATCCTCTGCACATATATAATTGTGGTCATTTGCCTTAAAAAGTGGAATAAGATGCAAGTTACATGTTAAGTAGATAAGCAGTCAGAAAAAGGTATTTCTTACACGGTCACGGGAATTGACATCCACACCATTGTTTATCAGATGCTCCACAACGTCTGCGGCACCAGTGCGAGTGGCCACATGTAAAGGAGTACTAAGAAGCTAAGTTCAAAGAGACAATGAAGTAATGTAAAAAGGAAAAGCAGAGAAGGATAAATATGATTCCTTGTTAGCTATTTTTTTCTTGAAAGGGATGAAGGTAGTTAATTTAAGTGAGTCTATTTGGTGCCATAATGAATGTTGAAACTAAAAACAAAGTGACTTGGTTTTTTTTCCCCCAGCCATGGAAATCAGGTGGGCCAGTCATTCTCTCAACCCAACCTACTGCAATGAGGGTAAGAGAAGGCAGGGCTTATATTTAACATGCTGGCTTAGAAATCAGGAGATTGTGAGTTCTGGCCCTCTCTTAGATATGAAAAGTAGCTGAGTGACTTTGGGTCAGTTGCTCTCTTAGCCCAACTCATCTCAAAAGATTGCTGGGGGGAGGAATAAGGAAGGAGGATATTCACCACTTTGAGTTATTTCTATATTTTAAAAAGGAGGTATAGAAAGCTAATAATAATAAAGTGCTCTGCGATGTTAGAATTCAAAATGACAAGCACCTGCCACATAATACCCCAGACTTAACACTTGTCAATAAGGAAGACAAAAAATATCTGTATAGTGGATGTGGCAGGACTTGCAGACAGCAGAATTAGAAGAGCAAGATCTGGAGAAAATCACAAAATACAAAGTCCTGCAAATAGAATAACTGTCACAAGAGAAAGCAAAAATAGTATCAATAGTAATAAGCATCTTGGGTGCAATCCCAAAACATCTGGGCACCACTTGAACATCATTAACATTAACAAAATCCCCATCAGTCAAAGGGCAACTTTTCTTGGAACAGCTTACATCCTCCGATGTTTTTTTTTGATGCCATCAGATAGTATCTGTCTATCCTAGGTTCTTGGGAAGGACTCAATAGGTGGATAAAAATGCCAAATCCAGTCTATAAACATCTGGCTGACTGTATAACCAACAATAATACTAAAGATTTAGATGTAAGTGCATCCCAAATAAAATACTGATAGTAGATTCAGAAAACCTTATTTTTCAGTTCTTCTAGGAAGCCCAATTATATTCCTGAACCTTGAAGATTTGTAGGGAGATGAAGATTTGTATCTTCATCTCCCTACAAATGACTAATGTACTTGGATGGGATTTGGAAAGTGGGCATTCTAGACAGAACTAATTTAATTTCATTAATTGCAGTCATGTATTTGATAAGTTTCTTCTTTTGTCACATGAAATATTATAGTTGGGTTTTGGAAACAATCTACTGGATCACCTAAGGCTTTGAGAGAAGTACTAGTTGTGTATTTTGCCTTAACATTAGAATCTTCCTATTTCCCTAAAGCTTTTTTCAAATTTCCTGTGTGACACTTATCTCTTTCCTTGAATCAGCTCTCAACTCACCTTGTCCTTCAACTTTAGATTAGCCCCTTTTTCCTGCAAGAGCTTCACAACAGTCAGGTGTCCACCACGACAGGCCCAGTGCATAGCTGTGCAATCCAACTATCAACAAAAAACATGACTTGTCAGGAGACAACTGTTCCAGTCTCCTTCCAAGGCTATCTCCAGTATTCTTTGGGATTCCCTTTTTGAGTCCAAATAATTATAACTCTCAGCCCAAGACAAACAAACAAATAGATCTGAGCACAATATTGTACCCAGAATATTCCATATACTGTATATTTCCACTGTGCTTTAGAGGAATTTGGTAGCAATAATGCATAAATAGCCCATACAGAGAAAGGGTGGCAATCTCAACAGACACAGAGAAGTATCTTACGCGATCTCTGAAGTCAACAGTGGCACCTTGGTCCAAAAGCTTCCGTACGATTTCTGTGTGCCCTTCCAGGGAGGAACGGTGCAAAGCTGTCCTGTGGAACTAAGTGAAGGACAGAATTAGTCTTCTGAAAATGGTAGGCTAAAAAGGGAAAGACAATGTCCAAAGGTGATTTTCTAACATTCATGGACCCTTTCCTTTTTAAAAATCCTTGCCAACACCAGACTGAGCTCAATCAATAAATATTTGAATATGTATCTTTATGGAAGGTGAAAAATAGTCCTGAGGAAAATACACTTCCGTGGACTTACTTCATCGCAGGTGTTTGGGGAGCCTCCATCCACCAGGAACTTCTCCACTACTTGGATCCTGCCCTGCACAGCAGCTTTCAAAAAATCCTCCACTGCCACAGGCCCCGTCTGTAAGCATTTTTTAAAAAGAAGAATGACAATACTTTAATTTTTATATAAAAAGTTATATGAAAAGTGTTTTATAGGAAAAAGTAAATATGAACCCCACCAAGACATTATGCACTGGATTTTTTAAAAACCCTCAGTCTCCTAGATTCTAGCCTGATGCTTTAACCACTGTCCCAAACTGGCTTTTGGACAATACTAATAGACTTTTATTTTAAAATCCTCAATAATAATGTTGGCTCTGGAATTCTGGGAGCTGAAATTCATATCTTTGTATTGCCTCAAAACCCGGCAAATAAATTTGATAATTCTCTCTCTTTCTCAACAGCCAGTTTGTAGAAGATTGTTCTCTGCCATTTTGCTCTGCTTCTCAAGATCTGCTCAGAATAAATATTGATCTTTCTCCTTTTTCTCCAGTATTTTCTTTTTCTCTTCTCCTACAATTTCCTCTGGTTCAGGCTCTGGTTTCTCCTCCTCCTTCTTTTTTGCTTTTTTGTGTAGTTTGAAGAGGTATTCGGTGCCACCAACTTCAAGGATCTCCTTTCTTAAGTCCACAGAACTCTTCCGCACCTTTTCTTGTCCCTATAGGAAGAGAAACATATACAAAAAACCTTATGATTTTCAAAAATTGTCTAGGATCTATTAGTTATCTGATTTGCTAAGTAATATCACAGAACAGTCTTTGGCCTTTTACATCAGCCTTTCCTTCCTGGTCAGGCAGGGGAAGTTATGTTGCGGATCCTGTCAGCCAAAGAATTCCAACAGGTACCGTCCAGGAAGAGAGCCTTCTTGCCATTACCCCCATCCTGTGAAACATTCTGCCCCAAAAGTGAGGTGAGTGAGCCTCACTTTCTCCTGGCCTTTAGGAAAGGCATAAAAGCATGGCTCTGTCCCCTTGCTTGGTAGCAGTGGTGGGTTGCCCCCGATTCGGACTGGTTCTCAAGAACCAGTAGTAAAACTGGTGGGAGGCTCCGCCCACCACTCCAAGGCGCCTGTGTGAGATCCCGTTGCGAACTGGTAGTAAAGGTAAGTAGAACCCACCCCTGCTTGGGGCGCACCAAAAAGCATGAAGGGATGAGGCTGATTAGTGCCCTGAAACCTTCCAGGTCTTTTAATTAATTTTAATAACTCTTACCTCTTTTAAATATTATAGACTGTTTTATGCTTTTAATATTTTATTATTTTATTTTATGAGACTGCCCAGAGTTTTTTAGTGAGAGAGATGGGTGGTTCTTAAATATAACAAATAAAAATAAATAAATACATAAATATAGCAATCTTTAATTCTTTATTCCTCCAATTTCTTAGCACCTGCATAGTAAATTGAAATTTTTATAACAAATGTCTATAGAAACTAACAATAGATTTTTAGTTCTAAAGGATTTAACAAGTAACTTAGGGGTTTCAAAAGCTGAAAATGCTGCTAATTCAACCTTGTTAACTAGTGTTGTAACTATAAATATTGCTATTGAGTTACACTGGTACAGGATATTTCTCTCTTAACACAGAGTATGTTAAGTTGATCCAAAGTCAATGATCACTATTTCTCTTCAATTTTTCCATATCATCATCCTTTTCCTAATTTTTAAAGTTGAGTTTCCCAATATAGCACTGGAAAAAGGATCAAATCATTTTTGATTAAACATTCCATTCCATTTTTAACTGACTTAATTGTTTCCAGGTATACTAGAGTTTTAGCATATAAATTGTCCAGATTAAAAATTAACACCATATATTGGCTTTCAATACTTAATATCTGACAATAGGCAAGCATGACAATATAACTCCAGATTCAGAAAACCAATCCTTCTTATTAATTGCTAATTGCATTTTCTGTGAAGATATACTTGGAATCTAACAATCTCACAATAATTTTCTAAAGAAAACAATATTTTCTGAAAATGTTTTCCAGAAATATGAACTGGAATTCCTCTCAGAATATAAATTAATTTGGGAATAATATTCATTTTGAGAGCATTCACTTTCCCCCAAGGTGTAAGGTTTAATGACTCCCATCTATCAATATCTGAAGAAACCTCTCTTGTATTTATATTACACGTTATGAATCAAGTTATGCCCTTTGGTATAGACATACCTGGATATTTAATGGATTCAGCACAAATATAAAATTGATATTCCTTAAATAAATGGGTAACCAAATGAAGTATTCTGCTGTTTTATTAAGGACATCCTTTTGTGCATTCATTCTGAATAGTATCACGTAGTTCAGAAATAAACAAAATAATTTCATTTGCAAATGAAACCAATTCGTGTTCAACTAAGTTATGTTACCACTCCTGGAGTGGTGAAAAGCTCGGGACTAATAAACAGAGAATGTTTTACCCAATAAAATATGTTCTGGGTGTGGATTTTGTTGGTAGAATAGGTAAAATAGGATCTAAGAGTCCCACTCACCTTAAGACTTGCAATATCCTTGTTAACAGGTCCATGTTTTTTCCCCTCCTCCAGATGTGGAGTATCCAACTGGACCACTTCTGGTAGCATTGCAGAGGAATGTTTTTTCTGGGTTAAAAAAATGGAGAAAGTGTCCAAGCCTGAGGCATCTGGTCTCTGTTTTTTCTTTTCTTTTCTAATTTATGGTGCATTCTACTTTTGAGTGTTTTATTAGATTCATCTAAATTCTTTTTCTTCTAAATAATTTTATTAAAGTTTACAAACACAAAGCTAAAAAGTAATATCAATTAAGTAAAATATAGAAAATAAAGAAACGATAATCTCTTGCTGCTCCATGGTAACCTGATAGTTATTTTGAAACCTAATTTTTACCACAAACATATTCAGATCCAATACAAGAATGAGGCTTTCTCTCTTAATAACTAGAGTTTGGGATTATTTTGTTGTTTTTTTGGGAGGTGACTTTGGTATACTATACTCTGATAAAGCAGCAACATGTTTCATTCCCCCTTTTTTTAATCATAAAATTAAAACTTGAGGTCAAAACATGGCTTCCCCTCTAAATCTGCTTCCTGAACCAATTAACAAAACTCTGATAGAACACTGTGGCTATCAAGAATATTTTGCTTGACTTATGCCAACATCTTCCATCGATAGTTTAATATTCCAGTAAGCTTCCAAGTCCCAACTTTTGCATCTTCAAGATCTAAGTAACCAGCCTAATTTGGCTTTAGATACTCACTTGCTGCTGTTCATCTTCCAATTTCAGCTTCTCTTCAATCAGCTCTGTTGCCCATTTTATCTTATTGTCCATATCCATCTTTGTTTGTCCTGAAAATCTGAATATTCTCACCTACTCCTCAGATCCTGACTCAACTTCCCAATCTTTTATACTGTGTACTCTCTGAAATCTCCTCTTGCAGTCATTGGTATTAAGACATATGTCCTGCCCCCAGGTGCCTTTGTCATGAGCTCAGTCTGTCAAACTCTCTTCACAAATCATATATCTAGTGATCTTTTAATAGTTACACATCTCTGGCCAATCAGGAAGTAAACACAGAATTCCCTGAACGACTGAGGGATATGAGATTTTGGCCGAATTCCTTTAGTCCCATATAGGTGGTTGGGCTTCCCTAGTTAGATTATGGGTGGAGTTTATAGCTCCATGTCTGGACAGAATTCTCCATAACTACTTGTGAATTATTATGATGCTTGGTAAAATAATCTAATATATAATTATAGAAGTGATCTTAACTTGGTGCCCTCCAGATGTGTTGGGTTACATACCTGAGCACACTAGTTGACAATAGTAGATTTATAATTCAACACATCTGAAGAGTACCAAATTAGGAAGCTCTCTATTTATTTTAAAATGCTACCTGCTATGGGAAAGTGCTACATACCAGCCCATGGGATTTGCCAGAAACGTTTGCCAACCTGCTAGGCATCTAATTTAGTCACAAAGCCTGGAATAGTGAGCATGGGATACTATGAATAATAATGGGTGAACCAGGGGCAGATGAGATGACATTAGGAAGAACTGAGATGAGAACTATTTATAGTGGACACAGTCTCTGTGCCCCTCCCCTCCTTTAAATTATGACAGCAATGTTGCTCAGCTAATGGGATATTCCTGCATACACAAAATGCAAATCCTTTCCCTAATAATCATTCAGAATTTATTTGGGTAACTTTCTTTCCAACAATAGATGTTTGCTTACATAGGGATGCAGGACAGAATGAGCTACTGGGAAGAGAACAGACTGATTGACCAAACATATATTGACTCATTTTACAATAAGGCTTGAATTTGCTTAGCATCCTTTTTCCTACTATCCCCGTTTCCTGAGACAAAAGAACGGTTCTAACCACAATCAGCCTATATTTCCTAATTTCTACGTGCATGATAAAAACAAGACCTGCATATACTATGTATTTTTATAAGTGGATTAAATATGTGGTAACTCTTTCAGTTCCAGAGAATGAATTTATCATCCCTTAAATTCTTTATAACTTGTAATCTTGCATTCCAGGTATTTTTTTAAGGAAAAGTTTAAAGTGTTGAAAATGTAACTTTTAAAGTCAATATGAACCAAAGCAGGGGTGAAATGTAAAATTAGTTACTACCGGTTCTGTGGGCATGGCTTGGTGGTGGTGGTGGTAATGTGACTGGGTGGGCGTGGCCAACTTTAAAAAAAAAACTTTTCAAAGCATTTTTTCTGCAAATGCAAAAAAATGTTTTAAAAAGCCTCTGCCAATCAGGATCACAGCTGGGATCATCAGAGCCTTTTCAAAGCATTTTTTAACCACCTCTTCCGCTGAAGAGGTTGCAGAAAAAAATGCTTTAAAAGTCTCTCTGATGATCAGGCAACTCAGCTGGGATCGTCAGAGAGACTTTTAAAGCATTTTTTTCTGCAACTTCTTTCGGGGAAGAGGCGGTTTAAAAAATGCTTTGAAAAGGCTCTGACGATCCCAGTTGTGTTGCCTGATCATCTGAGCCTTTTCAAAGCATTTTTTAAACCACGTCTTCCCCAAAGGAGGTTGCAGAAAAAATTGCTTTGAAAAGCCTCTGACATCCCAGCTGAGCCGCACGATCATCAGAGGCTTTTTTTTTTACCCTTTAAAAACATTTTTTCGGCGGAAGTTGTAGAAAAAATGCTTTTAAAAGTAAAAAAAAAAAGCTTCTGATAATAATGCGGCTCAGCTGGGCATGGGGGGGGGGGGGGGCGCAGGGATTTTTGCTACCGGTTCTCCGAACCACCCGCTGCCATCGCTACCTGATCGGGTGATCCAGTCTGAACTGGGAGCATTTCACCCCTGAACCAGAGGCAAAGCAACTCTGCTACTAATTATGTTGATGACAATTCATGGCCACAAGTTTTGCAAAAGTGCAAAATGTCTGTAGTTTTGACACATCCAAATATTAACAACTAATGTGAGTTTCTAGGGTCCAGCAGGCATAGTCTATATAAAATTGCCATATTAAGAATGCTGGGTAGCATCATATAAGTTGGTACGTGTTTGATTGTTCATCAATCAGCTAATTTGATCTCTGAAAAATGAACAAGTTGATTTGTAATTCAGAGTTCACGCTTTGTTATCCCCTCCTTATTTGTACTTAGCAGATGAGCAATGTAAATATGTGTACTGTACAAAATGAGTCATTAACATACATTACTAATACTGACATGAAAAAATGTAATTAAATCTTCACTGACACAGGCACATGGATAGTTGGAAAAAGATTTTATTGATAAATTACACTGGGACCCATATACACAATACAGTCTCCACATACCACACCTTATCTGGATGAGGGGTTGTCCGTAGAACTAGGATGAGCTGACTTGTAGTACAGTCATCCTTGAAGCCAACCTCAGTATAAGCAACAGCCTAGATATGGAAGAATTAGCCCTGGCCATTGATTTATTTATTTGGGCCTAAGGCATTAGTCTCTCATGTGAGAGACACTTTGGTCTCATGCTTTCTCTAAAAACTTTTCAGTACTCAAATGGGAGCTACACTGAGTCCCTGAAAAGGACTAGACCCACAACCCATCATTTCAGGCTTACAGTCCCAATGTGGGCAATTCCAACTGGACTAGAATTGAAGGAAAAGGAAGGAGGCATTATTTCGGTGCCAGCCGAGCCTAGAAATGAGTGAGGTAACTAATTCTTTGGAGTTTGGGGAAGGTAAAAATCTAGCCCAGATAGTCATGAGAAGCAAACCATTGGGAGAAACAGAAACCACTCTGAATATTGCACATCCGTACTACTGCCCAGCTTGCTGACTGTGCCCTGCAGTAAAACGGCATGTGCAACTCTTCAAAGGCTTTGGCTTTGATTCTGCCAGTTTGCTTTTAAGTGCACTATCTGTTTCTCTAGATGCATAGGACAGACACCTGCTCACACAGACTTCTGCTCAGTCTCTGGGTCAAACTGGGAATCACACCAACTATCTCTAGCTCAGTTCCTTAGTGTAGAGGGCTGATTGACAATTACTTGAATTACAAAGTCTTTCTGAATTTTAGTCTCTTGCAGGCGGGTCCTATCTGTCAGCAGCTTGCCAGAAAAAAACCAACGTTGCCATGCAGGCTCCAGTCCTTCCTGGGCGTAGAGTTGCTTTTTAAGTTGTCCAATTGTGTCTGTCATGCTGGCATTCAGACGTAGATCCTTGCCAGATGAGAGGCGCACTTTCAGTGGGAATTCACGGCGGGTATTGGATGCTGGCTCTGAAGGTTCTGCCCCCTCCTCTTCACTCCATTCCATAATCAAGTTAATAGGTGGTGCCAGGCAGTACACAGGAAGTTGGTATCGGTTACCCAATTCATCATAGCACTCAGTAAGTGAGCCTGTAGAGGAATGAATACACCATTAGAGGGCGTGAGAAGCATAAGGAAAAAGAAATCACAAAATTATTTTGAGAACACCTTAATTCTAAAATAAAACTTTAAAGCGTAAGCTTTCAGTTTTCTTTTCTATAACTTGGCTTCTTTCTGGATACTATGGTGCTGTTCAAACCTAACAATGGACTCCGGTGCCAATCTTCCAGCTCTATAGTATGTTCCAGTTTTATCACAAAAGTCCTAAAATCTCCTAAGTCTTGAAACTAGATGTGCAGCCCACCAGCCATCTGTGGACACATATGAGGTTGACCAATCTCTTCTTTGAAAGATCACCTCTTGTTTTAGAAGTAAGTACAAAAAGACCAGCCTCATGGACCATTGATGAAACTTCTCCATTACGAATGAAAGATCTGTCTCATCACTGAAGATATACCCATTCTTGGGAATTCTGTTTGTGAAAGGAAATGGGGAAAAAATGAAAAAAGCCACTCCAACATTCTGCAGAAGTCAGTCAAACGATGACTGTCCAATGAAGATAGATTGAAACTTAACAGTTGTCTTTGCTGTTGAAGCTGATGTGACAAATAAAAATGTACCTATGTACTAAGGTGGTAGTACCAGTGAACTATTATCCTTGTATCAGAAGTAATTGTGATGCAGAGCATTATGAAAGAAGCAAAATATCTCTACTCTCTCAAAATTAACAATGTTGTATCAGCAAGCCTATTTATTTGTTTGTTTGGTTTGTTTGTTTGTTTTTCACACTTTTGAACTGCCCATTTCCTTCAGAGAGGGACTCTGGGCAGTGTACATCAAATATTAAAATATAAAAACAATATATAAAAGTTTAAAAATGTAGAAAGAGGTTAAGGATGAGAAAATACTGTTAAAATTAATTAAAAGGCATAGGGAGGACTTTCAGGGTATTGCCAGCCCCATAACTACATGCTTTTTTGAGCTTCCCATTCAAGGTTACAGAACCATGTTTTGATCCTTTTTTGGAAGGCCAGGAGGTTGGGGACCTGCCGCACCTCTGGGTGGTGGATATTCCACAAGGTGTGGGCAATGGCATAGAAGGCTCTTTTACTGGACCCCACCAAAGTTCTTTAACTGTCATACCTTCTTTGCTTGACTGGGTGGCATGGACTGATATAAGGAAACAAAGCCCGTTCCATAGGTAGCTCGGCCCAATGCTGTGCAGAGCTTTATCTGTCATAACCAACACCTTGAATTGGACCCAGAAGCAAACTGGCACGCAGTGAAGTTTTCAGAGCAAAGTCCTTCTTTCGACACCCAAAATTGCTCATGTGGCCACATTCTGCACCAGCTGAAGCTTCCAGATAATTTTTAAGGGTTGCCCCAGGTAGAGTGCATTACAACAATCCAAATGGGAGATAGCCAGGTCATGAGACCCTCCCTATCCAGGAAAGGGTGTAACTGGTATACAACACAAAGTTGATCAAAGACTCTCCTTTTGGAACAGAAGCTGTGAGTCCTGAAGAATCTGCAGACTATGCAACAGGTTCGCCTGTGGTAGTGCAATCCTCTCCAGGACCAAAGATGATAAGGATCCTGGATACAGAGAGGCCCACTCACAGCCATTCCTGCTTACCAGGTTCAGTTGGAGTCTGTTGTTCCCCATCCAAGCTCACACAGTCTCCAGGCACCACAAAAGAACATCCATTGCATCACTCGCTTTACCCAGGACCGAGATATTTAACTGGCTATCATCAGCATATTGGCGATACCTCATCCTGTGATGGTGGATGATCTCACCCAGTGGTTTCATGTAGATATGGAGACAGCATTGAACACTATGGCACCCTGAAAATTAGGGGCTGGGAGCTGGACTATACACAATACACTCACTATACACAACTTATAGCAAAGAGAAAACCAATTCTGCTTACTCCTATAATCACAGTTAAAAGCATGGATTTGCTCCATAGACATGTTATGGTTATAAATGCAAACTTTTTTTTTTATTTTAGTAGAATGAAAGAGAATTGATCTAAGGAGCAACATCCTTCAAGTTCTAACAAGTTAGCACATCATTTCTATTATGTACTGAGGAACATACCATGAGGCAAGGTAACTCCAGCACCATCAATAATGGCTTGTGCTAGCCCATGATCATTTGCCTCCACAGCATAGGCAGCAGCCTTGAGTGCATCCCAAATCTCCTTGCGTCCCTCAAAGGCAGGGGCTGTATCCCAAAATTCATCCCGCTTGCTTCTTAGTTGCCCATCTGTCATTGGGTAATCACTCTTCCATTTGGGCCGATCCTTTTTTAGAAGTTCATTACGACCTGCAAAGAGATAGGGAACATTTTAAAAGCAGGAAACTTCAAAACCTCTAACTACATCTTCTTACAACTACTGCTTCATCTTTTTACATCAAATGCTGGCAAGTTGCACCACTTCTCGAGCTTGTGATAGCTTTTTCTAGTTAATTTATCACTACTTTATCAGAGATAGGATTAATTAAACCCTGACTGAGATTTTTCATATATATGTAATCACAAACTCCTTTTATGAACAAGGAAAGCCTTAATATTTTTTAAGACTTCCCATGTTTTGATCTGAACATACCAATTTTCTTCAACTCCCATCTCTATATAAATCTTACAGACTTCATCTTACATTTTTAAAATTCTGCTAAAAAACTGTTTCTGCTTTTTTCTTTCTTAGCTGCGTCAACCAAAAACTGCTGAACGGTTTAATAGAGGAACAGCTAATAGAAAACAGAATGCTACACATTCTGAGAAAGATGAGATCATCACTGAACTGAGAAGCATTAAGGGTGACAATATTTGCCTTTGTTGCTTAAAGCAATGAATGCAGCATACATCAATTTTGTAGCGATTATAGCATCTGACGTTACCAAAAACACTGTAAAGGAAAAAATAAATCAGCCTTCTCCTATCCTGTACTTTCCACATCTGCTGGATTTTTTTTCTCCCATAATTCTCATGCAATATTATGGGGCTTACGGTAGTTAAAATCCAACACCTGTGAAAGACATCAAGTTGGAGAAAGCAGGACTAAATTTTCTGTAAGATTCTGTTAAAAAGGAGAGCTGTGATGAGAACAAAGTCAGTGACATTTAAATAGGACATGATAGCCTCCAATCTAGATCATCCAAACAGATTGGGGGGAGGCAATCTGGATATTGTAATCCAACCCATTTAAAAGTCACTAATTTAAGTAAGACTACGTAAAATGTAAAGAAAGACTGAATAATGCACACAAGGATATGAACAAAATAGTTAAGACAGTTGTGAACAAATTTTAGAGTTATAGGATCAAATTTTTTTTAGAAAACAAAGCAAAACACCAGAACACATAGGAAGACAAAAAAAACCCCAGGAGCTCATAAGTAGAATCAGTTATTTACTGCAATGCAACCATGTAATGATGTGTGTGTGTGTGAGAGAATTAATATTTTCAGGAATGAGAATTCTTTTAATATTACACAAAATCCTGGTCAAAAGCAATAAATAAATATCCTATTTCAGAGATAGAGATTGCTGAGACTGAAGTAAAAAATAAATGTCAGGGTCAACAGGATTTAAAAACAGAATGCTGTGTGTTAAAAAAAGAAGATGCTACTCACATTCCTTGCTCAGCATGAGAGAACTAGATGCTGAAAACTAACAGTTCAGGTATGAAAAATACAATTACTGAGAAAGGGATAAAAAATTCACTGCTATATATAGAATACTGAAAGACAGAGTTTTAAAAAGCCAAATCATGTGACAGTATCACTCAGGACAAGTCATAAAGACACTCCTTAAGTCAACCCTAATCTGGCATTTTTAAAAATTTCTTTTAAAATTAAAATTAATTTCAAATTAAATCTTTTAAAATTATTTATTTTTTATCAAAATAGTTCCAAAGTGGCTCTTTCAGAACAATTCCATTTTAGCGGCAATTTCCTTTTAAGTGGTAATTACCCGAACCTTTAAGATTTTAGCTGACAGAATTTCTAGCCAGTGGATGTTTCAAGGATGTTTTTCCCTGCCCTGTTTGATCGTGCAATTTTCACAGACTACCCAGACATGTCCCTGCAGTTTTCCAGGCAAGGCTTTTCACAAGTGGTTTGCCATTGCCTCTTGTCATCAAGGCTGAGAGAAAGTAACTGGCCCAAGGTCACTCAGCGGCAGAATTAGAACTCACAGTCTCCTGGTTTCTAGCCTGATGATTTAACCAGTACACAAAAATTTCAAGTTTAGCTTAACATATATGGACGGCATTATACTGGAGAAGTCCAGTTTATGAGGGACCAAGTAAAAATGAGTAGAGAAGGGATTGCTCTGGCAGCTCAGCTGTAATTTACAATTGGTAAACTTAATTAAAGGAGCATCATGGGTACAACAGAGTTGCTACAGTGGGGAGAGGGGTTCTGCCACTGCCTTTGCTTATCATCCCTTCTCTCCTGCCATCCCATCTCCTTGCTGACTTCCACAGGCTGCTGTCCCTGTGATAAGAGAGAGGCTAACTGAATGGATTAAAGAATAGGGCATGTGATGCATGTCTTCCTTGACCTCGGTCTCCTCCTCATCCTCTCACACAGAGCTCTTGTTCTTCCATGGCTGCTGCAGTGGGGGAGGGGGCCCCTGGTACAGTAATTGCTCTGAAGATTGCTAGCTAAGGAGACCAGGGATGCAATGACAGGCAGCTGCAAACAGAGGGGAAAACCAAAGGCTGCCTATTGCCTGCATTTGTTTCCAAACAAACATATCTATTATCTACATTAGGTGAAAAAAAGAGGCACTAGGATCAAATGTTTGACACTCTATGGAGCCCAGCTGAGCAGACTTGCCTAGCACATTCTTCAGAATTTTTCATTCTCAACTGGAACAGCCTGAGAAGAGTCCTCAAGAAGCAATGTTTTAGTGCTTGTTCTTTTATATAATTTTTAGTACATTTTTTAAAGGAAGATTCAAACTAATATAAAGTATAAAAAGATAAAAGAAAATATAAAGTAAAAGAAAAATAAATAAAAGAAAAATCAAGGAGAAAGCTGAAAAGGTTAAATATGACCTCTTAGTTGGGATAATCTATCCCCTTTGCCAGCCAAGGGAGGCATAAAATCTGAAAGGCCTTAGAATCCAATGAGAACTTTTTATTTTAAGGCTAAGAACAGCAAGACAGGGACTATTTTCCCTAGGATTTATGCTAGAGCAGAAACAGTTAAGGTTCCTTGAAGTGTAGCTCCAGTGAAAATTGGGCCTTGGCATGTTTGATAATAGATTCACAAAAAACAAAGAAACAAACCTGATGAGTTTCCAAGTCATGTGCTTATTATCCATGTCATTTGGCTGGTAAGGGGGAGGCATGTAGAAAATATTAAATTATGGGGCAATGGCTTGGTTAACTCTAAGGCATCACCACCAAAATCCCCAGCTGTCATCAACACACTCCTACTTGCCAAGTACCTTACTGTACTTTTTATCATCTTGCAATGCTCAACCTCTAAGACAGGATCAAATGTTAAAGAGATAGTGCAGGAAGACACTGATCTGATCTGATTTGATTAATTCTGATCTGATCAACCCCCACTAACTGCAGTCAGTGGAAATTCTGCAAGAATATAAATAATTAACAGTAGCTTCTGTTTCATGGAAGCCATGAGAAAACAATGTTCTCCCTCCTTTACAATATCCACAAATCCCAAACAGTCTATAGTTAAAAGCTTTGCTTACAAACATCAGGCCAGTAAAATCACATGATGTTGGACAAATAATTGCACTTCATCACCACAAAACAGAGAGTCATCAACCTGACTCAGGGAATTAGGGTGTAGTGCTGACCACTAAGCTCCTGGGACCAGTTAGCTTTTCTGACCTGGATGTACATACACAAAAAAGGGCTTGGGGCAAGAATAACAGACAGCAAAATTGAGTTCTATGCAACTGTTGCATAGAACTCATCAGAACAGACATTAACCTGCACTTCTAATAAGGGTATCTACTTATCCTGCCCATCCTGTTACCCACTCGCTTCCATAAAGGACAGTACATAAATCCGATGGATTTAGCGGCGAAGCGCGACGAATTCATCGTCGCGACCACCTTGTGCTCTGTTTATCAAGCACTACATTTCACAGGAGAGGTTCTCATTGGCTCTCAAGGCACTATCTCCTTCAAAAGAGATTACACCCACTCAATTGTATCAGATGATCAACATATCTACAACCTCTTTGGTACTTACAGCAACAACCTCTTTGGTACTTACAGATCAAAAACATGAACATGCATATTCCTGCAGCAAGGTGATCCAAAATCAGTGACACAAATAAATTAAGGAAATTATTCAATCTTTCCATTCCTTGTTTTGAAAAAGGCTACAGTATTAACAATAGTTTTAAGGATTGGGAAGAAAGAACAGATGGACAGAACCTAAGACATAGTGTACATAAAGGATGGCCAGAAAGCTCTTTTTGCCCCATTAGCTGGATTTCATGCAATCATCTAGGACATCATTGGCCTTATATTTCAGCTTTTGTTCCAGCTATGGCAGCTAGAAAAACATTAGTTTAAAATGAAAGCAGAAGATCTGTGGATGCCAAATTCTGTAATTATTAAACTCCAGACAAAAAATAAACATATTCCTATTCCATCATCATTCAGTCTTTTGCCCAGCAAAATTATCTCCTTCAAGATAGGGCGGGGTTTTCCCTATAGTGCAGGCATAGTCTCTCTGGAAAGAAGGCAAGAAAAAGTCAGATTCCTCAACTGATCCTATCTAGATTGCCTACGCAAGGAGACTGAATTTCAAGCCAGCTGTATAAGAAGACTGTGTTGCAGATTAAATCTAAACAGGATGGTAAATTGAGGGAAAGCTAAAAGTAAAACATATTCTCAAAACAAACTGTAATGGCAAAAATAATAATAATCTCAGGCTCAAGCTCACTCTGCTTTTTCCTAAGCCTCCAAAGTGATAATTTCATTATGGATGATGACTGTGTAGCTCTTGTGGGTTTTATGCCTGCCCTGGCAGGGAGAGAAGAAATACTGTCCTGAATAGGGTATTATTTACTGCCTAGTATTAAAGCTGTCCTATAAATAAAAAATAAATCCTGAACTAATGGCAAAAAATGCCCAGGCCAGTTTAAAGTCAGTTAAGTAACAATTTTAGGTGAAACTTCTGAATCAAGATATGGGAATGTCAATAAGCAACTAAAATTAATTAAATTCCAAATTCTAACTCCCTATTTGCTAAGCTTCAATGCCAATGTGTGCCTGCCTGAAAAACACGGAGAACTCAGGTTAGTTTCTCTACCACTTCAAGACCCTGGAAAAAGAAATTATATGGACTTGTTTTCTTGTCATAGCTGCATACTCTAGCTAGCTCCCCAGCCCAGTGACTGCCAGATGTACAGAATTAAAACTTCCAAAAACGTGCAGCCATTATCAGCTAAGTCACTCCACAGAATCAAGTACTTTTTATTGGAATGCTACCTCCAGGGGTGGGTTCTACTTATCTTTACTACTGGGGCGCAACAGGATCGCGCAGATCACCGATGACGACATCCGGGGTGGTGGGCGGGGCGTCCCACTGGTTTTACTACTGGTTCTTGCGAAGAACTTCTTACCTATGTGACCTCTTGGCCCAGTCACATAGGACAGAAGTTATATCAACAAAGTGTTAATGAATCAACAATAGCTGAATATTTCACTGTAATTATGGTATCACTATCAATGCCAGTCACTCTGAGATTTTATCCCAGCCATTCTTCTTCAAAGCTAAATAACCTTCATAATTGTATTTAAATATTATGTATATCCAGTATTAAGTAAATTCATCAACTTAATCATGTGAAAATCCCAGTAAAAGGTTAGTTTATTTATATTGTAACTAATTAGTATTCTCTATAAAGTAACCTTTTATTTAATGGGATGGAAACCTTAATCCTAAAGTTCAAAAGTGAGCTGCTAGCCTTCTCCATCTAGTCCTTTGAGATTTCTGAAAGCCTAAAACCCCTGACTCCTCTGAAAAGGAAGGATAAAGGAAAAATAGTTAATAACCAAATTATCAAATTATCTTTCTATACTGAAGTAGAAAATATAAATCTGTGTCTACCAGGGTGGGTTCCAAATCCCGTCACTACTGGTTCGCTTGTGTGTGTTCGCTCATGCGTGTGGCGCTTCTGCGCATGCGCAGAAGCATCCGGGCAGGTGAGCAGAGCCTCCTGCCGCTGCCGCTACTGGTTCTCCCAATCCGGTGCGAACTGGTAGCAACCCACCACTGGTGTCTACCCTATGTAGATAAGGGACGTGATAGCTCAGTGGCTAAGACACTGAGCTTGTCGATCAGAAGGTCGGCAGTTCAGCAGTTCGAATCCCTAGTGCCGCGTAACAGAGCTCCCATTACTTGTCTCAGCTTCTGCCAACCTAGCAGTTCAAAAGCACATTAAAAAGTGCAAGTAGAAAAATAGGGACCACTGGTGGGAAGATAACAGTGTTCCGTGCGCCTTCGGTGTTTAGTCATGTTGGCCACTTGACAAAGAAGATGTCTTCAGACAGCACTGGCTCTTCGGCTTAGAAACGGAGATGAGTACCATCCCTAGAGCCAGAAATGACTAACACGCATGTGCGGGGTAACATTTACCTTTACCTTATCCTATGTAGACAAGCCTGCTTCTTCAGTCCAAATTTCACGGAGGCCTAAATATCTTTCCTACATTATGTTATACAGTTCAGCTGCCCTTCCAGAAAACAGTCATGCTTCCTTACAAATCACAATGACTGAATTAACGCAATGTGATAGATAGATAGATAAATAGATAGATAGATAGACGATAGTTAGATAATTTAATGCAAGTGTGATATAAGGGTATATAGCCACAGCATAATTTGTTTGAATACCATATATAAAATATTTAGAGCATTCTAAAAAAGAATAAGCCAATACCCCAAGGCCAGTGGTGAAATCTGCCCTGATCTAGCCGGCTCACGCGAAACAGTAGTGCTGGTGACCGGAGACTCTGCCCATCCGCTGGGACGTCATTACATCCCATTTTTGACCCTCTGCACATGTGCAGAAAGTTCTCAGAATGCTCAGAAGAGGCACGCACGCTCACATCCCCGAACCAGTAGTGAAGGTAAGTGCATTTCACTGCTGCCCAAGGCTAATATTTTTCAAAATGTGAAAGATAGCAACAGCACTTACAGTTATATACCACTCCATTGTGCTTTACAGCAATTTACGTAACAACTAAAATATTGTATTTATATTGACATCTAGCTTAATCATATCTGTGGCAAGCAAGATCTAAATTATAATTATATATGATAAAGGAAAAGGTTGAGTATATGGTACATGCAGTGGTGGGATTCAAATAAATCAACAACTGCTCCTCTGCCCTAATGACTGGCTGAGTGGGCGTGGCCATGCTGGGCATGGCCAGGGGTTGTAACAGGAAGCATTCGGCCTCCTGCACCCCTCTTGAAGCAAAAACAGGCCATAGGGAGGCACCTCCCTTCTCGCCCTATTTTGGCCCCAGTAGGCCTCTCTGCAGCCTGCTGGGAGCAAAGATGGGCTGTGGAGGGCCCGTTTTTCACTTCTCTGGGCTCTGGAGGCTCTCTGGAGACTGGAAATAGGCCCATTTTAATGCTCCAAGGGCCTCTGGGAGGCCCGTTTTTCACCTCTCTGGACTCCAGAGACTTTCTGGACGCTGGAAATAGGCCCATTTTTGTGCTCTACGGGCCTCTAGGAGGTCCATTTTCCACCTCCCTGGACTCCAAGTGCCTCCTGCCCTTACCTTGGATCCAAAATGGGCCATATGGGGACTCCTGGGAGGGGAGAGGCAGGGTGGGGTGGGGCCAGCTAGTTGCTAGAACTATCAGTTTGCTGAACCGGTCGTAAAATTAACATCTGGTGTGCCCAAACCGGTCTCAACTGACTGAATCCCACCTCTGAGTGCACTGATTATAGTGATTTATGTACCGTAATGCAAAAACAAATAATGGCATCTCTTACAGCAGGGGTCTCCAACCTTGGCCAGGCTTAAAGTTGCCAAGTTTGGAGACCTCTGTCTTACAGCACTCAGAGTTTGAGAAATGTAAAAACAAAAGCTGCAGCAAGGGAATAAAAGCTAACATTTGTATAGATTAAATACCAAGAATCGCATAGAATTTAACAGAATAAATGTAAAACATAAAATCATTGAATTTATATAATAAAAATATTTTTAAAATAGGATAAATATCTACCAGTAATATTAAATATCTAGTTTCCAATGAATAAGGAAACACAACATAAGACAGGTAAACTACGCAAGCAAAATTTTCATATGTGTGTGAAAAGAAGACAGGTTTCATTTCAAGTTGCTATACTGGTTTAACCATAACATTACAAAAATACTTCAGATGCTTTTTTGGAACAAGAAGAATTACAGTAGCTCATTACTTGATAAGGTGAACTTTATAAGGTTTTCAAAGAATTAAACAATTTGATTGTGTATTGTTAGAGCAGCCATTGAATTGGATTTTTGGAATTGCTTCATAAAGGTAACATGCAAACAAAATAAAAGGTGCAATAAAGATTACTGGCATAAGATACGCTTTTAAAGGATTCCCTGGTGAAGGAAAACCAAGACTAAAGAGTAATAAGAGAGAATTAAGGAAGAAGAAATAAGTGTCTTGAAATGCTGTAATTTCACATAATAATTATTTAAATAAATTTGTACCTATTGTTGTCAACAATAGAATCTGCAGAAAAGAAAACACGTAAGGGGACTACAGTAATGACATCTGTGGAGTACCTTTCCTGAGTCTTTCCAATCTCTATTTCTTCACTTACATACAGCAGAGCAGAGCTCCCCAACCATTTTGGATCTAGACATATCTGGAAAGTTGAAACGATGTTATGGTCTCTCCCACAGGATATTGTGATGTTAGCCAAGGCTAATTACAAACACCCATTTCCCAGAATGCAAACTGATACACTCATTCCACAGCATCTTCTAACTAGGATGCACTCTAAATGTTCAACCAGTGGGCATACTTTTTAATCTAAGCACTGGGATGCTGTTCCCCTTTTTATCTTATCTTCTAAAACGTTTTCAGTGCTTACACAACATTAATAGCAATCAAGATTAAAGTTTAAGTTTAGCTCACCCTTTATCATTTTCACCCTTTACCGGATCATTCTATATCCTAATTTTAAAACATATAAAATGAGGTGGGGTATGAATCTAATAGATAGATACAAATGAGGCAATCTTAAACTCATGGACCTAAGTGGGGCATTAGAGAATTTTTAAAAAAATTATACTGAAAACATTTTTATTCTTTGAAGTATTGTACACAGACTGAATTTCACAAACAGAGAACCAGTTGATATGAACCCACCACCTTTAAATCTTGCTTCTAGACTTCCTCTACACATCAAAAACAAAATACAGGTAGTCCTCAACTGATGATCATAATTGAGCCAAACGTTCTATTATTAAGTGAGACATTTGTTAAGAGAGTTTTGCCGCATTTTATGATTTTTCTTGCCACGGATGTTAAGTGAATCGCTGTAAGTGTTAAATTAGTAACATGGCTGTTTAGTGAACCTGGTTTTCCCATAGTCTCGGCTTGTCAGAAGTTTACAAAAGGAAAGTTCATATGACCCTGGGACATTGCAATCGTCATAAATATGAGTCGGTGGCCAAGTGTCTGAATTTTGATCACATGACCATGGAGATGTTGCAATGGTCATTAGTGTGAAAAACGGTCATAAATCACTTTTTTCATCGCCATTGTAACTTTAAACAGTCACTAAATGAACTGTTGTAAGTTGAGGTTTACTTGTACTGCACCAGAGAGGCTTTTCTTCTTATTAAATATAGCTTTTCTTCTTATAACACTGATTTGGTAAAAATGCATATGAAGTTGAATTTATAAAATGTGCATAAATGTTGGTTTGCATATTTGGAGCTCATGAATATATCAATCAAAGCCAGTAGAAAGACAAACACGTAAGAAGGAAACAGAGCAATTTTTCCACCCAAAGAACAGGGAAAGGGAGAAAACCTAAGGAAGGAGGAGGCATATACATTCACAAACTGTCCATTCAAGTTCCCTAAGCAAGTTTCCCTGCAAAATATGACCACAAAAGAGCAGTTTAGGAGCTTGGACCACTTCTCATGTGATATACGTAACGAACAGAAGGGTTATCTATTCAAGAGTTCCAAATCCCAAAGATATTTTTGTTTTAAGATCAGCAAACCATAACAATTGCCCTTCATCAGGAAACTGATTACCTAAGTATAGCAACAAATATTCATAAATATTAAAAAGGTAATTGTGATACTATATACAGGTAGTCAACTTACAACTGTTCATTCAGTGACCATTTGAAGTTACAACAGCACTGGGAAAAAAAGTGACTTATGACAGTTTTTCACACTTATGGCCATGGCAGCATCCCGAAGGTCATGTGATCAAAATTCAGGTGCTTGGCAACTGGTTCATATTTATAACAGTTGCAGTGTGTCCAGCATCATGTGATCCCTTTTTGCAACCATCTACAAATGAAGTCAATGGAGGAGCCAGAGTCATTTAATAACTGTATTGCTAATTTAACAACCGTAGTGATTCATTTAACAATTGTGCCAAGAAAGGATGTAAAATGGAGTAAAACTCACTTAAGAAATGTTGGGCTCAATTGTGGTCATAAATCAAGGCCTGCCTGTACAGAACTAAAGAGAAGTCATTGTGCTGTCCCATTCATTCACACGCATATGTAAAGGTGGGCTGGTGGGTTAAAATTCCCCAGCAATTCCCTTCACTAAAAATCCAGAACTGCCCAATCAAGTTCAGCCAAAAGCAGACCAAAACTAGTCCACAAGCCTTGAAAGTTACCAAAATTAAATCCACAATACAAGAAAGTGCATGAGGCAAGAAAAGTCCAGAGTTCACAAATCACGATCCAAGGCAAGAGTGGAATCACAATGATCAGCTAGGAAATGTACACATTATTCCCAGTATTATCTTCATCTGTCTGCTGTGTTAAATAGCTTCTGGTACAGCTCATCAAGAGGGACAAAGCTGCCTCCTCGTGAGTAATCAGGCTGACCTTCACTGCTCCTGCCTTTTCTCTGCCCTACAAGTTCTCAGATCAGGTGCAGAAGGCAGTTCCTCATTATCATCACTAACTGGCTGCAGCTTAATGCTTTCTTCACCTGAAACCTCATGGCTGTCCTGCCGCAGCTATGCTTCAGCCAAATCACTCTCAGTTGGATGCTCAGAGCCACTGACCAACTCCTCTCCTGAAGTGCCCGCAACTAGTTTATCCTGCTCTGAACTAACATCTAGAGAGGCATCTGGAGGAATCATCAGCATACTATAATATAAATGCAACCACTTTGGTATGGAAAGGGAGAATGCATACTACATTTTACTTGTCTTGTTTGAAACAAGATGCTGTGTGTGCTATATAAATTATATTCTACAGCTTCTTGCCCAGACATGTCCTTTGCACACAGCTGTGCCCACTTTCTCCTTCCTCCTGCCCTGTATGAATCCTTGGAAGACAAATTACTTTGCATAAAAGAGACATTCTGCAAGAAAATAGACAGATCAGCTTTTTTTGTTGAAAGAGCACTTCTTGAAGCTGTAAATGATTGATGATATAGCCAAGAATTACCCTGTCCATTAAATGATGGTAGCTATATGGTGTTGGGAACTGTCAAGACTACCTGCGTGACAATCTACGCTGTGCTGTACTATGTCATACGGAATATTTCTTCTCTTCAGCTCCAATTATCTTTAGGCTTAACTGAGTAAAACCGGAGCAGACCAGCCACAACACTGCCAAACAGATTTAGCATTAAGCAGCATGAGAATGAAAATACTTTGCTGAAAAAGCTTTATTAACCTAGCCCTTGCCACCATTGCTTCTCCTATGATGCTTGGCTCTAACTATGGAGAAAGCCACATGGTTAATTCAGCACAGAAGAGATAAGAGCCAATGTCATCATATTTCGTCATCTAGGATGGAACTCCTATTCTACCATTTCATGCAGTAGGACAGAAAATTTTGATCAATGCTATTTCTCAGCTCGGCTGAATGATGACATGACCAGCTGCAATTGAAAAAATATTTTTTACATGACTATCGAAGATGCACAACACTCATCTTAATTTGCTTCTGACAGTTCGGAGTGACAATTATAGGTAATTCTATTCTGCAAAAAGTCCAAGAATATGGCATAATAAGAGCACTGCATTGAAAAGTTCTTCACTGGACACTGGAATAAGATACACTTAACCTGATCCTTTTAGTTGCTAAACTATGAACATAAATTCTTCTCTACTGAATTTGTGAACATGCCTTCAAGCAGCACAATCTAAATTTAGGGTCCCAGGTGAGACTGCTACCTTGGATCCCATATGGGAAGACAGCTGGGTAATACCATCTGAGCAAAACAAACAACAGGCTTGGGAGCTGGGGATTGGAAATTAATTGATGATTGTTATAGGTGAGAAGAAGTAGGTTCTTATCAGTACTTATAAGACGTTGGTTTATGAAGAAGTAGATCCAGCCTAATGATGTTTATATGGCATGCAAAAAGGAGACAAAGACCAGTCTTATTATGCCACGAAACCTATTTCCACTCTAACATCAGTATAAAATCAGGATTAGCCAAAGCACTCATACAAAATTAGCCAAAGCACACATACAAAAAAGTATACATGTGCATAAAAAGAAACCAGGAGAGGAAATGTCAGTAATGTTACTGCAAGTGTCAAATAAGGTATTTTAGAAATTGAATACAAATTACTTTCAAAAATTGACATGAATTTCTAATTGATATGCATGTCCATATAATTTTGTTACCAATACAGTTTTGATATAGCCTGTCTCATGCCTAGACTGAAATAATAAAAAATAAAGGTGATAGGAGAAACTGAAAAATTCTACTTTTCCTAACTGTCATTTTACCAATTTAATTCAGGCCCACTATTCCTATGTCTTCCTGATTTATTTTATTCAGAGTTCTTTGACTATTCATGGTGGGTGCTTTTTAAACTGGAAGATAGGAATATTTAAAGATGACAATTTTCAAAACCAATTATGTATTTTTCCAGTTTAATGTGCTTTTACATCAAAGGTTATAACTATTGCACATTTTTAAATATATTAACAGCCTTGTGAATATTTCTTCACAAGATGGGAATCCAAGTGTGAAAAGGTTCTAACCTCCTAACTCACTGGACCTGTATGGTTGAGACAGAAGCAGTACACCAGGAGAGGGAATATCAGAGTTAGGAGGGAGAATGTAGGAGCCAGAAAACAGGGTAAAAGAAAGGATCTAAGAAGCTGAAGAAGAAACATCACTGGTACACAAGGAAATGTGTTGCACGTGTTGCAATTTAAATGTGTTTACACTCATGATATGGCTAATAAAACCCAGTAAAGTTTATTTTACACAATTTAAGCAACAGTAAGCTATAGGCATACAAGATCACTTATCCCAACTGGCACTACTCATATTGCCTGTATGCCTGCAAAAATAAATCTAATGCTGAAACTACAATTCTTGGACAGGAAGCCCAGATCAATTATGCATAGGTTTTCTGCCCCTAGAGATTATGGCATCTTCTACCAGGAACTGAAGACATTTACTTTCAAATAAGCATTTGACTCTATTGTTATTTACGTTAGTTATTGATTCTGGCTCAGTTGTTTTTATCTTTATTGTTATTTTCAGCTTTTTGCAACTGTGTTTTAATGATTTGCCATTGTCTTTATGTTTTTATATTTGTAAATTGCTGCAGTGAGTATTTTTTGAAAAGGTAAAAGATCCATCTAAATTGAACTTAACTCTATTAATGGTATTTTTAAACTACTCAGTCTGGCCAACCTCTCTGATATTCCCAGATAATCACAGTCAAGTACCAACAAAGACAAATGTTCCGTTAGCTTCCAAATTGGCTAATGTTGTTACATACTGCTTATTTTATGCTGCTGTCTGTGACTACTTTCTGGAAATCAAATACAGGGCATAATTTCTTAAATATTAAGGCATTAAACATTACCAACATTGGAAGGATCTACTTAAGTTGATGTTGCTGCTTTTATTTCTATCAGATGAGAACAATATTCTAATATGGGAAAATAATATGGGAGAATGAGAAATCTTAGTTAAGAAATGCCTCCCACCCCACATACATTATATACAAGCATCTGATGAGAGGTAATCAGCCTCCTTTTTGGAAAAATATAGCTTACAAGGGTTTCTCTTTACCCACTTACTCACCCCTCCTACTTCCTGTTTCTCATTTTTGCCTCCTACAAAATAGTAATTATTACTGGAAGCAAGAGACATGCAATTGCTATCAGTGGCTGTATGAGCAAAGCAAAGGCATGAGTCAGTTCCACAGTCCTTTGGTGGGGCCAGTTTCTTGTTTTAACAGGGTGTATTCCAGAATCACACTGTTCAAAGTGAATAAACACATCAATCATATTGTATAGCACCCAAACTAGATAACAAACTACTTTTAGACTAGGTATGTATGTATGCTTTGCTTGTAGCATTCTAAACTTAATATGAGTTTATGGTTCATGATATGTAAATTAGTAAAAGATGCAGCTGACTCACCAACAGATCTATGAAATCCAGAATTCCCAGTCAGGGAATTTCACAAACCTATCAGTATATCACATCCATATGTTAACCATTTGCACATTGTTTATCCATCTATGTAGACACAAGAATGGTTTTTTGTTTATTCCAATTTATTTTAGCCAATGGATTCAGAATTTGCAGGAGCATTGTCAAAATAGTTTGGGCCCAAACAATGCTATTGGAAGGAGACTGAATTATCATTCCACCCATAACACCAATGCAGTCATCTCTGGGTGGAGCACATGATTTTCTAACAACAATGGACCCATAATTTAGGACCGGAAAGCAGAATAATAGCCTTTGACACTTGGATAATTAGAGAGTAAAAATGCCTTAGCTCTAAATTCTATAGAAATTCAGTGTTCTTCAATAATTAGACTATTTTATTTCATACTTACTGGAAAAAAGGGGTAAAAACTATCCTGCCACTCTCTGAAATTTCACTATAAACCATACTCGACAGTATTTTAAATATCTTTCTTAGTCCAAAAATGTCATTTTACTGAGTAGTTTCTAGCTAATACTTTTTAAAACATTACTAAGGATTATTTGTGCTACGTGTTTGATATTCATCCAATCTCAATTTGCAAAATGCCAGCAATACATACTTGGAATGCCATCCTATAAGAAGTTAAAGTTACTCAGCTTTCTATGACAGCAAGTGTATTATTTAGCATCACAATCTTAACTTTTGATCTCACATTAAGACCCAACTTATTAGGTTCAATAATGCTAGTATTGCAGTTTAAAGCAAATAAGTTGAAATGCTGATAAAATTAATGCATAAAAGGATGAATTCTTCAGGCCAATAATAATACATTTTTCTTCTGGAAAAGTGTAACTTCTCACAATACTTTCTTCTTGTATCAGAAAATCATTAGATACTGTCTAATTAACAATAAAAATTCTTAACATTGGAAGGAAATATATTAAGGAATACAAAAAAACCAAAGATTATTGGAACCATCTAAGTTCAATATAAACTATACAATAGCAACTTGTCAGACTTTGAATCTTGAAAAATCTGCATTAAAAATACCTTGGGACCTTGTACACTGAAAGCCTACATCCATGACCAAACTATAGACTTTCCTATTTCTCACAATCTAGCTATTAGTGATAGATATTTCAGTGATCCGCAAGAAGAAAATTAGATGTTCTTGCCCAAGATTTGCAAACTATGCCAAGAAGTTTACTTTTCATTTTAAAGTGCACTCTCAGATCTTCCAAAAAAAATAAATTAAGAAGGAAATCTTGATCTTCCACACAAGACTTTTAAAAGAAATACCATTGATACTACATTGTTCTTCTTTACAATAAACAATATTATAGCATGTACAATAATCAAGAGACAATAGTAAACCAAAGAAATTTATGGCATGGTGTAAATAGAAAAAAAGGGGGAAATATAGTTAAATCTAGTTTTATACTATCATCATTCACTACATTTCTCCACATCTTCCTATCCTTATATTTTTGCTTCTGAAATGCCTGTACATTGCTTCATACATTGTTATGCCATCTTCTTTTTAAACATCTCACTTCTCTTTTTTTTTCCACATCAACTCGATTCAACTATGAATTGCTCAGTTTCCCTTTCCTGTTGGCCCATTCATTCTTTTCTGATATGTTGCAATTTGATCTTCATTATCTCCAATATAATTGTTTTGTACTGATCACCATTTTGTATTCCTACACCCATTCAGCACTCATTCATTCTTGATCTTATCTCTTATGTGACCACACACATTTCTTAAGTACCCCATTCTCAGGGCGTTCAATTTATTTTTATGTTTCTTCTAATGTAGCTAAATCTCACAAGCATATAACAAAGTAGATATAAGCATGCTCTTATACATAACAATTTTCACTATTCAACAACATTCATTCTTTCTAACAATTCACATAGTATCTAGTATTATTCTACCAGCATTTGCATGCATTATAACATTTCTTCTTCTATGTTTGCTTACTTAATATTCTACCAAGATACAATTTACTTGCTCTAGTTGTTCACTATTGGGGTATAACTTGCAATAGTTCATTCCATTTTCCTTGTCAAGAAAAGCTACTTTGGTACATCAATTCTCAATTCCATACTCCCTTTTACATCATACAGTGTGAATCACTCAGGTTCTCATAACACTGTCTGCCTAAAAGTATACATCACTTCACATCCAATCCAGATAAGTCTTAATGTTACCACAAGCATTCCTTAAACATTTAACCATCTCTACATTAAACAACCAAGGAAATATCACACACATTTGTAATATTTCCTGCTCAATGTTGAATAAATGCATTCCATTTATCGTACATGCTTTACTGCCATCATATACCATTCATATCATTTTCAGCAATCCAACTTCCTATTCACCCAAGTTCATAATTCAGACCTATTTATCAAAAAATTTCTAAAAAAAAATCTACATTGCATGTCAACATGCAATATAGTTTATTTTTCACATTCATATACATCTCAATGACTTGTGGAACTACAAATTCTGGTCTACATAGCTCTTGTCCAACATAAAGCAAGCCTAGATTTTTGGCTATATCCTTTCAGTCAAAATTATGCTAAGTATTTCCCCACAAAATTGTAGCTTCTGCATTTACTCATGCTATCTTTCCCTCTGTATATGGGAACAACACATTCTTTTAATTGTCTAGCAGAGATGCAGTTTCACACACAATTTACACAAGTCATGTAATCACTCAATATTTAAATCACATCTATAAATTAGTATTTCTCTTATTACACTACCTACACTGACAGACTTATTTTTCAATGTTCCAATATGATTTTTTTTCCCTTAGATACTACTGTTTATAGCATTTGTTTCAATTCTACTGTTTGATAAATCACAATCTTTCATACTTTTCTAAGCTTTTGGTCACTTTAATTTCATTCCAAATCACAATATCAGTTCTATTTTTAGTTCTATTCACTCTGCTTCAGGCTGTTTGTTCATTTCTTTTCTCCATCAAAACTGTTCTGCATTTTCTCTGCCTTTTAAACAGTAACTGTTCCCTGTTCTCTTTGACTACATCCTCTGCAATTATGGTATCTTTTTTCTCTATACAATTATACAATATTTTTACATTCTTATTTTTAAACAATCATTCTCTTATATGTATTTTTCTTATCTACAATCGCTTTCATCATTTTTCGTACTCCCTGTTAGCATAACTCCACATATGTTTGTGACAGTCTGTATCATTATTCTTTTCATTCTGTTCCAAGTAGCTACAAACAAGCCTTAGCCCTCCAGAGACTGGTTCTTCTGTTTTACAAGATCAGTCTTGTTAAAAAAAGAGAGGCAAAAATAGCAAGAATCAGAGTAAAATACTTTATGTGACCAATGGTATCAGTCTCCCTGCAACTCTCATCAAAGTCTGAGGTCTTACTCTATTTTGGAGGGGCATCTTAGGACAAGCTGTTTAATGAAAGCAGAATAGCAGCTGTAAATCTCCTGGTCTGAAACCCAAAAATAATCCTTCTCACAACAGAGTTCCCTGAAGCAGAAAATAGCAAGGGTTCACTGGTCATTCCCCCCTTTTTTATCTGCTGTTTAAAAGCATATGGGAGATTAATCTGCCGCTTTAAAAACAAATTTTAATCTTGAACAGTGAAGCACAGAAACTAAATTTTCCACCCTCCTCTGATTATTTAATTATTGAGGCGTCTCTTTTGCTGAAGTCAGGACTGCTCCATCCTCAAAAATCCTTTATCAGTATTTATGTACCACAATGTTTGGAGTGTCAAATACTGCTGATGAGATTGTTAGGTTAGAACTGCTTCTGCTATCGATCCAACTAATGCAACTACAGTAGAGTGAGACAAATCTTAGCAGTCTAGAAAGGGAATAATAATGCTATTGATTGACATGGACTAAAGAATCAGGGCAGGACTTATGCACATGGCTTTACATCACAAAGGATCACATGCATGCATTCAAGCAGCACTGATTTTGTGTCCCAACTTGCAAGAATTTACACAGGAACTTTGAACATGGAAACAGACAAGGATTTCTGATCCAAATATTGGTGAAGGCCATACTCCTTTAGCGTAGCAAGTAAGAGTAGTTCTCTAGAATGTGTTTTGAGGGTTCCCATATTCTGGGGTGCATAAAAATCAGACAGCAAAGCCAAATCTGTATTTCTGGCAGGATGAAACCACAAATCATTCTGATTTGTCTCTAAGGAGTACATTTTGATCGAGCATGTGTGCTGAAACCCTGCTAGCCCCAAATCAGTCCTTAACCCAGCTAGCATGTCTGCATTAGTGAGAAGAGGAGTCACAGCAGTTTCCACTTCAACCTGGTGAGACGGGCTGGACTGGCTCTTACATAAAGTGAGTAGGCAAGTTTCCAAATCATCCCAAATTCCTAGACCAGGAATTCAAGAGATCTGTTAAAACTGGGACTGCTCCAAAAGCTTTGCACTCATAATGGGGAATAACGGAATAACGAAATAAATCTACAGAACTCTACAACCCAGAAGGATAACTTCTCTATTTCCAGCAAGAGGGACGGTATAGGGAGAGATATGCCCGCTTCACTGTACGCTCATCAGAGCCACACACCTGGGCAGGAAAGGAGGGCAGAGGCATTTTTTCTCAGGCTTGGGACGGGTCGCGCTCGGTGCCCGCTTAGAGCAAGGATCGTGGTTCCCCCTTTAGGCCTTAAGGAGAGGAGCTGTACGGAGACCGGCTCTCAGTATTTGCAGAGTCTGAGCTACCCTTCCTGCGATCGCCTGGACGGTTTAGTTGGAGAGCTCACCTGCTCGCTTGCGCTGGTTTCCCGGGGTGATCGGCCCCTCTCTGCGCTGTCTTCCCACGCAGCTGCCCATGACTGAAGTCCCAGGGTGCAAATTCAAAGGACCTACGTGCCTGAGCCCGGCTCAGGGCTCTCTCGCTCCGCATGAGGCAAGATCCCAGTTCGCCCTCCGGACGCACAAACTTTGTGGGACGCGGTTGGGGGGTTTTCTCCTCCGCACTTCAGATCCTCGGGTTTTCCTTGCAAAAAAAAAAAGGAAGCCTGCAAGCAGGCTCCGTACTGCCGAAGCGAGATCCGCACCAGGCAGGCCCAGGGATCGGTCGTTACAGCACTACAACCGCCACCTCATAGAGACCTGGAGCTCTGAGCCGGGATAAGTCCCGCGGCCCTGGGAGACACTTCTGGGCTCCTCCCACTCCAGGTGAGCATGTGACTCGACGGCCGGAGCTCAAGCCCCGCCCCGCCTCCGCTCCGCCAGGAAGCGGATAGTCCGTGACCCTGGCCTTAATTCCAGCGGCGAAGGAACGGGCGAGACGGGGCTTCGGAGAAAGGATGGCAACGGTGGAGGCTTATCAGGCAAACTAGGCAAATCAGGGTGCCTAGTTATCAACGGCATCCTTCCAAACTCCTCTTAGAGGACTTTTTTACCCCCGAATGAGAATACAGGCGAGTTAAGGTGAAATAGGCATTCCCCTCGCAAATGCCAAAATACTCAGTGGAAACGTGATTTCCCGAAGCTACGAGACGCCCCGAATCACCAGCCTCATTTTAGCTTATATAATAATGTTACAGTCGGCCTATATGGTTACTCAATGTGTCGTGCAAATCAATAACATTGCTTTGAATAAACAATTCAATTTTCAGCAGGGGGCAGCAGCTGGGTGATTTGTTTGAATTGGGAAGCTAAACCAAACCCAATCTGGTTAGCGCTTGGCTGGGAGATTACTGGAGAATTCCAGGTTGGTAGGTCAACATCCTGAGAGAAAACAACAGCAAACCACTTCCATACAGTTGCTAAGAAAATCACATCAATGTACAAGTTCACTTATGGTTCAGTTAATAATGTATAAATACATAATTCATATAAGAAGCCATACATGATAGTGAAAGGGCTCCAACTGTCTCCTTGGTACCTGTTCCTTTTATGCATGGAATTTTGTCTGGTAACTGTTTCCCAACCTTTACAATTTTAAAATGTGTGGACTTTCCTTTGGCTGGGGAATTCTAAAAGTTGAAGTCCACACACCTTAGTTGTGAAAGTTGACACGGTGATCTAACCGATGCCACAGTTCTTTCATCTTTCAAATATTTTTTTAAAAAGAAAAATGTTTTATGGTTACCTTCCTATGAGATATTTAACTCTGTAGTTGGTTACCTTTCTATGTTTACAATGAACAGCAAACAGTGCCCATGGAAGCTTAGGTCTACCTAATTCAATACTATTGGTTCTACCAATTTGCATTGTGTCTTCTGAATTTCAGAAATAATTTTTGCTCATTGTTTTATGTTTCCAAAACAAAACATACATATGCATATGTTCAATTTAAGCAATTAACTGAGAATAAATTTGTAAAAATATTCTGGTAGAAGACACTCATCAGAGCCACGCTTGGGTATTGCACCCAAGACAACTGCATGAATATATTCATGAAATTACCAGGAATCAAGCACAATTCAAAGACAGTGCTTTCTTTTTCTTGCCCTTTTTAAAATGTTCAGCAATCCCCATCTAAATTTACTCTATAGTTAAGAATTCTCTTTCCTACCTATGATATATTCACTGATCTTATTTCTATCTTATACACCCATTCAGAATTGATACATAGGAAACACTGACTTAAAACACTTGCTTGCATTTGCACAGCTCATTGCTCAGATAAAACTTGGTCCTAAATTGTGGCTCAATATATCATGGGAACTAGTTCATATAGTTAATTTATGGTGCTGTGGGTTTTGCAAGCTCAGTGGGATTTGATAAAACATTATTCATGAACCATAGCTTAAAATAATGTAGAAACAGAATCACTGAACCATAAAGAAACAAATTCAGCTACTTTCTTAAAATACACTTAGCTAGATTGTGACTTGCTACTTTGCTTTCAACATGTCCTGTGAGCACAGAGAAAAATTAAGTCCCTTGGCTTCTGTGCAAAACTGATGGCTGCAATGCTTAACTCTGTTTGTGGTAGAAATGAGACCTGGTTTCTAAAAGGAAAAAAAAAAGATTCAAGTCAAACTCCATTCCAGACCACTGCATACAAATGACCAAACATTATTTTGGAGGGGGGAAGGGGGGGAGAGTATGTCATGCATAAGTCTTAATAGTATGGAATTAATTTGTTCTTTGGGGATATTTTTTCAGCTTCTCTAATTAGCTTACAGCCCCCGGATTTCCTGGCGAATTCCCAAGAATAAAGCTATCCCTACTGAGCTGTAGAGGCCAAAGTTGATCCAATGTAACCAGATGCTGACGAAACATGGCTTACTCAAATCACTTTTATTAGTTTGCATGATACACTGAAACCAATGGGCTGGGTACATGATGCCAAAATGTGGTTCTTCAAGAATAGCCAAATATTGTTTGAACTGATCCAAGTTTTGGGGGACTATCAAAAGCAATTTTGTCTATTTCCCAGTTTTTATTAAAACACAGGAAAAATAGTCATTATTTTTTAGCCCTGTACAACCAATTCTAATAACTAAATCATATAAAGCGTATTTCTTGTTTATATTTTAGATTGACAAGCGAACAGAGAGTCTCGGGTCGTCTGGGTATTCTGAAATGACTTTTGATTTTTCTACACAGCTTCCCATCTTGTTCCAAAATCAGTATCGTAGGAAATAAAATATCCATGATTTGCACATTATTTGCATACTCTTTAAGCAAGAGGATAAGCTTCTTACCCTCCATAACCTTAACCTTAACGCCTACTCCGCCCTTCGGCTTCGTTGGCACAACCTTGGCCAGCAGACCCGCCTAGAAACTCGCGCCGCTATTTTTGCCAATCGCTGGAGGGAGTTCTTTTAACGTGATATAAATTTACCTCGGTACACGTGATAGGGAGACGCGCACGCGCGCTTGCTGCTTCTTGCCTCCCCCTTTTTTTCCTCTCAGGTTATCATGGCGGCCGGAGGGGCTCACGTTGCCATAGGAAAACCTGCCTCCCTGTTACAGGACTGGGAATGGGAAAACGCGGCCAGGCAGGCGGGTGAAGGTATGGTCAGGGAATGGGGGTGAATAGAAATGGCATGGAAATGAGCTCGCGTGTTTCTGCAGTGCATGCAGAAAACGAGGTTTGTAGCGCAAGAAGGACTACTCGGGGCTTTGAAGTAAATGGTGAATAAAATGGAGAGGAAGGCAGGATGATCAGGCTTAAATGAGGAGAAAAGGAGAAATGCTGAAGTTAGGTGTGTGGGTGAAGAGCCTTCTTGGGAAAGAAGACTCAGTAGTGTAATTCTGTGGTACCCTTAAGAATAAATTAATCCTGGGGTTTATAGAGTGGCTTTCTCCCATCTCTAGTAAATGCGTTTTATCCGCTTCTGTATGGGACTCCAGCAATTATAATGGGTTGAAGTTGGGCACAAGCAAGGTGTTCACTCATAACGTGGAGCAATTAGGAAAAAGACAATCGAATAAGAGTTTTTCGTTCAAAGAACCTTTCCCCCACTTGGTTTTCTTCCGAACTATATATGAACTGGGGAGACGTGGTTTGAAAAAAAGGATAACGAAGACTCATGTAAATATTGTTGTCATATTATTATAAAGCTGTTCGTTAGGAAAAAATGGTTTCATTTTCATGTAGTGTAGCATTCTCTGAAATACATAATGGAAAAGAGATTGCATGAAGGATTCTTTTTAGCATTTGGCCAAGTGGACAGATGCATTCCACTGTGTACTTTTTTGTTTAGGTAAGACTGGAAGAATAGTTTTCCTCGCTACACAGTCATTTATAGCAACCAGTCATTTTATGGGTATTGGTTGCAGCCTAGATCAATTTATATAGGTACTAATGATATTCTAACCTTAACTTGGTTGGTTTTTCATTTTGCAAGCAGTTATTTGATCTCACTTTTTATTTACTAAAGAGACTGCATCAGAGGATAATTAGCTTCCCAATTCAGGAAGAGCTTTCTTAATGTCAACTGTGTTTAGAAACTATGAAAATTATATGCTTATATTTTGGTTTAATACATTGGATTTCGATTTCCAATCTGAATTGGAACTTTTTCTCATTTTACTTAGGAAAAGGATCAATTGATTGTGAGATTTTATCATGGGTTTTGGTGCTCATTACCAATAAATAACAACAGGGCTGAAAAGTGCTGTTGGAAAGTAGCAATTGTATTTTTCAAAGAGACATGCTTAGAATCAAACCCTGTTCTTTTCATAGTAAACTTTGTATTAATAAAATGGGTAAAATGCAAAAATTACAACAAACTATGTAGCAGCCTATTAACTAGTTAATGAATTCAATGCTGGGATAGATTTTGAAAAAAATCCATACAATATTTATTTTTCTATTGTTATTAGGCAATAAATGTTATTTATAAACTTGTTTATTTTTTTTCCATGTACAAGTTTCCCCACTGCTAGTAAGATAATGCAGTTGTTCAATAAAGATTGTGGATACTCTGACCTTTTTGATATCAATATATATTTTTTCTGATTTTACATTTGAAACCCTATGACCCAAATATACTATAAACAAGTCATGGCACAAAGATAACAAGCATATATTGAATGTAAAAATAATTATACTGCAGGCCTAAGTTCCAATACTTCATGTGCCTGAAAGGCAAACCTGTATACCCATTACAAAATAGAGTTCATAATGAATTTTCAAGTCTAATTCTAAACTACTGGTGCTGTGACTTAACTCCCTATTTCTTGTGGAGCTGAAAGCCAAGTCCTTCTATTGTTACTAATATTGTAGAAGCACAATAATAACATTTGGATATATGATCTTTTGGGAATTAAAGAGTTAAGGATATTTATTAGAGGGACTGTTTTGAACTTGGCTAATTAGAAAATGTATTTTTTTTCTTCAGATGCCTTTTTTTGTACATATACAACAAAATATATTGTCATGAAAATGTCACATTTAAGAAAAGTGCTAGGATTAGGATTAGGGTTAATATTATAATACTTTTTCATTCTAGATGAAAAGCTGAAGAAATTTAGTGAACTTTGTCCACTACAAGAGTTGCTGATGTTTCTGTTCACTATCATCATGGTTTCTGTAACCCTTTTTTAATATGTTTTTAAAGAGGCAATATAAGTACCTAATTGGTTTGTTAAAGTCTTAACAGGTGTGCGTGGTTTCTCAGACTATGCATGATTTCTCTTATCATACATGTAGGCTGAAAATGCCAACCTGTGTAGCTTATTCTTACAATCGGGTCACATTAAAGATAAGTGGGAATATATATAGTACTATATACCAACATAGTCATCCATTTGGTTTTTGTTAGTGTCAAATGATTTCTGCAAAGACAGTTTTGTTTTGTGCTGCTGAACTGACAGTATGTTTAGCAATATACAATAATTAATCTTGGTGACTTGAAAGCATTTTGGAAAAAACCCTGGATCCTTTCTAGTGCCAAATGATATAAAATACATTAAAGTGATTGCTTTTACCTGAGGTAATTCATTATGACAAAAAAATAAGAATTAGTCTTGTGTTAAGCACTGGTGTGATCCTAGATAGCATAGCACCTAGATTTATATACTGCTTCACAGTGCTTTACAGCCCTCTCTAGGCAGTTTACAGAGTCAGCATATTGCCCCCAACAATCTGGGTCCTGATCAGGAATTGTAAGGAGAAGGTGCTAGACCTAGTTCAGAGATATGAGATTCTTTGCCTCTTCTTTATGCTTAGCACAGAAAAGAAGCTAAAAGCATGGGAAGGTGTCTCTTTTAGGAAAAACCTACATGCTCAATATAGTGTAAATGTTCAACTTGTCATGATATAATGCTATATTCCCACAACTAGAATGATCCATTTTTTATCTCCCACAGCCACCTGACACATCTTTGAATGTCAATAACATATAACACCAGCAAGTCATTGATTCCCTAGTACAGGGGTATCTCATGTTGTAGCGTCGTCACATGATATATCCTGACTTTTTCCCCTTTGCTAAAATGAGGTGGGCGTGGCCAGCATGTGATGCATCCAGCCTGCGGGCTGCAAGTTTGACACCCCTGCCCTAGTAGGTAGTTTGCAGATATAATACAAGTTAAGTTAATTGAAAGCAAGATTGAATTAGTTGGGGGCAAAAACTAAGCCCATCTTAGTTAATTAAGTAGAATATTTATGCAGGAGAGAGATAATACAACCTGCCTGTCTTTTTGCATGTTGCAGTTAAACATGTCATGAGAATTGAACCAATAAGACAGACTATGCTTCATGAGACATAGTGTCTTAATTGTTAATTGAACAAGCACTGTGACAAGTTAACATTGGGATTTAAAGTACATATATTCCCATTTTTTCCCTGTGTAAAAATTGAACTAGAAATTAACAATTTCAATTCCTTTTTCTTTTAGGAGTGAAGACTGGAACATGCTCCATCTTAGATGTTGTGGAAATCTTGGGGTAAGTAGATCATTGCAACAATATCTGTTCCAAACAGTTACATCTTGTCCAGCATGTCTGTGTACTATTGGAGCAATGGAGCAACATAAAGAAGGATATCAAAATTTTACTAAAATTTTAAGACATTGGTCTGATTGAATGAAGTTACTGAATGTTTGAAGGTATTTTTGAATCAGAAGTAGCTCTAAGGATAGAACAACAAAAGCTCTAAGGATATCATAACAAAAAAGTCAACATTGCCCATTTCCTTTTGTATTTAAATCATTAAATTTTTTTTTAACTTCATATTGTAATTTTTCCTTTCAGTTTCTTCTGCAATCTTTTTTACCACTAGTGTATGCTATGCTAACCAAAGTATGGAAGTATGAAGGACGCATAAATCTTCACAAGATTTAATTCATGTAATATGCACAATGAGATTAGATATAATAATTGTGCGAGCAGGTGTATGTGTGTGCCTGCCGCTCGCGCAAATGAAGCTGCCTGTGCTTCCTCATGTGCGTGGGAAGCCATCCCCTCTTCCCCTGCCTCTGGTCTGCAAAGCCAAAAAGATTGGGGAAGTTTGCTTTTTGTGACACCCTGTTCTTTTCATTAATAGAAATGTTTTTTGTCCTTTCTTCATTATTTGGAAAAGGCAGGATCATATAGATATTTCTTCATTTCTGAATGAGACACAGAGATATATTTACTGGCATATCCTTTTCTTTTTTTCATATTATCACTTGTGATTGCTATTATGAGGCATATGGAATTTTTTGGAAATTATACAAAGTGTAATTCATTGCATATCAGTCTGAAAACCTGTCTTTATTCTGCTCCAGGTACCTAAAAATAATTACTCTCTAACTTCATAGGATTACTTTTATAACAAATATGCATAAAATGACTGTTCTTAGCTAAACTTAGCATACAAAAAAACCTGTAGAGAGTGAATGTAAGGAAAACAATGTAATGGCACATAATTTGATCATGGTAATTAATGTAATTTCTCAGGGGGAAGAAAGATATATAATTATCAAACTTCCAAAACTCCCAGATTGAGGTTGGACTGGATTCCGACTATACAAAAAATATTTTGAAATCCTGTTTAACACAGCTATTTGTCATAAATTTTTGACACATAGAAATCTCTATTCTGGGAGTAGAAAATGTAAGTTCTTTAAATCTGAGACAGATCAGGAGAAAGAAATTGAGATAGTTGTTTCTGAGCCAGTGTTAAAGAGAGAAAGGATTATTACAGCATTATTCCCTCAGAGCTTAAGGTTAAAGTTAGAATTTTCAGATAAAAGGAAGCAGGAAATAAATGCTTTAAGAAAAAAAATGTTATTTTGTTCTTTTTTAATGGATACACATCTGAATCAGCATTTTCTTTAAGTTGTTCCTTTATTTTTATTCTGTATAGTGTTAAGTCACAGCTAATTGTCATTTTTTTAAATTATATTTTTTCTGTGTAAATTGTGAATTCTGCATAATTTCAGCCTTCAGGCTGAGCATGAGGATATTTGTGTGTATAATATTATGAGCTGTAATAAATTGAACTCCTTGCAGCATTTATTTTTGAGATTCTGCCAAGAAATTCCTATTTTGTAGCAGATAAGCACCATCTTGTGATCTCCCTGAAAGTTTTATTTTGCATTGCCTTGTAGTTTTTCAGTTCAGTTAGTGAACCTGAACAAGACAATTGTGCAAATGAATGTATGCATTTTAAGGTGCAATGTAAAAATGCAATTTTATATTTCTCTTCTTTTTAAAAAGTTTGAGAAATACCTGATTCTGCTGTTCATATACTTCTATATAGTTCTATATCTATATGTAGTTCTACTACAAGTAAGTCCTCTTGTTCTTTCTGACTGAGTCAGGATAAAGAGATAACAGCAGCTGAGATGCCCCAAAAAGAGAGTGGTGTCAACAAAAATTACCAAACTGCTACCTCAAAGCAGAAAGTTGAATCAGTGTGAAAGTCCAGGGGCTTCTGATAGGAGTAGTTTGAGTGTTCCAACTTTCCAGCCTATGGGCTCAATTATTCTAGTGCACCTTAGAAGAAAGAAACAGTAGCTGGCTATTAAGCCAGCATAATATTTGTCAACAGCCAAATTAAAGGAAAGGAATTGGCAACTTAGTTAAGTGACCACTTTGGGGTAAAAGTAAGAGTCCCTGAAAATTTTACTCTGCTAGTTGTTGCCAATTATAGGGGCAATGTTTATCTCTGTTTCAAGGCCACTGAGCCAGCTCTGTCTGAAGACATTTCTGTGATCATGTGGCCACCATAATGTCACAGAGCACTGTTACCTTCCCACCAAAGTGATACCTATTTATCTACTCGCATTTGCATGCTTTTGAACTGCTAGGTTGACAGGACCTGGGATGAGGACGGGACCTCACCCTATTGTGTGGCGCCTGGGTCTCATACCTAGGCTGCTGGCTTTCCAGCTGACAAGCCCAGCATCTTAATCACTGAGCCACCACCCCATCATACTTTTGGATGGGCCTCAGAAATACTCTGAATTAGTCAAAGAATGTAATAAGGACATCTCAAAGAACATTTCTTGCCTGAAAAGAATAAAAAAAGAATGGCAGTTGGAGGTTCAGAAAAATATATGCATATGTTAACGATAATTTATCAGAGCAATTTCTGATGCCATATAATTTAAACTGTGATTGAGCAAGTAAGAGAAATCTCACTCCAAATCCTTTCTGGTAATACAATATTTTTCTCTTTACTTGCATGGTTCTTAAACATTTAACTCTATTTTCTTCTTTCTAATGCAGAACTCCTCTGAAGAATGAAGATTCTCAAGTGCGGGCACAGGGCATTCAGGTGCTCTCTGAGGTCCTCCTACAGTGTTATCCTCTCCTCCAAGAGCAGGAAGGTGGGACAAAATATAATTCTCACAGTGAGCTAAATTTCCCTACCAGGCACAAAACTCCTCTCAGTTTTTATTCAGTATTATTCAGTGATCAGGAGCATATGTGTAGGCAAATATAATTCAGTGACTTGGTAGCCTTTGATATTTGCATCCTTGTGGGGCGAAACTGGACTGTATGATCACATATACAACTATGTTACACTTTGTGATACAGATAGCCCTGAAACATCCCTCTGATCATAAATGCACACTGGCTGCTACATGGCCATATTTTGATCACCTGGCCATGTATGGCCATAACTTTGGTCATAGATTGTAAGTCCAATTTTTTAACACTGTCATAATTTTGAATGGTCACAGAACAAATTGTCATAAATTGAGGACTACCAGACTCTGTGTGTGTCTGTGTGTCTCTCTGTGTGTAAAATTTATAATGTTTTAATTTTATGTGTTTCTTCTTCGTGTTTACAAATATTTAAACTGCAGTGTGATTTACGTTTTAATTTATCTTACCTTTCTGGCAGTTTTGAGTGCCTGAAGGCATTTAGATGTATTGTACCACTATTAACTAGTACATATGTGACCATTATGTTTATTTGGAGGCGATGAGAAGCATCTTAATATTAAACAATATCTCATATGTTCAGCCAAAGAGTAGACTATGCAGCTTCTTGGATTGAAGGCAAATCCACTTTGGATTGAGAACAGAGTACTATTGCATGATAGTTACGATAGGCTGCTGCACAATCCCTGAAAAAATTGTATTGCTGTAATAGTTTGTGCACTTGCAAGAAGGCAGCCGACATTGTGGTGAAGCAGTGCGGACTAGTAATAGCTCCGCAAAGTCCCACCGAAGTACTCTAGCCAGGAGGCTCTGCGGGGCTGAAAATCACTCTGTAGAGGTGATAAAGACAGAGGGGATGCTTCGGTAGTTGCGAGGAGAATGCAGTCTCCTCGTTTGACCCGAAGAAAGCCCCTTTAACTGGGGGAAGAGAAGACGGCCATTATGGCTGAACTGAAGCCATGACAACTGAACTGGAAGAGAAGAAAGGAAAGATCCTGTAACAGTGTGCTCAGTCTGGGTAAGAACTTCCTGACTTTTGCTGTGAAATTTCCCCCAAAAAATACCCCCCTTTGGAAAGTGGGACTCAATTGAGGTGAATAGCGGCGACTAAGACCTGGAGCTACTGTCAGATTTGGAAAAGAAAGAAAAGAAATTACAGACAGAAACAACCTTAAAGATAAAGGATAGACTGGATTGGCTAGTTTTTAGCAATTTAAATGGTTCTAAAATATTGGATTATACTTTTATTGCCATCTTGATTTGAAGGACTTTGGAAAATTATTAGAAAATATTTTTGGAGATATTTTATTCGCAGCAAAAGTGGAGAAAAAAAGTAAGAGTGACACCTGCTTGCCTGGGAAGACATCATAGAGCTGAAAAAGGTGGAAGAAGGAGTGAAAGTTGTTTAGTTTACAAATTAGCTGGAATACACTAAACAACACCTGCAAATTGATTATACTTGGTGTTTGGATATCTAAAGCTCTGCATGCTCCTAGTAAATATGAGGTGAGGTGAATAATTTGTAAATTTAACAGGGAAGCGAACCGTACCAGTAGTGATACAAAAAGAAAAAGGATTGATTGAATTGTTCGGCTGTTCCTGGATTGAGAATCAATTATGAATTTTGGCATTTTTGATTTAATTTGCAAACGTAATACTACCCATAAATTGACATCATCCCTGAAAGTACTCATTACTGAGTATTTTCTCAGGGCCTCCACTTCTTAATGTGGCTTACAGCTGTCTCGAGAGAACATTCCTCCCGGTGTTTGCCATGCTAAGAATAAATGGTTGAAACTGTGATTCTGCGCTGAGAAGTGTGCTTTGTGATAAGTGGTTGGTTATGTGCAGTTTGCCTTCTGGGAGTTTTTCCTTGTTATAGAAACTCTATCATCACCAAATGTTTCGATGAATGTGGGCCTACCCAAGGGAAGACGAGTCTCACATCTTCGAGAAATCTGTGATACTTCTTTTGTCCTGTAATTCCAACCCTGACCAAGTTTGTTACATTTAATTCTTAATGCATGATTTGAAAACTTGTTTACTAATATAGCACAATGACTAATAATGTTTTTATTGCTAATTATAGTAATATTAATGTTTTTTATTCCAGTAACCCACCTTGTCTTGTTCTACGAGAACCGTCTAAAAGACAATCACCTTGTCATTCCTTCTGTGCTGCAGGGACTGAACGCTCTGGTGAGAATTTACTATCAATGATACATACATAGTTCATTTTGTAAAATTTCCAGGATCTAAATGATAGTGGCAATCTTTTGGTGTGTTTCGTGTGTTTCTGTATCTTTTTCCCTACTATATTTTCTTTTTCTCTGGAGTTTGATTTTTTTCTATTTTTCTTATTTTTTTATCTTCGTAAAATTATTAGTAAAAAATGTACACCTTTTCTATAAAAATAAATAGAATCTTCCTAACAGAGATGAATGACTTAACCATGATTTAAATTAAATCTACTTTGCTGAGGTTCTGATTCTTTTCATGGAAGCTACTGCAGATAGCCATCTCAAATTTATCAGAGTTTTTTTTTCCTTTTTAGAGCAAATGTGTAGTGTTAGCTCCAGGACTGGCAGTGTCTGTTCTCAAAGCTATCTTCCAGGAAGTTCACGTTCAGGTGAGCATGGAAGTCCTTTACATTCTGTGTATATGATTCAACATTCCTTCCAACAGTCATTATTATTGCACTTGTTATACTGTATAGCATCTTATGCCTGCAGTGATTCAACATTAATACGTAGCTAGGGCCTTTCCTTTGGTTTGGTGTCAGAGTCTAAATATGTCACATTCTGCTAAAGAATCTTTATAATCCTGTACTTCACAAGTTGAAATCATGTTCTGAGTCACTGATATTATTATTACAGAAAGAATGGTCTCCATGGTCTGGTCAATGTGGTATATATAAATACTACATTAAATGTCTTGACTTATTATGGTAGATTCTACATTAAATATCCTGACTTTTGGTAGATTCTACATCAAATCAGTTTTCTCTATAAACTTCCTTAGTTGCTTCTTTCTTTACATTCTATTTTTTGAATGATGTCCTTATGTGATAGCATAATTAAAACAGGAACAAAGTGAGGCTGGATAACTGACCCTTGAGATTAAATCTAAAACTATTAGTATTATAGGTCTTACTCTTGTATATACAGAAATGACCACAATTGAGCCCAAAATTTCTGTTGCTAAGAGAGACAGTTATTAAGTGAATTTTGCCCCATTTTATGATCTTTCTTGCCACAATTGTTAAGTGAATCACTGTGGTTGTTAAGTTGGTAACATGGTTGTTAAGTGTATCTGGCTTCCCTATTAACTTTGCTTGTCAGAAGGTCGCGAAAGGTGATGACATGAACCTGGGACACTGCAGCCATCATAATTATCCACTGCAATATCCAATTGCCAAGCATCCGAATTTTAATTAGCTTGTAAGTGTGGAAAACGTCACACATAAACGACTTCTTTCAGTGATTGTAACTTCGAATAGTTGCTAAATGAATTGTAAATTGAGAACTACCTGAAATGTGTGAATGGAAGTTCTTATGTGCATTACACTTATATTGGAACTAAAATATCTTGGGATTCCCAAGAGGCAGCAAAGTATATAGAGCTGCACTGGGACTAAACATGAGATAAAAAATGGAATGAAGAAAAGTTTTGACCATCTCCACACTAATACAGATTGTAGGCATAAGCTTTAACTTGCATTTAATTAATCTGAATTGTTCTCTGTGCCATTAGATAAAGTATAAATAAATTTACCTTAGAAGAAATACAATTTTAAGAATATGTGAATAATTATTTTAATAGCCATGCTTTTCTTTTCTTTTAGTCTATGCTACAGTTAAATCGTCATACTGTCTATAGTATTATCACTAATTTCATGAGCAACCGAGAGGCAGGTAAGAGGAGTATTTTTGGAAATAATTGAGTCACATGTCCAACTTGAAAACTGTGGGATCTTATTTGCTGCTTTTTTTCCACAGAGCTAAAAAGTTTAGGTGCTGATTTCACCTTGGGCTTTATTCAGGTGATGGATGGAGAGAAAGACCCACGCAACCTGTTAATAGCCTTCCAGATTGTTCGAGACATCATTGTAAAGGGCTACGCACTAGGTAAATTCAGCTCAAAGTGAAGTTAATCATCCAAGGAAAAGCTTGCGTTATCATTATAGCAAGTGCAAAATGATCCAGGAATCAACTGATTGGAGAACTCCATATTCATTTTCTTTCCAGATCATCTCATTGGAGGTGAACTGGTTTCCAGAAGCATGTCCTTCAAACCAGAAGCTGTTTTGGGGTGTTCAAAATGAAATGAGGGTATTTCAACCAATTTACCCCTCAAAATATCTCAAGCAACTTCCAGTTTGGATTATTTGTTTGTAAAAACTGTTAATCAACCCTCTGGAATGGCCTATCCAAATGGAAACAGAATGTTCTGGAACTATCTAACAAGAGTTGTATCAAGATTGGAAGATTTTAGAAATCTGTAGTTCTACCCTCATGAGAAATTATTATAGTAAGGAGGAATATTGAACATGGAAAATATCTAAAATACACTTAAAGTAAAAACCGTTGAATCAAAGTTGTAGATTGTCTTGTGTTAAGCTCTAAGACAAATCTCTTGAGTTGTGGGTGATCACAGTTATGTCACTAGGTGAATTTCAAATATAGATCCTGTCTAGAATTTGAGCCTCTGTAATTTGCAATGGCTTAATATGAAATTGTAACTATGTATACTCAGATGCCATACTGTTATGTTTATAATTTTCAGGGCCTTTTGCAGAAGAGCTGTTTGAGGTGACTTCCTGCTACTTCCCTATTGACTTTACTCCTGTGAGTGAATTGTTGAGATGACAAGTTTGTCTTATAACTAGTTCTTAAACTGAAATTTGAGTGCTGAAATAACAATATCTGTTATGAAGGATATTTTTTATGAAGAGGTTTATTCAGCAAACCCAGGGTGGGTGACTGAACAAGGTGACTTCCATAATGTTTTCAATCTTTGATTTTGTTCTAGCCCTCCAATGATCCTCATGGGATCCAGAGAGAAGACCTGATTTTCAGTCTGCGGGCAGTGCTGACCTCTACCCCTGTTTTTGCCGAAGTATGACAGTTTTATTCAGCAATTGGTGCAGTATTGGTTAACATGAAAAGGGACATGAATTTTCACAAATATGTTTTTCACTTACAGTTAAACGTATTGTTACAGTGCTTTTCAAATGAATTGTAATTGTTGTCTCTCCTTGATTCATACAGGTGTTCCTTATTACAATGTTGATACGCTGACTCTAGTAGACAGCTTTTGTTTGTTGGGCTTGTTTTTACACTAGAGAAAAAGGAATACTTTTAATACTTTTTTATCCAAAATATGCTTTTTATTACTTTTTCCTCCTACAGTTCCTACTTCCATTGCTCATTGAGAAAATAGACTCAGATGTACAAAGTGCCAAACTGGATTCCCTGCAAACCCTGGTGAGAGAACTCAGTAGTGATAATTAAATTTGCCTGAGCCATGGGAATTAGTTTTACTTTATGCCCAAATAGTACAATGTATTGGCAGTTGGACTGCTTGTTATTTGGTAATTAAGACACACAGCTAATTATTTCTATGTATCTCCTTACAGATTGCTGCATGCAAGATCTATGGGCATAAAGAATTAAAAGATTTCCTCCCTAGCCTTTGGTCATCCTTGCGCACCGAAGTAAGAGGAAGTAGTGTATTTTTTGGGTAGGTGGGGAAATAGACTGAACTTCTGGGATCCGTGCATTCTGAATTTTCCCACTCTGCCTTTCTGAGGTTCTGCTCACCTGACTTTATACAGTTTTACAGTGAATAGTTATGAATGCTATAACATTTAAAGAAGATTAGAGAGAAATAGAAGAAATAGATTAAGTTTGCTTTTTAAAGATGTCTGTAATACTAGCTAAATATACCCACCATAGCAAAAACAAGAAGATCTGACTCTGCCTTTTTAATAGGTGTTCCAGACAGCAAGTGAGAAGATAGAAGCAGAATGCTTGTCTGCTTTGCGAGCACTGTCAGCATGTCTGTCCCGTTTGGTGCTTGGAGCTGATGATGAGGATCTTCTGGATTTCTTTCTTAGAGGAGTTCTGCAAGGTAAGCCCTGAAGAGCTCTTACGTTGGTTTTTTTGGTATTCTGTTGTTCTTCCTTGACAAGAAAGAACGTGTGTTAAAAGAAGTAAACACCTTGAGGAGAAGATAGTTCATTTTAATGTTACAGTCATGATTTTGCTCTAGCACTCAAGGAGAAGGTATCAAGAATAAGATGCAGAGAACAATTTTTTAAATTAAACTTTAATGCTGTTGGAAATCATCACCCTAGTGGAATAAATACAATATTGGTGCTGCTTTGTAAGGTATGCTAGTAGTCTTAAGCAATCTTTGTTTATTTTAGATTGCAGACACCATCTATGTGAGCCTGACATGAAACTGGTATGGCCAAGCGCTAAGCTCTTGCAGGCAGCTGCAGGAGCTTCTTTGCGGGCTTATTACCAGATCACAAGTAGTGTACTTCCTTTGCTGTTGGAACAGTATGCCAAGCATGAGCAGGTGAGAAAAAATTGGGGCAGAAAACATTCTATTGAAGAGCAGGGTTAAAAGGTCATGTAACTCCAGACTCAATATAGTTTGTGGCAGTTTTGTCATATGCCTTAGGCTTATAGTTCGGTTGGACTCCAATTTAGAGCAGAAGCCTGCATATCTTGTCTTTTCCTCTATCTAGGGAAGTTTCTCCAATCCATCCTGTGTCCTCTTGATCTCTTGTAGAGTAGTCAGCACAGGACAGTCTTGGAGGTGTTGCTTGGTTTCTTGGAGTTAAGGCAAATGTGGGATCCCAAGGAGGAAGGTGAGTTGCTGTTTAGTTACCTTCTAGGACAGAATTTTCTTTTACTTAAGTATTTTGCTAACAAGACTGTTCTTAACAGCTTCCTTATATTAATATGCTTCCATGTTACTAGAGATGTGTTCTGCAGAGATAAATGATTTTCATCCATAGGGCCAGAGCAGTAGTCTGAGAGGGAAAGCAGAGAGACGGAAACTTTTATCCTTTGTAATAGTTGAAGTAAATTCTAGAAAACTGTTTTTCTTACAAACCTAATTCTAAATTTCTAAGACTGCATTGCTGTGATTTATCATGCATAAAGGAACCATTCCTGCTTGAATTTAGCCAAACTTTTCTTATAAATATATGTAATCAGTTTTGCCAAAGCTGCATATTTCCTCATTTTAGTCTCAGATGTTCTTGATTCTGCATAAGTTTCAAATTCTGTTATCTTTCTCAAGATACTTCCTCCTTTCTGGAGCTCATTTTTTATTCTTCCAGGAATTTGTAGGTAAGGTGGTATTGTATCACCTAGAGCTTTAATGGTTTTCACTCCTTTAAAATTATAATTTTTCTGCAACCCTCACAGACCACTGGTTCAACATTGAAGATTATTATTATAGTAGCAATGCTAGCATAAACCTTGTTGTTTCTAGTTAGTATCTGATATACTCAAGATTGTTTCATTAGATGTAACTCCCTCTTTCTGCCTCCTTTACAGACAAAAGTCCACTGCTTTCTTGCAAAGACTCTCTGTGTTCTATAGTATTCTCTGTCTTAGCTGAGCCCAATATTCAGCTCCAATTGATTGGGATCCAGATTCTGACATTTCTAGGATCTCGTCAAGGTATGTGTTATTCTTTGGTTTGAAAGATTATTACCTTGGAGGTAGAGGAAAGATCATATACTTTTTTCTCTCGAGTGCATTTTTATTTTTTTATATATATATATTATGTTTTATTTTATTTTATTGAAAAGACAGTGTCATGTCAGGATAACAATGCCAATAAAGCAGAGCCAGAGAGAGATCAATGATAAATCTTAACATACATGCTAATAACTATAACTGTACTATGTTAACAGTAATTACAGCAATACAACCAAAAAGAAAAGAAAAAAAATTCAAGTAAATTTCTACTTACATTAATTTATTTACAAATTTTTCCATATTATATCCATAGTTTTATACATCTTGTTGTACTGACATTCATAAACTTTCTATCATAAAATTTATTCCATGTCCTGTAATATTTAGTCTTCTTTATCTTTAATCTTTAATCTGTCCATTTCAGCACAATCCCAAATTTTTTTAATTATGTCATCATCCAATGGGGTGTTCACATTTTTCCAATATTTAGCATATGTAATTCTAGCTGCCGTCAATATATGTAACACTAAGTAAATGGTTGCTTTGTCATAACGCATGTTTCTGGTTTGAACTCAATATGTTGCTCAGTTATAATTTCTTACCATTTATGAATTTTCTCCCAGTAACGCTTTGCTTTTTTATAAGTCCACCATATGTGGTAGTATGTTCCTGGAGTCTGGTTGCATTTCCAACAATTGGAGAAGTTCTTATACATTTTGGCCAATCTTGCTGGCGGCAAGTGCCACCTATAAAACAATTTGTAAAGGTTTTCTTTCTAGCCTGCGGCCATCGTCAATTTGTAGTTTCTCTCCCAAATTTTTAACCATTTTTCTAATTCTATGTTGTATCCAAAATTCTTTGCCCATCCAATAATTGTTTCTTTAACTATCTCTTTCTCCATTTTATAGTTCAGTAAATAATTATATATATATATATATATAAATCAATTTTTCATCCATCTCCATTAAAATTTTGTCCAATGCTGTTTGTTCTTTGTTTACACCCCATAATTTAATCTTTTTCGTGCTTGCTTGGATCTGAAAATACAGCCACCAAGATAAGTCCAACCCCTGCTTCTGCAATTGTCTGGATTTAAGATCACCCCTTTCATCTAAAATACCCTTGTAATATACAGTTTTTCCCCAATTATAAGATTTGGATATATTACTGCCTCCATTGGAGAGAGCCAGACTGGTACTTTCCTTTTTTTTTTTTTAAATAATTTTTATTTATACAAATCGACAATACAATAAAAAAACATTTTCGGTTCCGTGATGCATATACAGATACACAAACTTTTATCTTGCCATACATATACATATACTATTACTTCTTATAAGTAGATTTTATCTTAATAATCATTGCATATAGTAATACACAGTAATAAATATCTTCATTAATTGGCTAGTAATTAACCTCTATATACTATCTCATTTTTTATTTCTTCTCTCCATCCACTCATACCACATGCCCCACACGCCATAATACTCCGAATCTGTTCTGTCATTGATTTCTAGGGACAATTTATTCATTTCTGCGCACTCCAATATTTTCTTTATAACAAATTCTTCTGAAGGTAGCTGTTTTTCCTTCCAATACTGGGCAAAAGAAATCCTTGCGGCTGTCACTATGTGTATAATCAGATACTTTTTCTCTTTTACATATTCTGTTTTCAAGATTCCCAGGGGAATTGCTTTGGGGTCGGATGATGATATCAAGATGATATCAAAGTGGATTTCGGAAATTATAAGAGAGGATTTTGATTCAGACTGGTACTTTCCTATAGTGTTGCAGTTTAACTTTTTCCCAATTGTTTAAGTAACGCATTCTTCATATAATACCTCTGAAAATATTTGTGTGCTGTATTTCTGCCATACCAAGGAAAGGTGTGTCAGCCTATTTGCAAGTTGTGCCCTTCTAGTAATAATAGTCTTCCATTATTCAAGTTTACCCAATCTTTTAGACCGCTTGGCTAAAAAATTGAGTGCATTTTTAGATGCTAGTGGGTATACATGTGTCTGGTATGCTGGTTAGCATGTTTCCTAGCCTTAACAGCTGAGCTTCCAGCAAACTGATCATTTGTATATGTTGCAATTACTTCACAAGAAGTAGGATATGATATAGCAATTTTTTTCCGTTTTAGAGCTTCTGGATCTTGCAGATGTGGAAAAACTTGCAGATCACTTTGCACAGTTCATCCTGAATGAAAAGGATTCCCAGATCAGGTCAGAACAATCCTCCTGATCGAACAAACAAATCATTGAGAATTTCTGAAAAAGCATTTTTCCTTTTTCTAATATTGGGTATTTCATTAGTAATTTGCTTGCAAATAGTAAAAAGAATTCCACCAATTAATGCATAACAGTAAATTCTTCAATTTCAGATTTCCATATCTTGAACTAAGATTTGTATATGTTAATTAACAGAAAAGGGCATTTCTAATACTGCTGTTGTGATCCCATTTTATTCCTCATGTTTGGTTTCTACTGCCATCCTTTTGATATTAATTTGTAATTTGTAATACTCTAGGCTGGGTTCATATAACAAGATAATCCTCAAAGAAATAAGCTATGTTATGGCTCAGCATGAATTCCTAGATCTCATATAATACTAAAATAATTTTTTTTAAAAAAGTAAAGATTTAACCACAGACCTACTTTCACCTAGATTAGCATTTCCAGATTAATATTTTATGGAATTTGGCCAGTAGTATTGATAATTTTTCCATAAAAGTACCAGTTAATTCAGTTAAGTTTTCAATTGCTCAAGCAACCATTTAACCACAGTTCAAAGCCTGTCAGATTATTTGATAATATGTCTAGTGAGAATCCCTATCCTCTACTACCAGTTTTTAGCCTAACACTTCTGAATGGAATTTAGCAAAATCTAGACATTTGGTATCAAATGTGTTTATAAACTAACATTTATAAAACCTCACACATAGAATATATGGTATTGCAGTTTCAAAAATGTGATCCCCACAGAATGATCTGTGTGTTCCGTTACGGCAGTTCATTCTTACTTTTTCTATATCTTCTTAGTTTGGCAGCTATGGATGCTGCTGGCACCCTTGCTCCTGTCTATCCAGAAATCTTCAGCAAGTGTTTGGTTCAGAAGCTTTCAAAAGGATTGGAGTCAGGTAGAATCTTTCCAGTGGATACCTTTCTTCAGTTGCACAGAAGTGCTAATTCCCTGTCTGAATTTCTCAATAGTCATAAATGCATTGTAAATAGATTTATTATAAACTTAACCTGCATATGGAAGATTGCTCTTCTATCCTGAGGAAGTTTGGTAGTAACCAAACTAATTATATGATTGATGTTTCAGAACTTCAGGACAGCACTTCATCCCATCAGAAACATCTACAAGCTCTGGCAGCAGTGTCCACCCATCCTAGTATTGTAAGGCAAACTGTTCCTATCCTCTTGCAACATCTTCAGCAGATTCAAAAAGGTAATGTTTTAAATGACAGTACTGGAGTTTTGAGAAGGGGAACGCTATCTGATGTTTGAGATTGTATTAGAAAGACCCAGATTTCTGTAACAATGGTGATCTGAAAGATAGAAAGGCTTAGTGGAATCTGTGTGTGCTTGAAAAGCCTCTTTCCACAGGAAGAGCACTGAACTTTAAATTCTTAATGTCTTCTACTACAGACAGTAAATCATTGTTCTATAATTACATATAGCAGGACTTTAAAGCTCGGACTAATTAACAAAATCACGTACTGAGGGAGATGTACTATCAGGATATTTGTTGCAGCTTATTGTCATGGTGTAGTGTCTTTGAAGAAATTACTATCTCATTTATTAAATCTCACATCTTGATTTATTAAGCTGAGAAATCATTTTTAAGACTGTGTGCACCATAGGCTTAACTTTGAAATATTCCAGTCTCCAAATGGTAGTATAACATTGGAAGTATGAAATAAAACAAATCTGTTTTGAAAGTTTGGTTTTGAGGTCAGTACAAATTTAAAATCTGTTTTGAGCAGATTCATTTTTATAGAAATTATAGGTTTTCTTGTTTGATTGCTCACTTGCAATGGAGAGGAGCAAAATGATTGCATGTGGAACCGCTTTGCAAATGATGCACTTTTAATCATTATGCCACAGTGTGATAATTCAACCACAGACAATGTAGTGATCATTTTTCAAATATGTGAATTATCAATAAGTACTAGTTCTTTTTTTAATACTATGAATTGTGGGTTTTAAAATTCCTCTTGTTTTTGCAGGCAAAATGCCATCAAGTAATAATTCAGTGGTATCTGTGTGCCACAGCTTGCAACAGGTTGCCCTTCAGTGCCAGCAAAATGCTCAGACATACTGGTATTTCCATCAGGCGGTGGTGCCCTGCTTGCTAGGCTTAGCAGTGCAAGCTGCTTTGGAAGGTAGGATGGCAGAAATGCTCACTCTTTTACACCCTCTCAACTAATTTTAGCAGTACCTGCAGTTAAGGTTGGACTGTTCTTTGTTCCAGTCCTAGATTGACTAATAAAATAATTTTCTTCATACTTCTGAGTTCTGAGCAAGAAGAGAGATAAAGTTTTGTGTGTTTAAATTCATGTGTTGGGCTGACTTTTATTCCTCCTCCATCTGTTCAGAGCTGCTTCTTGTGTTATAATTTCTTCTCTATGAAACAGTCATTAACAGGCAATACGTTGGAAGGACCCCTGAAAAGAACTAATAAGAACGAACATCTCAATTTCTATTATCACTTTCAGAAAATTCTCAAACAACACTTGACAAAGTTCTGCTAACAGAAGAAGCTTTATCATCCATGGTGTTAGTCATCAGTGCGGCCTGCATGCACTTAAGCCCAGTGTGAGTAACAGGTCCCTTCCTGTGGTTTCTGATGCTATACAATTTAGTATTTCATTTGGATAAGGCTGGGTTTCTGTTCGACATAAATCCAAGATTAGGAGAGGTGTTGGTAATCTCTTTCTCCTGACATTTCTGTGCGTTAATATAGTGTCAATTGTTATATTATGGCAGGTTGGCTTCCCAAAGTGTATCCAAAGTGGTACCTCTCTTCCTGGATGGAGAACTTTCTTTCTTGCCTGGAAACAACTATCCCAGCCCTTTTCATCCCTTTCAGGTATTTGAGCTTAATCTCTGCCAGCTATTTATTTGATGCAATTCAAGGTGGTGTATTTAGGACTTCCTCCTCCTATTTTCCCCATATCACCAATTCTTTGAAGTGAGTTGAGCTGAGAGTGAGTCACCCAACCAGTTTCTGTGCCTAAGGGAGAACTAGAACTCGTGATCTCCTGGTTTCTATGTTAGCACCTTAATCACTATACCAAAAATGGCTCTCTGTATGGAAAAGCATTCCTAGAAAGTTCTGGATAACCTGCATAGTAAAAATGATGTCTTTTCTACAGGATGGGCCATGTCCAGCAAGAAGACTGGTTGCTCTCCTTATGGCCTTCGTATGTTCACTGCCAAGAACAGTGAGTCCTGGGGAGAATTTTCAGAGGTGTTTTAGAGAATGGGGTGGGATAATTTATGGTCTTTCAAACATCCACACATCAACTTCCACCATTCTAATTAACATTGCTGGTGGTGAGGATTGTGGACATTGTAGATCAGGAACATTTGGAAATTTACTTGAGAATAGATCGGCAGTATGTGATGCCAAGGTGACAAGCCAGTGTGCCAGTGGGAAGTTTTCTGTTACCTTTCTTCTTCTGCAGTGTCTGCTTTCCTTGCAGGTGGCAATTCCTCAGCAGGATCGGTTGTTGCATGAGCTTCTAGCTCTTAGCTGTTCCTGTGACTGCCCATTCACTGCTGCTGCTGCTGCCAAATGCTTTGCAGGACTGATTAACAAATACCCAGAAGGTAATAAATGAAAGCCATAGAATTAGGGTAATTCATGCTACTGAAACTCTAAAACTGGATTGTGCTTCATATTACTTAGTTTAACTGTTAGAAAATGTAACACAGGTGTAACAGTTGCTCACTATATTTCTACTGTTTTCAGGGTCACACTTAGATCAGCTCTTGGAAATGGCCATAAAAACATTGGAACAAGGCTTGAATGAAGATCCCTATCAACGCCAGGCCCTTACTCTGCTGTTGTGGGTAAGTTTGCATAATGTGGATGCACACTCATCCTTCCTCCATTCTAGTTTCAGAGTTTATTGTATCTTTTTGTCCTTGCAGGTGAGTAAAGCGTTGTTGCTTCGCTACCACCCATTAATCAAACAGCTGACTGACAAGGTGAGCTCCAGAGAAAAACTGGGATTCTCATAAAGGCCTAATACTTTGATCTCTGTCTTAAACATGTCCTGCCGTTGTTTGCTCTATAGCTACTCCAACTTTTGGGGGATACCGTTCTTGGCCCTGCAGTGGGCGATGGCTTTGCCTTGCTCATGGCCGATTCTACTGATGTTTTGAGCAAGAGCTGTCATGCTGAGGTGCGTCTCATGTTCCGTCAGCGTTTCTTCACAGATTGTGTGCCACAGTTGGTGCAAAGTTTCCACACATCCACTCCTGGTAAGAAATCTCATGTTTCATTAAAAAGCATTTCCTGGGCAGTATATTCTTTCCACAAGAGAAAAGAAACGTTATGCTCTTTCCAGCTTTATTTCTTGTAAGGGTTGGGCTTTCTATTATTGCTTGAGGGTCAGACAGGAGAATTTGCAGCCTTAATTTCCAGCTCCATGATTAGAGAAAGAATTGAGACGTGGAAGAATGACATGGCTTTCTCTTTATGCCAACAAGTGTTTTCACTATGGGCCTTGGTCTGTGGGCTGTCAGAATCTCTTGCAAATGGATGTTGCGATGATATTTTTCTAGAAAAATCTTAACTGGATTGCCTTTTTCCTCCTAGATGTGAAACCAAATTACCTGAAATGCCTGTCTCACATATTAAATCACTTGCCCAAGCCAGTGCTAGTGACAGAGCTGCCTACAGTGAGTATGAAATGATGACAAGGTTTTCTTTACCTGTTGGAGGTTCCTTAAATCCAAGTGTATAATAGTAAAGGAAATGTGACCCTTTCCTTTTCTTCTTTCCCCATTCTCACAGTTGCTGCCTCTGTTGCTAGAATCTCTGTCATGTTCTGACCATGTGGTGCAACTTTCAACTTTATGTTGCATACAGCCATTGCTACTTGATGCACCTCATGTTATGCATCTCCACATAGACACACTTGTGGGCAAGTTTCTTAACCTAACAGACAATTCTGCCATGGTGAGGAGAGTAGTATTTCCTTTCTAAGATTATTTTCTCCTTTTCTATCTGGAAGAAGCTTAGAAGGTTAATTTCCTGCCTTTTGTGTGTTGCAGGCAATCCGTATTGCTGCACTTCAGTGCCTCCATGCACTTGCCTCCTTACCTACCCCGGTGGTAAGTGGTGAAAGCAATTGTGGCTGGTAATTTGGCAGTTCATCTCCCTCATTAGTTTATAAGTGGGGTTTTAGTTGGTCCTCATTAAAATGGTGCTTTCCAATTCATGACAGGTGATCCCATTCAAGCCACGAGTCATTCGAGCATTGGCCAAGCCTTTGGATGACAAGAAGCGCCTTGTACGTAAAGAAGCTGTCATAGCACGAGGAGAATGGTAAGGTTTACATAGTACTTTCATTTTTAATAGCACCTCAACTAATCAACTAGGCCTCCTTGATATTAGCTGTTTAAAAAGCCTCTGTAATGAAATTAGTTATACAATGCTTAAATGGCCCTGAATAATTTGACTTAGATAATAAGCTTTGGGAAGCATGGTTTGCAGTGTGTATCCTTTCTTTTTCTCATCTAAAGCTGTCATCTATTTTTTACAGGTTTCTGCTTGGGACCCCAGGCAGGTGAAACGTCACTTTCTGAATCCTGACTGACAATCTTTTGTGCTGTTGGCCTTGGACCACTTTTCTTGCAGTTCAGCAAAGCTTTGGACAAAAATGGAGGAGTTTCCTTCCTTTTTAGGGGTGGACTGCCTTTTCTATAGGCTGCTGGAATCCTAACCAGTGGATGCAACCCTCAAGCCTCACTTTTTACTGCAGTGCAGTATGGCACAGAAGTAGCAAAATCTCCTGCGTGCAATAGATGGGGTTAGATAAATAACCCATTTGTTGAAAGCTTCTGGAGAAGATGCCTCTTAAGAGAAAGACATTAAACTGAGCATCGTGAGTTCTTTTCTGCTATTCTTCATCATGTTGCTGGAGTGCTATATTCTTATATTCGTCATTTAGTGGTATAAAAATTAACCACTATAAACCATAGCTAATATCTACTAGAGCAATTCAAACAATTTTCATTTATGGTAATTTTGCATACATGAAACACATGTAGTCATAAACAAAATAAATTATTACAATTTGGGATAATTATAAAATTCAGAATTATTCTAAATACAAATGGCAAGAACTATGGAAAGGGTTCCTTAGACAGTTGTTTAGCTATCTTGGGTAGCTACGTTTGAGAAAATATAAACTGGTGAAAGCAGAGGTAAGGCTCATTTGAAGTGCTGAGAATATGTTATAATATGGTTGACAACAGGAATGTGGAATTCTATAAAACACCAGTTTACCAACAATAGGTTGCCACTTGCTGTCCCTGCTTATCTTTGAGGGAGGGGGTAAGTTGGATACTTCGAGAAACAAAAGTGCTGGGCTGAAACTACTCATCATTTTCTCTAAGAATACCTTTGGAGCTGCAAAATGATATTGGAAATAAAAATGGTGAAGGCTGGTTCTTTGCTGTAAGCTAGTCTCCGATTTATTTTAATAAAAATTTCCTGAAATAATTGAAATGAAGAGAGAGGATGGTAAGGGAGGTGTGCTGATTTGAATATTTCCAAGCTAGTTTAGTGTTTAGAACATCAGGATGAAATTGTTTAGATGTAAAATTGGCGACATCTAATTCCTTTCTTATATTCTTTATTAGTGCTGTTTTTATAAAGTATGAATATAGTATTCTACCTAGATTTTTATGGAGCATTTCCTATTCAATCTAATTTTGAAAAGCCTTAACACTGGGATACTCCCTTGCTGTAAAAGACTCTGTAAAGAAACAGAAGGTTTCCTTCATTTAATAATGTCGAAGGACTTCTCATTAATGAATATAGCAGAATTGCAACAAAGTGGGTAAGAATAGATCACTGCACAGTGATCATGATAGTGTATACTACTGTGAATATTAGGAAAAAGCTGCACTTCACAAGAGTAAAAGTTGTTGAAATATAAAGCTGAGAAGGACTGCTAAAAAGTTCTGTTTAAAAGACCATACCATTTCAACTTTTTTTTTTTTACATAAAATAAGTTTTGGACGTTCTGTTCATTGAACATAGAATAATTAATAAACTGGGGGCTCCAGGCTTACGTGCTTGACTATTTGGTTTCAATACTGCGCATAACAGCTTATCCGGTGCTTTATTGATAAATAGCTGGAGAAATGCAAGGCCATTCTGGCTAATGGGGGTATGTAATTTTTGCTACAAGAAGTGTTGGGATACTAGCCAATTGTGTCATCTTCTGATTATTAGCTTACTATATCGGTGAAGGTTTAACTAGATCGTACCCAATACAGATTTCTGCCTGTTGGGGAAGGGATAACGCTAGAGTCCTGTCTCTTTAAATAACCTTGTTAAGTGTGTTACAGAAACATACCATACATGTTCTAGAGCTGCAGCTAAATTGTAGCTGTTGAAACATTAATTTGTCCCACTGACTGGAAAAACAACTTATTGAATATAACCTGGATAGAGATTGGTAATGGACATGTTGCTTAGTATCAATGCTACTTGTTGTTTGAAATAACCATTGAATCACAAATCAGTATTAAAAGTAAAGAATTACTATTTTTTTAAAAGAAAAAGTCTACTCCTGTTAGTTATGAATCAACAGTTTGTATTCAAATCTTTTCACTGCTCCTTTTCCCACTAAAGAGGAGATGATTGTTTATATATATTTATTTTTATGGTAAAAAATCTGTCCTTACAGGAAGAGCAGCAAGACCTAATATGCCACATTCCTTGAGTTAGGGAAAGAACTACTTGCCCCTTCTGAAAACCGACAATACTTTGTTCCAGCCCTATTGGACTATGTGCAAAACAAAACAGAGACAGGCAGTAGATCCCCGATTGCAGCTGGAGGTTCTCCATTCTCCTGTGGGATGAGCAGTTCACTGCAGATATGCTACTGTGATGTTAGCCTGCCAGTTTAGGAACCGTGTCTTCTGTTATGCTTCCCAATGAAAGAAGCCTGTGGTTTCAAATCTTCCATCGGCTGGGACACTTTGTTCTTCATCCAACTCAAATTGCCAAAAGAGGGGTCTTCTGTTGAACAACATAAGGAGGAGTTTCCCAACTCAAGCCAGATCCATAAGGGGGATGTGGGGAAGGTAGCAGAACTCGAGTGATCCAGTGTCTGGGAAAAAGAGCAAGGCTTCAGTAAGAAATGTGTACAAGTAGTCCTCAATTTATGAGTGGTCACTTAATGACCGTTTGAAGTTATAATATATTAAAAAGTTACTTATGACCCATTGTTGAAGTTATGGTTGCCATCCCATCCCTGTGTCACATGATCACATTTTGGTTGCTTGGCAACCAGCTCGCATTTATACTAGGTTGCGGCATCCAACTTTTTCCCTCCATTTTCCGTCAAAAATAGATAAAATGGGTTCACGCTTAATGACCACATGGTTTGCTTAAGGATCGTGGCGACTTGCTTGACCATCATAAAAAGTCATAAAATTAAGTCTGGTAATGTGGCACCTTGACTTTTGACCAAAATTTTGGTCCCAATTGTGGTTGTAAATCAAGAACTAGCTGTAGCGCAGGAAGACATGGAAGTGTGTTTTAATATTGCTTCCGTTAGCATTTTCTAATTGCCAGGTACTTAGAATATGACTATATTATGAGTAAGTAATTCCTGTTATGATAATTTGTTTCCTCAATTGGAACATCCATGCTATTCTAATATATGTAGTACATGCACATCTGTTACCTCTGTGTTTCGACACCCAGGAAAACCTTCCAATTGCCCAATGGACCAAAGCTGTATGGATTTCGAAATATCTAGAGCCAAGAGAAAATAGGAATGAAACACAATTCAATTATTTTGATTCTAACTCAAGTATTCTTCCTCTATAGAGGAGAAAAGGTGTATATGTATTTCAGTGTGATTGGCAAGGACTTCAGATATTTAACAACAACAAAACTGCATACAGGACATCTTTAAAATGTACAATAAAGAAAGCTCACGGTAATTGGCATTGAATTTTTGTGCTAGAAGTGTCAACCATAGTAAAAGAAAATGCTCTTGAAAGAATTTTTTTGACCTCAAAATTCCCTGTATCTGAGCTTTACTTGATAAATTCTAAATTGCTAGTAAAGAAAGGCCTATAGTTTTTCTGTGATAAATAGACCTTATAGGAGGAAAAAATCAGTTAAACCCTTTACTAGATGATGGTAATGCGTATATATAATTCTAAACGCATTAAAATAACCCAAATAAAGTAGCATAAAATTTAAAGCTATGATGAACTGCAGTGTAAAAAATGCCTTCCTAAAAGACAGAAAAGTTAAACAGGCAAATCTAAAAGATTTGGAGGTTTTAAAGGCATGCTAGAAAGAACTTTTGGTCAGCAGCTGAGTGGATCTGTCCCCCTTTTTCTTTGTCCCTTTTGGAAATTTCCCTTACCTTGCTCTTTTTCTGTAGCCTCTTTTTTTCTTTGCGATTGATGTGTCGTTCGATGCTGGTTTCGCCACGGGTGATGAGGGCTGAGTGCCAGAGCATGAGGGCACCCAATGCCAAGGCTACTGAACTGAAACAGTTTAAAAAACAAGGATGTCAACCTATGCTGAGAGGAATACTTGTAAAAATGAGTGGAGGAGCACCATGCAGACTGGGATACTCCCAAGATTGATTTGGAAGCATGCTGAAAGTTTCTTGAAGTAGCTTTTTTCCCTCCCAATACTTTTCACCAAAGAACTAGATCAGTTACCTGCAGAGGACCCAGGCGTACACTATGCTCTTGTGGAAAGCTCGCTGGCGGAAGGAAAAGGTGGGTGGTGGTGTCTGAGAGTAAGTCTGCAAGTAAGAGCAAATGTTGCCACAATTGGAAGTAAGAATGCAGGAAAGAGAAAGCAGTGGTCCAAGCCAGAAGTTGCCAAAGGCTTTCTAGGATGAACAAATGAAATGGAAAGCACAACAAGCAAGCCTAGGACATGTTTAAGACACAAAGACTATGGTCATGAGAGAGATGGGCAGAGCACTGGAACCCAGGACAGATTTTCCTTACTCCCGATTAGCATTTGTCTTTCAAAAGCAGACAAAACATCTGGTTTGGGAAATACTCCCTCCATGTATAGGGACAAACTGCCGGTTGAATGGTGTTCCACAGCTCCCTTGTGAGGAAGAATGGAAGGAGTGTCTGCCCAGGAAATTAAAAGTGAATTGTTGTGACAATCACTTCTGTAGAATCAGAATGGAACTAAAATGGTAAACTCCCATTATATGCCCTGTCCTGTCCTTGACTTGAACAGCTGATGAGCAAGTACCCCACCTGATTGGCTGTCACGTGCAGTTTCTCCTTGTCAAGTAGTTTCATTTTCTATCGGATGGAAAAAAGGCCACCAGTTACCCTCATTTAATTCTTGGCCTATATGCACCCCTGCTGCATAGGGCAGCACTTCTGCAAGTTTCAAAGCCTTTCCCCTAAAGAAAACAGTCTGCCTCCTGTGCTCACCTCAATGGCAGCATAAGCTTCCCAGAACATGTCCCAGCCACTGATACTGCTGTAGATGCAGCCCATGGTCATGAAAAGCATGAAGGAGAAGAAATAGCGATGATTGTAGTGTCCCACACAGTTGTTAAGCCATGCTGTCTCTTCAGGTTAAAGATCTTTAACTCCACGGAGAAAGCCAACCTTTTCCCATTTACAACAGCCCAGCCCAGCCTACAAACGCTGCTCATACAACGTCTTTCTGGACCTTCAATGTGAACCACTTGTATTAAACAGAGAAGGCGTCAAACTTTTTCCTGATAAATCACTTGCTTTGGACAATTATTTTCAAGAGATTCCATTCTGTTTTGGGAACAGAATCATTTTAAGATTTCTTCAACAAACAATCCATCTGAACCTGATCCTTTACCCCTAGTCCTGTTACAGACCTGCAAAAGGATACGGCAGTGATGATCCATCTTCAACACACATCTGTGGGAGGGAAACAGCATTAATTTTAATCACAGAAGGATTGTTGATATGTAGCATAACTATTAACAAAGGAACAGTTCAACCATAGAGGTGAAAAACAAAATAAACTAGAGGCTGAGTTGCTTATTACCCTTTAGTAGAGACATAATGGACTATGAACAATATTTCCCAGTCTTGGGAATAATAATTAAGCTTGTGTGCTATCCTACTCTCAATAACTTTGATTAGCTCGTAACAATCAAGGAAATTATAATAAAATCAAGAAAATGAAAGATTAAAAAATGGCAGGTATGATGATCAGAAGTCTCATTCTGCCTGGGTAAAGAACCAGATCTTCATGGCTCTTCTAAAGACCCCAGCAGAATTGGGGTCATCCAAATCTCGGGGGGAACCTCTTCCAGAGTGCAGTTGCTGCTATCGAAAAGTCATCCTTCTCAGGTCCTGAGAAACGATCTCAAAGAAACTAGGAACACACCAACTGCAGGATTGAACTAATCAGGACACAGCCAGTCGTTCAGGTAACCCAGCCCTATTCCATGCATGCTTTATAGTTAACAACCAGCACCTTAAATTGCATCCAGAAGCAAACTGGAAATCAGTGCAGCTGGCATATTATGATTAATAACAAAGTGTATTGATTTTATTGATTACTTCATAATTATTAATATTAATATTACAGAAGCTAATGTTAAGTTTTTGTGCCCGAAGATAAGACTGTGTGTACTCTAAAGATGCATAATCACAAATAAAATGTACAGTGTTAGCTTTTTTGAAAAGGCTAACTTTCATTTCTAAAAGCTGAAAGCAAATGTTTGGTCTTTATTACTTTAGGTGATGAAATTAAATATTTTTTAATTGCTGAAGAGTACAAAAAATTCAAATTCACCAAGAGGAAGAGAAGTAGATTTAGATTTATAGCTAGAATCTATTTGTAATCCCAGTGGTAACAGAATTTATACAAGATCAATACATAGGAACCTACCAGGTTTGTGTAATTTTTTTCTCTTCTTACGAACAACCCTGCTTTATGTGTCAGTACAAATTTCACTTCGGAAAAAAAATTACCCTAAATTTTTATAATGCAGCTGAAACACAATCTAGGGAACATTAGACTCTGCTGATGATGTTACCTAGCTGGATAATGAAATGCAAGAAAACACCCAAGCTCAGTGAGCACTCAGGACTCCACAATCCAACCCTGAGATGTCTCGTTTAAAATTAGACTTGTATTCATGCACAACAAAAGAAAAGCCACAGCTAAGCAGCTTAAGCCACCATTAACACTTCACTTCTACCTCAGAGAAACTTTGCACCATATAAATACATGCATTGGTACTCATATATTATTCTATGTCAATGATTTGAGCAGTTGATTAAAATATAACAAGCAGGAATATACTGAAGGAAAACTAGCAATCAGAATGAAGACTAACAGATTCTCAAGAACTTCTGCTAGACAAGAGTTGTATGCCTAATATTTCATGTTCACAGATTTGCAGACACAAACCTAATCAATAATTTTCATAATTTGAGAGGAAACAGCAAGAAATGAAATTTGCATAACCTCATATGGGGCCATTGTATGCCTTGTAACAAAAGAGGCCAAGAGTAGAGCTTTTCAAAGGTTTTCAAATAACAAGGATGACTTCCCCAAAAAAGCACAGATGGCAGGGAAGAATGAAAGAAATGAAATAAAGGTTTGACACGATGATGGCTCACCTGTTGCAAATGCTACAGTGGTGGGTCCGGGCAGGTTTGGGGGCAATACATTTCCTGCATATTGATACAGCAGCAAGATCATTCTTTGGATGCTGTAGAAGGAAAAAGCAGCAGTTTTTGAGGATGGTGGAACATTGCTTCTCAGACTTGGCTAAAATCAGTTCTAAGTATTGTTTGAGTAGCAAAGATGTTGCCTTTTCATTCTTACCAAAGATAATGATCAGAAGTTCTCTGGGACAGCGCTTCTGAGCCTTGGCATACTTTGGGGGGCGGGGGTGTTATTCACAGCATGTGAACAACTCCAGCTGGTTTTGGTCCATGACATTTCATAATAAAACGACTAATGGTCGGGTTTCCACAACATATTTATCCATAGCTAACTGAGCCCAATGTTCTGGATTTACACAACACACTGAATCATAAAGTAACCACATGGTTTGCAGAACGCAAAAGGCTGAAATATGGCTGGAAGATAGTTCAGTAAGTTGTGTGGACCCAGGTAGACAGAAAAAAGGCTGGAAACCACGCTGAGCAGCCCTGCTTATGAATGGAAAGAAATATTAAACACTAAAAGAAGTCCAAATATAAGTATTAAAGCTTCAGTCCTACCTGTGGTGGATAACCAGGCTGAGTAGTGATAGCCATGTAGTAATGGAAAACAATCATGACAAGGTTCCAATGCCCATAGATAACATGCCAGAAGATCCAGGGAATGGGATAGGTCTGGAGAATCATGGGAAGGAGGCAAATGTACACTATGCCCACCACAGAAGTGGTCAATGTTATCACCAGAGCCACAAACACCTATTGAAGGGATAAAGGAATTTGAGCTAGCAAGACACTATATTCCAAGTCAGCCCTTTGGAAGAGAAAGGGTGTGTGGCAGATACATTCCCTTATTAAGCCCTTCTTGTTTTCTGGAAAGCCAAAATAGATCATAGTTAACAGATTCTATGATCCTAATGCCACATCCTCCTGCAACTTCAGGTTTTTTTTAATCTCCTCGCTTTACTTAGCAATTTGAAATACCTATGTCTGTAGCTTAAAAACTGGAGCTATAACTTTATTAATACAGAAAATATCTCTCCTTAAGCTCCCAATTTTGTTTTGTTTTTCTAAGTACTCACCACTCCAAACCAACGAGTGACATGATCTACCAGCCAGTATATAGGCTCAAACAGGGCATCAAGAGCTGTGTCGCTATCAGCAAAAGAGTTGTAAAACAGAGAGCGCAAACAGAGGTGTCCATATAGCCACAGTTGTTCCACTTGCTGGGTCAGCCAGAACCGGCGCCGCTGACCTATCCGCAAACACTTCAGGAAGAGACGCATGACAGCGGAATACATCCGCCGGCGACTCCTCATCCCTGCAGCTCAAAACCTGGGAAGAAAGGAGGAAGTGTCAGAAAGTATTTGACAGGGCTTGGTGAGGAAAATGTTTGCACCAGACATTCAGAGCAGTGCTCTGGTACTGCTCCATCTTCATCTTGTTAGGTAATGCCCCACCTAATGAGTAGGTGAAGAAGTCTTTGCAGCCATGGTTAGCATTGTGGCTGGGGAATCACTCACTTTGGATGTATCCAGTGCAGCATTAATGGAAGAGTTATGCCCTCTTCCATAATACCAATGGGGATAATAACATAGTGATAAAAGTTGTGACTTTGCTGATGCTTCTGCTTACTTTTCTAGGCTGAACAGCAAGATACCTTGTGTGACCACATGCATGTTGTATTCAGAATGCAGGAGGTGCTCAGAACTAGCTCTACAATTGCCGGAAGAGCACATCTTTTATGATTATGTTTGGGTTTCTTTTTCCCCTGCATAACTGCAGAGAACCATAATAAAGGGAGAAAAAGGACTAATTCAGAAGGAACCAAAAATATATCAAATGGTGAGGATATTAGAGCTGATGAAGCTGGCATGGTCTGGAATTGTAATCCAGGATTAGGCACCTTTCTGAGATATTGGACATCGGTTCTCCATAATCTCTAGCCAACATGAACATCATTTAAACTGCTAAGGAATAACTAGAATTTAGCCCAATACTCTTGAATAGGATACACTATATAGAACACTTCTAGATTTAAGGACAAATAGCTAGAATTCTTTCTAAAACATCATTGCTTTCATTCCTCATTCATGCTTTTATCTCTCTCTCTTCTAAATACCAATGTATTCCATAATCACTAATCCCTCTCAAAACTAATCTCTTCCTTGGCATCTCTGCCTCACTTGAGCCAATCATCCCACTTAGATTAGTCTATGGCCAGCAAGGAAGGCCAAATATTTAAAATATGACTTTTACCTGTTTGTAAAACTCCAGCATCAAGAAGCTGCTAATCAAAAAACAAGAAGGAACTTGAGCTGGATCAGCTCTGGAGAAAACTGATCTTGGCCAATTAATATTAAGTGAGAATGACTCTGGGAAATCTTCTGTGGGAGCCAAAAGCATCCTGGTAAGGTGATGCTATGGCAGATCAAATTAAATTTTAGCCAATGTAAAATTAGACCTACATGTTTCTGTCTAAAACAGCAGCAACTGTTATTGGTTTTATGCCAACAAAATCTTAATATCTTTCTTCTCCCAGTTTTATTTCAAATAACGAGTTCTGCTATCGTCAATAGAAAGCATGTTATTTATTCTTAATGTTATCCCTGCACATGGAGTGGAATTCTTTCTTTGGTATTGAGAAACCTCATTCTGAAGTTAGATGATAATTCACCAAGTGCAGAAGTGTGGCTTCCTGTTAAATTCCAGAAACAACCAAACAAATTATGTGGAAAGCTTTGCAAAATCAACCTGAAAATTATAAACAATAAAGATCTACTATCCTGAAAAATCTAAACCAGTCTGCTTGCATTCCGTCATTGCCTCAAATTCTCTGGCCTTCCACTACCAATTTTAAATACAATAATGCCTTCCTCCAAGTATTAAAAGAGAGCCCACCCTTTGTAAAGAGACAATATGACTACACAGATTATGACTGCACAGATTAAGCAGGGATATCAGTTTCTCACACAAAAATATTTCACAAGGAGTCAAGAATTACCTGAATCCACTTCATTTGGCAGCTGTGGGAAGTGTAATATTGTAGCACAGTTCTTGTTGTCCAAAATTTTATGCACTAAAAAGCAATGTTGTCAGATCGTTGTATAATCGCTGTATAATGTTCACAAAGAACAGATCTCAATTACTGGTAGTTTTCTTGGGGTAGGAAATTTAGAGGGAAGATCAGAAGACCCTGGTAATTCTTGCAGGACAAAATGCTTACATTAATTCATTAAGCACGAGTAGGCTAGTAAAAAAAAATAACGTAAGCATATACTGAATATTTACTAACACACTTAAGTATTTTGTCTTCCCGTCATTGTCTTTTGCCAACCAAATTTACACCAAGATACCCACGACATAACGGAACCCGCGAAGCAGAGCCAATGGACCGCTTTCTAAAGGTTGTAATATTTGGAAGTTGAACAAGGTGTGCTCGGGCTGTAACTCCGCCTCTGTGCAAAGCTCAGCTACTTAGGCACACATATGACTTTGGCAATAAAAATCGCAGATGGGGAAGGAGAAAGAAAGGAATTGTGGCATCTATTCATCGGAATCTTTCGAGAAGGCCAAGGCTTAAAAAAATAGAAGCACGTCTGCTTCTGTCAATCGTCCTTTTAAGACGCGAGAAAACAAAGCATCCTAAAGAGGTCTTGCCCGCATGCATTTCAAGGAGGAGGCTAGGCAATTCTTCGGCCAATGAAGGAGACTTCATCCCCGCTTCGTTTCACAGCAACAAGCGACATCAACGCCAAGAGCACGGGGACGATCAGAGACTTCAGCAAGAAGCCTAAGCCCTAAACAGCAATGCAGGAACTTCTGGAGGAGCCAACCGGGGAAATCCAAAGACGCAGAAAAACGCCGTTTATCAACAGACATCACTGTAAAATCGGTTTCTTTCCAACTCTTTCACGCTTACCTGGAGCTGCCATTTTTGGGGCTTAATCAACCCCGCTCTATAGACCGCTCCTCGACAATTGCAGCCTTCCCGGCATCATTTTTCTTTTCCTCCTTATCCTTATTCGCACATGCGCGACTACACGTTGGCTAAGCTAAATGAAACTACACTTCCCGTCATTCAAAGCGCTTCAAGGGCCATTCTTTTCCGCCGGCCTCCTAGTTACAGTTACTCTGCTGCAACATCCGAGGTTCGGTCGTGGGCTGCTATTGAGAAGAACGCGTGCTTGGAGGAAGTCATGTGAGCGTGGAATCGCCCAATGGAAATTCCAGCCACCCGCCGGGAAGAGGCGGCCTAGCGCGAAGTCTTTTCCGTCGCCCGGCATGGCTTCTGCGCGCTACTGTGTTCCTGGTGGGTGACCGGGAGAGGACGGGATGGGAGCCGCTCTAAGAGGGACCATTCCTGGTTTGAGCGCTAATTTCCTGGGCTCAGCTCCAGAGAGCCTTGTGGGTAAAATGTCTAGCATTCGGTTCAGCCCTAAAGCGAGAAGAGGCTGAATTTGGGGGTTCTGTGAGTTGGTTTGTAGGATACGGATGGCCGTGATCATAAGATTTGTTCAGCGTCGTTTTTAGTTCATAGAATATATCTACGAATGTAACTGGAAGGGTTTTGCTACAGATAGATCATCCCGGCCAACCTTCTGTTCAGTAGAGGATTCCTCTATTTTCCCTAACAAATGGTCATTCGACCTTGTCTAGCAAAGGAACATTTCACGGTTCTAGGCAGAATATTATGCATTTTATCGGTCCTCACCACCTAATCTAACAGTGGTTTACATGCTTCGGAAAAGCTTTCAGCCAGAGCAGTTTGTGTACTTGGATTTTCAGAAAACCTTTACAATTCTTCTTCAGTGGCTATTGAGTAAAATTAGCAGCCATGGAATAAGAGGATCTGTTCCTACAGGATTGCAAATTACTTAAAAAATTAGAAATTAGAAATTTGGAATAGTTTTCTATGAAGAGAAGTAAGAAGTGAATTCTCCAAGATCCCATGGGAGGACCAGTGCTTTTAAGCTTAACCATTAATAATCTTAAGCATAAGTATGGAGCTGCCCAAATTTACAAGTGATACTAAAATACTTAGGATTGTTGAAACAAAACTGATAATGAGAATCTCCAGAAGAATCTGTTTAAAATTAGTGAATATTTAATCAAGTGTGATTCAATTTAAATCGCTTTTAGGCAAAATACCATAACTGTACATATACAAGAAAGAAATCCCAGTTGACACTAATTTTGGAATCACTCCGTGAAAATATTAACTCTTTAGAACTAACAAAATAAAGCATTTTTCTACATACTGCAAAATTATTTTGTGGAATTAATTACTGGGTGTGACAAAAATAATTTATTTGGAGGTTTTACTGGGGGGATTAGATAAATTCATGGTTGACATCAGTCAAAGGCTTTTAGTCTTGAGATGTATTGTCATCTCCTGATTAGGAACTACATGCCTATAGGTATAATATCATTGGCTTGAAAACACTTCAGAGATTTCTCCTTGGTCATGGTGAGAAACAAACTGTTGGATTAATGGTTGGCCTGATCCAGTTGGTTTTTTCTTGTGTTTTTATGTTTTTCTTTACTCATTTATTCTATCTATGATATCTATTTTTGTTGCACATAAACTCATGCATGTGTCACAGAGGAAGTTCTAGTGAGAGTAATCAGACATGAGTATTTAGAACAGGTGTTAAACTCGCATTATCACGTGACGTGAAGTATCACAACTTTTTCCTTCACTAAAATGGGTGGGCATGGCCAGCATGTGATGCATCTGGCCCATGGGCTGCAAGTTTGATGCTCCTGATTTAGAACATGAGAAGATGCAGCAGTAGGAAAATAAGATGTTTTGGCTTGTGTTCTATTTCACAGGAGAGCGACTCTGCAGTTTAGAGGAAGGAACCCCTGGGAATGGTACCTACACACGCCATGGTTCCATCTTTGCCTCTTTGGCTGGTTGTTTCATAAAGAAAAGTGAGAATGGCATGGTGAGAATCAAGTATTTCTGCATTCTTAACTTCTCAGTTGTGTCTGGGATTTCAGTTGTAAGTCGTGCACCTGTGTCAATGGACCTGATTTTATTACAGCAGTCATTAAGCTAATCATGTAACTGTAAGTCCAAATCACATGTTTGTTAAATGAATCATGCGGTTATAAGTCTGAATCCAGAAACAGCAAAAGATACTGGAAACCAGTAAAAGTAACATTACAAATTGTGTTCACATGGTTGCAGGGTACTGCAACCAGTTGTAAATTTGAGCCTGTTGCCAAGTGCACATAATGCAGTCATATGACCGGGGGGGGGGGAGAATGCAATGTAAAGCACCCTTTTCAAGTCCATTATAATTTATGAAACATCATTTAACAAGGACTGTATGTAGCAGTGTGTGCTGTGGATAACAGTGGGAGGGATAATGATAAGGATTCTATGCCTTGAATGACTTGACATACTGGCAATCCAGAAGAGGTTGGACTTCAACCTATCTCTTGGTGGTAGCTCAATACTCAATGCATGGTTGAATCATGCTGGTTTTGCACCCTCCCTACAGCTCCCGGTAATCGTTGTGATGAGAGATGTGGAATCTCAGCTACTGCCTGATGTGGGAGCCATAGTGACCTGCAAGGTAGCCTCAGCAGATCTACCTAATAATTCCATTGTTATTTTTAATCCAGGTATTAGCGTCAAGAAAATAAAAGGTAATACAAATAGATAGAATGCTATATTTACTCATAAGTGAAGAATAGGATTTTTTCCCTGCAGATCATTCATCTTTGATTTGCTAATAGTGTGATGAATGAAGCAAATTAGGTTTTTGTCTAATCTCTCTCTGGTATTGGTTAAATATGGGATCATTTCCCCTACAATAAAGTGAGTATGTGAAACCTAGATCCCAATTATAATCATAATATATTGCCAGTGTTGTGTCTGCATTTATTTTTTACATGTTTTTTAGTTGTTTAATACCTGCATTCAATATTTAGCAGGCCCACCGTGATGTTGCAGAAAGAGAAATATATATATCCCAGTTTGGAGATTAACTTGGTTATTTTCACTATGTGGAACTCTGAAGTAGTATCAATTATAATCCTGAAGTTATAAGAGAGAACAGATTGTTACTAAAAGTTGCTTTCTCTCTCCCTCTTTTCCTCTTCAGGTTTGCAGTATTAATTCTCGTTTTGCCAAGGTGCATATTTTGTATGTTGGTTCTACACCATTAAAATCCCCATTCCGTGGAACAATACGGTATGAAGAAAACTTGTAGGCATCTTTTGAAGGTGGCATTAGAACAAGTCAACTACAGTATGTTAATACTCCATCTCATTCTCATTATTGATGTTTGAGTGATAATGAGAATTGGAGGTATTGTTGGTTCTAAAGCTCTGCTGATTATAATCTTTTCATATAATTAGCTAACTCTTCTTTCTAAATTACATTATTACACCAAATATGTTTTATTTACTTACTTATTTATTAAATTTATTGGTGCTCACCTTACCACAAGGGTAACTCTGGGTGGTTTACAATATTAGAAGATAAAATATTACAAAGCCTATATCAAGGTTGACTCAGCCTTCCATCCTTCTGAGGTAGGTAAAATGAGGACCCAAATTGTGGGGCTATAAGCTGACTTCGTATAAAAAAGAACACCGCTTGGGGGGTGGGGTGGGGCAAAAGCCCTACTAAGCAAGTATATACAAAAGTATGAAGGCTATTGCTTAATGCGTTGTAAGCCGCCCTGAGTCTCCGGAGAAGAGTGGCATATAAATTGAACCAATAAATAAATAAATAAACAAACAGTAAAAATATAAACACTCCACTGTAACTAAAAGTTGGAAAGGGACGGAGTAGGATGAATGGGAAGAGGAGATAAAGTCACTTGTTCTGTAAGATTAGTTGAAGAGATAACAGAAGAAAATGGCAAAATTATTATTTCATCTTCTCTTCCATAATAGGAGAGAAGATATCCGAGCTACAGAAAAAGACAAGGTCAGATGGTTTTATATTTGGTTACATCAAATGAAGCATGTTTTTTTTAATATTAATGTGTATGAACATACAGAAATATTCAATCATTTTATTCCACATGTATTGATATAGTTTTCAGATGATGGCTAAAACTTACTAGGAACAAAAATTAATGCAGTTGCATATTTGGGGTAGTGATTTGATTCCTAGGTAAGAATATAGGTGGTTAACAACCACTCATTCAGCAATCATCTGAACTTATAGTGGCATTGAACAAGCAATACTTTATGACCAGTCCTCAAAGTTCCATCTGTTTCAGCTCCCTCCCCCCCCCCTTACATAATCATGATCTGGTCACTTGGCAAATGGCCTGGATTTCAGACCGTTCATCGTGATTTGCAACCATCGCTGCTGGTTTCCCCTAAGCAAAGTCAATGGGGAAGCTGGCAGGAAGCCTGGATCACATGAGGTCCTGGCTTAACCACCCACAATAATTTGCATAATGAGAATAACTGGAGACTTCTGGGAATTCCATTGCTAAAGAGTGTAGTCACATGACATTGTGCTTTGCTTAGCGATGGAAATTCCAGTCTCAATTATTGTGGTTAAGAGAGGACCACCTGTATCTTCAGATTTTTTTTTTAATGTCATAATTATTTCAAACTTCTCTATTCAAGTTTCATTGCTCTATTTGCCAGAGACATATGTCCTTTGAAATTGTCCTCGGATTTTGACATTTGCTTTCTCTTTCCCACTTTATATGTTGACAGATAGAGGTTTACAAGAGTTTCCGCCCAGGAGATATTGTTTTGGCCAAAGTTGTATCCTTTTTCTGTTATCTTTATGCTTACTTTTCTGATTTTTTGTGGAAATTTCCAGACATTTTCCCTTAACCTGTGGGATTAGATCTCTTTAGGAGATGCACAATCAAATTATTTGCTGACAACAGCAGAAAATGAGCTGGGGGTAGTGGTGGCTCATAGTGAAGCAGGTAAGAACAATTATCTTCTGAATAAACTTTAAAAACCGTAGCTTAAATGTGATTTTGTAGGAAATATCAGACATGCCATGTCACTATGTCTAAATGGGAAAATCTAGAATATCCAGTCCACATAAATAGCTGTTTTTCAGTATTAAGATGAAAGCTATGCATTATGGGAGAGTAATTTTGAACTGGAATTACAGGTAGTCTTCAATTTACGACCACAATTGAGTTCAAAAGTTATGTTAAGTGAGAATTTATTAAGTGAGTTTGCTCCATTTTACTACTTTTCTGGCCATATTTGTTAAGTGAATCGCTGCAGTTCTTAAATTAGTAACAGTTGTTTAAGTGAATTTGGTTTCCCCATTGACTTTGCTCGTCAGAAGGGCACAAGAGGATCACATGACTCCGTAATGCTGCAACCATCTTAAATCTGAGTCAGTTGTCAAGCATGCAAATGTAAATCATGTATCTGATCATAGGAATGCTGCAATGGTCCTAAGTGTGAAAAATGGTCATAAATCATTTTTTTCAGTGCCAGTGTAACTTTGAACAGTCACTAAATGAACTGTTGTAAATCAAGGACTACCTGTACTGAATTTAAAGATAGGCAGGTTGTGACAACATCAGAAATTAATTGCAGGGTAATTTTCAAAGCAAATGACTTTCTTTTTTCCCCAAGAGGCTATATCTATATAAATATTGACTTTTTTTTTTAATTTCAGGTTTACAGATGGTGCCAATCAGCTGGTGTGAAATGCAGTGTCCCGGTACACATGGCAAGGAATTGCGCAAAGTAGCCCGGGTTCAGCCTCAATTTCTGCAGACATAGTGAAAAACGCATACACCAAAACATACGACTGGTAGCAGAAAAGATTAATCCTAGGAGAACCAGAGGAACTTGAAAGAAAAAAAAAGAAAAAGAAAGCAACTTCAAGAATGCAGCAGAGCTTTTTAGTGAAGGACATCCTGATTAGAACTTTTTACTTTCAATTTTGTAACCTAATTTTATTGTTTTATAATTCAGAAAACTTTCTACTCTGATTTCTGCCTTCAATTGAAGCAGCTAAACTCTGCCTTAGCAAAGCAAAAGGACAACAAAACAATCCATAAAGGTTGGCTGTCTGCATTTTTCCCTTATAAATTACAAGTCATTGGCCTGTCCAGGAAGTAAGCCTAAATCAATATCCATTTCTCTTCAAATATACTTTAATTGAAAGCCCCTTTGAATCTCAAATTGTCTCAGTGTCGCAACGAAAGATGGGGAAAAAACTAGGAACTTGATGAAAAAAATGTTTAAACTATATTTTGACTTAGATTTACATAACATTTAATATTTTGGGGAGAAGCAGACTTTCCTGACAAACTACTGAGGCAATCTATACAGTAGCACTCAAGTCAGTCTCTGGCATATAAAATTATGCAACTCTGCATCTTTTGACAGTATGTATGATAGTGAGATATGCAGTCTCAAATAATACACATTTCAGCATCCTTCCTGTGCTCAAACTTTGGAATTGTTTCCTGGAGTGAATACAAAACACATATTCTTGACCATGATTTTTTTTCAATAAAATCCCACATCAAAAATGTTTTCTTCCACCTAACCATGTCCTTGTATTTCCTGTACATATTTTCTTATTTTTGACATCACCTGCGATGCACAATATTTTCCAGTCAAAGTGTCGTGTACAGCCTTGGAGTGGCATTTAAGGAACCACAAAAGTGAGTTTTTCCCCCCTATTCTGGTCCTGTTTTTTGGGAGTGTGGCCTGTGACGTATAATCATGCATCCTGGTTTGAGTATCACACACACATGCACAAGATTTGTTTCCTAAAATTGGTAACCCAGGTGATGTTCTTCACTGGAATAGTTACTTCTTTCTTAATACTATATTAATAAGCCACTTTTACAAGTAATACAGACACAGCAGCTATTGCACATAATTCCTTTATTTTACTGAGACTAGGGCAAATTCAGCCATTGTACAGTGAAATTAGCTCTAGTGTAAATCTGCCATCCATAAGGCAGAGACAACCACACTGACTATGGGGTAGAAAAGCAACATGATGATACACAGTATCAGGGTTTACTGGCACTACATAAAGTTACTGGATCACAGGTGGAAATTCCAGAGTGGGAGCTAGTCCTAGTCTCACCCTTCCTACATTCAGAAGGCCATGAAATAAGAATTGGCTTTTCATCTAGCTTAAATGAAATGGTGTGCTGCTTATGCAAAATTTAAAAAAAGACCTAATTAAAAAATGGTCCTTGCAACCATCCTGAAAGGCAAAACCAAATGAAGCAATACTTGACTAACTGGAGTTCTCACATAAAGACAGCAAAGGTCCCTTGAGGAAACCTTGGTCTCCCCTTCATTTCAGCAGCACTGAATTTCATTGCTTTGGGATTTGTTTCTGTCAGTAACCCTGCTGGTCTATGGTCCACACCTCCAAAATATCTAGCCAGATCCTGCTGGAGAAATGTGAATGTTGAAGGATAAGCCATGGCTCTCATAAGCTTCACCATCTCTGGCTCTTCAGCCCTGTCCCTTGAGGCATGTGCTAGGAAGGGGAAATGGGTTATACTACTGATTACTTTGCCTGCCCTCATTTCTTAACTTTGCCCTGAGCTGCCACAGCTTCCATAGCTTTGCGGACAGTCTCCTCATCTCCCAGGAATTGCATTGGCTTGATAGGCTTCAAATTTTTGTCCAGCTCATAGACTATTGGTATTCCAGTGGGCAGATTGAGTTCCATGATTGCTGCCTCAGACATTCCTGCAAAGAATAACATACATGAAAATGTGTAACAAGGTAAAAAGCTTGATTGTATTATCCCATTCAGGACCAATTACCAGAGAATTTTGGTTCAACTAACTTTTTAGACTGAGTCAGGCTTTATCAGTTTTTGTTCCCAAATTACAAACAGAATACTCACCTTCTAGATGTTTCACAATGCCACGGAGACTGTTACCATGGGCTGCAATGAGCACTCGCTTGCCTTCCTTGATCTGAGGAACAATTTCTTCATTCCAGAAAGGCAGTGCCCGGGCAATAGTATCTTTCAAACTCTCACATGTAGGTAGCTGATCTTCAGTAAGGTCAGCATAGCGGCGATCCTAGAGAAGGAAAGGCAGCGGCAACTTAATCACAGTGATTGATTTGTGTTTTATGAAGACTTGTTATAGACTGCTGTACTTCATTTCAAAAAATGCTTTAGAAAAATTGTGCTTGAAGCTACCTGCTTGCGTGACACATGTTAGGCACTTAAGTGCTTGTATAGGCTATTGTAATTTTTTTGTAATTCTTGCTCAATGACATTTTTAGATCTGTGCTATTGCCAGCCATATGTTAGGCAATGAATAATTTTAAGATGTCTAATGAAGTTTTAAAACATTAAATAATGCCTTAACTTTTTACCATCTTCAACCACTGAAAAACTGCCTTCAATATCATTCAATCTTTATTGGATTCATACCTAAACTTATCTGGCTTGGTTGCCTCTTTAGTAGCCTATTCACAGTTTAACTGTACTATGTAGCTTCCTGGTGAACTAGTCTTTAAATTTATTTATTTATTTATTATTCGTATTTCTATGCCGCCCACTCTCCGAGGACTCTGGGTGGCTTACAACAAAGACAGTATACTAAATAGCATATTGCCCCCAACAATCTGGGTCCTCATTTTACCCACATCAGAAGGATGGAAGGCTGAGTCAATCTTGAGCCAGTGAGATTTGATCTGCTGATCTAGCAGTCAGCTGAAGTAGCTGCAGTACAGCACTCTAACCACTGCGCCACCTTGGCTCTTTATTTAATATTTAAAATAGTGTCCTACGTTAGTTATATTACCACAGTACACGAAAACCTATTACCGTTTAAAACAGCGTGTGAGGCCAATGCTCTAGCTATTTCTTAATTCATTAACAAATATTGCATAGGTGGAAAATTCTGCCAGTTTAAGAATAGCCTTGACTGTTCCCATCCATAGAATACAAACATTCATGAAAGACCAATGTCAATGATTAATTGCATGAAAGCAGTCTGAATTCTAAAATTCTGCTCAAAAAAACACAGCAATGTAATCATATCCCACATGGCTGCCCAAAACAGTGGGCCAGTGAGAATATTGTATGAATAGAGGTAAAACGAGATAAAAGTGAACTACAATGGAACTATTGCTTGAGAAATCAACAAAGCAAAAAGCAAATGAAATTACACAGTAATTATATCCTAATCCCAGCATGACATTTACTTTAAAATAACCTCAAAGAAACAGCCATCTCCATCAGATTAATCTTACCTTGCTAATGGTGTTATAGAATGGGTGATCAGGCTCCATTGGAGGTGGAGGGATGTCAAAGGAACGCCTCCATATCTTGACCTGGGCTTCACCATGTTTTGCAGCTGTCTCAGCCTTGTTAAGGCCTGTTAGACCACCATAATGCCTTTCATTAAGACGCCAGGTCCTCACTACTGGTAACCACATTTGGTCAAGAATATCCAGCACAGTCCAGAGGGTCCGAATGGCCCTCTTCTGCACAGATGTGAAGCAGATGTCAAACTCATATTTAGCATCTGGAAGAGCCCAGAAAGAATACTGTAACTCATTTATCTTTACCACAGTTATTGCTGACAAAGTTAATCCATCTTGACTCATTTAATCTGCAGTTCTAAAGTGCCCCAAACATTGTAAAATTGCATATTAATATGGAACCTTATATACTCACATTTGTCCATTAATCATTTGCCATTATGTGTAAAATGAGCACTGATAAATTATTTCAATGCAGGAGATGAATGGGCACAAAGATAGAGGATTAAAATCTCCTCTTTTAGAAGTACTCTGGAGCCTCATGCCCTGGTTCCTACCACCAGCTCTCTTTGAAAGAATATCCATCTGGCGTTCTCCAACCCAGTTCTAGTCTGTGATGGAAAGGGTTCTCACAATCTGAACTGCCCTTCCAGCAAAGAAAAAAGTATGTCTGTATATGTATATTATATATTATACACAACAAAAAGTCTCACAACAAAAGATGATGCTAATGTGCTATAACTAAATATCTTGGGAGAAAGGCGGCCTTAACAGTATTTATCAGATCTTCATAATCATCTTGTGCTCCCTTGTTTCCTATTGGTTTAGACTAGAGTACACAAAAATTTGATAGTGCAATAATGCAAACTTATGCCATGGTGGAGAGAGCAACAGTTGCACAACACAGAAGAATGAATGAAGAGATACAAGCATGAATAATACTTGCCAGAATCTCCTAAAATGAAAGGTGTAATTTTAAAAAATAACTTATTTATACAGTACAACGTATAAATATCAATCATATTAGAACTGTTGAATGAACTTTCTATTCCTTGGATACTATAACACTGATTTCAAATAATCTTGCTTAAAATAATATTCCCAGGAAAAGGCCAAACTTATAATTTACATTCTATTCAGATGGGCTCTGAAGCCCATCAACAAATTAAAAATATAATTTTAATATTCACATTTTTAATGCATTAACAAAAACTTTCTACAGATTTTATAATTGGCTGGAGAGAAATCATATGAAACTTTGAAGAAATTGTACAACTGTAGATAATGCAGAAAGTTGTTTTCATCCTCTGAGGACTTGGGCTGTCTTTCAGACCTTAAGGTAAGTAAACTAAAGAGTGGGATTAGGCTGTTTCTTGAAACTTTAAGAGGTACAGATTTTAAATGTTTCCTCCCCCCCCCCTTCCTGCATTGAGCACAAACTTCTCCTTTCTCTGTTGCAGTACTGAATGACTCAGCTTCTACTACATTTCCTTAACAAATTATCACCCAATTGCCAATGCATCTAGACAGTCTCACTGCTGGATGCTTTCCTTGGAAATAAGTAAGATATCATTGTGCCCTCACGGGCAGATGGAAAAATAAGGTAACTCAAGGAGACTGCCAAACACGCACAGCTTGGGAGGGAGAAGAACTCTTTAAAAAAAAAGCCACCTACTCAAATTAAAACCTTCCTTTTTTAAAAAATGCCGAACAGGGCATTTTTTTAAAACAATCAGAATGGTTATCCTGGCGTTGAAGGTCAGGTAGCCATAGCAAAATCACGAAAGGTCTCGATGTTTGGCAAAGGGCTTGCCGGAATGACTGAACTCCGAACAGGGAAAAGGACCGGGTTCCGAATACTGGGAGACTCCTCCCTTTCGCCTCCGGCAGGAAGGCCATCTCTCGCGTTTCTCCGCCGAGAGGGACGAGGCTGATCGCACGTGCCCAGGCAAAAATCACGGTCTTTTGTCCTCTAAGCAAGTTCCGGCGGTCGCAACAGAACCTGCGGGCGCCCCGGGACCATTTTAACTAAAACGCCCATCCTAAACAACTTCGGTCTCCCATTCCCCGCCCTTAGCGTGGGATAAGGGAGCATCTTTGCCTTCGAAGGCCAATTTTACGCAAAAAAAAAAAAAAAAAAACCCACCCCAATTTCCATCTAATTCAATGACACTGGGGACACACGGATGGGAGTATGAATTACCTTCCAAGGCAAAAGCTTGGGCCGAAACACTGACCCCGCCGAGAGGAATTTTTTTTTTAATCCACATCAGGTGGTTGAAGTTAAAAGAATTTTCCATCCCCCGTTATTACAAGCTGCATTTATGACCTTTATAAAACAAGTCCAAAATTATCCACCCATCCCATCCATTTCAGAATAATCAGTTTCTCCGTTAGTCCGCCCCTCCCGTCCCAATTTTCTCGGAGGGAAAAATGAGCAGAGGCGGCCCCGACAGCCGGACATCAACGTCCCCGTCGCTCCCTCCATCCTGTCCGCTTCCTCCCGTATCTTCACCTTTCAGCGCTTCGCCGCCGCGCCGCGCTTCTTCCTGCCCGGCTGGGCTCAGATCCGCATCGTACCAGCCACTGAACCGATTCTCTAGGTTCCAGGCGCTCTCCCCGTGCCGAACCAAAACGAGCCTGTACGCAGCAGCCATGCTCTGAATCGAAGAGACTGAACCGGAGCGCGACGCAAAAAAATCAAGCTTCCTCTCACTCCCACAACCAAGGAGACTCTTTACCGGCTAGTGCGCATGAGCCGAAAGGGGAGCCTCCTATGACCGTAGAGCGCAGGCGTTCTCGCAATCTTCCAATCTGTAGACTCGCACAAATTGTAGGCCACTCAGATTGCAGGTTAATTTGGGTGACTCCCACTCAATAAGGGAGGGGGAGAAGATACTTCGTTAAATTTACTCTCGACGCAGTGCTTGTGGGCCACGCACAGAAAGAGCTATTTACATTATTGTCGTTAAGACTAAAATGAGTTTAGGAGGGATAGCCGCGTTATCACCCGTCCCCCAGATTCATTGCTCATGAAAAATGTAAAAAACATGGCATGGCGTCAGCTGATGAGCCGCGGTTGTCTCATTTTGGTCTGAAAATTTCCTAAGCGATTGGAATGTACCACACAGGCAAAAATAATAAAAGATGGGAGCAACAGAGCATCCTATAAAGTGGTGAATGTCAGCTACATAAAATCCATATGTTGAAAAAAAAATAGCCACTAGCCATTAAAGGTTATAAGAGACAACAGATCTATTTTAACTTTGATCAAATAAACCAAGTTTATATTCCTTCCTTTTATGTCTAACAATTTTGGTCTGTAGTATTTTCAAATAATACTGGAACTTGATTTCTTTTTATTTTTAATTTGTCCCTCCTCGCAAGATCCTTTAAGTTTAAAGCTTTATCAAGCTTCTTTTGCAAATTCAAATAGGAAAATTATCCAAATCACTTTCTGCATAATCAAATATAATCAGCGATTGGACTTCTGTAACACACTCTACATGGGACTGGTTGCCTCTGCTTGGCTAAGTGTGATCTTTATCTTTCCAACTGAGGAAGGCTTGTTATTTCTGCAGTTTCACCTTTTGAACCAAATACTAAAGAAAGGGTCCTTCAGAGATCATCTAGACTGACCCCGTTTTATATCATTTTTTACATCAAATTTCATTATTCTATTTTAGTAGAAAGCATCCAAAGACGAAGAAAGAACATCAGGGAAAAAAAAAACAAACCCAACCCTCGCCTGTTTTTGGAAATGGGTCAAGAGGGAACACACCACACACGAGAAAGAGAGAGAGAGAGAGAGAGAGAGAAAGAGTGGGGGGAGAAAGGGAGGGAGGGAGGGATAGGGGGAAGAGAGAGCGGGAGGGAAGGAGAGATAGAGAGATGAGAGAGAGAAAAGGAAAAGAGATAAATGAGAAAATGATGGAGGGAGAGAAAAAGAGGAAAAAGAAACGAGAGAGAGAAGGGCGGGAGAGAGAGGGAGAAGGACACAGAAATGAGAGAGCTGGAGGGAGAGAATGAGAAGGAAAAGAGGAAAACAGAGAGAAGGGGAGAGAAAGAAAGGAAAGAAAGGGAGGGAGCAAGAGGGAGAGGAAAAAGAGAAAAATAAGAGGGTGGGTGGGAGGGAGGACTGAGAGAGAGAGAGAGAGAGAGACCCATTTCCCACAGAAAAGAAAACCCTGGGAGCCACAAAACCCAGGTAGGTGTGGCTGGGGGTGTGTCATGTGACTGGGTGGGAGTGACATTGAGTTGGCCACGCCCACCCAGGTTTTGTGGCTCCCAGTGTTTCCTTTTCTGTGGGAAACAGGTCCAAATGGGTCTTGGAGTGTTTAAGGTTCCAGATCCCTGAACTAGGAAGCAGAATGGTCCATCAGCCAAAGAATGCTGACTGGGGGGCTTAGGTGAGCTTTTTCTGAGTGGCCCCTGCTCTATGGGACATTCTCAGGAGATCAGAATGGGCCTGATCCTGCTAATCTTTCATAAGGCCCTAAAACCCTGGCTATGCTCCCAAGACTGGACTGTTGAATGTATCAAGGGCCCTGGCTAAATTGCTAACTGGCCAAATATCTTGATCTTGTGTATGCTGAATTGGATGTTTTTAATGTTTTTTTGTTGGCTATACTGTTTTTAAGATACTCAGAGTCACTGACTTAAGTAGATGGCCATAGAAATTGAACAAATTAATAAATAATTCAGATCACTGCATTGATGACCTCCTCTGCATATATATTTCAATGTAGTTTCTAGGAATCAAAGTTCATGTGACAGCATCATGAACTTTTTAGTATTATCACTGTCTGCAGGCAATGGCAAGCATTTTAATTTAATGGCACAGAAATAGGACTTTTTGTTTTTTTAAAAAATGATTATATCCACCACTCAGAAAAATAGGGTTAGAGTGAAAATGATCATCTTATATATTCATACTGGGTAATGGCACTCAGTTATTGTTTTTATTATGCTTAGTCAGCCAGATGTTTAGACTGGATTTGACATTTTAATTCACTTATCTAATCCTTCCCAAGGACCTGGGATAGGCAGATTATGTTTGATGGTGTTAAAGGTTGTTATTAATATTACCATTTGGGGATTCTTTTGAATGTCAAAATAAATTATTTGCCTGACTTTAAATACAGTACTGTGTCCCTTTAAGTTTCTTCCAAAAACCCTTTGGGAGAAAAATTTTGGTTCCCACCCCCCTCCCTTCAATCACCTTTCCAGACAATTATTACAAGCTTGCATATCCCTCAGAACTTCACATCTGCATAATAGCAATGCTGCCTTGATTGTGCAAATTCTATTCCGAACAACCAACGTAGATGTAGAATCAATCAGAAAACTTCAGAATTCAGCTGTGTTAAGATTTCAAAAAAAAAATGAGAAAAAATAAGCTTCTTTCCCTGCCTGTTTTATTTACATCAGTGTGGACTTCATCTCCCAGAATCACTTAAATTACTTTAAGATTTGTGGGCTTCAACTTCCAGAATTCCTCAGCAACAATGCTGGCTAGAGAATTCTGGGAGTTGAAGTCCACAATCTTAAAATTGCTAACTTTGAAAAACATTGATTTACATCAGAGGTCTTCAAACTTGGCAGCTTTAAGACTTGTGGACTTCAACTCCCAGAATTCTCCAGCCAGCATAGCTGGCTGGAGAATTCTGGGAGTTGAAGTCCACAAGTCTTAAAGCTGCCAGGTTTGAAGACCTCTGATTTACATGAATGTTCAGGCCACGGTTAGAAAGGTGTGCCGGGCCAGAAGTAATAGTAATCCAAGTCGGAAAAGAATAAAGTGGACGGAGCTCGAGGCTTTGCCTTCTGCTTTTTTAACTAGCTTGCAAAATGGAAGAATCGGAAGTTGGTGTTCGGTACGGAAGTGGATAACCGGAATTACTTAAAATAGAGTAAAAGTAGACGCGGCACGTGGTTTGGGTCTTTTGCTTTGGTGAGCCGTGGCGAGAACCGAGCGATATGGGTCGTTCGGGCAAGTTGCGGTCCGGTACAGCCGGCAAACTTAAGCGTTGGCGCAAAGGGCACAGCAGCGATAGCAATCCGGAGGGACGACGTTACCGCCAGGCCGCCCGTGGTCGTTTACTCGCTCCCCGGTCAGGTATGTAAAGGAAAGAGCAGCAGCCGCAAGAGCTACGGAGACGATGGCTTTAATTCAGTTGCGGTAGCCGATTCTTTTCAGTTTAAATGCTCAGCGGCAACTGCAGCTCCTTGAGCGTTAATGAGGAATTACTATTCCACGCAGGAATGTTCTATGAATCTTGGGTAAAAATAGATCAGCCATGTCTGTTTGCAGATGAAACACCTACACCTTGAAGCTATAATAACTTTATCATAGAATCATAGCGTTGGAAAGTACCTAATCTAGGAGATCACGTACACCAGTGGTCTGTTGATTTAAAGATCCCCTAAAAGTTGCCAAGGTTGGTGACCCCTGCCCTAAAGTGTTTTGGACAAATGGCTGTACCATCTGTTGGAAGATCTCCCATGAAAGGGAATATACCACTTTTTGGGGAAATCTGTTCCACTATAGTTGAGAACTATTGCTGTTTAAGATTTCCCCCCCTTAAGATCTGCCCTGAATTTTCTTTTCAGCCTTATTTAGACTACAAGGTTCAGAACTGGACTCAATATTCTAAGTCTGACCAAACCAAGGCAAAATAGATGGGATGGTACAGCCTTTTGATCTGGACTTTATATCTTACAAATAGGCCCCCCAAAAGTGTGTGTCTCTTTAGCAGTTTTACTGCCATATCAAACCATGTTCAGTAGGGATCTGCTTGGGTTTGTAAATACCCAAATTCTTCCATAGATACTTAAGCCTCCATCCTATACTTTTGCCCTTTATTTTTTCTCCATGTATGACTTTATATTTCACCCTGTAAAAGTTCGTCCTGTTTCAGGCCACACTCCAACCTAGATCTTTTTGAACCTTGTCTTTATGTACAAATCAGATAAAAATGTGTCCTCAAACCATTCATGTCATTAATAAAATTATGTAGTCATTTAGCCAGTTTTGAATCCATTTAATAGTTTTTTCATTTACCTCATATTTTAACCATTTTTAAATGAGAGTATCATGAAAGGTTTTATCAACTGCTGAGATACAGAGAGTGATCTTTCAAAATCTTCAATAGATCACACATCCTTCTCAATGTCATTCTCCCAATCTATTCAGCTCTGTTAATAAAAGTGGACAATTATTTTGTTGTATTTATTTTATTTTGCCTTTATTTTTATAAATAAAGCAGTACACATCCCAGTACCCCTCCCTCCTATTTTCCCCACAACTCTGTGATGTGAGTTGGGCTGAGAGTGTGACTGGCCCAAAGTGCTAGTTCTGTTAATTGCTGCATTCCTATTCAAAGGCTTACAAATATACTATTTAATCTTATGTTAGGGTATGGTTTTGAAAAGCCATGTGTAAATTTCTATTTTGCATCCCTTAGGCAGCTTGGCTTATTATTTATGAATTTCTTTGCATAGATTATCTGATAGTAATGCTTCAAGAGTTAGCTCAGTGTTTGCCTTTCTCACAGAAAACAGTAACCTGACTGTAGACGCCCTGAAACTACATAATGAACTGCAGTCATCAGGACCTGTGCCTAGAGAGAATGCAAAGTCTTTCATGGTGGAAGATAACTGTGAATCTGCTAAGACTCACAAATCATCTGCAACTTTCCTGAGTGGCTTAACTGACTGTACTAATCTCACCTTCAGCGGAGTGCAGCGTCTTTGGGAATCCAATTCTGCTGCCCATAAGGAGGTATGTGGCTGCCAATTCTTATGAAAACCAACAAATGTTGTGATTAACAAGATTTTCATTATTTTTTCCACAAAAAGCTAACTTGATTACATCTCTGCAAAGAGCGTAGAATGTATAAAAGGGGAGTAAAATACTAGCAAAGAGCAAGAGGAGCTCTTAATGCTTGATAAAAACTTAGATTCTCAATACCTCAAAAGCCTAATTTTGTGCAAAGTAGACATTCTGACTGTGTAAGTATCTGAACAAAATATACAAAGTATGAGTTTCAAAATTCAAATACTTGATTAGATAATAAAAATTATAGGGAGGATCACAATCCATATTTCTATATAGATTATGCCAGTGACTTCAGCTCCCCAGCCACTTCTCTGAAATGCAAACCTATTATCATGTTTGCTGAAGAGATAATGTGCTGGTCAGCTTGGAAGCTGGAGAAACATACCATTATTCATGTTGCAGAGCATATCAGGCAGCTATGTATGTATGTATGTATGTATGTATGTATGTAAATGGTGGTTTTGAAGCTCATCAGCCTCTTTCCTGAAAGGAGCCTGGATAGCTCAACAGACTAAAAGGCTGTTATTAACATTCAGCTCTGCAATTATTGCAAGTTTGAATCTCCCCAGGCTCAAGGTTGACTCAGCCTTCCATCCTTTCTAAGATAGGTAAATTGAGGATCCAGTTTGTGGGGGCAATAAGCTGACTTTGTATAAAATATACAAAAATATGAAGGCTATTGCTTAACGCATTGTAAACTGCCCTCAGTCTCCGGAGAAGGGCAGCATATAAGTCTAATTAAAAAATAAAAAATAAAACCTTCAGACCGGTTGCCCTAACATCTGTAGTTATGAAGACCTTTGAAAGACTAGTGCTCAGCCACCTGAGAACAATCACGGATCTGCTATTAGACCCCTTGCAATTTGCTTACCGAGCAAATAGATTGACAGATGATGCTGTTAATATGACTGCACTACATCCTACAACATCTTCAATCTCCAAAGACCTATGTAAGGGTCCTCTTTGTAGCTTCAGCTCAGCATTCATTACCATCATTTCAGATATTCTTCTAACTAAACTAAATCAGCTAGCTGTACCTGACCATACTTGTAAATGGATCATAAGCTTCGTGACACAGGAAGCAGCAGGTGAAGCTAGGCAAAATCACATCAGATACCTGCATAATTAGCACAAGAGCCCCCCCACCCCCCGCAGGGCTGTGTGTTCTCTCCACTACTCTTTTCTCTATACTCCAATGACTGCCTCTCAAAAGATCCCTCTCTTAAAATACTGAAGTTTGCAGATGATACAACAGTGATTGGTCTCGTTCAAGACAACGATGAATCTGCATACAGATGGGAGGTTGAACAACTAGTCATGTGGTGCAACCAGAACAATCTTTCTTGAGCTAAATACACTCAAAACCGTAGAAATGATGGTGGACTTTAGAAGAAAACCTCCTATACTACCACCTCTTACAATACTAGATAATACAGTATCAACACTAGAGTCCTTCAAGTTTCTATCTCAAGATTTAAAATAGACACCTAAATTCAAAAAGGTCATCAAAAAAGCTCAACAAAGAATGTTATTTCTGTGCAAACTCAGAAAGCTCAAACTGCCCAAAGATCTGCTGATCCAGTTCTACAGAGGAATTATTGAGTCTATTATCTGCACCTCCATAACTGTCTTGTTTGGCTCTGCAACCAAACAAGACAAACGCAGACTTTAACGGATAATTAGAACTGCAAAAAAAACAATTGCTACCAACCTGCCATCCATTGAGGATCTGTAAACTGCATGAGTCAAAATGAGAGCTGTTAAAATGTCTATAGACCAGATACCGGTGCTGAAGAAGGATGAACAACTGAGGGAATGGCAAAAAGGTCTTAATACTTTTATATGGTCAGGTAAAAAACCCAGAGTTAAATTAAAAATTATACAAGATATTCGGGAGAGAGGTGGTTTAAAAATGCCAAATTTAAGATTATACTATGAAGCTTCGGTATTAGTTCAGATTAGTGATTGGTTTAATTTAACAGAGGATAGAATTTTGAATTTAGAAGGACATGATTTACTTTATGGATGGCATGCTTATTTATTGTATGAAAAGAAAGTGGATAAAGTTTTTAAAAGTCATATGCTTAGAAATGCCTTGTTGAGAGTCTGGAAGAAATATCAATATAAATTGGATTATAAAATACCTATTTGGGCAAATCCCAGACATGCAATAGAAAACATAAGTATAGAACAAAAGATGGAGGTGATCACATATAAAGAACTTTTATTTAAAGAAAGGGGTAAACTACAACTTAAATCTTTAGAGGTTTTGAAGAAGGAAGGGATAATTTATACTTGGTTTCAATATGGTCAACTTCAAGCAAGATGGAGGGAGGATCAAAAAACTTCATTTTATGGAAAATGAAGAAAATTTGGTAAAGCAAATCAGGGACCAGGGTATTATGCATATTAAAAGATTATACAATGTATTATTAGAGATAGATTCTGAATCAGAGCTGGTTAAAGACTGTATGATTAAATGGGCTAGAAATTTTCAGGAACCAATAATGATGGAGACATGGGAAAAGATTTGGGTTAGAAATGTTAAATTTACTCAAGCACAAAACCTTAGAGAGAACTTTTATAAGATGTTTTATAGATGGCATTTAGATCCAAAAAAGTTGTCCTGTATGTATTCTAATGTACAAGCTAAATGTTGGCGGTGTGATTGTGAAGATGCAACTTATTTTCATATTTGGTGGACCTGTAAGAAGGTTAAAGCATTTTGGATAAAGATCTGGTGGGTAATGCAAAATATTTTGAAAAAAAGGTTGGAATTTACACCGAAACTCTTTTTGTTGGGTATTATAAATGAATGTACATTATTGGAGACTAAGCTGATTTTAAATTTAATAACAGCAGCTAGACTGTTGGTTGCACAACACTGGAAAAAAGACTCTTTGCCTACAGTAGAAGAATGGATTGTAAAAGTAATGAACTTAGCTGAGATGGCTAAAATCTCAGCATATTTGAAGGATCATACGCAAGAAAGATATATTCTGGAGTGGAGGAAATGGATTGACTATGTTCGGAACAAATACCATATAAGAAGACATCAAATTGCGTATGAATGAAGAGGAAGAGTTGTAATTTTTGTTTTTCTATTTTATTAGATTGGAGTTAAGATTTTGATAGTGTTTGTAAACTAGAAATTGGATAGGTTAATGGTTGGGTTAAAATTTTTGTTGAAGAAGAGAAACCCTGTATTTTACTCTGGGAAGTCCGGGGGGGGTGAGGGGGGTTGAAGGAGGGGAGGGGTGGGGGGGGGGAAGGGGGGAAGGGGGGGTTTATATGTTTGTACTTTTATAAAACTTTTAATAAAAAAAAAATGTCTATAGACCCCTCACATCCTGGATATAAATTGTTTCAACTTCTACCCTCAAAATGACGCTATAGGACACTGCACATCAGAACAACTAGGCACAAGGACATTTTTTTCCCGAATGCCATCACTCTAACAACTAGTTCCCACAACACTGTCAAATAATTCACTAAGACCGTATTACAGTTATTCTCTTCCATACTAGTATCTGTCTCTTCCCACTTATTACTATTATCATGTTGCTTGTATCTTTCAATTTATATTGTTTTTATTTGTTTCCTAGTATGATTTGATAACTTGTTAGTAACCTTGACTATCACTAAGTATTGTATCTTTTTATTCTTGATGAACGTATTCTTATGTACACTGAGAGCAAACACATCAAAGACAAATTCCTTGTGTGTCTAATCACACTTGGCCAATAAAGAATTCTATTCTATTCTATTTAAAAAACCTAGAAATCTGGAGGAATAATCCTAATTGATCTTGTAACTCTTTTATCAATAAGTACCGTGTTCCCCTGAGAATAAGACACTGTCTTATATTTTTTTGAACCTTGAAATAAGTGCTTGGCCTTATTTTTGAGGGGTCTCCTTATTTTGGGGTGCATGGAACAAGATGGGGCTCCTCTTGCCATCTTACCTGATTTCCAGATCTGTCTCTCTAACCCTAATCAGAGGAAATGGGGACCGGCTGCACGTGCATTTAAAGATTTTTGGGGAGGGCCTATTTTCAGAGTGGGGGTATTTCAGCGCATGCGCTCAAAAGCCTGATTGGGCTTATTATCCGGGGAGGTCTTATTTTCAGGGAAATAGGGTAAGTAATGCAATAATGTGAGAAATCTGTAGTGGTGCACTAAAATCTGAGAAATTGAGTTCAAGAATATTCTTGGAAGAGCATACAACATTTTTGAGTACAAATTACAGAAATAAATGTTTATTAAGAAATAGCTGGACATTTTCCACTATTCTTCTGTTACCATGGAAGAAAGGAATAGAAGAGATCCAAGGCTTTGATTTTCTTTGGTGTCTCATCTTTGATACACTGACTAATAAATGCTGCTTTGTTCACAGCAGTTGTATGAGCTTAGTGAAAAGATCAGCAGGTTTTGTGTATAAACTGAGTAGTATTTTACAAGGAGTTTTAATTGGGTGAATAGGGTTTTTGACTCTTTAATTTGGATTTCTTATAGATATGTGCAGTATTGGCTGCAGTCACAGAGGTAATCCGAACACAGGGTGGTACTGAAAGTGAGACAGAGTATTTTGGTGTATTGGTAAGTATCAAAGGAAATATATCCAAATGATAGCTTGGCAATTCCAGAACATTGAAATATAAAAAGCAATATGTTTACTAAAAACAGAATAATGAGAATCTAAAAATATCTGAAAAGTGACATATTCCCTCTTTATGCTACAAATTTTGATTTTGCTCCCTTGTATATTCTGTAGTCATCTTATTTTTTCCCTCCACATTTTGAACTCAGAGATTTTCATTGGACTCTATAGATGTTAAGTGATCTGAAGCTGGAGAGCAAATATCTCCAGGCTTTTGACTGCTGGATGGGGCAAGGTGAGGCATGGAAAACCAGCAAGTATGAAAGAACAGTGTATAGATAGGCTAATGTAGAGATCAGTTTCTTTTAGGATAAAGTCACATGCATCCACCTTTTCCCTGCTTTCCTGAGCTGTGTTATGTCTCCTTAGATGACCACTTTGGAAGCTGTGGAATCTCCTGAATCCTTGGCTGCTGTTGCTTATCTCTTAAGTTTAGTGTTGAAGCGGTGAGTTCTAGGAACACAACAAGCATTTTTGATGAATTTGCGGATGCACTTTAGTATAATTAAGAGAAGAAATTAAAAGGAATCAAGGAGGACAGTATAAAATTCTGTGCAACAAAGTTGGTTTCTTGGACAAAGATCCTACTACAAATTAGATTCTAGATCTTGCAAGGAGCCGGTGATAAACTTTTTAATCTTACTTAAAGGAAATATCTTAGACGTATATTCTTTTTTATGTAAAACATTTTGAAACTATTAGTCATTTCTTCTACTATGCTCCCTTATAACTGTAACTGTGTCCAATTTGCTTCCTCCTTGAATTTGTTCATATAGTAGGTGGATGAGGGATGATTAAAAGTGCACTGTATGCTGTCTCTGTATGTGTCCTTGTTTTATATTAACAATGGACATACCACTTATGCCTTACAAGAAGGTAGTCTGTGTCGTCATTGCCTGTGCATCTTATAATGAGATTGCAGATGTAGAAATGAGGAGTGCCAAAAGCGAGTTTAGTTGCATAAGAATGAAATCACTGAATGCAAAAGGCAGTGGAATGCTTGTTACTAATTCCTCTTATTGATGCCTCTCATATTCTGAATCTTCCCCAGGGTACCGAGCCCTGTGCTGATTAAAAAGTTTTCTGATACTTCCAAGGCTTTTATGGGAATTCTGGGCTCACAAGCTTGCGGAGACTCTACTTTGGCTCTACGATGGGTAAGTACATCAAAGAGGCCAACTGTGCATTATCTAAATATTAAGTATGGGATGTTCTTGTTAATAATAGAATGTTTCCTGGAATGTTCTATATATTTTAAGAGAGAACAAATCTGTAAGAAGCCCCTTTGCTGAGCATTTTGAATTGTACTGTAACAAGTATGTGAAGAAATGCTGAATTGAATTAAGCCTATTATTGGATTTAAAAGAACTTGATTTTGCTTGATACTTGTTGTCGGGTACATTTAAAACTGAACTCCTGGCTCAAATGTTTTACAGACATGTCAGGAAAGATGCTTCTTGATGTCTAGTGTTCATAGGACAATCCCTCATTTCTATCCTTTATCTCTTTATCAGATCCTCTCTTGCCTAGCTACATTGCTTCGAAGACAAAACTTGATAACATGGAATTACCCTGTGACAATGCAAGTTTTCCATGGTCTTCTCAGCTTCACTGTCCATGTCAAGCCCAAGGTGAGTTCATATATTTTACATGGTTCATGGTTCACAATTTTAAAAATCTGATTGTTAAATGTCCAGTATAATATGGCTTGAAGCTGGGCAAACATTCTAGCCTAGCTTGCAGTCTCTCCCATTTTTCTTGTCTCCTTCAGGTCCGCAAGGCTGCTCAGCATGGTGTTTGCTCTATCCTAAGAGGTAGTGAGTTCCTATTTGGAGATGGAGCTCCTTCATATCACCCAGCTGCAATTTCTACTGCTAAGTTCTGTGTTCAAGAAATTGAGAAATCTGGAGGTATCTAATTCATGTGATAAGAAGCTGTTCCATTTATCTTTGTTTGGCCCTAATTGTGATCCCTACATATTGTTCCTCTGAATTCCTCCTGAAACTATGTATTCTGGTTCCAAAAACAAAAATAGCAACTCTTTAGCAGGAGAGCTGTGGCTATGATTCAGAAACTGTTTGAAAGGGCAAGAGGCAGGAGAATTGCAGGTATTTTGCAGTAGGACAACTCTGCAACCCATGCAGAACTCCTGGATAAGTGATTAGAAACTAGTCAATTCCTCTTTTTATGTTCTAAAGCAAATTTGCTGAAAGGCCATCTTGTTTTTCCTAGAAATATTTTCCCATTTTAATTTATATCTAATCATCCTTTTCCAAGGAAGGATCATTTTAATTCAAACTTTTCAACTAAATATAATACTTGCTCCCCCCAAAAAATTATTATGTGATTTTGTTTAATACAGGATTTTAATATTATATATTTATTCCACAACTTTGCACAATCTCAAGATGTTTGTAAAATTAGCTTGAAGAATGGAATGCAAACTTTGCAAGAGAATATGTTGTGTGTTGCAAGAATAGTAGGACTAATGTTTGTTTGTCTCCTCAGGTGCTAAGGAGGCCACAACTACTTTGCATATGCTGACTCTGCTGTGTGATTTATTGCCCTGTTTTCCTGCTCCAGCTGTCAAATCTTGCTGTGAAACCTTGCTTCGAGTTATGACCCTCAGCCATGTAGTAAGTATTCCTTTCTCCTTTTAGGTGGACTTTGTGCTGCCTTGTCTTTTGAATGCAGTATTGTCAAAAGACTCACAACTGCGTAAGCCATTTGGCAGACCAGAGAGCTTCAATGGGAGTGAACAACAAAGATGGATTATCTCTATCTACTCCCGTTAATACTTTGGCTTAGCCTAATTGAAACTCAAATGCCTCTCTTGTCAGAAATGGATGGGTTGCATTATACTTGATTTCCTAGTTACAGGGATGGGAAAAGAGAAAAAGCAAGAACAATGATTTTTCTATTAAGTTTAATTGTTATTCATTTTTCTTCTTTCCGTAACTATCCAGATAGTGACAGCATGTGCTATGAAAGCTTTTCACAGCCTCTTTGCTGCCCAGTCATCTCCAATGTGTCTGTCAGCTGAACTTAATGCCCAGATTATCATGGTAAGTAGTGCAGTGATTGAGTGAAGGATGCACAGCCAGCCTTGGATGTTCAAGTAACACTTTCTGTTGTTCTGCACCACCAGGCTCTTTATGACTATATACCCAATGAGAATGACTTGCAGCCTCTGTTGGCCTGGCTGGCTGTCATGGAACGTGCACATGTTAACCTAGCAAAGTAAGGATGAGATAGTAATGGGGCAGATTTATGTGGAGATTGGGAAATGCTGTTCAGATAGTCAGAAATAACTTTTCTTTTGATTTTAGGCTGCAGTGGGACCTATGCTGGGCTCATCTTCCTCGTCTCTTCAGCGTAGCTATGAACTGTTTCCTGTCTCCTCACAGCCAGGTGGTGGATGCTGCTGCCCAGACCCTAATGGTATTACATTGCCGTTACTTCTAGATGTAGAGTGCTAAAGCTGGCAGGAACTATATTTCAGTAACTTTGGTTAACGTAAGAGTTGTGGGGCATTTCCATGTGCAGTTTTGTGATGAAGCATTTCCTGCATTATCATTGCTGGCTTATGTGCTCTTGATCTGTAGAGAATGTGGGCTGATGCAAATGTGAATTTGTATGATTCAGGTTTTGCTCAAAGAATGTGTGGCCCCTCATGTGACAGAACTAGGACTTATTTCATCTGCAACTCCCTCTGGATCCACTGCTCACATTTGCAAGATGTTCAAGTACGTGAAATAGCTTGGTTGGTTGCAGGAGTTTAAACCTTCTATTTATGGTTAAATTACATAGAATGTTGAGATTCTTTTTTTTTTTTATTTGCCAATGGATGTTCTTTTCAGAGCAGTGGAAGAAGGTCTGACATACCAGTACCACGCAGCTTGGGCCTTGGTGCTGCAAGTGCTGAGGGTTTTCTTTGAAGCATGCGGGCAGCAGTGTCATCCTATAATGCAAAAGGTAAAGGAATGCTGTAGGTCATTAACATTTATGGCACATGAAGCAAGCAAGACATTCCCAAGTAGAGAGTAAAGCCTTTGGGTTATTGGTTGCTGTTATCTGGATTTAAGAACCTAGATAAGGAGACAAAATGTGAATTAGTATAGGAAGGCTAGTGATTTGAGCCAGTACAGGGAGAGATTTTTTAGAATGATTTTTCTCCACTGGATATGAAGGGGCTGCAGTTGGAATTTCTGCAGGCACACAGCTGAAAGATGTGAGTGCCTCCAGAGTCAGGCACAATTCATGTTTTCCAGGGGAGAAGACTCCAAAGACAAGACAATTTATGAATAAACAGGCTTTGGACTTCTCTTGTTTATCTTTTGATCTTAATTTTGTTAAACATGTTCCAAATTGTGCTTCTTTTTTCAAAAGAAAAAAATGATTTATCTTTGGGAGTTGTCCTGCTGAAATTCAGCTAAGAGACTCCAAACCGCTTTGGTTGCCAGTTATGCTTAGACGATATTAAAAATTGTGGTGCTCTTTCCTATGTGATCCCTTCTTATTTCCCTTTTGCTGCAGTGTCTACAGTCGCTGGCTGATCTGCGAAGCTCCTCACATTTTCCCCATGCTGTGTTGCTTGATCAGACTCTGGGAGCCGCAGTGGCCACTATGGGCCCTGAGGTGGTGCTGGAGGCTGTTCCCCTAGATATTGATGGCACAGAGTGAGTACGGTTTCCATCTTCGTATTTGCAAGGCATGTGATGTTTCTGTATTATCGTTCTGTCTTCTGAACTAATTTCAGAATTACCCCTAGCTTTTAAATTATAGAGGAAGGAGCAATATGACTTGTAGTTCCACTGATTTTGCGAAGATTCTGAAAGCCACTTGGTTCTTCAAAGCAGTGCCCCCATTTACCCTTATTCACAGAGGGTTTTCTTTGCAGTTGCCCAAGGCATTAAGACAGCATCTGCTGATTAGTTTAAGCATAGACCAGAACCTGCCAATTACTTAATCAAAAATCAAAATAAATGATTTCAGCAAAGAAAAAATATCCCTTTCGTATTACTTTAGCTATCATTCTTATCTGGTTTGTAAGTTTTGATTCTGCTTTTAATTGCTTTTAAAGACTTAGCAGTGAAAAAGAGAAATATGCATTGAAATAAGTACATAGGTTGAAGGGACAAATAAGAAATACAAATAAGTGTATTTATTTGTAAATTATTAAATAATTTAATAAATAATTTACAAATAAATTTATTTGTAAAGTGGGGGGGGTTGTATGGTTGTTTTGGTTTTCTTAACAACTGAGCTTTTCTTTCCTCTGTATATTCTGTGAATACTAATTTTTATAAGGAATATCAAGTGTTATCCTCTTTAGACTCAGATTTCTGATCCATCAATAGTAGTTTAATATTATTGGCATAGATTGGCAGCAATTTTCAAGAATTTCAGGGAGGAGCTTTATCAGACATATACAGTAGGACTATTACATGCTAAACATGAGCTATGGCTATAAACTGTAGCTTATTCCTTTATCAGTTGATTTTTATATAGTTATTTTGGTATCACTGGGCATCTAACTGGGACAAAAATGTGAATCTCAGAATAAGCTTCTCTTATGCTTTTTGTGCAATTTTTTTTATTGAAAAAGTTTTACAAACACAATTTTTTCTCCCTTTCTCCCCCCCTTCCTCCCCCTAACCCTCCCTGACCCATCCCTCCCCACCCTTGACTTCCCTTATAACCTTAAAAATTACAATTCATTTTTAACTCCCCAAATATTAAAAGGTGAAATCCAAATCATATCATGTCATACAATACCCCTCAGCTATTCTACCCCCTGTCAATACTAAAAATTTCTACATAACATTCAAGTAATAGCTATCTGATACTTCCTTGATTTATATTTATTCTGCACATAGTCTATCCCAAATGTTAAAAAGTAAAATCCAAATCATATCATAATTCCCCCAACTACTCTGTACCCTTATATACTATAAATTTCTACATAACATTCTCTACATAACATGCTTTATGTGCAATTTTTTAAATCCTACCATCAAATAAAGCCAAGATAGGTGGAATGGACCTGTTAGGACGCAACCTTTGCAACTTGCCATGTTTCATGCTCCACAACTTAATTTTTGTATTATTAATTTAAGCTTAATAGAACAGGGTATCAATCACTAGAGGTATTTGAGGGTTAATTGGATTGAGAAGGAGTCTTCTTGTGGTTTGAGTATATGACAATGTGGATTTGAAAGAGCTCCCTACTGACCCATGCCTGTTCGGATATTAGCAGCTGAAATTTGCATTGGCAGAGGGAGAAGAAGCACAAGTTCTTGGCAAGTGTGAAGTTCAGTTGCCAAAATTCAAGCAGCCACGGAGGTCAAAATCCCTCTCTCCCCACCTTTGCAGAGGTGGGAAGACAAGAATTTGAAGCTATGCATGTGCTTGGATTTCGTATTTATTTATTTATAAAATTCATAGGTCCCCCCATCTTACCTCAAGGTAACTCTGGGCAGCTTACAATCATAAATCTGATATCTCAGATCCATTTTGGATATCTGAAATCCAAGCATGCATGGAGCCCAAAATGCATCTCTCCCTATCTCCTTGCCCTTTCCTTGCTCTGCCTCCCTGCCCGAGAGGGTATGTGCGGGGAGGATCTCAGGTTCACACTGAGCTGAAATTTCGTCCTGGCAGATAGTCCTTTCACTTCATCAGCTTAACAAGCCAGGAGATTGCTTAATGACCACAACCAGGAGTGCCAAGATTGCAGTCATTGAATGAAATGATCATGTGGCCATTTTGCTTAACAGCTTCTTCGTCAATGACTACTATTCTCCTTCCAATTTTGGTCATAAATTGAGGATTATCTGTATGTTCAGGAGAAACTAGGAAACCGTCTGACAAGCACGTGAAATTGTCCCTTTGGACAATTTTGTGGCTAGAAACAGAAAGCCTTGAGAAAAGCATATTGGCACCCAAATCAAATATATTCACTGGTGGTATTTCCCATTTCCTCTTAATTGTGTACCATTATATTATCTACAGGGAGACACTGGATTTTCCTCACAGTTGGCTCCTTCCTGTGCTCCGAGACCACATCCAAAGTGCACCACTTGCCTTTTTCTCCAGTCATTTCCTGCCACTTGCTGCTTCTTTAAAAAACAGAGGTAATTAGACATCCAAGTAAGACAAGCCGTATTACTTCCAAGTTTTGGACATCAAAAATCATATGACAAAATAAACCTGGAGAATCCATCTTCTTTACAATGGAGGTTTCCAAAAATAAAACTTAGCTTAATAAAGGTGATTTTTTTTCTAGGAGATTACAATTTGGGCTACTTGGTGTATATAATTTTATAAAAATTGAGATTTAAAATAGGTAAATTGCATTTTTTTCCTCTTCTCTACATTATGAAAAGTTTTGGAAGGTATTCCATAAATAATTTATTGATTACCGACCAAATGCAAACAAATACATCTTAAATAACTTGTGATAATTTCCTGATCCTTTGTGATATTGCAGTGGAATGTATATTTCTGATACTTTGCAGACCCAACGGGGTCAAGTTATTTTTCCAGATTAACTGTCATGCAAGGATGAAGGTGTGTTGCGGAATTAGTGTCCAGCAATACAGCTATTATAGTCATGAACAATGAAGCAACTGGGAGATACAGTTCAGTAGCATCTGGAGAGCCATCTGTTCCTCATTCCTATCCCTGTGCCTATTAAAATACAATTACAAATAGATCTCTCTCTTTTTGCAGCCACAGAACTTACCCAGGCAGGTCAGGAGTTAGAAGCTAAGATCTACAATACACTCCAGTGGCAAGTGAGGACTTTTGTTTTTGGGTTGGTTGGTTTTTTTGGGGGTGGGGGGTTGGATAGCTGGTATAAAGCATATTATGATTTTGACATAGGAAATATCAGTGAAGGTAAAACCTTGCCTGTTTTGTCTTTCAGATCTGGACCTTGCTGCCTAGTTTCTGCAACCATGCTACAGATGTGGTACTCTCATTCAAAGGACTGGCTCGCACTCTAGGCACGGCCATTAATGACTGTTCTGAACTGCGGCAGATAGTGTGCCAAGCTTTGCGCAGGCTAATTAATAAGGGCTGCCAAACAGGTAAATATGAATTGTTAATTGCCATATTGGCAACATCTTCACCTCATTTCCGTTTTGTTCCTAGACTTAGGAAATAAAGGATTATGATGTAATCTTCCCAAGGTTTGTCTGGGGTTGAAGCGTCTCTGGTGGAAAAGGCCTGGCAAGTGTCTTTGTTAAACTGGCTGAAAATCCTTGCACTCACAATAACAGTTTCTTTGTTCCATTTCTCTGCTTCCATTTGCAGAGGCTGAGCGTGCTGAGGTTGGACGCTTTGCAAAGAACTTTCTGCCCATCATGTTCAATGTATACAGCCAAGAGGGTGATGATAGTGAGAGCCCAGTGCACCGGCGCTCTTTGCTGGACACCATCCGGTCTTACTTGACAGTTACTGAAGCAAGGGTGAGCAGCAATCTTTGGGGAAAAAATATGGGTCTCTGAATTCACCATTTGCTAGAATACTAAAACAGGAAGATGCCTGAAGCTCAATTGATTTTGGAATTTATGGTGGTGTGTGCTGCTGGTACTGGAAAAACATCCCTCTATATAGATTTTTTTTCTTTTATCTTTCACTGCAGCTGGTGAATTCCTTCCTGGAGAAAGCTTGTGAGAAACTGACCAGTTCTGATAGTTCAGAATTCACTAGGTAAAGTTTATTTATTTATTAGATTTGTGTGCCTCCCATCCTGTCTAGATGTAGAATTACCAGAGTGATAGGCTTGTAGTGTTTTCATCTATGCTTCAAGTGGATATGCTCAGCATCTACCTTATATTTGCTCTAGGAGATAAGACCTTACCTATATTACCTATATTGATTTGTGAAATATTTCCAAACATCTTTTATTTTTTATCCTGTTGTCTTCCGTAAAAAATTGGGGGATTTTGTCCCATTCCATTAGATAAGGTGAGAAGGAAACAAGGGATAAAATAAATTTCAGGATGAGCTACATAGTCTTTTCATTGCTAATTCTAGTCTAGACCTGGAAGCTTTATGCCATTATAAGAAGATTTAGTCTTCTATTCTGAAAGAGTTCAAATTCATAAAGATTATTAAGGTTGTGTTCTTTTTAACTCTGTCTTCCTTGCTGCAGGCTTTCCATTTTGGATTTAGTGGTGGCTATGGCTCCCTATGCTGATGAATCATCTCTGCATGCTCTATATGGCAGTATCCATTCCTCCCTGCAAGTGAGTTACTGTTCAGCTGTCGGGTTCTATGTTGTGACACTTCACACTGTGACCCTACTGCTTTTGATCAATGAAGCTATCAAATTGAAGGAAGAGCTCTAGATAACACATTCATTTTTTTGAAGAAGCTTGCAATTAAAACTTTATTCAGCAAGTACAAACAGTGGTGTGAATTTACCCACATTAATAGTCACAATCCTATTATTTAGAGTTTTGTTGATCTAATGAAATAATTCTTAAATAAGCTCCACTGCTGTCCTTTTCAGTTAAAAAAAACTAAGGGGCATGACTACATGTAATCCTTACTTCATGGGGCTAGTGAAAATATGTTTCATTAACTGAGGGAGCCATTTATTTTTAATTTTTTGTACTGATAGGAAAGACATTATTTGAATACTGTTGATTTTGTGGGAAAGATCCATATGTGTTTACATTTTTATTTAAATACCCTCTCAGCCACTTGAAATTGCTCATTTATAAGCTTTTTCCACATAGCTTAGGCCAGGCCAAGACAGTATAGAAATAGCTAATTATTTGATTTTAGGTATTTCTTGAATTTATTTTGTCTTGTATGCTGCTAAATCTTTCAAGACTTCAGAAACCTTATAAGAATAGATATTGAACAATTTATATATCCAAAATAATCGCTTGAGAACACCTCATTCACCCCAAACAATAAAACACAAGCTAAATAAATTAAAAGCATTAAAATTCCCCAAATTCAAAGACCTACCAAGAAAAAGTTTACATTATTTTTGGCAACGGGGCATCCCCTGGGCAACGGTGTTATCACCAGCAAATCCTTTCAACCCAGAAGCCCCCTACAAGTAGCTCTGTAAGTGCTTCTGACAAGAAAACGGACAGACCAGTTTTCAGAAGATCATTGCCAAAGAAGCCCCTGTCCCTTCTACAAGGAGGAATAATTGAACAATTACATTTTGGGGTCTTAACGCCTCTTACCTCATGAAAATGAGGCACCACTTGCAGTTTCTCTCAGGGCTTGTCTCAGGTAGTTGAGTCTGGGTGGAGTCTTTGCACTAAGTTGTGTAGATCTTTATAAGCCAAAAGTAACAGTTTGCATCCAGAAACCTAGTTGCTACTCTGCAGCCTTACAAAATAGGTATAATATTCTCAAAGTAACAAGCACCAGCCAATAAACAGATCTCTGATTATGAACCAACTGCACTTTCCAGATGGTCTTTAGAAGTGGTACCCAAAATACAACTGAGGTGGGGGGTCATCAGGATACAGTGTCTCCCTTTCAAGGTTATGAGGGTTGAGTCCCTGTGCTTTTTATATATGCACATTATATATTTTGAATAATCTATTTGATCTGATTATCCTAGAACAAAGATCATAGAATACAGAAAAAGATTTATCGGGTGCTAGAGGAAGTGTGTGCCTCTGACCAACCTGCCTGTCATAATTTTGTGCAAAGTCATTTGGAGGAACTAAAGAGTGCTCTGTTGGACTCCCTAACCAGTGCAACTTCACCTGCCAAGAGAGTAAGGAAAAATCTTTTTACTATCCAAAGTAGATAAGATGCAAACTGTGATTGGTATCAAAAGAGTGATGGCTGGGAATGCTGTGTATATTTCTTTATCACTTCTTTTTTTGTTTTGTTCTTAGCCCCGGCTGAAGTGCCTCTTCCATGTTATCAAACAGCTGACAGTGGAACATGAAGATTTTATCACAGCTCTGGTGCCAGAGGTGAGAGAGCACAGGAAAAGAGAGACTAGCACAGCCCTGAAGAACCTGGAAATTTGAGTGTAGAACTATATTGTCAGAAGATGGAGAAAAATTAAGTGCATGGAATGAAGTATCATTATTTTATTCATTTATAAAATGTCAAATCTGCTTTTCATTATAAAACCATCCCTGATCTTTGGCCATGATATTTAAATAAGTTTAAAACAACCTCAAATTTGAAATGCAACAAGTTCACAGTAAAAGATCTCTGAAAATATTGTAAAACTATAAAACTATTTAAACTATTTAAAGCAAATAGAATAGAATACTTGGCCAAGTGTAATTAGACAAACAAGGAATTTGTTTCCAGTGCAAAAGGGGTAGTAAAGAAAATGGAAAGGATAATAAAAATATAGCTGTACAACGTGAGTAATATGCTTAGACATAAGACATAAAACATCAGTAACAAATCAAAAAGTGCAATATAAACTTGGATGAAAGCTTGTAAAATTTAGCAAACTTGTAAAACAAGGAAAAGAGACCATATCACCTTTGCTTCTACATTGCTTTCTCTTTTTTGCAAACCTTAGATCTTTCTCTAAGCAGGGTTGTATTTCTGTTCGGCATTTTTGTAATGGAGTTAGCATCAGAGTATCCTGGAATGTGTTACTACTACCATTTGCAGGGATTATGCAAATTAAAAATAGCAACTTTCTCCTTTACAGTTGGAAGAGTAACTCCATTCAGTGTTCAGTCTGCTTATTTTGCAATAAAAGTTGCTGAGTAGTTAATGGATCTGTGTTTAAGTTTAAATAACACTTCAGCAATAATTTAAAATAATTTCTTATTAATTAGTTGATATTAGAAAGGAATTATACATTCCTCAAAATTAAGGAAATTACTTACTCTACTGAAGAAGCTTTATAGCCATCTAGTTCAGTCTTTCTTGAAAAATAATTACTGCGGTAGGAAATTTCTAAATTAGCTTAGTTTTCTTACTATTATTGTAATTGTAAGCTTTAGAATAATGGTTGGAATTCTAGTCTCTTATTTTTTCTCCCCTCTCTTTTTAAGTGAATTATAACTAATGCAGATAATTAAGGTAAGTGGTCAGATGTTGACCATATCTTTGCTCTCTCCAGGTGATCCTCTGCACCAAAGAAGTTTCTGTGGGTGCCCGCAAAAATGCTTATAATCTGCTGGTAGAAATTGGTCACGCCTTTATGCGCTTTGGTCTCACTCCAAATGGTGAGTCCCAGTTTGCTTATGTGGGGCTTTGCATGAAAAGGTTGGTTCTCTTTGTCTTTCGTTGCCAAGCTTGGTGTCGGGGTTCCAAGTAACACCCCCAACGAGTCGTCTTTCGTTGGGGATGTTATTTGGAACCCTGACATTTGGTCTTCTCTGTCTCCTTTCTCATTTAGATAACATTGCATCCCTTTTCATTTTGAGTACTTCATTTTTTCCATGTTTACCATGTCTTCCTATTGCTAGTCTGTAGTGACCGTCTTCCTATTGCTAGTCTGTAGTGACCATCCTCGACTTCCAACCATTTGTTTAGTGACCATTCAAAGTTACAACAGCAGTAAAAAAAGTGACTTTTGACTGTTTTTCACACTTATGACAGCTGCAGCATCCCCAGGGTCATGTGATCAAAATCCGATGCTTGGCAACTGGCATGTATTTAGGACGTTTGCAGTGTCCCAGGATCATGCGATCACCTTTTGTGACCTTCTGACAAGCAAAGTCAATGGGGATGCCAGATTCATTTAACAACCGTGTTACTAGCTTAACAATTGCAGTGATTCACTTAAAAACTCTGGCAGGAAAGGTCATAAAATGGGGTACCTGTCTTGCTTAACAGCGGAAATTTTGGGTTCAATTGTGGTTGTAAGTCAAGGACTACCTATATAATAAAGTGTTCCTCATTAAACCACAATGCAGCGTTTCTTTTAATTTTAGTGTCTATGAATCATGCTAATTATAATTCCTTCAACAAGCCCTGCTTAAAATAAGTCTGATCCAGTATAATCTTTGAATACATTTAATGTTCCTATTTAAGCACTGGATTGCAGAATTCTAAAATGTTGATTAATTTTTGCAAATGAATAAATCAGGTGTCTCTGGTTATTGTGCACAATGTTGTTTAGTTATCATAGCCCCATACTTGCATGTATAGAAAGTTGAAAGCCAAAATAGGGATGCCAGATGGAAAAGTCCACCAATAGCATGTCCTTTTTTTCTCTTGGAGTGAATTAGTTTAAGAATTTCCTATTGGTTAAAAAAAGAAAAGAAAAAAGAAATTGAGTTATGGAACAAACCAATCTCTGTAGAGGCCTGAATTCCAACCTAAAAAGTATTTCGTTCCTTTTCTGCAATTCCAGTCTCCGTTGGCATTATCTCTTCATTTCTTAGATTTTCCTCACTTCCTTAAGGGCATCAAATTCTGTGTCTGAGATTATATAAACATGACTAAAAGTCTGCACTCATCAACTCAGCCTCAGATATTCAATGTTTCACATCATTTTCCCTTTGTTGCCTGTCTGTTGTTAATACCTGTGTTCTCATCTTAGAATGCTGCCTTTCATTAGGTCAGATCATGATCCGTCCACCCTAGTGGCTCCTCAGGGTTTCGTTTTGTATTATTAAAATGTGACAAAGTTCAATTGAGCTATGACCGTTATCATTTAGAGGTGGGTGAAAGCTGATATCCCAAGATAACTTGCTTTGAGGTTTTAACATTGTCTCCACAGTTTTTTTTCTTGTACAAATTTCTGTTCAATTATTGGTGTTCTTGTGAGGCTTTCCATTAGTCTTGTTATAAGTTGTGTTCTTAAGTACCTGATATATAATTACAATACAAATTCTTGCATGTGTCCTTTCAGAGGGAATGCAGCGTTATCTCCTCCTGATCTATGCTGGTTTAACTGGCTCTGTCACTATGATCAGCTGCACTGTGCTTGCTCTTACCCGTCTACTCTATGAATTCAAAGGTGAGAAAAAACAGAGGCTGTCAATTGGATTAAGTAAGAGTTTATACCAGCAACAGTTCAAAGCAGAATCTCTTCCTTATACTTATACTTCCTTATACTTTTTATCTTAAAGCAATTGCTTTAAGATTAAAAAAAACCTAACTAATTACATTTTTGGGCTGCTTTTAAACTGAGCTGGGTTGAACATTTGTATAGATATAGCTAAGATGGTGTTTCTGATATATTGACTGTCTTGAACAAAGAACTGTAAACCTGAAGTTTCCCAACACAGTACCTGTTGTTGGCACTATGAGTCATAGTAGGTTACTACTTAGCTGCAGAATTACTTGTGTCTGCTAGCAACTGGAAGGATTCTTTTGTTTTCCTAAAACTGAAGAGAATCTGATGAATTGAAGTTTATACTTCTAATATAATCCATTTTATTGCAGAACATATTGGGTCAGATGCTCTGGAGCAGCTGGTGAAACATGTTTGCCTCATGGTAGGCTCGCGGACTCGGGATGTTGTCAAATCAGCTCTGGGATTCCTTAAAGTGACAGTGCTGCTCTTGGACACAACACTGCTGGGTCGGCACCTGGAGACTATGGTGAGAATGGGGAAGCACACTGAGGGATCAGTATCTTAGGAATGAAGTTGGCCTAGCTTACATAATTAAAAAAGAAGAATATGGAAATGTATTTGAATCTTTAGAACCTGTCCTGCCATAAGGCACTCTTCAATTCCTTGTTGTCTGTTGAAGTCCATTAATTCCTATTTTGTCCAGTTCTTTGTGGTATTCTTTCCTTCCTATTCGAATTGGGAAGTAGCAAGATACCAGTTCAAGATACCAATGTATGTCAGGACAGATTGACAGGAATGGCTTATGGGGAGGTGAGGTGTAGAGAGTGGCCAAATTTTAAAAGTTTGTGTTTTTCTACAGTTAGAAGCCATTGGAGGATTGACAGATGACATGAGGCGCCACTTCCGTATGAAGATACGAAATCTCCTTTCCAAATTGATCCGGAAATTTGGGTTAGTGCTGAATTTAAAGAGGAAGGGACTAATAATGTGGTGACCAGAGAGATAAAAAATTGCATCTCATTACATTCTAGAAATATAGCTTACCCAGAACCTTGCTATCTTGATTGGCTGGACTTGAGGCAGCCCATTTTAGATGCAGGAGTATGTATATGTGTATAAATAAATGCACATATACACAAATAAAAGTTTGCAATGGAAAATGAGACACCAAGGTTTGAGGGTATTTTAGGAGGATCTGCTCATTTTTGTCTAGCTTCTTCCCCTGAAAGTACTTTTTAGTCTAATCCCAGATAAGATAATAACTCTCTGTGGTCCTTTCCATTCTCATCACTGCATGCAGAGAGAGAGGAAATGTTCAGAGGATGCTTCTCCACAAGTCTGTGGGGTTTTTTTGCTCTTGTGAATTCCCTGATAAAAGTTTACCCTGTGAGTTTACCCTACAACCTTTCCTAGTTGTAGTCATCATTTTTTCATAGTATTAATGAAGGGAGCTAACACATGATTTGAAAGTGGATCATCTCTTTGAACAAAGGCTCTTTCTCTCTTTACCTTAATTTTCAGTTATGCCCATGGGTAGCTTGATACTAGTAATATACTTAACTGCTGGAAATTGTTTTTGCTGATAATGCACAAAAATAGGAATCATCAGGACAAAAAAAATAAATTTAAATATTTATAATTAGCTTTATATTACAATTATTATATTGTGCTGAGAATAACACTTATAGGAGATGACCAGGCTGAGCCTGAAATCTCCTGATTTCTCCAGCGCTTAACACACTTAGGAATTAATCTGGAACCCGAAATATTACTGAAGAGTTGCTGCTAGGCATTATCAAAGTTGCACCTTTTTTCTAGCAAAGATCAGATAGATACTTAAAAGCTCAGGTGTTTTAACGCAAACAGTAGGATCAATCAGTATAATGAAATTTGTAATTCGTCAAGTACAATATGTCCTTTGATGCTGGATTTTCCTTTATAAGTTTTAGACTTGCAGATTATATCACTTATAAGATATGGATGAACCTTTATGAATAAATTCTTTGGTAAATGTTTCCTAAATACGATTTATAATTCAAGAGAAAAGATAAGGTACTATAAATTAGATTATCCATATTCTTAGAATTTATGCCAAATGTGTTTACAAAGATCCAGTGCATGCAATTAATTTATTGCTTGTTTTATAATTCAATTATGATATTCAGACAAATAGAACCACAAGTGTTCTTTCATCTCAGTCACTTACTTCATCTCCCTTCATGTTCAGAGAGTTAAGGGAAAGAGTAGCAACCATGTTTGTGGAAGCCACCTTTTAATTGGTATTTTTAACCTGTTTTTGTAAAAATCAATTTGCTTTCAGACTCTTTTTGACCAGTATTTGCAGTTGAAAGACCATTGAATTTGGCTGACAATTTAACAGCTCTCACAAGTTAAATGAAACTATCCGAGTTTGGATATTTGACTAAATTCCATGGGGGTGAAGTTTATGAAAGAAATTGATTTCCATGATTTTAGATTATTATTTTCCCTTCCTAGGTTTGAGCCCTTGCAGGCTCTGCTTCCTGAATCATATCGCAAAGTACTGCTTAATATCCGTAAGGCAGAATCAAGGAACCGCAAGCGACAAGCTGTGAAAAGGGCTGCAGCCACTTCTGCAGAAGAAGGAACATTAGCACCACCTAAGGGCGACAGGTATGAATGAGGTGCATGCTCAGAATCTTGATGTCATACTAGAAGCGAGATTAAGAATATTTTTAAGGCTGATTCCAAGTGCTTTGGAACCTGAAATGGATCTATGGACTCTCCATTAATGAGCCTGTGTTGTTTCTATGCCCTTGTTTGTAGCATTGAGGATATTTTGGCAGACTCAGATCTAGAAGATGAGACAGACAAACAAAAAGGAAGAGCGACCAGGAAAGTGTTAAGGCAACAAAACCAAGCTTGGCTTAAGGAGGGAGAAAGTGATGAACCTCTCAACTTCTTGGATCCAAATGTGGCACACAGGGTTTTAGGTGAGATGAATTTTTAAGATGGTCCATTCTAAGTTCATAGTATTTACTACTTCAGTTTGATGGGGAAGATGAGAGATCAGTATCTCCAGAATCAGACATACTTTTTCATAAGTCTCTTGTGCTGTTCTATCATATAGCTACCAGGCCAGGCACTGCCCGAACTGGAAAAGTTAAACATGATTTCAACTTATCAGCTGATGGTCGCTTAATCATATGCGAAGAGGAAGAAGAACCTGCAGGTACAAAAATTCAGCAGTTGATTAAATATACATCAAATAACTATCCAGTGGTCATTCCACAATTCTAGCTTCCATTATCAGTTGATTATAGAAATAACCAAAGCTATTAAAACAGAATGAGCTATACAAGGAAGCATTTTAGATTTATATATCTAGAATATCTTTATTTTTTATTTATTTTTTTTAAAATAATTTTTATTGAGTATGTATCTAGAATATCTTTAATGTAATACCTTGGAGCTTAAGGGATATCGAACCCCATAGCTTCTCAGTACAGAATTGAGATTATTTTTAATGCAGGCATTAAAAAATACTGGAAAGTGTGCAGAGAAAAGCAATAAAGATGATAAAGGGCCTGGAGTATGACTAAATTATATGACGAATAGTTGAGGGAGCCAAATACAGAATGTCTAGTCTTCAAAGAGAAAGATTAGGCGACACACGATAGCTGTCTTTCAGTACTTGAGGGGCTGTCACAAAGAAGAGGGGATTCTGTTAGTTTCTAGGGCACCAGACAAGAAGTAATTTGTGGAAGATTGTTAAAAGAGAGATCCAACTTAGAAATAAGGAATTTTTTTCTGACAGTGAAAGCAAGTGCTCCTGGGGATTGTGGGTACTCCATCACTGGATGTTTTCAAAAATAGACCAGACAATCATTTGACTAGGATGATATAAGGCTCCTGCCTTGAGAAGAAGTTCTGATTAGAAGACATCCAAGGTTGCTTCCAGCCATTCCTCTACTCTTTCTCCTATCCATAAGTTTTATGAGAAGGTTTTGGCTTAAAAAACTACAGTGCGTATTTTGTGCTGTCTCTGATCTCTGTTATGTGTCTACCACAGGCCTGAATGAGGAGTCAGCAGATTTAATGCAGGAAGTTGGAATCAAGAATGTAAGTGAAGAAGGGGAGGAACAAGAATTATTGGCATTCTCTTTAAATATTAAGAAGTGTTTATACTAATACTACGTAATTTATTTAAGAGTTGAGGTTGAGTGGCATGTTGGGGACCATCTGAACCAACTCAAAGTACTAAATTTGATTTCATTAAAATTAAATGACATTGAAATGATCATTGCAGCCACATCTTTTTTTCCTTTATGTTACATTCCTGGTAAATTTGGCAACATCTTTGGTAGATGTCCGGACTGAGTGCAACTGTGGGTTTGCAAGTTGTGTCTCTCTACTTTGCCCTTAGGGTTGTGATGGCTGGATCTCAGACATTTGGAGACAATTACATTTGACTTATCATGATAGATTCCCTGTTGCCATTAAATAATGCAGGAAAGAAGAAGGCACAGAAATCTATAAAGAAGATGGTGGATCTTACCAAGTGCTGCATTGATGCATGACCTCTCTCTTGCAGAAGAAGGCTCAGAAACGTCGATTTCGGGAAGAGGCAGATGATGAAGGGCTTCCTGCTGATACCCGGCCACAATACAAAGGTTAGGATGTTCCTTGGCGGCTGTTATGTAGTGAACCACCAATGTATGGATTCTGGTGTACTTTGACATGGGGAACGGGTAAAATAGTTACCTAGAAATAAGCCTTGACTAAAATCAGTTGTGTGTACACATCTATATGATAATCAGTTGAAAGAACCTCAGTGTCGTCTCCCTTTGTTTTCGTTCTAATCTTGATGCATTGAGCCAAATCTTAAGTAAAAGGTACTGGTTATTTTCTCAGGATATTAATTTTTAATTGATTTTTAAGTGTATCGTTTTTATTTATTGTTCTAAGGTTTTATATCATATTTTCATTATTTGACTGTGAGTCACGTACAGTCACCTCAGTGAGAAGGTGGCATAAAAGTTTAATAAAAAATAAATAATTTCCAAGGAGTGAACAAGGTGGTTCTCTTTTTTCAAGCCTGAAATTCTTTGTAAGAGTCCTAATCCAACTTGTACTTGAGGGTTTAGTTATCCTTCTCCTGTTTGTTTATTCTTTATAGCGGGGGGCAAAGGAATTCATCGGCCTGTTAGCAAGAAGGCAGCACCTGGGGCAGAATACAAAGCAAAGGTAAGATCCTAAGGTGATTGATTGGGGCCCAAATCTGACATGGCTATAGGAAACTGCTTCTTTCCTATTGTAGAATAGGAATTTAGATTTTAGCAATTTAAAAAGATACTGGGGGGAGGGGGGAAAGGGAAGGTGGGGAAAAAATAGGCCCAAGCCAGATCAGATTTGGTATCGATAGTTCTGAATAAGTCTTTTGGAAAGCTAGTGGAGGAATGGATTAGGGGACTTAGGGCTGTTACCATGTACTTTGCTAGATTGCCTATCACTGAGCATAGATTCTATTGTTTCTTATAGAAAGGCAAAGGTGACGTCAAGAAAAAGGGTGGGCTAGATCCTTATGCATACATCCCACTGAACAGAGCAAAACTAAACAGGAGGTAAGAATGGTGAAGAAGCGTGAAAAAGGTTGCTAGAAACCCAGCAGCCACTGATAATGTCCAAGTATAGAAAAATCCAAACTCAAAAAGTATTGTTCACTATAATCCATATATTTTATCTCCAATTATATCAATTCCTTTTTTACTCCGTTAAACATTTACCTGCTCAAATGAAGGCAATACTGATTAGCCTCAGTACTGATTATCATCTATTCTGTCTGGTAGGAAAAAAGCCAAACTTCAAGGACAGTACACGAATCTGATGAAGGGGGCTCAGCGTGGTGCCCAAGCAGGCAAGAGACTCTTCAAAAAGCAGACCCATACCTGAAGGAGAAAAGACCATGCAGAAGTTATCTGGAAATCAGTCCCTTTAGGTCATTGAACTATGGATCTTGCTGCTGCTATTCCACAGTCAGAGTTATTTCTAATGAGTTTGCTCATTATTCCTGCATATTGGCAACACCTATTGTTTTCAGCGGAAAGAATAGTAAAAAATGTATACATCCTCCCGTTTGTTATTTATGGATCTTTGTAATAGGGGTTTTCATGCCAATTGTTACTCTAGTTTCTTCCACAGCTATGAGCAGTGTGAGCAAAACTAGAACTTTGGGTAAGAGATTGATTATTGCTTCTTAATGAACACTTGAGCAATACATAATATAATAAATTCTGTTTCTTCAGTATAATATGGGCACTGCTCCTGTGAAACCTTTTTTTCCTGTCCATTTCCTTTCTCTGTTTGAAGCAACTTGCTATTTTTATTTGGCAATGACTACAAATTCTCCAAGAATTTAGATTTATTTGATAGTAGGTAAGAACAGAGGTAAAGGTAATAAGAACAAAATAATTATTATTTCCAGGGACAACTTAAGAGTTGTGATCTTAGCTTCTGAAAAAAATGGTACTTTTATTGCTGCTATCAGACTAGACTAGACTAATTAGAAAACACTGATCATAGCCCCAGATCTGAAAATAAGTAGTCATGTGGAAAAGCTAACTTTTACAACCAAATGTGCAATTTAGGTTTTGCACATATTTTTTGATTTGCTATATGCAGGAATAAAAAAAAACTCTGCCTCCCAAATATGAAAACAGTCATCAGTGGCAAAAAATTTGTTCTATGTAAAATTCCTCCATTTTCATTTAAAGACATTGAGGATGACTGAAGCTGTTCACTGGCAGGTTTAAACTCTTCCAGCTATTTCACTGATCTAAGATGCCTTCTTGTAGACATGAGACCTAGAATATAAATATGCCAGTGAAGAACCACAGCATATCTTGGTTGCACTATTGCAAGATATAAGAATCAAAGCTTAGAAATTCAACCAGAAACTAATGCTACATTGGATGTAGAACCTTATTTTTCCTGAGAAAAGCACACCTTGGATATAGGAGTATGCTGGATATTGTTTTGGATAGTATTGAAGATGCATGAGCTAATTTACCTCCTCCTAGTGGCTATGCTACACAACTGAGGTATCAAGGAGGGGAATTTAACCCTTTCACTCATAATTTTTTCCCCAAAATTTCTGGTTAGTCTCAGATACATACATGTCCACAGATAGCTGTTAGCCACAGAGAAACAATGGTTCTGGATCAAAACTATAATGGATAAAAGGGGCAGATTTACAATAACCCTCTAGTTTGTGGGAACAATAAAGAGGTTAAAAAATATCTCCACATATAGGATTTCAGCTGTTGTTTGAGCGTGCTTGGAATTATTTGAACAGCTGCTTTTGATTCACTCTCTGCTTGCTATGAAAACCTTACCTTTGAGAGGATATTCGTTGGAGTACATCCCTTTGGTTAAAAGGCTTAATATAAAACTGAATAACAGCTTGCATGGCAGCTGTGCACTTGTTATTTTCAGATTGAGTTAGTTGGCACTAATTTAATAGGGAGAAGGCCATTGAAAGGTGGAATAGCAAAGAAGTTGCCTGTTATCAGAAAAAATAAAGTAACAAGGACATAATGACTGGAAATTATTTTTTCTGTTCCTCTAATTCCTTAATACTAAGATCTATATATATAGAAGAAATGTCTTTCTACTGAGATCACAAACATTGAAAAGATTTTTTAAGAGGTGGAACTAATTTAAAAAATGATAAAATTACAATATTTTAACATTCAGGAATTACAGATTTTTGGAGTGATACAGAATGAGTAATGGATTGCTGATGATTATCACTGCTGGTATTGATGCCACGATCCAAACAAGAATAGGAATGGAACTCTGCAGACCGTTCACATCTTTTAAAATTTACACTCGCCTCTTTAGACTTCTGACTAAATAATTATCCCCATTTATGGAACAAAGAAACTTGGCAAAAGTTGAAACATTAAGGGCTGACTGAAATATAATGTGTCTTGCTGTTTTGAGAAGTTACCATAATAAAGTGTTCCATTCATGAAAATGCTATGTAGATTATGTTCTTTAGATCTTCCTCAATTGTTTTCAAGGAAACAAAAATTAGAATGCAAGGGTATATATTTTGCAATTTTGAATTATCAGAAGTTTTGGGTGGCAGCATTTTGCTTCCCCCATAAGAATAAAATCTGCACATTTATCCATCTGCTTGTGTTTTTCTTAATTAAGCTTGGAAGCAATTGCTTTTTATTTTCTTAATTGAATCTGACTATACTCCAAACAGAAGCTGCTTCCAATTTTGTTTAAAGCAAAAACTTGCTGGAATAGAGCCTAGAAGTTTCCATTTCCCTATAGAGAAAATTATTTGATAAATGTGAATCCTGCATATGAATAAAACACTGTAATTAAAACTTGTAAGCATTCTCTATTCCATCCCTCATGTAAGGTATTTACTAGATCTGCTTATGTGCTTATAAAAACTTAGACACTCGAAGCTCATGCCATTCCTGTTCCTATCTGGACTTCTAAGCCATCTCTTTCCATTGTGACTAATTTTAGGGAAGTTTACAAGAAAGTTCAGAAGTAATAGGGTGACTAAGGAAGGGGCAATTTTTTCAGCTGATTTTTAGATTTTATGTTCTGCAAGGCTTTGCAAACTTTGTACTATTGGACCCTTTCTAATAAGATTTTAGTGAATGTATTGTACATTTTTCTTACCTTTCCAAAGAAATGTCTTCGCAGGGCATCTAGTTTAATAAGTGGCACTTAACATACATCCTTTTTTGGATGTATTTTAATTGCTTGGGACAAAAATGGTAATTAGTAGCCTTCACATATTACTACTATAACTCTTACAATCCCTCACTATTAGTCATGCTTATTAAGTTTGTTAGGCATTGTAATGCCACAATTGAATAAATGAGCACATAGAAGACCACAGGTTCTCCATTCTGTCTTAGAAATACATTTAGTGTAGAAAGAATTCTTCAGATAGCAGTCACCTTAATGGTATATGAACTTGCCTGACTGGTATGTTAAAATATTCAGGTTCAACTTTATTATACCATAGTTACTGAACAATACTCCAGTTCATGCTTGCAATAGACAACACAACTCTCTGGACAGCCCCTTCCTACCTTACATTTTCCAATGTAATTACAGTCATACTGTTCCAACATGTGTTTAGCTCAAACTCTTGTGGATACTCCACATGTACAGTAATGTTTTGATTTTGGTACTATTATTCATATTTTGCTTTGTAATTTGCAATCCAGAGTGAGCAGGGTGGCCTGCAATTATTGCATAAATAAATACAATTAAAACATTCAAATAAAGTAACATAACCCTTACTAAATACACATGGACCATTCTGTTAACAATTAATCCAGTGCACTGTTTTGGGGCAATTTTCTCTCCTTAGATTGTTGAGGGAAGGACATTAAAAGCTCTATTACACTATGCTATAAGGCAGTGGCACCAGGGCCCATTTCCATAGAGAGAGGCTTTTCTATGGACCGGAGGGGGCGTGGTTTTGTATGCTGCCTGCATCCCACGGATGGGACTTTGCTTGTTTGTGTGGTCTGGTTTCTGGCATACCACAGACCGCTGCTGGTACATGGATTGGGCATTGGGCACCTCTGCTATAAGGGATACTCTAAATATGTCTGGGGTTTGTACACCCAGTTTTCAATGGTTACATTTGCAGAATAACTATCAGAATTATTTTGTTTTAGCATTGCCTACACTTTGTCATTTCAATCCATAGGGGCATTTGATAAGCCAGCCAGAATCCACACCTCTGAAGCTTGAAAGTGATCTACAATAGATTTTATGGCCAGAAGCTTAAATTAAGCCAGTAATTAATTCTTAATCATGCTCTGGAGTCCAGCTTTATCACTCCTGTTTCTGAAAATCTAAGTGCTACATTCAGGAATTTAACACTTGAAAGATTTCTTTTACAGACTAGGATTGAATAGTCTTTATTGATTCTTAAAATATATATTAGGAAAATTGAGGTAAATTGAGGGAGATAGGTAGAAATTTATTTATGCTGGTTACCCAGTGTTAATTTTTGCAGCAAAAAAAAAAAAGTATCTAAACATTGAAGTACAGGAATTTAATAAATCTATTCTGGCTAATTTAAAATACCCCTTCCCCCAAAAGCCAGAAAGAAATGCTAGTTGTTAATTAACATACCAAAAACTCAAAAACAATTATCAGTATGGAATTACCATCTGCTAAGCAGGCAGACATGCCCATGGAAGTTTGATTTCTCAAAATCACTTCTTGTATTGTCAGTTAAAAATGATTTTCAAATGGAATATTCAATGGTTTTCTTAAGCAGTTTTTAAAAAAGATGCAAAATGAAATAATGTGAACATTATTAAATTGCTGCCTAGTTTAAAATGTATTTCTCACGGAGATTTACTTCTGGCCTCACTAAAGGCCTGTGGAAACAACCTATATTTTTTCTTGAAATATTTTCATTTTTTTCTCTGAAAAATTAAAGGTTATGTAAATTCCCTAATATCTTATTTTTAAATAATGTGAAATGTTAATGTTAGTGAAAAATGGTCTAGAAATAATTTCATAAAAGACAAATATGGTACTGAAACAAAGCTTCAGTTTACAGAGTCCCTGAAAACTATCAAAATTGAAGCTGCTGATGACAAGCTGGGCAAATCAATGCAAAACATGTTCAGCTTTATTCTGAAAAGTAGTGCTTTCTGTAGATATGTTTGATGTATTGGTGGAAAAATTTAGAATATATAATTTTCTTTGTTTTACTACAGAGTTGATGATTTTGTTTTGTTTTTTGCCCACATTCCTACAAAGCAGGTAAACACGAGATGTTACATTCTTGAGGTTCAACAGTTTGTAATTCCATTTTAAATAATTGCCTGAACAAAATATGCTTTTCAATTTTATATACTAACTATACTTTTATAAAGCAACCAAATAATAAATAATACATTTTATAAATTAATGCATTTTATAAAGAAAAACTGTTAAACTGCACATATTTAATTTTTCTACATTTTAATAATAATAACTTTATTGTCATTGTACATATATACACAGTATACCCATACAACGAAATTCACTTAACACCCAAAGACCAGGTCCCACACACATAACCATCCCCAAACACCCCACCCACCACAAATTCCCCGTCCCTATACCACCCAAACATCCACACAACAGCTCACTGATGGTGGCCCTTTAGTTCATTGTTGAGTGCAATTATAGTTCTGGGATAAAAACTATTCAGAAAACATGTGGTACGAGTTTTAATTGTTCTGTATCTTCTGCCATTTTCATCTTTCAATTTTTCTTGTTCCTTTAAAATTTCTAAAAAGGTTACATTTCTAATTATTCAGACACCATACTATAAAACTCGTGTGTTTATTAAAACAGAAGCCATACTTCTATTTTCAGTTTATTTACCCAGAATGTCATAATTTTTGCCATACTGTATTCTTACCAAAACAATGTTCAATATGGTACATTAAAAAGTTACCTAATCTGCATAATTCTTCTGCCACATTGTTTACTTTGTTTTAAACTTTCAGCTGGATCTACAGGTCTTTCATTCTTTATGTAGTATGTTCTGCAGATTGAAATATGATCTGTGCTATTTTAAATTTAAAGCACTGAATTAACCAACCAGGCAGTTGATTTATATTCTTGTTACTTCATTTCCATTCCATATAAAATTGTCAATTGCTTTGCATGAATTATTTATTCACTCTGTTTCCATTGCCAGATCAATAAAGGCTCATTGTAGGTGAATAGTAAAATTCATGGTAAAAATTAAGAAATCAATAATTTCATACAGTAAAATATATACTAATCAATAGACAAAAGTATTCAAGTAAAATAACAAAAGCAAAAAATCAATTAAGTTAATTTATTCAGTCTTAAGTAGCTTCTGAAATGTTAAAAGAGATGGAGCAATCCTTAATTTTAACTAGACATTGCTCCATAACTTTTGTAATGGTTTGTGGGCAATACAAATTCTATATCCTAACTTTGGGCATAGGGTGCTCCTATGTCCCAAATATTTCTAGTGACCTAAATTCAGCATATAAAACTTTCACGTGAGTCCTGTCATCGCAGATGTCCGCCTCATTAAAAAACGCAACAGCCACCTCTATCGATTCCAACGTCACCTCAAAACTACAAATCCCAGGAAGCTTAGCGCAATGCAGTTCCCTTCCTCTCCTTTCTTATCGGTTTTCCTATTAGTCCGCGACAAATCGTTAAGCGGTTGCCACGTTCGAACAGACCAATGGGTGCATGAAGAAAAGGTGGGGCCTAACAAGCTGCTCTGGAAATAGCCAATTGACTCTTACGATTGAACGGCCTATGGGACAGCAAAGCGGCAGATATGAAATGGCGACGGAATCGACTGGGAGGAAAAGTGCAGCTGGGCAAACCTATAGGTACGACAAGAGAGCGCCCATCGCAGATAAGGCGGCGTCCGGGAAAGGGCTGAGGTTGACGAGAAAGCTGTTTGGTAGTGTTTGGTGTAGGAGCACGGTAGGGCAGCTGGAAAGGATGTTGAGAGTCGGGTTCCGAATGGACGAATAGACGTGGACTGCGCGGTTGTTTTAGTGGTGAATTAAAGCAGCAGTACATTTTCTCCTTCGTCCCTGCCATAAGTCACTATATTTCAGTAATCGCAAAGGTGCTTTTTGAAGAGGCAACTGGACTTTTTGGTTTTTCTTTGAATACATTTCGCTTCTCCTCCAAGAAGCTACTTCAGCTCCAAAGAAGCTTCTTGGATGAGAAACGAAACGACTTCAAAGAACAATCAGAAAGTCCAGTTGCCTCTTCAAAGAGCACCTTTAGGATTCCACTATGATCTGGATGACTGAGAATCTCCATAGACATATATTTCAGTAATAAAGTAAATGAGATGTGTGCAAGAAGCACTTGGTGATCCCTGGGGTCTTCAGATAAAGTTAAAACATTCTTTAATCAGAGAATTGCTAGTCAATGACTGGTGGTACCAGTACAACTCTAGGCTAAAATGTATATGAGTAGTTTATGGCTCAGTGTGTTGCATTAACCAACCCAGTGTGGCTACTTTATGATTCAGTATGTTCAACAATTACACCCCTCTTTCATTAGAGTACTGTATGGCTTTATTCTCCCTAATAAACTGGGCTATAGCAGTGGTTGGACAATCCACTACAATGCAAGCTACCCTATTATACAGTATGAACCCAGATGATGTGTCTTTACTTGTGTCATAGAAATCCAGAACCCAAAGAGAAATGGGTAAATCATAATTTGTTGGATTGATAAAATATGCAATGTTAGCTAGTTTTTCTCAAGGAAAGGTATTAGATGATTCACCAATGCAATTTTTTTAAATAAAACAACTTCCTGTGTGGCAGTTGAATTATTACTTATAAAGTTCTGATTTATATTTATGCTGCTTCCCTGAGAGTAGGTCCATTTTTTTGAGACACAAACTTGCTATATCAAAGGGGGCAGGAAAGAAGTTGGAAGTATTTTCTTCTATTGTCTTGATCATCCTTTCCCAGCCAGTTACCCTCAAAATATGCTACATGATCTGTAACCTCAGCCAATGTGGTGTCTGAGTATAGTAAGAATCATATAGGAATAGGATAGAAAAGGAAAATTGCTAGGGTTTGAGATAATTTTGGGTGTTCACTAGATTGGGGATTTGGAGAAAAAGATTCTGAGGGGTTCAAGATAGCAATATCAATAGCACTTAGACTTATATACCATTTCATACTGATTTACAGCCCTTTTTAAGCAGTTTACAGAGTCTGTATATTGCCCTCAACAATCTGAATCCTCATTTTACCAACTTTGGAAGGATGGAAGGCTGAATCAGCCTTGAGCTGGGAAAATTGAACTTTGGCGGTTGGCAGGATTAGCTTGCAATACTGCGTTCTAAACACTGCACCACCATGCAGTGGGGTAGGTCAGGTTGGTGGGGTAGGTCAGGTTGGATTATAGTTCTTCTAGCAGAGCAAGTACAAAATGCAGGTATAGAGATGTTAATTGTACTTCAAAAGTCAAAATAGTGCTATTATAAGAAACATATTTAGATAAGTTTTATTTCTGTAGCTTGAGAACCCCTCAATTAAAATGATAAAACAGAAAATAAAAAGGTATGAGATCACCTATATTTAGTTGTCTCATTAACCATGGCATAAAAACTAGTGCTGTAGCTATTTTTAAAAGACATATTCTTATGACTGTCTTGATTTTATTATCACCCTATTGTTTGTTGTTTATTTGTGTCAGAAGCATCACAGTTAAAATAAGGATACTATATGACATAAAATTTAAAATATAAAATACAAGATAAAATATATACAAATTAAACAGATCTTGCCCAGAAACCAGCAACATTAATTCTCAGATGGATTACTGTAGTGTAGGATTGCCCTTAAAGAGCATTTGGAAGCTGCAGCTGGTTCAAAATACAGCAGTTCTAGGCATTTTTGGATATTTTTAATACATACATATAACATCTGTTTGCAAGCTGCACTGGCTCCCAGTGTGCATTTCAAGGTGCTGGCTGTCATCTATAAAGCCTTACATGGCATTGGGTCACAATATTTGCAGTACCATCTGTCACCTATCATTTCTTCTCAGCTTATCAGAACTGGCAGGATTGGCATGTTTCAGATCTCTTCTATTAGGAAATGTCATCTTTTGGGACTTGGGAATTGTGCCTTCTCTGTCAACGTTTGCTCTATGGAACAGCATCCCACCAGAGATCAGGATGGCCCCAACCCTTCATAAGGCATTAAAAACCTAGATATTCTCTCAGGTTCTGGGGCCAGGCAGTTAAACCAGCCCTATATAGAACATTTCAGGTGTTTGTGGGCTACTTTTTAAAACACATTTTGCATTCTTTCAGAAGAATGCTATATACATTTTAAACAGTTCTACAAAATAAAATTATATTTAATTTCTATAAAATTATAAATTGTAAAATAGTGGGAATGAGCTGATGTCATCTGATACCTAGGCTCCCTTTGAATGCACCAATGGAAAATGCTCCATAAAACCAGAACAAAGTTTGCCACCTCCTCAACATTGCTTGTGTTAGAGAATGATTGGTTATAGCTTGCTCCATAAATTATTAAAAGACATCTAGTTATGAAGCCAATCTAATCTGGTTTTTGTTCATTTGTCCTTGAACTTGGTTTCCTTTCTCTATCTGATAGGATTCTATATCCTTGCGGATTTTACTCGAAGGCCATCTTCTTGATAACTTAAGCAAATCCTTAGCTTGCTAATTCTTTAGTCAAACATGTCTATGAAAGCAAATATACAGTTGTTTATCTTTCTTCCGTTTCCCATTTCTTTCTTTTTAGTATGCAAATGGGAATGGGCAACTCTCATTCTTTCTTACCTTTATATAGTGTGTGACTGAATTGTTGGAAAAGAGTTCTGACTTTCATTAGTGTTAGTAATAACCAAGCATATTTTTGTGCGAGGGAGTGTTGCTGATAAAGTGACCTTTCAAAATTACAAAGCCTAGTAATGTTTAGCACGGAATTTAGTAGAGAGGTAGGGGCTGCTCGTATTGTGAAATTGTTCACCATAAAACAGGAATGAGATTATAAAAGCAGACAGCAATGCACCATAATCCAGTTTATTATATGTGATTGACATTTTCAAAAAACAAAAAACTCTGAAGATTAATTAGGCTGAAAACATATTAGAGGTAAAAAAGAGGTGAAAACTTACACCTCTTTTTATACATCAAGAAAAATGAGAAATAATAAGGAAATATTTTTAAAGGAAAACCTCTTATAAGATTTAGCTTCATAAACTAGATATCAAATGAGAAAGTAATGAAATAAGATTTTAAAAGATAAGATAAAACCAAGGCAATATATAGAAATCTTGGATTAAGCATTAATAAATCTTGGGTTAAGCTTTGAGAGCTTAATACTAGATTCTCCCAAATAAATTGGACAATTGAAATGATAAGCTCTTCAAGGATGCGGTCTACTCTCTAGTATTCCGTAAAGTTGGTTGATCTGAGTTCTGCTCTGACGCTAATAGAAGTTGATTATTTGTTAGAAGAGGGCCAACAAATGAGTCTTTGTCTTGTTTATTGTGTGTGGAATTTGCATAGGATGCGTTGGAACAGGCGGTTCTATTTCTGGAAACAAGGAATGAGTTCTTCTCATTACATCTCTGCTTCCCAATGCCGCGCCAGAAACTTTCAGCACTTGTGTAAGAGATTTGTCTTTTCTATTATTTCAGAAATGGTTGCTTTAAGATTTCCTGGAAATTAAGAATTGAAAGTCCTCAAATAGGCAGACATATACTAGCTATTAACTTGAAAATTGGTTAGGAATATAAATTCTAGAACATGGGGAATGAGAGTTTGAATAGATGACACAGATGTTATGCAGACTTAGCAGTTTTATTGGGGCAAGACATTAACATCACATTGGTCTTCCTTAGAAGGACATGTTGGGTCTATGATTAGTTTATAAGTCATATTTACGTTGTCCTGTCTGACTAGCATATGTTAAAACAGTGCAATGGAGAAAAGTATAAGGTCAATCAACATTCATCCCCAGCTACTTGAACTGAAGGGCTCCATCTTGTTTTCAGCTTCTTAAACATATCAAACAGCAGGGTTTCTTATGAAGCAGTGCTAGAATTAGATTATTACTCGTTCAGGGATGAAGAGAACTGTGCTTTTCTGTAGCTTACTGTTTTTGGAGTGATTTTGACAATTTCATTGCTTGGATGATTTCAGATTTAATTAGCCACTTCAATCCTAGCCTGGGACTGCAAAAGGATATCTATTGCGATTTTCTACAGTGGCAAATATTGTCTATCTAGGGTAGTTCTGAATAATTTTGATGAAATATTCCACTATGTTGGACTACTGTATTTTCCGGCGTATAAGACGACTGGGCGTATAAGACGACCCTCCTCAGAGCCATTTAAGGCTCGTCAGAGCCTTATGGGCTGGTCTGCCTGGTTACAGGAGCATGAGACCCGGCGTATAAGACGACCCCTGACTTTTGAGAAGATTTTTGTGTGTTAGAAAGTAGTCTTATACGCAGGAAAATACAATATTAGAATTCTCAAAAAAGGGGTAAATTCAGTCGACAATTTTTTCTTTATGCATTGTATATTTCAGAAACTCTTTAATTTTTATATAGCATATAACCTAACAAATGATACATAATTTTCTTCTAAGAAAAGAACTGAATTATATTTCTACTACATGCTTCCCTAATATTACACCCAGTAAGAGCAGAAAATGTCATTTGCTATCCACAGGATGATATACTGTACTTTGGATGTTATGTCCACGCTAACTCTGTTCTGAATAATTTCCAAATGTTTGTATTGTTTTAGAACATTATTCTTGTTAAAAATGTTTCTATGCTTATATCATAAAAAAAAATTGTTAAAAGCTGAATGAATGCCTTTTTAAATAATAACTCTTAAATTTAATTTTCTCTATGTCAGTTAATTTATATGACCTATAATTGCCCACGATTGATCAATTGCGCGGTTTGTTGTTTAGCTTGAACAGAGAATGTATATTTCTTTGGGGTAGTATAACATGCAAATCACTGTAGTCTCTTATGCAGCCAGCATGATTATTATTCTGATATGTTGCATATTGCAGAAATGGGTGCAATGGTATCCTTAAAAGACATACAGATTATATTAAAACATTATCTCTACAGTTTAAACTGTAACCCATTTTAGTTTGATTGCCTGCATGGCTAAAGATTATTGCTATATTGTATACGCATGTTTCTCTCAAAGTAATACTTGACTGTCTTCACCAGTGATGCCATTTGCAGTTTTGTTATCTGCAATGAGTCTTCCCTTCAGCGGCATCAAATCATCTTTAATCCAGACTTCTTTGTGGAAAAGCTGAGACATGAGAAGCCTGAAGCATTCACAGAACTTGTGGTCAGCAACATTACCCGATTGATTGACTTGCCTGGAGCAGAGCTTGCTCAACTGATGGGTGAGGAAGAGCCCCAGTTGCCTGGTGGGCCTAGCATTTCCTCAGGTTTTTTCCGTTCCTTGATGTCTCTTAAACGCAAAGGTATGTATGATGTGTTTGCTAGTGCTTTCTGTTTCAATGATAATATGATATCATGGACTCACTTCTCTATTGGCAGTGTTTCCAAAGAAATGGATATTATTACTAAAGTTGTATCAGGAGGGCTGAAGTATTTCCAGATTGAAAGGATTGAATGGTGACATCACAGTTGCCTAAGGGATGCCCAGTTGGGGACTCCTTTCACATCCCTGTTAAATTGCCCACCAATGTGGTACCCATTTATCTACTCATGGTTACCTGTTTTCAGACTGCTGAGTTGGCAGGAGCTGAAACATGTGACGGGAGCTCACCCCATCCTGCGGCAGCAACTGGATCTCGAACACCAGTCATCAGCCCAGCATCCTAACTTCGTGGGCCACCACAGTAAAAGAAATTGATGAAATAATATCTCCCCAAATATTCATACAGCTGCTACTCTGACCTAAAACTGGCTCTTCTGTTACAGCAAAACCCACAACTTTTATTAATAAGCTTCCAAATTAAAAATTAGGAAAGCAGTGTTACAAAGGTATCTATCAATACAATCAATCCTTAGTTTTCACTATAGAAATTAAAGAATGGTAATATTTCTTTTTAATATCAAATGGCAAAATTGGGAAAAAATATTCAATATTGAAGGTGCTTCTAGGAGAAAAGCCATCCTGTTTCTTATATTCTTAGAACAGGAGATCTCTAGTTCAGTGATACAACAGCTATTTTAAATATATAAAAGTTCAAAGAAGATAATAGGCTAGATCAGCGTTGGCGAACCTTTTCGGCACTGAGTGCTGAAACAGGAGCGCGGCTGGGGGAGCACTGGAAACAGGAAGAGCAGTTCCCTGACACGCATGCGCGCACCGGGAAACTGACCTTCCGGTTTCCAGCGTGTGCATGTGCATCGGTCACCTGGTCTTCCGGTTTCTGGAGTGCATGAAGACCAACTGGCCGGCGCGCATGTGCACACTGGAACCCAGAACAGCAACAGGCGATGGCTGGCGTGCCCAGAGAGAAGGCTTTGCATGCCACTTCCGACACAGGTGCCAGAGGTTCACCATCACAGGGCTAGATGGACAAAATTACAACCCAACAGCTATCTAATACTTTCTATCATAGGTACGTATATTCATTCTACCTGCTATCCCAACGGACTGCTTAAGAATCTGGGATGTTTCCTGAGTTACTAGGTTTGGAAAAATGTCCAGATCTCAGACTGAGTTGTAAAACATTTTTGAATCTTGGACAAAGTAGCATTCTATATCTTTGGAGCTGACCACTAATTGCTAACTTCTTGTACTGTTTCTTATATCTTCTTTTTCATATAGTATCTTAGAGAAATGTTTCTGTCTATTTAGAAAATGAGTTCTGCATTCTTATCCTGCCTTATGGTTTGCTATGTTTATGGAATCACATTGTAATCTAATTAGACTTCTTTCCAAACTGAATTCAAATATGCATCAATCTCTTTTTGCAGTGTAATTAGAAGTTCCATTCTGTTCTCTCTCAAAATATAATGACAGTCACATTTAAGAAATGACATTTTAGATTGCTTCAGTGATTTTTGAATAGTCACAATATGCCTACAAATACTAACTAGAAAAATCTTAATTTAGTTTTTTATTGTAACAGTAATTTCTTGGACTAAATTACTTTACATGGGCATGCTATTAAAAACCATCCAATAAATAGTAGAAAATTACTTTACATGGGAATGCTATTAAAAACCATCCAATAAGTAGTAGAAAATGCAGTGGCCTAGTTACTGGTAATGTTACCAGTATTATATTATGCCTCTGTTTCTTACCCAACTGGTTATTGACAGGTTTTCGGGTCTAATTCAGAGTACTGATTTTGACAGACACCAAGTCATAAAGTGCTTTATTAGTACCTACAGGACTAGTTATTGCTATTTTTATCAGCCTGTCTGTATGTTCTGCCTTGGATAAGCTTTGATCATGCCTCACTTTCTTGAAGAAATGGGAAATGGAGGCCTGGAACTGCAGTTTGTTCATTGTTGCTCTGGGTTTGTAGAATAGACTTTCCTGAGAATTAAGATTTGCTCCTTTCCTTCTAATGTTCCAGAAGTGATTAAAAGAGGAAGTTTTCTGATTAAAGAGCTTGTAATTGCTATGTTTTATTTCAAAAAACATTTTTATCAGGAGTTGAACTCAACTGGAGTATGTGTATATGTAGTTTCAGCAGCAGGTGGCAGCACCTGTTCAACCTTGTCTAGAATCCAAGCCAAGTAGTCCAGGCAGGGTTAGATAATCAGAAGGTGAAAACTGGCTGTGAAGTTAAAAACATCCCAGAAAAGTGCCAAGTCATAAGAAGTTACTGCTGATTGGAAGATGGCAGTACAAATTTATTTTCATGATACAAAATGGAATATATCTCAGTAACAGGAACTGATGTTACTACTGGAACTAGCATAGATACAAAATGTGAAGTATTTGGGAATAATGAAACGACTTAAAGGGAGAAGTAAATGGAATATTCAGGAAAAGAAGAGAATATACGTAGCTGAGGGTTGAAATGAACAAACTGCACAAATGGATGGAAAATAGCTCAACAAAAAACCTCAGCATGCCCACCAACAGGGCAAGTTATTGTACATAAACAGAGAACAAATCCATACCCTTCTAACACTGAAGATATTGGCTACTCTGGTAATGAAATGGCTGCAAGAAAATAATCAAGCTCAAAGAGCACCAAGAGCTCCAAGGAGCGTGCACCTGAAATACATTTGTAACTATAAGTTATTGTGAATAGTAACATATAATAGAATGTTACTATGTACCAAAGATAAAAAAATAAGTGAGATAAGAGAGAAGGTAAATAATATGGCGAAGAATTGAATGAAAAATCATTTGTCAAGCTAGCTCAAATATTTATTGTACTTAGCAGCTTGACATATATTTATATTTCAACAATGTGATTCTCCCAGGATCTTTGAAGTATATAATAATGATTATACTTTCTTTTATTAAATAGTTCAGTGTGCCAACATTTGAAATAGTTTTTTAATCAAGGTAGATTCTATCATATTTATGTACATGCATATCTTGAAAGCTCAAAATAACTTCATAATTCTCCTAACAATTGTAGGAGAGTCATATCATCTGCATGTACATGCTTGTTTATGTTTATTTACATAATTATTGCACATATATACAAGAGCCGTGGTGGCGCAGTGGTTAGAATGCAGTCCCAAAAGTGTTTTTTTCAAGAGGCAACTTCACTTTCTGGTTTTTGTTTGAAGACATTTCGCTTCTCATCCAAGAATGCTGAAGCATCTTTGGGACAACCATGAACTGGATGACTGAGAATCTCCATAGACAGTTAGAGTGCAGTATTGCAAGCTAGTTCTGCTGACTGCCAGGAGTTTGATTCTGAGTCAGATTTCCATTCTTCCGAAGTTGGTACCCAGAACTCAGGTTGCTGGGGGCAATATGCTGTCTCTGTAAACAGCTTAGAGAGGGCTTTAAAGCACAATGAAGCGGCATATAAGTCTAAGTACTAGTGCTATGCTTGTTTGGTACCAGTAGCAATCTTTGCCAAAACACATTATTTTCTATGTTTTATAGAAAAAAAAAACAATAAAAATAAAAAGTTTAAACATCATCATCTTTTTAAATTGCCTTGCTTCCTATAATTTCAATTCTTCACAATACGGCCAAGAAATTGATTAGATTTAGTTTTGTTTAATAGCAGCAAATTATTCCTATAATATTCATTGGTTTAAGTAAGAAGAATATGAATTTTGTAACCAGAGCTACAAAGCACTGTTGTGGTACATTAAATACAGTAGCAAAATATTATGACAAGTTGTTTTGCTTTTCTGTGGTATCAGCACATACCCTTATGTGGTGAATGTTGGTTTCTACAGATATTATTTTAAGATTGTTCTTGTTCAAAATAATAAGTTGGTTGGATGCAGGGAATTTATATGAGATTGCCAGAGCATTTTCTATTATATTAGATGTATCAGGATACTCTTTTCTTCATCAATTTCAAAATATTACATCTAATCCTTAAAATTTGGGCCTAATGGATAGGCCTAATCTTGACTCTGTCTCTGAACATGCAGAAGCTGTTGGGGTGATAAACCTTGTGGACCATTTCAAATAATCTAGTAAAGGAAGGAAGTTAGTTTACTTCATTGTCATTGCACTTCATACAACAAAATTAAATGCCATCTTCAGGGTACATTATACATCAAATATAAAACAAAAACACACATTCTTCACATTCTATACAATTGAATTGAAAACCCCTCATATTGCATTAATATCGCACTATACAGTAGAATTCAATATAGTTACTGCTCTGGGATAGAAGCTGGGGTGGTGGAGGTGGTAAGAATGATATAGATTACAATTCACACCTGGGTAACCAAAGTATTATTCCTAGCTATCATGCCTTTAGCAGATGACTAAGAATCAAGACCTGACCAAAGTAAGCAAGATACCATTTTTTTCAAGTATACTACAATTTCAATTAGTTAAAATACTGAAAGTTGACTTAGAACAGGAAAGCATCTCTTATATACAGATGCAGTGTTTCTATGAATGCCAGGTGCTGTAATAGAACTAATGTTCTATATATCAGTACATAGAAATACCAAATATTAGGTATTTGGTATTTCTGAATGTTAGATTAGGTACCGTTTTTCCTTGAAAATAAGACAGGGCCTTACTTTCTTTGAACTCCGAAATAAGGGCTTGGCCTTATTATCCCGGGTGGGGGGGTATTATTTGGGGGGTGGAGGAGATGTCGAGTGTGAGACTGGATGTCCCGTTGTCACCGCCACCTCCTCTCCCTGTTCTTCACGCTGGCGGAGTGTCTGGCCGCTGCTGCCTGACGTATCCTGCTGCCGCCACTACCTCGTGGAGCAGGACTCTGCAAGGCTTGTTGTGCCATTGCATGCACGAACTGCAGCACTACAAGCTTCATCATACCGGCATAGCTGGCATCTTACCGCTCATGGCTGTGCCAGTATGTCAAACCTCGTGGCAGGGCTGCCATTCATGCGTGCAATGGCACAAGCCTTGCAGAGTCCTGCTCCACAAGGCGGCGGCGGTGCGATGAGTCTCACAAAGACTCATTTCTGACAGGTGGGGCAGGGGAGAAGTGAGATGCATGGAGCAAGACATGGCTCCCCTTGCTGTTTCTTCTTTCCCCCCCCCCCCCTCGCCAGGCATGGCAGGGCTCCTGCCCCTTGCTTAGCCACCCGCTCCATTTAGGGATGCAATTTGGGGGTGGCAAGTGGGGCGGCCGAGAAGCGGGATGCACATCTTATCTTTCCAGCTTTGTTGCATTCCTCGCCTTTGTGTCCAGGGAAAAACGTTGTAAAAAAAAAAAAACTTCATTGAACTCACGAGAAGGGATTTTGTGTTGTTTGCGTGGCAAGCAACCAGAGGAAATGTCCGGCTGCGCATGCGTACAAGTAGTTGGTTGGGGGGCTTTTTTTAACTCGTGCGCTGAAAAGTCCAATTGGGCTTATTATCCGGAGAGGTCTTAGTTTCGGGGAAACACAGTAGATGTTTATCTTAATTAGAAAAAAAATATGTTGCTGATATTCCTTCATAAACTACACAATGTGAATACTACAGTGTGAACAAGACCCAAGCACAAATATAGATAAAAAGGATCTATTTTGTGACATAGCTTCCTTTAAAACAAACAAACAGTATCTCTTTTCCAACTGATGACTTTTGCACTAATAATAAGAGTAAGGTTTTATTTATTTTTTTGAAAATGGATACTGAATGAACATATATTCTGGCCCAAGTTCATTTTGAGATAGTGAATAAACCAATCTGAGTTTCAATAAAACAGTTAATATTCTCTTTGATCATGTCCTTGTTGCTTTTTTGAATTTATAGAGAAAGGGGTGGTATTTGGAACACCACTGACTGAAGAAGGCATTGCTCAAATATCTCAACTCATTGAGTATTTGCATAAGAGTAAGTAATTTTGGAGGTCTTTCTATATTTCTTAAATTAGCAATTGTGGAATAATCTGAGGCAAAAATTTGATTTATAAAAACTTTCTACATATGCTTCTAGAGCTGAACATTTTCTTCTCTCCTTCTGAAAATAGTTTTTATTTTATGTTTCTTTTGTTTGCATAAGAGTAAGTAATTTTGGAGGTCTTTCTATATTTCTTAAATTAGCAATTGTGGGATAATCTGAGGCAAAAATTTGATTTATAAAAACTTTCTACATATGCTTCTAGAGCTGAACATTTTCTTCTCTCCTTCTGAAAATAGTTTTTATTTTATGTTTCTTTTGTTCTGGTAAACTAGCAGTCATCGCTAGAAAAGAACACAATCTGAAAATAAATTTAAATGACCATTCTGTGATATAACATGAGAACATATCAGCTCAGCCACAAAAATGTATATAAATGAGATGTGACAAAAGTATATAAAAGGTAAATTAATAAAATTATGATTCTGTGTTAGCTAATAACAAGTTGGAAGATGTAAATATTTTAAAACAGTTTTCATAATTTTCAGGATTGCTACTTTTAAGTGCCATTGGAATAATAGAATTCAAGTAAACTCCACCCAAATATTTGCACTCAAGGAACATACTCTTCTTTTGTGAATCAAGTCTTGAACTAGACTTTAAAAAATTCCTTTCATTGCATTCAATAGTTCCTATTGCCCTCTGTCCTTGGTAATCTTGAACCCCTAAAAGATAACCAGATTGTTTCTATTTGATTTTGTGCAAGTCATTGTCTCTTCTATTAGGGCTCTGAAGAGATTTAAAAAGAAGAAGAAAGGTGTGAAAAGGGCCATCATATCTTAGACTGCAAAAATCCAGGCAATCACTTGATCTAGAATCTAGTTCAAGATCTAGATTTAAAATTAAATCTAGATTCAAAATTAAGAATGGTAGCAGTTACTGTATCTGGCATATGTTTAATACCTCTCCTATCACGGTACAGATTTGCGGACAGAAGGCTTGTTCCGAGTGCCTGGAAACAGTACTAGGCAACAGAACCTGAAAGAAGCTTTGAATAGTGGAACAGAAATTGACCTGGATTCAGGCGAATTTCATTCCAATGATGTGGCCACTTTGTTGAAGATGTTCCTGGGAGAATTACCAGAGCCTTTGCTGACTCACAAACACTTCCATGCACACCTTAAAATTTCAGGTAATCAACATTAACTAGGCGATTTTATCAGTTATATATTCTTTCCTGCAGGCACTTTTGAAAGAGATCCATCTTTCAAAATATCCATCTTTCAATTTCATCTGGTCATTGGAGGCGCAATGGCTCAGTGGCTTAATGATGCTGGAAATGGTCTCAGCTCCAAGCACTGTGTGGCAGCAAAGCTCTTGTCACTCACCTCAGCATCTGTCCATTTAAAGGAGACCTTGATATTTCCCTGTTCAAACCAGTGGCAAGGATATTTAAATATGAAGTTTTGAGGATTCTTAAAAGAGTAATCAGAAGTTGAAAATAAATAGTTTTAAAGTATTGGATTGAATTACTGATGCTACTGAGATTTCTTTTAGCCAGCCATGCTTAATATGTATTTTCTTGATTCCTGGTTTATAGACCTAATGCAGTTTGATGACAAGGGCAACAAGACCAACAATCCAGATAAACAGCGTCAGATTGAAGCACTGCAATTGCTCTTCTTGATCTTACCAGCTGCCAATCGCAATCTGCTCAAATTGCTATTGGATCTGCTCTATCAAACAGCCAAGAAACAGGACAGGAACAAGATGTCAGCACATAACCTTGCTCTTATGTTTTCACCTCATATTTTGTGGCCCCGAAATGTAAGTATTCTGTTTCATATAACAGTAAAAAGGGGAGTGTGGGAGCAAGCTACGAAAGATGGAATTGCTCAATAGTTTGAGTGCTGTAGTTCACCCATTAAAATAAGCTTGCCTCTGTAATTTTACAGCGCGCTTAACCTGTTCTCATTCTGCATCTGTTGCTAGGTGACTGCCAGCGATTTGCAAGAAAACATTAACAAACTGAATAATGGAATGGCTTTCATGATCAAGCACTCACAAAAACTCTTCAAAGTAAGATCACATAAGAGAGAGGAACTAATCTCCAACTCTGTTGCCCTATTGTCTGAGGACATTACGCATTGGGGGAAAGTGTGTGCTATGAACAAACTATGAGATGCTCTGCTTTTTTAGAAGTGCTGCTTTAGAGGTGTTACTTATTTCTGTTGCTGGGCTCGCTGGCATTTACCTATTTTTACAAAATTATCTTTCACATGTAGAAGTTTTTAAAAAATATTTTCTAGATGGACACTTACATGTAGATGATATTTATTATTATTAAGGGTTTTGATGAACCTGAACTCTTTATTTACTAAGCAGTTCTGCTACATCTTTTTCTTATCAGTTATTGATTTGGTTATTAGGCCTTTAAAGACTTTTCTGTTTTCTTTGGGATGATGTATGCATAATGTATGATGTCTTTAGTTAGGCTAAAGTTTCTTAGGAAATGAACATTCTTTTATCAAAGTCAGCATCTGACAGTATACAATATATATGAGAGTACAACACAGATCTGAACTCTTCAAGAAATTAACTTTCTAGTATTATATGCTCAAAAGTAGAAGTTTGACATTACCCACAAGAGAGCAATAATGGGGAAGATAACTGAACTTGAAGTGATAGGTAAATTAAGCTATTTGATTAGAAAAAATGAACTATGGACTCCGGGCTTTGGCATAGACATTTATGGCTGACTTATAGACTTTTTGCTTAAAATGAAAAATGCACTTATGATTTGAGGTGTTGATGATTAAAAAAAACCTGAATAGAAAAGAGTGAAAGTTTGCTAAAAAAAGGATTGCTACCAAAAAGATTGGAAACTGTTTTCTATTTCTTTCTATTGTTTTTTTCCTGTTTTCTTTCTTTACTATGTTTACTCTTTATTACAGAGAGTCCTTGACTTACAACCATTTAAGACCATTTGAAGTTATGACAGTGTTGAAAGGGACTTACAACCAGTCCTTGCACTTAACAATTGTTGCAGCGTCCCTATCATCAACTGATCAAAATTCAGGGGCTTGGCAATCACCATACATTTACAATAGCTGTGGCATCCTGGGGTCACATAATTGTCATTTATGATCTTCCCAGGAGACTTTGGACAAACAAAATTGGTGGAAGAGTCTGATTAGGCATGATTCACTTAATAACTGTGGCAAAAAGTTCATAAAATCAGGCCTGACTCAGCTAATGATAGATTGCTAGCAATAAAAGTTCTGATCCGAATTGTGGTCATAGGTCGAGGATTACATGTAGTTTGTGTTAGTTTTAATGTTCTTTGTAAAACTTTCAATAGAAATTTATTAAAGAAAAACATTAGTTTTCTATGCATGAAGTAAGGATGGGCAACATTTTCCAGATTCATCTGTAGTTATATTTGCTGCAAAGGGATTTTGGCATCCCTGCTTTATGGGTAGAAAGTATTACTTTATGAGTGGAAAATGTAAATTGTCATAGGTATGTATATCATCTTTCATGTGCAATTGCCCACATATAGTCATCAAAATCACCTTCAATTCTCATTTTCCCCTCACTTTGGAAAAGTTTTATATTGAGGAAAAAACCCTATTTCTAAAGCTAATGGGAGCAATCAGATATGGCAGCGTGAAGGATGAAGAAAATATTAATTATAACTGCCAACCATTTCTTAAAATTGATAATCTCACATAACATTTCTGCTTATAAAAAATTAAGTTCTGATTTGCAATTAGGAAGAAAGGCTACTTTTTTCTAAGTCCAATTGCTATACTAGCAGAAATAAAGTGAAGGAGAGAAGGTTGCAGATGACCTTCAAAGGCTCATGCATTGTGTGTGACCTATGGGTCAGAGAATCCCTAACTTGAATTCCATACTGGAATTATGTCAAAACTGATCTTCTCTTTGTGAAGAGTTGTAATTGGAACCATCTCTGATACCTCTTTCAAGGAAAAGGTAACCAGAAGAAGGATCCCTGGCTATTCCTGATCAGTTCCTGTAAACCTTTGTGTGTCTTTTGAGTATCAAAAGCATTTTGATTCATCTTTCTACTCCCCCCCCCCCCCCCCCCCCCCATTTTCACTGTAAGGCTCCAGTATATATCCGGGAATATGCCAGGATACATTATTTGGACTCCAGAACTCATGCCTCAAAGGTAAGAAGTTGTGCTATCTTTTACAGAAGGAAGGATAGAATTTAGGCATAGCCTGGACAGCAAACTGCAATCTGAAATGGGCTTCTTAATGAAAACTAGCAGGAAATATTAGGATGGAGTCTTGTGGCGATCCATGTTTGGATAAAAAAAAGGAATGGCAGAATTAAATTTTAGATTAAGCATTTAGCTTATTATATACTCTTACAAATTATGATATGATGGATGACCTTTTTTAATGGGTGACCTGCTATCTGCATTTGGTGCTAGATTAAATATGAGAGATACAATATACACATGACAGCCATAGATCATGTATGTATGCAGCCTAGACAGTCTTTATAGGTTTGAACCAATTTAGTGTAATGATTAAGGGGCTTCACTAAAACCAGGTTAGCATATATTGTATTATCTAGTCATGGAGGCTAGCTGGGTGATTTTGGGTCAGTCATAAATCCTGCACCAATCCTAACCAATCTCATAGAGTCTTTGTGAGAAAATAGGAGGAAGGAGCATTATGTACAGTGCCTGGAATTGTACAAAATAAAGGCAAGATATAAATCTAATAAATATATGCATTTGGATTCCTCAGTAGGAAGTAATTAGACCTTGATGGCCTAAATAACCGATGGCAACTCTATGGTAGGATGCTGGAATTATGGAGTGGGTGAGGAGTGGCATCTGCTGAAAACCGTTCTGGGGATTTTGGAGTATTCTCCATCCATGGGCTGGGAAAAATGCATATCTTTTTATTCAACTGTCAACCAAATAAGTCCATTTTAGAGAGTTTGGTTACAATGCACAATATTTGAACAGAGCAGAAGGGAAGATCAGGCCCCAGACGGGACAGGCAGATATTGTTCTATTACTGGATCTAAGGTTCAAATTGGAAATATTCTCATGGAAGACTTTCACTGGAATAATAACCAGCTTTAAAGAATCAAGCGAGTTAGAACCAGCAGTTTAATGGTCTGTTGAATTTCTAAAGGATGACCTGGATTTGCCAATGCCCCAGAATTTCAAAGACATTCAGCTTCTGAAATTCAAGAAACGAGGGCTCTTAGATCCTTCTGCCCATTTGGAAGACACACAGCACCATACAGAAGAAGCACTGAAAGAGCTTTTCTGCCATGTTCATAATATGCCAGACTCTGCCAAGAAAAAGAAGCTTATTCAGCAGGTATGATTATTATTTTTGATATTGATATTTAGATTATGGCTCACCTCACAAAATAAAGACGATGTTAAAGCACCATATCATGAAAGAGCAACTGCAATGGAAAAGGTCCCAGGAAAGAAAGAGAACCATCAAAGCAGTTTTACAATAATAATAGGCTATATTGTATGGTGGTTCCAAATAACAAAGTTCACAGCTTTATTAAAAAATCCGAAGGCATCACCTAATATCAAATTGATCATATAGGATGAGGCTCCCAAGAAAGGCATTTCACAGCAACTTTTACATCCATCTAGTAAGCCATTTGGCAGTTATTTATCTTGGTCCTCTTGGCAGCAGATTTCAAAAGGATTTTTCAGGCTTAAGTTAGGTAGATAACCATGAGGTGAAGAAAGCAATCTTTTTTTTTTTTAATTTGATTTATATGCCGCCCTTCTCCGGAGACTCAGAGCAGTTTACAATGCGTTAAGCAATAGCCTTCATACTTTTGTATATTTATACAAAGTCAGCTTATTGCCCCCACAAACTGGGTCCTCAATTTACCCACCTTAGAAAGGATGAAAGGCTGAGTCGACCTTGGGCCTGGTGAGAATTGAACTCACAGTAATTGTAGGCAGCTGGATGTTAAATGCTGCCTTAGTAGGAGGCATTAGCCTCCTACGCCACTCAGGCTCCTTAGATATCCTTGTCTCAATGAGAGAGATTAAAGCATGGGAATCTTTGTAAAAGTAGGTGTTGGGGCAAAAAGGCATGAGTGGAAAGTAGAACTGGGCTTTGGCATAGACACTGGCCAACATCATGGAATGAACTGAGCTCTTAAGTTTTCTTCTCCTAGTTTCAGAAGCATCCTGAAGCCCTTACTCCTCAGACAGCTATGTCCACACAGATTCAGAAACGTGCCCGAACTCGTTCCTTCAGCGGCCTAATCAAGGTAAAATCCATTCTACTGTCACCAAAATTTTCTGATGTAAAGGAAGGCATTGCATGAGGCGTGTCTTAGATACTTAGATAATGGGTGTCCAACATTTTGGGGCTTGCTTGGGCTATATTGAGTGAAGAGGAATTGTATGGACCATATATATATATAATATGTTAATGTATATAAAGAACAAACTTCCTTTAACATTTTATGATCTTGTGGGGTCGTATTGCAAGCTCTCCAAGGTTGTATGCACAGCTTGTGGGGCACAGCCTGGACACACCTGTCTTAGATGCTGCTCTATTAAGGGCACTTATGAAAGTTGAAAATATTTTCTTCCATCTCATTTTATTATGTCTTTTCCTGTGTCTTCTACATCTTCCTTAGAAATAATAGGATTTCATTTTAATAAGCTTTCTATGGTGTAAGAGAGGCAGTATAAGACTTCTTGCAGAAAGGAAATATATTGCTTGGTCAAATGTGGGATCCGGAGTCAAAACATCTCTGCAGAAAATATAGAGAAAGTATAGGGAAAAACTCACTGGCTTTTCACCCAGAGAAACATTTCCAGCATAATGAGAGATATTTCCAGAAGTAAATATTGTTCCGTTACTTTCCTGCTCCCTATCACAGTTCAGAATAATTTTCTTTTCCAAATGCAGCGTAAAGTATTGGGAAGTCAAGTGATTATGGACAAAAAGAAAAATGATACTGTTACAGAATCTGTAAGCACTAAGGATTCAAAGCATGGCAGCAAGGAGAATATCAGCATGGTAAGGTTTGCTGGAAGAAGGGTCTCTCCTATATTAATCAATGGAATTTATTTGGCAAGGGGAAATTTGTTTAAAAGAACTACAGCAAGTCCTCATTTAGTGACCAACAATTGAATTTGGCAACTCAGTCACTAAGCAAAACAGCAACCGTGCTCATGATCTTACATCACCTTTTCTTGTTTTACAAACCTGTGAAAGTTATAACACTGACAATTAGTTACAAAGTTACTTTTTTTAAAAAAATAGATTTATATGCCGCCCTTCTCCGGAGACTCAGGGCGGCTTACAATGGGTTAAGCAATAGCCTTCATACTTTGTATATTTTATACAAAGTCACCTTATTGCCCCCACAAACTGGGTCCTCAATTTACCTACCTTAGAAAGGATGAAAGGCTAAGTCAACCTTGAGCCTGGTGAGATTCAAACTTGCAATAATTGCAGACAGCTGAATGTTAATAACAGGCTTTTAGTCTGTTGAGCTATCCAGGCTCTTTTTCATCACAGTTGCAATTGAATGGCTGTAAAATGAGGCAGTTCTAGATGAGGATTTCTCTATATGGCATATGATCTTACTAACATTTCCAATGTGTATCTACATTATTCTGTTTCCCCAATTTGTCTTGAGAATGAGAGTCTAGAATCAGGGCTACCTGATTTTTTTAGAAGTCTTGTTTGCATAAATAAATTATACACCAATTAATCCTGTACTTCAGTTATAGTAGTGCTGAAAGTGCACCCATAAAATAGCTTCCATATCCAGATTGTGCTCAGCCAATACTGGAAAAGGAAATGTAGTGGAAAGGAAAGAATACCAGTAATCCTCATTTAATGACCATAACCGGGATTGGCAATTCCATTGCTAAGTGATACAGTGTGATTTCACATGAACGCAGCATACTTATGACCTCACTTCCATTACAGTTGTTAAATAAATCTCTGTGATCAGTAAGTGAAACATCACATGAGCACAATTTGCAACCTCAAGATGCAAATTTGAAGGATGCTATGGTAGAATAAACTTGATTGCGTTTCCTCAGAGGATTTAATTTCTCAGATGCTTGTGGGATTGATATGACCACAATTTGTTGTGCTAAGCAATGTAACAACTAAATTAATGTCAAAAGCTTAGAACTGCTTTGACAACTAAGGTAACTAATAAATTGATTAAATGAGTTAATTTAAATTAGGATAATTGAGGAGACTCTATAACTGTTTTAGTTTTATAAAGGTCATAGTGAAGTTCAAGGAGTCTCAGTTTGCATCTTGTTTAATTGCAGACACCAGCTTCTTCTCCAGCAATTAATGCGATAAGAGCTAAGCTGAAATCTCTTGAACACAGGAAAGAGGTGAGAGTTTTAATATATGTAAAGGAGCTGTATGCATATTCATATTTATAACAAGTGTCCTGGATAGATTGATCTCTTGTAATTGCATGTTCTTTGCCACAATATCTATGAGCTTCTATCATACAACTAAAAGTTAAATGTATATGATTGCATTTGTGCCCACCCACCCCCCACCTCAATTTACAATAGGAAGTAAAAGCTAACTCATCAGGGTGTTATGTGTGTCTGTGGTCTCTTCAATCATGGGACAGATGATTAATTTTTTTTCTTCTGATTTAGGATGCCTCTAAAAATACTTGATTTCATGGAACTTCAAGAGTATTCCACTTGAGCTGATGGTGTACAGTATATATCTAACTTCACTTACTGGAGTTTACAGCTTATGTGCCTTCCAGAATAACAAGACTTTCCCTTTCATAAGGACATTTCTGTCTGTCCCTTTGTTGATGCACTGGATGATATTTGCAGTATAGCCTGTCTTTGAAGAGGTTATTATTTAGTATTATTTTTGTTCCCAACTGTTTACTATTTTTACAACTGTTTGAGACTTGGTTTGCATCCTTTTATCTATGCTCGTGTTTACTGCTGAAGTTTTGTTTTTAGCAAGACTGTGTCTTTTTTTTAACCTGGCAGTTCCCATTAGCATCCATCACAGTTAATTCTTGTTTGCAGCTATGCTCCTCTTGTGATCTTTGGAAATGGCAGTTCTATGATTATGACCAAAATTGGAAGAGGAGTATTACTATCTCCCACAGGTTGCTGGGGCCACTTTCACACCAATTTTTCAATCCCTGAGCTATCTTGACACATTTTTAGATCAAGAGTGTGGAGAAATTGTGCTATGCACAATCTCCAGAAAGTGTCTCACTAACAAAATGTAACAGGCTTCTTTATTTAAATTCTGTTTAGTGTTCAGAATCAGTTACATCTTTCTCCTTTCACAGGACTAGTGATTCCATTGCTAAATGTACTTGTCCTGAGAATGCCATTCTTATTTTCTCCTCAGTGCTGCGAAAACATTTTGGATGAAGCTCCCTAGCACCACCATTACATTTCCATTGTTTGTAATCCAGGCTCTGACTCACATTTTTCAGGCAGGGCCAAGGAGCTGACAGTTTAATGACTAACAATCTACTGGAAGAATACTAAAAGGCGGAAGAGCTTGTTAATGTGGAAGGCAGCTGACTTGCTCATTGGGAAGGCGGGAAGGCTGTCAAATTACTAAAAGAAATGTTTCCTTTTTCTTTTGTCAATAACAGACAAACACATGTGGGAGGAGGATGCAGAGATACAGCAGTTGCTGCTGTTTGAGTAAAAAAAAAAAGACTACAGCAATATTGCAACTGCTTGAAACTGCTAAGTTTCTCCCTTCTCTTGAAGAATCAAATCAGCACTGAGCTAGATGAACATTTTTGCCATCTTCCCAGAAAACACATTGCTGTCTGAAAGATTTGTAAATGAGTTTCACTGCCACCATCACCCTAAAGAAAAGTCTATATGTTGTCTTTTGTGTCATGTTGAGGTTTTATTTTGTTTTTAAATTTCAGGCTATATTTTCAAAAAAACTGAAGTAATGTGGAACAAAGCCTGGTTTGATTTTTTTAAGGATTGGGAGGCTATTTGGGTTCCTTAAATATAAGGACTGATATTTTCCTCCTCTTTTAAAGGAGTAGGCTTCTAAATCTGATATATACAAGGTGTTCTCTAGCAGGCTGCAAATTCCCACAAATCTACTTGTCAGTATTTTGAGCCAAACAATAAAATGGTTGCTAACATTGTGAAGTCATAGGTTAGGCTGAGAGTATGCAAAAACCACTGAGGTAGGGAAAACAGTAGAGAGAAACTATCTTTAAGTTCTCATTCTTACCTTGATTTGGTCATGTTTTACTACACTGAGAAGAATCTGACAGGAAGATGTCCAAAATCCCATTCAAATCTTGAAAGCGACGCTTTCTTGTGTACCATGGACAAATCACTCTCATATTTTATGTAATACCAAGCCATTATTTGGTATTGTGTTCTTATACTTAACTATAATCCTTCTTATGTATTCTTTCCAAATAAGTGATTACATTGTGGCAAACCATTTTTTTAACTGCCATTCAAACTGGCAAAGTCTAGTTAGTATCTTCCCCTTCATATCAGAATTGCAAACTCTTTTGGAGGGAAAAATGCAAGCTGTACTCAATAATTCAGATATAATTATAAAGTGTAGTCCTGTACAAGCCATGAAATAATTAAGCATGCTGTGCAGGAGGAAAAAGTGAATGTGCAGTTTATTAATTAGTGTGATATGTGAACTGCTCTATCACACGCAAGGAATTAACTATTGGAGACTGCCCCAAAAAGCATTGCCTGAATGCTTAAATATATTAAGCTCATTAGTAATTCAGATCTTTGAACTTAGAATTGGCAATTCTAGAACAAATCTAGAATAATTGCCTCCAAGAACTGTTATGTTTTATTCTAAACTTCATCTGTGCTATGGAGAACTTTCACTTTACCAATGCAATGTAATATTGTAAATAATACTTTTTAAATTTTGTCCTATCTGTTAATGTGAAATTTCTACATTAAATAATTCTTGGTGTTGGATCCTTGTTAACAAATTTCTCCATTTTTGTTTCTTCAATTCTGGTTTGTAGCACCAAATGGGTGTCTGGGAGGTTTATAACATATTTACATTGCGTTTTAAAAGAATGTGTCTCTGGAACTGAATTCCAAACAGAAAATTTATAAATATTAAAAGTCATTGTTTTTCCAGTGTAAAGAACGTTCAAGTTTCAGGAAAGATATATTCCAATGGAAGATAATATCTATAACTTGGGGTTGGACGATAGAATTCTTGGTGCTCTGTGAACTTGATTGTTTGTTTGGAGATATTTAATTACCTAACTAGGTAACATCAGTGCCACTCAGAGAGCATTTGAGAGTAATTGTTGAATTGTATATTACCTTATTTATGGATAGATGTGTGTCAAATTGTACTATAGATTGCATTCATGTTCTTGAGAGTGCCGTCTCAATTGTGTTTCAGAACTATGTTTTAAAAATCTTATTTAATCAGTTTTAGGTTAAAAGATTGGGTTGACTTTTTCTATTTGTTAAATGGCTCAGGGAAAAAAAGTGCCATGCATATGCCTTAGAAATATGTCTCTTCTTAAATTTTTCATTGTATTATCCTGATCTAATAAAATAAATTTATTTTTTATACAAATGGTGACGTGAGAGGAAGAGAATAACATAGATTCCATCAATGTCTAATTGTAATTAGAATGATCAGGATATCATTCCAGAAGAAAAAGACATTTTAAGAAGGAATTCATGAAGGATTTCTGGCTAGTTTGACCAGCAAGAAGCTTTTCGAAGTGTCATGAAATACCTGAAATGCTTTTTTTCCAATGTCTGGAGAGAGAGAAAAAAAGAGCTTTTGAGTAAATAAAGCATGAAAGAGAAGGCAAGAGCCCTTTGGGGGTCATAAAATTCAAAGCAATAGAGAAAAGTGTGCCAAAAATCATTCACCTTTTCCAGGAGAATGTTACTTGCAGTGCTTCAGATATGTTTTTGTTCACATGCAGATATGTTTTTGTTCAGATCCATGATGTGGATCTGGAACAGTATATATGTAAAAGCAGAGGGGTAATAATTTCCTTTCTTCATTATTGGTGTAAATTCTAGCCTGAAATTTAACCATGGCAATGACAGTACAGGGTAGACATAAAGTAATGAGGCTCGCCAGCAACTCTGAAATAACTGCTTTAATTTTAAGAGTTATAAAACAAATCCAAAAGCTTAAACAAAATTGCACATCTAATTAATTAACATGTCCACTGCTCTTGGTTTTTTTAAATCAGTTTATGGGTTCTGTGGAGAAATACCTTTGCTTATGTTTTAGGGAGAAATGATATATTTACAACTTTACTGTTAATATTTTATTACTAAATGAAGGGCCCCTGTTGTATCATTATTTGATGATTTATTGAGGTGAAATAGTATTTTATGGTGGCATTTTAATGTACATTTTGCAAGAGGTGAATAGAAGCAAGGCTTCCTTTAATTAATTTGTAAAATATAGGTATGCTGTCAAATGAAAAAATGAAGTGTGAACAAAGGCAAAGAAAATTAAAGAAAATTAAAAAGCAAAACACTCAAGAGCTGGTATAAGGACATTAAATGCAAAGAACTGGATGATTTATAGATTGAGATCAGTGATAGGGAAGAGGAGATGATATAAGTTTTAAGGCCTGGTGGCTCAGCAGACTAATGCATTGTGATTAACTCCAGCTGTCTGCAATTACTGTAAGTTCGAATCTCACCAGGCTCAAGGTTTACTCAGCCTTCCATCCTTTCTAAGGTAGGTAAATTGAGGACCCAGTTTGTGGGGGGCAATAAACTGACTTTGTATAAATATACAAAAGTATGAAGGCTAGTGCTTAACGCATTGTAAGCCGCCCTGAGTCTCCGGAGAAGGGTGGCATATAAATCAAATTAAAAAAAAAGGGGGGGGACTGAAAATAAATGGTTATTAATTAAATAACCATTTAAATGAATGGCTGTTAGTTAAGCAAATAAATATTGTTGAAAAGTTTGGCTCCTTATAGGGTATCATAGGGTTCTGAGGTACGGAAATATTTGATTTATTTTGCAGAATTAACTTGTTTTTCTTAGGAAGATATATTCTTTTGGGGATGGGAAATGATTGTAGGTCAAATGTCTTCCTTTTCTTAGAAAAAAAAAGGATGACTTTTCCAAAAACTACCTTTTGCAGTCTGAATTCTGATTACTTTACCATGCATGCCACCATTCTGTATACTGTTTTACTTGATGTTTAGACTGTCTATAAAGCAGTTTGAATTACCCAAAATGGGCCATTTGCTGATTCAAAATATAAAACTATAATAAGATTATCCTTGGAACCACAAGAGGGAGTTAGTTGTCCATCCTTGCTTTAAACCATGTGTTTATATGCCCAAGACTACTGTTTTCATACACTTGGCAAGCAAAGAGGAATTGTGAGAGGGGAAGTGACTACTGTCTTTTGAAAAATTACTGCAAAAAATATTAACCTATTCTGGTTTTGGTAAGGCCCAATCTGTCCCTTTGTTGGGTGAGTCCTGAGATTTAAGAACTTTACTATCTTCAGTTATTCATTTTTATAAACTCTGAATAGGCCCAAATCCTTTACTGAAATAAAAACTATTCCACAAATCAACATTGTCATAGGCTATATACTGAAACTAGTAAGTGGCAAATCAGGATCAGAACTTACTTCATTCTAAATATAAAAAGACAACTTCTTGGCACTTTCTTGAATTAAGAAAGTTGGAGCTATTGTATCTCCACCACTTCTTTAGCTAAAAGAAGAATTGATGGTCTATGGAAAAGAAAGTTAAATGGAATGAAGAATAGTAGTGAGTAGTTCTTCCTAGTCCACATCTTTAGAAATCTTTTTGGCTATTCTAGAAGCTAAGGCAGTCAGGAGAAGCCCTTGGGAATCTAAATACTCTTTAACTAGGATGTGTTTATTGTAGTAAAACTGCAGTGCTTGACACTGGAGAATTATGTGAGGAATACTTGGCAATAGCAATGGAAAGTTAGCCTAGTAAGCAGTAAATTATCCTAGCTTTTCGGCAAAGCTTAATGATTTTCACAAAATAAGGAGAATGAAAGAAAGAATTGTTAATATGATCAATGCTATAAAGAAGAATAACTAAATGTTCACAAATTTGTCAAATGTCTAGACGTAACCTGACCTATTTTCATGCATGCTGTGGCTAGAGTGCCTTGGGGGTGGACTCAGTAGCGTATCTTTCAGTCTGTGTAGGAATCATAGAACTTTAAACAATAATCTCAAATTGATACACCTGCGAACAAATGTTTGTGTGGTAAAATCATTTTACTATGTGGTAAAAATCATTTTTCTTATTTTACAGAACAAATTGATATATTTAAGTTTAAAAAGAAATGTTTCTCTAATACATTTTGAAAGCCGGTCTCAATTAATTATCAAAATAACCCATGAGAACCTCTGGTCAGGTGACATAAAATATGCCAGAAGGCAAGCTATGACAAAAGTGGCTCTACATTGTAGTAGATATGTTCTGTGTTGTACATTTTAAAATCTGAAACTCATAGAGGGAGGAAGTGTATACATTAACACGAATAAGCTAAAAATGGTGGGCATATAAATACGTAGCAAATTGAGCAAGTCAAGCTGTTCTTGACTAATACTTTCAGACAATTCATTTCTGGTTCAATTATCACAATTCTCTTTCTCTTTACAAGGAATGTCTGAAACAATCTGGACAGCATTCAGGACAGCTCTTACAGCTTTGCAAACAAGTAAACATAACCCCTGCTAAACACAGAATTAGCCATCTTTTTTGTATAGAAGACAAATAAATAGTTCATTGCTCACAAATTGCTCTACAGTTTCCAAGCTTCTTGTTCAATAAACATTTTTCTGATCCCTTCAGCTCATCCTCTAAAAATAAAAAACTTTGGCTATAATTATCACCTGTTTCAGTATCAAAAAGAAATTGAGGAGAAATAAATCAAAATATAATTTGGACAAGAAAATTTGTTCCAAGCATTTGAAGAGTTTAGGAATAATGTTAATATAGGAAATAAAGGATAAATAAAATAATGTAAGTGTAAATGTAAGTGTCTAAAATCTGGAGATGGGAAGAGATAATTGCTGTTATTGAAATATGAGGTAAAGTACAACAGAAGCTATGATACATATACATCCATCACAAGCTGGGCATATACAAAATATGATGGTGGAATCTCTGCTCTTCAGGCTATGTGCTCTGTCATAGAATTCCAGGTGAAGACTAAGGCACATAAACATGAAAGTGCACTATTGCATACCTGGAAATGCTCAGCTTTTCCCTTCTCCAATCACCAACTTCAATGTATTCTTCAAGATGAGGGCCCTGTAGTACCAAAGCATATTATAGAAGCATCCCCATCAGTGGTAAAATATAAAATTTGTTACTACCGGTTCTGTGGGCGTGGCTTGGTGGTGGTGGTGGTAATGTGACGGGCTGGGCGTGGCCAACTTTTTTTTTCTTTTAAAAGTATTTTTTCTACAACCTCTTGAGGTTGTAAAAAAATGCTTTTAAAAGCCTCTGATGATCAGGCAACTCAGCTGGGATCGTCAGAGGTTTTTAAAAGCATTTTTTTTCTACAACCTCTTTGGCCAAAGAAGTTGTAGAAAAAATGCTTTTAAAAGGCTCTTACGATTCCAGCTGAGCCGTGCAATTATCAGAAGCTTTTTTTTAACTTTTAAAAGCATTATTTGAGCCGAAGAGGTTATAGAAAAAATGCTTTAAAAAAACAGCCTCTGATGATCGTGCGGCTCAGCTGGGCATGAGGGGGGCGCAGGGATTTTTGCTACCAGTTCTCCAAACCACCCGCCGCCATTGCTACCGGATTAGGCGATCCGGTCCAAACCGGGAGCATTTCACCCCGATTCCCCATGGTCAGGAAGGCATTACTACAGTATTGCTTCAAGCAAGACTTTGTTGAGATACTCTTCAATGAATACAGTAATTGATCATTTGGTAAAACATGTATGCTAAGAACATGTATGGATAAGTACCCTGTCCACTATCCCACAGGTTGGAGAAGGAAGGCATGTTGGGTGCGTTTCTTCACCAGGGATGTGATCACATTTAGAAATCCTTTTGTCTGTCCTCCATCTGCATGCTCTATTTGCATGCCAGAGACAAAAGACATATCAATATTATTATTGTAATGGGGCTCAGAGGGGGATATGCATGTTCAAGGGTATGCAGAAGGGAAGGTGGAAATTACATTCTCCAGTTTGCAGGAATTGAGATGATTTCCATGGAAAGTAGAATTTTGACAGCCCAAACAGCATAAATCAGAAATGTATGTTCAAAAAGTGATATAATTTAAAGACTTTGATTCTAGAATTTTGGTAGGTGGTCCTAGGGGCCATAGTAAAGACTTCCAGATGTAGCTTTGTTGTGATAATTATATTACTTAGTATCCAAATATTTTTTCCTCACTGCAATATCAGTCATGAAAAACCTAGGACATCCATTTTTCACACACTTTTTCTTCCAAAGTCTGTTTCTTTTTTTGTCCCTTAAGAATTGAGGAAAATTCATGCTAGTTGAGCAAATGTGTATGGAGATAGACAGTCTTGTTTTTTACTAGTTGCTCAGTTGAAATTACTATTACTGTACATCTCCATCCACTGATACTTTGAAATATTTCAATGAAAATAAGAGCTTATCTTAATTACTTCTACAGTAAAATTTCATTTCTTTGGCCTAGCTTGTTCAGTATTATCAGAACTATATGAAATTATATTTTGAACTTGCACTAATTAATTCAAATTAACTAACCATTGGCTTAATAACTCCAGCTATATGTAAGAACAAAAGATACCAGCTCATCACAAAAAGCCTGTTGGTCTTAGCTCTGGCAGAGAATGATATGTACGCAAACATATTCTTTCTAATATGCAAAAATGTAAAAGTAGAACAAAATTTCATTCTTTGACAATTTCATATCATTACATTAGTGAATGGATTATCCTGGGTAGCAATCATTGAGTCTTTTTTACAAGTGAGAAAGTGAAGAAATCTTTTAATTTCTCCATCTCCTGCTCCTGAACTGTTTTTACAATGTTTTCAGGCCGTACTTACTTCTTCTGAAGTCTGGCAATCAGTACCACATTTTTTCCAAAGGCAACTGGAAGTATCGTAGCTGACGTTAAGACTTCATGAACAAAACACAAATTGTTAACTAAGAACAGATTTTCTCCATGTACTACTTTTGTATAATTGCCATATATTTTTCTCTTTTATCCTTTCATATCTGATTAAACTGCTAACTCATGTTTATATTTATACACCAGATGATAATTGTTTTGTTCCTCTCATGTGACTTTCCCCTTCTTAATGCCTTTAGAAGTATCCAACTATAACCCCTAGTGTATCAAATAACCTTGATTGAGGAATGATGGGAATTATAGCTTAAAGTGCCTGGAGTAGAATGCCATAGAACTTTATTGTGGACCTTGGGATTCGTATCTCCTTGAAGATTCCAGAATTCAATAAAGTCATGCACTTTGCCACAGCATAATTCTGAAACTTCGGAAAAGATCATAACAGTGCTCACCCCTGCCACACACACTTTCTTTCCCATATTTGGCAAATTGAACTGATTTCTGATTTAAAGCCCTTTGACCCGGTTTATTGTCTTGTCTTCAAGGTGAAATGATTTTATGATCCTAAGAAACCTTCTCATCAACTTCCCCAACAAGTCTGCAGGCTTCCAAGATCTAGTCCATCAAAGCATCCAATCTTATTCTAATATGATTTAGTATCTGAAGCTTTCAAAACTCATGAGTTATATTTAGCAACCAAGATGAAGACAGATTGGTGTCTACTGCTCCACTTCAAATGCTGAATGGATCAGCAGCTGTATCAGTATTACTCCAATACTAGTTACAGGATAGCATCCTCTTATATATAGGTTCTCTGGTACCCACAGTTCTCTGGTACCCACAGTTCTCTGTTTCACCACTTTATTACCATTGCATATGCTACCTAAGGTAGCTGCTTTATTCCCTTAATTATACAGCTAGTTTTATCACTAGAGTTTGAGCCAGCAATTGTGAAAATGTGCTTTTAATTCTTGAATATATATACAACTTTTCAGCACACAACACTGCAGAGTACTGTACAGTTTAAGCAATTGTTTTAATTGGATGTATGTTTATTTGTAGAAATCCATGATTAGAACATTGCAAATATACAGATGGAGCAACAGTGGTTTGAAGCCCACACAAGACTGATGGTGGCCTTCTGCCTCATCTGCAGTGTTTTGCCTATTTGCTAATTATTACTGCTGATTCACATATCACATCTTATTTTTGTTTCCCTCCCCCTTAAAAGATTCTAAAAATATTGTCTCCATTTTGATGGATTCCTAAAATACAGATGCTTACAGCTGATTACCATTTAAAAAATACAGGCTAGTACCACCAAAGTTGATTCTTTCTTTTCACTTTTCTTTGTGTGCCCAGAAACTTGGCATTACTGAAGAAAACAATAGAAAATGGGTTTTGGTATCTTGCTTGTGTTTGAGATATATTTGTCTAATTTATGTTGGATTATAAGAACTTGGCTTTCTGTCTATCCTTGGGGACATGGTATAAATCACATGGTGATATATTTCTGCAATGATAACTACCCAGCAAACCATGATATCTCTACAAGAGATTACAGCATGGATTTTGCTTCTCAGGCTAGATTAAATAAAATAATCTGAACTTGTAGATGGGAAACATTTATTTAACAGTAGAAAAACTATTGTTGAATGAAAATTCATTTAATTACTCATTAGAAGATAGCTTTGACAAAAAAAAAGCATTACATGTTTTAAATGCAGCATAGAACCTCTATTTGCGCAATCTTCACCCACCTACAGTTATTAATATATTTAGTACCAATACATGAAGCTTGGGCAAATATCTTTTTTTAAAGATGTGATTTCTGGCAGCAAATCTATTAATATTTAATTAGGAGGTTTTTTTGCTCTAAATTCATTATCCTTTCAGAATACATATCCATACATTACATCAGTATATTTTGCTCAAAGTCTGGTATTTTATATGACCAGCAAAATGAACAGATTTGATGAAAGAATCTGGAAATAATAAATAAATGATGAGGCTTAGCAAAACCTATATTGTATCTCCTTTTTCAGACTGTACAGTCTCAAGATTAAAAATACATGTGTTTTTGTCCAAAAGAACTAATTTTAATATCACGGTAATCAGTTTATTCTAAAAAAGATGCAGAGGTTAACCACTAAATTTAACAGAGAATTTTTAATTTGACCTGAATGATAATATAATCAAAATAAATTAAGATAATGGTTGAAATGAACTAAAATTGAAGAGGAAAAAAGAGCCATATAATATTAATATATAACTAAATCAATTCTTTAACATATTGCATCTAAACCATATGTATTTTGTAAACATATTGCTTCATCTTCCCATTTTTACAATATGTAAACATTTCAAAAATTGGTAAACCTGAAATATATTGTACAGAATTTTTATTCAGACTAACAGGTACTTTTGCACTAGAATCCAGCCTCAAATATCCCAGCCCATACCATGAAAGCTTTAATGATAAAAAGTGGCACCTTGAATTGGCCCCAAAAGCAAACTAGCAACCAAAGCAGGTTTCAGAGGAGATGTGTAAAGTGTGTCATTCTAAGAGCACACATAATTGTCCAGGAGTAACCATGACCAGAGCCTTCTGATCCAGGAATGGGTGCAATTGTTGCACAACACAAAGCTGTGCAAAAGCCCTCTTAGCCATTACTGCCACATACTTTTTGATCAGGAGTCACAAGTCTAGGAGGACCTCCAAGTTGCTTACAGGGTTGCTCGGAGCAGTGCAACCTATTCAGTACAAGAGATAGTGCAGTTCTAGAATTAGAAGCCCTCCAAACTCAGAGCCCCCAGTATTACAAGTTTCATCTGAAGCCTGTTGTTCGCAGTCCAGATCCCAACAGCCTCCAAGCACCTGGATAGAACATCAACAGTGTGTTTAATTTGCTAGGAGCAGAGATAATTGGGTATAATTGGGTATCATCAGCATCTTGATCATACCTCACTCGTAGTGACGAATAAAGTTACCCATGGGCTTCATGTTGATGTTAAAAAGGATTGGAAAAAGCACTGAATCCTGAGGCACTCTCCCCATCAATTGCCACCGACTGGTAACGACTCTGAAGACAAGAGGAAACCTGCACAATTCCTGGAGCTGGTCCAGAAGGATACCATGGTCAATAGTATCCAAGGCCATTGAGAAGTCAAATAGAGCGAGGATGGATGCCCAACACCCAAAAACCAGCACCCCAAAAGTAGCCACCCAAGATTATTTTATTCCTCTTTATTTTTCACAATAAAAAATCATTGTGCTCTTTATTCTCCACAATAAAAAAATGATTTGAAGTTGGATCCACTTTGAGTTCATCATTTAGTTTTGAAGTTTTTCAAACTTCATTGTCTTCTTGTTTCTTTCTCCTCTATATGTTGCTGCTGCTTCTGCTGGAATATCTCCCACAAGGAATTCTTGAACACAGTTCTTTTACTGATTAATAGCCTAACTTTCGACTAGTGGCTGCCAAAATTGCCCGCTGCATTTCTTCATACTGTCACTTTCTATGTTGCCTTCCAGATAAAATTGATTGCAGCCTGCACCTACTGAACCTATGCAGTGTGAGTGACAAGTGTGATTAACGTCTGAATCACAAGATTAGGGTGAAAAGCTGTGTACATCATCATCAATTTTATGGAAGAAAGATGGTGTGACAATTTGGCCCCTTTGTTTCCTGAATCTGACATAGTAGCTCTGAAATGGTCCAGAGCCCTCCTTTGTGTCATGGAAATCCTGCCAAAAATAAATCCATTGGGATTGCAGGGTGGGGTAATTTATATGTCCATATAAATTGTTCTTTGTAAATTCACAACTTCCAGACAGCAAGGGTATAATACTTGTGTAGTTTTCACATATTAAAAACATAGGATTAATCTCTGTACAAAACATCAGTTCATTTTTATAAGGGGCTCAGTTTATAGTCCTGACCCAAAGGAACTCATCCTAATTGTTGTCACTAAAACTGCATGGATAATATTCAGGATCAAACTTTTATCCTCTGTAATCATGTAATGTCTTTAAGGGTTTTTACCATTCTTGACTTCCGGTTGCAACTGGACAGTTCTACTTCTCTCATCCAATCCATCTCATAGTTGGGGAAAGAACTGACTCATCCAGGACTATATCAGCTACAGTGAGATGAGTAATGAGGAAAGAAATATGCCTGTACTTTCAGGGTTTTTTTTTTAGCTTTTTCTTTAAAAAAAAGTGTTTGTTCCCAATGATTCTGCATTGGGAGTCACTAAGTGAAATGAGGGCTATAGTAAAGTGATGGATGGATGGATGGATGAAATAAAGAAAGAAACACATAAATAAGATAATTTATTGCACCTACTTTATTTACTTTTAGGCTTTAGAGAAGGAAACCTATGGGGTTTTGAATCTTTCAGATCCTGAACCCCTCTCTTTCAGCACACCCTTTGGGAATTTTTGAGGTTGACATTTCTGAACCCCGTTCAGCACACCCTTTGGGAATTTCTGAAGTAACAGTTGTGGGGGGTAATTGAAGGTATTTTTCTTCTAAGGATATTTCTTTCCTATATTGGAGCAACAATCTAATAATTTTATGTTCTTAGATGTGATCTTAAGAAGCACAGAATGTAACTTTCATCTGTTACTCAGATCTATTTATTTAATCATCATTAGTAGTCTCCAATGAAAACAATACTACACCATTCTGTGCCACAAGAAAATGCATTACCGGTAATTCTAACTTCAGCTTGAAGACCCAGATATTAAGTTTTCTAAAATAGCATATAACTTAATGTTGCATGAACTGATAGGGCAAATGCGATAATTTTAAAGGAAGTTTTTGTTAAAATGAATTCATCATTGGCATCCTTCAGTCTCAAGAGACTATGGTGTCGTGCTCTAGAAAGAGGTCCTAAAACAGCATCTGGTGTGACTAAAAAGGCCAATTTGAGACTGGCAATCCCTTCCACACTGAAGGCAGATACATTCTATTCCCTGCCCAGCCCCCAGATTTCGCTGGTTCCGGGACTGCATCTTTGCCTCAGACTGCTAAACAAGTGTCTCTTCGAATTGGAGAAGGCCATGCTGCATCTTTAGCCTCCAAGCTGAACGATCGGAGGTCAAGGTTTCCCAGTTGTTAATGTCCATTCCCAGGGCCTTTAGGTCCTTCTTACAGATATCCTTATATCGCAGCTGTGGTCTCTCTCTGAGGTGCTTTCCCTGCACTAATTCTTCATATAGGAGATCTTTCGGAATCCGACCATCAAAGTAAAATGAATTACTTTGGTATGAAACAAGCAGGAATATATTGCAGTGCAAACTTAGGCTGATCTATTTTTTCTGCTTGAACCATGTTCAAATTTTACAGGTAGTATTGCCCATAATTTAAGAAATAAAAATCCAAACAGGACTATTTAATTTTATTCGTAAAATAATAGTATTTAATACCTCTTTTTTTAAAAAAAAATTATTGATTAAAAAACAAGCAAATAAACAAATATACAACCATACAACAAACACCACACATAAACATAAATCAAGTCTTGCGACTTCTTTTCCAGGTTTATCACATCGGTAAACTATATTTATATTCCTATCTATATATCTACATATTTACTTACATAGTAATATCTTAAACTCCATATTTAATCAATTATATTTCTTGCTTGGTACTCAATTTTTATCTATGAATTTTGACCTCTCTTTTGTGTGTCTATTTTTATTTTTCTTTCTTATTCTCTAGCCAGTTATACCATCTCTGCCATGCTAAATAGTAATCTGTTTCTTCCTTCTCGTATTTCCTTTGTGAGTTTGTCCATTTCTCCACATTCCATAATTTTTGCAATTATTTTATCTTCTGTTGGTGTATCTTTGTGCTTCCAGTTCTGAGCAGAGACTATCCTTGCTGCCATTAGTATGTGGATAATTAGATACTTTATTTCTTTTTTCATACTGACTCATGATTATTCCTAATAGGAAAGTTTCTGGCTTCATTTCTAATTTCTGGTTTGCAATTTCTTTTATTTGTATCTTTATTGTCCACCAAAACTGTTTTGCTTTCTGGCAGGACCACCACATATGATAATAAGTTCCTTTTTGCAATTTACACTTCCAACACATTGGGGAGCTTTTCGGAAACATTTTTGCTAGGCGTGCTGGGGCGAGATGTAGAACATTTTGTATATGTTCTCTTTATTTAATACCAAATAATTGGAATTGTTCCAGTCAAACAATATGTCTGATACAAAGGCATCAAGATAAAAGCAAGTTATATGTCAGATACAATGGCACAAAAAGACAAACAATCATATAGTACTTCCAAATGACTACTTGTCCTTAATAGTTTCTGGCTATCCACATATTTCTTGGTACTTGTTCATGTAAGCATAGCCATGTTTAGTTTGAGTAATAGGTTCATTATGAAATCACATTTGATTGACTGACACTGACATCAAGTTAATGTTAATTCTTAGTAGCCATATTGATAGAATGATCTCTAGGATGATCTGTCCACTTCAAGTCTACCAATGGTGCATCTATTGCTTCTGAAATCAAGTACAGGTAGTCCTCAACTTATGACCCAAACCATTGAGCCCAAAATTTATGTTGCTAAGTGAGAAATTTGTTAAATAAGTTTTGTCCGATTTTATGACTTTTCTTGCCACACTTGTTAAGTGAATCACTGCAGTTGTTAAATTAGTAACATGGTTGTAAAATGAATCTGGTTTTCCCATTGACTTTGCTTGTCAGAAGGTTGCAAAAGGTGATCACATGATCTAGGACATTGCAACCATCATAAATGTAAGTTGTCAAGCATCCGAATGTAAATCATATAACCATGGGGATACTGCAATGGTCATAAGTCTGAAAAATGGTCATAAATCACTTTTTCAGTGCCGTTGTAACTTCAAACGGTCACTAAATGAACTGTTGTAATTCAAGGACTACCTGTACATTCACCTTGATGCTGGTTGTCTGTGCACCATCTTTACATCTTTTCTTATCTTCTACCTCTCCCAGCATTATGGATTTCACAAGGAAGGCAAATCTTTACCTAATTTAAACCTGGTCATTTGTGCCTGTGTGAGAACTCAGATCAACTCAACTGATCTGATTTATAATCTATTTGGTTGTTTTGGGGGTATTCATGGTATTTTTATGAGTCTCCTCCAACACCAAAGTTTAGAACTCTCAATTCTCTTCTTATCTGGCTTCTTCAACTTTTACTTCCATGAAGCATCATAGGGGAAACATTGTCTCCACAATTCTGATTTTTTTATTATAGGTTTAAGTCATAGCATTTGAATAGCATTTGAATATCTTTTCCAAGACGTCCACTGCTACTCTGCCAAATGCTGGTCTGGGATGTATTTCTTTTTAAAAAAATATTTAAAATGGGTGGGTTTTTCCAAAACGGGAAAAATACACAAATGTTGATGCAGAGAAAATATAGGTAGACAAAGAAGTTACCAAAATCACACCATTGCTGCTCAGGATATTATGTCTCCTCTGGAAGGAAGCTGGTACTGTGGCGATTCTGTGTGGCTATGTGGATGCCTGCATCAGCGCTCACTCCTGTACAGGTCTGCTTTATGTTTGCCGCCTGCAAGAGTTTTACGCCTTGTCCCTCTGCTTCTCTGCGCATCCCTTTTCCTGGTCCCGTTCTCCTCACTGTTTGTTGTGGGTGGGGGGTTGCATCTCTGCGCCCGAGGCGAGTGCAGAGAGTGAGCTAAGGAGGGGGTGGGAGAGGTGGAGCCAAGGCTGCTCCTGCCATCTGGGATTGATGGATGAGTGCTCCTTCTGTCTCTGTGTGTGTGTGTGCGTGAGTGTGTGTGTGTATTTGAGCGAGAGAGAGGGGAAGGGAGAGCCCGTTCGCCCGTGCCCCGAGTTCCGCGTTCCGGACGCGCAAAGGCGCGACAGATCCTGGCATCCTTCGCTTGCGTCAGACACAACGAGCTGCTCCACGCCGCGCCAGCCCAACGCGCCGCTGCGAGATAATGTGCGGGGCAGCTCCTCGCTAGCAGGCTTGCCCAGGCAGGCGGCATGGCTCCGAAGCGGCGAGCGGGGTCCGGCGGCGTGTGGCTGCGGGCGGGAGCCTGCCTCTTGGCCTGGGCGGCCGTTTGCCGCGTCCGGGCGAGCGCTTGCCCCACACCGTGCGCCTGCAGCGGCACCACGGTAGACTGTCACGGGCTGGGGCTCCGCGCTATTCCTAAGAACATCCCGAGGAGCGCAGAGAGGCTGTAAGTGTCGCCGGACCGAGAGGACGCGCCGCCGCACCGGGAATGCTTGCGACTCTCGGGGGTCCCGAAGGGCCACTTGGGAGGCGTGTGGTTGGCGCGTTTCGCCGGCGCCCGCTGGTCGTCGCGCTTCCCCTCCCGCCCCTGACAAAGGAGCCCAGCCGCACTCGGACGCTTAGGACGCCTCGCTCCGGGACGCGCTCGCACGGTCCCGGAGGCGGCCGAGACAAAGGTCCCTCTGGGGAAGTCGGAATGCGGGGTGGAAGTTGAGCCAGACTCGGGCAGCGTCCGATTCCGAGCGTTCCTCTGAGGCTTCGGGAACAATCCCTCGGTTGCCTTTGTTAGGCAGCCGTGGCGCGCTCCCGTGCGGCTATGCCCCCCTCTCAAACCTCCGGGTCTGCACGAAGCAGGAGCCTCCCGCCCTCCCCCGTCTGTAGCCGCGGGGCAGCGGATCGGGTCGGATGAGGAGCAGCGGCTCCCGCTGGGCTCAGAGTTAGGATCGCGTTTCCCTCCGCGGCGAATAGCGCAGAGATCCCCCACTTGGCAACTTTCTTGTCCCTCCAGCTTGGTTGTTCGGGGATATCTTGTGTGTGTTTGTGTGTAGGAGGGGGCGTGTGTGTGTGTGTGTGTGTGTGCTTGGTTGTGCGTTCGCAAGGCGGGTGGGAATCTTCTGGGGGCCGGCTGGGGCTGGTTATTTCCCAGAGCTTTCCACGAAAACTGTTGTCTGGCGCTACCTCAGATGTGGGGAGCTCCAATGGGGATAAAGGGAGCTTTCACCGAAGGCATCTAAAGGGCACCAGGCTGGGGAAAACGGAGCTGCAGAGAGACCTGCTTTGGAAGGAGGGTGGAAGTGAGGAGATTTTGTGGAAATGGGAGAGGAGGAGGAGGAATTGAAACTGGCGTTTACCTCGCTGGAACTGGCTGCCGTCATCATACAGCTCTCTGCCCTTTTGTAAATAGCCTTTCTGAGTTGGTTGCAAACCTCTTCGCCAGGCAAACGTATCGCTAGAATGTATCTGGGTTGTATGGAGACTGCAGCAAATACGCCGGGGCTCAAAACTAAATGCTTGTTGTGGGACGGACGCTTCTTCTTCCTAATGAGCCTGCCAAGGCTAAGGGCACTACCCTCCACACAGTCCCAGTTAGCTCCCTTCCCCCTCCTTTCAGCAGTTTCACTAGGGCTGTAGGAAAGCAAGAGGAAACTACTTGGGGAGATAATTAATCCTGTGGCTTAATGAAACCCATTTCGGCTTCTTACTAGTTGCCTGAAGCATTAGCAAATAAAGGAGAAATCGGGTGGACATCTTTGATCTCTGCTGCTTGTGAAATTCTTTAGAATAAGTTAGTGATGATAGAACTATTAAGGCTCATTCATAGCAGCCTCATTTGCTCTGCTGATTAGAATGACCTCTATGTTTCTGCAGCTTGAAGGTGACCGTTACTTTGGAGGGGCTGCAAAGGGAAGTAAAGGTGGAAGGCATATTAAATAATCCATTAGAAAGTGCAACGCTGGATTGTGCAGTTTAGGCAGGTGAGGAGGACAAGTAGGCAAGGTGGAGTCACTGCTACTGAGCAGAATATTGCCTCTCATACTTGGGCTTCATGTGGTTTCTCTTTGAGAACTAGTTGAAACTCTATGGAAGGTTAATGGTTAAAGTCTGGTAGAAAGAACTGATACCCCGTTCAGCCCCCCCACCCCCCAGCTCCATGTTGTCCAGTCTTCACTTCCTGCCAGTTCTGCATCCATCCCTGGGTAGCAAAGCTTCAATCCACCACTCTTCCAAAATTTCCTGCTCCCCACCCTCCCCTCCCCAAGAATTGCGTGTCCTGAAGCCAGATAGATAGTATGCTGCTTGGTGCAATGGATTTTCTGGATTTAAGCATAAGGTAACCTAGTAGAGAATGAAAATGGGCTTAAAATATTCCAAGGCAAGGTTTGTATGAGCAAAAAGTGAAGCAGAAGCAAAGGGGAGGGACTCCTCTGGCTGGGCAGGGCAATGGTTACACCTGATGTGAATGATACAAACAGCAGCGCAATGAACATTTCATTTGATATGGTAGCACTGCGGCATTCTGGTGAGATTTATACTTTGGAAAGTGACTAAGGGTGGACTTTCACAGCAAACAGGTGACTTTCCTCCCTTTGGCTGCTTACTTCCTAGCTTGAGCTTTGTTCCCTCCGTGCTCATCAAAGCCAGATGTGGGGATATAATCCATCCTTCTGGAGACTGAAATGAGACAGTCCAGTGACAGTTACAGCCTCCCCTACCAGGACTTACAGCTGCTATGGGCTGGAAGTAGCCATATTCTAGGCTTTGAGATGCCTGGCCTGTTGTGCATCTGGAGGATCATGTACAGGGCAACCCACCCCTCCTATTGTTGTTCCGCCTACAAACCAATTAATGCTCTCAGATTAAGCCTAATTAGGTCATACGCCCGTGGACACCTCTGTGCACAACAAAGCAGCCTTGGTGAACTCTCCTAGCAGCCCTGCGTGATGTCTTCTTTAATGGCATTTCCTTCTTTGGCACCTTAATTGCCCTCACTGAAGTCATTATTATGTCTCAGCCATAAGGAGCTGCTTGGGGAGCATAGATGAATGGAATCTGCCCATCACCTGGCATGTGCGGGATCCACACATACAAGATTCTGCTCTTAAATGGCATAATACCAGGAATGGGTACCATGCTGTGCTGACAAGAGGCATCTAGTTTGTTAGTTACAGTTGCAATGCTGTCATTTCTTGTAACTCTTGCTTGCTCACGTCAAAACTGGCAGAGGAGGAATGCAATGGTTTCAGGAATACTTTGTGAATTTATGCATAATATGAGCATCCTCCTCCTCCTCCTCCTCCTCCTCCTCCTCCTCCTCCTCCTCCTCCGTATCCTGAGGCATACAGGGATTGATAGCATATGTTATATAGATCTCCTTGTTTAAAGGGGAATTGTGTTCAGGAAAAATTAGTCCAACTACTATATCTACTCCTACTATTATAGAAAGTACTGTACAGGTTTTAAAGTGCTCCCATCATCTGACCAATTAAAGTCCAAGCGCTTGTTTAGCTAACCATGGGTACTAATTCTGTTGGTCCAACAATCAAAATATGTGAGAGGAAAATAATCTATTATAGCTGTTTACTATGCTGCACTCTTTATTTTTAGACTTCCAAAGACCCTTTAGCACAGTGCAGTTCATGGAGTGATGCACAGCTATCTGTACAGATATGTTTTACTTATTATTATTTTAAGCAAAAGCAAATGTAAGAAGGAGTCAGGTTGCTAGACTGCTAATTCTGTTAGGGCTGTTTCACATTTTATATATGGAAATGGGATGGCTGATGTAAATTATGAATTTGGTGATCATACATATAGCCAGAAGCAATTCCTGGGATGATAGTGACACTTTCCTGGCTGCAGTAATTGATGCTGGTTGTATCTGCAAATGCTTGCTTGGAAAGTTATAACTTCTATATAAATTCATACAGTACTTGGGAAGAATACAGATGTTCATATATAGCAGAAAATGTGCTTTGAAAATTGGCTTTGCTCTGATGCTTAATGCCTTGTTAAAAATAAAATAATGCCTCAATTCAAACTTTATGCTTAATGAAAATCAGGGTTTAAAATGACGTCCAAACTATAGAATCCTTGATGCTCTCTGAGCTTGGTTGTGTGCTTGGAGACATTTCATTACTGAAGTAGATAACATCATCAGTGCGAGTGAGTGTGGTGTTTACTCTCTGTTTATATAGAGTACTTGTCCTGCCTGTTTTAGTGGGGGCGTGGTTTTCTCCTTGGTAGTTCTTTGATTAGGGTTTTATTTTCCACTTGATTGTTTGCTTGACGTTAATCCCTGCTTATCTGGGTATTGGCTACTGGAGGGGATGTGTTTCACTCTTTTTGTTTTTTTTCTGAGCGTTTATAATGTCTGTTTTGAACTGTATGCAAATACAGTTTATTTCTGTATGTCAATTGTTGGCTGATTTGTCTGAATACCAAACTTCCAGGAATTCCCCAGCATTCTTATTTATTTATTTAGCTTGGTCTAGACTGCTCACCATTTTCCAGTTAAATTAAGGTTGAGTCTGTTTATCTATTGTGAGACTAAGGAGTTTTCATTGTGTCTTCTGACTGTTAGCTGGTGTTCATGGATTCATTCTACTAGTCTTCTGCCTTTTATTGGATGTCTCCTTTTCTAGTCTTTTCTTCTATTAGATGTTCAAACTGAAAACCATTTATTTTTAATTGTCTACAAGGCACAAGAAGAAATGATGTATTAATAGAATTTGATAAGATATCCAAATAAGCAAATCATACCTGAATGATATTTGTATGCTGCTCTATGGAGACAAGAGTGAGTCAGGAATTTATGAAGCAATCATTGTAAAAACAGAAAAAATGTACTTACTCTTTCTGCATGTTTGATTTTAAAAACAGTGATTTGAATAATGATAGCACGAGCACCTGAATTAATCCAACGTATCTTTCTAACTCTGCGGCAAGGTTAGGGTTAGGGTAAGCTGCAAGTAGGAACAACTTGAGATATTTTATGTGAAGCAAATATCAAATGATAAGCATTTTGAAGCCAAGTACAGAGTATCCAGCTCAGGTTAAATTAGTGTGAAACCTTTAGCAGTAAATTCTACAAGTATCTCTTTCCCTCTCTAGTATTTCTTCTTCTTCTTCTTCTTCTTCTTCTTCTTCTTCTTCTTCTTCTTCTTCTTCTTCTCCTCCTCCTCCTCCTCCTCCTCCTCCTCCTCCTCCTCCTCCTCCTCCTCCTCCTCCTCCTCCTCCTCCTCCTCCTCCTTCTTTTTCCTGTGAGTGCAGGGTTCACATTTTTTTGCAGGAAGGTATGAAATCAACCATGTGTTCATCCATTGGTTGCCCCAGGAATTGACTGATTGGCTTGTCACCAAGCCTGACATTGTGTGCTGAGACAGAATGATTAGCCCAAAGACATCCAGCTGGCTTTTATGCTTAAGGCAGGACTAGTGCTCATAGTCTTCCAGTTTCTAGCTTGATGCCTTAACTACTAGACCATACTGGCTCACATTCCCTCTCTAATAATAGAAAGCAATAATACAGTAACTAAAAAAAACAGTTTTTATTATTTCCAAAAATCAGCTTTTCATGCCTAGAGGTAGACCAGCACTGCATTCTTATAAGCTGATATGATATAATAAAAGGAGTACATAATATCCTTAACGTAACTGCATTTTGCTCTAAAATGTGCACTGAACCTTTTCCAAAGACTTTTCAAAGTTTAATATCTTCCCCCTGCTCCTGCTTCACATTTTTCCTGTATTTGCATGGCTCAGGGTACCACAGTTCTGTGGTTCTTTGAGCAGATGCTATTCTTGTTTCCTTTAGTATCACTAAGGAAGTTAGCTAGCCAAGTACTTTGTTTATAGATGTGAGCTTTGTTTTTCTTTGGCAAATCTGGGGGAGGCAATATGTTAGGAGATAGAGCAAGAGCTGTTCCGATGCGTTTTTGACTGCCTTTCACCAAATATATGGGCCTCTTTCTTTAACAAATAGGTCCCCTGGTGTCCTAGCTTCAGAAATAAATACCAAGCTGGAACAGTTCATGGATAGTTCTTTCTAAAGAAAGGCACCGAGAGAGCATTTGGTGAGCAGCTAACATTGCAGACAGATTGCTAGATACCACTCGCTATTCTTAATGGCATTCTGCAAGATACTAAAATAAAAATGTAACTGTTAAAACAAAATCATGTGAATGTATCTGAAATTAACACTAACTTGGTCTCAGCTACTGCTAGTAAGCATAAAGTCAAGGCAGCAGTTACTACTATAAGAACCTGGGAAGTGGGGGAATCAATGTATAAATTCTAGGTAGAAATATAGCCAACATCATGTTGCTGGCCTTAAGCAGATGACATATGGTCAGCTGACAATCAACCCGAAGACAAGCATTTGTTGCAAAGACAGCAACATCTCTTGTATGAAAGAGTTGGGTGACCTCACAGGTCCAACTCTGAATGGGTAGGAGCTCTTGCATTGTGGCTGTTTCCCATGCTGCTTTGGTAAGGCTGAAAAGGAAGCAATCAGCCAACCAGCATGGTGATTTTTCATTGCAATGTCACCAGCAAAGCAGTGTTGGGATGGGAAGCAGCCATTTGAGTCACATTCAGCCTGTGCATTTCCTTTTCTTTACACAGTGCTAGATAGATATGGGGGGAAGCCTTGCTACAGTGCGGCCCTACCTTATTGTTAAAATAAGCATATCAATTGAGCCATAGCTTCTTCCAGAATGGCCAATTGCATCTCTTTTTTATTAAGTTTCTGAGTTACAGGAACTATATCAGCTGTATTACCATGGTGTTCTAATGATGGTCTTTCTTTTTGAAATAAGAAACTTTTCACACCTCACTTATTTTTATGACATGGAAGAACCTGATTCAGATTATTTTCTTGATTTTTCTGAAGACCATTCTATTCTGTAGATTAGGGATGTGCAAAATATTTTGAATCCAAAATGTTTTCAGTTGCAAATGAGTTGCTCCAATGGTGGGTTCCTCCTGGTTCGGCCCGGTTCAGCCGAACCGGTAGTGGTGATGATATGACATCACCGAACTGGTACTCTTTGTTTGGGAGCTGGGCCCTTCCGCCCCACTGCGCACCCAGTTATTCTTACCTTTTATTTGGCCCCACCCCCAATCTATTGCTGCTTCCCGAGTCCCAGCTGATCAGCTAGAAGGAAAAAAACTGTTTAAACTTTTGCTGCAGGGCTCCAAAGGGCCGCCCTACAGCTGATCAGTGTTAAAAGGCAGTGTGGTGGTAGACCGGTGCCTCCAAAAGCAAATGGGTAGACTGGGGCCTCCAAAAGCAAATGGGTAGACCGGTACAGCTCTGCAAGCAGTTAAAAGCTTGGTAGACCAGTACCTCTGCTAAATCCTAAAGAATTGTCACATAACCATCAAGCCATAGCCACAACCATTTACTAAACGGTAGTAAAAATTTTTAGAACCCACCCTGAGTTGCTCCTTTCACTTTTAAAGCACAGTACCTTGAACTTAAAGTAATCCTGGGCTGCACTTAACCTTTTGAACAACCTCTTTAAACTTAAAACAAATCTTCCAAGCTCCAATGTTTCAAATTCAAAAAAGTTTTCCATAACCCTGTTGTAGTTTTTCATGGGGAATTTGTGTGTTCCAGTATGTGAAGGTCCAAATATTTTTTTATAATTATAAATTACATGTTTCTCTTTAAGAAATTAAAAGTTAGTTTTCAAGTAACATATAGAACAAAGAACAAAATATATCATTATATACACAGTAAGTATCAAATATGTGCAAAAACATTTTTGGGGGGCGTGGGGGAGAGAATACCAAAATAGGTATACTCAAGGTGAAAGGTACAAACTTTTTACTGACTTTATGTCACAATCCCTTAAAGAAAGAGAAGTCCCTACTGAACTCCGGTTTGTCATGTCCAGATAATTGTTTGTTGTGATAGAGGTAAAAAACAAACAAACCTCACGATGAAAGCCACAAGCATGCAGTCAACAAGAAAAAAGGGTGGGGCTTATGGCTGTCTTGACTTTTTTGACCTCTTTACTTATGGAAGCATCTGTTTCTTTACATTTTACCAACTGCTAATGTGAACCCATCCTTCTAGGAAAGAATAAGATAGCTCCAGTTAACTATCCTGACCTTCCAATTATTTATTTATTTGTAAAATTTATTGGCTGCCCATCTTACCTCAAGGTAACTCTGGGCGGCTTACAACTATAAAAGATAAAAACTATATAAACTAAAAACATAAATAAGTTAACACAAAAAATCAAACACTGTGGCTCAATTAAAAGACATGGAGGGCAGGAGCAGGATGGTGGGGAGGTGGAATCGATTCAGTAGTGGATTTCTACCGGTTTGTATTGGTTCGGGTGAACTGGTAATGATAATTTGGTCTGGGTCACCGAATCATTAGCCGCCACAGGAGGAAGGTAAGCAGCCCGGAGAAAGAGGCAGTGGTGGGGGAGGAAGCAGGACTGGGGCTGGGGCCACTGAAGGAGGGGAAATGGGGTGATGCCTATGACTGATGAAGAGAGGGCGGGTGGCATACAGGTGGAGGTCTTTGATAGATTATGGCCTGGGCAGAAAATAAGTAGATAGGTAAAAATTCAAAAAAAAATCCTATCTTTTTCTTTGGGCATGGCTAAGTTGGGTGGTCATGTGACTGAGTGGCCGTGGCTGTGGCTGTGACATCAAGTTGGCCATGCCCACTCATTCACATGCCCACCGAGCCATGCCCACCAAGCAAGTCACACCCACAGAACCAGTAGTAAAAATATTTGAAACCCACCACTGGATCTGTTGTTAATAAATGCTCAATTTGTGGCTGGGTTGAACCATAGCACTTCTAGACTCCATTGCTCTATCTTTACATGAGCATGCTTTGCAGCTTCATTGTCCTTTATGACTTAAAAAAAAAAACCCAAGTTCATAGTATATTGTTTCTGTGGCTTAGTCAGCACAATAGAATTATTAAGTGAGCTGTATAGTAATTACAACAGAAATACAGATAAGACTACCTATATAGTACATATTCCAGCCCTGCAAAAGTTGTATGTTTTCTCCAAAGGAACATCTAAACCTCGGATGTCAAACTCGATCAAATACATCAAACTGATGTATTTGATGTGTTGATGTGTTGCAATGTTTTTTGCCCTTGTGGAGCCAGGGTGGGAGTGGCCTGTGTGTGACACATCTGGCCTGCGGACTGCCAGTTTGACAGGCCTGACCTAGACTGTGCTGATGTTCCAGATTGCTCTTAAAATAATAGAAGCTCTTTCTGTTGACTCTCCTAAGACCTCTCTTTGACCCTGATTTTCTTTTAATGGGTCTCAACACACTCATAAGTTGGAATATGTCTCCACCTAAACTAAATTATGCTGAGATGGTTTATGATTTTGCTCCTCCTGTTACAATAATCCTTTCCTTTTCTGCTTTATTGTATTGCAGTTTTGTTTGGGTGTTACTATCATGTTTTCCTGAAAATAAGACCCTGTCTTATATATTTTTGAACCCCAAAATAAGCGCTTGGCCTTATTTTCAGGGAGGTCTTATTATTTTGGGGTGCATGGAGATGGGGCTCCTCTTGCCGTCTTATCGGATTTCCAGCTCTGCATTTAAATATTTTCGGGGAGGGCTTATTTTCGGGGGGAGGCTTATTTTAGTGCATGCGCTCAAAAGCCCTATTGCGCTTATTATCAGGAGATGTCTTATTTTTGGGAAACGGTACAACCACTGCTGAATTGGATGGTTTTAGAAATTTAAATTGCAACTAAATAAATTATACATTGTATCCCAGAATGAATCACATAATTCATTCATCACAGAATAAGTCTGAGAGAAACTTTAGTGTTTCTTTTTAGTCAGTAGGCAGAAGTGCATCCTTTCATTGTCAAGAGCTACATATATGGTTCCTGAAAGGCTTCGATACAGCCCACCCCCATCCCCCAGAGATTTTCACCCATTATTATCCTGTTGGGAAATTGTTAAATAGATGAGTATAATCATTCACTACTTTTTGAAGTGTGGTGCTAGGCAAATCACTCAGAACCTTTTGCCTAGAAAAATGGTTGCCATATGTGCTTTGTGAAAATACGGATATACATCAGATCTTATTTTGGAATAAATGGGAAGTAGTGAAGTCACTTTATTCCCTTTTAATAGCCAGATGTTGTAAGGGGCAAACAAGCTAATAATTCTAGATGAAATATGCATATATCTATTTTGGAAGTTTCAGATACATTTAGTTAATATGAGAATTAAGTTGCTACTGGAGAGTTCGCTGTTTTGGCACAAGACAAGATTCCTTATGGAAGAAGCAATATAGGCTTGTGATAGATCACAATGGCAGTCATGTTTCATTTCATTTCCTTCAGATCCTTGCCTGGGTGGTGGGGAATTTGCAATTCTATTCCAATTTCTCCCTTCAGCTACTTCCCAAGCAGATGCTGTCAGTGTATTGCCATGGAAACACTGAGTTCGCCTCTCCATGGAATTGTGTGCTGAAAAAATATTAGTTTAAAAACTCTGCAGTGTTTGTATTGATGGAGCTGAGGTTGTTAACCAGGATGGATTGCCCCAGGGATGGGAAAAAAAACCACTAATAGGCAGTAAGGCTGCAGAATTTGCCTTCAGAGAACATTTTTCAATAAAATACAATAGATTTCCTACAAATTCTTATTGCCTTGTGTTTATTATGCCTTATATACACTTGCTTTTAATCTATTGTAGTGGCTTCTGAAATGTGCAGATAGTTTGAGGAAAGCTATATGTTTATATCTCCAGGAAATCAGAACCGAATTTTAGCTTCACAACAAACCTTTAAGGTAGACAAGTTTGATAGAAATTTGACAATAGACTATGACCTATTTGGCTGCTTCTTAGTCTTAGAAAGTTGGCAGAGAACATTTAAACAGTCTGGTAATGTTGACTAGACATGGATAGTTTCTAAATGGACTATACCTATGGAAGAAGAACTGATCACGTATGGATGGAATATAAATAGGCCATCAACAACATATGATAACCGAAGAGCTCAAAGGACAATAGGAAGAAAATGCAGATGCCACTGATATTTTAATTAGAAAAAGAAATCAGGTGAGTGGATCAGGCTGCGTGTTAATCATAGTATCTATATATAATTTCTAATATCAGTGGCTGTGTTCTTATTACAGAGCTACTCATGGTTAACCTAACTAAACCTTGCTTAGTTTATCCAATTCTCAGAGTTCATATGACACAATGATCCAACATAAGCTGGATTTGCCCAGCATTCTAAGGGAAAGTGTGGGATTGTGATTCAACGTGTGCGCAAATACAACCACACTGTCTGAACCCCAGGTGCTGGGGAACATAAATGGGAGGGATGATTATACTACAGTTCTTCTGTAGGCTTCTGATTGGCTATAATGGCAATAGTGCTGTGTTAGGCAGGTCATGAACCTGGTACAGTGGCCTTTCTCTTACTTTTTTTGTGCTTAGAATTTTTAGACCTAGTGTCACCACCAGTAATCACTACTTTGCTCTTTGCTTATGATGCTTCAGTGCTTTTTGAAAAGCCTTTGCCCTTTTAAAATATGCTTTTTATACTCTAGGTCATTATAAATAAAATGCTTTTGATCCAAGAGTGGAAAGTGGTTAAGATTCTTCCTTTAGTTTGAATTGTGTCTTCTTTTAAGAGTGAGAATTGTCTCTATATTATGAAGGACTGTTAAAGTAGTGTTAATCAAACCAGTTGAAGGTAGATCAGATTCAGAGGATATTAGCTTTGAATGGAGTGTCATAATCTGTATATGTGTTGTGCATTTGTATGTACAATTTCATGTTATGGTTGGAATGACTGAAGGAAAAAAAGTAGTAGGGTTGAGATCACTTCTGATGACTATAGCCATTCAATTTTCTTGGCAGTGCAATAGAAAGGATTTGCCATGGTCTTCTTTCAGGATGCCTTTTTTCATTAATAATAAACCTTGTATTTATAATCAAATCTATGTTATTATACCTGTGGCTCAATTGAACCTTTCCTTTATTCAAATAAGCTCTTGCATATAATCGGCTGCTCTCCCCACAAAGATCAGGTCCTGTGATCTTCAGGCACAGCAGTTATGATTCTGCTGCAGGGAAGGAAAGCAACACATTGTTGGAAGAGATATTTCTCTAATGATTTTGAGCTTTAAGAGGAATAGATTCCAGCTGATGCTTGCAGTGTAAATGCTAAGTTGCAGAACAGCCACAACAATTTCTTAACTATGCTTCTAGGTCTTGTATACTTCCTTGAAGAACACCAACTGTGCATTGACTGAGTTTACTTCAAAAGCTGGAAGGAAGACTTGGCTGCAGCCCATTGAATTATAGCATCACTGCATCTTCCTTCAACTTGATATATATCCTCCCAAAGTGATGAGTTTCTAATTGGCCACTAAAGGCAATTCAATGCATATGTTAAACTGAGAAGGCGCATGGATCCCATACTAAAAGTAATAACCAGAATGGCTTTATGTTCCTTGTTCTCCCAAATTGGGATCAGATCCATTTCCCTTCTTTCTCATCTGCTGATTACTGCTGCTGCTATCTAGCTTGTCTTTCCTATTGGGTTACACTTTGGTTTTTCTTTTTCTACTATGAGATGAAAATTCTCTTGATAAAGATTTCAGTATTGGTTTTAATAGCTGTAGGTTATTGTGGTCTTGCGGACAAAGTTAGGAAACTTTGTAATGTTGATTCAGGCAAAACATATAGGAAGTCAGTGGCAGATTAATAGGAACCTGATTCTGGTAGAGTGACAAACAGCACTGTAACATCTTAAGGTTCTTTGTTGTTGAACTGAAAAGCTGGACAGAACATGGGCAACACATATGAAGAGACCGTACCCAGTTTATCTTTCAATATTTGAAAGATTCAGATAGAAAAATACGTTAAACCAATGCAATAACAGAAGTATATTAAACTAAAACAAATTATGCCCATATTTACTTTAAAAGACAATCTGCCAAAGACACCAAGAGAGACAGGCAGACAGACAGACAGACAGACAGAGAAGAAAAATTACAATACTCTGAATGGCCAGTGTCACCAATTTTTATTTTTATTTTTTTGGAGAAGGAGAAGGGAGATATTTGTGTCATTCTAGGTAATGTGGCATGGTTTTAAGGTGTTGGATTGAAAAAGGGACACCCAGTTGTAGTCTATCCTGTCACAGCAGCCATTGAGTGACTTCTTCCCAGTCATTCTATCCTCACATGGAGATTATTGTTGGGAGAAAATAGGGCAAAGAAAACATCTCAAGTCCCTGAATGAAACACAGGTTTTTAAAAATGTATTTAATTAGTTATTATATTTGCATCCTCCCATCTCATCTTCAAGTAATTTAAAACTACTCAATCAGGAATCTTTGTTGCTTATTTCATAATTTCCCAGTTATAATTTGTCAGTTTCAGTCACTTCCTCCACCTCCCAAGAGAACAGTTGTCTAGCATCAGTTGCATGCATGCTACCTTGCAGGATCTTGCTACAGTCATGGCAAGATCTGCCTCCTTCCTCCCTGGGAAATTCAATTATTTAATATCTTTAGTATCTTTGTTTTTTTCATACTATTTTCACTTGGGAGGCTCAAATGGTATGTGCAGGAGTGGTAGGCAAACCTGCATAGAGTACCCAAGGCAGACCTAAGGCAGACCCACCCCATTTCTTCTGCAGTGCCTTCCCTTGGTGGTATTTGAGAGGCTGAAGTTGGGAGGGGGGTTGTAAAACCAGAGGAAGAAACCAGCCTCTGCCTATAACAAGGGGCAGATCCCCAGCTCATTTAGCAGTGGCAGAGAACAATATAAGGGCTGCCAATGTGGATACTGAATAAATGTTATGCTGGCATTTGTTTGATCAAAGAGGAATCGGTAGCAGGGAAAGGAAAAGGCTCACAATTACCAGTATGTGTCAAAAAAAGAGACCAGTTACATTAGGTTCTGTAAGAGGCAGTAAATAAAAGTAATGCACGTAAGTAAGAAGGCAAATATATTTTCAGATGCCTTGACACAGTCTTTTTCTGGACATAGCAAAATGATCTCCATTATATTCAGTTATTCTTTTTTTTTCAGCACTTCAGAAGATTAGCTCCTGTAGCCATTGTATCAGAAGCCTGATTAAACCTGAATCATATAAATTTGAAGTTGAAAAGCATCTTTTTTCAGGCAGTCAGAAAGAAGTCAAGTTTCATTTAACAGATGAAGAAGTGAAAATTAATTCTAAGCTTTTCGAGTGGAGAGCAACAGAAGTGGAATTTACTGAATTCTATTCTCCACAAAATTTCCTGAGGCGAACAATATATATTTTAAAAAGAAGATACAACGGAGGTCCTATTGTATCTTACAGCAGGAATTGATGCTGGAAAAGTGGCAATTCTGTTTTGAAGGAAGAGCTACTTGAACTTTTCTTGTGTCTCTGAGACAGAAGAGGGAGAAAGTCAGATTCCAGATCAGATCTTTTACATAAATCTGCAAGGCCCAAGGGTTAAGGAATGGGTTAATTGCTATATTGGAGAAAACATACAAGTATCATACAAAGCTTCTCCCCACATTCATATTCTATGAATAGAACAAAGCCACTTTCAAGGGACAGAGTAGAACTGCTATTAATTTCCCAAACAAAAATCTAATTCCAAATGATGCATCATGTTCATTGGCATCATGTAAAGGTTAAGATATTAGACATTCCTTCTTGATCCAAATGGCTTCATAGGGTTGCTGCTATGGTAAAATGAGGGGAGATCCTCATATTCATCCTGAATTAACCATTAAGCAAAATAAGTATGTGCTTAGGGCATCAACAGAAGTAGGGAACACAGAGGTTTTCCCTCCCAGCTATCATGCCCTTGAATCTTTCACTGCCACACTCAGTTCTAGTTTTCAACACTTATTAAGTCTTAATGTATTTTCAGTTAAGCCATGGAAAGGCCAAGGGGCACCAATCTGATCTGTGTTTAGCGTATGAGTTGGCTGTAATCCAGTCCTGACACTGCCTTTAACCACTTGGAAAAAATGTGGGATATAAATAAATAAACAAGATGGATGCACTTTATAATGCTTCACAGATTCTGCTCTTGAAAAAAAAACCCTTTTATCTTATGCTTAATATTTGTTCAGGCATTTTCAGTTACTCCCTAATGATGAGATCGAGAAGACAACCCATTCTGATATACTCTTGTTTAATCTCTTTGACTGGATTGAGTTTTCCTGGTGATGTAGAAGGGAAAAATAGCTTTTGTTAACACCTTTTGTGTACTCTCTGGACTTGTTAAGGAAAAACACAAAAAGGCTTAGGAGAAAGAAAGAGTGTTGCATTTTAAAACAACACTTAACTTTTAGTGTGCATTCCTTGCCTTGTACAGCTGGATGAGTGAATGTGTGCACGTATGTGTGTAAGGAGGGAAGAAGGGTAGGAAGGGTTATGCTGATTTTATTGTAGAGAAGAAATACCTTTACTAACCTTGCCCAGAATATTTAGATACTTGGAATTAGATGTGATTTAGCAGCATTGTTTTTTGGTTCACAAGAATCTTATGGACAGCTCCAAGTTGAAAAAGTACAAAATTAGATTCTGAATATCAAGTGTAAGCGTAGACAATATCAAGTGTGAGTCTAGACATCTCCAGTTGCCTTGGGACTATGGTCTATGGTGGACTATGATTCACCTCCAGTAGCCAAATTCCTAGCCTAGAAGGAATGTCTAACTGGGGGTCCTAGATAAATTTCAGCATGAAGATCAGATTGGAATGTCAGGTGATTTGTAATAATTGTTCACATCACTCAATACATCAGGTTTTGTAAAAATTGGGATAAACTGACCCTCCCAGATTCTTAGCTTTTACGCCTGAAATTGAAAGTTGCAAAATCTATCCAAAGTAATGTGCCATAACTATGACAGATCACTGGTTTGAACTTCTTAGTGTGCTTGTAATGTCAGAACTAGGTATTACTTAGGAGGAAATTGGGCATGTATTTTCTCTTAGGACAAATGAAATAATAGAAGTGATTAAGATAGAATTCAGATTGGGGAATTGATCTTTGGTATGTATGTATGTATGTATGTATGTATGTATGTATGTATGTATTTATTTATTTATTTTCCATCTTTGTTATTTTTAGAAATAACTCAAGGCTGCAAACTAAAACTCATATAGCTCTCATGTTGAACCCACACCTCTGAAATACATCATTTAAAAAGAGATAGAGGGGAAAAAATGGAAATATCCAGTTATATATATCCAGTTAATCAACAAACTTGTTAATTAGTGAATTCTAATAGCATGATGTGATATCCAGTTATGGATATTTCACATCATACTATTAGAATTCACTAATCAACAAGATTTAATCAGTATATGTGATACTTTTGACAAGAAATCATGATTCACAAAAAGAAATATTCCGCAATCTGTTGTTCTCCATATAGGATCTCATTCTTCAGTTGTTCTCAGCAATTGTTTCTTTGAATTCCTCCTGTGTGTGTTAACAATGATAATACTGTATCCAGCCATCTTATCCCCCATCAGCTTCTTTTGATTGCCTTCGATTTTTCAAAGTCATTGATTTCGCTAGTAACTCTGGCTTTTGCATTATGTGTCTGAAATATTTAAGCTTTACTTTCATAATGATCAGTGTTTCTAGTGAGCAGTCTGGTTTTACTTCTAGTATTGAATAATTTGTTTTTTTCCTGGAGTCCTAGCTAATCATAACAATTTTCTCCACCACATTTCAAAAGAATAGAGTAGTCTCATTCAGCCTTTCAGATTGTCAGTTTTCACAGGCATATCTGGGAGATACAGCACTGATAGTATGAATCACTTAGTAAGTTTATGGCTCCCCACTTTGCTATTTTGTCTAGATCTGTCTCATAACCTTTTCCCCAAATAGCAGAACTGTCTGTTTCATGGCACACATACAGTCACTATCCCGGTACATTTTTTGAGCATTTTTTGAAATAAAGTCTGTTGACCACCACAACTTCTTCACTGTTTGCATTGGGTTGAAATTGTCTATTGACATATCCTTAGTTCTTTTTTAAAAATTTGAGCAGAGGACAATTTTTGCACTTTTTCACCTCAGCAAGAAACTTCTTAAGTCTTCCACATTTCTACCAAAATGATATCATCAGCATATCTGAGGCTGTTGATATTTCTTTCAACAATTTTAATTCCAGTAGCTATTTTTCCTAGTTTGGCATTTTTCTCTAATAGTTTGCTTTTAATTTATCAAATAAATAAGGCAATATAACATTCCCTATTCTGAACCTTTAGTTTCTCCATATTCTGTTTAAACTCTTGCCTCTTGTCGTTACATATAATTTACAATATTTACAGCGAGTGGCACATTATCCCTATTTTTCTAATTTCTTATGGTCCAGACATTAAAAGCGATTGTATAATTAATGCAGTAAAATATGTCTTTTTAAAATTTTCTTTTCCATTTCTGTTGGATATTAGCAATGCAATTTTGAGGGTTCCTATTTCTTCAATGCTTCTGTTGTATGTAATGTTGAAATCTGGATTGAAAAATCTTGAGCATTATCCTACCAATATGTGAAATAAGTACAATTATTCAGTATTTTGGATATTCTGTAGCACTGCCTTGTTTCATCCTGGAATATAAAAGTCTCTAGGCTTGTGTTTTGTTTCCATATCCATGTAGTATTGTTACTGCCTCATTGTGTAAGATTTTAAAAAGTTCTGCCTGGCATGTCAAGTCCTGCAGCTTTATTATTAGTAATACTTTTGAAGACATTTCTCTTCACTTTGCAGAATGTCTGGTTCTAGGTTAGTGACTAAGTCATAATATATATACATATATATTCTCCTTTATATTTTCTTACTCCGGTAGATTTGTCTCATCTTTAATCATGCTTACTTCTGTGTAAAATATTTTTATTTTTATTTTTGTTAATTTTCTTAATGCTTGCTATTTTTTTGTTCTATTTGATTGTTATCCTTAATTTCCTTGAACTGCCTATTTAAATATAACTCTTCATATCTTCTTGGTCTTTTCTGAAGCTCAGTATTTGCTTGGGTAATTTTTTTCTCCTGTCTGTTGCTTTCTGCTTTTCTTCAGCTATTTTCAACATGACAGCAGGCAACCATTTCACTTTGTTTTGTTTCTTGTTAGTCTGATGATTTTGTTTTCTTCAAGCTGTAATTTTGCAAGGAGTTTATTGTCTGTGCAGCAATCAGTACAAGTTCTATTTGTGTAACCAATTAGGGTTTATAAGTGTCATGGCTTGCAGAGTATAGAGAATCTGATGTACTAACACTGATAATCTTTTAACAACAGAGGCTACTTTCATCTTCTTATATTTTTATGTTGCCCATAATGGAAGATATTCCTCACATTCCCATTCCAATACATTTCAATTTGTTGATTCCTAGAACAGCAGCATTAGGTCTTGACATTTCATAATCTGACAACATTACATTCTCCTTGGAGCAAGATTCTAATATAACCCTATACCAATAGCAACAGATTTCTGAACACATCAATATCTAGGTATCCTATTGGCTTTAATCCAGCCACAGGGAAAGCATCAGTGTTATTCCACTGCTCTCCTCTAATAGTTCAATGGATACCTTTCTACTTGGGGAATCATCTTCCATTATTACTGTTTATGTACATTTGTTTCTTGACAAAAAATACTGGAGTGGTTGTCATTTCCTTTTTCACACTTCATCTGACTCCTTATAGTAGGCCACCTTTCCAGGATTTGCCACATATTGGAACTAGTGCAGTATTACTCAGTGGTTACTGATTAGCATTTGCTAATATTGTCATTCACAGTTAGAAAAGATAACTTTTTCACAATGTAGACAAATAGTAAGGTATTATATTTAGAGATTCTTTGCAGTCAAATGGGGAAAGTGAATTCCTGATGTGAAACACCAAAACCTCTTACATGTGGCAGATTTTTCACAGCCTCATTCATGCATGTCTGATTCTCATTAGCATAGTATTATTTACAGTTTGCGCTCTTCCAAGAATATATTTTTGTTTTTTATTTAATTAAACATTGCTGGGTGCAGGAACAATTTGGGGATGTGACAGTTTTAACTAGTGAGGTATGATTAATATGATTTTATTCTGAAACAACACATCCTCTTGTATCCTGTGTAATTTATTTTACTTTTTAAAGACATACCTGTAACCTTCTCATTTATTTAATTGATGTTTTGCTCTGTGTGTAGTTGATATCTCCATCTACAGTATATTTAAAATACTTAAAGTAATGTTAAACAACAAATGGGCTCTATTATTATACCTGATTGAAATAAGCCGGAAATGGAACTTGAGCTTCCATCAGAAATAACCAGGCTTCTCTGCAGAATGAATAGGTGGAAATGATCCTAGCAGCACAGAAAGGATAACTTTCCCAAAATGGCTATTGCTACTTTGTTTTCTTGAGCAGTATCAAGAATATCACTATAGATTTTTCACACATCACCTTTACAGCTATATCTTCAAGGCTTTGGGCTAAGAATAATACTACATTAAAAAAAAAAAAACCCGGTATGAGATTTGCCTTGGATAGAACTCATAGAAGTCATGGGGTAAATTTCTATTGCATACTGGACCTCCATTACAACTAGCCAGTTTTCCTTTGGAGAGAATCCAGTCAGAGAGATAAGGTTAGGATTAGAGTTAACATGGTATTCTGAGTAATTTTGATTCTTGTTATTAACTGTATTCATACAGTGTGCTTAATATGTTCATTGAGTTAACCAATTTTTCTGAGTTTGCATAATATATTGAACCACAGACTACCAAATGAACTTGGTTCATACAATATATTAAGCTATTTAAAAAAACCCTACAAAGTACTGCAATACACGAAGCTTGTTTAACACTAAACAAGCTTAGTGTATTGTCAGAAGTAAACAATGAGATTCACTCTGAAAAGTTAAATTAGCTATTTTATTGTTCATGCCTATAACATAAGGAGTCTTCTCAGACTGCTGATTTGCATCTGAGCCAAACTAGATAAGGTTCAATAGCATTCAAGAGGGGTCAGACTTTGCCCTCTTGCGACTATGTAGAGATTCCAGGCTAATTTCCTCTTGATTCCTCCCCCTGGATCTGCTAGTCTCTTTCTGACGTGTTATATAAATTAAGTTTCTAGCTCTATAACTTAACAAGTTAAGTTTTTTGGGTGAAAACTGCCTTTGTCTTTCATCATTTGTAGACAGAATGAGTGAATATTTTTCCAGTCATTGAGATGCTGATGATTTTCAAAGTCCAGATATCTGTAAAAAAATTTGCTATTTTTACCTAGGATGTTTTTTGCTACTTAAAATTTACCTCCCATATAGGCCAGTATTATTAAGAACAGTGTCTCCTATCACCATTCTGTCTTTGTTAACTTTAGGGCAAATTGATTACGAGCCTGAGTTAGTAAGATAGCATGGTCCAATATCAGAGAGGAAATAATGTGAAATGTACATATCAATCCATATTTTTTAATAGCTTGATGAAGAAACCATAGTAACTTAGTTCACACATAATGCAAATTCCCAAATGCAAGCCATAATAGCTAGGTTCACAAATCACATTATGCTACAAGGAGACAAGGAACAAAGATACCATTTAAGCCTGGTTTTGGTAAAAGATTAGTTTTGGCAGACAATAATTAATACCTGGAAGATGGATGGAGACTTGGAAGTGGAAGGACTACTATAGAGTCAAATAGATTCACTGCAAATGATTTTTCACCAGCTGTTATTTCCATTCTTGCTTATCATTGTCCCTCATTCTTCTGAACACGGAGATAGTAGCTTTCCTATGGCATGGCACAAATGATGGACATATACTGTAGTAAAGGATATGAGCAAAAAAAGGGAAAATGTTAATCATTTGGATTAAATCAAAATATCCATATTCCTACAGATTTATGCAGAGGGACTTTGGCCCCCAATATGATTTCATGGATGCTAGTCTATCAGCAACATTTCCCTTGGTATCCCCAGTTCATTGCTCTACTTGATTTTAATTTTTTTTAAATTTAATTTAAAAAAATAAAAGGACAGTTACTGTACTGCAGTGCAAAATGCTGGGATTCAGAATGTCACTGGGTAGCCTACAGATCCCAGAGGTATAATTAGGAACACCTCAGTGATTCATTTGAAAAGTGCCCCAAAATTTGAAGTTGTAAAGAGCTAGAAAGTATGGTGGGGTATAGTCTCATCAATTTACCTTTAGGTTACTTGGGATTTTGACTGATTACACTTTTCAGGTCAATCTGTCATATAGCGGTTGGGAGCAGTAACATATATTATGTACCCTTAATTGATACCTAGTCTGCATATATAGTTGTGGTAAAACCCATTTGATCATTCTCTCCTGGCTAAAGTAATGGAAGTAATGGCACAATCAAGGGCCCATTCTTTTATTGTTTCAGGAAACACGATTTTAAAGGGGGGAGAGTCTTAATCACTCTTTCATAGCCAATATCTTGCCTTTTTTTTACTTCCCCTCCCCTGCTTCCCCACTCCCAGCAGATGCCTCTGGTTGGGAGAGCAATTTTCTTTCATTTGTTCCACACAACACCCAGGATGACTCTCTAGATATGATCCGCAAGGAGAAGGGCGGTATATAAATCTAATAATAATAATAATAATAATAATAATAATAATAATAATAATAGTAGTAGTAGTAGTAGTAGTAGTAGTAATAATAATCATAGTTGCTAGCACCTCATGGAACCAGGAAAACCTTGGCCAATGCAGCTAATACTCAAAGCTGTTCATTTTAAAGTGCACAAAAAAGCAGCAAGCAAAACTTTCCCTCTTGGAGCTACAGGCTGGATACTCTCTCCACTATCATGCTAAAAATCAGGAATACCACTGCATTTATTTATTATTTATTATTATTTATTAATCGAATTTCTATACCGCCCTTCTCCTTCCGGACTCAGGGCGGTGAACAGCCAATTTAAAACCAATAACAATACGGTGAGTTAAAATGTACTAAAAGTCCATATAAATTTAGGCTGAAAATATATCGAATAAAACACTAAAACTCTAAAAATTTAAATAATTTAAAATAATTTAAAATTTAAAATATTTAAAAATAGGAGGGATCAGGCAAGTCCGGCAAGTTGGAAGAAATGAGTCTTCAACGCCCGACGAAAGATCCGGAGGTCAGCAATAGTTCTCAGATCTGGAGGGAGATCGTTCCAGAGGGTGGGGGCTACCACAGAGAATGCTCTCCCCCTGGGGGTCGCCAGCCGGCACTGTCTGGCTGACGGCACCCTGAGGAGGCCCTCTCTGTGGGAGCGAACCGGCCGGTGGGAGGCAATAGGTGGCAGAAGGCGGTCCCGTAAGTACCCTGGTCCTAAGCCATGGAGCGCTTTAAAGGTGATTACCAACACCTTGAAACGCACCCGGAAATCAACCGGCAACCAATGAAGCTCACTGCCAGTGCTTTTCAGAGAGATGCACTCTAGTTACTGTATTGAAATGAGCAAGCAGTGCATGTGTGTGTGCGTCAAGCCTTCACAATGATTTTACTATATTAGGAATTTATTGATTTCCTTCTAACATTGATTGTGTCAGGGTTCCAAGTAACAACGCCAAAGCAATCAAAACTCTTGAGGCCTAGAGTTTCTTCAACGTATAAAGCCCAGAGCCCAATGATTGTACTTCCATAATTGAATATGTAAATTCTTGTGGCACTGGGGCATTTGAGTGACAGTGCTTTTGCTTCACACTGGTACCCAAGACAATAGCCCAATCTCTAAGATGGTCTCTAGATACCACAAGCAATATAAATGGCAATTTGCTGTAGAAATTATTTTCTTGAAGCTGACTGGGTTATACCCCAGAAACACATCATGAGCCTGAGCTAGCGGCTGCTGCTGCTGCTGCTGTTCCTCCTCCTCCTCTGTCTGATGACTGCAGTTTGCCAATACCTGCTGAGGTGCATAAATGTTGAAACAGTGTTAGCAGCTGTGACAATTCTTTCTAGCAGTTGTCTTTACAGAACTCTGATGACGTTCTCTCAAAGGTCCTTGTCAATCCTCATTCTCTAGAGGTTCTGAACTTGTTGGCAGGGCTTAAATTTCTCTTCACAACATGCCAGTAAAGAGAGAATCACTATTATTATGATTGTATCCGGCTGAGGATAAAATTACTTTGGCAGTTTTTCCTGCCTTACAATTTTATCCAGGGGCTTTGCTGGTTTTTTTAAAATGTCGTTAAATGAGCGGCTGTCCTCCTTTCTTTTGCTAACTAATTGCCTTTAACTTGCTATTATCATTCACAGCAAATATAGCCCAATTTCACAAAGAGTTAGGAGATATGATCCATTCCTAGTATTGATGTGAAGCAACATTTAACAGGCTTCCTATCACTGCTATGCAGTGTTGAGAGAAGTTGTACACCTGTTACTAGTTTGCATTTGAACTTCTAAAGGGTAGAAAAGCAATTGCTGCATTGTTATCCAATCTGTAGGTGGGTTAGTTGACTTTGAAATCAGGAACTATCAGTAGTGCAGTTTTTCTTGTGCAAATTTCTGTTCCTCTCAAGATACAAAATCATTTTGCACACTTCCTTCAGGAATTCAAATAATTAGCAAAATTGTGCCTTTTCTACTCATGGGACTTCAGCTGTAATCACCAGCAAGTATTGCCAAAAGAGCTGAAATCCAACACATGTGGATAGCCCCTGGTTGGGAAAGGCTGGTATAGACATTCTTTCCAATGGGTTCCCTCTATTATATTCCTTTCCATTCTCTTGTGAGTCTTAATCATCTCAAATTCAAGCATGTACAAAAATATCCATCACTGCTACATTCTGAATAGCACACCTAAATATGTATATATTCAAATTTTATTTTTTATTAATTTCAGTTTCCATCTAATGCCTCTGATATATGCAGACCTAAATTCTTTGTTTTTCTGCTCTCCCTTGGTGAACTTTACAAATCCTTCCACTTTTTACTAATTTCTTAATTATGATAATTAGTCTTGATAGAACAGGAATTCTGAAAGGTGCTCATTTTAAAAATACCTCTTGATTATGAAATGCATTTCATAAGGGACTAATACAGAGCACTGACCAGCAAGAGAATGAGATAAACAATTTAATGAAGAAACAGGAGAGTAGGCTGCTTCCAAAAATGTCATAGTCCAGGAAAAACTTTTAGTTTATGAACTAGCTCAATAAATAATCTGTACAAAAACTGGAATGACTTTATGCTTTATGGATGAACTGCTATATAATAGTTTCCACCAGCTTGGTGCCTCCAGTTTCTAGAGCTAACCTTCAACAAATCTGTAGCCAAAACATTTTGAAAACATCAGGTGGGGAGCTTGTGCTGGGGATTGTGGTTCTGAGACTTGCATATCTTTTCATTGTTGATGTTTCCTTCTTTTTTACAGGGAATTGAATGGAAACAATATTACTCGGATCAGTAAACATGACTTTGCTGGGCTGAAGCAGCTGAGAGTTCTGTGAGTGATTTTTCATAATAAAACATAATCACCTTGCTCCCTTTTCTGTCTCAATATCACTCCAATTTTATGCCAGGTGTTCCCTTTAGTTGACAGTGGACCTAGCCCCATGAGAGAATGGGTCCCTGTCTCAAGGAAAATGCATGCTCCTATACAAAGTCAAGAAACATGACTTCCACTTACTAGGGTAATAAGTGTGCCCTTTGTCCTCCTGTTTGTCCCTTTAGGTATCCAAGTTCTGATTCTTGTTTCATTCTTATAGGCAGCTGATGGAAAACCAGATCAACGTGGTGGAACGAGGAGCGTTTGATGACATGAAAGAACTAGAGCGACTGTGAGTATCTCAGGGCTCTGGATGTAGCATGAAAGCTGGTGGTGGGGAAAATGCCAGAGAACGAAAAAGAGATGCAATTTCCTAATAGATATGTCCACTTTTTCTTTTCGACTAAACCATGCATTCACAAGCATGAGTTTGGTTCCCATTGGACTTCCTGTTCCTTGATAGATTAGAAGTGGAATTAAGCAGGGATAGGAAGAACACACCTTATGGTCAAAGGCAATCGATTCCATTACCTAAATCAAGAATGATTTCTCTCTGCTCCCACCCTCCTGCTCATATGAGCAGATGGTGCAAGATCTATGTGATTTTACACTCATCTTGAACAGCTTGGCTGGCATTTATACCCAGATGCTTCTCAATCTGTTTGCCATTCTTTTCAGGTCCAAAATAATTTTCAGCAAGAAGCATCGAGTCAGGGACAGTGCAGAGACCTGTCTCAGCAACATCTGTAGGTTTTCTTCATAGCAACTGTAAAAAACACCACTTAAACACTTGCTGCTTCTCTCCTTAAACAGTTACCCAACTCTGTCATGCTCAGAAAGATAAAACATTCCCAGTGCAATGTTGATGGATGTCCAATATGCTTAGAACCTGTCACCATTTAAGTTGGCATTTCTTGTAATAGAGATATGCCATCTATAAAGTGCCACACACAATGAAAGCTTTCTGTTTACTTCTGGGTGGATTTTCTGTGTCACATTAGCCTTTTCCCCTATGTCTGTACTTTTCCACCACCATCCCTATCCTCTAGAATAGGGGTGTCAAACTCATGTTGTAACATTGTCATCACGTGACATATTGTGACTTTTCCCCCTCTGCTAAACCAGGAGTGGGCATGGCCAGCGCGTAATGCATCTGGCCCACGGGCCACGAGTTTGACACCCCTGCTCTAGAAAAAAAATCTACCTCCATGGTACTATTCTATGACTGAGTACCTTACTTGCTCTTGCATCATTAATATTCTCTGCTATTCAGTGGTGGGTCTTATCCGGGAGGACAGTGAAGATGCTTATAGGGAAGAGGTGAAGGCTCTGGTGGACTGATGCAATAAAAGTAACCTGGTTCTAAATGTTAATAAAACAAAGGAGATCATTGTAGATTTAAGAAACAGTTGGCATGGTCATACTTCACTCAGTATCAAGGATGTTCTGTCCCCGACCCCACGCACACACACCAACAAGCGTTCAGGAGATAAGGAGCAACCCAGCCAGCAAAAACCTAGTGGCTGCCTGCCCAGAGTTTATTAGTTACAAAGAGAAGAGATAACTTCTCTCCACTTCTGGCACATCAAAGGTAAGCAGCTCAATAATTACAATTCAGTCCAGAGATAATCCAGTCTAAAAGCAAGAGTCCGGCAGTGCAGAATGGTGTGGAAGCTTTCAGCTTTGTTCGTCACAAGGTTTGACTGGCCACCACGCTCCCTTTTATAACCTGTGGGGTGTGGTCCAGTGACTCAACTAATCTCTGGCACGCCTTCCCTTCTGCTGTGCACGTTTCTCCCTGCGTCGCTGTCGAGGATCCAGCCAGCACTTATCTCCTTCGTCGCTGTCCACCTGTGGCTGCGGAGGCGTGCTTGGCTCTGGGCCTATCTCTTGCCCTTCAGTGTCCTCCGGGGACATTGCCAGAGAGGAGGGTCCTGGAGAGGGAGGCCTTTCACTCTCGGAGTCCTCTCCTGACGATGACACAGGCTCAGGCAACAGAGCCACAACAAAGGATGCAGCTATAGAGGTGGTTAACAGTATTAAGTATCTGGGGGAGCAGATACGGTAACTAACGATCTGAACTGCTCTCTCCACACATGATCCTTAGTGAAGCATGCAAACCAGTGTCTGCATTTCCTGCATTGGATGAGGAGAGCACATCTTTCTGCTTCTGTCCTGACCACTTTTTATAGAGGCACGATTGAGAGTGTTTTAACAAACTGCATCACTGTTTGGTTTGGTGGCTGCAGTGCCTCAGAGAGAAAGTCCAGAGAGTGGTAGGGACAGCCAAGAAGGTTATAGGAAGCTCACTTCCTGTCATTCAGGATACTGCTTATAAGCGCTATGTGCTTAGACTCAAATAATTGTGAGAGATCCCACACACCCACTTTATGGTCTGTTTCTGTTGCTCTACCACTACCAGTAGCTTTGATGGCATGGGATACGTTGAAGGTTATACTGCGTCACTGGTAAACTAGGATATTTCATTTTAGACATTTTACAGGGTTTGTGTTGGTAATCCTTGCCTAATGTTTATGTTTTATTGCACATATCTATGTCCATTTGCATAGAGAGATTAATAAATATGGACTAGGAAAATTATTTTTTAAGAGCAGGGAAGCATTATTCCATTCTAGCCATAACATTTTAAAGATATCTTGCAGAAAACTGACAAAAATAATTGAATTGCCACATATAGTAGCACTATAATATCCCTGGGTTGAATAAGTCCACCTGCTTCTAAATGTATCTAAGAATGCTTATGATGATTTCTTTGTCTACCTCCATTTCTCTATAGACGGCTAAATAGGAACCAGCTACACACTTTGCCAGAGCTCCTCTTCCAGAATAACCAAGCATTGTCACGACTGTAAGTAATGTACTGCATTTTGTTCATTGCTTGTTATGTAATATTTTGCAACTTGTTCTCCTGAAAAATGATGGTGAATTGATGCTGCCATTCATTCAGGCATTTAAAAGCATTTAAAGTGCTGGGCATAGACATCAGTACCATGGTTCAGATGAATCGTGCAAACAAGTATACTGGGGTGTCAAACAGGCGCAGTGGTGCGATTCAAACTTTTTTACTACCAGTTCTGTGGGTGTGGCTTGGTGGGTGTGGCATGGCTTGGTGGGCATGGCTTGGGTGTGACAGGGGAAGGATACAGTAAAATCTCCATTCCCACCCCACTCCAGGGGAAGGTTACTGCAAAATCCCCATTTCCTCCCGATCAGTTGGGACTCAGGAGGCAGAGAATAGATGGGGGCGGGGCCAGTCAGAGGTGGTATTTACTGGTTCTCTGAACTACTCAAAATTTCTGCTACCGGTTCTCCAAAACTGGTCAGAACCTGCTGAATACTACCTCTGAACTGGTGGCCCATGACCCAGATACATCATGCAGAGGCCATGCCCACCCCAGCTCCGTGAAGGGGAAAACTTCATGAAATATCACATGACAGTAAAGTGATGCCATGAGTTTGATACCCGTGAAGTATACTAATGCAGCGTGAATCCTTGGGGATGACTTTGTTTTGCAGTTGTTCAATGAGAAACAGATAAAATTTGTTCAGTCTTTACCTATAGATGTTGTACTACCTTAATATCATGGGTACCAGATCAATACAAACCAATGTTTTTGCTTCCCTTTGCTCCTAAATTCCTTCTATGTTTTAAGGAAGTCAAAAGCTATTTTCTATATTGTGTATATCAGAACTTATGCATTGTATATGCAAAGGTGAACATATTATAGTGCTGAATTCTACCAAATGACATTTTAGAATAATAGCTGAGATATGAAACTTGATTGGTAATCAGCTTCTCATAGTGTTGATTGTTCAGTTGGCTGTACTTCTACAGGAATTTTTGGTGCAGTCTGGTTGGTCTCCAAGTTAGGCATAGAGTAAGTATGACAATTGGGACAGGCAGAGTGCTAGCTACAAAGGAGCTCCATTGCATATCCAGATCCAGATAGTCAAGTAGTGAAAAGTACAAAGAAAGGAATAACTTCACATGCTGCACAGATGTACCTGGGTTGAAAGGATATTACAATTATGCCTCTTGCTAAATTGATATTGATGCATATTAGTAGCATAGTATATATGTATGACTCTTTGTGTACATTCATGTGAAGTACTCTCCAAATTGTTTCAGATGAGAAATTCATGAATGAGAACTGGATTTCTATTTTACAGAATTAAATGCTAATTTAAATATTTTATGTTTCTCATTAAGCAGATATGTAATTATTTGTTTTCATTTTTAGTTGTAAGGAAAGATAAGGGGATTATACCCTTTTAAAAAACTGTAAATAAATTAAACGCAAAATGTACAAATGTAAAATAAAAAATCCCCTTTACATTTGTATCCCAAATTGCTTATCCTAAAATATTTAAACTTCAATTTGTTGATAAAGCATCTTTATAATTATTGTGTTTCTGTATAGCTTTTCTAAATGTAAATGTAGCAATAAGTTAGATAATATGTTTCCTTCTATGATTGTTAACTATTAGCAAAACATAACATCATGTGAGAGGGGAGCACCTGCTGAGGCTCATTAACACATATTGGAAGGATGTGAAAAGAGCTTCTGTAAAAGCTTTTGCATCAGAAAACCTTCTTACATAATTAGTGAGTGCATGCTTTTCCAGTTAATTAATGTAGGAGCACAAGTAGAAATTTTAAGTGGTATTGAACCTGAAGTGGATGCAAAAAGGTGACATCGGCTATACATCAGCTTTGGATTTTTGAGAATTTCAGGAGTGGCTGCTTGCAGTGGCTGTGTTTGTATAGCATGCCAGACTAGTCTGTTGGGTAATTGACTTATCTAGGGATACACCAGCAAATCATCAGTGGATCTCAGCTGCATTTCTTTAACATGTTAATGAAAAATTGAAAATTCCACAGTGAGCTCATTGTGGTCTGAAGCATCATAGAGAGATAGCACTTAGTTTCCAGGTTCTTTTTGACTCATTTTTTGTTGGATTTGCATCCTTTATCAAAGAACTCAGGGAACTTTATGCACTCCTTTCCCCACTCCTTCCTTTAGTGGGGTACATGGTCTGTAATGGGAGAAACAGGTTGAAAATGAGTTCCTATGCATCTGAGGGAAGGGGATCAAAAATAAACCCACTAGATATGGTGTCCTTAGAGAAGTGCTAGTCTTCAGGGTTGCTTTTGGCTCGCATTTCAGTGAAGGCAGGCAGAAGCATCTCAAGTAAACTAGGATCACCTTAGTTAGGCTGCAGAAATCTTGAACACCACAGAAAAAAAGGTATGGAGAATCTCTTTCTTTGCTGCTATTTTATGGTTGTCCAGATTTCTACAGTAGATTTCTATCAATCCAGCTGATAAAATAATTTCATTTTTTCCTGTTTGCTTTCTTCCTTCCCATTTCATCATCTCTTCTGTGCTATGTTTTTATTTTCCACAATATATACTTGAATAAAGAATATTATTTGTACCTTAGGATGGAATAGGAGTTTTTATAAGTAAAATGGATGCTTTAAATGATTTGTAACTTGCCCAATGACATGTTTATAATGTTTCCAAGGCCATATTTAAGATTTATCAGAAAAAAAGTTTATTGAAATCAGAAGTGAATGTTGATACATTTTATTTTCAATATATTTTTATTATCTGAAAATGTTTATAAAAATTGAATATCAAAGTTGTTTACATAGCATTTATGGTGGTCAGAGTGCCCATAAATATTTTCTTGATTTTTACAAATGTAATTATTAAAGACAAATATTTTACAAGTGCATAATATTTAGTTCTGATATTACCTCTGAAGCTCATAATGGTAACAGAGACATTCTTAGGAAATAAAAATGCTGCACCCCAGGCCTGTGAGTCTAAGTGTGGTCATCTTTCCAGAAAAATAGAAAAACTTTGGCTAAGGTAATAGAAATCATATGGGGTAGGAGGAGTAGAGGGAATAATAGGACACAGCCTGACTAGTTTGCCGTCTAAGAAATGGTTATGACTGGGTTTGTCCATCCTGGTGATATTTTTGTGAGACAGTAGCCATGGGAGGATCTCACAATTCCAAATATATATAAAGCTCACCTCCCCCTCCATTTTTTTTTTGAAATTATGAGCTGATATAAATTAAAATGTATTAGGGACTTTTTTGTGCCTTGCATACCTGAATGGTACAGTTCTGAACACTATGAATATGTGACAAATTGTCTACTAGTGTCTAAAACCCATTCAAAGCTAAGAAAGATAAATTGGTAGTTCAACATAATATGGTAATTTTATAGTTTATCTACACAAACCAGATTTTGTAGTGGAAAGAGGCAGAAAGCCCAGTTTTCTTTATCATACATTTTTGGGTAGTCTAATAATGAAGGAATCCAACAGTCTCAACCAGTGGGTGGCATTCTCCCACCAAGGAAGGGCAGAGCTGAAGAAAGAAAACCAAGCTATCAAGAGAGATTTGCTCTCCCCCCATTTTCCCTACCTTTTAAGAAACCAAGTTGATTCCTATGGAATGCCAATTTGGCTTGGTAATAGGGGCTTCAGTCTCAGGGGCAACTGGGGGATGTGGGGTGGGGGAGTTATGTGCAATCCATTTCCCACTGTAGTCCAGGACTTGCTTCTCATCTAGATGGAAGATCTTAGGAATGGGAATGAAAGGAAGTACCAAGGAGATGATTTCCTCTGTTTTGTAAGGAATAATATAAAAGGACGAGAGCAAGGGTAGGTCTGTGCTAGCTCTCTAAAAAGCATGGTTTCTGAGGCAGCCGTTGCCAAGGTAGCTGATTACTTGATCTGGCTCACTGCCATTGGCCAATGACTTTCCTCCTTCAAGTTTTTAGACAGTTGCCCACTGTTGTTGGACAGTATCCCTCTCATAAATAAAACCATAGCCGTTTCTAGATTTATGAGGGATCAGTACATGTACATGTTGTGAATGGATTAAGCCCTTCCACACAAATCTATGTGCCCAAGTCCCCCTCTCTTTCTAGCTGGATCTAGGTGGCCTTCAATTTTTTTTTCCTGTTAGAATACATCTTTCAAACTAAATTATATGTTACATTTTCTTATATGTTTCTAAACTTCATTATATCTTCAAGGATTTCTGGAGAATACAAAATGTAAATCAAAGCTACAAAGGATTGTATTGTATTTAAGTGGATTTTTCTGTCTTCTGTTTGTTGTAATGGTGCATATGTTTGCTCTGAACCTAAAACTTAGGGGAATGTAAATGGCTATATGAGCTAAGGACAGGCATGCATTATTTCTTGTGCTGCATTGTATTTTTAAATGTCATGTAATTTTGCATACCTTAAATTTCTTTTCAATGCATTGAAGCACAGTATTTTGTTTGTTTATAGGTTACCCATTTCATTTTGAAAATGAACAGCATGGAGCCACTGAGGTTTAGCATGATAGGCAATTTTATTATTTATTGCTATAGATTTCAATGGTCTTTATGTTCAATTTATTTATAATAAGACATAGAAATTAGATCAGAAAGAAACATCACACAAAAATTGCTATAGATCCAAGATACCTCTCGTGTCTGGAATTCTGAAAAATAGGTTGGTGTTTCAATTATTTGTGGTGTTAGCAGTTATATCAAATGTTTTGTGGATTTTCTACTCCCTTTTATTTAGTCTTAACTTGAATTAAAATTTTAATTTGATAGAGGCTATCAAATAAAAATAATAGTGTATAAACGTATAATTTTGTACTCTAATTAAAATATTGTGATAGCCAATTTATATCTATTTCATTTCAAAGCAGAGGAAGGGGTGAGGCAGCCTAAACTAGCAAGTAATCCATGGTGTCAATTAGCACACAAGTAATTTTTTTCTCAGTTTATCCTAGATATTTTTGTGTACTTTTTGGTTATTATATTTCTCTGCACTAACAAATCAATGAAACAGAAACAAGTTCTACAGGCAGGAAAGTCTATTTTTAGGCACTTTTGTTAAGGACTTAGTCTGCTTTTGAACAAGCACAGTTACTTTTTAAGCACATTCTCATTTTTCTTTGCATTGCTGTCCTATAATAAGTCTAGGTGGTCACTAAGAGTTGACACCAACTTGACAGCATGTAATCAATCAACCTAAAATAAGTAAGACAGGCAAAGCTTCCAGAATGTGGACGAGATAAGTGAGTGTAAGGCATTTTACAGTGTGGCCTTTGTCGTTTATTTTGTTACAGAAGTAGTCATTATTAAAAACTTCCTCTTTCTGTGCATATGGCTCAATAGATAATTAAACAATTAATTGATGCTGCCCAGACTCCAACAATTGTTTGTCATTTATATTGTTTGAAGCCATGTGTATTTTTCACATTTTTACTGAAGGGTTTGAAAGGTTTTGTTTCTAATATGGAAATTATCTATGAGACATATTCTTATAACCGGGTGGAGAGGAACCATTGACTTGTATTGACAGTAGTAAGTAGGATGAAGTTAGCCATGATTTTGATGAAATAATTGCAGCTGTATTGCAGCTTCATCAGTAATACATATAAAAGAATATAATATGTCTGCACTTCCAGAATTATAATAATATTTGCCAAGAAGAGATAAGGAAATTACTAAAACAGGCAAATTATTACTGCTTCTACTAATAATAGTAATAACAACACAAAAATTATAATACACAATTGATGGAAAATATGTTGCAATAATAGAATCATACAGTATATATGGGGGCATTGTTGAGTTCAAAACCTAGAACTGGCTTTTTTTAACTTTCCAGATTTGGGAGTAGCACAGTTATCTGCTTCTCCTCCAGCCCCCTTTTTTTTAATGGAGTGCATAAGCCTTAATGTCCAATTCTGACCAGAATCACCTCAAACTCTGAATTGGGAGGTAAACAAATGAACAAACAAACAAATAAGGAAAGAAAGAATAGTCACGGTCACTCACGCCCTCGTCACATCCCATCTGGACTACTGTAATGCTCTCTACATGGGGCTCCTCTTGAAGAGCACTCGGAGGCTCCAACTGGTCCAGAATGCGGCCACGGGGTGATTATGGAAGCAACATGATGCACCCATGTGACACCTCTCCTGTGTGAGCTGCACTGGCTTCCAGTGGTCTTCCGGGTGCCATTCAAGGTGCTGGTTATCATCTTCAAAGTGCTCCATGGCTTAGGACCTGGATACTTACGGGATCACCTTCTGCCACCGATGACCTCCCACCGACCAACACACTCCCACAGAGAGGGACTCCTCAAGGTGCCATTGGACTGGCAACCCCCAGGGGGAGAGCCTTCTCTGTGGGGCACCTGCCCTCTGGAATGAACTGCCCCCGGGGATACGTATGATTCCTGACCTGCGTACCTTTTGCCATGCCCTTAAGACTCTACTATTCCAACAGGCTGGACTGGCTTAATAAGAATTTGGATTGGGTGTTTTAATTTTTGGGTTTTTAACTGGGGGGCCAAAATATTTAATTTGTTTTTAAATTGCTTTTAAATTTTGTATTTCATGTTGTTTTATTGTGGCTGTACACTGCCCTGAGTCCTTCAGGAGAAGGGCGGTATAAAAATTTAATAAATAAATAATGAAATAATGAAATAATGACATTCTGTCATTGTACTTTGCTATTTTCATGATGGAATGGAGTACAGCAAAGTCCAGTCTGAGCATAAAGAGGAATTGCAGCCAAATCACTGTCACCCTTAACTTGGCTGTGTGTAAAACACTGTGAGGGCAGTTAAACCTTGTGTCATTCGAACAACTAGCTGTCACTGTGCCTTTTATTAGACTTTATTTAACCCTTTGCAAAGCTGACTTGGAAACTTCTCAAGTCAGTTCAAAGACAAGCAGATACTGGTTTAACTGTTAACAGTTTCTGCCAAGAAACCTCTCAGATGGGTGGGAAGGGATTCCTAGCATCTCTGTGACATTACTTTCCATAGATGTAACCATGACAACCTGGTTTGCAACTTGTTTGATATTCATTATGTAGTCTCAGTGATTCTTTGAGTATCAATGTGCAAGACATAGAGAGAGAACTCCCATTAATTGATGTCTATTTCATTCTGCTGTATGACTTTTTGTTGCAGAGAGATGAAGGAGAAAAGTAAGAAATTTATTTCTGTCAGGAAAACTATTTTATAAAAGGACTAAAGAAAAAGTGGACTAGTGGTCAAGACAAAAATATATAAATTATGAATAATAATGTACATTTCAGATCATCTACTTTGTTGAGGGAGTTTGTGGATAAACAGATTTTTCCTCAAAATATATTTTGCTAAATAAGATTGTGTTTCAAAGCGCTGTGACCATTTTTGTTTCTCTTCATGTAAGCAATTAAGAGACATAGTTGTGTGCTTCTAACTGCTGCAGCATTCCTAAATTACAGTATTTTCATGGTGTATGGATATGTGGTATGGATATTCTTATGTATATACGTTTTTAAGGCATTCAAAATAGTAAAGAACTCTGTTCCTTTTTAGCTTCTTAGCTGATCTGCATGGAAAGTGGGAAGCTCTGATTTGTTGAACATCACCCAGTCAGCTTCTCAGCTACTCAAGACAGATCTCTCTGTTGTCCCATACTACAATTTGTCTCTATAATGGGTGTACACTCAGAGGTCTTATGGCATATGCAGTTTCTTTGGCCGAAAAAATGCTTTTAAAAGTAAAAAAAAAAAAAGCCTCTGATGATTGCGTGGCTCAGCTGGGATCATCAGAGGTTTTTCAAAGCATTTTTTCTACAACCTCTTCGGCTGAAGAGGTAATAGAAAAAATGTTTTTAAAGGGAAAAAAAGCCTCTGCCGATCAGGGAAGTCAGCTGGGATTGTCGGAGGCTTTAAAAGCATTTTTTTTTTACAATCTCTTCAGCTGAAAAAAATGGTTTTAAAAGTACTACCACAGAACCGGTAGTAACAAATTTTACATTTCACCACTGCCATAAGCATGTTATTTTTAATGTGGCAATGGCAGATTATTAAATAAGCTGGAAGTAATCATATTCTATTTAATGTAATTTAATTTGAGTTAATATTAAATCAAATTAAATCAATTTTTGAAGTGGGCTCCTGGCATGCCACTGAAAGGCCAAATGTTCCCCCAATAGTGCAAATGTTCTGCACTATTGTAGGTCATATGCAGTGTTGTGTACATTCCCTGGATGGGAATAATTGAAAGACAATTATATTGGGATGGAGAAATACATGTTCTTAAATCTCTCTTCCCGTTAATGAATGTTCAGAGCCAGGAAATGGTGCTTGTCTGATAGTTTGCTGGAGAAGACCCAACCCTGCTGACCTTATTTCAAATGGGGTTCAATTAAATTGTCAGCCTTGGACAGATGAACAAAAGGCCAGGCCTTTCCTGCTCCTTTCCTGCATCTCACATTTGCAAGAGGACCAGTCTCACTGCGAAAATGAAGAACTGTTCAGTTGTCAAGGTCACCTTTTTGCTTTGGTAATCATGAGCTAAATACATTTTCATCATTCTTCCCTTGCTAGAAGTATAGCTTCATGACCCACATGGGCAGTGACCTTTGTTATTATCTGAGAAAACATATGGCCGGGGACTATAGTGAGAGGGAGAGCAAATGTTCCTTTTTTCATAGCATCTAGCATTAAATTAAAGTATAAATAATTGCTTTCTTTCTTTCTATGCATTTATGATTGCATGCATCTTCAGCCATGATGAGGATTCTATATTATTCCTGGGGTTTTTTTTTATGCGAATGTATTTTTTAAAAAATGCAAATTCTTATGGCATTTCTGGACCTTTGCCGAAGTGGACTGCTGCTTTCCTGTCTAATAGACTGCAGAAAGTCAAAATGGGGAACTCGCTGTCTAATCCTGCATCAGTTAACAATGGTGTTCCACAAGGCAGTCCCACCCTTTTAGGTCCCACCCTTTTCTTGCTCTATATCAACGATTTATGTGATCAACTTAAAAGCAATTGCGTCCTTTTTGCCAATGATGTAAAATTATTTAATACTACAAATAATTCTGTTATTTTGCAAAGTGATCTCGATTATATGTCTGAATGGTTATCCATTTGGCAACTTCAAATTTCGATTAATAAATGCTCTGTCTTACATATTGGTAAACGTAATCAGAATGTCAAGTATAAACTGGATGGTATTGACATAGCAGATGACCCTCACTTTTTTAAAAAAAAATTTTTTTAATTTTTTTTTAAAACACACAAACATTTAATACATCAGTCATTTCTTCTGTGTGACATCTCAGTGTTGTCCCCAATTGTTCTTTTTCTTATTTCTTCTGTCTTTGTTCTCATTGAATCAATTACAACAATTCATCACTAACAAAATATTCTGATTATGGCATTTTTATATATAACTATTAATTTACTTATTTATATCTCTTTTCTAACTGATAGTAAAATTGATTCCATATCTTAAAGTATTCTAAATCTTCTCTTTCTTTAATCATCAAAGTCAAACTATTCATTTCTGCACAATCTAATTTTTTTTAATTACTTCTCCTTCCAAAGGTATTCTCTCTGCTTTCCAGTGTTGTGCATAAACAATCCTTGCAGCCGTTATTACATGTATAATCAAATAAATATTTTCTTTGGTAATTTTTTCTGGTAGGATACCAATAGGAACAGTTCTGGTTTTAAATCAATACATTGTTGTATCATTTCTTCCAGCATATTTTAATTGTATTCCAATAACTTTTTGCTTCTGGACATGTCCACCACATATGGTAATAAGATTTATTTATTTATTTATTTATTTTATTTTATTTTGTCGCATTTCTATGCTGCCCAACTCCCAAGGGACACTGGGTGGCTTACAACAAAAAATAAAGAACCTGGTAACTGGTGACATTTCCAACATTTAGCTGACTTATCTTTAAACATTTTTGCCAGTTTCTCAGGGGGCATATGCCATCTATAAAACATTTTATATTGATTTTCCTTATATGCAGTGGACATTGTTAATTTATAATTCCTTTCCCATAGCTGTTGCCATTTATCTAGATCTACTGAATGTCCAAAATTCTTTACCCAGGCTATCATTGTTTCCTTTACCTGCTCGTGCTCCAGTTTGATGCCTAGTAAAAAATTATAGATCTTTTTAATTAATTTATCCACTGTTTCCATGGATATACCATCCAACTCTGTTTTTTCTAAGTGAAACTATATAGTTTAGCATCTTTTTCATATCTTGTTTGTATCTGCATGTATATATACCAATCCATCTCAATCCCTTGTTCTTCCAGCTCTCGTTTCCCTTTCAAATCCCCTTTATCTGTTTGTAAGTCTTTATATCTAACAATATTTCCAACCTTAAAAACATTTGGGTATATCAAAGATTCCATTGTTGATAACCATATTGGTATTTTCAGATAATATTTATCTCTGACCTTCTCCCATACCAATAGCAATGCATTCCTTATATAATGTCTATAAAAGTATGTATGTATCTTATTTCTATCATATCATAAAAATGCATGCCATCCCAATTGTAGATTATGACCTTCCAATGTTAATAATCTTGTATTTCTTAGACCCTCACTTTGTTAAGGACCTAGGTGTATTTATCTCTGACGATCTATGCGCCAAAGTTCACTGTAACAGCGTTGCTAAAAAAGCACTAAGAGTTGTAAACTTAATTCTACCAAAGCTTCTTTTCTGGAAACATTGTATTGCTAACTAGGGCTTATAAAACTTACAGTAGACCAATCTTAGAGTACTGTTCAACTGTTTGGAATCCCTATCATATATCTGACATAGAATAGAATAGAATAGAATAGATTTTTTTTATTGGCCAAGTGTGATTGGACACACAAGGAATTTGCTTGGTGCATATGCTCTCAGTGTACATAAAAGAAAAGATACGTTTATCAAGAATCATGAGATACCATACTTAATGATAGTCATAGGGTACAAATAAGCAATCAGGAAACAATATCAATATAAATCGTAAGGATACAAGTAACAAAATTACAGTTATAGAGTCATAAGTGGAAGGATACGGGGGGTGAGAACGATGAGAAGATTAATAATAGTGCAGACTTAGTAAATAGTTTGACAGTGTTGAAGGAATTATTTGTTTAGCAGAGTGATGGCATTCAGGAAAATACTGTTCTTGTGTCTAGTTGTTCTGGTGTGCACTGGTCTGTAGTGTGGTTTTGAGGATAGGAGTTGAAACAGTTTTTTTGCAGGATGTGAGGGGTCTATAAATATTTTCATAACCCTCTTTTTGACTTGTGCAGTATACAGATCCTCAATGGAAGGCAGGTTGGTAGCAATTGTTTTTTCTGCAGTTCTAATTATCCTCTGAAGTCTGTGTCTGTCTTGTTGGGTTGCGGAGCCAAACCAGACAGTTATAGAGGTGCAGATGAAGGACTCAATAATTCCTCTGTAGAACTGTATCAGCAGCTACTTGGGCAATTTGAGCTTTCTGAGTTGACACAGAAATAACATTCTTTGTTGTGCTTTTTTGATGACGTTTTTGATGTTAGCAGTCCATTTTAGATCTTGTGATATGGTAGAACCTAGAAATTTGAAGGTCTCTACTGTTGATACTGTGATGTCTAGTATTGTGAGAGGTGGAAATATGGAAGCGTTCCTCCTAAATTTTAACACCATTGCTACAGTTTTGAGTGTGTTCAGTTCCAGATTGTTCCGGTCACACCACGAGGCTAGTTGTTCAACCTCCCGTCTTTATGCAGATTCATCATTGTCTCAAATGAGAACGATCACTATTGTGTCATCTGTGAACTTCAGTAGTTTAACAGATGGATCGTTAGAGATGCAGTCATTGGTATACAGAGAGAAGAGAAGTGGGGAGAGCACACAGCCTTGGGAGACCCCTGTGCTAATTGTACAGATATCTGATGCAATTCTGTTTACCTTCACCTGCTGCTTCCTTGACATTAGTACAATCAAGTGGGTTCAGAAGTACCTTACAAGAAAAGTCTTGTACTCTTCTGTACTTGAATTCCTTATGCTACTAGGTTCGAAAGTCTTGTTTGGATAACTTGGAACTGTGTTGCTTGTGGTCAGACTTAGGTATTGCATACAAAATTGCACGTAGTAATGTTCTCCTGTAAATGACTTTTTCTGTTTTAATCGCAATAATACGTGCGCGAACAACTGTTTTAAACTCAATGTAAATTGTTCTAAACTTGACTGTAAAAAATATAATTTTTCCAAGTAAAGATAGTTGCAGTTTCTTCCAAATTTCAAGGTCCTTTTGAATCTTGTGCCACAATTTCTCATAATTATTTTGAAAAAGTTTTATATTAGAAGCTGCAACCTGAACTCCTAGATATTTTACCTTTGTAGCTATTTCAAAGCCTGCCAACCTTTCCAATTCACTCCTTTGTGGTTCCAACATATTTTTAACTATCATCTTAGTCTTTTTCTGGTTCAGACTAAAACCTGAAACCAAACCGTATTCCTCTATAATGTTTTTCATCTGGATGATTGATTCCAAAGGTCGTGTTAGGGTAACAACCAGATCATCTGCGAATGCTTTTGTTCTGTAATCTTTTTGCCTTACAACTATTCCATTCAAATTGTTAGAGTCCCGTAGAGAATACAACAACACTTCTAAAGTTAAAATGAACAACAATGGGGATAGTAGGCAACCTTGTCTAGTTCCTTTCTGTATATGAAAATTAGTAATTAAACTCCCGTTAATAACAATTTGTGCAGTCTGTTCTTGATAGATTGCTGAAATCGCTTGTATAAACTGGTCCCCAAAATCCATTTTGTGCAAAGTCTTTTTTAGAAAATCCCAGTTGACTCGATCAAAGGCCTTTTCCGCATCCAAAAACACCAGCACCGCAGGGATCTGTTTATTTTTTTCAAGATATTCCAATAAGTCTATAAGTTGCCTCACATTGTCCTTCATATGCCTGCCTTCTATAAAACCTGCTTGATCATCGTGAATCACCTCTGGCATCAATCTGTTGGCTAATACTTTTGCAAAAATTTTGTAATCCATGTTCAGGAGAGATATTGGTCTAAAATTTTCTGGTTTTGTAGAACCCTCTTCCTTTGGAATCAGTGAAATAAAGGCCGTCTTCCATGAGGGGGGTATTTTGCCCCCCTGCTGTATACTACAGAACAAATCCTTAAGATGCTCAACCAATTCTGATTGTAAAGTTTTATAATATACTGCTGTCAAACCGTCCGTCCCAGGAGCTTTAGCTAGTTTCAGTTGTTTTATTGCGAATATAATCTCTTCACACGTTATAAGTTGATTCAGTCTATCATTTTGTGCACTTGAAATTTTTGTAACTCTCTTCTTATCAAGATATTCATCAATAACATCCTTTTTAATATTATCTGCATAATATAATTTAGAATAATAATCTAAAAAAGCTTGATGTATTAAATTCTGTTGAAAAACTTGTTTGCCTTTATACTCAATAGTATCAATTATACGAGAACTTTGTTGCTTTCTCAACGTGTAAGCCAACCATCTACCAGGTTTATTAGCATTACAAAAAGTATTGTGTTTGGCAAATTGCAAATTAGTTGCCATCTGATCAGCCATCAATATTTGAAATTGATCTTTCAGAAGTTTTATAGTTTGCTGTAGTTTCTCATCAGTCGGATTTTTTATATGCAATTGTTCTTTTTCCTTTATTTCTGACTCCAGTTCTATTCTTGTCTTTTGTCGTGTTGACCTATACTTAGAATTCATATAAATCAGTACGCCTCTCATATAAGCCTTGCTTGCATCCCAGACGATTTCAATAGGTGTACCCTTATTCAAATTGATTTGAAAAAGTTCCTTAACATGTTTTTTAAGATCCGCAATATTCTTCTCATATCTAAATAAATTCTCATTCATTCTCCAAGATCTTCTCTCCCTCTTACCAAAGTCCATCTCCATCCATACCGGACTATGATCCATTAAAGTTCTAGGAAACATTTTAGTCTTAACCACTTTAATAAGTAAGTCAGAAGTAACCAGCATAAAATCAATCCTAGAAAAAGATTTATGTCTGTCAGAAAAAAATGTAAAATCCAATTCCTTCGGATGGTGAATTCTCCATACATCCTTCAATTCTAATTCTTCTTTCAATGCAAAGAACGTCTGTGGTAATTTATTTCCCCTCTTAGCCAAAGTCTTCTTGTCAAGAGTTGTATCAATCACACCATTCCAATCTTCCATAATCAAGAAGGACTTATAATTCCACTGCAATATTTTAGTATTCAATAATTTATTAAAAATTTCCTGCTATTGATTTGGGGCATAAATTCCAATAAGAAGCATCGAAACATTCTGTATATTTATTTCAACTGCAATATATCTTCCTTCATCATCCGTTTCTACCAGTTTAGCTGGTATTCTTTTAGAAATATACAAAACTATTCCATTCCTTTTCACAGAACTAGAAGATATAAAATGTAGTCCAAGTTTTGAATTTGTCAAAAATTTTTGGTCCTGGGTTCTAATGTGAGTTTCTTGCAAACAGACAACATCATTTTTATACTGCTTCAAATAATGAAATATTTTCCTTCTTTTCTGTGGTGAGTTCAGACCATTCACATTCCATGATAAAAATCTAACTGTCATTTGGGGATTCTTGAAGCGATTTGAGCATTTGCCTAAAACCCTGTTCCACAGCAGAGGTCTTTGGTCTCGCTCCTCCCACTGCTTCAGATTTCTGTATCTTCCCATTTGCTCCCTTCTCTTCTTGTGGCATCATGGCCCTCTGCTGCTTTTGTTTCTCTAGTCTTTGCTTCTCTGCTGCACGAGTTATACGTTGATCTTTCGGTTCTTGCGACAACAATTCAAGGTCCAGATCCACCTCTCTTGTAGCTCTAGGCTGCTTTGTTTTAGGCTCTGGGAAATCTGCAAAAAAATCCTCTGAGAAACCACCTACTGCTCCTAAAAGTTCTTCCCTTGCTGTTTCTCGAATTGCCTGTCGTTCTTTTTGCCTAATCAGTTCTTGAATCCCCTCTTCAAAGTCCTTGTCTTTAGAAATTTCTTCTACAGATAAAAGTGTGGATGAACATGGGGGTGTTGAAATTTTTTTAAGAACATTATGATAGAAATATTCTGCTTTTTCCACCGAGTTAATACGGTATCTTACATCCTCATATCTCAAAATAATGCCAACAGGAGCATCCCATCTGAATGGAATCTGGCGCTTTTTCAATTCATTTACCAAAAAACCATAGTCTTTTCGATCTCTTAAATTTTCACAGTTTTAGTCACAAATTGACTTCTGTGGACCTCACTCCATACTTAAGAGGTCCGTAGAGTGGGCGTGCATAAGCGCACTAACGTGCCTATCCTCCCTGTCATTGTATTTTTATATTATTCCTGTTTTTGTTTCTGTCTGACAAATTACAATAAATAAATAAATAAATAAAATGTATTTTAATACTTGAGGTTGACTTCACTCTCTAAGGGAAAATGCCATTCTGTGGGAAACTAAGGACTTTTTCTCACTGCTGAGTAAAATCACTCTCTACTCTGTGCTCAATATACACATTTTAACTATTTCAGATTCGGAGGTCGGAGATTATTCTCAGTTCTGGAGGAAGATCATTCCAGAGGGTAGGGGCTGCCACAGAGAAGGCTCTCCCCCTGGGGGTCGCCAGCTGGCATTGTCTGGCTGACGGCACCCTGAGGAGGCCCTCTCTGTGGGAGCGAACCGGCCGGTGGGAGGCAATTGGTGGCAAAAGGCGGTCCTGTAAGTACCCTGGTCCTAAGCCATGGAGCGCTTTAAAGGTGATCACCAACACCTTGAAACGCACCCGGAAGTCCACCGGCAACCAATGCAGCTCGCGCAGGAGAGGTGTCACATGGGAGCGCCCCGTCGCTCCCATAATCCCCCGCGCGGCCGCATTCTGTACCAGTTGGAGCCTCCGGGTGCACCCCAAGGGGAGCCCCATGTAGAGAGCATTGCAGTAGTCCAGGCGAGAGATGACGAGTGCCTGAGTGACCGTGCGTAGGGAGTCCCGATCTAGAAAGGGCCGCAACTGGCGTATCAGGCGAACCTGATAGAAAGCCCCCCTGGCCACAGTTGTCGTGTGATCCTCTAAGGACAGCCGTGGGTCCAGGAGGACGCCCAAGTTGCGCACCCTTTCCGTGGGGGCCAATGGTTCGCCCCCAATGACCAGCGATGGTGTCAGCTGGCTATATCGGGACGCTGGCAGCCACAGCCACTCGGTCTTGGAGGGGTTGAGTCGAAGCCTGTTTCTCCCCATCCAGACCCGCACGGCTTCAAGGCACTGGGACATCACTTCCACGGCATCGTTGGGGTGGTCTGGGGTGGAGATGTACAGCTGAGTATCGTCAGCGTACTGGTGGAACTCCACCCCAAAACCACGGATGATCTCACCCAGCGGCTTTACATAAATGTTGAACAGGAGGGGCGAGAGGACCGACCCTTGTGGCACCCCACACACTAGGCGCCTCGGGGTCGACCGCTGCCCCCCTGTCAACACAGACTGCGACCGGTCGGAGAGGTAGGAGGAGAACCACCATAGAACGGTGCCCCCCACCCCCAGTCCCTCCAACCAGCGCAACATGATACCATGGTCGATGGTATCAAAAGCCGCTGAGAGGTCTAACAACACCAGGATAGAGGAGTACCCCCTACCCCGGGCCCTCCAGAGATCATCCACCAATGCAACCAATGCCGTTTCGGTGCTGTATCCAGACCTGAAGCTGGACTGGAGCGGGTCTAAATAGACAGCTTCATCCAGGTACCGGGGAAGCTGCCACGCAACCACACTCTCAACAACTTTCGCTAGAAAGGGAAGGTTGGAGACTGGATGATAATTAGCCAAAATAGCTGGGTCCAGGGAGGGCTTCTTGAGGAGGGGCCTCACCACCGCCTCCTTCAAGGCGGGCGGTAGGGCACCCTCACTCAAAGAAGCGTTTATAATCTCCTGGAGCCAGCCTCATGTAACCTCCCGGGAGGCCAGCACCAACCATGAGGGACACGGGTCCAATAAACATGTGGTTGCGTTCAGTCTTCCCAGAGTCCTGTCCACGTCCTCGGGAGTCACAGGATCGAACTCAGCCCAGATAACACTCTCAAGACCTGCCTCAGTCACCCCGCCTGAACTAACCCAGTCAGCAGCCAAATCATCCCGAATCTGAGTTATTTTATCATCCAGATATTGAACAAAGTCCTCAGCACGACCCTGCAAGGGATCCTCCCGCGCTCCCAGATGAAGGAGGGAGCGGGTCACCCTAAACAGGGCGGCTGGGCGATTATCTGATGATGCGATAAGAGCGGCAAAATAGTTAGACTTCGCCGCTTTTATCGCCACTAAGTAAGTCTTAATATGAGCTCTTACTAGTGTCAAGTCAGATTCAGAGCGACTGGCCCTCCAACCGCTCTCTAGGCGTCTTCTCCGGCGTTTCATCTCCCTCAGCTCCTCGGTAAACCAAGAAGATAAGTGAGTTCGGCGCCGGGTCAGAGGCCGCAAAGGCACGATGCGGTCCAAGGCCCCACTGGCCGCCCTATCCCAGGCCGCCACCAGGTCCTCAGCCGAATCCCGAGTCAGTGTCTCAGGAAATGGCCCAAGCTCCGTCTGGAACCTATCAGGATCCATCAGGCGCCTGGGGCGGAACCACCTGGTCGGTTCCGCCTCCCTGAGGTGAGGTGCAGTGGTCAGAAAGTCGAGTCGAAGGAGCGAGTGGTCAGTCCATGACAAGGGTTCCATACCTATATCCCCGATGTCAAGACCACTCAGCCACTGACCAGAGACAAAAACTAGATCCAGGGTGTGTCCACCGATATGAGTCGGGCCCTGAATTACCTGGGTCAGGTCCATGGCCGTCATGGAAGCCATGAACTCCCGGGCTATCTCAGATGTTTCACCGATGGATGGCAGATTGAAATCCCCCATGACCATAAGCCTGGGGGTATCAACCGCCACCTCGGCTACAACATTGAGAAGCTCAGGCAGGATCGTTGCCATGTGGCAGGGAGCCAGGTACGTGACTAACAGACCCATCTGCCCACCACAACCCCACCTCACAAAGATGGACTCACCCCCGGCTATCTGAGGTACAGTGGTCTCCCTGGGATCCAGACCTTCCTTAATAATGACCGCTACTCCCCCACCCCTACCCTGAGCTCTCGGCTGGTGGAATGCAAGGAAACCTGGTGGGCACATCTCCACGAGGGGAACCCCCCCCCCCCTCCTGGCCCAACCAGGTCTTCCTTAATAGCAAATACAAGTACAAAATTATTCTTATGATAACAATTTGTAATTATTCTTATGAATACAGAAAAGCTCACTTTATACACACACACACATACACATTAAGTAAACAAAGTTAATTTAACCATTACTGCAAGTTCCATCATTTTCACCAACCATTTCTTTATTGTGGGTACTATTAAACCTTTCCATTTTTGAACATATAGTAATTTTGCTGTGGTAATCATATATATATATATATATAAACAAAATTCCACTACTTTGCTTTTCGTTACTTGTCCATTAGTGCTAAAAAAAAGACATGGGATTTGAGAGTATTTGCTCACTTCAGCCTGTAAGGCAACACTCTGATCCCCTTGATGAGTCCTTGACTTTGTAATGGGTTGAAAAGTGGAACAAATTTTTATACTTTTATTCTCCTTGTAGCTGTTATTGGATGCTTTTGCCTTAGGAGGAAAACATTATTTAATGTTGATACAGTCTATTTCACTCAGGACAAAGTTAAAATATTAACATAACCTAATGTAGCAAATATCTCAAGGTGGGTGAAATACCTAATACTCTTTTCTCCTTCTATTTTCCCTTAACACCCTATGAGGTGGATGAGAAAGAGTGACTGACCCAAAATCATCCAGCCAGCTTTCATGCCCAAATTGGGACCACAGCTGGGGAAGTCTGTGCTGTGATTAGATGCAAAGCACAATTTTCATGCTATATTAAAGGTAGTCCTCGACTTACAGCCATTCGTTTAGTGACCATTCAAAGTTACAATGGCATTGAAAAAAGTGATTTATGACCAGTTTTCACACTTACAACCATTGCAATTGCCCCATGGTCATGTGATCAAAATTTCAGATGCTTGGCAACTGGCATGTATTTATGACAGTTGCACTTTCCCAGGGTGCTTTTCTTGCTCTTTGAGACACAGTGCGCACTCACCATAGGTAGATTACTGTGCAGCCACTTTGGATTAACTGTCTCTCTACACTCTGTGTTTCCTATTCTTATCATTGTAACATTATTTAATTTCACACAAATTGGGATAATAATCATTTAGTTTACCATTTGAATGCAAATATAATGGTTCGTTCTTAAGTAACGAGATTGCTTATGAATGTTCCATGCCATTATACCATTATAACCAGTACAATATCACAAGTACCAGTATCACAAGTTCAATACAAAAGCTCTCTCCTTTTCAGGCAACATTCAGATTAGGGAAGTGCTTCCTTAGAAGTTTCCTGGCATAAATACAAAATTGAGATAATGTCAGATGATGTGTAATAAATAACCCTACTTCTCTATAATCACTTACATTGACCACTAGGAGGCACTGCATCACCAGTTTCAGCTTTAGCAGGACTCCTTAGATATGAGTAATTCTCTAGTCAGATGTTATTCTATGAAGTTTAAACCTTCTGACAGGAATTGATCTCACAGATTTTCATATTTTAGATGACTACATAGAGCGCATTAGCTTTAGAAACTATCCAGCTTCTGGCACTCAGTGTTGCATCACAAGGACAGATATCCTTGAAGCTATCAGAAAGATAAATACATACCACCGTCCCTGAAGCTCTGAGAGCAGAGAAATACCAATGTTATCAATTATATCATGTTCCCGTGTATGAAATTGTTTCTATAGCCCTTAGTTCTCCTGTTAAGATGGTGAACAACATTTTTTTGTTTTAGCCAGTTCCCTCTATGAATTAGAAATACTACGTTCTTGTCATGCTCATCAACCCTTTTAATGACTAGATATGGTGGGTAACATCTGAAAAGTAAAATTGTCAATATAGAGTGGGGAATTAAAATAAACTGTACATTAAAATTGGATGCCAATAAGATATGCAATATTTAATTGATGTAGTTTCCATTTTTTCCAAGGTACAAGCTTTATTGTTACTCATTTCTTTATTTTGTGTTTGAAATTTGCTTCTTATTCTGCATTCAGAATTTGCAAATATATTCATTTTGAATAGACTTTCTAACTATTGACAATGATTGTCATTTATTTTACCTTTTAAAGTTACATCCTTTTGATATATTGATCCAAAATACAAGCCCAGACTAAGATGTCATCTGCAACATGTTATGGGTACCTAGATGATCTTGTTCCACACACAAAACATCTGTCTTACACAACAAATAATGTTACAAATAACCATTGTTCATTGCCATGTGCAAATCAAGCAATCTGTTTTAGAAGGTGAATCTAGTAAGTAAAAGGAGAAATGTGTGGTGTGTTGAGTATCCTAATCACTAACTGAAGAGTTCAATTATTAATAAAGAATGTAATAATTTAATCATTCATACTAAGGGATTCTTGATGAGAACCAATGTGTTCTCAAATTGGGCCAAAATCTGAATGAAAACGTGATGGAGGTTTCTAGTTGTCTAGTTGTGTGTAGAAAGAAGTCATGTATCAACAGTGGGTTGAAAAAGAGACACTAAAGGCAGAACAGAAATCCTTTTAATAGTGCATGCAAATTTCATGGTGATACCATTCTCTACTGGCATAACTCAGCAGAATAGGAAAAACCCTTACTTCGGTTTGCTGTGAAACTTGCACTGTTTGTTAGGAAGCACGTTCTGGCCAGTTTTTTAACAGGGCAAGTGGAAGGATAAAATAGAATAATATTTATGTATCAGATTAAATTTCTTGAAGAAAAGCAGGATATTTACTTCATAATAACATTGTGAAGCTGGTGCCTCTTTGGTCCTTCTCAAAGGCTCTGAAACTGCCAGAAGAAGGATCCCTTGATTTAGTCTTTAGACAGACTCGGTCTAGAGAAGATATTCAAATCATTTCTGATTTAAATAGGATGTTGTTAGAGCTCAGGGCCTTAAAGTAATAAGAAGTTTTTGTTTCACAATCCATCTCAGCAAGTAAGAAACATTTGCCTATTTTCCAGAACCAATTGATGAATTAAAAAGGCAAGCTTCGTACATTTCCTGTCTAGCATGCACAGTAAAGCTCCTTTCTATTCTAGCAATATAGCAAAACATAATTTTTTCCCTTGATGCTTGGCCTACAGTCATGACTTAAATTATTTCTGTGCACTTGGATCAATGTTGCAAGTTGCAACTCTTCAAGTGTCAACTTAGTGAATTATTTAAATACTGCTTCTGTTGGCTAAACTAGCAGGAAATTTGTGCACATTTAGAATTGAACATTTCTCTTAGATGAACACTGTATTTAAAATAATGAAAAGTTAATAAAGTAATATCTTTTTGCATGGAACAAAAGGAGAAAAGCCTATCCCTCTCTCCTTAAGAATAGTTTGTATTCCAAAATTAACGTTCTCAATAAACAAGAAATTAGCCAAATGATAAACTTAATTTTATAGAAGGATGCACAGAGAATTGCCCATTTTAGAACTTAGACGCTATTAGCAGAAAGAAAACACCATCTTCCTAATGCAGTTTAGTTCAATCAATATAATAAGAATAACTCAAAGTAATTATCAAAAGTAAATAACCTTATCAACTGTTCACCAAGCAGGCCAGTTTAGGATAATTTGATTTGTGGAAAAGAAAAAGGTTAAAAAATATTACCTGATGCCTTAAATTGGGGTTATTAAGCAAGGATAAAATCCATAGGTTCTGATAGGTTCTAGAGAACCGGTAGTGGAAATTTTGAGTAGTTCGGAGAACCAGCAAATATCACCTCTGGCTGACCCCAGAGTGGGGAGGGAATGGAGATTTTTCAGTATCCTTCTGCTGCCACACTCACCAAGCCACACCATGCCCACAGAACCGGTAGTAATTAAATTTGGATTTCACCACTGATATGAAGCCTCTGGAGTTGACAGATTGCCCTATAGCAGAGTAACGTAATTGCATTTACTGGGGACATTTGCCTTATTTTGGTTTTCTTCCAGTCCATTGGTTTCTTTTTGCTGGATTTCTCTGTTGAACAAAACATATGACTCCTTTTGTTCTGTAATTGCCTGAATAACAACTCCTATTTAAATTCCCTTTTGTTTACATTTTGTCTTTTTCTGTATATCTTGTTGCTGACATGCTTCCATACTGTTTGGAAATGGAAAGATAAATTTACTGGCAGAATGTATCTGTTTAGACATGAGCTCATCACAAATGGTTATATAGCTAATTTGAGCCCCAGAAAGTGAGAGCTGGGTAGAATTGAATATAAGGTCTTTTAATATATATATAAAATAATAGATTTAGTTTACGCTTAATAAGAACACTTTGTCCTTCTTGTGAAATATGTTAATTAGCTGAATGTCAGAAAATATTAGAGATACTTGTTTGGATTTTTATTGGCTATGTATCCAGAATATTCACATAATGTGTGGTAATAAAACGCTTCCAAGAAATATGATGCCATCTGAATTGGTTCACACAGCATGCTAAGACAATGGCTCAAATGCCAAGCCATATTAAATCTTCATCTTGCGGATGTGAAGCTAGATGTTACTCTTTGTAGGATTTGGATTTAATTCTGCTGCCTCTCCATATATCTATCTGTAAATATTGTAGCTATCAAAGTTTTTTTAAAAAAAATTAGATTTATATGCCGCCCTTCTCCGGAGACTCAGGGCGGCTTACAATGCGTTAAGCAATAGCCTTCATACTTTTGTATATTTATACAAAGTCAGCTTATTGCCCCCACAAACTGGGTCCTCAATTTACCTACCTTAGAAAGGATGGAAGGCTGAGTCAACCTTGAAGTTGTTCCCCAAAAGTTATTTTTATTTTGTGGAAGATGCTTTTCTTCTCTTTAGATGGGAATCATAACATGTCTTCCTTTTCCAGTGTCATTGTTCCTTGTCACCAAGCTGGCAGGCTGCCCACTATATGGACTTGGTTCCAACCTTCCTTGTATTTCTTCCTTTCCCAAAAGATTTTCTTTCATACATAGGCAATACACAAAGATATTACATGAATTTTTAGTGATTTAGACTTGTTGAAGTCAATGGCAGTTTTATTTGTCCATCCATCCACCCACCCACCATCCATCCATCCATCCATCCATCCATCCATCCATCCATCTATCTATCTATCTATCTATCTATCTATCTATCTATCATCTTGCTGGGACTACTCCAGGCGGCTTAAAACAGTAAAAGCAGAGAAATGAAAAGAAGTGTAAACATAACAGTAGCAAAATAACGAAACAATGAAAATGTAGTAATATGAGATTAAAAAATGGGTAAAGGGAAGCAGGGAATGCGGGAGGGGAGGTGGAGTTTTCTATCAATCTACCCGTAGTAGCCACCAGCAGTGTGGGACTCCCCCACTGGATCCCCAGGCCAATTGGCAGAGCCAGCTCTTCAGGCTCTTGTGGAAGGATAGGAGGATGGGGGCAGATCTTATTCAGGGAGTTGTAGGATGTTCCAAAGGGTGGATGCTACAGCAGAGAGGGATTCTGACAGCTGGAGTCCTTTAATTGATGGGATCTGAAGAAGGCCCTCTCTGTCAGCATGAGTGACCTAGTGGGGCAAGATGCTCTATCAGGTAGCCTGGACCCAGAGCTTTAAAGGTCATAACCAACACCTTGAACTGCACTAGGAAGTAGACCAGCAGCCAGTGCAATTCATGGAGCAGAGTGTAACATAGGCCATCCTAGGGGCCCCAAAGACTGCTCACGCTGCTGTACTTTATACCAGCTGAAACATCCTAATGGATTTTAGGAGTAGCCCCATATAGAGTGCATCGCAGTAGTCCAGATGAGAGATGATGAGAGCTTGAATGACTGAGTGCAGGGAGTCCAGATCCAGGAAAATTCACAGCTGCTGCATGAACCAAAGCTGTGCAAAGCTCTCCTAATCACACCTATCACCTGCTCTTTGAGCAGGAGTGATGAATCTAGGAAAACCTCTAAACTGGAAGTTTAGAACAGGATCTGAATGGGAAAGTGAAACCCCAACCAGTACTAAAGATGACAGAAATCCAGATCTTGAGATTCCATGCATCCAAAGCCACTTGATTTTGCTAGGGTTCAGTCAAAGCCTGTTGCCTTCCCCCTCCCCCCCCCCCCCCCATCCAGCTTCCCTACAGCTTCCAAGCACCGTGAAGGGTATTGACTGCATCATTTGGGTCACCTGGCACAGAGATGTAGAACTGAGTATCATCAGCAAACTGATGATATCTCACCATGATTATTAATGATCTCACCTGTAGATGTTAAATAGGAGTGGAGAGAGTACTGAGCCCTGTGTAATGCTGCAAATGAGTGGCCAGGTGCTGGGTCTCTTAGTCCCTATCAACATCAGTTGGGACTGGTCTTAGAAAAAGAGGTTGGACCAGTGTAAAACTGTGCTGCCTAGCCTGCAGCTGGCCCAAAAGAATACCATGATTGATGTATTAAAGGCTGCTGAGAGGTCAAGGAGCAAAAGAATGGTTGCACTACCCCCATCCAGGGGTGAAATGCTCCCAGTTCAGATCATCTTGGGCTAGTAGGTAGCGATGATGGCTGGTGGTTCTGAGAACCGGTAACAATGGCAGCTGGAGGCTCCGTCCACCAGTCCCATTCCCCGGACTCCTACTGCTCCCCTTTCTCCCATGGCTGGCTGTCAGGGAAGGCAAGTGTCCAAAAGGTACCGGAGTTGCTCACTCTCCTTCTTGAATGAGTCTCTCTGGTCCACACGCCAGCTGCGCAAGCGCACACCATTTATTTAATTTAGCAGAAGTTTGGGTGTGCGCTTGCGCAGCCGGTGTGTGGACCAGAGAGACTCATTCAAGAAGGAGAGTGAGCGACTCCGGTACCTTTTGGGTGCTTGCCTTCCCTGACAGCTGCTGTCAGGGAAGGAAATTGAGTTTACTTGTTTAAAGTTAATATATAGATAGTTATTTCTGATAATTCTTAATGGACTTGAATGATGAAGCTTTATTATTTACTAGTAGATAAAAGATGAGATATAGGATGAGGAGATTTTTAACTGAATTATTAGAGAAGGTGATAATTTACTGAAATTGTTTGACTTGATGAAAAGGAAGGTAATTTTTTTATATAACTTTTTTCTTTATATTTTTTCCCTTTCCCCCTCCTCCCATTCTCTTCACTTCTTTCTTTTTCTTTTTTATATTTTTCTTAGTTTGTATTATTTTTTATTTTTAAAATTTAATAAACATTATTATTGTAAAGAATTACAAAGCCATCCATTCTGGTTACATCATCAGTCAATGCAGGCTACCAGCTGATCAGGAGAGTGAATTGCAGGCCCTGCCCTTCAAATGTTGCCCATTCCATAGTCTATAGTACTAACAGAAGATTTGTGTTTTGAGAGACTTCTATAGTTTTAACTGGACATGGCAATGGTTGAGCCTTGCCTCTTCTGATACTCAGGCATGGTCTTCCTGAGAGGTGTCAGATGAGATGCACACAGCTATTAGATATGCTGCATCAGCTTTTGCTTCTTGTAAAGGTCTTGGTTTGTTTTGATCCTTAAGGTGTGATTTCAAATACCTTGTGCTAATATAATGAGATTACAAGAAACTGGAAAAAAAATTACATGAGAAAGTTACTGCTTTTTTTATCAATTCTGCTTAATAAGATATATACATTTTACCAGAAGTCAAGCCCCATAAACAAGTTATCTTATAAATTGCATTAAATGTTTGAACTGGCTTCTTCCAAACATTTCCTTGTTAGTTTGAACATGACCCTTGAACATTCCTAAGTACAGTAAACTTATCTCTAAAAAATAATTAATAAAACATACTGTGATAGGCTATGGGACCTGACTTTTGGTATACTCTGTATACTGTATGTATGCAGGCATAAACACTCATCCTATATTTAATAACATCCTAAATTCATCTGTTTTGGAAAAATAAGACTCATATATCTTGTCTGTTAAACTAATTCCAAACTTACCTGCTGTTAGGTACCTAACCTGACATGACCCTTGTCTAAACTGTCCTAAAGCACTTGAGCAATTAAACAGGCTTTGGATTAACATTTCTCAATGTTTGCCTTCTCCTCCAACCCAAATCCCTTGGAGGCTCCAATCTCATTTTACACACGTTTTTCCTAAAGACAAGGAATGCTGGATTAATTTTTACTGTGCCCAAGGGAACTATCTGTAATTAAAGATGTCTCACTGACTGTGACCAGGTGGTAGGAAATAACACGAAAGAAAGTTTGCAGGATATTTCTTTCTCATCTACTACTTATCTACTTCAGCATCTGATCAAGAAAAAATTGAGAGACGAGAATAATATTTCACTTTTATAATAAGGAGTAAACTCCAATTCTGCTATGGCATCTTTCATCCTAATTCCAGGAGTATTTATAATTTTTCAAATTGCTTCCCTTTTACTGGAAAACTGGCTTTTCCAACTTAGTACACCCAGGTGTGTTAAAAGTCCACCATAGTTGCATTGGAATAGGTTTTATAAATCTCTTGTACGGGTTACTTGTCCAACTATATTATATGGAGTGAAATGTATATTAAATTCTGTTCATTTAGAAAAAAACACACAATACTTAGGAGTATGGATTACTCAACGTTGAAGGAAGACAATTATATTAAATTGGCTAAACAAATAGAAAAGGATTTGGAAAGATGGGTAAAACTCCAACTGTCTCTTTTAGGCAAAATTGCTACCATTAAAATGAATATTCTGCCAAGAGTGTTATACTTATTTAGGGTGATACCAGTGAACCCAGGAAGAACATATTTTAAGGATTTGGACAGAATGATATTAAAATTTATTTGGCAGGGGAAAAAAGCAAGAATCAAATTAAAACATCTACAAGACAAAAGAGAGAGAGGAGGAATGGGACTCCCTGATTGGCAGAGTTATTACAAAGCCTCAGTGTTAACATGGATAAAAGATTGGATCGAACTCAAAAACATAAGGACATTAATATTGGAAGGTTTTGACTTGACAAGGGGATGGCATGCTTATCTTTGGGGAGACAAAATTACAAAACAAGAACAATTTCGCAGACATATTGTAAGAGACAATTTGCTTAAAATATGGAATGAAATCAGGAAATATCACTATGATAGGATTCCTAGGTGGACTTCCATAATGGAAGCACATATTTATCCAAATACAATAGATACAAATAAATTAAAAACATATCAAGACATCTTAAATGAAGAAGGAAAACTAAAAACAAGAGAAGAATTGAGAATGCAAAATGTGGAAATAGAGTGGTGGTCATATTTGCAATTAAAATCCAGATATAAATCTGATATGGAAAAAACTGGAATTCAAATGGAACCAAATCAGTTGGATAAAATTTTATTAGGCCCCAATGAGAAATTAATAACCAAAATTTATAATTTTCTATTGGAATATAAACTAGCAGAGGAAGCAGTTAAAAGAATATGATCACATGGGCAACGAATTTTGGGTATGCAATAGAATTAAATAAGTGGGAAAAACTGTGGAAAAGTATCAATAAATTAACATTATCTGTACCATACAAAGGGAATGCTTATAAATTATTCTATAGGTGGCATCTACCACCAGTGCGAATTTCTAAAATGTTTCCAAGTACATCTCCACTCTGTTGGAAATGTAAAGAGCATAAAGGGACATACTATCATATATGGTGGTCATGTCCCAAAGCTAAAAAATTCTGGATCAATATAAAAACACAACTGGAACAAATAATAACTCAAAAGGTTCCATTAAAACCAGAAACTTACTTATTAGGAATACCTACAAACAAATACGAAAAAGAAATAATATATTTAATAACACACATTTTGACTGCAGCAAGAATAATATACGCACAAAACTGGAAACAAGAAGAGGTACCAACTCAAGAGAAATTAATATCCAAAATTATGGAATGCGCGGAGATGGATAGACTCACCAAGGAGATCCAAGGAAAGGAAGAATCTGAATATTATCTGGTCTGGCAAAAGTGGTATAAATGGTTAGAGGAAAGTAAAAAAAAAAAAGAGAGAGAAGAAGAAAGAAAGAAAAATTAAAGAAAAGATATCAATAGAGTAAAATAAATTTTTACATCAAATAAAATTTAAAGAAGAGACACCAGATATCAATAAAATAATATCATTATATAAGGTGAGAGAAATAATGTATACTGAAGAATATAGGATATAGATATTGTAAAAATTCAGATATTATAAGTAGATGTCATTAAGATGATGCCTGTTGTATATTGTTTTACTTGTATTTATAAATATATTTTGTGGTTTCTTAAATTAATAAAAATTAAAAAATTAAAAAAAAAAAACAACAAAAAAACACACACTGTCTAGCAGCCGTTCCCAACCTTTCTGGCTCTGCAAACCGACAGCTGTGGCGGTAGCAGTGGTGGTGGGGAGAGGGGATGGTTTTGTGCATGCACCCACAGCGGGTGAGTGCAGGAGCACTTGCACAAATGGAGCGACATGCGCACACACACTCACCCACTGTTTGCACAGCCTGGTTCCCAACAAGCCGCAGCCTGGTACTGAGTTGCAGCCTGGAGTTTGGGGACCCCTGTTGTATAGAATTGAAAGTATTTCAGTTTATGGTTCATTTATGAATATGGCATTTGCATGAACATTGTAGGTTCGCTTTAGCTGATTATGTCTGGCTCAAACCTGACATCATTTATATAAATTATGTCTATTTTTAATATTTCATTCTCGAGTCTTTTCCATAAACTTAAAATAGAAGTCACAGATGATGAACAGAAACTCGGGAAGAGAGTTTAATGTTTTTCTTACCTTGCTGTGCCAAAAAATGGAGCTGTTATTTTACATGGGAGAGAGTGTCTGCCACTAGTGACAACTAGTTTCTTCGCCAAATCCTGAAGAATATACCATTCTAAATTTTATGTTACTATATCAATACAATTCAGCCAAATGCTAATGGGAAAATAAATAATGTTAAGAGAGACCGGAAGCTTCTGCGGATCTTGACAAATAACGAAATAATGATTATGGTTATGAAATCTATTACTTAAAACAAGAATATGTAGAGTTCTTGATGCACTCTGAGGTTGGTTGTTGCTTGCAGCATCTCTCAGGTCACATGATCTCAATTTGAGTGCTTGGCAAATTGCTCAGCTTGCAATTACGGTCACAGCATCCTGCAGGCTCATTATAACTATTTTCTAAATTCACTGCCAGTTTCCAACAGGCAGTCAATGGGGAAACCGGTAGAAGGTCACAAATTGTGATCACATGACCACAGGATGCTGCAACTGCCTAACAATGGCAATTGGAACTGTTGCAACTGCTGTTGTAAATTGGCCCGGTCACATGATGTCATGCTTTATGACAGCTTTGTTGAGAGACAGAGTTGTTGGTCCCAATTACTATAGTTAAGTAAGACAAACCTTTAGGGTATAAAAAACCAGGATGCTGAATGAATTATTAATGAATGTGGATTGAATACAAAAATCGGTCATACCAATCAACCAATAGGAAGGTACTACATAAATACGACTTACAGAGTACCTCAGAGTACCTCCAGAGACAGACATTCCCTGAAGATGGGCTCCAGCACAAGTTTGAAAGCTTGAAAGAGTTAAACCTCTTCTTCTGGTGACCAACCCTGATTCAATTTTGCAACAAAAGTCAGAGACCAGTATGAAAGAAGAATGTTGACTATTTGATAATGAATAAGAAAAAATGATCAAGGATAACATTGCAAAAACCAATATATGAAAAAGGAACAAATGGACCAAGAGGAAGACTGAGTAAACCATAGTTGGATGGAGTTGTTAAAATCTTAAAAAAAAAAAAAAGGAAAGGTGATAAGTTTAAAGAACAAAAGGCAAATAAATTATACTGGAAGCAAAATTAATTTTGTAATGATAGAGTGATGGGATACACATTCCAATGAATACAACCTTTAGTTGTATTTCCTTTCCTTTTTTATTGTTCCTTTCCCTTATTTTGTTTATTATTTTATTTCTTCTTTGTGCTTTTTATATTATTTAAAAGGGAATAGTATGGTGTTTGCTACAGCTGAAATGTCCAAGTGATGTTTACAAAAGGCTTCAGTATAGTAATTTGGCAGACAAGAGTCTATCCTTCCCTCACTAACCTCAAGTATTTCTAAGTATTGTTCTCCCTTGCTTAAATAGATTTTCCCTTCACTATAATTCTGTTGTAAGTGCTTTTGCTTCTTGGACTGTAGAAGATAGAGAATGGTGCGAGTCCAGGTTGGTAACAAATACCATTCCCTCCCTCCCCCATTTCTACCTATGTTAAAACTGGGATGTTATGAAAAGGAAAATATTTACAAAATTGCTGAGTGTGTGCAGTGGTTTGCTCTGCTAACTTTTCTCAAAGGTACATTAAGTGCAAGAAATAGAAGACCTGATGCCTCACCTGACTCCTTCTCCAGCCCCTTAATCAGAAATAGTATTAACTCATTGTTTTCCCTTTCCAAATTTAGGGAATTAGAAATCCTGGCTCTCTGCCTGCAATTGCTAAGACACACTGCTGCAAATGCATTGTATGGTTTACCCAGCAATAAGTTCATTCAGCCCGCAGAGACCTGGCATTTGGCTGCTAGATAAATGAAAGAACATATTTGACTCTCTAGGCCCCTCAAGAGGGGATTAGCTTTTCCAACTGGAGCTGAATTGGAAGGGAGGAGGAACTGAAGACTTATGGAATAACATTCCTAGGAAGAGCCTAAAGATCGGTTAGGGAACTGCTCCTGGTTTATTCAGCACAGGACAGTGCCAGGCCCTCAGGATCCCATTATTTGCCAGCAGGGATTCTGAGCCAGTTCAGGACCCAGCTGCATGTGTTTTTCCCAGGGGCTATTGTTCCAGGTTGCTAGGAAACATGGCCCTTCAGGTGTCGCTAGGGAGACAAGGGCCTGGGTATTTGGTTTTAGGTCAGCCACAATAAAAGCTGCAGAACTGCCTGGGCGTCCTGGGTCCTCCTCTGTCATTTGTCAGCTGCTCCTCCTTCCCTGTGGTGTGTGTGTGTAGAAAAAGAGTGGGAGTGTAGGCTGCTGAACAACATGGGACCGATGCCAGTTTGGTGATCCACCTGACATCTTCGTAACAATGTAGTACTTTGCGGAGATGCTTCAGGCCCATGGCTGATGCCTTCTTGGGAATCCATTCCCTTGGTCTTCTGCGTCTTGAAAAAGATTTAAATCATCCCTGGCAGTTGTCAATTCCTGTCTCCACCACCATGGCTTTCCTGGTTTAGAAGGACAAATCCTTTCCTCTGCTTCTGAGTCCTTTCTTTGGAACAGATGGTGGCAGGAGTGGGGTAGGGGTTGTGAGTTCATCCTCCATCAAAGGAATGGTGCTTTCTGCCTCCTGTAGAGGTGTCAGTCCATTGCTATTGTGTGGCTCCCTGTATGAGGGAAACCAATCATTCAAGACAAATGGAAGCAATCCCTCCCCCCCTTCATTTCACTGTCTTTGAAATACAAGTTCAAGAGCTATGAAATTGGTTCCAGTGGCTGTATGAGAAGGAAGAATATACGTCAACCTTGCTGGTTTTTCTGACTGTAACGATCCACAGGCCATTTTTTTCTCCTCCAAATCTTCTTCCAGATGGCACAGATCAGATGCATATACAATACGCTTGAAATTAGATTTGTCGGTGGATGAATAAAGAATGCGAGTATATTTAGATGTTTATTCCATTGCAATACATATGATATAGTGCATTGTCTGATTTAAGGATTTGGTACTAATAAGATAAACACACTCATTTTAGATTTACAGACCAAACTACCTTCTCTCTCACTGTGGATTGTGTGGACATGGTCTTCCTAAATTCTTACCCTTGAATGTGGAGCCCTGAGACATTCCAGCTTCCACACAGTCTAGTGGAATTTGGTGTTTCGTATCTCATTATTATGCACATGATTTTCTGCAGCATGTTTGTTTAGCCATTTGCTTAATGGCTGCATGCTAATGTAAGTGGAGCAGGTGTAAGTGCAGACACTGACCATTTAATATGGAGATTTAAAACAGTTAATCAGTTCCAGTTTTGCCTCTCTATAGAGGTCAATAACTGATTTTGATACAAAGAAGAGTAGAGTCTACAGGAAATTAATTTTTGCTTCATATACATCTGAGATAAAAAAGTTGCACTCTACAGAGTATCAGTTTTAGAATATTGTTTATTGATAAGCTGTTCGCCTGATTCTGTATTTCCACAAGACTTCCCTTTGCTTTGCTTTTCTGTCCTTTGTTTCCTTGCTACAAATGGTTGTCTTACTGCTCACCAAGTTACAAATTCCTTTCATTAACCATGTTCTAGTTGCTGTTCTATATTGATTTATTTTTTAAGTGCTCAGCTTCCTCCAGATGGCACAGATCAAATGCATATACAATATTAGCTATGAGTAGGCTCTTGACTGACTCTGGTATCCTCTGGTAAAATAAGGTTCAACTCTCAGAAAAGCCATGATGTTATATACCTACCATAGTAAAAATACCCAGTTGGGAAAAAAGACACTTGTTAATCAGCTACCATAATGAGGAAGAAGTCTTCTTTTTCCTATTCCTGAAATCAATCAGATTTTTATAAGCTCAGACTAGTAGTGGCCACTGTCATTTTAAATATTCATTTAGGGTTGGACTTTCATAACTCAAAGCACATCATAACCTACATAGAAAAAATAAAATCTGGCATAAATGTTTTTCATTATTCTCATTTCTAGGAAGAATGTTAGTGCCTAAGATATAATTAAGAGTAGCAAATGTGACAACATTTTATGTGAATGTCACAAAATTTAATTTAAAAATTTAATTTAATTTAAAATTTTGATCAGATGGGCCAATAATTAAAGGAATACCCAAGTTTAGATTAATGTTTTGGGCACTGGGTTTCTTTCTAGGGACCTGGATTGTTATTTGAATTTGGTTGGGCACTGCATATTATCAGTGCCTTCCTATTTGATTTTGAGCCATCAGGAGTTGCTGCCTTCCCTCTCATTCTTGGAGATTGGAAGGCCAGATACATACTTCTTTCCTTTAAAATAGAGATGCACAATCTTTTTTCAGGCCAACAGTTGGAAGTTATTGGTACGTTTCTCTGTTCCCAGCCCAGCAGGGTTGGGTCACAGATTCTACAAGTTCTTTTGGATTTGGGAGCAATGACTCCACCAATATGAACAGGGGACTTTTATTCCAAGCCAATATTAAAAAATCAAATAAGAGTCAGACAGAAATCAAAAAATATACAGGAATACGGAAACTGTAACATTACCCAATATATTAAGAAATATCAATTCAAGACAGCAAGTAAAAGCAAGATTACAACATGACAAGAAAGAAAAACTTTATGCTAGCTAGGAACCCCAGAAAGTTGGTGATAGTTACAAAATTTCAAAGTCAGCAAATATGCAGCAGCACTCAAGTAGGTCAGCACTGAAGTTCCATTCTATGAGATTTTTAAATTAACTTATATAAGTCCTGAACCCTAATTAAGCACACCTGCTTTTCAATTGGCTCATCTCCCTGGATTTTAACAAGGACAAAGAGAAAAAGTTGATCTTATCTTGGAACACTTTGTCGCTTTGCCAAGAGTGGAACCATCACAATTCAAAACTAAACAGTCCTGCCAAGAATGAGACCATCAAGGCTAAGAGACTTTGTTTATAACAGGTGGTGATGAGAACATCTCGAAATTAAAAAGTATCTGTTTCTCAGGATTTATTGGATTGAAGATGAGAAAGATCATACGTTTACATAGGTTTCTCACTGAGGGCAGAACAAAACAAGACCCAAGTATGACCCATTACTGAATAGAATAAATACTTGCTTAATTCTGCATTATATGGAAATATAAAATCACATCAACTTCTATTGGTGAGGAGGAATTGGCAAAGAAGAACTGAGTAACTACATGTGCGATGCATGTAAAGGAAAGAGGTATATACTAGTAATTCAAGTTCTCCCAACCAATTATCTGTGAAACTACCAGCACCCCCAATGTAGGTTCCGGCTTTAAATAAAATTTCCTTTAGAATATTTTGTATCGAATAAGGTGCAGTATGGAGAATCTATGTTCACAGGTGAGTAAGGGGAAGAAAACCTAGTTCAAGAAAAATACATTAAAATGGATCCTTTTGACGATATATTCTTTCTCAGTTTTAGTGTCACCGAGACTGAGGGAGGCCCACCTGTTGGCCTTTTCCAGACATTCTGTCTCTGAGCTGCCTCCTTATTGCTTGGATTCATGTTTCTTCCTTCTCTCATTTCCTTCCACAAATAATGAAAAAAATAAATAGTGCAGAATTCAAGAGCAGGGATTCAGGGGACTGGGGAGAAGACTGATGTTCAGGATAGATTGCCAGTCTCCTGTAGAGCATTTTTCTCTCCTTTTCCACAGGTGCTGACCCTTGACATTCCACAGCAGCCTGGGTCACTAATTTGAGATAAAGCAAACATTAGCCCTCCCCTGAGTCTTAGTTGTGGGGTCTAGACATCTTGCCTGCATTTACATTGCACTTGTGGCTGCAGGATGTGTGGTCTCCATAAAAATTAGTCATCCTATTCTTAACCATAGGCAAGCTTTCTAATCAGCCCTGTCCTAAAGGTCTACCCTGGAGATATAGCCAAATGCTGATTCAATGAAGAGTAGATATTTCACATAGAACATCATAGATAATGCACTTAAACTTTGATTTAAAGATCCTTAAAGCATAATATATATGCTTTCCTTAGCCTTTTAATAGATTTGCAAGTTCTCTATTTTGTTCTATAGAGAGATAGCTTTATTGATACAGATAATACTGTAGAGTTCCTCTTATAAGGTACTGGACAATGACAGCTTGATTGATGGTTAAGTTGTCTTTTCTGTATCCTTTTCTGTTCCTGATAGCTCTGTCTGTAAATCTTTTTTTCTCCAATGAAAAGTATAGGTTTTCACTAGGCGGATAAATGGGTCTGTTTACAAAGTAACCAGATAGGGGTAAGATTTCACTCCTACTCAGTTTTACAGTATATTTTTAACTATCTATTAGCTTTCAAATTATATTGTGTAACAGATATAGAATTTACTTAGTAGCTACTGGTGCAAGTCTGATGGATGAAGATCTCACCTATTTTGTAGCAAAGCTCCATAAATCATGCAATCTGTAACTAATACAAGACTTGAATATGAAACAAATCTCCAGTTCAATAAATTCTTTCTTTCTCATCCTGCAGTCCTTCATATAGACATTTATGAAAGCTAGATGTAGTACAATAAAATATAGTAATAGTATGCCCATCTTCAAATGCCTATAATCTTCTTTTGAGTCCACAGCTTTTATTAACTATCTTTGCTTATACAATTTATATTGGCTGCTTTTGTTTTTATGTGTTTTTCCTAGCACGCCACTAGACAGATCAGCATGTAAGGATTAAGTTCATAATACTCAGTGTTAATCAACAGCATAGAAAAACAATACATTCTGAATAAGAAGAAATGAAAAAAAAACTGTTCACATAAATTAGAGGGTTAAATGAGTACGTGGACAGCTAAAGAGAAGAACTGCAATTTCTCTCTGCTTATTAAACATTAAACTTAATCTAAATTTTGGGTTCATATACTAGTGAAATATGGTCAATGACTTTGTACTGACCTTCCAGATATTTCTCAAATATTTGTGGATGAATTCCTCTTCTGTTTGTTCTCCTCTTGATAGTTAAATAACAACAAACTTGATTCCTATCACATCATTCTTAAGTGTAAGAATAACACAAATGTAAATATCAGATATTCTTGAGAATTCATGGCCAAACTGTTGATGATAGAGGAGGAGATATGAAGTAGCTCAAATTTAACTTAAATGTGCTTAGGCTAAATCAGACTTCCAGTCCAGGGAATGTCCTCCAGATATCTCACTGTAATTGCAAAGGGCATGGTAGCTTCAATAAAAGTAGAAGTCACACTAGGGCATTATTGCATCACCCTTCAAACTCTTTTCAAAATAGCCCTACTGGAAAACTAGTTACGGACCAAACCACAAATCAATCAATCAGAATAGAGCTAGAAGGGACCTTGGAGGTCTTCCATTCCAACCCCTTGCTCAAGCGGGAGACCGACCGTCCTGTCTCTTCTTAAAATCCTTCAGTGATGAAGCACCTACAACAAAGGTCAAGTTGTTCCACTGTAATTGTCTTCACTAATAGGAAGTTTCTCCTTAGTTCTTGGTTGTTTCTGTCTTTGATTAGTTTCCATCCATTGTTTCTTGTCCTACCAATAGGACAAGAAATCATCTTCTTCATTTTCAGAAGTGCTTAACAGATGCTTCTGAGAGATTTATAAGCAGGGCACTGTGGTGTTGGGTGGCTTGTGCACAGCTGCTAGACTAGCAGGAATGAAGTGAGATGACAAATAAATTCACAGTTGTGCTGTAACTGTGTTGTAAAAAAATCTGTAATTATCCAGGTATTAAGATTCTGGGAGGGAAAGCCATAAACCAATAGTCATTGGATACAAAATGGGCAGCAAATAAATTTCACAATAAATAAATAGATAATAAATGAATAAAATTTAAAAAGTGATGCAGTTTGCAGATTACGGCAGATTAATTTAGTAGTCCTCAAATTATGATCACAATTGACCCCAAAATTTCTATACCTAAGTAAAACATTCGTTAAGTGATTTTTTCCCCATTTTACAACCTTTCTTGCTACAGTTGTTAAGTGAATCTCTGCACTTGTGAAGTTAGTAACATGTTTGTTAAGTGAATCTGGTTTCCCCACTGACTGTGCTTTTCAGAAGGTTGCAAAAGGTGATCACATGACCCCGGAACACTGCAACCATCATAAATACAAGTCCGTTGCCAAGGGACTGAATTTGATCACGTGATCGTAGGGACGCTGCAAAGGTCAAAAGTGTGAAAAATGGTCATAAGTCATTTTTTTCAGGCTGTTGTAATTTCGAATGATCACCAAACAAACTGTAGTAAGTTGAGAACTATTGTTAGTGTGTTAAGTTTTTTCCCTACCTAATGATAGAGTTGGCCTTGACTAGTGCCTACATATTTGAATCACTGCATGTTTTTGTGTGAGTGTACACACACTTCTTCATAGTTTCTCTCTCCACTGGTAGCTTTTGTATTTGATGACAGGCATTTTCTTTAGGCTTCCATTAACAAATACTCCTGTTTTCTTGCCCGGCATAAGAAATTTATATGGAAAACCTAGTCTTTTCACTCTAGGAGGAATTAGCCCTTACTCTATGTGCAAGAAGGTCACAGGAACTGGAGCATGCAACTTTATTATGTGCCTTTTGTACTGTAAATCTTTGTTAAAATAAACTGTCCCTGGCCGCCTACCCCAGTTAAAGGGCATAGGCTTTGGTGACAGGAGCAGTCTGTCATTATTAGTATTCTCTTTCTGGCATGAAACCTCTTTTGCTACCCAGTCTGCTTACAACTCTCCCATCCTGCAGATGATTACAGATATTGGGAGAGAATGCTAACTATTAATCTTGCTTTTTTTCAAAGTCGACATTAGCTTGTGGCAATCTTTGTCTTAGAACCGTATGTCTATGACCTCTGAACATCAAGTAGGCTGTGATGAATTGTTATCAGCCTTGGATGCACATGTGTGCACTCACCAATAGGGACTTGACAAAGTACAATTTAAGTTAACTTCCTCTGAAAATTGCAACTGTTTCCTCCCCAGAAAATGAATACCTAAGATATTTATGGAATGATCTCAGCATGATCATGGATCCAGTCTGTCAGTTTAACTGTATATAAGTATAAACACAGCAATATTAAGATGTGAAAAATGGAAGGGTTCATGATTTGAATGAGTTCTATTATAGCCTTTTGAATAATAGCATTCTATTCTCATAGAACAGTTTTTGGCTGGGGAATTCTGGGAGTTGAAGTCCACACATCGTCCAGCGGCCAAGGTTGAGAAATACTGTCATAGAATAATAGCATTCTACGTTTTCATGGGATTTCACACAGAGATATTAGGTGATTTTGCTCTGTAGAGCGACGGTGGGCAGTAACTGAGGCGAGACAGGTGTAAAGGAACAAGGGTTTATTGCTAACAGCTAACAAAACAGCTTCAGAACTAGAACAGCAACTCAGGCGTTTGACAGCTATTTATACACTAGCTGTCAAACCGCTCAGCCAATCAGGCTGCTGGAATTCTCCCGCCATTTCTGGGTGCATCTTAGCCAATGGGAACAATGTGTCGTATGTCTGAGGACTTAGCACCCCTTCCCTCCTGGATAGCGCATGTGTAATCGCTCAAGTAGGCAGGGCGCCGCCTGGTCCGCACAGATCTACGCAGTTCAGGGACGGCCTCCGAAGGAGTGGGAGGTATCTGTGCTGCCTGTGGAACTCCCAGTGACTCTTCTGGAATCTCAACGTCGGACTCGACTTCAGAAGGCGGGCCTGGTTCACCAGGTAAGTTGGTTGTGGGTGGCGTGCTTGAGACAGGGCCTGGATTTTCGTAGTTAGGGACTGGATGGGTTTCGGATTCCTGCTGGCTTATTGATTCTTTTTCGCCTCCTGTGATGCGTGCACACAATTGATTGATGTGGCGCTGCCAGAGCTGGCCATCGGTAGTTCAACTTGGTAGGAGTAGGGCCCCGAGACGTGCACTATTGTCCCAGGAAGCCACCTTGGTTCCCCTGAGTAGTTTTGAGCAAAAACAAGGTCACCCACATGGAAGCTGCGAGCGCGGCTGGTAGACCCTGGGGGCTTATCTGGGGTGTAACTGCGGTGCAGACGGTCAAGGGTCGTTCGGAGCCGACGGCCCATTAACAGTTCAGCAGGGCTCCTGTTGGTAGAAGGGCAGGGGGTTACGTGTTGAGTCAACAAGTATCTCGCCACTTTCTCTGACCAGTCCCCTTTTGCGAACCTGGATAGGGCGTCTTTGGCCATTCTTACAGCGCGTTCAGCCAGCCCATTCCTGGCCGGGCAAAACGGGGCGACTCGGGCATGGCGGATCCCGAGCCCCGCTAGGTAGGTTTGAAAGGAAGCAGAAGTTAGTTGCGGCCCATTATCAGAGACGAGGACATCAGGGAGGCCGTGGGTGGCAAAGAGTCTCTGCATTGCCCTGATTAAAGCACTAGCTGTGGTAAACATTTCTGAGCCGCACGCATTCAAAAAATGAGCCCTCTTACGGTTGCTGGACAGGCCGGTATAGTCGTTTGCTTCAAGGAAGCATTCGAAGCGAGCTTCATACGAATTCCAGGTCTCCGTCAGTGGGTTGAAAGGAACGAAGGTTGGAGGAGCCATCCTGACAAGAATGGGGTTCTAGTTCACCCAGCTCGTAGTGACTTTAGCTACCTGTCACCTCACGCCCAGAATCCCATCCTCGTCGCCAGTGCTCTGTAGAGCGACGGTGGGCAGTAACTGAGGCGAGACAGGTGTAAAGGAACAAGGGTTTATTGCTAACAGCTAACAAAACAGCTTCAGAACTAGAACAGCAACTCAGGCGTTTGACAGCTATTTATACACTAGCTGTCAAACCGCTCAGCCAATCAGGCTGCTGGAATTCTCCCGCCATTTCTGGGTGCATCTTAGCCAATGGGGACGATGTGTCGTATGTCTGAGGATTTAGCAGATTTCATGTTTGGTCAGTGTTTTTGTAGCATCATATAATTTTGTGAAATTGCAAATTGCTTTGAGTATTTTCCTTCATGCAAATTTAACCCAATGTGTAAAATGTGGCACCCTGATGGTAAACTCTTTATTGGGAAAGAATTCAAGCTACAAAAGGAAACTCTCTCTTTATCTAGTGGTAGGGTTTTTTCACACCATGACTGCAAATCCTTTTGCAGTACGATCTCTTATGGCATATTTAAAATGGTTAGTCAGAAGGCTTTTGGCCACACCTGACTGTTAGCATCTATTGTTGTATATCAAGAAATCGACTATGCTAGCACCCAAAACAGAATGGCTTCCCTTATAGTAGCACACAAAAGCATTATTTCAAGTAAAACCAATCTGCTTATATTTGGTATTCTCTCAAAAGCATGCCAGGTGTTCTTTCATATAATATATAGCAATTTGCTTTCATGCCCCAGATGGACTTCAACAATAAACTAATTCAATCCTGTTTTTTTCTCTAGAGAATCTCTCCTATTGTAGCAATAGTGGGTGACTGATTAATGAAATGTAAAAAAGAAATTAAGGTTTGTATCATATTAAGAAAGGACAGCTGTCTAAATGGAGGCATAGTAATAGAGTATTCTACTTAATGCAGCCAAAATCCATGTAATTATTTGAAGGTAAGGGGATGAATTAAATGCCTTTGTTTCCTAGTTTTATGCTATCATGTGAATTTTAAAAAGCATTGGTTGCTTAATGAATGACATAACATATATACTGTAAAAGTATTGTCTTTGTTGTTACTTCTTTTATTGTGTTATCCCTATAAAAAGACCATTGAAATTATTCAAGCATGTTATTTTTTAAAAAATTGTATGACCATATACAGTATCTTAACATTAAACTTCATGCAACTATTTGCAACTAAATAAAACATGCTAATAAGACTCATAGACCAAGGAACTCTTTTGTTTTCTGGTGCTACTACAAATTTGACTATCTGAAAAACTGTTCCCATTACTGCTCACACTGATGCTGTATTGCCTCAGTGTTGTGTTCATTTTCAAAATGGAATTGTGGACATTTACTTGGTGGCATGTTGTTGAATATTTTTCTCTAGGGTTGAACTTGCTCACCTTCCCAAATTCACACCACAGATAATTTTTAAAAAATCTCCTTTGGACAGCAATCCCCAGACAGTAGCTAAAGTTTTTATTTCTGCCTGTAAATTATTGATAAGTTACCAGATAATAGTTTGTCCTATGTGATGAAACCAAAGGGTGCCCCTAGGCTGACAGGTGAAGAGCAATGGTGAAGGACAGAGGTGAAGGGCCCAAATAAGCCTTCTCTTTTCACATTTGCAATTAGAGCATACCAAACCATTGAGTGCCATATTTTAGCATTCACAAATGAAGACAATTGGAAAAGAAGAATTAGTTGTTTATATTGCGTGCCACACGTATCACATAATTTTAAAATTATTTATACATGTAATTTTATTTTGTACTATGGTTTATTAGTTTTTACTTCATTACGGTGAAACTGCAACTGACTAATAAATCAGTTAAAATGCTTTTGGTTGCTTCTACCTAAACTAATTATACCATAAGTATTCCTTTTAAAAAGTTGCCTTCTAACCTACTATCTGTTAGTGACAATAAGAAATCTCTGTCATTTATATATTATAGTTTGTGGTGTGAAATGAAATGCAATTTCTGACATTTGAAGTGATGCTTGCATAACCTCCTTGAAACAACAATCCTAATTATCCAAACCTCAGGCTGAACCTTCTGGGACCTGCAGTAACACTTCTGTTAACATGCTTACAGCTTCTCTTTTACATATCAGGAGGCAGCAAGAGCAAAGCATCTGTCCTAGAGACTATAACTGAGAAGTACCACCCTGTCCCTCCTGAGTGACTATTGTGAGTGATGCTACCATCTGTCTTAATTGCTCCAGTTGTAGACATTTTGGGATAGGCTCTTTTCCCCAGTCAGATGGAGGAGAACAGTTGTGGAAAATAGATGTGTTCAATGAGATCTGAATGTAGGGTAATCTCAATTGAAATCGCCCTTTGTTAGAATCAAATATCATAATTGGCTGGATTCAAATTTCCATTAAAGCAAGAAGTTCTCTGGAATACCTTTTGGGGATTATCAACTATATGATGAATTTATTTCAGAAGGCCATTATAAGGATAAACAGGATGTGGATGAGGATAAAGCTCTAAGAATTTAAACAAAAAAGCAGGTCTCTCTATATAGATTCAGAGATTCACGAATATCAGATGTAAGGATCTGTAGGATGATTATGTCTTATGAATAGGTTGTGGGGAGGTGGAGAGCAGAATGAATCTGACACAAGAACTAGGATAAATTCTGCCCAGCCTCCTCAGACTGGATGTGGGCATAAGCAATTCAAGTCGATAAGGAATGACACTGTATTTTAGATGCTGCTAACTTAAATATCTTGATAATATTCCCTTGGGTCATTTCTCAGAAGGTAACCAAAGCAGAGTTATTGGTTGCAAGTGCCGATGAGTGGAGGAGGCTTACTTGAAGCCTTATAAGTGACATTGGTTGAGCCACATTAGACCAATGGATGCTGGGTTACTCATCATGGTTTTAACAGTCTGATTTGAATGTATGTACCCCAAACTGATGTCTGAGATGAGATAAAAGGATTTTTATACAAAAATTCTAAGCTAATAGGAAAGTAGCTCCAGATTTTTGCATTCCCATGGCATCAAAAATATTGTAGAATTGAGGTGACTTATTTCTGAGAAAGCTACGAAGAAGATTAAAGGATGTGAAGTCAAAGATTTTTAGTGGGTTTAAAAACTACAGTTGTGCTTCTATGTTAGAGACAACTTCTTGCCTTATGCCTTTAGCTCCTGAATTTCAGGGCTTTTGTCATGTCATGTACATTACCTGATTAAAAACCAGATCATGAATGGTTGAAAAAAGATTAGCAGATATCTAAACATTACTCAAGTAGTCTGGAAAATGGACAGCCAGCCCCTCTTTTAGAAATGGAATTTTAGAAAGAAATGGAAGATTTTCTATTCTAATGAAGATCAACTGTGCTCTAGAATGAAAGCAACACAGTTGTTATAAATTCTCTTCTGTAACCATTTTTCCAGTTAGTAAATCTTGAAGCAGTCTCAGTGGGAAACTTGTTTTCAATGAAGCAGATTGCGATAAGTCTTACAGCTTTAAAATCTCAGCAGTTTCCAAAGCCAGGAGTGAAAGTGACAAGAATGTGATCATTCTGCCACCTCTTCAATATACCCAGCTGGACTTTAAAGTCTTTGGCTGCATATCTTTTCTTCTTCCTTTTGTGTGGAGTGACTATGAGAGCTCTTCATTGCTACAGGTTCTGTATCAACCTGGGGCCTGGCAATAATTTTTACTCCTTGTTCTCAGCATTTCAAGTTATCCAATTTAAAAAACATTCCCTGTTCTCCTCACAATGCAGTAGGCATTTCACTTATCTGATTGTGGGTTGGTTCATATGTGCTTGCTTTAGTTGATTAGGAGTTAATGGAAAGGTAGAGTGTCTTACTTCTGCTTTAAGGCCTGAAGCTTCACATGTGTTGTTTTGCCCACATTTTTACTAAATATTTCAACTTCTATAAAAGTTAAATATTACTAGTTCCATTAAGTGACTGGCTATTGCATGACTCAATCAAGCAACTGAGTATTCAAGCCTGTAATTGAAACTATTTGAACATTATCATATATATCATACTACATGAGCTATGGTTTGATATATATAATGATACTCAAACTGTAGCTACTAGCTCTACCTACAGAAAACAGAAAGGCCAAGAATAGGTTCATGTTCATAAAAACACCTATCTTTTCAGCTTTCTAGAAAATATTCCTGAAATATTCCAAAATCCATCTGAAATTGCCAGCTTATAGATAGATCAGATATGATCTGATGAATTTCTATGAATGGTGTAGTGGCCATAATTTATGGTGACATTTTCAAAAGGATGGACTTGGAAAAATTAGTTGAATGCATAAGAGAAAAAAGCTAGATCTCTTTTAGCGCATGTTCATACTGAACCTGTTTTCTCAGAAGAACCAATTCAAGAAGCAATTCATGTGCTGAAAATCCTATTCTGTAGAGATGAACCACAGAATCTAAACCATTTTATGTAGTTCTTGAATATCTATGTGCAAATCTTATAATTCTTAAATAATACAAGAGATCTTAAATATTTAAATATATATAACATCTCTTGTGCACTGAAGTATATAAAAACTCAACGCTAACAGCATCTCTACCACCCTAGACTCAGTGAGCTACAAAAAGACAGTTCATGAAGAAGAATATACATTTTGAAGGCAGCACGGAGCTCTGAATGTTTTTTAAAATGCTAATTCCAAAGGGTTATATGCACACACATTTGAAATAGGGTATGGGCATTCCTGAAAAAAAAATGCTGGTCACTAATACTATTGCAGACAGCCATAGCTCAGTGACAAGAGCACAAAACTGCACACACAGTAATGATCTAGTTAGCCCTCCCCCTCCCCCAGCATGGAAAAGCTGCCTGAGCCTATAGGTAGCCACTGCTAATATGTGTTGACAATATTGGATTCTGCAAATCAATACAAAACAGTAGCCCTTATTTATATAGTTTCGTTTAAGTGAACATTATAACACTAAAACTCTAATCATTACTGATCACTGGCAATGTGGACTGTGGCTGATATGATATATGGAGAGTCACACATTCCTAATTTCTGCTCTAGTTTTATGATGCTAACTGATTGAGATGGTGTGCATGAGCTTTATAGAAAAGCCTTTCTTATGTGCATTGCTTGGTGTAAAGTTATGAAACCAAAAGAACGAATTCATTTTCCCACCATGCCTTCAAGTTGATTCCTAGTGAGTCGCTGGACAAGTTCCCACATTTTCTTGGCAGGATTTTGGAAGTGGTTTGCCATTGCCTGCTTCCTAGGGCTGAGCAAGGATGACTAATGTCATGCAGTTAGTTTTGTGTTTACCGCCATGGTCTCGCGGTTTCTAGTCTGGTGCCTCTAATCACTATACCAAACTGGTGGTCTCACCTTAAATTTCAGCATTGTGAAATCTTAGATAACTCAGTGTTCTGTTGAAATCAGTAAAACTTAAATGTATGTCTACACATTGTAAATAGCAGGTCATTAATAGATACGCTATCTTTTCCTAGTGACAAACATAGATTATAGTATTGAATAATATTTACCATGCAGTGGCCTTTGTTTTGAATTCTTAGCCATCAGCAAACAAAAATGGTACCAGCTTGGTTAGTAGAGACTCTTATATATATTTTGTTCTCCTACATACATCAACATATAAATGCATTACTGTTTTGAACTTGATATCAGGATTCCAACCCAAGCAGTCAACAGAATATATTTCCTAACACACTAAGTCAGGGTTTCTGACCAGAGTTCTAGCCAGCATGGAAAATAAATGAACCACAGATGGCTCCCTTGTACCCTGTGTGAAAAATGAATGAAGATTGCTCATCAAGTAAAAAAAAAATTCCTTGCTACTTTATGGCCAGAAACATTCATTGGATAGCTTGCCTTAGCTAATGTAGTATGAGAAATAATTTTAAAATTACAATAATAACTTTAAATAACTCAGTAGAATAAATCCTGTAGTGAGCCTCAGAAGCCCTTGAGGAATCAACAATGTACAGTATTTGAATGCAACAGGTTCCATAAATATCCAATGCTATACCAGGTCTCAGATTAGATATTTTAGTAGCTCATCACATACGGAATAATTCTATAGTCTTACAACTTAGAAAATCAGGCACCTAATGACACAAAGGGACTTTCTAGTAGAGTAGCCCTATTGCAACCACTTTTTATATAGAAAGGGCAAAACATTGGAGATTAACATTATGGTTTTTTGCCATTCTTACTGCTTTTTTTCTGGTTTTCCTGGTTTTCTGTGGAATGTTGAGTCTGTAAATCACAGAATTTTTCCATAATGCATGGAAATTCTGGAAGTTGCAGTTTCAAACATCTTGGGAGGGGCAGCTTGTAGAAGGCAGCTTAAAGAAGGCTATTGTGCATTTGAGATTATTTTGTCCTGTATTTCTTTTATTGCGCTGTTCAGGGCCACTTGAGAAACAAAATAGGAGGAAGAAAGCTTTATGGGCTACTTTTTGTAATAAAGGCAAATGGGTTTTGTGATTATTTTAGTGCAGCAAAATGATGTATGTCTCACAGTGGGGGAGGAATTATCTAGAAATGTTTCAATCATTATGTGACTAAAGGTTTGAGGAGGCAGCTGCCTGGCTGTGACTGGGAACTAATAGGACATGCTAATACCAAGATCTGAACTATTGCCAGCTAGTCAATGTCAGGAGACATTGTGGTGTCAGACTCAAAGAAAAGATGCTGGTCTTGCCAATTGCTGTATGCTTGGCAAAAAGGCAGTGCCAACTCTTGTTCAATTGCCAAGTGCTGCCAAGTTCAGCAGGGAGACAAAGTGGGGGTCCTGGTCTTTATCTGGGAAGCTAGTCATGTTCCACTAAGATGTATTTGGAAGAGTGCGGTTTTGTGGCAAAAACACTAAAGCAAGGCTTCATAACCTTTTCTGTGCCATGGAGACCTTTGAGAGTCTACTGAAACAGAGGGGCCCTCTTTCAGAAAAAGAATGTAAATGCATAAAATAAATAGAATAAAATAAGCAGATATATAGATTGTATTATGAAAGCAACTACAGACCGTCACTTCAAAACCACCCCTCAGAGCTCCAAAAACCAGGGGGGAAAAAACAAACAAAACAGAAGGTAGTTTCCATAGAACAGTATCTTCTTTTGTCCCCTATCTTCATTCAAATTTCAGATGTCTTCCAAACTGGTACTTTGGAAATGTCAAACAAACACACAGCAACTTCATAGTATATTTGCTTGTCGTGTAAGAATCTGAAAGCATGTTGGCTTGATGCATTTAATATTAGCTTTTGAAAGCCAAACCTATAAATCCTATCACTTATGGTAATCTTGGTGGAGGCAGATCAATGGGAAAGGAATATACTGTAAATGTCAAGAAAAGAAAAGAAAGCCCATTTTCTTTTCCTTTCTCAGGGTATTCAGACTGAACAAATGCTTCTTCCTTGTTATCACTGACAATCCTAGTGTCATTTCTGCTGGTGTATGTTTTTGCAAACAGTGAATTGTTGTGAGTATCTCCACACCATTGCTTCCCAAAGCTGTCCTTATTTGCAGGGTGGCAGAGGCTTCCCATTTTGACACCCACCCGACTTGTTTCCCATCCGGTGCAGACTCGCCCATTGCCACCCTCCTCTGACAGCTCACTGGTTTGCTGGCTGGCCGGCTGGCTGGCTCTCCATCCTCAGCAAGTTGTCCTCACAGAGAATTTACGGTATGGCGATGTCCTGCAAAGAGATGGCGGCAGCAAGTTGGCATCAAGGAGACAGCAGTGGTGTGAAGGCCGACCCCTGCTGGCTGCATTGAGCTAGCAGTGTCGAGTCGTCATAGACCCTTCCTTATATGCTGTCTTTCCTTAATCAATATGAGATGGCTGAAATGTATACCAGTCATAGGATCATTTATGCAATAATTATAGTGGCTTAATCAGGAAAATATGAGAAAAGCATTATGGAAGGCTGCAACTTTCTGTATTGATACAAACAATATTTTGCTAATATTTTGTCATTGTCATGTTGTAGCTGAAGTGTGCTACTTGGGCTTTGGGATAATTCATGATCCCTCCAGTTTAAAACTGTAGAGATTTAAGCAATGCAGAGTATTATTTATTTGATTGACTGATTGAGAGATTGATTTTTATCTTACCTGTACAAGTAACTCAAGGTAGCAAACATACATAATATGTCTTTCTCCTCCTATTTTCCCAACAATGCTATGAGCTGGGTTCGATTGAAAGTGACCGACCCAAAGTCAATCCTGAGTTATCTGACTGTATAATGATTAACACTAACCTTTAATCTGAAAGAAATAATTATACTGGATATTTAACAATGATGCATAGTGCTGTTGAATATATAAGGGCATTATATTTATTTGACAAATATCTTGCCAAGTCTTACTGCACAGCATTTTCTGTGTAGTGATTACTGTGAATTACTTATGAGAAAGTGTAATTTGCAAGGGACCAAATAGAGAAATTGTCAATAATCTAACTCTGTGATGGCGAACCTATGGCATGCGTGCCAAAAGTGGCAGAGCCATCTCTTCAGGCATGCCAGCCATTGCCTGATGCTCTTCCGAGTTCTGTTGCGCATGTTGGCCAGCTGGTCTTTGCACACACATACGTGCCATAAACCGGAAGACCAGGTAATAAGTGCACATGCGCACACCAGAAACCAGAAGCTCAGCTTCCCAGCATGCACTTGTGTGCAGGGGAACTGCTCTTCCAGTTTCCGGCGCTCCCGCACGTGCGCACCAGAGAGCTGCTCTTCCAGTTTCCTATGCTCCCCCATGCGCATGCGCTCCCGTTTCGGCCCTCGGTGCCAAAAAGGTTCACCAACACTGATCTAATTGCACTTTATCATATTGTTAGAAATTTCAGTATCATTTTCTTCTGTGTGATCTACTGATTAGCAAGAGGAATGCCTGGTCCAATGAGGTGATATTATTTATCCTTCCATTACCCAACCCAAAGATGAGAATCAAAACCGGTCCTAGCAACTATTTTTCTTTTCACAAATCTCCGTTGTGTCCAATTTACTTATGACAAAATATAATTTTTATATATAATATAAAATATTTTATAATTGTGTGATGGTTCTTATAACCATTGTCTTCTAACAATCCTATCTAGTCTATCACATTCCCAGTGTTTATATTTAAAGTAATACATCTCTCTATATTTTTTGCTGAAATCTCATTAGTTCTTTTTATTTGACTTTTCATCACCTTCAAAACACAGAATAAATTAGTATTTTAATACAAATACGGTATATCGTAACACACTGACTAGACTATTTCAAAGTCAGTGATTGAGGTGTGCACCTGAATTGTAACTTTATACAATTGGAACTTGGTTCTGAGTTTTCTCTGCTTCATCTTTTCCTTTCCCAGACCTGGATAGGTGAGAATATCTAGTTCACACTTATTAGTGAAGTAAAATCACAGCAGGAAATAATAGGAGCTCTCAGCACATCATCATGCAGGGTCCTTGGCAGCACAGCCCTCGGTAGAAATAAGTAACAACTTGAAAGAGAAAGAGAGAGAGTGTTTTTTCTCCTTCATTTTCACTTTGGAGAAATGTCTAGAAAGAAGAAGGAATCCCATGCTGATAGGGCATGGATTGAGGGCATCAGCTAGTGATAGATATCCCATTAGCTGAATAGAGAAGTGTAATTATTATATAATTTATAGCAGGCATAGAATGATATTTGGATCTTCTTTTGGCAGAATGCCTCCTAGAGTCTATCCTTGCAGCAGAACAGCTTATTATCTCCTCATCACTGTTGGGGATGGCCAGGTGCTTAAAAGATATCTCATGATCCATAGCCAAGAGTCTTACTTTATATTTGAATAAGGGCAAGAACCTATTAAGCCAAGTTAAAAGAAAGAGAGAAAAGAGGCACATTTGAAATGTCCTACAGTATATATTCAACCAGTGAAATGGCATACTTTTAATAATCACTCATGACTTAGAGAATTGAAATGCACCCATTAAACTTTGGGGAAATCCAAAGTAAATTAAAAACTGTCTCTAACATTTCTAAGGAATCATCCAAAGAAATTATGTCATATGAATTCTATTTTTTTTTTGAGTTAAAGCAGGAACATTGTGCATCAAAGAGAAAAAGTCTGACTAGGCATGAAGTCTTATCTCTCTTCTGCAAGGCCTCTAACACGCTCCAACATTTTGATCCCTGCTTTCCTGCCATGGCAAAACTGCTTTATAGTACTTCCACTGCCACCATCTATCTTGGAGGGAGGCAATTTATTTGAAATGATTCCTCAGTTGTAACACCTTCAAGAAATGGATTTTAAAATAATAACTTTTAATTTTTGAGAGAGGGTTGGTTAAATTGCAGGCACAAACATTTTCAGAAACTTCATGGTTCCATATAAATCGAACTTGAGTTGGGTATACAGTGGTGAGAAAATCAAGCTATAACCTTCTGTCCAAGTTAGATGTTAAAATCTTAGTAAACTGCAGTTACCAAGGGAAAAAAAATACAGTATAATCACAAGACAAAAATGTAATTTACTTCATTAAATTTATTTGGAAAAGGTATTTATTAAATAATTTATTAGAAAAAAACCATTTTAATTTTTGTTAAATATGATTTTATCTTTTTCCTTTAATGTGTAAATAAATATGTGTGTAAAGCAATTTATAATACAGACTTCAATATGAAGCAATCAGCTCAAGACTGACACCTACGTTCTTTAACAAACATTTTTAAATAATCTGCAGCAGCAGTTTCTCCTTTTAATTGTTTTTTTTAATTAAAAAAAATGATTTGAACCTGGGTTCTAATCCCAGAAGGATATGGCTAGATGATGAGAGGTAAATAGGTTGAAATAAATCTATACTAGTCTCCATTTCTTTCTTTGTTGGTAAATATAAATTTAACATCTTTTTAATGTTAGTTTTGTATGAAAACGTCAATTTATGCTTGTAATATCAATATTCTAAATTGTTACTAATATTGATAGGCTATTTTGTACAGCATATTGAGACAAGCTAAACAAACCACATTATGGCTTAATGCAATGTGTAAACACAATTTAACTGGACAAATTAATCATAAATACCAAAACTTTCTATTTTTACTTGAGTAATGTGGTCTGTTCTTTGGCCATATGCTGTATTTCTCTTGGTTCTGCCAATATTAACAGTGTGCAATATTATTTAATTTTGAGCAGTGAGATGAGGACATAGCTTGATCTACATATGCAGAAAAATGTGGTAGAAATCAGGAGAAAGTTGTAAAGCAATAAAGAAGTTATATTAAGCAGGTGATACTTTTTAAAAACCCATATATGTGTATATATATATATACGTAATCTTTGCTTACAGAAACCTCTCATAGCAGAAACAAAGTGAGGGTCTTTTATCCATAGACCTTTTTTTTTGTTCCTCAAATCCACTGCAGGGATTTTTCCCCCTACCTTGGAGAGTAAAATGATATCCCTACTTGTAACTTTAAATGATAGGATTCTTACATTTATAGAGTACCACCTTCTTATCTTAAGCTCTTCTGAATGCGGTTTTTACACCTAGAACAAAGCGGCTGAAAGATGTGTAGGAAGTTAGCCATTTTCGAATAGCGCAAGAGAGACCATGCTATCTAAACTGATTCAGAACAGTTAAATAGCAGTTCCTAAGATATTTAGAGGAAGGGATAATTAGTTAATTAGCAGCAACACCAATCAGAGGCAGAAAGCGCAACAGCTTTGGGAATTACCCAACCACTTTTTCTATAACAAGTACAACTCAGAATGAAAATCTTCTGTAGCGATTCCATAATGATGATGTTATCCTTTCTAAAACCTCATCCCAAGTATATCTTCATCATTGGCATAATGTGTGGTATGCAGTCTACAAATCCTGGATGGCCCTCACTGCTTTCATCTGATTTTTTCCCCCAATTTGTATCTCTAATGGGTAAAAAAGCTCAGTTGAGTCAGCAGCTGTCAATGCTTGGTGCTGAGAGCCAAATTGTCACAGCCCAATGCAAGCTGCCAGGGCTGCAGAGTCAGGGTTGTAATGAGACCTTAATAGTGCAATTACCACCCATTGATTTACCCAGCACATAATTGGCAGTGGCAGCAGCTGCCTTGTAATAGATGGCTGTGATTATTGGCAATGAGGATCCTGGTATAGGCAGCCCTGAATTTTTGTAAGCCCAAAGATCAAATGCTTGTCTTGCATATGGAAAGTCAAACACTCACTCTTGTGGCTTTTTGGTAAAAATATTGCAGGTTAGACATTTTGGGGTAGGGGTTAAGGAGTCAGGCTAGAAACTAGGTGACCAGGAGTTCTAGTCTTGCCTTGGGCACAAAACCAGTTGAATGATTTTGGGCCAGTCACTTTATCTCAGCCCTAGGAAGGAGGCAATGGCAAACTACTGCTAAAAATCCTTGCCAATAAAACTGCAAGGACTTGTCCAGACAGTCTCTGAAAATTGGACACAACTGAATGGAAGACAACAAAAGGATTTCAGAAACTGGTTTCAACGGGTACTCCACAAAAAAGTAAGGTAGGTGGAGGTGCATTTGTAGAGGTAGAACCTGCCTTAAGAAATACAGTGAAGAGAGCAAGAGATAGAAAGGAAGAAAGGAAGAATAACTTTGTTGCAGCCTGCATTGCTCACCATTTAAAATGTTATTCTAACATTGAGTGTCCAACTAAGTGTCCACTGAGTGTCCAACTAAGAATATTTCTAGCCACATGGAGTTGGAAGGGATCATAAAGATAATCTAGACCAAATCCTCTGTAGTGTATAAGAAAAGCAATGAAACATCCTTGAGAGTTGACTGTCTTCCCAAAAAAACTTCACAGATGGGGACCCACAAACTGCCACTTTTTCTTCATATTTCACAGATCAGCCAAATTACTAACAATATTACTGAGGACAATGTGCAAAATTTTCTTCACACATGTAAGGGATTTATCTGGATCCTTAGGTATTGGGGACAAATCATTTTCAGTGGCTCTTGGTTTCAAATGTCAGCTTTCTGTCAAAAGTGGTCTTTCCATGATAACAGAGTTAAGTTCTCTAATTTCCATGTTTTGGAAAATCAGCTAAAATCATCTCAGGTAGCTAAGAAAATTTATTAGAAATTGATGTGAGCAGAACCTCACCATCCTAGCCACTTTAACAACATCTACTGTATTCGGATCTGTCAGATGGAGTACTTAATCAGGAGGATGGAATTTTTAAAGTTACTCTGATCTTAGTCAGCTGCATCATGAAAACCCAGCAGAGGGAGGTGGAAGTTTTTTTTATTATTATTATCCCATTTTTCATGACAATATGTTACTTCAGCTCTATAAAACAAGATTCATTCTGGGATAATATATGTTTTATCAGCAATTGATCTGGCATTCAAGAACAGGATGTTTAAATTGGAAGAACCACCATATTGCTATTGATTTCCTTGGCTGTATCCTTGAAGGGTGGCCAGAGGTTGCACATTCCCACCGTATCTTCTCCAGACATTTATTACTTAATGTTTCTGGCCAGACTAATTTTTATTTCTCACTCATCTATATTCTGCAACTGCCTGACTTAATACCAGGCTACAACCAATCATCAGTCCACATTCATTCCCTGACCTTGGTGTTCACATAAGCATACAGAAATAAAAACAGCAACTTTGGCCTCCCTAATGGGCTCTTGCTAGAATACAGAAGCTGATCTCAATCCAGTTTCTCAGGGATATATTCACTTAGGGAGTTTGTAAATGAAAAATACATAGGCTTTTCATGTTGTTTCTTAAATTATTTATGATATAGCATTGGTAATAACCCCTTTAGCTTTAACAAAATGATGTTGTTTGACTTGAACAATTCCATGACGAAATCAGTCATTTCATTAGAAACAATGTTCCACATCTTTCTCTCAGTTGCCACATTTTACTACTGTCGTATTAAATCTACATTTAGAGTCCCTGTATATGGATCTTTTATTTTGACACTAGCTAGCCACCTTACATTAAGTCTGTTGTGTATCTTTGTTACACGGAGTCAAGAATTGAAGTTTTGGAAAAGACCATTTACAGCATTGAGTCCAATTCTCTGCATAGTCCTGAGATCCAAATGAAAGCAGACCAAGACAGAGGGCTATTTAGCATCCACATCCAATGAAAAAACCATAACAGCACTCTTAGCAATTGGTTCTAAGCAACTCCTACTGTGAGGAAGGTTTTTTTTTTAGTGTAACATTGAATTGGAATCTGTCCTCTTGTGATTTAATTCGTTATTGCATGTCTTGCACTCTGGAATAAGATATAGTTTTTAGTATTTGAAAAACACTATTATATCCTCCCCTTGGTTGTCTTTTCTCAAAATTAAACATATCCCTCTCCTCCAATCTGTTTAGTAGTGCTAACAGCCCAACTTTCTAATATTATTTGTTTGCTCTTCTGTTTATTTAGCAAATTTATTTAGCAAAGAATTGTTCTAGTTCTTCTAGATCATTGGACATAATACTTGAACAGGGTCTGGTCAAAACAAAATGAAATGAAATAGTGACTGCCTGTCATTTGTTAGTTACCATTCTAATGATACAACCTAAAATTGCATTTACCTTCTTTGCAGTCATGTTAGACTGCTCATTCATTCTCAAATTATAATTAACTAGTTTTCCAAGATCTGTTGCTCAAGTATTATTGCCTTGTCAGTCCCATCCTATATCTATGTATGTAATTTCTACAGTTTTTATGGATTAATGTTAACTTCATAACTAAACAACATAACATTTGTAATCAAATCATAAATGTCATTCAAATTTAGAGATATGCTTGTTTCTGATACTAATATGAAATCAGTCCAATTTCAAAAGTTCACTCACTCAAACATTACAATATTTCAAGTTTCTTTCAAGCAGACAAGACAAATGGTTCATTCTGAACTATCAAGAAAATCAATGGTCTGTGATATTTTTTGAAAGTCTTGTAAAATCATTCAATCAGTCTCAGTATTATCAGTGAAATTCCTGGTAATTTGTTTCCCTATATGCATTTTCTTAATAAGCTACCTGAATAAAATATTTGCATGGAATTAACAATCTGGAAAGGACCCTTTTGGGAAAAGTAGTACAGCATCTCTTCTGTTGCATTCATTGTCATGAATAAGAATATTTGAAACAGGAGCAAATCACTGTTCTTTGACAACACCTTTCATTTGCCCAATTCATATATTAACAAAAAAACATACTAAATGTATTGCACTTTTGTTGTTGTTGGAAGTTCTGTGCCAAGATTGTAGGCTTTCCTCTCCTTTTCTCCCTTTTTAAAGAAACAGATCAACTCAGACTGTTTGGCAGGAAGCCATGCTACTATTAGGACTTTTAGTCTATTGGCTCTGCTCAGTGAGAATTGAGATCTCAGACTGGGTTCAGCAACTTGTAGTGCAGCCTTCTCCAATTTGCCATCATTCAGGTATGTTGGGATTGCAACTCCCAGAATTCCTAGACACAATATTGTGATATGTGGCAGAATGGCCCCAAAAAACAGTCAAAATTGTCCAGGAGAAAAAGATCAGTGATTTATACTTTTATCTGATCATAAATAGAATCTAAATCTTTTCTTAAGAGAAAACATCTTGTCTCCTCTTTTGCAAGCTACTCATAAAGTAAATGGAAAAATTGAAGATTGTATTGAAAGTATTATGGGCGCAAGAATGCCCACTCAAAAAAAGCAGCAAATGGCGCTATTCCTGTTGTTTCCAGTTTAAACTTTTATCTGTCAAACATTTGTTTTCTAAATTACTATTTTAATTTTCAACTTTGAAAAGACAAATCAAATTTATAAAAATTCCAGTTTATTCACAGCCCGGAAAAATCTTATGATAGTCACATCCACAAGTTTAGCTTCATGGATTTGGTGGCAACTTATCCTACGTCACATATACTTTGCAAACTGTGAACATCTAAACATCCCTGTTGAAATCTTATAAATGCACAGGAAAAAAATAACCCATTGGAAAATATCCTTAGTATAGAGTGTTCTTGAAGCTCTTCATCTATAATGCAAGCCTGGATGCACTATTGATTTCCTTCACCAAAAGCACTCTTTTTTATCCTTAGATTTCTTTTTTTTATAATTTCATGTCCTGGGTAATATAACTGAATGTTGAGAAATGGAATTCATGCATTCAAAATAAAGGAGATAAGTAAAATTCCTGTAAAATATTTTTATGCATTTCCAGGTTGCATTTATAAGAGATCTAAAACATTTGGCTGCCTTAGTCAAAAGTAAGATGTCTGCCAGTTATTATTACATATAACAAAGGCAGTTGGGCTGGAAGTTGGATAATGTCATCTGTCCAGCACCTGAGTCAGTAGACAAGCTAGGTCCAAGACAATATTGTCCTCCAATACACTGGAACAGTTGGAAGGCTCCCATCACATGCAATGGGCACTAATTAAGTTAGACCTGGTTGAGTAGTATGGATTGCATATTATTGTGGGTACCTATGCATGATATTCCATATGTTTCAAGAGCTCAAAGTGGCCTCTTGGGGCTACTTTGGTTCTTTCTTGCATTCATGGAAGCAGTTACCACTCTCAGGGCTGCAAGATGAAGCTGCTTTGTAACATCTGGCCTGATGCTATTCTGTAACCAGCTAGCTGCAGGGGTTTTTATTTTATTAATGCACTAGTACTTTGGATAGAACTTTTTAAAGACTATAGCTTGAGGACAAAGTCATTTAGGAATCCTAGTCCTTTTGCTCTGGCGACTAAAATTATCAAATCAGAAATGCAGTTTGAGAATGCTGGGTGTCAATTGCAGCCCTATGTGGAAAGGATATACCTTGTGACTGACAGTTAAGGTGGATTACTATAATGTGCCCAAAATCAGGGGTGTCAAACTTGATTTCATTGAGGGCCACATCAGGTTTGTGTTTGACCTTTGGGGGCTGGGGTGGGTGTGGCCAGCTCAATGTCGCTCGTGTCGGGGGCCCGAGTGCTCTGCAAACAAAATGGGCTCCTCAGCTCCGTTTTTGGCTGCCACAACCTCCTGCAACCTTCTGCCAGTGAAAATGGAGCTTGGAAGGGCTGCACAGAGCCCTCCCAAGCTCCGTTTTCACTAGTAGAGGGTTGCAGGAGGCTGTGGCAGCCAAAAACGGAGCTCAGGAGCCGTTTTTGCTGGCAGAAGCACTGCAGGCCGGTCCTTCGCTGTTTTGAGGGCAGCCCCGCAGGTCAGATTTAAGTACCCCAGGCCTTGAGTTTGATATCCCTGCCCTAAATGGAGCTCCTCTTGACAGAAACTTCAATGGATGCAGAATTCAACTGTCTGAACATTAGTCGAAATAAGGCAGTTTCGACTCATCTCTCAATATTCAGCGAGAGTTAATAATAATAAAGTGGTGCTCATCCATTTCAAATGCTAAAAAATATAAAATAGATGTAATTTGATATGTAGATTTGATCAAAGCTGGAAATAAGGAAATATATAACATTATAATTCCTTGCTGTATCCTGCCTGCCCAGAAGTTCTGAATTGATTAGAATCATGGCCAAAGGCAAATTGTGAATTTCCTGCTGTAGAAATTCCAGAGGAATTCTTAGTTATTCTTAGTCTGTCCATGGCAAAACCTTTCCAGGACTTCATGTGATTATCCTATTATCAAAAATAATTTCAGATTAAGATATAAAACAGTTACATTTTTCCACAATTTATTTGGAGAATCTGCTGTCCTAAATTGCAAAATTCAAAGGGTTTTTCCCATCATCCTTCTAACAAAGACAATTTCCTCTTGTTAACAGTGTCTCTTCTCTTCAGTCTGTCTACATGTGGCTTTGCTAAGAAAGCCCCTGACTTTGTTTTGCAGATTAGAAGTAATGGCAAATGCAGTTCTTTGCAGCTTATTCCAGTGCTTAAATTAATTCATTCATACTCATTGTTGTTCCATAGTGGAATGTGTCATGCTTCACCTCCCAGCTGTCAGTTCATGTTGTGTCTCTTTTGCTCTTTAGTGCTCAATTTTTTCTCTCTGGGAAGGTATCTGTCAATGCACCAATTCCATTGTACCTTTATTTTTAACAGATGAAACAGATGCGAGGCAGATACCTCCCATCGACTTTCTTGGATTTGAACATATGCTTGTATATGTGCAGGGACATATAAGATATATATGGATGGCGGACTAAGGAGCCTTTCATAATATGCCCCTCTCCAGGCACTGAATTGGCCCAAGCATCTCATTTACATGCTGGGATCTAAATACTCTTCAGATTTGTGGTCACAGCAGGAGAGGAAGGAAGCCACTGCTCCTGCAGTAAATTACATTTGAATTTGCAAGTGCCTAACTGCTAATTGGACAGTTTTAAATTTGTTCTGGGAGCCAGAGAGAAATGGATTTTTGGAGAGCTGATCAGAATACTATAAACCCTAGAGGCTTTTGATCAGAGCTGGCTTTAAATGTTGCCATGACAATTCCAAAGACTGTCTATTGCCTCCTGCCCAGTACGGTGGATGGTGCCATCCTTGTCCTTCGCTCCAGAAGTGGTACCATTTTATAATCTGCTACCATAAATGTATTAATGTTGATATTTTAATCCTAACCAAACAGAGCTATAATTATAATTTTAGGACCTTTGCTGCAGTAACAGAAAGCTTTTATTAACAAAGCTGCAAAATATGCTTCCTTTTGACACAATACAAATATCGCTTGAGGAAACATCTTTTACTCTGGCTAATTCTACCTGTCTGCTGTCTGTTGTCTGCATGCTTCCAGCAGACAAGAGCCAAACCAGCAGCTGTGAAAGCATCGGTCCCAGGAGCTGAATCAGAGGCGACTTTTGTGCTAATTACTATGTCCATCATGCGGGGAGAGATGAGATGGAAGGTTTCAAGGCTGCCTGCTGTTTTGGTGGTGCTGGTGACCAGCTGGATGGGAGGAGTTGTGAAACCTCTTAAAATTTTGGCTCCATAGGGATTTCTTCATTCCTGTCCCCGACAGTGACAGGAGAATGCATTGCATTATAGGGTGTTACGAGTTTTCCAGAGCAGGAGGTGGGATACTGGCAGATCTTGGAGGGGACTTGAGAGGAATGGTAGCAGGTGCTTTAGCAGCTTTCAAGCAGGCCTAATGTCCCATAGGAATGGAAGTCATGTGCTTAGTACCAGGAAATATCTATTTTCTAAGAAAAGATTAGCATTACACTAGCAATATATACAGTACTTTAACCAGCCAATATACCAAGGCTTTTCTGGCAAAAAGGAACACAAACAAAGATACTGTAATATGAAAGCCTTTAAAAGCTTTATTCCCACTTGCATTATTCATTCATGCCTTGACATAATTTCCCTCCTTGCCTCCATGATTTAGCCTTTATCTCATCCCTTCCCACGAAAGAGATGAGCTTAAGTCATTCTCAGCCCTATTAGTCTTAGATGTCATTCCTGTACTCTAGTATCATCCAAAGCTGAGCATGTCTGGATGGGGAGGAACAGGCTTCGTCTCAACCCTTCCAAGACCGAGTGGCTGTGGATGCCGGCGTCCCGGTATAGCCAGCTGGTGCCATCGCTGGCGTTTGGGGATGAGTTATTGGCCCCCACAGAGGGGGCTCGCAACTTGGGTGTCCTCCTGGATTCACGGCTGTCCTTGGAAGGGCATATGGGGGCCGTGGCCAGGGGGGCCTTTTATCAGGTTCGCCTGATGCGCCAGTTGCGCCCCTTTCTGGATCGGGACTCCATGTGCACAGTCACTCATGCACTCGTCACGTCTCGCCTGGACTACTGTAACGCTCTCTACATGGGGCTCCCCTGGGGGTGCACCCGGAGGCTCCAACTGGTCCAGAATGCGGCCGCGCGGCTGATTATGGGAGCGACAGGGCGCTCCCACGTGACACACCTCCTGCGCGAGCTGCACTGGCTTCCGGTGGTCTTCCGGGTGCGCTTCAAGGTGTTAGTTTTGACCTTTAAAGCGCTCCATGGCATGGGACCGGGGTATTTGCGGGACCGCCTGCTGCTACCGATAACCTCCCACCGGCCAGTACGCTCACACAGAGAGGGCCTTCTCAGGGTGCCATCAGCCAAGCAATGTCGGCTGGTGGCCCCCAGGGGGAGAGCCTTCTCTGTGGGGGCACCCACCCTATGGAACGAGCTGCCTCCTGAAATTCGTTTGATCCCGGACCTCTGTGCTTTCCGAAAGGCCCTTAAGACTTATTTATTCCAACAAGCCGGCCTTGCTTGATTGATTTTAATGGGGTTTTAAAATTTTTTGGTACTATTAATCCCTGGGGTTTTAAATTGGGTATTTTAATGGGGTTTGAGATTTTTATTTTGGAACGCCAATCGATTTAATTTAATTTTAAATCCTTTTAATATTTGTATTATATGTGTTTTAATTTGGTTGTTCACCACCCTGAGTCCCCCTCCTGGGGAGAAGGGCGGTATATAAATTGAAATAAATAAATAAATAATAATAAATAATGTAGATGTGGAAAATCAGTTGAATTTAACATCCATTATTGCGGTGTTAAAGTCAGGTCAACATTAGGAGGCATGATCAGAAGCACGTTTTGGGAGTGAGAAGGCATAAACTTATGCCTTATGCTTGAGAGGCATAAACATGTCCCTTCTCTCATCGCTAGCAATCCTTCACTTCAGTTATTTGTCTTAGTCTCTGTTCTGTCCATCACAATATTTCCTGAGTTCCTTCAGATCTGTCAACTCCCTGGTTGGCCCCACCTTCTCTCAACAGGCTTCCAATAAGGTTGGAACAAACTTCCATTATTTCATTTGAGGGAGCAGAGGAATACCTTTTTGCTTATTTGTTAGTGTCCCATACTGCATCTGTTCAAATTTCTTTTATTTCATATTATTTTAAACATGGAAGACGCCTAGCTGACAGTTGAGGAACAGAAACACTTACTTTAAAAAACATTGGCAGACCTCTAAAACCATCCTCCCCCTTCCTGCTATAGTGCCCTGCTTGAGGGGATGTTTTCTCCACTGGCTAATAAAAAGCTGCAGAAGAACAGCAAAGTAGAAATGGTAGAAAAGCCATTGCCTTTGGCATATTCACCACACAAGACACTGTTGGGCAGTGGCTTGGAGTAGATGAATAAAAAATGGAGATTGGCTCTTTAATTTTATAATAGGTAAAAAGGGTCTAGGTTGCACCATCTAGTTAGGTGGAAAGATAGCTCAGCATAAGCTAAGTCAGTGTTTCTCAACCTTGGTAGCTTGAAGATGGATGGACTTCAACTCCCAGAATCCCCCAGCCAGCAGTGCTGGCTGGGGGATTCTGGGAGTTGAAGTCTACCCATCTTCAAGCTTCCAAGGTTGAGAAACACTGAGCTAAGTCATGCCCAGCATGGAAAAGAGAAATAAATTAACAGAATTAGAAGACCCCTTCAGGTCTCTGAGTATTTTACTGTACCCTTGAACTGCTTTTATTGTTAGGAAGCTTTTCCTAACAATTTCAATCCCTTTCCTGTAACTTAAATCCATTACTGAATTTCTCTAACTCTGGAATGATAGCAAGCATCGCTGGAGCTACTTCTGTGTGACAGCCTTTCAAGTATTTGAAAGTAATTCTCCTCAGTGTTCTCAAGGTTAACATGCCCACCTCTTAAAGAGTCTCTTCAGTACTTAGTTTCCAGTCCCTTGATCATCCTCATCACTTTAGCCGAATCATTTACTTTCTCTGAATTCTTGAAGTCTGATGGCCAGAACAGGAGACGGTATTCAAGACTGGTTCGAAAAAAATAAGATGAAGCACTTCCTCCCATGATTTTGAAACAGCTTAAAAGAGACCTCCGCTATAGAATCAGGGGTGGGTTGCCCCCAGTTCTATAGAACCTGTAGTAACGCCCACTGATCCTGACGTCATGAAAACGCATCTGCACATGCGCAGAAGAGCACACATGTGCAGCCCCGTTGCAAACCGGTAGTAAAGGTAAGTAGAACCCACCCCTGTATAGAATACATTTTATTCTATCACTTGCAGCCTTTCTCTGTAAGCCAGAAACATTGCTTTGAAGTCTATTTCTTTCTAAGGCATTAACTTGCAGATTTGATAAGTATTCTTTTTGCATCTTCATTCAAATCAAGAATAGAAGGCCCAAATATGTTTTTCCAACTGAACGAGAAAGCACTTATAAACAGTTTTAAAAGCAGTTTTGAAGAAGAAAACTATGTATCAATTTAATTTTCATGCTATTCAACTGATACTTCAGCATTTCCACCCAAATGTTAAAGGGTAGTTTATCAGATACTTAGCTGATGTCCAGGTTTATTTTGTCTATAGTATTTCCATAATCTATTAAGGAAGTTACCCAATCAAAACATAAAGTAATTTTAATTTGACTAGATTTGTTCTTTACAAATCCATTCAGATTGCTGGTAAGCACTGCATTGTTTTCAAATTGCATACAGATATTTTTTTGTAGAATATTTTTTTATGATCTTCTCAGGAATCTTCCCAGGTTTCAGGTTCAGACAAACTGAACTGAGTTTGCATGATTTTCCTTTTTCCCCATTTGAAGCTAGGGACTTCCCAGTGAGTTAGTACTTCATCAGTGCTCCAGGATTTCTTGGATATACGGCTTTATTCTCCTAGGATGAAATTCATCTGGTCTTGAAGAGTCAAAGTAAATAGGCCATCCATTGCCACATTTCTATCAAGCTCATGCTCCAGCCAGTGGTGGTATTCAATTTTTTTTACTACCGGTTCTGTGGGCGTGGCTTCTTTGGTGGGTGTGGCTAGGTGGTCATGTGACTGGGTGGGCATGGCTGGGTGGTCACGTGATGGTGGGTTGGCTTGGTGTTCATGTGATTATGGGTGTGGCTAGGTGGTCACGTGACTGGGTGGGTGTGGCCAGATGGTCACGATCCTAGTTCCCCCTATGAAGATTCCTGTATCTGGATCTTTTGCAATCCCCCAAAGGGTAAAGGAAACCAGATTCCATACAGCTCTGAACCCTTAAGACAAACCAAATACAAGTGGTCCTCGCTTAATGGCCGGTTGCTTAGCAAGTGTTCTAATTTACGACTGACCTCCCCAGAGCTACTTGATCTGTTTTTGGAGTTTTGACAGCCATGTATACACACACACACACATTTATGACCAGTTACCACATCCCACCACAGTCATGTGACTGAGGTTTTCAATGTTTTTGCCAGTTTCCAACAATTCCTTCTGGTTTCCATTTAAAAATGCCCATTGGGGAAAATGGACTTGTTTAACAACCAAAGTGTTCGCTTAATGACCACAAGGTTCACTTAACAACCATGGTGTTTGCCTAACTCAGGGGTCTGCAACCTTAAACACTCAAAGAGCCATTCTTCTATTTTCTTTTAAACAGTTATCTCTCTCTCTCTCTCTTTTTCTCTGTCATCTCCTCTCACTCATCTCTCTGTCATCTCTTTCTCTGTTTGTGTGTGTGACTTGTCTCTCTTTCTCCCTCTCGCTGTGTCTCTTGTCTCTCTCTCTCTTTCTCTCCCTCTCTCTCTTGTCTTTCTTTCCCTCCCCACTCTCTCTGTGTCTCTTGTCTCTCTTTCCCTTCCCCTCCTCTTGTCTCTCTTTCCCTCCTCCCTCTCTCTCTGTTTTTGTCTCTTTTTTCCTTCCCTCTCTCTTCTCTCTCTCTCTCTCCCTCCCTCCCTCCCTCTCTGTGAGATGGGAAGGAACCTCTGAATTGGTGTTGGGTGGTGGGAATCTGATGTCTGTTGGCTGACAAGCCAGGTACTGAAGACCAGATGGGGGCAATCCTGCAGTCTCCCCAAAAATAACAGATATCTTGTCACTTGCAAGCACTTCTGGTGAGGAGGAAGAGAAGCGCAGTGAGAGGAGGCTTGGGTGTCAAAGGGGCAGCAAGCGCTTTGCGGCTCCTAAGTGTTGTGGCCCATCAGCGGCCTGTGCAGTTTGTAGCTTATTCCAACAACGAGGAAGCTGGTGTGGTGCTGCGCCAGCAGCCTGTGCAGCTGGCGTTCGAGTCGGACAGTAAGGAGGCTGGAGAAGATGTGGTGCCAGAGGCAGGGATTCAGACAGGGTCTTCAGAACCTCCAGAAGCTCCTTTAAGTGAAGAGGATGAAGAGGAGGAGCCTCTTCTCAATGCACGGGCGTGCAGAGCTGCCAAAAGGCAGGAGTGGCTCCTCAGGAGGAGGTTTCCTCAAGAGTAAGGCTTGGGGCTAATTGGCCACTCCCTTAGCCTATTTAAGAAGGAACACCTCTTGCAACAAGCTGTAGAGAACAACTTTAGTTCACTCTCTTTTGTGTGTGCAAAATTGCTTCTGGGCTTTCTGCCGACTCTAGTAAGACTGTGATTACCTTATCTTAGAATTCTGGTAGGCTGTTAAGACAGTTCATTAACAGCCTTTGAATGATAGAGACTAAGTTATTTGAGTAAAATAAGCTTTGTATAGAATTTGTGTGTGCTGCATTCTTTGGGGTCCGTAGCTGGGACAGAATACTAAGGGGGGGTTGAGCCTCCCTGCTCACAACATCTTCACTTGAGGACATTGCTGGCAACCCTTCCTGCATCAAGAGGTCCATGCTCTTCTCGCTGCTGCTCGGTCTCCTCGATGCATGGAGTCAGGAGGCAGCAGTTTCTTTTGCTGCCTGTGAGTTGCGGGCAGCGAGCAGCAGAGTGAGTAAACCAGCTGGCTGCTGGCTGCCTCTAATCTGCAGTTTACTCATGAGCATGGTGCTCCAATGCCAATCTCCTGCATGCTGGTGATACCTGCATCAGTCCACCTGCTGCTGGTATCACCTCTCCACCAGCTCTTCCTCCCCCGCCTACCCACTGGCCCGTGCCTTTTGGCCTTACCTTTGCCAGCAGCGGTGAGCAGAAGTATGCAGCTAGATTCTTGGCTGGACAAGGCAGGGCGGGTGGGCAGGCGGGGTGAGTGTTGAGCAGGCAGGCGGGGTGAGTGAGCGGGGACCAGGTGACCAGTTCAGGGGTGTGGCCAGCCAGAGGTTGCTACTGGTTTGGTGAACCATGCCAAATTTCTGCTAACGGTTCGCCCAAACTGGTGCGAACCTGCTAAATACCACCTCTGGCTCCAGCCTTGCGTTTTCATCTTGCTTTTCATAATTAACTCATGGAACACACCTTAGTTTTTTGGGGGGAATTAAACCAAAGTAATAGGTGAATTTTTGTTGTTGTTACCTGATAGCCTTTTATCAGGCTAACCATTGAGCAATTGAGCAACTATTGTAATTATTATATTTTGGTTAACTTTTTGTTGTTTTACATTCTTTGGCAAACTTAACCTATTCCTATTCTTTAGCCTATAATTTTGATACATCATTTCTACTGTTCTGGGCTACTACTACATATTATTCCTCAATGACTTGGCTGGTTTTCCAACTCCTATATATGTCTTTTTTTATTCTGAGATAGAGAAACTTCATATTTTATTAGTCTTTAAAGTACATCAAGATTCTTGCTTATATATCTAATGGCATAAGTGTAGTGAAAATTTGAGAAGGGAACACCACAACTGCAAGTTGATTATTTCATTGATAGCAACTGTGCATTGGAAATAGAATGGTTGATCTGAGGCAGTAAGAAGCAATTATCATCCTGCTGTGTCCAGCCCTAATCCTCTCAGCACAAGGGACTGGCAAGCCAAACATGCTTCAATCAGGTTAAAGTGTGAAGTTGGGATTAGCCAAGAGAATGAAAGGCACATAATACCATTGCATCCCCTTATTGCATCAGGCTCAGCCTGGCCCGTAGGGCAGAAGATTAAATGCTTGGCTTACTTGTCTGAGCGAGCACCCCACTGAGAAAGCTGTGCCCTATGGATGTCAAATAGTTTGGCTTCAATTCCTTGCTGAATGCTGGCCAGCATATTGGGAGACCTTGCTTTCAGTCAAAACACCCATCCCAGATAAGTCTTATAGATGACATGTCCAAAACATATACGGCATGATGTAGGAGACAAAGACAACAGGCATCAGGTGCTGAGGCAGACACATGTTCCTATGCAATTCTCTGTGTGCCATAAATATGTGGTGGGATGAGATAACAACTAAATTAGAAATTTTGTTAGATTGGTTTTAAAGTCATGGTCATTCCATCAGAGTGGAGTTTTAGTTTCCAGGCATTAAATCACATGGTCACATGCTAAGTATAATATAGGGCATTTCTTGATACAGTCACTATTACATGTTTGACAGAATCCTGATGGTTTGTGAAGATTGATTGGAGTCTGCAAATGTCAGTTCTGGAAAATTTGATACTATGTTGAATGGAAGCTGCTGAGGTCAAGTCACCCAAGAAGTGATGGGAGAATTGCATTATCTTCAATTCATAGACACCTGCCCCTTGATTATCAATGCTTTTCATCAGAGCCAGGGAATCATGGTACCCCTGCCTTTCTTCTCTTTTGAATAGTTGTCAGGAGAGACAAGAGGAGGGAAAGAGAATGCAAAAACTGAGTCATGACTTGTATGTATGAGGACACAGAACCTGTGCCTAATAGTTGTACTAAATTGTAGTGTAATTTCATGCTTTTATTTATTGCAAATCTCATTGAGTTTGATCTTCTGTTTATAGATTACAAATAGGTCTAGATTACTGTGTTTAATACTTTATCATTTATTTTATCTTATTAAAAACATTTTGCCCCATTTTTGCATCAGTTTGTGATTTTTTTAAAGTCTGAATAAATATTTGTATGTATTTTCATAATTATCATGTGCACTTTATTTATTTATTTATTCAATTGCTATAGTTGCCCTACTCAGCTAAGTGACTCGGGGCTTCATCTCTTTCTCTAAAGTTGCAATATGATTTTTTTCTTTCTACGTACTCTTTCTATCTATCCTGTCTAAACTTTTCAAACCATAAATCATACATTCATTTTTTTTTTGTTTACCATTAAAAATAGTATACAACAGTGGTGGGTTCCTCCTGGGTCGGCCCAGTTCTCCCGAGCCGGTAGCGGTGACGATATGACGTCACCGAAATGGTTCACCCCCCCGCTCCCTGCTCCCCGTGCCCCCCCGCCCCCTGCAAGCACCATAGTCATTAAGTGATTTCCACAATTGTTAAGCAAACACCATGGTAATTAAGCAAACACTATGGTCAATAAGCAAACCCAATGTAAGCTATGGGGTGGGTTTTTTTGGAAATCTGAAGTAAACGCCAGTTTCTAACAAAAATGTCATAAATCACAGTCACATGGCCACAGGATGCTGCAAGTGGCCATAAATGCAGCCAGTTGCCAAGCACCTATAATGTGGTTACGTGACTGCCAAGGAGGGCAGGGACATCAGAACTTGGAATCCTAGGTCGTATGTAGGTTTTTCGGAGTCTGTTGTAATTTTGAAAATTTGCTAAGTGGCTGGTCGTGAATCTGTAAAGGATTTCCAGTCAGCAATAAATGCAGATATTACCTTTTCTCCAATGAAAGAAAACAATTTGGAAATCTCAGTGAGTTTCATCATCTTCACCTCCCTTGTATTTTGTGCTGACTTGTTCCATCTTTTGTGCATAAATAATCTCGCTGCAGTTGTCATATAGATGACACGAATCAGTGTATGTATTGAATCCAAATTTTTCTAGCTTTTTTACATGTCCACCAATTTGAGGCACCATTATTAACATTCTTGACAATTTTATAAAAATTATCTTTATGACTATAACGTGGTGTAACTCTTAACCGTTCAATCACAATTTCCAATTGTTCCATCTGTATATTATAGCCAAAAATTTTAGACCACTTTATCATACATTCTTTCATTTGTTCTGTTTCAAATTTCAAATAACAAATTTTGAAATTCATTCATTTCAGCAATTACATATTTATCATTTGTATGTAATACAATTTCATTAAAAAAAAAATTTTTTTTGCTTATCCTTAAATAACAAATAATAAAGGAGCATAAAATTGGAGATGAATAGAATAGGGCCTCAACATGATTCAGCTGTGTAGGTCAGTATTTGCATTGCCAGGAATATGCTTGGTGAGGCAGACGGGTCTAACCACATGCTCAGCTAGTTTCCCACTCATTGCTGGGTCTTATTCTGTAATAAAGCTGCTTGTCTTTGGATATCCATTTATCTGACTCAGCATGAATGGATGGCTGGATGAGGGAAATAGCGGCCAGTTTATTCTTCTAAAGTCAGACAGAGTTCTTGCTCCAAACTGTTATTCATCAACATTGGAGCAGTTCATGTCTGGGAAAGTGGCAGCTTAATGTTCCTTGGAAAAGCCATGAAACTGAAATCAAAGTTGTACAAAGGAACCCCTCCCTTTCCTTCAGGGAAAAGATCCTGAAGGAAGCTGTCTCTGGAAGAGAAGATCTCTAAAGGTCAGGCACTTCATCTTTCTTCCAAGCCCTGCAATCCCACCGTTCTGTGGCAGTTTTACAGAGGTCTTGACTAATGACAGAAGAGAGGCAATGATCCAAAAGTGAATAAAAATTCTCAATAGGAAGGAGTGGATGAGCTGAGCTGATACATCTTCAGGGATCTATTAAAACTATCAATGTTGTCCCATTTTTATAATAAAGCAATTTATATAGTTCAAGCGATTGGAATAAAATACAAATTCTGGGGAAAACAGTACTCTTGAAGACTGTCTCTATACCTACAGAAAATTTTATTCTTTCATGCTTTCACATTTGTGTTGCTACTGAAAAGCACAGGTTGGTGGAACAGAATTGACAGAAACTCCTTGGTTTTTTGACAGAACAATGATCCCTATGAAACCTTTGTTTTGGTCACCAGGGTGTTTAATAGTAATATTCAGTGAATTGGTATATACTGCCATAATAGCGGACTAGAGTGTGTGCACTACTAATCATTGCCTAAGGCAACATTCTGAACTAGGGAGAAGAAGGAGGCAAAATAATTTCTGCTTCTTGTAAAGCAGCCCTGAGGAAATGAAGGCAGGTGTTTTCAAGGCAATACTTTCTCTCCATGAGCAGAAAATGCACAATGTAGTTTGTGCAGCAAGATATGAAACTAGTTCTGTCTTTCGTAAGGCTCTGTTTTGCAAAATTCCAGACGGTATTAGATGGCAGAGTTGCTTGGATTTTTGCAAACAAGATCTGATAGCCTTAGCTTTCACCAGCACAAATGCTCGAGTTTACAAAGCATTGCATATCTATTATTAAAGAAATGTTTCTATTATGGCATGAATCACTTATGATTGGTTACTTGGCACAAAATGTGCAGTAATCAGGACTTCCCCAATTTACATGTCAAATCCAGATGTTCTATCTCAAAGATCTTAGAAACAAGACACTAAACAGAACGGAGGGATATGCCCAATGTCAATTAAAAGCCTATTCTGCCCCCTGCTGGAATCTAGTTCAACATATTGTCATTCAATTATTTGCAAACTGTTGAACAATATACTGTGAGGGGTGTGTGTGTGTGTGTGTGTGTGTGTGTGTATCAGAGAGAGAGAGAGAGAGAGGGAGAGGGAGAGAGAGAGAGAAAGTTTTATACATTGTAATCCACTAATATGTAATAAATAACCCATTCTTATCTTGGTAGCTTTTATTTATGCTGTGAAATACACAGTTCATCAACTTCAAACAAACTAGCCACATAGCAACAAAAGAATTACTGTACAAAAGAAAGAACTCTGAAAGATATAATTGAATTTCACATCTATTGAACAGCCTTAGGCACAGTTTTAAATTATTAGTAAAGTATGATTCAGATTGTGAAAAAGTTAAAGATTGTATGTCAAATGGATGAAGAATTTAAATATTTAGGGTAGAGGTACAAAGTGGGAATTTGAATAGAAGAGCATCAAATGTTTTGAAAACTATACTTAGAATTGTTTTATTTTTGGTATGATGTTCCAGTTTTGATTTCTAAAATGAACAATGCTTTTTCCCAAAGATGTTGGGGGGGAAAGGTTTTAGAGATTGGACCATTTTTCTTTGTTCAAGTGTAGCAATGTTGCAAAGTACAACAGTACTGGAAATGTTTAAAAGTAGAATGGAAAAAAATTGGAAAGTTGTAATTCTGTTACAACCTGAATAATCTTATTAAATTGTGCTTAACCATATATCCCTTCAACAGATCCTATGTAATTTTTACTGGAAACATTCTTTGATTCATTCTTTGGAAGAAAGGCTAACTAAACTGTGAAAGTGTTCTTAAATAATATCCTAATTGAAAAATAAATCTGATTTAAAATTTAATTGTAATTGGAAACTGTTCTTGGACTATAATGTTCTGTAAGAGTCATCTAAATAACTTGATTTGAGGATGTTTCAAATTATACTATCAGTATAACTTATAGTATTGATTTTATTAGTATTGCTAATGGACTTGTTACTGATTTCTGCTGTGTTAACCATTTAGTTTTAAGTCCCACAGGGATATTTGGATGCTGTTGAAACATCATCAATTTTATAAGTCTTTAGTGACATATATGTTACTTTATTATCTTAGATTTTTTTGTTTGCTCTGCTGTACTTTGTGTCTTATTTCTTGTTCATACATATTTTTCTATATTTCTATATTCTATATTTTGCTATTATTTTCTATAATAGCAAATTATTCATTTAGTATTTCAAAAATACTAACTAAATGAAGAAAAAAGTGGACAAGGCAAGCTGCAAGAAAAGGACAGAGCACGTATTTTAGATCTGTGAATCAGGATTTCAGTTTGGCTCACAGCATACATGCCCAAATCCAAGGATACATACTTTTTATTTTTTTAAAAAGTTAAAATACAACATATAAGATTTTTCAAAAAATGCAAGAAGAGTTCCTTGAACTTCTTAAAACCAAATCATTAGTTATAGAAATAGGCCACAAAACATCTTGCTATTGCAAAATTACCCAACGTAACAATTATTGAAAAGAACAGACAATGTGGAATCTGTATTTCCAGAGCTCATTCTTGATTTGGTGCCATCAAATCAGTGTTGACTTATGGCATCTTATGGATAATTCTGGTGTGTGTAACAATAGTAAAGGTGACCATGCATCTGTGCTCTACCAGTCCTTGTCTCCTATTGCCTTATCATCCCTCTTCCTCTTAATTGATAAATTCTTTTTTTTTTCAAATTTATCTTTTGCAGAGACCTGAGTGAGAACCTTCTTCAGGCTGTGCCCAGAAAGGCATTCCGTGGAGCCACTGATCTCAAGAATTTGTGAGTGACCATGGTAGATAGGATAGTGTGCCACTGCATCATGTTGTTGATTTTATCATTGATTATGTGCCATCAAATCACTTTTGCCTTTTAGCTTCCACCCAGGGAGATCTTTTTTTCAAATAACAGTATAACAGAGTTTGAAAAGATCTCAGAGGTCTTCTAGTCCAACCCTCTACCCAAGCAGGAAACCCTATAACATTTCAGACAAATGGTTGTCCAATCTCTTCTTAAAAACCTCCAGAGTTGGAGCACCTACAACTTCTGGAAGCAAGTCATTCCATTGATTAATTGTTCTAACTGTCAAGAAATTCTCCTTAGTTTCAGGTTGCTTCTCTCTTTGATAAGTTTTCATCCATTGCTTCTTTTTCCTGCCTTCAGGTCTTTTGGAGAATATAGATTGACCCCCTAATTTTTAAAAAAATAATTTTTAATTAAAGATTACATATAGAAAGAATGAAAACTATACAATTTAAAAAAAAATAAGAATGAAAAGAAAAAGTGAAAAAGAAGTAACTTCCCCATTCATCCCAATAAGTACAATGTAAATAAGTTATCACCATACAGAATATACTTTCATCACCTCATATCTCAACTATTAACTAAAATCAAAACCCAAATTCTTGGCATTTGTTCTTTATCAGAAATAAATCTATGAGGGGTGCCAAATATAACTAATTATCTATGTTAAAGTTGATCAGATAAACCAATCTTATATTTCTTGTCTTTGCATCTTCAGATTTTGTTTTCCTGCATGGAAACAGTGACAACTACCAGTAGATATCCCAAAGAGTTTAATCTAGCCACTTCATAAGCACATACCCATAATTAGTAATCTGAAAGATCCCCGGTTCTTCTTTAACATGTCAATGCTATCAAACCGGAGGGAATCATCATCCGATACTATATTGTCAATACAGTTTCATTATCTATTCATGTGGTTTTCTTGGTAAAATAGAGAAGTGGCTTATCATTGCCTTTCTCATATAGTATGAAAGGATGGCTTTGCCATCCTCAGTAACCTCTCCAGCTCTTCTTATATCACTGCTGCTCAACATAAATACCCTGTTTCCCCCAAAATAAGACATCCCCTGATAATAAGCCCAATCGGGCTTATGAGCGCATAGCAATAAGGCCAAGCGCTTATTTCAGGGTTCAAAAAAAATATAAGACTGGGTCTTATTTTCGGGGAAACACGGTACTTAACTTGCTTTAAATGGGCAGCCAAGTGACCTTCATGATGTGGGTATCCTGGTGGAGTATGTACTCTTGGCATACGTATTGTTTACTCACCCCTCCCAGAAACCTACCACTGAAATGAGGCAGCATAACAAGATGAGGCAGTTGATGATTTCATAGGCCTATGCAAAGGAAGATAAATAGATTAAAAACAATGTTTGCTTCTTATTATGCAATATTTGTGGATACTGTTCCACTCCAAATCATAATCTCCCCAATCAAACCTTCCCATCATTGGTTCTTGCAGTTCACCAGTGCTCATTTCTGATCACAATTTTCTTGTGTTCCTTCACTGCTCATCTACTGAAGCTGTACTGATGTATGGAACATTTTATTATGCAATACATCTAGAATAGGTAGCACTTTTATTCTGTTTTTCTTCAAACAGACAGCTGGACAAGAACCATATAAGTTGCATTGAAGAAGGGGCCTTTCGTGCTCTCCGTGGGCTGGAAGTATTGTAAGTATCTCTCTTACGGAAATATACAAGAGTTGTCTTTGTAGTCTTCCCTGATCTCAGAATCTTCTAAATCTGTGGATACCAAATCCCCAAATTATTAGTAGTAGTTATGCTGTTTGCAGAATTTTGGAGTTGAATTCCACATTCATCCAGGATGAAAAGGGTGTTCTTATCTTTTGCATCCCAGATTGAGCTACAGATCACCCCCTTTGAAAGAGGATTTTGTAAGAGAATTCATAGAACCCATGACTTCCGTTCCATTTATGGAGAGTCATTTAGTAGATAAATAAATGGTTATGAAACTTGGAAGGGGTCCCCATATGTGATTAATAGGAATTTGTGTTTCTACTTAACACTTAATCTGATAGTTTGAAGTGGCTCAAGGTGCCCAGCTTCCCCTCCCAAGTGTGGCTGATAAGGACAGCAGTTGCCTTCTAGTTTGGGAATTGAGAGGTTTGGATACAGGGATGGGACTGCTGTTGGGGGAATGGAAGAGCATTGTGGTGGTGATGGGCGTGGGGGCAGAGGTGGTATTCAGCAGGTTCTGACCAGTCCTGGAGAACCATTAGCGGAAATTTTGAGTGGTTCAGAGAACCAGTAAATACCACCTCTGACTGGCCCTGCCCCCATCTATTCTTTGCCCCACTGATTGGGAGGAAATGGGGTTTTTGCATTAACCTTCCCCTGGAGTGGGGAGGGAATGGAGATTTTACAGTATCCTTCCCCTGCCACGCCCACCAAGCCTTGCCCACAGAACCAGTAGTAAAATTTTTTGAATCCCACCACTATGTGGGGGAATATGGTGAGAGTCAGAGAGTGTGTTATTTCCAGGGATCATGAAACTGATGTTTCTTACTGGTCTCATGGTCAGCTCCTCAGTCTAAGCCCTAGTATCCTGTCAGCAGATTTTCAGAGGCTTTTAGCTGCTGCTTCTGAATGCAAATTTGGTTTGTAAGAAGGCCTCCCTTATGAGTAATTTAGTTACTGATGAGAGGGCTGACTGGGCATGTATCATTTCCGGAGCTATATCCAGTTAGGTTTTGAGTCTGGCATCAACTGAGATCCTGGGGCAGGGTGGAGGTGTGGTAATTATCATGTGGGATGTCATATGGCTTTCAGAGCACTGGATCACATGTCACTGGATATGATGAGACCATGCTCATTAAGCTGAGCTGTAGGGATCAGTTGGGTTTGCTGCTCTTGTACCATTCTCCCTGCTGCGCAGCAGTCTCTTTGCCTGAACTCCGTGACACCATTTCTGGATTGGGAATGGAATTCCCCAGACTTTTGATATCTGACAAACCACCTATGCCTTCCCCATTAGTCTGGCAGAGAAGACATGCTGTAAGTTCTGTCTGCCAGGGAATTGCATTTGGTGGGTCCCAGGAAGTGGGTCTTCTTTGCCATGGTGCCCACCTTGTGGAGTCTTCTTCCTTGAGATTTATTAAACAATTTTTAAAATTGTGACTGTTTTAATGTATTTGTTTTTAATTAAGTTTAAAATCACTTTCTTGTGAGATGGACTACTATACAAATATAATAAATAATGCTGTAGATGATAGAAATAGAAGATAGATAGATAGATAGATAGATAGATAGATAGATAGATAGATAGATAGATAGATAGAATAAGACAGTGCACGTATTTCAAGTATTAAGTGATGCTCTTCCTTTTTCTCATTCCTGCAGGACTTTGAACAACAACAATATCAGCTCCATACCCATCTCCAGCTTCAACCATATGCCCAAACTGCGTACTTTGTGAGCACATAAGGAAATGGCTTCTGGGCATGATAGGGTGGGGGAGAAGATAATTGACTGGGTATCATATATATCATGAGGAACCAGAAATTAATAAATATAAGACGTTCTGATGGAAATGCTTATTGACATTTTTAGATTCTGCAAATTACCTTTAGGATTAATGTGTTCACAGTATGAAACACTCCCAACATGCTGGGTCTTATATATGGAGTTCTAGCCAAACTAAGGTGCTTTGGAAAACCTAAAGAGGATAATACTGGTAGTTCTTGGATAGAAGAATACCAGAAAATCTCAGGGCTATAGGCTGGAACAGAAAGCAAAAAACAAAAAGAAAAACTTGGTGAAATCATAAACCAATTCTTACTGTTGTACTACTTGTACAAATCCAGGTAGACACTAAAGCTTGACTTGTGAGACACCATAATAACATGGGAAGACCTTCAAAAGTTTAGTTGTGTGCCCAAGGACATCTAATTCAGTCAGTCACAAAACCAGTGAAATCTCTTTATTGGATGTTCAGGCAACATATACTAAAAAAATTACCCTTTGGGAAACATAGAATCCCACCCAATTTCAGAAAGTATCTAGTATCCCACAAGATCTAGCAAGACATCTATCATCAGTAGCCTCTTCCCCATTGGCTTGGTCACTGTTGCCAATCAATGCTTGGGAGATATGTTCTATGATGCTCAGCTTTAGCGGTAACATCTCTAATGAAGATACTTGCTTCTTTGGCTACTTTTTCTGCAATTCTTTTTCTTTGAAGACTTGGTATACAAAATTGGACAATTGATTGGGGTTATGATTCTTACCATACAACAGATTGAATGGGATTAATTAACCTGGACATGACTCAGTCTGAGATTGGTTAGTGGATTAGTTGACTATCTCAAATGGCCTTTTTTTTGAGTGCCTTCCAGGAACAGTGTGGATGGGTGAATGTCATCATTGAAGAGGCAAACAGAAATCTGGGTGACAATTTCAATCCACTTCTTAATGCAGAATTCAGTCCTAATCCTATAGAATCAGAATCTCCTTTCCAGGAAATGTCCCCAAGTTATCAGTCAAATTAATTAGCTTTATCCTACTCTGTAGAACTGGCTTTGTAAATTAGAAGTATCAAGCAAAAGGTGCTTTTTTTTCTTTCCTCCCACACCTTTACTTTGTCTCTGCAGCCGTTTGCACTCCAATCAGCTGATCTGTGATTGTCATTTGGGTTGGCTTTCCCAGTGGCTCCGCCAGCGACCTACTATTGGGCTCTTCACACAATGCGCTGGCCCTCCATCCCTTCGTGGTCTAAATGTTGCAGAAATCCAAAAGAATGAATTCAGCTGCTCAGGTCAGTGGCATCAGTGAATTGCTAGGAGCTTTCTCCATGGGGCCAAAAAATATGAATTTTCCTCCAAGCTTTGGAAGAAAATCCTCTTAGGATCCCCCAAACAATCAGGAGGAGGGTCTTGTCTGCTTTCAGGTTTAATACAGACTAGCAAGCATTTGTACCAGAGTCAATGGTTAAGCCTGCCAATTTCTCTTCTACATATAACTACTCTTTCTTTTACGATAATATGATCTCAGGCGGCATTCCTATTTCTATTTTTAGTTAATGCACAGCAGAAATTGTTTCATGCTGCAACAATTACCTGTGGTTTTGAAGAGAATTCTGTTTGTCATGGGTTCTCTGGGTTGATCAAATATGCATACAAGGATCTTCATGTGAACCCAGTCCATTTAAAAATATTATTATTGTTTGAGGCATACCAAGGATAGAAGTACATTTATTTCTCTGTAAGATTAACTCCTTCAGCCAGATAATTATCCAAGTGACATTCAACTAAAGCATGCATCAGAGCTTCACAACTACTTGTCCCTTCCCCTGCCTTCTGGCATCTGCCTTCAAAGAAGGAGCGAATGTAGCAAATTGTTTTATGACCTAATTACTCTACCATTCTAAGATGAAATATCTTCCTGCCTCCAATAATACTGTTTCTGTTAATATAGTAGCATGCCTGTCCTAAGCTGTAACAGGGCGTAGAGCTATTACTAAATTCTCCAAAGAGTTAAGCAAAGGCTTCAGATAAAAACTTAACTGGCAACCTCTTGCAGCTAACATAGTGTTAATGCTTTTGAATGGTTTCATCCCTTTGGGTGTCTGCACCAGACAGATAGATCTCATGTCATGCTGTCTTCCTTCTTCCACATAAATGTTTATTCTATTTCCTCTTCAGTGATTTTTGATTACACTGTAACTTGCATCTCTTCAGGAGACAGCATAATATCTTCACTCACTGGCTATCCTTTTTCTTTAAGACATCTCTATTGTTTCTACTAGCTTCCTACCACTTCCAATTTCAACTTTTTCTTCCTGTAAAAGACGTGTGTGTGTGTGTGTGTGTGTGTGTGTGTGTGTGTATGTGTGTGTGTATTAAATATTTTCTTATTTTTCCCCATCTTTTTTCCAGTCTCAGATTATCCCTACCAATACAGCTTCTATGTCTAGGAGATGATAAAATGATATAAGGTGTTTACATTCTCTGTTCTGTCACATTGCTAACCTGCTTTTTCCATTCTCTGCAGTTTCTTTACTCATTGCACACTCAGCCTTGTTAAAAGGCATATTTGCTCCTTTCTTTTTACAGTTGGTATACTTGCTGTCCCTCAACGTTTGAATTCTGTATTGGTTCTGGTTGACCAAAATGAATATGAGAGATATCAGTTCCAGTAGGCAATGTTTTCTTGAAGTCTCAAATCAAATATGGACTTACTATATTTATAAATTTACATATTTCTAGTCCATACTCTCTCCGGCTTGCAGAAGGAAAAGGTTTAAAAGTGGTACAACAATTATATTTTTATTTTGCATTTGAAAAGTTTATACAAATTTAACTATTGTCTATACTGTGACTCGGTGTTGAAAGATGTTGCTCAAAAACTGTCAGTTAATTGAGTAAATTCCTTTGCTTAGATCAAGTCAAATTTTCCCCACATTATAACATAATATCTGCTCACAAAGATTAAGTGCGTATACAAAAGTCCGTGTCTTGTGTGCGCTGTAGAAGCATTCATCTTTGCTCCTCTTGTACAGATAATCCAATAACTTTCTCCTTTTCTTTCTCCAGGCCAAGATGATGCTACCAGAACTCATATCTGCAGTTTTTCATCTGGGTCCTGTCCTGCCATGTGTACTTGTAGCAATGGCATTGTAGATTGTCGTGGCAAAGGTCTAACAGCTATCCCTGCCAATTTACCAGAAACCATGACAGAGATGTGAGTAGGAACATATAGGGTAGGGAATAATTATGTGACCTAGTAGCGGGGGTGAAATCCAGCAGGTTCTGACAGGTTCTGGAGAACCGGGCGGAAATTTTGAGTAGTTTGGAGAACCAGCAAATACCACCTCTGGCTGGCCACAGAGTGGGGTGGGAATGGAGATTTTGCAATATCCTTCCCCCAGGAGTGGGAAGGGAATAGGGATTTTGCAGTATCCTTCCCCTGCCATGCCCACCAAGCCATGTCACATCCACCAAGCCACGCCCACAGAACCGGTCATTTTATCCAGGAGGTTTTTTTAAATTTTTGGCTCTAAAGGGGGCTGCACTGCCCAGATCTGACTTGAATGCAGTCTGATGGTCCTTCTGCACTTACAGCTTTCACTTGAGAAGTAGTTAAAGAATGTTGATTGGAACACTATTTCTGTACCCGTATCTGGATTAGAAGAGCCTTTTCATAGTCACTGATGACTAGGTAACTTCTAACATGGGTTACTGGCACATGCTCTGCATGGGTTTGCCTTTGAAGAGCACTTGAAAGATACAGCTGATCCAGAATACAGTGAGGAGCTATGGGTGCACTTCAAGTAACACTGCTACTTCATGAGCTACACTGGCTGCCACTGGCTACACAGTCTAGTTGTCCGCTATGGAGCCATTCACAGCATAGAGCAGGATCACCTATCTTTGATTATGTCTCTCCATTGCAAGAGCTGATGGGACACAAGATAATGCCTTCTCTGTCACCACATCTACCCTATCAATAGCATTGTCGCCCAAGATCCAGATGTTCTCTATCCTGCCTGCCTTGCAAAATTTTCAAAGACTTAGTTCTCCCCAAGGGATGTTGGGCCAGGCAGCTTTATAAACTTGTTTTAATAGTTCTGGTTATTTGAATCCCTTATTGGTTTTAGTTCATTTTATTTTGTCAGATGTTATTTCTTGGTTTTAATTTGGTATAGCACATTAAGTTTTGTATGGTATGGACAGCCATATAAATTGCATGAATGAATAAACGAATGGTTGTCTGAATCCAACTTTTGTTTGTTTAAGTGAAGAAAGTGGAATATTAATGTATTCAAATGTATGAACTTTAAAAAGAATAACTTATTCTTGTGCTTCCTTCATTTATTAAATCAGCCCTGTAATTCTATTATGCAGACAAAATATGACTACCCTAAATAATAAGTTTTAAATAGTCATTTCATGAATATTTTATCTAGGCTTAAATATAATTTGTAACTAATTCATGCATTATATCCAAGTAAATATACTAGGAAAATGAATTATGTAGATTTGCAGATTGAGATAATTGAGAAATTGTTTACTGTGTGATCATGTGATTACATCCACATAAGTAGTTTGCAGATGAATGTACAATGTGCTGAATAGCAAAGTGTGTATATGATTATACCACTTCACTAAATGTAAAACTCTGCATGGATTTCCAAAATATATACTATATCAATTTAATTGTATAAAAACATTATTAATTAATCTGCAAGCTAAGCTGAAAGTCATGCTAGTTTGACTCATGTACAGATATGCAGAACTCTCCTTTCTGTTATGATTCTGTTTGCTCTCTAAAGTGCCCCTACTGAATGATATAGTATTTCATCTATTTTTATTGGTGTATCCCAGTTGTTTTCTTTCTAATGCTTGGCTTATAACACAGACGTCTGGAACTCAATGGCATCAAGTCCATCCCCCCTGGAGCCTTCTCATCATACAAGAAACTACGTAGGATGTGAGTGTCTTGATACAGATCATTTCCATCCAATCATTCAGTTTCTATCAATTACATTTCTCACCACCTTGGGTTTAGTCTATGCTTCTTTGGCTTTTTGCAATCTTTGTTCATTATACAATTAACTCTTTATTCTTGATATTTATCTATTATCCAGCAAGAAAAAGATAAACTGAATGGCAAATTAGACCTAGATCAGAGACAAGGCATTTGAAATCCACAGGTGTAGCTAGCTATCCTTAAACAGAAAGAATGAATCCAGCTCTGAATCTCAGGAGGGTGATGCGAAATTATATGTGATGTGGGTAAAGAGTGGAAGAAACAAGGAATAGTCCAAGAGTTATATATTTCTTCAGGTTTCCAAGGTTATCAAGTGGTCCCTTTGCTGTCCATCATCGTCACAGAAAATATCTACTTATGGTTATCTATAATTCAAGACTTTTAAGCTTGAAATGGCAGATAGACTCTTTGGGGGAAGAGTTTACAGGGAAGAAAAGTAACAAGGCTTTTGAGTGTTTGTGAATGTTGATTTTGTCCTATATGTTCTAGAGACCTCAGCAACAATCAGATTTCAGAAATTGCACCTGATGCCTTCCAAGGCCTTCGTTCACTCAACTCTCTGTGAGTAGTCAGTGGGGGAAACATATGAAATATATTACTATAGTTATGGCTGCATGTTGAGAAAATCCTGCCTGCATGTTGAGAAAGAATGTTCTTCTTTCATGACTGCACTTGCACAACTTAACTGATGCCAGCCAGAGTAATGCTTACAATATCCTGAAAATTCCAAGCTGGAATTCCCTGAAGATGCCAGTCTCTGTTCCCTTTTTTTTTTGACCAATATTTTCTATAGCTATTTCAGTTTCTAGATACTACCAAATCTCCGTCCTTAGAAATTCATTTGGCTTATCTCCTAAATATAATGCGTAGAATAGTTACCTCATAATTCATTTTCATAGTTAGTTAGTTAGTTTCAGAGAGAAAATATTTCTGTGAATGAGGTTTTCATGCCATTATGCTGATTAATTACACTACAGTACTGCAATTCTTCCCTTCAGGGAGTTTGCAGTGGAATGTTTCATAACTGCTGCTTTATAGAGTTTTAGCTATTTGTCTGACTTAAGCAGCTACATATTTTGGGTGTATTGGATACAGTACTTATAGGAACCCAGATTTTAATCTTTTTAAATGCTAAAACATTGCTGTTATGTGTGATATAAGGAAACTGTGTATTAAAAAGTGAGCCTAATATTGAATAATACATGATAGCCTCCTCTCTCAATACATTATATAGGGCATCACTAATCCAAGGACTGGTTTTATTTCTTTTCCAGAGTCTTGTATGGGAACAAGATCACAGAGTTGCCCAAAGGAGTATTTGGGGGCCTCTATGCACTACAACTACTGTAAGCACCAATAAGAAAGATGGCTTAATGGCTATCTGGATATCAGCATAGTAGGAGACCCTTAGATACCTCTGTTACAGTCATCTAGAACTTCATTTCCAGCAACATAGTTATTATTTATTTTCAGAAACTAACAGCCTCCCCAGTTGCTTAAAAACTGTACTTTATTTTCCACACTGCCTGCCTTACTCATTTATATTTTTCCCACATTTTCACACCTAGTTGCTATCATTTCATTTCCAACATCAGCCTCTGTATCTCTTCCTAGCCTACCTTTATTCCCCTTCCATCTGCATTATTCCAGACGGAAACATTATTTGTTTTTAGCCCTATAAATCTTCCCTGTGGACTTTTCTCCCTGTCTCTTTACTTGGCTTGAATTAGGGCTGGATAAATAGCTGTATACTTTTTTGTCATTTTTTCCAATCTTAAATGAATGGCATCTCATTTTTGCATCAGTTCATCATTAAAAGCAACAGCGTGAAAAGTCATACAGATTATCCTGTTCATTTCATTGTTTTTTTATATATTACTCTTTCTTCTACAGTTTTACAAGCAGGTTCCATGACACAATTAAATGTGGTACATTATTCCTACTGAGATGTGCATTTTTATGTGAATATGGCTAATCATACCACTTGAAAGATGCAAATGCTATTTATTTATTTATAAAATTTATTGGGTGCTTGAAAGGTGCAAATATTAAAGAACAACTTTGTTTATTTTCATATTGACTTGGAAGCATGCATTAGATGACTTCAGATTAAAATGCAGGTTTAATTTATTTCTTTGCCTGAGCTTTGCTAGTAACTTGGTGGGGTGCACTTGGGTAGGTCCTTTGCATAATGAGCAAATACGGTAATTTTGTCTAGTATCCAGTACTGTTATCACAGCATGTGCACACATTACTATAGTATGATTGCTCCATCACTCCAGGCTACTGAATGCCAACAAGATTAACTGCATTCGGGCAGATGCCTTTGCTGACCTGCAGAACCTCTCACTGCTCTCTCTTTATGACAACAAGATCCAGACCCTGGCCAAAGGCACTTTTGCCACCCTGCGTGCCATCCAGACACTGTGAGTGCCGGCTTCTGTACAGATTTGTCCAGTGATGATATGGGGTGGTAGGAGGATGGTAGAAGATTTGAATTCTGGAGTGCCGAGGGGAAGGCAGGCCATAGTCTGAGGGAAAAGAACCAGGATATTACAACAGAAATGTCATCTAAAAAGAAACAAGAAGTCCTGCTCTCATTGGAAGATACTGACTCAATACTCATTGAGCCAATGTAGTGCTTTGATTAATGTATTGGGCTATAACTGGGCAGACTCAGATTCATGCCCATCTTCAATCTCAGGAGCTCATTAGGCAATTTTGCGTCATCTCTCAGCAAAACCCATCCTATGGGGTTGATGTGAGGAAAAAGAAATGGAGGACAAAGTGCTCCATATACTACTTTGAGCTCCTGGAAGAAAGGCAGGTTATAAACCTAATGAATACATAAATCACAAATAAATAAAATAAAATAAATTCCTAGAGATGTCTTCCAGAGCCATTGGCATGCCTCCATGATCTTTGAGATCTGCCAAAGAGAGGGGCTATGAAAAAGCATGCAGCTTTGCACTGGCTAGAAGCACCATCTTAGCAGCCACACGTGGCTCTCAGATCAACCACCTGAGTTGCCCACAGATTCCTGAATGGTTATGCTCAGTTGTTCCTTTTTCTTTCCTACTGCAGCCATCTGGCCCAGAACCCCTTTATTTGCGACTGCAACCTGAAGTGGCTGGCAGACTTCTTGCGTGCCAATCCTATTGAGACAAGTGGTGCTCGTTGTGCCAGTCCCCGGCGTTTGGCCAACAAGCGCATTGGACAGATCAAGAGCAAGAAATTCCGCTGTTCCCGTATGAGCTGCTTTCCTGCTATAGGGTTGCTTTTGAATTTGGGTCCAGGAGAGTAATGATGGGTGCCCTTTGCATGTTCTAGCACACCTTTCAGGAGATTTTTGTCTCAACACACAAATAGACTATAAAGAACATGTAGAAATGCTCTCTCATCCTTTCTTTCCTTCCTTCCTTCTTTCCTTCCTTTTTCTTTCTTTCTTTCTTTCTCTCCCTCTTTCTCTTTCTTTCTTCACATAATGCCTCTTTTGCATTTTATGCATTTTGCATTTTGTTTGTAACCCCCTATTTTTAAATTTTCGTGTGCCTAGAGGTCTAAGGAATCAGGATTCATATACTGTAAACCATAAACCATCTTCCACCCTGAAAGTGAACAACAGGAATGCTTAGTTGAAATGACCAACTAGTCTGCAATTCAATCTCTTATTTAATGTCTAGAACACAGAGATAGATCTGTTTACTATAAATTGGTTGACTAAGTGTTCTAACCTCTTAATTTGGAAAAAAAAATCTTGTGCCGGAACATATGTACAGGCTTGCTCTAGTTTGCCTGAAAGAGTTGTGTTTGCTGCATTTACATTAATACTCTTTGCCCACCTTTCTTTACAGCCAAGGAACAATACTTCATTCCAGGTAAAGGGAAAATATTATAATGGGATATGATGGGATTATTCTATTGATTGAATGCATATACCTTTCTTTGCTGGGCAAAAATTTCAGAATTTCCCTTTAAGATGAATGGTTTATGTTAAAACTTCCAGGTGTAGCTCAAGCTACTGGTTACTACCTGTAAAACCTTTCATGGCATAAGCCTTGTTATCTAAGGGAGCATTAGTCTTCTTTAGTTTTTGCCTGCCGTGCATGGTTGTCCAAACTTGGTGTACTCCAGGATCCATCTATTAAGCAGTATCATCTGATGGGATCTAGAAAATATGCCTTCACTGTTCATGTGTCCCCTGGGACAACATTGTCTTCTTCCCCAACCATGTTTAAAACAATCCTTAAAAACGTAGTCTTTCCTTGGTTTAGAATGGATTACACGTGGGGTAGAACAGGTAGCCCTAAACAACAGTTCGTTTAGTGACCGTTTGAAGTTACAATGGTACTGAAAAAAGTGACTTATAACCATTTTTAACAGTTACAACTATTGCAGCATCTCCATGGTCAAAATTCAGATGTTAGGTAACTAACTCATTTATTCAGATTGATCTCCATGCTGGCCTGAAGACATGACTTTTTCAGCAAATTCACTGACCGACTATGAGGCTTTTAACTTTGGGGATTTTAAATTTGGATTGGTTTTTAGTATTTTATTGTTGTGTTTTTTTTATTGTGTGAGCTGCCCCGAGTCCTACGGGAGAAGGGCGGCATATAAATCTTAATAATAAAATAAATAAATAAATAAAATATTTATGACAGTTGCAGTGTCCCAGGGTCAGCTTTTGTGACCTTCTGACAAGCAAAGACAATGGGGAAGCCAGATTCCCTTAACAACTGTGTTACTAACTTAACAACTACAATGATTCGCTTAACAAGTGTGGCAAGGAAGCTCACAAAATGGGCATAATTCATTTAACAAATGTCTTGCTTAGCAACAGAAATTTTGGGCTCAATTGTAGTTGTAAGTTACAGACTAATGTAATTATGCAACCAGGTACTTTCCCCCAATAACAATAACCAACAGGCCTTGGTTGTATGTTGCTACAGCAGCTCCAAAAACAGAACCCCCACTTCTGAGGCAGATGGAGAGAGCAATGGGTAGCCTGACTTAGTTAGAAGATGAACTAGAAATCGCAATGGGAAATTGGTTTTCAGAGCAGAATTATAATTAGAGTTAACTTTTAAAAGCAAGCATCATGAGATCAATCCAGATCCTGATTTGATGAAGTGACATAAAACACTTATGCGGAAGTCCTTTTATTCCTGAATATGAAATGCCAGAGTACAGTTGGAAGGCTAACCAATGGAAAATTTAGTTTAAGATTCTTGCAGGCTGATCGATTAAACTCTTTTTATAGAGAGCACAGGGGTAGAAAAAGGAAATTTTTTGCTTTTGCGGATGATCCCTGCTCTCCACTGTTCTGTGCAGAGAAGTGACAATGATTATACCTTAGTGTAGAGAGTAGTAAGGGACATTTTCTTGTCTTCTAGAAGAAGGTTCCCTAGCAGTACAGCTATCTTTAACTCACACTTAACTCACACTTCGTTTTTCTGGCAGGTACAGAGGATTATCATTTGAACAGTGAATGCCATAGTGATGTGGTTTGCCCGGCCAAATGCCGCTGTGAAGCCAATGTGGTGGAGTGTTCCAATCTGAGGCTGACAAAGATCCCAGAGCGCCTCCCACAGGCTACTGCTGAATTGTAAGATCTGAACTTGCCCCGCCCATCATTGAGCATCCATTCGTGTCTTTTCACAATCCAAACAGAGTTCTCTTTGCTTCTTTGTTTTTCCTATGGCTCCTTTACACAATGAGTTGTGAAGTGTCATTATTTTTAGGATGTGTTCTGCCACTGTTCCTTAATAAGATAAAGTGAGAATAGTACTAGGCTTAGTACTCTTCAATATCTTCATAAAGGGCTTAGATGAGGGAATAGAAGGGGCATTTACCAAAATTTGCAGATGATACTAAGCGGGCAGGAATAACAAACACCCTAGGAGATAGGCTTAAGATCCAGATGGATCTTGACAGACTTGAACACTGGGCTCTATCTAACAAAATGAAATTTAATGTAGAAAAAAGTAGTCTTACACTTAGGCAAAACCCCCCCAAAAGTACACATATAGACTGGGTGAAACCAGGCTTAATAGCAGTAATTGTGACAGGGATCTTGGAGCCTTAGTGGACAACCAATTAAATATGAGCCAACAGAATGCGGCAGCAGCCAAAAAAGCCAATGCAATCCTAAATTGCATTAACAGAGGGATACGGTCAAGATCAAGTGAGGTACTAATACCACTCTATAAAGCCTTAGTAAAACCACATCTAGAGTACTGCATCCTGTTTTGGTCACCACACTATAAAAAAGATGTTGAGAGTCTAGAAAGAGTGCAGAGGAGAGCAACCAGGATGATTAGGGAACTGGTGGCTAAAACATACGATGGACAGTTGCAGGAACTGGAAATGGCTAGCCTAGTGATGAGAATGAGCAGGGGAGACATGATTGCAGTGTTCCAATATTTGAGGGGTTGCCACAGAGAGGAGGGGGTCAAACTAATTTCCAGAGCACCTGAAGGCTAGACAAGGAATAATGGATGGAAACTAAACAAGGAGCAATTCAACCTGGAAATAAGGAGAAATTTTCTGACAGTGAGAACAATCAATCAATGGAACAGCTTGCCTTCAGAAGTTGTGAGAGCTTCATCACTGGAAGCTTTCAAGAAGAGACTGGACTGCCATATGTCAAAAATGGTGTATGGTCTGCTTGGGCAGGGGGCTGGACTTGATGACCTACAAGGTCCCTTCCAATTCTGTTAATCTGTATCTGAGATGCAATACCTATTCCACATGGATAGGATTGTATTGGAAAACTCTGTACAAATGCTCATGTCCTTCTCAGGAAATCCCCCCGCTTTCCACTATGCCATTCACTTCATTTTTTCCTTATTCTGGATGATTTTTGTATAAGAAAGCATGGGTATTATATTGTTCATGCAGCGTAAGTCTCTGCTATCAGGCTTACATGTTTGTTTTACTTTCTTTCCCGTGCAGACGCCTGAATAACAACGAAATCACAGTGGTGGAGGCGACAGGTATCTTCAAGAAACTTCCACACTTAAAGAAAATGTGAGTTATATAGATGACAGCTTCTAGGAACACATTCCTCCTTAGATCGAATTTTGGAGTGGGTTTTACAGCAGAGCAATATTTTAAAAAGATGTGGCAGAGAAAAGAGCTGTCAGAGTTCCTACAGGCATTGGTCTAAAAGGATATAAAGAACTATGCTGAATCCATCTGCTATCTCCTTGCATATATGAGCACCCTTCTCCTCACATTGCCCACCAATTTTAGGGGGCATATTCCTTCTGAGAGTGGAAGTAATACGTAGCTATTTTAGCTATTGATATTCTTCAGGAAACAGATGCAACAATGCCTAGACTCTGATCACTCTCTCAGCCATCTGCTTGAGGTTACAAAATTAGGCCTAAAATTATGACAGATGTTCAAGTGAGTGCAGAAGTCATCTAGGGGGAGAATTGAAAGCTGCTAAATGAAACAAACTTCCAACATTGGATCTACCGGAATTAGTCTTCTTTTGTTACTGTTGAAGTGACAGAGCCTGGCAGGCTGTGAAGTAAGATGCAACCCTTCCTATGTTGACTTCCTGCTCTTTGCTTTCCTAGAAATCTGAGCAACAACAAACTCTCAGAAATCGAGGATGGGGCCTTTGAGGGGGCAGCCTCAGTGAGCGAGTTACATTTGACTGCTAACCAGCTAGAATCAGTGCGCAGCTCCATGTTTCGGGGCTTGGATGGGCTGCGGACACTGTAAGTCACCCCTAACTGGGAATAGTAAGGGGGGAGGAGCACCATTTTGCAGAACATCGATGCTTCTTGCTGACAACTTACTGCAAAATGGCTTCTTCCCATCTTCTTTTTTCTCCCCAGGATGCTGAGGAACAATCGCATCAACTGTATTCACAACGACAGTTTCACTGGGCTGCGCAATGTGCGCCTTCTCTCCTTGTATGACAATCAGATCAGCATTATTTCACCAGGGGCTTTTGATACGTTGCAGTCACTCTCTACTCTGTGAGTTGTGAGGAAGGGAAATATTAGTTTAATATAACACACGGTCCTTTCCCCTGGATGTTTATGTTATTTTTCCTTTCCAAACTATTCTCTGGTCTCAGAAATTGCTTCCATCATGAACTGATCCAGGTTCTGGGGTATTCCCATTTTAAACTTAGTATAGTTATCAGAGAATGGTTTGCAAACAGCCACATCTCTGGAGTCATGACTTGACAAGAGGAAATTTTTGTTTGCGAGAATGGCCCTCTCCACTTTCAGCTGGGGGCCATGGTTGAAATGCTGTAGTTGCTAAAATAGACATTTATCATTGTTTCAATGATGGGATGTTGGGATGTTGCTAAGAAGCTATTTTGCATGTTGCTAATATTTTATTTTATCTCACAATTTTGTAAGTCTCTTTATGGGGAGTAAAGCTATTAAAAATACACAAATGGTAACAAATGAATATTTATACCCTTTGCTTGAGTCAAAATACTACTTCATCTTATCTTCTAAGCTTGCTCTTGCTCTTTACAGTTACAGGGGGAGCACTGAGGTACAAGGGAAACAATTTGCCTAAGGCAATTTAATGAGTTTATATTTCAGAGGAAAGACTTGTGCAAGATTTCTTAACTCAGAAATCCTTGATTCAGTTCATGATCTCCCCAAATGAAAGATGCTCTTCTAAGTAGGGTTGGGAAAGACACAAGAGAACAGAAAGTTCTGCTGAATTGGACCAAAGCTCTATGTTGCCCAGCATTCTGTTCTCACAATGGCCAACCAGAAGCTAACAGGAAGTCCACAGGCAGAACACCAGTATAGCTACTTAGGTTCTCATTGCAGGAGGAGAACTATGTTAGAAGATTTTATGAATATTTTTTTTAAAAAAGCCATATAGGTTGGTAGCCAATCTGAATGGTCTGCAATTGGTCTGTTCTTGAAACCTTGAAGAATTCATGGTAATCAATGAAGACCAATCTTAATTACCAGCAGCTCCCCAAGCCTCTTGGAGAGCTGGTGGTAATTCCTACAGACTGTAATTATAAAATGATGGTGTAACATTGTCTTAACATCCATGTTTGGGAAAGGATAATATAAACAATGCTAGACTAGGTGGCTAATAGTTCAACTCGACAACATGTAAAGTAGATTTATATTATCAATATATAATTAGGTGTTTACCAGATAAGAGAAAGGTGATTGGGTTTAAAAGAGGTCAGAAAACTTCATTCCAACTGCGGGAAGTTAAAATTTCCATCAACAGTGGTATTATTTATCTTCTTTACATAACTTTTGAACCCAGGAACCTACTGGCTAACCCCTTCAATTGCAATTGCCATCTGGCCTGGCTGGGTGATTGGCTTCGCAAGAGGAAGATTGTGACTGGGAATCCACGCTGCCACAATCCAGATTTTCTGCGCCAAATCCCACTGCAGGATGTTGCCTTCCCCGACTTCAGGTGTGAGGAAGGTAACTTATGGCCTCTCAGATTTTGGGTAATAGCAAGAACAACACAGCAAATATGCAAGCTTTACACAGTGAGGTTTCTTATATATATGTGCCAAATCTTTTTGTGTCTTCTAAAAGAGCAGGATAATCCAGATTAATAAAGAATCATGCTTAAACATGATGCAAAGCTCTAATTGACTTCTTTATCCCATTTCTCTGAATGAATTGAAAATAATACAACATTGTTTTGTTGTAAATCTAAAATAGCATAGGGCACTCACATAAACAGACACTGCAAAATAATGTACAGTCTCATTCTATATTTCAACACATTTTGGTTAGATTTTTATTTTTGAATCATAGTTCAGTTCCATGTATATATCAGTTTGCACATTTTGATGCACAAAGCTAAATTATATATATATATATATATATATATATATATATATTGCTCATCTACTCATTTTTGCAAGTATTTTCTTTAATATGCATATATAATACAACTTTTACCAATATACACATTTTTGTGTGCCTTTTCCTGCCTTTCTTTCCAGATTTTTTAACCTGTCCCAATCAGCCAACTATTTTTGAATGAATGTTTTCTTCAGAAAATTACATCAGAGTATCAGGAAAATCAAAATATCAAATAATGACAAGTGTATTTTTGTCTGCATATTTGTTCGGAAAACTTGACATTTTGCATTGTCTGAAAGAGAGACCATAAAAGGCTATGATGAAAACCACAAAAAACTACATGTGAAAATGAGTTGAAGAATAGAGTGGAGTTACATGCAATGATTCACTTCAAATTCCTTTGGGCACTTTGTGGAGAAATTCTGAGAGCTGCAATTGGTGGGACAATTGTACAGTTTTCTGCGCACTTCCTACTCTTTGGATGGAAATTACCATATTTCAGTTTTGACCTTGGCTCTCTCAGTTACAAATACATGGGCATAATCAACTAGTCTAATATGATATACACAACTCTGTGCCATTTAGATATATAGAAACTAAGTATTGAAGGGTAGCACCAAAGTAGAGAAAACCAATCTAGTATCCTCAAGCCACAAATCAGCTGAAATGTAATTTTTGCTAAACATGCATGGATTTCTAATTATGTAATGGTTCCTAGAGTTATGTCTACTGATTTTAAGCATTCTTTTTTAACCTTAAAAAGTTGGTTAAAGACAAAGCAATTTAATTAGCTATGGTGTTTAACCATCCAGTGAAGTGAAATATCTTGATGCAAAAAATATTTTACGATAATACTGATTCATTAAAGGAATAAATCATGTGAATTTGGCAAGCATGTGTATGGCATTGGCCTTGATCCAATGAAGTAGCTGCTTTCAACATAGCCTTTGTGTGGAGAATAGGTAGGGATGGCTGTGACCCAGAAAAAAATAATCACAGTAAGTTAGCTCTTTGAGTGTATTTCTCTGCCTTGAAGCCTTCTTGTAAATCAATACAAAGGCACCATTTCAAAAGGGAACTTTCCATCACTTCCCATAAAAATCTACATTGTTATTTCTAATGAATTAATCACATCAATTGATTAACATCCTGAGTTCTAATTGCTCCTGATATTTCTGACTCTTGAGGACCTACATACTAATAGAAAATCCAGAATTTCTTGCAAAGATTTGAGACAAAGTTTATATCTGGAATGTCACATTGCATTCTTCTTGGCTTGTTCCTTGGCAGGTCAAGAGGAGACCATCTGTTTCCCACGTCCTCAGTGTCCCCAGGAGTGCACCTGCCTAGACACAGTAGTTCGCTGCAGCAATAAGCACCTGAAAAGCCTTCCAAAAGGGATACCCAAGAATGTTACTGAGCTGTGAGTATAGATACATAGGATATCGGCTGGAAGGAGCATTATGAGAACTGACAGTTTGTATCCATGGATGAAATGGTTAGCACGGCCTTTTTAGGCTAACAACCACACTTGGTTTTGAGGTGGTGCTAGGGACTGGACTGGAGTCCCCAAAAGTAGAACAAAAATATGGGTGGAATCAGTACAAAACCCAATTTCTTTTAGAAGACATTATATTAATTAAATCCAGTTAATATGATTGTTTTCCAAGTATTTAATAGTTTTTTTGAATCACATTAAAAATAACACAGGACTAGCAAATTTTGGAAGAACTATTGGGGTTGTACCAGGGGTGAAATGCTCCCAGTTCAGACTGGATTGTCTGATCCGGTAGTGATGATGATGGGTGGTTCAGATACCAGTAGCAAAAATCCCTGCCAACCCCCCATGCCCAGCTGAGCCGCACAATCATCAGAGGCTTTTTTTTTTTAAAGCATTTTTTCTACAACCTCTTTGGCCGAAAAGATGCTTTTAAAAGTAAAAAAAAAAAGCCTCTGATGATTGCGCAGCTCAGCTGGGATGGTTAGAGGCTTTTAAAAGCATTTTTTCTACAATCTCTTCGGCTGAAGAAATTGTAGGGAAAAAAATGCCTTTAAAAGCCTCTGGCGATCCCAGCTGAGTTGCCTGATCGTCAGAGGCTTTTAAAAGCATTTTTTTCTGCAACCTCTTAAGGTTGTAGAAAAAATGCTTTTAAAAGTAAAAAAAAAAAAGTTGGCCACACCCACCCAGTCACATTAACCCCCTCACCAAGCCACGTGCACAGAACCGGTAGTAACAAATTTTACATTTCACCACTGGGTTGTACCATATTTTAGGAGCTAAGGCTGGGTCTCAGGTTCTACTCTCTGGATTTGGAGCAGCAAACTGACTAATGCACCTAGTCTCTTGAGCTGTACGATATTTGCAATTTTGCTGCATTTGTATGAAGAAAGATTTAAAAATATTGTTGATTTTTGAACGATTATTCCTATGTGGCAAATGTATTTATTGGGGTACTAAGTTTGTCTTTCTGGTTTATCATCCACAAATAGTGAACCTGTGGTGTGCAGAAAGGGCCACAATTATCAATGTGTTGCTTTGTAATGTTAATTAACTATCTGCATAGCAGTAACAATAACAATAAGAAGACAAGGTGATAAACTGTACCTTCATATTATACATTTTGCACACGGAGATCTTGAACTTTGCTCTTTTAGCAGTTCAATTGTAATATCTGATGCATATTTTTACTATTCTTGCAGCTATTTAGATGGCAACCAATTCATCCTTATTCCAGGACAACTCTCCACCTTCCGTTACTTGCAGCTGGTGTAAGTGTCCGAAAAGCTCTAAGAAGTTACTCATCTGATGAAACCTACAGTGGTCTTTCCTGGAGATGGTAGATTAAATATAAGGATCATAACACCCTCTAGGATGTTCTGAAAACTGCTAAGATCTTCACCATAATCTAGATCCATTTTCTCCAACTTGCTGACTCGAGATGAGTAGGTGTGACGTGGATTCCTTTGCTGCATATCTAATTGGACAAAGAATAAATAGGAAGAGACATTAATGTGTTGTTAATTGACGTAGTGCTACAAATTAAAGCTGGTGCAGAAGATAAAGGGGTCTATAGTAGTTCTTAGTAGAAGCAGATCGTCATGATGTTACTAATATGCAGCGAAGCTTCACATAGTTATAAACAAAAGTAAAATGTAAGGCCAACCTGCCCTGTACAACCCAGTGATTTATCTTTCATATTCTTTTTTTCAGTAATTAGCAAAAATCAGTGTTTCATTAAAAGCATAGAGTGCCATAGAATTATGTATATTGAAACAAAAGAGGATCAGAGAAGACCAAGACATAGTCAAGAGAAGTAGTTTCCTCTTATCTTCTGTGGTCTCCGTAAGAAAACATCTGAGAAGAGAAATAGAAACATTTGCATCATACAAAATGATGCTTAAAGCAGAAAATGGAAAAATCTTAAGGAAAAAAATATATTAGGAAACATTTTTAGATTCAGTCTTCCTATTAGTCTTCTTAATGTAGTCTCCTTAATCATGACACCCTCTTAAAACAAATAAAGTTGCAGGGTTCTTACAAGAACAATCCAGCCATTTTGAATAGGATACAGCTAATCCAAGGTAGAATAATGGATTGCATCATGCAATCGTCATGCAGAAAGTTGCATAAAAGTGCTGATAAATCATAAAGTGGATTTATCAGTATATATATGTATACTGGCACTGCAATTGCAAAGGATTGTAGTTTTTTGCTTGAGAAATGAGAGGAAGGGAGAAAGATTGAATTAAAAGTGATTTTAGAACCTGCACTGTGCTTCTGTTTTGCAGAGACCTGAGCAACAATAAGATCAGCTTCCTCAGCAACAATTCCTTCACCAATATGAGCCAACTGACCACTTTGTGAGTGTTTTCCAACACAGCTGAATCTAAAAGAGTTATCCTACTTCAGATTGCAGGGACAGATATCATTGGGTTCCTGTGGTGAAAACCTGGGCAGAGGCCACATCCATTCAGCTCTTTTGCTTTTCCCCTTCTACCCTAAAGCTAGCAGGAAATCCAAATTTTTGCTGCCTCTGTAGCACATTCTTACCAAGTACCTGTAATAGGCTCAAACTGAGCTGCTCTCTATCCATGTTTAGCCCAAAATGACCTCAGGCCTGTGATTTGGCTATAATTCCAGCCCTGCCCATCATCATCTAGCATTTGCAAACCTATTCCGTTTAGAATGCATAATGCTCTAATAACTCCATGCACATTTTTTTTTCTTTTCCCAGTGGCCTATTTTTTAAAAACAAACAAACAAATGTGGTTGGCTGACCACTATTTGGCAGAAGGGAGTATCAAGTGAGGCATGACCTTGTCAGTTTCAGGACTCCTCCCTATCTAGCTGGACCTGCCCACCCACCCATTTTTCCAAACAACAAAAAAGCGGCAAAAATTGGAGTTCCAGTTTCGTTTACAACCAAAAGAAGACTTAGAGAGGACAAAGAGATCAGGGACCAAAGAGACTGGTCCCACAGGAAACTAGCAGAAGTAATTGAAGCCACAAGGTTGCTATCACAAAGCATGTCAGGCCACCTCCTGAATGCCCATTAATGCACTCTGCATTGCCAGCGTACAGTGTCTTAAGTGGGATATTAGGGTAAGCATAGCATCTTAAAGAATCCTTAAGCCCACTGTGGGAGTCACTGAGATGCAGGCAGATGCATAAGGTTATGTTATCAGGAAAGCCTTAGCATACCTTCCTTGTACCAAGGCAAGAAGGTTGTATGGATTTACTTAGAGACCTTCTAAAAGTATCTGCTATATGGCTTTTTATTGTGCAAAGCAGATTTCCTTTATAGTTGCGATTTATATCCTGTCCAAAATGAGGTAGATTGGGAGAGAGATTCTGATTCAAAATATTTAAGATTTTTCTATGAGTTACCTATTAGTGCATCTTACAAAATACTGCAGAGAGGAGTACAGTCAATCTATGGGATGTAATTACACAACACATGATTGTTTAAATTGTTTCTGCCTCTCTCCAATTTCATGTAGGATCCTCAGCTACAATGCACTGCAGTGTATCCCCTCACTAGCCTTTGAAGGTCTCCATTCACTACGGCTGCTGTATGTATCTTGTCTTTTGTGCCCAATTCATATCACCTGTCCTTCCTTATTTATTTCTCTGAGGAATCTCCTGTTTATGGTTTACTGGAAATGAATTTTGCCTGGTCATTATTTTATTTTAATGGATAGCAGCCAGGCAAAGAATATGGTACATTGGGAATTTGGGGGTGGGTGAGAGGATTGAGAAAATGACTTCCATTTTAAAGGACCAATCATAAATCACACATTTACTATAAAGCAAATTTATTATGCATCTCTCCATCATTACCCTAGCCTAGCCTTCCAAATATCTCAGTCAAAATCAACTTTGTTTTTCTACTGGGCAGATTACCAAATAAAGCTGTATATTGCTTAAATAAAAAGAATATTAGAGACTGGATCTTTACTCTGCGGTAGGCCAAGTTCTGTTTTATGTTTAAACTAAAAGATGCTTTAAATAAAAAAGTCAGGTGAAACAGGGCGTTTGGAGGAGTCAAAAGAAATGACCGTGGGGGTAGAGGTGCCCTTGGGTCCTATTTTCCCTTACTGTGGGGTGCTCAAGAGAAAATTGATTAATTTCCTATGACCTGAGAGCACAGGTGGTATTCAGGAAATTGTGACCAGTTCTGGAGAACTGGTAGCGGAAATTTTGAGTAGTTCAGAGAACCAGTAAATAGCACCTCTGACTGGCCCTGCCCCCATCTATTCTTTGCCTCCTGAATTATTTATTTATTGGTTCAATTTATATGCCGCCCTTCTCCGAAGACTCAGGGAGGCTTACAATGCGTTAAGCAATCAGCTGATCGGGAGAAAATGGGGATTTTGCAGTATCCTTCCCCTGTCACACCCACCAAGCCACGCCCACACAGCCACACCCACAAACCGGTAGTAAAAATTTTTGAATCCCATCACTGCCTGAGAGACCTTTCCTTCATATAGTCCATGTTTGTATATAAGGTATATGCACAGCAATTATCTTGCATTACTTACTCGTGTTACCTGCCTAGGAAAAAATACCCTTATATGAGTTTATTTAATAATAGAGACCAGAATACCCATCCCATAGAAGCATAAATTGCCATTTATTTTGATTTACTGGAGACTAGAAATGGCCTACTGGCAGAGAAAGCAACCCCTTGATATAGAGGGGTTATATAAATTAGAATATACTTGTAAGTTATGGTGTCAGAGATAGCGAAGTAATGAAGGTCGAACTAAAAAAACAAACAAAAAACAAAGGTTTATTGAGAATACAGAAACCACGTGTTATAACAGTAATAAATATCTGGTGTTTCTCTTTCTTTTCTTATCTCTGTTGTCCTTGCTTCCCATAGTTTTCCTGGCCTCTAAATATTCATTCTCCTTGTAATCAACATTTCTTTGCCTTCCTATTTATGGCTTTACTAGCATTTTTATTGCTTCTCTAAGGGGCCCAGCAGAGGTGAATGGACTGGGGTGGGTATGGGTGATCTGCTTAGACTCTAGCTAATACCATTTTTTATACTTCAGTCCCTCCTTTTGGAGTTCAGACTGTATTGCATCTCTGAAAACTCCACTCATGTGAGCCCTTATAATTCAATTTCTTGTTCCTTCATTTCTAAATTGTGCTTTGTAATCCAATGCTTGACTGGTAGAAAAGACGGCATGCTGATAGAGGAATGCAATGAGCAATAGTCATATTCTCCAAGAGGCAATACAGGTAGTCCTTGACTTACAACAGTTCATTTAGTGACCATTCAAAGTTACAATGGCACTGAAAATTTTTCCACACTTATGATCCTTGGAGCATCCTATGGTCACATGATGAAAATTCAGACGTTTGGCAACTGACTCATGTTTATGATGGTTGCAGTATCCAGGTGTCATGTGATAACCTTTAGTGATCTTTTAACAAGCAAGGACAATGGGGAAGTTGGATTCATTTAACAATTTAGCCACTAACTTAAAAACTGGAGTGATTCACTTAACAATGGTGGCAAGAAAGGTCATAAAATGGGGCAAAACTCACTTAACAAATGTTTCACTTAGCAACAGAAATTTGGGGCTCAGTTGTGGTCACAATGAGGACTACCTGTAATTTAATTATTCTGTAGTGTAAATACAAGTAGTTCTCGAGTTATGACCATAATTAAACTGTGCAATTATAATCATAAATTGTGATGGTTGCAAAGCAGGCCACTTTTATTACCCTTTTTGGAGCAGTCGTTAAGTGCTCTAACGGTTGTAAAGCAAGCGCAACTCATTGTTTGTTATGAGGTATTATTTTCTCACAGGGTACTGCAAATAGCCATGCAAGTGCCGAAAACTCGGATATTGGAACTTTGGAACCAGATCAAAAGTAGTTTTGGGGGGAAGGGGATCCATTGTAACTTCAAACTGTTGCTAAGCGACTGATTGTAAATTGAGAACTATTAGTATTGTTCAAGTAAATGTCTATGTTTTCCAGTTGTCCGTTAGATTATGAATGATGAGATTAGCACCAAAAAGGTTGTGTTACTCTTTTTACAGCACAAAGATCAATAATAAAATCCAGGAAAACTATATCCCATAGTGTAGGATGGAAGGAGAGCAGTTGGAACAAACTAGCTGGCTTACTCAGTCTAGTCTTTGCCCAGCCGCAGGCATGACAGAATGAAGCATTGTCTTTGACATTTGACTCTTTTATTCGGATTCTAATGCAATGTTTTGAACACTCACTACACCTCCCACAGCTTTATTATCATGGTAAAATTGTAATATTTATTCCCTGAGAGGAAGAGGAAGATATAAAAGAGCATTGTGAAAGGAGTATCCATCGGTCACGAGGAGAAGAATTGGTTTGTGGGGCTCTCTGGCATCTTGGTCTCCTGCATATGGGTCTTGTTGTTGCAAACTAATCCAATCCAACACATCTACTGCCTGTTTCTCTGCCTGACTCTTTTGTAGGGAGAGGGTGGCAGGGGGCAGCTTCAAGATCATGGTGGAGGAGATGGCCAGGGAATATCATATTTAATCTTGCATGAGAGTGCATGTAACAGCTTTTTATATGAACTAGAAACATAGTTGACACAAAAAGTGGGGGGAAAATGTGTGCGCCTGATCTGACATGGGGTGAGTGTCTAAGCCTTCTGCAGTTGCTCCACACTCTTGGTGGGCTGCTCCCTCCAAGAAATACCTCCACTGTTGGAATATTGGTTTTGTGGCCCACAGATCTTTACTTGAAAATATCATAGTTTCTTTCAGTCAGGAAGAATAAGGTGAAAGGTAAAAAAAAAAATTCCTCCCCTTCCTTTGTCAAAACCTGCAAGAGAACAGCTCTCAAAGCTGATTCTAAGGCATCAATTTCCACAGCTAAGGAGTGGGTGGGTTCTGGATGCCTGAGTAGCACTTGGGATCAAAAGAGATTTTTCAGGGTGCTCTTGAGTACAGCATTTAAATTTCTTTCTTCAAAAGTTGATTGGCGTTAGAGTGCGTCTTCTGAAAAAAAAATCAGGATGTAATCTGAATTTTAACAGGAAAACAGCTGTTAAATTTCCATGGCCCTCTTCCGTTCAGATCAAACTGTAATCTCCTCTTAAAATCAATTTAGGGAAAATGCCTGCCTTCCGAGAGTGATTTGGCAGATCTGAAATAAGAAGCATTGCATAGTGGTTGCTAATGGTTACAGAATTCAGAAGTCTGTAATTGTGTACAATTCTCAAGGAATTATCTTTTTATAAGAAACATTGGCAGACGTTGGATATGTAGAAGGGTAAATAAATCCTTTCTTCAGATTTTCACCAAGAGACTGTTCTAAAGTTATTAACTCTTTCATAGACAGAGGTTATTATCTTTTGTGGGGCATCTGGCATCTTATGGGGCATCAGGTTTTAAGTTGACACTACAGTCACACACCCAAGGAGGAGGCAAGGCAGCTACTTCCTCTTTCACCAAAACAACAAGAAAATCAGGTACTTTTCTGGGAAGGGAGGCAATTCTCTCATGGCTCCCTCATGAGAGAAGGAAAAGAGTGGCGTGTTTGTAAATGGGACTGTTGATACTTGTGAGAGAGGAGAGAAATTGCTTCCTGCATCTAATGGATAGTTGGATTTTGAATTATAGCCAGTCTATGCTGAGTATAGGAACATGTAAGGAAAATGAATGAGTAAGGAATATAGAGTGGCAGAAGTTCTGTACTATTATTTATTTTCAATTTGAGAATACTACACCTAAAAGAAATTGTCCTTCAATTGTCTCAACTAAAAGGGCTTTAGTACAACTCAGCCCAGCCAGTTCAGCACAGCTAGCTCATCCTGTCAGCTCACCATCACCAAGTCACTTCTGCCAAATCACTGCCACCAAGTCATAACGGAGGTGACCCATTTTCACACAGACACCCCACTGCCTGTCTTGGCCACCGCCGCTGTTGGTCTCTTTGGCCTGGAGTTCAGAATGGTTGCAGGTGCAGTGGCAGGGAAGAGGGGTTGTATGTGAAAATTGGACCACCACTACCCCCCCCCGGCTGCCATCACCTTCCTGCCAACTGCCTGTCACCCCTGTCCCCGGCCTCTTTGGGCCAGATCTTAGTGTAGTGGTAGTGGCAGTGGTGGTGGTGGTGGTGAGAGGTGTGTGTGTGAAAATGGGAAGCCTCCAGCCACCACTGCCGCTCTGCCGTCTGCCCACCAACTGGCTCTCCCTCTGGCCAGCCATGGTGAGTTGTCCCCACATGGTTGTGTGGAGTTGCCCTGCAGTGAATTGGCGATGGCAAGCTGCTGCTGGTGAGTTGGCCACATCAAGCTGGCCATGCGGAGTTGTCCCATTCTGACTAACAAAGGATTCTGTAATAACTACACGGGAAATGCAAATTAACACATTGTAGTTTCATCTATGAAGTTAGTTGTGCCAAAGTCTAAAGTGCAGAAATTTGTATTTCTGCATCAGCAAACAAAACAAAACAAAACAACAACAACATAGGAATATTATCTGCTGTTATTTGCCATATAAACTCTTCTTAATGTTTTTCCAGGGGCCCTTTTAAGCCTCTGTCTTTCTGATGAGAGAGAAAGGCTTTCAAGATTGTCAGGCCTTTAAAGAAGACAAGATCAATTAATTGGGCACAGAAGAGATTCCAGGAATTCATATAATACTGTAGGGTAAAATAGCAGAATCTTGAAAGTCTCTCGGTTTCTCTGTGCCCTATCTTACACAAACAAGATCAAGTGCAGCTATTGAGAGTTGGGTTATTTATGCTCTCCTTTTTTCTCAGGACTGATTAATCTTTTCTGAAAGTTCCTTAGTGGTTTAGTCCACTAGTTTCTCCATTCTCAAGGCCAAGTTTACATTTCTTCTTAATAGAAACTCAATATTATGAGTTTTCAGAGTAGGTATCATTTTAAGAAATTTCCCATATTGATGATATATCCAGAAATTAGCTGTCAGCTAGGATCACACCAGAATAAGTAACACAAACTCACAATTCTCCTTCCATCTTGGGATAATGATTCATATGTTTGCTTTCTGCAAATAAGGAGCCTAGGTGTGCATATCTGTAAAGTCAGTTCTAACATCCTAATGGTATAAACAGCTATAGCTCCATTACCAATTGCAGTAAAACAAAGCAATACATGAATTTCCCAAGGAGCAAGAGGGCAGAATGGTGTTCCAACAGCATCCTAGCTGGGAGGTAAGCCCACCAATAAAGCTAGTAATCTTATAAACCTGTTTCTATTGTGCAAAATGAGACAGAACTCTTGAGAAAAAATTTTGGCAGCCTTGGGAAGTGTTGGAGGCTCTGAATTCAATGCAGAAAGTGTCATTCAGAGGAGTGGAATGGAGGATATAAATCTCATCTTCACCTAACTTGATCATTTTCCCAGCAAGGGTTGTGTATGCCCTTCACATTTCACACTTTATGACCTTAAGAGTTGTGGTGGTGGTGGGAGCTGTTAGTACCTGGAAAGAACTGGCACTGGATAGTTATTTTCTCTGAGATTCATGGATGATGGATGTGATCTCCAGATTTCAGCAAATGAGCAAGCGACTCCAATGTTGCCTTAGCCTAGGTAAAAATGGGCTAACATTGTTTGATTAAGATAATGTTGGCCCATCTTCCAGGTAGACCTAGAAGCCATTTCATACCAGAGACACAATCCTCTCTTGGAATATAAGTGACTGAGGATCATGGGAAAGTAATCAGCATCATATCAAAGCTCAGGGGTGTCTAAAAATTATAAAACAACATTGCAAACTTTAACTATAAATTAAATACAATTAACAGAAAGAAAAAAAGGATAGGTAAAGGCTCCTCTCTCCTTTGAACAGTTCCTAAAAGGACATTGGGTGTAGGAGAAACTGGTCATACACCTTGTTTAAAATCACAAACAGCATGTTAAAAGAAGCTGGGGCACAGTAGTTAGGAGGTCGGGGCTTTTGTAGGAAGTGGGAGTAGCAGCAAGAGGCAAATGCCCAAGGAGAAATGGCAGGCATTGGGAGGCCTGTGAGACATGGTGAGGTTACGATTAGAATGAGGGAGGACTGTGGACTGAGCAATTGGCAGCTGGAGTGGTGGAGTTAATCACAGCTGGGATATCTGAGGCAGGCCCCTGTGGGAACTGACTGAATGGGGATCCCATGCGGGCATAATTTGGCCTGAGAGACCCATTGGTGGGGCAGGGTTTGTCTTCCTCTGGTATGGGTGAGAGCCAGTGGAGGATTGACCTGGCTGTAGAACAGAACAGAACAGAACAGAACAGAACAGAACAGAACAGTATTTTGGGAACTGGGTCTAGCTATTTTTTTTCTTTTTCTTCTTTTTCTCCTTCCTCCTTCCTTCCTTCCTTCCTTCCTTTGTCTTTCTTTGAGGTTTACAGAGTCAGCATATTGCCCCCAACTATATGGGTTCTCATTTTACTGAGCTCAAAAGCATGAAAGGCTGAATCAACCTTCAGCTGGTCAGAATCGAACTCCTGGCAGTGAACAGAATCAACCTACAATACTGCATTCTAACCACTGCACCACCACAGCTCATGTGGTTAGGAATCCTGAATTCTTAGCATCCCATTAGTTTTACTACGACCAATTGCTCCAAATGTAGCCTTCTAAAGATAGTAGACAACGGGAAATCACAACATGAAAAATTAGGCTCTACTTCTTCCTCTCCATAATTGGAGCTTTTGTTGGAGCATAAGAACAGTTGTCTGTATTTGCATTCAGGTCTCTTCATGGAAATGATATCTCCACGCTCCCTGAAGGGATCTTTGCTGATGTTACCTCCCTATCTCATCTGTGAGTATCTGTATCATTAATGTAAGCATTTGTTCCTTTTATTCCAAATAAATGTTTTTAAACATTTTTTTAGGATGGTGCTTGGAGATACAAAGAAGAAAGCACCATTTATTTACTTTTGTTTATTCAGCTGTGCAAAGATGCTAGGCACATGTCTTAGGTAATAACTTTCCTGGACAAAGTACTTCCAGAAATTTTGTAGGTAGCAGTGTTCTCATTAGTTCTGTAGTGATAAGAACTGTGCTTTGCTGAAATGTGTTGAAGTTCCTTCTGGTATCTGGCATAATCAGTTAGCAACTTAACTTAATACTCCATTGTGTGCTTACAAGGAAAAATAGCCCTTGAATCCTATTTCCTCCAAGAAATTGGAATGCATATGAAACCTGCTGCTGCAGTTCAGAAGAATAAAAGACAAAGACTTCTAGATCAAGGCCAGCTTAACACATGACTTAGCAAACTGTGATTTATAAGTTAGAATTTAGTGTGTTGGGAGAAGCCAAGCAAGTGTGTTTATTCAGTAAGCCATCATTTAAGTGTGTTGGGTGAACATACCTCAAAACTTTAAAGCACCACAATAATCCCAATTACAAAGGTCAATACAACTGGCAACGATCTTAATCTTGAGTTCATAGGGTTTTTTCCTGGTAATTGGTGAGGAAATTTTTCCTGGCTCAGTCTTAAGAATGTATATATCTTTTTAGACACATTTAAGAGTGCTATCTTTGAGGGAGAAGAAAATTCTACACACACTTTCAATTTACATTCATTGCACAGTATCTGTAACCTCAAAGTATGAGTGATATGAGCATTCAACATTTTACTTGAGGCATTTAGCAGATTTAGCATCAAGTATTAAGACATCAAATAAAATGCTGAAAATAGAGACTATTCAAAATGCAGCAATGTTGCATTTAAAAACAAATGGAAGTAAAAATTGCATTATTAATCAGTTCTAGGACATCTAGAGGCATTTCTGCAGAGTGACCAGATAGAAGGAAGAGATCTTGTACTTTGAATAATTATATAGACTTTATGATTCTTTCCGCTGTGCAGAGCAATTGGTGCCAACCCCCTGTATTGTGATTGCCACATGCGCTGGCTCTCAAGCTGGGTCAAAACTGGTTACAAAGAACCTGGCATTGCCCGTTGTGCTGGTCCTGCAGATATGGAAGGCAAACTTCTGCTCACAACTCCAGCTAAGAAGTTTGAATGCCAGGGTAAGATACAGAAGCCTTATAGATATAATGAGATTATAATTTCTAGAATCCCTAATTAGCCTCATAACAGGCCTAGAGTCTGAGCCCTTTCTTCTGTGTATGTCACACCAATGTAGAATTCTTTGAAAAGTTCTTTTACTTTTTCCTGTGAAAACTGTTCCTATGAAAGAAATTGGAGGGGAGGAGGGGAGACCTTGCTTGCTTTGCAGAAAATTAAACTATTTTAACACCAGGACTCAGTATTATGCCTAGGAACAGGTGAATGGGTGTTCTTTTCAGCCATTATCCATTTTTAATGTATATACCCTGTTTCCTCCAAAATAAGACATCCCCTGATAATAAGCCCAATTGGGCTTTTGAGCGCATGGCAGGGTTCAAAAAATATAAGACAGATAAGAATATTTTTGTGGAAACATGGTATATACACAAATCACAAATTTGTCAGAGACCCCATGGTTTCAGCTGTTGGGAAAAGGGCAATTCCTTTGAAGAGATACTGATCAAGAAGCACACAATCTTTATAGTCAGATATAAGAAATGTGTCTTTAGTTATTTCAGTATATTTCCTTAGTCTTATTCATGCAATGTCTTTTTCTATCTATGTAGGGCCTCCCCTACCGATCATCCAGGCCAAGTGTAACCCCTGTCTCTCCAATCCCTGCCAAAACAGGGGCAGTTGTCAAAGAGATCCTCTGGGCTCCTATCACTGTGTCTGCCCCAGTGGTTATAAGGTAAATATGGTGAAAAGCAGGTGGGTGGGTCACCTAGGAAAAAAAGGGAGTGGGTTTGCTGCCTATTTAAAGTCATATCTTGCCAAGCCTCAGACAGCTGGCAAATTTAAGAAGTGAAACCTACACGGATTCAAAAAGATATATATAAAATGTTAGACTGGGTGGTAAACTTCTACATGGGAAATGCTGTGTTCCCACAACACTTTTAACCAGGTTAATGAAAGACATAAGTTCATTCATACAAAATGCTGAGATTTGCCTTTTTGTGGCTTTGAATGTTGTGCAATACTCTGGATTATTTTATGATTCAAATCTAGATAGTCCTCGATTTACAACAGTTTGTTTGGTGACTGTCGAAGTTACAACAGCACTGAAAAAGGCAACTTATGATCACTTTCCACACCTTCATCTGTTGTAGCTTGCCCATGGTCACATGATCAAAATTCAGATCTTGGCAACTGACTCATATTTATGATGGTTACGGTGTTCCAGGTTATGTAATAATCTTTTATGACCCAACAAGAAAAGTCAATGGAGAAACCAGATTCACTTAACAACCATGCTCCAACAACTGCAGTGACTCACTTAACAACTGTGCCAATAAAGACCATAAAATGGGGCAACATTCACTTAATAACTGCCTCGCATAGCAACAGAAATGTTGGGCTCAATTGTGGTCATATGTCGAGGTCTACCTTCATTATACAAACCCAGAAAGTGGGTCAGTTCAGTAGTGAAGTTAAACATGTTCTGTGAACACAAGCAATTGTTCTTTTGACACGGAGCAAAAAAAGAAAAAAGAAAGAAAGAAAGAAAAAGAAAGAAAAGAAACAAGGAGAGCTATTTCTGTTAACAAAAATAATTTAAAAGTTCAGGAAATTATATATATAAAAAGCTAGTCTTGTACATAGATGGCTGGTGAGCAAATAATTGGTTTTCAAAACTTGTATTGGCCAGAACTTTTCCATTTAAAGCAGGGGTTTCCAACCTTGGCAACTTTAAGACTTGTGAACTTCAACTCCCAGAGTTCCTCAGCCAGCAAAGCTGGGAGTTGAAATCCAGAAGTTTTAAAGTTGCCAAGGTTGGAGATTTACAGTGTGATTGTTTCATTTTATTTCCTTATCCCAGGGCAAATACTGTGACCTATCTGTTGATGGTTGCTCCGACAGACCCTGTGAGAATGGTGGGACCTGCCTGTCTCAAGAAGGAGATGGAGCCAGCTTTAAGTGAGTGGCAGTTCAAGATTTCAAAAAGAGTCTCTGACCTAAAATGGGGGAAAAAATCTTGGTTAGCTGCAATACATTATCTGCCAAGAACCCTGGCAGAAACCTATTACAAAATTGCCAAATGTCAAACTAAAATAAATCCAGCTCCATTTTCTCCCTTAAGCCAGAAATAGACCCTGAAAAGTATTGGGAAGTGTTTATTCAGTGTTAATCATATAGACTTGCACTCCATGACTTAGGGAACAGGAGACGTTATTGGTACATGGTCTGATTCTTCAGGCAATTTATTTCTATAACTATGGCTTGGGATTTGGGAGAAAAGCCACTGGAATACATGTATCCCAATGGATTACCAACTGTTTCAGTTTTTTGATACTCTGAACCTTGATGTGTACCCTCCCACTCGCCTCCTCAGAATACAGTGTGGGCGGCTTTCTGGGAAACATACCATAATTAGTAGCTTGAAATAAACTGCAGGCAGCAGAGAAAAAATGGGGGCCCTATCCGATCTGTACATCCAATTTGCTAAACTGCTAAATGGCTTTTCCTCATATCACCATATCAACATAGCATCTTTAAAAGCCAGCACATAATGTCCCTTAGGAATAACAAAGATTTTTCCCTACACATGCCGCTCGTTATTATCCCTTTGTAGAAAGATAGCAAGAAGGAACATGAATGTTTTGATCAAGGGCATCAGAGCTGACAACTCCCTGCCTTTGTTAGGCAAGGTCACCAGTTTTTTTCTGTCTTTGCTTCATCCTCTAAAGTCCATGCAATAGAAATGCAAATGCCACCATATTATGCAACTCACAACATCTCACAATCTTCATCTACAATATTCTCCTCTACTTTACATGAATGTGTATCTGTTTGAAGGTGTCTCATATATAAATTAGTGTATTCTATGAATTTCCATTATTATACGTGTGGTCCAAATAAGATTGCCTCAAGAAGTACCACGTATAGTCCTCAAACACAGCTATGGAGGTTGCTTTGAAAATTTAAGAAATAGTTAAAATAATAATCTACAACTTTCCCTGAATTGGAATAGAATAATAATAATGATGATATAATAATAACAATAACAACAACAAAAACTTTATTGTCATAGTACGTGTATACACAGTATACCCATACAACAAAATTCACTTAACACCCAAAAACCAGGTCCAACACACATAATAATCCCCAAACACACCCCAACCCACCACAAATTCCCCACCACTAAACCACCCAAACATCCACACAACAGACCAAGTAATGCTGTCCAACATTGGTGGCCCTTTAGTCCATTGTTGAGTGCAATTATAGCTCTGGGATAAAAACTATTCAGAAAACATGTGGTCCAAGTTTTAATTGTAATTGAAAATAACTCAGGATCAGGATTCTCACATTTGTGCTTTTCTCTAGTCCTTCCCAAAGGTCCTGCTTTTTCTTTTTGGTGCTAACATCGAAGACCGCAATAGGCTGCCATTCCATCTGTCCCAGTACTTAAAGCAACTTTAGCTCCTTTTCAGTTCAGGGCCTTCTGGAGTGGTCTTGTAGTTGGTGGCCAAAATGCTTGGTGTATAAGATGGATAACAAGATGGAACACTGAGAGTTATGAAGATATTGAACCCAGTTTCAAAAAAAGAAGTATCATCCCTATTTTTCATCTTTCTTGAAATTTAGATAAGGGTATAAATTCTAGAAAAGCCTAAAAGAAAATGCTTCAAAGTATCAAATAGCTCTTATTTTCCTTAATAATAGATGTGCTTGTGTAGATGGATTTGAAGGTCCAAGATGTAATCTGAAGATGAATAGTTGCAACAACAGTTGCAAGAATGGGGGCACATGTGTTAATGGGTCCTCTAACCACACGTGCTTGTGCCTACCCTTCTATACAGGTATGACTTCAATTGTAAACTACTGCTTATAGTGGGGGAGGGGGATTTCAGAGCTTCTGCTTTTATTTCTGAAGGGAGCAAAATTGTCATAGTGTCTAAAGTGACCTTATATGGGGAGGTCCATATCCAGACTACTAATATGATTTTATTATCCATCCCTTCATACTATTAGGTTTTTGTTATCCAGCCCTTTTTATAAATTGTGTGGATTATATTGTTAAATGTTTCCTTTTTTGGCAAATGTTTGTTTTTACCTTTTCTTAAGTGCAGAAAACAGCTAGTGAAATGATAAACTGCTTCATTCTCCTCATGATTAATTCTTCAGAATTGCTATAGACAGTGGAGATATTTTCTGTTGGCTGGTATTTTACTACATTTGACATTTGGAAGAGGAAGGGAAAGGAGTGAGTAGGCTTTCTGGCCTAATAATCAAAATACTTATGTATAATGTGTAGCTCCTTGTCCTTCTGCATGACCTCAAAAAGTTGAATGGTTTCTGCATAATAGAAAAAAAAACATATGTTTATTTTAATGTCACAGAATTTACTTCTTGTGCATAGCTATCCTGAAAAAAAAAAAAAGCAAGACAACCACCTGAATTGGCCATCAAAAAAAGGATCAGGGATATTTCAGCTTTTGAATGACTGAATGTTTCCATCTCATAGGTCCAAAAGGCGAACATTTTAGAATACATGTTTTTGTTCACTAATGCTATAATGCAAATAGGAATTGTTGAGGTCAAATATGGGCTTTCCTCCTTTCTATGTACCATTTCTTTGGGGCAGAATGAGGCAAATTCAAGGAGAAACACTATTTGTTATGCTTCTGCCTTATCTCTGTATTTTTCTCACAGGAACATATTGTGAACAGCCGATGGATGTATGTTCCCCTGAGCACAGCCCCTGCCAGCATAATGCCATATGTAGAGTCTCCCTTGATGGACCCAAGTGAGTGAGGGAAAGAGTGGAGTTTGGGGAGAAGAAAAAAAATTTAAAAACAAGTGGAGGACATGAATGTGTACCAAATAATGTATAGTGGAGTTAGGAAAAACACAGTTATATTCATTGCCTCAGCCATTTCCTTGCTGCTCTTTTGAGCACTAACTAGGCCACCTTAATGACTGGATCTCATTTTTGTTCCTGCCTCTAGATGTGAATGTATGCCTGGTTATGCGGGAGATAATTGCAGTGTGGACTCCAAAGGCTGCATAGGCCACCAATGCCAGAACAATGCCAAGTGTTTTGATGAACCAAATGGTTATTCCTGTCTTTGTACTGGTGGTTTCAGGTAAGGATGTTAGATGGAGATATTGCCAGAATTCACATAATTTCTACAAAATTATGAGCCTGGTTTAGCTCTGCAGACTAAAGCACCATAATTAACATCCAGCTGTCTGCAATTACACCAGTTCAAATCTCCCCAGGCTCAAGGTTGACTCAGCCTTCCATCCTTTCTAAGGTAGGTAAATTGAGGACCCAGTTTGTGGGGGCAATAAGCTGACTTTGTATAAATATACAAAAGTATGAAGGCTATTGCTTAACGCATTGTAAGCTGTCCTGAGTCTTCGGAGAAGGGTGGCATATAAATCAAATTTTTAAAAAAATATACCAAGTGTTCTGCAAAGCTCAAGACCGAGGTTTGCCCTTTATTGGATGATTGTGTGAGGGATCTCACGAAGATCGATGGTTCATTGAGGGCACTTCCAAGAAAAGTCAGCATGCAAGGATGCAATCAAATTAAGTCTTTATTTAGAAGTAACAGTAAAGTAAAATGAGTTCCCTGGCATGGAGGCATCCATGCCTGGATTGAGCCCATGGTTCAGTCCTGTAGGAAGCTAGAACAAGAGCCCAAAGAGCAGCCCCTGTGCAGGGGTTCTTATAGGGGTCCCTGTCCCCTCCCTTACCAATGTGTGAGGAGGCCGGAGGGCCATTAACTCTCCCCAATGGGACTGCAGGAGCCAGAGTCCCTCTTTGCTCCCATCTGGTGGCCCTTTAAAGAAACTGCCATGGCTGGCACAAAACACCTAACAGATTGACCCTTTTCCCAGTTGCCTGAAATATAGTCAGAAAGAAATGTAACAAAAGGTGTAGTGTTTGCAAAAAATAAAGTAGTGACCAAACGTATTAGTAACTAGCTGTTTCCAGGGTTGCTTCATTACCCTTGCAAGACAGAGTTCCTGCAGCATCTTTTATGTGCTTTCAACAACAGGTTGATCACAATGCCACCTGTTTATTTGAAATCTTATCCAACTTGTTTCAAGTAGCAGTGTCCAAAAATAGATGCCACAGCATTCTCCTTCCACTATGGTTGGACCATATTTTTATTAACTCAGGAAATAGAAGACAGCAAGTTGAACAACAAAACTGATTTCCTGGGGTGCAAAATACATGATTACTTGAATTATGAGAAAATATTAATAACATTTATACACCTGGGTGATGCTAATGATCGTTTATGAGATGCTGAAAATGAGGGATCCATTTAGAACATTAGAATGATAAGGGAACACATCTTGCTTCCAAAAATGTATCAATTTCAATAGCTGATTCTGGCAATAAACTTGTGCCCTATTGTATGCTTGCTTCATTCTAGTGGTCAGCTCTGTGAGATCCCACTTCATGGCTCTTTTCAGTCCAGTCCCTGTGAGAGGGTGGAGTGCCAGAATGGTGCCAACTGTGTGGAGTTAGGCAATCGTGCCTTATGCCAGTGCCTTCCTGGCTTTGGAGGGCTCAAATGCGAGAAGCTACTGAGTGTCAATTTTGTGGATAGGGACACATACCTACAATTCACAGACTTACAGAATTGGCCCACTGCCAATATTACTCTGCAGGTAAAAGAGATTTAAGTCTCTGCCCCAGCCCTCCAAGAAGAAGCATTATCTACTTTCTGGTACAATATTGTTTTTCCTATCTGTTGTTTTGCCACTCTCTTGTTTTCTGCAGGTCTCCACAGCTGAAGATAATGGGATTCTATTGTATAATGGGGACACTGACCACATGGCAGTGGAACTTTATCAAGGCCATGTGCGTGTCAGCTATGATCCAGGCAGTTACCCTAGCTCGGCTCTTTATAGGTAGCTCTATCTTTGATTTCTCATTCAAACCAAGGGCAGTTTGATGGAATGTGAGCAAATTTGTCTGCATGACCCTACAATCTGCACACTGACTTTTGGGGGTGAAGGGGAGATGCTATGGTTTAGATCAGGGTCCAACAACGTATGTTGAGAGTTGATGTAGAAAGCAGAGTGTGAGTGTGATCTTTAAAGAGAGTGTTGAATGAATGTTGGGCGGTCAAGATTGTAGATGTTAAGATGTCATGAAAATGATGTATACAAGAAACTTTCTCATCCCATCTCTCTCTTTTCTCCCAGTGCAGAGACCATCAATGATGGACAGTTCCATACAGTGGAACTGGTAACATTTGAGCGGATGGTAAACCTATCTATTGATGGAGGTGATCCCATGACCATGGATAGCTTTGGCAAGGCCCACACTCTGAATTCTGAGGCTCCACTCTATGTGGGGGGTAGGACTGCAATCTCTGTTGGGGAACAGGGAAGCAATATCCTGCTGAAACCAGAGAGAGCATCAGTTCTTTCCAACAATTCCACACTTTTACAAGGAGGCTACCATATGGACTAGGAGGTTCTAATAATTCTTAGTTTGGACCATTTATACACTATCAGTTGGGAGAAGGAGGAAGAGAAGGAATTTTTTCTTTCTCCTTTTCAGAACAGAGGCCAATATGTAGAGAGTCAAGGAGGCAAGAGGCCCACTGGCAGGTGGAACAAAATAGAATAATTGTCTGGGCTCAGTATTCCCTAAATTGATATCACTGGCTTTAACATTTTTCTACAATATACTAGGCCAGCCTTCTCCAACTTGCTATGCTCCAAATAATTTATGAAGTTGATTAAATTGCAGTCCCAGCATGTTTAAAGTGTATCAGTTTGGGAAAAGTGGAGGCTGAGACTTTCAAAGTTTATTTCCTTCCATCAGTCATGTTCTTGCTCACCAGCACTCTGATGATCTTTTTTTTCTTCCCTGCCTGATGTTGCTCCTATGGCCCTCTCTCACCAGGCATGCCAGTGGATGTGAATTCTGCTGCCTTCCGAGTTTGGCAAATCTTGAATGGTTCCAGCTTCCATGGATGTATCCGCAATTTATACATCAACAATGAATTACAAGACTTTACTAAGACTCAGATGAAACCAGGAGTTGTTCCTGGTTGTGAACCTTGCCGCAAGCTCTATTGCATGCATGGCATTTGCCAACCCAACACTGCTCATGGACCCATTTGTTACTGTGAGTCAGGCTGGGCTGGCCCCCACTGTGACCAGCCCATTACTAACCCTTGCCAGGGACACAAGTAAGTATAAGTATTAAAATTCTTTTCTGCTTGATCTGGGGAATACAATCTTTTTTTGGGGGGGGGGAGAGCAATTGTGGAATTATGAGAACACTCACAGGACATCTGCCATAGGAATCTTGCCTATTCATAGATGCTATGACATATGTGGCCAGTCACAAAATATCCAGGAGACAAAAGAATCCTGGATATGCTCCATCTTCCCAGTGGGGCCTTTGATAATGGGCTTTGATGTGTGAGAAAAGAAAATGTGTTTGTTTCAGCCATCGCATACCAATTAAGCCAACAAAACCTGGAACATTTTGGTTTGTTTGTTTGTTTGTTTGTTTGTTTATTGTTTCAATTTATATGCCGCCCTTCTCCGGAGACTCAGGGCAGCTTACAATGCGTTAAGCAATAACCTTCATACTTTTGTATATACCTGCTTAGTAGAGCTTTTGCCCCCGCTCCCTAAGCAGTGTTCTTTTTTATACAAAGTCAGCTTATTGCCCCCAAAACCCAGGTTATGATTTTTAAAAGAATAGATGCTACAGATAGCTCCATTATCTTGTGGTATTATAACTTCTAATTTCATTTTGTTTTAATTAGAATAATTTATAAAGAAAATCAGGTGGTCAGAAAATGTGGTTGGCACTAAGTGAAGTGTACAAGGGCATATTAGAGCCAGTTTGCTCTAGTGGTTAAAGCACCAGGCTAGAAAGCAGGAGACCGTGAGTTCTAGACCCACCTTAGCCATGCAAGCCAGCTGGATGACCTTGGGCCAGTCACTTTGTCTCAGCCCAACTCACCTCACAGAGCTGTTGCTGTGAGAAAAAAAATAGGAGGAAGGTGTGTTGAATAGGTTTGCTGCCTTGAGTTATTTGTAAAAATAATAAATGTGGGATACAAATAAATAGATTAATATTACTGTCCATTACATGAAACCATTCATGCAAATCAGGTACCTCATTACAATGCTGTGAGCAAAAAACATGTATTAAGAGTATCTTCATTGCTGAAAGATTTATGTCATACATGGATCCCTAAGTTACTAATTGTCTCCAATTCAAGATAGTAAGGAAGAGTTGAAAAGTGATATTGGCTTAAGTGCAATTACATGTATTTTATTTTATTTATTCATTTTATTTTGTTGAGTACATATTAGATAATGTATATAAGTATAAGCATGAATTGAATACATAAGATGAATACAATTAAAGGGAACATTAGGACAGGGATGATAGGCAAGCTGGTGCTCTTATGCACACCCCCTACAGACCTCTTAGGAATGGGGTGAGGTCAAAAGTAGACAGTTTTAGGTTAAAGTTTAGGGGGTTTGGGGATGAGACCACAGAATCTGGTAATGCATTCCAGGTATTAACAACTCTGTTACTGAAGTCATATTTTCTGCAATCGAGTTTGGTGCGGTTCAATTTAAGTTTGTATCTATTGTGTGTTCGCATATTGTTGTGGTTGAAGCTGAAGGACTCGTTGACAGGTCGGACATTGTAGCTTTATTTATCTACCTAGCTTTGTGTCTCACTTTATCTTCAGGTGTGAACATGGAATCTGTATGCCTCTTGATGCACTTTCCTATAGTTGTCAGTGCCAAGATGGTTACAAAGGAGCCTTGTGCAACCAGGAACTTGAACTACGTAACCCATGCAAGAGCCTGGAGTGTGTTCATGGTCAGTGCCAGATCTCAGATGCAGGAGAGGCCTATTGTGAATGCAACTCAGGATTTGATGGGGATTTCTGTGATCAAGGTTAGAAACATTTCTGTTTCCATTCGTGTTGACCATTAATAAGTAATGACACTAAGGGAATTTCCCTTCTGTGCAAAAAGTTAGGTTCACATTCATATTAACCCAGTCCTCTGTGAATGATAGAAACCTTATTCAGGAATCAACTTCCTCCTGGAAGTGAACATTTTAGCAAGTAAAATATTGCTTCTCTGAGATGATAGGAAAGCTTCTTGGCACATCAGCTGCAGCATAGGAGGTCCCTGTAAGGAGTTTCTTCCAACTATGATAGTTATAAGTGACTTTAATAATGAAGGAACGTGAGCAATGCAGCCACAGTTCCCAGTGTTTAAAATCCAGAATGATTCTTTACTGTCAACAAAATTATATCTTCTATTTCCATTGGAGAAAGCAGAGGCATAAGTAAACAGTGCTTTTCTCAGTCTGTCTCTAAACTATCGGAAGGCTCAACAAAAACAAGTATGACAACAGATAGCAGAACATTATTTTAGATGCCCTTCGCTAGAATCCCCCATTTCATGATGATAATGATTATGACAATAAAAATGTCTATTATATCATGACATTCTTAAAGTCATCCTTTTGTCTGACCTTTCTGTTTTCCCCAGAATCAGAGTGTCGGGGAGAGGCTGTGCGAGATTTCCATCAAGTCCAGCGAGGTTATGCCATTTGCCAGACAACACGCCCAGTCTCCTGGATGGATTGCCAGGGATCATGCCCAGGACTAGGCTGCTGTGGAGGACTGCGTCTTAAGCGCAAGAAATATACCTTTGAGTGCAGCGATGGCTCATCCTTTGTGGAGGAAGTAGAAAAACCTAGCAAATGTGGCTGTTCCCATTGCATGTAGTCTCCGGTGAAGGGCAGGCCATAGCCAGAAACCTAGGGGTGAGACCTGCCTTAGCAGAAGCCTTGGGAACAGTCAGGAATCTGAGCAGTTCCTTTATTATGGTCATGGTGATTATTCAGGACAGAAGAGACAAAGGTGTAGATAAAAGCGGTTTGTTTGTTGTTGTTTTTTTGCTGGCAAATCCAGCTGAACAGATGTATTTATATCCAGCACGGATTCTACCTGGGGCCACTGATTGGGCACACCATGGATTCTTATTGAAGATCTCTACAATTGTTTTTGCTGCCCAATGTAATGTCCTAAGAACCATGCCCATAGGTCATGCCTGGCCTCAGGAACCAGTCATTTTGTATCTTTTGTACCTTAACTGGAATCTCCTAGCTGCACCATGCCTTTTTTTCTTCTGTTGGCCAATTCTACTTTTTCTCTTATCAAGTAGCTTCTCTTATTCTCATTCTTAGTACCTGCTCATGGTAACTTCATCTTCTGTTTATGGGGCTAAATTGCAAGCAGTACAGTGACCGGGAGCAAAGGGAACATTGTTACAAGACTAGAAAAGAAAAAAATACTTGAGAAATTGAGGAAGGAATTGTTGCTGCCTACAGCTTAATGGTTATAAGACACTGAGGAATAAAAACAGCTTAGACATGCAATTGCATTGTAGTCATTACTTGAAAGCTGCCTTCATTTATTAATAATTAAAAAAAACAGAACCGCTGAACCACTGGCATTACTACTGCTGCACTGTTGCAATTTGATGCTAACTTATTCAGAAGTAAAACCTACTCAATTCCATGGAATTTAATTTCTAAATAAGATTGTGATTCCATGAAGGCTAAAGAACCTGGGCTATAAACTGCAGGTCTGCTGACAGGGAGGAAAAGGACTACATCCAATTCTTGTTGCAAATTCTCCAACTGCCACAATCATTTCTTTGATTCTTTACTCTTATCAGTCTTCTATACCATAAAATCATTTTTTACTACATATCACTTGATTTTTGTAAGAAATAAGTTTGCATTGATGGAAGATGTCAGCTCTACCGTTCATTGCTATCACCTATAGAATAACCTTGTTCACATCAATCAGTATTCATGGAAGAAAGATGAACAGCATGTATCTCTTGCATTCAGCTTATTGTATTATTTTTCAGTCCTGCAATAGGATGCAGCAGGCCTTCCCATAAAATAGAATACTTGTACTTCTGTAAATGAGAGAGGAATGAGATTGGGACTTTGCTGCATCCACTGGGAATAAGATGGAGCAAGGCATTTAAAATAAAATAAGATCCCTGCTTGAGAGAAGGCTTTTGTGGAGTACCTTAACTGCAGGAACAATTTGCTCAAGGTTTCCTATCAGTAAATGAATTCTGCTTGTAATTCTTAAAATTAGTTGACATGTACAATACTAGTAGCTTTAAATTACAAAAACAAAGGAGATTTTCTGTATTACTGAAGACCTAAATTTTACAAAAATTGGCCTTCTCTCTCTCTTTCATGCACATACACAGACACAAATTAAGCAATACACTTGCAGTTTATTTGCATAGTTTATTTTGCTGCTGGTTGGGAAAAACAAGGATGACTATTAGACATCAGGGCTGCTAGTTCCAGATTATATTGTGATTATTTTCTGTCATGTTGTAACTAACTTCAAGGGGTTCTAAAGCCAAAATCTTTCTGAGCTGATTTGTTTTTTGGCACGTTGGTTGGCAAAATGACATTCTTTCTCATTGAACTTTTCTCCATTCATATTGTTGATGGCATCTAGAGGGGTAGTTTGCCATTGCTTCTATTCTCAGGATGCCAGAACCAAGAGAGTTGCTGCAACTTTGCCGGTGGTTACCTGGTCATAAGGCAGATGGCTTGGACTTTAAAGCAGTCCCTACTCACCCTATCACAGTGCCAGTTTTCTGTTGCATTAGCATTTTGTACATCTGTGTTCATCCCCAGTTCACCATATCTTCCTGACCCTGCTGTTCATGATTGGTGACTCCTTTGTTTATCATTCTATATTCTACTTATATTGTAGCTAACCAGTATATCTGCAGGCTATCACACTATTTGCCCTTGTGAGTGCATCCTTGTCTTTCCATGTAGGGATCCTACTGATAGAAAATATTTATTCTTTTCCAGCTGTTGAAACCTCATCAGATAGTAGACATAAAAGTAACCCTGCTGGATTGAGAAAAGGCCCCCTTTAATGCAGCATTTTGTTTCTCATGGGTGCCACCCAAATGCAACTGGATGCTTGGAAGTACGAAATGGAGATACTGGATGCACCTTTCTGGCCATTGTTCCCCTGCAACGTATATCTAAAGGCCTGCTCCCCATGCCCTGGAAGTAACCTTGGGAGCTGACACTATTTCCCAATACCTTTATACCACAGTGATGTTACATTCTTTTAAGTCACCTTGAAGGTTTATTCAAATATTAAATAAGCTCATGGTAGGTATTATCCTGCAGCAGCCTTGCAAGAATACAGTTATTAAGCAATCAGTCTGATGCAAGCTTTGAGGCCTTAAACTCTACCAATGTTCTTGTTTCCAAGACAACCTCAGCCAGGTGTCTGTTTATGAAACTTATGACTTTTTTTTTTTTTTACAAAAGGTTCCGCTGGAAAGGTAACTCCTTGGCACTAGCTTGAGAGCATGTGACACGTGCGATCTCAAGGTAACCATTTCTAAAACATCAGATTTTATTGTATAGCAGTTTCAGTAAGATATTCCCGAGGGTGAAATAGATTACTATAAGTGTATGCATGGTGTCCATTAAACTGGCAGTAATAAAGAAATAGCAGTATTAAAGCCATCTTCTACTTCCTGTGGGGATATGGAGGAAGCTAGGGAGTGATTACGCAGTGAGTTCTTGCAGCTCCTTTTCAAGGTATATAGAGTTATCTCTGTGTATGAGCTTGTGCTTACATTTCCTGGCTTACTTTGGGACTTGTGCTATTGCTTGCTACGTGGGTAAGTGGAATAAAGCTGAGGTTTATTCTGCTATGGCTGTTGAGACTTGCTGAAATGTAAATGATAACCAATTTCAGATTTGAATACATGATTTACAGAGGCATTTTAATCATTACCATGCTTCCTAATATTTTTCATTTTTATTCTAGAAACCCTGCAAAAAGTTAATTGTATTCTTTTTCTTACTGAGAAAGTGAAACTTTTGAACTTTTAGGATGACACAAAATATATATCTAGGGCTCTTAAATTTTTTAACAACTTCCTATTTCTAATGGTAACCATTAGAATCTACAGAATATGTCTGAATTTGTACATGTCTGCCAATGCAATACATAAGACATATGTTTGAATAAACAGTGACATTTCATCATGCTTACATGCCTAAATTTAGCTGATTATGACCAACTCACCCTCCATTCTGTATATACACTTAGAAGTATGGGCTTCAACTCTCATAATTTTCATCTAAAACATCCTTTGGCCATAATATGAGTCAAAGTCTAGAATGGATTTATTTGAAATCATCAAAAATAATGTGGTTCTTTGTCTTCTTCCCTTTCTAAGGATTCCCATGTCATTTGGTACTTTTAAGACTGTCAAAGCACAATTCCTTAATTCAGATTTAGTACTGATTTTTTAAACTGGTGAAGCAATGGTGTCTCACTAACCTCTGCATTTGAAAATTGTACTAAGCTTTGTATGAACTTTATTGAAAACAATACTTTTGGTGTCCCAACAGTTTAATCAATGCCACACCTGAATAATCATGTGTACTGCCTTGCTTATGTAAGCTAACATACTCCTTTATACAGTATATCTTCTTTAGAGCAGCAATCTTCTTATAGATTTTGAAAAAGTAGTTTGTGATTTTTCACATGGGAAGATAACATTAATTCAATCAGAGACATGAAACTAACCATCTCTGCCTGTAACAAAATATGTGTCATCTTCCAACTCCTATAATGGTTGTCCAAGTAAAATATGCTGTGTTGAGTTTTCTAAGAAAAATGTCAAAATGGTGAGTTTTTCTCCTCATTATATGATGGAGGAGTACTTCTTTGTCACTCAATCCCTGCTGCTTTTTAATAGGAAACAAAGAGAAATAGATTTAGTGGATTTCACATATTTACTTCAATAAGAATCTCTCTCTCCTTTCTACCCAAAACAGGAAACAATAGACTGAAAATTCCACTCAATAAAATCAAATTTGTTATTCCTCTGCCTTCTAGTTATATAGCCTCTATTATATGTATGAAGGCATGCATGTATGCATATCAAGTTGGTGTAGCAATTAAGGTACCAGGCTGGAAGTTACCTGTACCAGTGGTGAGTTGCTCCTGGTTCTGTCCGGTTCTTTAGAACCAGTAGTAAAAGCGGCAGGAGGTTCCGCCCACATGTCATAATTGATGAACTGCGCATGTGCAGAAGCGTCTTCTGCACATTCTGTTGTGAACTGGTAGTAAAGGTAAGTAGAACCCACCCCTGACCTGTACCAATCTTTCTCCACCTTTGGAAGATGACAGTGGCAAACCACTTTTAAAGATGTAGCCAAAAAAACAATGTGTGGATTTACCCGAGCAGTTTCACGAGTTAAGAATGGCTTGAATCCACTATATGCACATTGATCATTGTAGCACTTTTCACAAATCAACTTTGCAGCAGGTTTTCATACATCCTGCTTTTGTTTTTTGATGTATACAATGCATCCATGCAAGTGTGCCTGGCATTTATGCATGCAATAGATTTGCTCTTTTTAAAAAAAAAAAAGTATTTTAATATAGTTTAGGCAACATTTATTTTTCTACATGGTTTTGGTCTCATAAGTTGAAAAGATCTTGGAAAACTGTCACAAATTTATTTGGAGAAATAACTACTTCTACATTATTACAAAATAAAAAAAAGGAAAAATAATGTGCCCTTTTTGAAACTTGAAAACAATAGAAAAAATATTTGCATCATTTGGACATAAATTGCAAAAATTAGCATACTGGATATTCAATATTAGAGGATTTTATTACATATTGCTCTTATTTTAGACCAAAGTGAAACACCAGCATGAGAATTGTAAGAGAGCCCATTTCTGGCTTAGTATTTCTATTACCACTTAGCCTTCTGACTTAACTATTCTCACCTTTAAAGCGCTCCATGGCATAGGGCCAGGGTACTTGCAAGACCGCCTGCTGCTACCGATAACCTCCCACCAGCCAATACGCTCACACACAGAGGGCCTCCTCAGGATGCTGTCAGCCAAGCAATGTCGGCTGGCGGCCCCCAGGAGGAGAGCCTTCTCTGTGGGGCACCTGCCCTGTGGAATGAGCTACCTCCTGGAATGCGACTGATCCCGGACCTCCGCACTTTCCGTAAGGCCTTGAAGACTTATTTATTCCAACAAGCCAGCCTAGCTTAAATGGTTTTAATGGTGACTTTTTAATTTATTGATTTGGATTTTAAATTGGGATTTTTTTAATTTTGTAGACTTGGGGTTTTAAATTGGTAAGCCAACGATTTAATTTATTTTAATTTCTCTTAACTTTTGTATTATATGTATTTTAATTCTGGCTGTCCACCCTGAGTCCCTTTGGGAGAAGGGCGGTATCTAAGTTTAATTAAATAAATAAATAAATGAACTATTGCCATAACTCTGAACGGAGAGGGAGAAGTGGTTTACTCAGCAGTGAGCTGTAAGAAATTAGCAATTCTCTCTTAACTCTTGTCCGATGTTCAGCATGGAGATAGGAGCAGTGACATAATAAGACACCTCATGTAGGCAGCAGTGCTAAGGCAGGGGAGAAAAATATCATCTACATACAGGTAGTCCTCGACTTACAATAATTCATTTAATGACTGTTCAAAGTTACAATAGCACTGAAAAAGTAGCTTATGACCCTTTTTCACACCTATAAGTGTTGCAGCATCCCTATGGTCATGTGATCAAAATCCAGATGTTTGGCAACTAATGTTTAGGATGGTTGCACTGTTCCGCAAGGGTCATGTGATCACTTTTTGTGACCACCTGACAAGCAGAGTCAACAGAGAAGCCAGGTTCACTAACAACCTTATTACTAACTTAATAACTGCAATGATTCACTGAATAATGTGGCAAGAAAGGTCATAAAATGGGGCAAAGCTCATCTGTCTCACGTAGCAACAGAAATTTTGGGCTCAATTGTTGTAAGTCGAGGACTACCTGTAGTTACACATTCTAGAATTAACCTAATGAAGTGGTGGATCAAATAGGAAGGAATACTTAAGTAAAAAAAAAAAGCAGAACAAAAAAAGAGTTGACATTGAAACAGGTCTTGAATAAGCATGCTTTGGGCCAGTCTTCCTTGATCTGGTATAGTCAAAGTATTTTGACTATAACTTCCAGAATGTCCAAGCAGCAGAGTCAAAAGCTCTGCTTATGTTCAGCTTTCCTCAGGATTTTGATAGCTATTTCTTCAATACTACAATTGTCTCTATAATCTCCACCAATAAAATGAAGCCAGGTGAGAGACGGGCTGCTTTAGTTTCATATATTAAATTGGGAATTATACTTAACAAAGAAAATATTATGAAGCACTTCTGATTTTTCAAAGATTCAATATCTGGTGTATTCACTGCAACGGGTATCTCAAAATAGCCACTGAAATTGATAATCAGCTTGATCTTCCATCAATCGGCTGAAAAAAACTTGTGAAACACTAGTGAATTGTGAACCATGGCTTACAAATCTTTATATTAAACTTCATCACACCACACCAGTGCTGACATTTTAAAAAGTTTAATAAGCTGCAATAAAATAAGGACCCATGGAGTACATAGAGTCCGTCACAATGCATAAAAGAAAGAAAGCAGCACAGAAAATAGATAAAAGGATTAAATCACTTTCCATTGATTAGTCAAAGAAATAAGAGACACACACAAGTATGAAGCTGACACAATTGATACAATTTCAATGGTAAAATAGCCCTAGCTGTTATAGGTTTATGAATTACTGGAAAGCAACTGAGTATTACCTTTTATATACATTTAAAATGTTCTTCAGATGAGGTATATAACCATTATCTAATGACACATTTTAACCAACAATATACAACAGACACATTCTTCTCCTAACATCACAGCATTTTCCAGTGCCCTGAAGAGAAGAAAAGGATCTACAATCAAACCCTTCCAAAAATGCTACTTATCATACGTAGGGTCTGGATGACAATATCAGGCTGGACAAACATGGGGAGGAGATATCCCCATACATTATTCTTGAGATGGGATAGAAAGGACTGCTTTGGATAAAGAAATAAAAACCTTTGTGAAAGAAAGGAATATAAATTAATGCATAGAATATAAAATTGCCAAATACATTTTTTGCTTGTTTGAGTGCAAGACATTGATGAGGGCTTATTGAACTTTTCCCCCAAGTTTTCAGGTATGCTTTGAAAAATATAAAGATTGCAAAAGGTTAGAAGCCTGCTCCCTATACTAAACCTCCTGTAGCAACTTTGAAAGAGAAGTGAAGACATTAACAACAAATGCAGGCAGGAGTTAAATTTCTGGATAGCAGAAAGTGGGTGCAAGAATTAGCAAAAAGGAGCTACATATAGGATTATGTCTTAAGACAGGCAACTAATAGATTTCCAGAAAGAAGAATGGAGCAAGCATTTTCAACAGCCCAAAGCACATGAAAATCACACACTTAGGAATATCCACACAATCCCATCAAAATAATTATCAAATAAAAGAAAATGATATCTTAAATAGCATAGTGTGACCTAAGGAGTGTTAAGAGAGAGGAACTAGGGAAGATAAAAGTATGATCCAAGAAATAAAATAAAGAGGCCAGAAAAATGGGACCTAGCTCAATGCAACAGCTGAAGATTTGGAGTGAGAATAAGAATTGACAAGAATCAGCTGCAAATGATAGAAAGCAAACAAACATTTCTCATATGTGCCACTGCCACCCCCCACCCCCCACCTTCTAGTAAAATCTCCTTTTATTCACTATCCCTGAGTCCATATCCCCAATCAATACATTTATTCTCGATTGCCAGCTATTCCCTGTGATGATGCCCAAACATGGAGTAAGACTGAAACATAAGATGCTTCTTTCTTTAGGTAGTAAGACCACTGAAGAGAAGCAGGCTTTATTGAGACATGCATACACAGGCATACCACCGCCCATATGCCATTTTTTTCACAAAAAACTTTATTACTAGAATTCTTATTGCTTTCAAGTGCTGTGTCTAAAAGTGCACGTGACCAAGCAGTTTTCAAAGAACTGTGCTCAACAGTTGAATTTTCAAGTCACTTCCACAGAAGAAGAAAAAAAAGAGGAAAAAAACCCCCTACCATATCATGCTTTGAATCCATTTGATGTAGCTTTTACAGAGATGGTCGGTCTGTATCTGTGCTATTCTCACTTCAGTCTGAAGGTTTTAAGAATTTTAATTCCTGTCTACTATAACACAGCACTTGTTCTAATGCAGAATGTAGTCTATAATGGTTTTATAATGCTTAATATCAAGATTTCTGTATTAAAGGTGTTGGTTTTAACATAAAGGAATATTTAATGATGAGTGTGAAATATTTAGCCCATGCACAGGCTTACATCTCAGTAAGATCTAGAATTTTAATTTTGCAGCATAAATTCCAGACCAGATGACAGTTCTTCTGTTTAATGCTATTTGCAGTAGGAAACATGCCTTTATTATTTTTTAAAAAAAATACCACCACCTTTCTATAATATTGCAAACCACCAGAACTCCTGAGACTTGTCAGCACAAAATACAGGAAATAAATATTTAAAACTATTTATATTTACATTATTATTCTTCCATTTTGTGACTACCTAGGGAGAAAGAGAGAATTTATCCTGCACCTAGGAAAGCATTTTAATCTCTAGCCAGATGCTGGGCAAACACAGCATCATGTCCATGTGTCTGTACTACACACACATATACATATATGTATATATTCAATTGCATTTCAATGTAACACACACACACACACTTGGAAATTTTTGATAGCAATGTAGAGTTATTTATGCAAATGATTACATACATGTTAGAAAAATCATTCAGACTGCATTCATTTTTAATTATTTAGGAAGCCTGCTCAAAAAACAAGCTTTTAAAGAAGAGAAGAGTTTACTCTCAATGCAAATTTGAAACTCCTGAGATTATCCTAAAATAAGTATTCTGCAGTCCCTTGGGTAAATGCAAAAAAACAACTCTTTTGTTCACCTACTCAGTTCTTCCCAAAGACTGAGATAGGCAAATATTGTTTAATTTTATTAAAAGGAACAGTTGCAGTATGTAAGCTGTTCCAAATATAGGTAGTCTTTAACGTACAAGTGGTCACTTAACTGTTTGAAGTTATCACAGATTTTTTAAAAAATGTTACTTCTATCCTAATAGTTACAACTGATGCAACACCTCTTCCAGTCATGTGATCACATTTCAGGCACTTGGCATGTGGCTTGCATTTATAACCAGTTGCCCTGTCCCATGTTCACATGATCATGTTTTGCAACTCTTTTGCCATCTTCAGGCAAAAAATGCTCATCAGATAAAATGAGTTCACACTTACGACTATGTGGTTTGCTGAATAGCCATGTAACAACCATGGTGACTCAATGACCTGCTAAAAATGGTTGTAAAATCAATTCTGGTCACATGGTACCTCAATTTATGACTACAGTAGCTTACAGCCAAAGATCCAGGCCACTGTGGTTGTAAGTCAAGGACTATCTGTACAACTATCTTTTGCAACTGATTGTTGGTGATTTTATGAATGTCAATGGTCCTCAAATGGCTCTCTGGATGTTTTGGAATTGTACCCAAGGAGCTTGCTACTACTAGTACTATTGATGTTTTCTTTTGCTATAATTCTTCTACTTTTTTTGCCGGCCTTTGTATTTTATGATTTTCTCCAGTTTATTTATTTATTTATTTTTATTTAATTGGTTCGATTTATATGCCACCCTTCCGGAGACTTAGGGTGGCTTACAATGCGTTAAGCAATAGCCTTCATACTTTTGTATATACTTGCTTAGTAGAGCTTTTGCCCCCACCCCCCCAGTGGTGTTCTTTTTTATACAAAGTCAGCATATTGCCCCCACAATCCGGGTCCTCATTTTACCTACCTTGAAAGGATGGAAGGCTGAGTCAACCTTGAGCCTGGTGAGATTCAGAATTTGCAGTAATTGCAGGCAGCTAGTGCTAGTTAAGTCTGCTGCTAGTTTAGTCTGCTGCGCCACCAAGGCTCTTAATCAATTCATCATTATTATTATTTCAAAGTAAAAGCATACACATGCGGGGAGAATATGTGTTTGACAGGATGAAAAAAAAAGCCATTAACAGAGAAAAGTGAGTGCTCCAATTGTTATAGAGGTTACTGTTATGCACAGAGGTGTGAAGGTGCAATTCTTCACTTCATAAACTACATGATTTTAAGCTGTTCCATATAGCCATTGCTTGAAACTACTGAGTGCAACAGCATGCCCAACCGCAAAGCATCAAGAGTTTGGCTAAGAGTAGGATTACTAAGAGAGAACGGAAGCATGCCAGTTGGAAGAATTATGGACAGACAAAGAAAAAGACTACAGTAAGAGGGATAAGATACAAATATGATAAAAGCCAAACAACAGGACAGGTTTGAGGGATTTTTCCTATGGTAATCAGAACGTAAAACTGCACCTTACATACCTAATATCTATTAGACGGGGGAAAGGTAAAATGTTCACAATAGAATACAAGGCACATAATTAAGTCCTGTAGTTTCTAAAAGAAAAGCCTGACCCAGCAATAGTACAAGCCAAGTTTCAAAGTTCATTTTAATGAAGAGACTCGAGTGTCAAAACAGAAGTGTTTTGAAGGACATCTCAAGGAACTCTTTTATAAAGTATTTGAATATTAGAGGCTCAACATCTTTGCCAGATATGAACTGAGTGTCACTGGGACTGAAGCACAGAGCACTGTCTTCCAATTAGATAATACTTGTTTTCTTTTATCTCAAGACTTGTTAGCTCTCTATACCAAGTTGCATATATTTTTAAAAAAACTACCTAAACTATTTTGAATTGCTTGGTTAATCTCTTGCTTCCTAATATTTTGATTGTATACAAAGAAAAGGCATGTCCAGTTGGCAGCCAAGAGTGCTGAAGTGTAGGATGGTGTGGCCTCCAAAAAATAATAAGAAGCTGAACTAAAACTATCAGCAACTCTGGGCCTGGCAACTGATTGATTTCTCAGAGTTATGCAACTTCGTATGGGCAGCAGATTAGAGCAAAACAGGGAGGATTTGAAGCTGATGCATGTTACATAATGCTTACACAAGGAACATTTAGACTCTAGACCACACAAGAAATTGGACAGAACAAATTGTAGAAAGATTTTATTAGCAGAGATCTAAATCAGAATCACTTAGCTTAAAGTGATGTACCACAAGAAGTCCCAACTACCCAGCAGTTTGTTAGGAAGCAGCCCTGGGCAGAGGGAGCAGGAAGTTGAATGCATATCTGAATGTAATCATGTAAAGTTGGGGAAAAAAAGATTTTTGCAACCCCTTGCCATCACCACACACATGCATGTGCTCACACATTTCCTTAAATATTTTTAATACTCCTGGTGGAATGTCTAGCACATTTGATATTTACAATTAAAATAGCAACCAGACAAATTCATATGAATCTTTACAGAGAATATTAAGACTAACCTGATGCTTACAACAATTAATTTTATACATTGTGATTTAAATGAAAAGAGAAGTTAAAAATCAAACGATTTAAAAATATTATATAAAAATGGGTCCACCCTGATATGTCTTGTAGCTTTAGGGCACCCTCTCAAGTCACAGACTTGAGTAAGCGGGCGAGCAACAGGGCTTTACATTTTCAGATGCCAAATTCCAATTTCCTTGATCAATGAGGAACTGTACAATAGGTACGGTAATTATCAATTTTCTGCCTGCAGTAATGAGCTTTGGTATAAGAATAGAAATGCTAATGTACTCTCTATCCTTTTAAAAAAAATCATTTTCCTCACACCTTCATTCTCCCCAAAGTTTATCTTATATTCAATAACCCCCTCACCGCCTGGAAAAACTGGTTCAGGCTAGTTAATACAATAATGCATAAAGATGTTTGAGTTTGTTGATCTCATCTGGTATCCATGGCAAGCTATTCTGAAAGGTCAAACTATCTGAAGGCCTTCACAGGAAGCTCTCAGGAGTCAAACATGGCAAACATGAGGAGGTCTGCACAAGTTTCTAAGCAATTATCTGGGCCTTTGTTGTGGCTTAGTGAGAGCTACAAAAATAAAATAAAAAGCTGGTCCTTACCTTTCTTCTCCAGCCTCAGAGCAAAAGGAGTCACTGTTACCCCCCCAAATGAGCAGCACAAGACAGGATGTTTTCTTTTGAGAAAGCATTGCTTCCTTTCTTATTCGATCCAAAACAAATGTCTGAACTGGAAAAGTGACTATTGCATTTTAAGTACATTGTATTCTCATAGGAATGACCTCTTTAAAGAAAGATGATACCGTTATCTTTATATAATACACAAATTAAACTTTGAAGGTGAAGCCAGGCAACTTGCATATAAAGTTAATGAATAATCGTTGAGCCTACATCTTCTTGGGGGAAGGCAGAAAGAAATTTACTTCATGTTATGTTGCAACCCATACATTTGTGAAAGTACCAGAAAGTTCCAGCTGCTACTTTATTCACAACCAGCACTGTCATGTTTTTCCTTTTTAAAAAGCCTTCAGATATCTGAAGAAGTCTATAGAAAAGAAACTTGCAGCAACTTCATAGTAAAGACATTTTAAAAATCTTCAGCAATGAAAGATCTCTGACAAGGAGCACCTTCCAAAACTTTTTCTTTACAGGTATTTTTCTCTGAGATCCATACTTAATTTTAGCATCATGATATGCCAGTGAATTCAGGACTTTAAACAGGGATTCCCCCCCCCCCAAAAAAAAATTCCAGGAATTTTGGGGTAAACATTTCAGAACTACTCCAACAGAAATTGAGGCAGCATTTTAAAAAGTAGCCTTTAAGGTTTTTAAGGTTTACAGCAATGTTAAAGGAGGCAAACAATCTCTATTTAGGGTAACATTTTCCATTCATCCAACAGGACTAGTTTCTTGGGTAGGCCAAGCATGGCTGACTATCACTGAAAACATAAAAGATTTTTTTTTTACACAAAACCTGGCTAGCTTATAGCCAAACCCTAAAGCCCAAAGTTACATCACATAGGTAATTATTAATAACTTAATAATAAAATCCATCATTATAACCTGCTAGTAAAGAATATAATTAGAGGAGGAAACAACTTTGGGTTTTGGCTTCATAATGCCCTGCACAAATTAAACAGTGTCAGTATGCTACAATGCACAAAAGGAAGGAAACGCTCTGTATGATCCTTAGCAGACATGCCATCAAACTCTGTGGGATGTGCATGACAGGTGGTTCTCTTTCCATTACAGTACAAGTGCATGTGCATTAACCCATAAACTGCTAGCTTCAAATCAAGCAGACTTATTTGTTTCCTAACATGATAAATAAGGCACTGTACTTTGAACTGAAACTGCCATGCTTCCAGTTCAACTCCAGGAACTTTCAACTTTTCTTTCTCCGTGATATAGAAAAATGGTGTTCGTCTCCGAATGCAACACAAATCGAAGGCTTCTTAAAAAGCAAGAGGGAGATGGCCTTTAGCCAGGCCCAAGCGCCCCTCCCTCCTTCCCTGTTCAGCAGTGGAACTACTGAAAGGAAGAGGAAGAGTTTCTATGACACCCTTCCTACCCAAGACGTTGCTACTTTGCATCCAGCCGCCTGCGCTTGCTGGGAGAAGATTCTTTCTTTGCCCTCAGCTTCCTCTTGCTCCGAGTTTTGTTCTCCTGAATTCGTTTCACTGATCTGGTGAGAGCTTTCTCACTGCTTGCCTTTTTAAGAGACTGACTGGGGGGATCTCGCACCATTTTCTCCTTTAGAGCCTTCATAAGCCCTTGTTGCTTGGAAAGCAGGCTGGCTTTTTGACTAGTACTGGCTTTCCCTATGTGGGTGGGAGACTTTTTTTTCCCAGGTCGCGAGTCAATAAGTTTCTTTGACTTCTCATTCTGAGAGGTGTGCTTATTATTTCTTCCTGCCTCTGCCTGCTTCCTAGTAGCTGGAGCTCCCACTTGCTTCACTTTACTGACTTTCTTGAGAGAGATTCTTTCCTTGCTTGAAGGACTCAACTGCCGCATGGCCAGTGTCCTGATATTCTCATTCGGTGTCTTTTTTTTGCTTTGCTGAAGGCTGCCTTTAGCGGAGGTGTCCTCCTGTAACTTTCCTTTCCCTTTTCTCCCCTTTCCTCCTTTTTCAATTGGAGTGGATTTAGTAGGAAGTTGGATGGTTTTCACTTGCTGGGCCAACTTGGGGGACATCAAGGGTTTAATACACATGCTCTTGTTGCTTGAACTGCTTTCAGCCAAGAGCTGCTTGGCCACACAGTCATGCCTCTCCTGTTTGACCACTCTATGGAATCCATGAAGTTTGCCTCTCAAGTTGGAATATTTCCTCAGGATCCGCGAGCTTGTCTGCACCGGCATGCTAGGGGAAGGCTGGATGCTCTTGGGTCCAATGCATTGTGCCAAGCTGACTTCAGAGGGAGATGTCTGCTTTGGACTGACAATCTGCTCTGACTCAGTCTGGTCACCATTCTCTCGAAGTCTGGTCCACAGCTTTTGGATCTTTATAGTATTTTTTGCTGGGGTCATAGCAGCAAACTTCTTTAAATGTTTCTTTAGACGCTCTGCTTGGAGAGAACTGGGGTAGACGCTAGAAGAACCCTTTTGGAGTGGAAGCTTCATGAGGGGAATGTCTCCTGGGATACGTGTGTTCAACTTCTTCACAATGACCAAAGATTTGGTTTCAGTTGTCTCCATAAACCATTTGCAGATATTGGATATATCAAAACCCTTCATGAAAAGCATCTGAACAGGGGACAGTTTCTGGACTTCAGTGGATCCTTTAAATTTTCGAGTCCTCTTCTTGCTTTTCCAAATCTCTTTCAACTTGTCAGATTTATTCTTGACCTTTGGAGCTGGCTGAGCCTCCTTCTCCAGCTGAATCCAGCCTTTCTGGATCTTCATATACTGGGTATTAAAGTTAGTGATGAGTTCTTGGTTATCTTCCTCAGCACACCATTCCACAAATCTTGGCTTGTCAGAAAGTACTTTCATGCTGTTAAAATCAATAGAGTTTTCGTTTCTTGCATTTGGTTCGTCTGTGACAACAGGATCTGCTGATGTGGTCATGATGTCAGAGTTTGCTTGTACAATTGCTTTTTCTGATGTATTTCTTGTGGCAGTGACCACATGAGCTGTAGTAGGGGTGTGCCTCAAGTTATAGAACTGTAGGGCTGGTTTCTTGCATTTCATTGCCTTCTCTGGCTGTGCATGCTTGCTACCAGGACATATGAAGCTACTTGCCTCATGGTGGTTGGACAATTCTTCAATAATATTCATAGGGCCATCAGAATTCTCTAAACTTTCTGGCTTTAAATCTACTTGCTTTTCGGTTTTATCAGACATCTGTGTTGGAACATGAACACTTCTCTTGTCAGAATTGGCTTCTAAGCAAATTTCAAGCATTGCTGCTGGCTTATCTTTGTTATCTTCTCCATTCTGGCTTCCCTCTATTACAGATTCCTTTGCCATTAGTTTCTTATAGGTCTGCCTTATTGTGATGTCATTTTCATCATCCGTCTGCTGTTCAGTAGGTTTGCTACTATCATTTAGCAGTGTTTGATGGTGTCTGTCATTAGCCAAACACACAGATGTTGCCCCATCAAGATGTACCTCTCTCTTAAAACGCTTAGCACCAGGACTTTTAGAAAGCTTGATCTGTAGCTGAGGAAACTGAAGAGAATTGGAAGAACAGGGTTGTTCAGAACTGTCTTCTGTAGGCGCCAGAGACTGCTGGCTTCGAAGACAGCGATCCGAAACAATGTGGGGTTTTTTCTCCCGCTTTCGTTTTTTGTCTATGTTTGTTTTGGAAGAAGTCTCTTTCTTGTCCTTTTCTGATGTTTTGGGCTCTAAGGGAGTTTCACTATTAACCTCCATTTCCTCATCAGACTTGGTGGTCTCACTTATGTTTATTGTATCATTTACATTTTTCTCTCCCTTATCTTCATTGCCAGCCACAAGGGGCAGCACATTTTTACATTCAACAGAGAGTCCATCTTTCAAATTCTGGGAATTTTCAATAGTGGTTTCGTGTGTGTTAGTACAATCCAAACTGAGAGGCAGTTTTGCTGTTTCTAAATTGGGAAGCAGCTGGGGGAGCTCCACATTCATATTGATAGTTGCTACCACTGAAGATTCTTCAGAAAGAGTCTCTGAAGGTTCTGGGTCAATATGAATAGGAAGTTCAGGTACCCCACCGGTAGAATGACTTACAGGAGATATGCTCCTTGGACTGGCAACAAGTTGCACAGGTGATACACTGCTGGAAATACAAGGAATCTCTGAAGGAAAGGTCATACAAGGGTCCAGAACATCAAGAGTGGGTGGTACTACTGAGGGTTCTGCCAAGTCTATGGGGGAAAGTAGTGGGGGTTCTATAGATGGTGATACATCTATAATAGAAGCAGGCTCATCTAGTGGAGGCAACATGTCCATGCTATTGGCTGATACTTCAGGCATCAACAGATCCATGCTAACATGGGATTCTGGCTCTATCAAAACAGGAGGTTCTGGGATAGTCACATTTCCTAAGAACAGAGAAGCTGATTTATTGTTAGCAGCTTCTGAGACAGGATGTACAACAGAGTCTGCTATACTGACACTATTTTCTTTAGATCTATTACAGTTATATGAATCGGAGCCAGAACTATGTGCCTCCAGGATGTCAGTACTGTCTTGCAAGTCCCCTTCATCCTCTCGAGGGAAAGAGACAGTCATGGTCTGCAGTGAAGACACAAACAAGCTGTCTTTATCTGAATGAAAAACTGGGCGGGGAAATAGAGAAACAGGCATGGTAGCTTGTTCAGCAAGACTAGCTTCTCTCTGCTTCAGGACACTGACCTCAGAAGAGATACTTTCATAAGAGCATTGCTCAGTTCTTATTTCATTGAAGGAATCTTCTTGAATAGGGGCTGCTGTGGAAGATCTTTGATCATCATTGCTATCCACAGGTTCAGCTGCAGCCAAGTAGCTGCCACTTGGAAGAGAAATGCCCTGGATAGGACTTGTTAGCACTTCAGACCTTGTAGCCAGGATGTTCCCATTCTCCTGTGAATGCGGAGTCTTGGACAAGGTGCGAATAGTAGGAAGCTCACAACATTCACCGTTGTAGTAATAGCCACGAGTGCTCTTCCTTGCTGTCTTTCTTGCTGATACTGTCTTTTTGCTCTCATAGTGACACTCTGTAATTGGTTGGCTAATATAGACAACATCATATTGATTATCATAATCATTTATTCTTAGTCCTGAAGACTTCTTGCTTTTACGTGTACTTTTAGTAGAAGCTGAAATACTCTTGACTCGGGAGTGCCCATTGGTGGTTTTGTGTTGCACTACTGGCATGGAATTAATAGGCAGCCAAATGTCTTTGGCATTCTCCATGTGAGTCTTGTCACCAGGATGCATGTGGCAGACTCCCTTGCTTTTCCCTGAAGCCAGATAGTGATTCTCTACCTTTGATCTTGTTTCCTGGTCATTGATTTCCGTATCCTGGTGCATAAAGGCTTTGGAGCTGCACTGCAAGGCATTCTCTTTGTCTGCTCTCCGTGGAGAGCTAGTGGTGAAAGCCATCTCCCGAGTTTCCTCTGGGAAAGCTTTGAAAGGGTTCTTCAAAGAACTCATCCTATTCTCTAAATTCTCCTCATTGTTTACATTTGTTGCTTTCACCGCTACATAGCCTCCCAGTAAACCTCTACTTTGCACCTGATCTTTGTCATCTTCACCTTTTCTAGTCCCCGTCTCTTGCTCAGTAGCAGAGGTCTGCCCTTCCAGATTTTTAATAGAGTGATGGGTATTGGAGGCAGTGAGGTACCCTTGAGTGGGACTATCTCTGGGACTTATAGAAGTTGTTCTAATAGTTGGAAGCTCAGGGAAATCTCTTCTGATGGAACTGCAATTTTCTCTTCTGTCTGTAGATTTCAGTTCTACAGCATGTTTCAGCGCATGGCATAGTATTCGCAAAGAACCACGGGCTTCTGATTGTTCTGCATCCAGCAATAGAGGGAGTTTTGTCTCAGAGCAAGAAGTTCCATGCTCCTGGTTCTCAATATGATATTGGCTGCACCCTGAACTACAAGTAGACACATCCATGTTTTCAGGTCCAGATAATTGCTGGCCTTCATAGCCTGTTTGTACTTCAGTGCAGATGTCATTCAGGACACGGACGAAGTGTTTCTGGTGGTATTCACAGAGTCTGACCATAATTTTTTCCAATGGAGATTTTGGCTGGCCAAGAGAATCTATTGCTACTGCCTGTGCTGTCTCCTCACTAGAGAGAGAAAGAGAGAGAGAGAGAGAGAAAGAGAGAGAGAGAAATAGTCAGTGTAGTACAAAATTCAGGAACAAAATTCACAGCGAAATTGTCACAATTCTCTTCACAACTGAATTATTTGGAAAGACCATATCTATATTCTACCATAATTGAGCAAGTAGATAACACAAAATCCCAAACAATATTAACAGTATGCCTGGATTTCTTTTCTGATTTCTGTCTATTTGTAGATAGCTCAAGCATTACTACTACCTGAATATGATCCTATTTACAACATAATCCTTATGAGGAGTGAATCTAATGAGGTGGGAGAAACAACCTGAACAAATTAGTATGCAATGACAAACTATACAAACAGATCCAGTCTGGTTTAAAAGCTTGGACTGGGAGGATCCAGGATCAAATACACCCACAGATGTTTACTAGAAAGCTTTTGATCAGCAATTACTCTTCAGTCTCTCTCAGGCCAACCTATTTCAGGGTGATTTTCAATCTGTAAAAATTGAAGGAAGGAGCACAACTTGGTAGGGAAACCTTTACCTTTTTTTAATATTATGCATAGTACCTTGAACTCTTGAAAGAAAGGTGTGGTAGAAATCTAATTAGCAAAACTTAATAATTTAAAAACAGGCTTGGATAATATTTACAAAGTATATAACACCAGGTAAGCTATTTTCATTACTGTTGATTCTGAACAAACAGTCAATACAGCACAATGTATCATTCATATGGTTAACAATCTCTTCAAAACATGCTGCAAGGTTTAACTGCAGCAAAGGCTAAAACCTTAAGAAAATATAAATTCCTTCATGTGTTCAAAGTTTCCAGCAGACTTCAACTAAAATCTCACCATTTTTTTTAAAAAAAAGTAGCATGGAGGCATATTTCTATGTTTATGGTTTGGAGGGAGAATGGCTTGTGGGTGTTACAACTTAATGAATTCAGAAGAGCACAAATTTCTGGCCAGAATGTTGGACCAAGTCTCCTCTCCCAAAGTAAGTGGTGAGGTTTTTCACTTTGATATAATTCAGTGGCCAAACAGCTTGGGGGGTGGGGAATACATCAACCTAAAGAAGCCAGCAGTCATAACTTATTTAGTCTAATATTTATTCAAATTTACATATAGTAAATTGCTCTAGAAAGCAAAAGGACAAATGAAATGTAACATTTTTAGTGTTAAGCAGTTATTTAGAAACTGAAGAAAGGTACAGTGTAAAATTGAGTGAAATATTGTTTCATCAGTAGAAGACAGAATAATAAATAGGTCTGTGTAGAGTTTTGGACTTGAAGGTAAATGAGTATTCCAGAGCAGATGAAGATGTTTGTACATTTGAGATGGAAGGTTTTGCTTCAGAAAATTGCAGCCAAGTATAAACTATAACAGCTTCCTTACATACCATAAAACTTATTTTGCTTTTGGATATAAAGTCATATTGAATCAATAGTTGTTTAACAGCAGAAACAAAATTATGTATTCTGCTTAAGTGAAGAAAGTTTGAATAAACAGTACTGGAATTTCTTTTGTAGAAATATGAAGTCCATCAAGTTCAGATGCAGATACACATTTTAATTCTATAATTTGTGGTGGTGAATATAATAATAAAAAAATTTAATTGGATGTACAAGCCTTATATTTGTTGGCCTGTAATGGAAACTACATTTACTAAGTTTTCCATTTGGGGATTTAACCTAATCTGTCTAGCTCAAAGGTAATATAATAAGTAATAAATTTAATACAGTAAATGTATGAGATAAATAATGTGATAGTTATGTTTAATAAGCTAAAAGAAAGGAAGAAAAAAAAGGAGCAGCCTAATTAGAACCTCGTAGTGCCCTAAAATAATTTAGCGTTCTTAAACATAGAATAACTAATGAAAATTAAGATAAGATTAACCATAAAACCTGCTAGTATACAAGCTGATGAAGTAGATGAGTGTAGTAAAAAATGGAATGTGTGCCCTCTATATACACAGATACAAAGAAACTATTATTGTGAAACCTTAGTATGCTCAAAGAATCAAAGGTCAAAGAATACGATCCATCATCATTTTAACTTGAGTGTGTGCGTGTGTATGTAATCTTGAGAATTAATTTTCCTTAGCACACACCATTCCCCACAACTTGTAGCTTTCTCGTTTTACGAACTCTTATGTACAATTCTTAAAAATAAAGAAATTATGACTAGCTAGAAGTTTATCTGCCTTGTTTATTTGTTCTTTATTTTTTGTTATTTTCATTTGCAACCTTTTTATGTACAAGTCTTACAAATAAATTATGACTACGGTACTTAGAATCACATGTATGGTATAGTTTTATATTTCTATTGAGTGACTGCAATGAACAATACCTCATGAATACAAAACTTTGAAAAACCATGGGGAAAAAATCCTAGGGCAGAATTTAAATACTGTAAATAAGGGTTCAATCACAAGCATACTGGAGAATGCTAGACTCTTATCTTGAACTTTGATTTTAAGTAAATTTATTCTAAAGCTAGCTTCCTGGACCAATTTCAGTGGAATTACTGGTAACTTCATGTTTTTGGCAGCTGATAGTGCTTCTTCAGGTAACAAAAAGCTTGAAAGCTCCATGACAGAACAGAAGTGGTTCTGGACTCCAAGCTACGCTTTTTATTGTTTCATAAATGTAAACTTGTTGTATAATTTGTAGTCCTAATTTCCACCAATCCCTTTAAGAAAAAATAAAACCTGTTACTATAACAAAAATACTGTCTCTGTGTTTTCACAAAAAAGTGGATGCCTTTTTTCATATTGAAGTGGCAAAGGTATGTCAAGGAAATCTTGATTTAACATGCTCCAACACATTTGAAGGTACAGACTTGCATTGTTTTAATTTTGAAGAAAAAAATAATAAGGAATAGACATCCAGAACAAGGAGGCTATGTAGCAAGTACTCAGAATGGAATTAAAGTATATGAATGGGATATGGCTTCTTGTGAGGAGTCATTTGGATTTGTTCAAAATATTCTTTTATTTTCACATCACTTTTGTGAAGTTAAGAGAATGGACGTTGGTCTTACCTGATACGTCCTTTCTCTGAGAGTCACGAACGGTAGTCAGACGCTGTGGGCTATGCTCGTAGATACAGCCATGACCGAGCCTACACTATTTGCATAACTCCGCCCCCTGCCTTCATTCCCCAGTGTTTCGGCGAGGGCGGAAGTGTAGGCTGAGGTGTCTTCCTGTAACAACAAAACAAAAGATTATTCACCCCTCCCCCCAGTCAGGCCTCTCCCGGGAGGGGCTGACTACCGTTCGTGACTCTCAGAGAAAGGACGTATCAGGTAAGACCAACGTCCATTCTCCTGATCGTCAGAACGGTAGTCAGACGCTGTGGGACATACCAAAGCCGTCCGCCAGCAGGGAGGGAAGAGGAGAGGCCGCGGAGTCATCTCGGGAGGACAGCCTGAAGGACCCTGCGACCGAAAGCCGCATCTGCCGACGCGAAGGTGTCCACCCTGTAATGTCGGATGAAGGGCGTGATACTTGTCCATGTAGCCGCCCTGCAGACGTCCTCGATCGGAGCTTGCGTGGCCCAAGCAGCGGAAGTCGCGGCGCTACGAGTTGAATGCGCTGTAACGCCTCGGGGAACTGGAAGCGACTGTTGTTGATATGCCGTAGCGATAACCGCTCGAATCCAGCGACCCAACATAGGACCCGAGGCCTTCATTCCGATGGACGACGGTTGGAAAGAAACAAAAAGTGACTCAGTTTTCCGAATAGATGCTGTCCGGGCGATATAAATCTTTAGGGCACGTCTGACGTCCAGAGTATGCCACTTACGTTCCAGCCGATGATTAGGCGATGCGCAAAAATTAGGAAGGACCAGTTCCTGAGCACGGTGGAACAAGGAGTTCACTTTCGGGATGAAAGCCGGGTCCAGGCGAAGTACCACCCGGTCTCGATGAAAAATACAGAGATCCGCTCGGATTGAAAGTGCCGCCAGTTCCGATATACGACGGGCAGATGAAATGGCGACAAGGAACGCCACCTTAAAGGAGAGGAATCGGAGAGACACCAGCCGGAGAGGTTCAAACGGAGAAGAGGTAAGTGCATTGAGAACTTTATTAAGATCCCATGAGGGGAATCTATGAACCGTAGGTGGGCGGAGATTGGAAGCTCCCCGGAGAAATTGTTGAATGATCGGATGCCGGGAAATAGGACCCGAAGCGTCGCAGGTAAGGACTGAAGAAATTGCTGCCACTTGACGCCGGAGGGTGTTGGGAGCTAAACCGAGCTTAAACCCCTCCAGAAGAAAACAGAGAATGTGAAGAATCGAGGCTGAAAGGGGAGGAACAGCAACTTTATGACACCAAGTAACGAATGCCTTCCAGGTAGCATTGTAAATTCTATTCGTAGAAGGGCGGCGAGAAGCTTGAAGAATGGAAATGACCTCCTCAGGAACACTGGCTTGAGTCAGCATTGTCCGCTCAACCGCCAAACGGTTAAGTGAAACCATGTCGGGTCTGGATGCAGCAGGTTCCCCTGCCGTAGAATAATTTGGTTGTCGGGAATGGTCCAGGACGGAGCGACTGATAGGGATATCAAGTCCGCGAACCAATGCCGTCGAGGCCAGCGAGGAGCCACCAAGACGAGCTCCGCCCGTTCTTCTAACATCTTTCGAAGAACCCTGGATATAAGAGGAAAGGGAGGGAAAGCATATAACAGGCCGGTTGGCCAAGAAGAACGAAGGGCATCTACTGCCTCTGCCCCGGGATCCTGATATCTGGAGAAATACCGCGGAAGAAGGTGGTTAGAAGCAGAAGCAAAAAGATCAACTGTCGGGAGACCAAAGCGAAGCACTATATCCCGAAAGACGAGCGGGGGAAGGGACCATTCAGAATTATCCAAGCGGTGCCTACTAAGAGCATCCGCCTGAGAATTCGCTACCCCGGAAATATGGTCAGCCCGGATAGATTTGAGGTGGGTCTCAGCCCAGTGACCCAACAAGGCCAGTTCTAACATCAACGAACGAGAATGAGTGCCACCCATCTTATTAATGTGGGCCTTAGCTGTTACATTATCAGTAAGAATAAGGACATCCCGGTTTTGAACAAACTCGTGGAAGTGAAGAAGGGCCAAACGAATGGCACGTAACTCTAATATGTTAATATTCAAACGAGACTCTACCAAAGACCACTGACCTTGGGCGAGATGAGAGCCCATATGTGCTCCCCAGCCAAATAGGCTGGCATCCGTCGTGATCAGGAGCCTCGAAGGCTCCCTAAAGGAAGAAGGCTTGGACAACGACTCTGACGTCCACCAAGCTAGAGACTGGAGGACACGAGGGGGCAACTGCACTATCTGATGGTCGGTATGGGCCCCAGCCTTCTGATAAGGAAGAAGGAACCATTGTAGGTCTCGACTGTGAAGACGGGACCAAGGAACAATGCCAAAAGTCGAGACCATCTTACCTAACAAACGTGACAAGGAGAGAACAGTGGAACGCTGGTCCGTAACACAACGAGAAGCCAAAGAAGTTAGACTAGAGACCCGATCCGGAGAGAGAGAAACCGTGGAGGCCACTGTATCAATAATCGCCCCCAGGTGCTGGAGGCGAGTAGAGGGCAGAAGTTGACTCTTAGGGAAATTGATAGAGAACCCGTGGTTCTCCAAAATTTGAATCGTAGTTGTCACATCCTGACGAGCAGAAGAGAGGGAAGAAGACAGAATCAAAATGTCGTCCAAATAAAATTGAAGTCTAATGGGAAGAGAACGAATATGGGCAACAAGAGCTGCCATAATCTTGGAAAAAACTCGAGGGGCCGAAGACAATCCGAATGGAAGAGAAGAATACTGGAAATGAGCCCCCCGATAGTGGAAACGAAGAAATTGACGAAAATGCGGGTGAATGGTAACGTGAAGGTAAGCCTCAGTTAAATCAATAGAAGAAAGATAGTCACCAGGGCGGATAGAATCAAGGATCGAAGAGAGGGTGTGCATTTTGAACCGGCGATATTTAACATGCCGGTTCAGAGATTTAAGGTCAAGGATGGGGCGCCAGCCCCCCGACGATTTACGGACCAAAAACAAACGGGAATAAAACCCCTTCCCACACTGGTCAGGAGGTACAGGCTGAATGGCGCGAATTGCCAAAAGATGGGAGATGGCCTCTGCCATAAGGGCAAGCCTCTCCGGATCCCGAGAAACCGGACAGGACAGAAAAAGGGAAGGAGGAGGGGAAGAGAACTCAATAGAAAGACCCTCACGAATAGTATCCCTAACCCAATGGTCAGAAGTTATTAAAGACCATTGGGAAGCAAAATGGGCCAATCGGCCACCGATAGGAAGAGAAGAAGAAGAAAGGTCCTCACTTGGAGCGCCGGAAAGAAGATCCCCGTCCACCCCGAAAGGAACGTTTGGGCACAAAGCGGGAAGGTTGCCTGACCTGCGAATCCTGGGGCTGACTGCGTGGTCGAAAGGGCCGCTGAAACCGGGCATCAGAGGACCGAAAGGACTGAGGGCGCGGATAAGGAGAATAACGCGCCTCACTCCTACGAGAGACGGAAGGCAAGATTTTACGCCGGTCTCTAGTCTCTATAAGCAGTGGCTCCAGGGGAGGCCCAAAGAGAGCGTCCGGAGAGTACGCAGAAGATGCCAGTTGCCATTTGCTGCGGGCATCCGCTTGCCAATGGCGAAGCCACAGCAAACGCCTAGAAGTAATGGTGGAACCGATAGTCTTGGCGGCAAACCGGGCGGAGTTCAAGGTGGCATCGGCGGAATATTCCAGTGCCGCCGCTATCTTGTTAAGGTCCTGATGCGTACGAGAATCCGAAGCCGGAAGACGATCCTGAAGTTGCTTAATCCAAAGCAAAGCCGCTCGATTAAAGAACGAAGCAGAAGTTGAGGTACGAACTGCCCATGCCGCTGATTGATGCGCCTTGATCAAGGTTTTTTCAGCTCTCTTATCCTCGGGACGCAAAAGATCTTCCGAAGGGACGGCCACCCGAGAAGAGGAGGCCAGTGCCGCCACAGGGGCGTCCACCGAAGGGACCTGTAAAAGAGTTGCCAGAGCCGGAGCAGAAGGATAAAGGCGCTTGTCAAGGGTGTTAGGAGCAGGACCTGCCCCTGGCAGAGACCATTGACGAACAATGACATCGGTAAACAATTTGGGAGCTGGAATCGAGTCCTGTTGGACAGCAGGTTCCGCAAAGAGATCAATAGGTACAGCTGTAGAACCAGAAGCAGATGTCTGAGGAGTTCCAGCCGAGGAACCACCCAATCTGGTAACTGCCAACGCCTTGAAGAGAAGGGAACGGAAAAGATGTGGCTTGAAGAGCCCAATAAAGGCAGGTTGGTCCGGAGAGAGGCCTTCGTCATCTGAGAGGTCCTCATCTCTGACCAGCTCTCCTTCCTCAACCTCAGAACCAGAAGCCCCAGCTGCGGGCTCATAGGAATCCTCTCCGATATCAGATAGGTCGTCAGCGTGGGCCACCTGATAAGAGGCCTGATGAGCAGGGGGTGGTGGAGGAGGCTGGGTGAGATTAGAAGCCATCTGAGGATGGACCAGGTGTGGAGCTAAAGGAAGCATGCACTGTTGGATGCCCTGCGCAATCCCCTGCTGAATAGCCTGCGCTACAATAGTCTGTAGAGAGGGCTGTAAAATCTGAGGTTGAGCCGCCAGATCCTGTCTAGCCTCTAAGGGAGCCTGCACAGATGGAGGCTGAGTTCCGATCAGAGGCTGTGGGCCCGACGTGGTCGTAGGAACTTGCGGAGTTGGCCCAGAAGGGAGGGTCCCTGTGACAATCGATTCAGGGAGGGTCTGGAAAAGAGGTTCACTCCCTGGGGGCAGGGCCGGGCCACAAGGAACGGGCCGGTCAGGAGACAAGTCTCTGCCAGAAGTAACTTGCTGAGAAGGAGGAGGCGCGCAATGGGATGCTGGCACCTTTTTACGCTGCGCCTTGTGGATCACCTTCTCCAACGCCTTATGGCGCCTGCTCTCATCCCGTGATTGAGTATTTGAAATTGGAGGATTCGATGAAGGACCCTCCCCAGGATTATTTTGTTGTGTAACGGACCGAGAACTGGCCTTGGATTTAGACCGCCCCTTCCTCGATGAATCCGCCATTGCAAATGGCCGCCGACAAAAAAATATATTTCAAAATGGCGGGCGTAAGCTCTAATAGCTTTGCGAGGCGTCCGGATTCAATTTGGCGCCAAATGAGAGCTGGAGGCGTTAGACGTCTGAGGCGGCAATAATCAGGGAGAGTCTATGGGCAAGGCGAAAAAAATGCCGATAATAGCCCCCAACCCGCCAACCAACAGGTTAAAGGCGGCAACAGCGCTACTAGGGCAACAGAACCGCTGAGGGAGAAAAACGGCGGCAAAAAAACGGCCACAAATGAGGCGCCGGGAGAGAAGCCGATTTAGCGCTGAGGCGCCGGGAGAGAAGCCGATTTAGCGCTGAAGTGCTGCTAGGCAGAAAGCCGCTAAACGCAGCGTTTCCTGGCTCAAACCTCCGCCAGAAACAAAAGAGGGCGCGAAAACAGGAAAAATAATCAAAAGTATAATCGCCCTCTCCCAGGACCTGCCAGCCGGCAGTCCCGCCGACGAACGGCCTTCGGCGGTATCAGGTAAGGACCCTTCACGCCGGTAACGAAACTAAGGGAGAAAAAAAAAAAAAAAAAAAATACAAAGTCTTACTTAAAGTCCAAAGAATAGAAGCCAAAGGGAGACAATTGTCACGGAGAACAGGAAAACACATCCGTCGTGCTGAAGACCGAGCCGAAACACTGGGGAATGAAGGCAGGGGGCGGAGTTATGCAAATAGTGTAGGCTCGGTCATGGCTGTATCTACGAGCATAGCCCACAGCGTCTGACTACCGTTCTGACGATCAGGAGAATGAAAGTCAAGTCAGAAGCCGCTAGTTTTTGAGTGGTGCCCTGGGCATCTAGAGTAAAATTAAATTAAAATTAAACTTCACTCTCTCACTTCTAATATTCTGGAAACTCTTCCAAAAAGTGTTCCATGAATAGTTATGATTATCTTTACCTTGAACTTATTAAATTTATGTTATGTTAGTTTATTATTTGAAGCAGCTTGCTTTAGGCCCAAAGCCAACTTGCTGATCTTGGGCCAGTCAGTGCTAGGAAGCAAACAATGACAAACCATTTCAGAAATCTTGCCAAGGGATTTGTCCAGGTAGTTGCCAGGAGCCAACTCTGACTCAAAGTATTGCAATCAATTTAATATTCATCTAATTTTAATTAATAATTGTTTTAAATTTATTTATTGTTACTGTGTATGTTTTGCTGTTATACATGCTTTTTTTTTACTGTTTTGAAAAACCAACATGAATCTGTATTGATTTGGCAGTGTATACGCCGAATAAATAAATAAATAAATAAATAATCTATTTTTGTCGACGAGCATATGATAGAATATCAAGAGTGAAGCTATGATTTCTACAAACAGAACTGTTGCCATGCAACAGTCATAGTGTTACAATTAATGCGCTTCAGAATTTGCTGTACTCTGAAACTGTCTACATAGTAGGATGTTGAAACTTGGGTGGAAAAACAGAGCTGCCACTGATTGATTTTATGTTTTCAATTAGAAGGGGAGTACAAATATCTACATCTAAACTTCATTTTTTTTTCCTGATTCGATCTGAAAGATACAAACAGATGATAATAAAAAGCACTGCAAAAAATCCATACTCTGACAAAATGTTTAGGATGGAAACCAAAGATATAGCTGAAGTTAGAAACAATAGCAAGTTTCACTTGGGATGTTTTGGAGGATTTATTTATTGGAATAGAATCTTTAAGGTTAAATACAGTCAATTCGGCTCTTGGTTACAGAATCACCAAAAACCTTTTCATTTGGTGCACACTTTTTTTTTTGCCTTGCTTAGTAAAACCTAGAAATATGATTCTATACCAGTTACAGGTAAGGAAAGGAGATAAATAAATGTTTCTTACCAGAATAGCAGAACTGCTGTATATCCATACACACAAAAGCCCACTTTATCACCCACTCCAACCAAAGTTTTTCACTATTCAATATATTTAACCTTTCCATCTTAGTTTATTTCACTGGAAAATCAGTTTCAGATTACAAGTTTACAGGTATGTAAGAAGCAGCAGAAGAACAAAAGTTCAAGGCTAAGTGTTTCTGTTCCTTTCAAATCATTTTAAGCATCACGATTATAGATCTATAAAAAATGAGATAGAGCTATAAGCTTGTATCTCCCATCCCTAGATTTTTATATACCTTCTCAGATTTATTTCTTTCCCTTCTGTCTTATGCTTTTCAGAAGTCTGACTGATTAGCAGAAGCAGCCCCAGCACCCTGCTGGAGTTACACCTTCCTCGTATTCAAACTAATGGGGGAACAAAAATCAAGTTTTAGGTCATTATTTGAGGAGGTTATAGTTCAAGATTATTAAAAATAAAGGGAAGAAATATAAAGTTGCTTTATTTGATCCAAATTAAAATGAGTATGTGGTTATTTCTGGTAACCCTTAATGGACTTTTGCTGGTTAGGACTGTACCATGAATTTTGAAGGATTTGTTTATAGGTAGGAGATGAAATATGGGAAGAAATCACTTGCTGTATTTTAAGAGAAGTTGATTAGCTACAATTGTATATACTTATTGTGATGAAGGGAAAGTTATTTCTTTATATATCTTTTTCTTTATTATATTCTTTTTTTCACATTCTATTTTTAATTTTTAGTCTTTTATTTTTCTTAATTTATATTAGCTTTTTTCTTTCAAGTTGTGATGTTTAATAAAACTATTTTAAAAAGAACTGCATATATTAATTCTGTGATTTTTATTTTACTTTTTAAGAAGGCTGATTTATTTATTTATTTATTTATTTATTTATTTATTTATTTATTTATTTATTTATTTATTTATTTATTTATTTATTTATTTATTTATTTATTTATTTATTTATTTATTTATTTATTTATTTATTTATTTATTTATTTATTTTTGTGACATATGCCGCCATTCTCCCTAGGACTCAGGGCGGCTTACATAAAACAGTCACCAATACAAATCACAATAAATATAATTAAAATAAGATTAAAATCCACAATAACAACCTTTAAAATTATAAAAACTATACAACCCCACGATCAGAGAATTGTTGGAACAGCCACATCTTCAGTCTGCGGCAAAAGGAGAGGAGGTCGGGGGCCGTCCTGAGGTCGGTGGGCAAACTATTCCAGAGGGTCGGGGCTCTGACAGAGAAAGCCCTCCCCCTGGGGGCCGCCAGCTGACATTCTTTGGCTGACGGCACCCGGAGGAGGCCCGATATGTGGGCGCACACCGGACGATGGGAGGAAGGCAAAAGGTGGTCCTGTAAGTATCCTGGGCCTATGCCATGTAGGGCTTTATAGGTAAGCACCAGCACCTTGAAACGAACTCGGAGAACAACCGGTAGCCAGTGCAGCCCACGCAGGAGAGGTGTAACACGGGAGTAACGAAGAGCCACTGTAACTACCCGTGCGGCCGCATTCTGAACTAACTGGAGTCTCCGGATGCATCCCAAGGGCAGCCCCATGTAGAGGGCATTACAGTAATCCAACCGAGAAGTAACAAGGGCATGAGTGACCGTGATGAGGGCATCTCAGTCTAGGAAAGAGCGCAACTGGTGCACAAGACACACTTGTGCGAAAGCCCCCCTGGTTACGGCCATCAGATGGTCATTCAGGGATAGCCGAGAATCCAGGAGGACTCCCAAGTTGCGAACCCTGTCAGAGGGGGTGAGAGTCTCCTCACCGATCGCTAGAGATGGTATCTCTAGATCCCGAGATGCCGGCACCCAGAGCCACTCAGTCTTGGAAGGGTTCAGTCTGAGCCGTTCTTACCCATCCAAACCCGCACCGCCTCCAGGCAGCGGGACATTACGGAAAGGGCATCCCCAGGGTGGCCCGGGGTGGAGATGTAAAGCTGGGTATCATCCGCATATTGGTGATACCTCACCCCAAAGCCACGAATGATCTCACCCAGCAGCTTCATATAGATGTTAAAGAGCAGGGGGAGAGAACCGATCCCTGAGGCACCCCACAAGTGAGAGGCCTCCGGGAGGATCTCTGACCCCCCCGCTGATACAAACTGCGAGCGGCCCGAGAGGTAGAAGGAGAACCACTGCAATACAGTGCCTCCTATCCCCAACCCCCTGAGTCGCTGCACCATGGTCGATGGTATCGAAAGCCGCTGAGAGGTCAAGAAGGACCAGGATGGAGGAACAGCCCCCATCACGGGCCCGCCAGAGATCATTCACTAGGGCGACCAATGCCGTTTCCGTGCTATGACCGCGCCTGAAGCCAGATTGGTAAGGATCCAGGTAGTCCGTTTCCTCCAGGAAATGAGGGAATTGCTGTGCCACCACGGTCTCAACAACTTTCGCTAAAAAGCGAAGGTTGGAGACAGGACGGTAGTTGTTAAGTGAGTCCGGATCCAGGTTGGGCTTCTTAAGGAGGGGTCGTACCACCGCTTCTTTTAATAAGGTGGGGACAAAACCCTCCCTCAGCGAAGCGTTAACAACCGCCTGGATCCAGTCTCCAGTCACCTCTCTGGCTGCAGAAACAAGCCAGGAGGGACACGGGTCCGAAATACATGTGGAGGCCCCCAGCCGACCCATAATTCTGTCCACTTCATCCAACGATACAGGGTCAAACTCAACCCAGAAGACATCACCAAGACTAGCCCCGGTCTCCCCAGCGAATTCTGCCCAGTCAGAGTCCAACTCAGTCCAAATTTGAGCGATTTTATCTTGCAGAAACTGTGCAAAATCCTCAGCTCGACCCTGCAAGGGGTCATCCCTCCCTTCCTGTTCAGGAGGGAGCGGGTTACCCTAAACAGAGTGGCTGGGCGGTTTTCTGCAGATGCAATGAGAGCAGCGAAATATTGATGTTTCGCTGCTTCCATCGCCACAAGATAAGACCTAATGTAGGTTCTTAACTGTGTTCGGTCGAATTCGGATCGGGAGGACCTCCAACTGCCCTCCAGGCGTCTTTTCCGATCAATGTATCAAAAGTATATTTCTTGGCTGTAGCTTGACGTATGGCTCATATTCCTAAAATGGATTGCTTGCCAAACAGTAGAATTGAAAAGAACTTCTAAGTAAAGCAATAGCACTTAGACTTCTATTCTACTTCATAGTGCTTTACAGCCCTCTCTAAGCAATTTACAGAGTCAGATATTGCCCCCAACATTCTGGGTCCTCATTTTACTGATCTCGGATGGAAGGTTGCGGCAGTCAGCAGAAGTAGCTTGCAGTACTGCATTCTAACCACTGCACCACTATGGCTCATTATGTATGCTATGGAAAAAAGGGAACACATAAGAAAAAGGGACAAGTCATCTATCCAGTGCCAAATATAAACAGGGATGGTTCTCCAGGATTGGAAGGGAAGAGAATCAAACATATTTTGTTTACTGTAGAGATTCAGAATTTCCTTAAGAAGTTGCTGACTTTATTTTCATGGGCACAGCTAATCATTATTTTATCATGCCTGCAAGTTAGAGGTTTTAAGATTTTTTTATTTTTTTAAAAACTAGTCTTCGTATATTCTGCCTGCATCTAATCCAAGGCAGATAGGTAATTCTCTCTCACCTAAATTCACATGCACCTGAGTAAACATTCATTCTAGAGTGTTCTGTTCTCCCCCTTTTCCCATACAACATTTGAATCACCAGCTGTGACGCATCTAACAGCCTTCTTGTGGCTAATTGAAAAACATTATCATTCAGTCCATCCCTTTAAAACTAGAGGAGTTTTATCATGCTAAAACATTAACCCACGTACTGCTTCCTTTTCAAGGGCTTTGAACAATGGTCCAGCTAATTTTCATGCTCACCAAGGACACTGGGAGCTTTCCTATTTTCTCCCCTTAGGATAGTAAAACACCACTCACTGCCTTACAAGTTGGCTCCATGGATAAAACCATAACAGCATATAGCATCTACATAAACAAATCATAAGTAAGTCTACAAGTGGATAAATTCATAAAAAGCTTTAAGTAACCAAAAAAAAACCCTGCTTGTAAAATCTTCAACATTATTGCACTATAACAATTTAAGCCTAGAGAGACTAAGCATCGTGTGCTGCAAAAGTACATAATATTAAGGCAATTCTGGTTAACATTTTGATTTATTACATGCCATAAAAGTTGGTGTTGACTCTTAGCAGCTATAGATAGATTTTCTCCAGGATGATCTGCCTCCTCCAAGTCTTTCAATGAAGCAACCTTCATTGCTGTAATTGAGCCCATCCACCTTGCTGCTGGTTGTCCTCTTTTTCTCATTCCTTCTACCTTTCCCAGAGTTAAGTCCAGAAATAATAAACAATAATCGCAAAAGGCGGAATTCCAAGTAACTTGGAATAGCTTCTATCCTGCAATGATATCTTTAACACCATCAAACAACATACACCTATCCCAGGTCAATAAGTGGATAAAAATACCAAATCTAGTCTGAACATCTGGGTGACTATGCAATGAACCCATAATTAACAACATATGTTCAAAACATGATTAATTTGATCCTGATCAATTGTGCTTCAGGTGAGAACTCTGGATCTGTTTGTTCTATGATCCAGGTGTTTGTTTTCTTGGCAATCTATGATATTTTCAGGAGTCTTCTTTCAACAGTTAGTTCAAAGGATCAATCTTCTTTCTATCTTGTTTCTCGAAGTTCAACTTTCACTTCCAGAGTAACAGTAAAAACTACTGCCTGCATAATTCTTTTGGTTCTTTTTTAATTTTAATAAAGTTGACAATTGAATCTCTTTAAACACTATGAGACAAATAATACATTATATTTTTTTGATATAGTCACATTTGTGGGTTTCTTTCCAAATATTTCATTACCAGGTTAGGTAACATCTTCAGCGGAGTTTAAGGGATGTCAGTATCAGTGTTATTTTGTTTACAAAGGCTTCAGGTGTGGGTGTGTCAAGTCTTGTGCTAGGTCAACTGTGAGTTATGAGTGAGTTTTGTGATGGGTCTTGAAATGGGTTGTGATAAGATTACATCAGGTCAGGGTCATTGGGAGGTGCACTGCGGGGCTTGTTTGAGGGTCAGTGCTGTCTCTGGTTGGCCATGCAGTTGATTTGGATTCTGAGGGGTTCGTAGGCTGGTTGTAGGTCAATGAGTCTGTTGATGGAATTGGAGTCTGTTGGTGGCATGCCAGGCTTCAATTAACTCACGAGCGTGGTGGGTGGTACGGTAGCTGATTGTTTTTGTGTTTCTTCAATTGAACTGGTGGTTTGGTGTTGATGTGGGTAGAGATTAAGGATTTAGGATTGTGATATTTGACTGCCAGTCGGTGTTCATGGATCCTGGTTTTTAATTGACGTGATGTTTGTCCCACGTAGAATTAGTTGCAATGGTTACGGTGTCAGCGTTCCAGAAAACCCCAACTCCAAGTAAAGATGCGGAAGCAAGCATTTTCCAAAGTTCTCTTTACTAGAGTAGGTAAACTGGCACAATGAGTTTGCAGATTACGTTGTTTCTTTCATCCTTCTGTAATTTGTCTTTGGTTCTGAATAATTCCTGGTGGAGTATGGCTGTGCGTTTGTGGGCTATTGCTATTCCTAGGAAGCTTGCATGGAACATCCCCTCTCCCACTCTGAAAAGCCAGAAACGTTGGAGAGCTCTGCTCTACAGTTTCAACCTGACTTGTAGGGTCAGGCAGAGATGACATGGTTCAGATCCCATTTATAAGCAATGACACTGAAGAGATCTAGGAAAACTTTTGATCACAGGATCTGTCCTCTAGAACACTATCCCCCTTTGATCCCAGACCTGATTATATTCAAAAGCATTCTGAAAACCTAGCTCTTTCCTTAGGCCACAGGGGTCTGTCTTTTAAGATTACTTTTTTCTTGGTATCTGGGGAGGTTATTTCTGCTTTAATTGTTTTTACTATATGCCATCCAGAGTGACAGTTATAAATTTCTAAGGCAAATAAAAATATACAACTTCAAGTAGAGTGTAGAGATTACACTTTCAAAATTCATAGCTAGAATTCTTAAAATTATAGCTTAAAATGTATTAAGGACACCAGATTGAGAAGGGTTAATATATGAATACTTAATCTAGATTGATGTATTCATTTAAAATACCCCTGTATCAACTACAACAGCTAACAATGCAACTGATTCACTTATGAAGTTAAAACAACAACAAAAAAAGGAGTCAATGGTATCTGTGGGACAATACTTGATTTTTGTATATTATTTTAGAAAATGCACAATGTAAGCATTGTTTTGAGAAGCAATGTCATTTGCTACTAATTAAATTGAATGATAATATTTATTTGCAGTAATTAAACTTAACACTGTTCAAAAATAACATCTTAGTATATAATTGAAATAAAGCTCCCAGAAGGCACCACAAGCACAACGCTCCTTATTCAACTGGTAGCGCATAACTGAAGAGTAATTCCTTCAGTAGAAGCCTTGACTTAACACCTATATTATGTTGGGAGAAATATGCAGAGATCCCACTGCAATGCAGTGCATAAAAACGAGTGTTTCTATAAGTAGCACATTAGAGTTGGGAGGAGGGAAAATGAAGTTGTGTCTTTAATAACTACATATTCTATTACCTATCTTTTTTTTCTCTTTCTCTTACATGTAATCATGAAGACTAGTGAGATATATCAGTGAAATATACATCAACTATTGTTGAATTGCACTGTGTTTAGTAGAAAAATATCTGGAATAGTTAGACATAACAGTTGGAGTTTGTCAATACATCAATGTCTCAAAGGTATGAGCTATTGTGCAAAAAGCAAGAGGTGTAAAAACTTCCAATAATTACCTTATTTGGATTTACTCTTCAGGGAAACCACATTTGCTAACAGGTTAGCTAATACCAATATTAATATTGCATTCAATAGCATATAAATCATAAAAGAAAATGGCTACTCTCCCTATTATGGTTCTAACAGTACTACTATTCAGAATTTATTTATCAACTCATATGGAGCAGGAAAATAAATCCTTTTAAAATTCAATGGGAATATGTATCTAAATAAAAAGTGTTCAGAATTAAAAACATCAAGAGTTTTAACAGCACCTTAAAGAACATGAGAAACGTTGTGCTGAAAGGAACTAAAAATAAAAGAAAATCCTTTGGGGAAAGAAAGTAATCCAAAACTCAATTGCATTTTGGGGGGTGGGGGAGTTACTCCAATATTTAGTGATCCACAGAGTGGTCAAAAATATGTTTCTATGCAGACTGATAAATATAATAGAAAGGGTGAGGACTATGAAGATTTCATCCTCTTAATTTAGTCCTTGCTACATATGGGTTCTTTTGATTCTATATGTTTGAACACAAGCAGCATAACAAACACACCCTAATTATTATTTCAACAAGTAATCTCTACCAGGGATTGGGGGACTGTATTTGGTTCATTAAGGTTTTGATTATGCAGCAGCAGCACAGGATTACTCTTTTAATCTTTAGTCTATGAAAGGGCATCTAGGAAATCCTGGCTTTTCTCTAATGAATGTACAAATTTATTCAAAGATGTAAGCATATTTTTCTGCTAAGATTTATGTTTCTTCTGCAGTAGAGTTTGGTAAAAGACAAAAGCTCCATATAGTATCACAATATAATTAATAGACCTCAAAACTTCAGTTAAGATTATCCAGAATGTTCCAGAAGCAAGAGATTGAACAGAAAAGTGGTACATGATGTTTCAATAAAATATTATATAGAAACATTCTTGGTGATGTAAGACAGTTCCTAATTCGAACTGAACTTTCTATGTATCATCCCCTAATGTGATTGTGTGATGTTCCTGGTTCCTAAAAGTTCTTAAATCATTTCCAAAAAGTTCTGTTAATATGTTTTCACCTCCTCGACTGCTTACAAATCATACAAGCTTTATATATAGCCACTTCCAAGCATAGAAAATGAATTGTGAAATCATTCTTGATCAATGGTCCTGCTCACTAGAGCTCAATGAAGAATTCAAATTTAAGAAAATATATCTATATTTTCTTATATTCCACTTTATTTTATCACTTAAACAGTAAGTTCTATTAAATATTGTACTGATCTGTTTAAAGAAATAAGGCAGAACAGTCTGAAAAAGCTATTATTTTCAGCAAAGTATGGGTAGTATGAAGAGAATTGGTATTGTAGTAAATATACTAAACGTAGATATGGAAGAGACCAGTGATGTATACCTCACTCTCTCTACTGCATTAAACATTCAATTTCAAAGCCTCTTAAAAAGTATCTACCTAAAGTTGCAAAGTTCTCTGGCACCCTAATGATGCTACGGTCTAGATATTATATTAGAAGAAATGGTAGTTTAATTCTCTTTAAATCCTATTGAATTCCTTATCTGGCAGGGATGTTATTTACGGTAGCTGGTTCAGCCCAATTCCTGTGAACCCGCTGTAGGACATTTGGAAGGTAGCAATTCTGATAGCAATCCAGCATCCAAGCAAATGGCATGGAAAGAAAAACTGGTTGCATTTAAATAGAGTGCAGATTATGTACCTTTGTAAGTGGCATGTGTTTAGTTAGGGTAAAAAGAAAAAAAGACAACTCTGCCAAAGGCACCTGGCAACATGCACCCTAAAATGCAAGGTCCCTAAAATGCAAGGTCCAGGCCAGCCTCCTGCTTTACAGTTTGACCTATTCCTTTCTTGAACAGGAACTGCTTGTTGACTAATGTAGGCTACATCTCTGTTTTATGGGATACCCTCCCAAAAAAGGGGGGTTCATACTACCAATGTTCTTGAGCATACTCTTTTACCATTAAAAAAATAGGAAAATATAATCATTTTTGTGATTTTCTATGGGTATAGCATTTTGTATGAGAATAATAATCCCTGGCTGCCTATGAACATGAACCCAGACCCACTTGTTTTAACAAGGTAATTTAGATTATTCATAAAATAAATGAGAATTGAACATTGTTAAAAACTCTATACCAGAGATAAAGCTAGAATAAAAAAATGATATATACGTAACTTGAGAACTCTGCAAGCTGCCAAAATGAGACAGATATGATTATAGAAATATGAAATTATTGGGTGAATACAGCGAATCACCCTGTGAGAAAAACAGAATAAAAAACTTGTTTTAGAAAGAGGAAGAATTTTAATTTTTAAATGTACTAGATTATACTTTCATCTTGTTTTGCATGGAAACACAAGATTGTTGCAAATATAATTCTAATACTGAGCACAATGATTAGCAAATATTTCATTTGATTTCAGGGGTATATTTCTGATAACAATGAGATAGATATAAATTCATCCATTATTTTCATGTAGTGATAATTCCTTCTGAACATAATCACACATCATAAAGTCTGAGATTTATCACATCTAGAGATCACAGTACTGCAGCATATACTAATATTTTACTGCATTGAAAGAATATTCAGAAAAAAATACTGTAAATGAAAATGATAGGCAATCTTGTGGTGACATTCCTCATCGAATATTTTTTATAATCCAAATTCTTCTCTGAGGGAAGAACTATATTCAGTCAATTCATGTAAAATCCGGTTTCTAAAACTGATGTGAATATTTTGTTGCAAGAGCAGATATTTGCATTCATAGGCATCTTTTTGACTTTTCAAATACATTTGTGGCTTCAACTCATTGAAGCACATCAATCTACTTCAATATTCCATTAGACCAATACATCATGAAAAGCATTACCACTATTATTTAAAAAGACACTTTAGAAAGCAGTGCTTTAAAACATTCAGGTTTTCACAACAAAATTTATTAGAAGAATAGTGGTTCTGAAAAGTCTAGCATCCAGTGAAAACTACCATACATATTACAGCTGGGAATGTGTTTCCAAAATGACATGGCCAAATACAAGAGGGTTGTTTAACCCTTATACATGCACAATAGAATCAGCATTTTGACATACAATGAAAAGAGAGAGAGAGAGAGAGAACCACATGAATTAAAATTTTATAAGTACTTATCACATATATTAAGACACAGCTTATTAAGTCCAGTCAAAAAATCAGAACTGCATTAAAAATTAAATGTAGTGCAATCAAACCAAAAACCTTAATTTGTGATCATAAGTGCTCTACTACATAAAATGTTGATCATAGCAAGGAACAAAAAAAAGTTCAAATCACACAGTACAAAAAATCTGTAAATAAATACAAGCTACAGTACAAGAGAAATATTAACTTATACAATTCCGTCAAACTGTAAACAGTATATTGAAATGAGGTCCATAGATTAAAAAGGGGGTTCCTGCTTTATTTTTCCATGACACTTATACTTTTAGAGGTCTGTAAAAATGCCATTTTTCCATATTTTACATGCAGAGAACTTTATAAAGTGTAAAAGCATCAAATAATAATACAGAAGCATCATTAGTGTATAGTTACAATGAAACTGATGCCAGTACAAGCAGTTGTAATTATGCTAATATATTACTCACACCAACTTTAATGTTCACCAATAGACCCATTATTAGAGCTGTGAAATGCCAATACATTCATGATCAATGCACGGCAACTAGAGATGAAACACCTGAAAAAGGGCCTCAATTTGGAAATGATCATACGTTTCTACAATATATGTGCTCCTGCTGATTATTTGAAAAATTTACACACTTGCCGTATTACATCAACTTTGGCAGAAGGTTTACTAATAAACTTGAGCCTGTCTGACCCATTGGCTTCCATCACAGTGGCCAGTGCACAGAATTCCTAGAGACATTGCATAACTAGAATGTAGAGGTCAGACATCCAAGGGCCAGTGCTCAAGCTTAGAAGTACCTAAGATGAAGAAGAAACCACAGCTAGACTGAGAAGCTACCCCTGCTCTATTTACAGAGGCAAGTAGGAATGTATTTGACATTAGCTGTGCTGGCTTGGTAGTGGCATTTTTAAATATTTAAGATTACATATATAATATATATGTATATACCATAATACACATACTATATATAGAAATTTCTTACAATACATAATTATCAGGAACCCCCCCCCTGCGATCTTGCTCAGTAGTAATAACTGAATATACAGAATGCCACTACGTGTCTGAGGCACTGCGTGCTGGAGAGTAATATGCAGCTTTAAAATCCGTTTGGCTGAGTTATACCTGGATACCTGAACTGAGTTTAAATTGACATTCATCAAGGATGTGCTATTAGCACATTAAAAAAAAAGCAAAAACAAAAAAAACCCACGAGTCACTGCTAGGTTTAAGAATAGTGTACAAGTACCTGAATTGAATGAGGGTAGTGTGTAAACTGTCCCTGAGGGTTTTCAAACAGTGTGTGTACAAGCTGGAATCCTAAGCACATTAGTTTAAAACTTACACTGTGGACTGATAAAATACCAACATCTGACGATTGAGTGGAGGTTAGAAAGTTATGAGCAAACACTCAAAACATATTTAGACATGTTTAAGCAGTAGTTAGCTACTGTAAACCAAAGTCCCATAGATCTCTACCCCAAATGGGACTCAAGAGAAGTTGCCATCTGTCAGGTTTTTTTCTTGGAGGCTAGGGCACACGACAGCCGCCACTGACCCTTTCCAACAACTAAATGTAGGATGCACCTAATTACAGACTAGCAATTCAAGGTTAGATTTCAATGTATTTTCTCTATAACATATTATAAAATCCCTTAAGATCACTAATGCTGGTATGCTACTCTAGTTTGTTTTTTTAAATTCTCCCTTCATTTAAGAAATATACCATTCAACGGCATAACAAATATACCATCCAACTACTTAAACATTAAGATCCATTTTCAGTCCTCTGATGTAAAAACATGTCAGTAAATTTATATTAAAATTTACATGGTAAAAAGGCTTGAATTTCAATCAAAGATTCTAAATACTGCTCATTCCCTGAAGATAAAAAGGAGAAAAATCCCTACCCATTTCCCTAGTGATATATTCTCAAACCAAATTCCACACAATGTTCTACAATTATTCTTCATTTAGGAAACTTAACTTAGCCTCCCATATTTAGACCCCAAATTTTAAAGCCCTAAATGGTCTTTAAAATAGTCTATTGAAATGTAAAGTATCAGACATGTATGCCTACAAGTTTCCTGAACATTATATAACTGAGTTATTTATTATCAATAGAAATTATCTGACCTAAAAGCAATAAATCTTTTGTGGACTGAAACTTTTAACAGTACCTTAGACTTGAAGACCAGATAAATTAAGACTAGAGTTGCAATAATAAAAGTGCTGAAGGTCCTTTTCCTGCTTTTCTTTTTGTTATTTTAAAAAATCTGATTAGACAGGTATATTAATGGACTGTAAAGATTAATAGATATTTTTATAAAAACTGTGATGTTCTGTTAAATGTAGCACCAAATGTGAGGTACATTAGAGACTGAGGTGGCACACCCATAACTGCCGAATGGGAGAAGAAATATATCTATTTTTTATAAACTTGTTACCCTCGGTTAGTTTTTTCTTATCAAGGATTCTTAGTATATGTTGTACTAATATGAGAGAAAGATCTTGGAATCTTAGAAAAATAATTAATGGGAGTGTTATGAGCAGGATGGTAATTTCTTGAAGAAAATATAATGAGTGCTTTCAAGACATAATCCAATTAGAATACTTCTGTCCTATCAAGAATGCTACTGATATACAAAAGGTACAAAATCCAGTTATCCATCAGAGAAAGCATGCAATGGCTAATATTTTCTTACTATAGTATCTTCAGTAGGGATCTTCTGCCTACATAATATCTTCTGCAAATGAAAGGAAGTAAATCTATTACTTCTGTTTAAATTATAATTGCATAATTCTACATTTAGCAAAAAACCTATTCATTTATTAAATTTCAACTCATGGCTAGATATTCTATGATGTATTATCTAAAAAATAACCAAAAGTTCTATATCCAAGAGCTGCATAATCAACTCTTTTAATTCCATTCCTTTTAGCTCCAAAGATCACTTCTGATTTAGTGATGATTCCTGATCAACTTGTTCACATTCTTTCCTATGAAAAATTATCACAATTCATAGGATAATTATAATATCCAATTATCAGCTAGTCAAATATCAGGTGTTATAATAATTGATACTGCTACTGCATTGTCCTCTCTTGTGATAGAAAGAAGCTAAAATTTGTTGGTAGGGTGAATGATGGAAAATAATTATCATGTCTCAAGTGAACCAGAATCTTAGCTACTAAACTAATTTCTTTTCATTTCTTAAACTGCTTAGAAATTACCTGTATTTCACAAGTTAATTTGGGAAACCAATGACAAAATAATTTACCAATTATTCACCTATCATATTACTCAGCAATTTTATCCTATTAAACAAATACTTCTGTTAAGAGATCCTCTACTGTTAAAAAACATGTAAATTATTAACCTGTTGTTTATTTACTGAGAAGTAAAACAGTAAGTGGATCGAAAATATATGACAATCTCTACCAAATGTAAAATATGAAGAAGGATGGTAGAGTTTCTAAACAAAGTCTGACAATAAGTAGACAAATGATTAAAAACACCAAATGCAAGTATCAAAATATGCAATCAGCAAATTCAAGTTATCAAAAGGAGAGGGAGGGAGGGAGAGGGGGGGGGAAAGAGAGAGAGAGAGAGAGAGAGAGAGAGAGAGAGAGGGAGAGAGAGAGAGAGAGAACAGAAATCTTTTTAAGAAAGAAAGCAAAAGAGGTCTTATCTCAATTGATTACATTACAAACTGTTCTTTTGAAGGCTGCTTAAATCTTTCAGGCAATCTCGTCTAGCACATTAATCTTTTCACCTTTGGATTGAAGGAGATGACTTAATTTCTAGAGCTCTAGCAAAGTGCTTCTAAATAGGAGAAGAGAATGGTAAATGTGCTTCCCCATCTGCCCCTGTGCCATAACTCTTTTCACTTCTAAAAAACTCACAATATTTATAACCATTTAATCCAAAATGTATTGGATTAGAAATTGTGACTAAATATTGTATCTACTTAAAATCAAGTTCCCTCAACTGCCTACACTTGACAATATTCAAAATCAACTATTACAAAGACTGTGGGCGCTAGATCGGAGAACAGTCCCATACTGCTCTCCTCTTTAAAAGACATATCATATTCTTAAAACAATATTAGAAGTTATTCAGATTTATTTCAAAACATAGTTAAGAATACATACTACCCAGGGGCTTTTTTTGGGAGCAGCCTTGAAATTCGCAAGAAATATTGATATATTCTTGGTGCATTTGAAGGGATGCAAGTGTAGGATCTTTAAATGCTCCTAATTAATCAATTTGGGGATTATTTCACTTGGATAATTACAAGTAAGACTATAGCCCAAATCCTATAACTTGAATTCTTGATAACTACAGTATGGTGAAGAGGCCTGAGGCACTAGAAATAACTAGCTGATAGAGAGGTAATTGTTCATCAGATCTCCAGATTTTTCAGGAAATAACTTTTATATTTTACAGATCCAAGTAAAAAACTGGTACATTTTCTACACACGGGGCTTGTTCCACAGAACTGTACAATAATTAACTCCACACTTGTACCCCTACAACACTAAGCCTTAGTCATTTGTATAACCTGCTGCAGTAAAAGGTCACCAATCAACATCTAAATTCCAGTACAATAGAAAACTTGATTTTAAACATTTTTTTTTATACACACACATACATTCTCTCTCTCTCTCAAATCCACACACACAGTCATTAGTCTTCTGGGCTGGGAGTAAAGGGAGAACTCACCCTTCATATACCGTCTCTAAAAGCAGAGGCTGCCATAAATGATGTTCAAGTTTGTTTCTGTTGTGCAGGTACAAATACCACCATCAACAGATATGCCATATCTCTACAAAAATTCTGGTTTTAGGTTTAACATACATGATAAAAATGCCCCAATTTTCCTCCTGCAGACTTAACTTCTGAAGCATTGCACTTGGCTATTCCTTAACCTTCCATGAAAATCAGCAAGGAAAACAAGGCAAACATTTCTTGCAAAATTTTACAAGAACATCCAGTTATTAGAAATGGGAGGAAACAAAGATTTTCTTACAAAGACAGTAGCAAACCACATTTTCCCACTTCAACCTATGATCAGTTGGGATTTTGGTCATGCAAATGTCTGTTCAGCATAAAATTGAACATGCTAATGGGTAAACACTGATTCCATTTTTTCTACAGGCGAAATGCTCCCAAATACTACTCAAAGCTACACCAAAGGCGCCTATTAGAGCAGTCTGACTTTAATGGACCACTTAGGGATCTAAAGCAAGATACAGCCACAGGATGAACCACCTTGGAAAAAACAAGTAAGATGAAATCTTATAACAAAAGTTTAACATTAAAAGGTGCACCTGAATATTACGACTAAGTTTACAAAACCTACAATAAGATAAAATATAGATATATTTATATCTTTTGAATATTCAGCAGCGTTTTGTTTATTTTTGAGAGGCTTCTGAAATTTTAAAAAGGGACAACTAATTTTAAACATGCTTCACAAAACAATAATGGCTATTTTATATTGCAATTACCAAAGTAATGCAATTAGTGCTTTAAAAATAACCTACTTTTTCTTTTCTTTTTAAAAACAGAGACCTTTTGAGGAAATATGGTTGTTCCAAAGCTTCTGGGTTTTTTTTTACCTGAATAGAAAGTGATCACAGATAATAAGTGTTACATTTCAAAGCTTTGTAGATAAGAATCTTACAATCTTCAGGTCCCAGGACTTAAATCTGAGAAAATTGTTTGGTTGTTTAATTCATTTTCTAACCAAAGCAATAAGAATACACAACTATCACTACCTATTTACAGTTCTCAACCTATGGTCTGAAATGACATACAATTAGTTCTCTTCTAAACTGCAGCATTAAAGGGTAGGCACACCATTTTTCTGCTGCACGATTGTCATCCACTTAATGATACAAATTGAAAATATTAAGTAAGCAAAATGAGCACACCAAATACAATAACAGATTTTACGGAACTCAATTCATACATCACTTAAATAAAAACAGTCACAAAAGGTTAAACCTCAGACAGCTAAAGTCTATGCAAGTGTTACACTTCTAGCTTGCAGCAAACCCTCTCCCACACTTTCAATAGCAGATGAAACCACAAATTTAAAACAGTGCATTTTATTGCAATCTCCAGTGAAACTGGATTATATTGCAGAGTTTCTATACTACTACAGGGCTTTAAACAGATGTCTGTACTGAGATGGCATCTAGGACAGCTAAGGAACTCTGCTTTTTGAGTATGGAAATACATTAAGCAATTTAAAAAAAGTACATTAACAGTAGTACAAAGCATATATGGGCTAGAAGCCCAATCTCTCTCAAGAATGAGAAGTGCATATTTAACATGACAGCAATGGTGTGCCTAACCTCTGCTTCCCAGCAATCCACTGTATTCAGTCAACAAATCAAGAAGGCCCACAATTAATTGCCCCAAATTCAAGCAGCAGTCCTGGGGTTACTTAGGCCATCTTCCTATGAATCATAGCATCCACTTTCAGTCATCAGGACAAAAACTAACCATGAACAGTGCTTAATGTCATCTTACATACAAATCCCATTTCCTCTTTTGGTTGTGCAAAGCAGAATGGAGTCCTATCAATCTTTTGCACAGCTATGATCAAATTGTCTCTCTACCTGAAGAACCATTAAGTCTAATTCAGTGAAGCTGCAGATCCAGAAAGCTTTACTTAAAGCTTAAAATATAAGAATGAAAAGATGCTAACTAAAAAGGCTGAATTGTGGATTAGGAGTGCTTCAGATGATCTACCTATGAGTGTGCTACTCCACTATTAAATCAATAGTGGATAAAACAAAAACAAAATGTCAGGAGATGCAAGAACATTTCCTGTTACTGGCAACTTTAGTATTTAAAAAGGAAACACCCATTGGGTGTTCAACCCTGACAGCGTTATAGCTAGATAAGATGCTCAGCCTAAACCAGACCAGAATGATCTGATCATAGGTTTTATTAAAATTTGTAAAAATTTCTTCCCTGAACATTATAACATAGATCCTTCATTTATACAACTATTTAGTCAGACTACTGAGGTTGTAATATTTAGAAATTAGTGAATTTACGAGGGTTTTTGTTTGTTTGCCCAAGAATATAGTAAACTGTTATATGTATTTCTGACCCCCAGAAAGGTATGTTTTAACTAATTGTTGGAAACACAGTCTAGTGAACTCAGGATCAAATCTACGAAAAGCATATTGGTCACAAAAAACCATATTCTTGTTAAAATGAGGAATACCCTAGTGTATCATTCAGTGTACCCTGATTCTCCTAGAATACAAGGAGTTTGTTGAGATAAGGCTACATCCTCAAGCAGGCAAGTTCAACCCTCACCTTTATAAAAGAATGAATAAAGTTACAATGAAAATAGTGTTCCAAAGAAATTAACCAAAGCATTTTGCAGGTAGTGTACGTATGTAAAGATTTCCCCCTGTCCCATTCCCACTCACTTCACCAGGTGAACACTAAGCAGATTGCAAACAATTAAAAAAAACCCTCCCAAATTTAAAACAAAATGGCTCCTATTAGTTCCAATAACAAACCAGCCCTAAATCTCTGAATTCGAACAGACCAATTATTATTTTAAAAAATTCTTTCCAAGCAACTGGATGAATCCAAGGGAACAAAAAGAGAAAATCTAAGTATAATCCAATAATCCAGTTTTGTTTTCAAAGTCTGGTATTAAGAGCTCAAGAAAGGGATTATTATTATTATTATTTAAAAGGCCATATGAAAAAAGCAAACCCAGTAAAATAACTGAAAGTCCATGCAGGCTCAAGAGGCAAGCAGTCCACTTCCATGTCTGCATTTTTTGTGAGGTAACTCAATTCTCTATAAAATATTAGAGAAACATGCAAAAGGCCAAAAAACAAAACAAAACAAAACAAAACACAAAAGGCTCTAAGCCATACTGAGCCAGAAAATTTACAAATATGCAACATTCAGAGCACCCTTTTCCCCTGTGCCCTCACAAGTCTCTGCTGAATTGCAATGGAACGTGTTCTGCACCCGGTGATTGAAGAGGAGTTAGGTACACACAGCTGGAGTTGAACAATGCCATAGTGCTCACCCAGTTTATTATGTAATTGGCACTCTACAACATCTCTAATCATCCTTTGACTCATTTGCACTGTGTGCTGCCTCTCCCTGGGGATCTATCTCAAGCTTTACAGAGACATCTTGTCCCTCCGAACGCATTAATTTCATTTTTTTCTTTGGAGGGTTTTTCAAAGTGCCCAGCCTCTCTTTCACTTTATACTCCAGGGTGCTGTGGGGAATCCCATAAATACTCTGAGCTTTGGAAACGCTCATTTTCCCATTCATCACCACAGAAATTGCTTCCTCCAATATCTCACTGTTGTATTGTCTGTATCTGCCTCTTTTCTTCCGAGGTTGCTTAGAGCCAGGATCACCCTCCTGATCAGAGGTGGAATATGGCTGTCCAGAGGTAGATTGCTCAGCATCTGAGCCCCAGGAATCTGGTCCAGGATCCAGCAAGCTCCTCCTATTTTGTTTCGGAAGGATAGCCCTTAACTTTTTACTAAGCGCGCTCTCCGTTTGTGAACCCATCACCAAAGAGCTATAGCTATACTGGTCACCAGAACGGGATTCCCATGAAAGGTCCATGCCTCGAACTTGTGGTATCTTTAAATCCACAGGAGTTGAATGGCTCATGTCCTTTTTCCCATCCTGTTTAGTTTGAAGTGCCATTTTTTGAAAAGCAGAGTTTTCTGTAAGAAAAGGAAGGTCACTGATGTTGTGGAGTGCACCATTTCCCCTGAATTTCATTCGGGTAAAGTTGAATTCGTAGTGTGGTTTTGCCCAAGAAGCCTCCCTGGATAGTATCATGTGCTGTCCGTGATTCTGCAACCCAGATGGCCCATGGCTGGCAGCGGTAGCATGCTGGTTTCTGCTCAGCAGTTCTTCACTTATCTGCAGTGATCGAGCCAATGGAACTTTGAGAGATGTGGAGTGGCCAGACCCTTCCCTCGTTCCATCCTGCCAGCTTCTTGGGGGTACCCCATCACCACTCCGAAGTCCCTCTGCATGGTGCTGGCTGGGTCTCCCAGGTCGCCTAATTGGATGGAAGGAAACTGATGTGAGCAGGACTTGCACAGGTAGGGAGGAATGGGTGAGGGGGCCACTCCTTTATTAGAAGGCCTTGCTTGGGTAACATCACTTTTGTGGTTCTATTATTTTTTAAAAGTCTCAGCAGTCAGTTTTTTAAAATGTTCAAAAAACAAAGAGAAGCTTTTTGGGCAAAGAAAAATGAAACCTGTCAGCTGGTCTTTGGTTGGGTTCACAAAATCTTGGAGCAGAAAAGACTTCGCGCAAGTGTCTGAAAATAGCATCTTAATTATAGATTAGAAAGGAATAATCACCAGAGTCTATTCACGACTGTATTACTAGTGTGACGTTACCACTAAACAAGTACAGTAATAAAAGAGTAAGCCAAATGACAAATTGCAGCAAGTTCAACACACATTCATACACACCAGCCATCTGCACTTTTTATAAAAAGTGAAAACGATATGAATTCACACTATAAATGCTTGTTGCTGCTGCAGCATCAAAACTGTTCAGCAGAATTCAAATCATTTTGTTCCCATTAAACACAAAACAAAAATAATGAAGAGTTCACAAATTTAGTACTAATGTCCAGACTTCATTTATTTCTAAAAATTGACATCATGAATTACAAAAACATTAACCTCATTTTTTCTTTATGCAAAGTCATGAAGAAACAGTTTCTATTTCAAAACTACAGTACTCAGCAGTCTATGCACTTTCCAACTTTACTAATTCAACAGATTAGGAATTAATCTATTTTAATTTTATCCAGTTTAATCAAGACTATTAAAAACCCGTAAATTATTTACAGTGTATTCTAATCAATAATCCCCCAAAACATATGTTAACACATTCCTCTTCATTGTTTCCATTAGGACAATCATAATGCAAGTTTTCCCATTTTGCAACTAGAAAGATCTGAGAGCACAGAATAGACAAAGAACATATTAAAAAAGTTTTTAGGGATTCTAATCCTTTAGGCATCTGTTTTCAATATTAGAATCCAAATTTAACATTTCGTTTGATAAAATTGTTTCTGAATAAAACAGCCCTCTGGTTTATATTTCTGATAAGACATTTAACACATGCTGAATATTTCTACTAGTCTGATAATAGTGAACATTGTCCAGGGAACATTAATTAAGAAGACAAATGTTCAGTGGCATTAATCTTAACAGTACAAACATAAACATAGACAAAAAGTACTGTTTGACAACACTTAATGCCAACTTCTTTACATAAGACACAGCAAAATATGCTGATCTTTTGAAGATAATCTTCAACTTTCCATGTGATATGTAATGTTTAAAACAAATTTCAGAAATTTATGCTAAATTGTTTAGAAAATGAATGGATATAGTCAGATATTCCTCTTTAAGAAACTTTGGGATTTTAGGAGCCTAGAGATCACGGGGCTAAATAAAGAATCCATGTAATGAGCAATTTAAATACTTCATTTTGCAATTAAAATCAGTGGCTGCAAACAATGCTATTTTATGTAGAAGTCCAACTAATTATAACAACATATTTACATGGTTAAACTAAGCCTGAAGAAAATATTTTTATGTAGTCTACCCTTACTCTTATATCTACTGTAGCCCTTACAATACCATTCTGTATCTCTTTACTTCTAAATGATTTATATCAGCAGACATAGCTAAAAATTCAGAATCGACAGGACTCTACAAACTTTTTCAACAGAAGTCTTTCCCAGTATAGAGTTAGAATAGTATAGTAAGTGCTTTTATTCAGTATTTTATTTTGAAAACATCCCCAATACAAGTATTTACAAATCTCCCTTGACCTAACAACTCATAAGAAATTAGTGCGATGACAGTACTGTATTATAATAATGGTTTATTTCTCCTCTTTGCCTATATCTTTAACAAATTTTGCACAATTCTTCACCCATTAGTTTGCTTTGGCACCCTTGTCCAAACACTGTGTTCATTAATATTAAGCATTCTTGATTGGTTTGTGTTAAATTACTGAAACTATCAGTTATTAACATTTCAGTCTATTAAAAAATGAGACCTGGCTAAGTTATTCAGCCAACCTCATGCAGTCTGTTATAGGAGTATGCAGAGCTTTTAGAGGCCTAATAACCCAAACTGACAGAACCATCAACAACATGGTTGTAGATAGCTGCTAAGGCTCAAAGGTCTAACCTTCATCTCAGACTCAAAAGAATGATAGAGTTGAAAGCGACTACAAGAATCACTTCTCTGCAGTGTGCAGTAAAAGCAATTAAACCTCCTATGACAGGCAATTTAAACTCAGTGACATGTTTCCTCTCAACAAGTTTTTCGATGGCAGATAAACTAAGTTATGTATTGTCTTTATACCAAGTATAATGTATTATGATGAATGGTTACTACATTCTGTTTTCAGTCTATATCACTGTTTTTCACATGAAAACTTTGTAGTAGCCATATTAATTGTGAAAAGCAGAATCCACTACTCCAAAGATGATGGCAGGAAACTTATCTGAAGATCCTCTAAAAGTTGTAGCAGGCCCTCTATGCACAGTTCATATGTAGAAATAATAGTATCTCTATAAATGATCTATAAGCGAATCATGCAGTTGTTATATTAATCTGGCTTCTGCTATTAATTTTGCTTGTTAGAAGCTATCTGGGAAGGTCGCAAATGGTGATTATGTGACCTTATGACACAACAATCATTGCCAAGCGCCTAAATTTTGGTCAAGTGATTGGGGGATGCTGCTACAGTCATAAGTGTGAGGATCAGCCATAAGTCTCTTTTTTCAGTGCCACTGTAACTTCAAACAATCATTTGGTTGTAAGTTGAATAACTATTTGTAATTAGGAATGTTGTAACTGCAATAATAGTATCAACTTTATAAAGTTCCTAGGATAATATAAATGTACATAGGTTTTAAGTGGAACCTAAGTAATTAAGTACAGCTTCATGTCAAAGTGCAGGTTCACACAAGTAGTACCTCACACAATTCTTGGTAGGTTTTTAAGCATAATAATGGCCTAAGTGCTTTTGCATCAAGTCTGTGGGTGTTAATCATTGGATATAAATTTAGACTTTAAAAGCTGAAAAACCTATGTCTATATTCAACAGAAAGATTGATTATTTCTCTTGATTTTAGAGTAGAACATTGGAAATAAGAAACTTTCTAAATTAATTAATAATTCAAAAAGTTAAAAACTCAACCTATCAAAAGCAATGGAATTCAATTATACCCCCAAACATTAGATATGAGCAAAAATATTAAGAATTTCTCTTACCCATTCCCAGGAGTAGCAGAGCAGCCAGGTGAATGGCTCAAGGAGGCGTTGCCTGCACAAGGACTTTTCTTAGTGGACAGATCAAGCACTCCGTCTGCAACAACATGAGTGTAATTTGAGAATGGGAAAGAATGGGAAAACCAAACACATATTCGAAAACTTAGGTCTTAACTTGTTAATCTAGGTTCAATTCAATGACTCTTCCTGAACTTCGTATTACAGTATCTTAGCATATCAATAAGTATTTTTATTTATATTGTTTGTAACATATTCTTAAGTTTAGCCAAAAAAAATCTCAAAGCAAAATCTTCCAATATTTTTGCTAGCAAATATGAAAAGCTTTTCAATTAGTATAAATATTTCTAGCCAAAAATGTTAATTGTGCAAGGTCTACATAAGCAGGATATATCCTAGAAAGATATGGAAAATATTTTGAGATTTTAGACATGGAGAGTGGCTAAACATTTCTTCCCCATATGATTTTCAATTAAAATTACATAGAAGCATAGGTGTAAAAAGAACCATGGAGAAGTTCTAGTCCTGTAATGGCGAACCTATGACACAGGTGCCACAGGTGGCACACGGAGCCACATCACTGGGCACGCATTGCCATAGCTCAGCTCCAGCACGCATGTGTGCACCAGCCAAGTGATTTTTGGGCCTTTTGGTCCCACCGGAAGTTGGGAAATGGGCTGTTTCCGGCCTCCGGAGGGCCTCCACGGGGGTGGGGAAGATCATTTTCACCCTCCCCAGCCTCCTAGAAAGCGTCTGGAGCCTGGGGAGGGTGAAAAACAGGCCTACCAGGCCCACTGTGCCATCATGTGCTAAAAGTGGGGGAGGCACTTACATGCGCAGGGGCTGGGCGCATTGAATTATGGATGTGGGCACATACGTGGGTGACCGCTCTGTGCTCCCCCCGCTTTTGGCATGCGACGGCAAAAAGGTTAGCCATCACTGTTCTAGTCTGACTTGCCAATGGCAGGAATCCTCGGACCATCTTAAACAAATGGCTATCAAACCAGTGACGGAGCACCCATGCTGCTATTCCATTACTTAACGGCTCTCAGTCAGGAAATTCCTCCTTATCTCTGTAAAGTTTCACTTATTGGTTTCTGTCCTCTCCTTGGGCAGTATGGAGAATAAATCCGTATTTTTTCCCCCATGACAGCCCTACAAATATAGAAATACTGCTGTTATGTCTACTCTTCATCTTTACTTATTCAAGCTAAATATAGTCAATTATTTTAACCATTCTTATGAGTTAGCCTCCAAGCTGTTCACCTCCATGTTGCTCTTTTCTGCACTCTTTCCAGTTTCTCAGGATTCTTTTGTTTATTGTGGCAACCAAAACTGGATACAATATTCCAAAGTGGTCTGATGCAGCACAGAGCAGACTTTCTGAAATTTTGGCATTGAATTTATGTTGATACAGCCCAAGACTGGATTCATTCTTGGTAGCTGCAGCAGTTCATATTTAATGTAGTCTTTTTCACAGGTACAACTGCTGAACCAGGTACCATTTATCTTGTATCTCTATATTCTGCATTTTCTATCTAAATTCAGAACACCTCATTTCTTACTACTGAACTGCATTTTGTTGGTTCAATGTTCAAGTCTATCACGATCCTTTTGAATCCTGAATTTGTCTTTTGAGGCATTGGCAATCCTTCGCTGACCCAATTTGCGATATCTGTAAATTTACTGATCATCACTATTAATTCCTCTTCTAAGTAATTTATAAATATTTTGAAGAGCACTTGATCCATGATAAAACCCTGAAGTACCTTATTGCATTCCTTACTCCACCTAGATGTATATTAATTAAGGGCCAAACATCAGGTACAGTTGTTCAATCAATTGCAAATTCATTTAATAGTGGGACCACCCATCCCACATTGTTCTATTTTATTAAGAAGGTGGCTCTGATCAACTTCACTGAATGTCCTACTGAAGTCTAGATACATTATATCCATAGCATTCTCTTGATCTATGGATTTAGTCACTTTGTCGGAAAAAAAACCCCACTATGATTTGTTTAACATTGCCTTTGTTTAATGAAATTATGGTTATAGAAATCACATTGCTCCTTTCTAAGTGCTTGCAAATCCACTGTTTGATTCTTTTTTCTAGGATTTCCCCAAGTAGTCAAACACACTTCTCTAAACTAACTCCATGGAAAATCTCCTGGGAACGCTGAGTTAAGAATAATAACTTTTAGGAAATGCATAACTTTGTTAAAAAATGACCTATTACAAACAACTCTAAAGAAGCAATAAGAGGGAAATAATAATTGTCTGAGTAATGAATCTCTACATCCACTCAAAATGCACACTTCTATTACCATAGTTATAAATGTCCACATCTAAGATTATGTTTGCAAGTTTTGCTTTGGGAAATAGAGTAAAAATTCAAGCTTTTCATTTTCTAACTAATTCAGATCAAAATTGTTGCTATGCTAAGTGACATCCACACTATCTTTAGCACACTAATGAAGAAGCTTATTGCAGATCTTTTCTTACATAGCTAAGTAACACTCACAAACTTTTATACTGTCAATGTGTTCTGATTTAATAATTATTCAAACAATTGGTAGTTAAAAGAAACTCACATCATCTTAGCAATACATACTTTGCCTCTGACATCTGCAAATGGGGTGGGTGACTACTAAGTAGGCAATGACTTTTAGATTTAGATTTAGATTTATTGGATTTATATACCGCCTACTCCCGAAGGACTCAGGGCAGTGTACAGCCAATAATAAAAATACATGTATACAAAATTTAAAACCCAACTAAAATCAAATTAAATAAATTTGGCCCGGACAGAATTAAAATACCCCACATAGTTTAAAACAGATTAAAATTTAATGCTAAAAAAGAAGAGAGGTTAGGCCAGGCCCGCCTGGTGAAACAAAAAGGTCTTAAGAGCGCGGCGGAAGATGCGCAGATCTGGGATCCTCCGTATCTCCGGGAGGAGCTCGTTCCAGATAGTAGGTGCCCCCACAGAGAAAGCTCTCCCCCTGGGGGCTGCCAATCAACACTGTTTTGCTGACGGCACCCGGAGGAGCCCCTCTCTATGAGAGCTTACCGGCCGGTGGGAGGCTATTGGTGGTAGTAGGCGGTACTGCAAGTACCCAGGTCCTAAACCCCTACAAGTAATGAGGTCCTTTTCAAGACCTCATTACTTGTAGGGGTTTCATTCCAGCCTATCCATAGATAGCAAAACAATGGATAACAAAACCTTGAAGAACAATCTCTGTGCATGCACAAAAGGCCATCCTCAATTTTGTACATGTGAAAAATATACAAAAATACTTGAAAACAGAACCACATGTCAAACTTAAAGGTACATGAAATATTTTTTAGTGAATAATGTTTTTTTTACCGTTCATGTAACTGCAGGAACTGAAACAATGTATAATAAGGTCCATTGATATAAATATATAATTTGTTAATATCACCAGATGGTCAATTGAAATCTTGAGTTTCTCTACCAAGGAAAAGCAACAGTACATTGCTCTTAACATTCTTTCTTATCACTTTTCCTGGATCAGGTGGCCCTACTTACAGTCACTCATATCCTTCTTGCAACACAGTTGTAATCTTCTAATGTGCTCTACATTGAGCTGCCATTCAAGTCTACCTGGAAGATTCAGCTATTACAATACACAGCAATCTAGGCAATTAAGGAGGGAGCACTAAACTTTGCCTGTAGAACCAGTAGAACAGGAGCCAAGAAGGCTGCCAGTTGCTTGCCTTCTTAGTTTCTATTTTAATGGTGTTCTACAGGCAAAGTTTAATGCTCCCTTAATTGCCTGGACACATTGCAATAACTGAATCTTTCAGGTAAGGCCAGCCTAGTGCAATTCAAAGTCCTGTCTATCACTTTTAAAGCCCTCTGTGCTCAGGGCTTCGATATCTTCGTGACCAGTTTCTTCAGGTAGAATAAGCCTGAACACTAAGCATTTATAGGAAAAGTATTTGAGGAGGGTTCCATCATTGCAGGAGGGCCAACTTCAGGGACTGGAGGTTCACCTCTTCTCAGTAATGGCTTTGGAATACTATATCACCAGATATGCAACCATTACCTTGCCACATTTTCAGAGAGCTATAAAAATGCAGTTCTTTAGGAAAGCATTTGGGAATGTGTATATAACCAAGCTATTTCCAAACTGTGTCACATCAGATTAATTAAAAAAGTAAATTCATACAATTATAAGTTTACTATATTTCTACTGTAAGCTACTCAGAGTTTCTGAGAATTTGGTGGATATACTGTAAATTGTAACACAAACAAAGTCCGCTTCTCTGTCACTCACTTTCACCCTAAACTCACCCTAAAAACCGAAGCTTTCATTATATCCTTTCTCAAGTTCATTGCACGTTCACTTGCATCTTGCCCTCAATCTATCCCAATACTCAGGAAATAAAACCTGTCTTTATCAGTCTTCACAATATATTATATTGTGAATTATACAATTATAACGCTTCTTGGGATTATAATGCTTGTTCTTCACATGTCTCCACCCTTGCTATTTTTGCTTTTTCCTGGTGTTTTATTCAACCATTTCTGGAATTTTAAAAATAGTATTCCTTAACTAGACTAGGAGTAGGAAACCATAAGTAGGAAACCTCTTACTTATGAAATTTCAAGCAAGTGTTTCCTCAATCTAGATATTCTGAAAGAACAACATTGCTTCAACTACCTTGCACATTTTGCCCAAAGTAAAAATAGAGGATGAGGTGATTGTTGGCTTTCTTGTTTTCATTAACATTCTTATCAGTGTGAGACCAGCGGAAGAAATCAAGGTTCCTATGGGCTGGAGGTATGAATGAGGAGAAATAGATTCAGGCTGAGTCCTACCAAGACCAAGCAATTGTGAGTATTTGAATCAGTGTAACAGGAGACTTTCCATCTTTAATTCTGAATGGCATTGCACTGGAATTGCTAGTCAAGCAATTCAGAAGTCTTTCTAGACTCAGAGCTCCTACTTGGAAAAGTAGTTGATAACTGTGATCAGGAAAGTGGTTACACAGATTCATCTTGTACATCAATTGCACCAGTTTCTGGATCAAGAAACTGGTGCAACTGAACAGTCATTCAAACTCCGATCACCTGACATGTGGACTATCTCAATGCACTCTATGGGGAAATGCCATTGAAAACCGAATTGGAAGCTGCAGATGGTTCAGAATGTGATAGAATGGGGAACTATGGGCATGCCACAGTAAATCCATGTAATCCATCTGCTTTCTCAGCTATCCTGGTTACAAGTAGGCCTCAGAATACAATTCAAGGTGCTGGTTATTATCTATAAAGCTATTCAGTAGCATAGTGTCTATCATCTATCTCCTTTTGAGTGTCTGCCAATTGTGTTCAATTTGATAATGTTGGCATGCAGTTGGAGTCCATTGATTAAACAATGTCATCATAGGATCCAGGAAGTGAGCCTTTTCTGTTGCAGTGCATACCATCTGGAATAGCATCTCCCCAGAGATCTGTGGTCCCTAAGATATGTACTCTTCCAAACTGTTTCACAGCGAAGAGGTGTTCTTAATTTGGGCACCATACAAATTTCATAAATAAACAAACAAATAAATAAAAATTGTTTACACACCCAATTTGTGATAAAAATGAAGCTTTACTTTTAAAAGGATTACAGGCAAAGTTACAGACAAATATTGATCGGGGCCAGTTACTGCATAAATACAACTAGCTAGCATCAACGTGAAAAGTAAAATATTGGATTGCAGAACCATAAGGAATGAAAAAATTTGTTATTTCTAAAGTTCAGCAGAGGTTCTAGTATTTTGAAATGTGGTTTCATCTCTGACATTACATAGATCTTCAATATTTTAATCTTCAATCTGCTGGGGCAGACGTTTCCCAAATCTCACAATCATAATTTATTCTTCTATTCATTTAATAATTCATACTAACATATTGTAACTACCTGCAAAAAACAAGGCAGAAATGTGGCTTGCATACCTTGTTCACTAGGGTCCAACTGTGACTTTCTGACAGTGAGGTCCAAGGGTGAGTCCTGGTCAGCCATGAGAAGTTTGCTGAGTACGGGATTTTGAGCTCTTGCACCTGCAGTGGATGAGGCAACCGGAGATGCTTTCAGCAGGCTTTGGTTCTTTGTGCTATTGGGCGAACTGGAGTCCTGAGTAGAGCTAGTTTTTGAGGTATATTCAGCAGCAAATTGTCGGATCATCCGCTGCATGATCTCGCGGGCCACTAAAGGAATGTTGGGGTCTGAGACCCTGGGACTATCTAAAAGACATAAAATTTGAAATATTAATACTCAGAAAAAAGTAAAACCTGAATTATGCATTCATAATCTACATCCAAATATTTTTAGATTCATGTGATTTTAAAATGCCAGCTCGACATATTTTTATTGTTTATTTGATCTGGACACTGCCTGATATCCATTGATTGTAGGTGGCTCACTGAGTAAAAACAAACAATAATATGCAATCCAGATAAAAACAATGAATGACATGGCAAATCTGGCCAACCCTGCAAAGGGTTCCAACTATCCTAGCTTAAAGTGTGAATGAAAAGCCAGGTGTTCAAAACTCTCTGAAATGACAACAGAGTGGGGGGCACCTGGATCTGAGGAGGAATCTCATTCCACAAGGTCAGAACTGAAACAAAGCCACATTTCTGGGATCCCAATAAATGATACTGTTTAATCAAAAGGACCTGGAAACTTCTAAACATCATGAGGCATTTTCACAAATATCTGACAATGTAAAGGATTTAACTGCAAATTGGAATACAAATCTAATACCAATCTTTGTTATGATGATACTACCCTCTCAAGCACAACTGAAACAAGGTAAAGGTTCCCCTGTCCAGTCATGTCCAACTCTAGGGTACAGTGCTCATCTTCATTTCTTGGCCAAGGGAACCAGCATTGTCCGAAGACATTTTCTGTGGTCATGTGGCCACATCGCTATATGCCAAAGGCGCACAGAATACTGTCCATGCAAATCTATAACTCTCAAAAGGGCAAAGTTGGGACGTTTTCTTCATGGATACAAGGTTGAGAACTCCTTGAGAAAAAAGAGATTTGATAGAAATTCCAGAGAAAAAAGATTTTATTATATGAGGATAAGCTGGAGGGAGTGACTTAAATTTAATGAGTTAATTGGACTTAAGATGAATTTTTACAAGTCTGATATATGTAATTGAAAGAAAGTTCTGATGCAGTTTTGTGCTCATAAAGTGTGTGTGAAAATGTTTTTTTAATATATAAAATGCTTCAGTAATTCCTAAAGTTTGTAAAATATTATTGAATTTGAAAATATGAATGTTAGGAAGAAATAAAAAAATATGTATTAGAATTTATTAATTTTAGAAATATGTTTAAAGAAGTTTAAAGCTTTAAAATTGATGTTAAAAAAGGTCTTTCCCCTTTAAGGTTAAACAACCTGAGACAGTGTAGAAAATTTTAATCTAATCGATGATTGTTTATAAAGACTAATAAGTATAAACATAAATATATATCATCTCCCATGGCAAAAAAAAAAAAGTAAAAGTTGGTTAAATTGATGGCTTTATTCAAAGAAAAGAACATATCTAATTTTGTTTCCATTTGGAAATTGCTTCTGGATTTTCTGCTTGTGATGAAAAAAATATGAAACTTTGATTTTGGTTTTGCTGATAATTGTCAGACCTGGAAGCCATCTTTGCATTGGCTCTTCAGGCCTGCCACATTTAGTGCTGTGGGAAACTGGGAGGGGGGATTGTATGGAGCAGGGAAGAGATATAGTCATAGTAACATTCCTTTGTCTGAGAGTCAAGGACATCTTGTCCTGTACCTGGAGGGCTGTGACTGGGAGGCATCTTCAGTTGGGACGGTGCACTGATTGGACCACATGTGGATGCTGGGCAGGGACTTGGACTTTTCTATGGGTGGGGAAAACCTGGAAGCTTTCAGATCTGCGTTTTCCCAGATGTGTCAATATGAAATCTCTAATAAAATGGAATTTTGAGGAACTTTGAGCCTTGGAGTTCTTTTTTTCATTGGGGGTGTTACTTGGAACCCTGACAATAGGTTTGTTGTTATAGAAATGGCTAATATATATTATTGTGTAAAGGTAAATAAGTTGAAGCTGGAATGTTTTTTTCTTCTGCTGTGCTAAAAAGAGTTGGAAGTCAACGCCTTTTTTCTTCTTCTCCCCTTCTTCCTTTTTTCTCCCTTAGTCTCCCAATATTTTCACTTTCTTTATATTTTATATTCTGATAAATTAATAAAATTTTAATTGAAAAAAAAAAGAATCTGGAAATGCTTGATGGATTGAACCCTGCTGGATTGAATTAGCCAGACTTGCCCACTTAATGAGCTATCATAAAGATAACTGACATAATATATATGCTGTGAATACTTGAAATGTGCTCAGTAAAAGCTATTGTTATTAGTACAGGTAGTCCTCGATTTACAACCAGTCACTTAGCAGCCATTCAAACTTATGATGCCTCCCTCCAAAAGGTACTTATGATCTGCATTCAAAATTCCAACAGGCACATGACTGCATTTTGGGTGCTTGGCAAATCGGCTACATTTATAGCCATTTGCAACTCCCATGGTCAAGTGACCACAATTTACAATGCTTTTTGACAGAAAAGGGCATTTACTTGCAGTTTTCAGCATATATGGGTGCAAACAATGGGTTTTCTTTACAAATTTCACATTCACTTAATGACTGCCATAAAAAATGTCATAAAATTGGGTGATTTACGAAGTGCCTCGACTTATGACCATCATGATATACAACAGAAATGTTGGGCTCCATTGTACTCATAAATCAAGGACTACAAGTACTTGTAATCCTACAAGTTATTTTTCTTTCTTATTAACATTTGAGAGCATCGTTCATTAGTGCTGCTACCTGATAGACAAGTTTACGTCACAACTTTACCAAATCAATCATTTAACAATCCCATTATTTTCAGTATTTCATTGTTTACTTGTTTTTATATACATTTATGAATTTCAACTCTGTTCAACAAAATTACAGTTAAATAAACAAACACGAAAATATATACATGATAAAAACACAGCAGCAATACCTGCAACAAAAACAGGTTTCGCTGTATCCTGCTAAAGGCTTGAAAATACTACTAGGAGTCTATCAGAAAACAAGTAAGGTGGGTCTTAAATAAAGTATATATTTCAACCTCTCACATTATAATAAGCAGAACTTTGAAATACAAGTAATCCTTGCTAACTAATGGCAATTGTGAACGGAAACTGTCTCACTAAGCAACACAGTCATAAGGTGCAATGTCATGTGACCGTGCCAATTTATGATGGTAGCTGCAGCAGTTCCAGTTGCTGTCATTAGGCAATCCTAATGAGGCAGTCGCAGCATCCCGCAGTCACAACATTGCCATTTGGAACCTCCTGACAGTTTCCCCATTGACTATGTTTGTTGGAAAACAGCGGTAAAGATTGCAAATGGCAATCATGTGAAAGTGGGATGCTATAATGTTGTACGTACAAGCCGTTTACTGAACACCTGAATTGCAATCATGTGACCATGGGAATGCTGCAACAGCTGTAACTATGAGGACCCATAACTCCTCTTTGTTCTGTGCTGTTGTAACTCTGATTGGTCACTGCATGAGTGGACATTAACCAAGAATTACTTTACTTCTTTTTCAAAAAACAAAGCAGGTTAAGCATTTCGGTATGCAAAATAGGAAATATCACTTTTTTCCCCTAGTATTTTTTCCTGAAGTGTAGGAAAAATGCATGCACTTTTTTCAGAACTGAATCTTGATCTATTAGTGTATTTCTATTTTGCTAAAAAAAATTGCACCAGGAATTCTATGGAGTGTTTGGATGAGTAAGACAAAACCAGTTTGTGCAATATTTACCGTGTTTTGCCAAAAATAACACAGGGTCTTATTTTCTTTTGAACCCTGAAATAAGGGCTTGGCTTTATTATCGGGCGGGGGTGTGTGTTCTTATTATTTTGGGATTGCAGGTAGCACTGCCGCGAGCTTCATAATGGCACAGCTGGCATCCTGCCACTCGCGGCTGCGCTGATATGTTGAACCTCGCAGCAGTGCTGCCATTCATGCATGCAACAGCAGAAGCCTGCTCCACGAGGTGGCAGCGGTGACGCAATGAGTCTTACAAAGAGTCATTTCTGATAGGTGGGGCAGGGGAGAAGCGAGACACATGGAGTGAGGTGTGGCTCCCCTTGCCATCTCTTCTTTTCCGTCTCCTCGTCAGGCATGGCAGGGCTCCATCCCCTTGCTTAGCCATCCACATCCTTTAGGAATGCAATTTGGGGGTAGCAAGTGTGACAGGCGAGAAGCGAGACGTGCATCTTACCTTTCAAGCTCCATTGTGTTCCATGCCATTGTGTCCAGGGAAACACGTTGTAAAAAAAAAAAGCTTGCAGCTTAAATCAAAGTTCTTGAACTCCCGAGTATAATTTTACAATGTGTTTTCCTGGACACAACGGCAAGGAACACCACAGAGCTGGAAAGGTAAGATGTGCTTTTCATGGCCCAACATGTCACGTCCCACTCCAATGGCAACAGCAGCCTGGCTGCTTCTCTTCCCAGCTGTCTCTTTATCGAGAGACAAAGATAAAGAGGGGAGAAGTGAGACGCATTGAGCAAGACATGGCTCCCCTTGCCATCTCTTCTCTCCCTTCTTGCTGGGCATGGCAGGGCTCCTGCCCCTTGCTTAGCCACCCGCCCCCTTTAGGGATGCAATTAGGGGTGGCAAGTGGGGTGGGCGAGAAGAGAGATGTGCATCTTACCTTTCAAGCTGTGTCGCGTTCCTCTCTGTTGTGTCCAGGGAAACACATTGTAAAAAGAACTTTATTGACCTCGTGAGAAGGGGTTTTTTTACATGTTTCCCTGGACACAACAACAAGGAACGGCAAGGAACACGACTGAGCTTGAAAAGTAAGACGTGCATCCCACTTCTCGCCGGCCTCACTTGCTACCCTGCATCCCTAAAAGGAGCAGGGGGCTAAACAAGGGGCAAGGTGCCCAGCGAGGGTGGGAGGGAAAGAGAGAAGGCAAGGGGACTCACGTCTCACTTCATGTGTCTCACTTCTCCCCCGCCCCACCTATCAGAAATGAGTCTTTGTGAAACTTATTGCACAGCCGGCGCCGCCTCGTGAAGCAGGACTCTGCAAGGCTTCTGCCACTGCACACACGAACGTCAGCACTGCCGCAAGGTCTGACATACTGGCGTAGCCGCGGGCAGCAGGATGCCAGTTGTGCTGGTATGATGAAGCTTGCGGCAGTGCTTTCATTCATGCGTGCAACGGCACAAGCCTTGCAGAGTCCTGCTCCACAAGGCAATGGCAGGACACGTCAGGGCAGCGGTGGCCAGCCACTCGGCCAGCGCGAACAGGGAGGGGAGGGCATGTCCCCTCCTTCCCCTCTGGCCTTGTCTCACCTCGTGTTGTTAGCATGGCAAGCAACCAGAGGAAATAGTGGGACCAGATGTGCATGTGTATAAGTAGTTGGTGGGGGACTTATTTGGGAGGTTATTTTAACTCATGCGCTGAAAAGCCTGATTGGGCTTATTAGCTGGAAAGGTCTTAGTTTCGGAGAAACACGGTATTAATTTGTGAATCTGAATGCTAAAACCTCACATAACGCTATCAATAAAAACAACACAAGGCACTTTGGATGGATGAGGAAGGAAAACATGCTGTGATAAATAAGGGTCATAAATAAGAAAAGAATTTCAGTGATGGAAATAACTTAGGTCAGTGATAGTGGAAGACAGACTAAACAATACTCAACTTTCTCTTCATTTTAGACAGGGTAGTTTGGGAAACTTCAATAACTCACACATATTCAAGAGACCATAAAAATATATGCACATTTTCATATATACGGGACCGCCTTCTGCCGCCAATTGCCTCCCACCGGCCGGTTCGCTCCCACAGAGTGGGCCTCCTCAGGGTGCCGTCAGCCAGACAATGCCGGCTGGCGACCCCCAGGGGGAGAGCCTTCTCTGTGGCAGCCCCCACCCTCTGGAATGATCTTCCTCCAGAATTGAGAATTATCTCCGACCTCCGGACATTTCGTCGGGCCCTGAAGACGCATCTTTTTCAACTTGCCGGTTTAGCCTGATCCCTGCCGCATTTTTAGAATTTTTAAAATTTTAAAATTTTTAATGTTTGTAGCGTCGTCGCATTTTAATATTTATTTGGTTTTAATTCTCAGCCTAATGTATATGTGTTTTAAGTTTTAACTTTTATGTATTGAATTTTTATTTTGGCTGTTCACCGCCCTGAGTCCGTAAGGAGAAGGGCGGTATATAAATCTAATAAATAATAATAATAATAATAATATCTCCTCCACACACTAATTCGACATTCAAACAGAAAACAGAAACTTTATCCATTTCTTTCTTCCTGCTCCCAAATGGCTGCTTATCCCTTGCTTTTAATTAACGAACTGGGCAATGTGGAAAAATGAACAGAAATTCAGTAACTATATTCAAGTGTTGCCAATATTCTGTGGATTATCTATGTATGCTTTCTCATAAGTGAAACAGAAAGGAAGTAATTTGAAGGACAAAAAAAAAAAAAAGCAGAACTACTGCAGTACTTGGTTAAGTCAAAAAATTATGTGTTCCCCTAAGACACTGTGAAGGATAAGATGAAGGGCAGCATTGAAGATTGAGACAGACCAAAACATGATTGGGAACTACCAATGTATTCAGAGATTAAATCTCCATGATCAAATAATTTTATCCAAAAGAATTGATGGAATGCGCCATACTAGGACATCACAAAAGCTGAGAGGACAGATAAAAGGGAAGACAATGGGAAGAAGAGGGACAGGGATATGTCACTACACTAACATTAAGAGGTAGATGAGAGAGCAGAGGAAAAGGAAGGCACTTGGAAGATCGGGGAATGTGCAGGCCACTGAAATATGCTACACTGGGTCATTAGTGCAGGAAGGTGAGGAAAGAAAGAGGCGGAAAGGAAGGAAAGATAATGAAAAAATTGGGGACCAGGGAGACTATTGGGATAGCATTGGCAATTGATAAGCAGAGGAGAGGAAGCAAATATTTTACTATTGCAAAATAAATATTAAAAATTAATAAATTGAACCAATACATTAAATATTTCTTTTTTATTAAGTCCAACCTTTTCGATAAAAGACTTCATGGAGGAATTCTTCCGCTTGCCTCTCAAACCAAGTGATCTTTGTTTGCTCTTGTTTAAGCAGAGCGTGATGCCCAACTTCCAATGCTGGATCATCCAGACTGAAGAAATGTTCCTGTGAAAACATTTAACAAAAGAATAAAAACAAAATACTGTTTCTCATTGCTAAATTTAATAAAACAACAGCAATAGTATTCACATAATCAAGCATTTATTATGCAAGTATATATACCAGTTTCACTGTTTGAGTTGCTGTGTTACTACACTTCTATCAACTTACTAAAATCATTTCTAGATGAAGGTGTTCTAAAACTATCTCTAAAATTGAGCCTGGATGGCTCGACAGACTAAAAGCCTGTTATTAACATTCAGCTGTCTGCAATTATTGCAAGTTCGAATTTCACCAGGCTCAAGGTTGACTCATCCTTCCATCCGTTCTAAGGTAGGTAAATTGAGGACCCAGTTTGTGGGGACAATAAGCTGACTTTGTATAAAATATACAAAAGTATGAAGGCTATTGCTTAACGCATTGTAAACCCACCTGAGTCTCCGGAGAAGGGTGGCATATAAATCTAATTTTAAAAAAAAAATTAGGATGGACAACCTGTGACACTATGGCAGAATGCAGACCGGATCTATCCTATCCTATCCTATCCTATCCTATCCTATCCTATCCTATCCTATCCTATCCTATCCTATCCTATCCTATCCTATCCTATCCTATCCTATCGGTAGTCTTAGACATATGACCACAATTGAGCCCAAAATTTCTTTTGCTCAGCAAGACAGATGTTAAGGGAATTTTGACCCATTTTATGATCTTTCTTGCCACAGTTAAGTCATGCGATCACTGTTTGGGACCTTCTGAAAACCAAAATCAATGGTTGTTAAGTAAATCTGGTTTCCCCATTGATTTTGCTTCTCAGAAGGTCCCAAAAGGTGATCACATAACCCTACAACCATCATAAATAGGAGTCAGTTGCCAAGTGTTTGAATTTTGATCATGTGACCATGGGGATGCTGTGATGTTCATAAGAGTGAAAAATACTAAACTACATTACACTGTAACATAGAGAGCCGGTTTGGTGTAGAGGTTAAGATGCTTTGGAAGCCATATTACCCCCGAAAGCTTCCACACTGCCACCTTCTCATCTAGGAGGGGGGGATTAAAAGGAGAGAATGTATTTAGACAAAATAGCATTCTTTCTTTCAGTCAAGGTCAGGACAATCCTGCATCTGGAGGAGTAGTAGTTGGAGTGATGTCTCAAGATGGGACGGATGCTGATTGAAGCATGTGATGGACTGATGAGTTTTGGGGTTTTTGATTTACTGAGGAAAAATCCAGAACTCTCAGATTTGGGTTTCCCCAGATGTGCCAGTACATCTACTATAAATGGAACTTTGAGAAAATGCTTGCTTCAGAGTTTTTAATTGGAGTTGGATTTTCTGGAACGCTGATAACAGGATTGTTGTTGTGGGGAAAAACAGGTGAAGGAAGGAGTATAATGTAGGTTTGCTGCCTTATTTATAAAGTAATAAAGGTGGGATAAAAATCTAATGAATAAAATAATGCAATGCCAATTAAGATACCATAAAGGAGAGTGGTAGTATGCTTTACTGAAATTGCAGCAGCTTCTCATCATTACTCTGAGTTTTAAAAAATTATCATATAAGGAAAAAAGGAGGATGGAAAAAATGCTATTATCATTACCAACTTCATCTTCATTGATAAACCTCCACTTATTTACAGTTACAGTTTTGCTTCAAGAAATTATTTCTACTTTTTTTCTTCTTCCAACCTCTGATATCAAGATACAGGCTAGGGATGCACAACTACCATTGTTTGAAGTTCTCTCCAGTAAGTGCACCAAATGTAAATGGCCACACTGTGGACTATTCTGATTAGTTTTCATTTTATTTTTAAATAATTTGCTGCCAACCAAAATTCTGGAGGTATGTATTTGTATTTTTTGTATTTTTTTCTCATATATTTGCTTTTCTTTGTTAAACAAGAAAAAATAGGGGCTCTTTTTAACCTACGGATACGATGATCTTAAAAAGTATATTTATTGTGATGAAGAATTTGTTGTGATCAAAGCAACCTGATAAATCATAGAATCATAGGGCTGTGCAGGATCTGGGAGATTTTATAGTCCACAACCTACCTGTCCAAATAGGAGTCCTAATTCCATCTCAGACAAATGGTTGTTCAATCTTTTCTTGAAAACCCCCATTGATGGACTACCCCTAACTCCAGGAGGCAAGCTGTTCCCTGCTTAACAGTCCTTATTGTCAGGAAATTTTCTTATTTCCAGGTAATTTCCCACTAATTGCTTCTTGCCCTAAAGAGAAGCACCTCCTCCTATTTCTAAACAACTGAATTAAAACACTACTTTGACTTTAAAAAGCTGATCATCACAAGATAGTACCAAAAAACCCAGGGGGAGGGGCATTTGGCAAAGAACAAAAGGGCATTGCAGACTGCACTGGACATCCACTCAGGCTGCACTTCTTGTAATCATGATCTAGAGAAAACAAAGTAATCTAGGCACACTTCAAGATTTACTATGTTCACATTACATGTTTATTATGCATGTAAATGTCCTGATACCTTCAGTCAAGGTTGAAATTACTCATTAGTCCAGATTCTATGGCAACTGTGGCAAAATTATTATCTGAAAATCCAACCTAAGTACACAATGAGATTCAGTGTATTACTGTTCTCGTTTCTAATTTACATTTGGATTTAAGAAAATCTTTTTGTTAAATTTACTGCAGCTTTCTATCTACAGAATCTCTAGTGATGGACAGAACATGTGAAAGGGCCAATTTGTGCAGCTGACAGAAACCTCTAGCCATAGTTAATGCCTGATTTTCAAGGAAGAATAAAAAGAATGAAGAGAGCCAATTTAATGCAGTTAGGGTTAAGGGTTTCTTTGGGCCAGATGTGCTCTTTCAGCCCAACCTACTTCAAAGGGCTGTTGTGGGGAAAATAGAAGGAGGAAGTATGAATGTTTACTCCCCTGGGTTATTTATAAAATAAAGGCAGGATAAAAATCAAATGGGCTGAAAGAGCACATCTGGCCCAAAGAAACCCTTAACCCTAACTGCATTAAATGAATTAAGTTAGATTTAAGATATTGCAAATGACAAATCTGCTCCTTTAAAGAAATGGCCATATCTGACATACCCTTTCTCTCCATTAATCAGCAGTGAATTAATCTATTAAAATTACAAAATGTAAATATTTACTGAAGACCAAGACAAAACAAATTAAATGTGATGTAATGATTCAACTTAATTCAAATATATCATTCATCACATTATATTTCTGAAGTTTACTAGAGAGCTATCAAAGGTACAAGAACCACTGTAAAGATCATGTAAAATACAGAGGACTATTAAGTGCCTGGAAGATTAATAATGGAATAATGTTGGGAATCAAATTTAAAGAAAACGAACAATGCTAAAACAGGCAGAGATTTATAAATGTATTAAATACTGGGGCTAGATATAAAAAAAGTGTGCCAGAGGGATGACAGCTAAATAAAGATACTTTTTTGACGCTTGCCTAGATCATTCAAAGATGGGTAATTATAGTAGCCTGTCAACTGCAGATAGTCTGGAAAAAGCATATCATTCTGACCCATTTCAAAGTAGAATACAGAGTTGAAATTCCTTTGTCATCTTGACAGATCATTGTTTGGAAAACCAACAGACAGAACATGGTTCTTCTGCTGGTTCTTTTTGATTCCTAAATGCATTTTTATACCAACAACTCTGGTGTCCTTCAGACTTGCTGTGAGATTTGAGAACACAGAACAGAACACAATAACAGAGTTGGAAGGGACCTTGGAGGTCTTCTAGTCCAACCCCCTGCTTAGACAGGAAACTCCACACCACTTCAGACAAATGATTATCCAATATCTTCTTTAAAACTTCCAGTGTTGGAGCATTCACAACTTCTGGAAGCAAGTTGTTCCATGGATTAATTATTCTAACTGTCAGGAAATTTCTCCTTAGTTCTAAGTTGCTTCTCTCCTTGATTAGTTTCCACCCATAAACTAGACATACCCAGTTCCTGAAGCCATTCTTCTATGTTTTAGCCTCCAGTCCCCTAATCATCTTTGTTAATCTTCTCTGCATTCTTTGTAGAGTCTCCACATCTTTTTTACATTATGGTGACCAAAACTGGATGCAGTATTCCAACTGTGGCATTACCAAGGCATTATAAAGTGGTATGAACACTTCACGTGATCTTGATTCTACCCCTCTGTTTATGCAGTGTGCAGCAACTGGGGTGGCTTTTTTGGCAGCTGCTGCACACTGCTGGCTCATATTTAAATGGTTGTCCACTAGGACTCCGAGATCCCTCTCACAGTTACTACAACTACTGGGTGAGGTACCACATATGCTGTATCTGTGCATTTTCTTTTTCTTGCCTAAATGTAGAACCTTACTTTTTTCACTATTGAATTTCAGGTGTCTTCATTTGAAGATAGCTGCTCCTCAATATGAAAGCTAATACTTCTTAATTTCACAGCATATGGACAGACTTAACCATTGTTTCAGCTGGGAAATTGTGAGATCTAGACCAAATCAAGTCCAAAAATGCTAAAGAATTCCTGGAAACCTGGCACTTGGCTAAATTGGCCATCAACAAGCACAGAGATAAACAACATCTACACAACATTCAAAAAGCCAAAAAGGAAACAAAATGACCAAAATACCTACTCATCAGCATCAGCATTAACATCAAGATGAGCAGAGATTAACAGATCAACAATCAAGAAGTAAACAATATCCCAATCAAGGAATCACCAACTTAGACAAAGAAGCTAACAGTGAACAATAGCCTAATCAAGCAATCACCAAGACCACTTCCACCAACATTGGCAGGGCATGCCACTAATATATAAAATGAGAGCAAATCCTATCCGTCTAGCATGATGATGTTACCTAATTTGGTAATGAAACACCTGCATGATAATAACCAAACTCAGAGAGCACCAATGAGCACACAAATATATGTCTATGATCTCTCCAAGAAATGATGTGGCTACAACTACAACTAGTCCTGCAATCAGTAATCGTCTGGGTTAGAGATAATAAATTGAAATTGAAACCAGAAAGGCAAAGGTGCTTTTTGTGATGTATTATTTTACCGTGGTGTAGAATGTATGTAGAATGACAGGAAAAGATTCTGCCCAAGGAATGATCAGACAAGAGGAAGAGAAGCCAAGAGTTGCTTAACTATTAGAGAAAGAAACTTAGGAAGGACCCACATAATTGGCTAGGCTGGTAAAGAGACACAGTGGGAGATTTGTACTTCTAGACTTGCAAGGTTCCTTTGATATTGCCTTACAATAAAGTAGAATTATCTCATCTGATCATGTACCCTATCTGGTTTAACTGGAAAGGTTGATAGTTGGTTTATCTGCCTGTCCAGAATAGAATTATATTCTGCCAGAAGGAGTAGATCTCTTTTTGATCCAAATCTTTCTGATTTCTCAGCAATTTGTTTTATCTGCTTTGATATGCCAGCTACATCTCTATCTAAAAAATAATTAAACTGTGGTACACAAGTTGGTAAAGTCCAGGTTTGACTACAGTAATATCCTCTACATCCTCTATCCTCTATCCTCATCCTTTGAGTCTAGTCAGGAAACTTAGTTGTTATAAAACACAGCAATTATGTTGGTCTAGAGAAAGATGTGAATATTTGTGCTTAAAGCACCATACTAGCCACCAATTTGTTTTAAATAAAATGCAAAGCTCTCATTATTATCTTTCAAGCCCTACATAATGTAGATGATGAAGTAATGAAGCAGTGAATAAGATTGATACCAAAGTTTGGAAAACCTTTCAGTCCGTATTTTGCTTTGACAGATCTTTAGAAGGATTTCTGTAGCCAGCTAAGTCAATCTATTCTTCCTCTTATAATTTTCTCCATATTTCCTTATAGAACTCATCTAGCTCAACAATAATTACATCTTCCTGAATGTATTGCTCATCTCACATTTCTGCATACATTTTCAATAACATTCAAGTCTAGGGATCCTAACCCTAATCCACTTTTGTTATATTCTTATTCTGAATCTGTAAACAGATGGACATGAATAGCAAATGTGCATTCAGATTTACAAAAAAATGTGGTTTCAGTTTTTAGCCATATAAAGATTCTATCAGCTTCTGTTTCCTCAGAATTCGCTGAAACGTTCATTTGATCTGGGATGCCCAAAAATTTTGCATGTGACTATATTCCCTATTAGGGTTTTTTTTTACTGTTTCACATAGATTCAAACAAAATTAGCTGCTTTTCTATTAATACAGCCCCTATTCCTCCTATATATTGTATTTTTGAAAAACCTACTTATCAGCTCTTATCCTAGTTCAACATGTTATGGCTGCAAATATTTTTAACAAAGTTTAAAAAATCACCAAAAAAAGACTGTGGAATTATATATTGAGGTGGGTCATATACATTATGCTATTTAGCATAAATTTAAAAAATGCAAAACCTATCCTAATTTTGGAGCTAAGATAATATATATATCTAGTGATCAAATGAACAAATCTCAGTGATTTCAGTAAGATCAATACTAATAGTCCTTGACATATTATTGAAATATGTCCTAGCAATCTTAGTCTTACAAAGGAATACTAGATATTGTAGTGATGTAGCCACATCAAAAATAAGAAGACAATGCTGGTTCAAATCTGCAGATGTGCTAAGTATCTCCATATTCAGTATCAATTACTCTGAAGCGACAAATTTAAAATACATAAAAAATACAAACAACAGAATAATAGTGTCAAAATCTAACCAATTTCTACATTTAAAATCACTTTTACTGACATTTCTTGCATCATTTCCCATGAAATTCTTGTTGACCTTTATAGGTCTACTCCCTACTGTAATTATGATTTTTTTAAAAAACCAGTAAAGGCATTTACATTGTATGAATGAAATATACCAGAAATGCAACAATCACTCCAATAAATGTAGTATCTCATAGCTTACTTATAAGAGTATAATATATAAAGATAATGAGAATGAAATGAAAACATAGTACACCGATCAATACATCAAGAAAACAAAGAGCAGAATTATAATTTTATATGTATTAGGCAATCTGGCTTTAAGTAGCTATAGTTACTATTTTCTTACCTAAGAAAATACTAGAACAGAGAATTTTAATATTGTAGGACAGAAAACAAAAAGGGTGCATCTATTGGGGGAGATTTACGCCATGAAATAACTGCATGGCATATACGGTTAAAAGGTACCACATGGAAAAAGAATCTCCACAGAGTGCGAGCACAGGTAGAAATTCTTTGTATAACAATTGCAGTGAGAGCTGCGTGCTTCATCTGTACTTTGCATATTGCACCTCACAGCTAGTAGCCACAAAACATTTAGTGTCATCTGCGTTCTCAGGCACAGTAAGAATATAATTGTCTTGTATCACTAAAGATATTTTAAAAAATGAAAGCAAATGGGAAAAAAAAACCACTTTGAGAAAACACTTCACCCAGTCAATATTGCTTACTTTGTTCAATATTCTCCTGCTTTGAAGAGGTGAATAAAGACCAGCAGAACCATCTTCTGATTATGTTTTGCCAAAAACAAAGCTAAATGAAATCCCTAGTCTTTGCCAAAGTTTATCTTTATTTGATTGTTACCTTCACTTTTTCTCTTCTCAAACAGCAGAAAAGACAATTTTCATCAAAAGACCAATCAGAGACACCTTCAGGTTCAAAGTCTGTGAATAAGAAGAAAAAGTTATTTCACATCTATAAAGATGCAACTTTTGAATGGTTAAAATTCATTGCTAATTCCCTACCCGTTTTATAAGACGCTTGATGCTATATGAGCAATGCTAGTTTGAATGCTTACATGCTTTTCATTTCCACAATGTTACAAAAGTATAATTTTCGCCTACACACAAAGCTAATTTTCCTAAGCAACACCAAAACCACTGCCAGTTATGCTCATTAGTAATTTTAGCCAATATGAAACTAACTGTGAGCACTGCCTGGGGGAGGGAAAAAAAGCACAAATCACCAAGGTAACATACATTTTCTAGAGACAGAGCAGAGGTTGAGTTTGTCATTAAAGATGCAGATCAAGGCAATATATATATATATAAATATACTGTATATATAATACCTTTAAACAAATTCAGATCTTTTAATAATTCAGCTCCAAACAGCCCTTCTAGAATACTTTCAAATCCTAAAATTAAAGAAAGAACGTTTAATTTCCTCAATTTATATATCTCAATGCCAGAATATTGACAATTCTACATTTATCTGTTATTAGAATAATCTGAATGCGCTTTTATTATGTAGTCTATATTTCTTGGTCAATCCTATCAAAATCAGTTAAAACATGCACGCAGACATAATTATATAAATGCCGCATAGTGAAAATGAACCAAAACAGTTTAAAAACTGAAAATGTTCTATTTAAATATAATTCAATTAAATGATTCCAACATTAAAAATAACTACTCACTTCAGATTATGAATTCAAAAATGTATCTCCAAGAGTCTACTTTTAAGATTATAATTTATTTGAAAAGGAAAGCCACTGAGGTTAATCTGAAGCCAAATATGGAATGTGTTTACTCTGTAGATGCTTAATTATTATTGAGGTATTTACATTTTTTTTACAATGCCCAGAGTTCCTATTTCAAATATTACACCTCCATCTCCCCACAAATTAGTGCCATATTTGTGAATATAATTACAGTGTACTTTTGCCTTACAGCTAAAGAAACAGCATACCTATTTATCAGTTTCTCAGAATATAAGGGATATAGAAAACATACTGCATTGTAACAAGCACAAATTCTACTGAGGTAATCTATTTACCATTTATATGCAAAGATATTGCACATAAACACTTTTGCTGTATACAATATCTGAACTGAACAGTAGAGATTTCACAACATTTTCAATATAAAATAATTCAAGGAATAAATTATTTCTTACATAGTGAGTGATGGACTATTTCACTCTGGAAGAGAAAATTACTTCTGGTATGCAGAAGAAGTCCAGTGCTCATTTAATAAATATTATCAAGAGTCAGTGCAATTTTTGAGGCAGAATAATTAAGTAGATCCCGAAAGTACAAGAGCACATAAAACCATGTGTATAGTTGGAAGGCAAAACCACAAAATTCCATCTTACTTATTTTAGCTATATCAAGCAATCAAACCCACTGGAAAAGGCAGTTATGCTTGGAATTGTCAGCAGTAAAAGGAGGCCACTCAGAAAACATGGTGCCTAGACACCATTAAAGCCAACACCAGCCACAGCATAAATATCAATGATAAAATAACTGAAATATTGGAGACAGCTAGTCCAGAAAACCTTCAAGAATCAAGCATGATTGAATGGACAGCATCATAACATCTTAAAAGTATTTACTAAAAGTATTTACTAACACAAAGAACTGTGCTGGAATAAACTTGACAACATAATCACATTTTAATCTTATAACGTAATGACAAACTACAAAGAAATGGCAAAAGTATAGGGGAAATAAAGCACAAATTAAACAATAGAAAAATAAGGAATTGAAAAGAACACTTACACATACACAGATAATAAACCCAAATTTTTGGATGCAGATGGGGTCTTAGCCTTGCTTTAGTTAATTTTAAAAAAGCTCTATCTTTTAAGTGAAATTGATACATCTCTAATTCACAATACAAATTGTCCAGAAACATGGATGCTTTGTATATTACATATTAGTATAAATAAGTACATTTTTAAAAAATGCTTTTAGAAAACTAAAAACTGACAGAATTTAGACTACTGAAAAAGAAATACAATTTAAGAAATCTTACAACACTTTAAAGATTTCCTATTAAAATATGCAGGTAAATGCAACTAAAATGTGAAATGTTGAAAACTTGCACATTATAACTTATATAGGATGGTCTCTAAAAAAGAAATCTTTTAAATAATGGTCATTAATTCCTATCACACAGAATTTTTATGCAACTAAATAAGCATTCACAGTGTCTATGAAATGGATTATATAAAGTATACAATCCGGCTTGCTTTGTTCACTGTTCTACCAATGGTAATGACGCTTGGTGTATATTAATATTAAATATTAGATTTAACAGTTGCATAGCAACAGCAGAAAAGCTTATATGTAATACTTGTCACAGAAAATGCCAAACAAGCAAGGATGAACATATTTTAAAAATATTTTAAACACCTAGCACTATTATAATTTATCAGATTTAGTTATACAGCCCAACCCAATACATCAGAAATAGCAACAAATTTATCAAATAATGTGGTTTGCTATGTTTAATACAGAAAGAGTCAAAGTAAACAACAAGGGTGCATTAAACAATTAAACTGGAAGGAGTTTAGATAATGAGAAATTGCTAATTGCTAAGTGATTTCTCTATCACTGTTTTAGGAACAAAAAGAAATACGATTTTATCCACTGATAATAGTTTACTCATTTGCATTGAGATGTAATCTATTCCTATTGATTTCAAGAGGAAACAATATGGCTGCCTTTGTTTGACTCTTTTATTCATTCCCATGAATGTTCAATCATTTCCACTTCTGAATAGAACAGTATTAAAAGTCTCTGGAAATTTTCATTTTATTATTTCCACTTCACAATGAATTTGGATTTTCTGTACTTGGTAGTGGTGGTGTTTTCAAGGAAATACAGTTATATAATCCTTCTATTAAAAAAAAAAACCTATCATGAATAATATTTGACCTTTTCAGTAAAAAAGTTCCACTGCAAGATAAAGATAATTTACTGCAGAAGACTAAGACATTTTTAAAAATTCAAGGATTAATGCCAATCAAATCAAGTATTTATTAAAATCATAAACCAGTATAAGAGATCACTGCAAAACAAAACTGTATTCTTAAGACACTCATGTATTTAGATTCATACTTAAAAAGTTAGCATGTATTATTTTGGTTATTATTTCTGAGAGCACTTGCAACAAATCTTTTTTTAATTGAGTTATTTTAAATTAAATATGAAAAACTTATTTTAATATGTATATATTTACATGTTTTTACTTCTCTTAATGCTTTATTACTTTGAATCTATTCTCTTTGGAATTTCATATGGTGAAGCGCAAATGGCTCAGTTCAGGCAAAGCCAGAATGAAGATTCTTTCTGTGGCAATACCATAATGGCTAGCTATTCCCTGAACTGAGGGAAAGTCAGTGAATTTAAGGTTAGAGTTGCTTTCTGAGATGAACCTATCTTATGCTTTCAGGAAGGCTTGGTAGCATCAGTTGCTGACTGGCCAAAATATCTTGCAACTATCATGTTAATTTAAATTACAGAGAAGATTCAGCTGTTCAGTCCAACCAGGGATACATATCACAACCTTTGTATAACACATTCTCTAATTATTCTTTCTTCCTGTTTGCCTCAGTTTCCTTATCTTTTGTGTGGAAACTATTTTTTTGTTTGAAAAGCTGAAATTAGAAAACTAGAAAAGCTGAGAAAAGCTGAGAACACATTCAAAACTGGATATCAATCAGGGAAAGAAATTTGGATTAATCTCATTATTTTCAGTGAATGTATCATCCATTGCCCTTTTCAACAACCTAATATACCTGATAAAAACAGGATGATGAACAATTGGGGAGGAAGAAAAAAAACAATGCATTAAGAAAATGCATTAATTTCTGGGAGGACAGACTTCAAATGATTTGCTCACTGACCTCCCAAGACAGGAAGCAGAAACAAAGCAAAGTACCGTATTTTTTGGAGTATAGGATGCACCTTTTTCACCCCCAAAAGGGGGTGAAAATTTAGGTGCGTCTTATACACCAAATGTAGCCCTGCCCACCCACTGGCCCCCACCCTTTGGCCTGTGCCTCGCAGTTTTTTTTTTTTTAAATTAGATTTATATGCCGCCCTTCTCCGGAGACTCAGGGCGACTTACAATGCGTTAAGCAATAGCCTTCATACTTTTGTATATTTATACAAAGTCAGCTTATTGCCCCCACAAACTGGGTCCTCAATTTACCTACCTTAGAAAGGATGGAAGGCTGAGTCAACCTTCTTGCAAGCAAACAGCAAGAAAAAACAGCCCCATTCAGCTTCAGCATAGGTTAATTAGCAAAAGTTGATTAGATCGGCCTCCCAACTCCCAGCTGATTTGCTCTCAGCTGTTTTGCACAGGCTCTTTTGCAACCTCGTTTTGCAAGCTCTTTGCCTGCTGCAAAGAGAGTGCTGTAGCAGATTTTTTCCCCCTACCTAAAACGAAACTGAAAGTAAAGCAGGCTCTCCTGCAATATGACAAAATGAGGCAGGGAGAGAGATTTCTTTTTCTTTTTGCTCACCAAAAAAGATAGGTGCAAACAATGGGAAATGTAGGGCAAAAGAGGAGAGTTCAAGATTTTAAAACACAAAAGAAAAAAAGGTCTATTTAACTAGGGAATTGTAAGAATTGAGATGTTATTAATTGTATATTATGTTGAAAGCAGAAATGGTTAAGTTATGGTTTAGAGAATATATAGGGAAAATTATTTGGTTTATTATTATTGGTAAATATAATTAATTGATTTGTAAGAAATTGGATTGCATGGAAATAATTGGAATATTCATTTTCATATTGATTAATATACAAAAAAGCTAGTTATAACTAATTGATTTATATAAAAATGTTGAATTTGTATTAAACAATTGTAATATTTAATTAACCAATATGAGGATGGATATAAAAATAGATGACAACAGGAAGGGGTATAATATAGAATAGGAGGGAAAAATTGAATTTGATTAAGATTAGATGAGGAATAAATATGGCAAAAAGGAAATATAGAAACTGTAAATTTAATTGAAATGACTAAACACTGTTTAAATTTGTGAACCAGCTAAATACTCTGTTTAAAGAAAATACATTGTATGTTTGTATGTGTGCTTGTCTAAAAAATTTTTAAAAACTTTAAAAAACTCACAAAAGGTAGGTGTGTCTTATACTCCTGTATGTCTTATATTCCGAAAAATATGGTAACTCCTTATCCATATGATCTCTACAATTGTATAAAATTGCATACAGGATAAGACTTTTTAAATTCTTCACTTTCTTCACTACCACAAAACAACGAAGGAGAGAGCTCATTCAAACTGAATTAGGCAATAATAAAGATTTATTTTACAATACTTCCTAGAGAAGGGGTTCCCAACTGCTGGTCTGTGGACCTGCACTGTTCTGCGACATACCAGAAACCCGGTCATATAAACAAGTGAAGTTCCATCCGCTGGATAAAGACAGCACATGAAACCACGGCCCCACCAGTCCACAGAAAAACTCTCTCCATGGAACCATTTCCTGGTGCTCAAAAGGTTGAAGGCAGCTGTGCTAGAGAATTCTTATAATCATGTATGTGATGCTGAGCTCATTGAAACAAGGATATAACGACAATAGTGATTTCTCAGAATACTGGCAATCCCTATGTATCTCTAATGGATTTAATTTAAGATCAGATTAATTTTACAGTTGAAATATATCAAAAACTTTACAATAGATTATCTAGATATATTGCCACTTTTAGTTAAAACAATCTTTCAAATTCCAGTTACAGTCCACAAGGATATTGTAAGTATTACGATTACCATACTTTTTGGAATATAACATACACTTTTTCCCCCTAAAAGAAGGTGGAAATGTTGCTGCGTCTTATACACCAAATACAGCCATTTTTGGCCTCCTGAAGCCCTGCCCTGCGTGTCCCATTTTTCGCAAAAACGGGGCATGCAGGGGCTTTGGGAGACCTGCAGAGTGCTCCTGGGGGTGGGCAAAAACTTCTTCAAAATCTTGGTGCGTCTTATACACTGGTGCAATTTATAGTCCAAAAAATATGGTAACTGCTGCTCTTTTCTTTAACTTGAAAATCTAAGGGTTTTTTTTACTCCATTTTTTACTTGCCACGAGTAATCAAGAAAGGTTTGCATTCTTAGATTATTTTAGCATACAATACAAACAGAGTTGGAAGCATGATAGACAGAAATTGGAGATTATGGGGCAACATCCTGCGAAGTACTTCTAATTCAAAATTCAGCTAGCAGTCATAGCCAGTTCAGCAGAATAACTCCTATTATCCAGAAATTCAATTAGTTACCAATAGGCAAGATCCAAGTTAAGGCTATTACCTCCACTATATAAAGGCCTTTATGGTTCAGGTCTTCATTAACCACAGTACCCTTTTCTCCAATCAGAGTCTCTGCATCTAATACGTCCTTTCTGAGACACAGCTTGTAACTATGACAATTCCCAAGGGAAATGCTCTGAAATAGGTTTTCCTGTAGGTACCACAACGCTACAGAATATGTTGTTGTTTTTAACCATTTAGTCATGGTTAAATAAATTACGAAGAGTTTGACTCTTCGAAATTTATACAGAATATATAGGTGTATACAAAATATACACTTCCCTAAAATCAAAGTAGTTCTCTGTCTCTTGTTTTTTGTTTTGGAAAGAGATAAAGACTATCCTTTTCATCAAATGCATGGAACGAAGTTGATTGGAGATGCTGTTACAAATTATGCACAATAGAACTATCTATATCTGTCCCCTTCATTCATTCTAGGAATGCTTAAGTTCTTTCTGTTTAAATGGATGAGGAGGAAAAGACAGCGTTCCTTCGTTCAACCCATTTCCCTTAAAACACCCTCCAGAAGTTGTTAGCATTTGCATTAAAACGCACACATACATACACATAAATAATAAGTTTAAAAACATTACATTGGACTATGATAATTTTGAAGAATTATATGTTGATTTTCTGGTTGATTTTCTAGCACCACAATCATTAAATCTGGACAGTTGTGTTGTTTTATATTGACCTTTGTGAACTATCTAAACTCTGTGATTTGGATAGCATAATTTTTTTTTGAAGTTTTATAAAACCAGATGAATTACACAGATACAAAAAGCAGGATGTAATAGATTGAAAGCACTATGGTCAGAATTAAATCTGAAACATCAGTTAATTGATTAATGATGACTATTCACAAGTAGCACTGGCATAAGCATCACGATAAGGAAAACAAACAAATCTTAATTGATTAAAAAAAATCTCCCTCCTATGTTTCTTATTTGTCATAAGTGACTATTTTATTAATTTGTTTAAAATAACATTTTGTACTCTAGCAATACAATACGAAGGTAAGAAAAGAGGGTGGGTTGGGAAAAAAAACCTTTCTCAAGGCAAGGAAGCTTTGTACAAGTAGAATCTTCAATCCTTATACTCTACCTGATATACTAATAATGCTTTGAAACACTGAAAATTAGTTATTTATTAGTAGTAGAAGTATTATAATTAAAATGTGGGCTTTTGCGGGTTGATATAGAGTTGTGCTATAATGTTTTTTTTTTTGAAAAACAATGCCTTGTCAGGACATCATTTATAAATAGTGCAAACCAAAGGAAAATTAATAGTAAATCTTACCACACAAACTAATGATAATAATATACCAGTAATAATAGCATAACCAAAAACATTTAAACTAAATTTCTTCTTACATTAGTTTATTTACATTTTTATCCCTTACTATAGTTAGTTTTATACATCTTTATTTTCCATACTAACAATTATTAAGATTCATACTTTCTCTCATTTCTTTCAGATTCATTACTTTCTCTCATTTCTACCTCTTGTCTCTATCCATTCATAAAATTTATTCCATGTCTGATAATATTGAGTGTTCTTTATCTTTTAAATTTTTAAAGTTAGTTTATCCATTTCAGCACAATCCCAAATTTTCCTAATTATATCCTCATCTGATGGGGTATTCACGTTTTTCCAATATTTAGCATATATAATTCTTGCTGCCGTCAATATATGCAATGCTAAATATATAGTTGATTTATCATAACTTTCTGATTGTATACCTAAAAGACCGGTTTCTGGTTTAAATTCAATATTTTGCTCAGTTATCATTTCCAACCGGTTATATATTTTCTCCCATTATTTTCTTGCTTTACTGCATGTCCACCACATATGGTAATAGGTGCCTGGAGTCTGGTTGCATTTCCAGCATTTGGCATTTGTGCTATAATGTACTTAAGCATTACTTCTTGTACAGTTTTATTCTTTCATTCAATTGTGTCCGATTCCATTGTAAGAGATTGCCTGAACGAGTCCCTGTAGTTTTCTACGGAAGGTTTTTCAAAGGTGGTTTGCCACTGCCTCCTTCCTAAGGCTGAGAAAAAGTGACAAGCCCAAGGTCACCTAGCTGGGTTCATGCCTGGGAGGAACTAGAACACATGGTCTCTCAATTTCTGGTCTGACGTCTTAAGCACTTCACCAAACTGGCTTTCACTTCTTGTACAGTATTTGTAAATGCAATTAAGCAGTGTAGTATGACTGTAAAATGGTATAAAATCTCAAATCAAAGCTCCTACGAAGAGTTACAATCAAAACGAACATTGGCTTACCTGAATGTTCCTTTTCGAAGTGCTGCGACTGCATTCCATCGGCTGGGTAGATGTTCTAGTTGCTGCATGGGAACTGAGTGTAGCTCTATGATTTTTTCATTTGGATCTATGTTCCTCCCTTCTTGGTAACTCCCTCTCTGTAGCTCCTCCTCCAGTCTGTTCGCGAAGTTGCGAGTAAACAGTTGAATCTGGAACTAGAAAACTTCCAACCAAATTTAAATATTACGGTAACAAACGCAGTCTCAAAAAAAAAGAAAGGGAGGGTATGGAATGCAGTCGCAGCACTTCGAAAAGGAACATTCAGGTAAGCCAATGTTCGTTTTCCAAAGTGCTGCTCCTGCATTCCATCGGCTGGGACATACCCAAGCTCCAGTAATAATGGGTGGGAGACTGCCTTCAAAATTTTTGTCAGGCCAACACAACTTGTTGTAGCACCCTTCTTCCAAAGGACGCCTCCGCGGAGGCGTAGGTATCAATTTTGTAATGTCTAATGAACGGCGTCGCCGACGACCAGGTAGCTGCACGGCAAATCTCATAGAGAGAAGACTGGGTCGCCCATGCTGCCGAAGTTGCTGCGCTCCTAGTAGAGTGAGCGGATATACGTCCCGGAATTGGGCGAGAATGACGCTCATAGGCAGTAGAGATACATGCCCTGACCCAACGTCCTATAGTCACTGAAGAGACCTTCTGGCCCAAGGTGCGAGGGTGAAAAGAGACAAACAATGCTTCAGATTTCCTAAATGCAGAAGTACGTTTTATATACCTACGCAATGCCCTTCGTACGTCGAGAGTATGCCATTCTCTTTCCCTAGGATGGCGAGGGGAAGGGCAAAAGTCAGGTAGAATCAACTCCTGCGCTCTGTGAAAGGCAGAGTTAATCTTTGGTAGAAAAGTTGGGTCAAGTCGTAGGATAACCCTGTCCGGGTAAAAAATGCAAAGGTCTTTGCGGATAGACAAAGCAGCTATCTCTGAGATACGCCTGGCGGACGTCACGGCAATCAGAAAGGCAATTTTAAACGATAGAAATTTAAGACTCGTGGAAGCTATCGGTTCAAAAGGATCTTCCGTAAGAGATTGCAATACAAAGGGTAAATCCCACGACGGGAAACGATGAACAGTCGGAGGAGATAAGTTGGAAGCACCATGTAAAAACTCCTGGATCCTAGGATTCTGCGCGAGAGTGCGATATGGTTCGCATTTAAGCACAGTCGAAATCGCTGCCACCTGGCGACGTAGAGTAGCTGGTGCTAAACCTCTTGTCAAGCCGGCTTGCAGAAACCCCAGGACATCCGGAATACTCGCTGATGTAGGGTCCACATGTCGCAAAATACACCAGGAAGCGAAAGCCTTCCAGGACGCCTGATAGATTCTGGTGGTTGAAGGACGTCTCGAGGATTGAATAGTGTGTATAACCTCGTCTGGTAAACCATCTCTCTTTAACTGGATCCGCTCAAGCGCCAAACGGTCAACCTGAGCCATACAGGATCTGGATGCTCTATGACTCCCTGGCAGAGAGCGATCCTGGATGGAGGGATGTTCCAATGCGGAGCGATTGAGAGGCTCCGAAGGTCGGAGTACCAGGGTCTCCTGGGCCAGTCTGGAGCCACAAGAAGAAGCTCTGCCCTTTCCTTGATCAGCTTCCGAATTACCCGTGGTATTAGAGACAGTGGCGGGAAGGCGTACAGAAGGCCTGTTGGCCAAGGACAACGAAGGGCGTCGCAAGCTTCCGCCCCTATTTCTGGATATCGAGAAACGAACCTTGGCAGTTGAGCATTCCTCCTTGTTGCGAAGAGATCTACCTGTGGACAACCGAACCTCTTGACAATGTCCTGGAAAATCTGCGGGTGGAGCTGCCACTCTGCGGGATCCAGCGTCTGTCTGCTGAGCCAGTCTGCTGTTGTATTTTCCTGACCGGAGATATGATCCGCTTGAAGAGAAAGGACATGATGTTCCGCCCAGGTCAGGATTCTTTCTGTTTCTGCCATCAGGAGCCGGGATTTGGTGCCCCCCTCCCGGTTGATGTGCGCTTTGGTGGTAACATTGTCGGTCAGAACCAACACGTGCTGATTCCTCAGAATAGGTTGGAAAGACCTGAGTGCAAGGCGAACTGCCCTCAGCTCCAGCAGATTGATGCTGAACCCCTGCTCCCTCGGAGACCAAAGACCCTGAGACACTTGCCTGTCCAGGTGGGCACCCCAGCCCTGTAAGCTGGCATCCGTCGTTAGTATGCGCCGTTCCGGCTCGAAGAAGAAGCAACCCTTCAGTATTGCAGGGGACATCCACCATTTTAGGGACAGACGAACATGGGGCGGTACTACAATCAAGAGAGGAGAAGATGCTTGGCCTTTCCTCTGAAAGGGCAGGAGGAGCCATTGGAGAGGACGGGAATGTCTGCGAGCCCAAGGTACGATGGTCAGGCAGGAAATCATCTTCCCCAACAACTGTGACAAAAGGAGAACCGGGGACTTCCTCTGGGATCTGACAAGTTTGACCATGCCCACCAGACTCTGAATTCTGTCCGGAGAAAGGAAGACCTGTCCCCTCACTGAGTCGATGACTGCACCCAAGTGTAGAATTTGGGTGGACGGGACAAGCTGACTTTTCGGGTAGTTGATGGAGAACCCGTGAGCTTGAAAGATCTGTAATACAGCTGCAATGTCCGCTGTTGCCTGATGGACAGAAGTTGACAGGATCAAAATGTCGTCCAAATAGCAAAGGATCCGGACAGAGAGAAGACGCAGTTGAGCTGAAACCACCGCTACCAGCTTCGTGAATGTTCTGGGGGCCGATGAGAGCCCGAAGGGCATCGCACAATACTGGTAGTGCCTGCTGCCATACTCGAAGCGGAGATATTTGCGGTGAGACGGGTGTATGGGTATGTGGAGGTAGGCCTCCCTGAGGTCTACAGACTGCATCAGATCCCCTTCTCTGATGGAGGCCAAGATGGACCGTAGGGATTGCATCTTGAATCTTCTGTAAGAAATAAACAGATTGAGATGCTTCAAATTCAGGATGCCGCGCCAGCCGCCCGAGGACTTGGGCACTAAAAATATTGAGGAGTAGACTCCTGTCCTCTCCTGACCCGTCGGAACTGGCTCTATGGCACTGATCGACAATAGATGACGAATTTCTGCCTCCATCAATGCCTGCATTTCCGGAAGGGGAGAAACAGGACAGCTGACAAATCGATCCGGGGGAAGGGACTGAAACTCCAGAGAAAGTCCGCATTTCACTGTTCTCAATATCCAAGGTTCGCTTGTTGACCTCACCCATTGAGCATGGAACCGCTGGAGTCTGCCTCCAATGGGCGAGTCGGTGGCTGAGTCATTTGCCCCTACGTGTTGCCCTGAAGCCGGAGCCTCGAAAGTAACGTTTCGGAGGAGCAGTGGTCCGGCCTCTGTCTCGAAAGGGCTGCCTGTCGGCAGGGCGAGTTGAGCCCTGAAAATTGGTTCTCTGGGTGTAATAATTTCCAGCATTGTAAGAATAGCGGAAGGACTACCGCTGGGAGTACGGCGAGAAACGTCGGTCCTGGCGGCGAAAGGAAGATGGAAGAATCTTCTTTTTATCCTTATCCTCTATTAGGAGGGGTTCAAGCGAAGGACCAAACAAAAGGGGGGACTTGTAAGAGGAGCTAGCAAGCTTCCATTTTGTTCTGGCATCGGCCCTCCAATTTCGGAGCCAGAACATCCTACGTGATGTCACAGATGAAGATAGTGCACGGGAAGCAAATTTTGCTGCGTTTAGGGACGCGTCTGCTGAATACTCCGCAGCTACAATTAATTTGTTGATGTCATGGTTTAAGCGAATGTCATCCGCTGGAAGTCTTTCTTGCATTTCTCTGAGCCACAACAAGGAAGCCCTGGTGAAAAATGAGGTCGCTGTTGCTGCCCGCACCGCCCAGGCAGAGGCCTGGTGGGTCTTCCTGAACGCAAGTTCGGATTTCCTGTCTTCAGCCCGAAGCCCATCTACAATGTCCCCAGTAATCAAGGCAGAGGATGATAACGCTGCTACCGGGGGGTCAACAGAAGGTAGAGCCAGCAGAGATTCTAGTTCTGGGCTAGCACAATATAATTTTTTATCTAAAGAACTTGGTGCAGTCAGGGATCCTGGTTGGGACCAACCACCTTGCACAACTTCAGAGAATAGAGGCGGACAAGGGATAAAATCTTTGTCAGGATTGGAGACCTGGAACAAGTGGTCGTGAGGAGCTGGCACTTGATGAGGTCCATCAGTAGAAGAAGGAGAGAGACCAAATTTAGTTACAAGTTTTGCTTTATGGAGCAACGATTTGAAGAGGGCCGGGCGAAACAAACCAGAGAAAGCAGGTTGATCTGGCATAAGCCCCTCGTCCTCAGAGAGTTCCATATCTTCAGGGAAATCTTCATAGACGTCAGAATCATCACTAGCATCATCTCCTTCATGGATTGCTGTGTAAGATTTGGTAGGAGCCCCGCTAGGACCCGGCTGAGGTTGAGAGGAATCAAGGTTCAAACCACCTCCTTGATGAAGACTTGCTGCCAAGACTTTGGCCAGTGCGTCAGAAAGCACCGAATGGATGTTCACCTGTGGATTAGTAGGTGGAGCCTGAGAGCCTTGAAGTGGAGACACAACTTGTGTCCCAGCAGTTGAAGCTGGGTTCTGGTTCGGTTGTGTAGAAGTAGTCTGAGTCAAGGACTCAGAAGCAGGCTGATCTGATGGTGGATCATTACGGGAAGCTGGTGGGAGGTGATGAGGCATAGGCCCAAAAACATGTTGTGCAGGTGACTTATTGGAAGAAGCCTGAAGAAAAGCAGACTTGCGCGCTTTGTCAAATTGGCGCTCCAGGGCCTTATGGCGGCGCATAGCGCATCTGTCAACAGTCGCAATTGCCCTGGTTCGAGGCCGGACTATTTTAGGGGCCTTGCTTTTGGCCTTTGCCTTGCCAGATTTTCTAGGCTGTTGATCAGCAGGGGTATCAGATAGTTCAGGCTCAAGGTCTGAGGAAATTGGAGAATCAGCCATTGTACAGAATATGCTCAAATCAAAAATTGATTGATTAGAAGCTTTTTTTTTTTTTTTTTTTTTTTTTTAATAGAGATGAGACCCAATGTCAACAATCACAATTGGGAGCAATTAATTAAAGGCTCCAATCAAAAGCTGAATTAATAAGGCCAGAAAGTTGATGCCTGAAAAAATTGATTAGGGCAAATACGTTATTGGTAAGGGCTAGGCTCAGCCGAGCCAGCAAACGCCCTGTAAAAAACCAGCAGGTTAGGTGCCTTAGAACATTGATTGCTTTAAATTGGCTAGGCTCCTCCGAGCCAGAAAGCGCCTCTATTTAAGCGGTGGTGGTAAAGGGGCAGTTTGCTTAAATAATTATATGAGGCTCCTGAAATACAAACGGCTACAAAATGGCGCCCGTTATTCAACTGCAGCCGAAAATGGCCGTCGGGACAATGAAAAAATGCTTCAAAATGGCGCCCGAGCCTGACAGGCAAGAAACAACTGCCGCCTCGCTTAATAGCTCCAAAATGGCCGCCGCAGCCAAAAACGGCGCGAAACACCTCCGGCCCAGAGAATTCAGCCCCCAGCAAGATAGCACTCACAGTACTGGATTCGGAGAAAGCGCACGATCCACAGCGCTACCACCAGCCGCTATACATCAGAGCTTGCCAGAGGCATCGGCAGAGGCTCCGGAGCCGCCAGAGAAAATTCCGCTGCTGACGCTGAGGCGGCCGCGGTCACAACCAGCTCACCGGTAAGCCAGCGGATCCGCCTGCGGCGAAATGATAGCTAGGAGCGAATTTCAAAGTCAAGCTGTCAAAAACAAACAAAAACAATGGCCTGGGAAGCTGCCTGGAGCCCCAGGCGCTTCAGCCTTCCCTAACAGCTAGGGCAACGAAGCAGCAGCCAGCAGAAAACAAAAAAAGGGCACTAATAAAACCAACAACTAACTAACGCACCACAAACGACAAAAATAACAAATCTCTAAGCTAAACTAAACAATTAATAAGTAATAGGTCAGAGCTAGGCAAAAAAACACTCCAGTTCCCTCAGCAACTGAGTGAACAGACTGGAGGAGGAGCTACAGAGAGGGAGTTACCAAGAAGGGAGGAACATAGATCCAAATGAAAAAATCATAGAGCTACACTCAGTTCCCATGCAGCAACTAGAACATCTACCCAGCCGATGGAATGCAGGAGCAGCACTTTGGAAAACCTCTACTAAGTATCTGCAGTCAGCATCAGGACCATATATTATGAATGTGCATTGTTATGTATTTCATCTAGACAGGGAAGTTCATGCCCACATGTGCCAAGTGTACACAGTTCAATTACACATTTATTTTATATTGGACAAGTACAATTACAATTACAAATTGTACAAAGTTACAATTAAAATTAAAAAATACTTCCAACATTTATTGTTGCTAAAATAGATCTGAAAATTTGAAGATTTCTAATAAATTAGAGAAGCCAGAAAACTTGAGCAGTAAATAGGACCCAAAACTTTAACTTTTTTTATTATTAAAAAAAAAAGAATGCAAAAAAATCCCTTAAAGAATGGTGTTTGTAAAGAATAATAATGAAATGTTTGCTCAATTTTCTGTAGTTACAAAAAATTTTGTAACTAGTTTTTACTGTTGCCTCATTTTTTGTTTGAGTGTTATTTGGGAACACAGTAAATATAGTTAAGTCTATTTATCCCTTCCACCATATCCTTATGGTGGAAGAGACCCCAGAGGAAATTAAATTAAATGGGATGGAAACAGTATGCTTGATTTTACTTTTCTCTGGGGTATCTTCCAGGAGGATTTAAAAACATTAATCTCAGAAACTTCTAATATTCCACAGAGAAGTGCTCAAAAAGAGACCAAGCATATTTTTTAGTAAAACCTATGAAGGGCTAAGATGCTGAGCTTGTCGATGGAAAGGTTGACAATTCAGTGGTTCGAATCCCTAGTGCCGCATAATGGAGTGAGATCCTGTTACTTGTCCCAGCTTCTGCCAACCTAGTAGTTCGAAAGCACGTAAAAAAATGCAAGTAGAAAAATAGGGACCACCTTTGATGGGAAAGTAACAGCATTCCGTGCGCTTTTGGGGTTTAGCCATACTAGCCACAGGACCACGGCGACGTCTTCGGACAGCGCTGGCTTTGAAATGGAGATGAGCACCTCCCCCTAGAGTCGGGAACAACTAGCACATATGTGCGAGGGGAACCTTTACCTTTACGAACAGCACTGAGAATACAATTCTACAATTTTGGGGTTAGGGTCCAAGACTGAAAAAATGCAGCTTTCTAAAACCATTCTTCCTATTCACAGAATTTAATTGATATGGATGAAACAAATCTGCATCTCAGATAATCAGTGCCTTCACCTTCAAGTGAGGTGTTAATTGCCCTGACAGACTATGTCTTCATCTTCTAGATGATTTGGATAGAAAACGCAACACACCTTTTCACTTTAACTGATTAGCCAACTAAGTATAAATGCTTTTCCCTCACAGAACATGCTTTAAATAGTACATGCTTCTGGTCAGCAAACTGTTTTATTCAACATGGAGAAAAAAAAAAAAGCTCAGACCATGATCCCAAAAATAGATTTACCAATTTTCCTTAGAAATATTACATACACAAAAAAGTTAAATTCAATTTCTTTAACTTCTTGACAATACTACAGCATTTTTTTCCTTTTTCCATACTTCCATAATGTTTGCTCCCAATTTTTCATTTAGAACTATTTTGCTGACATTCACATGGATAGAAGAGATATGTGCAAATTAAAAACTGAAAACACAGAATAATTTTAGCAGATACAAAGAAATCATACAAATACAATATGGTTTGTTAATCCACTGAAGCTGCTCATGAACTAAAACAGCGATCCCCAACCTATTTGGCACCAAGGACCAGTTTCAAGGAAGACAATTTTTTCACGGATTGGGGTGGGTGGGTTGGTTTTGGTTTCACTTAGTCACCTGGCACTCACCTTTACCTGTGCGGCCCTGTTCCTAACAAGCCACAGACCAGTACCAATTCAGTACCTATCAGTGGCCTGAGGGTTGGGAACCCCTGGACTGAAAAAACTTGGGTTGCATTTCCTGATTAGGAAAACTTAATACACACACAAAAGAAACACTAACCTGAACAAGGTTCAAAAAAATCAAAACTATTGTGTGACCCATCATGCAGGCAAAATAAGGACATCTGATAAAAACACCATGCATTATAACCCCCACTATCTTCTTGGCCACTTATCCCATCATTCCCAAAAGTATGCAATAAACTCTCCTCTATCTATTCACCAAAAAAAAAAAAAAAGGAAAACTACTGGAAATAAACTCATTTAATCCAACCTTTGCTCTAAAAGTTAGTAGTAAACAGTGTGACAACAGGATAAATGGAATCCATCACTCAAAATGGTTTAAATTGAGGACCTCCTCTCACTTTGATTCCTGAAGGAAAGGTGTAAAGAAAGAAAGAGCTGAGAACTCTGACTCAAGTCACTCAAGTCCTAGTCTTCTCACGCCTGGACTACTGCAATGTGCTCTATATAGGGCTACTCTTGAAGACTATCTGAAGCTTCAGCTGGTGTAGAATGCAGCTGTTCAGGCAGTCTTAGGGCCTCTAGGGCAGCCTATATTACACTACTGTACTGTGAGTTGCACTGGCTAGTACAGTAGTTTCCTTCCAAGTCCAATTCAAGGTGTTGGTTATTACATTTAAAGCCCTTCATGGCATGGGTACGAACTGGTTTACCTTAACGGGACTAGCCACTCCACTTGTGCCAGCATAAGGGGCCCCTTTGGCTAAGAAATTTTGGCTGGCAGGGTCCAAAAGAGGAGTGTTTTCTGCCATGGTTCCCACCATCTAGAACACTATGCTCTCCCAAGTTGATATCCATATGCTTCCTTTTGGCCTTCTGAAAGACTTTGAAGACATGGCTGTGCCAACTAACCTAGGCCCCAATGGGGATGTGACATTTTGGAGGGAGCTAATGGAGTAGATAACATCCCATGTTCCCCCTGTGCACATTTGGTTCCCTCCCTCTCCATTTTTATTTTAACCATATTTTAAATTTAAGAACTTCATTGTTTCAATATTTTACAGCGTATTTTTAATTGTATATTTGTAAGCTGCCTACAGTAACACTGGGGAGAAGGGTGGTATGCAAGTTTAATAAATAAATAAATCCAATTATCTCTAGCTGACAACTGGAAGAAAGGAAATTAGGAGCTTTGCATGGAAGGATGTAACAAAGTGAACCTCAGAGTCTTTATTCAAATATATTTTCCAACAAACAGAATTATTGGTTTAAATAACAATATTTTCAGTAAAAGATGGTTAGCAATTTCAGCTAAAGAGAAAAAGCAGAGTAATCCATAATAGTTAAAATACTGGGAGCCAAACAGCTAGTAAAGCTAGGAGAAGAAATAACTCTTAAGTAAATCTGATTTTAACAAATGTTTTTTTGAATAATTTTTGTTAAAGTACTTTACAAGACAATTTGATACTTCTGAGAGTCAAAATCTATATCCAAGCCAAAACATTATTTTATCGAGAATTTGTTACTTATTCCACATATAGAAATGCTAATTTCAGTTTACCTTTTAAATTTGAAATCTGGTTTCTGTACTGTAAGCTACACCATTAACTGAACCTCTGATTTTCCTAATATTCCTCTATATCAGGGGTCGGCAACCCACGGCTCTTTGGGCCCTCTGCAGCGGCTCCCTGTCCCATCGCTGGCTGGCCCTGTCCTTCTCTCCTCTTATTTCTTTTTTGGACTCCAGCCTGAAGCAGCAGGAAGCGAAGGCTGCCTTACGTGCAAATGTGGCATGAAGGCAGGTACAGGGTAGCTTCACTCCTACACTCTCCTCCACCTGAGCCAGAGCTTGCACACATGTGGGGTGACCCTCCTCAAGTAAGCACCAAAGCGCAGCAAAGGCGCATGAGGGGTGGGCAGTCATTCACTTAGGAGGGTCTTAGCAGGACGCCACTTTTCTCCTGCACTAATGATCTGGCCATCGTCAGATCTCCTTCTCCTACTCTCGTGATGCCCTAGCTGTGGCTGAGCCAGGAGCGTGCGCACGAGCGGGGAGACCCTCCTCAAACAAGCCCAAAAGCTCAGGAAAGGTGCCTGTGGGGCAGGCAGGAGCTCGCTTAAGGAGGGTCTCCCCATGCGTGCGCATGCTCCCGGCTCGGCCACAGCCGGCCAGGGCGTCACGAGAGTGGGAGGAGGAGGAGAGTGCAGGAGCAAAGCTTCTCTGTACCTGCCTTCATGCTACATTTGCATATTGTAAGACAGCCTTCGCTTCCTGCTTCTTTGGGCTGGAGTTCGCACCCTCCGCACTCAGCTGAAGAGCTGCCGGGGTTGGGGATGAAATGGCAAGGCGATGGCCGGAGCATTAGTGCAGGAAAGAAGCTGCATCCTGTTAAGACCTTCCTAAGGTAGCGGCTGCTTTGGGCATCACAAGAGGAGGAGGCAGGAGGAAGACGTTCGCCCGAAGGGAGATGGGGGATGAGAGAGACACAAACACACATATATACAGAGAGAGGGTGGGGGAGAGAGATACAGAGGGAGAGAAACATGGGGAGGGGAGAGAGGGGGAGATAGGGAGGGGGGAGACAATGGTTTTGTGGCTGGGTAGGCGTGGCTAGGGAGGTCATGTGAATAGGTGGGAGTGAGTGACATCAAGTAGACCGTGCCCACCCAGGTTTTGTGGCTCCGGTGTGTTTTTTTCCTCTGGGAAACGAGTCCAAGTGGCTCTTTGAGTATTTAAGGTTGCCGACCCCTGCTCTAAGTCATGCTACTATTCCAATCAGAGAAAAGTGTTAGCATGATCTAATAACCCAGGATCTAATATGATTCCCTGGATGTACATATTTCCTATTACATCTTGAGAAATATATTACTGGTTTCCAAAAATCCAATGCGGAGCGTGATGCAAAATAGTTCCTCTAATAGTATTTGCAAAATAGCTTAACTAGCCAGTCACACCCTCTGGATATGCTTGCGTGCATTAGTCACACTTCTCATTTCCAGGAGCAAAAATAAAAATGTTCAGATATAGATCTATCCATGGTCAAGAATTCAGGTCAATTTATGTTTCTGTTCTTCAAATAAAAAAAAATTACCATAATATCCTCCAGTTTCTAACTTACATTGTATAATTCATCAAAGTCTAACAAAAAATATTTCAGAGGATTCTCTCAGGAAATTAGAAGTGGCTTCAGAAAACGTACATCAAGCTACTTTTGTAATTACTTTTTCTAAAGATGTATAAATGAAAGTCAACTGTTTAATTCTTCTCCCTAAATTGTTGCTTCATTTGGGTTAGTGATCTTGACTTTACACTGCTGTATTGCCAACGTTTTCTGATAATGTATTATACACAGCTTTCAGCTTCTACTAGTTTTAGAATTATTTGCAGTTGTGGAAGTTTCTCCACAGGATAAAGGAACTTTACTGTATGCTCTGTGTCAGGGGTATCAAACTGGCAGTCCGCAGGCCGGATCATCATGCACAGGCCACACTTCCCCCAGCTCCAGAAACGAAAAAAACATCATGAAATGTCACGGCAATGTGACGCCGCAAGTTTGACACCTGTGCCCTATGTGATCATATACTGTTCAAAGTTCAAGCTATTTTAAAATTATGTGGGGAATTTGGTATATGTATATTTGTTATATGTATTCACATACATATTCATAATTGCTTGCAATCCTGGGGTAGGGAGATGCAGAAAATTTTTTTTCTCTTTTATTTATTTTTTCTTCACCCGAATCTTCAATAAATTGCTAGAGATGTGCTATGTTCCTTCTTGCTTCAAGTGCTCTACTATCATCCCAGTGCTGAAGAAGCCCACCATCAAGGAACTGAATGACTACAGACCAGTTGCTCTAACATCTGTAGTTATGAAAACCTTTGAAAAGCTAGTGCTGTCCCACTTGAAAACCATCACGGATCTGCTGTTAGACCCCTTGCAATTTGCATACCGAGCAAATAGATCAACAGATGATGCTGTTAATATGGCTCTGCACTACATCCTACAACATCTTGAATCTCCAAAGACCTACGCAAGGGTCCTCTTTATTCAGCATTCAGTACCATCATCCCAGACACTCTTCTAACTAAGCTAAACCAGCTACAGGTACCTGAATACACTTGTAAGTGGATCATAAGCTTCCTAACAAACAGGAAGCCGCAGGTGAAGCTAAGCAGAGTCACATCAGATACCTGTACAATTAGCACAGGGGCCTCCCAAGGCTGTGTGCTCTCCCCACTTCTCTTCTCTCTATATACCAATGACTGCATCTCTAATGATCCATCTGTTAAACTACTGGAGTTTGCAGAGGACACAACAGTGATCAGTCTCATTCGAGACAATGATGAATCTGCATACAGATGGGAGGTTGAACTACTAGCCTCATGGTGTGACCGGAACAATCTGGAACTGAACACATTCAAAACTGTAGAAATGGTGGTAGACTTTAGGAGAAACCCTTCCATACTTCCACTTCTCACAATACTAGACAACACAGTATCAACAGTAGAAATCTTCAAATTTCTAGATTCTACCATATCGCAAGATCTAAAATGGACACCTAACATCAAAAACGTCATCAAAAAAGCACAACAAAGAATGTTCTTTCTGCGCCAACTCAGAAACTGCCCAAGTAGCTGCTGATGCAGTTCTACAGAGGAATTACTGGGTCTGTCATCTGCACCTCTATAACTGTCTGGTTTGGTTCTGCAACCCAAAAGCAAAATGATCATCTCTGTGTATGTGCCTGTATGTATTTAAAAGCATGATAAATCATCTTGACATTGGTATATAAAAATCTTGGGTTCATTCTTTTCCATTTGGGGCAAACTGTGACACTGATAAAAGAATATCAGAATAACAAAGTTAGAAGGTACCTTGAAGGTCTTCTATTCCAATCCCCTATTCAAGCAGGTCATCCTATGCCATCCACACAAACGATGGTCAATCTCTTATTAAAAACCTCTAGTGATGGAGCACCCACAATTTCTGAAGACAAGCATTTGTTCCACTAATTGTTTTCATCCTCAAGAAATTTCTCCTTAATTCTAGGTTGGATCTCTCCAATAAGTTTCCATCCATTATTTCTTGTCCTGCTTTCAGGTGCTTTGGAGAATAGGTTGATCCCCTTTTTTGTGATAAACTCTGTTATCATTTGGGACATCTGAATATTACAGGTGGTTTAGTTTTTCAAAAGTCTTATGTCCAAACACTGCTATTAGAGAGGGCATAAATGTCCTTGAAGGACAATGAAAGATCAGTTACCAAGACAACGGTCACAGAAGCATCACTTAAATCTATTCCAAAAGCTAACGAGAAAATGTCTCAGACAGGCCCCCCTTTAATTTTCACTAAGATAACATGAGAAGGGGGAAAGATATTACTATCTGCAATATTCTGCAACAATAGCCATTTCAATAAAAATAATTTTAGACTAATATGACATTAGTCTGATCTGCTCTTTAAAACTACAGATCTGACCTTGCTTCATGCCTCAACCAAATTTTATGAAGTAATTGGCCCTTCTTTTATGATCTTACTTAAGCATGTTAGCTCTTCTTTGATAAAACAGATATGCAGAGTACCAGGGACAGAATACACTAGTTCAGCAAATATAATACCTCAAAAAACTCCTATTCATTACAAGTTACACATTGGGTTTTATCTCAAAGAAAAAGGTTTTTAAAGTTTAAAAACTGTATTTGATACTCAGAAATCAGAAGGCATGCTTATCACAGTGCATTTATTACCATAATTTATTTACCATAATTCAGAATTCTAGAAATGTTGGCTTTCTAGCAATAAATATTGCACTAATTCATAGTGCTTGATTGCTCGTGCTTGGCATTAAATGCCAGCAGAAGCATTTAAGCCTCAAAAACTCTTCAATGGTATGACACACAAACCAGGATCTCTGGGTTGATGCACTGCCAATAAGAATGAGTTGGAACCCATCATTTATTCTTGGCTTTTGATTCCTGACTTCCTAAGAAGAGAAAAGCCAGGGAAGTAAGTTTACTTATGATAAACAAATTATGAAAGAAATTTTCAGAGGCTCATTTAACTCTTCCTACTGAGAAGCTCACCATTACATACTGATAGAGCAATATATGGAAGAGTCTTCTAGAACAGCAGCCCCCAACATTTTGGGCAGGAGTGACTGTTCCATGGGGAAAAAAATCCAAAACGGAGGCGGTGTGTGTGTGTATATTTTTTGTGCACTACGTAGATCCTGCACATGTGCAGATGAAGCTTTGCTAACTGGCACAACCAGGTTCCTAACAGGCTGCAGACCAGTACTGGTCCTCAGACTGGGGATTGGGAACCTGTTTTGTTCTCTGTTCTTCCCCATCAAATTTTCATTTTTATCTTGAACTTCTCTCTTTATTCATTTGCCATTTTTACAGTATAATTATATACTTGCTCTAACCTACAGGACACTTACAAAATACACAGGATCTTTAATGCTGAACATTTGAAAACACTTTTAAAAAGCTTCAGCCTGTATATTTGAATAACCACATCAAGGAACAGAAACAAAAAGTAGTCCCCACCTGCCATCAAAAACAAATTCAACGAAGTCTTGTAGTAATCTGTGGCATCTTCAGAAAAAAAAAGCACCAATGCTGGCTAAGACAGAGATATCAGTCAAAGTTGTGAAAACTGCATCAGTCACCTCTCAAAGTTTAAGCCAGTTCATACGGGGCAAAATGCAATAGAGAATAGTTTTTGCCCTCCCTGTAATTCCTACCTTCTTCTGTTTCTATTTAGTGCCATACAAATTACTGCAGCTTTTCTATATAGTAATTTTCACTTTACACCTTCCTCGATTTACGACCACCATTGAGCCCAAAATGTATGTTGCTAAGTGACAATTTTGTTAAATGAGTTTTGCCCCATTTTACGACTTTCCTTGCCACATTTGTTAACTGAAGTTGGCTTTCCCATTGAGTTTGCTTGTCAGAAGGTTGCAAAAGGTGATCACATGAGCCTAGGACACAACTGTCATAAATGTGAATCAGTTCAAAATCCGGATTTTGATCACGTGACCACGCGGATTCTGCAATGGTCATAAGTGTGAAAAATGGTCATAAGTCACTTTTTTCAGTGCCTCTGTAACTTTGAACAGTCACTAAATGAACTGTTGTATGTCAAGGACTACCTGTAGTTAAGATGAAATTCTCTATGAAAGCATTAAAGAATCTAATTGTTTTTCCAAATTGCTTAGCAATTAAGTAGATGCCAAATATTTAAAATATGGAAAAAGATTTGCTACAAACATTGGTCTGATTTAAAATGGCTATACAATTGTTAGGTTTCTCAATCAATCCTTATTACAGAATATACAGATAGTTGTCTACGTACAACAGTTCGTTTAGTGATCGTTCAAAGCTACAACCAAACAGAAAAAAGTAACTTATGACCAAAAGTTGATGGAGGTAGCAGAGATGACTAAACTGACTGTTTTGATTAAAGAAAAAACCATAATTACTTTTGTTTCTACTTGGAAACTGCTTCTGGACTTTTTGCTTGAGGTGCAAAAAAAAAAAAAAACCTTTGATTTTGGTATTGATTAAATAGGTTTGTTATTATAGAAATGGGCAACTTATATTATTTTGTAAAAGTAAAAAGTTGAGGTTTAATACTATTATCTTATTCTACTGCACCAAAGGGAGTCAAAAGTCAATGGCTTTTCTTTCTTTTTTCCCTCTGCCCTACACTTTTCCCTTCCTTTCTCCCTCCCTTACTTTCCCACTATTTTGTTTTGTTTTGTTTTTAGTATTATCAACTAGTAAAAAATGACTTTTGTTTTTCACACTTATAACCATTGCAACATCCCGTGGTCATATGATTAAAATTCAGAGGCTTGGCAACCGGTTCGTATTTATGATGGTTGCAGTGTTTTGGGATCATGTGATCTCCTTTTACAACCTTCTAACAAGCAAAGCCAATGGGGTAGCCAGATTCACTTAACAGCCTGGTTACTAATTTAACAGCTACAATTATTCTCTTAACAACTATGGCAAGAAAAGTCACTAAATGAGGCAAAACTCACTTAACAAATGTTAGCAAGATAAATTTTGGGCTCAATTCTGGTCGTAAGTAGAGGACTACCTGTATATGGATATATAACAATATAAACCAGCTAAGAAATTTTTCAAGCAATCTACCTACTCAACATGGAATCTCAACAAAAAAAAATATGAATATTCAACTACGGGACATAATTGTAGATTTTAAAATAAAATCAAAATGGAAAAGACAATCTCATTATTTTGATAACTATTTGATCAATAACTAAAGGACAGTACTAGTTCAATTTACCAACTTATCTGAAACTAAAGATAATCTAGTGCAAGCCACATTATATATTAATAATAGTACACACTTTTTTGAAACCTGTTTAAAATAAGATTTCCAGGTCCATTTTAAATTATTTAAAACAATTTTCTTAGCTTTCTTGACAAAGAGAACAGATCTTAATTTATGCTTCCAAAAATCTATCATATATAGATTAATTAGGAGCCCAGCTTTTGCCAGACAATTTGGACATGTTGGCCAAATTTACAGAAGCTAACTTTCTTTTGCATTCACAACGCTATTCTAGCCAAATAACCAATGTGCATACATTGGCAAGACAATATAGAAACGAAAATAGTTTAAACATACTAACATCCTAGTCTTGGGGCATCCAGTCAAGCTACGCAAAGAGGTGTTTTTGTCCCTTGCATACTCCCAAATGTGGAAGTAGGATCAGAAACTGGATCTGGAAAAAAGGGTAAACAGCATGTTAGTTAAATTCACAGATGGCACTACTTGGGTACGGCTACAAACATTAGCAAGAACAAAAATACAAATGGATTTTGGAAGACGTGAAGGAAAATGCATATTTCACAAACATGACAATGATATGCAGAGTTCAACAGACAGTGAAAATGCTTCCAAAAAATCCCAATACACAAGAGCAGTGAGAGTAAGAAAACTTCAGGAGTAGAAATGTTTCATTTCTGAGCCACAATAAAATCACTCTCACCTCACTACACTGAGTAAAATTAACTATGGACACTTTCTATAGAAACCTTCATTCACTTTCATACACGTGGTCCTTGTACCATAGTTACTGAACCTTTAAAGGGGGGAAACTGCATTTCCTCTCAGAGAGATGTAGTAAGCGTGCTTAGGAAGCAAAAGGTGCACATTCCTATTAAGGTATTTAGTTTTCTACCTAGATTTCCAGCTATATGGTAAAGACAATTTTTTTTCTACACTAATTTTATTTCCATCAAGTGTAAAAAATTAGGCCCAGAATTTACAAAAGAAAAACATATTTTACCCTTTTTTGTCAGAATAAACTATTGTTTTAATGGGAATAGTTCAACAATAAATACTTATGAAATAGGACTGGAGGTTCCCTTGACTTTCTAACAAAATCTAACTGAAAAATTATGAAAAATTCCTCTCTGCCTATTTTGGCAGAAAATACCCTCTGGCTACTTTGGTTTCAAACAAATAGTACAATGCAATTATATGGATTTGAATCAATGGCAGAGTTTTAGATGTTATTCTGGTTAACACCTATGGTTCATCTCATCACAAAAGACAATACAGCACTATAGCATTTCTTTATGTATTTCTCTTCATACAGTTTTCTGCACACTATTAAAAACTGGGAAAATAATGTGCAACAGATAGCATGCTTCAACAACTGTACTGAGTCTCAAAAATAAATGTTTTTTGATCAACAGACCAATTACTTCTGATAGACTTATTCTCTCTCATTTTGTAAATCCATTTTTATTCAGAATCTATTAAGAATTATTGGTTTGCAATTTTGTCTGGGATCTTTACAGTTTGCTTATACCACACAAGACCCCTTCCCCTTACAAATAACCTTATATCATACAATTTAAAAGGATTGGGATTCAAACCTTCAGCATTAAATTTTCTTATCTATGTTCGGGGCTTTCCTGATTTATCTTAATGATATGTTAAGAATGTTATGATCACACACACAAACACACACAAATTTCCTCAGAAAAAACTGGTAAAATCCACATAAGGTAACAATATACTGCAAAGTAAAATTTTAGAATATAAATACTGAGTTCTGACAACATATTAATTATATGCCATCAAGAAAGAATTGATTCATACTGACCACATAGATAGAAAGGCTAAAACTACTTGATATAACATGGGCCAACTTCAAGGCTTAAAAGATATTGTATTACTGCATACCATCCGACAGAATATTTGTTTAAACAAAGAAACATCTACCCATACAAATGGGGGGGGGGAGGCAATATTGTCTATTTTTAGTAGAGGGATTTGTAAAACAGGATTTTCTTTCATTATCTATAGAAAATCCTGCACGACATTAAAATATTCACGCAAGCTATTTATTCAGAACCATCTTTAATCTAAAGGTAAGTTTATGAGATACTTTACTATGTTTAGCAGAATGTGTGCGTGTCACTTATAAAAGGCACATTCATGTACACATTGTAGCTTTTCCCTTTGAAATACATGCATAATGGAACCCAACCCTTTTTCCAATTACTATGTTTGTGTCTGCTAAAGACAAAGACACTTTTAAATACATTGGTCACTTCACATTTGATGAAATGGCAATTTATTTTTACACATATGTTGTTTCCTTAACTACAGTAAATGTCACTGAGTGCTTAAAACATACAACTGCGCATTTTATAAAATTTAAATTGCTTTAACATTATTCACTGCTTTACAAAACCATTAATATATTTGCAAGTTTGATGTTAAGAAATAAGGGAACTCTGCAAATAGGAGTTCATGAAAATAACTGTTATTGAAGATAACAATTATGTAAACATAATTGTTTTACATTTGAGAAAGAATAGGTTTATCAGCTGTCACATATCTTACATACGGAGGAATTCTTGGTTAATAAATATGCATCAATGCAATACCACTTTCACTTTTTTAGCTTCCTGCAAGCTATTTCTTTAGTATTAAAAAATCTCAGAATATAGCTTTTTTTAGTTACATCATTCACTTCTCAGTTATAAGACACATTTAAGGTTTCTAAAATCCACAGTCAACTCTCTGGAATATCTCTCTTGAGGTCTTAGATTCACCATATAGTGTTTTTATATAAATTATTCCAAGTAAAAAAAACTTCCTATACTTTTTTTCACTAAGACATGTCTCCAATTAGAACAGGCTACAATAGAATTTCTAAAATTACGAAGTAGATCAGCACAACACAGTCTTTTATAATCAAATCTTTAATAGTTTTACCACAAAGTTTATAAAGTTGTAAAGGAGGAAATGACTTTCATTCTTAGATAGCTGAAACAATTTCTGCAAAAATTACAATTTTCCTAATCTAATTATTTGACTAAGAACTAACATCTCACTTTTGATAAATAATCATGGAGATACAACCTTGGATAATTACAATAAAATACTCTTTTGGCAAATAGTTTTATCAATGTATACAATCTTGAGGGAGTCTAATGTAAACATAAATTTATGCTCAATTTGAGATTTTGCTGCACTGTTTCCTTTATTCAATTTTTATGAGTTTTAGAGATTTGCTAACTAAACAATGCACAACAAATTAATAACTTTGACATTTTTATGTACCTTCCTAGTTGTGTGTTCACCAACACAGTACTACCAGATGCCTGGCAAAGGAACATAGGGCGCTTAATATTAACCTCATTGTCACTCTTTTGCCAGAGGCCTTTCCTGAACTTCATCTGTCCTGTATAACTGAATACTTTTCTCTGAAGACAGGATTTGTTTCATCAGTATTCTTTTCCAAATCAGATAGTGCCAGCTCTTTCAACTTCTGCTACATTACCTATAAATATGATAAAATTATACTTATAAGCAAAAGACTAAAATATTCAGTTACAATTTCAATTATGTTTTTGAGATTATAAATTTAATCTATATAACAAGATACATTATCACAATTATAGATTTTCAGCTTGTGGTTTCAAAGTCTGAAACTCAAATCTGGTAAGCTGCTATATGCACATTAAAAAATATATACACAATAGGCATTTTTTCTTCACCTGACACAAAATGACTACATGTTTGAACAGTAGAGCTGCAAGAGATGAAAAAAAGCTCAAGATGAGCTCCAATATCTGCAAACTGGATAATCAGAAAAATTAAGTATTAAATGTACAATAATGGGTATTTATTAAGGATTTAGAAAGAGATGGCCACTAAGTGCCAAATGATTGAGTGAAAATATCAATTAGAAATATTTAGAAAATATTTCTAAATATAATCTTTACCCTAGAAAGTATCTCAAATTCTACAATTCTCCTGGTAGAATAGCTATAGTTAGTATACTAACTATAATGGAATTTTTTCCATGAAAAAGTTATGAAAATTCATGAAAAAGTTTATGTAAATTTATTCCCTGCATTCCAATGTGTATAAATGGCATATTTTATCTGAAACTAAATAATTATTTTCTCATTTGCTATAATATCCATGCCAACACAAATTTAAAATTAAGGAAAAAATCTGAAAGAGTTATTCCATTGCAAAAGTTCTTATTTCACCTGATCAGGTGAAGTCAGTTAGCATGCAACATGCAAATCAAAAACAATAACATACAATCTTATTGGTACCAATCATATTCCTTTTATTATATTATAAAAGATAGATTTTGATAATTTGTTTTTTACTTGCAAATCCTCATTTCTATCTGTACTCCTGACATACAGGCAAATATTAAGGAAATCATAATACTTATTTCTAGTTTCTAAACAGCAAATAGCTTTTACTCCAAATGTATCTTGATACAAGTAGAATAACTCATTTCTAAGCAAGTAATATCATATTTAAGAGCTATTTCTGTATCCCAAATCAAAGCATACAAGTAATGTTTAAAATATGTAGGTATGCCTTTATATATTTCAGAATGCTTAAGAACAGAAGAGTCATCATCTTATTTTAATGATTTTATATCACTCCAATTTAAACGTGCCATCTTCCTTCTATTTCTACTTGTTACCTTAAAAAGGCTAGATTACCTGCCTTGTACAATATGTAAAGAATTGTGTGGAACCTAGCCTCTGAAGTAACAAGATTTCTTTTTCAGTTCTGCTACCTAAGATCAGCTATGCAAACAGAACAGATAGTATTCTATACTATCAGGCTTTCCTTTCTCATAAATGAAAATGAAATTATATACACAATTATTTCACTTCTATGAAATAAGGATCAGAAAATACCTTAATATATTCTAGTAATTTTATGAGAGCTAGTACATGAAGTAAACAACATCTCATAAAATGGATCAATGTGAAGTTCAAACTATTAGGTACAATACTATCAAGATAAAATATCACTAACATAATTATACTTTGGACTGTCTAAAATGTTTTTGTACTTTACCTCCAAAAATAATCTGGATGACTAGGTGATTAACCTTCACAGTTTAGTCATTTCCTTCATATCTTTTGTTTACACAAGAGGGGGAAAGTACACCCAAATGGAAACTGGGGCTGCAAAGAAGGCAAGAGGAAAAGGAGTGAAGCATTTAGCATAGATAATATTTTTCCCCAGAGTACATTAGGTTGCTAAAATAAAAAAATAATCTCCAAGTCAAGTTCAGCTTCTGGAGACTTCATGGATACCATCCATGTAATTTTCGTGGCAGCAATATGGAGCTGCCAATGCCTTCTGGGATAGTGTTTTGATTTCCAAGTCTAGCCTACAGTCTGGAAATCCCTGGTGGTCAGCTTCTGAGCCTAAATAAGGTCAGCTAGATGTTACCATCTGCTCACAAATTGACTGGTAAAATTACCCAAACTGCTTTATAGCTGCCCTTCCTTTGAGTCTACAACTAACTTTAATAGTTCTATTTGAACAAGAGACCATTATCAATACATCCAGAAAATCAGTTTAAGCCCCAAGCCCTCTAAAACTGAAAGTACAATTCAACCCAAGAAACCTTTCAACTATTTGCCCTACAAATGTGTTGGATTACAAAACAAGAGCAATACAGGCTGAAGATAAGATCTATATTCAGTACATCTGGAGAACATCACAATGAGGAACACTAAAGAATTTGTGAAAACAGATGAAATGGGAGAATATATGAGTCTTAAATCAAGTGATATAGCAGCAAAATGATTAATCTCCTAGTAAGATCCTAGTAGTCAATCTGTATACTCTATGCACAAGAGTCTCCTTAAAAGAAATGTGTTAAATACATTACATTCTTCAGGTTTTTTAAAACACACACACACACACACACACACACACACATATATATGTTTAAAAAAGTATTAACTCTAAATTACTTTTATGACATAACCTTAGTCAGATATGCTTACAACTTATAAATCATGGGTTATTTTTGTTACAATTAACCAAAATAGTTTACTGAGCAATACACTAGTGGAACAAAAAGAAATTATTTCATGTTTTGAATTCAAATAATCAATATTTTGTAAAAAAAAAAAAAAAGTAAGTACATGGTTAAGCATAAATAAGCATATTATAACTGAATCATAATAAATATTATTGAATTGAATTATGCTTGTGCTAAAATTTGGGGGTTTCTAAGTAAAACAGAAGTAAATATTTTTACAATCACAGTAAACATATTCCAGTATGTTTCCTTTGCTATTTAAGAAACAAGATCTTAGTTTCTACTACTCCTGCACATTAAACAATTATACCCCTAAGATACACTTACTTGGCAATAATGTCTCTAAAACAGTGAGTGTACTTCCAATAAGCATGCAAAAGATTACATTGTAAACTTAGAACTCCGAAGTTAAGTCCTGAGTTAATAACAGTACTGTATTGTCTTAACCTGAAGAAAAACACATTTAGGATATAATCCTGAACTAATTTACCTTGGAAAAAGACTCACTGAACTCAGCCTGGTTTAGTGCTGAATAGACTTGTACAGGATTGGATGCATTGTTAATTACTGAAAGGTGCCTATATTGTTGATACATTTTGAAATTCAATCAGATAGTAAGCCTTGTTTCCTAAATTAGTGCATCCTTCACCTTCATCTTTGTTTTATCTCTAGCAGCTAATTATGATTGCAATAACAGCTACCTTTTCAGGAAGAAAAAACCATGCACAGTACCAATATTCAAATCAGTATTTCCTTTAAAAATAGCTTAAGCCGCAGGATATATTTTTGACCAAAATATAATTTGGATATTCAAAATATGAGTTAAGGACCATTATCTTTCGATCCTACCACCCCAAAATAAGTTGGCGCTTGTGTCTAAACTAGTGCTAAGAAAAGGCTACTCCTTAGTTACGGATTATAATTCGGCTGTCAAGAGGGGAAAGCCAGGAGCAAGCCAGATAAGAGGAAAAAAGGGGTGGCCATGGCGATCCTCTCGTTAAAATCTGGGGAATATGAGAGGGGCGTGGTCACCCGGAACGATTCGTCTCCACGATCATCCCCCACCAAGGGCAACTTTCTCCAAGTCGCTCAGCTTCTCATCATGGATGTGCCTCGCTCGGCGAGGGCTAATCTAAACACTTCCTTCCTTCACCCGTTCCGGCGGATACAGACCGGCCTAACCCCTTCCCCCAAACAAAGGGCCCTCTTCCTCTCCCCCAAAGGGGCGGGAGGCCAGGCCGGAGTGGGCGGGGCGGAGCCTAGGCCGCGGTTGCTCCGTGAGGCTCAAATGGGGGAGGGGTGGAGAGCGCGCGAGAAGCCACCGATCCGCGCGTGCGGGCGGGCGCGTGCAGGGCCAGCCGGCGAGCGGTTGAGCAGGTGGGAGTCGGGGGGGGGAGGGTGCGGCGCGCTGTCCCCTCGCTGCACGGGAAGGGAAAGGGGGAGGGGGGGTCAAACAGCGGTCAGCTTTCCCTGCTCCCAGAGAGTCTCCTCGCTCCCCCCTCGGTCCCTCACCCACACAGCGCAGCAGCCGGTGTCGCCACGAGTCGAGCTGGTGGCGGAAGCCGCGCCTCTCGATGGAGCACTTCTGCCGCCCGCACGGACTCGCCATCTTCTGGGGGAGGGGCCCCAAGTCACCGCCGGCACGCCTCTGCCATCTGCGTCACGCGCGCGTCAACGCGCACGAGCCGCGCGGGGGCGGGGCGCAACTGCCTAAGACCGCCCGAACCAAAGTGGGCGGACTTTGGTTACATGGCAATCATAGCCTCTGCTGATAAAAGCCTCTGTTGTTGGCAGGTGGGGAATCTCTTCCCTCCTCCCCTCGCGTCTCGCGCTTGGGAGGTCCGCCGAATTTGGCCAGAGATGCGTCCCGGCCAGGCTCGGCCCACTAATAGGAGAGTTTAAATTAGGAGCGAACTCGTGCGATAAATGGATATAAAATCTACACAAATGCGACTTTCTAAATCTAAGGGGTGCCACCAACTAGCCTGCAGGCCATTGGACGCGGAAGTCCTTCCAAATAAATAAAATTAAGTTCAACTACAAGAGAAAAGAGTTAAATTTGACATGGAAATAAGAGGCATTCTTTTTCAATCTTCTAAATAACAAAACGTATTTCTAATACACGTTAAAAATATTTAAACCGCATGCGATCATCTTTAGTTATGGTTGGTACAATTTCATGAGGCTCTGCAACGTTGCCTTTCATTTCTTCATATTTCTTCCCACAAGTATTAAGGATATATAGAAAGACTTCCTGAACCTTAATGTTCGGTATTCAGACTTGATACAATTTATTATGAAGACTGCTTCTTCAGAAAAACTTATGTTAAAGAAACTACATTTTGAATATTCCACCACAACTTTTATATATTTTTAGGGTATCCCAAAATCTGTTCTTCCCCTATCCAGAAAAGAGATATTTCACTGCATTGCCATATTACATGGCATTTTGAATGAGAAACAATTGGAAATGTACATTATTTCCATAATAGTACAATATTTATATACTAAAAAAATGGCCAAAGAAGAAAAAATGACTACACATGAGAAAAATCTGCCACAAGGCAAGTAAGGCTGTAACTCGATTCCAACTCAAAGCTACATTTTCTGCTGCATCTTTTTCGCATGAAATATGCTCTGCCTCAGATATTAAAAGATAATTAGTTCAAAATAATATGGAGGTTTACAGCTATTAAGAAACTCCCTGGATTCATTGTAACAAAAGAAATTTGAGCCACCTACTATATCATTACAATGAAAATACTAGAAATATTCTAAAATCTTTCAGCTTTTGTAAAAAAAATTACTGTGTCCTTTTACTGTAGGTTACATTAGGCAAGAGTTTATTCATTTTTAATTGGCAATCATATTCCTTCACAAATGTTGCTTTAGTTCATTTCTTATCATTTATTTTCTAGGTAATCTAAACTCCTCTGTCATATTGAACATTTATAGACTGCTAACTTTACCATGGCCAAAGACAACAGATGTATTATTTCACCCAATTATCATATGAAGGAAAAAACTGATGAGTAACATCTTCTGCCATATACTTTCAGCACAATTAAAATTTTGTCTCCTAACAGATCTCACAGATATTGGCCATATTTGGCACGATGTCATGAAAAGAGGCTGCAATTTCTGTATTATAAGTTTCTTCAATAAATCTTGACAGATTTATTATGGGACAAGAGGACCCGACTACAGTGGTTCATGCCCTTATCTGTAACCAGTTAGATTACTGCAACTCGCTGTATGAAGCGGCCTTTAAAGACCACCAGGAAACTTCAGTTGGTGCACAATGCAATGGAACAGGGTATTCTTGGGTATGGACTGTTGGGCATGTATTAAACCTGTTCTCTAGCCCTGCAATGGCAGCTTATTAGCTCCTGAGTGCAATTTTAAAAGCTGGTCTTAAACTATAAAACTCTTTAAGGCTTAGCACTTGGTTTCCTGCATCTCACCATTAGAATTGGCCTGCTGGAATTGTCCCAATTCCAGATCGTGAAGGGCACTCTTTTTTGGTAATGGACCTGTCCTCTGGAATGACTTGCTGTTGGAGGTTCATTTGTCCCCAGCTTGTCTGTTTTCCAGAAAAAGTTGAAGATTAAACACTGTTTCCAAAAGATTGCCGGAGCTCACTCTGTATTGTGCCGGGCTTTGTTTGCCTTGTTTTTAAGTTGCTTTATTATTTTTAAATATTTTCCCCATTTTTAGTATTTGTATGAATAACTCAAAGCAGCAAAGATACTCCTTCCTCCTCCTCCTATTTTTCCCATGACAATTCTGTGGGTAAATTGGGCTAAGAGAATGACTGGCCCAGTCAATCAGCTGACTTTCATACATAAAATGGGACTAGAATTTATAGCCTGGTTTCTGGTACCTTAATCACTAGTTCAAATTGGCTATTTTGTATTTTTTATTGTATTTCTTTGTCTCATGAGCCACCAAGTCTTGTGCTTCTGGCAGTATACAAATTTAATAAATACATACATTTCTGAAAAGAAACATTGTTTCCATTTAAGATCCTGCCCAAGGCTAGGAAAATTATATTGGATAATTATAGTGAGGATGCTAAGCTGGTCAAGTAGTTTGCCAAAATTATATTTTAGCATTGCCCCAAAATTGATAACTTTTGTTTAATAGGTAGTCAACTTAAAATCAGAATTGGTACCAGAATTTATTTGTGCTTTCAGGCCATTCACTGGTACTTTGTGGTTGTGTATATATCTTCCTTTAGTTAGATATATGCATAAAATGTAGAAATAGTTATCCTTTCCTCAGCCTAATAATAAACACATTTCTTTCCTCGTGCAAATTCTAATAGAGGACCCAGGCATTGAAGATACAGGCCATCCATAAGGATGAGATGTGTAACTTTTTATGTATCAATTGCTTGATCATAAGTTGAATGAAATCATTAGTTTCACTCATGGATTTATAGAAAATTGTTTATGACTGGATAGGGAATGCGACACTGCACATTAGGGGACTTTGGCTGAAAAAACTGACTTTTGAGCAGAACTCAGACTGGTGCATAATCCATATGAAGTACAAAAACCATGAAGAACTCACGTATTATCTTCAGAAATGTAGCAGAAAAACTGAGCATTTTCTTTCAAAGCTTTCATTTGGTGTATGCCTCCTTTAATTTTCTCTTTGGTATTCATTATGAACTTTATTGAAGCAATAAGAAACAAATGGAATGAAAGAGAAATTCTGATAAAATATGAACGGGCTGCTGAATAATACCCAAAAGGATTCCCAGGGTTTTTTTAAATAGTTAAATTAGCAATCAAATCACATCATTCCAATGACCATCAAAAGTAAGAACAAGCTACAGGTAGTCCTTGACTTAAGACCACAATTAAGCCCAAAATTTATGTCTTTAAGTGAGAAATTTGTTAAGTGAGTTTTGCCCCAATTTACAACTTTTCTGCCACAGTTGCTAAATGAATCACTGCAGGAGTTACATTAGTAACACAGTTGTTCAGTGAATGTGGCTTCCCCATCAACTTTGCTTGTTAGAAGGTCGCAAAAGGTGATCATGTAATCCCAGGACATTGCATGGTTCTTTTTTTAATATTGGATCTAGTTTCCTAGAAATGTGGATAATTGTAAAATTAACTATGGGTCTGTAGGGGTGCCATGTCATATTGATGATTAGACATCACTTACCTATTTGAAATCTCTGGAATATCTTCTAGATAGAATATGAAGTCACTTGTCACACAATTTCAGTAGATTGTTTTTCATAATACTTGAATTATGTATCGGGGGGTGGGTTCTACTTACTTTACCACCAGTTCACAGCAGGAGCGTGCACGCATGTGCAGAAGCTTCTGCGCATGTGCAGATCACCCATGATGATATTGTGGCAGGAGGCTCTGCCACCTGCCAGTTTTACTACCGGTTCTATAGAACCGGACAGAACCAGGAGCAACCCACCACTGTTATGTATTTCATAATACATAAATCTTGTGACAAAGCATACTCCGAAACCAGTCATTTTATAGTAGCATTCAAATGTAACTACTAGCCCAAACAGGTCAGCATTCACATCTAATGATTTTCCGTATCAAGAAAAAAATGAAATTTCAAATCAGATTATTTCAGTTGACAGTGGTTGAACAAAGTCTTATCTTCATCTTTGCATGTTTTAGATACCTGCATGCTAGTGAAAGATAATCCCTTACATATACCTTTACTGATTTAAAATTAAAACCTCTACCATATGCCTCAACACATATAGAAAAGTAACTGAAGTTTTGTTACTCAAAGGATTCATCCAAAGCATAACCTTTTGGCAGTGAAGAACTGAACCTAGCAGTTCATGTTATTTCAACATTGAAGACCCTTTGCCCCACCCCCACAACATAACTTCTTGACTCTAAGAATTCTGTACACACATGAAATATAGATCAGAAATACTATTTGGATCTTTTCCCTCAATATATAAACAAGCATAACATTTGTACTCATATCTAATTATATGAAGTTCTGTGGAAAACATTGTTTTAAGTTATATTTATACAAAAATATTGACAATTCAAAAATGTTCCAAACTTCTAAGCACCACTGTATGCTTAAAATGATTCTATTCATGTCTGTACTATAGCTTTGAACTGAACAAAGTATAAACCTCAACACAATCCATTTGTTTTCTATCTCCACTTGCAAATTCTGTACAGGCTACTTGAACCTTTCCAGCCATAGCTGTATTACTCATTAACTGCTGTTTGTCACTCCCTTCATACATACTAGAATTTTTAAGCAACTCCTTGGACCTTTGGAAGTGACAAAGTTCACACCAACTATTATCCTGAAAAGAGAACGAAAGTTGTCTAAAACTCATTAGCAATTCTAAATCCCCTTGTGAAAACGCCACAATTGGTAGCCAAGAAATTTGAGTTCTGTGGCAAGAGTTTATTTTTAATTTTTAAACAGGAAATACTATTCCTCGCCTATCTATGCTTTCTATACAAAGACAGTTTGCTGTGACAAATATATAAGTAGATAACAGCAAAAAAGAACTCAAAGCTAAATGGATTAGATTAGAGGAAGATTACAGAAACTTTAAGCACTTAATACAGCCTTATTTTCTTAAGATTGTTATGGCCTCACATCAAGAAAGTGAAACAAAACTTAAAAGATTGATATGGACTTGAATGCCATTCACTTATCTATTTCATCTCATTCTGTGAATAGAAACACACTAATATGAACCACTTAATTTAGTCCAAATTAAAAATTTAAAAATATGTAAACCTCTTTTCTCCCAAAGTCTCCACCCATCTTTACTCAACTTTGTTACTCAGCTTTCAGTACCAATTGGAAAAGAAATTTGGAGCTCTGCTGCTTAACTTCCAGACTCAGATTTGATAAGAACCCAACATTCAAACATAATGAGAAGCTAGTGGATGAAGAGAAAAACCTGTTTTTCTGTTATCGGCCTCTTAGGGAAGAGCAGACAAGCAGCTTGTAAGAGAAACTATGCATAGAAATGCTCAATGGGCTAATTTGGTTTCTACACCTGGTGTAATAAAAAATTGGGAATTCAAGTTTCAATTCAACAGTGCACACAATATACAAATCTTACGCCCTTCAAATATGTTGATTATAAGATAATTACTGACTACACTACTTGGGAATTAAAGAAAACATTAGGAGAGGAAAGGCAAACTAAAAAGTATGCTGCATATTGTAGTACTGCAGATTTTAATTTTAGTAATGGCCACTACTTGTAGCTTCTTGTGTGTTCAAAAGAAACTGTTACTGTAGAGAAGATTCTCAGAGGTCAGGGTTGAACTACCACAATAACATAGCCAAAAAGAACCAGTATTTTATAGAACTATGCTACAATGGGTAAAAATGTACAAATAAAAAGAATGTCATGGTATTAGAGAAAATCTCAAAAATGGCCTCTTCTATAGGGCCAAGTTGCAACTTCCATCCCAAGCCTGTCAAAATGGCAGCCTGTGGGTCGGATGCGCAGGCCATACCCACCCTGGCTCCGCAAAGGCAAAAAACATTATGACGTGCTCAAGTTTGATACCCGTGATTCTAGACTATTTGAAGGCAATGTTGATTTGGTGGGTTGTATAAGATATTCCTATTTACCCCTTTGTTTGTTTATATCAAGCCTGTCCATATCTGGTTCTCAGCAGCAACACATTAAAATCTAGTACAAAAGCTCGAGTTATCCAGCAACTGAAGGAAATGGATTATGCAGAGTTTCATTAGCTGTTAATTTCATTTATGGAACTGGCTAAAAGAACTGCTTCACATACATTGAAGTGTCCAATTCTTTTCTATTATTCATGCATGTAGTATTTACTGTTTCTGCTACTAAATGTAATTTAGTTATATAGGAAAAGCATGCACCACAGTGAAATCCTGTCACCAACCCACACATGCAGTGAGCTGCATTCTCGAAGCACAGTGAAATGTAGTAAAAAGCAGCAGCCTCACACTGACGCTATCAGAGCGGACTGACAAGTGCTGCAAGGGGACATGGAAAACTTGGCAAAGAGGGGAGAGGAAGTATCTTGGCAAGGAGTAGACTTATAGGCCCCAAACCCTGGCACTTGGTCAAAAGAATGACACCATAGAAAATGGTGTGAAGAATAATGAAATATTGAATAATGACTAACTTGGGAGTGGATATACCAAACAGGAATGCATTTGCTGAACACTGAGGATTTTTTATTTCTACATTCAGGCACTAAATGGCATCATTAATTTCTAGACATTTATATATTTTCTGGGTAACAAAGGTGATTATCACAAGGAACTTTCTCAAAGCAATACAGGATCCGAATTGCTCTGAACTGACATGCTTCGATTTTGGCTTATCATCTGTTTCGATCAATTGAATAGTACTCCTATAAACATCTGCTGTTGAAGTCATTAGAGATGTAGTTGCATACCATAGCTTTATGTCTGTGTTTGGGATTGTATGTCTATGTTGCTCCACCATAATACTGAAATTATGCTAGGTATAACATGCTTCAATTCTGTATTTCTCTCTCATTGAAAAATGCAATGAAATATTGTGGCATAATATTGTAGCATATGAAACCATATTCTATTCATACTATAAAATCCAAGCCTTGCAAACAAGTCACTTCAAAACAAAGCGGTGGGCAATTCCATATACATAGCCAAAGAAGAGGTAGGTAGACTTTCATTAGTTGAGAATATTGTCTTTCCGTGGTGGTGGTGGTGATAGTAGTAGTAGTAATAGTAAATAATAAATCAATTTTTCTTGCTTCAGTGTGTTTTTTTATCTATGGCTAATGCCATCAAGTGGCAAACAGCAACACTATTTGTTCTTATGCATCAAGGTAGAATATCTCCCATAGAAACAGCATCTCTGAAAACCTGCTGTGAGTATCCAAGTAGAACTGTCATCACTTTGTCTGATTTTTTACAAATAGCTAAGGCAAAACAGGTTCTGAGTAAATTATCAGGTTGTGAGTTGCTGTTTTGTCCTTTGCTGTTATCTCCCTTCACCCACCCCACACAAATCCTAATATTCAACTATTACTTCTAGCAGACAGTACATTTTCTTTAATGTTTTCAAATCTGTTTTGTAGATGATTTTAGGATGGAATGCATAGGATAGTACAAGCCCATTAATGGAAATCAGTGCACAGACATGTTGAGCCCTGGTTTGAGTTCTAGTGGATGGAATAAGGGTCATAGGCAAGCACTGCTTCATGTAAGTAGTCCTCAATTTTTGGACCATGAGATTAGAATTTCTGTGGCAAGTAGTCATCACATGAACAGACCCAATTTTACAACCATTTAATAATGATAATTGACTCATAGGGTCACTAAAGGAATCTAGCCTTCCCAGTTGATGTCCGTCCGTCCGTCCGCACCCCCCCCCCCCCACCAAACTGGCTGGGAATATTATCAAATTGGGATCATTGGACCACAGGATGCTGCAACCAATTGTGAATGTGAGCCAGTTTCCAAGCACCGAAAGTGCAATCACATAACTGTGGGGGTGGTATAATGGTTGTAATTATGAGGACAGGTTGTAAATAACTTTTTCCAGCCATCCTAACTTTGAACCATTGTTAAACAGTTAAATTGAGGATTACCTGTAAAATTAATTAATTAATGTTTCAGTTCAGAAGTATGTAGAACAATGTTTTCCTGGATAGAATCTACTTTATGTGTCAGAATTAAGCAAAACTAGCAAACCTTTATTTCTTATGGCATAGTTTCATTGGAACTTTCAGCCAGCAAAACCAAATGAGGTTTCAGACAGCATAGTCAATCAGGTTAAAATGCTCAAGATAAGGGCTCAGTGGCATGAATAATTCCTTGTTTTTGCAAATCACTAAGAAAACCAGAATATGCAATTGTTTTTTGCATGAAATGGGAATAACCATAATTTGTTTGTAGAATTTGTTAATCAAGGTAAAAGGAAAATTTTCATTGTTTGCTATAGAGCAGGAGTATCCTCAATTTAATTGAGGGCCACATCAGGATTGTTTTTGACCTTGGGGGGCTGGGTGGGCGTGGCCAGCTTGACATCACTCATATCGGGGGGTGCCTGTGGTGGCCTTAGTGTTCTGCCAGAGAAAACGGAGCGGCCCTCCTGAGCTCCATTTTCACTGGCAGAGGCACCACGTTAAGTCCTTCGCTGTTTCCAGGGCAGCCCAGATCTAAGCACCCTGCGGACCAGATCTATGAATAGAGATTCATAGAGATGAAAGGCAGAATAAACTGAAAGGTAAGAAAGCAGGGATTCGTAGTAAGAGAACAAAGCAACTAAGCTATCCAAGAAATTCAAAATGTTCTCTGCAGCGTTTTATTCCCATGTAAAGCCTACAATCCTTTAAATAATGAAGGCAGCTTGTAATTCCTCCATTGTTGCCCATTTCCCCCACATTCTACCTCCTGTGTATTGGCCATTGGCACCCATTGTCTGTTGTCTTTTGAAGTGGGGGTTCTGATAAACTGAGAAACAATTAATTACAAGTGATAGAGTGAGAAATAGCCAGAATTTGTTAAGTCTATAATTGGAATTTTATTGTCTGCATAGCAATTAAGTGGACTAGAAATTGTCAATGTATTTCCATTCCTATCCCACTTGTTAAACAAAGGTCCTTCCCTTAAATAGCTGTTAGGAAAAACCCAGAATAATTTTTTTTATGTTTTATATTTCATTAAAAAAATCATGCTGGACATGGAGTTGGGCTAGAAGGGGGCTGTTTGCCCCTGCAACCAATCTGAGGTAAGGCTGGTGTAGGCAGTGCCTACTGGGCAACTGAGCCCAAGAGAACTACCGCTACCTCCGCAGACTTCGCTGAGCCTGCTTCAATAAGGTGTCAAAGTCAAGAGAATCATATTTATTCTTCAGATGGGCAGGTTGAAAGTCATCTTGGCTGGAATCTGAAACCACAAGAACAATAATTTATCAGAATTAACAACCAGATATGCACATTAGAAATGTTAGTTCCTTGCTCCACACAGTCTTTAGTTCATAATGGTTGGATTTGCACATCATGTTAACTCCAACACTTAAGGTCAAACTTTCTATGTTTTCAATTGGGAGCATTTTCCTGGTGTATTTCAGATTTTTGTTTCAATCTTCTGCACAAAAATGTATCATTTGGATGCCCAATGTTTCAACTAATTAGCCTCCATCATGGACTCACCTAAGTCAGCATAACTTCTTTTACAGAACTGTCGACGTCCTCCAAAGCCCAGATCAAAGGGCTGTTCATCAGGACGAAGCAGTGCATGTCCACCATCTATAGCAGCAAAGGCATCTTCAGCGTATCGATAAGTCACAAAGCCAAAGTTATCCCTACCAAGTAGGACAGTTATGTATTAAAAGACTTGGCAGTCATGATATACATAATGCAGGATAAGCAGGAAAGAAAAGAGAAGAATTGCTGCTTTTTCTGAATACCCCATTCCTTTCTCTCCCTTTTTCCATTAGCTCAATATTACCCAGTAGGTTGACACTTGCGCAAAGGAAAGTCAGAGCTACCCCTTACCCATGCTCCCTGAAGTGCAGTGTGCAGTCTTCAATGTCCCCAAAAACTGAGAAACGATGTCGCAACTCTGATCGGGTCATCCTGTTGTGGATCTTACCAATGAAGACAACGCGGCGTTCCTCCTATGCACAAAATTCAGGGCCAATATTCAGTCACAACTCTATTATTTGGACACTTTTCTCTTGCTAGCCAATTCAGCCCACATTCTTAGTAAACCATGATCTGAACTAAACCTTCCTAGGGTGCGGATCACAATGGAACAGAGGTTATGACTGAATCTCAATTATTAAAAGTGAATTGTAGTTGGATAATACTATTGGATTTAGCAAGCAATATGAATTCTTCTCAATCCATGTCTGATATATAGAAATGTTTCCGTAAAGCTTTCTATCCTGCAATTCTTTTCTATGGAAATTTTTTTTATATAACTGACTTAAGTAACTCTAAAAAAACAGCCCTTCCTAGAGGTTGTATTCTTCCCATAATATTATTCTACAACACATATACTCACGATTGCACGTTCTTTATATTTGTTTTTCTGCCTTTGGTAACGCTCATAGGAACTGCTGGAATTGTAGCTTAAAAAAAAAGAGCACCAGAAATACAAAATTACAGTTTTATTCAGTGTCCATTAATAACCCTTCCTATCCTATGGAAAAATAAAATGGCGGTAAACAGAAAAGAAAAGATTCTTTGCTTAGGAAATGCGATCAAGGTAGAATATCTCCATTTGGTCTTTGAACACAAATAAGACAAACACAGGCCCCAGGTAACTTGCAAGAAAGAGTCTGAGCAATGATTCTAGGTATCTAAGATGAAAAAATTGATACTACAAGGACCGCTCATAGAGAAAAGAAGTCAGATTTTTCTATTGCAAGTATTTGAGGTTAAGCACAGTATTCTGGGTTCTTTGAGGAAAAAAACAATTTAGTATGAAAAAAAGTACTTATGGGAAGAAATATCATAGCAAAAAGTCTCAGTGTTTAAAAACAACTGATTACTTTGCATTAGATATAATCTTTATATAATGTTCATGGGGTTATATTTTGCCAAATATTTCAAGCAGAAGTGAGAAATTTATGTTTCCAGACATTGCTGGACTACCTGTATTAATTAGCATAACAAATGCTAAGAATTGCAGTTGAACATCATATGAAAAGCCAAATTTTCTCCAGGCATGCTTTGAAACCTTATAAACCAATGGGGGAAAATACCCTCAAAAAGTCCCAAAAGAGAAGAAAATCCAAATTGTGTGTAATGTGACCTGATTTTTTTAGACAATATTTCAGCTTGTAATTATAATGTACTATAGATTCTAGACCAATCTGTTTGACTCACTGTATATCATCTCATCCCCAAATAATAATTTGGGTTTGGATTTGGAGGTAAAGAGCTATAAAATAACAAGGATGTTCCAAAAACAGAAACTTTGCTAAGACATTTCAATGCCTCAAAAACCTAGGAATCAAGGAGAGAAAGAACAATTCCATTTTCTCACCTTTTCCTGTAACTACTCCTTCTGTGTGGAGAAAGGGACCTGGAAGATGATCGTGATCTGTAAGAGGAATTGGAGGGAGAGTGGGACCTGCCCCTTGAATGGCTCCATTTAGCGGAAGAAGAGCTGGAATTCCGTGAGCGACATCTAGGAGAAGAAGGAAAATCCTCAGGGATGATTCACACCCTGGTCAGCACTTCTTTACTCTCCTACCATCGGGCAGGAAATATAGAAGCATAGCCAACTGAACAAATAGGCTGAAAAATAGCTTTTATCCGTGGGCCGTCATCTAGACTTCTGAACACAACAAAACATCACAATTAGGTTTAATATGATAGACTTGCAGGGCCAGCACAACGTGCAACATGTTCATACCGGTATAATATAATATAATGTATATCGGAATGTGCGCTAGTTATTACTTATTTGGGTTTAGGGATTTCTTTTTCTTTTATTTATTGAGTTATTGAGATATATTCTGTGTTTCGGGGGGAGCTGCACCAACGGAGGCTCATTCAATCTCATTGTACACATGTTGTGCATTGACAATAAAGGTTTGATTTTATTTATGAGACCCGAACATGATCATGTATGAGATCAGTATCTAGTATCTAGCTGCCGTTGATTTTTTTGAGTTGATTGTAATTTGTATGTTTGTGTGAGCATTCAATCTTTAAAAAAAAAAAAAACCCAAAAAATTATTAGGTTAGGAAGAACATTTGCTATAGGACAGATTAAGATGTATTCCAGCATGTACCGAGAATGATTTGTCTGTTCAAATATTTTCATAAATATTTAAATCTTTTAATCAAGTTCTAAAAAGTAATCATAGCTCACGAGTTAGGCCTCTGGTTTGTACTTAGAAAATCCCGAGTTCAATTCCAGGAATCTACAGTTAAAAAGATTAATAGCCAGTCAGGGGTGTCAAATTCATGTTGGCATGGTGGTGTCATGTGACATATTGTGACTTTCCCCTCTTCGCTTAACTAGGCATGGGTGTGGCCAGCATATGATCTATCCGGCCCACTGGCCAGGAGTTTGACAGCCCTGTAGTAGATGATGCTAAAGACCTCAATTTCTAGTTACCGTATTTTCCGGCGTATAAGACGACTGGGCGTATAAGACGACCCCTTACTTTTCCTGTAAAAATATAGGGTTTGGGCTATACTTGCTGTATAAGACGACCCCTCTTCCAACGCACACCAAATAAAAATTAAAAAACATCAACTGGCTCACCCACAATGTAAAAGCAGCTGTGCTAGACCCAAAATGGCCCCTGCAACAAGCAGGAACCTCACACAGCCACAAAAAGCCCAAAAAAACAACTTTCACACTTTACACACACAAAATTCCACATACAGCTTTGTGAGATTTTGTGCGTTTATGTAGTTAGAGTGAAACTCTACAGAAACACACTAAATCTCAAAAAGCTGCACAAATTTTATTTTATTTTATTTTATTTATTTTATTTATTTTATTTATTTTATTTTATTATTTTATTATTTATTTTATTTTATTTTATTTTATTTTATTTTATTATTTTATTTATTTTATTTATTTTATTATTTTATTTTATTTTATTTTATTTTATTTTATTTTATTTTTATTTTTATATGAAAGTTAAATTTAAAACTTCCTAGCCTAAAACTTAGACCTAGCCTTTAAATGGCTAGGTCTAAAAAAGAACAACTAAAAAACCCCCCAATTAACTATTTTTTTTAAAGCTCCCAAAGGGGAAAAAAACCTTACCCAATAGAATAAGGGTCTCCAACCCTGGCAACTTTAAGACTTGTAGACTTCAACTCCCAGAATTCCTCAGCCAGCTTTGCTTTGCTGGCTGAGTAATTCTGGAAGTTGAAGTCCACAACTCCCTGCCTGCTTGATTGCAGGCAGGGAGATTTAGTTGCTTACTGATGCAATGGATTGCAAGCAAAGCAAAGGCAAGGCAAGCGTTGCGGCTAGCAGCTAAGGTAAGCAAGCTGGAGGGAGGGGGGATTTTTGCTACGTATCAATTAGCAGGCAAAAATTAGCAGCTGGGGTGGCCAGCGTTGTATAAAAGGAAAGTTTTTCCCTTTTAAACGGGGCTTGGCCATCCAAGCTCTGGTGATCAGGCAACTCAGCTGGGATGGCCAGCCTTGTGTAAAAGCAAAGTTTTTCCCTTTTACATGGGGCTTGCGTGTAACTCAGCTGATTAGCGGCAACTCAGCAGGCAATTCAGCTTGGCTCCTTAGAGCCATTTAAGGCTCGTCAAAGCCTTTCGGACTGGTCTGCCTGGTTACAGGAGACTGACACCCGGCGTATAAGACGACCCCCGACTTTTGAGAAGATTTTTGTGTTAGAAAGTCGTCTTAAACGCCGGAAAATACGGTAGTTTAAATACTACAGAGTTAAATGAACAAATAGTGTGACTCTGTACAAAAACAGATTATGTTGCAAGAAATAAACACATTGCTAACAGCACTTCAAACATATGTGCAGCAGCTTTCAACTATTTTATTCTTAAAGTAGATGAAATAATGTTAAGTGCCGCATATGGTCAGGCACTATATTCTATTGCAAATTGGGAAATCAAGCTTTTTAAGTAGAAAGAATGAATTTATTTGCTTGATATATATTGGGTAAGTCAAGACCTTTGCATTTATTTATATTCCACTTATAGGAAAAAAGTGATAATTCAGAATTAGCAAGTCTGATAAGATTGCTCTACAAGCTGCCCATACTGGAACATTTTCCCACTATTTTCTCATGCTATAATAGAGGGATCACATATTAACTCATCACAATATGATTCACTTAGTTTGTAACTTAACATACTGCGCTGAACCAGTTGTTGATGGTTGCAAATAACAGTATATGGTTCAGCATATTATTTACTAAACTAAAGTAGGAAACCCAACAAACAAAGCCAATGAAAGAGAATATCAAACCTAATTGTGGTTTTCAGGAGAAAACAAAATTTAGACAATTAAAATAAGGACAAAAGAAAGCTAGAAACAAAGTGAATAGTTTACGCATTATCTCAAGGAGGAGGAATTAAGTTAAATTGCTGAGAGAAAAATCAGCATGAGCATACTTATTCAATAGGAGAACATATGTATACATACAGTCATTCCTAAAATATACATACCAGTCATCCATTCCTGAAACATATAGCCATTCCTAAAACAGCAACCAATTAACAAAAGCTGTAAAGAATTTATGACATCCTTTAAATGTCATAAGTGGAGTCTATCAGAAATTCTCCCAAAGGTGCTTTTCGAAAAGCAGCTACACTTTTGAAAAGCACCTTTGGGAATCTTCACAGACATCTGTCAGAGATCGTATTTATGCCAACCATTCACAACCAACATTTTTTTTACATTAATTTTGTTCAAATAGAATCCCTTCTTGAGCATGGCATTTCATGATATAAAGCAATTATTTCGGCAAAAATTACACCTAATTCTTGAAATACTGAATCTATATAAGGGGGAAGAGAAAGTATTACTCACCTTCGCCAGTGTTTGGATGGTGGAGACCGAGAACGTGATTGTGATGAAGAAGATGATGACGACAAAGACGACGAAGATGATGATGAAGTATCACTGTCACCATCAGAGCTTGAACTGAAGGACCGGCTAGCATGGTGTCGTCGGCTTCTCCCCCTTTGGCTTTTCGGACTAGCTGACCTCTGTCTGCTGCGGTAGCATCTTAAGGAGCGTTTCGAAGCGAGTGGCTTCTGCTGTATCTCCTCAAGTTGCTGTAATGTTGATTCTCTTGAATCTTGGCAAGGGGATGCAGCTGGTGACAGCAGTACAGAGCATGGATCATCATTGCTCTTAGTCATGGACCTTGGAATAGTAGTCCGGTGGTCCAATGCCTCTTTGCATGGATGTATACGACTGGTCTCCAACAATGTTGAATTTAGGGTAGAAGGTTTCAAGTCAGCCGTAACAGTCCTGGAATCTTTGGTTTGGGCCTTGTTGGAATTAATATGGTTGGTAATTTCTCTAGGATTCTGGCAAGTAGGAACTACAGGCTTCAATCTAACAGTAGCAGGGGGCCTCTTTATATCAGCAGAGGTCTGACCTAGTACTTGTCTTGTTAAAGTCTTAATAGGTTTTATGGTGATATCCAAGTTCTGTTTGACATTCCATCTGGCACCTCCCTTTGGTTGTGCAACAGTTAGTTGACAGTAGTCATGCTCACCAGAACCTACATGGACAGGGGTTACAGCTTTCCAGTGTGATTTGTTTAGGGATTTCAAAATCTTGGTATCTTTTGGGGACCCATCCTGTCCCAGCAATGAGACAGGTACCAAAGGTTTCCACAGCTGATGGGGTGGAGTAGCTGGTGGAGTCAAACCTGCATAAAAATGGAAAAAAGGAAATCAGGTAAAACACAAAACCACGAGCTGAGCAGATTTAGTGTTTATTTCCACCAGAACTGCTTAGTAAATAAATACTCATGCCATCCCCAGCAAGCCACCCTCCTCTACTATGGAAAGCAGTATAAAAGTATTTAAAGTACCACATTTTTCAGAGTATAAAATGCTCTGGAATATAAGATTGCACAATAGTTTTTGGGCAGGAAAACTAAGGGGGGGAAAATCTGCCTCTGCCTATCAGCATTCATTGATATTCATCTGGCTAGCATTCTTGCAGCAAACAGCAAACAGCCTGGTCAGCTTCAGCACGTTATTGCAGCCTGATTCAGCATGAGCAGCTGATTGGCAGTTGGACTGGCCTCCCAGAATATCACCAATCAGCTGTTCCAGGCTGTGGGGATCACCACAGCCCATCGCCGCCACCGCACGTCACATTTTTTGCCTCAGCAAACTCTGTTTTAGACCTGTTTCAGGCTGCTGGGATCGCTGCAGCACATGAATGCCAATCAACGCCTCCACACATCGCATTTTCAGCCTCTGCACACCCTGTTTTTGGCCTCCACACATCACATTTTCGGCTGGTTCTAGGTGGCAGGGATTGGTGGTGGGGAACTGTCTGGAACCGGCTGAAAATGCAACATGCTGAGGCCAAAAACGGGGAATGCGGAGGCTGAAAACATGATGTGCAGAGGCTGAAAACATGACGGTCAGAGACAGCGATCAGCGGCAATGTGCTGTGGCAATTCCCACTGCCTGGAACAGTCTAAAACGGGCCATGCGGAGGCCGAAAACATGATGTGATTGGCGGCGATGTGCTGTGACGATCCCCGCAGCCAGGAACGGGTCTAAAAAGGAGTGTGTGGAGGCCGAAAATGTGATGCCCTGAGGCTGAAAATGGCCAAAGGGTGGAGGACAGCTGGTGTGCGGGGCTTTGGCAACATTCAGTGTATAAAACTAATGTGTGTGGGGAGGAAGTGTGTCTTATAGTCTGAAAAATACGGTAATTTCTATACCTGTGTATTCTCAAAACCCATACGAATACCCATATTTTATATTTTCATCTTATCTCCCTCCACTATCACAACAGAACAGGCTTTCTTTGGATAAACTCTTCAAAGAAAGTTCAATCGTGTACTTCAGCAACTGCTCAGTGGGCTATCTTACAACTATACGCAGGTGCTAAAGAAAGTTTGTTATGACAAAGAAAATGTCAAACGTCACAAATCTTTGACATTCTCTTATCGACAAAAATCCTGTGAAAAAGATTTCTTGGTTTTTCCATTTCAGAAATATTCTGAATTCCACAAAGGAATTTTACCTGCAACATTAATGAGCTCTGGTGCATGAAGCCGGTCCACCATTTTCTTTTCCCATTGTATCTCAGACCTGAAAGAGAAAAAAACATTCCACTACAGACCTCTCAACAATATTCTCCATAGTTCTCTACCTAGCATATAAAGCACCAAACCAAAGGGTGCTAGTGCTTCTTAATGGCATAAGAGGACATTTAAGTCAAGATGCTCTTGCTTTGACTTAAATGCAAGCTTTGACAAGATGTTTGACTAACATGTTTTGTCTGTTTCCTAACAAAATATTACAGGTAGTCCATGAATTACAACCATTCATTTAGTGACTATTTGAAGTTACAAAAAGCTACACCACCATAGCATCCCCATGGTCACATGATCAAAATTTGGGTGCTTGGCAAACAGCATATATTGACAATCAGTAAAGGAGAATAGTTCAGGGTTGAAATGAGGGGTCCTTGGTGCTCTTTTACCTGGGTTGTATACTTACAGACATTTCATTACCCAAACTAGGTAACATCAGTGCTAGTAAGGAGTGGGGTTTGCTCTAAGTTTATATTCTAGTGCAGTGATGGCTAACCTTTCCCAAACCAAGTGCCCAAAGCACGCACATGCCCGAACCCTCAAAATGCAATGCACATACGGCCCCTGCGCATGTGCCCTGCCCCCGCACGGCAGAGACCTGAAGACCAGCTGGCCAGTGAGAGGCGCGTGCATGTGAACTGGGACGGCTCACATGCCCACAGAGAGGGCACTGTGTGCCACCTGTGGCATGCATGCCATTGGTTCACCATCATGGATCTAGTGGCTTGCCCTGTCCATGTTGGTGGGCGTGGTCTTAGAAGTTCTTTGGTTGGTCTGTATTGTTGGCTTGTTTGGCAAATCCTTGATTGAGGTATTGTTTACTTGAGTGTGCCTCTGATGTCAATCTATGCTCATCTGGGTGCTGATTGCTGGTGGGGAGGTATTTTGCTTTTTTGTTCCCATTTTGACTTGTTGATTATCTCTTTATGCATACTATGTAGATATTGCTTATGTGTTATTGATGGTTAGTTTGTCTGAGTGTCAGATTTCTAGAAATTCCCTAACATTTTTGGACTTGGCTTGGTCTAGGATCGTCCTAGTGGAAACTATAGTGAAGTCTGTCCATATGTTATGACATTAAAAAGTTTTCATCATGTCTAATGACTGCTAATTGGTGTCCATGGATGCATTCTGCCAGTCCTCTGCCTTTTTGTCCTAAATAGTGGCTGTTGCAGTCATTACACTGTATCTTATAGATGACTTGTTTTTTCTTTTAGGGCTGCTGGGTCTTTTGGTTTACTTAGGATGTTCTGAAGGGCTTCAATTAGCTTTAGTTGGCCTTCAAGACATGATGAAAACTCTTTTGCCACAAAACTATGGCAAAAATACAGGTAGTCCTTGACTTACGACAATTATTGAGTCCAAAATTTATGTTGCTAAAGTGAGAAATTTGTTAAGTGAGTTTTGCCCTTTTCATTTTATTACTTTTTTTGCCACATTTGTTAAGCGAATCACTGCAGTTGTTAAATTAGTAACATGGTTGTTAAGTGAATCTGGTTTTCCCATTGACTCCGCTTGTTAAATGCAAAAAGGAGATTGCATGATCACAGGATACTGCAACTGTCATAAATGAGTAAGTTGTCAAGCATACAAATATAAATCACGTGACCATGGGGATGCTGCAATGGTCATAACTGTGAAAAATTGTCATAAATCACTTTTTTCAGTGCTGTTGTAACTTTGAACAGTCATTAAATGAACTGTTAGGTCGAGGACTATTGTATTGTAATAGTGGCTATGACTCATTTAACAACCACCTTGCTTAACAACAGAATTCTGATCCCAATTGAGGTTTAAATTGAGGACTACCAGTACTAAGAAACAGGATGAAGACCAGGCTCAGGATCAGGCCTATACTTACCCATTATTCTTTGTAGATTTATTTTTCTTTAACACAGGAGATACTTCCGTTTTGGCTGAAAAACAGTGTCAACAAATGTCAAATATATTATAGCAATAGCCATTAAGGCAAGATCTGATTCTAAAACACGGTGCTTAATCAAGACAATGGTAGTCTAATAATGTAGGAACAGATGTTATACATCTAAGGTATATTAAAAATGCTTATTAAATATTAAAATATTAAATATTTAAATATTTTAAAATGTTTCAAATTCATCATGAGCACAAAACACTTTGAAAAATATTGTTGGAACAAGAAAACCATGGAGGTGTCTGAAGAGGAAAGCAGAAAAAAGTATAATTCTACATCCTGAACAATGTGTAAACATATTGTGGTTTGTAAATCAGTTTATGGCTTGCTTAGCATATGGTACAAACCCAAGCAACTCTCACTTAATAATCTAGAATAGATTAAATAAATCAGACCTCAGTACTATTCTGAAACTCAGCCAGAAATTAATGAAAAATCCTTTGAAGTTGGAAGGTATGCCTTGTCCTTTGGATAACTTTAGGCAAAAAAGTAAAAAAATTTAATGGCACCAAACTTAAAGTCAGTATCATAGTCAACTTTCCTGTTTAATCCTCACCTTCAGTCTTTTCAAATTGCTCTAGCAGGCTAGATAGGTCAGAGGCCTCAATTCCTAAGGGAAGGAAAAAAATATTAATTTTATACACTCGTTGGTACTCTAATTTCGCATACAAGAAGTTTCATTGGCTCAAGTCATACACAGATTCTGCTCACTCCTCTTTCCCAATCAGGTCAGCAACGGGTCAGTATGTGTACATAGGTATCGAAACACAATACTGAACTTTATATAAGCAGCAGTTTTTTAAAAATAAATATTAGCAAATCCTGGACAAAGAGGGAATAGAAAAACATTGCTTTCACATTTGAAAGAAAGCATAACACATCAGAGTGTTCAAATGGAATAATTTGTGACTTAAGTTTTAACCCCATGTATTATTGCCAACTACCCTAAGCCATGTTCAGTAAAGTCATCTTCAATAACACAAATACTCACCAATCTCATTGATAAATGAGTGAACAAGATCTTTATCGTGCTTATGCTGTGCAGAGCTGATGAAAGGCTGGTTTTTCCACATAGGTGATGATGTTTTCTTGGAAAGATTGCCATTTTTCTGTACTTTCTGGAGCCCTGATAATGTTGGAGGACTGGGAACAGCTAGGACATGTTCTATGATATCTGACTGGATTTCAGCTGGCTCCTTTTGTTTTCCAGGTGCCAAGGAAACTGAAAGGGAAGAATGTTCCTCTGCTGGGGGCTTCATGTTGCTCTGAGCCACAGGAACATTAGTAGCTTCTCCAGAGTCAGAGAGTTCAGGGTTCTTCTCTATAAGCTCAAAGTCTTCTTTTGAAAACTTCAGTTTATCAGCAGGTTCTCCCAGTATTTGATGGGAAGGAGGCACAGGAAGAGGCACCTCTAAGGATTGCAGGGCAGTACTTTTGCATCCATGCTGAGTCAATGCTGTTTCTTTTGAAGGCTTATCAGCTGATGGCAACAAAGGCAGTTTCTCCAATGACTGAGAACTGCTTGAAGTTACTTCAGTTTGGGATTGAATCGTAGAGAGCTGTGTTTGTCTCCTTGGGTCAGATATTTTTCTGGGAGCTAACTTTTCTGCTGAAGGAGTTTCTACTTGGTATGTCTGGACAGTTGGGCTTTGACTTTCACTGACCACATTTTGAAATCCAATACAGGACTCTGGCGTTAAAGCCGTACTTTGCTGGCCAGGAAATCCATCAGAAAGAGATGAGACAGGTAAAGTGCCAATCTGAGGACTCTGCCTGAGACCTCCTTGATCTCCATATGGGACGGGCAACACTGGAGGTGGCACAGGTATTCCAGACCAGTAGGAAGACTGTGGCAGCGGAGCCCACTCAACAGAACCATAAGGCAGGGCTGGAACAAAAGGCAAAGGAACCGGTGGGGGAGGCCACGTTGGAGGGAGTAAGGGGGGAACTGTATGGAAGACAGGAGAACAAGCTTCAGTAGCAGGTAGTGGTGGTGGTGGCAAGCTTTGGTAATTAGCTGGTAGAAGAGCAAAGTGAGACCATGAAGATCCTACTGGTTGGGATGAGCCCAAATTGTAGTGATTAGGAGGAGCTGGTAGGAAAGCCTCTGGGGCTGGTGGCACATGAGGTATGGACAATGGTGGAGGCACTTGTGGCCCAATGTGAGAAAAAGCACATACTTTACTAGTAGGCACAACAGGAATAGGTGTAGGTGAAGGAAGCTGTGAAGATGGAGGATCTCTTTGTTTCAGAGTTGTAGAGGAAGGGGGCATGGAAAGGGTCATGGCATTTGCTTTGTCATCGGGGGCAAGAGTAGTGGAGTCAGCCCGTTTTTCAGGCTCCTTTGCAAGTTTAGGTGCTGTGGCTTTGGTGGATAGCAGAGGAGCTTGCAGGCAAGGAAGGTCAGCCAACTTTGTAGGGAGCTTGGGAATGCTGGGCCACTTGCTGGCACTCCGGTTCTCTCTGGTGTTTTGGATACTGTCATTATTAGATTGGCGCTGCCGCCGGCGTTGCCTGTATTCACTCAAGCTGAGAGGCCGAGGTTTAGCTTCCCTTGGAGGACAGATGACTTCTTTATTTTCAGAGCAAGGTGTATCCTTGGTCAGCTGCTCTGTAAGTTCTGTAGTACAACCAGGGAGCATTTGGGAAATTTCTGAGCTAGATATCTCAATCACTGGTAGGAGGAACTTGCTTTTTTCGTGGGGTTCTCCTGGGACATCCCTTTGGACAATAGGCACAAGATCTGAATTCCCTAGATTTTGTGTAGGGGCCTCTGCATATGGCAAATCCCTTGCATTTACTAAGGTTGACAGAAGTGGATTTTTGGACCCTTTCTCTCTCGCACATTTTGACCGTTCTACTTGAGGTTCAAATGTTTCCTTTGTCTGAGATACTTGATTTAGGATCAATTCTTTCCCTCCAGTTTTTTCTGGTTCTTTTTTTCGAAAACTAGAATCTGACACAGATTTCCTTGCATCAATCCTGGTTTGCATTCGAGGACAGGCAGACATTTGTTGACAGTTTATGGTCTTGTGATACTTTGTTTCCTCTCTGGATTTCTTCCTCTTCTTCTTCTTAATATTTGTAGATACCTGACCCTTCTTTGAGGCAAAGAGCTTGGCATTTTTTGGAGGCACTGAGGCAGACTCAGATGTATTCTTTTGATTACCTGTTGATTTCTGAGTGCCCTTCTCTATCTGTGGATGACCATCTTTTAAGTTTGGAAGGGCAGCATTAACTACCTTCCCATCTTGTTCATATGAGTCAAGCTCTTGGTCCACACCTGTGTAACTCATCATGTATTCAGGCAATTCTTTTCCCAGGGCAGGGGACAAAAGTTCTGCTTCAGTATTCATAAGGCCAGTTGTGCAATTGCTATCCATTGTAGGTGAGAGCTTGGTCTCCAGGAGCTCTCCAGCATCAGGCATTATTTCTAAGACAAGTGGGCCTGTGAGATTCTTCTCAGCAAGGGACTGATTATCAGAACTCAGGCATACAGTGAGGGTGGGCTGGCAGTAAGAGTGCACTGATCTCACCAGCTCATCAAGGGAAATATTTTCTGCGGCAATAATATAGGGATCATTGCATTCATCAGGGTCTCTCTCAGGTTCCATCTCCTTCACAGCTGCCATAAGACTCTCCTTGCACCCTCGTACAACTTCTTCTTCCTCTTCTTCTCCATCACTGCTCTGTAGTACAGGTGATTCTTGTTCTCTAGTCTTGAAGAGCTTCTGTTCCCCCCAGAATGCTTTGTTACTCGCGTTGTTTGAAAAAGCCGAAAGTTTGGCACAATTTGAAGATAATGAGAAGGGAATGCCGGTAGTACTGGTTTCAACCTAGGGAAAGATGAATCAAATCAGAGATTATGCAACAAATTAAAAACAACTGAAAGTAACCAAAATACTGTTGGGAAGAAGATATTTCTGACAACCCTGCAATTTTAAGGATGCTTAAACTATATCTATGAAACAGCCCACAAAGCCTGAAACAGAGAGTATACTCACTCCTATCATTCTACTAGTTGCATGCCAGTTAAAACATGGGGATATGTAGCATAAAGATTACACTTGGGCAACCCTTTTCTACCCGAACTGGAAGTATTAGTATAGCTTTTAATCCAGCAGGACACATGCAAAAGAGAGCATACAACAAATCATGATCAGGGTTTTTTTCTGGGCAGAAATTAAAGGTGGCAGAATCAATTAGAGCCACCTATGTCTTCCTTTTCACAAAATACATTACCTTCTTTGACATAATGGTGCACAGTCCAGGCTCCTGGAAATCAATATTGTGTAAATCTTGCTCATCGGATGTCACAGAAAAACTAAGAAATTTCTGAAACTGATGGGAAAAAAAACAGTTTGGAAATAACACAAATTACAGTAATGACCTATCTTCATTACATCAAAATACAAGAAACATCATGCTTGTCTGTAATACTAAGGCTAGGAAATACCAAAAATAATAACTCAAAGGCACAATAAATATTTTCCTTATCTTTAATAATCTGCAAGGTAGTCCTTTAACATCTCCTGTGTATCTTGTCAACACCATTACAATATTAAATAGATACATTTGAGCAATAGAGGGCACTCTTACTCTGCAGAGTTCTCAATATAGTATGTTAAATTTGATGAATCTGGATGCCAATTTAAAGAAAAAAATTAAACTGCAGATACCTCGGACAAGTGGAGATGCCTCTATAATTTTAAACAATATTGGTAAATATTACCCTGCAGTTGAGATTTTGCCAAAAACTGCTACTCGAGAATAGAAAGCAATTCCTCACGTATTACTAACTGGAAGAAAGCACTGAGTTAGTAAACCATAAAGTTGAATCCAGACAAACAAACAAACAAAAATGGTGCAGGACATATTTCAGGCCAAAGAAAGAACATATGAGGATCATTTATATTCCACTCAGAGAAAAAAAAAACCATGCAATTAATTCAATATGAATCAGGTATTATCAAATTTATTTGCTGCCCATCTTGTGGTTCAAGGAGACTCTGAGCAGCCTATAGCAAGAGGTGAGTAGAATAGGTAAAGCAATAATTCCAAATATTTACAAGGGCAAAGTTAATGCTATATTAGATTAGATCAAACTTGTTTTTATTTGGTTTGAATTGCTTTTAAATATTATAGGCTTATACAATCTTAATTGTATAAGACCACCTGCTGCAACCGATAACCTCCCACCAACCAATACACTCTCACAGAGTAGGCCTACTCATGGTACCATCATTAAAACAATGTCGTCTGGTGGTTCCAAGGGAGAGGGCCTTCTCTGTGGGGGCACCTACGCTTTGGAACAAAATACCACCTGGAATACGAATAATCCCAGATCTTCGCACTTTCCGACGTGCCCTGAAGACCTTTCTATTTCAACAAGCAGGGCTAGCATAAACATCAAAATTCTATGCCAAGGTCTTAGTAGATACCCCAAGTTGACTCAATTTATTATTTACTGTTTATAAAATATATTTATATGTACATGAAATCTTAATCTGTTCACCGCCCTGAGTCCTTTGGGAGAAGGGCGGTATAGAAATTCAATAAATAAATAAATAAATAAATTGAAGAACTATAGGACATATTAAGAAAAACAACTATTTTTTATTAACCTTCCAGAGATGAAATACAGTAACTGTTAGGATGGCATAACATTTAATTAAATATCATCATACCGAAGAATTTTCAATCTCTCTGGGTGATGTTAGCAATTCAGATTCAGGAATAGGATCAAAGGGAGACAGTGTCTCATCATCCGTGCTATCAAGAATATCTGTTATTGCTGTCAACAGGGAAAGTTCATTCTCTGCATCCATGTGGCTTTTTACCTGTTATTAGAAGAACAAACCACAGTAGAAATGTTATCCATTGTTCAACTTCAATAATACAAGCGCTTCCAATAAATCACCCTGCCCTGACCTAGTCCTCTTCATATGTGTTGACTGTACCCATCTGATTGAACCAGGAGGATGGAAGATTGATCATCCTTACTGTCTACCACATCTGATACGTAAAGCTAATTACCACATCTGATAGTAAAGAAATCAGATACATGGACTCTGAAGTCAAATTCCATTTTCACACCAAACAATCAATGACTGGAACATAAAAGCCTGAAATGTACCTATATCTATTCTAACCTGTTCCGCAAATAAAGAAATTGAAGTGTGATATCAAAACACTTTTAAAACTATTATTCTGCTTCTCCAGGCCCCGTTTTATACTAATAATTTACCAAGAGCCAACTGAGAGCATCAGACTTTCATTCCAGGAAAATGTGAGCTGAATTTTGAGCATTCAGCATCTCAATTTCAGGATTATGGCACAAGAAAAATGTTAAGAGTCCAACTTTGGAGCTTCTTTCATTTTTAAAACCATGTCCTCTCATATTGTGCTGAGAAACTACACAGGTAAATATGAGGAATTCAATATAAAACTATTATCTGTTCAAGAGCCTCAGATAGCTCAACAGGCTAGATAGCCAGTTATTAACACCCAGCTGTCTGCAATTGTGCAAGTTCGAGGCTCAAGATTGACTCAGCCTTCCATCCTTTCTAAGGTAGGTAAATTGAGGACCCAGTTTGTGGGGGCAATAAGCTGACTTTGTATAAAAATATACAAAAGTATGAAGGCTATTGCTTAACGCATTGTAAGCCGCCCTGAGTCTCCAGAGAAGGGCAGCATATAAATCTAATTTTTAAAAAATAAATAAATAAAACCACTTATTAGGCTGAAGTAGATCTTCTACTTCATCACAGAAACATCCCCCTCCATTTATTGTCCACAAAAGCATACAATGTAATGAAAGCAGAGAATCACAGTTTCACTATATTTAAGGCAAGAAGAAAAGCTACAATGTTTGTTTTCTTCATTTAGGGCTTTACAACAGTCCACCCTATTTCATGTTACCATGCACAAAGCAATGCAGAAGCCAGTCATCTCTAAGCACACACACCTCAGTCAAACTGCTGAAATCTTCAATGATGGAAATGACAGAGGAGTCTAAGTAGTCCTGCATTGTTTCCAGAAATTCCCCAGCTTCAAGGATGGTTTCTGCTTCCAAAGATGCCAAGTGCAAATCCTCTGCCAGTAAACACTGGAAGGAGAAAATACGGGGGAAGGGAGGGAGAGTAAAAATAAATCAGATGAGAAGAATGAAAGTAGCTGAATGTGAATTAAGTATTATCTTCTAGGGCACAGAATAATTCCCTCTAGTACCCAGGTTAAATAAGGAACTGAATGCTAATAATGCTTAACAGCAATAGAGAAAAGGCAAACAACTTCTTGCAACTGCCAAATATGTTCTTGTAGTGTACATGTCTCAATTTCTAGAATTTGGGAACTTTACAAGTTTCATCCATCATTAGCTGCCATGTTTTCTTAACTAATGCTTTGATTTTCATTATTACCAAAATATCTGATGTTTTGGACTACAGTATTGTTTTGTTTTCAAGATGCCCAAAAGCTTAGATTTAGAGGCTGGGCATTTAAAATAAAAACTTATATTTCTGAGACCCAAATCTACTATTCTGCAAATATTGTTTTCTCCTAGTTTATCAGACCCATATGTGCAATTACTGCATTTTTTTTTCAATCAAGATTACCTACAATCCTGCATCTATGTAATCAAGATGTGAATCAAGATTCAACGAGAAACAAACTACTCACTGAAGAAGCTCACTGAAGTTTTTAATCAGATAAGCAGGATGATTTAATTGCAGAAAGTTGGGAGGACCAAGACATGATTGCATCCTTCCCATACTCTTCTGCTGATTAACCTGTAATAGTCTCTCTCATCCTGCTGCATTCTAGATGAGATAGAACAGCTCCCAGTTATCCCAATTAACATGAAGGTTTCCAAACAAGAACCAAGCTTTGAAAAATATACATACAAATGTTTAAACAGCATCAGTTTTAATGCAGTTGTCAACATCTCCTGTAATTCTGAAGATGAATTTACAGTTAAATACTGGCAAGCTGACACTAGGAAGTCAGGTGCAGCAGAAGGCAAATGTAATAATAAATCACTTTTTAAAAAACATAACAGAGAAAACATGTTCACATTGAATTTTGACTGGCTTCAGAGGGCTAAAATTGTGAGAGGAAACATCAAGGTGCTGCACAGAAACAGACCCTGCAAGGAGCTTGCCCTAAATCAAGGATCAACACCTACTGGAAATGTTTTATTGCAGTCATTGCTACCTGTGGGGAGGGGGGGGGATACCAGTTACTGAAAACAAAGATTCAGATATTTGCCACAAATACATATGTGGCCTTTTCATTCATTCTTTTCCATAAATAAACAAATAAACAATATTTTGGCCGTTCGTTTAATTGAGTTCCCTCTACCTAATTTTAGGACTTGTTTTCAGTTATATTTATGCAGAAATGTTGAAAATTCGAAGGGATTTACAAACTTTTAAACATCACTGTACATCCCCCAATGTTTCTCATTACTGAGAATGCTCAGCCACATTTGTAGAGCTACACTTTGAGGAGTCTTTGATGCTCTCTGAGCTTGGTTGTTTTTTTGCAGATATTTCATTACCCAGACTATGTAATATCACCAATGCTATTGCATTGCTATTACACTAATGTTACCTAGTTTACATAATGAAACATCTGCAAGAAAACAACCAAGCTCAGAGAGCACCAAGGACCCCTCATTTCAACTCTGAGCTACAAATATTCTCCTTTATTAGAGCTGCATATTGAACATCCATGCTGATAGAACTAAAAACAGTTTCCCACTTTTCCTTCATCCCTCAAAGACAGTGGTCATCTCTAGAATAGGAGATGTGTTCTTAAAGAATACTATCTGAATATCACTATTTTGTTGTGAAATAAAAAAAGTACTGTAGTTACACTTCTGGCATGAAAATAATGCAGTGTGGAAAATAGAGAAACTGAAGAAGCCTTGATACTGTTTATCAATGAATTTACCTAAAGTTGGTATTAATATGTTCACTGCACATCTTTCTCTGAAAATACCCACTAGTTCAAAAGTTTAATATTCCTTTTAATTCTGTCAACTGAATGTGAAATTACTCAAAAGAATTTCTTTCAACTCTTACAAGGTGACACTTCAGATTCTTTGCCACAAACTAATTAAATTAGTTAAAGCACTCTCTAATTTTGTACGTATGTATTTTTATTGTTGGCTGTACCCCGCCCTGAGTCCTTCGGGAGTAGGGCGGTATATAAATCCAATAAATCTAAATCTAAATCTAATGATGACTGAAGTGAAATTTCAGAAATTATAAATAAAACTACCACAAGACAAGTCCATCATTTGTTTGCTTTCTCAGCTGATTACCAATGTAATCTTAGACACAAAAATTAAAGGGTTATCATTTCACATCTTTGGCATCCAGATTTGTGGGTGTACCCAAAGTTTCCATTTTTCTAACTTCCAAAGCTCATGCTTGATTAGTTATTAGTCTGTGACCCAATAAAGGAAGACCAATAGCTCTGAAAGGCACTATGTTAGGGGAAGGCTGCCACAAGCAAACAAATAGGAGAAGCAATATTTGTTTAGTTTTATAAACTTTGGGGGCACTTTACTATATTACTCATCATGCCACAATCAACAAGCCCAAAAAGATCCAGAGACAATGTTAAGTTTCGATATAACACTCTATATATTACATATTACTAAATGTATTTATTAAACAAATTTATATAGTGATAATATGGTTTACAATATGTTTAGGAAAAGAATTATGTTTAAATTGTATGATGAGGGAAAATACAGTTTTAAACATATTCAAACAAAACTCGTGAAGAGCTTGTTTAAAGCTTTAAATCACCCATCTTCATGCTGCATAACACAATATATATGCTTTGTTTTAAACCACACGTTTTTCTGGGTTTCTTTTCCCACTTCCAAGTCTTTTTTATTGTAATTAATTCTCTGCCCTCCTCTCCACTTTCTCTTGTCTCCCGATTAGACCCTACAGAATTGGGAAGATGTCAGGCAGAAAACATTGATTGATTGTGCTTGGATAGAATTTTTTAAAAAGTGTCCTTACCATTGTGCAAAACATATTAAGACTTGCATAGAAAATTTTAACTTCCAAATGTAAAGTCTTGAGCAAAAAAAGTTGATTCAAAGCATAATTAAAATATAGCTCCAATCTTATTAAGAACATGAATCAAACAGCCTCAATATGTTGTATAGTAAGGGAATGAGTTACATCTTACTTTAACTACAAAAGACTTAACATTTAAATTTAAATTTAACTATTATTTAGCACAGCAACACAAAATGTTTTCTTTTTTTTTGTTATGGCTGTGGCACAATCTCCCACTGCACTCAGTGGAAGATAATGTGTAGCAGGAAAAAGCATGAAAGTAGGCATTTCAGCAGGCTTTTCAAGTGAACAGCTCATTATTTCTATTTGTCATTCTAGTACAATAGTATAGTAAGTTCCCATAAATGGCTTCTCTTAAAATTGCTTTCTCAAGTGAAATGATTTGCTGCAAAGTATTATTATTTTTATTTAAAGGGGACAAGGCATTCAGGATTATGCTAAAATCAGACTCAGAGAACAGGAGAAGCAAGAATACCTAAAAGTAGACACACACAAAATGATTTTTACATGCAAGAATTAAAAAAGAACTGCTGAGAGAGAGCATCATCAAATGGGGCTGAACAGGATCAGCAAGTGGGAGGATATGAACACACCCAAGAACGAAGAGGGGAGAACACAGCAGGGAAAAGCACTGGAATTCATTTTTACATAAGAGAATACTTCCTAGTTGGTGCTCCCCCATCAGCCTATTAGGTATACCCTGGTCTCCCACTTCCTTAAATTCTTTTAAGGTGTGTTTTTTTTTTCTTGGCACGTTGGGGGAAGGGGACAAAGCAAACGAAAGTTTTAAAAGTCGATGGAAAAATTAAAGGCACAAGGAGTACCATTTTGATAAGTAATTCAAAACAATGAGGGAAACGCACGACTCGATTAAGCAGCACTCTACCCTTACATCTTTTCTATTTGCACATTTTCCAAAGGACCCCGATCAAGGCCAAAATGCTCCACAACTCAAATAAAGTAAGTGTGACTCTACGCCAAAAATTCACGGGGTCAGGACGCCTTGCCACACCTAGCGATTCCAGGATTTGCCTTTGCCTTAAAAACTCTCGACTTTCATTGTTCCTGCATCACGAGGGGGAGATGGTCTTCAGAAAGCCCCCAAATTCCTGAACTGCAGATAGTTCATCCTGGGCATTTGCTCCACTACGCTAATTTTGCCGCACATCGTCCGCCCATTCCAGCCCGCCAGTCCACCATTACCAACTGTATGGAAGCTCAAGCGAAATGGCCACCAACTAGGATCGTGCAGCCAAAGCATCGCTTTGAGTTTCTCACAAGCTCCTCTCCCCGAGAGGCTTTTCTACCGCACATTCTTCCCGGCGCCTGCCTCCATTCCAAAGCCCCCACAGCCCGCGTTCCCGCTGCCGCTGCCGCTGCCAGTGCCACCTCCCTATGCCAGACACATCGCTTCCACGTGTCCATCTAGCGTTAGCCCACGCGGCTAAATGAAACTCTCAAGCTCAGCTCCGAGGAACCAGGCCGGCCAGTACCTGCGTAGAAGAAAAGCTATTGCCCACCAAAGGCTCCGAGGCACCTCGCATGGGGAGGGTTCCCCCAGCCCCAGCATGTCCCGCACCGCCGCCCCACAGGGCCGCCATCTTGGCACCTCCTCACAAATAGCTTCAGAAGCCCGGCCGGCACTGTAGAACTATATTTCCCAGGAAGCAACGCAACTGAAAGCAGAGCGGGCGAGGGTTTTTTTTTTTTTGGTGGAACAAAGCATGCTGGGAAATATCCTCCTAAATGTCGTGGACATTTTTTCTGTGTGTTCAATCTCGAGTCTAGACTCTACTAAACGGTAAATTCATTTCAAGTGTACAGTAACAGGCAATACAAAAATAACACTTTTTAATATTGGTAGAGTTTAACCTATTTGGTGTAGTGATGCATAAAGAGAAAAAAAAAGGGCGACATTTGAAGAAACGTAAATGGTAGGTTATAATTTAGATTTGATATTTAGTATTCCTCTAGTTGGCACACAACTTCTCCGGAAGATAATTGCGGGCTATAGTTTACTAAATATACTCAATTTGCTGAATTAAAATTACCTTTTGATTAGGAGAGATGCGGATCTTGGAATGCCAGCAAAACGGACACACATTTTTCTGCAATTCTCTTAACCAAAGTTATCAGTAACGGGTATAAATTTAATAATGAAGGATTCTTTGCGGGAGTCAGCAGCGATCCTATAAGAGACAGTTCCGAGTAAAGTAAGCGTGCTCTGAGTAACGTGCGTAGCGTATTACTTAACACGTTAAATTACCCACTCGTTCATTTAAATTTGATGGGGCACAGCTCATTGGTTTGTTCCTGATTTTGACACAGATGTAGCTGTTAATAGGTTTGTAGCTGCATTCCGTAACTTATCTACCGCACGTTAAAATCTTCTCGCCTTTAATAGGTTCCTAGCTACATTCTGTAACGTATTTACCGTACTTTAAAATCTTATCGCCTTTTGCTCAAAACGCTGCAGGCGGCCTCTAGTAATAAAACGAAGACCGCAAAGCGATTGTGGTTCAGCTTTGCTTAAGACGGAAGCCATTTTGCACCGTCTGATGTTTCAGCTTCATCTCAGCCGTGGACATCCCACCATCCAATTCAAAGAGTAGCTGACAACATCATCGCCACCTCTTTGTAGCCTGATTTTCCCGCGGTTAGCAACCGGAAGTTAACACCCTCCCGCTTCGTTTCGAGGGCGCTTGGCTTCTATGAGGGCAGCTTCTGTGCGACGACAGCGTGGTGGTGATTGCAGCTTCCTTGTAACTTTGCCAGGAAGGATGCCGCGTTAGGTCGGCGGAACACCAGACATCAAGGTGCTTTGTTTAGCATTGCGCATTTTGAGTTCACCCTGTCCGCAACCGCTTGCTTGTTTCAGTGCCAGGATTACACCGGCCAGCAGTTTGTGCTATTCTGGTTTGTTATGCCTCGGATTTCAAACAGCAACAAGTGTTAGAAGATCCATGTTAAATCACGTTCTGCTTAATCAGTTTGCTGACAAAACCATAGTGAACGTCATTTGTGCAACATACTAAACCACCTGTTTCCTGATCATGATAAAAAGGAGTACTATATGCTTTTAAGTTTCTCCACTGGCATGTATCAAGTTCTATTCCTCCGTTATATATTTTTTGTTTCTTTTAATAGCAATAAAAAATAAAATAAGCACGCTGCAAGGCAAAGACTGCAATTATAAGTGAAGTCTCTTATTTCCAAAAATCCCACACAGATATCAGAGACATCTAAACATTAGCAATGCTGAGAAAATATAGTCAGGAGTCATATTGGAAATACTCTTCTTCCTCACCCAAAGACCATGATAAGCTGAGACGGTAGAACTGCAGTGGCCAAAAGAAGGACTATGGATAAGCTTCCAAGTTTGCCCTCTGGTAATGAAGCTTTTGTAACAGCCTATGTTTTTTGTGGTAGAGAGTCAGTTTACGGCAGCAGTTAAGGCGTTGGGCTACAAACCTGGAGGCTGAGAATTCTAATCCTGTTTTAGGCACAAAGTCAGCTGGGTGGCCTTGAGCCATTCACTCTCAGGCCTAGAAAGGAGGCAATGGCAAGGCATTTCTGAAATTTTTCCAAGAAAGATGCAGGAACTTGTGCAGGCAGTCTTCAAGAATTAGACACAACTGAACAACAACAAAAAGCTCTTTGTAGCATGTTCCATGAATAAGTAAGGAGTATTCTCAAAATTCCAGTTTTGCTCAGTGATTCAGAAGTATTGGGGATCCCTGTGCAGACAAACTATAGTTTGGTTTACCATGTTGTATGAATGCAATCTCTGAAGTTTTTGTAGCAACAGGTTAGCAGCACTTCCCAGAGTGAGCACAGGGGCAACCTGCACTTGGCCCTCAGTAAGAAGCCTCCCCCTCCCCCTTCAGAACTCATTTCCAGAGTTTCTAATCTTGTATGTCCTAGACTAGAGAATATTGGAGGTGGGTAAACCAAGACAGGCTTGGTAACTGGGAATGTTGCCAGACTGAGTTGTGATAAGAGGTAAGAGGAGACTTGGGGGAGTGGGGCAAAGGCAGTTCAGGCCTTGGATAAGGTCATTTTCAAATTCTTGACAGTAGAAAGAACTTACAAATGTCCTTGAAAAATAAGCCACTTCTTCAAAAGCACATGCAATCGGAAAAGGAGAAAGAAATGGTGTAAAATGTTGCAGGGCTTTGATTCTGTCAGAACAAAATTTGTCTTTCTAGGAATCACATTCCAAGGATGAAATTAGTAGAACGGCATGATGATTATGGGCTGTTCATTTCCATCATAAAATTGATTAGTAAAGGCATCAAAGTCTGAAGTTTTAACACGAATCTCTTATGAAGTTTCAAATTGAAAATTTGAAATTTAAAAATTTGAAGAGATGGTGACTGGAAAGCATATTGCAGATAATGCTCAATTTACAACCATTTATTTAGTGACCATTCTAAGTTACAATGGCACTGGAAAAAGTCACTTTTGACCATTTTTCACTTACAACCATTGCAGCATCTCCATAGTCACGTGATCAAAATTTGAGCACTTGGCAATTGGCTTGTATTTATGACAGTTGCACTGTTCTGGAGTCATGTGATCACCATTTGTAACCTTCCCAGCTGGCTTTTGACAAACAAAGTCAATGGGAGAAGCCAGATTTGCTTAAGAACTGCGTGATTCAGTTAACCTTTTATAGGTTTGTAAGAAGTTAGCACCCACCCCGCACCTAGAAGAATGAAATATTCTAGGAAATATTAAAAAGGAATATTATACCTCCCTGGATGAGAAAAGGAGAAACATGCTCTTGAAAGCAGCCCCCATCTTTGCTAATAGCCCCAGAAAGGGCCAGCTTATCTACAACACAACAGACCTTCACTCTCAGGATTAGCCCTCTACCCATCTCACCACATGACACCTGGGAAGATGACATCACCCAGCAAGATTCAACCAAGCCTGGAACTCAAGACAACTTACAAAGTTACCCCTGCATGGCCCCATGGGAGTCTGACAACCAATCAGGATACATTTTTTGCCACAGGAACACGAAGCAAGTTCAAAGCCCAACAGAGGGTATAAATCTCGCTCCCTCTCACCCATGTGCTCTTTTTGCTCAGGACCTCAAACCATGTGGTCCTGCCCACCATTAAACCATCTTTCTAAGCAGTCTCTATGTTTCCAGTGTCCTTTCCTACCTGGAACTGAACCCAGATGGACATTTCTTCCAACAGGTTGGACCGTTTTTCCTTTTGCATAAAGACAGGTGCAAAGACTGAATTAAGCAGTTCTACTTTATCCATGCTACCTGTCACCTCCCTGCCATCTTTTCCCCATTAGTGGACCAATAGTTTTCTTTCACATGTTGAAAGATTTTTAGTCCCACCTTAAGCCTGAAAGCCAGCTATGTGATTTTGGGCCAGTTACACACACTCAGCCCAACAGCAACAGGGTTGCTGTATGGGGAAAATAGGAGGAGAAAGAAGCATTAGGTATGTTAGCCATCTTGAGTTATTAACTACAAAATAATAAAGGTGAGGAATAAATGAAACAAATAAATAATGACCTTTCATTAGATTACATCATGCCCATAACAGGAGACTTAAGAAAGTGAGAAACATCATTCTATGCATATTTTCCTGAATCGTTCTCTAGGGGGCACTTCTGTGCTTCCTGCCCTGTTTGCTGCTGACTGTAGCAGGGACATTTTGAATATGCCAAAGCCCCTGTAAGGATTGGAGTACCCTGTAGCAAAAAGGTATGACTGAAATATTAAGAAAAACCCATTCTAAAGTAAACCAGAAATTAAAACCTCACTACGGTAGTCCAGTGAGGTTTGGTGTTTGGTGATCTATTTATTCCCTGGTTAATTGTTATTGTTGATGATATATCCAAAGCTTTTGTAGATTTTTGACAAGTTTAGGAATTCATTCTGGAACATGTAATTTGGATTATTTAATCATATACATTTTTCCTGTTTTTTAAAAAAATTACTTCAGAAATTAATGCATCCTTCATAAATACATGTCAGTTGTCAAACGTATGATTTTTGACCATGTGGTCATGGAGAGCTGCTGCAACAGTTGTAAGTGTGAAAAATGGTCATGAGTCACTTTTTTTCAGTGCTGTTGTAACTTTGAAAGGTCACTAAACAAATGGTTGTAAGTTGAGGCCTAACTGTACTGGAAATTTACCTTGAATAATTACTAAATTATCCATAGAGACTTAACGTGTACATATATGGGGGTGGAGTGGCAAGGGAACTGCTCTCTGTACTTCCCAAGTAAATTTTCTTCTACCTGAGTAATTAATAATTAATTTGCTTGAGTCTTTTCTTAATCACTTTTGGAATTACTTTTTTACTGCTTTCAAATATTAAGAACTTTTGGAAGTGCAAGTTTTATGGTATTCATTAAGAGTTTCCTTCAATTCTTAATGAAGGAAGTTTTAAGTACAAAAATAAGGATTTAGAAAAATTATATTTATGGAGGAATAAACAGCAAAAGGGTGATTAGAATATTGATTTTGGAAAGTTATAAATGGGTGAAGGGTCCAGATAGATTGGAAATAAGTTATTGAAAATAATTATAAGAATCCTTCCTACGGGAAACTGCTAATGTTTTGAATTCTCAATAAAAAAACATAAAATGGGACTCGAAGACTGGATACTAGATGGAACTACAAAGAACTACAGATTACAATTAAGAGAAGAACACTTAAATTCGACTTGCTAACACAGAATGGAGAAAAGTATCTTAATATTGGAGGTATTGAAGGATATTTTTGAAATATTGAGTCAGAAATTATTTTTTAAGAATACTTCCCATTAGAGACTGTGCGTAAATGATGAGGACCAGTAGGAGCAAGTTATACCAGCTAGGACTGAAATTGATTTGAATGTGGATTTAAAAATAACAAGCTACAAAAACAATATAGAAAATATATTTATTCAATTTCTATAGCTGCACAACTCAACCAAGTAACTCTGGGCGGCTTATATTCTAAAACTGATTTAAAAAAAAAATTAAAAGAACACCCACAAATAAATAAGCACAAATAATAGCAGTGTGATTCATCAACTATGTTAGGAAATGATCATTGCTTAACTAGTTGGCCAAGTAATATATAAACCAACATTATATGTTTACAGTATAAATATGTAGAATATAGCTTTAAGAGTATTGCTGAATCATTCTGCATCCTGATTGGATGAGCTCTGTAGTAACTGTATTTAAGAGTTTGATTGTGGCCAGTATGGTGGACATTACACCATATTGTTACCTGCTGCTATGTTGTAGATCTCTTTACATGGTCAATTTGATCATGGTTTATTTATTACTGCTTTTATGAACTGTTTATATTGTTACTGAATGATTCATATCTTATTCTGTGAACCGGTAAGAAGTTTTGTATCTCTGGATTGATTATGCATGGCTAAGACTTGGATTGGTAAAAAGATTATGAATTTGCTTTGCTCTATAACTAAACTACTTTAAAAACCAGTTTGTATGCAGTTTATTCACAACTACTCTCAGCACCCTTTCCGTGCGCAAACACTTTATACTCTGTTTCATAACCAGTCCTCACAACTATATCCTTAACAAACTAAAAGCAAAGGCAAGTAGCAAGTTCCTCAGCACATTCTAAGCCCCAGTTCTATGTAAATGCCAAGTTTTTAAAACTTTGTGAATGGCCAACAGAGTTGGAGCCATTCTGATCCCCAAGGAAGAATATTCCATAAGGCAGAGGCTACAGCTGAAAAATCCTGTCTTCTAGTCCCACCAGTTGATACTCTGGCTCAGTGGTCACTAACATGGTACACAGAAAAATTATTTGCATTTTTTATATTGCACTAAATACTATTTATCTTTTTTAAAAATTCATATTAGTGGTCCCTGGGATTTAAAATTATGAATTTAGTGGTCCCTGAGGTCTGAAAGGTTGGCAACCCCTGCTCTGGCTGATGGGATCTGCAGTATGTCTATTGGATCAAGTTGGATGGGTATAAACTCTTGGAAAAAGATATACTGGATATATAAATGAAACCAGGTGGTTTTATTCTATTTATTTATATATCAAATTTGGAGACCATCCATTTCCCTCAAGGGAGCAATGCTGGGCAATGCACAATGAAAACATAAAAAACATCTAAATATTATATTCCAGTAGGAGGCAATAAAACAGGAATAAAGTAATTAAAGTTGAAAACATGGGGAGTGACTTCAAGGTGCTAATCAGCTCCAAGGCTGTATATTCCTTTGCGAGCTCCAAGCAAGTTGGCAGAGCCAGATCTTCAGCTGCTTCTAGCTCATCTCTTGAGATAAAATATTCCAAAGGGCAGGGGTGATGGCAGGAAAGATTTCCTTGACCCCATCAGTTGAAATTCTTTAACTGACAAGGTTTGTAACATAACCTTCCCGTCTGACTGGCTGGGATGGCCTGATATAATGAGATGGTGGTTCTGCAGGTAACCTGGTCTCATGCCAAGGTCGTAACCAACACTTTGAATTGGATCTAGAAGAAAACTGGCATCCAAAGCAGATTTAACATGTACTGCCCTTGGGGTGCCCATAATTGCTTGTGCAGCCATATTCTGTATCAGCTGAAGCTTCCGGATACTCTTCAAGGGTAGTTCCATGTACAGCGGATTATAATAGTCCAGATAGGAGATGACCAGGGTGTGATTAAGCATGAGAAGAATTTCCCTATCGAGGAAAAAGTGTAATTGGCCCACACTACAAAGTTCAGCAAAGTTCTTCCTAGCCACAATTGCCATCTGCTCTTCAAGCAGGAGTCATGAGTCCAGGAAGAACCACAGATTATGCACCAGGTCTTTGTTGGGAAGTGCAATTCTATCCAGGGCCAAAGATGATAAAACTCCCAGAAGCAGAGGGGGCTCTTGTTTGATTGATATTTTAATAATTAAAAGGCACATGCAAATAACTAACCAGAAGAATGACTTGGATTAGTTTCTTATAGTAGAAGGCCAGTTTGTTGTAATTGTTGTGGTCTGCCAGCAGCCTGCGGAGCTGGCAGCAGACAGTGAGGAAGCTGGGGAGGAACATGGGCTACTCCTGGAGTCTGGGGAAGGCTCGGACGAGGGCTCTGCATCAGAGGCATAGAAAGGGCAATCTGGGAGGTACGGGCTGCCTCCGTAACTTTCCTCTGCTGGATTTACAGAAGAGATCTGTTAAAGTTTTAAAGGATTTTGCAAGGAGAGACAAATAAAAAATAAAAAATTCAAAGATTAAAGACCAAGTTTATTAAAAATAAAGTTAAGGAATATAAAATTGATTTACTTGATCAAAATTAAAATATATAGTTTGCTATGTCTGGTAATTCTTAAAGGACTTTTGCTGACCAGGATGGAATGATGAGGCTTTCTTCTATTTATAGATAAAGAGATGAAATATGAGAAGAACAGATCATTTGATGTATTTTAAGAGAAGGTGATAGTGTCAGCTCTGGAACAGAAACCTGACAGATAGGTTATTAAAATTGTTAATAACTGTACAAAGGGGGAAATTATTTATTTATATATTTCTTCCCTTTTTTACTATATTTTTCTTTTCTATTTTTTTATACTATTTTTTCTTTTCTACATTTAGTTTTTGCTTTTACATTTTTTCTGTTTAGTTTCTATTAACAATTATTCTTTTGATTGTAGTGTTCAAAAAATCATTGAAAAAAAATAGTGGAAGAATTTGAACAGTAGAACTTACAGTTGGTACACATTAAGTTATTGAAATTTTTTATATTGGCATACGTGATGGAATGTAGTCAGAAGGCAGATTCCCAGAAGGGACATGGTGCATTCCAGAGAGGCAACTCGGTCTAGATACTGTGTGTGAAAGAAAGAGAGTAAAGTCTGCTCTTCCCTAATATAAGTAATCCTCGACTTAATAGTTCATTTAGTGACCAAAGTTACAACAGTACTGAAAAAATTGATTTATGACCAGTTTTCATTTGACTGTTGTAGCATCGCCATGGTCACATGATCAGACTCTTGGCAACTGACTCATATTTATTACAGATGCAGTGACCCAGGGTCATGGGATCACTTTTTGCAATCTTGTGACAAGTAAAGTCAATGAGGAAGCCAGATTCACTTAACAAGTGTGTTATTAACAACTGCAGCAATTCACTTAACACCTGTGGCAAGAAAGGTGATAAAATGAGGCAAAATTCATTTAATGACTACCTCATTTAGCAACAGAAATTTTGAGCTCGATTATACTCGTAAGTCAAGGACTATTTATAGTTCACAGTATATTGTAGGTACAGTTCGTAGTCAGTCTCGAAAGATTTTGTTACAGGTATGAAACAATAAAAACAGCTTGGAAGAGTCAACATGTGTTATTCTTGATTTTGGGCCTGACAACTTTTCTACCATAAAGCCTATTATTGGAAATTTCTGGATTCTTGTCCATTTAATTGGTTCCACGTTAGCCTGATGAGAGAAGCTGGACAATAGCTTCAGAATTGAGGAATGTCACCATTGTTTCCATTGCCTACTCCTTTTCATACAATTTTAATTTAGACATTGTGTGGAAAAAGAAAAGTGAAGTCAGCATAATTTAACCCTAATATAAATAACTGAAGGATTATTACAGTGGTCATCTTTGTGAGTAAATTACTAGACTTTCTACTACTGTAAATGAAAAATAAAAGAGCATTATTTTATAGAGAAATATAGTTATCTATTTTCTAGCATATTAACCAACCTGGAAAATACAAACTCTGTTTACAAGAAAAAAATTAGAGTTGTCTCTCTTTTGGGATACACCAATTTCTTTTATTTTTTTTTTTTATTGGAATCATTCAGTCGTCTGGATGATTACAAAACTGGAGCCAGTTTATGGTCCTCTCAGTGGGGTTTTTAATCTCTTCCCCAATCTTACATGCCTAACATCCCTCCAAAGCATGAAACTACAACTCTCAGAGTTCAAACAATTCCTTTTATTTTGCCTTCTGAATCTGTATGAGGTATAGACAAACATCCGCATTACCCAAACCTGGTTAGCAGAAAGACCAAGTAATGTTTATGTGGGTACATCATTTTCGATTTATTAATTTATTTATTTTAAATTATTTTTACTTCGAAGTCGGGTGGCATGCATTCAATGAGATGTCTGCAAACATTTTAACACTCAGCTTCCCTCCTCTTGATATTACAGCTATTATCAGAACTCCTGTGGAATTCCATGCCACAGAAGTCAAAAGTCCAGACAGCTCTCAACACAGAAGAGTTAGCTGCTTATCTCAGCATCTTCAACTCCCTGTAAGAACAGTCAGATTTGAGTTCCAAAAATGTAGTCACTCTGGGGATAGTTACAAATTAGAGCGTCTTTTTGCTGCCATCTAGTGGTTATCCAGATTTCTTCAGCCCAGACTGGAGCCTACAACTTCTAAGCTTGGGCAAACAACTGAATTTTAGCCTGTTTAACTAAAGGACAGCAGCTTTTTTTTTTAAAAAAAAAATCTGTAAAGAAACTGACAAGCCTTCAAAAGGAACAGAAATCCCTGTAATCTCTGGATGAATAAATCCTGCACGTTTTTGGATAAATAAATCCTCTACCTGAGAAATATATTGGGAGAAGTCAATACAAACTCTAGTATAACAATGCTCCCATAAAAAATAAGAAGTATTCTTAGATCCCTGCGTTGAAATAGGCTAAGCACAGATACTGATCCACATTATTTTAATGATTTTAACTGTATGTACTGTTTTACTATGTTTTATATTATGCATTTTAAATTGTTCTAAGCTGTTGAGTGTTTATACAACAGAAAGATGGAATATATATTTAATATTAAATAAATATAAGGGAAATGAAGAATATCTCTGGATTAAATTCTAAATTGACTGCCAATATAACCTATCTTCAAACTTGACCATATGGCTCTTTACAGCCATAAATACTGAACAAAGCGTCACTTTAGAAAGCCTGAAACTAGCACATTTCAGGTATGAATTGTTTTTAAAGTATATTAGAATTGAGAACTCAGCAACTGTAGATTTCTCCTATCCTTTCTTTCCAGATGCTAGTTTCTCAAGCTCTTTTTCCTGGTTTAAAGAAGCCTTTGAAAAATGTATCTGAAAAGGGGAAAATAATTTAGCAGAAAGCTCTTTCAAGAGCTAAACAACTGTCTGTTGTGCAATGCATCAGAGGCTAAGCTATGAGTGTATGTTGATAGACTTGTGCTGACCTCCTGATTACTTCAGATCTAATCAAGGCTGCCAAGATCTATGACACACTCAGACCTTTTTGATGTAGATCAGCAGCATTGCTTTCCACTTATTCCTCCTTGTAGGAATGCAAAGAGAACAAAGACATGTTTTATTCTACAGCTTGCTATAGTATCACCTATGAGCTGGAGATACCCAGGAAATTCATCAAAATAGTTTTTCAGTAGACCATGTTCTTTTTAGACTTTAAAGAAAAATCTAAATCATTACATTTTCACAGGAAAATCCATGTTCAAAAATCCCACACTGTATATTCTGCTCTGATTTGAATTCAGAATAGAGCCAAAACTAAAGTTTTCTGTTCAATCCTCTCCCCCTCAAACCAAATGATGTGTTTCATCATCTGAACTCTACCCATTTCAATTATCCTATACTTGAAAATCTGTCATCCCAAAACAGGCAATACTCCTATTATAAATTTCCATTGTTTTCCTATTTTGTTGTCTATTAGAATGACTATATGCAAGCAGCTTGATGATAACATTTTTTTTCCTGTTGTCCCAGCCATGCTGTTTGCATTACCCAAATTATGGACAGATTGTCCTGGAGAATATCTTTGTGATCAGTCAGAGTTGACAACATATAATCAGATAGCACATAATCAGTCAATCAGTTGGATCAGATTAGCCAGTGAAATGTAGCTCACTTAAAGGTAGTTTCGTTCCCTATAGTTTAAACAAGTTGTATCTTTGGAAACACTGTTTTACTTTCTCCATTGTGTCTTTCGTAAACTATTTTATCTTGTGTCATTTTTTTTAATAGCTATGTTGACTTAATTCTGCTAAGAAGTTGGTTTTTATAATATTGAATTTCTATAAAACATGTGACTTTGCTCTCTGTATGAGGCTTCTTAACATCTAATCAAAACACCAGTGTCTTTCTTCATCTTTATAAATATTGTGTATACTCTGAAACAGGAGTCTACACAAGCAGATGATTTGGACATTATTTCATTGGGAACTGTGTGTATGAAAGATAATTAATTTCCATTGTTTTCTTATTTTTCCTCTCCTTTTATATCTGAGTAGCCCCGCTTTTAATAATACAATCTTATATATAAAGAATATATTTTGTTTTAAAGTATTCTTGAGGTAGCATTTTTTCTTGTATTTCCAATTCAACTTACATATTCTCTAAGTACTTCCTGCTGAGTAAATTCATTATAGAAATGTACCATATAATGAGGGTAATTTTTCCACTATTAATGTATATAATGAATATAAATAGCATCGTATCTTGTAAAGGAGAATGGCGTCAATGTTTATTACTTGGCCAAACAATAATATACTAAAGCGATTTTGAAGTTATGTGCAATTTCTTCTGAGAAATTAAGAGTATTTTCTAGCTTTCCCTTTTTCATTCTGTTAATGTAAAACTAGATTTTAACAGTAAAGCAATACTTTCTATCTGGTTTGCCAAAATGAGCTCATGCTTGGAAATCTCTTTCATACCACCAATTCCTGCTAAAGGATCTGGCTCCAGTCAGCAGGAACCTTGTGTTCCCTATAGGGCCTCCTTTTTATGTTTTTATTACAGCAACTCCTCCCATGACATCTCCTCTGTGATTTCTTTGTCCTTTGCTAAAACTGCTGGAAAATTCCCAACTGGTTTCTTCACCAGACATAGGCACTATGAGACCTTAGCTAATGACATCATCTTTACCTCTGTGCATTTTCTATAGGGTTACAACCATGCAGAATGGTTTTTCTAACTGAGATGCAGAAGACAGTTTCCAGGGTTCCAGATAAACTGCAAGACTATGAAAAAATGTCCAGGTTATCTTAAGTATGCTTTACTTGTGTTTAGTCATTATTCCCACAATATATTAGCCTATTAGGTCATTCATTCTTAAGGGGATGGAGGGGGTGCTTGGCTAGCTCTGGAATTACTATATTGTATCCATGTAAGAATCTGCTCTGGTCAGCCATTTAAAAATACATTTGATAATGAATAGCATATCCAAGGCAAAAGAGGCATACAATAGACAAAATACTCTAAAAGAAAGAAAAAATAAATAAAATTATCCTATACTGCAGTCTAATTCTTAAAAGAACGGTGTAATTCTAACTTCAATTCTAGTTTATCAAGTCTCCAGATTTTTTTTTTTTAAAAGTAAAGGTAAAAGATTGGTCAAATAGGCATATTATATCACAGCACTCATCCCTCCCCCCCTTATAAAGAAGCCTAAAGAGTTGGGTGTATTTTTTTTAAACAAATGAGTTTTTTACATTGACCAATCCTTTTCTTGAAATATGATACATATTCCTTCTCATGATTTCCATAATGCAGGGAGTTATTAATCTGAAAAGAGGTGTATTGGCAAAACTTTGGTGAATAATAATAGAAAATATTTACTCTTTAATTACAATATAAAATGTATGTTTCTCCTTTATTATTTGATTAGGGAAACATGAATGAAACCCATTTAGTTCAACAACTTTTAGATTGGCTGCCGGACATGCTGCTAAGTAAGAAATGTGCCCTGAAGGAATCTACCTTCACACAGAGATTTACCCTGAGTTGGACTAAATAATTAATCAAATTAATAAAAATCAGTTTTATGTAAAATTAAAAATATGAACCAGAGCATCTATAAAGAGGTTTTCTACAAGGCCTCTACTGATACTATGAAGAAATAAAAATATTCTACAATTAGTCATTAAATAGAAAGCAGAAAATCAACAAATAACTGAATATATTCATAATATATCTAAGAAACCTATTTGAGATTTAAACCCATATTTGAAAAAAACAAAAAATATGAAATGATTAAAAAGAAACTATTAATATAATCCTAGTATTAAAAGTGGCAAAATTAAAACACTTGTTAATTATCATACTTATACATACTTGTGTAAGAAGTTAGCACCCACCCTTTTCCTAGAGGAATGAAATGTTTTAGGAAGTATTAAAAAGAGGCAGAATATTATATTTCCCTGGATGAGAAATGGATAAGCATGTTTTGAAGCTGCTCCCATCTTCCTGCCCCCACCCTTTGTCAATGGGCCATTAAGGCCTGGGCCAGTCTATTCTACATAATAAAGAACTACCTCCTTCAGGCAGAGCCATAGTAGGAATTGCCAAAGATCCAACAAAGATAGAATTAGCCCTCTACACAATAGCAGCAGAAACTCACCACATATGACCTGGGAAGCATGTGACCTGGGAAGCACACGTGTCCATCAGCCAGCAAGGCTAGCTACGACCCACACCCCCTGGAGTCTGACAACCAATCAGAATACTGTTTCGGGGCCCCAGGAAATGCAAAGCCAGAGAGAGCATAAAAACCCGAGGATTCACTGTATCTGCCTTTTCTGTTCAGGAACCAAAGCCATGTGATCCTGTTCACCATTAAACCATCTTTCCAAGCAGTCTCCAGTGTCTTTTTCCCCACTTGGAGCAGAACCCAGAAGGATATTTCTTCCTACACTTATATTGTACATGAAAGAACTTTCCCCCTGTATTCATAATAAATCATAAACTACATTAGGAATCATTGTTTTGATATTGTCATCAGAACAGTGATTTATGCTTCCTTAACAGTAATCACCAAATATTTTCTTAACACTTGGGAAAGATTGAGTCTCAGCAAAAGGAAATCTGGAAGATGTGCTAAACTTTGAATGCAAAAAACAGAACAGCTAAAAAAAAAGTGAATCAGAACCCAGAAAGTAAGATGAAAAAAATGTGAAGGAGTAGCATAGAATGATCCTATAGAGCACAGATTTAAGGACTCACCAGTCACAAAGTGATTGGTGATTAATATCTTGGGAACTATAGTTATTCCAATATAGAGGAAAAAATAGAGGATACCAACTCTTCCATAAGTGTATATGACTTTTAATGACAGGATCCTACTCTTAAAAATTGAGGGAAAATCTATTTAGGTTGAATGTTAAACTGCAGAAATAATCATTTTGCAGTATACTTTTTTTTCATTTGTTGCAAATCATCTAACCTGGATCTGAAAACTACTTACAGTTAACTGTATTGAGCAGTAAAATGAAAAAAAAAATACAAGGATACAGCTTTTTCCTGAAAAAAAAAGTTGATTAAACGAGAAACAGATTTAAGGGACATTTGGATTTGCAGATCTCAGAATGATTTGCAATAGATTGGATATTTCCTAATCACTGCAACACCTTTTACCTACAAACCAATAACCCCCACTCCCACTGTGGTGAGGTCTTAAGATTTTTTTTTGTGGAACAGCACTGTGAGCCTTAATCACTTTTGGAGTGCCTATTTATTTATTTATGTATCAAATTTATATACTACCCTACTCCCAGAAGGGACTCAGGGAGGTGAACAGCCAAGATAAAATACAATAACATATAAAAGTTAAAACAAATAAAATAAATTAAATAATTTGGGCTCAGAGAAGAAAATTTAAAACATCCACCTATTTGCCCACCTGTGTATGGCTTCTCTTTTTGCACCTGGCTTCTCACCTACTAAATCTCAGGATTCTAGTTCCTAACAAAGCAGAGCCTACTAACCCAAAGTCTGCTCATCCTTGGGAAAGCAGGGTTTACACTACAGGCAATCTGGAAGAACCTCCACTTCGTCCTTTCCAGGCAGTGAAATATTCAGCCCACGAAGCCCAATGGATCGAAAGAACCTGAACTCGTCGGAAAATGGGAAAGTCTGCTCTAATTAAAGAGGAAATTCGGATTTTTAAAAAGTACTGCCTTGGTGAAAGGGAAACGAGAGGATTTTTTTTTTTACTTACGCGGGTTAATCTATATCACAATTCGCGCCTAAAAAAAGCAACAACCTGAGCACAAGTGAAGCCTATATGGTGCCTCTGCCTGCGAACATGCCTGCACGCCTGCAAACGTGTCAGCACATGCCTTTTTTCTGAGCACACACACACACACACACACATGGAAGCGCGCGTCTTGCCTTGCGTTCCCTCCCTTCCCTTCCCTTCCGTTCCCTCCCCTTTCCTCTCTCTGCGCGAGCCCGCCTAGGGTGGCTACTATGGCAGAGATTGGTGTGTTTTTCTCCATCTGCGTCACATGGCTGCCCCTCCCCCCCTTTCCTCGCCCTTCCCTTCCCTTCCCTATCGCGGCTCGCCACTCCGCTCAGGTCACTTTGACAAGCTCGCGCTCTCCTCTTCTTCTTCCTCCTCCTCCTCCTTCTCCGCGCAATTAGCATATTAATCAGCCCAGCGATCGGATTCCGAGTCGGTCGGAGCGCAGGGTCGTCTCGCGCACAGCCAGGCCAACGCAGCCCAGCCCTGCCCAGCCCTGGACTCGCCGACGAGCGGAGGGAGAGAGGCATCGGGCTGCCCCACTTACTGCGGTTGCTGTGCTTCCCGGCGGGGAGGCCCCACAATCAGGGGCAGCCTTGCCCAGCGACTGGGGTCTCTCTCGGAGCGGCGGATGCCAGGACCCGCCGAGCGGGCACGTCGCACCTTTGCTGCGCCAGGCCGGGCATGTGAAGATGTCAGTAGGCTGTGCATGCCCAGGTGAGTCTAGGCGCTCGGAGAACGAGAAGGGCTGGGGCGTACATCCTTTTTGCGAGTCCAGGGACTCCCCTTCCTCCTGCCCCTGCCCGGGCCCCTCTGCAGTTGGGAACAGTCAGTGGGAAAACAACCTCCGAGCAATCTTCCTTCTTCCAGGAAAAGACAAGGGAGAAAGAAAATGGCATTTGGGAATTTAGATTCCCCCAACAAGCACGGGCGCGGGAATTCGGTTTTCTGGCAGAGGAGGGGGAGCAACAACCTGGTATGGGGTTGGGGTTGGGGCGCACAGTGCCTATGCTTTCGATCGTTTTGCTTGCCGTTAACTGTTGGTATCAGTTGAGAAAGAAGTCTGGGGTTCCTGAGGGGTTCCCGGCTGGGAGGTGAACATCCGTGGAAGTTACTATGGAAGGGGAATATCCGTGGAAGGGAAGGCAATCTCCGGGAGAAGGAAAAGGGGACTGGTATGCTGCAGGTAATCTGAAAGAGGTGCTGGGCTATGGAATCCATGTTACAAAAATAATTAAGGGGTGGGGGGGGGGCTTGTCCTCAGTGGGTCCTATTCTCTAGGGCTTCTCTGCATGGGCAGAGCATTGGCCAGGACTGTTTGTGTTCATAGCCGAAGGATACAGCTGTGCTGAGTTGGTTTTCTGTGATCTGGCCTCTTCTTCAAGGTGGACGTTGACATCGGAAACATCTCTTCAGTTTAAGATCATGAATGCCCATTACTGAAGGCATGCCAATTCTCAAGGATGTGGTTATTGAGTTTGCTCTGTTTGTGTCAGGGCAAAGCTTTGCTCCCTGATGGAGGAGGAGCTCTGTGAAGGGATAGCTCTTTGCACTGCTACGTTGGCCTTTGTGGCCTGGGGGGAAGATGATGATAAAGTCTGTTTATGTGGAGGATGGATAGTTTTCCACCTTTAAGAAATGGAATCTGCAAAGCTTTTAAACATGGTTGGCATAGATACAGACTCATCACTGCTGAATAGATTATAATGTACTCTATAATGGCTCTTTCACATGAAACTTAGAAGGAAATGCTACACTGTTAGGTTTTTTTAAAAAGTCAGCAATTATCTTGAGTCAAGCTTGATTCCTAGTGACTTTATGGACATGTTTTGATTGTTTGCTTGGCAATAGCATGGAAACATTCTGTTGCTGAGCCGACCTTGCAATTTCATGGTCATTTCCCATCCAAGGGTCAACCAAGGCTAGCCATTGCTTAGCTTTCCAAGATCATCCAAGACAGTTGGATACTGACATTATGTGTTTCTTCCACTGCCCCACAACTTTGCTCATTTTGGATTATTTTAAGCTTCCTGGAGTATCTTAAGCCTCCCACAGTGAGATAGATGGCAAATAAATTTAATAAATAATAAATAGAACTAGAGTTTCCTAGAGGACATATAAATGTAGAGAAGATTGAGTTTAGGAAGAGATATGTTCCAAAATTGGAAATGCAATTCAGGTATTACTCTTCCTTAGAAACAGGATTATTTCAGCTTCTCTGCTTGAAATAAATGAACTATGCATTGTACAGGGATAGTTTAGGACCAGCAAGTCTGACATATTTGGACGCCTTTCACTCCAGGTATGGGGGATGATCTCCTCTACTGTAGTTTGACAGAGATATGATTTCTATCTGTGAGAATTCCTGCAGTTCTTGAAAAGCAATTCAGTTCCATGCTGAGATTCTGCCAGCTCTGGAACATCCAGGTAGTACTACTCAAGTTGTCTGTCTCAGTGCATCATGTTCCTTGCTCCAGATATTGGTAAATTCCTTCAATGTGTATAGAGAAGCACAACCATTCTTCCCTCCTAGAAAGCCAGAACCACATGCCTGCTCTGATGCTGGATATTTGAGTGGTTCACCTCTCTGATTCCGCCATTGCCCCCTACCTGTTGTCTGGCTGAATCTATTTCCTTAGCTTGCAGCAATCCCTGCTTTAAACAAGTCCTTTCCTTTCCTGTTTCCCTTCCCCCACCACCACTGCCACTACTACCTCCTTGTCCTCCTCCTCCATCTCCCGCTGGAAGCTGCCAGAGCGGCTGCTGCTTCCTCAAGCAGAAAGTCACGTGTTCTCCCTCCAAAGCCAGGCCAAACATTTAAAGCACCAGGCACAGCATGGGCTTCTCCCCCTTCCCCCACCCAACTTCCTTTCACACTTTTCCAGGATTTCACCTCTCTCTCTCTCCCTCCCCCCTTGCCCATTGACTGAAATGGGGGCTGGCAGGATAGCTCATGGAACCAGCACCCTCCTTTCAGGCTGCAGCTTGGACATACCTGATTTCTCTGAGGGAATTTCACATTCATACTTGCTCTGTGAGCTTGAGGTTAATTCTTGCTGCATCTGTAGCTAAATGCTCACAAATGTCTGTACAGGATAATGCCATTATTGCTATTTTGCTTTTTAGCTGAGCCTTGGGGAGGGTGGAGGGGCTGTGATGCAGGAAGGATTTTATTAAATCTCACCTTCCTACAACATTGCATTCGAAACAAACACTGTGTTGTTACTATGCCATGCCCCAAGTTATGATGTAATCATGTTTATAGATAAGGTATTATAATTGTCCTGGGATTCAGAGGGCCTCCTAGAAGAATCAAATCAGTCTGCCAGTTGAATGTGGCCTTTTTTTTTAAAAAAAAAAAATGCAAATAAGAAGTAAACTGCTGGGTTTATATTTTTGTGTATGATTTTTCTTCTCAAATTGAAGCTTTCCTTGTGATTTTGCTCTTGGAGTTCATGACAGACTGTTTATTGGAATGAAGAACAAACAAGCTCCGGTTCTGGCTTTCTGCCAGCTAGAAACATTTAATGAACCTCTCATGTGGCTGCTCTTCTGGGGAGGGGGTGCATTAACTTGGAGGAGTTTCCAGCTGTGGGTGTCTGCCTTTAAAGAGGAAGCAGTGGCATTTGTAAGTTATAACAAAAGGGCTGCCTCCATTGGTCATTTCTACATATGGTGTAGCTCTGTATTTCTTCTATTCTCCAAAGGATAAGGCAAAGCGTGTTCCTCATCTTCATTCTTTAGAGTGGAGGAAAATGTCTGTCCCAGTATTTGATCTGTTCATTTGCTTTTTGCTTTACAGTTCTCCAGTTTCCCAAATTCAGGTTTTTTAAAGAAAAAGTTTTCCATTTTTAGAGGGAAGAGAATGGCAAAAGTGTATAATGCAGAAGGAGGGTATAACTGATTGAAGCTGGTGCTGGACATGCTATCCCTTTGTCACTGTTCACTCAGTGAAGCTGCTCTGTAGAGTGCTTGATGATGATTTTCATGCAGTCTGAGAACTGTAAGAATTTCTACAATTGAACCCAATTGAGCAGAAGTAACTTAAGTTCAAGGGGATTGCCATGGCTAGTATCCTCTAAAACCATTTTAATGGATTGCAGTGAGTCAGGCAAAAAACTCTGCTTGGAAAATAATGAAAATGTTTAGATTTGTGAATGGTTTTTGTTTTCATGTTTCTAATATGAAAAATTGACTGACAATTTTAAGTTCACTGTATATCACATGCTTATGTGCTGAATCTATTTTCTAAATGCATTCATTGATCTACAAGTATCTGTACTATAATATTGGTGGCTTGATTATCTGCTTCTCTAAACATTAATCTACAAGATATAAGCTTGTCTTCTGGGAATAGTAAAATATAGGAAAGTCTACCTTGATGTAAAGGTATAAAGATAATACTTCCAAGCTCAGTAAACCTGTATATCTGTAAATATTTTGATATGCATGTTTTATAAAGTGCCTTTAATTTTTTTCCTCAAAATTTCCCTCTTAGGCACAATCAAGTAAAGACTTTGGGTTGGTCTTGTAACTGTGGCCATTGTCTGACAGGATACTATTTTTTTTTACCTTGTGGTAAAACTTAACTCTTTCTTTTTGTTAGTGTGCTGCTGAGGATTTCCAAGTTAGGATTGGATTACAAGAGCTTTCCTCTCTTAATGTAAAAGTGTCATATATTCCTGAGAATTCAGATAACCTTCCTTGCAAAGCTTTTCTTATATTTTCACATTCCTCTATGTTTTTTACAAGTTAGCATGGATTAATTAACATTCTCTATGAAGTGGGGTGGATGGATTATAATACATTTGGAAATAAAGGTCTTTAAAGGGTAGAATGGCAAAGAAATACCATATTACCTTATTTCACATAACACACAAAAAACCTTTATGGTATTATGAAACCATTCCTTATGCTTGCATTTTCTTCATTGGCAGAGTATGTAATGCTGTTTACCTACATTATTATTAACTTTGTTATTGTTTATTTGTGATATTTTTATGATTAGTAACTCAATATTAAGTTCAGTATGAAATCACTATGATAAATACATTTTCAAATTACAAAGGAAGAGTAGTGCCTGCATTGCAGTATTGTGTCCCAATGTGGAGGCATTCTAGATTATTTTAGTCCTTTATTCTGACTTTATAATCTGAGACAGAAAATATGACAGGCAGGGGTGAAATTCAGCCGATTCTATCTGGCTCAGGCGAATCAGTAGTGGCGGCTGCGGGAGGCTCCGCCCACCCATGCGGACTGGATGTCACTTTTTTGCGATGATTTTAAGCCTCTGTGCATGTGCAGAAGGCTTTGCGCATGCATGGACGACAGCGCATGGGACCGAAGCGAGCACACTCATGGTGCACACACATTTGTGAACCGGTAAGGAAGGTAAGTTTATTTCATCCCTGCTTAAAACTGAATTGCCAGCAGTCATACTGAAAATTATGGCTGAAATCCTTCCCTTTCAAGTCCAACCACTACTTTCATAAACTGGTTAACTGCTGCCTGAATAGAATAGCACTCTATCATTCATCATAAGAACCAAGGATCTGATTCAGTGGTTATACTGTATTCTGTGAAGGAAATACCAGTTCTAAATTATTGTAAATATTATCTCTGAATTGCTTTTTGTATTGAGTTGTGAAGATGGGCTAGGAGAGAGATCAAGGAAATAAAAGTGATCCAACCTTTGTTCTTTTTCTCATACAGCTCTGCCTATGCTGCTAGAGGTGGTAGATGGGCTGGCCGGTGGAGTTCCCCAGGCTTATGGTATTGTGGGACTTCAATTTGCCGTCACTTGGCGAATCCTCAGATGCGGCTCAGGAGTTCATGGCTTCCATGACAACCATGGACCTGACCCAAGTAGTTCAGGGTCCGACTCATGGGGGGGACATACACTTGACTCTCACACTTTATCTCAGGGATTAAGGGGTATAGATGCTTCTCCCTTGTAGGGGTCAGATAATTTCCTGCTGAGGTTAGACTTCAGGATGCTATTCCTCCATCGCAGGGAGGCGGAGCCGATTAAGTGGTTCCGCCCCGGGCGCCTAATGGACCCTGAAGGGTTCCAGAAGGAGCTTGGGGAGATACCTGACTCCCTTGTCCACAGTCCGGCTGAGTCTCTGGTCGCTGCTTGGAATAGGCGGCATCTGGGGTACTGGACCGGATTGCGCCTTTGTGACCTCTCCATGGCGGTGGATCCAGGAAAGCTCCCTGGCTTACCGAGAAGCTCTGGGAGATGAAGCGCCAGAAGAGACGTCTAGAGCAACGCTGGAGGACCAGTATCTCCAAATCTGATTGAACACTTTTAAGAGCCTTTATTTAGTGGTGATACAGGCAGCAAAACGTTCACATTTTTCCACACTTATTGCATCTGCTGATTCGCGCCCAGCTGCCCTATTTAGGGTGACTTGCTCCCTCCGTAATGCAGGGGGAGTGGAAGAGCCCTTGCAGGGTAGAGCTGAGGAGTTTGTGCAGTTTCTGTCAGATAAAGTTGCTCAGATTTGGATGGACCTGGACTCTGATTGGGCAATTATGACCGAGATGACAGGGGCAGGTCATAGTCCTATTGTGTGGGATGAATTTGAGCCTGTGACTCCTGAGGAAGTGGACAAGGCTGTAGGAGCGATGATTTCCTCCACTTGTTTGTTGAACCTGTGCCCCTCCTGGCAGGTTTTGGCCAGCAGGGAGGTGACACGAGGCTGGCTCCAGGCTTGAGGAAGGGGCCTTCCTGCAACCATTAAAGGAAGCAGTTGTAAGGCCCCTCCTCAAGAAGCCTTCCCTGGATCCAGCAGAATTAAAGAACTTTCATCCAGTCTCCAACCTACCCTTTGTGGGAAAGGTTGTAGAGAAGGTGGTAGCACTTCAGCTCCTGTGGTTGTTGGAGGAAACAGATTATCTAGACCCTTTTCAGTCTGGCTTCAGGCCTGGCTACAGCACGGAAACTGCCTTGGTCACACTGATGGGTGATCTCTGTTGAGCCTGAGATGGGGGTCATTCCTCCATCTTGGTGCTACTTGACCTCTCAACGGCTTTCGATACCATTGACCAGGTTATCCTTCTGGGACGACTAGGGGAGTTGGGAGTGGGTGTTACGGTGGTTCTCCTCCTATCTCTGGTCAGTCACAGTTGGTGTTGGTAGGAGGACAAAGGTTGACCCCTAGGCCGCTCGTTTGCAGGGTGCCTCAGGGCTCGGTCCTCTCTCCACTCCTATTTAACATCTACTTGAAGCCACTGGGTGAGATCATCCGACCATAAGGGATGAGGTATCAGCAGTATACTGATGATACCCAGCTATATATCTCTACCCTGCATCAATTCAGTGATGTGCCAGTGCCTGGATGCCGTGAGGGTCTGGATGGGAGTCAACAGGCTCAGACTTAACCCAGACAAGACCAAGTGGCTGTGGGTATTGACTCCTAAAGACTATGCTGATTGTCCATCCTTGGTTCTGGGGGGGGGGGGAGAGAAATTGTCCCCCTCAGAATGGGCTCGCAATTTGGGTGTCCTCCTAGACTCACAGCTAAGATTGGAGCAACATCTGTCAGCTGTGGCTAGGGGGATCTTTGCACAGGTTCGCCTGGTGCACCAGTTGCGACCCTACTTGGATCAGGAGGCTCTCCTCACAGTCACTCATGCCCTTGTCACCTCATGGTTAGATTATTGCAATGCGCTCTACATGGGCTACCCTTGAAAAGTGTTTGGAGACTACAGTTGGTCCAGAACGCAGCTGCGAGAGCTGTTGTGGGTGCATCTAGGTACACCCACATTACACCAATTCTCCATGAGCTGCACTGGCTCCCTATTGGTCTCCAGTCACAATTCAAGGTGTTGGTTATTACCTTTAAAGCCCTACATGGCTCAGGGCCAGGTTATCTTTGAGACTGCCTTCTACCGCATAATTCCCAGCGACCGGTAAGATCCCACAGAGTTGGTCTCCTTAGGGTCCTGTCAGCTAAACAATGCCAGCTGGTGGGCCCGCGGGGGAGGGCCTTCTCTGTGGCTGCCCCAGCTCTCTGGAACCAGTTACCTCCTGAGGTCCGGACCATCCCCACCCTATTGGCCTTCAGTGAAGCAGTGAAGACCTGGCTCTTCTGGCAGGCCTGGGGCCGTTGATCTCGCTGTTGCGATTTGGCGAGATCCGGCCATGAATGGTGTGAATTGTGAATTAACAATTGTTAATTATTTTTAATGGTTTAACTTTTAATGTCATATATGGTTTTTAAATGCATTGTAAGCCGCCTTGAGTCTTTGGAGAAAGGCGGCATACAAATTGAATAAATAATTAAATACCGGTAGTATTTTTAAAATATATTTGAGCAAGTGAGAGAGAAATTGTCCATAGAAGTACTTGATTCAGCACAATAGGAGCTTGAGTAAGTTTTTGTGTAAGAGTTTAGAAATTCTATTTCCCAGTTTCCCCCAAAATAAGACATCCCCTGATAATAAGCCCAATTGGGCTTTTGAGCGCATGGCAATAAGACCAAGCGCTTATTTCAGGATTCAAAAAAGTATAAGACAGGGTCTTATTTTCGGGGAAACACGGTATTACTTCTAGAGCAGTGATAGGCAAATGGGAGCTCTCCAGTTTTGGAGAACTACAACTGAATGCTCAAAATTGTTTACCATTATTCATGCTAACTAAGAGAAGCTGTAGCTTAAGTCCAAAATACTTGAAGGCCCATCACATTGCCCTCTCCTCTCCTCTCCTCTCCTCTCCTCTCCTCTCCTCTCCTCTCCTCAAACAGACTGAGATGTAATTTTATTTCCTTTTTAATCAGAAGCTAGTTTTTTTAAAAAAATACCAGCTTTGTTTATTGAAGCTCTTTAAAGGTTGAAATATTAGAGTGATCTACATAGGTCTATATCCCAATGTTTTGAGTGTTACTTCTTGAAACTAGTATAAACTACACAATAATTTCTGCTGACACCACCAGACATGTTCAAAATAAGAACCAGGCAGTTGTTAACTTGCTTTTGACTTTCATGTGTTCTAGCAAATAAAGGAGCCTGAGTAGCGTAGGGGGAGTAATGCCTCCTACAAAGACAGCATTTAAGATCCAGCTGCTGCAATTACTTGCGAGTTCAATCCCAGGCAGGCTCAAGGTCGACTCAGCCTTCCATCCTTTATAAGGTGGGTAAATTGAGGATCCAGTTTGTTGGGGGCAATAAGCTGACTTTGTATAAATATAAATACAAATACAAAAATATAAATACAAAAGTATGAAGGCTATTGCTTAACGCATTGTAAGCCACCCTGAGTCTCTGGAGAAGGGCGGCATATAAATCAATTTTTTAAAAAAATGATATTGTGCAGTTTAACATAGACTCCTGTATTGCAATAAATGGGTTAGGGAACCACTTTTCCATTTGGAGCTACTAACCACTGTTACAGGAATGCCAAATAGAAATGAGGGAAGCGCACAGATGGTGACTTCTAAATGACAAAAATAAAATTTAAAATAGAAAGTATGAGGAGAGTACTTTAACTAGATTAATGTTGTTTAGTGCAGGGGTCTCCAAGCTTGACAACTTTAAGATTTGTGGACTTCAACTTCCAGAGTTCCTTAGCCAGCAAAGCTCAGCCAGCAAAGCAAAGCTGGCTGAGGAACTCTGGGAGTTGAAGTCCACAAGTCTTAAAGTTGCCAAGGTAGGAAATCCTGGTTTAGTGGATAGTTGTACAAACACAAACTTGACTTAGGTTGTTTGACAAGAAAAGATGAGACAATGCATATTTCCCAATGAAGTAAGCCATGACCTTGCTAACTTTTCATGTTGCACAGCTAAAATTGTCCACTAAATCTAATAAATTCCTCAAATTGCATAGTTTGTACATTGAATAATAAACTAATCGCATTGGCTTAATTTACACTGCATTCTGAAGCACAACTAGCCAATCATGTTTTAGCTTACTATGTTGCATAAACCTCATCAGCATCAGTGTGGTAATATGATTTGCAAGAGAAACACATGAATTAAATTCAGACTTTGTGAATTTAAGCAGTGCAGATCATAAGTAGTGCAGATAGAAACCGGGGAAATCTGCACTGCTTATGGATTTGAAGGAATCCACAGAGTATGTGGGAAAGAGGTACCAGAAAAAACTGTGCAAATGAAATATTGACTGAGCAGTGTTGGGCTTTAGGGTTTAAATACTGCCTGTAATTTCATGAAGAGAGACAAGTAATACTGAATCAAATTTAAGCAAATGCTGATGTTGTCCAATTTCTCCTAGCAATGGACATTTGAAAGAGTGCTTGGCAAACCAAAAAGAAGGAGTTTTCTTATTATCCAAGCCACAGGATGGCAGTAGTTGCTGACAGGATTTTTTCCCCCCTTCCTAGTGTCTCCCTTCCCCCTCTGCAAGTGCATGGTCTGTCAACTGAAGGTTGATTCTTTGGTTGCAACAGGAATTGACTGATCAGCTTCTTGCCTGAGCCTGATATCTGGGCTGAGAGAGTAACTAGACCAAAGTCACCCAGCCAACAACTTGCATGCCTAAGGCAATACCAGAACTCACAGTTTCCTGGTTTCTAGCCTGGTGCCTTAACCACTAGACCAAACTAGCTCTCAGATGCTGATAGGAATTGTTGCCCAGGAAAAGAGAACTGGAGATAGGACTTTGTTGCCTGCAATGGCCAGATTAGAAAAGCAGTAGAATGAGGATGGAGACAGTAGGTGGTAAATGGAGGCAGGAGCTGTAAATATCCGTCGGTGACGGTTGGTGGAAGATGAGAGAGCTATATTGTCCATGTGTGTGGCTTTTCCTGCGTATGTTCAGAACTGGAGCAGGAGTTAATTGGGAACTGTCACATGCTGGGTGCATGTGAGACCCTGCCAGCCACACTGCAGCAACTCGCTGTACTCTGCCGCTTGGCTGCCTAGGGGATTCACCAGCCAATCACCTCCAAGAGAAATACAAAAGAGCCTCCTTGCTGCCAGCCTGGGGCTTGCTCAGCACCGCCTGGGCATGCACTAGTCTTGGGAATAGAGAGGGGATGGGCAAGACTGGGGGAGGGGGGGACTGCAGGAGGCAGGAAGTGCTTCCTACTGGGACAGGCTAAAGCTGCAGCAAACTGGAATTCCCCTTTACCATCCAGCTAGTTCTCTTGCAATCACTCAGACTGTTTTCTGTTGAAAGAAGCTGATTCTAAACAAACTCTCAGATCCCTTCTTGACCTAACCATCTGTCTTTCATATTTGAGAAGAACTTTCCTAAGCTGGCCTCCCCTCTCAAGAGTCATATCTGCAAAGATAAACTGACCTCTGAAAACCTATGCTGGAGCAGTTGGAAGAGGCAATTGCAGCAGAAAAAATGGCAAGAAGTGAAAGAGACTAAAAACCCCTCCTTTCTCACTATTCTCAATTTCTTACCCTCCAAAGGAGCTTTGCTAACTCAGGATTTAAGTTTATATCTTCGTGGAGGTTGGAGGGCTAAGGAAGACATGCAAGCAATAATGGGAAGCTAAATCAGTTTTGGTTTTAAAAATCAGGCGTAACATTAGATACAATAAGAAGACCTTACAACTGCATGAGAACAAAACATTGTTCACATTCCACTACACTACAAGCTACTTTTTATTATTATTTTATTTGTGATACAACAGTTGGTTCACATATGGCATAAAGCCATACAATTAAGCTGAGTGGGCAGCTTTCCCAGGATTGGAGGCTGCAATTTGTGTCTCCAATCAACATGAAGGTCAAAGTTGATGTCACTGGTAAGGAAGATGCCCCATTTTTAGCCTTGAGAAAATTAAGGGTAGGAATGGAGACAGGAATCACTGGGAGACAAATTGTTCTCACTCCTACATTAAGAAAACTTTCTTAGATGTTAGGGTATGGTCCAAATCACTGCTAGATTTTTGCAATTCCATTACGGACTCTGGGAGGATACACGAGTGGAAATTGAAACAATTTGCCTCCTAGTGGCTTTTTGTTCACAACATCTTTTTAAGAAATAAAAAAAAAAGTGCTGCTGAAATCAGCCATTTTGCTACCTCTATTTTCTTTATATTTCGTGTTCTCTTTCACCTAATCCTTTCTGATTGTACTATGTTTACATACTTTCTAAAACTACCACTGCCACAAATTCTCCCTGTGCAATTATATTTTAGGGAAGCACATGAAATACCGTAATACAAGGTAAATCAAGTTTCCACTGCAATACCACCAAGCAATATAAGGTCTTGATTAAGATGTGCTAGTTATTTAGCTGATTAGAACAATGCAATTATAAGATTGAAAGCAGAATAAATTTAGGAGGTTTGAGCCTTTCTGATCTAGGACCCTCATAGTGAACTTTAACATAGAGGTGAGAGGAAATCTCAACTTGCAGAATTGATTACAATAATATTCTAAATGTTGTTTCTTCACCTACTATAATATTTTCAAATACCGTATTTTCCGGCGTATAAGACGACTGGGCGTATAAGACGACCCTCCTCAGAGCCATTTAAGGCTCGTCAGAGCCTTATGGGCTGGTCTGCCTGGTTACAGGAGAATGAGACCCGGCATATAAGATGACCCCCGACTTTTGAGAAGATTTTTGTGTGTTAGAAAGTAGTCTTATACGCAGGAAAATACAGTAGTTACTTGAATCCCAGATACGTATTGCATAACTTTGGTCACTACTATATACAACTTTTTCATTAACTGAAATTTTTCATCATACATGGTTAAAGAGAAAATAAGATTCTTGTTTTATGTCATTCTTTAGCTATTAGCAGTCTTAAGGATGTTACCAGGAATTATACGGTAGTATATGTTTCTGTTTCTTTGCAAAATATGCTTTGAAGTCATAGTTCTATGAAGCATTTGTCACGCAATAATTCTAACTAAGGTGTTATCACAAACTCTATTGGTCCTGATTTCTAGGTAGGATATACTAGACGACAGAATTTCAGTAATCAGTTACAGTAGGTATTTCACAAATGTATGGGGACACCGTGGGGTGTGTTTCATCTTAGCAAAATAAATTTTAAGCTGCCAGAAAAATCAAGGAAATTTAGCTTTGTATGAGTAAAGAAAGGGGGGTAGGGATCTGAACTTGGTATAAAATCTAGAATTTAGTGCTGAGCTGATACCCTGCTGTGAAACTGGAAGGTTATTTAACTCATCCTCTGGATTTTTTTAACAAATAACTTATGTAAAAGGCCATGTTTAAGCCATAATCATTATCTTTGCACTGCATAGATATTATTTAATTCTAATAACTCTGACTATAAAATGCAAATAAAAATTGTCTACTTAACAGAAATGTATTGTCCTACACCAAAATAAGAATAGTGAGAGTTGTTCCTCCTCTGTTTGTAGCAGTTAAGTGTTCCAAAAAAGCAACAGTATTTCCCCCTTTTTCTAGCTGAATGATGAACAAGAAATTTCTTTTCAGCTGTTTACTGTGTGAGAAAGAGAATGCTATTCTAATATTGCCAGCCTACAAATAAGTTTCTAACAGATTTTTAAAACATTCTGCCATTTTTCCATGAATGAATCTCAAATAGTGAAAGTTATGTTTCAGTGATGTTGGTGTCTCATGAAGGTATTTTTATGGACCTTTTCCATTTTGTGAGAATCACATACACATATAAAGTACACAACAGTCACACATTCACCTCCTGCTATGGGAAAATGTATATAGTGTTTCAATACATATGGTAATATTGAGCAGAGAAACTATGTTGGCTTGAACTACAACTATTACATTAAACAGTCCAGAACAGTCCAGAAGCAGTGATTCCCAGCAACTATAAAATTATAATTCCATCTTTAGAATATTTCTTTGCTGGATTTTTCCACTTCACCTTAAAATATTTGGTATAGTAGTTGGTGGGGAAACGATCAGAATAGAGCTGGAAGAGATCTTGGAGGTCTTTTAGTTCAATCTTTGCTCAAGCAGGAGACCCCATACAATTTGAGGCAAGTGGCTGTCCAGTTAACAACCATCAGTGATGAAGCACCCAAAATGTTTGAAGGCAAATTGTTCCACTGGTTAATTGTTCCATCAGGAAATTACTCTTCGGTTCTAGGTTGGTTCTCTCCTTGATTAGTTTCCATCCATTGCTTCTTGTTCTGTCTTCAGGTGCTTTGAGGAATAGATTAATTCCCCCTTCTTTGTGGAAACCCCTTAGATATTGGAACATTATCATGCCACCCCCTAGACTATCTTTTCATTGAATTAGACATTCCCAATTCCTGCAACTGTTCTTCATATATTTTAGTCTCCAGTACCCTCATTATCTTTGTTCTTTTCTGCATGCTTTCTCAACATCTTTTTTATATCATGGTGACCAAAACTGGATGCAATGTTCCAAGTGTGGTCATACCAAGGCATTATAAACATGAATTTTAATTGGGTTTACTTTTAACGATTAGGGCCAAATTATTTAATATGTTTTTAAACTGCTTTTAAATTTTGTATTTGGGTGTGTTTTACTATTGGCTGTGCACTGCTCTGAGTCCTCTGGGAGAAGGGCGGTATAAAAATTAAATAAATAAATACATAAATAAATAAATACATAAATAAAGTGGTACTATCATTTCATGTGATCTTGATGCCTAGAACTGCATTGACTTTTTTGGCAGCTGCAACACATTTCTGGCTCATATTTGATTCTCCACTAGGACTCCAAGGTCCCTCTCACAGTAATTACTATTGAACCAGGTGCCACCTATTCTGTGTGTGTGTGTGTGTGTGTGTGTGTGTGTGTGTGTGTGTGTGTGTGTGTGTATATATATATATATATATATATATATATATATATATATATATATGCATTTGATTTTTCTTGTCTAAATGTAGAATCTTACTTTTCTCACCACTGAATTTCATTTTGTTAGATAGAGCATATTGTTTATGTCTGTCAAAATTCTTCTCTCTCTTGAGCCTATTTTCTGGAGTGTTGGCTATTCCTGCCAGCTTGGTGTCATTTGAAATTTGATGAGTTCCCCTTCTATCCCTTCGTCTAAATGATTTATGAAGATATTGAAGAGCACTGGGAAAGAGGATTCTGGAATAAATTTGCTCCAATTCTTATGATTTGAGAGGCTGACTTGAGATTTCAAAAATTTGTCCTATAATGCTGATACAATATAGATCAGGACACTCTAAACTTGGCAACTTTAAGACTATGGACTTCAACTCCCTGAATTCCACAACCAGATGTCTGTTAAAGTTGCCAAGTTTGGAGATTCCTGATGTAGATATTAATAGTAGTATATATTATATTGTCAATATAATGCTAGAAAAGTGACTCTTTATTTTAACAATAACAGTTTAGTGATTGGATGAGAGATGTAAAGTTTAGCAATCTTTTTTTTTTAGTTTCCTTTTTAAAGCAAGAACAAATATTGGTTTCCTGTTTATGCAGTATTGTATTGCTTGGATATTAACATCATCTTATTATCTGATGGGATTTGGAAAAAGGGCTAGTAGGATCATTTTCACAGACCTGACAGTAGTGCAAACTGAGGATTTTATATGTATGCATGTAATCTTGGGTAAAGAAAGAAATTGGGGAAATAAAGGCAAGAAGGAAATCAAGCCTGCTCCTCATTTTTTTTTTTTTTTGCATAAAAAAAATGGGACTGATAGGAAAGGTTCTTATCAGGCAGCTGCAGGAGAACTTGTGGTTTCCTTCAGTTGATGGGACATTGGGAGAGGTTGAATAGCTTCTTATTCATCTTCTTGGGAGAAAAAAACTTACTACTTGTTTATGGCTCCTATGACACAGATATTTTATTGATTTGATTTATATCCTGCTTATCATTTAGGAGGTAAAGGTGGACTACATAGTACTCTCTCCTTCTATTTCCTCCCACAACATTAACTCCATGAGGTAGGTTGTACTGAGAGTGTGATTGGCTCGAAGACATTCAGTGAGCCTCTGTGGCTGAAGATGGATTAGAATCTGGGTCTCCTTGCTCCAACACCAATGCATTATCCTGGTTTTCTAAAAGTCAGAAGAGGGATGGAGGCAAAGTTAGATCATTAAGATCTCCTCAGTGAAACAAACTTAGTTCAAGTGAATATGTTAATGAAAAGCGGCTTACATTTGGTATGCCATGGTAGTGTTACTAGGGAAAAAAACAGTCTTCTGTATTCAGATGCTTTCTAGATAGGTTGAATGGCAACTCCTATAAAGTTAGGCCAACATAACTAGTGGCTATGAGTGCTAGTAATTATGAAGGTTCTTTAGTAATAACAATTATGTGGGAGGCACCCAATATAGGAAAAAAATTAGGAGAACTGTCCACCACCTGCTGCTCAAAGGATGTATCGAGGGACTAATTTTATGTATCAGTATGCATTCCTTGGGAAATGACTACTGAACAAGGATAATATCTTGAAATCTAGATTCAAATGTGTATGCTTAGGAAACCAGTTACCTTTGCAATTATATAAAATAAAAATATGAAATCCTGTAGATTAAAAACATCTCAGAGCCTAGATGCTCAAACATGTAAATTGAAGCACAGATCACAAATGTTCATACTCAGGAGATACAAAATGCTCTATTATTTCCAGAATGCCTAGTGTTTATGAATGCCTACATTTAGTATATAACATCCATATATTTGCACAAATACTCAAATGCAAATGTTTATTAACACATACACAATAGCTCAAACACATTCATTGCCCCATATCCTCCATTAGCTCTAGCATCTGGATTCCTAGGGGAATGTTGAATGCACTAGGAAGACAGTTTCTCCTGCCAGCTCTGTCCCAGGAGGACAGTATAGTCCAATCCAGACTGGTTTACAGTCCCTTTTGGGATCCTGCCTAGTTAAATAGAGAGTTCCCTACTGAGTAGGTATTTTTTTCTTTTTCTCCTGTTTAATCCCTCAGCCCTGTGTCCAAGCGAGAAGGAACACTTCGCAAGTTCTAATCTTAGTGCTGCAGATGCTGCTACTCCCTGTTGAGTTTGGTGTTGTTGTCTGATAACATTTTCTGCCTAACTTGGAATTCACAAACTTCCTGCCCTGTACAAGGGCTCTGCAGCAGATACAAGCTCCTTACCAAAGAGTATCTATTGTGTTATAAGGATCTAGTTAAGGTTTCCCGTTGCAAACCTACTACTATGTTTTCACTTTCTCTTTTCATACTTAGAAATGCATAATTAGAATGCAGCAAAAATTGATTAGTTGAAATGTTTGCTTTAGAAGTATTGTACATTATTCTCAGTAGAGAAACCATATCAGCTGAAAACCTGAAACCCATTGTGATGTATCTTTAGAAAGTGACCCTAGAAAGCAATATAAAAAGCAGCAAAGATGGGGAGATTTTGGAATGGACATCACACAGCGCACCTGGGCAAATTGCTGATGCCACCAGTTCTGCGTAAATGCACACTATGTAACTTCTGTCGTTATCCCATCAAACAACGATGGTACTTAGATATACAATACACAAAGAATTCTCCTGTCCAGCATCTACAAGCTTCAAAGAAGCTTCCTGTACGGCATCTACAACTATACAGACCAGTGGTTTTCCTTCACAGGGTAGGTGGATTAAGCTGAGCAACCACCATCACCATATATATCTCCTTGTAATTAGCTAACTGCTGTGGTCTTTTAGTTCTCAAATCATTACTCTATCTGGCAGCCTGTGATACTGTAGCAAGAGTAGCTACAGTGTTCTATGATTATAGAAATAGTAACCTTGGTCACAGTTTTGCAGTTATTTGTGACTTTGTTGCCCTCCCCATGTTTTACCTTCACAGTTCCTCTTCTGAATTTGAATTTATCCCATGTATTGATTAAAAAAACAAAACCTTCCTCCTTTAATCTGTGCAAAGATTATCAGTTGCTTTTTAACACAATGGGTTATTTTGGGGAAACAACTTGTTTTATACCACCTTTTCCCAACCTAGCATCCTCTGTTATTGAAGAATTGCATCTGCCAGAATTCCTGCCAGACAGGGCTTCACTCATTTAAGGATAGCATCAACTACTTTAACCTTATCAAAATTTTACAACTCTATAGAGCAGCAGTCACCAACTGGTAGTCCATGGACCACTGGTGGTCCGTGAGAAAATTTTGGTGGTCCATAAAAAAAATTATTTGCACTTTTTATATTGCACTTAAATCAGAGATCCTCAAACTATGGTCCCCAGGACAGATATGTGCAATGAATGTTTGTGTTGCTACAGAGAGTCTCCCCCTTTGGGGTCTTTTTCTGTGGGTCAGAGGGAGGGCAGAAATTCCGACTTGGGGTCTGCTTTAGCCCCCTGGCGCTTTGGGCAGAGGCTGGAGGGAAGTGCCACTGGTGGCAAAGAGCCGGAGGGCCTTGTTCCAGTGGGACTGCATCATGGCCTGGAATTGGTTGACCATCTCAGCCCGCTGAACCTCCAGGCACCAGTACCTGGCCTTGCACTCCCACAGGTCTTCCCTCTGCTTGGAAAGCCTATGCTCCTAGTCCTCAGTGAGGTGCTTCTGCTGAGCCACCTCCTTAGCCAGATCCAATTTGAACTGAGCTGTTTTGCCAAGTCTTTCTTGTGGTGGCTGCTTAGCTCCAACAACTGCTTCCTGTTGGGGCTCTAAGGAGCCCAGGCAGGGAGGTGAAGAGTGGCTGGCAGGGGAGAGGTGTGTAGAGGCCGGTGAGGAATCCCTCGACATGAGTGACATTGAGTTGGCCATGCCCACCCAGTCACTTGACCACCTAGCCACGCCCACCCAGACAGTCATTAGGCAGATCATATTAGTGGTCTGCGGGATTTAAAATTATGAATTTAGTGGTCTCTGAGGTCTGAAAGATTGGTGATCCCTGCTATAGAGAACCTTATCTTGATAAGGAGTGGGTAGCATCTTTCCCTTCCCTCTGGTTTTATCAAAGGAAAATATTCCCAGTTTATTAACTCTCTTGTTAATAGGATTAGTTTGTAATCTCCTGATCTTCCTAGTGGCCCTTTTGTGATTCTGCTCTAACTTACCTGAAACTTTTAAAAATGTATACAGATCTGAGTACAGTATTCAAATGAAGTATGCTGAATATAGAGTAACATTTCAGTCTTACATCCCATTATTTGGAAGTTATACTTCTGCTAATGCAGCCAGAAATTGTGCAGCCATAAATAAATGTTTATTTATTGAATAGATTTATATGACCAGTCACCTTAAGCAACTTTGAAAAATTTACAATTATAAAATCAATAAATACATAAAGCATAAAGCGTGAAAACAAAATATTAAACAAAAACTTTCTGCCATATTAATTCCCCTTGGGATGCCTCACAAAAATGCTCAGTTCTCTCCTTCCATGTCTTCTACCCACACCATCCCAGAATCTCAGTAGAAAGTCAGCCCTTAATGGCCTTCTGAAAGGCTAGAAGGGCAGGGACCAGTGGTGAAATTCAGCCGGATCTATCCGGATCACGTGGTCTGGTACCATTGGTGGTGGAAGGCTCCGCCCACCTGCCCAGACATCATTACGTCCCATTTTTGACCCTTTGTGCATGCAAAGGCTCTGCACATATATGGAGGAGGCGCGCACAAGCGCACTCACATTTGCAAACCATTAGCGAAGGTAAGTGAATTTCACCCCTGACAGGGACCTCGCAAATTGCTTCCACAATAGGGGCAGCCACAGAAAAAATACACTTCTAAGGTCCTGCTAGATGGCAAGATTTCAGGGAGGGGACCTGGAACATGCCCATCCTATCTGATTTAGTGGGACAGGTGAATATTATTACAGCCCTACAAATAACCAGGTCCTGTGTCAGGTAGGGCATCAAAAATGATAACCAGCACCTTGAATTGCCCCCAGAAGAAAACTGGAAGCCAATGTAGCTCATGCAACAAAGGTGTAGCATGGATAGGTAACCAATACTGTATCTGCTGCTGTGTTCTGCACCAGTTGTAACTTCTGAGTAGTCTTCAAAGGCAGCACCATGTAAAGTACATTTCAATAACCCAGCCTGAAAATGACTAAATTGTGATTGATTGTGAGCAAGGCTTCCTGGCTCAGGAAAGAGCACAATTGGTGCACAAGATTAATCCCTAGCCATGGCTGCCAGCTGCTCATCAAGTAGGAGCCCTGAGTCCAGGAGGACCAAACCTTTCAGACTTGCAAGTTCTGTTAACATAGATTTACAGTAAAATAGAATTAGTCCATCTTGTTGTGTTTCCTGACTAACTTACCTGGAAGGGCTGCCAACAGTTTTGCAAATCTGAGTACTAACTTCCTGATACCACTTTTAACTGCTTGATCTATTAGGGTGGATTCTTACATTTCTTTTTCAGGCAAGTAAACCTCTGGGGGCTCCTGCCTCTCTTTCTGATTGTTTCCTAGGCAGCATCTGTATGCATTTCACAGCTCCCTGTACTGATGTGCTTTTATAATTAATATGTGGAAGTTGAACTTGGGAGACCCAGCTTCAAGTCCAAACTTGATCAGAGCTCACAGGGTGATTTGGGGGTGAGTCATTGTTTTGGCTAATCTATTTCACAGGAATGTTAAGAAGATAAAATTAGAGAGGAATCCCTTTCCCTTCCAAGGCTACCTTGAGTTTTCAGAGAAAAGGTGGAATATAAATATAAGAAATAAGTTAAATTCAGCAAAGCACAGAAATTGCAAAGACCTGTTTTCTAATATCTTCTAAAACTAGTTGATAGCTATTAATGACTTATCAATTTAAATATGACGTGAAATCTCAGAATCCAAAGCAGATTTTAATTAGTAACTTCAAGGAGCAAAGAAATAAAAACGAAGACTTCCACATCTTTAGTTGGGATATGGTTTGGCACTTGATACTTGGCCATTCTTGTGGTTGAAAAAATATACAGAGTATACAAAATAATCAAAATCACATATTATTTGGGCCGGATATTTTGTTGTCATATTCAATTTTGAGAAAATATAGTTCTGACATTTTGCTTTAGAAAACATACAGAAGAGATTAGAACTACTTCAGTCCCTTTAGTAAAGCATGCCCTCCATAACAATACAAATGTTTGGGTAAATCCACCTGGAGATAAAGCTGTTTGTGAATATGATCCTTCACTGGACCCCTGCTTTAAAAAAAGAAAAAAAATATAAACCGTATGTTCTCTTGTGGCAATAGCAATCAAATTTGCAGCATCTGCAGCATGAGTTCTTGGAATCTGAGAATTTCAGAACAGACAAGGCCTGGTGCAAAAGTCTCCTGGAAACTTAATTGAGCAAAGAGAGCACACTGTGAGCAAATCAGAATCTTTGGCTCCAGAACTTGCTCTGGAGGAGGAAAACCAAGGCTTCAGTTCAGAAGGTCTGAAGAAAACACTTAACTTGCTGAAACAAGTGACAGGAAGCACCTGCTCAGCAGTGGCCTCTACACCTGCAGAGTTTACCCTGCTTCCAATGTTATTCTAGAAAGTCACAGAGCAGACCTGCCTGTTTCACAGATGGTAATGTTCTCCCTCATGCACAAACAGAACAATAAGAAATGCTGGATAGCAAAGGTAGGGATTTGCTATCAGACTGATACTTTGTTTTGGTGTTTTCTGAAATTAGGTTCCAGAAAATATTGACCTTGCATTCCCGATGCCTTCAAGCCTGAATTCTGTGCATGTGGTTTGCAAATTTAATATAATTTTTCTGCAGTCTTCATATTTCCTAATGTATTGTAACCATTGCTGTTCCAATCTTAGCAAGTGGAGGGAGCCACCTGCAAAAAAGGCCCGAGTTTCTGAACAGCTGTGTCTCATAATAAGAGGAAATGCTGCTTGTCTGAGAGTGGCATCCACTGCCACGTGGTTGGATCAATGGCCATAAAGCTGTGTCCATGTGATTTATGTCTCCCAAAGCAGCAGTGCTAGCTGCACAGTGTGCAGTAAAAAGCCTGATGAACCAGGACATACAATAGAACTGAAAAGAAAGCTGCAGGTATAAAAGGGGGTGGGCTGGAGAAGATGGTACTGTAGGATTTCTAAATACAGGGTTTGGGGGAAGAATACATCAATGCCTCCTGCTGGGGACTAAATGGGACTTTTGCCAGCTGCATCCCAATCCATCTCAGCATTCATCCAGTGCATCTTAAATTATTAACTTGACCATGGGCATGGCCAGAATCAGCTGGAGTTGCTGCATCTCAGTGGGTCTGCATCTAAGTTACATAGCTTCAAGACTGCTGTATATCTAGGATGCCTTCACAAAGCTTTCCTCAGTTTGCTAACTGGTTGTTTTAGGTTCTGACTTTCAGAATTTTCAACCAGAATGGCTTTATTTTTGTAGGCTTAAAATACTAGGAGTTGAAAACAGCCATCTGGAGGGCACCCTATTGAAGAAAGGATAGAGAGTAAGATCTATGCTGGTGCTTATACAGTACATATTTTCTTTTGCACAATGCCAAATTAACATGAATTACTATACTTCTAGTTCTAATAGCCAGAGAAGCTATTTGTTTCATTTATTTCCTAGAAACATGGATACACATGCACATGTGCACATATACAAAAACATTTTGTATGTATGTATGTTATTGCAACATTATTTCATGTGGTATCTATGGTGGAATTGAATCTTGATTCATCCCATCTCTGCCACAAAACCATTGATCAGAAAAACTCAAGCTCAGTTCTATAGGTGTAAAATATTAATATGTTTCACAGGGTTATTTTCATAGCAAATTCAATAAAACCTATCACATTGGTTTTGCAAATTAGAAATGCCATAGTAACGACCGTGTTTCCCTGAAAGTAAGACCCTGTCTTACATTTTTTTGAACTCTGAAATAAGCCCTTGGCCTTATTGCCATGCGCTCTAGCATTGGGGGGGTGTTCTAATTTGTTTTAATATTTCATTTTACAGTAATCAGTTCTAGAAACTCAACTTTGGTGTTTAGGTTAACTTGGATATGCTTCTCAGTATGATAGCAACATAAATGTGGAAAGGAGAGAGAAAAGGTTTGTAACAGGATATTTTTTGTAGCATTCTGCAATATATACAGTATCAAATTTCTAATATCTACAATAAAGAACTGTAAATGTTCACTTTAATTAGGAAACATGAATTTTGAAAAGATACTAGATTAAGAAATACTCATCATCAATACCTCTATGCTGACAGGTATTTCGTTTCCCTTAATTATCTCATTGGCACTTATCACTATGTAAAATTAGAACGTCATCAGCTAGTTCATGAGGGAAGGAGGATTTTCTTCAGAAAGGTTATTGTAAAGGTTGCATTGTCATCAGTGAATTTTAGGTTTACCTGAAAAACTGGATTGTAACTAGTCCTTTTGAGTTTTCCATGGCTATTCAGCATTCTGTCACAAAGTGTGCCGCTCAGCATTGGGGAATATGTCTCTGCTATCATAGTGAACCATAATTGGCCCAACATACTTCCCAGTCATCATCACTGCAGCCATAGCAGCTGGTTATGCCAAATGACAGATCCACAATCTTTTTGTTGCTGCCAGAAGTAACAGTTGACCCTGTTGCTATACATCTACTTGTAACAAGTATTTTCTGCAAACCCAAATTGGTAAAAAGACTGTTGCTATTTGGGTCAGTTTAACTTTAGAGTTATATATATATATATATAGGAAACATCAGAAGTGTGTGTGTGTGTGTGTGTGTGTGTATATTGTTTTGCATTTCTTTTTTTTATTTTAAAACAAAACTTAATTAAGTCTTAAAAAGAAACATTTAAAATATACAAGTCTTTCTTCATCAAAAAATAAAGTTGTACAATACACAACTTAAGCTGATAGTGGTTTTCTATATACATATACATATACATATATAGATAGTGATTTGTTACCTACTCCATCCATCTGACAGTGCTTTTTATTTTAATTGTATTAATTTCTTCCGAATTTTATCTTTATCCGATTTTTCCCCTCCTCTGATTTATCCACTGGTACCATCTATTCCATATTGTAAAATATTTTGAGTCTTCCTTGTCTTTTAACTGTAAGGTTAATTTATCCATTTCTGCGCATGAAAATATTTTCTGGATTACTTCCTGGTCTGTTGGCACGCGATCAATTTTCCACAGATGTGCTAACGCTATCCTGGCCACCGTAATTATGTGTAATATTAAATATTTGATCTCATTTCTGATGTTTCCTTTAATCATGCCCAATAAAAAGACTTCAGGTTCTAGCTTGATTTCATGCTCCGTTATTTCTGTTATCCACATTTTTATTTTGCTCCAATATTTCTTAATTTCTGGACAGAGCCACCAAGCATGATAGAAAGTTCCCTGCATTTTTTTACATTTCCAACAAGTCGGATTCACATTTGGGTACATTTTAGCTAACCTTGAAGGAACCAAATACTATCGGTACCATTTCATTTATTTTCATTTAGTAGCATAGGAGCAATTGGAGGAAAGTGTAAATACTTCCTTTCTTTACTACGCTAAAATTCTATGTTGCACTTGATCTGAGAATATGGTAGTAGCTAAGGCTTTTCATCCCAGCTATATGACCTTGATTATTTCCCTAGTCTTTTTTCTTGAGCTTAACTAGCTCTGTAGTTAGTTATCTGCAATATCTGGGTGTTCTGCAAAATATTTAGTTTAGTTTTATATTCCACCATATGAGATGATCAGCTAGTAGAATTAAGATGAACATTTTTGAAAACATTTTTTTCATAAGATTATGGTGTAAACCAACATTTATTTTGTTAAGTAATAGGCTTGATGTTTTGGATTAAAATTCCATGATGCTGACCATTAGGCATCCAGGTCGGGCCTGGAAAGAACTGTAATCCATATCATCTGGCATCAGGTTGCCTATTTCTGGTGTAATTAATTTCAAATAAGGTGTAGAATGTTGGGTTGGGGGGGGGGTTGCAAAAAAAAAAAGGATTCAACGGTCATTAAGCAAGATAATTTGAATAGTTTGCCTAAAATGGTGGATTCTCACAACATGCTAAGCTAAAAAATGGTTAGTTTGTGGCTCAGTGTACTTTGCAAATCCAGGGAAATACCTTGACAAAAAATGATTAACTATGAGTTAGCATGTTGTATGAATGTAGTTGATGTCTGAAGTTGAGAGGATCAGATTTTTTAAAATGAATACAGACAGGATAGATACTTGAATGCAATGTTTTAGATTTTCCTTAGGGTTGATGTGCTTTTGGGAGGTGCATTGCTGAGACCATAGAGGATGGGTGTCAAACTCGATTGTATTACATGACATATTATAGTGACATTTTTTGCCTTTGCGGAGCCGGGGATGGGCGTGGGCTGTGTGTGATGCATCTGGCCAGTGGCCCACCAGTTTGACACCCTTGCTGTAGTGTGTGCAGGATAATGACACAAAGTAGGTAGTCTAAAGTATGTTTTGATATTTTATCTTTTTTCACATATGCGGATGTTTTGAATGATACGTTTTATTTTTAAAAATAAGTGAAAGCTGTTCTGGGGATTTATACAATCGTTTCATTATCTCTCCAAAATAAATGACACTAACTTTTGGCACTATATCAGAAAAATCTGATTCATACTTGGAGAGGACTCCAGAAGGAGGCAGAAAAATGGAATTTGCCTCTTCTTAATCTGATGCATCTGAGACTGGTACTTGTCACGGAATATTAACCTAGACACCCGACCACGTAAGACTATTTTTATATATTAAGGCATTTTTATATATTACAGACCCAAATTTGGTGATTACTCATTGAAACCAACTGAGTCTTGGGAAATTTTGTGATCTGAGTTTTGAAGCTTAGTTATGATAATTAGAACCATGATTGTTGTGCTATTGTTCCAAAGCATAGTCTTATTTTTTCCAATGGTAGTTTGACATGTAGTGCTCTGGCCAAATTATGTTTGTGTGCTTGTGTTCAGTATTTCAGAACATAAACTCCAAGCTCCAAATCCTTTCATGAAAAAGAAAATAAACATGCAGGCTTTTAGTTTTAATCAAATGCAATTGCTCAGAATACATGGAGTAAATTTTCCTGCAGCATTATATTTTCTTCCTTTGTTTTGTAGCTTTTTGAGCTAGCATTTAAAACGGCATGTTTGCTAACTTCTAAACCAAGCACTGGATGAGAATATGATAACTGTTTGGTCTCCATTACATTGAACTATTAAGGACTTGTTGCTGTCCATAGTTTAAAGATTTGCCTCATAGGCGTACTTTGGGGGGGTGGGGGTTGGGCAGCAAGGACGAATGATAAAGCTTACATCACATTGCTGCTATTCAAACCATATGATTTGTTGGAGGGTTGGATGAAAAGATGGGCCTTTTGTTTTCAAATCACTACATCTTACATATTTTCATTTACTGTTTCCTAATTTGCATTGGATGCCTGTGGTTTGTTTTATTATAGTAAACCTAGAAATACATTAATTTTTTAAAAAGTTCACAATATTTTAAAACAGATTCAAATCTGTGGGGTCCTTGATGCTTTCTGAGCTTGGTTGTTTTCCTACAGGTCTTTCATTACCAAATTAAGCATCAGTGCTAGAAAGGAGTTTGCACTTATTTTATATACTAATGGCTTGCCCTGTCACTGTTGGTGGAAGTTGTTTTGGTGGTTCCTTGGTTAGGCTGTTGTTTACTATTAGATTGTTTGTTTGAGTTAGTGGTTCCTTGTTTACTAGATTGGGTTATTGTTTTTTATTGTTGGTCTCCAAGATTAAGATAGATCACTAATCAAGAAGTAAACAATACCTACAAGTTTATATGTTCTCAACTTGCCTTAAATGTCTTCAGGATATTTAACAGGAAAAAGTAATCTCTCTATGCTCACATACATAAATATATAAACAGGTTGACGTATGTCCACAACTGAGCCTAAAGTTTCAGTTGCAGTTGTTGAGTGAGTTGTGCCTCATTTTACAACCTTTTTTGCCACAATTATTAAGTGAATCACACTGTTGATTATTGACAGTGGCCCTATCTTGTTGGCATCTATATTAAATATAAAAATTCAAAAGCAGAAGCTTCAACCGTTGTAGTAATCCATATTTCATCTGTTGCATTTCTGCATCATTACAGGTTGAATAGGAAGTCTACAAATTGTAGTCTAAAAATAATTTGAGGACACCATCTTGGGAAAGGCATTTGTTGGAGTCTCCTATTAGTGATATGTATGAAAAATGGCAACTCAACTTCTAGCTCTAAAAGTCAACTGCAAAGTTGAGTCTAGTGCAAGGCAAACCCTACAACTAAATAGCGTACAGCAATAATCTCAGGATACATATCAGATTTGGTGGAAATAGCAGGGATCTTATCTGTTGAGGTAGTTTCTTCTTGCCCTTTATTGGAAGATAGAGCTATATAAGCTATATAAGACCTCATATATAAAAACTCATCAGATCCTATATATGGGACTCCTGATATGGAACCAAATGATTCTATGTGTGCCTTAGCATATTAATATCCAATCTGTGTATAACTGGATAAAATTATGATTTTCTGTTGCTGTTATGCAAGTTTCTGGCTCATTCTAAACCTCAAACATCCACGCATACAGGATCTGTGGTGTGATCAGATAGGAGTTTGCCACTATTCTCTCTCCCCTCAGTTTTTATAGAATTAGCTTTCTATTTTAATATTGGTAATGACCATACTAATTTCAACCAGGCTTTCATTATATTTACTTAGAAGTAATTCCCATTAAATTCAGAGGGATTTGCTTGCTAGTACATACTCTTCTGATTGCAGTGGGGGGTTTTTTTCCTAGTACAAATGTGGTCTTGAACAAATACATCTCACTCTTTCACACCCTTGTAACTGAGTCAATACTGGCTTTATTTCATGCAGATATATAAGAGAGCACCCAGATATGGCAAAGTTCTGTTTCCTTTCTCCCATTTTCAGACTCCCAAAATATAACACGTACTCTGAAGCTTTCCCATCCTTCTTGGATCACAGTTTTTTGGGGGTGGGGAAGAGAGGGAACAACAGCCCGAGAGTTTCTTCCAAGGTGGGTGGCTCTTCTAGTTGCAAGATCTGTTTTGCAAGGCAGCTGTGCGTACTTTTACAACAGGAAGCTTTTTCCCTTTCAAGGGCTGGCATCAGCTCCTGCCCTTGCCTTCTCTCCTCTGGTCTTTCCGCTGCGTTCTCTCCCTTCCGCCTTGGGGATTTACCTCTTTCTGCCGGACTCTGCCTCTCCCTTTTGTTTTTCTCTCAGCCTTGGCATAGCAGATCCCTCCCTCGTTCCTGCGATCAGAGCAGCCCCTGGAGCGGGGGAGAGAAATGGGAGGAGGGAGGAAGGTCCCCCTCCTTGGATAGCTTCTGGGCCTCTTTCTAAGAGGCACTGGGAGGTGTGTGTGTGTCTGCGTGTGTACGCAAGAGCGAGCGAGTGTGCAATAGCAGGAGCCTCCTCCATACCCCAACAGAGGGCCTGAGACAGCAGCAGCAGCAGCAGCAGCCATTGTTCAGGGAAAACCTGGCAAACAAAGGACGGGCTTCCTCCTTTCCACCGAAGCCTTCCTGTTTCCTCCGGCTGCCATTCGCACAGCTAGGCCTCTCGGCGGCCCCCTCGCTCCACTCCTGCCTCGTCCGGTTGCAACTCGGCTTTTCTCTGTTATTATTTTCATTTTGAACTTTTCTCTCCCCCCCATGGCTGGGTTGGAGTAAGGCGCCCGCGGAACAGAGATGTTCTGAGTTTCCGTCCTGCGTTCTCCCACCTTTTCCCTGCCCCACCACATCTGCACCGCTCCAGCAGTTCTCCTCAGGTAAGCCTCTGGGTTGGGATGGATGCGGAGTCCCAGGGTGCTTGGAATTGGTCGGTGGTGGCGGAGGCACTTTCCAGTGGCTTCTCCCCAGCAAATGGATCTCTTGCTGCTGTAGTAGTTGATGCCAGATCCATGTGAGGATTTGTAACTAGCTATGCAAGAGAGAAAGGCAAGAGAGGCTTCAAGCCAATGCTGGAAGATTTCGGATTAATGGGTTTGGATTGGATATAGATATATGTGTGTGTTCTGCCCTGTGCTCTGTGTGTGTACTTATCTTTGTGTTTGCTTGTGTGTGAAAGTGATCTTTGGGTAAAGAACTTGCTATTTCCCACCTTATGCATTTTAGATTCCTTTCATCCTCTTGAATTGATGGGTAAAGATGCAAGTTCTGCTCTCAGAAGATAGTTGTAAATTGGATTGTGGAGAGGGAAGTGAAATACAGGAAGTACAGAGAATATAACTTCGTATGGGGAGGCTTTTGGATGTGGGTACTCTGTTTTGGAGGAATGGGATTGGAAAACCAGGAACATATATTAAAAGTTCCCAATCGAGGTGTGCAGTTCATTAGGGGGCTGAATGAAATGGCTGGCCAACAGACAACGAGGTAGGGTTTGACTCTGCAACTTCTAGAGATCTTGATGACTTCCAAACAGGAAAGGCAGGTTCCTGGTATCCTAAAAAGAAATCCACCTCAGAAGTGTGCAGTATAGAAATCACAAAGTATAGTGAGGTAGCACTGTTTGTCTGGAGAGAGCTACATTTCATGTTGTCAATCTATTCTTGCAACCATTTCTATAAGTCTCAGACCCTTTTCCCTCACTTCTCTCTTGTTTTTTCCCCTTGTAAACAAGAGTAGCATCCCTGTACTTGGCTGAGGTTGCAGGTTTTTCCAGTTCCCAGAATATTTCACTCAAGTAGAAGAACAGGATTGGTTGGTGTTAAATGGAGTTTGTATCTTAAATAAGTGTGTGTTGGCATTGCTGCCAGATTATACAGAGGGGCCTTCTTAACCAAGCCTCATGTTTTGCTGAATTTGCTACACCATTTCTAGATTTGAAGCAAATGGCCCCATATTTTTATGCTTTTAATAGACACAGTTCTTGGGGAAAATAATGAAGAGCATTGTCAGGAATTCTGTTTAATATCCTTGAATCTGAACATAGTTTTTAACACTGAAGAATCGCTTAATGGGTGAAATGTATATTGAGTATGGTTGGAAGGCAGTTCCTTCTATCTTGATTTATTCATTTAGAGAAACCTTGTCATATTAGAAACATGCTTACCGGGAGATTATTATATACTAACTGATTTTGAACATTAAAGACTACTGGTTACTCAGGCCATGGTACTGAATATTGATATAGTATTAAAATGAGATTTACAATGACAGTATTATCAAGGGTTAAATGAAAGTTGCGTATTGACTTGATTGTACTATTAAAGTTATAACCTAGATGGGCTTGGGGCTGACATAATATTGCTAACCTTTATTGTCATGTGTATGGTGCTTGCACTAAACTTTGAAATAATATGGAATCTGCATATCTATATTTTACCTAAAAGAAGCCTAGATGCTGAACACCAATAGTTTTACTTGTGCATAGGCAAAAACAGAACTCTTTCTACTCTAGCACTATTACATGTTCCTTGCAAATCTTCTGGCAGTTAGGAGGACAGCAAGAAGGCTGATAGATGAAGGTGCAAAATCCTTAGACCTTACATATAATACATACCCATTATGAAAAATTGGGAATACATATTTTTAGAGGATTTGATGACTTGTTGCAATTATCTAAGTCCTTTTCTCATACGAACTGTTAGACTCACTATATGGTGATAGATGCAGTGTTGGAAAGCAATAATATCTCAGAGGCAGGGTGTCTGTATTCATTCTAATGCAGAGTCAACATTGGGCCAAGCAGAGTGTTCTAATAGGTCAATAAAAGTTAGTTTGGTGTTTAGCAAAGTAGGGTGTCCAGTACATAATACTAGAATTTTGGGATCATCCAGTGAAACTGAATTGGGAAAAATTCTAGTCAAATGCTTCAAACAGCACATGATTGAAGTAGAATTTGCTATTGCAAGATGTAAAGCATAGCTTCTCATAAGAAGTTTGAAAAAGTTAGGTAAGCTACCTACCTAGTATGAGAGATAGAGATTTTATTTTCAGTACTAGAGAGATTGAAATGGGGATAATGTTGTTGGCAGCATTTTCTATTTGTGAGCTATTTGTGAGCATTTTGTGAAGATAGAATACTGGGCTACATAAATTTTTGATCTGATTCGGTGTGATTTTTATTTATTTTTAGGTAGGGCAACAATATTTAAGTCCTTTATATGGGGGAATCATTTCTAGTTGTTGTCCTACTTACTTACTGCTACTTAATTCTTTCAAATTTCAAATTATTTCAAATAGATAAATATATTTAGGAAAAGAAACAGAGAGACATGCATTATTGTTTATAATTTCTTTTCTAGAGGTAACAGTGCAGGAGCTGTCAGTGTCTTTACTGATAAATCTAGCCCTTTGGCTGGTTATGTTGTTAAAGAGTCAAGATTGTAAAGATAAGAGAGAGGGAGGGGAAAAGAAATATAATATATTTTAAGGTTGGAAATATTTTTCACAGGTTAGGCTTCTTATATCTAAGCTTTATTGCAGATGATAATTACAAGTTGCTTCAGCATCTCCTTACAATGAAAACATATTCTTTATTTGAGTGTTGGTGGAGAATGAAGAGTAGTTGAATTTGTTAACATCATTACAGTGGTCCTTTGGAGATTTAGTAGAAATAAATCGTGTGGTATTCAGTCCAAGATTGGCTGCAACTTTAAGCATAGTTATAAGGCATTACATTTTTGCACAGAAACTTAGGATGAAAACTTTAGGACATCACAACAGGTAATAATTAATTAATTAAATATGAATAATTAAAATGGAACGTATTATTTAGAGGAAGGTTAGACTGTAGTTTGATTTGATCTTGATTGAGATGTGAATTCAGATTTTGTCTCTGTATACCCATATACAGATCTGTATATGGTATATATTTTGTCTCTGTATAAACAAGAAACAATGGATGGAAACTAATTAAGGAGAGACGCAACCTGGAATTAAGGCGAAACTTCCTAACAGTGAGAAAAATTAACTAGTGGAACAACTTGCATTCAGAAATGGAGGTTTTTAAGAAGAGACTGACAGCCACTCTATCTGAAATGGTATAGGGTCACCAACTTGAGCAAGGGGTTGGACTAGAAGACCTCCAAGGTCCCTTCCAGCCCTATTCTGATTAATATCTATGTGAATAAACCTTCGTGAAAAGGAGGCAAAAACAGAACAATTTGTTAGTAAATTTGAGGCAATAGATTTTCAGGAAAAGTTTTAACTTTTGCCCTGCTTAATGCACATTTAGATTTAGAGTTCCACAGTAGCAAGTCTTAGCCTAGTCTCTTCAGGCCCTTGACATTAAATTTAAGTCTATCATTTTTTAAAAAAATACAGTGGTAGTACCAACCCATGGGGCTGGTGGTTACACAGCAGTCTGCTGATCAAACTGACCAATATCACTCAAAGAGCACACAGTGAAATAATTGTACAATCTAATGAAAAACCTCAGTTTCCAACTATATAGAAAAAAGTCCTCCACTAATTAAATTTCCCATTTCCTTCAGTGGTACTTAAAGGCAGATTACTTAAGGGTTAATATATTTGGAAAACTTTTGGAAAGAATAAAAAAAATGATGATAGCAGATGAATAACTGAATTTGGAAATTAGATAGTAGCTATGCACTGTCTAAATGGAGCTGCTCTATCCTCTGTGGCTGAATATGTAACCTTTTGTATTTTACTGTGCTAAGAGGAAAGAAGCTTTGAGGTTTCATATTGGAAGGATAAAAACTACCAGCATTTTTGCTTTGCGGTTACTAGCCAGACTTTTTTCAGTTATGCCTAATTTTAAAATGATAAGGACATACAGAACTAGAACTCTGAGAGATTAGACTAGAGCACCTTGTCAACAACCCAAATTCTGAGCATGTGATTGCAGGAACACTACGATGGTCATGAATTCAAGAACAGGTCATAAGTCAATTTTTCAGTGCTGTGGTAACTTCAAATAATCATTAAACAAATGATTGTAACACTAGCTGTAGAAATGTATAGCCTTAGATTATAATCCTATGAATCTTTACATGAGTTGAATTTAATGGTTTTACTCTGGTGGGATATATAAACCAGCAGACAACTTCCCCCCATCATAATCTTGCCTTATTGCATGATGCAGTATTGTAATTAGGATGTTGTATCAAATCTAAAATAACACAAATTATTTTAAGAATTGTGTAATAGAAGCTTTGGATTAGATAGAGATAGAGATAGAGACAGAGACAGAGACAGAGACAGAGACAGAGACAGATAGATAGATAGATAGATAGATAGATAGATAGATAGATAGATAGATAGATAGATAGATACACAGATACACACACACACACACACACACACACAACCATACATTTTGCAGAACTCACAGTTCAGTAGAAGACACCAAATAATACATGCTGATTATTATTCTTGAATACCTAAACTCCATTCATGGGTAGCAGGAGGCATGAATATCCTAATGCTAGACAAAGGGTTGGGATTCCAAAATGTAGTCAGTCAAACACATGACAAGAAGACTCTGCCTAATTACATCTTTGCAAACAGAGAATTCTGAAAGACCTCAGTGGCTGTTTAGTGATCATAGAAATGTTGATTACATTCTGGTTTCCATCTGTTTCTTTTACAATTACTTAAATAAATATTACCATACTCTGGACTCTTAAATCCAGAACTGTTATTTTATTAAACAAAAAAGGTTGATAAGAAATAGTGATATAACAGAAGGATTGTTAGGTAGGTAATGTTTGTCTTTTTGCTGGTGCCATAAGGGTGTGTATTAAACTTGATGTTCCTGGGAATATTTGTAACATGGAAAACGATTTGGTATTGCAGGAAAATTGGTCAAAAATGTGGAATGCGTTTAATTGTTTCTAAATGTAAGATTATGCATGTGGGGGAAAATAATCGCTTGGCAGGCTACAGTATTAGGGCTCCAGTGTTAGAACAACAGAAGAAAAGGATTTAGATGTGCTCATAACAGATGACTGCAAAATAAGTAAACAGTGTGGCCAGGTAACTGTGAAGGTAAACAAAATTCTGGGATTTATCACTAGAAAAAGGAGGTCTTAATCCTGCTATATAGTCAGATCCCATTTGGAATACTATTTCCATTTCTGGAGACTTCACTTAAAAAACGATATTGATAAGATTGAGCGAGTCCAAAGACAGGTAACAAAAATAGTGCAAGTTCTGGGGGCAGAACGTATCAGGAGAGATTGGAGATATGTACAGCCTGGCAGACAGAAAGGTAGGAGGCTGGACATGATTGAAACCTTTGAACCTGTAAATCTAGAAGGTATATTTTCAATATTAAACAAAAATCAAAAACACGGGAGCATAACTTTACAGGATGAAAATTCAAAAGTAATGTTAGAAAGTACTCCAAAGGTGCTTTTTTTCAAGAGGCAACTGGGCTTCCTGGTTTTTCTTTGAAGACATTTCGCTTCTCATCCAAGAAGCTTCTTCAGCTCTGATTGAATAGCATTTTTTATGATACAAGTCTTTGAATTGTCTCAATAGCCTGTAATAAAGCAAAAATGGTAGCATCATGTTTTTGTGGTCCTATCTAGAAAAGCCACACTTCCTAGTTCTCCTAAGGTGGCATAATGGTCCCATAATGTTTAAGGGAAGGGACTACCAGTAGGTGTGTGGTCACACTATGTAATAATGGTAGGACAGGTAGATTTCTTTAGAGAAAGTTACTCCCACTGATAACTTGGCCCTGTGCCATACAGAGCTTTAAAGATAATAACTAGTACCTAGAATTGCATCTAGAATTGAAGAAGTGGACCTGAAGCCTATGCAGCTACTTTGCTTATAATTCTTATTCTTAAATGGACTTTTCCTAAAATACCACAAGTTAAATGCTACAGATAAGGCCATACGATCTTATATTCTCCTTTCAGAGCAAGCAGGAATGGTAAATGAAGTGCAGCTAAGTGAACAGATGAATAACTACAGTTCTGTCCAACATATGGTTCAATCTCAACTTGGAATTCAGATTATGCATAAATTTTTAATCTGAATATTTTAATCAGGACTGCAGCTTCCTCTTTTTTATTTTTTCCCCCAGATATTGCAAAGATTTATCTGATTTCTTTGTGTACCTTAATAGCACTTCTTTTTATTTCTTGGTGCAGTATCTGCTGAGTGACAATAGGCAGCTATATAAATTGGTTAACTAACTAAATAAAAATGGTTCTGTTTGTCTTGGGGCTGTGCTACTACAGGAAAGCCTAAAGGGACTAATGTCATTTCTAGTTGTTAAGGCAATTCTTTTTTCATCTTATCTATGTGGACACTGCTCCATTTTTCTGCCTTTCCCCAAGCAAATCGCAATCAATATTACACTCACTTTTATCTAGCTAAACCTTGTTTCACATTAACGGCTAATAATATCTGGCCACATAACTGATTATGTGGGAGTGACTCGACGCACCCATGTAACACCTCTCCTGCGCGAGCTGTACTGGCTCCCAGGGGTCTTCCGGGTGCAGATCAAGGTGCTGATTACCATCTTTAAGGCGCTCCATGTCTTAGGACCCGGATATTTACGGGATCGCCTTCTGCCGCCAATGACCTCCCACCAATTAACATGCTCCCACAGAGAGGGACTCCTTAGAGTGCCGTTGGTTAAACAATGTAGACTGGCGACCCCCAGAGGGAGAGCCTTCTCTGTGGGGGCACCCGCCCTCTGGAATGAACTGCTCCCGGGGATACATATAATTCCTGACCTGTGTACCTTTCGCCGTGCCCTTAAGACTCTGCTATTCCAACAGGCTGGACTGGCTTAAGAAGAATTTGGATTGGGTGTTTCAAATTTGTGGGTTTTTAACTGGGGGGCCAAAACATTTAATCTGTTTTAAATTGCTTTTAAATTTTGTATTTCATATTGTTTTACTGTGGCTGTACACCGCCCTGAGTCCTTTGGGAGAAGGTTGGTATAAAAATTTAATAAATAAATAAATAAATAAATAATTGATAATATAGATTTATCCTATACTATATGTCTTTTTAGACTATCTGACTGGGTTCTAGTTCTAGACTGTCTTTTTAGAGGATCTGAACTTATAGGCACTGTTATGTCGTACTGTTAATCAGAAAAGATATATCTGCCTCATAATTATTGAAAATTATGACAATTATAAAATATTATTGATTAATTGCTGTGCAGACCCAAGTTCATCTCTTGATCATAACTGATTTAATGAATTTGTAGTGGCTGGGGTGTTGAACTTGATTAGTGAAGAATGTGGGATTGAATTGCACTTAAAATCCCTTTTGCAATTGGGAAAAAGTCTTTGGATAGAGCTGAGATGGCGAACCTATGGCACGGGGGCCCTCACGCAGCTTTCCGGCACCGAATGCCCAAACCAGAATGTCTGTACCGAAGTGCCGGAAACCTGAAGACCAGCTGGCCAGTGCACATGTGTGCACCAGAGCCAGCTGTTTCCAGCATGTGTATGTGCACTGGCCAGCTGTTCTTCCAGTTTCTGGTGCTCCGGTGCACATGATGGCCAGCTGGCCGGCGTGTATGCATGCACTGGAAACGGGAAGAGCAGCTGGTGAGGCTCTGCATGCCACCTCTGGCACATGTGCCATAGGTTCACCATCATGGCTATATATTGTACTGTGCTATGGACCTGAAGTTTTGTGTCCCCGTCCCCCCTCCCGGATTTATATATTAGGTTCTATTTGTTTCAGTTGTATGCAGAATCAAGTACAGAAATACATGTTTTCTGAATATCTTATCTGTAATTTCAACCCTTTTCCTGCAATGATGAACAAGGTATTTTCCTATATGGTTTGTAGCAATAGGTGCTTTAGATAAAAGAGTAGAACTTCACAGTGGCTCAGTGAGGTAATTTGAATACCAGCTGCTACCCATCCAACACTTACATAACAAAGGATTTCCATTGGAGTTACAAACTGCATATGTTATCCACATGGACAAAAATATTTTAAATACACCCAGACACCCTATTTCTCATAGATTTTCTATCCATCTTCAAATCCAGTGTCATTTTTTTTAAATTAAATCGGTATGCAGCAAAGTAAACAGGCAAAATAGGTCAATACAGATAGTCCTCGACTTACAACAGTTCATCTAGTGACTGTTTGAAGTTACAAAGACACTGAAAAAAGTGACTTATGACCATTTTTCACACTTATGACTGTTGCAGCATCCTCATGATCATGAGATTTACATTTGGATGCTTGACAGCTGACTCACATTTATGACAGTTGCAGTGTCCTAGAGACATATGATTCCCTTTAGCAACCTTCTGACAATCAAAGTCAATGGGAAAACCAGATTCACTAACAACCATATTAGTAATTTAAGAACTGCCATGATTCACTTAACAAATGTGGCAAGAAAAGTCGTAAAATGGGCCAAAACTCACAAATTTCTCCCTTAGCAACATAAATTTTGGCCTCAGTTGTGGTCATAAGTTGAGGACTACCTGTACTATCCAAGTTTCATGATAGGGGATATTTAAAGTGCTGTCACATGTTAATACAATTTTTACACACTATATGTAGAGAGAACTACAATGATACTTTCCCTGCTATACTACTTTTCTAAATAAAGGGAGCCTTTTCTATGCAAGGAAATTTCACCTGATTTGATCTTTTGTTTGTACTTCTGAATCTCAGTTTTATCTATTTCATCAGTATCGTTTTTCTTTCAGTCTGTTCCCCATGTAATGAAGTGTGTACTAGGTACTAACATACAAGAAGAGAAATCAACAGCCCTTTTTTGAACTGCTGGGAAAAAAAGAACAAAATAAATGAAGAAGTTGGTTGATACTTTCACGGCAATGAATGAAGAAATATATTTTGACTCTCTGGTACAAAAGCCATATTTTTGTCCATCAAACCAACATTTTATACCTGTAATGGAATTATCAGCCTATGATAACCAGACCAGTTTTACTTTACCCAGTTTAGGTGGCGATGAAGCAAAGAGATTACAGTTGTTGTGGATAATGAAGTGTCCTGCAGCCTTTCCCAACTTAATACCTCCCAATGTGCAGGTTTCAGAATGCTCAGTAATGCCTAAGCAGACAGAGAGATTTGGGGAGCTGAAATTCCCACATCTATAAAGTACCACGTAGTTATAGTGCTTAGGGGATTTAGCAAGCAGGAGGCCAAATGGGGAAGAGAGACTCAAAAATTTGAGTTTGCAAAAAAGGATGGAAAGCAAGTTCATTACATTCCTATTTTGGTATGAACTGATACATTTCATACTTCACAAACTGATTGCAATTAAAGATCGCAAACAAAAATTGCAATTATTTTTAGTATGCTTTTGCTTTTTCAATATAGTTATTTCACCCAGTAATACACAGTGACATAGGGTATAGAAAGATACATATTATGAGAAATACTTTTTAAGCATTGCTAAATATAAATGAAAATGAGAGTGAAGGTGAAGGTTCATTCTCCGAGCTTGTGGGGTGGTTTCCGAACATTTCGCTACTAGCCTAGGTAACATACATGAAAATATTTGGCTTCAAAAATAGATAGGATTTATCTTTGGCAGATGAAATATAAATGCAATATGAAACAGAACTATTGCTTGTAAGATCACAGTTGCGTTTATAGGTTTTTCAGCCTCTGCCTTTTAGATACCCTATACATATGTGTTCAGAGATCTTTTAGTGTAGACGTAGTCTTATTCTTATACAAGATATAATAACTGTAAGTACTGTAGAGTATGGGAAGAGTACACTCTTTCAATGACAAAGATGGATGATTCTCTTTGACTAGAATCCCAGAACGTATTCATTCATTTATTCATTCATTCATTCATTCATTCATTCATTCATTCATTCATTCATTCATTCATTTTCTATGGCTGCCCATTTTAGTCAATGACTGAGTAGGTATCCTAATTCAAAAGGTAAGCATTTACAATTGAAGAATTCTGAACTCATGAATTAGTTTTGAATGTCAAGCAGTAGAATATACTCCATTTTCTTTTCATTGCAACAGTAGAAATTGGGATAGGAGAAATGAAAATGTCATTGGACAATTAAGAATTATAATTGTCAGTTTACTGCATAACATCTGGAAATCTATCATTAGATCCAGCTGTATTTTTTAAAAGTTTACATACTGTATATGTGCACACAAAATATATGTGCAATATATGCTGCTCAATACTACATTTCCAATCTAAATATTGAGCATAAACTTCGCCTCAGAGTAGAAGCAAACAAGGCAATGAGTTTCCAAAGGAAAGTGTTCTGAATGTTTTAAAGCAATTTATTATTTTGTTATTAAGCTGTGCTAATATAAAGAGTTTTGGCCTTTGGTTCTTCGGCCCCTGGATTTTTTACATAATTACAAAGAGATGCTACCCCACTGGCTGACTTGCTCTATCAAGTTTTGATTTTATGAGGGCAAATATTCTCCAAGGATGGTCACAAAGATGTGGAAGCTTTTGTTTCCATTTTAGATTATTTTATCTATTTATTGGGGGAGGGATTGCCTGCCTCATTCAAAAGTATCTGCGTAAGTTATATTTCCAACATTAATATGTACAAGTAAAATTGCAGAAAATAAACAATAAGCAGCCCTTCCCCCAAAGTTAAATCACAGATGAAACCAGAGAATAAGTAATAAAATAACTATAAATCAAAGGATCCCTTAAAAGTCTTTTTAATAATTTCCTGCAGTCTAATAAGGTATTTTTTTATGATAGACAAGGCTAACAAAGTTTCCTAAAATAAGTCCACTTCAAGCCATCATTAAAAGAATTAGCTTATTCTGGCAAATCAGCTTCATATACCTTTTAGATGCAGCAAATCTAAAATAAGTTTCAAATCTTTATGGCTGACCCAGCATAGGGAAACTACATGAGTTTTCGGTTGTTAATTTTCATGTAAACTGTCAGTATATTGGCTTTCTGAGTGAACAGCTATCTTTCTTGCCTCTCTCTCTTGCTGCATATTAAGGAGGAACTTGGATATTTTGGAATGCCAAGTCTAGATGCTGTGAGTTGGCCAGAATAGTTGACTATCTTTTTTTGGTCAACCTGGGGTTGCAGTCAGCCTGGCAAGCTCCATTACTCACCCAGCAGCAGATGGTGACTGTCAAGGGATGCTGGGAGGGGAGGAGCCGGGTGGTTGCCTCGGTGATTTCTCTATCTCCACAGCAACGGAAAGGTCACCCAGAAGGTCCCTCATGCTCTCCTTTTCTGTATGAAGCTCAGAGATCTGTTGAAACATGAGTTAGGGGTATGGCTGTAATAGAGGCTCTGCTGGGGTGAGGTAGTATACAGTGAGTGAATGGGGTTTATATATGAGTTTTCAAGTTAAATGGAATTTATTTTGGGGACTCCACTCCAGAACTCTTCTAAATGTTATAAATCGGAGTTATGCTTCATGCAAGTAAAATGAAAACTGAATTCACACTGCTTTATCCTCACACTGAGAATATTATTATTCATATATCTGTGTCAAAATACAGATAGTCCTCAACTTACGACCACAGTTGGCCCCAAAATTTATGTTGCTAAGTAAGACAGTTAAGTGAGTTTTGCCTCATTTTATGACATTTCTTGCCACAGTTGTTAAGTAAATCACTGCAGTCGTTAAGTTAATAACACAGTTGTTGTTAAGTGAATCCAGTTTGATCCCGATTGATTTTGCTTGTCAGAAAGTTGCAAAAAGTGATCGCATAACCCCGGGACATTGTAGCCATTGTAAATATGAGTCAGTTGCCGAGCATCTGAATTTTGATCACATGACCATGGGGATGCTGCAACGCCTGTCAGTCCCTTTTTTCAGTGCCGTTGTAACTTTCAACGGTCATTAAACAAACTAAGTTGAAGACTACCTGTACATGCAAAATTAACTTACTTGTCTTGGATTTTGTAAGTTTCTGAATCTGTATCGTTCAAAGCTAATGTTCTGTCTGATACATAGCAGCCTCCATTTTATCACAAGAGCATTCCTATATACATGTTGATTGGGTTGTGTAAAATTGGGTGAATATGAATTACAGTTTTGCTCACTTTTTCCAGTCCGAAATTTGTTTCAACCTATAATCCATGTCAAAAATACACAAATATTGTGTTAATGTTTATTAACATTTCTCATAATGCGTTTAGTATATTGTACTTGTATGTGTATTATGCACAAGTGATTTTTTTTTACATATATGGATTTGTCTGCATTTTGTCTCTAAATTCATGCTGCTTTATACACATTTTGTTCTGTCACATGATTTTGAAAAAAAAAGTGGATTTTGGCATTAGACAGTATATTTGTTTGGATTAAATAGCACTGAAATGCAATCCAAATTTCTTGGTTTCCAGAGCAACTGCTATAGAGCAACTGTATCTTAATTGTAAAGAAGTATATATCTCAGGAATGAGTAGTGTGGGCCACTCCAGCTGTTTTCTTCGTATCATTGCTGGGAAAGTGACCAAAAAGAGTCTCTGAAATGCCAGGAATAAATATGCAATTATAGCATGATTAATCAATTGATTATATGCCATCACATTGGTGACAATTCTTAGCGGTCATATAGATTTTCTCCATGAAGATCAGTCCTGAACCTGGTTCTTCAAGTCTCCCAATGGTGCATCCATTGAAGCTGAGTTAAGTTGCTTGCTATTTATCATCTTTTTTCTGTTTCCTTCTACCTTTCCCAGCATTATAGATCTAACGAGAGCTAGATATTCACAGAATTTATGCAATACTTTATTATTATTATTATATAATAATTTATACAATAATTTAAGCTTATCATGCATACATTGGACAACAACTGTGAGTTAATTTATATAAAGATGCATTTCTTTATTTTCTTTACTATGCATGGAATTCTCAGGAGTCTTCTCAAAAACCAGTTTAAAAACATATATTGTTTCTGTCTTGCTTTTTGAAATTCAACTTTCCCAGAGCATCACAAAGAAAGCCATTGCCTGCATGATTCACTCTCCCCACCCCCACCCCCACCCCCGGTATAGACACATCATGATATCTGAATATCATTTCTAAGTCCCTCTTTGCTACTATACTGAGTGCTAGTCTGCAATTTTTCTATTGCAGATAATTGATATTAAAAGGCAGAAGCTATCCATCACTTTAATATCTTCATTGCCAGGTGAAGATTTGAAAGGTGATTTGCTATGCCAGTTGTTGTTAATTTGGTCTTTATCTTTAATCTTAATCCCATATTTTTCACTGTGCTCCTTGACTTTTATATAAAGTCATAACGCGTAAAATTCCATGTCTTGGCCTGATTTTTGATCTGGTAGTTTTTAGTTGTTTCTTAGTCACTTTTATTGTGGTGATGTTTCTGCAGTTGTCAGCTAAGCATTCCCAACATTAATTAAATAATCAGTACCCACGGCTATACCTGAATGGAGAAAATGAGGTGCTGCAACATGTGTGATATAGACATGATGGCACCTGCCATGTATAGAACTGGTCTTTCTTGCTTACCAAGAGCTGTTAATGTTTTGGCATGTTGCTTCTTCTAGAAGAACAAAGGCAAGCTCTGGCTTTGTTCTGCTGATTTAAATGAGGAAAAAGGGAATGAGTGGAAAAACACCCATAAAAATGGAATGGGAAGGGAGAGAAACTGGAATCTTTGACATTGAAATGCATTGATTATAGAAGAAATTGATGAGCAGCACATGGAGCCCTCTAGTGACATTTGTTGGCTGGCTAAGAGAATATATCTAGAATTGCACTGCTGTTTTAAAGGATAATCCACCAATTATTTTTGTTATGTTTAAATGTCATCTACCTCAGTCCCCATGCACTTTTCTGAAATTGACATGGTTAAGGAAAAAGCCATAACAGTTTCAGCATTGGTTATTGAAACACCAAAACCCAACTGCAAAACACCTCTTCCTTAGAAGAACATGCTGGTTATAGGCAATAGAAATGAATGAATGTGACTTGATGAAATAATCAAATCTGCAGTGGATTACTGTTTCCTATTTTTGTGGAGTTTTGTGAACTTGCCAACCCTTGAGGTCTGTAATTTAGAATATTCTATTCCCATGATGGTGAACCTATGGCACGCGTGCCACAGGTGGTACGCAGAGCCATATCGGTGGGCATACGAGCTCAGCTCTGGTGCACATGTGCACACCGGACAGTTGATTTTTAGGCCTTCTGGGCCCACTGGAAGTCGGCAAACAGGCCATTTCCAGCCTTTGTAGGGCCTCTGGGGAGGTGGAGAAGGCAGTTTTCGCCCTCCCCTGGCTCCAGAGCCTTTCTAGGCGAAAAACAGGCCTACAAGGCCCATTGTGCCAACAACACATGCCAAAAGCGTGGGGAAGCATAGGGGGGTCGCACACACATGTGTATGGGTGTGGGCACGGGCATGCCTGCTCCCCCCTGCTCCCCCCACTTTTGCCACGCGATGGCAAAAAGTTACCCATCACTGTTCTATTCTATCATGCTGATCTAGAGGATAGGATCAATAGTAGCATTTTGGAACTGAAACCTTATATAATATGTTTCATATAAGTTTGCATTGACAGGAATTCTCAAGTCCAGGGCAAGCCCCTTATAGTATATACTTTCCTTTTCTTCAATAAAAGAACATTCATTTAAACTGTGTTTAGGATTCTTGGAGTCACTAACCAATAGTTCATCAACTATTGGTGATATTAATCTGCCTTTCGCTGAGGGAAGATATTATTCTGTAATGATCTTGAAGCTTATCTCTGTTAAATGTTTTGATGGTACCAAATCATAAATAACTTCATAAACAACTTCAGAAATGTTAGAATATGAAAATAGACTCTACACTGAGGATTTTCATCATTGTGCTTAAGCTGCAATTGTCAGCAAGCAGGTCTTGTAATCTTGTGCAGAATGAAACACCATCTATAAGCTTGGAACAATCCAAGTAGTTAGAGTACAGTAATCATATATACAAATTGGATTTACATATGAGAGAGTTTTCCAACATTGAGTACTAAAAGCTGCAATTTTCATGTGTCACTAAGATCACCAAAAGGATCTAGGCAACCTTTCTTGTATATGTATCAGTGTGGTATCTGAAATACATAAACTTATAATTCTGAAACACTCATTTGTCTCAGATAGTATGGATTATGTATTAAATTCTTTTGTCGTCATTTATTTCTAGTTGTTCTGCTTATTTTTTGAGGAAACTAGTGTCTCTTAATGATCTTTCAGAAGACATTATTCTGGTAATTGTGGACGTATACATCAATACCACACAGAAACTGGTGTATATTGTCACAAATATTATCCTACATAATGCTAATTGGTTGCTTAGTTTTGTTAGTTGGTTTCATTGATTTGAAATTCAACATGTCTGTGATATATTACTACTTTTGATTTGTACTGTCTTAACAAAAATCAAAATCCTTTATCTACAGTAGGTTTGGCAGAGCAGAGTAGAAAAAAATAATGCTGCTTATTAATTGTAGATATTAGTTAAAATTCCTACAAGAATTATCAAGGCTGTAGAGGAAAATGCAAAAATATTAGATTTTTCTCTAGTACTGATCTCCTCACATGTAGCCATTTGAAATGAAAGCAGTGGGCTACCTTAGTGAGTTTAACCACTTCTATTAGGAACTTGAAGACATGAAACAGACCTAGTATACTGCAGGGTGAATCTTAGAGTGCCTGTAACATCATAATGATATTCTACAATTTTTTTGTTTTTTCTAAGTAGCGTTCATTAATCTATGGCCTTTTTTCTTCCTTCAGGCTGTTCCTCTAAGTCATTCAAGCTGTACTCTCCAAAGGAGCCTCCAAACGGCAACGCCTTCACCCCCTTTCACTCAGGCACTATGCTGGATCGAGATGTGGGGTAAGTGAAAAGCTCTATAGTCATAAGCTCTATGTGAGGCATAACCTTTATAGCCAATGAAGTGTCTTTAAATTCCAGATTAGAAGAGATGAAAGAAATGGGTTCTGACATCCGACAAAGATCACTCATGAGCTGTATGTACCTTTTAGCCAACCTGGATATGGCCTGCAAGCTCTCTGCCCAGCTAACCAGTCAATGTCAACCTAATTAGTGTAATTTGTGGGAAGCATCCCAACATTCATTACTTTGGAAGTGAGATGGACATTAGGACTGCTAAGATACAGGAAATAAAACTCTAAGGATACTATTTTCTTCCCATGTTGAATCAAAATCAAATACAAAACATTACCTCCTTTATTCATATTTAATTTACATTTTTATGTTTTTTCAACTGGCAAAGTGATGGTGATTTGTTTTAGAAGTTAAAATTAGAGAAACAACCTGAAAAAAAACAAAGTAGCTTTTTTTCTCCCAAGATCCATTCTTGGGGGAAAGAGGATAAGCCAACACTTATTAATCATGCAGGGACACTGACAATACTATTTTGTGCTGATAATAAACTTGTGATTATTTATATTCTCCTGGCATGCTAGTGCTCTTAGGAGCACAGTTTAAGTATCACTCTGGAGCAAGGTATTTCAAGTGATAGGAAGTTCCAGGTCAGTTAATGTGTGATTGTTGGAAAATGAGTCCACTTATTCAATGATACAGTGACCTATAACATACTGCTCTTCAATGATGAGGAACCTGAAGATAGATGTGAGTCTTAAAATAGAGAACACTTTCTTGCAGGGATTTTGGACAGAGATGCACAGTTCTTATAGCAGAGTTAACAACCTGAATATGATGTAGGCCATGAGAACTGCCTGCATGTAAAAAGGAAAAGGAAGTATAAGAATCAAAACTGCCGAGCAACTTCTTGCCAGACAAAACATGCTATCAAACTCCTTGACAGAGCAGAGGGCTCTCCATGGAATAGGAATGGTCAGATTCATAAGACTTGGATAACCAGTTTCTCCTGGCTTAATCTCCTGTGGAAGGGTTGCAGTTTCCTTTTGGTATGGTTCTCCGTCATGCTGATTGGATAATACAATTCATGGGTTGTTCCTCTACTTCCTTGCTTAAAGCTGAGTCAAAAGTCAAAACTGATTTTTAGGGTTCCCCCGCCCCTTTTTAAAAGATGCCAAAGTACAAGAAAAAGCACAAAGAAGTATTCTCTACAGATATTCACTAAGATACATCGCTGTCACTTCAAATATTCCAAGACAAACTTCCTTTAATTATATTTTTACTGTACATCAATGATTCTCCGGTGTGAACTTTGATGCAATACTTTTGGTTGTGAACTTTGCCAGTAATAAATAGTCAAACTGATGTCTAATTGGAGTTGTAGCTTAAACCCTCCTTCCAGTCTGATGTATATGTGTTTGAGTACAGTGTGAATTATCTACAGCACTCAGTGTGTTATAAATTATGGTGATCATAATAATACTTCAATAACTTTGAAGTCACTGGAGGATCTCTAAGCTAAGAAATAAAATCTGAAATGGGAGGTGGACATTGGTAAAGCATGTTCTCTTCCTTCCCTCCCTCCCCCTTTTTCCCAAAGTTATTTGTCAGGGATACACTCTGCTTTGTAATGAAATGATTTGATGGGGTTTTGATTAATCTTGTGTGGGCTTATTTCTTTGCAGACCAACTCCTATGTATCCACCAACATACCTGGAACCAGGAATTGGGTAAGATACCATATAAAGTTTGTGTGTATCCTTGTTCAACTTAATGCCCTCCAAATGTGTTGGTCCTGCTGGAGGGGGGAGATAAAATTGAAAAAGCTTCTTATAATACTAACCAGAGTACAGCTAAATAATAATATTTCAAGTGTGATTAAAATGATTTCTTGATTATTATTATTTTCTTATTTATAAAAAGTAAATACAAATACTATCTTATTTATTTATTGCTTTTTAATTAATAACAAAAAGAAAAGCAAAACACAAAATTAATAATGATGGGGAAACATATTGTCAAAGATAAGGAAAAAAGGAAAAAAGTGCTTTAACAAAAGTGAAAGAAATATGACAAAGGAAACATAATATGATATGGTTTTACAACTAGAAACAGTTATAATTCTATATATACTAGTCTAACGCAAACATTCAAGTATGTATACATTTTATTTGAACAATCACATTTGTAAGAGTCAGTGTCCTGCAGTCATATGATCATCATTTTGCAGAATCAATGAAACCAATACAGAAGCCAGCAATAAAATTGCAAATTATAATCACATGATGTCTCACTTAATTACTGTGGGTGATTCACTTAATAACCACAGCAGCAATGTGTTTATAAGTCCATTCTCATCACGTGATGGCTTGCTTAATGATTGTTGCTTAGCATCAGAATTGCCATTCCCGTTGTAGCTGTTAAGTGAGGACTGCCTGTAGTCATCCTTTCAACTCTACTAGAACAATATAAAGTTATTTTTGACCTCTGTCATGGATTTCTAGCCCCTTTGGCATCATTTCATAAGGTTCAATACTGTGGGAATAAACTTCCTCTTCTGGATGGACATAAATTATGCTATTTTTCCTCAGTAGACTATAGGACCATGATGGCGAACCTATGGCACGTGTGCCACAGGTGGCACGCGGAGCCATATCTGTGGGCATGCAAGCATTGCCCTAGCTCAGATGCAGCATGCCCGCATACACCAGCCATCTGATTTTCGGGCCTTTGGGGGCCACCAAAAGTCAGGAAACAGACTGTTTCCAGCCTCCAGAGGGCTTCTGGGTGGAGGGGAAAGGCCATTTTTGCCCTCCCCAGGCTCCAAGAAAGCCTCTGGAGCCTGGGGAGGGTGAGAAACAGGTGTACCGGGCTCACTGGTAATCTTTTTGCTGTTGCGTGCCAAAAGTGGGGTGAGTGCGGTGGGGTCGTGTGTGCATGCGTGGGGGGGTGGGGCGCAGTGGGGCATTCAATTATGGGTGTGGGCACACTCATGCACAACCCCTCCCCCCCCATGCTCTCCCTGATTTTTGCAAGTGATGGCAAAAAGGTTAGCCATCCCTGCTATAGGAGATGTATACAATAAGTTCACTGCAATTATTTCTCATGTTGGGTGAATCTCTCTTTCAGAGCAAACTCTAAGGGCAGCAAACTGAAGCTTCGTCATCTAAGTGTTTCATTATGTCCCAGAATTGATTGGGTGATTCCTTTGCCTCTTCCAAGAGACAGGCAAAACTTCCCTACCCATACTTTTGCTGTGCCATTATTGGAGACCAATGAAACTTCCCATTAAGGGCTCAAAGGTTTCTAAAAGTGCTGTTCCAAGCATGAACAAAAAAAATGGGATAAAAGCTTGTTGCTCTCTAATTCTGGGTTTGGTGGCATCAAATTCTGCAAAAAGAACTTCTCTCAATCTGCTGATCTATTTTAACCAGACCATTATGCTTCCAGAGCATCCTCTGATATCTCTTTCTACTTTGTTACTCAATGCACAAGTTGAAGCTCTTTGGTTAGAAGACTTCAAAATTTCTATACTGGTAGAAAGTTTCTATACTGGTACGATTACACATCTCTTAGCCTTGAGATTTAATAGTTTTCTCAGACAGTAGACCACTTGATATACAAATTGTTTCAAAATACTACTGTTTCATCAGTCCTTATTCTGATGCTTCTGTCTTATTGACGGAACCCCTGGTCTAAACTAGTCAGTATTTGCTTTCTTATCTAATTGCAACTTTTTCAAACGGAAGCAATTTGTTTTGCCAAGCAGAAACTGAACACTCTTACTACAGTTATCTTTCTTTACTTTGCATTATCATGCCTGCTGCTGTTCCATTAGTCTCTCACTGGAGACTAAGATTAGAACTGAAGACCATCCATTTGATGGGAAATTGTCTATTCAGCGATAAGACTAATCTTGGATAGGGTCCAAAATGTTTCATTTAGCAACCTGCAAGCTGTCTATAGCAACCATTTTTCATTTCTGTTCATTAACTTTTATGGTTCTTATTTTATTTATTTATTGTTTTATTTATTGGTTTGATTTATATGCCGCCCTTCTCCGGAGACTCAGGGCAGTTTACAATGCGTTAAGCAATAGCCTTCATACTTTTGTATATACCTGCTTAGTAGGGCTTTTGGCCCCTCCGAAGAGGTATAAATTTTGTCTAAAGATAATTTAGTTAAATAATAATAAGCAGTAGATAATAAGTAGTTATGATCAGTCCCTCTTGTCAGGTACTGGAACTGTCAGTTTCACTATTTTTCAAATAATGTGAGTTCTGTAACTGTTTTTCAAAGTTACAATACTGAGCTTTCATCCAACTCAACACCAAACTGCCCTCCTGATTCCAGAACAATTGGAATGGATATAGAAATATAAATGGAATAACGTGAGTTGGAAGGGACCTTCGAGATCTTCTAGTCCAACCCCCTGCTTAGGCAGGAAACCTATACTACTTCAGACAAATAAATGATGTCAGACGTTTCCTGCAAAAATAAACAGTTGGAAATACTTCTCCAAAGGAAAATAATTCCACACTTATGTCCAACTATTTTACATTACTAAGAAGGATAGTGGATTTAGACTACTTGTTTGAGATATTCTTTATTTTAGAATATTTATCACACCCCTCCTATCAAGTGAAATATGACCTGTTTTTATAGACTGCAAGATGCTTATTTTCATGTTTTTGTAGTGTACTTACTATTGTTTTAATTTACTATGATTTTGTAGTAAATGACATCTGTGTGTAAAATAATATTCTATCGTTTGCCCTTTTATGGCTAAATATTTAGAAATATTTTTGAAATAGATGGAGTTATGGTTTTTTCTATCTGCAAGTCATTAGTCCATTCTCTTAAGTAGATGGCTGTTATATACTCCTGTGCAAAGTTATCCTGCCAAGTGCTTCTCCTTTTCATCCTCTTGGTCTTCAGATCAGTTATGGAAAAAGTTTCCTTCTTCCCTCATAGTTTATTCAATTTACAGGGGCAATGATTATGTTGTCAGAGAAATTGCCTTGATATCATTACCATGGCTCTGTATGTTTCAAGCATGTATGCATAAGATCCATTCTTTAGCAAAAAAGAGCCCACATTATTCCTCAGCTCTTTACATGGCAGCTTGCATTCTTCACTTGACAACTTACTTCAGTGTTTTGTTCTGCAACCTATATAAGTGCTCCCTGGAGCTGTGGTAACTCCATTAAATTTCCCTCAGTATGAATGTAGGATAACTCTTGCTCCACCCTGGATTGTGGCTGTTTTCTTTTGACTGTAGCTGTGGCAACTCATCAGGCTAAAAAATTGCACCCTACAAAGAAGCTCCCTTCTTCATTTTTTGTAGGGTGAATATTGCCTAGATATTTCCTGCTGCCAGAACAGTTTCTGTTTTTCACTTTGATATAATTATGTCTCCTTTTCCCCCATGGGGAACATTGCTCCATTCATTGGATGTCCGTTACACCTTTTACCTGGACTTTATGGCACCCTTCTGCCAATTCAGTACTTATTTTGGCCTTCTAAGGGCTTTCTAAAAGTTTGTAGGCTTTCTGCTCAAATGGGTGGTCGTAACCATCAAGGATTATTATGAGCTGCCACGCTTTTCCTCAACAGCAAGACCAAAAGCCTTCCTCTGAGACAGGAAAGCTGTGTATCATTTGCCTTTAATAGATGTCTCAGAGCTTTGCTGGGCAGGTGCATAGTCTCAATCTTCCTCCCTTATTATAGAGTGGACTTTTGCTTCTAAAAGGATGCAGTCTTTATGGAGTTCTCCTCTGGTCATCTTAGTGGGCCAAACCATACTCCTAGTAAGAAGCTTGCTAATCAGCAATCTTTCTGAATCGCAAGGACCATGATGAAGAAGAATGGGTACTTATTTGTGATTGTATTTCTTTGATTGGGCAACTATTAATTCGTCCAGTATGTCCTTTTACATTGTTTACTCTGAGGTGATTTGGCTGTTTCTTTATCCCACTGTATTGTTAGGAACAGAAGGGGTTCAGTGTAGTCCCTGTAAATGTTTCTGTAAGCTCTTGAAGGTCTGTGAAGGTGCACAACCTAAGTGAGTGAATTCATAGATGATCTCTGAAAGAACTGCTGTTACAGATAAATAACTAGTTTATTACCTGTTCCATCTGCCTAATAATTTTTTTTTATTTTTCAGCAGAGCTACACATAAGAATCACTTAAAAGTTGTATTTAATTTTAAAAATTCAAATAAAGTAAAACATTTCATAAAAATATGGTTTGAGATTACAATAGCATTTATGTCTCCCCAAATAATAAAACATTTTGCACACTCAGGCTTTTTGGATAAATGGCTTTTTTTGTTAGATAATTGCTATGGTTGTTTGACAGGAGACACACACCATATGGAAACCAGACTGACTACAGAATATTTGAACTCAATAAGCGGCTTCAAAACTGGACAGAGGTATGTTACTGTGGCTTCTGGATGACTGAATTAGAAGAAAAGGAAAAGCTTTGGAGGGATATAGTACATATAGCTGTTACAATTACACGAGAGGAAAGGACTGTGGCTATTAATCAGTCCTTGGTTTTTATTTAACTTTTGAGAACTGATTTTACTTATTTTAATTCTTTTCTGTATCATTTGCCATTAATAGATATCTCAAAACAATTTATAATTTAAAATTACATTAATAATTAAAACAAGTAAAATTAATGAGCATGTATGTTAAATGTTTTATAAAAACACATTAGAAAAATATAAAATAAACTCAGCAAAATAAATGACAAAACAATAGGAGAAACAAAATGAAGCAATAAATAAATTTAAAATGACAGCCAAACTAAGAATGAATAAGAGTCCTGGGAGAATAAAAATATTTTTGCCTATCACTGAAGACGCAAATAAGGATGGCGTCATGCATATCTCACTAGAGGAAGACTTTTCAAAGTTTAAGGGTCACCATTGGAAAGAGCCCCTCCCAATTAATTACTTGATGTACTTCAATGAGAAGGCATTTGGAGCAGATATCATTTTAAGGTACTGGTAAGAAAATATGGAAAGAAGCCTCTTTCACATAGTGTTATTTCAAACTGCAAAATCCTTTATAAGATAAAACCTACACTTCGACTTGAAACTGGAAGCAGATTGGAAACCAGCTTTGTAAGTTTATATTACAAAATTCCAGTCAGTACTCATGTCTCAACATTTTGTATTAATTGAAAAGTCTAAACAGTCTCCAAGGGCATTGTAATAATCTAAAGAAGACATCACTGGTAGATGGATTACTGTACTGAAGCTAGCTGTATCCAATAGCATAAGTAGAGGACCAAACTAAGCTGCTAAAAAATAATCTTGGCTGCAATGACCACTTGCTCCTGAAGCAACAAGGATAGATCCAGAAGTACTCCCAAACTCTGAATTTTATAATTTATGTGGAATGCTCCCCTATATGGAACAAGTTGAATTCCACTCACTTGGACAGATATGCCATTTATTAATAGCACCTCTGTCTTGTATTTGCTCTTCTCTGTGTCTTCAGGAATGTGACAATCTCTGGTGGGATGCCTTCACCACTGAGTTTTTTGAGGATGATGCCATGTTAACAATCACCTTCTGTTTGGAAGATGGACCAAAGAGATACAGTGAGTCACTTAGAGTTCCATGCCTGTTCGATATATACTATTGTCTTACTTCATAAATCTTTCATGTATAAAGCCACAGATGCAAATAGTTATCTGCTTATCCACCTCCTGGAGTAAATCCAGGGAACAGCTTCCATTGTCATTATGATCTTGAGAACTAGTACACATTTGCTGTAGATGCCTCTTTGTCTTCATAGTCCATCACAAAAGGGAATATTCAGAAGAATTCTGAACATTAAATTCAGAAATTAAGAAAGTTGGTTTTAGATTAAGTAATGTATATATTAAGGGGCACGGTAGTCTAGTGGTAAAGACACTGGGCGTTTTGACTGGAAGGCTGGTAGTCCAGACACAAGCACCTTGCAAAAGCATGCAAATACAACTGGATAAAATAGATACTACTTCAATGGGAAGGTAACAGCATTCTGTTTACTTTGCTGACCCCATGACAGCGAAAGTGTCTTCAGATAACATTCCCAGCAAGCATTTAGCATTTATCATCTTGTATAACAGTTGTACTCCCCATTGGATATTTTTTGAAATTACCATGAAATTCCCAGCTAGAATACATTACCTTTGGGTTGACAACCGATTTTCAGGAATGATTTATGTTGAAAATTCCTTGTTCCACTTACTTATTAGTATATTTTTGTTATTCTAGGGGTATTTGTATTTCTTACATAAAAATTATTATCACATTTTTTCCTTTGCTCTCCACTTCTAAAAATCAGTATTTGATAAGATTTTCCTTTGATATTTCTTCCAAAATGTTGGAAGTTACATTAAAAGGATGCTTAAGGTGTTTGGAAAAACCATTAAATATATCAGCAAATTGATATTGTTCCTACTTCAGAATATTAAACTTTGAATAAAATATTACTAACACATTGACAGATTTCTAGACTCGGGAGTCATGCATGCATTGACTCCTTCCACTTGTCATGTTCTAGAAAGTAGATGAATTATTTTAAGATGGAAAGATAAGTTATATCTGTTTAAAACAATTGAACCTGTTGTGTTACTGTGGGAGAATAAAGTTCTTTTCGAGATAGTTCTGTGCTACTACCCATACTTTTTAAATTAGAGGAATCTAAAAGAAATATAATTAAGAGGGGTAAGGGACCTTGGCAGCATCAAGGAATGATCAACAAAAACATTATTGCTTGTGAGCAGTACATTCAGGACTTGGGTCTTGGCCTGTTGTCAGTTCCATTCATTGTTCATAATCTCCAAAAAATGTTTTTGCTAATGCTAGTCATGAATGTATACTACAAAGAATGACAAGTAATTTGATTTTTATCACCCTTTTCTTCCTGATGTCTAGCGATCGGCCGTACCCTAATTCCTCGCTACTTCCGCAGTATCTTTGAGGGGGGCGCTACTGAGCTGTATTATGTTCTGAAGCACCCAAAGGAATCCTTCCATAACAACTTTGTTTCACTTGATTGTGATCAATGTACTATGGTCACTCAGCATGGCAAGCCCATGTTCACCCAGGTGAGAGTGCAATGGTGTTTCTCCAGCCCCAGAGGAACTTCTGTATAATTACAGTCTTCAGCATTCTTCACATATTCTTGTAAAGAGATCCTCTGCTTGGAAAGAGTTGGTAACTACAAATAGAATTAGAACAAAATTATGTCACAGTGGATTTTTAAATATATTTTTATTCTAAAAATTAATAAAAATGCAATTGCATATAGCACATGTTTAAATTTAATTTTAATTCAGCTCTATTTAGAAATGGGATAGGCAGGTATAGCAATTTTTTTAAAGTCGAAAAATAGGACCTGGAAATTACGTTTTAAAAACCAAGTGCTGCAAAATAAGGAATGGGTGGATTTATATTCCTTGCAGTCGTTCTTTGCAGACAACTAACAACCAGATGACCACAAACAATATAACTCCTTCTGTTCCCCACCATTCAGCTAGAACTAAAGAACCTCTTGCATGAGAAGCGAAGTTTTTTCAAGGAAAAAAACCAAGAAAACCCAGTTGCCTTTTGGAAAAGCACCTTTGGGACAACCAACTTCTGCCTAATATTCGCTGAGGCAAAGCAAATTTTGACGTTGTTATGTTACCCTCATTTTAAGAGAACAGGAAATTCATTTCATATCAATTAGTGAAATTGTCTATTGATTAATGAGAAAAGGACATTCAAGCTCATAATATAATGATGGGCTCATTACATCTGCCCATCCCACCACATTCAGCAGAGAGGGCCTGCTGAGTTTATTTCATTTGATAGATCTTAGTCAATAGGCTTTTTCTGCTATCAGTTTTTATTGAAGACCAGAAATTTCTAATTTGTAAAATTTTTAAAAGGGCAAAATATATTTTTTTTATTCATTTATTTGATCCAGATGCAATTGCTCTTTAATGGTTAGAGATTCTGGAGAATTTTTTAAAGTTTCTAAACCAGTAATCCTCCTTTATAGACAGCTGAAGAAAGTTAAATTAATGTTAGTTATTTATATAACCTTTGAAATTATTTATTCAGTAAACATATTTATATAGCTCCCATCTCACAGTCAAGTGATTCTTGGTAGCATACAACAAAATTAAAAACAAAAACTACAAAATTAATATTACTGATAATATGAATGCAAATATAAAAAGCCACAGAGCTAAAAACAGAGTAAAAAAGAGATTAGGTGCAGGGAAGATATTAATTAATCAGTGATCATCTCAATATTTCACCAGTCCCTAGGGGTCCCCAGGCTTGTTGACCCAACTTAAACCTGAGGAACCTCAAGCTACAAAACATGAGGCCAGATTTACTTTGGAAAGGAATTTTTCTGTTAGATAAATAATTCTTTTAGGAATGTAGTCTGAAATTATAATGGCTTCTATAGCTCATGTTTTAATTTTAGAAACCAAAGAATGAAAAATCAGGAAATAATCTAACAGAAGGCAGTTATAAGAAAAGAAAAGTATATGCCTGCTGGGAAAGATTAATAGAATGTCAGATATTCACTAAATTAATTTTAGATGTGGTCTAATAAAATAGTATAACTCTGGGGATATAATTTGAGTAGTGGGATGCTATAATCTAAAAAGCGATCCAGAATTTGATTCTATTATATGGCTCATAGACTTTATATACAAGCGTTAAAATAATTACTTAGAGAATACTCACTTGAATCTCATAGCCCTTTGCATTCTGCTTGTCCAGGTGTCTGTGGAGGGCCGCCTCTACTTGGAATTCATGTTTGATGACATGATGAGGATAAAGACATGGCACTTCAGTGTCCGGCAGCATCGGGAACTTATTCCCCGTAGCATCCTTGCTATGCATGTAAGTTCAGAGGTTAGTAATAGCCTCTGTTTAGACTGGTTTTAAATATTTCTGAGAGTGAGTCTTGACAAGTTGTTTCACTTGCTTTGTGCCTATTCATTGTGTTGAGGGTTTTTCTGTTGCACCATTATTTTTTGAAAATTTCAAGCTTCAATTTTTATTTTGGTGTCCAAATATACTTTATCATTTTAAAAGATTAACCTTCCAGTGCTCCGATGTATACATTATGTGTTGAAGCAACATATTTTTGTTTAACTGTTTCATTTCTGCTTCTAACATTCTCTCTCCAGGCTCAAGATCCCCAAATGTTGGACCAGTTGTCCAAAAATATTACTCGATGTGGACTTTCAAACTCCACACTCAACTACCTCCGAGTAAGTACTTTTCTTCAGCACCTATGGAACTAAGAATTACATTCCTTGGTATTTCCTCCTTTGGACAGTAACAGAATTAAAAATGTCATTTTGACAATAATGTTTTTTTATATTTTACACTACAGTGGGGCAAAAAAGTATTTAGTCAACCACCAATTGTGCAAGTTCTCCCACTTAAAAAGATGAGATAGGCCTGTAATTGTCATCATAGGTAGACCTCAACTGTGAGAGATAAAATGATAAAACAAATCCAGACAATCACATTGTCTGATTTGGAAAGAATTTATTTGCAAATTACGTTGGAAAATAAGTATTTGGTCACCTACAAACAAGCAAGATTTCTGGCTCTCACAGACCTGTAATTTCTTCTTTAAGAGGCTAAGAGTGGTTGTACAGGGCAACTAGGGTAAAGATGGTGTACAGAAAATCAGAGGAATCATAGGGTCTGAAATTACTTTGGAGGCCTTGCAGTTCAACTTCCTACCCAGAGCAGGAATCCTCAAATCATCCCAGCTAAATAGCTGTCCAACTTTGTTTGAAAATCTCAGTAATGGAGCACCTATGATTCTAGGGCACAAGTTGTAATGGGATGTGGGAAAGACTCTGGGAACCCAAGTAAAGAGACTGTTGCCAAAGGAACGGTCAGATAAGAGACAGTCTAGCCTGCAACTGGATAGTGGGCAGGGTAAGACGTTCAGAAGACCCACCCTAGTTTCCTGGGCTATAAAGGAGATGAGGGGAAGGAAAGATTCATCTGTCCCATATGTGGAAAAGCTTGTGCCTGAACTGTGTTCCTATCCATACTAAGAGGAAGAAAGCTTGCAAATCCAGATTTGACTAAACATATTTAGCATAAAAGTCAGTTTACTACATTATTTCTAATAAAAGCTTCATAGGTGCTCTAGGGAAAACATTTTTAATATTTGATTTTGCTAGCAATCAAGAAAAGCCTGTGAATTCTAAAGGTAATTGAAGTTCATGTACTGTATAGAAACTGCTATCCAGTTTGATCCCAACTAACAAGAAATAGCCAAGATCCCTTGAAAGCCAGCTGGGTGACTTTAGGCCAGTCACTCTCAGCCCAACCCACTTCCCAGGATTCTTGCTGTGGAGAAAATAGGAGGATGATAATGTATTGGATATGTTCATCACCTTGTAAAAATAAAAAAAAGGCAGGTTAGAAATAAATACATGTAAGTCTGCCTGCCTGCCTCCCTGCCAAACAAAAAAATTTAAAAGATGGAGGAACGCTCTCAACCAACCGTATCTTGGGTTGTGTGCCACTTTTAGATCCCCGTGCCAGTTGATGGACTTAGGTCTTAATGCTCTTCTGCCAATCAAATTCTTTAATCAGTTGTGTTTGTAAGATACCCTCCTGTCTAAGTGGGTGCTGTCCCGTGCCATGAAGGGCTTTAGAGGGAATAATCCGCACCTTGAACTGTACCCAGAAGCAAACAGGCATCCTTTGTAGCTCAGATAATAGTGGCATCACATGCACAACACTAGGAATGCCCAAAACTGCCTACACCACCGCATTCTGTGGCAGCTGCAGCTCACAGGTACTCTTCAAGGGTAGCCTCATGTAGAGCACATTGTGGTAGTCTATATGGGAGATGCATACAGCATAAGGAACTCAGAGAAGAGCTTCTCAATTCAGGAAGGGGCATAACTAGTTTACAACACAAAGTTGACTAAAGGCCCTCCTAGCCACGGCTGTCCACCTACTCCTCAAGTAGATTCATTAATCCAGTGGGATCTTTAAATCACACACTTGTTTGGTCTGGGGCAATGAAATCCCACCCAGGATCAAGTATGGCAAGTACTAGAATATAGAGGACACACACTGCCCTGCCCACAGCCACTCTGTCTTACCAAGGCTCAATTGAAGTCAGTTGTTTCCATCCAGACCTCCAAAATCTCCAGGCACTGCGAAAGGGCATCCACAGCATCACCCAGGACATGACTGTACAATTGGGGATCATCTGCATACTGATGATAGTACAGTCTACAGTGACAGATAAACTCACCCATGGCTTTGTATAGATATTAAAAAGGAGTGGAGAGAGCACTGAGTCCTGCAACACTCTAGTTGTTGTGGGCTGAACCTCTTATTCTTGACCAACACTGTTTGGCATTGGCCTCAGAGAAAGGTGAATGTTCTTTATTTTTTACAATAATTCTTCATTGATGCACTTCATTATTCTTTATTGTATATCCCAGATATCAGGCACTAAGAAATTGTTTGTTTTGTCAAAATGTCTGGGTCCATATCTGGCCAGGTTCAGATCAATGTCTAGAAATCTGTCTATGGCTCCAGAAGGATTCCATCTGGGATTGTCCTCTACTGCAGAATTTCTCTCTCTCTTCTTCTTCCTACCAGCTGTGCGTAATCCTAGAACCAATGCAGGAGTTGATGTCTCGACACAAGACCTACAGTCTCAGTCCTCGGGATTGCCTCAAGACGTGCTTATTCCAGAAGTGGCAACGTATGGTGGCGCCACCTGGTGAGACTTTAGAGCGGTAGGGAAGAATATCCTGTGCACTGACCAATAAATCAGATGTATTTCCTACCAAGCCCACCTGAGGGCAGCAGGGCATTGGCTTCCTGCAGCTGGAATGCCTCAGTACTTTGATGAGTGCTATCCTATGCTAAAATCCTATTGCTGAAACTATAGCACAAGACGTAAAAATGAAAGTGGAAGTTAGTGTGGAAATACAGATATGCTATAAAGTTTGAATCAGATAGTATATAAATTTATGAATAAATAATGGAAAGTATTTTCATTTATTCAGGTCTTGCTTGGAACATGCAAATTTACAATCTGACTGTGTTGAAACAATTGGGAACATTAGATTCTTTTTACTAAAGGCAAGATATCTCACCAAATTTTATTTCACAAACACCTTTGTAGCTGAACCTGCACGTCAGCAGCCTAGTAAGCGCCGGAAAAGGAAGATGTCTGGAGGTAGCACCATGAGTTCCGGCGGAGGCAATACCAACAATAGCAACAGCAAAAAGAAGAGCCCAGCCAGCACCTTTGCCCTCTCCAGTCAGGTACCTGTAAGCATCCCCTTTTCATTTTTTCTTTTCCTTTTAACCTGAGAATTCCTTGGCCTGGGGCCATGTTTCATACAGCCGAAGCACTTCCCCAAAAGATGGGTGATGCTTCCTACAAGAAACCTGGTAGAATCCAGGCTTCTAGGGGTCCCTGTAGAATTTAGAGAAACACCCTAAGAGTTAAGGATCATGTCTGAGCATGTAAACCAGACAGAATTGATCTCTCAAAGTCCTTTTATCCAGAAATCCATTCCCAATTTTCCCTCAGATGTTCTTTTTCAGCAACCTGGTTTAGAAAGGGAAAGCAGCTTAGTTGTTGCTGTTAAATGAATATCAGGAATCCTTGCTAATCTATTGTAGATGTCCTAGAGATATTTATCTTGATTATGCCCATCCTGTCTGACAATGTAAAAAGGATTAATGTAATCCCTTAATGTAGCTGTTCATTTAAAGGCTCTGTATAGACCCTCTTAGGGCCAGAGTCTCATTTTTTTTTTGTGTGTGAGTAGGAAGATATTCAGATATTATAGATTACAATAGGTCTTGAACCATTCAGGTGAGAGAGGAGAACTTTGATTCTCCAATAACCCAGGGCATCCATTGATTTATCAGATGCTGTCTGTGCCCAGATACAATAGAAACAGATCACAGCATTGTTCTAAGTCCAGAGAGGGACAATGTTGGAAGGGAATATTGAAACCTTTCCAAATAAAGTGCCTTCTAGATGTTCTGTGCCACTCCTAGTTATTGAATCTCAACACATCTGGAAGGTGCCAGATTAGGGAAGGGTAAGTAAAGGCTGAGGCTAATTCTGATTCCTCATTCTAGGAGGGTAGGGGGAAAGATCCTTGCTGTTGTAACAGCTGGCTCCCTTGAACATTGTGATATGGGTCAGGGCAGTCTCCACCTCGATTATGTTTCGGGACCCTCTTCCCTCCTCAGGATGTGATGGTGGTGGGCGAGCCAACCCTGATGGGTGGGGAGTTTGGCGACGAAGATGAGCGCCTTATCACTCGACTGGAGAACACACAGTTTGACGCTGCCAATGGCATTGATGATGAGGACAGCTTCAACAACTCTCCCGCATTGGGCGCCAACAGTCCCTGGAACAGCAAGCCCCCTTCCAGTCAGGAGAGCAAGTCTGAGAATCCAACGTCGCAAGCATCACAATAAAGCCCCTGAAACAGTGCCCAGCCGGGCCTATATTTGGCTTGGCTGGTGTCCCACGGACTGAGTCGAAACCATTCTACCTGGACAATTATGAAGAAGAGTGGCTGGCCAACAAGGTATCAAGGCCTATGAGCACTGCAGCGCCTGCCTGCCTACAGTTAACCTGGCCACGATTCCCTGCTGTCTGCACTCTTGGCTGTCCCCTTTAGGGCAGAATTGGAACAGTGGGCTTTTGGTCCCAACAGAATTTTAATTCCTTCTCCTTCCCTGTCCATGCATCCAGCGCCCTGGATACCACAAGCAACACTGTTAGGGAGTGGTATTCATAGCAGTCCCTTAGAGCCTCAAAGCTTTGGTGGATCAGCATGAAGTACCTTGGGAGGCCACAGGACTGAGTACTTAAGATGGGCAAGAAAAATCTGGTCTAAGGCCCCTTTTATCATTCAGTTTTCTATAAGGGGCATCAAGAAGGTTCCATTTTAGCAGGAGAGTCTTAAGAGTCTTGTGGACAATGTCATGACTCACATAATGACTCACATTGGGGCAGCTATGATTTTTGTGGGTTGAATTTTAAGCAGTTCATCTTAACTGACTTAGAAGATGGCAGAGCAGTAATTCTCTTTTGCCTGAAGATCCCAGAAAGCCAATATGGCAGGAGATTATGTGGCGTTTTAAATTTTCTGGAATGCATTAGAAAAATATTCTGCAGTTACCCGGAAGGGCACTTGCCCTTTTGGTCACATCTTTAGGCATGGGCTGTTTTGCCCCAACCTGCTCTTAAAGGAAATTGCAGTCCTCATACATACCCTGCCCTCAGTATTTTGGGCTTTTTTAAAGAAATAAAATAAAATTGTAAGTTTAAAAAAAATCTGCCCACCCTCCCTATTTCCCCCAATCCTGATTTTTGTACAGGCTTGTCTACTAATTGGGAGTCTTCGTTTTTGTATACAGTTCTGAGAGCTTCAAACCAAGGAGAGACTTTGCAAACTTCCTTTATACACTCCTTTGAGGACAGCATGGCTGCCCCCACTCCCCCCCCCTTGTGTAATTTGTGTGTGCTGCTGTTCCTGCTCCACCCTCTTCTACCATATTCCTCCCCTTTTCAAATTTGTGTACCTCGTGCTTGTATATTTCTGCGCTGTATGCTGTGTGTATGATGCTGTTCTTTCACTGTGTTCTCACTAAGGCTGCCACTCCCATTACCATTGGAAGTGGGGGAGGAGTTGATTGTGATGGGTGTCCTTCTTGGGAGGCAGGAGAGTTCAGAAGGTACTGTCACCAATTTACAGCAGTGCAGAACCACAGGAATGGGGCTGTGGCATCTGGGGAAGCAATATATCCACGTTTTGCAAAGAGAATATAAATTGTTTCTTCTCTTTATGGAACGGTCTCTAGGAAACCATTGCCCAGACAGACACATCCATTTTTATTTGAAATACTGGTACTAAATCCCCAAGGAAACAAACCCGCCTACTTTCCTTTCTACCTTCCAATGCTCTTCCTTAAAGCCTAGGTTAATCCTGTACACCTTGGAGAGAAAAGATGCTTTATTATGTCATAGAGGCCTCAAAGTTGCGAGTGAGGCATGGTTTTCCACTTTTGAGAAGAATGCAAAATATCTTTAAGATATTTTGGCCACCTCATGGCCTAGACCACGGGTGTCAAACTTGATCATGTTACGTGACGTGTCAGGAAGTATTGCGATATTTTTTGGCTTTATGAAGCTGGGGTGGGCGTGGCCTGTGCATGACGCATCCGGCCTATGGGCCGCCAGTTTGACACCCCTGGCCTAGACTGATTGTGAGCGTGATGGCAAAGGCTGCACTGTCATGGCACAATACTCTCTGTTAACTTACTTAGGGTATTTCTTCAAGAGGATTTCTATCTGCAAATATTTTTTCCCCTTTACAGCATTATTGTCATCAGTTTGCCTAGGGCTGTTAGTTTTGACCATGATTTGTCTAGCACTGTGAGAAGAATTTCCTTTCAAGTCATGCTCTGGAATCCTAGATATTCTCTACTCTGATGGAGCCCAGTTGGATGAACCTGAGATATAATTCAGGGCGGTTTGGTCACTTTCGTATTACTGGGCCCAAGTCCTCCCCTGCGGGCAGGTAATTATAGCAGTCAGTAGTGTAATTTACAAGGGATTAGGGTTATTTTTTTCTGTATCAGTTTCCTACTTCAAATAAGAGTATCACGTTCCCTACTGCTGTGGCTCAGCATGTAGTGATGACGTGTACTCTGTCAGCTCTTTCCACTTGTCCCTTTCCACTTCCCTGGGGCACTGTAAAGCTTTTTTTTTTTTTTTTTGCATAGTTTGTGCCATTTATGGTCATGTATGGTACCAATAAAACAACTTTTCAGTTTGGTGCTCTCCTTCCAGTGTCATTTCTAATGTGGATCTTGAGAAAGGAGATATTTTCTTACATGCAGATTCTAGCCATCAGAATTCTATGATTTAGATTGAGGTGAACAGCTGATATGATGGAATTCAAGGGCTAACACTTGTTCTCTGCTGCCAGCATCTCCCAGTTTTAAACGTGGTCCTTGTTTCCCAGTTCCCTTTCCATTTCTAAATAACTGTGTGCTGAGCACATCTAAAGGCAACAGAAAAGTTTCTGGAGCTGAAGAACAAGTGTTCGTGTGTGGAAAGGGGAAAGAAATATCACAGAGAAGCCTGAGCCATGCCCTTCCTACATTTGCAGGCAGCCAGGCAGTTTGCAATCCAAATACGGTTGCATTGTCAACTGTTTGATTAACAGAAAATAGGGCAAACAAATTTGATAGAAATCATGAATGTCTTGGAAAATGAGCTGGTTTGGTAGTTGGAACATTTTATCTCCAACAATGGAGTCCTTTTATCACTAATTCAATCTACAATCACCTGTATCACACTGGGTAAGGGGTGGGGAGAAAAGCTAGCCATGTGCCTAGTATTGGCAATGCATGAAAAGAGATAGAATGATACCTGAAATATTTCTGCCTCACTAGCCAAGAGAACTTTAGCATTATATTAGCCTGCATCTTCCCTTCCTCCATTTTGTAAGATGTTAATACCTGTGTCTTTCAAAACTATTGTAATCTTATGCCATATTTCATTCTTGGAATCAAACTTTGCAACATTAAAGAGACACAAGGCTTTGGCTACTCTCTTGCTTCTCTCCATGTAAATTTTTTAAAATGTGGGAAATATATTTTAGGAAACAATTAACAACTTCTGTATATAGACTTTTTACTACTTAAGCCCAATTATGGGTTTATCCATCATAAACCCATATGATGGATTGGGTTCCATCATAAACTGTTAGACAGCAGAGGAACAAATCTGCTTCCAGGAACCTGACACATTTCATTTTAAACATTTAGCTGATGGATCTACAGTCACATCCCAATAATTTTCCTACCAGAATGATTCTTGTGGAAAGAGAGAAAATGTATCTCTACTATTCTGGTATGAGTTGGATTCTTGGCTTTCTGTTGTCTAGGTTCCAGTCCCATTAGTAGAAATGGTAGGCTTAGCAGGAGAAAAAGCTGCCATTGGTGGAGATCATATCATATGGCTGAGGAGGCAAGGAGACTCAAAGTACTTTTATTTTTGTTATTAATTAAACTTGAATAATATAACAATAAGATTGATAACATGAAATGGGATACTTCATGAAATGAAGTAAGTTTTAAAATGTCAGTTCAAATTGTTCCTAGTAAGGTCTTGATGGACAAAATTTGGTAATATTATAAGACAGTGCATCACTCTGATAATAGGTTTATGATGTAGTTTGCACTAAGATTGACAATAAAGAAGAACATGGCTTGCTGTATAGAGGATACCACCATATTTCTAATAAAAGCATTCTATTTTTCCCAAAAGACAGAAGAACAAGAACAGTCATTAAACAAACAGAACTAAAAGAGTTTGGTTAAGAAAGTTAAGGCAGAATCAAGCCTTGCTCATGTTTTAAAGCAATATCAAAAACACAGATTAGTCTGGGAAGTTACAACCAAAACAAAAAACCTCAGAAGAAAAGAAGGCCAACTCACTTCCAAATTGAAGTAAATTTGTCTCTTGAGTTATCAGCAACTGAGTTTGATTAGGAGACTTAACTCTTTAAAGCATTGGCTGTCTTTTGAAGCCAATGTTTTGCTCAAGGCACCCATTCTATCCTACCAAGCCCACAAATGCCAAAAGGGATGTGTGTGACTCTAAAAAAATCCAGTCTTCATTATGCTATGTTGGTGACACATAAACTTGATATCATGGATTTTAAGGGGGAGTATTTTAATTGTGGACCATTTACATCACTAATAAACTATATGTTTATAATCTGCTTTATTACTGTATGGATAGACACACATCCTTTAAAATTACATTGAATTTTACTCCATTGTGCATTATATCAAACAAAAAATTACTTTGCTGTAATTAACTCATTGCTCCTTGTCTTGACTGCTGGAACAACTTTGAAGATTTTTGCCCAATCTTTTCTAGTAACTCCAGATACTACTGTAAGAAAACTATTATGTCTCCTTACAATGTTCTGCAAGTCAAACATACCCAGGGTCTCCAACTGTTCATCTTTTTATTTCCAGACTTCATCTTTGTGTCTTTCCTCTGAATATAACTCTAGTTTGTCGGTATCATCCTGAAATATGCCCCAAACTGGATTTCTGTTAATCTTAACGTTATATTCTATTGATAAAGGGTAGGATTGTATTTACTCTTTCTCCAATTGCATCATCCTATTGGTTCATGTTCAGCTTATGATCCACCATTTATTGGTATGTATTTTCTTCCCCTATGTCAGCCAAAAGTTGGTGCTAAAATGGCTTCCTGTCCTAGGATATCTTAATGAATACTGAGAAAGAAATAACAATTGGGATGTATTTTGAGTCATATATGTGTGGAAGGAATGACTCTTAAAAATGAGCATTTGTTGATAGTCTGTTGCGTAATACAAAAATGACAAATTTGTCACTTTCCTGTGACTATTACCAAGAAAAAAAAATGTATCAACATGGATCTTGTCCTAATAGTGCAGGCAGCTGGAGAATTATGTTTCCATTTAATAAGTTGATAAACTTAATTATGTTATAAAATCTCTTTTTCTGTATTTCAGAATTCTAGAATACATGTATAATGGGGAGGAATAGAATATGTTTTGTGTATTACAAACCCAATACCTTAATGTTTATCTAATAGATTTCAATGCAATGCTAGACAAAGTCACAATATCAAGCAATGGCTCCCAAAGACAGAATAAATTCCATATCAAAGCCAGAACACTGTGGCTCTACTCCCTTCCACCTGCTGATTGTAAATTTGCTTCCTACTTCTGTTCTCATGCATTGCTAATCTCTACAAAGGTGTTCCTGTCAGCCGCACCCATTGTAAAAATAAACAGTTTCCTGTAGAATAAGAACTTGTCCAAGAATTCCAAATCTAAGAATAGAAAATGGCACTTTCTTTTTCTTTTTTAAAAGCGTTGTAGCCATATGCAGGGATACAATTTGTTTTACAAGTTGTTAATAACTCTTGAGTTCTGGTTGAGATAAGATAGTGAAGGTTGCATATCTACTTAAAAGGCTTTTAAAGATTTTGGCAAAGATTAAAAATGGATCTCCACACCCACAAAATAAATGCGTTCACACATGTGCTTAAGCAAAGTAGGAAATCCAAGTGCTTCACTTTACCTCTTGAGGGGGAAATGATGAAACAAAATTGGTAGAGCCAGAGATGTCTAGTTTCTAAATTACAGCATCCTAGAACTTACACTGTGTGTGTATGTATCCTGTCTATCTCATCTTACAATGGCAGGAAATCATACTGATTTTAGCGACTGTAGTTAGAAGTAACTGTCTATGGCAAAAATGGGAGCGGGGAGCCACAAGTGGCTCTGGGGTCTCAGGTTACCCACCCTTATTCTAAGCTGAATTTAGCTTAATATGAACCCAGTCATTGTGATTTATTCCACAAAACACAGGGTTCTTTCAAGGAACAGCATTAACATGCAGTCCTCCAGCAGCTCAGTCATCAGAAAAGTATGGCTGGCATAAATTATTCTGCCTAGACTGCCAAGCCCTATTTATGTCTTCACAGTAAAACTGCTGAGTGGCACTGTCCTTTCAGCTTGTAAGGTCATTTATGGATTCTCCAGCTTTGTTCCATTTCATGATGAGCATCACTTAGTAGGAATAACAACCACTCCACTCTAGTGGGATGGGGTTGGATGGCCAGGCAGGGTTCCTAGGGTGGAGGTTTAACCACCTTGTAAACTACTCAAGTGACTGGTCACAGGTCAGGTGGTGCTCCATAGCTAAGTTCTGTCACTCAACCTATTTCTGAAAAATGATCTAATCAGTCAATTTTAATCAGTTTTAGTCTTGTAAAACTGCTAAATTTAGGTTCAAAATTATGGCTGGAGGAGGAATGTAAGGATGGTGCAGGAGGAAGCAATAAAGACGTGCTGGCAGTTAGTGATTGTAGTCAGCAGCACTTTCAAACCAAGTTAGAAAGGGAAGAGAGAAACAGTCTTTAGATGAAAGACACAATCATTTCTATGCAACTTTGATAGCAGAAGGTACTACCCTGTTTCCCCCAAAATAAGACATCCCCTGATAATAAGCCCAATCGGGCTTTTGAGTGCATGACAATAAGGCCAAGCGCTTATTTCAGGGTTCAAGAAAATATAAGACAGGGTCTTATTTTCAGGGAAACACAGTACTGGAAATAATCAGAAAGAACTGGTCTTTCCCACCTCCTTTGCCCTCCCATCCCTCGGGATAGCTCTGGTCTGTCCCACTTTCCTATGACTCTGATCCCACTGGAAGAATGTGGTAGATCTGGTCTTAGGAGCCAGGCATATGGTCCATCTAGATTTTTAAATTAAAGGAATAGTTCTTTAGGCTGCATTAGGAAAACTACTTCTGAAAACTCACTAAAAAAACCCAGTAAGGACTTGTCCATGCAGTCACCAGGAGTCAACATTGACTCAAAGACACCACAAAAAGAAAAACAAATCACAGCCAGTACAGAACCCAACATGTCTCTATTTTCTTACCTCTTCAATTTTTATTTCTTTGAGCTAGTCTTCCTCTTGTAATTTTTGGATCTGATGTTAGAAGATCTTAGCTCTGTTTTTAGTGCAAGTAAACACCCATTTTGTGAGTCTTTGAAATCCATTCAAATACTGGAAAGAAATTTTGCAAAAATGTTCACCATTTTCTTTGTTCCGCAGGATCACTCTCTGAATCTTGTACAGAATACAAGATATATATTTAAGTTTTAAAAGGGAACTGGCAAAAGAAAGAAAGATTGCGTTAAGACTTGAGCCAAATTGGGCCAGGGATTGTGGAAGTAAAATAAATCCCCAGGGAGGTAGCTTGGCAATGCCTCAACACCTATTCTTCCATTTGATGCCTCACCCCTTCTCCTTCCTAATAATGTGAAAACAGAATCGAGCATATAACTCCCACATTGTATGATATGCACATATACTATATGGAGTTGCAACACATTATTTTGTTAAAAATAAAAATGTCTCTACTGGTGAAGAGATTTGGAAAGAACTCCAGAAGCCACGAGCTATAGTGCTTTTCCTAATGTATTTTAATTGTCTTGAGATCTTTGGATGGGCAGCAACATTTTTAGAGGGAGGGTCAATGGTGTAAATCATAATTTACATTTGGTAAATCCTATCACAATACCAGATATTTCTTAACTGCCAATTTACTAGCAAGATTATGGTATTTTGCTGTGCTAAAAGACCATGGAGTCCAAATGAAACAGAGGTGGTGCATCTCAGCAGCATTTGAGGTGAGTCTGGCCAACAGTTTGTCTCAGATGAGCGGTGAATCTCGTCAGCTACTGAAACCTCCCAACCACTGATGCTGAGCTTGGCATTGTACATTCTGTTATATTTATGTTTGTAAACAGTACAGTAGGTAAAGAGAAAGGTAAACCAATGGATATCAGGCAAATTTAGCAGCAAACCTTTTAATATGATACTCTAAACCAGGGGTCAGCAACCTGCAGTTCTGGAGCCACATGTGGCTCTTTCACCCCTCTGCTGCAGCTCCCTGTCACTCAAAATATGTGTTACAACCGCCAATGTGCGATACCCGCCAGCACGCGATTTAGTGAGCTTTTCAACCCTCTGTAGGCCAACCATGGATAAATCCAAGAAAAGAAGTTTCAGAAGAAAACAGAACGTTTAATTCAGCTACATATGCTAGTTTTGTGGCCGCTCAAGAAATAGTCAGGCACGGGAAGGGTTTAGTTTAGTTTAGTTTAGTTTAGTTTAGTTTAGTTTAGTTTATTTCGAATTTATATACCGCCCTTTCTCCCAAAAGGGACTCAGGGCGGTGGCTCCCAGTGTTTTCTTTTCTGTGGGAAACGGGTCCAAATGGCTCTTTGAGTGTTTAAGGTTGCAGACTGCTTTCTAGACATTAAGAAAACAACATGCTCACACACACACTGAATTAGCTCTTGCATCTAAACTCACAAGATTCTTGGGGAGTGGCAGTGGAACTGAAAGCTTTGGACACATACATACCATTTCCTATACTGTACACCAAGGTTCCAGTAGCTTCACTGAAAATTAGCCTTTTCTATGTTGTTGCTATAAAGGACACACCACGGGTGAAATTCAGCTGGGTCTATCTGGCTCGGGCGAACTGGTAGGGGCAGCTGTGGAAGGCTTCACCCACCCTCGCGGACATCATGACATCCCTTTTTTGTGATGATTTTCAGCCTCTGTGCATGCACACATTTGCAAACAGGCAGAGAAGGTAAGTGAATTTCACCCCTGTGACACATTATTTTTAAGTCACGGTTTGGATAACAGGCCTTAATTTGTGTTGTGTTTTCTGTTATAAACCTGGGTATCTTTTGTCCTTGTTCCTGATGTTCCACAGAACTAGAGCCAGGGATAATACCTGGTGGAAGAGAGGCAATTTGCTGATCTGTGTGACCCTTTTCAATTGCAGGAGCTGTTTGCTTTCTAAATTTGCATTTGCTGGCTCTGATCACTAAGCCAACAAATGTTTCTTCACGTCAGACATTGCCACCTCTTTTGTCAACAAAGAAAACTGGTCTTTACATGGCCATGTTGCCAAAGCACCTATGTTGATCATCAAATAACATTTTAAAACAATTTTCCCTAAATAAAATATTTTGGATTTATAAGAAGTGCTCAGTACATTATTAGACTAGTTTGAAACCATGAATTTTTAAAATTATTTCTCCTTGAAGGTAAATTAAAACTCATGTTTGTTATTTGTACAAGCTTTAAGAGATTTCAGAGATTCTTGATAGGTTGCCACTACTATCCCCACTATTTACTAACTGATAGTCGGGCTGTCTTGCTTTCCACACAATTGCCTCAGCTTGTCTCATTTCAGCAATATACTTCAGAAAGGACCAAAATCACTTTATCATTGGTATTGCTAAAGAAATTCTTGCTGATCTCATGAAAGTAGAACCAACATTAAAAACACAAACCTAATCTATCTATCTAAAAGTTTCTGTTGCTATGTTACCATTTTAAATTTAAATATTAATCATTTCAGAAATTACCGTTTTTTTTCTCATTAAGAAAGAGCATATCGAATAGAATAGGTTACTGTAGTTTCAGTAAAGCATATGTTTCAAGGGCAGAGAGCAAACTACTGTATGAAAGCAAAGCTGTATTCTTTCTTTGGTAATCTTTGTTAAATTTCATTATCTGAATTTTGTTTTATTTCGCAAAGTGATTTGTTTTTTTCTTCAGAGGCATGAGCTGATTTCAAACAGAATGCCCTTCTCAAAGGACAAAAGGAGTTCAGACTCTCAGGCAATTGCTTCACTCTACCCCAAGGCACTCTTAGCAGAGTGAACAAGGACCTTTCTGTCAGAAGTGCTTCATTCTCCAGACTCTACCACCACAATTTAGCATCTGGAAATGGGTGATACAGCACCCCCTTGATGCTCTGGAACAGGATGGTCTAGTTCCACTCACAGGATAAGAGACTAAAAACAATTTGTCCTGGGTTAGATAGCACAAGAAAGGAGGGGTGCAGTAATAACTTCACTAATTCTTGTTCAAATTAAAAATAAATGCATTAACACATTTCCTCAAATTATAAATTTCTCATATTTAATAAAATTGCCACGGCCATGCTTTTTATCTCAAATTTCTGACTTGTATATCTGTGAACTATGAAAACTTATTAAATTCTTTTGGCAAAAAGAAAAGTCACCTGTGCTTTAGTAAAGCTCAGAGGAAACCTGACCTTAGCACCACATATTCATTCTGTGTCACCTTCAGAGTTAACAAATATAACTGTGAGTCAGAGCTCAATTAAACAAAAGCTTCAAGCGTGACATTGCACAGATCTATTACAATGGAATAAGAGTGAAAGAGTGATCTCTGGAGGGCTCGGGATAGGGGTTGCTCCTCTGTCCTGGTCCTATTAGATTTCTCAGCAGCTTTTGATAGCATCGACCATGGTATCATGCTGCAGTGGTTGAGGGGATTAGGAATAGGGGGCATCGTGCCATTCGCAGTTTGTGTTGGCAGGGGGACAGAGGTCGACCTCGAGGTGCCTTGTTTGTGGGGTACTGCAAGGGTCAGTCCTCTCGCCCCCTCTGTTCAACATTTATGTGAAGCCACTGGGCGAGATCATCTGTGGTTTTGGGGTGAGGGTCCATCAGTACACTGAGGACACTCAGCTGTACATCTCCATCCCAGACCACCCCAATGATGCTCTTAACATGATGTCCCATTGCCTGGAGGCCATACAGATCTGGATGGGGAGAAACAGGCTCAGACTCAACCCTTCCAAGACCGAGTGGCTGTAGCTTCCGGCGTCCCAATATAGTCAGCTGGTGCCATCGCTGTCTATTGGGGGTGAAACCTTGGCCCCCACAGAGAGGGCTCGCAATCTGGGTGTCCTCTTGGATGCACGTCTGTCTTTAGAAGAGCAAATGACGGCAGTGGCCAGGGGGGCTTTTTATGAGGTTCACCTGATCCGCCAGTTGCATCCCTTTCTGGACCAGGACGCCCTGCGCACAGTCACTCATGCCCTTGTCACCTCCGGTCTGGACTACTGTAATGCTCTCAACATGGGGCTCCCCTTGAAGAGCACTTGGAGGCTCCAACTGGTCCAGAATGTGGCTGCACGGGACATTATGGGTGCAACGAGTTGCGCCCATGTAACACCTCTCCTGCATGAGCTGCACTGGTTCACAGTGGTCTTCCAGGTGCAATTCAAGGTGCTGGTTACCACCTTTAAAGCACTCCATGGCTTAGGATCTGGGTACCTACGAGACTGCCTTCTGCCACCAATAGCCTGCCACCGGCCAGTTTGCTCCCACAGAGAGGGACTCCTCAGGGCGCCATCGGCCAAATTATGTTGACTAGCGGCACCCAGGGGGAGAGCCTTCTTTGTGAGAGCTCCTGCCCTTTGGAATGAACTTCCCCCGGAGATACACAAGATCTCCGACCTCCATGTTTTTCGCTGTGCCTTCAAGACCCTGCTATTCCAACAGGCAGGGCTGACTATGTAAATGAATTTTAATCTGGAATTTTAATTTTTGGGTTTTTAATCAAACTCGGCCAAAATTATTTAATAATTTTAATAATTTAAAATTTAAATTTATGATGTTTGTATGTTTTTGTGTTTTTATTCTGGCTGTATACCGTCTTGCGTCCTTCGGGAGAAGGGCGGTATAGAAATAGAAACAAACAAACAAACAAACAAACAAATAAAATATGTACAAGAAGAAATACCACTAAATAATAGTGAAAGTCAAAATCTTTTTTAAAAAGGAAGAGAAAATAGATCCTGATGATGGACATGCTTGTATACTTTGCTTAGCAACAGGATGGAACTGATCTGCCACTGCCTACATATATAATAAACAAGATCCAAACATTATTTAAGAAACTTGGAATGCATGACATAGAAAGATCTTTATAATGCATACCAAATGATTGTACTCTTCCTTTCTGGATAAACGTTATATAAAACATAAAAGAGTTAGAAATAGAAATAAAAAATAGAGATAATAAAAATAAAATATCAAAGGAAATATAGCCAATTTTAATTTATTTTGATACAATTCATATTTATGTTTGCAAACTATGCCTGCTTCCATTATATCCATTCACTGCTTTATGACCCAATATTTTGTTCCTTAAACTCACTTCTCTTTTAGGATCTCATTAGTCCATTCAACCATGACCTCCTTAGTCTTTCCCTGCTTCTCAAACCATTCACTCTTCATGTACAGGTAGTCCTTGACTTACAATAGTTTGAAGTTACAATGGTACTGAAAAAAGTGACTTATGACTATTTTTCACACTTACAGCTGTTGCAGCATTCCCATTGTCACATGATCAGAATTCAGATACTTGCCAACTGACTCACGACTCACTCATGATGGTTGCAGTGTCCCAGGGTCATGTGATCACCTTTTGCAATGTTCTGATAAACAAGGTCAATGGGGAAGCCAGATTCACTTAACAACCATGTTACTAACTTAACAAATGCAGTGATTCACTTAACAAGAATCTGGCAAGAAAGGTCATAAAATGGGGCAAAATTTACTTAACAACCACCTTGCTTAGTACTGGAAATTTTGGGTTTTATTGTCGTAAATTGAGGACTATCTGTATATGTTTTATTATTTGATCTTCATTCATTTATTCTCTCTGTTTGTACAAACCAGCTCAATATAAGTCTTTTGTATTCATCCTTCATAGTATTTAGTTTATATTCACAGAGCAACCATTTGCTTTTCATCTATATCTTATCACACCTTTCTTAAGTTACCTATTGCATTTCAACTTTCAGTCTAACGTTTTAGTGGGTTAAAACAAAATTACAGTAAATCTATTAAAACAAAATATTGTTTCAAATGTGAAAAGTTATAACATCTTTTCAGTTAGATACAATTTAAACTACTGATTTGGTAAAATACTCACAGATGGAATCAGCTATATTCTATTAGGGAGAAAATACTGGGGGACAGGAGGAGGTTTTCTCTTTGGAGGCCACATACAATTCTACTGAATGTTTTGATAGACCAATAAATCCTTTGAAGATAATCTTAAAGAACAGAAAAGTACATGCAGGGTTAAACCAGCTGAATTAAAACTTTTAAGGCTTTGAAAGAGGACACAGAACTTTGAATGGAAACCAGAAAAGCTCTGGCAATTCATATAGCTAATACAAGATGAGTATAATCATGTCAGCAACACAAATACTTTCTATTTAATACCAGTAGAAGCTTCTATGTAATGTTTTAAGGTTCTACAAGTGCCCTGCAGTGGATAAATCAAACTAAGGCTACCACAACTATGTACAATACAGGTAGTCCTCAAGTTACGAATGGAATGGAGCCTGCTCATTCCATTTGTAACCTGAGGATTTGTGGGAGTGAATCTTGTACTTTGAATGTGATCACTCCCTCCTTTTGCCTACATATTTGCTAATCAAATGCATGGCTCATTAACTGCACCTGAGGTATTTCAGAGTGGGGAAGGCCATGGGGGGGAGGCTACTGATGGAACAGGTCACCTGCTTAACACGGCCTCCCCGACCCAACAAGGCCTCCCCGACCCACTGAAATACCTCATGCTCCCCACAATTCCTCCCCCCAGGTCATTTACTGTGCTGTCTCCTTTCCATCCTCTCAGCTGCATACGCCCCTCTGAAGCGCCGTTTGGCATGCGCAAGCTTCGTCCGGGACTTTGCAGAGCTGAGGGGCACCTCTGCTCCTCCAGAGTTCCATTTTGGGCTGCAAAATGCTGGACAAGGTCTGTGTACACCAAAAGAGCTCCTGAGGGGTGCACCCGCCCCTATAGAACTCCATTTTAGGATGCAAAGTGCCGGATGAGACCTGCACTCACCAAACAAAGCTATGGAGCTCCGTTTTGGGCTGCAAAGGCTTTTGGCAAAGATGGCAAAAGGCTTTGCAAACGGAAGGAAAGTTTCAATCTTTCAGGCCTTCCCTCCATTTGCAAAGCCTTTTGCTGCAGATCTCATCCAGGCCTCTGTTGGCAGAGAATAGAGGGCTAAAGTACCGTGAGACAAGAGATCAATAGCTTGAGATATCGCACTGATCTTCCATGATCATGCAGTAATTTAGGCCTCCATTCTCTGTGTACTCACCAAAGACTTGAAGCACCATAACAGGCCAAGAAAGAGAAAGATCTCTAGATCTTTGCAAGGTGATATCCACAGGCCTAGTGCTTATGAAAACCCGATGCGGGGGAGTGGGGGGAGGGGAATAGGCCGGTGCATGTTGCAGAGCCTCTGTGATCATTCATAAGGGCGAACAACTGTGGTGTGCAACATTCGTAGTTTCGGGAGTTGTTTGTAAATGCTAGGGGGTGCATATCCTGTAATTTCAAACATTCCCTAAGGGAACACTCATAACCTGGAAATTACCTGTACAATGTGTTTACACAAAATACTAAGCTAAAATATGGTTTAATGGTGATGATTCAGTATATCATATGAATACAGCCAGACGCTCAATTTTTCTGAGATTCTGTTAGTGAATGTATTTTTATGGAACTCAAGACTGAAATTTTGAAATGCACAAAGTATTGTTTTGGGTATATTGGTCAACATATGTATTATATGTATTACACTCTGGCGTCTTCTGCTTCTCTACCTATGATGGGTCTCTCTTGATTTCCTCTTCCTATCTGTAGATTTTTCTCTCGTTTTTTTTTGTTCTCTTCACAAATTCTTCTCAGTCTTTCTCTAGTTCTTGCCAACAATCATAGAACCTTCACATTCTGCATCATATGGATATTTGTACTTGATGTGAACACTGATATATTTTTATGAAACATTATTTTTATTGTAAGTATGAATTGCTAAACTGGTATCTCTAGTCACAGAGGTAAGTGTCTGAATTTATAGAAAGTAATGGCAGAGTTTGCACTTGAGGTACCTTCCTTTTTATCAGAGCTCCAAGATCCACAAGTCAGAGTCATCTGGGGCAAAACTGTGATGTAATTAAATGAGACCAAAAATAAAAGGGCAGATGGATGATGAAATGATTTAGTGTATGAAAATTGTATAATGTATGTAATGTAAAGCATCCCATTACAAGATATTAGGCTACCTCGGAACCCTAGTTGTGCGGGACAAATGCAATTTTGTCAGTTATATTATTTTAAATAAAAAACCATCAACTATCTGCTAGAAAAAATCTAAACTATTTGTTCACACCAGTTTAAAATGTTTATTTTGTCTATTGTTACTTGGTGATATTTAGTAATAAATGTCCATTTATAATAAATGTTTAATAAAACAATAAAAGAGACAAATATCATGGAAAATCTGAACATTTCCAGAAAACATTAAAACAATCACAAGAGGGCTGCCTGATTCATGCTCCACTCTGTGTTCTTTGTCCTTTGCAGACCAGAAATGAGCAGTGTTTGCCACTTGAATTGTTTTTGTGGCCCTATAACCTCCAAAAATTCATCCCAATTCTTCCAAAACACGCCACCAAATATCTGATGCCATTTAGCATTCCCTTGGCCTGAAAAATATGGCCCTGGCTTCTTGTTCTGATGGCAACTGTTTTTTTCTTGATGGGCCTCCAGCATAGCCAGCCAGCTAACAGAGCCTTCTTAAGCCTCTCTCTTGGCTCTCTTTATCCTTCTTCTTCCAACTGCACCGCTATCTTGGATCCTCTCCCTACTATTATGTAAAAGAGGAGAGGCATTTTATTAGCCTCTTATCACTGTTTAGATTCCCGCCCTATTAGGGCTTAGGAGATACTACAGATAGTCCTGACTTGTAACTTGTTTAGTAACCATTTGAAGTTACAATGGCACTGAAAAAAAGTGATTTACGATTGTTCACACTTGCGGCTGTTGCGGCATCCTGATGGTCGTGTGATCAAAATACAGATGCTTGGCAAGCGACTCACATTTATGACAGTTGGCAGTGTCTCAGAGTCATGTGATCACCTTTTGCAATCTTTTGGGGAAGCCAGATTCACTTACCAACTGTATTACTAATTTAATAATTGCAATGATTCACCTAACAACTGTCTCACTTAGCGACAAAAAATTTGAGTTCAATTGTGGTCATAAGTCAAGGATTTTATTTATTTATTTATTTTTATTAAATTTATATGCCGCCCTTGCTTGTAGGACTCGGGGCGGCGCACAGAATAAAAACATATCACAATAAAAAATCCTAAAAACAGCCAATATAAAACCCCAAACAGAATAAAATCTCATAGCAGATCAGGGAAATTGCTGAAACAGCCATGTCTTCAGGTCGGTGCGGAAAGTGCGGAGGTCAGGGGCCGTCCGGAGCCGGATGGGTAATCCATTCCAGAGGATCAGTGCGGCTACTGAGAACACCCTCATCCTCAGGGCCACCAGCCAACATTGTCTAGCCGATGGTACCTGGAAGAGGGCAGCCCTATGTGACTGCACAGGGCGGTGGGAGGCCAGTAGGAAGTGGTCCTGCAAGTACCCCGGGCCCATGCCATATAAGGCTTTATAGGTGAGAACCAGCACCTTGAAGCAGATCTGAAGGACAACCGGCAGCCAGTGCAGCTCGCGCAGGAGAGGTGTCACATGGGAGTAACTGGAAGCTCCCATAAAAACCTGCACGGCTGCATTCTGGACCAGCTGGAGCCTCCGGGTGCACCCCATATAGAGTGCATTGCAGTAATCCAACCAAGAAATAATGAGAGCATGAGTGACTGTACGGAGGGCATCTCTGTCGAGGAAAGGGCATAACTGGTGCACTAGGCAAACCTGTGCAAAATCCCCCCTTGTCACGGCCGTCAAATGATCCACCAAGGACAGCCAAGGATGACCTGTATTGATTTCTCACCAGATTTTCTGGGGATTGTCCCTCTGGATTCATGGACAAAATTCTCTCCCTGGACTTTCCTTGGCAGGTAGCACTGACATCCTTTCCCAGATTGGCCTTATTACCTGATAATATTCAGCATCTGATCCACATCCCAACTCCATCTTCATTGGTAAATCAAAATCTGTGAATGTCTATGGCGGAACAATGAAACCAGGTCCAGGCAAGATAGGTATTCTTGACTCCTACATCAATACATTCACCTTTGATTTTTTAGAAAACATAATTAAATCTGCTCCATGGGAGCAGCATATATGCAGAGCCCTCACCTCCAAAGCCACGTATTAGAACAGCAGTCACCAACTGGTGGTCCATGGACCACTGATGGTTCACGAGAAAATTTTGGTGGTCCGCAGAAAAATTATTTGCATTTTTTATATTGCACTAAATCAGGGGTCCTCAAACTATGGCCCCTGGGACAAATACATGCAATGAATGTTTGTGTTGCTGCAGAGTCTCCCCCTTCGGGGTCTTTTTGTGTGGGTCGGAGGGGGACAGAAATTCTGACTGGGGGTCTGCTTCAACCTCCTGGTGCGGGGCTTTGGACGAAGGCTGGAGGGAAATGCTGCTGGTGGCAAAGAGCCGGAAGGCTTTGTTCCAGTGGGATTGCATCATGGCCTGGAACTGGCTGACCATCTCAGCCTGCTAAGCCTCCAGGTGCTGGTACCTGCCCTTGCACTCCCGCAGGTCTTCCCTCTGCTTGGAAAGCCTATGCTCCTATTCCTCAGTGAGATGCTTCTGCTGAGCCTCATTGGTCAGATCCAATTTGAACTGAGTTGTTTTGCCAACTCTTTCTCGTGGTGGCTGCTTAGCTCCAACAGCTGCTTCCTGTTGGGGCCCTAAGGAGCCCAGATGGCCCCTATATTAAAAAGTGTTGAGTCCTGGGGGTCACAATTAGCAAAGTTGCTAAAGAAAGAACCATAGTGTTTGGATGTGGCTGATAGACTTACGTATCTTTAAAAGAATTAACAGTTTCTCTAACCACTTTTCTACATTTGATTGACATGAAAAGCTAAAATGTGGTTAGCTAGTTTGCAATTCAGTGTTTTCTGCAGATCCAGTCCTTGTTAAGTATTCTTCATTTGATGTCACATATAGAACTTTCTTGCAAGAGCCCAGTTTATATTTGGACAATCCCAGGTGAAAGTTAGCCACTATCAGAAAGCTACAAGAAGCTCTCCAATCACAGAAGTAGAATAAGATACGTTGCTATAAGAAAAATTTAAATATTATTTTAGGAAAATATCTCAGGGCAACATCTCTGAGGGAGATGGACAGTTAAGAAATAGGAAGTATAAATAAATAACAAGGATGAGGCTAGCAATAATTTTTCTTCATTTCAGCTGCTCTAGGTTAAACCCAGAGTGCAACTTCAAACATCATATCACTTTATCTGGATGTGCAGTTTCAATGTTATTTCTCTGTTCCCAGTCCATAGAAATTGTAACTAGGTGGATTTCATATTTTCAGCAATATCTCACCTATGGTTTCTTCCTCCAGGTCCTCCAATTCCATGCTTTATAACACCCTGTCTTATCTTTCTGAGGAGAGTTAGAGATATTGCTTAAAAATGGATTGAATTGACAGGGTTTAAAAAAACAACAACAACCAAAGGGAGTTATTTAACAACTATAGGATACCTTTGCAATTTCAGGGCCCTATTTCAACAGAGGAAGTGCGAAGCTACTTTTGTTGAGAAACCTTTGAAGTCCCGTTTGCCAAAGGAGGATGTTGCATTAGGCAGGCCCTTGGCGCCCTTACGCCGCTGGCCAAGAAAACGTTCACAAGTTTTCTAAGATTTGTTTCCTTGGAATCCGAGGGGCGCCAGTTGGAAACTGAAGGCACCACTCATGAAAAACAAGTCAACGAGAACTCTTCCATGCGGGGCTGCGGAGAAAATGGGGGCGAATGATTCTCGGGAGCTTCCAAACTCCCGGCTCTGATCTAAGGGTCGTCGTTGCTTCGGACTCCACTCTCAGTCGTTAAGGAAACCAGCCATTAAGCGTCTCTGCCTCCAGTTGCTCCGGGTTGAGGTAGAGTGGAACCAGTCGCACTTTTGGAGGTCAGAGAATAGCCAAGCCGGCCAGAGAGAAAACGAGGGCGCAGAAGGTAAGGAAAAGCCGGGCGGGGATTGGATCAAATCCCAAGAGTAGTGAAACTAATCTCGCGTGTCCAGCCCCTCTTTATGCAGGGCAAATCCGCTATGGGAATTCGTGTCGACCCTCCTTAAAGATCTGGGTCTCCTTTCGCAGGCGCGGCGCCCCCCAGTGTTCGCGGAGCTGCAACATTAAGTGAGCCTCTTCTATTCCGACGGCAGGAGGGGTGGATGGGTGGGAGTCCATCACCCCCACTTACTCCGGCTCCTGAATTTTCTTCAGAAAGAAGTGAGATCGAGGAACAGATGGAGGGACGGGAAGTTGAGACTTTGCGGACGGCTCGCGCGCGCGATCGATCGCTCTCCAGAGCCAAGGAAAGCTGGGGCGGGGGGGCGGGGGGAGGAGGAGAAGGAATCGCGCGGCGGAGAACTCTCGAAGCCTGGCTGAATCGGTGCTGGGCAACAGCGCGCCTTGGTCCGGATTGAACCCGTGCGATTCACCGCTACTTCTCTCTCTCCCCCTCTTCTTTCTTTCTTTCTTTCTTTCTTTCTTTCTTTCTTTCTTTCTTTCTTTCTTTCTTTCTTTCTTTCTTTCTTTCTTTCTTTCTTTCTTTTTCTTTCTATCTATCTATCTATCTATCTATCTATCTATCTATCTATCTATCTATCTATCTATCATCTATCTATCTATCTACCATCTATCATCTTCTCTGTGTGGAAAGGTCGGGAGTGTTATTTCATCAAGCCGGGTTTGCTTAACCCAAGGAGGACTTGAAGCTGTGGTGCAGTTCACTAAGGATTGAGTACAATAGTTTTATGGCGCTGTCAGAGCGGAATAACCCTGAGAAAGGCGCACGCCTAGGGCTAGCCAAGCCGTGTTTTTTTCTGCCTTGCTCCTCCGGCGCCCGCGGACCCCTTCCGGTCTTTCTCATTTCCCCCAACCTCCTCCCAGGTGGCGAGTCGTTTGCCTTTTTCTCTGCAACTTTTGGAAGAATTTGGAGGCATGGCAGCGAAGTTGGATCCACCTCCCATCCGGGGCATCTTAATTTAAGGGAGAGGCAGGGAAAATAGAATAGAATAGAATTCTTTATTCGGCAAGTGTGTTTGGACACACAAGGAGTCAGGATGAAGCTGGGGATAATTTTTAAAAAGGTGTGTAGACACGGTGCATGGGAAGCTGAGGTAGCCAGGGCTGCACTTTCCTCTGGGTGTTACTTTGGAAGGGAAGGCAGACAAATATTGAACAGGAAGTATCCCCCAACAGCCTGCCTGTTAGCATGAACTTAAGGATGGCTGGCTGGCTGAGTAGGGAATGTTCAGTGGAGCAACTTGGGTCATGTTCATTCCCCATTAATCTGTGACAGTGGTACTGGAATACATGGGGATCCCACACTCCAAATGTGAAAGTAGAAAAGTACTCTGTCGGAATACATGTGTTAAGCAGGTATTAAAGGATAGGGTTTCTAACATTATGTCTTTATAAATCTGATAATCTTTTAGTTAAAGTAGGTGACACAGATGTTTCAAGGACCCAATATCTGTTGAATTATTGCATTCTAACAGTAACTTAGCAACTAAACATCTGCTAATACGGACAGTGGTGGGATACAAATAATTTAACAAGTTCTCTGCCCTAATGATTTCTTCCAACAACCAGTTTACCAAACTGCTCAGAAAGTTAACAACTGGTTCTCCCGAAGTGGTGTGAACTGGCTGAATCCCACCACTGAACATGGATCTACTAAATAAGGGCTCTTCTCTGCCATATTTTACACTAGGACAAATAATAGGAAGTATTCAAATGAGGGGGAGTGCAAAGGAACACCTTCTCCCTGTGGAAGCTGCTGTATTTAGGCAAATAGAGAGGGCTTCAACGTTTTCCTTCTGAGAAAAAGCTAAAATTCTTCTAAATTTGAAAAAAAAAGTATTGATTGGGAATGTAACTGAGACAAAAAAATTATACATCAGAGAGAAGGGTTTTTTGTTTCAGTCTTCTCTTCAAACTCTAGGACCAGGGTTCATCCAATGGAATGGATTCAGAGGAGATTTAGAACTGTACCTCCACCTTACACCAGTACTTTTTCATGTAATGTATATAACATGGAGTTCATGGTGATGGCCACTAATCTGAATTGTCTTAAAAAAGGACTTGATAAATTTAATGAGGACAGATCTGTCAAACCTATCAAGTGTTACTCTGAATGACCCCTGATTTCTCCTGCTCCCTAGGATAACTTGCCTCCTAGGGAGCAGGAGAAAGGCATACCTCTGCGTTTTCCTTCCAGCACCCAAGAGATGTCTGATTGGCCATTGTGAGAAGCAATATTCTAGATTGAGATGGGCTTTGTCTGATTTTTTTCAGACTCTTTGTATATACTTATGGCTTGATTTGGGGAGAAGTGGGTGAGGGGCTTTTGGGCTTTCAATACTCCCTTCCTTTATTTGAGCATTGAAAGCTGAATATCAGCTGTCCAATAAAATCCACATTAATCACTTTCCTTATCCTATTTTTGTCTTCATAAGGAAGCTGATAATGTTTGATGTTTCATCTGACTTCTTCCTGGTTGCTGGGTTATACATACTTTATGGTACACACTCCTGCTTTATCATCACCTAGGTTTCCAGGGCTAGTCAGAGGAAGCTTCAAAGAGTATTATGTCTAAGTAGAAGTAGCATTGGACAGAGATTCCTGTAAAGAAAACTCCTGAAGATCCACAAAGGCTTTCCAACTTGTCCTAGGATTTGGGATTGTGCTGCCTATTCACCCTCTGAAGATGCCTCTTCGAAACCTCACACAACCCGTCTATCACCCACCACCCAGTAACTCACATGGTGACTTACAAGGCTTGTTCAGTATGGTGCATGGTTACTTGGGGATCGTGCAACCCAACAGTTTCCCCCAAGGTAAGAATTATAATGATGCAGGAACCATTTCCATATCATCAGTAACCATTTTAGTAGAGAATGCCATTGGATTCTTCATAAAACTTGGTCAGCTGTTTGTTTTTTCTCATTGTGTGGGCTTCTCAGATTAAATGTTGTAAAGGACACACATTTGAGAATTCTTAGGAAAGTCTTAACTATTTGAATACCAAGGTTGATGCCGGCTAGGCAAATGGCAGTGAGTTTGCTATGGCACTGTGGGGGAAAGCCAGTTTAACTGTCTTAATGAAACAGCACTGGAAACAAAATACTCAATGCTATTGTGCTGAAATGAGAAAGGTGTTGGTTTATTGTACCAGGTTTAACTGGCATTGAAATTCTGAATGGTATGATAATAAGTGTGCTAGGAGGGGGTTAATCCATTTGTATACTTGAGCCTGGTAGGTAACCATCATCTACTATTTGTTTATGGTACATTTATTTATTTCACAATATTTCTTTCTTCACATACTGAAAAAGATGAACTAATCTTTGGAGAATGCCCATATTCATTGAAAAATCAACGACTGCTATAATTTTGTTCAGAAAAAATAGCATTAATTTTCAAATAGTTTTAATTAATCCCCTTGCCATTGATAAGATTTATGTTCTTCAGTAATTTGCTATACATTTTTAATATTTTTCTTTTGAAGAGATGAGTTTAAGGAACATTACTAATGAAAAGCAGTTCTGGGCCAACCTTGTTTTTCATTAGAAATAAAATGTAGCCGTGGATTTGGTGGGTGGCAATAGTCTGATGGATGAGATTGGTCATCCCAAGAGACATTCATTTTTAGAACATTTTATTATATATCTATTTTTAAATGTGAAAGATGTATATTCCATTTTTTTTCTCAATTAAAAATACCTGAAATATATTTCACTGTTGTCTTCCGGTGGTTTGCTACCACAATTCCAGTTTCTGATACCTATGAAACCTGAGTTTGGGGGTCAAATGTTTCCAATGCATATTAAAGTGTTGAAACTGTAACATGACTCCACACATAAATTTTGCTTTCCAATCCCTCTGAGAAATAGACTACTATATAGCAGACCTGTCTGTGGCATTTTACATACACGTCTTCCTCCCTGATCTGAACTCGGGATAACCTGTTTTTCCAGCTTACAGTAAAAATAGGCTATTTACAAATAGATTTTTCTTTATGCCAGTTAGAAAATACTTTCTCTTTTTGGTCTAGCTCCAGTGTCAATCAACTCTTCTCAGATTTTTTAAAGTGCAAAGAATCTTGTGTAAATAAGAACAAAGAACCTAACAAGCATTTGATCTGACAACTGTGCAGTCACTTGAAAAAGAGAACAGAAGCAAAAGGTTGGCTTGAATTATAGGCAGATGCTAGACACCAAATTCATAGCCTGAAAATGAAGGACGAAAGGCATAGGGAATTGGCTCACCATGGATTAGAACGAAAGGAAAAAAGAACCCACAAGTTTTTTCTTGTTTCCAAGAATCATTTTTACTCATAGGTGGTCCAGGAAGAACAACCACAAAACCTTCCACTTGTTTTCATGCAATTTTGGTTGTATGATTAATGCTGTTTTCTAATAAATTGTGTCAAAGTGACAAATGAAACTTCTGTGGAAGGCTTCAAAAGTGTTAAATGGTATAGTTATCCTAAAATTTACACAATTTGTAATTTAATCGCACAAAATTTGTAATTTAAAATAAGTTCTGCCTTAGGCATGAAAGCTGGCTGGGTGAGTTTGGGCCAGTCAGTCTCTCTCTCTCTCTCTCTCTCACCTCAACTCACTTCATAGGGTTGTTATTGTGCAGAAAATAGGAAGAGGAAGGAGTATTAGAACATTTGGTGCCTTGGAATATTTATAAAAATAATAAAGGCAGGATTTTAAAAAAATATAAAATCTAGAATCAGAAAATGGTCCTTTTCATCAATTAAAAGAGCAATAAATTTATGAATTATTTTAGAACAGTCTTCTGAAATCTCCAATATTATGGCTGAATGTAAGTGTAAGTGCAATTGCAAAGCTCCACTCATTTAATTCTGCCACTGCTGACATGCAACAGGACTGTGTTTTAATAGGAAAAATAGGGTGGGGGTGAAGCCTCTCCTGGGCTATTTATCAAGGTTGACTTCCCAGCCCTTTTTCCTTTCTCCTGGCTTTGATTCCAGAAGTGAAGAACGTGAAATTGACCACTACTGAATAAGCTGGAGGAAGTGGTGTCTTGTTTCTTTTCTTAAAAAATATTTCTGTGGTACTTTTAACATTTTAATAGGATATTTTAATAGAAAGCAGAATGAAAAACATATTTTTATTAAGAATATTCCAGAGTTAAACACCTGAGAGAAATAATTTGATACAGTGGAGAGAGAGTTCCCAGCAAGGCCCAAAGCAGAAAATACCTGTAACCTATCCTAGGGGCTCAGTGGCTAAGATGCTGAGCTTGTTGATCAGAAAGTTTGGCAGTTCAGCGGTTCAGCGCTGCATAATGGAGTGAGCTCCCGTTACTTGCCCCACCTTCTGTCAACCTAGCAGTTTGAATACACGTAAGAAATGCAAGTAAAAAAATAGGGACCACCTTGGTACGAAGGTAACAGCGTTCCGTGTGACTTTGGCGTTTAGTCACGCCGGCCACATGACCATGGAATTGTCATCAGACAGCGCTGGCTCTTCAGCGTAGAAACAGAGATGAGCATCGCCCCCTAGAGTCAGGAACAACTAGCACTTATGTGCGAGAGAAACCTTTATCTTATCCTCTACAGCCCTCTCCCTTGAATCAGATATTTCAGGCCCCTGAAAAAATTAACATAGGATAAGTTTTTTTTAACGTTTTGTGTCTGCACAAGATTTAAATACAAACACCATTCTTTGAACAGTGTTTCAAAATAAATTAGAAACCTAGTATAGATCTCTTCAAAGCTTATAGAGATGGCTTTGCAGCGTCTCCTTCCACCTACTAACCCAAAGTCTATGTTTTGAACTAGCCTGAGTTCTAAGGCAGCCAACATGCTGTTCATTCAAATGTTTAACCTGAAATGCACTAGTAACTACAGCATGCTTAATTATACTTAAGTTGTTTTCTATCCAGATTGAATCAAAGCTCAGTTGAAGCATTGCACAGTTTTAGCTTTAACACACATACACCCCCCATTGTATACAAAGGTAGGACAGAAAGAGGATTAAATAGTACGCTAATGGCTGTATCAGTTTGACCCTAAGGAGGCTGCTTCATTCTTTAGAATAATGAGGCAGGCCCTGAGGCTATGATTTCTTATCTTGAATATAATGCTTCTTGTGATGCAACTCAAAATGTTAAGATCCTTTTGACAATAGTGTTGCATGTTGAATTGTATTTAGATTGCAGACAATTTGATAATCTAACCCTTGTGTCCTTCCTGAAAGTTATTGCTTCTTTCTCTTTTGAGGTTAGAGAAAATTCTTTAAGCTCCTGTGTTTAGTCTCTTGCAGTTTAAAAGGGTTGAGAATAACAGCTAATGAAAGTTGAGCGTCTTCTTCTAATTATTGTTCTTCTGGACCTTCAATCATTGAGTATGAAATTACAAATTAGTTAGATATAAGTGACTTTAAAGGCCCACGGTGCATATTTGCATATTTCACTTTAGAATAGCCATCTATTCCCCTCTTAGTTGGTAGTCTCTGTGTTTTATTACTTCTCTTTAACTATTAAATAGCAAGCAGCTATTTAAGAAGTATATACTGTTAGTTTATTTTACCCTTTAAAAATGAATCTAAGATCAGCAGGCACATTGAGCAACAGTGTATTTGTTGTATTTATCTTTCCATGAAGGCACCAGTTCTTTTATTATTAAGAATGCTAGGTTTGCTTGGATATCAGGTGTCAGGTAAAATATATGTATGGTGGCTTTTCCTTGCCAGGATGTTTCTGTTGGCAATTTTACACAATCATAAAATGATTCCTTAGGCAGCATTTGCCTGTGAAGCAGTGGACCTAGGCAGTAGGCATTCTAATCAACAAGGCCACATAATTGTCAGAATCCAGCTCTTTCTTAGCTGTTTTGCCATTCTGCTATTCTGTCAGTCACAAACCTTTGTTATTGTGGCTATTTTTTACTTTATCTTTGACTGACACCAGATACAGTGTCTGGAGAAAATGTGTGTGTGTGTGTGTGTGTGTGTGTATTCAATTAAATGTAAAATTTCCCCCCATCCCTGGAAAGGGAGGTAGTTTAATAGGCTGTGGAGAGCTGAGGATGATATGAAGATTGTTTTGAAGTCCATTTTACACATTGCTGTGTTTTTCATTAAAGGCTTGAGTACCAACATTTTTATTTATTGTAAAGCAGCTGTTCCAGTTCAGTCAATCATTAATTTTTTGTTTAATCACCAGGCAGTCTGTTTCTAAATGCAGAATAAAGAAATTAGTTAGAGTAGGTGGAGGGAAACCAACATATTAAGATGGGAAAAGAGATACAGAAGTGACCTGGCAAAGGAAGGGTGGTGCCTTTTCAGACAACTCTTAACAGGGTCTCCAATTATCAACATTCTATGCTATAAAACTTTCCAATTTGTTTTAGAATCATGTCCCGATCTATCAATACTCACTGTATGTTTGGATAATTTGTATACACACTGTACATGGCTTTTCATTATCTTTTATAATGTGAGTTTTTAAAACGTTCAGTTGTTTTTCTAGTTGCCATTGTTTAGAGCTATGAATTAAATAGAACCCAGCAATCCCCCCCTCCCCATCTTAAATTTAACTCTTTGGAGTATTTCTTTTTCTTTGAAAAGTGCAATACTATACATTTAGCCTGATGAAAATGCATTTGTGAATTATAGCTCAATATTTTGATTTACTGTTTCCTTCTACATCTCTTTTTTATAAGATCACTCAGCTGACTCACATTCCAGTAAGACACAAGTTTGATAATACTGAAGTTTAACCAGTTTCTCTAGTTTGAACATTTGGATTTTTTGTTTTCCGTTCTCCCTCCATTAAAATATATCACATTTGTCAGTGTAATATAATTCTGTAGATTATAGATTAATGTATCAGTGCATTTAGCTTTAAATCATGCGATTGTGCCATATCTACTTAAGTTTGCTTAATTTATTCCACAGTTAGAATGGGGTTTAAAATAACGTTTTCTTGAAGATTTGAAAGTTTAATGAAGGGCAATTTAGAAGTCTGTATGGTTTTTTTTTTTACTAAAATAAGTAACTCATCCTGTTTTTACTTAAGGAAATACTAACTTTTAATGGTAATTGCCGATAAGAAAATTTCAAATTAACATTGTCATTATGATAACTGATCATCATGATAATATAAAAACATGAGATAAACTTTAGTTATATTGTGATACCCACATACACAAACAAAATTTGATAGCTATATATTATATATCGTATTTATGTAGTATCACATAGTATAATATTAGTTAATATATAAAAATGTCTATAAGTTGGTAATAACAGATGCTACCATTTTATGCTATATTTAAAGTTTATGTTAAATATAAAAGTAAAAAAACTAAACAATTGGAGATAATAAACAATGATGTAAATGCATGGATATGACATTTATTTGATTGAATTAACAAAGAGATCAAAATTCATTTGCATTCCCAGATAAAAATGATACATGAAATAGCAGCAGAACAACAACAGTAGAGAGAACCAGTTCGGTCTGGTGGTTAAGGCACCAGAGTGAAAAACAGGAGACTATGCCTTTGTCCCATTTTAGCCATGAAAACCAGCTTGGGCCAGTCATTCTCTTTAAGCCCAACCCCACCTCATTCAAAAGGGGAAAACACTAGGAGAAAGGTGTGTTGGATATGTTTGCTGCCTTGAGTTACTTGTAAAAATAATAAAGGCAGCATATAAAATAAATAATAAATAAGGAATAGAAATAAATTATTACTGTGTTTGTAAAATTTGTCTATCCACCTAATCTACTGATTATTTGCAAGTTTTGCATTGCAATAATGCAAATTTAGCCACAAATATGTTACTTTAGAATATTTAATACAATATATTAAACATACAATGCATCCAGATAATCAAGTAATGTCTTAAATAATGATTCTATCTGACAATCACTGCAATCTCTATAAAAGTTACAGAATAGCATGACATGGACCAATGAGAAAATTTCAAGTGTTAACTGAATTCATTTGCTTAAATATAGATGAAACAATGAAGACATTGAAGACAGTTATCTTCAGTTAAGCCAAGATTAATTATCCTGCTAATTTATTTCTGTTATCCTGCTAAACTATCTCTGCTAAATTATCCGTGCTATCCTGCTAAATCAGTTATCCTCCTCAGCCAATAACAATATGAATAAGCATAAAGAGAGTTTCTTGTCTGCATTCATTCCCTGGATGATCTATAAAATCATTTTAATTGATGAGAAGTTGAACCTCCAAATGTGGTTTCTTCATATTCTACTACTAGGAATGATTTTAGATTTTAGATTTAGATTTTATTGAATTTATATACTGCCCTACTCCCGAAGGACTCAGGGCGGTTTACAGCCATAAAATGAAACATATAAATACAAAATTTAAAATAGACTAAAACAAAATTAAATAATTTGGCTGAAAAATTTAAAATCCTAATAATTTAAAACAAATTAAAATTCCCATTTAAAAGGGGGAAAAGACTTAGGTCAGGCAGGCTTGATGGAATAAGTGAGTCTTGAGCGTGTGATGGAAGGTGCGCAGGTCCGGGATCCTCCGTATCTCCGGGGGGAGCTCGTTCCAGATGGTAGGTGCTTCCAAAGAGAAGGCTCTCCCCCGGGGGGCCGCCAGCCGACATTGTTTGGCCGATGGCACCCGGAGGAGCCCCTCTCTATGGGAGCATACTGGCCGGTGGGAGGCTATTGGTGGTAGTAGGCGGTCCCATAAATAACCAGGTCCTAAGCCATGGAGCGCTTTAAAGGTGATAACCAAAACCTTGAAGCGCACTCGGAAGACCACCGGGAGCCAGTGCAGCTCGTGTAGGAGAGGTGTTACATGGGAGCACCATGTCGCTCCCATAACCACCCGCACAGCCGCACTCTGCGCCAGTTGGAGCCTCCGAGTGCTCCTCAAGGGGAGCTCCATGTAGAGAGCATTACAATAGTCCAGATGATCAGTCTTTGATTGGTTCCTACTAATCCTATTAAGTGAACCAAAGTGTTGTAGAAAACACAGGACTAGACCAAGCTCTTCAATGCAGGAAAGGTTTTATTATGCGCAGGTTCAAACAGTAATAACACAGCAAATTGTTTGAACCCCGAAGGGTTTACAAAAGCATACATTTATACCTCATATTACATATACAGGGGCTGGGTGGTACATTTGGACATATATGGTATAAGGAGGAACTGAAAGATGCCTATTCCAGACGTTTGATAAGATAAGAGAGAAGAAGGGAGTCACATGAATATACTATATGGCTTTGCCTGCACTATCATATGTTATACATGACATTTAGGGTGGAATGTAGAAGTGAACAACAGACTATCTGGGTCAGTCTGCACTTTTACAGATAAAAATACATACTGTCATTTCAGCAACTCCTTCCAGGCAGGGAAGGAACTTGCAGCCTTGACCAAAGTTTTGGGCCCTTAATATTGAGGCTTTTGATCCAGACCAGAGTTTTAATCCCCTTCAAAAGCCTACATCAGTTCAGTGTCCTATGTATCAGAAACAGAAATTCAGTTAGCATAGGAGCTCTCCCTATGCAGAGCACAGTAGGAAGAAGCTGCTTTAGCAGGAGCTAGATTCTGAATGAAGAGAGGTAAGATTTCTTCTCTGCCTCTTTCTGGTTTTTATTGCCATGATCCACACATCATATTTCTTCTTCATGAATAGGAGCCATAATCTTATCTAATATGCTGTCACCTGAACATTGTACCAACAGACTACAATATTCCATTGTTCCTAGAATTTAAGAGGGGAATTCTTTCGCATTTCCAATATAGTGATCCAATGTTGAGTAGAATATCCCCCATATGATAGTCAGAGCTATCAGCCTCCTATAGCTTTCCTTGACATTGTACATACATACTATACTAGGACTAACAATAAAGCCTTTATTATTTTGATAAATAATTCAAAGCACCTCTTTGGAAATGTTCCTTCCCTCTATATCTCATTGCAAAAATTGCAGAGTAACTTTTCATTTTGAAAAGTTATTTCAAAATCATTATTAAGACTTTTCACTTCCATAAGAAGTGGAAGAGATTTCCTCGTAAGAATAAGAAAATACCATTGGAGGGTATCTTAGATCAATGTGGATATATAAGTTGACTTTGACCACAAATCATTTTTTTGAAGTTCCACAAGTTACCCAACTGAATTGGCTTTAAATGACCTTGAAATAAACTCAATTTTTCAAAGTCTCATTAGCTTTGCTCAAAAATATATTTAACCTTCTCCTACCTCTTCTTAATACCAATCCACTAAGAGATCCAAACCCTGTTATGATAAGGAATGTACAGCCAGGACACTGCTAGCATACAGGATGGCCAGAACAACTAATGATTTTAATACCTGTGATTTTTTTAAACACATAAATATTATAGGCTAATGAAGGAAGAAACAAGTTTGCACTAAAGTTCTGAGCCAGGAGGTTGTATGTGTCTATGTCTATCTGTTATTTGTTTTCTTGTACTTGTAAATTAATTAATTAATTAATTAATTGTAATGAATAATGATCCTTGTTTTGGCAGCTTTTCTAAATCTATAGCTAACATAAACACCAATAATCATAGTTATCATATCGTTTCTCTTCATACTTGGTCCAGACACTTCTGAGGACTTTTTACTATCCAAGACAGTACCCTCAATATTCAGTGAATAAGTATTTATTTATTTATTTATTTATTGGTTTAATTTATATGCCACCCTTCTCTGGAGACTCAGTATCTTCTGCTGAAATAATTTAAAAAAACCATCAAAAAGTAATAAAACTTCTGGCAAATATTTAATCCCATCTGAATTTTTAATGCTAAATCCAATATGGTGGGAATTAGTGTTAGCCTCTCATTTGAATTCTATATATTGTATGCATACTCAAGGAATGGCTTAATTCTATTACTCTCCCAATATAACCCTAATGATCACCCAGTCCTCTTTCAGTAATTTGTAAACTATGTGCCACGTTTTATGTCATAAAGGTTCAGATTGGCTACACTCTAAGAATATTTTTGTACTTTAGCAGTTTCAGATCTGGATTCTTTGCAATGAACCAGCATATATGATAATTCTGTATCATTTAGCAGAAAGATAACAATAATCTCCCAAATGGAACCCTCTACATTGCTTTCATAGATCCAGTTTCTCCATAGAGAAACTGTGGAGAAAATTAGTAGTCTCCGAGATACCCTCTAGAGGAGAAACTACAAAGTTCCTAATGGCATTTTAATTTTCAAAAATTATTGCAAAAGAGCTATCCCTATAGAAATTATTTGTAAGAGCTAAAGGTAAGCAAGCTCACAGCAGCCTTCTGTAAGAAATCAGGTTGGCTTCCTTTATGTTGCCTTGATGTTCTTCCTAGGAGGCAAGGGGAGCCATTTCCAATGCTTTGCTAGTATGAAGCCAGAATATGCTGCTCTTTAGTTATCTGGATTTAAGAGGTTTTTAAAGAAAAGTTTCTTGAACAAAAAAAAATTGCTTCCCTTTTCCTATTCTGTCCTACGTTATGGTAAAGCAACAAGTAATTTGATGCTAGTCTCCAAAGCCCAAGAAAGATATGCAGAGTTACTTGTACTATACTGTAAGCAGTGCCCTTTATTGTTCCTTACCTATAGATTAAAGCAACTACTTGCATCATTAAAGACCAACTCTGAGAACTTCTAGGGAGCAGTTATCTTGACCCTCTTTCTCCCAACCAAACTATTTAAGCTTTATGGTTTCTTGGTCCTCTGGAATGCAGCCCCTCACTCCTGTGAATTCAAACTACATTCCATCATTTGATTTCCTCTGTGGGATATAGCCTGCATTCAAACAGAGATATCTTTTTAACATTATTTTACTGATTTATTTTAGATGCTTAGGATGCAATGCTCGAACTCTCTTGTGCAAAGAAGTCTACAGAAGCTTCAGTCCCAGCAAAAATGTTCTTTGCCAAATGCAAACTCTGCTCCTGCAAATCAGAAGCTTGCTTTTCTTTTAATAAAAGAACTACTTCTCATTCTTTGTAAAACACCTTATGTGCTTTCTTCAGTGCTTTCTTTACTTGTCACAAGAGATCTTAGTAAATCTAACTCATTTAAATTTATATTATATCTAAGTCATTTAAATTAAATCTAATTCAGTTACTGGTAAATTTATTTATATGTTATATAAAGTGCCTTTCAGAGGAGATTAGTTCCCAAGGTAGCATTAAGAAAACCAAGATCATAAGGGAAAGTTGGGACAATGCATTAAAAGGAAACAAAACCAAAAATGTTTGCTATGGGTAAACAAGAGAGGTATTTATGCAAATAAAGTGAGTTTCACTTTATTTCACAGCAGAGAGCGGGCTGGAAAACTACAAAAAGATTTTGATGCTCAGAGGCTACATTTCAAGACGAGAGATTTTTTGATAGAGGATGGCAGCATCAATTCTCACACAATATGCAATTATGAAAATAAAATGTGCTGAGGCATCAATCTGCCTGATAGGTATGCTTCCAAACCTGAAAAGCATTTAATATAATTGCTACACTCCTTTTTTTTCTTTTTACGACTCTGTAATCTCTTGCTTTGGGGTGGAGTCAAGGTACCTATTGGAGCTGAGCATCTACTGTCCAGATGCCCTTCCTGATGCCTACATAGAGTTCGCAGCAGATACTTTCTCTTTGAACCTTGATAGAGAAACATTTATTACTGTGTAGGATTGAACTCTAAATCTTCTGAATGGGATGCAAGCATTTTCAGCTCTAGGCCACCATGCTGCTCCCTATTGCTACATGTTCTTTTTTTTAAAAAATCCCATAGTCTCTTGGATATTCTTTCTGAACCCTGAGGATTTTTGTGGCAAATGTTTACTTCAGACTAAATCATATATTTTAACAACCAATAACCACACTTACGCTAAGCATTTTTAATAACTGAAAATTAGTACATGCTGTCATTTTGGTCATGAAACATGTAGGTTGTAAACTGCCTTATCATAACTTAAAAAAACAAATAAAGGCCTACTGCAAACTCTTAGAGCAATCCACAAGCTAAACACTGCTGATTTACATTGTTAGCATCTATTAATATCCTCCCAAGTATTAAATATGGTCCTCGGCCATCAAAAAGTTGTTCATCACTGTTCTAGTTTATAAAAACCATAGTCGATATGTTGACCATTAAGAAATCCTATATGAAAATTCAGAAAGGCGTCTTTATTGAAGTTGTCTGTGGAGATTCCCAGAAAGTCCAGTTGCCTCTTGTACAAAATTGTTACAAGATGATTAATGTTAAAGAGTTATTTATCAATCATATGAGTAGAAAAGGATGAAAAAAAGAATGTTTGGTGATGGAGCCATGCTTTTACCAGTTTCTCATGATTAGATAGACTAATGGAAACTTTCAGATCTGCAGATTGGTTCTTCACTGGTGCAGAGTAGCAGTTCATTGATTACTGCATCAATATATTATAATTTTCAGATGACTTCCTTGTAGATGTACCCTATCCCCATGTAGTGTTCATATGCACTGCGTTGCTCGGCAGCTTGGTCAAATATTTGTTAGGGTTATTTTCTATTGCATTTGGTCTATTCCTTCAGATCGCTTCAAGCTGATAACCTTTAAAACAGAGAACATTTGCAAAACATGTAATATTGCGCCACTTAGAGGCAAAGAGGGAATATTGCTTGCAGAGCAGTGGCAAAGGATATATATATATATATATATATATATATATATATATATATATATATATATATATATGTAGGTCTTTGGTTATTCGGGTCTTCTCCCGCGTAGAATTGGAAGTATCTTGGCAACATTTCGACGAAGTCTCATTCGTCATCTTCAGGCTGGTGTTCTCGGCTTCGTTCTTCCAGGAGCAATGCCGAGAACACCAGCCTGAAGATGACGAATGAGACTTCGTCGAAACGTCGCCAAGATACTTCCAATTCTACGCGGGAGAAGACCCGAATAACCAAAGACCTACATACAAACACCTGCGAAAACCTCAGAAAACATATATATATATATATATATATATATATATATATATATATATATATATATATGTATACATATACATACACATACACATACACATACACACACACACACACACACACACACACACACACACACACACACACACACACACACACATATATATATATATATATATATATATATATATATATATATTCTGACTGTGGAATATCTGGATGATAGGATTAAATCCAATTACCTGAACTTTCTTGCTCCTGGAACTAAACTTTATGTGTTCTAAGACTTTCTAAGGTTTCCAGAAGCCCATGGGCAAAAGGTTCATGAGATTCTTCCTGCATCCCATGCCATTGTAACCTTTTCTTTTCTGGCCATTTAAGTTAGTGGTACACCAAAGAGAAATATGTGGGAAAAGTCAAAATACTGAAATCTTTCTAGGTATTATTTTTATTTAATTGTCTTGAATGAAAAATGTCTTCACTCTTTTAAAAATGCTATATTTTCCATACACATATGCAGTAGTAAAATGGCTTTGGAGAAAGGGAGCTGGAGAAATGACATTTTCAGCCGGGTGGCTCAGGATACAGGCAGAAATTTTTCAACAAATCCAGGTTTTGGATTATCTATAAATGTTAATAAATAAATGACAGCATTTTTCATCAACCTCTCTGTGCTTCTCTCTAGATCTCCTGACATACGTGATCAAGAATCCGAATTTCCTTCAAAACCAGACAGTGTATAAAGAGGTGTGTAGATTGTGATCCTTGTGATTAATGAAAAGTAGAAATGTCCAAAACTTGATATGCTGAGGCCTCCTTGTCCTTTGCTAGATGATAGATCTGATTAATTGATTGAGACTTGAAAAGGAGCCTGTGTAGCGTAGGGAGCTAATGCCTCCTACTAAAGGCAGCAATTAACACCAGCTGCCTGTAATTTCTGTGAGTTCAATCCTAGCCAGGCTCAAGGTCGACTCAGCCTTCCATCCTTTCTAAGGTGGGTAAATTGAGGACCCAGTTTGTGGGGGCAATAAGCTGACTTTGTATAAATATACAAAAGTATGAAGGCTATTGCTTAACGCATTGTAAGCCGCCCTGAGTCTCCGGAGAAGGGCGGCATATAAATTTTAAAAAAAAAACACTCTTGCTGCTTAGTGGGGTTTTTTTAGGCAGTAAAAGTAGTCAAACAAGATGGTATCCGAGGTAAATCCAATGGAATATGCCCACACCTAGAGGCAGTCTTCTGTTTAGTCTTCTATCCTTCTCTCTGTATTATGAAGTGGACAAGCATCTACAGATTAATTCTCTCTTGCTTCCCTCCATGTCTAGATACTCAAGTATGAGACGGGCTTCCTAGTTTGTACTGTCATTGGTCTTCTGTTCATTGCCCTTGTGCCACTAGTGGGCTTGTATTTCTGTTGCTGCCGCTGCTGTGGACACTGTGGAGGTTTCATGTACCAGAAGCAGAATAAACACACTGCCTGCAAGAGACGGACTCTTTTTTGCTTTCTGCTGGGTATCACTGCAGTTCTTCTGTAAGTTTCATCCTATGGAAAATAACAGAATGAGCATGTGGGAATGTGATTACTGTACGGGCTTTTACTTATCTTTATAGTCTCTGATTTAAAGTAGCTACTCCTGCACCACTGCATTGGTTTACGTTGACAGAGAATTAAAGTTTATAGTTGTATCTCATGAAGTGGACAGTGATCCATGAAAGATGAAGTTATAATAAATAGATTACTTATTAAGATGCTTTTTGTTGATTTAGCAACCTGACCGACCTTCTGAAAATACACTGAAATCAGATTCCTTGATTTGTATGGATAGTACTAACACAGCAGATATTCCTAATATAATATGCAGTGTGGCTGAAGGACAGAGTTAACTGAGATGTGATCCAGCTCTTTTGTCTCCTTGGCAAGTCTGTCAGGATTGTTTGTGCTTGGGGAATGGTTTCCTGAAAGTTGGGCCTAGGATGGGATGGGCCAAGCGGGGAAGCACTAAAGGAAATGACCATGGAGAGAGAGCAGATTCCATTGTGTGGGACTAAACAGTTACAAACTTGCTCTATGACCAAAGAGTGCAACCATGTGATAGCAGCCTGGAATATTCCTGGTAATGCTTGATTTTGCCAAAACTCCCTTCAGCACTTCTTTTCAGAAACAAGCACATTGTTAAAACATAAATATGACCTTGAGCATGTGTGGACTGCAAACCCACCCTTATTTTTCCTTACAGAAATTCCCATGCATTAGAGAGAACCCTTAATATATAATTTGTTTCCATGCTATTCCCAGAAGGACACAAAGATCAAAGTTGGCCATAATGTATTTTTGTTAATTAGTTTAGTTTACTTTATTGTCACTGCACCTCTTACAATAAAATTAAATGCCATCTTCATTGTGCATTCTAACTATAAAAATAAAACACAAACACACATCCTTCACATTCTATACAATTGAATTGAAAACCCCTGATATTGCATTAATATTGCACTATACAGTAGAATTCAATATGGTTACTGCCCTGGGATAGAAGTTGTTTTTCAGCCTATTTGTCCTTGTTTTTATTTTCCTGTATCGTCTGCCAGATGGTAATAGTTCAAAAAAATGGTATCCAGGATGAGATGGATCTTTAAGACTGTTTTGAACTTTCTTAAAGCAGCAGGAGCTATAAAGCTCTTCCAAAGAGGGGAGTGGGCAACCAATGATCCTCTGGGCAATGACATTAACCCTCTGTAGCGCTGTCCTATCTGCCACTGTGCAATTGGCAAACCATACACAGGTGCAATAAGTTAAAATACTCAATATGGTGCAAGGGTAGAAGGCCATCAGCGGTTTTTCATTCAGTTGTTGTTTCTTGAAAAGTCTCTGCTGGGCCCTTTTGACCAGTGCTGCAATGTGAGTGCTTTAGGTAGGTCCTTTTTTATGCTAACACCCAGAAACTTAAAACTGGCCACTTGCTCCACTCGGTCTTCATTGATAAGGAAGGGCTGGATGTCTGATCTGTTCCATCTATAGTCCACTATAAGCTCCTTGGTTTTACTGGTATTAAGGACCAAGTGACTGTCTCCACACCACGAAAGCAACCGGTCCACCTCATCTTGATAGGCAGACTCATTCCCCACGCCCCCGAGATGAGTCCCACTACTGTTGTACCATCTGAAAATTTAGTAATAATAGCGTGAGTGGGAATGCAATCATGTACATAAAGAGTATAGAGTAAGGGACTCAACATGCAACCCTGTGGTGTACCAGTGTTAAGAATAAGGGCTGAAGAGATATGATTACCTAATCCGACCCTCTTAGGGGTCAGACAGGAAATCCATAATCCAAAGGCAGAATGCAGACAGGATAATGCAGACACAGGATTACACAGAGATGGTGTATGGCATTGTTAACCACAAGTGAATTGATGGGGTTAGAGAGAGAAGGTGCTACAGAATTAAAAAATACATTGACAAATCACATAATTAGGGGATTCCAAGCTGAAATCACACTATGATTCTGTAATGTTAGAGAGAACACAAGGCATTAAGTACTGACTCTGAATTATACTTATTTTTTCGTTATATTATGCCCAGCTTCACACATAATGCTAAGATATTTTTAAAAAATGTATTGTTGAATATAATAAACTAGCTCATAGGTAATGTTAAGGCAGAATTGGTGGCTTCATACATCATGCAAAGCCAAAAACCCCTCAACTCATTTACATCTAAATATTTTACAAGATTTGTATCCCCATAACTTTTCAAATACTTAACGCAAGATCAATGTCTAAGTAAATTTTTATTTATTCACTCACTCACTCACTGCATTTATATCTTGCCCCAGTTGGACAAGACCTCAACATATTGCTATGTTTGCAGCCTGTTGAATGATGTTACTAGTTGTCCTTCACAATTTTGTTCTTCTCTTTTTTTACTTCTTCTGCTAAAGGGCTGGAGATATATGTGCGTATGTCAGCAACCAACGTATATCCCAGGGTCTAGGGAGAGGTTTTGTCATTTTCAACAATACAGTGAGCAACCTGAATGCTTATTTGAATTCTATACCTCAGGTAAATATGACATACTCTATATTATAGCTTTACTGCTCTGTCTTATTCTGTGTTTTTCATACTCTATTCTGTATCAGTCCCAGTTGCCATCTTAGTTTTTAGTTTCAAAAAAGTGGTTGTCGAGCTTTATCTCCAATGAGACATGCCAAAATTGGAGAGCAGTTAGTCAGATGGCCGTGCTCCATACTTCAGGATAGGAGGGCATTTAGATAGAACTTCTAAAGGTGACTGTAATGCACAAGTTACACTTCACTTTTCAGAAGGTGTGGCCCCAAGTTGTGAAGGGCTTCATTGGTTGGTATCAACTCTATTTACTTGAAAAGAGCTAGCACAGGAAACATATGGCCATAATGTCCATCCAATTTTTCATCTAGCTGCTGCATTCTGTAGTAATGGATATTTCTAGACTGTCTTCAAAATTAGCCACATCTCTTTCCCTTGTCCTCCTTCCCTCCCTCCCTCCCTCCTTTACCTCCAGAAACCAAATATTGCATTTATTTTGTGTATCATATTTTTTTCGGTGACAAAAAACTCATAGGACAGTTCCTTAGAAGTAGTCCACTAAGATCTTCAACAAATATTGTTGCAGGGCAATATAGGACCTATTTTCTAAGTGCACTATATTTCAGTCTTTGATGTTTATATAATGACTCTTTTGTTCAACAATTCTGATGGTTACAGCGACTTTGCCAACTGAATCTATATACGAATAGTCAATATATGACTGTATATCTGGCAAACATATAGGAGGGCATTTTGGTACAATAAAAATATTTTAATACTGTTGTGTTCAAATTGTATGTGATATCCTACGTTTTTCCTCATAATCTCCATGAATCCTGAGTTCAGGATTTCGGTTTTGTGTGCTATCTTTTCTGCTAAAATAGGATTTTATTTCATCCCTCCCACAGGAAATTAATGAAATCATCAGCTCTAGTAAAGTGCCATTGGAAGAGGTCAATGGTAGCTTGTCAAGTAAGTTTATGCCTTGGGTACAATTTGGGGGTGGGGTGGAGGAAAGACATATGCAGTCTCTAATGAAAGAAAGTAAAAGATGGGATTCAGAATGATATAATGGAAATGGATTAGGAAAATACCTCCGAATGTTTCCATTCTAGAGAAATAGGAGGCAAGAGCATTATGTACGCTATCTTGAGTTGTACAAAATAAAGGTGGGATATATTTATTGTTATTTTTGAGTGCATGAGTGCACAAACCTTTTTAGGTCAACTGTTGTGAATCGTATCATTTCTTGTGGAGCTTGTGTGTGTAAAGTGAAGAAAAAATGGGTATGGTCAAATCAGAAAGTATACGCAAAAACATATTTCCATTTGCACATTTCTGTCCATCCATCCTAAAAATTTTAAATGGCCGTGGGGTCTTACAGGGAAAGGACAGTGGAAAAAGTATTTTTGTTAATAACTTTGTGTTGATGCTTTCCTTCTTTGCAGAAATTGGTGATACTTTGGGGAGCAAGATTAAGGATGAACTAGGTGGACGAGTAAACGAAGCATTAGACACAACTGAGCAGCTTCTTCAAGGTATTGCAAGACAGACTGGATTGGGAAATGATGTTGGGATATAATAGTAGAGTGGAAGCCCAGATACATTGGTAATAAAGGGCAGCTCAGAAGTTGAAGGGACTTTTACAGAAAGTTCTCATGAAAAAACCCTAGATTTTGTTATAGTTCCAGAGACAAGTGATTTGCCAACTTAATCATAAGAAATGCCATGACAAGAAAAAAAAGTTCTTGTTTTTCCCTCCAGAGGAAAATCATTGGAACCCAAAGAGTATGAAACTGTTGTAGACCTATTGATCAACTCCATTCTGTTTTATACGTTTGAGGGGTAATTCCCTGTGGATAAAATCAGTGCCAGCCTTTTGAAGTAGACCAGTTCAAGAAACAGACATTAAAGGGATTCTAGGAATGTTTATTGTTATATAGGATTTAATAACAGAATCTTGATAGCGTGTCCAAGTTTCTCTCTGTCCCATCTTATAACAAACAAAATCAAGATGGCATTATTTTGAGCTTCTTTCTCATGCTTCTTTTTATTTCTGGACTAAGTAATATCATATCCAATGCCTTCCTTAATAGTTTCTTGTATCTTGCACAAGATCAGCTCTTAGTTCTTTTGCAATCAAGAACTAAGTGGTCACTTCAGGTTGGGGAATTGTTCCTCAGTCTTTATTCTGTCTTTCCTGCTTTTTTTTAAATAGACATTCACAGCATAGACCAGGAACTCCAGAAAGTCAACCAGACTGGTGTTCGCTTGAAGGAAATGCAAAAGGAATTGAACAAAAATCTGACTGATCTGAGAAATGATATCAATGAGACTCTGAAAGAATGTGGCAGCTCATGTGGGAAAGTGTCCGTAGAGAACCTGACACCTGAGGCCAATTTTGATACGGTAGAATGGGGTTTGGGAGAGAGAGAAATATTTGGATGGGCAGGTGGATTATTTGACAGCATAGGAAAAGACTTCATGGGTATGGTGAACTGTTCAGTGTGTTTTTTGGGGGGGGGGGCATAGAAATGCAATTCATGATACATCTTAAAAGTCAGGCTAAGGAAGCATAATGTAATTGGGATAAGACTGCTGAGATAATTGACCCATGGGAGGCTGAAATCAGAAGCCATAAGATCAAATGTGCCCCAATTGTAACACAATATAGGATAGATTACAATGTAGGAGTATGTTTTCAAGATGTCTAGATCTGTGTTCATTAACTCCCAGTCATCCATATGTATACACATATTTCTATGTGGCAGCTGTTGCTTCATGTGTTTTCACTTCATCCAACCTGAAACATAGTGCATTCCCCATTGCTTAATTGGGGTTGATCAAACAACAAAAATATATGTTTCGCATTATTTCTTTCTGCAGATTCCTGATGTCAATAAGCCACTTAATTTGATATCTGATCTGACAAGATTAGATCTCAACAGTACTGTAATAAAGGTAACACTCTCCTTTTCATCTAAAATTATCCTTTCAAGTATCTACTCCACGTGCCAGTGCAATAAAATGGATTGCCCATGAGAGGAACAGGACAAAATGGTCACTTCAACAATCATTGGTCATTGTTTGGAGTCATTTTGTTCAAGGACTGAAGAACCCTATTTATATGAAACCTGTCCTATGACCTCTAAAGGGATTAAATCTGTTAATTTGGGGAAATGGCAAATGTATCTTCTTGGGGCTTTGTCTTTTGTTGAACAGTTTGGGGTCATGTTTTACTTGACTGAAATTCTGAGATCTGAGCTTTGTTTGTATGTGTCTTCATCTGTGTCTGACTGTATCTCTTTTGCTTGTAGGCAAGAAATTTCATGGAAGAAATACCACAGAAAGTCTCTAATCAAACCAAAAAGGAGGTTTCTGGTAAGTTACCCAATATAGAATTTCTTCTTCATTTCACACATTATTCTGTGGTTTCCAAAGGCCTGTAGGTGTACGAAATTATTCACATGACTGACATTTTATATGGGGATGGGTCTGGTGAGGACCCAGATTGTTGGGGGCAATATGCTATTTAGTATACTGTTTTTGGTGTAAGCCGCCCAGAGTCCTCGGAGAGTGGGTGGCATAGAAATATGACTAATAAAATAAAATAAAATAAATTTATAAGAAAAGGTCTGACATATCCCTCCCTCATTTATGGATACCTTACAAGCATCCCCACTTCAGCTAAATACAGTTGTTCAATATGCCCATCTTTCCAAAAGAAATGCTTCTATCTTCCTCCTCACAAATCGTAATTAATTCATTTATAATGTATGTATTATATTTATATCTCACATTTCCACTAGAATCATAGAATGAGAAGGGAACTTTTAGGCACATTAATTGAGTCCCTTCCTTAATGCAGAAGTTCAAAATAATGCCAAATTACCTCCCCTGAAGGACAGTTTACCATGTTTCACTTACTTGGTTCCAGGAGTGAAATGCTCCCGGTTCGGACTGGATCACATGATCCAGTAGCGATGGAGGTGGGTGGTTTGGAGAACCGGTAGCAAAAATCCCTGCCCCCTCCCATGCCCAGCTGAGCTGCACAATCATCAGAGGCTTTTTTTTTTACTTTTAAAAGCATTTGTTCTACAACCTCTTCGGCTGAAAAAATGCTTTCAAAAGTAAAAAAAAAGCCTCTGATGGGTTTTTTCTTTTAAAAGCCTCTAACGATCCCAGCTGAGTTGCCTGATCGGCAGAGGCTTTTTAAAAAACTCAGCTGAGATTGTCAGAGACATTTAAAAGAAAAAAAATGGGTTTTTTCTTTTAAAAGCCTCTGATGATCCCAGCTGAGTTGCCTGATCGGCAGAGGCTTTTTAAAAAACTCAGCTGGGATCGTCAGAGCCTTTGAAAGCATTTTTTTACAACCTCTTCGCCGAAGAGGTTGTAGAAAAAATAGTTTTAAAAGTTAAAAAAAAAAAAAAAGGGCGATGCTCACCCAGTCACATTATTCCCCCCCCCCCCCAAGCCATACCCACAGAACCGGTAGTAACAAACTTTAGATTTCACCACTGCTTGGTTCCACTATCAAAAGGTGACCTAACATTCAGCTGGAATCTCTCTTCCTGTTTCTTATGACCATCACTCCATTTCAGGGATAGAGAACAGGTCTTGACTTCTGGATGACACCTCTTCATTTCCCTGGAAAGTGCTCTTATATTCCCCTTCCAAAATATTTGCTCAGGTCTAAACATAACAATTTGCTTTGACTTTGTTTTAAAAATAAGAGTTACCTTTTAATCCCCTTGTTGCTCTTTTCTGCAAGTTTTTAACTGAAGCTCTATTAAAGCGTGTTACCCAGGACTGGCCACAGTGCTCAGAACAGAATGTAATTATAACTTCTCCCGACTAGGTAAACGAAGTTTTGTTCACACAGTCTAAAACTTCATTTGACTTCTGAGTAGCTATATTTTGAGTTGCCAATTCCTATTCTGTGATTTTTTTCCAGATTTAGCATTATCAGGCCAGATATCCTTCCATGCTCTCTACCTGTGCATTTATTTTATTTTATTTTATTTTTATTTATTTTATTTATTATTAAATTTATATACCACCCTACTCCTGAAGGACTCAGGGCGATGAACAGCCAAAAGATAAAAATACAAATAATACAAACATTAAAAGAATAATTTAAAATATATTAAATAGTTTGGCCCAAGATACAAATTAAAACACCCCAGTTTAAACAAATTAAAATTTAAAAGCAATGTAAAAGAGAAGGCCGGTCTGCTGAAATAGGAATGTTTTGAGGGCCCTGCGGAAAGCGCCCAGATCCGAGATTCTTCGTATCTCCGGGGAAAGCTCGTTCCAAAGGGCAGGTGCCCCCACAGAGAAGGCTCTCCCCCTTGGGATCGCCAGTCGGCACTGCTTGACTGGTGGCACCCTGAGGAGCCCCTCTCTATGGGAGCGTACTGGTCGGTGGGAGGCCACTGGTGTCAGAAGGCGGTCCTGTAAATACTCCGGTCCTAAGCCATGGAGCACTCTAAAGGTGGTAACCAAAATCTTGAAGCACACCCGGAAGACCACCGGCAGCCAGTGCAGCTCACGCAGGAGGGGGTGTCACATGGGAGTACCATGTTGCTCCCATAACCACCCGCACGGCCACATTCTGGACTAACTGGAGCCTCTGGGTGCTCCTCAAGGGGAGCGCCATGTAGAGAGCATTGCAGTAATCCAGGCGGGAAATGACGAGGGCATGAGTGACTGTTTTTAACGAGTCCCGATCTAGAAAGGGACGCAACTGGCGGATCAGGCGAACCTGATAATGATTTTCCTAAGCAAAGACCTTCCTTTGTTTCATTAGTACGTTTGCTTTTGTGATTTCTCTCAAATCTGTCAATATAATTTTGTACTGGGTTTTAATCCTTTTGAGCAATATTCTCCAACCTGGAAACTTCTAGATATTCAGACTTTAAGACTTCTGGCATTTTCAAGAATGGCCAAACTGACTCAGAAATTCTGGGAGTTGAAAATCATACATCTGGAAACACTGTCCCAAGTATTAGCCTAGGTTGGGCTATCCTACAGTATTAGCTATCCAATATCCTACAGTATTAGCAATCTACCTAGTTTTATGTCATCTAGATATTCGATAAGCATTCCTGCCAACTGTTTATTTAAAATAGTTAATGACAATGTTGTAAGGTGCTATAAATAATAACTAAATATGTAGTTATTAATAACAATAAAATATAGACTGAAGGTCTACTGATAATTAAACTTGTGTAATTATTTGCCACTCTAAAGACATTCACATTGTGGATGCAATATGTTCTCACTGAATCAAGAGTGCAACAAAATTAGCCTCAACCGATGTCATCTCCAAGTTTCCTATTTCTAACATCTGTGCAAGTTAAGAAAGACTTCAGTGAAGCAGTATACTTGTGTAGAAGCCTTTTCAACTTTGGTTAGAGGTAAAGGAGAGTCCACCAGTCACATAGTAGAAGAAGGCTACAAGGAAACTCTCAGGCACTGAGAAGGTGCGATAGATATCTATGCAGGTACCCTTTTGATTTTTGCAAAAACTCCCAGATGTTGAGAAGTGATTGAGAAGCAGTATCCCTCTGAGGATTTGCACAGTCTAATCAGCTTCCTTTTTTTTACACTTGTGTAAAGGCACACATTCATCCTATGTATTTATGAATCAGCCCATTATGGCTTGATTAATTAACCATTAAAATGGTTAAAAATCCTGGGAGTTTGTAAGAAAGTTAGCAGTGTAGATCATGGGTGTCAAACTGAAGGCCCACAGGCCGGATCTGGCCAGTAGGGTGCATAGAGCGGCCCGCCCTGGAAACAGCAAAGGCACCTGCAATGCCTCTGCCAGTGAAAATGAAGCTCGGGGGGGCCGTCAGCCCTCTGCCAGCAAAAATGGAATGTGCGGCTCTCCTGGGCTCTGTTTTCGGCTGCAATGGCCTCCTGCAGTCCTCTGCCAGCAAAAACGGAGCTCATGAGGTCTGTTTTTGCTGGTAGAAGGATGCAGGAGGTTGTCGCAATGTGAGACATGGCCATGCCCACCCTGGCCATGCCCCCATATACACCCAAGGACAAACATAATCCTGATGTGGCCCTGAATGAAATCGAGTTTGATATCCCTGGTGTAGCTAATATGTGTAAGATGAAGATCTGATGCAGTATTAGGCAGATATCCTGTTTTGATATGATATATTGTTTTTTAGTTTTTTTGCTCAAACATATTTAGTATCCTGAATTATTCTACTTATTCTTCCCATGTGCAGCTATTTTCCTGCTCCTGCTACACCCTGACTTTAGTTTATTTCACTTAATGAAAACTGATCCCTCAAAAAAAAAAAATGAAATCTTCGCTCCCAGAATTTACATTCAGCTTTGTTTTGTTTATTGCTTTGTTAAAGATGCTTTAATAGAAGTATTTGATTTGCATCAATAAAAGATTTTAATTGCATCACTTAAATTAAGATGCAGGGTGAATTGTATCTGTACAGAGTACGAGTTGGAGAGCTTAACATATCCATTGCCCTTGGATAACTGTTATTGTTTAGGCAGTCCATGATAATACACATAGTATAATGGGTTTATCTGTGTTTGCTCCTATTATTAAAGAGATGCAGGATATACTGCGCAGTGTCAAGAAGGGAATTAATGCAATCAGTGATAAGTTTCACGAGCTGATCTCACTGAAGGATATCTCTGCATTCATGGAAAATATTGTAAAGAAAGCAAATGACTACAAGCCAGATGTGGTGAAATATGATGACTACAGGTAGGAATAAAACTTTTTTCAATTTTTCATATGTTGCAGAATTACTTGGGCTGAATTCAGAGTTCAGATGGAATGATACCTACATTCCATTTTAGCAGGCAGAAGGTCAGTTATAAAAAAATATGGTGTAGCTCAGAAGAAAAATGAGGCCTGTAGAATTCTTCGTTTCAAGCATTGTTGTTTGAATGACCAGCACCTCTATCTGCAAAAGTTCAAAGCTCTATTTAATCAGCATTTAATACTAGTTCTTATGCTCTGGGCTTGAATTGGATCTTATTACTTTCATTACTTCCTTTAATTTCTAGCACCTGTGTTTGTAATGCCCTGAGCTACAAATGATCCAAGCACATTTTAACCTAGGAGGCAAACCCATTTCATGCCGTTACTTTGTGGTTGAATGTATTATGCACCTGAGAAGATTTGGTTAATTGAGAAAATTATAATCCTGGTTGGTAAACATCCTGTTTGAATGAAACTAGTCTGTTGTAGATGTTAGCACAGCATGGTCCTATCTTATTCTGATTTCAACTGAATTGAACTGATTTGACCCCATTGAGCATGTTTTCACCTCTTCCTTCCTGCATTGTTGTTTAAAGTCTGAGTGTTAACTAGTTGATTTTTTTCACTACAGGTGGGGTGTTGGCGTCTGCCTTTGCTGCCTGCTGCTTGTAATAATTGCATTCAATGTGTTGGGCCTTTTGCTTGGTGGTCTTGGGCTAGATCCAAATGGAGTGCAATGGCCTACCAAACGGGGCTGCCTCTCCAACACTGGTGGAAACTTCTTTATGGCGTAAGAAATCTTGTGTTCTCTCTCTCCTCAATATAGGGAAATAACTGACAATAACCTCTTTGTAGCCTTCTAGATCACAGCCACAAACACTGCTTGTATTTTTATGTAATGTTAGTTGCTTTGGAGAAACCACTTTATGGAAAGTTTTCTAATTTTACAATTAGCATAGATTCCTACCAGGAAAATATAGAGTGGTACTGTACACAAGTGCCACTGTTGATGGCAAGATACACTACTAAGTTGAAAATATCCTCTGCTTGCCTCAGCACATTATTTTCCTGCCTTGTTCTACGGATCTTCACAGAAGTAGCACCATGAGAATATAAGATCCAACTGTAGAAAATTCTGTGGGTTGTTCATATCCAAATCAATGTAGACCTCTAATTTTTGTATTGTAATGTAGACCTCTAATTTTTGTATTGTAGACCTCTAATTTTTTTCTCATCTTTCATGACAGGAGTGTTGGATTCAGCTTTATATTTTCATGGTTGCTGATGTTGCTGGTTCTAGTATTATTTTTAGTTGGGGGCAATTCATACACATTGGTGTGCCGGCCTTGGGCCAATGGAATTATCCTTCAGGTAAGCCACCCAGGTTGCTACTGTATTTATAATTGTTGTGTCCCCTCATGATTAGGAATGAGGAGACAAGGGGCTGTTCAGAGTTGGTTGATAATTGAAGTTGCACATAAGCCTAGTAAAATAAATGCATAAATATTATGACACAGGAAAGGATAGTTCATGCTTATAGTGTTAATAATGGTATATTAATTTTCCATCTTTGTTTGCAGTTCCCTCTTCCAACTTTCATAAGTCATTTTTATTTTAGTCTGGCTGCAGCAGTTTCAGCTTCAGGAGAGGAGAAAATACAGCTGGAGGAATCAGTAAAGAGTTTAAGAAAATTCAGAAAAGATTTCATCAGCTGCCACTTATTTTTTTTTCTAGTATCTGGATACATCTGGGGTGCTCCCTCAATTAAATGTGAAAAAGCTCATGAATTTGAACGGTTCTGATGTAAACCTGACCAGCATATACAAGTAAGTGCCAGGCTGCTTGGCTGAGCTGCCATTATGTTTCTCTTCAACTTCCTTAAGGAGAAGGAGAATCTGGAGAGAACATAAATGTTGCAGGCCTTGTGAAATAGATTTTGGAGGTTGTACAGAGGGAAACCTTGTACAGAAGAAGGACACAGCTGCTTATCAACCTGTAATGAAATACATGGAAGCACTATACAGATTAAAGCAGTGGTTTCCAACCTTTTTTTGGCCATGCCCCACCTAAGCATCTCTAAAATCCTGATGCCCCCCCCCACATGACATATAATTCTTCAAGTCTTGTCTATTCATATATTAAAAAGTGTTGCTAAGTCTAGAATCTAAACTCTAGACACTACACATTTTCAAATTATCCCCATTAAAAATCAAATTGCCCACCTATGGGATGTGGGCCTCCCGTTGGGAACCACTGGATTAAAGTATTTATAAATGAGTAAAAGCTTGGTAGAATAACATATGAACCATATTCCCAGAATGTGATCTCTGCACAAATCATGTGCTTTAGGTTAGCGGCCTCCAACCTTTTGGGCACCAGGGATCCAAAATGTCCATGTAGAAAGATTTTTCCGTGGACCGGAGGGGGCATGGTTTTGCGTGCTGCCTGCATCCCGCGGATGGAGCTTCGCTTGTTTGTATGGACTGGTTGCTGGCATGCCATGGATTGGTGCAGGGCTAAGGACCTGGGGTTGGGGACCACTGCTTTAGGTCCTACCTTGACGGAATTCTCCAAAGCAAATCCCTTCAGTTTCCCCTTCCCGGTAGATGAGCGCCTCTTATCCCAGCCCATCCTTCCATTCCATTGGTCCCAGATAGTCTGTAAATCACCTAAGTGACTGGAAACAAGTTGCTGTAATTGCAGTGAAGCAGTTGAAAATAATGTACACATTTTTGCTATCAATGGCAGAAAAAGCTGAATTTTTCTCACCTGCTCCTTGCAAGGAAGAAGACTTGTTGTTTATGTGTGCAAGTGATAGGAATGAATACAGCAGTTCTCAATCTATGATCACAATTGAGGCCAAAATTTCTGTTGCTAAGTGAAATATTTGTTAAGTGAGTTTGCCCCATTTTACAACCTTTCTTGTCACAGTTGTTAAGCAAATCAGTGCAGTTAAGTTAATGACACTGTTGTTAAGTGAATCTGGCTTCTACATTGACTTTGCTTGTCAGAAGGTTGCAAAAAGAAATCACATGACCCTGGGTCACTGCAACCATCATAAAGATGAATAAATTATCAAGCATCTGAATTTTGATCACATGACCATGGAGATACTGTGATGGTCATAAGTGGGAAAAACAGCCATAAGTCACTTTTTTTCTGTACTATTATAACTTTGAATGGTTATTAAATGAACTGTTGTAAGTTAAGGACTACCTGCAATGTGCCTGCTTCTACAGTAAGGCCATTCTGAAGAGGCATCCTGGCCTCTTAACTCAAGTTTTCCTCTTTTAAAGGAATTGCAAAGAAAATGCATCCTTGTGGAGTACTTTTCACCTAGATGAGATCGTCTCTTTGAATGACACCTTCAACATCAGCAAGGTAAATGATGGCTGTCTATACTGAATCAATCTGGTGCTAGAGAAATGCTATCATCAGTTAACATTTTGTTCCCAGACATCAGCTTAAGGTTGTCACCAGGAATAGTTACAGCCTCCTTGAATGGTTCTAGAGAATGTACTGCAAAACAAATGAAGTTGTGCTCTGCATATACTCATCTGGCATTTCTCTTTTCCCTCTAGTACACTCAAAGCATTGATTCAACCCTGAATAAAATAAACATCAGTATTGGATCTATTGAACTTCTGAAGGATGACCAAAAAAAGAGCTTGCTGAATCTGAGTTCAAAAGATGAGCCTCTGAATGTGGATTTTAAGAGTGCTCTTGAACAAGTAAGATAAAAAAATAAAGAAAAGGCTTGTGAAAAAAAGGAAAAATGTTGTTATAAGTTCCTTCCCAGAAGGAGCTCTATAAGGACCCGACATTCTTCTGTATCTTCTCCAACTGCTCTGTTGGGAGAATGGGCGATGTCCACATTTGCTGTTTCCTGGTACAGACGTTAAAGAGTCTGCTACCAGAAGGATTCTGAGTTGATATTGTCAAATATTATAGCTTATTGGCAACTGCTCCAGTTGTGATTGTGTTTGGCTAAGCCCTGAGGTTACCATCTATAGCCAAACAGTTGACAGAGTATTTACAATATGTACTTTTAAAGTTTTGTGTGGGTTTTTTAAATTGTTCGTTTTTTTAACATATGCGTTTCTTTTTAGCATTCTGTATAGATTAACATCTCAATATAGTATAATGAAATAATAAAAATGCAATAAAAATGTCATTCTTTATAAATAACAGCAACTACGAGTAATTAAGCAGTGATCAGATAGGCTAGCATGATCGATCAATTTGCCTGCTAATATTGTTGTGAAGAGGACACACTTTACCTAGTCCTTAAAGGATAATCAGAAAACTTGTTGGATTGCTCTGCTGTCAGAAAACAGTCATAAAAATGCCTATGTATCCAAAAGCAAATAATCTAACAGTTGCTAGTGGACATTTAAAAAATCTCTGATAGTAGATCAGCAGAAAAGAGGGATAAGGTGAACTCACTCCTCCGATGAGATGAGGAAAAACAATAACATGTATTATATTAAAACATATGAGTATTGACTGGAAAATATGCAGAAATACTCAAAAGTAAATCTGCTTCAATTCCATATTTAATTCATTCAAGTGTATTTTTCTTACTTGACTTCTGCGTTCTCTTTTTCTCCTTTTTCTGTAGCTTAATAAGAATCTGACCAAACAAAACCTGAATACCTTGATTAATAACTTGGAAGAAGTGGCAAATACCGTGAGTAGTTCTTGGGAAAGGATACCCACATGATCCTATATAACTGTCTTCCTCAACTTCTAAGATATACAGCAGATGTTATGGGAAATCCTTTTGAATAGACATGGAATTTGGCAGATATAGTTATTCTCCCAGTTGCCACTGGAAGATGTAAACTAATTCTATTCTAAATTGTGTCTTGGAATGTGGCCTTCAAGTAGCTTTGACAGTGAACTGCACAAAAATAACAAGACATCAGGAAATTCTGAATAATAACAATAACAATAACAACAATAATAATAATACTCACTGCTCAAGAACAAGCAGTACAAACTAATGCCATGAAAGCAAAAATACAAAAATCCACCAACAATTCAAACTGCTTCACATTTAATATGTGAATGCAGCAAAATTGCACAAACTGATTACAAAGCTAGACACGACCGAGTTGCTAAATTAATCCACTGGTCATTATGTAGAAAATATAATTTACCTTTAACCAAAAAATCATGGGAACATAAAGTGGAAAAAGTTATAGAAAATTAGAAGGTGAAGATCTTGTGGGACTTACGAATACAGACAGATCGTCACTTGGAACACAACACCCCAGATGTTGACACGCCAATTGTCAAAAACCAAAATGTACAATTTATTGACATTGTGGTACCAGGAGATGCCAGAGTTGAAGAAAAAGAACTGGAAAAAATCATGAAATATCATGACCTGGCCATCAAAACTACATGGCTATGGATGAAACATGTAACAATGATACCCATTGTCATTGTACCATGTCCAAGAATTTTATAAGATACATCAACAAAGTGCAGTTTCCTGCAATAACACCCATCTGCAAAAAACTGTGCTACTTGGAACATTGTACATCTTAAGAAGGTACTTGGTTGATACTAGGACGCTGGCAGCAACCTGTATCAACCATTAGCACCAGTCAATGGTATTTGTGATGCATTTTTGAATGTTCAGTTGACTGAATTTCATGTTTAATGAATATAATAAACAACAACAACAACAATATCTGTATGCTACCTGATTCCCTACAACCTTGGATAGCTCATAATAATCAATCAAATACATTACAATCAATAAAATATAAAAGTTAAAGAAAAAAGATGTCAAGCACAACAGACCAGATGGAATGAAGCGAGAAGTCTCACTCACCCTCACCAAAGGCATGGGTGAAGGCATGGGTGGCTTGAATTGCACCTTAAATTATACCCAGAAGCAAACTAGCAACCAGTGCGAAGCAGAGTTGTTACATGGGCATACCAAGGCATGTGCATCATTGCTCCTGCCATTGCATTCTGGGCCAGTTGAAGCTTCTGGAAAGTCTTGAAGGGAAATCAGTGTAGAGCACATTTCAGTAGACAAACCAGAAGGTGACTAGGCATGGCCGACTATCTGAAGGGACTCCCAAACTAGAAAAGGACAAAACCTGTACACCAGAAGTGCAAACACCCTTCTCGTCGCAGCTGATACCTGCTCCTCAGGCAGGAGCTGCAAGCCCAGGAAGATTTCCAGATTGTGCACCAAATTTGAAGAGGCAGTGTTACCTCTTCCATGGTCAAAAATGGAATATGTCTGGGCTTAGAGAGAGGAAGAGAACTCCTCTAAAATTGCTCCCCCACTCCCTAACCCATGGAGGTATCTCAGGATACTGTGGTCAATGATATTGAAAGCTGCTAAGAGATCAAGGAATACATGATCTCCATCTTGGCTCAGCCACATGCTCAATCAATAAGCATGGCCAAGGCTGTCTAAATCCTGGCCTGAAACCTCACTGAAACAGTTGGAGTAGAACCTGTTTTGAACTAGAAGGTAATTGTTGAGGGAGAATGGAGTGAAATGGGGCATTGGAATTAAATGCTAATTGGATATGACTCCATGTCAAATTTAATGAATACTGTGTGTATAAAAACAATAAATAATCTAATATTCATTCATTTTCAGACAATCAGTGACACAGGTAAAAAGTTGCAACGTCAAGCTGATGAACTGAAGAAAATCCAAAATTGGATAAACCTCAGATTTCCTCCAGAAATTGTGAGTGTGGTTTCCCTTGTCTCTTTATCTTCTTTGACCAAACTTGGTATCACTGAATGAGGAATTTATTTGTCTTTTCCCTTAGAAAGCCTTGAAGGAAAGCATCCAGAGATTGCAGAAATCTACACCTCAAATTCCAGTAAGCAGGCTGGGTGAAAGTGAAAACCTGGGGAAGAGGCTGTTGATTCTAGGGTTTCTAAAGATTTCTGTAAATGACCTTCTTTGAGATATTTCAGAAGTTCTGCTAGAGGCCAATCTGTTCAGGCCTTGAGATAAGAGATAGAAAATTGTGACTTCATATTACTAAGTGCCAGTTGGGGAGTTCAAAAATTTATCTTGGTATGAAAAGATTTTAAATTTATTAAATTTATGACAAGACTGAACACAATTAAGAGGGTGGTAGACATCACACGAAGGAGAGAATGAGTATGGAAGGTCCATTTATAGCACGGATATCAAACTCACCACATCACATGACATCAGTGGTGGGTTCCTCCTGGTTCGGCCCAGTTCCGCCAAGTCGGTAGCGGTGATGATATGATGTCACCAAAACGGTTCTGCCGCCCTCGCGTGTTATTCTTACCTTTTATTTGGCCCCACCCCCAATCTATTGCTGCCTCCTGAGTCCCAGCTGATGGCTAGAGGGAAAAAACCTGTTTAAACTTTTGCCCTGGGGCTTCAAAGGGCCACCCTACAGCTGATCAGTGTTAAAAGAAAACAAATGAGTAGACCAGTGCCTGCAAAAATAAATGGGTAGACCAGAGCCTGCAAAAATACATGAGTAGATCGGTACAGCTCTGCAAGCAGATAAAAGCCTGGTAGACCAGTACCTCTGCTAAATCCTAAATAATTGTCACATGACCATTAAGCCATGCCCACAAAATAAGCCATGCCCACAGAACCGGTAGTAAAAAATGTTAGAACCCACCCCTGCATGACATATGACTTTTTTCCCCTTTGCAGAGCTGGAATGGGCGTGGTCTGCATGTGTTGTATCCGGCCCATGCGCTGCCAGTTTGACACCCTTGATTTATAGCATTAGCAGAGCTATTTGTGTGAAGTTGAATATCATTGATTTAAAATGCTGATTGACATCATTCCCTTCATGTTTAATTTAATAAAAATGTATCAAAGAACATGTCCCAGCTTTCAATATGCTGTGGGATTTGTGATGCTAGATGTACAAGCTATTTTTCTTGAGCAGACAGCTCAGATGTATCTGAATAGAAGCTTTTGAAAGAACCTAACACCGATATATCCCACCAGAATCTGATAAACCTCACACTGTCGGAAATAAATGAGACCAGTTTATTTATACAGCACCAGACAGAGAAAGTTATAAAAAATGTAAGTTTTCATCAGTACCTTAGTATGTTTGTCTGTTTATTTATTTACAATGTGAATAAACTGTGCCAGTTGGCCCCAGCACTTTGGTCAGAACTGACATCAGCAAGTGAGATGTGGGGAGGGGGGGGATGAGCAGAAGCTCCAGGATACAGCATATTATTTCCTAGGGCTGTGCATGATTTAGAAAAAGTGCTTCAGACATTGTGGGAGTATTGTTGTTCATTAAGTGGCCTGAAGGAAAATGCTACTTTAAGGAATCCACTCATTAAGCCAATAGTTAGATACCTTAGGCTAGCTTCAAACCCTGAAAAACATTGTGCTACTTTCATCAATATAGGTAGCTTTTGACTTATGACATAGTTGGGGCCAAAATGTTGGTTGATAAATGATATTGTCATTAAGGAAGTCATCACTTGATTGGATCACAATTTTATGACAGTCATTAAGCAAATCATATCATTAAGTGAATCACAGAGTGTTTAAATGAATCTGGCTTCCCCAATTGACTTTGCTTGTAGGAAGATAGCTGGGCAGGTCGCAAGTCTCAATCACATGACCACAAGATACTGCAACCAGTTTTAAATGGGAGCCACTTGCATTCCTGCATCCATAGGAGTGGTGTGATGGTCTTAGCTTTGAGAACTGGTCATAAGGCACTTTTTCTACAATCATTAAACAAATAGTTGTAAAGCCAGGACTATCTGTAGTAGTATGGCCAGGCTTCTTATGCTTGCAGGAAATCTGAAGTAGTTCTTCTGAGTTATTTAAGCATGGAGAGCCTTAGTACCGCTAGCAAATCTTGCATGAAAGAGCTCTGCTTGCTCGCTCCTTCTCTCCCCCCGCCCCCTGAGTCTTCTAGAGCTTCATTTCCATTCATGGACTGCAATGCAGTTTATATAGGATAGAGCCATGGTGGTGCACTGGTTAGAATGCAGTACTGCAGGCTAACTCATGCTCACTCCAGGTGTTTGTTTCTCACCGGCTCAAGGTTGACTACACCCTTCGAAGATTAATAAAATGAGGACCTAGATTGTTGGATGGTCAATATGCTGACTCTGTAAACCTCTTAAGAGAGGTCTGTAAAACACTATGAAGCGGTAGATAAGTCTAAGTGCTATTGCTATATTTATGCTCCAAAACTCATGGATCTGCAATGCAGTTTATATAGAATATTTACACCCAAAACTGAACCATTTCCTGGATTTGATCCCATCCTCTTCTCTACTTCCATGTAGGAGACCAAGACTTTTATATGGAACATAGTGCATTATTTTTCCTCTTATGTGACATGGGTTGAGCATTCTGTAAGTATTATCAATCATTTCTAATGGAATAAGGATGGTCTTGCTGGGCTAACACTTTTATCTTGTCAACACTATGTACCAGTAGTTATCTGCCCTTGGTCAAATCCTTACCAAACAACATGTAGATTCAAGAGGCATGACTATTTTTTAATCCAAGAACCTTTCCATTCCCTTGGTATGTTGCATGAAATCAGTAGAATTGTTTGGTGACCCAGGCAAAACTTATCTATTTGTTTCAATATACCAATTGTGCTTTGTTAATCTGGGTTTAAGCATAGTATATTGTATAAGGGCAGCCATGAAAATGCTGTATACAATTATTGAGGGATTGAACTTTTCCTTCTGGGTTGGAAGATAAATTATTGTAGATTTCAAAACATATGGTGGTCAAATAATTAAAATTATTGTCCAGAAGATCAGAGCTTGATTTTCTCTCATTAAACATCTAATGAAACGTTTTGTTTTGCTTTTAAATCTTTGTTGGCAGATCATAGGAGAATTTGGTCGCTGTGGTCCTGTAGCCTGGGCACTGGATAGCGTGAATACCGTTGTCTGCAATTACCTTGTTGATTCTTTGGTGAGAAAAACAGTAGGACTAATCAGAACATTAATTGAGATGTAGGATTGCTAATCCTGTCAAGCATGGAATTAAGGCAAGAGATGGTTGTTACAACAGAGTGTAACACTAAATTGTAAATAAGAGGAGCATATGATTATAATTGTCTTGGGCGTCAGTTTGCTGTAACAATTCATATCTTAATTTTGAGAAAAAAAATGCAGGGAGAAATTAGAGGTGCACATACTTCTTAACAGAAACAGGAGTGGGAGGTACATAAAGAATGCTCTAGCTAGCGTATATTAAGACCAGAAGGTGCAAATACCTACTACGTGAGGATATGTCCATCATTAGAGATATTTCTTTTGGCAGTCTCAACCAACTAAAGCTGTGCTGAAATACGTAAAGCATTGCCTCCAACAATTTATCCTTTCTCTTTTCCCCTCCCAGAATGCCTTCTGGTTCAGTCTGGCCTGGTGCACAATCTTTCTGTTGCCAAGTATCATCTTGGCTGTGCGGCTTGCCAAGTTTTATCGTCGAATGAGCATTGATGACATATATCAGTAAGGATGATGTATATGTAGTAGGGTATGCTGCTACCCCCCCCCCCCCCCCCAATATTGTCTATGAACTAGTTTGAAAATTTCTTCAGAATCATCTGTGCAAGTACCCCCAACCTCCTGGGGCTACATTTTTTATAACTGCTTCAGAAATGTGATCTTGTTATAGCATAACTGGAAGATCTTCCTTTTCCCTGCTTCTCTGTGTGATGATGTCTAATTCAATCACTAATTATTTTTGTGATTCCTAGTCTAGTTTTTGTGAGATCTATCATGTGGAAGTGGCAATATACTCTCTCTGTGTGTGTGTGTGTGTGTGTGTGTGTGTGTGTGTGTGTGTGTACACACACACACATATACATATATGTCACACATATATATATATGTCATTGACACTATCTCTTTCTTCTATTAGGGATGAGATTATGGAAAACTTTGAACTGTGAGTATCTTTCTGTATCTGTGAGCAATCTTTGCTAGGCAGCACTGAAGTTCAAGCAAATGTATTAAGCTAAAGAAGATCTATTTAATTAGCCACTAAAGGAGTGTGAAAGCCATTTGGGGTGTAGAGAATACGAAATATAGTGTAGGCACCTCCCTGTTCTGGTGTTAATACTTAACAAGGAAATGATCAAAATGGTGTGCAGAGTGGGAAACCCATTGCAATACTGTACGTTTTTGCAATACTGCAAGTTTTTGTCACATGATGACAAATAATGCTGGGGATGATGTGAAAAAGTAGTGTGAGGTATGTTTATCAGGGTAGAGAGGATTTTAAAAACCCTATCTTATAGCATGAATCAAGTGAGGGACTGAGAACTGCCGAACAACAGCAGCAAAATCTCTAAAGCTTCCTATTTCCTAATCATCTGTATCTTTATTGTGGCTTACTAACCATCAAGGTTCAATTTTCTTAATTTCTTCTTTTCCCATTACAGGTCAAGGCAAAGCATGTTCAAAATGCCCCGGGCTGAGCTGAAGAAATAACATTTCCTTTTTCAACATTCCATCTCTGAGAAGCTATGACTGCAACAAACAACGGTCAAGAGAATTCTTGGGTTTCTCTTGACATTGTGCAGTGTGTGGATCTTTGCCAAATTTTTTTCCTGAACAAGTTTGTAAGATGGCAACCATCTTTTCCCTTCAAAAGAGACTACTGTGCCATAAGCCGTGTGACAGAGAAGTGTAGTTTGGCTATACACTCAGTCTATGAAGAGGGTTGTGCTCTGCTCTAGAGATTAGGCTTGCAGTCTTTATGCTGTCCATTTTACAGGAAAATACCCTGATACTCAAGGGGCTCCATAGTGATACCACTGGATTCTACTGAATTACTGTAGACCCCAATATATAGCAGAACATCTTTACAGTAATTCTTTTGACCGTCAAAACAGATCCAGAAATCTTTGTTAGATTAAGCTGAATTGCAAATAGTGCCTTCCTGGATCAATACCTACTCCATACCTACCTTAAAGATTGATACTCTGGAAGAGAAAGCAAATATGAGCCATAATGAAATACTACTGAGCAGTTTTGTATCGGGAAGAATTGCCTTAAATTTTATCTAGAGCACTTTGCAGATTTTGTCTTGTACTTCAGAATATCATTGCAATCTAGTCATGTATGTTTTTCTCTTTCTAACTTCCTCACATTCTCCAATACTTGATTTGCATATTGTGGGCATTTATCCTCTCCCCAATATTATACCCAATAATATTGGACCATGAATTATTTTGTCAGAAACATGATTCTCTCATCAGAATGGGGGAAATTTTCTCATGAGATGAATAGACTTAGTAGTATTTATTAAGAAATTAGTGATAGAAATGAATGCATTTAGATTAATGCAAAATGAAGATGACTCCAATAATGAAAGATGATGCAATAAACCATTTGGAAGGAGAACATGAGGATTCTATTCCCTTCAGATTAGTCTTACCTAACACTCCAGATGTATGACATAATTCATAGTCAGCACTGGAAATTTGAAGTTTAGGAAAGGACTGGATTAGTAGCAGAAAATACAGGTAGTCCTCAATTTATAGCAATTCACTTAGTGACCGTTGAAAGTTACAATGGCACTGAAAAAAGTGACATGACTTTTCACTTATGACCAATTCAGCATCCCCATGGTTACGTCATCAAAATTCAGACACTTGGCAACTGATTCTTATTTATGACAATTGCAGTATCCTGGGGTCATGTGATCAGCATTTGTGACCTTCTGACAAATAAAGTTAATGGGGCAACCAGATTCACGTAACAATTATGCTACTAATTTAACAACTGCAGTGTTTCACTTAACAATTGTGGCAAGAAAAGTCGTAAAATAGGGCAAAATTCACTTAACACCTGTCTCACTTAGCAACAGAAATTTTGGGCTCAATTGTGGCTGTAAGTCGAGGACTACCTGTAGTATTTTTAATGAGTTACAGACCTATTAATTCAAAGCACAGCTCATAAATTAATTGCTGGTCTGAATGTAACATTACAAATATTTTGCTTCAAAGTATTAAATATTAGGATAGTAGGTATCATTTGTTACTTGACTTTCTATTGTTCAATTTGCATATAAAATTTTTAAAGACTCTCATTTGTATTTATAATAAAATTTAAATCAGATTCCCAGCACAGAAGCAGAAACCTTTTGCACTACATTTTTCTTGCTCCAGAAACGGCAATAACAAAATTATTTTTCAGGCTTTTGGTTCTAAACTAGCTTTTAGAAGAATGTGTGAAGAATGACTTAAAGCAACAGTAAGAAATGAAATCCTCATTAATCAAGGAAAAATGAAAACTTTATATAAAATATAACATTTTCTTATCTCACCCAGATATTGGGGGGTGGGGGAATGGCTTATATTTGCAAACTTTCAGAGCAACGAACATGCAAACAATCATAGTTTAATGTATAGTATACATTCTCACTTTTACTCACCCACTGCTAGGATATCACTAAGACTGACCTTCTCCTGGCCAATTCAAGATTGTTATCATGCTATCACTTAGTCTAGGACAGTAATTGTTCCTAGCAGCTCCTGTCTTATTTAAATTATGTCTTATTTCCACTAAGTTTGATAAAGATATCTTCAGTTGCCTGGATTACATGATTTCTATTATATAATACATTTTATTTGATTCTACAAAAAAGCAGGACTGAAAGACTAATCTAGAATGAAAATTATTACTCAACTCCCCTCTCCCTCCTCACTTTACCGAAAAAGATACTTGAATCTGTATACATGCTTTTGCTTCTCATTTGAATGAATATAATTATTTTTATTGGTGTACTGTTTGTCTTTCATTTGTAAATTCAAGGAAATTACATTTTTCATGGCTTTTATAGGATTTGAGGTAGGCCTTGGATACTTAGCATTTATAAATTGCTGTTCCCCAAGAATGAGGTCCACAAAACATGCCATCGTGCTGTTACTGGAATTGCAATGTTAAATATTAACATAAATCAAGAACAAATAATCATGAACCAGTTTTGGACCTTGCTTGAAAACCAGCTGGCTGCCATAGTATAAGAAAGAAATCTAAGATGGTCAGGAAGCTATGATTGTTGGACTCAAAGTATTTGTAATTAATTGAACTATAATTTCAAATGCCGCTATTAAATATAATTTTGATGTATTTTTGAAATGGTGTGACAAATGCTTATTCAACGGGAATACCTGCCTCAAAATTCAATGGCACATCAAGCCAGAAAATTCACCAAGATAGCTGTTCCATCAAATTAATAATTGTAGGCTTATACATCTAAGAAACAATTACTTGTCCTCTTGATGTTTTGCACTCACTTCCAACACCACTCCCATCATATTATGAAAGCTAATTTCAGGTCGATTAATGATCTCTTAGTAATATTTAAATTAACTCTTAATTTACTCTTCCCTGAACATTCCAGTTAGATAATCTAAAGGCAGGTATATTCCCTGTTTTATAGAAGCTGGGAAGTTAAGATCACAGCTCTTACACTATGGCTCAATAGACAAAGAGACACTACTAGCAGTTTGCTTGCTGTAATTTTTCTTCCAAGACAGGATTTGTTCTCTTAGCTGACATTCTTTCAGGTCAGACTATGAATTATCTACTAGTGTTAGTCCCCAATAACAAGAAAGTCAGATAGAATCAACAAAAATACTATAGAAGATACAGCTTGGAGTATATAATGCTTATTCATTAAAATTATTTATTAAAAATAGCCTTAAAAGCCTACTATTTATTTGCCAAGGTACCCAAGGCAGGTATGGTACAAAGCATCCAGGCAAATCTTAATGTGGCTTACCTTTTCACCCCTACTTTATGAAAACAAACATCCAACCTCTGTCTGAAGTCCAGCACTAGCGAAGAATCCATTAGTTTGTAGAGTAGAAAGGACATTGCCTCTTTATAATCAAGAGGCGCATTTACAGTAATTTCCAACTCTTAAAAAATAACTTTAAAATGGCTTTGGAATGAGGAAGCTTGAGGTTTTTGAAGAATGTTACCTATAGGAAGTAAAAGTATTGTACATTTGGGGTGGCCAGTTTGGTATCAGCCAAATGTTTTGTGTTCTTTCATCATCTGCATCTCCCTTGTTTGCTTCTGACAGAATAAAGGGAGATTTAGAGTAGCTCTTGAGTTCTCCTAGATGTCTATCTTCTACTCCAGAAAGGGGAAGCTCACAACTAGAAAGAAACATATTTGCTTTACACTAAAACCCCCAGTTCGCCAAGGCAGTGAAGGCAACTCAAACCTAGTCAATGGATACATTAGCTTCCATTCATGTTTCTCAGATATCGGCAAGGATCTGTGTAACCACAGAGCCTTTTTCTATTAAACAATCACTCAGAAAACTTTCCAAGCTGTAGGGCAGGGCAACAGAATTATAGCATAAACGAACAGTAGACAAAGTACCTGCTCATAGCCATCTTTTCAAAATGGGTGGGGAACCTGTGACCATTCTTAATTTCTAACATTTCTGAGCCTTAATCAAACTGCTTGGGATTCCAAAGATTTCAGCAATTTTGTGAGAGCTTCAGACACTCCATCTCTTAACAGTTTTCACGTGTATCCCATTGCCTTTTAAATCAAACGTTGGCAGCAAAGCAACTGTTAAAATCATTCTAAAACAGAGAACTGAAGTAGGATAGCCCTTGCTTTTATTCAACAAGCTATCTCCTTTTTGGATCGCATCAGGGAAAATATTTTTAAAAACAATCCTGTCAGTTTCATGAGAATTAAAACAATGCTGTATCACCAACTACCTACACATAGTAAATAATATTCATGGTTAGACCATTTAAGGATTCCTCTATTTCTGTTAAATCTATATAGAAAAAGACCCTATCATTATACATGTAGGACTTGAGGATGCCAGAAATTGAAGCACAGCAATGTTTGGAAGACAAAGTTCTCCATCCCTGATGGAGAGGACTATTTCTACTTAAATGGAAAAACAGAATGGACTAATAAGAGCATTGTCAGGAGTTGTATTACATTAGCACTTTGTTTCAAATCTTGCCATTTTAAAGCAAAGAAGAATTTGCTTAAATATGAAATGCAGCATTAGGAGAATTATACTTTCTTACAAAGAAATATGGCATAAATTAATATAATGAATCTTTTCCACTTCTCTAAAAAGCAAAAAATAAAGGCTGTACAGGGGACAAAGGTGTGCATAGATAAAGGCAGTCAAAACAGCGGGGCTTCCCCTGCTTAAGATAAATATTGCTTAAATCTGTGATTCACCTGAGAAGTAATTATTTTCAGAGATACAGCAGCTGATGATTACATTTAGGGAGTTTCAAAAGCATTAGGAGGAAGTTAGGCTGGTAAATGAAACTTTTAGACTTATTATCAAGAATGAAATAAGAGTTTAGAGAAATCTTCTCCAACCTGATCTCTTCAGATACCTTAGAACAGGGCTGTCAAAACTCGCGGCCCACGGCCCAGATGCGTCATTCCCTGGCCATGCCCATGCTCGGTTTAGCGGAGAAAAAAGTCTTGATACATCACGTGATGCCACCGTGATGACCCGAGTTTGACACCCCTGCCTTAGACTATAATAATCAACCCCTTATCCACTTTGGAGGAAGACTATTTAGACTATAATAATCAACCCCTTATCAGCTTTGGAGGAAGAGTACTCTGAGCACAAAAGAACATTGCTACTCCTCAGCGAAACTCATATACAAACATAGTTGAAGAATACAGATTGGTATGTTATCAGAATGTCAAACAGTCACATATTATTATTCATGAAGGGACGGGAGTACATCAATAGTAACATTTCAAATTTTACTGAAACGATTGTGTTATTTTGATATGCAGCTGTCCCCAACTTATGCCCTCCAGATGTGCTAGAAATATTGTACAATCCAGAATTCTCATTTTTAGAATTATGTTGCCAATATATCTGAAAGGTTAGGGAAAAGATGCTTTATTTACCCTAATGTAAAGATATGTTTCCAATCCTTCCTAGAAACTCTACACTCTTCCAAAAAAGTCATTGACAATACATGATTCTGTGATTTAACTTCCTACTTTAGCTGGATGAGCTTGGAATATAAAGACTGCAGATCCTGATTTTGCAGAACCATTTTTAAATACCATGTTGCTTGTTCTAAGCCTGAGACAATAACAACTATGTTTGGTTTTGAAAGAAGGTTAGATCTTCCTGGGAGTCTGCTTTCGGAAAAGACTGATTGTTCCTGGGTGGTGTTGGTGGGGGAAAGGTTGGGGTCTGTAAGACATGTCCAAAAACTTCATTCTGGGATGTTTCACTTTGTGCCAGTCTGTACAACAGTGGTTTGAGCAGGGCAATAGTAAGTTGGGATGACCCATCTTGTGCAAAAGGAAATGGGTTGAGCTCTACTGATGCTAGCTGTCGCTGAATAATGCTCAGGACATCAGCGGCACTCATATCTGCTGGGCAGAGCTCCCACAATTTGTCCAAATAGGGGTCCAGTGCCCTGTGCCGGGAAAACTCCCCCAGGAGGTTAATAAAAATCTCTTTATTTAGCAAAGGGCTCAATAAGGAGAATTTCTCCGCTGTCTCCATCACATGCTGCCATTTCCCATATTGGATAAGGAGATCCATGGCTTGGAGGATTGCTTTGGGCCTCTGGCTACAGAGCAAGAGCTCAATTTCCATTTCTCCATCTGCTCTTGGACATCTAGCACACCTTGGCAGTACAGCCAGCGCTCTCTTATACAGGGGCACACCGCCCTCAGGCCCTTCTTTGCTTTTATAAGTCCAAGACACACCCAAATATTGTTGGGATAGCTCCACAAAGTGAGGCAACCATTTAGGCTTGAACTCGAGAAGAGAAAGACAGACAAGTTCAAAGAAGGGGAATACTCCATTTGGAGGGCTTTCTTCTTGCTTAGTTGGGTTAGGAGCAGCTCCCCCCAGAATTTTTTTCCATACATCTGGAGTGGCTCTAGCTACCAAAATGCCATCCCCATTCTCTTGTAGCTGGAGATGGTTCTGGATAGCTTTCCAGAAAGCCCCAGGGAAGGCAGTGAATATGACATTCAGGTATGCCAAGTTCTCTCTGCTCAAGTCCAAGTGTAGAAGGCGGCTAAGTTCTTGCTCCACCAAGGCTTCACCATAGCTCCTCACCTCACTTTCTGAAGCTTGAACCACGTGCAACTTGAGGAATTCCAGATCTTGATAATTTTGCAGTTCTAACTGCATTGTGCTCAGGAGCTTGATATAAGATTCTGGGAGGGCCGTGAGCTTTTTTCCTTTGGGATCAAGACTATGGCACAGGATGGAAGACAGTGCAACAGGAGCCTGAAACATGCCCCCCTTCTTCAGTTTCTCCACAGTGAGTTGGGAACTACTGAGACTCCGTCTTTGATAGTATTTGCAGGCTTCTTCAAACACCACCTGCACCAGGTTGGATTCAGACTGGCAGCCTTGATCTGAGCCTGAGAAGTCAAGAATGTAAATGCCATCCTGAGCAAGGAGATGGATTTCTTCTTCTATGGTAGGAGAATCCAAAAATTGTACTCTTTCAGTGCTCAGGACTTTGTTTTCTATCAGCTCTCTACTGTTCAAATCCACAAGATAAAGAGTATCCTTCAGCAAGCAAGCCAGGATGTCCCCAAATACCTTTAGTTGGACCTGCTCTCCTGAAGACAAAATGCCTTCTGCAAAGTCAAAGACAGGCCGCCACACGCCATTAGGTTGGACTCCCTGGATGGTGCCTGTTCGCATGATCAAGAGCAGTTCTCCACAACTGGATAGGGCACAGCTGTGAATAGCCAAATTTTTCATGGATTCCAAGAATCCCATGTAACTCAGCACTAGCTTTTTGAAGTCTATATCGCTGCCTGCATGCGAGGCTTTTATGGAAACACACGGACCGTGCGGCGCAGCAATAACAATATCAGCCATTTCAGGTCGCCAGATGAGGACAAACTTGGCTATTTTTGGGAAGGTGGCTAGGGTGGGGACAAGGAAGACTCCAGAGGGTTTGGCCAAGACTTGGTAAACAGGGCTATTGTGCAAGATAACCCTGAGAGGGCTCAGCTGGACTTCCTGCTCTCCAACCTGAAGGCCTCGAACACAAATACAATACTGGAAGGCTCTTCTTTCAGGAGTCGGCTGAGCATCCAAAGGAGGCCTCTCTTCACACCACACAAGCTGGTCCCCCAAGCTGCAAATGGAGACAATCCGAGCCCGGGCTCCATGGCACAGTTCCAGGCTCTGCAGCAAGTGCCATCCTGAGGTGGGCACAAAGCGCCAGATTTCAGTCCTGCCTTGCTCCCAAATGATAGCCAACACCCAGGAGACAGTTGCGGCAGGGCTTTCCAAAAAAAGCAGCTCCACCACTGGGGGCTGAGGCAACTTCCAGGACTTCTCCAGGTCCCCTCCATCGAGCCCCAGGCGCTGAAAAGCCACCAGTCGAGGCTGGGAGGCCGGCTGGTTCCACAGGAGAATCAGATGATGCTTGTCGGGGCTGGTTAGGACGCGGCTGGGAGGCTCCCCGGAACGACGCTGATCCAGCAGCTCCCGCAGCCAACGGCCTCGAACATAGTCACTCCAGTCCGAGACCTGCCGAAGCTCCACCGCTCCCTTCATTTCGGGACGTCCCGAGCGGTTGCCGACTACATAGGGCCGGCCGGGAAAAAGGCTGACGAACTGTACTAGGCCAAACTTCACCGACCCACCGAGGCAAATGCGAGGTTATTTTATTCTGGCTTCTCGCAGCGGAGAAACTCGGCCCTCTAGCGCTCCTGCATCTGCGTTATTACGCGCTCCTTTTTCCACCCCAAAAAGGCGTATAAGCAATTCCACACCTTTCCTTCCAGCCTTTAATAACCATTCGCTTTACAGTAAGTAGTCTTAGCCGAAGCTCTCAAACCCCGCTCTTTCCACGTTGCCGCGCCCCGCTCTCTATTCCCACCGCCTCTTACGGTTTCGGGCTCCAATTCTCATACGACGAAAGTCTGCAAGTTGCCCAATTTCTCTCTCTCGGTTTCTCTGGTTCACACGAGCGCGGAATTCCGCTTGAACTGCTCGCGCTCAGACGGCGCGTAGCTGTTTCTTCGATCTCCCGGAACAGGCTAAAGGCCAGGCTCTCCGGCTCGCTCTAGCCGTTTCTTCCGCAAAGAAGCACTCAAGGAAATCCACCAACCCCTCCCCAGTCCAGAAGTAAACCAGTGCCGAATTCCTTATTGCAATCACGAGGTCTTTGGTTTCCGGATTGAGGCACTCCCCTTCGGTCCTTCGGCACCAAATCCGAACTCCCTGCAATTCTTCTACTTCCGTCCCTGCCCGATGAGGTTAAAACCTGGCCGCCCCAATTAAGCTGCCTTTTCGTAGCCGAAAGGAAAACGAGAACTCTTTTGAGTTAAAGGGACGATGCGTCGATGGGCGGGGAAGCGCCGACTGGGCACTTTTAGGCGCAAACAGAGTTCAGCCTAGAAGGGGGTATATTTCGCTGTTAGTGCTAAGAGGTTGAACGGCGCTTTATTGTTAAATCAAGAAAAGTATTTAGACCGAAAAGAACAACAACAACAAAACTTCCCCTCAACTAAATCTCCCGGATTAATTAAATCTAGACACGGACGGGTTCCAAATCACTTGGAAAATTAGTAATACAGTCCCAGATGCAGAAACAAATTCCCAGGAAGAAAGACGATTTGGACTATGTGCAAGTTTTGGAATCTGCTGAAAAAATATCTTGTTTTCTACCTGCATCTTAAAATGCCGATTAATGACATTTTTCTTCAAAAGTATGCACAGCACTGCTGCTTTAATTGCATTCAAGTTTTCCTCCTTATAACAATTGCAGTACATGTGCTTTTCAAGACAGATTAACAGGAGACCTGCTTTAGCATACAGGTAATCCTCGATTTACAGCAGTTTGTTTAGTGACCATTTGAAATTATAATGGCACTGAAAAAGTGACTTATGACCATTTTTCACACTTACGACCGTTGCAGCATCCCCACGATCACATGATCAAAATTCAGATGCTTGACAGCTGACCCACATTTATGATGATTGCTGTGTCCCAGGATCGTATGGTCCCCTTTTGTGCCCTTCTACCAAGCAAAGTCAATGGGGAAGCCAGATCCACTTAACAACCGTGTTCCTAACTTAACAACCACGGTGATTCACTTAACAATTGTGGCAGCAAAAGTCATAAAACGAAAAGGGCAAAACTCACTGAACAAATTTCTCACTCAGCAACATAAATTCTGAGTTCAATTGTGGTCGTAAGTTGAGGACTACCTGTATGTGCATTTTTAAAAGTAGTACAGGTAGTCCTCAACTTACAACAGTTCATTTATTGACTGTTCAAAGTTGAAACGACACTGAAAAATATGGCATTACTGTTTTTCACAGTAACGGTCATAAGTGTGAAAAATGTTCGTAAGTCACTTTTTTCAGTGTCATTGTAACTTTGAACTGTTGCTAAGCGAACAATTGTAAGTTGAGGACTATCTGTATAGGATTCATCTGCATTCTTACTCATTTACTTATTAAGAGTGCTCTGCTGAAATTACCATGTTTTGAGAGAGACAATGAATATGCAGACAATTGATTTGCCATTGTGTGCTGGCTTTATGGCCTGTTTTGTCCCATGAAACTGCTTCCTTTTTCTCTCCCGCGAAGCATGAGCAATGGAAGGACAAAGCCAATGGAAAGTCAAATAGAAGCACCTGGATTTACTGACTTCTTGTTTTGCTAAGAATGTTTTGAAACCAGCACAGCAATGTCAATGCGCCTGTAAGCAACAAAGAGGGACAAAGAAAACTGGGTTTAAAATATCCATATCCAGCAGTGAAGAATGCTTTCAGGCCACAATCTATTTTGGGGTGACTCTGACCAATAGACCATGGCTGAAACATGTGGCTCAACTTCTCAACTTTTGAATTCTCCTATTTCTCTCCATTTGATGCATTTGTAATCACTGGCCTGAAGAAGAGTTCAGAAGAAAATGAAAACTTCACTCTCCTTAAGTAACATTTTGATTTGTCATAATAAAGCCTTTGTCTTACTTGGAGTTTCTCCCTTCTCTAGATTTACCAACAACTCTGGGGAATTCAGAGCAGAATCTTGAGAGATGAATAGGGCCATTCCTGTCAGTTTACAAGCAGGAAACCTCATGCTATCAATTTGCCACTCCAAAAATACATGTTGTGTACACCACTAATTGACTACACACTGCTTGGCAGTTCCTAATGAATTTGACCATGTTAAGAATTATGCATTTTGTAAACCTACCACTGAAAACCAGCTCTTTATCATTACTGTACGGTAATGAGATCCGTGAAATAAGGCCAATTCGTTTCTTAGGGATAAAGGATCAGCTAATTAAAACCGGGATCATAGAATGGCTTAAAATTCCTACAATGAAGTGCTGCTGAACGATCTTTTTTGCTTTCTCTGGAAGAAATTCCATTGCATTGAGATTACCGGTACTTCAATGCCAAGGAAAATGTGTGCACAATTGCAGTTCTTATTCTGCCTTTCCATCTATGCAACCCAAAAGATTAAAGATACTACCGACTAATTACTCATTTTCATTTATAACCCCGTAAACGTATCTTCCAAAAGTTAGCCTCTTCTCCGCGGCCCGCTCCCATTAGAAACTCTCAAGAAAGGGAATTCGCGAGGCGATCATAGGTTGAACCGAGCCGATCATGGATTATGCGCCTGCGTGATCTGAAGAAGGTGGAGCCAAGGCTCTCTAGTTGGCGCATGCGCTTTGGAAGGCATCGCCCCGCGCAGGTAACAGATATGATTCTTTCCCACCCCTCAAAATCCGGCCTTCCTTGTGCCCCGTTCGGCGCTCCAGCCACCCTTGCTGCGGAGAGCCAGGCGGGAGGGAAAAACGAGAGCTAGCATAGAGGCGGCGATGGGATCGAGAAGGATCAGGGCGCAAAGTGTAATGAGGGTGGAGGAGGGGGGGGAGCATTGGGGTGCACCTCGGCATTATTTCAGTAAAATGTGGGTGCTTGTGCCATGCTCTCGAGAAAGATAGACTGTTTTTCTTTCTCAATTTCTGTATACTTAATTGCTAAGAAACTTTTCTGGGACGGAAAGAGAAAAGCCTGATTGTCTTATAGGTGGAATAGTTTGGTTCCATTGATGACACCAGCTTTAATCTGTGCTCCAAACACTGTCATATGTTTCTTCCCACTGTCTTGAACCCCATAAATTGTAGCCAGGATGATCACTGATCAGAAATTATGGGAGTTGAAGTCCAAGCATATGCATGGATGTCAGGATACTTAATATACTTCCTCTTTGGGGGCTTTCAGTTTTCTGAAGGATGTATTTATTGTAGGACCCCGGGTAACTGGCAGTCAGTTAATCACATTCCTAATTATTTCGGAGTAACAGCAGCAAGATAATTCTTCCCCTTCTGAATTTTGCTTGAAATTAAAGTTTACTGGGTATAACAGAGAATTTAAAAGGACTCTGCTAAGTTCTGATACAGTAATAAAATAAATGCTTAGACCTGAACTCTGTTCATTCTAAGCCCATGCCTTTCCTACAGTGCTGCAGTTGATAAGAGTGCAAGGTTCTCATCAAAATAAAGTATACATAAGTATAAAAACTGCCCACCCTGTTATAAAAGATGAAAGATGTTTTGGAGGAATGCAAACTATTGCCCAGATATTTTTCTACTCACATGGTTCTTCTATTTGCAGAACACTGAATAATTTTATTTCTATCTATTCCTACATCTTTAAACATAATGCAGAATTTTTCTCTCCTAATATAATTTGGAATGGAGTTTACATACAGTACAAGGCACTTAATGAGGACTCAAAGGCTTTTTACTTGTTCTTCAGAAGAAGAAACCAGATATTCTGATCAAAATATAGAATTTACTGTTTGTGATTCCCAATCACTCCGTTCCCCATTATTTATTTTTTAAGAGGGTGTGGAGTAGACTATATTTCAACCTAGCAAATCCAGCCACACTGGCTGATTTATGTTTCATACAAATCCATGAAATATGGTTGACTAAAACTTGGTTCAACTAAGGAAAAATTAGTTACATGATCATAATCATTAATATCCCCTTTTGAAAATTGCAAATATGTGGGTAAAATCAGCCAGTGTTCATAACAAATAGATATAACAAATAGATATTTAAAGGCAGTTATATTGCATTTGAAAAATAATGTTACTGAGTCACCTTACATTGATTGAAAACTTGCCTGAAGTTTGGTTTTCTATTTTGATGGGGGTCTGGTTCATATACTATGATTTTAATTTAGTATGTTGCATGAAACCAGCCACATGGCTTATACACAGTGACTGTATTTTTAGCTAATTTTTATTTTTTTAAATGTGGCTAAGCAAACCAGGTCTTAGTGTGACATAAAGTCCTACATTTTAATATAAATGGAAATTGGTCAATATAATATTCTAAAGACACAAAACAATTTTACTGCAGGATTGGTAATGTAAAATGCGAAAACTTTATATAAGCCATTCTGAAGAACTGAGGAACAGCAGCCATTACAAGTAACACTTGTAAGTATCACAAATAAGATTTGTTTGCATGTATGTGCCTGATATGCTGGATGTGAGTCACTGTTGGCTTGCTATCAATGTCTGCAATTCTTCAAACATAATTTTGCTTAATCATGCTAGTTTTTTCCATCAACTCTTCCCTAGTGTTCTAAATACACATAGACATACGCTCACACATTTCCATTTTTTTATTTTGAAGAAGTAATAAGGACAGGCTGTTGGAATTCTAGATGGAGAAATCTGAGAATTTGAGCTATTGAAGGTTTAGAATGGTTGATGGTTAAGTTTTAACTATTGATAATTTAAGAGTTGAGTTTTTCAAATCAAACCTTAAGGCAAATTGAATTACAAGAAAACAACAGCTTTATATGTGATTGTTCCTTTTATTTCCTGTTTATGTAACAGATGCTTCATAGAGAGTCATGGTGTCATGGTGTCAACTTTTATCGTGACCTAAGATAATCAAAGAATCAAAAATTTATTTTACTGAGGATGGCTGCATTACAGTTGGAACTTGTATTGTTGAAAAGTACACCAGACAGGATTTTTTAGAGTGGGATGGTGGAGGGTTTTTTTAAACTTAATATTTAATACAGTAAAAACTTCCTTCATAAGAAAATAATTTGATACTTTGTTTCTGTAGATACACTCATTGTTGTAGATATTAGGATGATATATAAGTGCTCTTTACTCCCTTTTATTACTGGGGAGTGGCTTTATGACTTATTTTGAGATATTGCTCATTTTTTTTTTTAGTTTCTTCCAGTTAGTTATAAAGGTAGTCCTTGACTTAATGAATAGTTGCTTAGTGACTTCAAAATTATGACAGACTCTCCCCCCACAAACACTCCCCCCTTACTTATGTCCAGATTTTGACGTTATGGCTGCTGCAGTGCCTACAGTTGTATGAACAAAATTCAAATACTTACAACAAACCGAAGATACGTTGCAACACCTCCCACGACTATCCGCCCCTCCCCAATCCTGCTCTGCTCAGTCTTTGAAGATTGTATTGAGAAAGTTATCCCTTGACCTTCCTGCAGGCCATATAACTCTATCCTGGAAGTGGGTGCCATTGTTTGCAACTTGATGCCTTCTTCTGGGGCAAAAATGTTGGGCCTCCACTGTGTATGAAGGCTGCATAGTGCAGCAGGCGCTTCGAGAAGGAGATCTAGAATAAAAGGCAAGTGACCAATCAAGGATAGGTGTGTGTGAGGAAGAAGGTGTGGGACCCAGTGGGATGGAAAGCAGACCCAAGGCCTGTAGAGGATTTGAGGGTTAGGAAGTGGAGTATGGAATGCCTCAGGGTAAAGGGGAGACCTTGGGAGGTCTGGTATAGGCCGTGTGTGAGCCAGTGAGTGCTGCAGTGTGGGGTTGGGCCCACATTAAGTCTCCAAGTGCTTTTCCCACCCCTGAAGCTCTTCTTAACATCTAAAAGTGACACCTCTTGCATGCTGTAGCACTATCTGAATATGTCTCTAATTTTGAAGTTAAGATTAAGGCTGCTGTACTAGGGGAGGGTGCAGGAAAGATAGGAATAAGATTTCCAGTCCAGTTGTGCTAACCTAATTCTAACAAAAATCCAGTGTCTAGCACAACCTTCCTTTTCACTTTTTTTTAAAAAAATTGATTTATATCAATTAAACTGGCTTAATTATTTATATTCACATTCTATATGTATGTCATTTTAACTGTTCACCGCCCTGAGTCCTTCGGGAGAAGGGCGGTATAGAAATTGAATAAATAAATAAATAAATAAATAAATAAATATGCCATCCTTCTCCGGAGACTCAGGGCGGCTTACAATGTGTTAAGCAATAGCCTTCATACTTTTGTATATTTATACAAAGTCAGCTTATTGCCCCCCACAAACTGGGTCCTCAATTTACCCACCTTAGAAAGGATGGAAGGCTGAGTCGACCTTGAGCCTGGCTAGGATTGAACTCAAAGAAATTACAGGCAGCTGGTGTTAATTGCTGCCTTTAGTAGGAGGCATTAGCCCCCTACGCTACACAGGCTCCCACATTGTCCAAGATATACCTATGTGCTGGCTTATGGACAATAATTTATATGTACTGGAGTTTAAATGAAGATACAGTGCAAAGTTTTATTTATATAGAACAACTTTTCAAATCATGTGCATTACTAAGATTAAAATGCATGTGCATTACTAAGATTACAGAATATTTACAGCCATAAATTCGTAATGCTAAAATAATATATGAAATATTTTTTATGGTAAAAAACATCAAGTAAATAAAATGTTTAAAAATTCTTCATTGATTAGTACAAGATGGCAAAAGAGAGACTACCTGAATTTCATTGGATGGACAATTCTACAGTTTGGTTATGACCAGTTAGAATAGATTTTCTTCTTCTTCTACCCTAATCAGGTCACTACCACAGAAAAGTAAAAAGAAAGAGCCTTCTAGTAAATCTTAGAAATTGGATAGCTGATATGAAAAGAAAAGTTCCATGATCTACCCAAATGTGGATTAAATTAATTTTTCCTGTAGGTTAGACATATATCTAGCCTAGAATGTAGCAGTTTGGGCAGTTATGGATTTGTCTCCGTTTACCCATATAACTATTTCCAGAGCTGCATGGGTTAATAGCTAGCTTCTGTGGAATTAAATATGTTTTATGTCACCTTTGAGGTCCTACAGGACTTGGGTACCTTTGGGACTGCCATCTTCTAGTTAAGTATGCCCATCTACTAAGTTTAGGAAAGGTGGGCTCCCTAAGGTCCCCTTTCTCAAAGAATGCTGTTACCAGAGACCCAGGTGGCAGACCTTTGATCACTCTCTCTTTTTGAAACAACAGGTCCCCTGCCATCCAAATGACCTCTATCTGCTGTAATTTGGGAAAGGCGTTAAGATTGGCTTTTTCTTAAGAACAGATGTGGCTGTTCTGAGGCTCTTCCCTTTTCCAATGAGGTGTCTGCTTAATAGCATTTTATTGCTCCTTGGCGTGTCACAAAGTCATAATTGCAATTGTTACTCTGTTGTTTTAACCTTCTTTTTAAAGCATGATGGCTCAATACCGATGGTATTGATTTGAGCAGCGTATAAACCCAGTTAAATAAAACAAGCTAAAATTAAAATATCATGTTTTTTACTTGGCTTGATGAGTGATTATTAACCTATTAGGACTCAGCCTTATTTACAGACCGCTACAATGTGATGATTCTTCTGTATATTTCACAATTTCATTTGTGAAATGAAAAATAAAATGTATACTTAAATGAGCTACATGGGTGGGTAGTTGAGCCTTCATTTGATTTTCTTTTAAGTCATGCAAATGCTTCACACAAACTTGTTTGCTGGGAAAAAAATACACGCGCTTCCCTTGCGACTCTTCATTACAAATGAATTCCTACACCGTATAACAAGTGTCAACATTAAGTGCTCTGTGTCCACCTTTTTGGGTATGTAAAACGTATGTATCTTGGTTAGCTTTTGTCCTGTGTACCTTGCACTCCAGGTAGGAAACATATGTCTGAAGTAGGCTAAGATCTATCATACTTCCTTTTTTTCCTCCGTTTAATCATATCCAATTCTTGGAGACTGCCCGGAGAAGTCTCTGCCGGTTTCTTGGAAAGGTTTTTCAGAAGTGGTTTGTGGTTGCCTCCTTCCTGAGAGAAAATGACTGGCTCAAGGCTGGCTTTGTGTTTAAGGTGGAGCTAGAACTCATGACTTTCCAATCTCTAGCCTGATGCATTAACCACTGCTCCAAACTGATTGCCATGATAGTTGTTACTGTAGTATATAGTAAGTATAGTATGGATTTTGATAAAGGAAAATATTTGTAACACAGGGTTGAAATGAGGGTCCTTAGAGCTTTTTAAGCTTGGTGGTTTTCTTGCAGATGTTTCATTACCCAAACTAGGTAACATCATCAGTGCTAGTGATGCTAGCTAGCTTCAGTAACTATCACTAGCTAATATTAGCACTAGCACTGCTGATGTTACCTAGTTTGGGTAATGAAACATCTGCAGGAAAAGAACTAAGCTCAGAGAGCACCAAAGACCCTTCACAGCAGTGGTGAAATGTAAAATTTGTTACTACCAGTTCTGTAGGCCTGGCTTGGTGGTGGGGTAATGTGACTGAGTGAGCGTGGCCAACTTTTTTTTTTTACTTTTTACTTTTAGAAGCATTTTTTTTTTTGCTTTTAAAAGAAAAAAAAAGCCTCTGACGATCAGGCAACTCAGCTGGGATTGTCAGAGCCTTTTAAAAGCATTTTTTAAACAACCTCTTCGGCCAAAGAGGTTGTAGAAAAAACACTTTTAAAAGGCTCCGACAATCCCAGCTGAGCCGCATGGTCATCAGAGGCTTTTTGTTTGTTTGTTTGTTTTAAAAGCATTTTTTCGGCCGAAGAAAAAATGCTTTTAAAAGTAAAAAAATCAGCCGCTGATGATTGCTGGGCAGCGGCGGGGGGGGGGGGATTTTTGCTACCGGTTCTCCGAACCATCCGCTGCCATCACTATTGGATGGGCGATCTGGTCCGAGCCAGGAGCATTTCACCCCTGCTTCACAATATGGGTGGATTCTGAAAAATTGTAAAAACAATTAGGAGAAATTAGAAAGATGTAAGCGTTGTGGAAATTTTTTTAGGATCGATTACTTTGATGTCTATCATTTCTTTCAATCCACAGGTTGTAAACCATGGCACAATCTGAGAAAAAAGGTGGATTACTTCGGAAATCTTCATCTAGTAAGAAACCCTTGAAAGAGAAGGTTGTGTTAATGTATGATGAGATCTTCACAGTAAGCATTGGATTTATTTTTCTTTCATTATAACAGAATTTGGTATTCTAGTATTATAATGTCTTGTAGTATGAATGAGAAGAAAGACTAATGTTCCTTAATCAAACATTATCTTGACATGTTTTTACTTTCATGAGCAGACTAACAATATAATGTAAAACTAAACTTGTTATCTTCAGTTTATAGCCGTCACTGTAATAGTGATCCCATTCCCTTTCAGACAGAAGATCCCAGTAAATACAACCCTCGGTTTTGGGAGGAGCTCTTCCTTATGAAGGTAATATACTAAAGATTGAAACAACTTCTTTATGTTTATTCTTACAATTATCAATTTATAGTTTTTCTTGCCCTCAGTAATTCCACCATCAACTTAAGTTCTACCTCTTGCCTGTTAGGTGAATCTGGAATATCTGGAAGGAAAGCTGGAATCTCTGGATGGTGAAGAGCTAATGAAGATAAAAGACAACATTAATTGTTTGTTCCAGCGTTGCATCTGGGCGTTAGGAGAAGAGCATCCAATCAGAGTGGTCAACGCATTACAGGTGCTGTGAATTTCCCTAGGCTTTCATTAAATAAAACTTACGAACTGACAACTAATAATCAGTTATGTTAATGCTAATGAAGGAATTAGTCTGCATTATTGATCAAAAATTGGTCACTAAAATATCTGGTTCGGTATGCTGAATCAGGCATCCCTTCTTAATTACTTTAACATCTTAAGCAATGATAACATCTTTTCCTTTTTTAGATGATTCAAGAAAGCTTGATATGCTATACATTTTGATAAAATATTAGAAAGAAAGATAGGTGAAACCAATGAAATTCTTCTGCTGATATCACAGTTTTCCTTAGATATTTCCTATCTGCCTTTGGAGGTCTGGTTTTTTGTTTGCTTGTTGGTGGAAAAGAGAAAGTACAAATGAATTTCTGGTCACATCCTATTGGATTTATGGTATTGAAATTCACTCTAAGTGATCTAGAGTATCATACTTTAAAAAATCCAAATATCATGAATTTAAATTTCTGCATCAGTGATAGCAGTTTTCACTGCCCAGGAGGCTTTGTCTCACAATTCATGCATGCGTGACTTTATATTTTCTGCTGCAGACACTATGTGCGCTGATCCGTGGGGTTCATCAGAAGAACAAATCCACATCTGGCTTTGACATCATCAATATGCTAATGGGCTTTGACAAAGCTGAATTGTGCATGAAGGTGAGAGCTTGCTATATTGAAATAACTGGTTCATCCTCATATCATGTATGTTACGTTGACTTCTGAATTAGTCACATGATGTCAGGAAGGCATGGATTTTGGGGAAGGAGAACCCCATTCATCTTAAAAATCCCACTGTGGCCTGAGGCTGTTCTTCCTCCACTGTTCATTGCTGCATTTCTCCTACTGCAGAAGCAGGAGTGGGATGGAAGGAGGCATTGTTTATGGTATGCTCCTGCACAGAGAGAAAAAAGTTCATTTTCCTGTCACCCAGAGCTCAAAAAATTTTTTTTCTAGCCCCCAGTCCTCAGAGACTAAAGTTTCTCAGCCCCAAGGGAGAGAAAAACAGTCTCACTTGCAGAAGAAATTTGGCTTTATTTGATTTGCAGGCTAGATTTTCCTCATTCTTAACTTAAGTTGTGGTGTGCTGTTCAAAAATAGATGTGTATTCAGTTGGCAGAGTAGCTTGTGCATAGAAGCATGCATAACATGCTTCTTTCTCTTCTTAGCTTCCTGATAGCTCCTAGTTTAGATACTGACAAAATGTATTTGGACTGTGTCAAGGAAATAACAGAAAATTACAGCATGATAATAAGTAGCTTCTTTAACAATATATCAGGACCACAGAGTAGCATATAGTTAGATTCTTTAAACACAAAATAAATAATGAAATAGAAGTATATTAGTTAATCAGCTTGACTTAGATATTTATCATCTCTTTTATAAAATACTGTACATAAAATCCCACAAAAAGGGATTCAGTAGACCATAGAAGCACAGCAGCAGTGAAGGTTAAAAGCAACTTGAGCTTGCAACAAATTATAATAACTTTTCTCTTTCCTAGAATCTGATGGAGAGTTTGGATGCATTACTTTGCGCAGAAGGTTCTGAATGTCTCAAAAGTTTGTGCCTGAAACTTTTGCTTTGCTTGGTAACTGTAAGTAATATATAATGATTGGTTAACTATAGAAAAGTATTTATTATGAAAATACAGATAATGTACCTTTAAACTATTATAAGCTGTTGAGATTCTGTGGTAATCAGTACAGTATAACAAGTTTTAAAAATAAATAATATAATATATTTAAATTGCATCCTGCCCAATTCTTTGTGATCTTGGGCACTTAATATTTCAGCTTTCTAAATAAAGATTTAATTTAACTATGAAATTAGATATATTAATGAGAAGGTCCCTTTTCCACTTCAGTTATGAAGGAGTTTCCATATATAGACCCTACTTTAATGTGTTTAAATGAATAAATACAATATGAACTGAACACCCAATTTTGGTCATCCAAACTGAAAAGAAAATGGAAATAATTATGAAGAAAAAGAAGTGGGTGATAACCAGAGATAGTATTCACTTACCTTCACTACTGGTTCGCAAATGTGTGTGCCTCCTCCACGCATGCACAGAGCCTTCTGCGCATGTGCAGAGGGTCAAAAACAGGACATGATGATGTTTGGGTGGGTGGGCGGAGCCTCCTGCCGCCGGCGCTACCGGATTGCACAGTCCAGATAGAGCCAGCTGAATTTCATCACTGGTGATAACTAAAGTGAACTAAAACTAATGGAAATATAGGAAGTTCAGCTTCATTGTTATTAGACAGCATTAATGTGGTTTCAGTTCAATTGAATAACCTTTAGCATTTCCTTTACTCACTGTTCAATAGTACAAGAACTATGCTGGCTTTATTTCTAATATTAAGTATTGATCTCATGATTACCAAAGTAATGTTTCAGAATTTGCTATTTAGAAAACATTCATAAGACTAAAGCCTGAAACAAATCATTAAGGAAGATAGAACCATGAAGGCAAAGTAAGACTTCTACTAAACGACATGTATGATGTTTAATGTACCCAAAATCCATAATCTTGGGATAACAATACATATGTATGAAACATTTAATATAAAGAATTCTTTACAGGAGAGTTTAATAAAAGATACAATTGAGAGACTTTTTTTAAAACTGTTGGATCTTATCATGCACAGATTTATTGCTTGTAAGTGATAAGAGCGTGTTTGAATTATTTTGGAACTTAAAAACTCTAAAAAAACCAATTTCTTTGATTCTACTCAGGTGACAGATAATATCAGTCAGAACACAATTCTGGAGTATGTGATGATTAATAGTATTTTTGAAGCTATTTTACAGGTAAATCTCCTTATTACCCTCTATCTCTGGGCTACTAATCTTTGATAAAGCATTTCTATACATTGTGAGTAACCCATGGACTACATGCATTTTTGGCTACTTTGTTCAGCTTCATCTGGTTAGGCATAGTAGGAAACTAGAGTAGGATTCTTAGGAGTGAGAAGGAGAAGGCTTCTCTTCTGCAGTACCCTTGTAATACATATGACTATGTGGCTATGTTTCCATTGACCCTAACTTGGCAGCGTATGAAGACCTTAGGACTGAAATGGTTGCCAGCACACTTGCTATAATCATACATAGACTTTACCTTCATGTTGCTTAAATGCAAATGTGGGATAATTGAAAGCAATGCGGTAAAAACAATTTTCATGTTGGTAGGTTTTAAGAGTTCTTCATCCGGGTAATTTAATAACTTTGTGCAAGAGCAATCACATAGGCTATTGAATCTAATTTCCAAGAATTGGATGGGACATCTAGGACTATGCCGATTGGTTTATTTCCTTAAAACTGCTAATTATTTTTCATGCAAGAATTTAGTTTCAGTTTGTGATTTCTACATGAAAGAAGATAATTTAGTTTTACTCTAAGGTTACAAAATTCATTTTGGATATAGGAAATTTTCAGGTTATCTCCCAGCCAAGACTCCTTGAAATATATTGTTTTGATTAATCGAAGCTTTGCTTGTCTTATTTTTAGATCCTTTCCAATCTTCCTAGTCGCAGGGAACATGGTTATGAGGCCGTGGTCCTGCTTGCATTATTAGTGAACTACAGAAAGTATGAGGTGAGTGCTTGACATACGATTAATCTGGTAAAGCTATAAAACCAAAAAACTGTGGACAAATATTCTGTCTTTCCTTCAATGGAAAGGAGTCTTGTTTTTGGTATCACACTATTCCTTGGTGGTAAATGTTCACATGGGGACTATTTCCAGCAATAGTTTTGCCTATTAGAGGCATACTAAATTTCTTCGAAGCTCAGTGTGAAAAATAGCCCAAGCTCTTTCTTCCAGATTGGAGCTGACACTGGATTGGAGATGGTTACATTTCCTTGTTTCTTAAAAATACGTTGTTACTGCAGAGTAGTCTCTTTCCCTGCTGGGTTTCCTATTTGCTTGTTTTGGGTATGTTTCAGAACTATAGTAACAACATTGTATAGCAAAACATAACTGGAGAGAAGGATCATTCCCATCATTGTGTTATGTTTCACAAATATGAACAATCATACAAGTTACAATGGGAAAGGAATCTGTTCCTTTCCGTAGGTTAAAAGTTGGCAAACAAGATGTAGATTGCTTCATTCAATTGATGGCGATAAAATATAGTCCCAAGGAGAACTGAGGACCTATATCCTGATGTTTAATAACAAAATGATTTTGCTATCACGTTAAAAATATGAGAAATGCTCCTACTATATTTTCTATACATTTCAAAAATATTTTATTTATTTATTTATTTATTTATTTATTTATTTATTTATTTATTTATTTATTTATTTATTTATTTATTTATTTATTTATTTATTTATTTATTTATAATTGGACTTATATGCCGCCCTTTTCCACGAGGACTCAGGTCGGCTCACAACAATAAAACCAGTCTAGATTAAAATACAAACACTAAAAACTAAAATTCCCATTAAAACCCCATTCAGTCCAGGCCAACCTGGCAAAACAATTGTGTTTTAAGGTCACGGCGGAAGGAGCGAAGGTCAGGGGCTATTCAGAGCTCCCAGGTAGCCCCCGGGAGCTCTGGGTATGCTGTTGCAACAGACATTGTGTGGGGCAGCCTTTGAAAATAATGTTTAAACTGTAGTTAGTTCAAAATGCAGTGGCCAGTATGCCAACGAAACAAACGTGTAGCAATATACAGTGGGACAAAAAAGTATTTAATCAGCCACCAATTGTGCAAGTTCTCCCACTTAAAAAGATGAGAGAGGCCTGTAATTGACATCATAGATAGATCTCAACTATGAGAGACAAAATGAGAAAACAAATCCAGACAATCACATTGTCTGATTTGGAAAGAATTTATTTACAAATTATGGTGGAAAATAAGTATTTGGTCAACATCAAAAGTTCATCTCAATACTTTGTTATATATCCTTTGTTGGCAATGACAGAGGTCAAACGTTTACTGTAAGTCTTCACAAGGTTGGCACACACTGTTGCTGGTATGTTGGCCCATTCCTCCATGCAGATCTCCTCTAGAGCAGTGATGTTTTGGGGCTGTCGCTGAGCAACACAGACTTTCAACTCCCTTCAAAGTTTTTCTATGCAGTTGAGATCTGGAGACTGTCTAGGCCACCCCAGGATCTTGAAATGCTTCTTACAAAGCCACTCCTTCGTTGCCCGGGTGGTGTGTTTGGGATAGTTGTCATGCTGAAAGACCCAGCCACGTTTAATCTTCAATGCCCTTGCTGATGGAAGGAGGTTTGCACTCAAAATCTCACGATACATGGCCCCATTCATTCTTTCCTGTACACAGATCAGTTGTCCTGGTCCCTTTGCAGAGAAACAGTCCCAAAGCATGATGTTGCCACCCTCATGCTTCATAGTAGGTATGGTGTTCTTTGGATGCAACTCAGCATTGCATCCAAAGAACATCAAACACGACGAGTTGTGTGTCTACCAAACAATTGTACTTTGGTTTCATCTGACCATATGGCATTCTCCCAATCCTTTTCTGGATTATCCAAATGCTCTCTAGCAAACTTCAGACAGGCCCGGACATGTACTGGCTTAAGCAGGGGGACACGTCTGGCACTGCAGGATCTGAGTCCCTGGTGGCGTAGTGTGTTGCAGATAGTAGCTTTTGTTATGTTGGCCCCAGATCTCTGCAGGTCATTCACTAGGTCTCCCTGTGTGGTTCTGGGATTTTTGCTCACCGTTCTTGTGATCATTTTGACCCCATGGGGTGAGATTTTGCGTGGAGTCCCTGATTGAGGGAGATTATCAGTGGTCTTGTATGTCTTCCATTTTCTAATTATTGCTCCCACAGTTGATTTCTTCACACCAGGCTGCTTGCCTATTGCAGATTCAGTCTTCCTAGCCTGGTGCAAGTCTACAATTTTGTTTCTGGTGTCTTTCGACAGCTCTTTGGTCTTCACCATAAAGGAGTTCGGAGTGTGACTTTTTGAGGTTGTGGACAGGTGTCTTTTATACTGATAACAAGTTCAAACAGGTGCCATTAATACAAGTAATGAGTGGAGGACAGAGGAGCCTCTTAAAGAAGAAGTTACAGGTCTGTGAGAGCCAGAAATCTTGCTTGATTGTGGTGACCAAATACTTATTTTCCACCATAGTTTGCAAATAAATTCTTTCCAAATCAGACAATGTGATTGTCTGGATTTGTTTTCTCATTTTGTCTCTCATAGTTGAGGTCTACCTATGATGTCAATTACAGGCCTCTCTCGTCTTTTTAAGTGGGAGAACTTGCACAATTGGTGGCTGATACTTTTTTTCCTCACTGTAATTCCAGTGCTCTGGTTACCATATTCGTTTCCAAGCCCAGAACAAAGTGATGGTTTTAATCTAGAAAATTCTACATGGCTTAATCTCTGTGGATTTATAAAGTAATCTTTCAGTGAAATAGATACGGTTTTCTCTGTGTTTTGACTGAGAGCAGATGGGGAAATTAAAAAGATAGTGTCCTGAGGGAAGCCCCGGCACTCTGTGGAACAACATACTCCAACAACAACAAGCTTAAAGCCCCCAACCTATTAGTGTCAAAGTCTCATTTTTCAGATGGCATTTGATAGATGACAGGGGATACTAAGCTGACTTTCATTGATTTTGATTTATGTGATTTGGTTTGGCTGTTACGTTTGTTCATATGAAGTTATTGTACTACATACATTTTTAGCAAACCATCTTGAATTTTGAAAGTGAGCAGCATAGGATTAAATAAAACATGGAATTTTTTTATAAAATAAGTATTTTATTAAGTAGATATAAATTCCTTTTCTCCTTTAGAAACAAATATTAATCTGGAAACAAGTTTTTTGGTCTTTCTAACGGAAAGGTTTATTTGAGATTCTGTTATTCTTAAACTATTCCCCCCCCCCCTTTTCTCTCTAGTTTGCAGGTGGCACATAATATTTTGATAATCAGCTTTTGATGAATTTCTAGGGCATGAGTTTAATTGTTTTCTAAAAGTTGCTGAAACCTATAATTTTCTGACTGAAGAAGCAAAGTCTATCAAACTTCTTTAACTTCTGTGGTTCCTTTGGGATAGTAATCCTATCTCTAGTCAGCACAAAATGCATAAAAGAGAAAAAAGCATAAAAATATTATTGTACTTTTGGCAAATTTGGCATCTTTAATAACTCTTATCTGACAGAAAAAAATCTTTTGAAACCATTTGCATAAGGTTTACTTTTTTCTAAGTATTTATTTTTTCCTTTGCTTTGAAGCTGCGATAATTTTCAGATAGTATATACAGTATAATGCTAGAAAGAGACATATTTTTAAAAAATAGATATTTATTTTTTCTAATCAGGCATGGGAAACATTCTTATAATAATTAGGATTCTATTATTGTTATGTGCATCCTGTTTGCAACAATGAAAAACTTCTCTTGCTGCTCATATGTATAAATATGTGTGTATGCATTTTTATTTGCTTTCTTGGATCATTTTAATTTGATTGCTACTGTTGCTAATCAGACTGTTTTTTCCAGAATCTTGAAGGTGGTTAAGTTGTTCCATTAGGTTAAAAAAAGTAATTTCATTGAATATAACTTATGTTTTATGATCTTAGTGTTTTATTTTCTATAAAGTTTTAGACATATTCCTTATTTAATGAAACAGCTGTTCTGGTGTTTATTATTGATCCATCTGGTCGTTTTAGCTTTTACTACCAAATCATTCTGATTTATAGAAATTGTCCAAATTAGTACAGAATTTCAGTTTATTGTCAGACTGAGAGCTTTGCTGCTATCACCAAGGACCTTCTTTATAACGATTTGATTTTACTGACCATAAAGTGGCAACTTCATAGGTGACAGGCATGCCTTGTTATTATTGATTACACATTTTTTTGGTTCAGAAGTCTTTGATATTCAGTTGTGAACATCAGGCTTCTGAAATACTAATTCAATACAATAATTAGTCATAAACTAAGAAATGGCTATTGTTACTTTAAACTTCTAATGTGCCGGTAAGTTTACATGAACCGGTTTGTTTTTTAAAGACCCGCAGCATTAATTATCTTAAATGGTAAGATGAAAAATCAAGCTAAGGAATATGAACTTATGCTTTCAAACATTGCTAGCCCATGATTTGGTGCATCGTTTAGTTCTTAAGAAAATTGTATAGGAAAATTTTTATATTTGTGACTTTAAAGAGATCTCTCACAGTTCCATTCATTTCTCTTATCTGCAATTAATTTTTTCTTCTTCGTTATACAAGTATAAAATATATGTCTCTGAACTCTGCCTGTGGTCTTACTGTCCAGTTGCTACAAACCATACATGTGATAGAAATGTTGCAATAATTCTTCTTTCAGAAAATACTTTCATGCCAAGGGTGAAATCTTGAGTTACATGCAGAAAAGTAGAAAACTACCATTTTAATAGAAATTTACTGTGGTGAAAAAATGAGCAAGGTTTGAATGAGGTTGTTAACTTTGCTGATAATTAAATTAGTGACTTTCTTTTCCCTCTTGCAGTCTGTGAATCCTTATATAGTAAAACTGTCTATTATAGATGATGAAGCTACACTCAATGTGAGTATGACATTGTAAATTTTGTGTGATAGAATGGTAGGAATAAAGTGGGAAATGAAAATGAATTAAAAAGGATGCTCAAAGGTGCTTTAGGTTCTATATCACATCTGAAAAAAAAAGCTTATTTCTATTATTCCTAACTCTTTCTGGCTTTTGAGGATCCCATGATTTAAAAAGAACAGATTCAAGCCTGTGGTTAAATTGTTTTGACTCTTCCAGGAGAATTGCTAATATGATTTAAAATGTTTATCTCATTTTTATGGCATTTTATATCCTGCATTCCCCCAATTCAAGGCAGAATATTGTACATTGAATCCTCATAACAAACTTGTAAGTGAGGTTAAACTGCTAAGATCACTTAGGGAATTTAATAAAAAATATTGACAGTGATTATTTTCATATAATTACTTTTTAATCTAGTCAATATACCAGACTGAGTCCAGTTGGAATGAGTCTTCTTGGAAAGCATTACTGTATACAACTTTCTTGGAGAATAGTCAGAATCTTGCATAAAACACGGCCTTTAGTTCACTAACAAGTGTTTAAAGTGTTACTGTGAATTATCCAAAAAATTTTGAGAGCAGAGAGTTGCACCTCTGCCCTAATTTATATGGACCTTTCTCTTTTTTTCTTCTTGCAGGGAATGGGTCTTGTAGTTGCCCAAGCATTGTCAGAATACAACCGGTAAGTAACATTAAAGAATGTTAAACACGAACATTAAAGAATGTTCGTGGATTAAATGAATATTTTCCTGAAAAAATGTATTCATATTCCTACCGGCAATTTGTATGAGCAAAGTTGTGAAATAAATGGATTTTTGAAATGCTTATTTTTCTTGCTCTGTAATGATGCTCATGGCAACTTCTATTGTTTTATCTCCCACTGCTGTTCTTGTTCAGACAGTTCAGAGACAAAGAAGAAGAACATCAGAGCGGGTTTTTCTCAGCCTTGACCAACATGGTAAGAAATTGGTGACTCTGTTGTCAGTCAGTGCTTGTCATGCAAGGAGCCCGGTCTAAGAGATTTGCAGGAGGAGATGTAGAATCTTTCTGTACGTGTTATAATGGGTTTAAATTCTGACTATATAAAATACCAAGCTTCTTTACTACTTTTACCCTGTGGACCAGATAGGTTAGTGGAAGATTTCAGAATATCCTAAAGCTGTGCAATACTGCTTTTTTCCGTAGGTGGGCAGTATGTTCATTGCTGATGCTGATGAAAAAATCTCCGTTCAGTAAGTACATCCATAAGACGACAAATTTAATTCTTTGGTTTAGAAGTCTAAAATATAATCTATTGTTTAGTAGAACTGGCACCTAATCTTCTAGCTCAGCAATCGGTACTGGAGATAATAGCATAAATACTATCTAGGACAGTGATGGCTAACCTTTTTGTCAAAGCATGGAGAGCGTGGCGGGGTGGGGTCGCACACACACGTGCCCACACCTATAATTCTATGCCCCTTGCCCCCCACACATGCACACACGATTCCCCTGCGCGCCCCCCGCTTTTGGCATGGTGGGACTGGAAGGCCCGTTTTTTGCTCTCCTCAGGCTCCTCCCCCCGAGGCCTTCCAACCGGGTGTTGGCAAACGGGCCGTGTTGGGCCTCGGGTGGGGAGGGGAGGCCGTTTTCATCCTCTCTAGGATCCTAGAAAGGGTCTGGAGCCTGGGGAGAACAAAAACCCCAGGCTCCAGACTCCCCACACCCCAGGCCCTCCGGAGGCAGGAAACAGCCTGTTTCCCTACTTCCTGTGGGCCCAGAAGGCCTGAAAATCAGCTGGCTGGTGCTGAGCTCGCGTGCCCACTGATATGGCTCCATGTGCCACCTGTGGCAAACGTGCCATAGGTTCGCCATCACGAATCTAGAATATGGGCGAACTAGCAGATGCTGCATTTGCATATTGTTTAAGCTAAGGGTTTTTTTTGCGCTTATTCATTACAAATACAAAGAACAAGTAGAAAGAATGGTAATACACAGTTGACTAAGCGAGCATTATTTTGGAGCACGAGCATCATTTGGTCCATAATAGTTCATATCAAAAAGCTAAGTCCAGGACACTACAGATAGTCCTCGATTTATGACAGTTCGCTTAGTGACCGTTTAAAGTTATAATGGCACTGGAAAAAGTAACTTAAGACCATTTTTCATACTTATGACCATTGCAGCATCCCCCTGGTCACGTGATTTACATTTGGATGCTTTGACAGTTTATTCACATTTATGACAGTTGCAGCATTGTGGGGTCATGTGTTCTCCTTTTGCAACCTTCTGACAAGCAGTGAATAGGGACGGCAGATTCACTTAACAACAGTGCCATTAACTTAACAACTGCAGTGATTGACTTAACAAATGTGGCAAGAAAAATTGTAAAATGGGAAAAAACTCAATAAATTACTCACTTAACAACATAAATTTTGGGCTCAATTGTGGTTGTAAATTGTGGATGACTGTATAGAAATAAGTGGTTTTCATGATATTTTGAGCTGAAGACCATGAAAATTAGGATTACTGGCTAAATGCAGTTAATGAAAGCTCACAGGATAATAAAACCAGATAAGACCTGATTTACTGACATATTCTGTGGCAATGGCAAAGAAGGCTTGCTTGGCTACCCCTTGCTACCCCTGCATCTACGCGATATAGCCTGGTGGAGCTATTTAAAATAATTAAATGTTAAAGATCTTGCTTAGAACATCTTGTTGTGGTGGTCTTACATTTTGTAGATAAAAACCAACAAATTTGAAATGTCCAATGTTATGGTTTAGAAAAGTCAGTAAGAGCACCATCCTGTGCTTTAATATGTATACTGTATTTTTTGGTGTACAAGATGCACTTTTTCCCCTCTTAAAATGTTGGTGCGTCGTATACATCAAATACAGCCATTTTTTATCTCCTGAAGCCCCGCCCTGCTCACCCCATTTTTGTGCAAAATGGGCCCAATTTTCACAAAAAGGGCCCATTTTTTGCAAAAACGGGGCACGCAGAGGGTTTGGGAGACGTGCAGAGTGCTCCTGGGGGCTGGGGGAGAGGAAAAAACAGGCCCATTTTTTACAAAATAGGGGCATTTTTGCAGTCCCCCAGCCCCCAGGAGCAACCTGCAGGCCTCCCAAACACTCTGCATGCCCTGTTTTTCCTAAAAATGGCCGAAAAACAGGCCCATTTTTGCAAAAAACGCAGAGTGTTCCTGGGGGTTGGGGAGGGCAACCCCCCTTTTTTAGCTTACTTACCTCTTCAAAACCTTGGTGCGCCTTATACATTGGTGCATCTTATAGTCTAAAAATATGGTACTTACCAGCTTATGCAGTCGGAATACAGATAAATTGTTTGGATGATGTAGGCTTACCACCCTTCCCAGCTTCCCCTTACCACCAAGGACGTGAGGAGTGAGTCAATTCTTGAATCAGATCTATTTCTCATTCTGTTTTAGTCACAGGTACACATAAATGTCAGATCAGTGTTCTTTTGAATTCAGTATGTTAGAATCATATGCCTTTTCCATTCCTGTTATGAAGAAATGTATGAATTTTGGTAAGTCAAAAGAAACGGAAGATATATTTTTTCTTTCTAGGCTAGCTAAATTCATAGCATGCAACTATTTCTAACTTATCCACCAAACTGTATCTCACCTATTTTGGCCATGTCATGTGGGGGAATTCATTGGAGAAAGCAATTATGTTTGGAAGAGTTAGCTGTAAAAGGAAACCAGGTCACCTAAGAACCTGGTGGTTGGACACCATCAAAGCTGACACCAGCCAGAGCATAGAACAGCTCAGAGAAATAGTGCAAGGTAGGAAGATGTGGAGATGTGTACTGAACTGCAAGAGTTGGACACGACTGAATGGATAACATCTTCATCATTATCATTTCCAGCTTGGAGAGCTGTATCTATGAATAGTTGTTGCTATATAGTTGTTGCTGAATGTGCATGAAAAAAGAGGCAGCCACCTTAATCCAGCACCCCAAATATAACTAAGCACATTGGAATTTGAGCCTGATCTGTTAAGGCCTGATTTGCCTCTTGGATGAGAAATCTTTCAGTTTCTTTTTAATTTCAAAATGCATGTAATCCTCGATTTATGGCCACAATTGAGCTCAAAATTTCCATTGCTAAGTAAGATAGTTGTTGTCTCTCTCAAAACATGGTAATTTCAGCAGAGCTTAATAAGTAAATGAGTTGAAGAATGCAGATGAATCCTATCCAGGTAGTCCTCAACTTACAACAGTTCGCTTAGCAATAGTTCAAAGTTACAATGACACTGAAAAAAGTGACTTATGACAATTATTCACACTTATGGCCATTACTGTGAAAAACAGTAATGCCATATTTTTCAGTGTCGTTGCAACTTTGAACAGTCAATAAATGAACTGTTGTAAGTTGAGACTACCTGTACTACTTTTGAAAATGCACATACAAGTAGTCCTCAACTTACGACCACAATTGAACCCAGAATTTATGTTGCTGAGTGAGAAATTTGTTCAGTGAGTTTTGCCCCATTTTATGACTTTAGTTGCCACAATTGTTAAGTGAATCAGTGCAGTTGTTAAATTACTAACATGGTTGTTAAATGAATCTGGCTTCTCCATTGACTTTGATTGTCAGAAGGTCACAGAAAGTGATCACATGATCCTAGGACATTGGAATCATCATAAATTCATGCCAGTTGCCAAGTGTCCAAAGTCTGATCATGTGACAATGGGGATATGCAAAGGTGGTAAGGGTGAAAAATGATCCCAAGTCACTGTTTTTTCAGTGCATTTTAAACTTCAAATGATCACTAAATGAATGAGTAGAGGATTACCACATTTCTGGAATATTGAGGTTAGATTGTGGTAATGCCTTCTGTTTGGTTGCTGCCTCTGAAGATTTTCCAGTAATTTGATATGTAGGTAATCCTTATCATATAGTCATTGGTTTAGTGACCATTAAAAGTTACAAAGGCACTGAAAAAAGTGACTTATGACTGTTTTGAACACTTTTGAGTGTTGCAGCATTTCATTGGTCACAGGATCAGAATTGGGGCACTTGACAACTGACTCATATTTATGACGGTTGCAGTGTCCTGGGGTCACATGATTACCGTTTGCAACCTTCTGACAAGCGAAATCAATGGGGAAGCTGGATTCACTTAACAAATGGGTTACTAATTTAGCAATTGCAGTGATTGCAACTGTGACAAGAAAGGTGGTAAAATGGGGCAAAATTCATTTAACAAGTGTTTTAATTAGTAATGGAAATTTTGAGCTCAATTGTGGTCATAAATCAAGGACCACCTGTATAGTATGCTGAGATGACGGTGGGAACAATAGAAATCTCACTAATTCTGCATAAATGCACTAGTTGTCAGTGTGTTTCTGATTTTAATTCAAAGTGTTGATTGGTTTATAAAACCAAAAATGTTCGAACTGTTGGTTAGCATGAAAGACAGAACTGATTTCACACTGATTTCCTCCATATTGTTACAGCTTTTTGCAGTCATTTCCAGTGACAGTTCTGTCCACTATATATATAAAATGCATTATTTGCTTCTTTCTTATAAATTAACATACTTTATAACATATTCCTATTTAAGTACAGGGTTATTTTAATTGATCTAAGTAGGTACATAATGTATTTTATTGTATCTCTTAAATATTTTGGTTCACCATCTAAAGATTATTTTTACACAATACTGTTTATTATGTTGTGTGACAAGATGGCTAATTAACATTATAATAAATATGAGAAAACACTCTGAAATTATTCATGTTTCTGATTTGTGGGTTCTTTTGTTTTGTCAGTCTGAGTGTCCAAAATGACCTCTTCCCCTTATTGTAACTTGGCAAAGTATTCCAAGAAATTCCATTACTACCGTAAATGTTTTTCTCTTCTGCTCTTTTTTGTAGAACTAATGAAGCTATCCTTTTGGCTCTTTATGAAGCTGTTCACTTGAATCGAAACTTCATCACTGTATTGGCACAGGTGTAGTTCAATTCACTTTTGTACATCTGAGGAGTCTGTAGAATCCAAATTGAAAAATAGCTTAGATCTTTGAAGGTAGCTGCTTTAACAGAGATTTAAACTCATCCTGTTTGTATATTTGTTAAGTGCTCTGTTTGATCTCAGTAACTTGCTAATATTTCAGTTTGGAAGTTGGAAAATATGTTCCTTTAACTGGAATATTTAAAGCATTCCTGTTTGCTCCCCCTCTCCCCCCCCCACTCCAAGACAGGAAATTGATCAAGTACCTATGCAGCTGTCAGCCCAAAATGGAGTGGGTGTAGTCAACCAGTGTAGTCTAGAGATTGTAGTGTTGGAGTGGCCCCATGAGACTTAGGTTCTATTCCCACTTCAGCTATGGAAAGTCAGGAAGTGATTTTGGCCAGTCAGTTTGTCTCGGCTCAAACTGTCTCACGGGGTTCTGTTGTGGGGATAAATAGGAAAAAGTTGCATTCAGTATACAGTATTGTTTTGTATTCCTGTACAAAAGATGAGATTTCAGTCTAACAAATACCATGATTAATTACTGAATCAAGAAAGAAGTTAGTTTTGAATTTATTTACAAATTTGGCTAGCATGTATGCTATAATATGCTACACAACAAGCCAGTGTTGTACAGAATGGTACTTCACTCTCTTTTGAATTCTTCAGGTCATGTTTATGAAAGTAAGGAAAATAAGTAGACCAGGAACATATAAAATTGTCCCTAAATAGAGTCAAGAATATTATAGATAGTCGTGAATATCTTGATTCAAGCTATCTGTCAGCTGATTAAAATCCAAAACTATACAATATTTTCCCCTTCATTTAAAGTGCTTTGAAAATTCTGGTAGGGATCAATCTTCACTATTTTTCTTTTATTTATGCAGAGTTTGTGGAAGCTTGCAAAAATAGTTTTTTTTAAATTTGCCATTCTGAGTTTTGTTCTTGGGTTCTTTTAGCTGATGTTTATATGTGGTGAATATTGGTTCAAATCTGGTTTAAATGAGTCTGAATAAAATAAAAATTTAATCATGCTGCTAGTGTACTTATGTTGCTCCAAATAAATATTTCAAGGTGTACTGTGTCATTTTAAAAAGAAACTCTGTATCATAAATAATAAATCTAGCATAAAGATGTGAGTAGTTTACATACATGTTTTGTTTGATGTTGGGATCGTAGCTATGATGAAGATAATAATTTATGTATGAGAGTTGCTTTGTTCAGCTTATTCATTTTTGTATGACCTGGATGTTTTAGAGCAATGCTGTGCAGGATACATGTCGACTAAAGCTTTTTCAGTTGAGCAATATAGGAATTGCTGCAGTTAGTGCAAGCTTAAATTTCAGAATTGCCACACCAGTATCTTGCTGCTAGGCGGTGCTGTTACCCTTAGCTGGAAGAAGAGTTATAAAACCTGATTATAAGAGAACCCAAGTCATTAAACTATTGAAATGGAATCATTTGTGTGCATTATTTTCAATGGACAGCTTATTTCAAAGTTCGCCTCAGAGGTTAATTTCAAAAATTGAGAAAATGTTAGTTAATCCTTATAAGTGCAGAATCCATTAATAAACCCAGCTTTCAAAATTTCTGCCATAGCAGGCCCCTGTGTGAACTTACATGAAATATTGTACCATTAAAAACAGATTGGTAATTCCAAAATGCATTTCAAATCTGCTTGCTGCTGAGAGAACATTTGGAAATATGTTGATATGTAGGTACTCTGTAAAACCGACTTCATTATTTCACAGTTGAGCATAAAATAGAGTAGTATGATGATGTAAAGTCTTGCCTGTTTTTATGGATGACAGTATTACAAATGGAACCCTATAGTTAAATCAGCAATTAGATGAGGAGCTCCTGGCTGAGATGAAATGTAGAAAGAACTAGTAGAAGCAGGCAGGCAGAACAGGTAACAGTAATAATATTTGTATAGCCTTGTGTTCTCCTGAAACACCTGGGTTAAGCAGCAGGATAGCAACATGATGCATTGACTTGCTGTATAATCAGGAATATATTAAGAGAGAGAATGGAAGAAGAGGGAAGGAAATATTGCTTTCATAGCAACTTTTGTAAGAAGATTAATTTTAAGAGACTTTTAACTTTAAAAGCTTTTCATTAATTTCTTATACACATGAAAATAATGTCAGATTCTAGCAAGGATTGTAGGTGTGATAAGATAGTAGAAGAAAAATAGCTGCAATATTAGGAATGGGGTGAAATTGCACTAAAGGATACTTAAGGTAGTACAGGCATCACTGAATGTAAATTTATTCGGATATATGTTTAATTCCTAGAGTCATCCTGAAATTGGTTTAGTGACAATGCCAGAAAGCCCAGTTCCAACGACACCCGTTACTCCACTTGGAACCACACCACCTTCTGATGGTGAGCCATTCTATTTTCTATACATGCTTGTTGCATTTTTGTACTTCAGGGAAGAGAACAAGTGGCCCTTTTATACAGAAAAGCATAAGGGCTTATTGATCCTGGAATCCTAGCAGAAATCCTTGTCAGGAATAGCTTACAGAAGCATGATATTACCTGGCTTAATCACGAATTGTGATTAAGAATCCCAAATAAGAATCTCTGTATGAATGTTATTTTTATGTGATAAGACATTGCCCTTAGTCTGGCGGCACATACACAGTTGTGCATATGAAAAGGTGGATGGCCATCCTAGATAATAGGATCAGTTGTCTGTATCCAATTGTGTAGTTGCCCTGTGCGTGTTGACTGCTTTATGTGTTACAGATATCTTAATGGAAAAATAAGATATATTTCATAAAACCTTATAAGCATTTGAGTGAGAACGGAATCTTATCCTGTAATAGCTGCTATTAAGGTCACTCTGGCATCCTGGCAGAAGAGTATTCTTCTCTGAGAAGATAAATTCTTCGTTGCCATGGATATCAAAAGCCTAAGGTTTTTTTTGAAAAAGAATTCTGTCTTCTACCTCTCTCTGTATGTATTCTATATGATGCTAAGGGTTGAGAGCTGCTTAAGCTTCTTTCATATTATTCATTGCAAATATATCTGCCCACACACTTTTTTTTTATGCAGCAGGCAAAATTTGTGTGCATACCTTCAACTCTCGTTTCCTCTCATTTTCTAATTTACATAGACAAATCCAAATTGTTGTAAATATGCACAGAGAGTGCTACTTTCCTATTTCCTGGAAATTAATTAATGTTGTAAAAGGAATTCTTATTTGGCCTATTTCAATATAGAGTTTATTTATGGTTTTCATTTTTTTTCTGCACTTTCAGGGACACAATGAATGAGTCCACATATTCTTATTCCCCAGTATTTCTTACTTCCTTTAAAAAAAAAAGCATGCCAGGATGATTCCCACTTATACTGTGCCATAAAAATGCAGATGAATAAAGCAATTTTTGCTTTACAGTTTATATTAGATATGGCCATTTCAAAGTCAAAGGGCAGTTTATATCTTGAAGCCCAGAGTACTTGCAATCCTAAATACTTTAACTGCTGCCGGATTTTGCAAAATAAGTCTTGAGTCTTGGATTAATTACATTGTTTTGATTTGTACCACAGATTAATAATGGTTCTAATTTTTCAAATTAATATTTATTTAGAAAATTTATTATGCCCTCCAAATCTGTGTAACTACAGTTTCAGGTGGCACACATGAAGTAACGCCCCCCCCCCCCCAAATAATAATTAGAATTAAAAGAAATATACAAAAAAGAAACAAAAGCCATAACCAATATATTAGACCACAAACAGCCTGGGTTATCTAACATGCATACCATCTCCCAGAAGATGGCTTCATATGTAATCCTGTCCCATTGCCTGGGGAGAAACCAGGTTTTAAAGCTTTTGGGAAGGCTAACAAAGTTGGATTCATCTTAATTGGGGGATAGGGTGGGGGACAGAATTATTTGAAGGGCAGGTGCTGTCCCAGAAAACCACACCTCCTAGGTCCCATCATATGACTTTGCTCAGAGACAGGCAGTCCCACAAATCTATTTATGGCACATTTATGCTGGGCTTATGTTGCTCTAATCATATCTGATTTTTGAGCAGCCTCCAGAGCAGTAGTAACTGTAAAATTAAATATAACCATATAAGCATTACAAAATAATAAATAATTTCACAAATGCCAAGGAACAACTATAATAAAATTCCTGTCCAAGAGAATGTGCTTTATTTGGGAGTGACTCCATTTCATTGTTTGTGGGTTCCAATGGCAATGTTGCTTGATTTTTCTTACTTCCAAGTTAATAATCGACAATGATTCTGCCTGCTCTCATAAACAATCATTAAAGCAAAGAGAAATGTTTGTAATATTTAATAATAGAAACATGTTGCTTTGCCTCCACTTGGAGGGATTTCAGGATGGTTCAGTTCTACTGATGAGCAAACCTTCTCTGATTTTTCCCAGTCATAAGTACTGTAGAGCTGCCCTTGGATGCTGACGTGCAGACAAGCAACCTGCTGATAACCTTCTTAAAGTACAGTTCTATTGTCATGCAGGATACCAAAGGTAGGCAGCTGTATCAATACAGATTTGCATTTCTGAAATCAGTTGCGGGGGGGGGGGGGGGGAAAAGCTTGTTACTAATTTTACTGCATAAAACAATCTAGATAATTCATCATGGATAATAAATTTCTTCAGACTGACAGTATAAACTGATTTTTTATTGCCAGATGACAATTATAAGAAATCAAAGAGCTTTGATGCTGAAGGAGAAAAAACCCAAATATAGAAGAAAATGTGTAAAAGAGATTTGTCAAGGAAATAAAACAGTAGACAGTTATATCTAAGAAAGCAAAGGACAAAGCATTGCACTGCTTAAAGCAGTTATGTAGCTAAGAAAATGCTGGTAAATAAACATATCACTAGTATGTAACTGCAGGAATCTAAAGTTAAATGCTTGGCATGAAGGAATAATGCATGCAGTGTAATCCCCAAGGATGAGATTTAACTGTGACACCTGAGCAGTAAATCTCTGGATTTTGCAGTGAAAAGATAACAAGACTCTAAAGTATTATGGGTCTCTGGAGCTGCTGTTCCTGGAAAAAGAGCATTTTAGCTTGTTTTTCAGTTGTCATCAGTGGAGGTCAGGTGTGTTAGTGATATGTAAAGGTACCTCTATACAGCTTTACAATCACATGTAGAAAATGATCCAGATGTTGCAACAAATTAAGATTGTCTAAGGAAGTTATGATTAATGTAGATTGGTAGTCTGCTTTCTCAGCAGGAAAACTAGAGCAAAACAGCAGTCTGCAAATGTATGAAAGTCATGCAATTCTTGGTTTATTAAACCAGGATTCATTTGGGTGGGTCATTGAGAATCTGCTCCTACGGTAATATGGGGCCAACAGCAATGCTGGCTACTGTTTGATAGTCAAGAGACTCCTCATCTCTTCAACAGTGGAAAATACTAGTGCTGAAGACTATAAAAAGAAGATAGTTCCAGGATTAAAAGCAAAAATAACAAAATCCTTGTTGTTCTTGAGGGACCCTAGGTAATAGCTTTGAAGTACTATGTTGACCTCTTGCTCTGTTGTGCTTATAGATTTCTGTGATTTCTGATTCTCATATTGATCTTTTCACATGCTAAGAAATGATGGCTTATATGTATCCTCATATTCATTTGCAGATGAACACCGACTCCATAGTGGAAAGCTCTGCCTGATTATCTTAACCTGCATAGCAGAGGTAAGTTTTTCCTCCATCTTAATAGCACATGTAAAAATCAGTCCCTTAGGATCTATGCATTCCTTTATCTTCATCCATCTCTGAAACTAAACGATAATCACTGCAGTTTTGAGAAGTAATCACTTGGTGAGATTTGGCTAACATATTTCCCATCTGGCTACAATTTTTATTAGGATAAAAAATCAAGACTGTAATATTGGACATCGTTGTTTGTTTTTCAAATATAAAAGGAGGTTTCTCTTTTCACCTTAGAAGACAAGGAGGTTTGGGAAAGGGAATTTACAGTCAGAAATGGGAAACTTTTGAAGTATAATGGTGCTTTCCTCTTTCCATTTTTATCAGAGAAAAAGTATTTATTCATATTCAAATACTCTTTCTCTCACAAAATACTGGAAGAAATACCGGAGGAAGAAAATTGGGAGAAAGAAATACCAATAAACCTGCATTATGCTGATATTAATGTAGTAGCAGCACAAGATGCAAATAATCCGGAAACATCAGTAATAAAAGGCATGTACAGTAAAAAAAATGTGACTAAGATTATATATTAAAGAAGACCAAGCTAATGACAAGTACTGCAACCTGTCTTAGAATTGACAGTAAAGATACCCTGAAGTAGTGGATGTGTGATATGTCTATTCCTACAAATATCAAAATTATGAAGGCAATGGTTTCCCCCATTTATGAAAGCAAAATTTGGAATTTGAAGAAGTAGAAAAGAGTATTGATATTTTTGAATTTTGATATTGGAGAGGACTCCTGAGAATTCCATGGATTATTAAGAAAACAAACTTAATTCATAGAAAAATCAATTCAGGGTTTTCACTTCAGCTACAGATGACCAGGCTCAATTTATACTTTAATATACTATGCAAACATCTAGCTCTCTTGAGAAGTCTATAATACTGAGAAAGGTGGAAGGAAAGAGGATAACCAGGAGCAAGGTGGGTACATCTAGTTGCAGTGGAGATGCATGTATTGCAGGAAAGCCTGAAGGACCAGGTTGGGATGGAAATTCTGGAGATCTGTGTGATCATTAACCAACTTGAACAATCATAATTAGTCAACTAGGTGAGAAATACATTTGAATTATCTGCCAAGAGTAATGTTTCTGATTGTTTGTTTCATAAATGTTGTCTTTCAATACTACTTTGATGTTAAAATGTGCAATCTTGCTTACTTCGGTTATTTTTCTTTTTTCATAGGACCAGTATGCTAATGCTTTTCTGCATGATGACAATATGAATTTTCGTGTAAACCTCCACAGAATGGTAAGTTGTCTTGATCAGGAACTCTGCTAGGTCAAAATCAGCCTTGTGGTTTTTTTCACTTCTTGGTTGTATTGGTGATTTGGGTTTGACATTTTTCAGCTGCTTTGTATTTTAACCTTTGTTAGTTTGGGGTTTTTTAATTTTAATTTAATTCTGTTTGCCACTTGTTTATGTTTAGCCACATAAATTGGATAAATAAATAAAACAGATGCTTTGGTATTAAACATTTGCATGGTGATGTTGGTAAATAACTGAAAGTTTTTGGTGAATGTTCAGTGTACTTGGTGTTCTGGTCTTATTTTTCTTAAGCTTCCCACCCCTATTCCAGTAGTTCATTGCAGAATGCAAGACTGGCTTATAGTCATAGTCAAGCAGCCTCATCAAGATTTCTCGAGTGGGGTGAGCTTGTAGAACACAGTGGAGAGCAATTTGCATTGAGGCAATGAGAGACAACTAGAACTACAGAGATATTAGGGAATAATACATATGGATGTATATTTTCATATGAGGACAAGGTTGATGGCTGATGGAATCAACTACTATCCCATGGGATTTTTTCATGGGTTCCCGGCTATTTCAGATGTCACTTTCTGCTGCTCTTACCATTTTTGGAAGCAGGTGGGACATTTATTAACCCCATTAATTTCTCTTCCTGTTTCATCCTATACTATGTGACTGCAGGAAGAAAAAGTTAAAAATAGAAAGGAGAAAGAGTGGAAATTCTTAGAGCACTCATTTTTAGAGCAACTGTAGGATTTAATTTTGTTTCAGCAGTAGACAAAAAAAGCTAAACCTTTGTTAATACTCTCTTTGGTATTCTTACAACACAACTGACAAAGGAAAGTGAGTTTAAGCACAAACAACCCTGGGCTGTTTTGAACTAGATCTAATGTATTCTAACTCACTGGCTGGGTTATATTAAAGCCTCTCTGAGTCAGCTAATCAAAGTGTATTGGGCAAAGGCAGCCTGTATGTATCTTGTGTGAATAGCTGTTTTTTCTATTTCTCCAGTGGATAGATAAAGATATAATGATTATATGAAAATTTGTCCAACTATCTCAGTATTTTCTCTCTACTCTGGTTGGTATTGCAGTTGCCTAAACTACCTTTTTGCTTTAAAGCTTAATGAACAAAATAACTGATGTGGGGTAGAAGAGCATATCAGTGTCTGTAGGGAGAGGAAGTGAAGTAATATGCAGCATGATGTTATCACAGAAATTCCCAAAATTACATACTTGCATCTGACATCAGGATGCTAGCAGATAGACTGGATTTGCATGATGATAACATCGTGTGAACATAATGATTTTCCTCCTGTTGTGACCAGCTATGGATACCTATACGAGAGGATGAAACTGTCCTTTTCTGAGCAATTTGATTTATATGGAAAATACTAATAATTTTGGTAATCACTGCTTTATTCCTTTTGACTAATTCATCTTCATGTGTTTGAAGCCTATGAGACACAGGAAGAAAGCCGCTGATAAGAATCTTCCCTGTCGACCTCTAGTTTGTGCAGTGCTGGGTAAGTCTACCTGCCAGATTTTGTCAACAGCTTCTTCACAGATTGGGGAGGCGGGGGGTGGGGGTGGGGGAGAAAGGGTTGGTACAGGAGGGAAAATATTTATAAGCCAATTCTGAAATGTATTTCATTTACCAGTATAATGCAGTTCTGTGTTTCCCATCTAATGCTTCCTTCTTTTGGCAAGAAGTAAAAGCTTTTCTAGACAAATCCATTCCAAACTAATTGAAGGGTGAGGGAATATATTTATTTTAAAAGACTGTTCGATCGTAATGGAATAACTGGTTAAATTATTTTATATGGGGCGAGTGCTGTATATAAATACAGTGAAGTAGAGAAGGCTTTATGGAGGACTGAATGCAAGGATCCTTAGGACCTCATCTATTTTACAGTTTTTAAAATACTGATAGAGGAAAACTAGCAAAACTGTTTGGGTTATTTTGTCAACTTAGAATAAATATATTGTGTTTGTATATTGGAGTAAAATGTTTCTGAGTGTGGGTGATGTGGTAAGACTTACGCTCTTCCAAATTATAGTTATAAATTATAAATCATATATAAAAAGAGCCTTGGTGGCACAGAGGACTAAAGTGCTGTTAATTAGCAGTTAGCTGCTAGCTGCCTGCAATTACCGCGAGTTCAAATCTCACCAGGCTCAAGGTTGACTCAGCCTTCCATCCTTCCGAGGTAGGTAAAATGAGGACCCGGATTGTGGGGGCAATAAGCTGATTTTGTATAAAAAAGAACACCGCTTGTGGGGGGCAAAAGCCCTACTAAGCAGGTATATACAAAAGTATGAAGGCTATTGCTTAATGTATTGTAAGCTGCCCTGAGTCTCCGGAGAAGGGTGGCATATAAATCGAACCAATAAATAAATAAATAAATAAATATTTCCTGTCCCTTAGTTCCTTACTGCACATGCTGTAGGATTCTCTCTTCCCAACAAGTATAGCTTGGAATCATTGTACATAATGTTATATCTAAGCCACTGTTACCAGGGGGGAACACTAGCCAAGAATGATATAACTTAGAATTTAGTTAATTCAGTTAGAATGGCAACTAATTATAAATTCTGTATTTTTAAATATGTGTATCATTTTTTTGTAGATCTGATGGTGGAATTCATAATAACGCACATGATGAAAGAATTTCCCATGGACCTCTATGTGTAAGTAACAACTACATGAAATTCTAGCTAATTTTAAGAGCTGTTCAAAATTCCAAACAATGATATTTCTGTTCAATCCATCAAAAAATTAAGAAAAATGATTTGAATCCCAATTTTTCTTTCCTAAATTATTTAACGTAATATGGTAGTTGTTATCTTCTCTGGTCAAATGTTACGTTTCAATGCATCCCTAAGTAAACAGAAGCTGATATATCCTCTTCTTGGTACAAAATTAAACATGACACCTTTCTGAAAAATGGAATGCACACTTACTATTTATGTGTAGATTTTTCAAAGTAAGGAAAACTGAATATGGCAGGTGCAGAAGTTTTGACAGCCTTTCATTCAGTATTTTTTAATACCACCTTTGGCAGAAATAATACAGCAGCTAGCTAAAGCTCTTTTTATTTTTGCTTTTGGAACTTTTTTCCACTCTATCCTTCAAAATCCTCTAGTTCAAAAATATTCTTAGAATCTTTGCATGTATTACATCTTTGAGATTCCCTACAGATATTCAATAATTTTCATATAACATAATTTTAAGCCATAATGAGTGGATCCCAGGGGTGAAATCCTCCGCGGATTGCCATCAGTTTGCTGCCCTCGCATGCGGGATGCACGCCAAATGCACGCTTGGCATGCGCATGCACAGTGCGCCCGCACATGTGCAGTGTGGGCCAAAAGCACACTGCACGTGCATGCATATTACAACCAAATGCATGCTGCACGCGCATGCACAACCAAATGTGCGCTACGTGCAGGAAATGGAGGCTTAACAAGGTAAATAGAACCTTGAATAGAGGGTGGGGAGAACAGCTTTGCCATGCGATTTAGATTCACTAGAAAGCAGGATTTAGCTTTTTTTTACTACTGGTTTGCCTGAACCAGTGCGAACCAGTAGCATTTCACCCCCGGTGGATCCTATATCACGTTAAGCCTAAATAAAAAAGCAATGCTACAGTTTAGCATTATACGTGAACCAGGATGATTTTCTAGTAACTCTTGAGTATATGAAATTGTGATGTGTTAGAGTGCTGTAGCTTTTAAACTTCCATAAGTGGGCATAGATTTTGTTAATCTAAATGATCTGATTAATATAATGTGCTAAGCCTCAGTTTGTTAATCATGATTTATTGAACAAACAATTTTTGATTAAGTTCAGAGAAAACATTAAGCCATAAATCATGATTTGCAAATATTCATGGTTGGGTTCATGCAATACATGTAGCCAAAATAATAAAAATCATAGATTTGATGTGAACCCAGTTAATATTATTTCCAGTCTAGTTGGGAGCACTATTCTTGGTTTGATTGATTTGAATTCCAAATTTCAAAAAAAAAAAAAAAAAAAAAAAAAAGAAGCTGTTAAGCATATTTCATTTTCCTTTTTCTTGGAATTAAGATTATTTGTGTGGAATATTAGTCAAGTACACATTTCAACCACCTTGATATTTCAGATTTCCAACTAAATACCAACTAAATTTAATAACTCCACATGTATCATTGTTGATTTTACTATATAATCAGTATATAATATAATAATCAGTATTATTCCATACTGATAATTTGAGGACTGTTTTACAAGTAGTTGGGATCACTCCCAATTCTTCGCTCATGATTATGTTGTGGATTCCTTTCTTTTTGCTCCAGATGCTGTATTCAAATAGTACACAAGCTGCTTTGCTACCAGAAAAAGTGCAGAGTGAGACTTCATTATACTTGGAGGGAACTCTGGTCAGGTACGTTTTTAGTCTTATCGTCATAAGGGCTGACATATTCCTTCATAGGGTCAGTGCTCATAGTTTTAAAATAAGCGTTAAATGCAATGCTAATGTATACTACATTCCAGTACTTGACTGTAGGTGATTTCATCTGTAAACACAATTTGGAGAGTCAAGGAAAATGAATTAATATTTTTAAATTCTAGCTTTGTTTTTTGTTGGTGCCAAGACTGTTTTCCATGTAGAGAAACCTTTTTATGGGATCTACTGTGATAAGTTTCATATTTTAGAATCAAGATGCTGTAGTTGTTTCACCTCAACACAGAACTCCCATTTTGATGGCAGTTTTGATAGGCTCTTTTCCTGTGTGTGTTTTCAGCATACTGAATCTGTGTTCTGACATGGCAGGAGGAGAGCCATGTTAACCTATGATGGCAAAAAGTCAGAAGAAACCTGGTAGCAATATTCAAATCTATCTGTTTTATGAAAAAGCATAAGATTTTATGAGCTGCAGGTATTGGATGAAGTGAATTGTAGTTCATGAAAGTTTATGCTCTTTCTTAAAATTGATTAGTTGGAAAAGATGTGATCAGCCTTTTTCTGATTTTGTATTCTGACATTTTAATATGACATATTTTCTGTTTTATTGTTGGCAGCATATTCAAAGATATGGAAAACTACAAAGGGATGCAAGCAGGCTTTTGCCTAGCAATTCTGTCAAACACTATGCTCTGAATGGATGTTTTCCATTCAGTGAGATAGGGGATATTAAAACTTAATTCTCAGAGATGAGCATGTTTTTTGGAAATGAATTAGATTGCACCAGTAGATTTAGCTAGTCGCTTATTTTGTGTCATTGTTCCTTGTTGTAGTACAAGTTTTTGAGTACAACTAACTGTTCTGTCTTTACAAAAGTCTTCCATGACTTAATTAATTTTTTTACAAAAAGCCCAGACATTCTGCATGTGTTTAAGGAACTGTACGTTATACTTGTAATTTAGCTTTTCTGAGAATTTCGTCCTGGTAGTGCTTTTCAAAAGCTTTGTTCTTAAAAATACTGTGGATAGCTGGCTAGCAGTCTCTCTTATGGGAACTCTGTACAAATAGATGAAACTGCTGCCATTTTCTGATCTACGTATGTTAATTAGTATTTCCTTTTGTGAATATTTCCTTTAGCAGGTTTCTAAATGTATTCTGTGCATATTATTGAGAAGCTAGTTGATAGAACTGATGTTTGAACTGGATTTTCTGGGAACTCATAATTGTTGCCTCTTACTCCCTGCTGCCCTCTGTTAGATGCCTTAGGATAATGATATAACTAAGCTAATGTTACATCACATCTCTAAATATTAGAGATAAAAAGTATAAGCGGTATAAGATAAATATAAGATGTGGAGCTGTTATATTCAATGCTACCTAAAGTAGTTTTTGCAGAATCTAATTCTAAATTAAAGCTAAGTGAATGCTTACTTTACACAACAAATACGTAGGGAGTTTAGAATAATGAAATAATAGGATTTAATAGCCATAGAACAAAAATTATCTGTACCTAGACAACTGGATGTGGATGTTCCTTTTGTGTCTCATTGTTAAAATTCATAGTAGTTTTCTGTAAAATACTGGATTTAAGTACTGATTATTCCATTTCTCTCTAAAAAGCTGGCACCATGTCATATAATTGATCAGAAAGTATGGATTGTGCTGGCTTTCTTCATAATTACTTAATTTCCAAGGTTCAAAACATTTCATAGCATTTGTATTGGAGTAATGAATGGATAAAATTCTGACATCTTTATGCTCAGTAAACAGTGGCCTAACACTGAGTCATTGAGTTTGGTTTGGCCAGGAAGAATCTAGATCAGAGATGATTGACTTTTTTGTTTGGATGGTTGCATGAAGCTTTGCATACAGGTAGTACTTTACCTGGATCCTAAGAACATCTAATGAGACCCTCTATTATCAAGTTCCCTCACCAAATGAGTTGAGGTGAATTTCTACAGGGGGGAGGGGGGGAAGGGCAGAACTCTTTCTGTTGTATACCCATTTATGGAATTCCTTCCTAAAGTCTTGACTGGCATCCATCCTAGCATCTTTTTAATTACAGGTGGAAAACCATTTTATTTTTCCAGGCTTTTAACTGGCTTTTAATTGTGTTTTAATTGAGTTTAAAGGTTTATGCAGTGTTATTTATTTTGTATTTTATTTATATACTTTTATTCAAATTGTGTATGTGTGTGAATAAAGAATTTAGAAAATAAACTAAGATTGAAAATAGCTCAATTAATTAACCTGCTTAATTTCTCAGATCTGCTTCAAAGGTTTTTTTAAATCTTACTTTGTGCTGAGACAAAAGTAAGATAGTTATTGAGAAGAGGGCCTTTTTGGTGGTAGAATTTCATTTGTTTTTTTATTATTAAGGTATGCTTGTTAATGTATGTAGATCTTTTCTATTTATGCAGGCTTTTAAAAATTGTATTTCTGGTGATATACCAGATTTATTTCTATTTAAAGTATGTAAATAACAGCTATTTTAACTTTAATGTTATACATTTTAGTAGATTATGTTGAATAACTGTTGGTAATTCATTCAACATTCTTTCCCAAGATAGCCATATCTTTTTGGAATAATATATGAGTAATAATAAATGTACTTATCAAGGCATTGAAGAAAACAAAAATACAATAATTACAAATCAATGCAATACAAATCAATTAGCTCAGACTTCTTTTAATAAGATTAAAACAACTAACAAACAGTATATTTAAAATAATATCTCAGAACAGGACTGAGCACAAATTCATCCATAATTTAAAGCAAATCTTAATCTACAACCCACAGCAACCAGAACTCATCCTAAAACATTAATAAAGACAGATTTTTTAATCCCTTTTACAGGCTTGTTCAGGAACTATGGAGCTATATCCATAAAGGACTGGAACCTGGAGACCCTAGAACTGTGGGCACGCGAGCCATTGCCCCAGTTCAGCTCCGCCATGCATGCGTGTGTGCCTCCCGCTGGCCAGCTGATCATCGGGTCCCTGCTCCTCAGGTGGCAGGGAACGTGTGGGGGGCGCGCACATGCACGGGGCGGGGCCAATGCACTGGGCCGTGTGTACATTGCATTTGAGGGGTTTGGGCACACGAGTGCACATTCGCACATGCAGGCTTTGGGCATTCAGTCTGGAAAAGGTTAGCCATCACTGCCCTAGAGGCAGAACAGAAAGAAGGCTGTGTTTAGACCAACTTAAAGAGAAAATTATAGGGAGAAATAAAGACAGATATTTGTAAGAGACTGTGACTGGCAGAGGCCTTGAAACACAAGGACCAGTAATTTGGAATGGCTCAAATGAGCTCTGTACAGGCCTTGCTTTGTACCAAGATATGAGAATAGAGTTCTGGGCTAAAATCAGGAGACAAGAGGAATCAGGAATTTCTGCCAGGAGACTAACATTTAGATATAAAACAATCAAGATGCTTTACAATCTCCTCCATTAGAAAAACCACAGATCCTTGAAATGTTTATCAGGTAGAGGTTTATTCACATAATTGTGGGACTAATCCATTGTTTGATTGTGAATTGTTTTAGATATTTTATTCTAATCGGAAAGCAACATTTAACAAATTGGAATAAATAAGCAATGTGTCATCATAGAAACTGTTTTGGCTATCCTGAGTATTGACTCTGATATTTTGTGTTGGCTTCTGTATCAGCAGAATTTCCAATCTGTTCTAATATTTCTCTGTCAGGAACACATATTTCTTATGATTTTATGATGGGTGGTTTGCGAGACTGAGATTTATAGAAACAAAAAAAAGCAAAAAAGGATGTAGACAGCATACAGCTACTATAGTTCTCAATTTATGACCATGATGGAGTTCTGAATTTTGGTTGTAAGTTGTTGCATTCGTAAATCAAGGTGCAACGTGACTGGATTCGATTTTGTGATCATTTTTATGACAACTGTAAAGTGAGTCACTGCAGTCATTAAGCAAATCTAGTATACCAATAGCTAGTTTTTGGCATTTTTTAAAAATCAAAACCGTTTTAAAAATGGTGTCCTCTCTGTCACATGACTGCAGCATGCTGCAGCTGGTTTTGTGAGCCAGTTGCCAATCACATGACCAAATGCGATCACATGACCATGAGGGTGTAATGTTATAGTTATAATTTCAAGGATGTGTTGTTATTTTTGAAGTCCATCATAATTTTGAGTGGTTGTTATGCAACCAGTTGTAGGTTGAGGCTTATATGTAGTTTGAAGCATTCTAGAACATGATATCTAGCATGTAATAAAAGCTAAACCTGGGCTTCAATTAGTTTTATTGCCTTCATGGAAGCCCCCTCTATACCAGATTATCAGTGGAGTTACTGGTTCAGTTGCATTTTACATGCAGCCATCAAGTTTCACATTTATGTACATCCTTTTCTTACACTTATCTGGTAATCCATAACAAAGGTATCTTTTTCCTGTCTCCCAAGCTATATGGCCAGGTGTGTCTCAGCTTTAGTTTATAAGATATATGTGGATGTGTTGATTTAAAATCAGTTCTCAACTCACCTTTGGCAAAATGTCTTTGCTTTCTTGATCAATTGACAATCAGCCTGCCAGTGTAAACTGTATCCTGTCCTAATTGCCTGCTATCTCTCTAGATCTGTAGTAAGTTGTTCCTTAGGAAAGTTTGATGCCCTTATTCATAAGAAAGAAGCTGATAGTCTGATTTTCTTCCTGCCAAGGATGTGGCTGATCCTTGGCCCAATTTGTAAATAATCCCCTCTCAGCCAGTGTTTTTGAACACTTAAATAGCAATTTGGGGTTCAGTGTAGCTAGTTTTTCTGTATCCCAACAAATCCCTACTATTCCCTTAGGAACTTCATTTATTTCTGCACCTTTCTCCTTTCTACCTTTTAGTAGTGGTTGTCCTAACAAATGTAAATGCAAGCATTGAAATATTAAGTTTGCTAAAAAGTTGTTCATTATAATAAATTAATTTGATTTAATAATTAACCTTTTTTAGTTTTCAGGACTATTAGCCTTGATTATTGCTTCTTAATTCAGTGAACATTTCTAGGCAATATATGTCCTATGATCTGAGTCATCCAGTTTAATGTGATTACTGCATTATCTGTGAGATCTTGTCCTATTTAGAATGAAGTGGGCAAATTTTTAAAAGCAGCATTTCATATTTAGGCAGAGCTTAAAAATTGCAGCAATAGGTCTTAGATTTTTGCATTTCTTTCTTTGGATTTTGAGAAGTTCTATCTTTATTTTTGTTTTCCCCACTTGTCCACAACAGTTTTAAGCTTATAAAAGAACTTTCAATTTTCATGTGTTTCTTGCCCTAGAGTTGCTAAAAACAATACCACGCCAATTTTTAGTAATTATTGTCATAAGAGAGAAAATGTAGTACCTTTTAACAGTATTTAGTTTAGTTTAGTTTAGTTTAGTTTATTAAATTTGTATACCGCCCTTCTCCTGACGGACTTAGGGCGGTGAACAGCCAAACATTAAAATACAAGCAATATAAAAGTTAAAATAATCTAAAACATAATTAAATCAAATTTTGGCTTTCCCAAATTTAAAACCCCTCATAAAATTCACCCATTAAAATCTACGTTAAGGGTCGATAGTCGCTCCCTTCTGCTGGTAGGTGCAAAAAATGACATGTCAGCACAGCTCGAGGGGCTCAGGACCAACATCACCCACTCACAGTGGTTGGTCTGATGGTCAGTCCCCTCTGCTGGTAAGATGGAGCTATGAACCGGCTCCCAGTCAAATATCTACAGTCCTCCACACGGCTAGGGCAACAGGCTCGGATGGAAATGAGCCAGTGTGGATGTCAATGAATCCAGTAAGGTCCAAGCCAGTCCAAGCGGGGCATAGTGCCAAGGAGAAAAGTGACAAATGGGGGGGGTATTTAATGTCCAACACCCCCCCAGCCCTCAAAACTGCCCAGATGGAGGCCTTCCAATGTCTGTGAGAAGCTGACCCATCAATGGACAGCCCTCACATCAGGTCTTAATCCATTCCGGCACTAGATGATCCTCGGCCGCGTTAATCCCTGTCAATCATGTCAGCAAACTGACATCTGGCGCTTTCCTCCCTGTTGCCGCTGCTGTCCCTGCTGCCAAACGAAAATTCTGGCAGCTTCCTAAGGTCTTCCTGGAAACCGGCAAGACCCATGGCCATTGAGGAAACCCCGAAGCCTGGGACTGTTTCCAAGCGGCTCCAGTTCAGGGGGCCGCTGCCGCCGCCACCCAGCTGATGGGAGCCATCAGCTCCGACGCTGTATTCTCTTCCCAGCCACAATGTCCGAGAGGGAGAAAGTCCTCTCCAGGCTGGCAACAAGCTCTCCTAGTCGGGGTAGGGGTTGGAAAGCATTAAACGACCCCAGAAAGGCCCCTGAAGGCAAATAGGTCTCCATCCCTCAAGCCGCGATTTCAGCTAGCACTGCCATCTTGAGCATGCTGTTACTCTTAATGCATTTAAACTTAATGCTTTCTGATTCTATGCATATCTCTTTAAATGCCAGAAGATAATGTTCAAATGGTCCTTTTGCTGGCATAATCCAGCTGACATCTGTGTCGGCTTGCTTCTTATGCTCTAACTTCCTTCTCTTGACTTGGCGAGACCTCAAAACAAATGCTACCACTTCAAGCAATTAATCTTAGTGACACATTTCAGGTCTAACCTTTCTCCCGTTATATTTTATGAGCCGTTCTCTGACTTCTACTTTTTCATAGAATCATAGGGTTGCAGACAGCCATTTAAATCTTCAAGTTCTTGTGTTCAGTGCAGGAATCTTCCCTTGGGGTTTGTGATCTACTCTTGCTGTTTTTCTTAATAGTCAGCCAGAACCTATCTTTTTATAACTTCTTTATTAGTCAGTGTCTTGTGCCTTTTTGAATAAGATGGCAAATAGCCTTATGCTTGGATATTTTTTCTGAATTTTTTTTTAAACTGCACAGTCAATTACTGTGGTGTTCCTTCCCTCAGCCTCTTCTCAGCTGAAGTGTTTATTAATAAATCATGGGCAGAATACATTTAGGAAGATTTCATTTTTTTCCCTAATAGGTGAGTGTGGCCTAAGGCAACAGCTGACATGATGTAAGTTTTGTGGCATAGATTAGGTAAAAACTTTCCAGAGTCTAGCTTACTGCTTTTGCCACCTTGTATTTTCATACTTCAAGATGTAGGGCATCTATATGAGTAAGAACTCTGGAGTGTGATTTTCAAGAAGCAAGCAGAAAATCTTTCCACAGGATTTTACGAGGAAGTTGCATTAAGAGACACAGCATCCAGTACCCTAATACTTAATGTTAGCTTGCTTTATCCCCTAATGTTAGCTTGCTTTATCCCCAGGGTCCACTGCAGTTAATTTTTTAAAGCATATTTCTACACGAAATCTTTTCAGCAGAGCTTTCTATCTGATCTGCATTTGACTATACCAAATTTTAATCTGATGGTTAGAAGAAAAAAAGCAGGATATATCCTCTTCATTCTGCTGTATATAACCTGTCTTGCATACAGAAGATGTATAACATTTATGTTTCTTTTGTGGTGGACATTTATCTGTGTAATGTAACAAAATAGTAATTTCATGCTACAAAGAAATGTGATGCTGATTTATGTATTTCAGTTTAGGATAGTGTTGCAAAATTAGAATAGCAGTTGGAAAAAAATATGGTTTCCCAGGTCATTTTATTGAAAGAGACAAGACTTCAGTATTACTTTCCTGAATGGTTGGTGCTGAGAGATAGTACATATTTGTAAACGGAAAAGTCCCTTTGTGCTAAACGGGAAGTGCCCATCTATAAATTAGTCCAAGGCAATCTCAATTTTTAAAAAATAAAAATCTATGAATAACAACTGACTGAAAAACTAGCTATTTTGTATTTTATCCTCTGGCGTTATCACAGCAAAAGGAAATTGGATAAGAGATGTAATTAATTCAATTAAACTAAATGCCACTGCTTCCTATGTGGGCCCATTACTTTCTATAAATTTTTCTTTATCAGAAGATGTGGTACTGGCTTCTAGCTTAGCTGGCTTCAAAAAAGGTTGGGTGACTTCATGGAAGACGTGTGAATTAATGGTTATTAGCCTTGATAGCAGTATGGTTACCTATGAAAGCCATTGCTGGGAGATTAGGAGGAAAAGTACTAGAACAATAATTTACCTTTCGTATCCAGTCCCCTAAACTGCCCCCAAAAGATGACATAATTGATGGTAAAACTTCTGAGAGATTAAGGAGGCCCAATATGGATGTACAGCCTCATCTCAGAAGTTATTGTGAGGACCACCGGTGCCATCTCAGTATTATCAGCAAGTCTGAAAGAAGTCCATATAATGTGTTTCTTCTGGGACCTTCTAAAACTTCAAACCAGCCAGCTTTTCAATAACGTTTCCCATAACTAGCCTCCAATAAAGATTGGAGGCTAGATGAAACGTGTCCAGTTCTATTGGATACATCAATGGCCTCAAAAGGGTGGATGATTGCTTCCTGTAGACATCACGCCTTCCCACAAGGAGGCATTAAATATTTCATGGCTCCAATTACATTTCACTCCTGGAAAGCCTTAACCATCCAGAAGAGACGTGTATCTGTACCACAGGTAATTGAACTCACAGCTTGAAGGACTCAGTCCATTTCATCAGGACTAATAAAGTCACAGATAACTGTGAAAACTGCACCACAGGTGCCTCCATATGACTACATATGACTACCTCTGAGTAGTAGCTAGACTACACTCAGAATGAATCTGAGTCACTTTATCTGACAGCTGCCAGAATAGTCCACACAGCAGCCCTGTAAATCTTCCCCTGAGCCCTATCTACCCTATAAGCCCTATAATAAGCACCCTTATTATATAATTCTTATTTTGAAAGAATATTGCATCAAAGGACTCCAAGGTCCTTGTTTTCTTCTGCAACAAAAATTGCTGCTTCCTTTTGCAATTACACCCTTCAAAGAAGGGAGCATACAAAGAGTAGGTTTCTCATGCTCAAAGTCTCTTCCATGAATTCAGCTTTGAAGCAAATAGATGGTATAGAGACTGGGAACAAATAGAATAGAAGTGTATTTCCAAAGCCATCGGGACAATTAGTCCGGATTATATTAAACTGTATCTGAAATTATTTCCTAATTTCTAATGCACATTTTTTTCTCTCTTCACTAAATCCACAAGAACAGTGTATTCATATTTTAATTATGTTGGGACTATTTTTTAATAAAAGTTTGAAGGTATATCCTTATCCTTTGTGTTGTGTCTGAATTGATCAGTTTAGCCTAGGTATGGACGAAGTAGGATTTCAGGGAGAGCTTGGGATTTTCCCTCAGGCTTTAGTACATAGCTCAACTACGGCCATAATCACCACTTGGAGTGAGATGCAACAATGGCCTTGGATTGGATCATATATGGATCCCAGAGGGGTCAATTGTTTATCAGATTTGCTTCAGGAGATGAAATGCCTAAAATGTTGCTGGAGGAAAATGAAGCATGAACCAAACTGAGCACAGATAAAAGAGTGTTCCTTAGACATTACTTTGCGATCCAGAAGTTTCATGTGACAGAATTTCTCCAACACTGGATTAGAACAAATTGTTATCAGCCTGTGATTTCTGTCTATTGGATAATTGCTGGAAGCAAATTGTTAAAAATATGAATGGAAGGAAGAAAAGTTTCTATTGATTGTAGAATATGAAGCATTCCAACTCTTTGGCTGAATGATTTGACAATGAATTTTTTAAAGCTAAACCATTGAATAAAACATACCTAATGCCTATCACTGGGAGAAGTTCCCAATAAACTGCTATCAGAGAGACTCAGGGCAGCTGTCTTAGTCCCAAGTAGTGATTGCCTTGGATGGCAACGTTTGCTATGGAAGCTTAGTTACCTTGGAAACATGTTTTAACTGCATCTTTGCTATATGGAGAGACTATTTGGAATTGCTGTTTTGCTTTGAAGTCTGATGTCTTTAAGCACAATACGAGCAAAAGTCTATTTTGACCTGAATCAATATGGTATTAAGATCTTATTCACAATCCTAAGCATTTAAATCAAACTGGATATATTGATGAGAAAAGCATAGTGCTCTGTGTGACACAGTATTATCCTTTATCCATTTGTGCAAATTAATGTTGCTATGAACACACTGTGCTCAGAGGGTGATATTCTGTTCTGCACATGTGAAGATGAAATGTAGTATTTGTTTGCTTGTGATTTTCTAATCACAATCTTGTCTGTTATTATATTTTTATCTCTCTCCTTGGTTATGTTTACTCAAATGATGTTTTGAATTAAGGTGATTTAACTGTTTTTGGTTATTTTGTCTGTTACTTATATGATTACTTAATTTATAGCAACTTCTATATCTAGAATATGGGATCCTTCTTATCCTCCCACTGACTTTTCAGATCACTTTCGATTCCTCTTAGTAAGTTAGATATTTTTAAAAGTTCAAAGAATACCAGCAACTGTCACTACTGTGATTATGTTTTTTCTTCTTGTCTTCTTTCATACTGCCAGTTGTTAATGATCAGAGACTGAAACCATTCTGAACAGCTAAATATGCATGTATAATGAATAAATTTTTCTGTGGTCTATATATACTTTGTTTTCTGTCTTGCTATTGTGATGATTCTGACTAGCAACACAAAATAAGTCACGACATATTCAAATCTTCCAGAGAGAAAGCATTTATTCTTAAACAAACTAAAAACAAGCTAAAAAACACCAGAACAAACAAAACGTGAGCCACAAATGAACTCCTTAACAGAAGTCAAAAGTTAATTTATAGTCTCATGTTTGCAAAATCAAGATTCTTTGAAACTCTTTCAAAGAAACATTATATGGCAGCCATGCTGTCAAAGTAGCCAATCCTCTGCCCCTGGTTAAAATAATTAACAGTGCAGTTATATGAATTGAGCTGGCTATGACAATTTTGGCTTTCTGCTCCCCATGGGCACACCAGCCACAAAAGGAAATAATAGCATACATTTTAAAACCAGTTGCATAAGTTTATTGATTCAAATTTCCCTTTAATGTGCCTCTCTAGCCTGGAACAAACTGTCCAAAGATCATTATAGCTGATACATAACTTTCTTAGAGAAGCAAATGGGGAGACAACCGTGTCCTAATTGGTTGAACTGGTACAAATGTGCTCTATTATATTTCTGTTATATGAAGGGGTCATGCTTAGGTTAGTATAAATTAATACAAGAAAAGATAAACGTCAACTCAGAAAGACAAATGGAATATTACAATTTATCACTCTTTATCCATTCAGTCCCACCATCTACAAAGTATTTATCCTCCTATAGTACTTGGGCAAATATAATTTGCCTTTGGAGAATGAGCCATAAGAGCACAAGTTTAGGTATAAGTTTAAGAAGGGTTGATAGACAGTCAAACTCCTTCCCATTGGAAGAACATTGGAAGGGTATTAGTAGCTAAAGAGAAAGTTGTTGCAGAGAAAGTCAAGTAAGGAGATAAATTAATGAGACCTTATTCCTCCCTTCTTCTTAGCAGAACAGCAAATTGGACTCTGGCAATTTCCAATTTAGCAAAATCCAATCATTATTACAATTTTAAATTTTAAAGCTCAATTTTAAATTTTAAAGCCCTCCCTGATGTTTTCCCCCAAATCTCCAGAAAATTATGTCTGAAATGTGTTTTGCGTAGGTCCCATTTGTGAGGTTTTTGAGGCTGTTTTAGATTTGTTGTTTCCTTGCAGATGTTTCATTAACAAACTATCTGTGCTAGTAGGAGGTGGGGTTTGCTCTCATTTCATTTATTAGTGACTTGCCCTATTAATGTTGGTATGATTGGTCTTGGTGATTCCTTGATTGGGCTGTTGTTTACTGTTAGTTTGTTTTGCAATCCCTTGGTCTCATTTTTCATGGCCTCCAAGCCAGTGTGTGCCTATCTTTGATACAGAAATGCTGATCTGAAATAGGATTCTTCCTGGTCAATCTGGCACGACTCCTTTCATTAGTCACATCTTCATGTAACTGATCATTCTAGCATGACTTTTTAATCAAGGTGATCAGTAGGTAGTCGACAATCATTGTTTCCTCCTATAGTTTATGATAATTTCATGTACCCAGCAGTGTATCTCATGTGTTAATATAGTTCTATAACAACGGTGAACTCTGCACTCAAGTTTCTAAATGGACTTAAACTGGACAGTTTCTAGCTGTGAAATGTGTGCTTTGGACCCGAATTTCCAAATTATTAAGAACTGAAAATGTTCAGTCTGAAGTTCACATATTCAGAAACATCAAGTAAAATATAAATGTCTTTGTTCGGAAATTATTTTCTACTGTATTCCACTATTATTGTAATAGTGCTGTCAGATACACATTTTCGCCTCCAACTATTTGTGTTCTCAGCTTTTACTACCTTGGTTATTCTGTTTAGCTGAAAAGAAATTTAAAAGAAGATACGTAATCAAGGGTGTTAATATACTGTACTTTGGTCCGCAGGCAGTGCTTCTGAGATCATGAATCCAAAGTGATCTGTCCTGTCCTAAGTAACTGGACATAACATGTATTATATCCAAATAAATATAATACACTAAGTATTATATTTACACTAAGTGAACCTGGCCAAGCTTTTGCAAATTGAACCACATGTGGTTCTGCTTTGTGTACCATCAGCAAAAGTGACATCTAATATTGATTTGTTGATTTTTGTGCTGAAAACAATTCATTTTTCATACTCTTGTTCCTACTTAAAGTGATCAGTAACGGGAAAAATCCCTGCTTTTATTGATGAATTAAAACAGATGTTCTCTTGCCTGTGAAATACAGTTTTTTTAATAAATGAAGTTCAGTTTCTTATTTACATTGGTTATAAGTATTGGTTTATGAGAATAAAACTGTATTTTTTTAAATTTTTCCTTTAGCTCTGATTAATCTATTGAAGTTCCTCATGTCTAATGAAACAGTTTTGCTGGCAAAACATAACATCTTTACCTTAGCTCTGATGGTGAGTATCTATGGAAAGAAATGAACCCTACGAAGGATACAATAGCAATAGCACTTATATACCACTTCACAGTGCTTTATAGCCTTCTCTAAGTGGTTTCCAGAGTCAGCATATTGCCTCCAACATACTGGGTCCTCATTTTACCAACCTTGGAAGGATGGAAGGCTGAGCCAATCTTGAGCCAGTGAGACCTGAACTGCCAAACTGTTGACAGCCAGTGATCAGCAGAAATAACCTGAAGTACTGCATTCTAACCACTGTGCCACCATGGCTCATAAACAACTCTTGATTTTTATTTTATTTTTAAGGGAACCTTTCAACATGTACATGAAGCTGCTGGCATTGAATGAGTTATTATCAATATGTTGATGATACCCTACTATGCTGCCACAAGCTAAATGGAGGCTTCCATGGCCTAGATAGATGGAGAGAAATGGGGCTCAGACTCAAACCAGTGAAGATAGAATGGTTGCTGGTTCAGTAGTCAACTGATCCTGGAATGATATCAGCCTTGGCACTTGATGGGTTTCTGCTCCACCCTGAAAGACCAGATTCACAATCTGTGGATCCTTCTGGATATATGGTTTCTGCTAGCCTTTGTCCAGTGCAGTTGGTATAATGTCTCAGCCAGAAGAAGACTAGGTTATGTCCTAGTCTTTATTTTATCTCCTTGTACTGAATTATTGCAGCTCATTCTAATGGGGCTGTCTTTCATAAACTAATTATGCAAAATGCAGTGGCCATGTGCTTACTGGGCAACCCCAATATACTGCCATGTTATTCCGCTGCTGATAGAGCTGCATTGGTTACTGATTCCAAGTTTCTCAAGGAGCTTTTGGGATCTGAATATCCTAGAAATCATTTATCCCAAGTAAATTGTCCCTGCATGAATAGGGAGGTCCTGCTAAAGGTCCCTTCCTATCTGGATGTTTTACAGGATGGGGCACAGAGATGGGTATTTTTAGTGACTGATTCCATCCCTTAGAACAGTTTACCTGTGTGAAAAGAATGGCTTATCTCAAAATAGCTAAACCCTGGATTTCTGGAAGGTCTTAGTTGATTAGCTGCTGGAGGAAGAACCATAGCACATTTATTTATTATTGCTTACAGTTTTATTTTTATTATATTGTACACTTTGCAGAGGCTCTCAAGTGATGAGGTTAATAAATCACATACATAGATATGTACAAATCCTGGGCAAAATCAGATTAAGAATATTACTTTATATTTTATATTATTTTAGTTCAGTTTAGGAATTTGTGTTTTCTATTATAGTACTTATATGAGTCTCATGTAGATGATTTAAAGACAATGAGTAATAATTTATTACATTTATATGCCTCCGACTCCCAGCAAGTCTGGGCAGTTTACAGTTGTTAAAACATTTAAAAACAAAGAACAATAACAGTGCAAGACAAAAGAACAATGACAAGCTCATCCATGGTTTCGGGGTGAATGTTTATCAGTATGCTGATGACACTCAGCTATACATCTCCACCCCAGACCACCCCAACGATGCCCTTACTGTGATGTCCCGTTGCCTGGAAGCTGTACGGATCTGGATGTGGAGAAAGAAACTCAGACTCAACCCCTCCAAGACTGAGTGGCAGTGGCTTCCAGCATCCCGGTATAGCCAGCTGGTACCATCACTGACAATTGGGGATGAGACCTTGCTTCCCACAGAGAGGGCCCACAATTTGGGTGTCCTCCTGGACTCACGGCTATCTTTAGAAGACCATTTGACGGTCGTGGCCAGGGGGCCTTTTATCAGGTTCGCCTGATCTGCCAGTTGCGTCCCTTTCTGGATCGGGATGCCTTGCGCACAGTCACTCATGCCCTAGTCACCTCCCGTATGGACTACTGCAATTGCTCTCTACAGCAATTCCATAGTGAGGGAATTTCAGAAGCTTAGGAGCCACGTGTAGTCTGGGAGATCCAGAAAAAATTAGAGAGTTGAAGAAACGGATTATCTTTCTTTCCGTTTGTTTCCCACACAATTGAAAATAAGGGTACGACTGTTCTTAGATGTTTTTCTTGACATTTTGAAATGTCTTTAATTTTGGCTTTTGATTTATGCTTTTACATAATTGTATGTCCCTTAAGTAACTCTTGAATATATAGAAACAGCTTGCCTGTTTTTTTAAATGATTTCATTTTACTTCTAAGCTGGTACACATTCAATCATGCAAATTTGCCTTTTTGGTGAATGATATTTGCTTCTCACTGTTGTCATGGGTGACTGTAGTTTTCACTTGCTTAATAACAGTTAGGTCCTGATGAATTTGTCAGGGAAAGAAAGTACACTTTTTAGATATGAAAGCTAAGTGATTGCTTTGATACTTTTAATGTTAGGATATGTTGGTTTAGATGTGTTAGTATTTTTATTTATTTAATAACCTTTTAATTTGCCCAGAGAATTCCTATTTCTGTTTGATTAAATAATAAAATGAATATAGTTTTATTCAGTAATGCCTATAATCTTTTTTTTAAGGTGATAAACCTGTTTAATATGTTCATCACTTATGGAGATACCTTTCTTCCAACTCCTAGCAGCTACGATGAACTATATTATGAAATAATCAGGATGCACCAGAGTTTTGATAACCTATATTCCATGGGTAAGTAGGATTAGGTGACTTGACTTTATGTTAATGTAACATTTGTATAAGTGTGGCTAAGAGCAAATAATAATGTATGATTGCTCTTCAATACATATTTGTCATATAATTTTAATTAACCTTTAATACATGACTGTGAAATAACCCTTTAAAAGACATTCTGGGCTAAAGAGATGTTTAAAAATGGCTCTTCCTTAAGCTTATATAAATAATAGTAAATATTATTATTTATTAAATATTAAAGTAAATAATATGGTAATATATAAATAATATAATCAAGGAATCAGAGGATCACCTAGCATACTGATATGTCTGCTGCATATGAAGTATGCTTGCTGTTGTCTCCTGGCATATAATAATTAAAGAGTAGCAAGTTCATTTAGGATGATCCTTTTTGGCATGTGTAAAATGATCCCAGTTGGGAAACTATGCCTTAATCTCAGATCAGAGAGTAAGACAAGCTCCCAGAACCATTTAGCTGCAGGGAAGACTCATTGTAAACATGAAGTGAAAACAGGAAGTTGTACTTTCATTTTATTCTGAAAGCACAGTAAGAAATTGTCTCCAAAGAACATAGAGCGTGTCATGGAACCAGCTCAGTGCTTCAAAGAAATGTAGTCAGAAAACAGCTTATGTAAATTGGAAAGTCAAAAAACCAAGGCTATCCAGAAATAATATTTTTGGATAAGGAAGTGGAGATGGTAGAGCAGGGCATTTACTAATGATACAAGGGAGGGGGGGGGCAGTTTTTCTGTAACTGGAGAACTGGATTCCTTAATGGAGGGCCAAAGCTATAAACGTGTGATAAATCCTTTTCTCCTCTTTTTGAGCTGTAATTCTCTGATGCACAGCCCTACCCCCGTTTGCACTCATGCATATAAAAGCCATCACCACTTCTGTCCATTCTTCATTTATATAGTAAATATCAAGATCCCGAGAAGTGATAATACCACTAGTGAGGTCACACTTGGAATACTGTGTACAATTCTTCTCACGATACAAAAAAGATGTTGAGACCCTAGAAAGTGTGCAGAGAAGAGCAACAAAGATGATACAGGTGTGTAGGCTAAATCATATGATGAACAGTTGAGAGAACTAGGTATGTCTAGCCTATCAAAGAGAAAGATTAGGAGGGATATGATAACTGTACTTGAAAGAATGTCATAGAAAAGGGATTGACATGTTCTTCAAAGCACCAGAAGGCAGAAATAAACAAGATATAAAGGATGGAAACCTGTTAAAGTGAAATCCAACCTAGAAGTAAGGAGAAATTTTCTGTTCAATTAATTATGGAATAGTTTACCTTCCGGAGTTATGAAAGTTTTCAAAAATAGACTGGACAACCATTTGACTGAGATGGTACAAAGTATCCTGCCTTGAGGAGGAGTTTAGACTAGAAGACCTCCAAAGTCTCTTCCAGCCCTATGATTCTATGTTCTGTGTACACTACTATCTTTGTACTTCCATTGCACCTCCTTCAATTCATTGAGAATTCTAAGTCAGCTTAGATGTATTTGTATTGGGATGTTGAAATATTATGGTAGGGCACTATGGTAGGGAAATATTATGGTAGGGCACTATAACTAGCTTCCCATTTCTTGGCTGCCAAGGAAACTGTATGCCAGTTTAAAGAAAAATATGGTTCCTCTAATTTAGATTATTAAGAAGATGGTAGCTTAATAACTAATTTAATAATTCATATTTTCAGCAAGCTTGTCTTCTATACGTAGAAAGCATGCATTGTGTTTTATGTATTCAGACATATTTGGAAAGAGATAAGATCTGTCTGTGATGGATGCATTCATTTTGGGGATGGACAAAATACGCATGAACCCGAATGTTATTTTTTTTTTACTGTTCCTGAAGTTTCCAAAGAATGTGTTTCTGAAATTAGCTAGCAAAGCTATCACACAAAACATCAAAATTTTCTGCTGTTTAACGAGAAACAAAAAATAATAATAATAATAGTATATTAAGACTTCAGTAGCTTTAAGACACAATCTCTATTCTATTAAAACTCTCATCATAACTTTTAATTAGGCAAAATAGTGTATCGTAGGGCAATCATTATTGAACCAAGGTACCTCAAATAGACTAACTTAGAGAACGTGTCCAAAATTGGCAACCCGAATCCTGAGGGAATGAAATTTGGGAAAGTGGTGGCTGCTTCAATGCTAATGGCTGCTGAGAGATGATCATTTTCAACATTCTGTGACAGTTTCTAAGCCAGTCTCTCTGCCATCCAGCATCAGCCACTTACCTCCCTGCGAGGGAGGGAGGGAGGGAGGGAGGGAGGGAGGGAGGGAGGGAGGAAGGAAGGAAGGAAGGAAGGAAGGAAGGAAGGAAGGAAGATTTAAATGCCAGGTCTCTTCCCATCTATTGCCCATAAAGTATAAAAGATTGAATATCCTGTCCCCATCTTCTCCAGTAATAACATATCATATTGCCCCATCCCTGTGAATGCTGAGACAGTTAAAAAAATGGGGTGGAAGGAAATGCAGTCCCACAAAAAATTGGAAACTCTTGAATTGTAGTCAAATAGGTATCACAGAATATTTTTTTTCTTTCTTTCAGTTCTGAGACTTTCTACTAATGCTGGCCAGTGGAAGGAGCCGGCCAGTAAGGTGACTCATGCATTGGTCAACATACGGTAAGAAAGGGGGAAAAAATTGCATATTTTTTCTTTAATTGTATGCTCTTTCATTTTTACATTTTTTTAAACCAACAAGGCACATTTTAGATTTCTTAACTCAAGTTGAGAAAAGTGAAAGATAACATTGTATGCATGTAACATTATGTTTATTTTCTGTAATTTTAAATGTGAATAAATGGCTACATACTTCTCCTTATTAGCAAGTATCTTGGCTAGTAGTTTGGGAATTGAGAGTTTTTTTGGGTTTTTTTGTAAAAAACCTGGTAACTAGTATTGCTAATTTGCTTGGAGCAAATTGGAACATAATAATACATGTGACTCTTTCATAATGGTCATGTGTTACTATGTTATACTGTAAAAATATCCTCAAATCAAACACATTCCTTAAGAATACATGAAACTTTTCAGATGATGATGCTTAGCAAACTATTTGTAGGTGTCCCCTGAATAATCTAGCTGCTTTTTAAGGAAGTATTGAGCCATACATTTATGTATTCAAGAAGGAAGCAATATCTTTGTTGCTATAGTAACTCGCAAGACAATTGGCTAGAACTTTTTCCTGTGACAGCATTTGCTTATGAATGAAATCAGTTGCCTTTCTTTTAGGCCAACAATGGCTAATAGTGTCACTCTGTCATTCTCAGTCCTTTCACTTTGGAGAGATAATCAAATCAAATTATGGTCATAAACATTGAAAAGATAAATTTATGGCTCAACACATCCTTAAAAAAGCAGCTAGATCTAGCAAATTTACTTGAAAGTACTCTGCCAACCATCACTATCTGGAAGCTCCCTCTTTCCCCAGGGTATCACATGTGGCTTTCATCTGTTTACACTATCATTTTAATATTTATTTTGTGTGTTTATACACCATGTGTTCTCAGTCAAGCTAGATGCCAAGTGTATTGGATTCCCCACGGTAACACAAGCAGCATTTGATTGCAGCTTTTGGTTATGCTGAAAATAAACTTGCTTTTACACTGTTTCATTTCCCTTAACACATCTTATCTCTGCCACCATTTCTCATCCTGAGACATGGCAAGGAACAACTTGAGATAAAATGCTTTTTGGATTCAGCATAGGATGACTGGGTTTAAAAAGCTGATTTATTGGAAAGGACTCTCTGGATACTAAATGTTTCTGTGAGGCAGTGAATTATATGCATGTAAGCTTTCCATCTTCACCATTTCCAGTTACAATGCCTTTGCAATCCAAAGCCATCTGATCACACAATAATATTTTTACAACTGCCAGTGATTCTGACCCTGGTAAGATTGGGAATTTATTGGGGTGGGGTGAGTAAGACAGGTAGAATTGGTCAAGAGAAGAACGACAGATATAGATTAAAAGAAACTGCATCATCAGGCATCTATCTGAAGGGGAGGGGAAGTTGCCAACAATTGTTGCTTTGACTTTGAAAGAAGAGCCAATCTCCACAGAGATGAAGAAGGGAAGAATGTCTCCCTTATCTGCATCTTTGAGACCAGAGAAAGAGGAGGTGGATTTTTGTTCCTTCCAGACATATAGAGAAGTAGATGAAGAATTGAGAGAAGAAGGATGTAGAACTAGAGTTTCTTAGGGCAGAAATACTAATTATGTCAACCACTACTAATTGCTCAGCTTAACCTAGCTCCAGAATTTAAAAACACAAGGCTAAGAATCACAGTGAGAGTCAATTTGGTGTAATGGTTAAGGTATCAAGCTAGAAATCAGGAGACCTTGAGTTCTTGCCTTGCCTTGGGCACAAAGCTAGCTGGGTGACCTTGGGCCAGTCAGTTTCTCTCAGCCCTTGGAAGGAGGAAATGGCAAACCATTTCTGAGAAAATCATGCCAAGAAAATTGCAGGGACTTGCCTGGACAATTTTTGAGCATTGGACATGATGGAATGTAAGAAAAAATATACTATAGTAGTCAAGCTATATAAAAAGCATAAAAAAGAAGCAAAATAATTAACTGTTGTGGGTGTAGGAACAGTGTTCATGTTGGCAGAGGGCAATCAACTTTTTAAAGTGAACGTGTCCTTGTATACTGTAAAGTGTTTGTTAGCGTATACCAAGTTCAAGCCAGGGAACAGAACCTTTCCATGGAAATGTTGCTAGAATAGGGAGTCAAAGCAAAGTGAAAGGTATTTGCCAGAGGAATGTTCAAAAAAGAGTCTAGAATGCGATTTTCTCTCTACAGTAGTTTCAATGACATTTGTTTACAATAATTGATTATCTCTTTGGCAATGGGGAAGCAGACATTAAAGATATACAGCAATTCCCCTTTTAATAGTATAAAATGCTAATTTGAACATTATGCCCAATTCTTTTCATTCTACATCAGGAATCTAATTGCTATCACCACCACAGTAACAATTAACTGCTTAATGTGATTTGAATGAGAACTTGATTTTCATCTATGACTTTTGTGAATTAACAGATTCTTATTGGGTGTGTTTTTCATGTTGCAAGATAGAATAAATAGATGCTATTTGTGCATTTAAGATTTGATTCTTAGTTCTTTTGAATAAGGCAATTGCTAATGCATTTAAATTCTGCAGTTACGATAGTTTCTAATATTTAACGCCTGGCAAAAAATGTTAAAAAGCACATCACAATTATATTTTCATTGAGCGAATATGAAATTATTTACTCCATTTACAAATTCAAAGGTAGACTATATAGATGATGGAGTTGCATACAGAAAGTCTCTGGGGTTTCTGCACTCAGAGGGCTCTGCTCCACGATGTATTTGAACACCACAGCTACCACAGCTACATTCCAAAAAGGAGAGCTTTCCTCATTTATGGAGGAGACTTAACACACCTGCCATGTTGAGTCCCAATCTTAATAAGGATTGACCAGGATTTACGGAGTAGATTGAAACGGAGTAGATTTACGGAGTAGATTTGATTCAACTGTAAAGCAGGGAATGTTACGACACTCTGGAGGAGAAATAGAGAACCATTCTTATATCGAGACCTGAAGCAGATTGAAGTTGTTATCTAGCAAGTTTCTGGTTGTCCTAATGAGTGGATGTCTGGAGCAAAGCTTGTTGCTTATAACAGTGGTTCCCAACCTTTTCTTCACTATAGACACCCCCCTCTCATTTAAATACCTTTTGTGGGCATGGACTACGCCCACGAACCCCCAAGACCTAACTCAAGATTTAAATCATAACATTTCTTCAAGCCTTCGCAAAGGAGGAGGAGGAGATTCCCCTCATCTCTGACATTCTCCCGCGGCGAGTTTTCCTGCACAAAATCAGCTAGGGTGAGCTGGTGGTGGCACACAAGCAGCAGTAAATTGTCCTAGACTCTGGATACCAAATCTCCTGACTAAAAATCCATTACTATGAGAAGACCTCAGGAAAACAGTCTGCCTGAGGACTTAGCATATAGAACTCTCAGACCAACCATTTCAAATAAGGCAAATCAACTTAGAAGAAATAAGCAGAGCTAAGAACCAATACCTGTTGAGGATCTTACTAGGAAATGATATCGACTTAATTGTTTCTAAAATTAAAATGGATATAGAAATTGCATTTTGGGAATGAGGTCTGCCTTATATTTGTTTTCTCACTTTAAAAAAAAATAGTGAGTGGTGAGGTTCAGGGGTGAAATCCAGCAGGTTCTGACAGCTTTTGGAGAACCGGTAGCAGAAATTTTGAGCAGTTCGGAGAACTGGTAGCAGAAATTTTGAGTAGTTTGGAGAACCAGCAAATACCACCTCTGGATGGCCCCAGAATGGGGTAGGATTGGAGATTTTGCAATATCTTTCCCCTAGGAGTGGGGAGGGAATGGGGATTTTTCAGTATCCTTCCCCTGGAGTGGAGTGGAAATGCAGATTTTGCAGTATCCTTCCCCTGCCATGGCCACCAAGCCACGCCTACCAAGCCACACCACATCCAAGCCACACCCACAGAACCAGTAGTAAAACAATTTGGATTTCACCACTGGTGAGTTATATCCATTCATTACTTTGAAATTAATTTAAAGCAGCAAAATAATTAATATCACCTGCATAGCAAAGCATTGATGATTTTCAACTGGCTGATTATTTTTTATCCATATTTTCTCCTTTTCCCAAAACAATTATGACTATTCTGGAGGTACTATGGAGACTCACAGGAGTCTGTGATGTAAAGGATTTGAGCTATGTGCTCTTTTCCCTAGATAAGATGAACAGAAACAACATTTTACCTTAGTGCAACTGAGATGTCATGGCTTCTGCCATAAGGGCAGAATTTATTATGACCTCCTTTATCTTTCCTGTCCTACTAACAAAGGGATCAAATTCTCTTATTTCAGTGCTCTTTAGATTGTATTGGACTTTCCCTGGCTGGTTTTGCAAAACTGAGCTACAGATTCCATATTGCTTCTGCAGACACTGATAATTCTTTTGTTTTTTGGCTTGCTTGTTTTAGGTTAATATTCCTCCAGTGTTATAGAGAATACAAATATGCTTTCTATTATTTTTTAAGAAAATTAGTTTAAATTTAATTGGCCATTGGGTATTATTTCATGTTTAATAATCAATCATTTGAGTTCTTTTTTCCTACTAATATAGAATGTCATTTTATCCTGTTTCTGTTGGATATGAGAAAATACTTGTACATCTATACATTTTAAATATAATGGTAAAATTAACAGAAAATTGGTTCTTGTTGCTTATTGCTTCCACAATTACCTTATTCTCATTTTTTTCTCATTGACATTCTATGTTGATGCTAATTTACTTACATTCTTTAATTTTGTTAATACTAAAGCCAAAGTGTAAAAATTTGCCATTAAGCTATAGAGTTTTCTTTTTAATTTTTTTAAAAAAAAATCTAAATATATATTTTGCATCCATTTAGTTTCTTCAGTATATGCTTTAGTGCTACTCTTAAAAATAGTGCTATGCTTAAAAATAGAAAACAAAAACCTTTAATATGTAGTCTTTACTGCATACAATAATTTCATCTAATCGGAAATCATGTACCGTGTTTCCCTGAAAATACGACATGTCCTGAAAATAAAACCAAGCCTGATCTTTGGGATGGGCTTAAATATACACCATCCCCACAAAAGAAGGCCTAGTGAAGCCCTCTGGGCTTCTCAGCCCCATAATCGGATCAGCTGAGCCACTCAGGCCACCATTCACGAAACAGCTGATTTATGGGTGCTGCTCAGGCTGCCGCTTCCAGCAAGTGCAGCTTCTTTTTTAGTCAATTGCAGCTACAAAAGAAGCCGGAAGTGAAAGGACGCACCCCACACGCCTTGCACCCTCCTTACCTAATGGTGACAGTCACAGCAGGCAATTCCGTCTACGGAACAGCTGCCTCATGGGTGCTGCTCCGGCTGGCGCCTCCAGCAAGCGCAGCCACTTTTGCCATCGATTGAGGCCACTTCTGCAGCAGGAGTCCAAGCGATGCACTCGATGTGCCTCGTACCAGCCTTCCGAAGGGTACTGTAGCAGCAGCTATCCACAATTTTTATACTCATATTTCATCCCAACTATACCGGGCCACATGGATCGGGATGAAATAAGGGTTAAAAAATTGTGGATAGCTGCTGCTACAGTACCCTTCACGTGAGGCGTGAGTCTCCTGTTGCAGAAGTGGCTGCACCCAAGGAGTGCTTTTGGGAGAGACGGCAAAGGGGACGTGATCACTTGCAAATTCCTGTCCCACCCCTGCCTCTCTGCTGGGGGACCGCCGGCAGCCCCAGACACCTAAAGCCTGTGCCCATCCGACTCCTTTTTCCACAGTTCCCGGCTCTTTATCGAGAGGGGTGGCAGGTGGGGTGGGGGAGAAGTGAGACGCTTGGAGCGAGACAGGGCTCGGTTCTCTTGCCGTCTCTTTACCCCCTCCCTCGCTGGGCATGGCAGAGCTTCGTGCCCCTGCCCAAATTGGATGCAATTTTGGGGTGGCAGGTGGGGAGAGGAGGGGTGAGGCTGGGGAGATGTGAAAAGACCTGCCATGCTGGGTGCTGTGGAAAAGGGAGCCGGACGGGCACAGGCTTTGGGTATCGGGGCTGCTGGGGGTCACCTGGCAGAGAGGTGGGAGCGGGGTGGGAGTTTACAGATGAGGGGGATGGATGGATGGATGGGAGGCGGGCGAGTGCCAAGAATGCCAGGAGATTCCCATCTTTGGTTGCCCGAGCAAACAGCTGACGAGCGGCTGTGTTGCGCTGCCACAGCAGCAGCCATGAGGTGGCCACATTTGCTGCCTCCTGCACCCCCAAAATAATAAGACAACCCCCCTGCCCCGATAATAAGGCCAAGCCCTTATTTCGGGGGTTCAAAAAATATAAAACAGGGTCTTATTTTTGGGGAAACATGGTAATAAATATGATGGTCCAACAAACGATGTGGTGAAGATCAATGAAGTTATATTGCATTTACAGTGAATTCCCAGTTAAAATAATCAGTTGTATTGTGTCTGCATATTAGAGAGTACTATAATGGGCATAGTATCCAATAGGTGACATTACTGGTTCTCCTGTGTTTAGAGACAAAGCTGAACATACCTAAATGAATATTTTAAGAAGTTAATGAAGCAATACAAGCATATTCAGTCTGTCCTGTTTTTGAGCTACTTTGAATTGTTTTTTCTCTTTGGCTAAAAATAGAAGGTGCACTTCTCAAGAAGTATTGCATATAATCCCAAACCAGGGATTTTTAAATTAGTCTGTGTTGAATAAGCTATAGCAATCAGCTGTACCATAGATGCAAAATTAATGTAACACACTAAACAAAACAACTTTGTGACCTGGCACTGGGAATCCATCAGAACATTGATAAACAGGTATTTTAACAAGTTTTATAGCTTGCAGATATGAAATTTAATATAGTTTGTCAGAAAAAAAAGACAAAAACTTTTCTTTTTTCCTGTATTTCATTTTCTCGTCTAAAGGATAATGAGAGGTTTCTATAATTCAGTTCCTAAGAAGTTGAAATAGAAATGTATTCTTTCTGTGATTTGATTAGAGAACAGAAGGAACAGTTAATCTCACTGCCTTTTTAGCCACACAAGTTAAATGTACTTACTTCTATTAGTTAAATCCAAAATTTTCATTTGAGAGAAGCTCTGAAATAGACCAGGACTTCAGTGTTGGTTCCTGAACAAGTTTTTTCCCTTACTGAAACTATGGGAGGAAAGTGAATAACAGAAGACCCAGTCCTGACAATATACTAAAATCAAGTCTCTCTTGGATCAAATTTAGATCCTAGTAACTTAATGGATATATATGTGTTGATAATATTGGCTTCCTACTGTCCACTTCTGGGATAGGTTTTTTTTCATTATCCAGTCTAGCCAATACTTCTGGGATTTGCTGGTGGTTTGGTCTCCAGATATGTATTTGATATATTATTTTAAAAGTTCTCAAAATTTCCTCTGGAGATATTATAGAACTATCATGGCAAGCCCAAGAGTAATATTGCATGAATTACGGTAGTTGGTTGAAACACCAACTTGTGTGAGTGCCCCTGTGAGAGCATAGGATTGAATTCAGGACTAAATTAATACCTACTGTAAGGTAAAGGTTCCCCTCGCACATACATGTTAGTCGTTCCCGACTCCAGGGGGTGGTGCTCATCTCCGTTTCAAAGGGAAGATGTCTCCATGGTCATGTGGCTGGCATGACTAAATGCCAAAGGTGCACAGAATGCTGTTACCTTCCCACCAAAGGTGGTCCCTATTTTTCTACTTGCATTTTTTCGTGCTTTCAAACTGCTAGGTTGGCAGAAGCTGGGACAAGTAACAGGAGCGCACCCTGTTACATGGCACTAGGGATTCAAACTGCTGGACTGCTGACCTTTCGATCGACAAGCTCAGTGTCTTAACCACTGAGCCACCGCATCCCAAACTCACTGTAACATCTGGTAATTTAATCTCATATCAGCTTATTAATTGATAGTTTAAAGTATACACCCCACTGGTCTATCTCATAAACTTGGCCAATGAAACAAACCTCTTTCTTTGCAGTTGAAGCTTCCATTTAGATTTGGCTGTGCTACACTTACGCTTTCTCAAATCATCTATGTTAATCAGGTGATGATTTGCCATGTAAATACCAGCTCAGAAACAAATCGGTAACTGGACAATTGACCTTCACTTCTGTAAAGAAATAAGCAACTTTCAAGGCAAGCATTTTTTCCAGGTTAATAAGATCTTTAGTTTAATTCTTGCAGGTTTGCACTTAATGAGATCTTTATTAATGCAAAATTTGAAGAGGCATTCTCTGATTACTTGCTAAATGAAGGAGGTGGCATCTGAAACATTTAATTCTTTTAATGGACTTTCTTTTAATCGGTAATGTTTTGAAGGTGATTAACTTAATTAACCCTATGATTAATAGATGCAATTGCTCCGTTATTGCTATAGGGCAGTGTCATCATTTTTGTGCCATTTTATTTTATTTTTGTTATAGAACGTAACATTGGCTAATAAAGTCTTTATCATTCAACCTGGGGTAATATATTAATTACTTCAGCAATCATGTTCCTCTTTGCATAGTCAGTTCTATTTGATTTTTCATCTCAAACTCAGATTCATTCTGCTCTGGTTGCCCTTTTATACAGAAGGGACGGCTGTTGTAAAAGAGATAAAATAGAGACTATTCTTTGAGCACTTCTGCATGTTTATAATAGATCTTTAGTTGTCAAGTTATGTTGACAGTAGGGTTATGATTCTCTTGACATTTAAGTTAATTTTCAAGTAATTTATCCTGAAGAACTTATGAGTTCACCAAATTATAGTGGGGCAAAAAAAGATCATATATTAAGATACACATATCTCAAAAGCTGTACCTATTAGACAGGTATTAGAAAGTCTGAATTAGTTTCTGTTGGGGAAATTATTTCTGTATGTACAATTGTTAGTGATACTCTGAAAAAAATTAAATATATACAGTAGCCCTTTCCTGTTTCATACCTAGCCCAGTGTCCTGCTGTATAGAGGCCTTGTTTTATGTTTGCTTTTCAGTTTGATCAACGTTGATAATTATAACCCTTTAATCAACTTCACTTAGTAGCAATTGTTCACTGAGATATACTTTAACAGTAATGACCTCTGGCATACTGTCACTGCTAATCAACTCAGGCTGAACTCAAACTGTAGAATAACAAAGAACAGCCAAAAAGCTAAAATGCTGTCCTGGTTAGTATTGCTTTTCACCTTCTCAAAATTATGGTTGAGATTGTGTCCAGAACAGGTTCTTAAATGCTATGAGATACAGAACATTTTTTTCTGAAATTGAAGATGTTTTCTGTTAGAAAACTTACAGATATCATTTTCTTGTTTTTACTGTTTACAAAACAAATCTATAGGGAATACCAACATCCCAGAGTTTGTATTATTTTTCAGGAAAAGGAAAGAGGAGGAGAAAATCTTCTTCCTTCTCCTCCTCCTCCCCCCTCCCCCCTTCCTCCTTTTCTTGAGGGGAAAAAGGGTAGTAGATAGTTTGCATTTAATGATCACTTAGGCATAATGGATCTGAAAAAATATTTTTGTTCAGCCATTTCCCTCTACATTCCTTCAGTGTGAAACACAATATTTACATACAGGTAGTTTTTGATTTACAACAGTTCATTTAGTGACTGTTCAATATTACAAAAACATCATAAAAAGTGATTTATGACCATTTTTCACAGTTACAATCTTTGTAGTATCTCCATGATCATGTGATCAAAATTCAGATACTGGGCAACTGGTTCATATTTTGAGTGTTGCAGTGTCCCAAGATCATGTGATCACCTTTTGCGATCTTCTGATGAGCAAAGTCAATGCAGAAGCCAGATTCATTTAAGAACCAGGTTACTAACTTATCAACTGCAGTGATTCACTTGACTGAGGCAGGAAAGGTCATAAAATGGGGCAAAATTAGCAAATGTCTCACTTAGAAACTGAAATTTTGGGCTCAATTGTGGTCATGAATTGAGGACTACCTGTATTGCCTTTGTGGAATTGCAGGCCTTTGGCATCTTCCCAAATTCAGATACTCCTACAATAAATACATATTCTTAGTTCTGCTCAGAATCTTAATTCAGGTTAACAATAAACTAGAACTCTTTCCCCCCCAAATCTTGATAAACAGACATCATAATTTACAATCACAGTTATAAGATTTATGATTCCTAAGATAGGCAACAGGAATTCATGCATCATTTTGAAGTTGATGAAATGAAGGAGTAAGCAGTAATCTTTCAAGAAACAAGTCTTGCTCACCAAGGTAGTATATGCTAGGATCCAAGGAATGTGCCATTTCTCCATTTGTCTAATGCCATATACTATGAAGAACAGCCTTTCTGATAAATTGCTTAAATAATTTTTTGTTACATGAGGGTGTAGGACTCTGCTGGTCAGTAGGAGCAAGAAAACATGTAGGATGCTTTTCTTATCAAAAGTAGCTCTTTAAATTGCAGTGGTGGTACTTTGATTATATTTATATCTCTATTCATATGTTTGGGGCGTTTGCTCAGTGGTTAAAATGCTGGGCTTGTTGGCTGGAAATTTGGCAGCCCAGGTTCGAGACCTGAGTGCCACATAGTGGGGTGTGCACCCCTCCTCTTCCCAGCTCCTGCTCACCTAGCACTAGGGAAGCATGTAAATGCAAGTAGATAAATAGGTTCCACTTTGATGGGAAGGTAACAGCACTCCATGATGTCATGCTGGCCACATGGCCACAGAAATGTCTTCGGACAGTGCTGTCTCAATAAGCCTTGAAACAGAGATGAGCACCATCCCCCTCTAGCCAACAATAACTAGAGGGGTAAAATCCACAGGGGACTCCCTTACTTATATATTTATATCCTTATCTTTGCCAATATAAACTTAAACATAAAAATTCATAACTTGCCTTGAGGGTCTTCCTGTTACAGTGTTTGCTAGACAATCAGCCTGTTTTTCGTGCTGAAGCAGTGTGATGTTCTCCCATGAGTATAAAGTAGATTAAATCTGTTCACATAGAGTATGTGTGACATCTCTCTCTCTTCACTCTGTTCAATGATATCACATCTGTTTCACTGAATTCTGTAAGCAGCTAGACTATAGTTCTAATAAATGTTTGTACATTAAAAGGAATCCTATGAAATATAAGCTTTAAAGGAAATGATACTGATCTAAATATATTGAGAAAGATTCTCAGAAACAGGATTATAATTAAAGCTACATAGAAATGCTGCATATTTTATTTTCAATAGTAAGAGCTCTGGGTAGTGCCAGTCATTTACCATGATATGCTGATCAGACAGAATAAGGTGAAGGGTTCAACCAAACCCACAGCCATAATGTAACCTATATGGATACAAAGTTCACAAGAGCCTCATTTTATAACTTTTTGGATGTAATTCATTTATAGTTAGATTTTTCTACGCAATAGATTAAGATTCTACTTGGTGAGTTATTATTTTTCATGGATTACAAAGGAATTTTAAAAATTTTTAAAGACTTAAAAACGTTAGCCAAAAAGCTGAAGAAGGCAAGTAAGAGAGTTTAAAACAGATAAAAGGGACATTTTGAAAGATTATTATTTAATTATTGATAAAAGAGCTTTTGAGCAAATTGAAATTAAATTAGACAAATGAATTGGACTTTTGTGGAATAATTTTTATTATTAAAGAGTGTAAAAAAATGATGGATTTGACAAACCAAAAGATCATGGTAATATGAGCCAGATTGTGATGCTGATTATAACTATGGAAATATGGACTGTGATCCTGACTGTGCCATTAGAGATGAAAATATTAAAACAGATGAAAGCACAGGAAAATAAAGGAGAAAAATTGAAAGTGGGAAAGTTGCCTTTGCTTTTTCCCTTATTTGAAACTTCCATTTTTGATTTACTTTTATCTGTCTGTCTGTCTCTCTCTCTCTACCTTTATTTATTTATATACCTCATTCATTTATTTCATTTACAATAATATAATGGCAACCAACAGAAAAGGGCCAAAAATAGAAAGGTGGAGAGGATTGCTTGAGCAATTTGCAGAGAAAGGAATTACACCAAATTGGCTTCAACTTCCATCCAAAATTTTCATTTTATCGATTTGTTTTACATCTCCAGATACTTGTTTTACACAGCTATCCATCTTAACTTCTTCTCTAATCCATCTTAACGTCTTCTTTTATCTTGTCTTTCATCTTTACAAGTCTTTAGTCCACTTTTTTGTTTTTTAAACTTCAAGTGTTTGATTGAAATGAGGCAGACAGTGTATTACTGGGAAAACCATTGGTTGTAGTCACCTTCCAGTCTCATTTTTGCATGCCAAAACAACATAGTGGCAAGATTCAATAACAAAACTGCTCCTTTTTAGTGGGGAAGCATGGTGAGTTGTAGCTCCCCAAAGATATTGAACATTACTATAAGGCTTAGTTGAACTATTTTACAACTTTATCCCTGCCACCAAACCCCAAAAGTAATAAAAAACCAAAAAGCACAATCATTTTCAATTCTGTTCCACCACTTCACCATGTCACTAGCTGCATTCCTTGGGGCCCTTAGCAGTTGAATAAAGTATTAAATGTGAGACCTCTAGCTGCACAAAGTTTATTCATCCCTGGTCTAGAGCACGTAAAGCAAAGTTGAACTATTCAGAATCAGAGTCCAGGAAGACAGTGACAAGAAAATGAGACTGATATTGCAAAGTTTACAATCAAAGGGCAGAGCAACAGTACTGGGGACAGAAGGAAAATAAGTTTGTTAGTCCTAAGAAAATTGTTTGAGCTAAAGAATTAATCAGTAGACTAACAAATAATTTTAGAATTGGAAGTGATTTAGTGAGCAGATGCTTTTCTTCTTGACTCCAGCCAAGAGAAGTTATCTTCACTTTCATGAACAAGATTTTGCTACTCAAAGGGCTCCTGTGGTCTTTTGCTTCACAGGTGCTGTTTGTTAGTATCTTGCTTAGAGTCTAAAGGAAAAATATTATTTTCTGCTTCATAGTATTGAATAGGGATCCCTGTGAGAATTCCTAATCCTCAGGTTGGAGATTTAAATGGTGTCTTGCAAGTTATTTTTCTCAGTCTGCAAGGTCTTGCCTTGAATGGTGGGAACTCCAGCCATGACAGTAAACAGTATATCTATTCCTTAATGGAGCAGCTGACAAATTAGTTATTTAATGGAAGTTTCCCAGAGCTACACTAAATGCTGGCCAATTTTGCTTGTCTCTACTGTGGTGTAGCCAAAATTATAACTCATCCTGGTATACCCTTTTCCATGGGGATAAATCGTTGATGAACATGTGAAAAAGTCTCAGCAGCCACTGCAGAATGGCTCAACTGAAATTATTGCAATCCATCAGATTCACTAATCACTCAGAAGAATACTTTCCTTGCTTCAGATTTCTGTGAAGAACAATTTTGAATTGTTGTGCTTGCCATTTGCTTTAGTTGAGTTTTTCAGGGAGCTACCTAAAGCACCCTGCCTGGATGCTATTACCAAATGCAATAATTCTATTATTGTTTCTCTTGTCAAATCTCATAGAATCTCTTGATATTCAAGTTATTAATGAGGGGGAACTATGGTTTAGGAGGATTAGAATAATGAGGCAATAGTTTCCTTTTTTTCTAAAGCAGGGCTGTCAAACTCCCGGCCTGTAGGCCAGATGCATCATGCACTGGCCACGCCCACACCTGGTTTAGTGAAGGGGAAAAAACTACCAATACATCACATGACGCTGCCATGACAATGTGAGTTTGACACCCCTATTCTAAAGAAAGGTGTTTGTTCAAGCCCATATTATGAGAACACCCGTTTTTCTTTTATTTGATTTCTTTGAAGACAAAGACACACTTGATTCCTGATGACTATGTGAACATAACCGTGTAACTTTCAAGGCAACAGAATAGAATGGTTTATCACTGCCATCTTTCAGGATATTTTTCAGTATCCCAGGCTACTTTACATCTTAGAAGAACTGGAGTGGGCTGGGAGGCTGGAGAGGAAGGCTGAGATGGTGATGGCAGATGCCAGTGATCAACAGGAAAAAACTAAAAACAAGAAAACTTCGTTGGACTACCCTTTTCAGATTTGTACAAACAATTTCCCCCATATTTCTATGCTGCATGGCCTTGAAACAACCTACTGATTAGCCTGAGAATAGAGCTGTTTCCTCAAGCTGTAATGTCAGGAGGAAGAAAAGTAAAACAGAGACCATGCAAGCAGAGCACTGCCTACACATGTACAGCTGAAGCTGGAGGGCCTATTGAGACAGTTGGTGAGAGAGCAGAAGAAAAGCCTCAAACTGCTGTTGCCAGAATGGCTTTTTATTTTGATCACTACTTTCAGATCTGGACATCTGAGGTTCCAAAGGGTCTATTTCTGTTTCTAAACTATATCCCCAGTGTTCAAGAAACTGAGGAGAATAACTTTTATCAAGTTTTTTACATCTTTGGAGAATGCAGCATTTGTTTTCCATTTTTTTCTGATCAGCTTCCCACCTCACTCTGTACAAGGATTTCTGTCATAAGGTGAAATCACATAGAATTCACCAGTTTGCATAAAATTATAAACAGGAGACTTGATTTAACATCATATCCAGGATCAAATGTTAAGCCTAACACAATACTCCAGGCTGGACAGCCTACCTGTTTCAACAGAAACAGAATATTTTCCTGAAACAAAATCATACTTTGCTACAAGTTTCCTGGAATACTCTAGCTTCTTGGTTCTACCTTATTCTTGGCTGTTGGGAAATGGAAGCTCCTATTTTTCATCCAGCTTCTTTCTCTAACTTCTCTGTAATTCTACTCTAATTAATATAAACATACATACATACATGTATGTATGTATGTATATATGTATATGTATATAATATATATATAAAGAAGGAAAAAATCCCAGAAAGTAGTGAATGCGATTTCACTCAATCAGGGTTTGTAGAAGCATCTTAGTTACGTAGGAAAAACCTGGCTTAAAGGAAACACACACACACACACACACACACACACTTTTCATAGGTTTTATGTGTGTTTTTCTTTAAGCCAGGTTTTTCCTACGTAACCAAGATTTTTCTGCAAGCCTAGTTGAGTGAAATCACATTCACTACTTTTTGGGCTTTTTTTTCTTCTTTTCCTTCTTTTCATTCTGGCAGCCATCAGATTTTGTGCTGCCCAATGGGAGACTTATATAGCTATTTCTGGCTCATTAGCCATCATCAGTAAGCCACACCCACATCTCATGTATCCTCCCTGTAAAGGTATAATATCTATTTGGTTATGTGACTTAAAGATTTTTCCTACGTCACACACACACACACACACACACACACACACACACACACACACGTTATATATATAATAGATTTATATTTACTGTTTCCCTAAGACTATCGTGCTGTACCTTATGATTCTTGACAAATATATCTTTTATTTTATGTACTCAGAGAGTGTATGCACCAAGACAAATTCCTTGTGTGTCCAATCACACTTGGCCAATAAAGAATTCTGTTCTATTCTATAAAGAATTCTATTTGAAAATAACCAAAATCACATTTTGTCTTTCATCAAATCATGATCTTTGTTGGTTTATTTAAAACATAAGCTATCTAAATATAGCTAAAAATATTGTCTTCTATTGGTTAAACCATTATACAGCTGCCTAGCTTATTGAGTGGCTCCCGATCAACAATTAAGACAATGTCAGTCAAAAATATCATAATACATATACATACTAAATCCATAAACATTAAAAGCCAAGTACCAAAGTTAAGCTTTCAACTTCCTTGTTAAATTTTCTCATTTGCTTCACCCTGCCTGTCACTTGGCAGAAAACCCAAGTGTTAAGTCCTTTTTTCAAGGCTTGGAGGGTAGGGGCAAAAGCAAGGGTGTTCCATAGAGCAGGGGCTGCCATAGAAGAGGCACTTCCTGCATCCCATAAGATGACAATGTTTTAAGGGAAGGGACTAGGATTGTATGTGACAAAGAGGCTCTCTCCCTATGGGGAATATATTAAATGTATTGAGAATGTTCATCAGGTAGGCAAATTCATAATGGATATCTAAGATGATTGAAGGAAGGTCTGTGTTCCTGATCTAATAGTTTAAATTCTTTGCATATAAACTTAAAAATTTTATTGTATCCCTCTAGATGTCAGCAGGACAACAAAGTGATTTATTCCTGATTTATTCCTGATGTGGGAAGTATAATTATTTTACTCTTGGTACTTTAAGACTTGAATTTATTGAATAAGAGATACTCCAAAATCCATTAATGTTTTAATTAATAGGTAATAAAATTGAGGTGAGAGTTGTTTTACTGAGGAAACAAATTCTCATTTTTGATTTTTTTCCTTTAGGACTGAATTAATAAAGCATCAGCTCATTAAGTACATCTGCTCATTAAGGTAACAAAGTGCCTACCTTCATTGCCAGCTAAAACAGTGATTATAGAGACTGGCAGAGCTCCAATTCCTGAGAGGTTAAGAATATAACAAGAAAAGAATCCTGAGCTAAAAGTAAAGATTACCATTTATATACTCATGGACACTGCACAGTGCAAAGATATAGCTTATTGGTTAGAACTGAATAGAGAATGCAGTGTCATTCAGAAAATGATACAACAGGGAATATACTGTCACCAAAATGACCACTGATGGACAGAGATTAGAATGCAAATTAAACGAGTCAGTGTTTTCCATCGCAGACCACTTAAGTCATGTTACCATCTGTCTGTCTACAAATACTGTTGTATGAAGAAAAGCTTCAATCTGAGCCAATTCTAGGTCAACTGGAGTCAGTGGCCCATTTCTGAGATTTCTGTTTTATAATAGGAGCAAGTGTATTTGTGTATTTGCTGCAAAAATGCACAGTGCACTGATAGATTGATCCTCTAGTTATGGGTTTATATGTTTCCTTCCCTCCCTTAACATTATGTTGACACTTTGCCTCAGAAATCCATTATTTTCGGGGAAAAGCAGCAGAATGAGTGTGTCTATGAAGATTCTTAGTCATCCAAGTCATGGTTGTCCCAAAGGTACTTTTTTCAAATGGCAACTGGACTTTGTTTGGCAAAACAAAGTTCAGTTGCTTTTTGAAAAGGTACCTTTGGGACAGCAGAATGAGAGCTTGCTTATAAATGGCTGTAAAGGTCTCACAATATATTTCTCTTTGAATTTTTTCTTGATTAAACTTCAGCAAAGTTGCAGATATGTGTACAGTAAATGCTATTAATCCAAGTGCTGCCCAACTGGCATAATAGCAAAATGAACAAAATAAGATGGAGCTCTAGCAGGAAGAATAGCTCAGTCCTAAAACATTCTTATTGCCATAAATTACAGTCAGAGTACTCATAAATTTTATTGTGCTTACTAGTGGCAATGTAGCTTTTGTAGTATTTATTATATTGTGCAATCAATTTGAATTCAATCAAGTAATCTGCAAACTCCCTCTATTTCCCAGGACCATATTTTGGGGGGAGTTTATAACTTTCCTTTCAGTGTGATATTTACTCTTTTGTTTTGTTTGGATACCTAACAAGTTATGTTATGAGCTCAGTTACATAAATCCAGAGTTTGCTTGAACCCCATAAGCCAACAAGGTGATCTTTTTCTAGTGTTGCCTTTACTCTGTTCGGCGCTTGCCCCACATCTCTAAAGCAAACTCTCCCTCTTTGTCTTAAACTGTTGCCTTTGGAGACATGTTTGTCTTGTGTAGATAGTCGACATTCTGCCTTCAAATATCATGTAGCAAAACATCTGAGCTCCCTGCTTTTATTTGTTCATGCTTTATGGGGATAAGTTTCTTGATTTAAGGCAAATGGTGATTGGTGATCTAGCAAGGAACTTAGAGCATTTTGAGGGACCTGCAGCTAAAGCTTAATTCACACACCATTGTTTAATCAGTTTTTTCAGCTTTTTGGGATAACTGTTTAGCAAGTTTTATTTCCCCCACCCCCTGCATCTAGTTTACTTTGTTTCTTGCCATGTTTGTTCTTTAAAAATTCTGCAATGTAATTTGTTTCTATAGAGAAACCCTAGTATAGAGTCTCCCTAGTTTAAGTTCTACTTCATCCTGTATTGCATATTTGAAGTATCCAAAATATAAAAGTGATGCCCTTTACTCTTTTATTACTTTTCAATAGGGTAATTATATTTACTTACAATCTGCTTCTTTTTCTTTCTTAAATCTCTCTTTTTTCCCCGTTATATACTCTTATCATTTGATTTTTCTTAATGTATAGGTAGCAATTGCTGCCTTTCTATTTCTATTATACATCCTTTCTTGCCTTTTTTTCCAATGCTAAATTCCAAAGGGTTACTAAGGACATCCAAGAGTGGAGGTGGGGGGGCTTATTTAAAAAAAATCAAATTGCAACCATGTGATCAATCATCTCTTATCAATAAACAAATTGCAAAGGCTCATTATTCAATCTTAATCAGCAAAAGAGCAGCCAAAAATTTTAACTATATATTTTAACATTTATCAAATAAATCCATTTTGTGTTCCAAGTTATCATTTTCTCTGCAATATAAAGCAATGAAATCTTCTCCCATTTATATATAAATCTTTAAAGCATAATCCAGTTCTGGTAAAAAAAAAAATCTACTAACACTTCCCAGAAACCACATCATATATATTTTAACTGTGGTTGAATAAACCCACTTTATATTCCTTCCATTTACTTTTAAAAGCTTGATCCTTAATCCATCAACTAATGTCTCCCGAGTTAATTTCTAATCATTTTCTCTTTGTCCCCTCTCATGAACAACTTCAGTACGTTAACATGTCTCTTTTGTAAATCTCAAGTAAGAAGGCTTTCCAAGTCACTCTTCTAATATATTATTTGTAATTTCCTTTAATCATTAAGACATTAGACTTGTAAATCTATAAAGGCATATGTTTCCATATCAGTTTGCCCCATACTGGGTTAGCTTACTTACAAAATCGTTTAATACTATGAAAATGGAATTAACGGGATATAGAAGAACAGATTTTACTAGATAAAACAGGGACTGAGGTTGATTTGAATGGGGATTTGAAAATGGATTGAAAAAAATGCTAGACTGCAAGAGTGATGTGAAAAAAGATACTGTCAATTTGAAAAGGATTTAGAAATGCCAATCTGCAAGAATGATATGAAAAAGAATGCCACAGTAGATTTACATTTGGAACTGACTGATATCTTAACAACTAAAGAAGACATACAAATAATAAATCAGAAGAATGATGTGGAAAGCCTTCTTATCTTGCATTTATAAAGAGGACATGTTATACTACTAAAATTGTTCCTGAAAGGAGACAAAGACAAAATGATAAGGAATCAACTTGTGGGATATTATTTGATGAGATTAAAGATCAAGCTTTTAAAAAGTAAACAGAAATATAAAGCAAGCTTATTTTACCCAGGTTAAAATACATGTGTTGTGGTTTCTGGTAGTATTAATGGATTTTTTTTGTGTTTTTGTGTGAGCAGAACTGGATGATGAGGCTTTAAAGACCTACTTATAAATGAGGAGGAGGGGGGGTTGCTTTGTTTCTTAGAGAAAGTGATAAATTGGAATGCAATATGGATTTATTTCACTAAGCTTAAAATATATGTGTTACTGTTTCTGGAAGATTTTAATAGACTTTTGCTATTAGGATTGACTGCTGAGCTTTTATAATTTGATTATTGATAAGGAATGAGAAGAAGATATTTTAAATTGAAATATTAGAGAGGGTTAAAATTACTAAAATTGTTTATATTTGTCTGGAGGGGGAATCATCTTTTATATATATTTTATTTCTTCTCTTTTTTCTATATCCTTATACTTCTTTTTTCTTTGCTTTTTACATTTAACTTAGTTTGGATTAGTTTTTTATCTTTGTAATAACTTTAAACATTATTTAATCTTTATTTTATTTGAATACTTTTGTACTTTTTTCACACTTTTAAAGAAATTATTCCATGTTTTATTGGTATATATTGCATCAATAATATATATATCTTTAGAATAAAATACATATGGTAAACATTCTTACAATATGTAGTTACGGAAGATGCACTCTATTCAGAGAACTCACACAGAAGCTGCTGTTATGTACAATGTACAATGATGAAGTTGATATGTGGATATTTAGTAATAATGGCCAGAAGAAGGGCCATTTCTGAATCATACCCAGCAGAATATATATATTGAAGCAGCGTCTAGTTGTGGAAATAGGCTTTGTGTAAGTCCTAAAAATTGGAATATACGTTGTTCTCCTTAACATATTTTGAATGCTCTATGTAGACTACGATTAGGAACTTTTAGGATTGAAGCTTGGTATGAAAATTACATTTTTATATGATTTTATACTTGGTCTATCAGAAGAGTCTGCTTATTTATTTTCATGAGACTTTGTCGAAGGAATATAGTTTTCTCGCTGTTGATTAATGATTAATTAGTCAACAGCCATCATTTCATGCATTAATTACTGTAATTCTTTGCCCTCTTTGCTTGAATTATGAAGCTTCTCATATTTTTAGAACCTGCCATGTTTGTCAGAAGAGAATATAATCCAGCTCTTGAACTTGGAGAGAAATAATTGCCTAGGTTAATTCTGAAATCCTGTTATTTATAGGAAATGGAGTAGGTGGTACAGACTGCTAGGAACAATAATTTTGACACACAAATACTAGAATAATCACAGGTCTCTGATTTGGAATAAAGGGAAAATGCAACTAACCTGTACCTTAAGAGTTTTTTGTTTTTCAAATCAATGTAATTTTTATTTGTGTTAAAACAGGCTGGTGTCATAATTCTCATGATTTATCTCTGTTACCTGTTTTGCTGAGTTTCTCTAGGGCCACAGATAGTGGATCAGCAAAGCAGACGTATTTTCATTATATACACTTTCTTCCTCTGATTAATTATTTAAGACCTTTTTTTGCTTAGTGCCTCCTTCAGATTCTGATTTTTTTGCATTAACTTTTCATCCTTGTCTGAGGCAAGCCAGTGTGATGCACGTGTGTTCCATGTTTTTCAGGATATGTCTATCATATGCTAGTTGTTATTGTTGTAATTGTTCAGTGTTGAAATAGTCTTGATGCTTTTGAGAACACATCAAGATAATTTCAAGTACACAAGTCTTGTTTTCATTGAACATTGGGTTCAGTTGAAGGCATATAGGAAGGGGATGATCCAGGAGATCAAAATGTTTAATTTTAATTCTTTTGATAAAAGGACTATTTTTTCCATATGAGAATAGCCTGAAACATTATGTATACATATTGCAGAGCATAGGATACCTTGCCACAATGTTCTTTGATACACTGCTGTTATTCTTATAGATCGAAAATTATTTCATGCCACTGTGAAGAGATGTCAGGTTATTATTTCTGATTTGTGGGGTTTTTATTTAAATTCATCTACATTATGGCCTATTGAAAAACAAAGCCATTTGTGGATTTGGGGTACTAGTGCACCATTTCAAGTTAATAGCTTATTTATAAAACTGTTGACAACCTTAAGGATGAACCGTATGGTTTTTGAGAGAGGTGATAAGGATTAACAATGAACTGGGATATTTCAGAACTATAATTTAGCCTTACTTATGTCTGGTCTTTGAGATATAGGATTATTGTGAAACGTCTGAAGCAAGGAGGTCTTACTTTTGCACTGGAACAGATTTAAGAGTATTAATTTGAAATTCTGCTAGTCTGCCATTAATCCAGACCTAATAAACTTAATTTAAATTAGCTAATATAGCGTTTTTCAAATAATTTCTGGTTAATAGTAATAAGAAAAAATACCTAGGAGCCTAAGCCCAGAAGCAACTGCCCCTGTTCTACTTGTTATCAATGAAGTTGGTACACTGTCTCTTGCGAATGAGTTCCATTTTCGAAAATAGTCACTTTGTGTGAGAAAATAAGCTTGAATATGATTAATGCTCTACCTGACAATCTGAACGGGGAGCTTCCAGTTGACTTGCATCTCCACTGTGTATCTATTTGGGAAAGACTCATTGCTATCTGTCTGAAACAGAATGTATTAACATTTCCAGTTAATGTTCCATAAAAATGCACTATGGATTAATGGTCAAATAAATTAACCTCTTCTAGTCGGGCAAGGTAAATTCTCCATTAGAAATAGTAATTTGAAAATGCACTCTTCTGTGGATTTGCATCTTGTTTGTCCAGAGAGGAACTAGTACTGTGGCAATTGGGTTTAGAAATAAGCCATAGGAGAAGAAATTGAAGCAGCTGGATATGTTTAACCTGAAGTTGAGGAGATTAAGCGGAGGTGAATCACAGCCTTGAGATCTTGGTAGTTCTGTAATGAATAATAAGAAGCAGAATTGTTCTCCATTACATCAGAGAGTTGGTATAGGATCAGTGGGTAGCAATTGTAGGAAAACAGATTTTTGGGTAACTGTTAGTAGAAATTTCTTAATTGTAAGAGCTGTACAGTCTGCCATAGGGAGGATAGGCAGGCCTGTGGAAATACTGGGCAGTTATCTATTGGGGATAATAGAATCCTCTATTGCTGTTCTTGAACTGAACAGAGAATTGAACTAGATGATTTCCAGGTTTCCTCTCTGTCCCTCTATTATATTGAATTTTTTCTGCACCCCCTTTGACCTGAGTACCCCACAAATAATTTATTTCTGTTTATTATCGTTTTTCTTTGGCTAATTTGAGATTCCAAGAATTTATCTTTTGAAACATTTTAGAGTAATTGTGGATCACAGAGAAAGGGATGGAAGTTGTATAATGTTTTTGCAGTTCTCATTGATCGTGGGTCCGGTGGTCATCTGATGAGAGGTGCTCTTCCGATGACATGGATCGGATCTGATAGCTGAGAAGCTCCTCCTCTTCCTCTTGTTTCCCCGCTTTCAGACTCGATCCGATTTGGATCAGTCACAGTTTGAACTGCTCCTGTATCATTAAATTAGCAAAAGTTCTGTTAGCATTAATTCGGCTTCTGGGGCCTTAAATAAAAATTTGATTCCTGCCCGACAGCACCCTTTGGGTTGAGCTTGCCAGCGAGAAGGGCTTTGCCCCGATCCCACTGAGGACCACATTGGCGGTGGGGGAGTGGGATCCCCTTAAGTTTGAGCCTCCCCCAGCAGCGTGAAGGGCTCCACCAGTCCCGCTGCCTGCAGCCGTTATTTGAATCCCCCTCGCCTCTCCAGCAACAGTGAGGGGGGGTGAGTGCTAGTTGAACAGCTCCTTCAAGTGGCAGCGCGACGAGGCACACAGGAGCGTTCGAGCCTCTAGAGCTCGATTCCGGCTGCAGAGCCTTCTCACGGCTCTCCTGAAAGGAAAAAAACCTGTGTGGCAGGGTGATTTCGCTGCTGGACGGCAGCGCAGACAATCAGCGCCCCTGGGCTTCGTCCAAGCGCTGTCAAGTTGTTTTTTGGCAGAGTGAAGGCGCGCAGAGAGCAGCAGAGGGCTTTTTGCCACCACAGGACTCAGAGGCTGCTGGCGCCTCCTGGGACTTGCCCTGACGCTCCGGACAGTGCGAGGAGGATCGGAAAGCTAAAGGCAGAGAGCTATGACTTGTGAGTTGCCTCCTGGGATCAAATCCCCATTTCGGGCCCTCGCTTCCTTTGTCTCGTGGCTGGCGGCCATTTTAAGTCCCTTAGCAGAGCAGGTCTCCCTGTCTGTTATTTTGGACTCACCTCGCATTAATTAGAGGCCTTCCTCAGCCAAGCAGCCAATGATGGCCTCCACCAAGCAATCCAAACCTAAAAGACAGGGCACTTCTAAAGAGGAACAACCAGAGTCTTCTGCCATCCCTGCCAGGAGGAGTACGAAATCCTCTTCTAAATCAGCAGAAGCCAGATCTAAGGAGGAGCTGAGGCTCCATCAAGCCATTGAACGCTCAATCCAAAAGGCACTCAAGGATGCCTCCATTAGGGAGGTGAGTCCTGAGCCTGTCCAGGCCTCCACCCCTGCGGGCCCTGAGCCTGCTCCCCCTGACCAGTCTCTAGCCTTATCCCCGGATGAGGATCCGGCGGCCTTACTGAACCAAGGGCAAATTAATGAATCCCTCTTTGGAACGCAAGGCCCATCTTCAAAAGGGGATTCTCCCCCCAACCCTCAGGTGGCTCCTATCGCCCCGCCATCTGAGGAGCTTGCCAAAGGGCCCCTAATCACCCCAGCCCTTGCTGCCTATATCCACCAGGCCATTCAACAGGGTATCCAGGCCGATAGGCAATGCAGAATGGCCTCCTGGGTTTCGGAGTCACCCTCACAGATTGATGTGGAAGGCTCCTGCTTCTCTGCCGATGTGGTTCAGCCCATTCCTAGGGCCCATTCTGCAGGTTCCTCCATCCAAGGTTCCTTGAGAGGGGAGGATTTGAAGGACCTTGAATTATCCGATGATGATGACTTGTCTCCTGACCAGCCATCGTTTGTGGACCTTTTCAAGCCCCAATTCTTCAGGTCCTTGCTCCACAAGGCAAAGCTTACCACAGGACTAGGTACACCTCAGGCAACTTCGGCGGGGGAGGGGCCTTCTTCCTCTGTCCCTCTATTTGAGGAACTATTAGTGGAAACTGAGGAAATCCCAGGGCCCAAGTTATTTAGAGATGTCCTTACCAAGCAATGGCTTGCCCCTTCTTCGGGGCCTAAACCCAATGCCCTGGACAAGCTCATTTATAATCTTCCCCCCGAGATTTCTTCCCTTCTGCAGGTTCCCAAGGTTGATGTTCCAATTGCCTCCTTGTCGGCATCTTCAGCCTATACCACTGGTCCCCCGGAGGAGAGTCTCCGGCCCGAGGAACGCCACCTGGAGCACGCTTTGGTCAAATCACACCAAGCCATGGCCTGGTCGGTAAAGTCTACGATGGCAGCCTCCTTTTTCAACCGGGCATCCATATTGTGGCTGCGACAACTTCAGGACCGTCTCCCAGTTTCCGACACACGCTCCCACCAGGATATTAATAAGGAACTGGCGGCTTTAGAGTTCTCAGCAGATGCTACCTTGAACTCCTCCCATTTTTCGGCGAAGGCCATGGGGGCGGCAATCTCGGCCCGCAGGCTGTTATGGCTCAGACAATGGCAAGCAGGTGCCAAACCAAAGTGACGCCTAGCTTCTTCACCATTCGACGGTTCTCAGCTCTTTGGCCCTCCCTTGGAACCTCTCCTGGTTGAGGCCAAGGACAAGTGCAAGTTCCTTCCTGCCATGTCCCGTAGATCTAACCAAAGATTCCCTTCATCCTTTTGTCCCTTTCGAGGGCCGGACAGCAACTTCTCAGGGCGTAGGAACCAAAGGTCCTTTCCACCGAGACAGTCTCGGCCTCCTGACCAACAAGGGTTTCAGGCCCAACAGGGTCAATTCAGAAGGCCCTTTCGCGAGGATCGTGGGTGTTCCACCTGCAGGTCACGCTGATGGTGCACCCGGTCCTCCCATTGGGGGCCGCCTGGCCTCGTTTGCCAGCCAATGGGAGGCCACGTCCTCGGACATGTGGGTCAGGGAGACGGTATGGGGGGCCCTCTTCCTCAAATTCCTCTCCACCCCTCCTCCCCGAGCGATTTCTCAAATGCCCGGTCACTTGGGACCGGGTTCGTCGGCTCCTGATGGTCTCGGCCATTCAACACCTTCTCGAAATTCAGGCCATAGAACCGGTACCTCAGGAGCTGCACGGACAAGGCTTCTATGCCCGCCTGTTTGTAATCCAGAAGTCGTCAGAGGGGTGGCGAGCAATTCTGGACCTCAAGTCCCTGAACCGACGGATCATTTACAGTTGGTTCAAAATGCACTCTCTCAACTCCATTTTGGTTGGAATAAGGCCCGGAGATTACCTCATGTCAATCGACCTGCAGTGGTTCCTGCTTCCATACCAGAAAAGACAGCTGGGGGCTTCATACCTCAAGGTCTTCCTTCCCCACAAGATTCTCCTCTCCCTCCGCTGGTGGTCCTCGGCAGTACTGCTCAAGGGGAGGGAATTCTAGGAGTCACAATGTCTCATTCTAACCACGGATGCCAGCCTTCAAGGCTGGGAAGCGCACCTGGAATCCTCCGTGGCCCAGGGCAGTTGGACCCAGTCCGACTTAGCCCACAACATCAATTGGTTAGAACTATGGGCCATCCACCTAGCCCTTCGGGTCTTTCAGGACAAGGTGCAGGACAGACACATTCTTATACAGACAGACAATCTAGCCGCCAAGGCTCATGTGAACTTCCTGGGGGGGACCCGCTCTCTCCACCTCATTGAGGAGGCCAAGAGGTTGGGAGCCTGGGCAGAGACTCACCTGAGGTCTCTCCGGGCCTCACACATATCAGGGGTGACAAACACTCAGGCGGACTGGCTCAGTCGAGAGTCTGTGGTCCAAGGGAAATGGAGTCTAGACCCGAGCTTATTCCAACTGATTGCAGCTCGGTACAGCTCCCCAGTAGTGGACTTGTTCGCCACTCGGGCCAACCGTCAGACAGATTTTTCTGACCGGTACTCGGAGCCGGGAGCAAAGCTGTAGACGCCCTGTTCAGCGAGTGACCAGCCAGCCTCCTCTACGCCTTTCCCCCTCTGCCACTGATTCCCAAAGTCATCAGGCGAATGCTCACCCTCCAGGCGGAACTCCTGATGATCGCCCCTTTCTGGTCGCGTCGGCCTTGGTTTGCGGACCTCCAAGCTCTCTCCATTGATCCACCCGGATCCCGCCTGGCTTCAGCTGACCGTATGGAGGTTGAGCGGCGACTTTTGACTGCGGCCAAGGTACCGGCTCGGGTTGTTCCCATCATCCAAGCAGCCCGGAGGCCATCAACCATAAGGATCTACGACTCCACCTAGAGGTCCTTTTAATCCTGGTGTTCCCGCCGGTCCATCACCGCCGCCTCGGCCTCCACAGTACAGATACTGGAGTTTCTTCTTGAGGGATTTGAGTCAGGCTTGGCCCCCAACATTTTACGTAGGCAGGTGTCTGCTCTCTCCACCATCTTGTGTTGCGGGTCCAGGGGATCCCTAGCGAACCATCCTCTCATTTGCCTATTTCTCAGAGGGGCATCAAACATCCGTCCAGGCCCTGTCCACAGGTATCCATCTTGGGATTTGCCCTTAGTATTGGACGCCCTCACTATGTCACCATTTGAACCCCTTCGGGAGGTGGGGCTCCAGTTTTTGACTTATAAGGTTTCCTTCCTGTTGGCCATTACCTCAGCTAGAAGGATCTCGGAATTGGCGGCCCTCTCGATCAGGGCCGACCTTTGTGTCTTTCTCCCCGATAGGGTGGTCCTTAGACTAGACCCTACATTCCTTCCTAAAGTCAACACACCTTTCCACAGGACCCAAAAATTGGTCCTTCCTAATTTTTGTCCCCGATCTAGCCATCCTAGAGAAATGGCCTGGCATACCCTAGATGTCCGGAGGTCCCTTAGGATTTACCTTCATAGGACGGCCGACTTTAGAAGGTCTGAGTCCCTTCTAGTGTCCTTCCAGCTGTCCACGATGGGCCAAAAGGCGTCCTCCATCTCAGTGGGGCGTTGGATTAGGGCAACCGTAGCCACAGCATATGGGGCCCAGGGCCTACCTATTCCTCCTCGAATCACCGCCCACTCCACCCGTCGTGCGGCCACCTCAGCCACCTGGGCCACCCAGGCTTCCTTGGAGAAAATCTGTAGAGCGGCTGCCTGGTCTACCCCGACACCGTTTATCCGTCACTATCAGCTAGACAGGTTTGCATCTGCGGACGCGGCTGTCGAGTCCTCCAGCAGGTTATCCATGGGCCCACTCCATCGGCCTCGGCGGATCCCGCCCTATAGTCCATGCTTTGGTATATCCCATCAGATGACCACCGGACCCACGATCAATGAGAATGGGCTTTGCCTTACCTGAAAGCTCTTTCTGATTGTGGTGGGTCCGGTGGTCAGCCCCACCCGATTGATGCCGGGGCCTGCTGGCGTGGTCCTGGGGTTCCCTTTCTCCTTCTCTTGCAGCTCACCGTGGTGGGTCTGTTACAAATCGTATCTCTTCAGAAAGCTGGGAAGCAAGAGGAAGAGGAGGAGCTTCTCAGCTATCAGACCCGATCCATGTCATCGGAAGAGCACCTCCCATCAGATGACCACGGGACCCACCACAATCAGAAAGGGCTTTCAAGTAAGGCAAAGCCCATTTTCTTCATATTTGGTGTTTCTCAGATGAATTCATTGAACCTTCTTCAGATTAATCCATTGTAACAAGATGTATTGCAATGTTGTAATATGGATGGGAACAGAGGATTAGGTTTGTGCTGTAAATGAATAATTGTCCTATCAATGTGAGATCACATTTAAGTTGATTTAACTCTAAAACAAAGTAGATATCAGAGAGATAATGCAGCTTAAGCTGACAATAACACAAATAACCTATTTTCCCGAAAATAAGACAGGGTTTTATTATTTTTCAGGTTCAGGAGGCCCCTAAACATAGGCCCACTGCAGGGGAACTGGTGCCAGATCGTTGACCAGCTGCTTTGCCGGTTTGTTCAGGCCACTGCCTCCAGCAATTGTGGCAGCTTTTAATTTGCTTCCTGTGCAAACAGCATGAGGGAAAACAACATTCTCTTGTCCACCAGCCTACCATAGCAGTTATTCACTTTCTCTTTTTCGATTCTAGTTTTGCTACCATCCACATGCATAGATACACTCAATCTTTTTTTAAGCTTTTACTTAAAATAGCTTTTAAAGCTATTACTGCTTTGTTGTCCAATAGAGCTGTAAACCTGGGCTTGTAATGTGCCCAAATAAGTATTCCCGTTAAGCACTTAGGCTGAACTTAAACTTATAGCAAAGGTTGTATCAGAAGAAGCTGCAAAACATTACATTTTACATCAAAATAGCAGTGATAAATGTAAATATGATGGCCTAAGAATCAGGTGACAATGATGATGAAATTAGGTATTTTTAAGAACAGCAGAGCATCTGCGGGATAGCAAGATGTGAGAATGACCCTAATCAGAATGACCCTAAGGGAAAAAGATTTCTGCAGCTGTTCTGGCAAAATGTATACAGTGCAGAGATAACTTTGGTAAAAGTATGCAAGAGCCATTAAAAAGGAAAAAAAAATAGACAACTGTCCTGGGAAAGAGGAAGGTGAGAGAAAGAAACTCAGAATAGACTCTGTTTGGTATAAGAGGTGACAGAGAGAAATATCAGGGTTTCCAAATTTTTCTAGTATATTTTACTATAGATAAATTAACAATAAAATTCCCTACTAGAATAAAGGACAAGTATGCCTGCCTCTTAGAACACCCTGTGATCCATTGCTACTGTAGAGAAGTCAGTACAGGTAATCCTCGGTTTAGCAAACATTTGTTGAATAACTCTTCAAAGTTACAACAGCACTGAAAAAAAGTTACTTAGGATTGTTTTTCACACTTATGACCATTGCAGCATCCAATGGTGATCCAAACATGATCCAAATTTGGCAACTGGTTCATATTTATGATGGTTGCAGTGCCTTGGGGTCGTGTGATCACTTTTTGTGACCTTGTGACAAGCAAAGTCAATGGGGAAGCCAGATTCATATAACGACTGCATTATTAGCAATAGCAATAGCAATAGCACTTAGACTTATATACCACCTTACAGCCCTCTCTAAGCAGTCTACACAGTCAGCATATTGCCCCCAACAATCTGGGTCCTCATTTTACCAATCTTGGAAGGTTGGAAAGCTGAGTCAACCTTGAGTCAGTCAGGATCAAACTCCTGGAGTGAGCAGTGAGTTAGCGTGCAGTACTGCATTCTAATCATTGCACTACCACGGCTCTTACTAATTTAACAACTGCAGTGATTCACTTAACAACTACGACAAGATGGGGCAAAAACCCACTTAACAAGTATATCACTTAGCAATAGAAATTTTGGGATCAATTGTCATAAGTTATTTCAAGAGTCCATATGCACTATAGGTAAACTGCTATATTCCCTTTTTACGACTCCGTAATCCCTTAATTTGGGGTGTAGATCAATAATTGGTATGGCAAATACCACAGATAATGAAATCAACACCAAATGACAGAGCTATTTTGTTGCTTTTCTTGTTGTATTTTCAACATCCTAGGCAGGTCAGTTTCCAGTAATTCTGAGGTCAGTAACTTCCTGGCTTCTGATGTGCACTCCTTAATTTGCAATTGTCTTTTCTTCCCTGCATGTATACATAGGTAAAGTACAGTAGCTCAACTGCTAAAACTCTAGATGCATGGAAAGGGAAAGAATGTGTGTTTGTGGACAGATAAAAATTCTTGCCAGAAAACCTGATAATTTCATTTGAAATTATGATAATTGAACTGATAATTATACGGTGTGTGTATATACCAATTATACAGTGTATGTATATATATATGTACATACGGGAATATTTGCAGTGTTGATTTAAGAAGTCAAAATGGTGGCCATGATGGTGCAATCAAAGTTCTATCTGGTTTTTTATTGATGTTGCACATAAACATTTATTGTTGTCAGGCAGAGCATCACTCTATCATGATTCTCACCTTGACTTTTTTTATTATATTTTGTGGACACCCCTGGCTATTGCCTTCGTTGGTGGTGAACAAAAAATTATGTTTTGAGAAGAAGGTTCCTCTTGTAAAATTCTGTTGTCATCTGATAAATCGCTTAGAATACATTAGTGATGATAAATGTGATCTCCTTAAAGGGAAATCTTTTCATTTGATTTAGTACTTTGAGGATTAATTGCTTGCCCTACTAAATTGTTTCATAAAAGTGCATACTTTTTTTAAAAATTCAATTTCGTCATGGCATGATTAGTTAGAGCAGTCCACAATTTTGTATGTTAATTACACGAGTTTATTCTGTACTTTTAATGATTATTAATACTTGCACAGCATGTTTTGGCTTTATATTTGTTGATTGCTTCTTTAAAATCTCCGGTCCCTTTCTTTTTTTTAATTTAATGATATGCTTAGCAAAGAGCAGAAATTACTCTACAGAATGCAGCAGGAAGGGTTAGGGTTAGGGTTAGGGTCAGTGGCGGGTTCTAACCGGTGTTACCACCGGTTCGCTCACGCATGCACTTTGCGCACAATCAGTGCATACTTGCTCTTTATGCAAGCACATTGAATTCAATAAGAGCTGAGGCATGGCAGTCCACTCTGCCACGCCTTTCAGCTGGTCTAAAAATGAAGGAATAAAGATAGGTATAGCACAGGGGCAGGCGGTAGGGTCCAGCTGATGGTCGGAGCGAACCAGTTCGCTCTCACATCAACATTTCCACTACTGGCTTTCCTGAACTGGGGAGAACCGGTAGCAACCCACCACTGGCTAGGGTAATAATTCCCGGTAACTTTACCATCAATGATATTTTAATATCTTCTATTAAAAGATCCTGGCTGGTAAATAAATGTTTAAAAATACTGATTAGCTTTTTCTCCTCAAGTCAGTTAATAAGTATAATAATATTAAAAATATGCAGGAGAAAGATAAGAGAAAATCAACAGTAAAATCAGCAGTTTCTACAGAACTAGCAGATGATAAAACAGGGGATCTAATTAATGCTGACCTTTGTTGCAATAACATCCCAACTAAATGTTCAAATCAGGAAGAATCAAGGCAACCTATGAAGGAAGAAGTTTTATACATTAAGTATTGGCAAGACTTTTTCCCATTGTTCAGAAGTGCAAAATGTATGTCTAATTGGTTTTAGTTACACATTACAACAATCAGTCTTCTAAATAAGCACCTTGAGAATTGCTGACGAACATGCATCCTCCTTACCAGTTATAAACACCCAAAAGACATTTTACAACCATAATTATTACCATGGTGGAATTGGAGCCTCATTAGGATGCAGAATCTGGAGAATCAGGTTGCTGAAGTATTTTTGTAATTTAGGACCTGATTTTTATTCTAAAATGCTTATTCTTATTAATGCTTCTCTGGGTGAGGGTGGTGAAAGAGGCGGTGGTGAGGCCCCTCCTCAAGAGAAGCCTTCCCTGGACCCGGCTATATTAGTGAATTATCGTCCAGTCTCCAACCTCTGCTTTGCGGTGAAGGTTGTTGAGAGTGTGGTGCGACAACTCCCCCAATACCTGGATGAAGCTGTCTATCTAGTTCCATACCCGTCAGGCTTCAGGACGGGATACAGCACAGAAACGGCATTGCTCGCATTGGTTGATGATCTCTGGAAGGCTTGGGACAGGGGATGTTCCTCTGTCCTGGTCCTTTTAGATCTCTCAGCGGCTTTTTTTAAAAAAAATTGATTTATATGCCTTCTCCAGAGACTCAGGGTGGCTTACAATGCGAAAAGCATGGTCGATGGCTTTTGATACCATCGACCATGATATCATGCTGCATCGGCTGGGTGGGGTTAGGAGTGGGAGGCACCCTGATGCACCCTCCTCCTTTCTCTCTGACTGAACGCAGTCTGTGTTGGCAGGGGGGTAGAGGTCCACCTCGAGACACCTCACTTGTGGGGTGCCACAGGGATCGGTCCTCTCACCCCTCCTGTTCAACATTTATGTGAAGCCGCTGGGCAAGATCATCCGTGGTTTTGGTGTGAGGTGTCACCAGTACGCTGATGATATGCAGCTGTACATCTCCACCCCAGACCACCCAATGATGCCCTTGATGTGATGTCCTGATGCCTGGAGGCCGTGCGGATCTGGATGGGGAGAAACAGGCTCAGACTCAACCCCTCCAAGACTGAGTGGCTATGGTTCCCGGCGCCCCGGTATAGCCAGATGGTTCCATCGCTGGCTATTGGGGGTAAAATCTTGGCTCCCTCAGAGAGGGCTTTCAACTTGGGTGTCCTCCTGGCTACACGGCTGTCTTTAGAAGATCATATGACGGCTATGGCCAGGGGGACCTTTTATCATGTCCACCTGATCAACCAGTTGCATCCCTTTCTGGACCGGGACGCCTTGCGCACAGTCACTCATTCCTTCATCACTTCCCGTCTGGACTACTGTAATGCTCTCTACATGGGACTCCCCTTGAAGAGCACTTGGAGGCTCCAACTGGTCCAGAATGCGGCTGCACAGGTGATTATGGGGGCGAAACGTCGCATCCATGTAACACTTCTCCTGCACAAGCTTCACTGGCCTCCGGTGGTCTTCCAGGTGCGATTCAAGGTGTTGGTGACCACCTTTAAAGCGCTCCATGGCTTAGGACCTGGTTATTTACAAGACCACCTGCTGCCACTGATAGCCTCCCATCGGCTGGTACGCTCCCACAGAGAGGGCCTCCTCAGGGTGCCGTCGGTCAAATTATGTTGACTGGCGCCTCCCTAGGGCCTTCTCTGTGGGGGCTCCCGCCCTTTGGAACGAATTGCCCCCGGACTTACGTAAGATCCCTGATCTTCAGGCCTTTCGCCGAACCCTGAAGACTTTTTTATTTCAGCAAGCTAATCTGGCGGCATGAGAAATTTTAATGGGTTTTAGTTTTTTAGCTTTTGGGGTTTTAATTATTGGCCATATTATTTAATTAGTTTTAAATTGTTTTAACTTTTGTATTGATGTTTTTGTCATTGGCTGTACACTGCCCTGAGTCCCTCGGGAGAAGGGCGGTATAAAAGTTCAAAAAATTTTTTAAAAAAAATTAAAAATGTATCCTAAAATATAATTATACTTTTGTATAAAGTATAGACTTGTGGCCCCTTCAATTTGTTACAGTAGGAATATTTATAGATTATATTCTAATTATCAGGTATAACTGATGAGCAAATGTAATTCATGAATACTTTGCCATAAACTTTGCCATAATGAGCCATGGTGGCACAGTGGTTAGAGTGCAGTATTGCAGGCTACTTCTGCTCAGTGCAGTTTGGCAGTTCAAATCTCACCCGGCTCAAGGTTGACTCACCTTCCATCCTTCCGAGGTAGGTTAAATGAGGACCCAATATGTTGGGGGCAATATGCTGAATCTGTAAACCGCTTAGAGAGGGCTGTAAAGCACTGTGAAGCAGTATATAAATTTAAGTCCTATTGCTATTGCTATAATAGCTTTTAAATTACCAGAAAATTTGTTATCACTTTTTTCTACAATTGACTCAATGTGGCAACTTAACATATTTTTGAGATAGCATTTACATTTTAACCATTATGGAAAGTATCAAAATGTATCTACAGATTTACATAGCTTGTGATAATTATTTTCTAAGTGTTTTAATGAAAAATATGGCACTTCGTACATGCAATTACTAAGTAGGTTTCTCAGCTTCTTCCACTTTGAATAGTAGATGTATATGGAATTTGGGGTATCTGATCCTGTGCTCTTCATGCTTACAGTATGAAGTATTTTACAGTACAATATTTTAACATATTCATCATATTAAGCCATAGGTAGTTTGGTTTGACTTCGTGAGAAGTGTGAATCCAACTATTATTGTTTATAAACTGCGGCATACAATTTAGTGTTATATCTCAATTATGCATGTTCAAAATGCCATGAATAAACATACAGTGGCTTAGTACAGAGTATGAATTGAGTGTATATATTAAAATTATGGATATAACATCAGAAGAGTGTTCTGCTTCTTTTGTGACTTTGTGCTTTGACTCTATATTCACCATCTTTTATACTTTAAAAATATGATTATGTCTCTGTCCTAGATTTTATGCAAACATATCACTGTTTCTTATGATTATTTTAGGAACTGGAAGTATAATGATTTATAGAGACACAGAGAAGAACTTATTTGCAAATAAGCAATGTTAGTTTGGTAGCAAGTTTATTATTTAGAAGAAACATGATAGTGATTTTCCATACACTAAATGGCAGATAATATATGTTTGTATATGTACTGGAAAAGAATTCAAGAGTTTAATAGGATAGCAAATTATGGGAAGGTAAAATGTATCTGCTTTCTTTGCTTATGTAACAGTTCTTGTATATTTTTTATCAAAGATATCTATCTTCTTTCTCTACAGTGATATACTTTGAAATACCTTTTTTCTTTCTGTTAAGTCTTTTTCTTTTGAGTAAGACGTAGCTTCCACAGCTATATGCCAATCTATATCCCATCAAATTTCATTGATCTTGATGACATCCTATCTATCTATCTATCTATCTATCTATCTATCTATCTATCTATCTATCATTTATTCATTTATTTATTTATTTATTTATTTATTTATTATTACATGTATTTATATGCTGCCCTTCTCCCGAAGGACTCAGGACGGCGAACACAAGTTAAGAAACATGTACAATAAAATTGCACTTTAAATCAAATAACTAATTAATGATAAATAATAAACCCAGAATCAGAGTCAGCCTATTTGCTTGAACAGCCAAGTCTTCAGCTCCCGACGAAAGGAGCGGAGATCAGGAGCCGTCCGGATCTCGGTAGGTAATTCATTCCAGAGGGTGGGAGCACCCACAGAGAATGCCCTACCCCTGGCACCGCTAGATGACATTGGCTCGCCATCGGGACCCTGAGGAGAGCAGCCCTATGTGAGCGAACATGATGGTGGGAAGCAGGCAGGAGAAGGTCCTGTAAATATCCTGGACCTAAATCATGTAGGGCCTTATAGGTGAGAACTAGTACCTTGAAGCGGACCCGGAGAACCACTGGTAACCAGTGCAGCTGACGCAGGAGGGGTGTTATATGGGAGTAAAGAGAGGCTCCTGTAACAACCCGTGTGGCTGCATTCTGGATCAGCTGGAGTCTCCGGGTGCATCTCAGGGGCAGGCCCATGTAGAGGGAATTGCAGTAATCCAAGCGGGAAGTAACCAGGGCATGAGTGACTGTGCGAAGCTCATCTCGGTCCAGGAAAGGGTGCAACTGGCACATCAGGTGAAGCTGTGAGAAGGCCCCCCTGGTCATAGCTGTTAGATGGTCTTCTAGGGACAGCCGAGCATCCAGGAGGACACCCAAGTTGCGAGCCCTATCAATGGGGGTAAGTTTTTCTCCATCCATCAAAAGTGATGGGGCTTCTGAAATCCGAGATGCCGGCATCCACAGCCACTCAGTCTTGGAGGGATTGAGTTTGAGTCTGTTTCTACCCATCCAGGCCCGTACCACCTCCTGGCAACGGGGCATCACGGAAAGGGCATCTCTGGGGTGGTCTGGGGTGGAGATGTATAATTGGGTATCATCAGCATATTGATGATATCTCACCCCAAAGCCACGAATGATCTTACCCAGTGGCTTCATATAGATGTTAAAGAGTAGGGGGGAGAGAACCGACCCCTGAGAATACAATTTAGGGGCCTCGGGGTGGATCTCTGCTCTCCTGCCCATACAAACTGTAAGCAACCCGAGAGGTAGGAGGAGAACCACTGTAAGACAGTGCCTCCCACCCCCAACCCCTCAAGTCGCTGCAGTAGGATACCATGGTCAATGGTATCAAAAGCCGCTGAGAGGTCAAGCAGGACCAGGATGGAGGAACAACCAGCATCCCGAGCCCGCCAGAGATCATTCACCAGAGCGACCAATGCCGTTTCCGTGCTGTGTCTGTGTCGGAAGCCTGATTGGTAAAGGTCAAGGTATTCCGTTTCCTCCAGGAACTGTGGGAGCTGTTGCACCACTACAGACTCAACAACCTTCGCGATGAAGCGAAGGTTGGAGACGGGACGATAGTTATTAAGTGAATCTGGATCCAGGGAAGATTTCTTGAAGAGAGGTCGAACTACCGCCTCCTTAAGAGAGGCAGGGAAGTTCCCCTCTCTCAACGAAGCGTTGACAATTGCCTGGATCCAGTCTCTAGTCACCTCCCTGGCAGCCAAAACCAACCAGGAGGGACAAGGGTCCAATAAGCAAGTGGAGGAACTAAGTTTGCCCATAATCCTGTCCACTTCCTTGACAGAAACAGGGTCAAACTCAATCCAGATATTATTCTCAAGACCCACCCTAGTCTCCCGATTGGATTCTGTTCAGTCAGAGTCCAATCCGATCCGGATCTGAGCTATTTTATCATGCAGAAACTGTACAAAATCCTCAGCTCTGCCCTGTAAAGGGTCTTCCCTCACTCCCTGATTGAGGAGGGAGCGGGTCACACGAAACAGGGCCGCTGGGCGGTTTTCTGCAGATGCAATGAGGGCGGCGAAGTAATCTCATTTCGTCGCTCCCATTGCCACCAGATAAGACCTAATATGGGTTCTTAGCTGTGTTCGATCAGATTCAGATCGGGAGGACCTCCAACGTTCCTCTAGGCGTCTTTTCCGACGTTTCATTTCCCGGAGCTCCATGGAAAACCAAGGAGAGACCCGGGATCTGTGGCGGGTTAGAGGCCGCAAAGGTGCAATTCTGTCTAAGGCATCAGTAGCCGACTGTTCCCAGGATGCCACTCGAGCCTCAGCTGAATTGCAGGATTGAGAGGTGGTGTCAACCTCGCTAGTTTTGCTTTGCCGCTTCGGTTGCCATAGAATCGGGGGGAGGCAGGTTTATGCTCACACGGGCTTTCTAGAAACTGTATGAGAAACGAAACCTTCCCTTAAGCTGTTATCAGTCCAACGGACACTGCATTCCTGGATGCTGACATGGCCAGACGTCTGCTCCCACCTGACCTCGGGAAGACCTGTGGATTGGGTGTTTTATGGTGCACAAGGGAGGGGGATGCTTTCTAATTGTAACTTTCGCGCGTTTTGCTTCAGAATCCTGCTTTCTATGGTTGCGTTCAATTCATATCTAGTAAAAGTACCAGTTACCTATCAAATGGAATCTGGGTCCTCCTTTCCTGGATACTGAAGGAAGCATACCTGACAATAAGCAGGATTCTCATCACAGCCATCCCGGATCACACCGAGGGGGCTGAAAACTTTACAGAATGTCTGATCAGGGAAGTGATACAGAACAGATGGGAGCATATGGCTCGGAAATGTCTTCATACCAGCAACCCGAAGAGGCCGAGAAATGGATGGAGAATTTACGACTGAAGGAAACGAGGGAAGAGCCAGCCCGATGGTCGACAGGGGTCGGAAGGTTGCCGGATCTGAGAAAGACCCCCCGTGGAGTAACAACCTCCAGACCCCGTAAAGGAGAAGGCGTGTGGCTGCAGGAGCAGAAGGAACGCCTCAAAATGGAGCAAGCCCTTCAACTCATTCGTGAGATTGATGAAGACCGAAAAGCCCGTGAGTCTTATGCATACCCTGGGGGGGGGGAAGAAGAAGACTCTAAAATAGATCCTGAGGAAGGAGGTTGTGGGGGAGAGGAAGAGAGAGCTGACGAAGATATATCCCAGGCATTGGGGGGTCAAATGAAGGATGCAGCAGTCCAGGGAACCCCAGCCTTACAGGCCCGACCCCGCAGACGGAAAAACCCTAAAATTCCCCCCCTTGCTGGAAAGTATGATGGGAACCCAAAAACTTTGGGATTTTTTTTAACCCAAGTGTGGAATCACATGCAAGACTGGGGCGAGGACTATTTGTCAGATGCCGCCCGAGTGAGATGTGTCACCAGTGCTTTAGAGGGGGTGGCAGCCGAGTGGATGGTGGTACTCCACAATAACAATTCCCCCCTGCTGCGGAATTACAACCAGTTTATGGCGGCCCTTAGAAGACGTTTCGAGGACCACCTAGCTGAGCGGAAGGCGAGGCTCCGTATGAAAAGTATCCAGCAAGGCCGGAGATCGGTAGCGGAATACACCCAAGAATTCCGGGAGCTAGCGCCATACATGACAGGGTGGTCAGAGGTAGCTTTGCTGGAAGGTTTCAAAGACGGGCTGAATGATGAAATCTACCACGACTGTAGAGCACGGGGGGTTCCCGATGATCTGGACAGTTGGTACATAGCAGCTGAGGATGCAGAAATTGAGATAAGCCGTAGCCGACTAAGGAGGGGGCGTGCCGGGGAACCCTCATTCTCCTACCACCGCAAAGAAGCCCCAAAAATGACTGGGGGAAGGCCGGAAACCAAACCCAATCCGAAGCCTTTCACTTGTTTTAAGTGCGGCATGGAAGGACACCGGGCCGCTGAGTGCTTGTCCAGGCCAGTGCCAAAACCTGCCAGCAGAGCGCCAAAGAAGATGGGCAAAACACCCGCAAAAGTTCGTGAAGTCGCGCTGGAGGGGGAAGTCGTAGAGTTCGCTCCCCGGGCCAAAGGGGAGTTGGGAACTCCGACCCACGCGGACGACAGCGAGACCGACTCCGATGATCTGGTGAGTCACACTGAGGGGCCCCTACTCGTCCCCATAGAACTTAAAGTGCCGTCCACAGGGACCCATGCACAGATGCCGGCCTTACTAGACTCTGGGTGCACCAGGTGCATTATCAGCCCGAAAGTAGTAGAAAAGATGGGCCTGGGACTGAGGGAGCTGAAAAGGCCTATTGCATTCTGCCAGCTCGATGGGTCGATGGCAGGCGGGGCCCCGACTAGTTTCATAACGGAACCCATTGAAATGAAATTAGGGGACCACGTAGAGACTCTCAGTTTTGTGGTGGCCCCTAGCATGGAACGACCCCTCATTCTTGGCTTGCCCTGGCTACGGAAATGGAACCCACGAATTAACTGGAAAACGGGGGTTCTGCGCATTCGTACTAGTAAACCACCATCTGAAGGGAAGGAGCCCCCCCCTGAAGACAGAGGGGCCCCTGAAGAAGCGGAGATGGCAATAGACCACATAGAGGGGGAGGAGAAAATTCCAAAAGAGTATTGGGACCTCCGTGAAGTTTTTAGCGAGAAGGCCTCGGATGTGCTGCCCCCCCACCGGACTACAGACTGTGCTATTGAGATACTCCCGGGAGTGAAGCTCCCTAAGCCTAAGATTTATCCTATGACCCCTCGTGAACTGGGGGAACTACGAAATTTTATTGACAAAAACCTAGAACGGGGCTTCATCCAACCAGCCAGACCACGAGTGGCCGCACCAGTTTTATTCAGAGAAAAGAAAGATGGTTCCTTTCGTCTGGTGGTTGATTATAGGAACCTAAACGCGATTTGCGTGGAAAACGTCTACCCCTTACCCCTCATGAAGGACATGTTGGCTCACCTAGGGAAGGGGAAGATTTTTACCAAGTTGGATTTACGGGAGGCTTATTACAGGGTGCGCATCAAGGAAGGGGATGAATGGAAAACTGCATTTAACTGTCCGCTGGGGTGTTTCCAGTTCCGAGTACTCCCGTTTGGACTACAAGGGGCTCCTGCGGTATTCATGCAATTAATCAATGAAATTTTGCATGAGCATTTGTATAAGGGGGTGCTCGTTTATTTGGATGACATTCTTATCTACTCTGACAACATGGCCGACCATGTGAGATTAGTACGCACCGTCCTGAAAAACCTTAGGGCTGCTGAACTGTATGCAAAGCTTTCTAAATGTGAGTTCCACCAAACCAAAATTGACTATCTTGGCTATCGCATCTCCCCGGAGGGAATAGAAATGGACCCTGCGAAGGTTCAGGCGGTGTTAGAATGGGCAGCGCCACGCACCCGCAAGCAGTTACAGAGTTTTTTGGGATTTGCTAACTTTTACCGACAATTCATCCCCTCGTTTGCCAAAATCGCATTGCCAATAACTAATCTCCTGAAAACCAAGGGTGAAGGAAAACCAAAACCATCCAAACCTCTTGAATGGACTATGGACTGTCAGGCAGCATTCGAAAAACTGAAACGGCTATTTGCTGCTGAACCAGTTCTTAAACACCCAGATATGGACGAACCTTTTGTGGTACAGGCAGATGCCAGTGATGTTGCAGTAGGGGCCGTACTTCTGCAGAAGAATGCGGATGGTAAATTACAGCCCTGCGCCTACACATCCCGGAAACTATCCGAAACCGAAAGGAGATGGGCCATATGGGAAAAGGAGGCTTTCGCCGTACGTTGGGCACTCCTAACCTGGAGACACTTTCTCGAAGGAGCTAAACATCCTTTTGAAGTTTGGACTGATCATAAAAATCTCGAGGCTTTGAAAACCCCACGTAAGCTGTCGCCTAAACAAGTGCGCTGGGCCCAACATTTCAACCGTTTTAACTTCACTTTGCGCTACCTCCCTGGCGGGAAGAATTTCATGGCAGATGCTTTGTCCAGATTGCCTCAGTACAACAGCACCAGGGAGGAAGTTGTCCGTCCAATTGTCCCGTCAGCCCAACTGGCGGCACCAGTGACTACCCGAGCACAATCGAAACGTGACCCAAGTCTGTCGGGTGAGTTGCTCCAGCAACTAAAAGAGACTTTAAAAACCGATGAGTGGTTCCAAGCCCACTCAAATGAATGTACACTTCGTGATGGACTAGCTTGGGTTGGAGCCAAATTGTATGTCCCAGCTAATTTACAAGCAACTGTTTTGCAACACGCCCATGACTCCAAGGTGGCGGGACACTTTGGATTTGTCAAGTCCTTACACCTCGTCAAAAGACAGTTTTGGTGGCCCGCGCTCAAAAAGGACACAGAGGCATATGTAGCGAGCTGTCCAGTGTGTGCCTCGGCTAAGAGACCTCCCGGGAAGGCACCTGGTCTTCTCCAAAGTGTGGCCAGGCCCACTGCTCCTTGGAAAGAAATATCCATGGACTTCATTGTAGACCTTCCCGAGAGTGGGGGTTGCACCGTTATATGGGTAGTAACTGATCTATTTTCCAAACAGGTGCATTTTATCCCATGCACTAAGATCCCATCAGCAAAAACCCTTGCTAAGATGTTCATTCAACATGTATATAGGCTACATGGAGCGCCAAAACGTATAATTTCAGACAGGGGAGTACAGTTCACCTCCAGCTTTTGGAAAGAGTTCCTAATGTTGATAGGCTCCGCCCAAGGACTAAGCTCTGCCCACCATCCCCAGACCAATGGGGCCTGTGAAAGAACCAATGGCGTGTTAGAACAATATTTAAGATGTTATATAAACTACCAACAGGACAACTGGGTGGAATTACTGCCATTCGCAGAAGTGGCATATAACAATTCCGTACATAGCAGCACAGGTTTCACTCCTTTCAAGGTGGCTTCTGGACAAGAGTTTGTGCCAATCCCAGAGTTACCTCATGATGACCCACAAAACCCTTCTCTGATTGAGTGGATCGATCAACTACGAGCGACTTGGGCAGTGACTCGTAAAGCGTTAGATGATGCCCACCAAGCCCATAAAACCCAAGCCGACAAAAGGAGATGCCCTGCACATACCTATCAAGTGGGGGACATGGTGTATCTGTCTACCAAGTATTTACAAACTCCGCAGAAATCGAAAAAGCTTGGTCCTAAGTATGTGGGCCCTTTCCCTGTTACACGGATCATTAACCCAGTCACGGTTGAATTAGATTTACCCAAGAACTTGCGACGAATTCATCCAGTGTTTCATGTTAGTTTACTGAAACTGGAACAATCATCCTCTCTACGTCCGTCCAAGGAATCTCCTCCTGTTCCCATCCTCATTGAAGGGGAACAACACTTTGAAGTAAAAGAGATTTTGGACTCTAGAAAACATCATGGGAAAGTACAGTATCTCGTAGCCTGGAAGCACTTCCCATTATCACAAGCTGAGTGGGTGAATAAACGTGATGTTAGGGCACCTAGGAAAGTGCAGCTGTTCCACACCAAATACCCTGATAAACCTTGAATCATGATGAGTGTTAATTGTTGTGATATTGCCTTTTCTTTTCTCTGTTTCAGGATTAGAAGCTGTCTCTTCTGAAGGGGGGCCGAATGTCAACCTCGCTAGTTTTGCTTTGCCGCTTCGGTTGCCATAGAATCGGGGGGAGGCAGGTTTATGCTCACACGGGCTTTCTAGAAACTGTATGAGAAACGAAACCTTCCCTTAAGCTGTTATCAGTCCAACGGACACTGCATTCCTGGATGCTGACATGGCCAGACGTCTGCTCCCACCTGACCTCGGGAAGACCTGTGGATTGGGTGATTTATGGTGCACAAGGGAGGGGGATGCTTTCTAATTGTAACTTTCGCGCGTTTTGCTTCAGAATCCTGCTTTCTATGGTTGCGTTCAATTCATATCTAGTAAAAGTACCAGTTACCTATCAAATGGAATCTGGGCCCTCCTTTCCTGGAATGTCCCAAGCTCCTTCAAGAACTTTTCTGGGTCCATCAGGTGCCTGGGGCGGAACCATTTTATGGGTTCCATCTCCATACGGCAAGGGCTGGCAGATTGAAAGTCCAGTCTAAGGAGGGAATGGTCAGTCCATGACAGGGGAGTGATGGAAAGTTCCCCCCTACCATGACCATTTATCCATTGCCCAGAGAGAAAAACCATTATTTATCCTCCTTGCATTAGGATTTCAAGTTATCCATATTTGTTTCCTAATGTCTTCCTCAATGTAGACATTTTTGAAGCATTGTAGTTTCCTACAAGACTAAGTCCTTCCTTTGTTCTTCTGCTTTTCCCTTGTCTTTGATGTTGTTGGTTCAAGTCCGTGACAGACTAGTCAGTTCTGAGCTTTTCTCATTGTCTTCCTTTTTTTCTTAATTTAGTACCTTCCTGATGAAATTGGCAAGGTACCCACCAGACATACCTTTCCAAATTTCGTTGGTTTGGTTTGCCACTTGTTCACTTGCAGGATCCTGTTCTCTCTTCTTATGCTATGAACCTTTGCAAGGACTAGCAAGAATACTTCTTTCCCTTCCAGTTTATTACCCTGTTCAGGGCCTTATTTTCTCTGAAGAGTTTTTCATGGTTTATTCTGGTGATATTCATATCTTTGTGAATTATTAAGATAAAAGATAAAAGTTTCCTTGTCTAGTTGTGTACGATTCTAAGGCATGGTGTTCATTTCCATTACTTGGCTGATGGAGCTAGCATTGTCAAAAGACATTTTCTGTAGTCAAGTGGCCAGCATAGCTATTTGCCAAAGGCTCATGGAACACTTGTACCTTCCCACCAAAGTGGTGCCTATTAAATCTATTCATATTTGCATGCTTTCGAACTGCTAGGTAGGCAGTAGCTGGGGCAGGAATGGGAGCTCACCCTCTTGTGCAATACTCAGATCTAAAACCCGGCCTGAGTTTTCCAGGTGACAAGCTCAGCATCTTTAACCACTAAGCAATCATGCTCCATGAATTATTAGGAAGGGCTAATTATCGGGGGGACGGGGGGGGGGGATGTTAAAGTGCCTCAGCAACCTACCTGTTAACAATTTGGATTCATGTAACTGGAAGACATTCTCCCATCATCATAAACAAGTCTGTACTTTGTTTTTTCTTTATTTCTTTATTCTTATTATGTGATAATAAACAAATAAATTGGTAAATTATAAGAGAATTCTCATCAGCATGATGTGATTTGAAAGTTTCATATTAGAATACAGGATCAAAAATACCTGACAAATTCTAAATTAGGTGCACAATTTATAGCTTCAAATTCAGAGAAAAAGAATGGTGTTGTGATTTACGTAAATAAAAGATTGTCAGCTAAAATTATAGAAGCAGATGATTGCGGAAGATATATAGCAATTGAATTATATACACAAAATGGTCCAATTTTGGTGATTGGAATTTATGCTCCCAACCAGCAACAAGAAAACTTTTATAAATTATTATATTCTAAAATATTGTAATGGGCTTATAGATCTATTTTACTTATGGGAGATTGGAATGGAGTAATAGATCTCAAAAAAGATAAAAAGAGTTTGGCAAAGTCACGTGTTAAATTACCACAGATTTTTTTTGATATGAAAGAAGATTTGGAACTGAAAGATATATGGAGAGTGCAGAACCCAAAAGAATTGGACTTTACTTTTTTTTCAGATAGACACAGATCCTTCTCCAGGATTGATTTTATCTTAGTTACAGCTGATCTACTTTTAAAGACAAAGAAAACAAAGATATTTCTGAGGACTCTAACTGACCATAGCCCGGTATGGATAGAAATAGAAATGGTAAAGTATGAGAGAAGATCGTGGAGAGTAAATGAAAATTTGTTCAGATATGAAAAGAATGTAAACGAGCTCAAAAAACAAATGAAAGAATTTTTTGAAATGAACTTGAATAAGGGTACCTCTATTGAAATTGTTTGGGATGCGGGTAAGGCGTATATGCAGGGGGTACTGATTCATATGAACTCTAAACATAAATTAAACCAGCAAAGGCAAAGATTAGAAATGGAAGGAGAGATAAAGAAAAAAGAACAATTACTTATAAAAAATCCGACAGATAAAAAACTACAAGAAATTATAAAACTCTTGAAAGACCAATTTCAAATGCTTATAGCGGAACAAGCAGCAAATAATCTACAATTTGCAAAACATAATACATTTTGTAATGCTAACAAACTGGGCAGGTGGTTGGCTTACACATTGAAGAAACAGCAGAGCTCTCGAGTTATTGGTAGAATTGAGTATGGAGGGAAGGAAGTTTTTCAACAAAGTCTAATTAAAGAAGCCTTTTTAGATTATTATACCAAATTATACGTCAAAGATGATATTCAGAATGAACTTATAGATAAATATTTAGAAGAAAGGAGAGTTACGAAAATTTCTAGGTAGCAAAAGGAAAGAATGAATCAACTAATAACAGTCGAGGAGATTATTATTGCAATTAAACAATTGAAAGCAGCTAAAGCTCCAGGGACGGATGGTTTAACAGCGGTGTATTACAAAACTTTACAAGCAGAAATGATTGAACATCTTAAAGACTTACTTTGTAGCATACAAAAAGGGGGTAAAATACCCCCTTCATGGAAAGCAGCTTTTGTTTCATTGATACCAAAAGAGGAAACAGGTTCTACAAAACCGGAAAACTTCAGACCAATATCTCTCCTGAATACGGATTATAAAATTTTTGCAAAAGTATTAGCCAACAGATTAATACCAGTTATGCAAGAGGTGATTCATCATGATCAAGCAGGATTTATAGAAGGCAGATATATGAAGGACAGTGTGAGGCAAGTTATAGACTTATTGGAACATCTTGAGAAGAGTAAACAGATCCCTGCAGTGCTGGTGTTTTTGGATGTGGAGAAGGCCTTTGATTGAGTCAATTGGAACTTTCTATTAAAGACTTTAACAAAGATGGGTTTTGGGGATCAGTTTGTTCAAGCGGTTACAGCAATTTACCAAGGTCAAACAGCACAGATTGTCATTAATGGAAGTTTAACTACAAACTTTAGTATAGAAAAAGGAACAAGATAAGGTTGCCTGTTATCCCCACTGTTGTTTATTTTAACTTTAGAAGTCTTGTTGAACAAAATACGGGACTCGAGTACTCTGAAGGGAATAGCTATGATTACAGAACAAGGGCATTTGCAGATGATCTGGTTGTTACCCTAACACGGCCAATGGGATCAATAATCCAGATGAAAGACATTATAGAAGAATATGGTATGGTATCAGGATTTAGGTTGAATCAGAAAAAAACCAAGATGATAGTTAAAAATATGTCAGAAGGTCAAAAGAAGGAACTTGAAAGGAAGGTAGGCTTTGAAATAGTAGCAAAAGTGAAATATCTAGGAGTTCAAGTTGCAGCTTCAAATATAAAACTTTTTCAAAATAATTATGAGGTGTTGTGGCGAAAGGTACAAAAAGACATGGAAACTTGGAAAAAACTGCAACTATCTTTACTTGGAAGAAAAGTAGCAGTTAAGATGAACATTCTGCCTAGATTTCTATTTTTGTTTCAAATGATTTCAAATGATTCTGGCTTAAAAGTGATAAACATCTGACTGAATGGCAAAAAGGAGTGAATAAGTTTGTTTGGAATGAGAAAAAGCCAAGAGTCAAACTGAAAATTATGCAAGATGTTTGTGAAAGGGGTGGCCTTAAACTTCCAAACCTACGATTGTATTATGAAGCAGCGGCGTTGACGCAAGCGAGTGATTGGTTTGGAATGACAAAGACTGGAATATTGAATATAGAAGGCCATGACTTGGAATATGGTTGGCATGCATATTTATTTTACGAAAATAAAGTTGATAAGGTATTCAAGAGCCATATACTCAGAAACTCTTTGATGAGAGTATGGAAGAAGCACCAGCTTAAATTGGATTACAAAATACCGTTGTGGTTGGATCTTGGTCATATTACATGGAATATAAATATAAAGTCACTCGGGGGGATTTTATATAAAGAGGTACTCTTTAATGATGGGGGTAGATGGCAATTAAAGACACTAAGTACACTGTTGGAAGAAGGGATTAATTTATCTTGGTTACAGTATAATCAACTTCAATTGAGATGGAGGGAAGATCAAAAAACTGGTTTAATGTTGTATGAAGAGGAATTGGTTAGACAGATAAAAGAGAAAGGCCCGATGCATATTAAGAGGGTTTATAATATTTTGCTAGAAAGAGATTCTGAAAATGAATTGGTTAAAGATTGCATGATAAAATGGGCACAAAATTTTGCAGAACCAGTTATAATGGAAACATGGGAAAGAATATGGGTTCAGAATGTTAAATTCACACTGTCACAGAACCTGAGGGAAAATTTTTATAAAATGTTTTATAGGTGGCATTTAGACCCTAAGAAATTGTCATGCATGTATCCTAATGTTCAGCCAAAATGTTGGAGATGTGATTGCTTAGATGCTACATATTATCATATATGATGGACTTGCAAGAAAGTGAAGGCTTTTTGGATTAAAATCTGGTGGGTTATGCAAAATGTTTTGAAGAAAAAACTCCAATTTTCTCCTCAATTGTTCTTATTGGGCATAGTTAAGGATTTTTCACTGACTGAAACAAAATTGATATTATATATGGTTACAGCAGCTAGATTATTGATTGGCCAATATTGGAAAAAAGACGTTATGCTTACTATTGAAGAATGGACTTCGAAGGTGGCCAGTTTTGCAGAAATGGCGAAGATATCAGCATATCTAAAAGACCGGACTCAAGAAACTTATGTGTGGGAATGGAAGAAATGGATAGATTATGTGCAGAATAAATATCAAACAAGGAAGTATTAGATAGCTTTTAGTTGAATGTTATGAAGATAGTACAGACAGGGAATAGAATTGTAGGGGGGTATTGTACGATATGATATGATTGGGATTTCACCTTGGGAAGTCACGGAGGGGAGGGGAGGGTTGGAGAGGGGAGGGGGGGAATGGAAAAATTTGTTTGTAAAACTTTTTCAATTTAAAAAAAAAAAGTTTCATTTAAAAGGAGAAATAAACCAGAGGTATGAACCAAATGTAAACCTGTATAAAAGACTGATAATTTTATTCCCAACAATAATACAACCATTTTTTATTCTGAAGAATTGAAAAGATTCCATATGATTTTATTCACATGAGTAATAAACTGCTGTTATTTGAGGAAAATTAGGATGGCATTAATTTAGTTATCCCTTTCATGATACTGCAGGGATAAAGTCAATTACTAAAATAGGCTTCTTATTCAAAAATACATTGTTCTCCCAAATCTGCCTATCCTGATTTCTAATAACAGTACAGTATTTCCATTTTTAGCCAACTAAGTTATTCTTTACTTTCTGGGTCCTTTTATTCTCCTCTGCTTACTAAGCACAAGCAGGGGCTTTTCAAAGGTCCACCACTTCACCAATTTTGGGTACTTCAATAAGCACTACAGTAATGATACACTTTATAACTATAGAGCCAAGGATTGAAAAAAATAAATAATTAAAAACAATTGGCCAGTATGGTGAATTATACATCTGGTTTGGCTCTTGATAATATAACATTAAACAGAAAAGTAAAATTTTAATTCTAGACCAGGTAATAAAGCAAAATTTTCAGTGTGAGTTTAATTGTCCTTTAAAACTAATTGCCTAAGTTCTTAGCTATAATCATTACTGGACTATATATGGTAGATATAGAAGCCGTGCATGATATATAAGAGGAAAACATCTGATTTACATAATTCTATATTTCATTTTTTAAATTCATTTGAAGATGCCATCCTTTAAATTGATTTATCAAATGTTCTTTTTCATTAGAAAGGGCATCTCTAATATAAAGAATAAACACATATTTTGTTGTACTTTTGGAAACTAGGTATGATTCACAAAGCACAGATGCATCTTGCTTTTTAAATGAGAAAAGCATGTAATGAAATTGCTAATTAGATTACTAAGTATGATTAAAATATTTTCACTTTTTGCCTTTGCCAGGCCCTGAAATTTTTAAATGTTAGAGGAACAGAATCAAAATGTATTGTCAGCTCTTTTGAAGCAAAAAAAATTTGAGAAAAATTATAGCCGATATATAATCTCAATTATAGAAGTTAAATCAGTGCTTGCCAAAAAGCATGGCTAGGAAATTATAATATAGCATCCAATTTTATAAAAAGTTCTTTTTTTAAAAAAATAAGTCATTCCATACTGTTGTGTAACTCTTGATTAGTGAACCAGTACTCTTTGCAAGTTGAACTAAATGTAACATTAAAGATATATCTACATACTAAAGTAGATTTACCTTCACTTGCCTATTTTTTCTTCGAAATAGGTGGATGGTTCAAAATATGATTTTTTATTTTTATTTTAATGAGGTAAATTTCAAGAAGGCAGACAAATTCAGCATCATCATACAAAGCTAAAAAGATACCAAATATCTAATCTAACCTTTGAAAATTGTATTTATACATATATTTTATATTATTCAAGATACACAATAATCAATGATCATATACCTCATGAAAACTTCATTATAGGAAAGATACACATTATTCACAATTTTGAGAATTTTGAATATTAGATTATCAAGCTTTAGAAATAGGTTTTAAAAGAAATTTAAAATCTAGTGCTGTACTCCGAATAAGGACCACAGAAAATTTGATTCAAAAAAATATGAGAAGGGTTATTTAAGATTCTGTCTTTGAGTCCTTAAACAGCTTTGTTCACTTCAGAGTGAATAGAAGATATGTTTAATATAAAGGCAACTCCATTTATTCACTTAATTCCCTATTATTAACAGCAACAACAATAATTAATTGCATTGTAAAAACCTTCAATTACAGCCTTTATGTTTCTGCCTAGCTAAGTAATCAGTACTATAATCCATAGATATTTGTCCATCTTTTCATCTTCTTAAGAAAGCTCTTGCTGTTATATGGCAGATGTGCACTGTAAAATGTTTCTAGATTCTAACACTGATTGTGTGCAGTGTTAGTGTTAAATGAAAAATGGTCCTACTGAGACATTTAATCTCTGCCCCTCTGCTTTTTGCCATAGCTAAGGAGTCAAAGAACAGTGATTTAGCAGAGTTGGAGTAAGAGTACTCTGACTCTTTACTCGTCTTAAATCTACACCTGTGAGATGTGGCAGAAAATTAGCTCATTTTTCAAATCCAGGAGATAGGCCCATTTGCTTGGTATCTAGAATGTGATGAGATATAGAAAATTATGTGCCAGGGAAGAAATCAAAAGCATTCAGTGACTTCCCTCTTGCAAGCATGCCAGGAGCAGATAAAATGGGAAAAGCTTGAAAAGCTATTGAAGTCTCAGCCTGCCCAAGCAGACTGACATTTCCTCCTCCTCCATCTTCCCACAACAGCTACACAAAGGATACATCCATATTTGATGGAAATGAACAGGTATGAAAGACATATTCTGTTATCTCACAATGCTTTTGACTCATATCTCTTCCCACAGGCTGAAAAATGAATGCACTTTTGCTCTCAGATTAAACTATCCCTTTGTTTAGCTTTGCCCATTCAGCTTATTTGTATGTCTACTAGAGGTTCTCTTTTAACCTGTGATCCCACCACTTTATATTTATTACTGAGAGAGGGGGAAAAAAACTTGTTCAAAGGAAGAGGTTGCATGATTAAAGCCTGGCTAGAAGAAGAATCCTGTCTGCCTCTTTTTTAATAGTTTGCTTGACACAAATACATGAGATTGCACATGCAATAGCAGAAACACTGGGGGAGGGGAATAGGTAGAATTATAAAATTACAGATTGGGGAAAAGACCATTTAGGTTGTTGTGCCCAACCTTATGCAGGAGCATCCAGATAGGTAGTTGCTTAGCCATTACTTAATGCACTGTTTCCCAAACTTTTGACATATGTGTACCCCTTCTATAATTTTGTAACGCTGAGTACCCCTCATAAAAAACATATGCTTTAATAAAAATCAAAATATATTGATTATATATATATAATCAAAATCAGTGGAACTTACTAAAGCACGATAACAGGCGCCCGGAACTAACTATTAAAGAAGTAAGTTGTCTCTATAACGAAGTGCAGTATATTCACGCCATGTCACGTCTCACAAGACTCTCTAACCATTAGATAACACTGCAGTTCTCCAGCTTTTAAACAGCTCCGAGGCTCAACGTTAACTGTTAATGTTCCCGCAGTTTAAAAATGGCCGAACCAGAGCTACCGAAGGATGCGCAGAAGTTCCCGCCATAATGAGTTGCGATACGATGTATGATGGTCCCAGTTCCCATGTAAAAACTGCGATACGCGCCTATTTCTTTCTTTGTTCTGTGGGCGCAGCTAAGCACGGTGCAGTGGATATTCCCACGTGATCCCCACTAAACTCCGGTGCAATGCCTTCCCCCACCAAACTCTTCCCGTACCCCTGTGGGTACGCATACCACACTTTGGGAAACACTGACTTAATGCATCCGGTGAATGGGATCTACCATCACTTTAACTAATCACTGTGTAGTTATTCTTATTGCTGGAAAGTTTTTTTTTTAAAAAATTCAAGGAAGGTTATCCTTCCTTGTACCTTAAGTCCATTATACCTTGTTTTGTATTCTGGCATGAGAAACAACAGGTCTACATGGGGCTGCCTTAGAAGGCTACTCAGAAGCTGCATTTAATGCAAACTCTGGTGGCTCTCATGCTTATTGCTGAGAACCTCTAGTGCAGGAGTCCCCAATCCACAGGCCACAGTCCAGTATTGACCTGTGGCCTGTTAGGAGCTGGGCTGCACAGCTGGAGGCTAATGGCAGGCAAGTGAGCAAAACTGAAACCCCCCCTCCTCCCGGTCTTCCCCGAAATTAGTCCCTGATGCCAAAAAGGTTGGGAGCAGCTGCTCTAGTGTTATATTTTACTGGAACTATAGGAACTCCTTTGGCTTCCAGTAATCTTCAGATAGTGACAGTTTAAACTTGGGTACTTGCGGGACCGCCTTCTGCCGCCAATAGCCTCCCACCGGCCAGTACGCTCGCACAGAGAGGGCCTCTTCCGGGTGCCGTCGGCCAGACATTGTCAGCTGGCGACCCCCAGGGAGAAAGCCTTCTCTGTGGCGGCGCCCGCCCTCTGGAATGACCTACCCCCGGAGATACGCAGGATTCCAGATCTCCGGACCTTTCGTCGGGCCCTTAAAACCCATTTATTCCATCTAGCTGGGCTAGCCTGATCCCATCCTCCATTTTTAAATTTGAATTTGATTTTAAATTGGGTTGTTTTAATTCTTGGCCAAATAATATTTAATAATTTTTAATTGTTTCTAACTTTTGTGTACCATGTTTTATTCTGGCTGTTCACCGCTCTGAGTCTGCAAGGAGAAGGGCAGTTTATAAATTGAAATAATAAATAATAAATAAATAAATAAACTTTAAAGGTATAAAAGCCCCTTTGGACTTGGCATTTGGGTATCTGCGGATTTATCACCTACGTGTAGATTCATTGCATCCGGTGCATTATTTTCAGGCTGGGATATTTACAGTCCCTCAGTGTGAGACTGTTGGCCATGAGAGCATTTTTTTTCCAGTATGTGTTCTGTTCCTGTGGAATATTCTACAAAGATATGGATAATGCCCTCTCTTATGGTTAGATGAAGATTTCCATCTAACCATCAGATGAAGATTTTCTTGGGAAACATTATTGTTTTTATTGAGGCTTTTAATATAAATGTCATGGTAGGTTGGATTTTGGCAACCACGTTAGGTTGGATTTTGTGTCTTATTCCTCCTCAGTTAGCTTTTCAAGGCTAAACAGTCCAAGCTTCTTGAATTAGGGTTTACCTCTCCTCTCCTACTAACAAAGATTGCAACCATCTATTTAGGAATGAGTGGAATCACTGCAAGACAATGCCCCCAACCCCCAGCCCTCACAGGCAGCCCAAAGGAATACCATGGTCACCGGTATTAAAAGCTGCCCAAAGAACTAACAAGAACAGATAGGCTGTACTTCTTCTACCCAGGTCATGACAAAATCCAGTTCAGTGACTAATATTGTTTCTATCCAAAGATAGGGCTTGAACTCTTATTGAAAATGTGGTACAAATCATGGATGATGATGATGCATTTATGGCATTAAATTTGCCATAACTTTGGCATTAACTTCAGGCCATTGGTGCCAGCAAACCACCTAGTCCCCACGATAAGGTTGACAGGGCTGGAAGGGGTGACTGCCAGCAAATGGAGGTCTTCTTTCCTCTAGAATAACTACCTACATATTTTTTATTCTAGTTTCTGGACCCTTTTATTTATTTATTTTTAAAAATTTTTAGTTTTCATATCTCTGAAATACATTCCAAAATAAAACATAACATGATTAAATATATTCTAGTCTGAATTTTTCCAAGGAAGATGTTGGAAAGCATGTTGCTTTAGACGAGTTTTGTCTAAAGAGCCACCTTAATGAATATGAAATCTTGAGGGTCAGAGGACACATTGTGCAGCTGTAAAGTAACTGATCATAAAGGATAGGCAGAAAGATTTAATACCTTAGTTATCAAGAACAGGGTATCTTTCTAAAGCTAACACACACACACCCAACATAGCAATTTTCTCCCATGCTCAAGAGTTAAAAGTTAGGGTTCAAACTGGTACTGTAGTTTACTGAAACTGAAATTAAGAGCAAATGAAAAACAAATTGTCTTCTTACTTTTTTCTCAACATTTTTTAAAGTTATAAAATAAAATGCAAAAATACAAAAGCAAATAGGAAGACACTGTGGGGAGGAAAAGGGGAAAGAAAAGTGAGGGGAGGAGGGAGAAAAAAGCATTGACTTCCGACTCCCTCTGTTGCAGTAGACTAAAGCATTAACATCAAACTTCCATAATAATATAAACTAAACATTTCTATAACAACAAATCAATCTAATCAGTAAAATCTAAAATCAAAGTTTCATTTTTCCCCCTCTCAAGCACAAAGTCCTTGAGGGGGAGAAATATAGGAACAACAATTCAGCTTGATGCATGGCAAAATGTATGGAACAAAACTATGAAACTGACCCTTTCTTCTCCTTTCAAAGAAAACTTCTATAAAATGATCTACCGTTGGTATCTCCCCCCCACCAGAATTGCTAAGATGTCCCCAGGGTCCTCTGATAGATGTTGGAAATGTGGGTCGGCCAAGGGTACTTTCTTCCACCAGTGGTGGACCTGTCCGTTAACTAGATGCTATTGGAGGAAAATAAAACAGTGGCTGCTGGAAATAACAGGTGTGAGCTTTCCCCTTTATCCAGACCTCTACTTGCTTGGAATAAGACCAGACTACATTGATAACAAAGATTGGTATATATTTGTCCATGTCTCAACAGCGGCGAGAATGGCATTTGCCCAACCGTGGAAAGATGTAGATACGCCTCCCGATCATCTGATAATAAACAAGATTCTCCGATGTGCTGAGATGGATAGATTAACGTATATTTTAAAAGACAAGAAAGATTCAATATATAATAGAAGTTGGGACAAATGCTTTGTCTGGCTCAAAAGAAGGTTAAACCTAGGAAAGGGGTGATAAGATCGTCTATTTAGATTAATTAGATATTTATTAGGCTATATGATTTCTTAAAATTTCGACAAAAACAGGCTAACTCTTTTGTAGATAGTAGAAATTGACTCTATTGAAATGTTTGGTTTGGATGACACTAGTTATTATTAATTGGAGAGTGAGCTTAACTCTCGGTTAGTCATGTTTGTCGTTTCGTTTTAGTCTTGTGTTTATGTGTTTCTACATTTCACCATTTATATTGTTTTTCAATGTTTACTTTGTGTTAATCTTAATGTAAATATTTAATAAAGATTTAATTTAAAAAAAAAAGCACAAAGTCCAGAAGCGGTCTCCATTTAGCAACAAAAGTACTTATATTATTTTCTTTGATCAATCAATTTAGCCATCTCTGCCAACTACATCATCTTCTGTAGCCATTCGTTCATTGTGGGAATCAAAATGTTCTTCTATTTTTGTGACAAATCATCTTCTTTAAAAAAAAAAAAACCCTAGAGAGAATACAAAGTGATTACAAAAGAGTTTTCTTTTTGTTCTTCTATCCTGTGTTGGGACTCTCTTGGAAGTTAAAAACAATGGGGCCTGCATATTGCTATAGGGCCACAGGTTTTGCACTTGTAGATTACATAGAATTTGTATGAGCGTGATCAATAAATGATTTATTACATCTGCTCAGAGGCAAATTATGTTTCAAAAATTATAAATTAGGTCTTTAATTCGGGACAAGGTCATACATTTAAAATAGCGTAATGGCATGATTGAGGGATTCCCAGTCTCAATGTTTCTTCCCATCTGGTGAAATTAGCTAAAGTGGGCATGCTCTGGGTCCAAATTACCAACCAGTTTGACTACCTTGGTTGGTAATTTATACTGAGGAATGAATAAGGAACCCTATTCTCTGTGTCTTCTCAGAAGATCCCAGTTAAAAAACAACAACAAACCACTGTTACAGTATTCCCTGGTTTGTCAGATGTGGTAGGCTTCTATTTCCCTATCCAGAGACACACTCTATGAGATGGACAGCATATAAATTTAATTGATTGATTGATTGATTGATTGATCGATTGATTAATACATTTTCTGGCTGGTTAGTTGCCTTGTTCACAGTCTGGTCTCTAATATCCCCAATGTATATGGGATTATGACGGTTTAATGTGAGATAGATAGGCTGATGATGAGATTAGATGTAAGTGACAAAATACTACATTTTTGCCTTCCTTTCTTGAATGCTTGGTAACCCTTTCCAACTATTCAGACATTGATAGTGCTATTGTTACCGAAGACAAATCACCAATTTTTCCTACCCAATTCTCTCATATTTCAAAAATAACATTTTGCAAACTCTTGAATAAATAAGAAGTGTATGGGGGGTGGGGTACAGAAAATGCTCTGTTCGCCAACAAATAGCTTAGGTGAACTAAGAATGTGTGGCAAGAATGGATTGAAATATTCTCTCAATCACATGTTATTGTTAATGAAGGAGCTCCTTATCATTTGTTATTTATGAATAACAAATATTCCTTCTCCAAATGCTAGTACAGTAGGAAGAAAGATCATGCTTGATGAGGCTTATAAGAAATCAGTAACTTTTATAAGTACCAAGCCTCAGAAAAGTTAATTATTTTTATGCTCCTACACTACATTAGCACTGCATTATGATGCTGGGTTAGGCTAAGTGAAATCTTACATCTTCAGTAGGTGGAGGAAAGCAGTATATTTTTGGATTCAGTTTTTCTTCCTGCTGTTTCAGGTGGAAGGTAGTTTTAATATATTTATTTAAGAGAAGTGATTTTTCCTTCCTTCCTTCCTCCCTCCCTCCCTCCCTCCCTCCCTCCTTCCGAATTCTGAAAGCTAACAAAATAATTAAACACTTTCTATTTCAAGTAAAATAAAACAGAAACATAACATTGTAATTAAAGAATTGAGGCAATCAAGATGTGTCAAATTTTACAAACAATATAACAAAATTTTGCTCCATCAAAGCAAACAGGATCATACTAGTTTATTTAAAGTAGCTTTATATAAAATGAACCAGGATAGTCGGAGCGATATGGAAGAGCGTCTTGCCTCCTTATAGAAGTTATGCAATGGCACAAAATGGCCAATGAATTAAATGGATCCTTCCTTACAATAACACATAAGGAAAATAAGGAAACAAATTCGTGTTCTCATCCTTTCTATAGAAATCAAGTGGAGTTTTAATCCAAAGTTTATTATCACAAATAAGACTTTATAGTCAGACATTTTTCTTATTCATTTTCTTGATAAAAAATAATTGAGAGTTACTTTTTGCAGATAAGCAGAATTGTCTGTTTAAAATTGGTTTTGCTTGTCCTTTTTTCTCATTATGGAATATTGAATTGTACTGTGTAACTGTTTGATAAAATGAAATCCTTAAAATTAAAAGTAAATAACTTCTGCAAACGTTTTATAGAAACTAAAGAATATAATTAATTTTAAAGGTTCAATTTGGAGGAAGCTTACAGAGAAAGTAACTTGAAACAATAGAAAATTGCAGTACATTCTGGTGAAATGTTTGTCAAGTGACATGACCACTAATTGACTGTGTGTGAGTGAGAGAGTGGGGGGAGTGGGAGATAGGTAGGTAGGTAGATAGGGAAGCGAAGATACAAAGATCGTTGCTGCCGCCTCATTTGGATAAAATTCTCTTGTGCAGCAACTCCAGTGTTACATTCTAGTGTGCCTCGTTTTTGGGTACAAGAATATGGATGTAATTGTGCACCGTAGTTGTAAATTGTTTGATGATATAAAGAAGACAGTGGAGATTTTTTTTTCATTTTAGTCTTGCAAGAGTCTATTAATGTAACTTTACGATAAAATAGAATTAGCTCATCTGTTGTGTTTCTTTTCTGGTTTACCTTGTAAAACATCAATCTTGCAAGTCTAAAGACGCAATTCTTCCCACCCACCCCCCAACCCAATCTCTTTTACAGTCCAAAAAAAACTAGGGAGGGTCTATTCTGATCCTGTTGCCCCGCCCACTATACATTTGTTGGCTATGCTGTCTCTTCTTTGACTCTTCCCTTGATGTTGTCTCTTTGCCCACTTTCCCAATACAGTTACAGATAGATAGACAGACAGACACACAACAAACAAATAGGGTTCTTGTGTGACAAAGGATATCAGATATGATTCATTTTCTAATCTGCTGGATATACACATTTCATTTATTTATCTCTTAAGCTAATGTTAGAGCATAGAGAAATTGAGAGAATAAATCAAACCATTATTAGGCTTGAAAATTTAATTCCTTCAGTTTCAAATAAAATAGAGATAAAATAATTCCTCTGCATATAAAGAACTTACCCTATATCTTTGGGCTTATATTACATAAAATATATTTGCATATTTTCTGAAATATGTTTGTTTAGCTGTTAACCTCTTACAAATGAGGAAACCTATTTATTTTAGAATGTGCTACTCTTTAATTTTTCCCCGTGGGGAAGTTCTTGCACTATATGAAATTGTGCCCTTATTTTCTGTTATTTTTTAACTCTATAGAGATAAGAACTACTATCATGTTTACCATGAAAACAAATCTTGAAAAAAATAATGGATGGTTTCTATAGTGATAGATCCTGATTTTTTTTAAATACAAGAAATTTATGAGATCTTCTTTGAGCAGTATTCCATTATCCTCATAATCTTAACTTCCTCTTATACATTATCTTAACCTCCCAAATAGACTTGCATCGTGTCTTAACATTTAATTGGTAGACTAAAAATTATGGGAACATCTGTATTCAGATTATCCCATCTGCCACAATCTACTCGATAAGTACATTTCATATAAAGCACAAGATGTACATCACAAATTGGCCATGGAGTTCCCTTAGTCTTTAAGTTAAATAACCATGAAGTTGCTGATGGGACAGTTGGGAAGCTATCTCTAACCATGTATCTGTGTACTTTTTGGCTTTGAAAAGTAAGGAATGCCTTTTGGCTGTTAGTAAATCAAGGATGAAAGCGTTTTCTATTAGGTTTTAATTGCTAAGTCGTCATTTTTCGGTGTGAAACAAGAGAAAAAGTTCTCTGAAATGTAAATATCCTAATAACTGTATATCAACAAAGAAACAGTGTGTACCTGCTTGTGCCTATGTAGTTTCTAAACAAACTACAAAGTTTCAATTCTAGGCAAAGTCCAAAAATGGACCAGTTTTAAATATAAAATGAAAAGAAAGCTGGGTGACAAATGAATGATTCAATTTTGTTTCCATTTTTCTATTTAGAGCCATATATTCCTTCAACTGTTCACTTTAAGTTTTAGTTGCTAATACGCCACTGTGGATTAAAATATTTCTATTAGCCCTTTATAACCTTCACATATAGCATAACATTCTTCTCCCTTTCAGGGCTATCATCAACCACTTCAATCCAAAAATAGAGTCCTATGCTGCTGTTAATCACATCTCACAGCTCTCTGAAGAACAGGTGAGTTGCATACTTCTTTTCTAGTGATACCCAGGTCATTCTTGATTATACACTGTAGTCTAGAAAGAACTATTCTAGCTGAGACAAAAGTAATTGGGATTACTGTTTGGGTTTTTTTTTTTCTCATAATTTGGCCTGGTTTCTTTTCTCCCTGCCCAATGGGAGAAAGAAAAAGAAGTTGAGAGAAGAAAAAATTGGCAACTGTGTTGAAATACCATCTGTGGAAAAGGAATGGGGTTGTGTGAATTGCAGACTAAGGCAGCTACTTGTCATAGGCCAGCTCCATTTTGCTCTACTATAATTAATGATTGAGATGTTCTACAACAGGGGTGTCAAACTGGCAACCTGTGGGCGGAATGCATCACACGCAGGCCACGCCCACCCTGGCTCTGCAAAGGCAAAAATGTCATGATATGTCACGGTATCTCATGTGATGTGATTGAGTTTGACACCCATGTTCTGCAGGAAGTGAGTAAAATAAAAGGCAACTGATGAGTTCAGTTTATGGAGTTGCTATTCAGAACAAATAAAAAGGGAACACTTTTTTTTTTTTTTGAGCCAAACTTTATTCCTGGTAGTTTTGTAGAAAAGTACACATAGAGTTTGTTCATAATAATATGAACATGATTTCTCATTGTTACCTTCTGGACCCCCCTCCCTCCCCCCCCCGCCCCCAACTTTACAGGTTAACCTCCAGCATGCTTTTTCATGAAAATTTAAGATACTTAATTTGCCAACTCTATTTTTCTGGCAAAATTTGCTGGTCCTACTACTGTTTTCAACGATGTTGTGTTTAACAGAACCTCATATATTGTATGCTAACTTATGCTTAGAGAAGCCTTTAAAAAACCCTTTAATTATTTATAGTATTTGAAAATGGCTGGGAGGAAGGGTGGCAAGGACTGAACGTGGGAGGTTTCCTTACCATTATTTGGTTTAGACGCCTAGTTGTAAGAAAGAGCAGCAGCAGCTTCTCTCTGTCACTACAGTACAGCATTCATCTGCAGTAGTTCAGGAAGGTCAGGCTGAATTCTTTCTTCGCCATATGCCTGTGCTTTAAATAAAACCATCGGCAGTAGCAGCAGCAGCAGGTGGCAGGTAATGAAATCAGCTTTGATACATAGAACAGTTTGAGGAGAGATTATTAGGAAGCAGAGAAACAGTTTGGCTTCCTATTTCAAAGAGAAGTATTATCCTAAATTGGCAGAAATGCTTAAAGAAGTAAAAAAAAATATATCCATAAACCAATAACCAAGGAAGAGAGGAATTAAGCTAGAGCAATGTTAAGTGGTAGCCAGCTTTGGTTTTGCAAATTAAAACTTTCGGCTTACGTGCCAAATTTTAACCAAATATAGAAATGTCTACTTTTCTTACATTATCTTCCATTTCATGTACGTGTAATTTGATTCCTAACGTGGAACATATTAGTTTTAAACCACCTTTTTAAAAACTAGCAAACAGACAGTTACAGAATAAACTGAACAACCTATGACCCATTGGGTCATCCTTTCAGAAACACTTACCTAAACAGAGAAAGGGAATGACTGCAAACAAGCAAAAAAAAATAAAAAATAGTGGGAATGGGAACGACTTCCGTTTTTCTGCCAGCTTCCCTATTGATATTACTTCTGGGAAGGTGAGAGGGAGTGTGAAAATCATGCATCTATCTCCATGGCTATGTCAAGGAACTGCTTGTCACTTTGCTGGACAGAGGAGAACAAGGGAGCTGTGTACTGTGAGGAAAACTGAATCCCCTCTCTCCATCCTTGTGTGGCCAAAGACCCCTTTGTCCAGGGAGGAAGAGGGTTCGCTCATTGAGCACCAGACCCACCTTGCTAGCAGACATCCAAATCATTGTCTCACCCTTCCCTTACTGCTCACCCCTGTTAAGAGGTTTCAGATTTCGGCCACAGTTCCAAAGCACCCCACTGCTCACCCATCAGGCCTCACCACCCCCTGATGGGGTGCAGGGGCAAAGGGAGGCAAGAAACAGGGCAGAGATGCACCAGTCCCATGTGTCGTTGCATCATGCAACCTACAGGTTTATAAGAAGTGTAGTCAGAAGGCACAGCAGTGCTGAAACAATTGTAAATTTGCCAAATTTCAATCCTATATGAGTGAAGGATCTCTGATTTTGGACACATTCTGTAAATTAAGCCATTTGATGGCTTATGTTAGTTCAATAACTGATTTCCTATGATGCACTGTTTTGCCCAAGTGGAGCTTACAAACAAAAACAAAAATTTGAGTTGTATGTAGATGACAAGAGTGTTAGGATACATTTAGTCAACTGGATTCCTTGCTTAGCAAACTGAGGTGACGAAAGAAGGAATTTAACCCTGGTTGCTGAATTAACCAAACTACCTGGAAGATTCATTGGAAGATATTACGTACTCAGATTTTGAAGTCCCTTTCCAACGTCATCACATGAATCATTGAAAGAAGAATGGCTATATTTTGCAGTTGTTGGATAGCTTTGAGAGCCTGACTCACCCATCCTCTTTTCTCCCCCTCCCCCAAACTCTAATCTAGATAATCATTTTACAAGAGCCTTAGATCTGTTTCTGGCACTGTAATGCTGGATATAGGACCAAGCTGTATTTTAAGTAATGATTAAACTTTAACCAGCCACTTGATTTACATTGCATTAAAATATATATCATGGTATTTTGTGCTATAGGTTGACTATGTGAATAGTTTGTAATTTATATTACTGCATCAATTCTAACAAAATAGTTAATTGTGATGTAGTCAAACACCACTTTACTTATGAGGTGTGAATTCTCTTTAACCTGTTTCATACAGGTTTTATCATACCTAGCTGGGCAATTTGGAAACAAATTGATAATAATATCAGCAAATAGCCCAAGCCTGCAAAGCTGAAGTGAGGAAAACTAAGGCTCACAACAAACAAAGGCTTGCGACAAAAGTAAAAAATAACAAAAAAAAGCTTCTTCCAACATGTTAAAAACATGAAAAAAGTCAAGGAAACAATTGATCCAATGCTGGGAGAAAGTGGCAAGAAGGTGATAAGCATCAGGGAGAAAGCAGAACTATTTAACTCATGTTTTGCATCTTTTCCCTTTGCACACAAAGGGAAAAAACAGTCCAATCTATCAAAAACAGTACCACAAAAAACCGATTAGGACACAAGTTTAAAAAAGGGAAGAAAATGGTAAGTGAGAACCTGTCTACCCTAAACGAGTTCAGATCATCAGGACCAGATGGATTACACCCCAAGGTTCTGAAAGAACTGGCAGACAAGATCTCAGTACCACTGAACTATATTTTTCAAAGATCCTGGAGCACTGGGGAACTGCCAGAGGACTGGAAAAGAGCTGATATAGTTCCCATCTTCAAAAAAGGAGAAAAAGGAAACTACAGACCTATCAGCCTGACCTCAATACCAGGGAAGATTCTGGAAAAGATAAGCAATGAATCAGCGAATGCCTAGAAGCAAGTCAAGTAATAACCAAAAGCCAACATGGGTTTGTGAAAAACAGATCATGCCAGACTAATCTTATTACATTCTTTGACAAAGTGACAAAAGTAATGGTCTAGAGGAATGCTGTTGATATAATTTACTTGGACTTCAGTAAGGCATTTGATAAAGTAGACCATAACCTACTACTAGATAAAATAGAAAAATGTGGGTTAGACAGCATCACCACCAGATGGATTCCACCAGAGGGAGTATGGCTGACCAACCATACTCAATGTGTAGTCCTCAATGGAACTGCATCTGCATGGAGGGAAGTATGTAGTGGGGTACCCCAAGGCTCTGTCTTAGACCCAGCACTCTTCAACAACTTCATCAATGATTTGGACAGGGAGATAGATGGGAAACTCATCAAATTTGCAGATGACACCAAGCTAGCAGGAATAGTCAACACTCCGGACAATAATCTTAAGATACAGAAGGATCTTGACAGACTTGTAAATTGGGTGCTATCTAACAAAATGAAATTCAATGGTGAAATTAGTAAGGTTCTACAGGTACAGTATATGTAGTACCTCACTCAATAGTAGTAATTGTGAGAGGGATCTTGGAGTCCTAGTGGATAACCATTTAATGAGCCAGCAGTGTGCAGCAGCTGCCAAAAAAGGCAACACAGTTCTAGGCTGCATAAACAGAGGAATAGAATCAAGATCACATGAAGTGTTAATACCACGTTATACTGTATTGGTAAGGCCACACTTGGGATACTGCATCCAGTTTTGGTCACCACAATGTAAAAAAGATGTGGAGACTGTAGAAAGAGTGCAGAGAAGACCAACAAAGATGATTAGGGAACTGGAGGTTAAAACATATGAAGAACGGTTGCAGGAACTGGGTATGTCTAGTTTATGGAAAAGAAGGACCAGGGGTGACATGATAGCAGAGTTCATCAAGCCACGCCCACAAAATAAGCCATGCCCACAGAACCAGTAGTAAAAAAAATTTAGAACCCACCCCTGGTGAGAACCCTTGCATTTACCCACTGATTTGTCTACTTCCTGCAAGTGAAATCTAATTCAATATTTATTTGTTTACAGTTATTTGCATGCTGTCTATTCAGTTAGGCCTAGGTAATTATAATTGCAGTTCTATTTGATTTTCCACAGATGTGCCATTGTGGGAACAGTGATAAGAAAAGTTATGTAAATAATTGAATTATTAACCATCAAGCCTTTACGTGATTCCTTCATATTCCACTGAAACGGAATATTAATTTAGTTTTGGGGATTTTAAATCGGATTGTATTTTAAAATTTTATTGTTGTTGTTTTTACTATGTGAGCTGCTCCGAGTCCTACGGGAGAAGGGCGGCATATAAATTTTAATAATAAATAAATAAATAATAGTCTAATTTTTCTGGCTAGGGAACTTATCATAAATTGTATTCATGTTTCTGAACTTCATATTAAGAATTGCTTCCAAGCATCTCCACTATATCCACAGTGCAGACTTTTTCAGTTACATAATATATGGGTCATTGTATATCTTTGGTTGCCTCTTCCCCCCTTCTGCGTTCTGACAGAGTGCTCATGGCAGAGTAATTGAGTTTGATTCTAAGAATGACTTGGTGAGTTTGTTGATCAGTTTTCTTTTCTCAGAGGATGGTGAAATCATGTAATTGTTTAATAGCAGAACATTAGATACTTGACAGCCTTTAAATATGCATACAGACCATATTTGTCTATATCCATTTTTACAGCAGTACAACTAAAGTAACTGAAGGTAAAGTAACTGAAAGATGTCCAGGAGTGGTTAATTTTGCATCGTAACTTTTCCATTCCAGGCTATTTAATAGCAATTTTTAATTTCTTCTGCTACCCTATAGATCTGATGTGTTTCTTTAATAGTCAATGTTTATTGTTATGTTGTGAGAGTTCTATTATTTTTTGTTTGTAGCACTAGCACTTTTTAAAACTTTTTATCCATTTGCTTTAATTCTTTTATTTCAAACATACCCTCCCCCCACCCCAAAAAACCCTTCCAGAACTTTGTTTGCAAAACTGCTGTTGTACCCAAACTCTCCACTGTTCTATACTGAGCTGGGAATGTATAAAGGCCCCTGATAGAAATAGGTAAAAATGAAACAATAGTACTAAGTACCTTTTGGATGGTTTAAGCAGAAATTAGCATGGCTATAAACCAATAGTATTTTGATTGAGTCTTCATGCACACTATATATGTAGGTATGTCTCTTTATAAAATATGTATTGATTCCATTAATAAATTACATTATTCAGACAAATTTAATACACAGAAACAAATGCAGGAAATAAGTTGGCACTCATTATTAACTGTCCTTACACCTATCAAAATTTCATAAGTGTCTGGCTTTCATGAAGTATGAAGACATTATTAGAATCTTAAACTTTGTCATCAGGGTTTAAATACCAGACTGATTGTGTTGAACTGCTGAAGCAGCAGTTTTGCATATATATTTATTTATAGTATGCATAGTGCTCATTTACAGTTGTGGTAGCACATTCAAATTCAGTAATATATTTTGATTGCTTTGGAGCATACTCATGACAGCACTAATTGTATCCAGGAAATATACTTCCTTAACAGGACCTGGAGAGAGTAATTGTTTTAGTGCATTTTAGTGATTTCCATTAAATTTAATGTGCCAAATGCATTAAAACAAATGTCAGTGGAACAGAATGAAATGGGCAAAAGAACCATTTCTGAGCTAAGATTGTTTATGGTGTACCAGGAGGAATTTCATTTTTATTTGCTAGGAAGAAATGATCCCAATCATGTCACTGTTCTCCTGATTGTTTCAGCTATGTATTAACTACATAAAACATTGTGGCTATTTATGGTAACATATTTTTTAAATTTTTCAAGCTGATTTGCATATATCAAAGAGAAAAGGATAGGACTTAATTTTGCCAATTAGAAAGCATATACAAGCTTTTTAAATCCTGTCTTCATTATTTTTATAAATTTACTCAAGGCAGCCAACATCCTTTCTTCTCCTCTTTGCCCCACAACAACCACCCTATGAAGTGAACTGGGTTGAGAGAAAGTACTTGGCCAATATCACCCAGCCAGCTTTCACTGCTAAGATGGGACTCACAGACTCCTGATTCCCGGCTTAATCATTAGGTGAAATTGGCTCTCTTAGTCTAGTAGCAATGTTAGTGGAATAATTATTTTTTTAAAAGTACTGATAATCAGAGAAGTAGAGCATAGATCCAAGTACTAGCTATTTCTACATTTCCCTTGCTAAATATTCTTACTTTTAATATTTGTATCTAAATAATACATGTTGTAACTTCTGAGGAAAGATCCAGCACCAATAAAATTGCTACTGCCAAAGTAGAAAGTTAAGAATTTCTTAGCAGTTTAAAATAAAAGAAGCACAGGGTTGTGGGCCAGTGATTCCCACACACCAAGTTGAGTTGTTATTGTTTTTTTGAGATGGTTAGTGACTGCTCATTTTTTTAAAAAATCCTAATAATCTCCTAAAGTTCATTTCTTCATGAGAAATTATCTTTCCTAGTATCATGAGTTAATGTTGTGGGTTTTGTGATATATATTGAGACTTTAAAAAAAAACAAACAGAATATTCTCAAGTACAAAAGCATGCTGTTGCTCAGCCTTGCCATTAAATGCCTTCTGCATTGAACTATTGTGTCTCTGGATTAGTGAAATAAGATCAAAATAGTCTGCATTTAAGAGAGATTAACTTACAATTTATTAGATTTAAGATTAAAACTTTTAATTATCTGCCTTTTCAGGGTATTTTTTTCTCTTTTAAATCTTCCCTGAAGTTAAGGCAACAGTAGATACCAGATGCTTCCAAGCTCCAAGCTTGAAGATATTATACGCAGACTATTTTCTTCATTACAGAGGCTCCAATACATTGTGATTATGATTTTTTTCAGTACATTTGGGACATTTCAATAGTGACTGGTTCTTTGCCTCTTATTGCTTTGTCCTAGATTATTCAGCCTGCATGGATGACAATCTTTTTCTGAAGTGATTAAGTAGGGCAACTGTTATTTCCCTCCCTGTTCTCTGTAAAATGGTAGCAAATCCATCAATGTGTCATCTACTTGTCTTTCCAAAAGGGGCACTGTCTGTAGTAAAATTGCATGAAAGCTATGAGTGCTGCCTTTGTGATTAGTTTCCCTCTGATTTTCCAATGCTACAAGTTGAAGTGTAAGGTGTCATCAGCAAAGCCTAACAGGCCTAGGAGAGAGAAGAAGGCAGAGGCCTTTTTGATGGGCTCCCTTTTCTGTGGAAGTTTTCATTTCAAGACCTATAACAATTACTGTATCACTGACAGGTTCAGCAGGTTGAATATACTAGTTAGCAAACAAGAACTAGTGTAATAATTCTATACTGAAAAGGGAAGATTTAAGTTTCTATTAGAAATAAGATGGGTTAAAGTCCAGAAATGACATGTTGAGGTGGGCATTTTACTTCACGTTTTCTCCTAAGCCTTCAAGTCAGCCTTGACTCCTGGTGAAATGTACCTGCAGTTTTCTTGGCAAGATTTCAGAAGTGCTTTCCATTGCCTGCTGCCTAGGGCTGAGAAAGAGTGACTAGCCCAAGGTCACCAAGTTGACTTTGTGCCAAAGAACTCCTGGTCTCCTGGTTTCCAGCCTGAAACTTTAAATCACAACTGTAAAGTGGCTTGCTACTTTGGTCCACTAGTTGATAGAAATAAACTTACTGTAGAGCATATGAGCAGACAAAGCTTTCTGGCAATTATTAGAAGCTCTTACTTTAGTTCTGTGTCCAATAATAATTAAAAGAATCTTGAATCTCGTAATGCAGTGCTGTTCTCTAACTGAAATAGCTGGGAATTAAAGAGTTAATGATAAAGACTCAGTTATATTGTTAAAAAGTGGCTTGGTAATTATTTTTATCCTTGGGCTAATAAAACTGAAGTTCATAATCCTTTCTTGCTTGTAAACATTAAACATAATCTGTTTTATGTGAATGCCAAATAAATGAATAAATAAATATTGTGTTTTGAAGCATCTATTTTTTAAAAAGTTGGTGGTTGTTTTCTTTTTCTCTTTAACTACATAAGATATTTTAAGACCTATACTCTTGAAAACAGCCTAAAATATATTTAAATATACTTTTTCAAAGTCCTGAAGGATTATTAAATCTAATTATGTATGTATTATTTATTTTTATTTGTGTTTGAATATATAAATTAGGATGGGCTATGGTAATTCATTGAAATGAGCAAAATGCTTTTCTGTTTCCGTCATTAATTCCTTATGTCAGTTAGTCAGTCCTTTATTATGGTCAGTCACAAAATTAAAACTTACAAAGTAAAAGATAAAATAACAATAATTAGGTAACCAATATAATTGGTTGCAGTGAGTTTGACAGATAATAAAATAAAATTTGGCCACTTTCAAAGCCACTCAGAATTACAGAGTTGGAAGGGAGGTCTTCTAGTCTAACTGCCTGTTCAAGTAGGTGACCCTAAGCCATGTAAGTCAAATGGCTGCCAATCTCTTCTTTAAAACCTCCAAAGATGGAGCTCCCACAACTTCTGAAGACAACTTTTCACAAGGTTGGATCTCTCTTTGATAAGTTTCCATCCATTGTTTCTTGTCCTGCCTTCAGATGCTTTGGATAATAGATTGACCCCATTCTTCTTTATGGCAGCCCCTTATATATTGGAAGACTGCTATCATGTCACCCCTAATCCTTCTCTTCATTAGACTAGACATACCCAGTTCCTGCAACCATTTTTCATATTTTTAGCCTCCACTCCCCTAATCATCTTGTTGCTCTTCTTCACTCTTTTTAGAATCTCAGTATTTCAACAACTCAGCCATACTAATCATCTAACAACTGTACATAAAGTAAATCTGAATGACCTGGAAATTTACTTAAGAATATTTTTTTAATAAAATAATTAATGCAATCGTACATGAATTGTATTTTCAACAGCTCTTTTGCTAGTAGGAGAGAATCTCAAAGAATGAAGGGTTTTTTTGAATTTTCGTTCAAGAATGGCTCTTTGATTTTTTAAAAAAAATGTTAAGACTTAGAGCCCTTTTAAATTTAGGAATAGATATTTAGGTTAAATGTCCTGATGATCTAAACAAAGAAGCTGGGCTATTTTTTAAAAAAATCTCTAGGGAAATCCAACAAAAGTAATTGTTTTTCTACATCCATGGCACTTTTGTTTAACACACTACATTGCCTCAGCAAAAGCTTTTTGCTTCCACCATTTTATAAGTGTTTAATGAACAAATGTTTTGTTTCTTTATATAAGGTTACAAATAATAGCTGTTTCAGATTCAATTTTAGAAATGTTCCTTTAAGGATACAGGAGCACCCTTAGAGCATCTGGATAGTGGATATAGCATCTGACACTAATTTCTTCCCTTCTAGAGTTGCAGTTCCAGCCATGTTGTAACCTCCAGGAGGTTTGCTACGTTTGTTGTCTGAAAGCACCATTCAGTGCATTTATCCCTCTTTCAGTTAGTGCAACCTTTAGGCTTAGAACCATTCTATACCTGGGTTAGAAGGCAGAATAAAGATTCATCAGTTTCTCTAAAAAGAACCTCTACTATCAATTTTCTGTATTTCTCAGATCTGTATTTATAGGGCTTAATGAGACAAATTTACCGTAAACTAAATTGATGATGTTAAGAAACTGATGTCACTAAAGAGCCATGGCAGTTGGAATAAAAAACAAGAACCATATGAAACTGTGGGCCAAAACAAGCTTATTAAAACATTCCTATGTGAGAAATTCCTAATAACTTGCTTTTATTATGGTTTAGTTGCAGGCAACATAAAACTGCTGGATGCATATATTTTCAGCATCTGTAATTCAACATATATTTAATGGTATGATCATAAACAGCTGTAATTTCATGCAGAGCACTTCTGTGTTGTACATACTGGATATTATCATTAATTGGTTCATTTAATTATTGAACTACAAATCTTTTGACTGCCTTGAACTATCCATTGTGTACTATGAGTGACAGCTGATTATGTCGCTAGTCAGATTGTTTTTCCAAAAAGCAAGATTGGGGAGTTTATGTTCTGCAGATGTTGCTAAACTACACTTACCAGTTATCCCTACTAATATAGTTAATGGAAAAGAACCAATATTAGGAGCTGTAATTCAACAAGATCTGGAAATTCCACTTCCATCTCTGCCCTTGTCTTCACTTTTTCCAATTCATACATAAGAGATTAGTATAAAGTGTTATAGTGGAGACAGTCTGATATTCTTTCCTGTAAATGAAAAAAATCATACTGCTATTGGTCTGTCACAATTGCTATACTTATACATATATTGAGCAAAATCATTTATGAAAACGATAGATGTAGGAATAATAATTTTATTTACTGTGTCCTTATAACTAAGGACAACCACAGTTAAATCAAACATTATATACAATATAAAACAGTATCTGCAATAAAACCATGAAATAATTCATGATTTAAAAATTATATTCTGCCTTTTTTTGGATCCACAAATATCAGATATGGAAATATGCTTTCTGCAGGCGGGACCTTCTGTAAAGTTGTTTGCTGTCTCTTTCCCCTCTACCTGCATGCTATACCATTTGCCTTGTAAGAGGTGAAATTAGCTTGTTCCATCCATATTTATGATCATATAAATGAACTATTGAAGAATAAAGTATCTTTGTTTGATAGTTCTGCGAAGTTTTTACCTGTGATAATTTTTCTCCCCCACCCAACCACCATTGCAACAAATGGTGCAATATCATTGGAGAAGGATATTAGGACACCTCAAACAAACTTGTGTTCACTTTTGTTTAGTCTCTCATGTGGAAACCATTAGTACTGTCTTTATAAGCAGCTCTTCCTTTGGCTTGTTAGAGTCTTTCAGCTGCCTTATGCTACTGCTGCATGCCAATAAAATAAAACAATAAGGACATCCTCAAGTTTGACTCTTGATGACTGGCAGCATCCATGCTGTTTTCTTGGCAGCATTAGGGAAGTAATTCATCACTGCCATCTTTCAGGATTTTTAAAAAACATAGCATAGCTAACGAACGTGGAATTACCAACTACAGTCAATCCTGCTTAATTTTCAAGATCAGCCAAGGTTGACTAAGTGCTGCTTATTGCTTGAGGCTATAGACTAGTTCCCTATTTCTTTACTTGACAATCAATTACTAAAGCACAACCATTTGACCAACTCTTGGTTGTATACCTGGCAAACCAACTACAGTCTATCTAAATACTTTAAATCAAATTTGTATTCATTATAACACTAGAAGAAAATAATAATAAATGTGTAGGGCAAGACAGAAAGCCCAAAGCTCACTGAGCTAACATAATCTCAAGGACCTTCCTGAATGCAAGAAAGGTAGTGATCATTTGCACCCTTCAGAAGAAGCAAGCTGCATAATGTAGGGTCTGCTACTGAGAAACCCTTGTTGGTATGAACCCTTGACCTCCTGCAGAGGAATCTGCACCTATTCTTTCTCAAGAAACTAGAGAGCAGCTTCACTGTATACTGATTTGATTGCTCTATACATTGCTCTGTAATAAGTAGAAATTAACCAGACAGCCCAGAGAACTTTACATAAATAAAAAACTCATTAAGACTGTACAGTATATGCTGTGCATGCTGTATAGTATATCTGATTGTATTTGTCTGACTTCTGTTTGAGGAGTGGGAGCTAAATGCATACATTGAAATATTGTACTGTATGCTAACCCTATGCATACATCACTGTACATATATATCATCTTCCATTGCTCCTATTATTTTAACAGACTTTTTGCTTCTGAGTTGAATTTATATAGAGGAAATTCATAATGGAAATTGAACAAACGTCATTGTCACATAATGGATCATATCTAATTTCCCAGTGTGCGAAAAGTAGCCTTTTCTCATTGCCTTTCCATTAACTCTGTTTTCACACACTGCCAGGTCAGATCCACCTTTCCATTTATTAATCAGTTCTGAATCCTTGGCCATCTCTCTAAGATGTTTCTTAAAAAATGAATGGCTTCTCATATAAATGCTGAAATTCTATACAAGGCATACCTTGGAGATATTGAAGGCTTGGTTTCAGATCATTGCAATAAAGCAAATATCACAATAAAGTGGTATGAATTTTTGGGTTTCCTAGTGTGTATAAAAGTTACATTTATGCTATCCTATAACCTAGTAAGTGTGCAATAGCATTATGTCTTAAACATGTATGTACCTTTATTAAAAATACTTTATTGCTAAAATTGCTAATCATCATCTTTATAATAATGAAAAAAGTTTGATATATTGCAAGAGTTACTAAAATGTGGCCCAGAGATACAAAGTGAGCAAATGTGGCTGGAAAAATCATTCTCTGTGTAATAGGGGGCAGTTTTTATCGTAGGGCTCTCTTCAAATCTGTGGGTGAAGTGGAAATGATAACTACATCATCTGCATACAGGAAACATGCACTAGCTCAATCAGCCAGGTTTGGAGGACGAGGTTCTAATTTTGTGAGATATAACCACCATATCATTGATATAGAAATTAAATAAGGAGAGTAGAATACAACCTTTTTATACCCTTAAATAGGCACCATGTCAGAAAGATGTCCTTGGTTGTTGTCAAGTCTTATTTGGATATAAGTATAGTTACGTAGCATTTTAATGAGTGCTAACCAGCATCTTTCAATAGAACATCTCTTCAGTTTGTGACCACCAACGTTCTCTGGAGAGTGAAAGCTGTTTTGAAATCAATAAAATTTACATACAAAGTTCCCTTGGATAGAAGGGAATATAGATACATATTTCTCATTCAGATGTAGCACCCAGCACTATTCCATGGTTGATTTCCCTATCCTGAACTGTGTGTTCTTCCACAAGAATGGTTTCTTCCAACCAGTTCATTTATTTCAATCAAGATATCTAGAGTTTTCTGATAATGTTTAGTAGGCTAATTGAATTATGATTGGATGGACCCAATGTCTTCGACTTTTAAATATAGGGACAATAATAGAGATATTACATTCGAGCATTTTTAATGTAGAAGTTACAGCTTTAAACTGAATTCCTAGATTCATGCCTATCAGTCAATGCTTAGTTCAATCAGGTCCGCAGGAATGATGTCTCTCCCAGGGGGTTTGCCATTTTTCAGTTGCGTGACTAGTTTGGGATTTTAGTTGGAGTGACAGGAGGCTAATATTTTAGCTTCTCCTGAACCTTTTGGAGATTATAGGGTTACAACTTTAAGAAGCATAAAATGATCAGTATTAAATTTCCCATGTGCAAACTGTAATTGGATTTAGGGCTAGTTTCACTCACATAGTCAGAGGTGATGTGCCAAAATATGTTGTTATCTCTGATGTTGGTGACCCGAATCATTTTTTCCCCAGAAAGCTTTCTGCACATCTCCTTTTTTCCATAGAGTTTTATACTCCCCCCCCTTTTTTTTTTTTTGCTTCTGAAGAGATTTCAGGAATTGCAAGAAGCCTTTAGTCTTATATAATTTAAAACATTCAGGTAGAAAGTTCTTAGCTTTTACATATTCCTTATCAGATTGGGGCTGGCTCTTTCTTTCTTTCTTTCTTGATTAGTTTTACTGATTAGTACATAACAGAATAACAGAGTTGGAAGGTCTTCTAAGCCAACACTCCACCCCACCGACCCCGCTCAATCAGGAGACCCTATAGCATTTCAGACAACTATATCTCTTCTTAAGAGATATAGTTATCTATATCTAACTATATCTCTTCTCTCCAGTGAGGGAGCACTCATAACTTCTGAAGGTAAGCTATTCCACTGATTAATTGTTCTATCAGGAAATTTCTCATTTTTAAATTGGTTCCCTCCTTGATTAGTTTCCATCGATTGCTTTCTTGTTCTCCCTTAAGGTGCTTTGGAGAATTGAGGGAGTTGACTGCCTCTTCTTTCTAGCAGCCTCTTAGATATTGGAACACAGCTATCATATCACACCTACTCCTTCTTTTCATTAAACTAGACATACCCAATTCCTGAAACCATTCTTACATTTTAGTTTCCAGTTCCCTATTCATCTTTGTTGTACTTTTCTGCAGTCTTTCTAGAGCCGTGATGGTGGAACTATGGCATGTGTGCCAGATGTGGCATGTACAGCCTTCTCTGTGGGCACGCACACCATCGCCCCAGCCCACCTCCAATCGCTTTTCTCCATCGTGTTTCACTCAATGAATTCCAACTTCTCACGAAAGAAAAAGATCTTGCGAAGTTGGAATTGATTGAGTGAACTTTTTCACTCATGCGCTTCACAATGGGATGGGGGGTGGGGTCCCATCCTCCTCCTGAAGCCCATTACGACACAGAGGCACAATGCGACCCATGTGGCTCTTTCACCCCTCTGCTGCGGCTCCCAGTTGCCCTGTCATGGCAGACGGATGAAAGAGCCGTCGCCCTGTCACAGCAATGGCAATGGGCAAAGCCTTAGTGCGGGAGCAAAGTGCCCCTGCATTTGTCTTTGTTCTAGCCCCCACCCCATGGCCTTCCCCATGCCTGAGTACCCTGTGCGCACTTAATAGCCAGCACAATCGATTAACAAATTCATTGTGGGGAGCAGGGATCGGGGGTCATTCATTTAACCTGATTCCGTTAACGTTACGACTGTAGTTGGCAGACTCCATTGTGGTTCAAACTTGAGGACTACCTGTACTTTATCCTTCACTGCAAATATGAAACAGTTATTTTAAAAAATAAATTTAATCCATAATAGTTTGAATTGTGTGCTTTTGCATTACCATCAAGTAGGATTGCCAGTACTACTACATACCTAGTTCAGAGTACAAACATTAAAAAATAGTACCGGTTGTAAGTGAATCAGCAGCTATTGGATTTGTAACAGCTAAATATTTGCTTTTTATTGTACTATTTAGAATTAAGGTTTTTACTAATTTATTTATTTTTAAATGAAGATAAATTTCAATAACATTTATTGGTGAATATCAACTGCATGTATGGCCTCCAGCAGCCTCTTGGGTGGAGTATTGCAGATGTTCTATATTGGTATGGCAGTGATATCAAATTAGAAATAGTAATGAATTGAATCTGCAGGGAACACTTTAGGAACTTGGCATCAATTATTGTGGTGGAAATTGACCAGAATTGGCTTGAAGAGTAGCCCTGGATGTGATTAACAAACAAACAAACAAAAAATCCAATATTTGTAATTCAGATATTAATTTTCTGTGTAGTGTCTGCACTTCTAGTTTTTCAAGTATATCACACAAAAAAAAAAAGATTTTATTTTGGATTTTATATACAGAATTAGCTTATTTCTTATTATTTAGAAAATTAACATTAGTAGAAGTACCGTATTTTTCGGAGTATAAGACGCACTGGAGTATAAGGCGCACCTACCTTTTTTGGTGAGGAAAAGAAGAAGAAAAAAATCTCAGTAGTACCTGATTGACTGTGCTTATATTTCAGTTCTTCTATGAAAACTGTAGGTGATGTATATGGAAGTTTCCCTAAACTTATCTCTACAACAGTTGTATGAAGTAGCATCTGCTGATAGAAGGTAACTGCCCAAGTCATTTAGGCAACTACGTATGTGTCTGCAGAGGACCTGGACTGGCTGTTCGTCCACCATTTCAGTACTACTTTGCCATCTTCCTAAGGGAAACTCCTGGAAAGCTCCTATTAATACTTGTCCTGTGCCCCATTTGCAGCTCCTCACCCCCCACCCCCAGCATTCAGTGGGGAATCCCCTTAGAAGTTTCCAATCATTTACTACAAAATCAGTGTTCCAGAATATTCCCCAGACCATGTTCCTTAATTATTTAACTTCTATTATTTTTTTATATTTCATTTAATACAGAAAATTAAAATGCAAATTACAGGGGTGGGGATGGATGACCAAGTACTAAAAGTGGACAGCAGCATCTCCATCACTAATACCTATGAAGGATGTGGGCTGACTTTCTGAGAGAGGCATCCTACTAAAACTGCCTTCAATATCCTCCAGATTTTTAAAATCATTCTTAGCATTAAACAAAACCAACATGCAAATGTCCAATTAGATGCTTTTTAGAAACAAAAATAATTTATCAGTACAGTTTCAGTGTAATACCATAGTTCAAAGCAAAGTTTCTCCATTATAATTCTACCGCATTCACTTCTACTACTCTAGATTTTAAGAAAAAATGGAAAACATTGAAAACTGTTAATCTTATTTTTAAAAGCCTTGAAAGGTGTATATTTCCTTTTAAGGGATTTTTGCATCTCCATTGTTCATTGTCATTTGCCAGTCTTTTTCAACGCAACAGACATCATTTCTCTAAGTATGTCAGTAATTATATATTTGATTCCTTGTAAACTTCCAAGTAATCTTACATTTCTCCAAGCATCATGTCTCCTCCAGTGACAATTGCTTTACGTTGTATATAAAGGATAATTAAGCCTTAGATTTATTATTGTTTCCAGTGAGCAGATTTTGGGGAAATTATGGCTTTGACAATATGGTGCATACTTTTGTTGTCAGTCTGATACTCCTGCACTTTGATATTTTGTCTAGATATGTAACAGTCTTTTTCCCAGCCAGTAGATATCTACGTTAATCATCCATATTAATTTTTGATTTTAGGAAGATAAAGTCTGTTACTGCTTCAAGTTCATCTCCGTCTATTTATGTTAGATTAGGATTGCCTGTTGATATATTCTTAAGGTTCCTTTTCTTTATTTCTTTTTTTTTAAATAGAGCAGCAGACTGACTTTAGCACTTGCATCTTTTATCTTCAACAAGGGATTCCTTGTTTTCTGTGCCAGCCTGGCTGCCTGCCAAACAGTAAATAAGGAGGCAATAAATTTCTACAAACCAGATGTAAGCAAGCTCAGGCTCTAGCAGAAGTAAAGCAGTCTTTCAAAAGTCCTTTCACAGTATCTTTGAGGACAGACAGTATTCATGGTTCCATAAGCAAGATACGGAGTGAGACTGGGAAACTATGATGAACCCAAAGAAGAAGCAAGAGACAAGGAAGTTGAAATGATGAGCCCAGGATCTTCATTCAATACTCTACCTGGGCTCAAATATCTGAACTTTTGAGTCTGAGGGGGCCTGTCAGAATCAGAATGGAGTCATTGGCTGCAATGCTGATGGTATTTCTGGCTCCATTTCTTCCTCATCTTCTTCATCTGAAGACATCCCTTAGCAGGGTCATAGTTCTTTAAGTCTTCTTCATCTTCAGTCATTAAAATCATCAGCATATTGAGGTGTTCAATGTTTCACTTAGCAAGTATAAGTCCGATTTGCATTTCTTCCAATCCAGCACTTTTCGTTAAATATTCTGCATATAAATTAAATAAATAAGATATTATACAATCTTGGCACACTCCTTTTCCAATTTTGAACTATTTAATTGTTCCAAATGCAATTCTAATGGTTGCTTCCTATCATCGTAAACATTTTCAATAAAAATAAGTGACCTAATAAGTGACGTAATATACCCATGTTTTTCATTTATTGTGGATTAAGTGGAAACATATATAATAAAACAAAAATGGGCATTTTTCTGGAACTTCCTTGCTTTCACCATTAGCCACTGAAAATCAGCAATGTGCTCTTGGAAGCAATTTCTTCTTCTGAATCTAGTTTGTAACTTTGTATATTTGTTAGTTCTCATTCCAGGTGTCGATAAACATAAGCAATATTTTATCATATGTGAGATAGGTGCATTGTTTGGTTGTTTGAGCATTCCATAGCATTGTCTTTTTTGGTATTGAAATATAAAATGACATTTTTCTTTGCTTCGGCTGTTTTATTTTGCATAGCTGCTAAGAAATATTAAACAGTATTTTAATTGCATCAATTTGTAAAATTTTAAATAGCAGTGCTGATGGGACCCACTTCACTTCGCTTTCCACAATGAATGTCTCATTCTAATCCAATGATCAAATAACTTTATATATTTTAAATGTGAGCTGCCCGGAATCATGTACTGAGATGAGCAGCTATATAAATTGATTAATCAAACAAATATTTTGTTTGATTAATGATGCAGTTCTTCCCTATATTTCTATTCCTTACATCTTCTCTCTTCATTAGATTTTGCCTCTTTTGTCTTTTGCCCCTTTTGATTTCTATAATCCTTTTACAGAATTTTTTGGGGTTTTTTCTTCCTATTCAATTGTTATTCTTTGCATTGTTTATTTAGATATATTACTCTTTGTCAGTTCATACTCTACTTTGGAATTTATTGCTTGGCTAGGGAAATTGTATCTATTGTTTTTCTATTTCTATTTTTCTCCTATTATTAATAAATTAGCAGACAGCTATTCCATTTTTATTTTTTTGCTTTTTTCATTTTGGTATATTTTTGTTTACTTCAGCTTTAAGGATATATCATAAAGTTTCATCCAGAGGTCTTCAGATACCCTATTTATCAAATCTATTTTATTAGAACTATTTTTACCCTTACTGCATGTTGTTGTTCGTTGCGAAGTTGTATCCATCGTGACCCCATGGACAATTTTCCTCCAGGCTTTCCTGTCCTCTACCATCCTCTGGAGTCCATTGAAGCTCATGCCTTCTGCTTCAGTGACTCCATCCATCCAGCCACCTCATTCTCTGCTGTCTCCCCTTCTTCTTTTACCCTCAGTCTTTCCCAGCATTAGGCTCTTCTCCAGTGAGTCCTACCTTCTCATTATGTGGCCAAAGTATTTGAGTTTCATCTTCAGGATCTGGCCTTCTAAAGAGCAGTCAGGGTTGATCTCTAGGACTGACCGATTTGATTCGGATTTGATCTCCTCTAGGACTGACCGATTTGATCCAAGGGACTTGCAGGAATCTTTTTCCAGCACCATAGTTAAAGGCCTCAATTCTTTGGCGCTCAGCATTTTTTAAGGTCCAACTTTCACAGCCATACATTGCAACTGGGAAAACCATAGCCTTGACTATATGCACTTTTGTTGGCAGGGTGGTGTCTCTGCTTTTTAGTATGCTGTCTAACTTTGCCATAGCTTTTTTTCCCCAGGAGCAAGCGTCTTTTAATTTCTTGGCTGTAATCCCCATGCACGGTGATCTTGGAGCCCAGGAAAATAAAATCTGTCACTACCTCCATTTCTTCCCCCATCTATTTGCCAGGAATTGGGAGGGTCGGGAGCCATGATCTTAGTTTTTTTAATGTTGAGTTTCAAGCCAACTTTTGCACTCTCCTTCTTCACCCGCATCAAGAGGCTCTTTAGTTCCTCTTCACTTTCTGCTATTAGAGTGGTATCATCTGCATATCTGAGGTTGTTGATATTTCTCCCGGCAATCTTAATTCCAATTTTTGATTCATCTAGCCCCGCCTTTCCCATGATGTACTCTGCATATAAGTTAAATAGGCAGGGTGACAATAAAGAGAACTTTCTCTGTGGGGGCACCTACTATCTGGAATGAGCTCCCCCCAGAGATACGGAGGATCCCGGATCTGCCCACCTTCCACCGCGCTCTTAAGACTTTTCTATTTCGCCAGGCGGGCCTGGCCTAACCACTCCCCGTTTTTAGTGTCAAATTTTAAAAATTTTTAAATTATATTGGGGTGTTTTAATTCTGTCCGGGCCAAATTTATTTAATCTGTTTTTAGTTGGTTTTTAAATTTTGTACGTATGTATTTTTATTGTTGGCTGTACACCGCCCTGAGTCCTCCGGGAGTAGGGCGGTATATAAATCCAATAAATCTAAATCTAAATCTAAATCTAAACAGCCTTGCCAGACTCCTTTCCCAGTTTTGAACCAATCAGTAGTTCCTTGTTCAGTTCTCATTGTTGCTTCTTGACCCACATATAGGTTTCTTAAGAGACAAATAAGATGGTCTGGTACTCCCATCTCTTTGAGAACTTGCCACAATTTGTTGTGATCCACACAATCAAAGGCTTTAGCATAGTCAAATGCAGCAGAAGTAGATGTTTTTCTGGAACTCCTTAGCTTTCTTCATGATCCAGCGTATGTTGGCAATATGCTTACTGCATTACTTACTGCATACTCATATGAAATATTGCTGAGGTCATATCTTTTCTTTTTTAATTTAATTTATATGCCGCCCTTCTCCGGAGACTCAGGGCGGCTTACAATGTATTAAGCAATAGCCTTCATCTTCTTGTATATACTTGCTTAGTAGATTGCCCCCCCCCAAAGCGGTGTTCTTTTTTATACAAAGTCAGCTTATAGCCCCCACAATCTGGGTCCTCATTTTACCTATCTTGAAAGGATAGAAGGCTGAGTCAGCCTTGAGCCTGGTGAGATTCGAACTTGCAGTAATTGCAGGCAGCTGGTGTCACTTTAACACCACTTTAAGCTGCTGCGCCACCAAGGACTCTTATTGGTCTATTTATTGTATTAATTTTCCTTAGTCGTAATTTTGCAAGGAGGAATTTGACCTGAGGTACAATTAGCACCAAGGCTGGTTTTTTTGCTGACTGACTTAGAGACTTTGTTTGCAGAGTGTATAGCCAAATTGATTTTAGCATTTTCTGTATGTATAATTGTCCTTTATGTTGTTGGAAGGACACATTTCTTATAAACATTGATATTTTTGGTGGAATTGTTCATCTGTGTCCTGCTTTAATTTATATACTGAGGCCAAATATTCTGATTAGTCCAGATGCTATATTATTTCCAACTTTAGCATTCACTTCCAATGTCCTATAATTAATATAACATTGGGTTTTTTTGTGTTTGATAAGATAATTCAGGTTGCCATAGATTTGTTTAACTTCTGCTATGTCTCGGGTTGTTATAGCTGTAATTTTATGGCTTGCCTTGGACTCAAATTGAAACCATTCTATTGCTGTCTGAGTTGTCTCCAAGGAGTGACTTCGACAGCATTCTGTTAATGATATTTATGTGTCTATGCTAGAAGATATGATGCTCTTCTAATGTGAAGTGACTCATCACAAGCCATTTGAGTTTACTGATTTGTAGAATATTAATGTTCGATCTTGATAGTTCTGTTCTGACATCATCACATTTGTCTTGATTCATGATTTTGACATTCCATATTCAATGATTGCATTATCAAACCTTCCTTTTGCCATTCGCTGTTGTCCAGTTCCAATATCTTCCAACTTAGAGGATTCTATTTCAGTGTTGTATAATGTTTTCATTACCCTATTATTAATCTCTGTTTGGTTTTTTAGCAGAATACTGGAGTGGGATGCCATTTTCTTTATCAGTAGGTTTTATTTTGTATGATCTGCCCTCATGGGTGACCTTTTTAGAGTGTGCACTCTCTTATAGCATGCATTATAGGGTGTGTAAGCTGTTTATCATTACAAGTAATGCTCCATGAAGAGGAATTGGTAATAGTCAATTGGAAAAAAATTAATTGCACCCAACAATTTATATTTGACAAGCATTCTCTCTGTCCCACTTGCCTGGCTTTATTTAAATTTTATGCACTGAGTTATAACAAATTGCATGTAGCAATATATTACTAAAAATAGATGGACTGCAGAAATGTAAAAATTAAAAAGAAAAAACCTTTCCACTTCACATTATTAATTTTTTAGATCAATGAGTTTATTTCAATGGATAGAATAGAAGCCAAATTACCTGTTATGATCGCTGTAGATTGCATGTCAGTCTGCAAGCAAATTCATATTATTTATTGGTTTGTGTCCCTCTCCCACCTTTATTATTTTTGCAAATAACTCAAATAATTGCTAGGGAGGTGCCTTTTTAATTTCCTTTCTCCCAACCAAACTATCAAAGCTTTGCTGCCTCTTTGCCCTTTGCAGTGTAGCCCCTGTTCTGTACTCTCAAATACCCCCTCCTCCCTCCCCATCTGACAGAAGCTACTTAACTTCTGCTGGCTTCCCCAATGACTGGCTGTGAGAAGCCAGCAAGAATAGCAATAGCAGTTAGACTTATATACTGCTTCATAGTGCTTCACAGCCCTCTTTAAGCGATTTGCTGCCTTGCATGAGGACTGTGGGATGTAAAGACTGGGATTTGGTTAACAATGGCAAGCAGGACTATAGAGATTGCCGTTGCTAAGTGATGAGGTTGCACTTTAGAACCGTATTGCTTAGTGTCAGAAATTCGTATCCCAGTTGCTCACATAAATTGCCAACCACTTGTACTATATTACACTTAGCCCACCACCTGGATTCAGCTCTATTATGTTCTTCCTCTTAATTTCATAGAAACATACCCATTTTCTTTCATTAATTCTATCTGTTAATGTATAGTTTATGTTAATTTTGTTAATTTTTTAAAAATTGTTTCTTTACTTATACAATCTTCCATATACCATGGTCATCATGAAATTTTGATATAGATACTGCCCTCATTCCGGCTACAGGGAGCTACGTGTAATGAATTTACATGTACTCGGGTTATGTCATTCTCTTGTTATTACTGTTGTTGTTTTGCTCTTCTTTCATTCATGGCTTATTTCTCCGGCTTTGGGGGGGGGGGGAGCATTAACTGGGCCTAGTTTCAGTTCTGCATGTGAATCTATATTTGAAGAGCTTTGAGTGTGATGACTCTCCCAAATGATAGCACCATCTGTTTCAATGAACCTGTCTTGTTTGATTTTGAGGTTTATCCCGAAATAAGAACTGATTTTCAGAAGTGGCATTGCTGTACAAATAAAAGGAGGCTTAGTAATTGAACCACAGCACATTTAATGATGTCGCATATATTTCTTTGTTGGGTTCCTTTAGGTATGGAGAAGGGATTTCCCAGTTCAAATCCTGCTCTTAAATATGTCCTATGATAGAAACTGCGGCTAAGAGTCTCTATAGTACATCTCATCTGAGTGATCGTAACTAAGCAACTACTGTGCATATTGAGTTTAGTCCAATTGGGATCACTATGGTACTTTGCTTTTTAAAATGTATATCCTCTCTTTCCATACAATATAAAGCTAAACAATTTATTTCAATCATGCAATAGTAAAAACAGAGAATAAAGTAGTAATTAATTTTTTAAAAGATCAATTTACAGTTACTTATTTCAAAGGTAATGAACAGTAATGTCTGTACCATTACTATTTCCATAAGGAAAGAAGTATAATAGCTTTTTCAAGCCAAAGACGACACGTGGTCTTTGAATAGTACGTTTGGTGGCTGTACAGCATCAACTTTTTAAGAAAAGACTGGAGAGCCACCTGTCTGAAATGATATAGGGAAGGGGTCAGTAACCTGCGGCTCTGGAGCCATATGTGGCTCTTTCATCCCTCTGTTGCGGCTCCCTGTTGCTGGTCAGCTCCACAATTGATAGGGCTTACAGTTAGGATAGGTAGAGGAAAAAGGATGCCACACTAGGAGGAGACTGTGATGGGGGAACTGAACTTCCGGTCAGCTCCAGAATTGAACAGGGACTTCCAGTTAGGACCTTGTGGCTCCTTGAGTGTTTAAGGTTGCCGACTCCTGTAATAGGGTCTCCTGCTTGAGCAGGGGGTTCGACTAGAAGACCCGTAAAGTCCCTTTCAGCTCTATTCTGACTTTAAATGACATGTGTTAGAGTATTTTAAATGAAATGTCCAGGTCTGACCTCAAGAAATTGTGCGAAATTCAAGCATGCAGAGCTATTCTTGAAATGGTATTGTGTAATGAATAGTGCATGACAGAAGATTGGATTGATGACATTTGATAGATTTTTACTTTGGGTAATTAGATTATAGGAATTTACTAGACAACTAGTAACCTTCTAGGTAATTGTTTCAGAGATATTTCCTTACCCAGTTCCTCAGTGCCTATAAAAAGGCAGAACTTCTGATATGCTTCAAAAGTTGTCAAAAATTCAGGGAGATATTCAGTTATATCATGTTCATGTTGAACTTTTTATTCTATCATAAACTGTTTTATGATAATTCTTACATCATAAAATGTTTAATAAAATTTTTCAAATTTCAACTTCATGGGAAATTTGGGTTCAGGTCTTCAGGATTTTGGATGCATTTTGTAAGTTATCCCATTTGAGATATCTTGGTTCAAATATTGTTGCCCAATGATGCACTGTTTCACCCAGTTAAAGGTTATAGGAATGAGGATTTTTGTAGTATGTGTGCATTTGTCATCAGGTCCAGCTGGCCTTTCAAAAAATACTTAAGACTGGGTTGTTCTCCCACTTGTGTGGGTCAGGACGTTAGTTGATCTCATGAGGTATTGATAGTTTATTGTTGATAGATTATTCTTGGTTGCCATTCTTTCTCTACACTGTTTTTTTTAATTGTTCCTTATTGATATACTGCCCAATGTCATTCACTAGAAAAGCAGTGTGGATGGTGATTTAAATAAAATAAAATAACAATAAAAACTAAATTGACCAAACTGAAGAAAATAAAGACAAATTAATGATGTTGAAATTAAGATAATTTGGACAGAAAGACTGAATATATAAATATAAATATATACGCTCAGCTCCATTTAATCGCCTCGACTCCACCCTGATAAAAGGATGAACAGTTCATAAAAGGAAACACACAAATGCATACATACACATCCATCCAACCATCCCTGTCCAATATTCAGATTTATTAGAGCTGTGAGAGGGACATGACATGGAGCATTGAGATCGATGTGCTTCTTGGCATATCTACTACAGAAATTCCTTTTATGCATGGAATGCATGCTCTAAAACAGGGGTGTCAAACTTGCAGCCTGTGGCCCAATGCATCATGTGCTGGCCATGCCCACCCCCATTTTAGCAAAGGGGAAAAAAGTGATATGTCATGTGACAATGTGTTGTCGCGAATTTGATACCCCTGCTCTAAAAACTGAGAAAGGCCTTCAGGCTATATAAGTGGCAGTTCAATTTGAAGTTTTGATCTTTGTCCTCAAAGGTACTTGCAATCTGGTTCCAAAGATAACACAACCCACCCACCCCGTCCCCGGTCACTTGACCACATTATTTTGGGCTCCTGGCAACTGTAATCACATGACTGCAATTTATAATGTTTTGCTGAAAACCAGCTTTTATTTCCAATTTTGACAAAAACACCCCATAGTGAACCTTGGGTTTGCTTAATGATATTCATTTAACAATTATGGATTCAATTAATGACCATGATTATTTGCTTGACTGCTGCAAGAAAGGCAGTAAAATAGGGTTGGTCACATGATGTCCTTAATGGGCAGGCTTCATTATGTTCATAAGTCAAGGACTATATGAATACTTGTGATGAAGAGGGAAGTCAGAATTGATTGGACACAGATTGGAGAATTGTTTGGGATGGTCTCCTGCTTTGGCCAGGAGTTGAACTAAAAGACCTTGAAGCCCTATGATTCTATGCTATTTATTTTCTTTTTCTTTGTAGAATTATAGACTTTAATACAATTACTATTTAAAAAATGAATAGTTTGTATAACCACTGTTCTTCCTCTCCAGTCTTGCTTTCTTCCTTTTGTCAGATTTATTTAAATGCTTTGTATATTAGTGAATAGCAAATACTGCAAGTAGACAAGAAAACCCAAAAATATCTTTTGTTTTTGCTTGGAGAAAAAATGGGATCTGAATAGAAATGGAATGAAATGAAATGGAAATATACTGAGAATATCAAGCAAGAAGGAATATTTTGGCCAGAATTCTAATAAAGGTTACTAAAAGATGCCGAGTATTTTGTTTTTATTTAACAACCAATTACCTTGATACCTACTTTGTCCTTGCTGCTACTGGATATTAATTCTAATAAGTATTCTAGCAACATCAGCAAAATCTCAAGAAGTGGTTTGCAGACCCTGGTACAATTTTTACCCTTTTCCATTTTAATGATAACATATACTATGATAGTATCTACATTAGTTTTTCCTTTATATTAAAATGCAGTCACAGTTAAATGAATAAGTCTTTCAGATAAAGTAATTCCATAAGCAGCTAATATTATCCACAAAGGACATTTTTGTGAACAATAGATTGACATAGTAAATATGGGGTTTCTTGATCCAATTCAAATAAGCTGTTATGAGGTATGCATTCCCCCCCTCCCCCCATTTTGTGCTTATACATTGGTCTACAACAGAGACAGCTTTAAAATTGCAGCTACTGCCAGAAATCTGGCTCCTGGGCAAAATTTGGCTCCTGAGCAAAGTAGAAGCAGTGGCGTCATTTTCCCAATCACCACAAAGAGAAGAAATAAGAGAAGTCATGAAATTGAGAGTGGATCAGAAGTGCATTTTCAAATAAGTTGACAGGGCAGCCTACTTCTTTTTAGGTCTTCTTCCAACCTTTCTCCTTGCTTTTTTGAGGAGCATAATATTGTGATTACCTTTCACACTGAACTTTGAGAAAATTAAATCGTTTTGGAAACAAGTCCCCCTCCTTTCCAAAAGAAAGGAAAAAGAATGAACACAGGAGGAAACTTGCTGCACCATTCCAAGCCGCTTTCCCCCAGGTTAGACCCATGGAGTATCTAAGAATAGATCAGAGTGAAGAAACACAATACAGATTTAAGTCTTTCTGTGGGATTAGACCAAACAGACAAATTGTGCCTATAAGGGGAGAGCTAGAAAGAGACAATTTTGAGTCACCATGCTGTGACTCAAAGCTGTGGAGGCAGAAGGACTGGACTGCAACAACTTTGGCTAAAGCACCTGCAAATATTGGAGCTGTTGAAAAATCCTGTACTTCTTTCTCAGCTGCCTCCATAAAAAAAGATTTAAAAATGGGAGCAAGCAGACTGGAAATAAATGTGACTTCTTTGGAAGGTTTCCTTCTGAAATATGGTCTGTCTGCAAGCCTTCTAAAGCTGTTGGTCTACACAGTGTCCAGAACCTTGCAATACTGAGTGCAGTGGCCAAGGCAATTCAACCACATTTGAATGGCCACATTTAAAAAGTTAATTATTAAAATTAGGTACCTTTTGCATCTGTGCATGAAAAGTTTTCAGTGTTGTGATCCTTGAGCTAATGAAATAGTCCTTGTGCAGCACTTGAACTGATGAGTTTGAGACCCTGGTTTGGAGAAACAAATGAAAAATAACAGGTGCAATCTCCCATAGACACTACCTATACAGGTAGTCCTTGACTTACAACAGTTTGTTGAATGACGGTTCAAAGTTACAACAGGACTGAAAAAAGTGACTTATGACCATTTTTTCACACTTATGACTGTTGCAGCTTCAGGTCACATGATCACAATTTGGCTGCTTGGGAACTGATTCATATTTATGACAGTTGCAGTCTTCCAGAGTCATATGATCAGCTTTTGCGACCTTCTGACAAGCAAAGTCAATGGGGAAGCCAGATTCACGTAACAACCATGTTACTAACTTAACAGCTGCAATGATTCACTTAACAACTGTAGGAAAACTCACTTAACAAATGTCTCAATTAACAACATACATTTTGGGTTCAATCGGAGTTATAAGTTGAGAATTCCCTGTATGCATTTCTTTGGGTTTCTGTTAAGAGTCTGTAATATGCAGGTACATTTTTTCCCCTTTCAGTTTCCTCTTCATGTCAAATATGTCTTTATTTATCACCTATTTATTTATCTCCTTCAGTATAAATTAGCAAATCTGTGAATGCTGTTCAGAACTGACTCATCCACCTACTGAAGATCTGAATCAAAAGCTTAGGATTTGGAGCGAACTCTCAGCACTAGTGAGACCAAACATTCCCCACCAGGACACTTGCTTTTATGGAAGATAGTATATATTGCCAGTTTCAGAAGAAACTAATTAATTTGTAAGCTGCCCAGAGTTGTCTCTGGACAACTTGTCCAGAGACAATGCAGCTTACAAATTAATTAATTAATGCTAATTTGCTTTCCTCTTTGCAGATAATCAGGAAATAACATCACAACGGTTATGACGAGGGAAAGCAAGACAACTAATTATCTAGAAGGATAATTGGTAGTTCATATGACTTTCTGTGCATGCTCAAACTATGGGAGATATTAGGAAAAGCAAAATTGGAATGAAATAATGTCTTTATTTTCAACATAGCAACTGAAGTGTAATAGTTTGTATTTCCATATATGCTGTTTCACAGTCCCCAGAGTTACAATTATTTTCTTGCAGTGGGGTACATTAATTTTTTTTCTTTAACTAAATCTATAAAGAGATCAAGGAATGAAAATCTGTTCTATGGTATCATGGTGAAAGATAAGGAGTAAATGCTTTCTTAGGGCAAGAATTTATCACAAAAGCAATTCAGTTATTCTCTTCATATGCCATATTCTTCCAATTAGACACCACAATTCACAGGTATTCAAGAAGTGCAAGTCTTATTAAATAAGACAAAATAGGCTATAGGACATGAAGGCTGTAGAACTTCAATGGGCAAGGGATGGATAATGCTTTCAGAAGTTGCTGAACTAGAACTCCCACTATCATTACTTCTTTTGCTTGCTGGGACTCTTAGGAATTGGAATTATGTTTTGTTCAAATGTAATTAAAACTATGTGATTAACAAATCACAATTGTTGAGTTAAAGTGATGCTCATTTAGGCAGAATGCAGCAACACCAGGGAAAATAGCAGTTTTTAATAACAATGGTTCAAATGATGATCTTCAGCTGAGAATGGGGTTTTTAAATCTATAAAGAAGTATTCCTTGTAAAATTGTTATCTAAAACCTGTGTTAGGTTTTCCAAACTCCTCTGTCTATCTTATTGCCAAGATTCTACTGTTTTTTTAACTGCTATCTTTGAAATGGAACTGTGTACAAATGATGATCACCTTATCACTAACATATATAAGCTTTTGTTAAAATCAGAAACAAAAGATTAATTTTTTAAAAGTTGCATAAACTGGGCAAAAATAATTCGCCTTGAAAAGATAGTTTATAAAAGAAAGAAACAAGTTTAGTCTCTTCATTTTTGTATTGTTCAGTCTCTCTATTTCCCTCTCCCATTTTCCAAGACTTGTTGGAGTCTCGTTCCAAGACTCGTCCAAGTTGGTAGAGGAGACTAACATGTACTTCTGCTCAAAGATGATATCAGGAACTTTGAACGAGGACAGAGTGAGAAAGCAATTAAAATGCAACTAGAAAACTCTGCATTCAAATTTAATTCTTGCCATCCCCTAGGTTCAAACTCTAAAACCAAATTATCAGAATATTTTAAGTTTGACACGGTGAGAAGCAGCTTAATACTTAGGAACACTTTTCTTAAGGCATTTATGAGTCTATCATAACATTTAGTCATTTCCTGATGTCCTGTTGGATTTCTATTTTACAAAGAATACACCTAAAAACAATGTAAACAATGAATCAAGAGAAATGGTAAAAAGAGAATAGGAATAGAAGTGTGAAAAGGTATTAAATAAACGTTATTGTCATTGTATACACAGTATACACATACAACCAAATTTACTTGACACCCAAAGACCAGGTCCCACACACATAATCACCAAACACACTCCCACCCACCACAATTCCCCACCTCTAAAATATAGAGAAAAAGAAAAGAAAACACACACACACACACACACACACACATACATACATATATATATATATAATATGTCTTTTTTCAAGGAAATAAAGAACACATTCAACTCTTACTTTAAGATTATAATAAAATATCTATTTTCCACACACACAAAAAAGAAAAGTAGAAATTAAGAAAACCTTTTTTCTCTTTTTTAAATTTAAGAATTACAGGTAAAAAATGGAAAAAAAATTTCCATCTCCTGCAAAATGTCCATTGAGGGCTTATAGATGATTTTTTTTCCAGTGACTTTTCTTTCACAAGGACCATTAACTTGGCCTTCATTGCCAATTCTGTCACCTTTATTAACTATTCCTCTATTGTGGGTATCATAGGATCTTTCAAAGTTTATTGTTAACATATATAACAATAAATCACCAATAATATGTGATTTTTTTTCACTGTTTTGTCTATAGAATCTAACAAAAAAAGCTTCTAGTCTAAATTGTACATTAATGTTCAATTTTTTTGAATTACATTACTTATTTCTATCCAATTTTGTTTAGCTCCTTCACAAATCCACCAGAGGTAATAAAAGATTCCTCTTTGAATGTTGACATTTCCAGCAACTGTTTGGGTATATATTTTAGCCATTATATCTGAGGATAAATATCATCTATACATCATTTTATAGAAATCCTTTTTTGAGATTAAAGCATAAGGTAATTTTCAGTTCCTTTATTTACATATTTTCCCATTGATCAATTGGTATTTTAGTTTGAATTGCTTTTGCCCAGCTTATCATACAACTTTTAAATAATTCATCTTCTATTTCTGATTTTAACAAATGTTTATATATTTTAGTGATAAGGTGGCCATAATTTGTACACTGTAGTACACCACTTCGAAGATAGTTTTATCATGTTTGAAATTGTACAGTTTCTTACCAACTTTAAAATCTCTTTGAGTTGCAATTATGAAAACCATTGACAGTTGCAACCTTTTAGTGTCAAGTATTCTCTGGATTTTAATTTAGTATCATTGGTGGAATATTTCAATAAAGCTACAATACCTTGTCTGACATTTTCTATAATATGTTTTGGGGAGGGAAAGCTATAAAGGTATTTTTGGGCATAGTCTCATATTTATTCCAAATTCTCAAAATGGCTCACCTAATAAAGTTGATTTCTAAAATCAACATTAAGCTTTAACCTTATGCCATCTATACACATGCCAGGCCAGGCCAGTTTGTAGTCTTAAAAGATAACTCCAGAAGAATTCTGCCAGAGTTCCCCTGGCCTTTTAAATCTATTTTCCCTCCGCTTTGAGGCTTATTGCTTATTATCCGAAGCTCTCTGTTTGACAAAAGGACAGAGATGTGATTCATGGAAGTTCTGGTGATAGCCCGCTATTTTATTGTTTGGTGGAGAGTGTTATTTATTATGCTTAGTCTCTCACGGGTAGTTGCATTTCACTGTAAGTTACTATTCCTATTCCTACCACAGTCTCAGCAGATATACATGGTCAATTGAATTTAGGCATAGTGGTTTTCACTGGGTAATTTTTTCATTGCCAATAAAACTGACAACAGAATTAAATGAGCCTGCTTGCGAAGCGGCAGCATATTCTCCTGCAGCAGGACTGTTGACAAACTATTCAAAAATGATCATGCAGTGTGTCAACTTTTATTCATTTCTTTGTGTCTGTGCATTGTTTGGGAAATGGAGTGCAGTGTGGGTATTCGGCAGCACATTCTATTTGGCAATATCCTGTTGACGTCTATGGCAAGAGTAGGGAAGTCTGGATATGTTTATATGCAGACATGTATTCCTTTTATCAGTAACTGCTGCTTGGCAGAGAATGGCATGGTAGGAAACTGGAAGATGCTTAAATGGGCAAACTTGTCTGCTTTTCAGGTCAGGCATGTACTTCATGTCCGCCAATAAGGGCCAGTGGGCCTTCATAATGCCCGGAGGAGCTGACATTTAGCAGCCCTTTCATAATTAAAGTACGCTTGTTCCTAAATTACTAAAAAAAAAACGTTCTCTCTATGTGATCCAGCATTCTGAAATAGAGGCAGACATTTGCATTCACTTGAGGAGGCTTTAAGGTTTACCTGACTTAATCTGGGAAGTCTTGTTTTCTCTTGTATTTATCTCTAACATTCTGAGATAAAGTGGTGCTATCTGCTATTACTGTATGTTGCTTTTCATGGGATTGATTGATTGCATATATGTTCTCAACTTGGTGCCGACTCTTAGTGTCCATATAGATAGATTTTCTCCATGATAATCTGTTCTTAACCTGGATCTTCAGCTGTTCCACTGCTATACTCATTGCCATTGTAGTGGAGTCCATCCATCTTGCTGCTTGGTCATCTTTTTCTTTCCTTCTTTCCCAGGACTGGAGCCTTTCCAGAGGGCTAGAGATTTGCAAGCTATGTTTGAATCAGGGTACTGATAGGTTATTATTTTGCAAAATAATTACTTCTGCAATTTTAAGAATAGAGTTAATTATATATTTATGCATCAGGTTTTTTGACATTTCAAAACAATATGCAATTAACACAAACAAAACAGAAAATAGATTTAAAACTAAGTAAAAGAATAATTTTAAAAGTGTAATTATAAACAATTCTGTCGGCATTGAAAGATAGCAGCATAGGTGCCAAGAAACTATTGCTAAAATACTCTTTCTCCTGCAATTATTCTCCTGCAAGAAACTATTGCTAAAATACTCTTTCTCCTGCAATTAAGCTTTTCTTTCATAATGCCTCTAAAAAAAGGTTCATCTGGAGAATACCTTTATGAAATTATGCATGTGGAGAACATAAATAAGGTAGAATAGTTGTAGGAATATCTCCACATACCTTTGAAAGACAATATAAAAGTACATTTTAGATAGGTTCCATCTTCTGATCCTAACTTTTCTTGTTTCATTATGTTGGATGCTTCATAGGATTTAGGGCTTTTAATTTGCTTAACTGAATTTGAGCGTCCTTAACCTCTCAATTTAGTCTCCAATAGACTTACTGATGAGGATGGGGGCATTTCTAATGCCATGGACCACAAATCAAATTGGAAATGGAAACCATAATGCATCTTTTACACAAATTCTATATCTAATTGAATTAATTACTTAATTAATATAATTTTAATCATTTGCTCTCTTTGTTTCAGCAGATTTGAGACTTTTGTAATCTTGTAATTGAGTTCCCAGTAGAGAATTGTATAATGTTGAGGTTATGTATTTCAGATATAATAGTACTCAGCATGTTGATGTTTCATTTCCATTGTGTTTTTGGGATGTAGGTTTTGGAAGTGGTGCGCTCCAACTATGATACGCTTACCTTAAAATTACAGGATGGGCTTGACCAGTATGAGCGCTACTCAGAACAACACAAAGAAGCCTCTTTCTTTAAAGAGCTGGTGAGTTTTAACTCTCATAAAAGGGTCATATAATTTGCTCATGATCCAGGTTACAGTTGCAGCAATAATGCAGCAAAAACTGACTGTATATTCACAAAATGTATGAATTATACCATGTTTCCCCAAAACTAAGACATGTCCTGATAATAAGCCCAATTGGGCTTTCGAGCACATGTGCTAAAATAAGCCCTCCTGAAAATAAGCCCCCACATGCGCAGAGGGGAAGGGAAGGGGAACATCAGAGCCACTGCCACCCGAAATCAGCAGGCCAGATTCGGTGAGCCGGACGCACCGCTGCCACTTGGTAAAAGAAGAGAGAGAGGAGGGTCTGCGAGAGAGCCCATTTCTGATGTTCTTCTCCTCCCGGGCGGTGGCAGTGCATTCAGCTCCCCAAATCTGGCTTGCTGATCTTGGCCAGTGAGGGGGAGTGGCAGGTGGGGAAGGGTGGGGCAGCGGAGAAGCGAGATACATGAAGCGAGATGGGGCTGCCCTTGCTGTCTCTTCTCCCTCCCTTGCCGGGCATGGCAGGAGCTGGAACTCAGGTAAGACATGGCAGAGAGGCGAGAGGCGTGTCTTACCTGACTTCCAGCTCCTGCCATGTCTGGTTGGCATGCGATAGAGGAAAATCCGTCCCTCTGTGGGGAAGCGTGGGTGGCAAGAGTCCTGCCGGCATGGCCGGCCACTGGGGGGAGGGGGAAGAGAGGATCGCTCGAAGCCCAGTGAGACACCTGCTCCAGCTCAGCCCTTGAGATACTCTGTCTTGAGGCGGGCACCGTGGCTCCAGACGGCGAGCGCAAGCAGCTCGTACTTTCCCGCAGGCCAGCCGAGACGGTCAGCATCTCCTTGAGGAGGGCCCATGCATGCACCAGCATTCCCAGGAAGTCATCATAGAGGCAACTCTCCTCATGGCTTTTGTCTCCTGCCGAAACTTGTTTTCCAGCTCCCTCAGTAACTTCTCCAAGTTGGCAGGCACGAAATAGTGATGCAACGTCCCGTTGGACATCTCCGGATAAAACGGGCCATTGAAATAGCCGTGGTACAAGCTGATTGAACAGCTCAGCAGCCACACCAAGAGGAGCCCAGCAGCATCCTGAGGATGGCTGCCCCAACACACTAAACATCTTGAAGTGGAGGAGGGCTCCGGTCGCGCCTAGTTTCAAGTCCTCCAGTTTTGGCCACCTTTTTTTGCAGGGCTTCATTGCTCCCCGCAGAGAATTCTCCTTTGCATCCGATTTGCCCACAAGAACTTCAGGGGGGGGTGTTGTGACCCGATCCTCGCCGATAATGCTGTGGGCAATAACTGGCCACGCCTATCCTGTTTCAGGGATAAGACCCCCGATAATAAGGCCAAGGCCATATTTCAGGGGTCAAAAGAAAATAAGACCCTGTCTTATTTTCGGGGAAACACAATATCACTGTAGAAGCTTGATCATTATTTCCATTGGATGCTGGATAGGTATACTTAAATACATATTTTATCTTTGCTTGTTTTGGGATTACTTGAATTCTTGAAGAAAACTGGAGATAGATCTAAGAAAGCTTTTTTTTTTTTTTTACATTTTTTTATATGCACATGAAGACTTTTCTCCAAAGGCAGAAATATCTCATGCTTACTAGTTCAGCATTTTACAACAGCATTTTACAACATTGAGGAAGCAGAAATAAAAATGTTTTCTCCCCAAGCAGACTTTATGCTGTAATTTGAAATGCCCTGTTAGGATATCCTATTCTCACTAGTTGTACATACCAAGAGCTGACTGCTTATTGGACTTGTGCAAGAGCCTTGATACATTTTGACAAGATGCTTTGCACTATGGAAATGAGGCCATTTACCTCACTGAGATGAAGTGGCAACAGGAATTGCCTGGGCATGATGCTCTTATACCTTCTGGCATTTGCAAAAGTCACTTTAGTCAGGAGGAATTGTGCTGCTTTGGGAAGCAGCTTCAAGGGGATACTTCACCAAACCTTCATTAATAGACACAGCTTAGTTTCTTATTCTCCCACCGGTTCAAAAAGTTTTTTCCCACTCGAATTTATTCCTGTGCTTTTTTGGGCATTCTTTGCCAGGCTAGCCCTATATTCCTCATTGCAAATATAGGACAATGCTTGCTAGCAACCATTAATGCTTTTCATCTGTAAAATACAAGTATCATGATAGTGACCTTTTTCTAAATTACATGTGTAGCAGGAACACTGTTACCCTCAAATGCTGTATTTGAGTATAGGAAGGAGCAAATACACCGCCTCTGTTCTCTCTTTTTTTCCCTTGGCCACTGTCACTATTTTTCTATATTCTTTTATTCATTAGGTAAAGAGCTTTATCTTTGTTTTGATTAAAATGAGGACATTGTTTTTCCTAATTCGTGGAAGTTGTTCTTTGAAGAAACTATCCTGATAAACATGAATAGTTCAATTCTTTATCACTGAGAATAATTCATGTCACTTCCAACAAAAGTCTCTCTCTCTCTCTCTCTCTCTCTCTCTCTCTCTCATTCTCAATATGTGACATACCCAAATGAGGGACCGGGAAGCCTTTTTCATTATTTTTCAGTTGGTGATTAAACATCAACCAGTTTAATTTATTTATAGGGGAATATTTATCTCTATTTCCCTAGAGACTAATTTAGCTTCATCCAAGCCAACCCTTTATTGAAAGTTACAGCCTCATTTCCTGAGTTCACTTTCAAAGTAGAAGAAAGGAATCAAGCTGATCCGGTGTAACTATCTGCTGACAAAATACTTTACTTCTCTTTTTACCATTACGATGTTTTTTCTTTTAGGTTCACAAATACCAAGCACCTTCTCTAGAATATATATTTTCATAAGATTTTGTCACATAGGTTGTTAACTAAGATCAAAGTATGTGGATCTTTCTTCTACTGTTTACTTTTTGTACAAAGTATACTTTTTTAATTTATTTATTTATTGTGACAATTTTATTTAAAATTGTTTTTAATTGTTCTCTCACAAAGCACTAGGGGGCTCCCCAGGAGGAAAACCAATATGGAAACAACATAAATTAAAAATGTGCAGAATGATAGCATAATAGACAAATGCAAAAGCTGCCTCCTCACTCTTCTTCCAATGTATAGATTTTGGGTCAGTCTTAGTCATCTACCAATTTCCATGATTGCAGGACTTTTACAACCTGTGGGCCAGACTTGGTATATGGCTACTTCCTGAATTTACCTCTATGTGATTCTTCTTATTTTCCCAAAACTCTGCTTGGCCACGCATTTTAGGAAACCCACAGTATGAAGCAGAGTTTTGAGGAAATGAGCAGAATCACATGGAGATAAATTCAGGAAGTAATCATATACCAAGAGTCTGGCCCACAGCTTGTAAAAGTCCTGCAATCATGGACATTGGTAGATGACTAAGATTGATACAAACATCTGTACAAACTAACTTTTTAAAATAGGCCAGACCCCGTAACTTACAAAACTTTAAGAATTTGACCACTTTAAAAAAAAAACTGTGTTCTAGTTGAATTCTCTCATTTGCTTTTCTATTTTCTCTTGAAGAGTCTATTAACTTCTTGAATGAACGAACCACTGATAGACATGGCTTAGGGTTAACAAACAAAGTGGCTTATTAGAATATTCAAACTGGTTGTTTGATTGGTATGCAGTGCTTGTTCCTGCATCCCTATCAAATGAGAATTTTCCTTGATAATGGAACCATAATATGCTCGCCCTTGGATAGCGTCTTTCATTCAGGGGCAGGCATGTGGAACTAGGAAATTGAAGAAAAAAAATTAATATCGCTGTATGGAAAGTACCTGGTGAAAGGAATGAGAATCCTTGTCTGTTGTTATAAGTATAGGAAAAGACTATAAATTAAATATTGTTCAGGATGGGAATGCCTTCTTGTCATGTCTGGGCTTGTAGAGTAAGCCTTGACACTGGATTATATTTCTTTTTTCATACAGATTTTTTTAATGTGGTTTATGCTACAGTATAATCGCATGTTCATTTTTTGCATCTAGTAGTAATATAAACTGCATCTAACAAATATGGACTTCCACGCAAAACAGTTTACTATATTGAACACTAGTCTATCAAGGCCTTCTTAATGCTGGAGTATTGGGCCAAAATGATATTATAATGATTGTTCTGTCTCCTACAGGTCCGGTCCATCAGCATCAACGTACGGCGGAATCTGGCATTCAACACTCTTAGCCAGGAAGCCCTGCTAAAAGAGTTTTCAACCATCTCCTGAAGCTGCCTTCTTGCTTCATAACTAGTCCTGGTATTACCATATCACCTCCTGCAGAATAGCTCCTGGATGTGGAACAGTCTAACTCTACTGTGTGGTTTTGTTTGTGTTTTGTTTTGTTTTTAAAGAGAAGATCAAGGGAAGGCCTGGACTTGTCCCATGCTCTTGAGGATAGAGAATTAACAATATAGACTGCATTGGGAGTGGGAAAGAAGGGGCAGGGTTATTTCTCTTTTTTAATTTCTTTGTGAAACTGTTGTGTAGGGATAAGAATTGTTTACTGATTGAGCAAGAATAGAGCAGAAGAGTGTTGCTTAGAGAGCTCATACTTAATGGTTCTCTGAAGACTGCTGAAGCCTGAAGCCTGAAGGGAGAAAGGGGCACAGGAACCAAGATATGGAATATGGAACAGTCTGGCTGAACACTTATTTTATGTACATTTATACTTGGATGCTTTGAATCTGCGGTTCATGTATATTGTTAGGTCCATTTTAGTTGGTACTGAAATTAACATTATGGGCTCTGTCTTCATCCTGCACAAGGCCCTCTATTCTAATGGTCTTGCCAGAACTCCACCTCAGGATGGTCTTTGTACCCAACCTAAAGCTCTTTCTACTTGGGGTTTCTTAGTTGAGAGATTACCTCTATGAGTTTATTCTTACTATTCCACTGTGCCATGCTTTAAAACCTTGGGAATGAGGATATTAAGATGTATCGGTGATTTTTCTCCCCAAAGGACCAATAGGGGAAAACATTATATGGTTTTACTGCCACCATTCTCGTACATCAAAAGAAGCCAGTTCCTCCTGTACCCAGAAGGTTGACTGAGCTCCTGCCCTAAAGTCCTTCACTTTTTTCTGGCCTGTCAGCCTTGGATTCTCTACATACCGGTAGGGTAATCGAGTGTTCTCGTCAGGCTTGTCACTGTCCTTTCTATCAAAAATAACCTCTGTGAATTCCACAGTGATTGCAACTGTTTAAGTCAGTTCACACTTTATGTATTCCAATAAAGTATTTCATTGGAAATTCAGAATTAAAACAATAATTTGTCTACTTTATCAGTTCTTACTTATTTTTATTTGGGAGGGGAAATATATTTATAGTCATTCTATACTCCTGTCCATCCAATGAAATAACTCATACAAACTAGAGCTGCACAATTATTCTGTCAATTTTTTCTCATTATTTTGCAGGATTTATTTTTGAGCCGTTTTTAATGAAAATGATAACTAAGGCACTTAATTTTTTGCCTTATATAGAAAGAATTCACACAACTGGGCTTTGTTCGAAAATTAAAAGTTGGCTATGATTCTGGCATTGTGCACCATTTATAGATCTATTCTTAGATCTGTAACATATGGTAATTTTAGTGTTGAGCCACTATTCCTTTGGGGGATGAGGTGCAGTATTTCCCCAAATTCATATTATCTTCTTTCTTCCCAAACCACTGCCACTAGAAATGAATATGATTGGATGAACATGTATAAATGCATCTAAATTTGGCCATTCATACTAACAGAATGATAACCAGAGAGATTTCAATTCAGAAATGAGTGTCATTTGTGGTAAATTTTTGCTCTTTAGAACAGATTGGAGAAAACCCTATGCCCTTCTCTCATCCACTGATGAACTCATCTATTCCTAGTATTCCTAGTATTGAATTATGAGTTCAGAGATGCAAATGACTTCTTCTAGAAGAAAGACTTCAGATATTGTGCTGCTGAACAGCACCTTCAAAAGGCTATTGTAGGTACTCAGTGAAGAGTTGGAAGGGATTACAATATCCATGGCTTTTGTGCATGCAGTGCATTTTTTGTGAATCATTTGGGCAGTAATATTACTACTGCTATATTTCTTTGGTACATAGCTAGTATATCTGGTATATCATAGCTGTTATATGTATGCAGATTGCATAATCTTTATTTTAGGACCCTTAACATGTAATAAAAGCCTAGACTTGAACATTTGTATTGGAGAGAAAATGGAGTTGAAAATGTTTCAATTCCAAACTTTTAGAATTTTTCATTTAATCCAAGATTTCTGTATAAATTGCTATTGCATCCATTTTCTCCCAAGTGACTTGGACTGGGCCTCAGCTAGCTTGGAAGAAGAATATCAGCACCCTCTGACTTTAACAGAGGATGTCCACCACTCTTCCCCAGCGTAGCCCTGTCTTTGGAATAAAGGCAGTTGCAGCATTTACTCCTTCCTCCTCCAAACTTCAGTATTCCAACTTTCAGACCGTTTGTAGAAACCCTTCTGATAATGTGGAAAAAAATGAGGCCAATATTTTTCCAAGTTTTAAGGATGAATATAGTAGTAGAAGCTTCTGGGACCTCTGCTCCTACTTCTATCTTTAAACCCACTCATCCCCCAAACCTTGAAAAATGCCCCACCCTTGCCATTTCCCGACTAAACTGAGATTGCTTTTAGGGTTTGAAGAAAAAAATGGTCTGCTTCCTTCCTCCTCACCACCACAAAGCTAAAATCATCCTGAAAAATGGGAAATTCAGACCTTCTTAAAATTCAGTAGTTAAAGACCTTCCATTCCCATTCTATTTTAATTTGTAAATTAAAATAAAACATGCTGCCAAAATATTGGATTTTTTGTTGCCACAATTTAGCTGACAAACAATAAATAGGGTAATGGCATTTGAATCAGCATTTGTTTCACAAGCTGAGAGCTGTCTATTTCAGCTACATCTTTTCATTGCATTATCACATGCTACTGCATTGACTCCTTCTGATAGAGGTTCAGACTGGGGGTGGGGGGGTATATTTAATGGTAATGAAAGACTAAGATGAGATGTGGTTTAGAATTTCCACAGATCTATTTGAACACCCGAATAAGTCTTAAAATTATTAATTTATAGTTGCTCTCATAATTGGTCTTAAGTTTTTCTGAAGTGCTACAGTTCTAGGTAAATGGAATGATAGGTGCCAGGACACAAATATATTAATCAGTAATGACTAAACCTGTCTGTGAGTGGTTGGTTAAAGAAAAGACTTAGGCTATTTAATTTAATTTATATAGCTTCTCCCCACCCAACATGACTGTATTTTAGTATAAGATTTTTTTAAATTTCAAGTGAAAGATCCGCATTGACATGCATGCACACAAATGCACACAAGCACACATCAGCTTCTCCACCTATAGTTCTGTTACTACAACCTAATCATTCTCTTTATTTGTTTGTTTAATATAACCACCCATTTCACATATATGACTCTGGGTGGCTTACAATATTAAAAGCACTAAAATAATACAAAAAATAGCCAGGATCATAACAAGGACAAAAAAAATCAAAATTATTAAAGACAAACGAACATCATCTGCAAGAAAGCACAGTCAATTGTTCTAACTCTTTCCAAGCTCCATAGCACTACTACAGATCCTCAGGTAGGATGGCAAAGCCATGTCTTCAGGTCCTTCCAGAAGGCCAAGAAAACTGAGACTACTCTGACCTCAGGAATGATGTTCCAGAGGGTGGTTGCCATGGCAGAGTAGATTCTTGCCCTGGATCCCCTCAGATGAGATTCTTTCATGAATAGGACCCACAATAACTCATTTCTATTGGACCTAATAGGATGGGTAGATGTGATTAGTGGCCCTTTTTTTCCCGCTTGAGAAACCTCATTTTTTTTAAAAAAAATAGAAGTGTTCAAATTCACCCTTAGTTGAAATGTGGGTAAAAATGGAGAGTTTGAAAAATTTATAGCATAAAAAAATTACTTATGGGTTTTCTCTAAATCAGCGCGAAGGATATCCCTGAAATATCCTCGCATTCTCAACAAAATCTAAACTGCTGGTATGCAGTAATGGAGGTATAATTATCACTGATCATAAAGACAGTTGTCAGTTGCATAACATCTTGAAACAAAGCTTTTAAACTGCTAACATTTGGTTATTCATCTATAGTTCTAGAAATTTCTATAGCAAAATTTGAGGTCTGGAGTATTCTAGTAAACTACAAAAGTATTAATTGGAGTCCAAACTATAGTGATGACCCAAAGGGAAAAAATCCACACTGCTTACAAGAATCAGTCTTCTATAGTTGGCATGATGATTTGCAAATTTCTGTAACTGCTTCTTTTTCTAGATTTAAAAAAAAAACTTTTTTGTTGGATATAAAATCCATTAGATAAGGCAGTTTTTGAGGCCAAATAAGTCTCAGCATAGTCATTAATCTACAAGCCAGGTTTTATTCCAGTTTTTATGTAGCATTACCAGGATTCATGCCTTCCTACATATATTTATCAGGAGATTTTTTTTTCAGTCAATGGGTGACTTCCAATCCTCTAATCTGGCAGTATATTGAAGGATATACTGCCTAGCTAAAGGTATAAGCATTTGGGAGCAGGAATCCAATATGTTTCATTACCCTCCTAGCCTAAAACAGTTATTTTGATTATCTAGTTGCAGCATCCATGTAAACTGCTTGGAGTGAGGGTGCTTGAGCCAAATAGATTAGCGTATTTTCAGGATCTGCATTCTTTTTTCTCTCCTCTTTCTTTCAGTATGATGGGTTCCTTTCACATTGTAAGCCTCTGGGTGAGGAAGTGACAAGGAATGTAAAACGCTGTCTTGTCTTCAACTGTGTAGAATGTGAATGTGGCCAAATTTCCCTGCAAAACTGGGCAGATTTTCCACTGTATAAGTACTCAGGAAATAAGTGCTCTCTATTAACCATAAGACATTAGGCCTATTCTCATTATAAGCTTGAATGTGCTTTCTTGGCTGCCTTTATGATAGCGATTAGCATTTAGCTTATAGTCTTCTGCATATTTATCTGTTCAATAACTTTCCCCCAAGGGCAGAATTTAAACACTGTTTGCTCTGATGGAAACTTGCCTAGCACAATACCATTGTTGCAATACCCACTTCATATCCCAAAACTTATTACAAAACACAAATTTGGAACACGATTCGTACTGTTTCACATTGAAGAATAAGAATGAAGAAGAACCAGCTTAATGTAATGGTAAAATTGCTGGCCTAGATACTCTACTCCTGCCTTGGGTTTGAAAGCCAGATGGGTGATTTTGGGCCACTCACTCTCTCTCAACTCACCTCACCTCACAGGGTTGTTGTTGCAGGGAAAATAGGAGGGGGGAGTATTAGGTGTGTGTAACAATAAAAATCTAAGTATTCATCCACTTTACTGTGCAGTAGTTCTTCTATGAATACTGGATTTGGTAGTAAAATATATCAGCTAGCCCAGTGCTGAAATCCAATTTTTTTTTACTACCTGTTCGGTAGGCATGGCTTGGTGGGCATGGTGTGGCTTGGTGGGCGTGGTGTGGCTTGGTGGGCGTGGCAGGGGAAGGATACTGCAAAATCCTCATTCCCTCTCCACTCCAGGGGAAGGATACTGCAAAATCTCCATTCCCACCCCACTCTGGGGCCAGCCAGAGGTAGTATTTGCCGGTTCTCTGAACTATTCAAAATTTCCACTACTGGTTCTCCGAACTGCTCAAAATTTCTACTATCGGTTCTCCAGAACCTGTCAGAACCTGCTGGATTTCACCCCTGAGCTAGCCCAAAACATTGTTTACTATCCACACTTTAAGGCAGTGCCTCCCAAAGATTTTCCTCCATTACCCAAAACTGCTTTTCAAAAAGTCCTTTTTACCCAATGTAGATCAAACCTTTTAGTCAACTTAAATATCCCTATTGTGATTGGGTAATGGGTTCCTATGTTGTTAACTCAAAGAAAAACCACTTTTATCCAGGTTTGGATAATTTACCCAGGTTTGGGAAGCACTGCTTTAAGGAGAAATCCATCATCTCTGATTTTGCAGATGATCTGCTTATATACTGGATTCAGTATAAGATGGGTGGGTTGAGGCTATGTTTTGTTCTGCTTGCTTAAGTGCCATTATTTCAAATGGCCCTTTGCCCATGCATAAAGGTGGCATATATAGGCTTGATATTCATTTTAGGAAAATCTTAACATTTGCAGACAAATGCTACAGTAACATTTGGGGTGTGAGAAAGGACTCATTTTTCTATTATTAATTTATCTATCAAATTTAGAAATCCCCCATCTCACTTACAGAACAACTATGGCATTGTGCTTTTTCAAAAAGCCACTGGGCTTCCTTTGTTTTTCACTGAAGACATTTCACTTCTCATCCAAGAAACTTCTTTAGTTCTGAAGAAGCTTCTTAGATGAGAACTGAAACATCTTTAAGGAAAAACAAAGTTCAGTTGCCTTTTGAAAAAGCACCTTTGGAACAACTATGACCTAGATCATTGAGAATCTCCATAGACATCTAACAGTGTACAATTATTTATTTATTTATTTATTAGACTTATGTGTCACCCATCTCATCTAGGGGTGATTAAAAACATTAAAACCACATAAATACTGTATATACCAGTAGGAAACAGTTAAGAAGAATAGAATAATTTAAAAGGGTAGCTAGAGGGTTTTCAAGGGTGCTAATCAACCTTAAGCTTGCATGCTCCTTGTGAGCCTTAAGCAAGTCTGCAGAGCCAGGTCTTCAGATACTTCCCAAAGGCCAAGTGAGTGGAGCCCACCTCATTCTGAGGAGGGGGGAGAATATTTAAAGGGTACGGGTATTGACAGAGAAGGCTCTCTTCCTGGATCCTACCAATCAAAACTTGTCTATAACTTGTGCATGGCATTGCTAGATTACAGCATTTTTGGTGGCTCCCATGTAAAATAATTAGGTATATCTTTCCCATATGCATATACCTATGGACAGCTATCTGGACAACAGATGGTCTAGGACTGTGATGGTGAACCTATGGCATGTGTGCAACAGGTGGCATGCGGAGCCATATTGGTAGGCACGCAAGCATTGCCTTAGCTGCAGTGCACATGAATGCGCAGGCCAACTGATTTTCGGGCCTTCTGAGCACACCAGAAGTTGGCAAAGGGCCATTTCTGGCTTCTGGGCGGGCGAGGAAGCCATTTTCACTCCTAGAAAGCCTCTGGAGCCTGGGGAGGGCAAAAAAACAGGCCTACCGGGCCCACCAGGCCATCACGTGCCAAAAATGGGGAGCACGGGGGGAGGGTCGTGCGTGCATGCGCAGCGGGGTGGGGCGCATTGAATTGTGGGTGTGAGCATGCACATGTGCAAACACCCCCCCGTGCTCCCCCCGCTTTTGGCATACAACGGCAAAAATGTTAGCCATCACGGGTCTAGGAAATGCTCTTCTGTATGGAAAGTAGCTGTTGAAGCCTGCCATATATTATTCTGTGTTACTTCTTTGTTTTCATTGGGCACAAATGATGATAGCAACTGAGGATAAGAAATAAGTCCAAGAGCTACTGTCACACATTGTAGCTTTGGGTTTGAATATACAAATAGAGGTCACCGCTGTACACTCTTATTCTATGGCTCCCATGGCATCATACTACTAAAGAGGGGGCCTCTTGTTTTCCATCATCCTCTTGATCCCAAAGAAAGGAAAAGCAGACTATAATAGCCAACCAGATAACAGCTCTTGCTACTTTGACCAATGTAAAGGCAAGTGTTGTTCAAGTAACATGAATAAAATAAATAATTAGCAATTTATTAAACATAACCCTTAAGGTGTTCCTACTCTACAAAATATTTGCAGTACAGTACAAGATTGAAACTAGAGTTCCTCCTTCATGGTTTGTGGGGGATGGAACAAACATGGAGCAAACTACATGTATAAAAGTCATAGGGCAGTGATAGCTAACCTTTTTGTCATCGCGTGCCAAAAGCGGGGGGAGCACGGCGGAGTCACACACACACGTGTCCACATCTATGCGCCCTGCCCCCCGTGTTCCCCCCTGCTATTGGCACATGATGGCCCGGTGGGACCGGTAGGCCCGTTTTTTTGCTCTCCCCAGGCTCCAGAGCCTTTCTAGGAGCCTTGGGAGGGCAAAAATAGCCTCCCAGAGGCCCTCCGGAGGCTGGAAACAGTGTGTTTCCTGACTTCTGGTGAGCCCAGAAGGCCCAAAAATCAGCTGGCTGGTGCACGCATGTGTGTCGGAGCTGAGCTTGCCTGCCCACCGATATGGCTCCGCGTGCCACCTGTGGCACCCGTGCCATAGGTTCGCCATCACGGTCATAGGGGATTGCCATGATTTGCATTATGCATTGCTTCTTTTATGTTTGTTGGCTGTGGAACTCAACACTTTGTTCTTGAAGAAGTGCTACTTATATACCTACTAAACACATTATGACAGGTTTGTACAAATTTATCATCAATCCATGTGACATGCCAAGAAAGAATTCCATTAAAGGCACATCCGATTTTAGTTACACAGTGTGACTAAATGGTTACTAATTTAATTAGATATGGCAAAACAGGCTAGTCCTTTGATCCAGATGATCTAAGCAGCAAGGCCCACTCTAGTCAAAGGAAGAAATAACATTTTGTCCTTGTAATAATAATGTATATTGCTATGTGCGTGTGTGTGTATCTGTAGCCTGCTGATCTATACATATACATATGTAAATATTGTATGCCCGCTTTGTATTCAAGTGAATTTCAGTTGTTAATGCTGAATACCAATCTTTTATGGAATGAAAGTATATCTTTGTGTGTATACAATATAAAACATTCTTAAAAGTATAAAAATAAATCTTGCTTTACGCAAGAAGATATACTTTAGTCCAGGGGTGAAATATAAAATTTGTTACTACCGGCTTGGTTGGGGGGGTGTAATGTGACTGGGTGGGCATGGCCAACTTTTTTTTTAAAACTTTTAAAAACATTTTTTCTACAACCTCTTCAGCCAAAGAGGTTGCAGAAAAAAAATGCTTTTAGAAGCTTCTGACAATCAGGCAATTCAGCTGGGATCGTCAGAGGCTTTTAAAAGCATTTTTTTTTTCTATAACCTCTTCGGCTGATTGAAGGTTGAAAATTTTCATGTGATCCAAATTTTGATCATATGACTGCAGGGACACTGCAACAGTTGTTAAGTGCAAAGATCAGTTTTAAGTCATTTTTTTCAGAGCCATCATAATTTGGAACGGTTACTAAAACCAGTCAAACATTGAAGACTACCTGTGATGAGATCATACATAGATGGAATACTTTTGATTCAGCCTTGGATTTATGACATCCCAAACACTGGGAGTTTACTTTTTGCTCAGTGTGACATCAGAAAATTTTTCCTTTTCATTATTTTTTTAGCTTTTTTAACTAATTAAATAGAAAGGACTAACATATCTTACATATCAGATCACAGCCCAATCAGCTTAAATTTATAACTACAGGATCCCAAAGCTGATATTTCAATGTCTCTGTATTAAATAAAAGTGATGTATTAAACAGTCGTTGCTTGGGGCATTTGCAGTACTTTGAATTTAATGCAGAAGCAACTGGTCCTTAATCGTTAAATGGCAGCTTACTGAATATGCATGGTAGTATTACTGCCTACATATTATATAAGGTATTCAAAAATAAATACAGGACTAATTTGAAAGAGAATTTGAAAACCCTTTGGACACAAATGGCCAGATGCCCAACTACCCAGAGATATGCAGGGAGATAGCACAATTTATGTGCTCTCCTAGAATGCTGTGAGCCAATCAGTTTCCAGAAATGTGTGTTCCTGAATGTTTGCCGCTTGATTGCTGAGATATTCCAAAAATAAAATAGTACTTGGATGTTTTTTTCAGGGTGAGCTGGGGCTTTTGAGCAGCTTTTGGGCTGTCTTCCATAGAACTTACTATCCATTTTTGCTGTTTTCTTCTGTTTGCTCTTGTTCTGCCTAATGAACCTCACAAGCTTTGAAGGGGGTGATTAACTGGAGAGTATGATTCAAACTCTTGTTATAAAAAAGCAATGGAGAATATTGTTTCTGCTTTACATAAAAGAGCTTATGGTTCTTGTTTGGCTGTAGGAAAGTATATATCCCCAACAGAACAATAATTAGGGGATAAGCTTACTACTTAGTGATGGACCAATAATATGGTGCACTTAGTGATGGACCAATAATATCTATCTGAGACCAGCTTGGCAAATGTTTATTCTCATTCCCTTCTGGTCTAAATGTAAGCCACCATGTGGCATAACATATTTCATTCTGTTGGCACAGAAACAAAGTTTCTGATCTTGGCTCAAAACTATCGTATCTTCTGTAAATGTTGGACTTATGGGTAATTGGATATAATTTGTTTAACCAATAGCTTTCCAGTTAGCATATTTCATACTGTGTTCAGAAAGCAACATCATTTAGAATAAGAAAATGTCAGCAGTAAAATTATCCTGTGGCCTGTTAATACATACAATTAAACTAGGGGTGAAATTTACTTACCTTCCCTACCGGTTCACCAATGTGCGCGCACCACATGTGTACATCATCCTCTGTGCATGCACAAAGCCTCACATGTGCAGAGGCTTAAAATGTCGAAAAAAGTGATGTCATGACAACCCTGTGGGTGGGCAGAACTTCTCACAGCCACCACTACCGGTTCACCCAAGCCGGATAGAACCGGCTGGATTTCACCCCTGAATTAAACCATTGTTTGTTGAACTATAGTTTGTGAATAGTAAGCTTGTCAGTTTGTGCAACATACCAAGATATTAACCATAATTTATATGGTTGAGTTTGCACAACTCACTAGGTTGAAATACGATTGGCTGACTCTCAGTGTGTTGTGCGAGTCTAACTATTACAGTTTACTAGAGTCACTTAGGTGAGATGGGCAGTGCAGAAATTTGATAAATAAATAAAATATCATACAGTTCACATAAAACAAATTGATGAGAAAGTTTCTTCGAAAGTAAGAAAGTAAAGTAAGTTATAGAGAGATGGAGAAATATTTTGATAACTGCATTATTAGAACTGAGAGATAAACATTTTGTTTAAGATTCTGTGAAATGCCAGAAGACCATGGGGAAGATATCAGAGAAAGGATTGTTAAATCTCTAACTTTTTGGATTGGGATGAAGATAACACAGTGGCAGAGATTATAAGGTTATAGGATCTATACACAATTTGTAAAATTTTCTGAATGAAAAATTAATAAATAAAATAAATAATAAAATGAAATCAAGAGAGCAACTAATGGTAACTAGTTGTCAATGATTTTCTATTTATAATTATCAGAAAGATTTAAAATGTATAAAAAGATCTTATGAAATAAGCAATAGTATACCAGTGGAATATGTAATTGCTAAAATGTACCAAATTTTGTTGAAATTTGAAACAACAAGAACGAGGGTAAATATTGTATGATAAAGTTGACTAAGAATTTTGGTTATAATGTGCAGATGAATCAAAGAGAAAATATGTGGTTAAAAGTGTTTATTACATTATGATCTTAAAGAAAATTTTTATAAAATGGTGTATTGTTGGTAATGATGCTAGAGTATTTAGAATATATAAAGACATTTCAAATGTATGTTGAAAATATGAACTATATGAAGGGACATTTTATCATACTTGGTGGCATGTAAAAAGCTTAAAAAGTGATTCCAATATACACACTGATATAGAGGATTTTAAAAATTGATATTCAATTAAAACCCTATTTTTTCCCTTTCAGATGCATAAACAGATAGAAAAGATCCATGGAAGATTGTTTCAATATATGCTTGCTGTTGTGAGATTTACTATGTGCACAAAAATGGAAACATTCAATATTATCCGCCATCTAGGAATGTTTGGTGAAATTGACAGAACTTGCTGAGATGGACAAACTAACTTCTTTGATTAGAGAAAGGTTGTTACAGTATTAACATTCATCAATGGTTAGAAACTTCTTATGGATTTTTTGTGTTAAAAATGATGACATGGTTTTGATAATTACAAAGAATGGGCTACAGAAAGAAGAAATATGACACAATCTTACAGAGGTTTTATTAGAATTGTATGTAACTGCTAAGAGGAAGATTGAACGCCCCTCTCTCTCTCTCTCTCTCTGTGTGTGTGTGTGTGTGTATTCATTCAATTTTTTTTGTTCTTTATTTGTTTTTTCTATCTCCTTTTTTATTTGTCTTTTTCTTTCCTTTTTTCTCTTTCACACTTACTTTACTGAATGTATTTATTAGGTATGTAAAAATCTTTTAATAAAAACATTTTTTTTAAAAGAGTCTTTTTCTTAAATTGCTAGTGCTGATTTTTGAGTTAGCTTTGAGCCAGGCAAATCCTGATGCCCAAAACAAATGAGTTTTCTATCATACTTATTAAACATTCTGAACCCAACTGTGTTTGCCAGCTGTCCTGCCTGACATACATCTCTGAACTTTGCTTCAATTCCTGGAAATGGAATGTCCCTAAACAATTCCTCTTCAGACTGCATAGTTGCTGATTATTTGCCTGATTCCTTCAGCCCTTCTGGGCTAATTGAATTAAGTGGATGGAAAAGTGAATACAGTTGGCTAGAATAAATGAGCTGGGCATGCATCCGAATAGAATTCACAGCCATGGAAGCAATGAGATTTTCCCTAAACAAGGAAGCATCTCTTCTGGCCTTTACTTTCCCCTGAGCCTTAATCCTTGCTTCATCTCAGTTAGCCTTTTGCTTACTGGTTCACCTCTGATCTTCCAGCAGCTCCTGCTGGGAAAGCATGATGGCTTCCCTCTCCTCAGACTCTTATCTTACCCAAGGCAGAATCTTCTGCTTTTCCTAGGCAATTTATGTATAATTAGCCATGTTGTCTAACTTCAGCATAGCCACCTCTACTCATCTTTCCCTCATACTGTGCTTTAGTTTTCTGAATTTGTAATGAACTGAAAACTTGGGAAGACCACCACTTATCATTAAATCTCTGCAACTTCAACTGCAAGCACCATGGCATTCAAAAAAAAATAAATAATTACTTTGCAATCACTGTTGGCCTTGGATTCAGTAGCCTGTAACCAGTGGTGAGATTCAAATAATTTAACAATGGGTTCTCTGCCCTAATTATTTCTTCCAACTACCAATTCACCAAACTGTTCAGAAAGTTAACAACTAGTTCTCCTGAAGTGCGAACTGGCTGAATCCCACCACTGCCTGTAACCTACTTTTCTCTCCTATGTTGTTATGCCCGGTTTGGTTCCTTCTCCAATACAACAGCTTTAGGGAATGCCTAACTCTCCGATGTGCTACAATGGGAAACTAAACAAGAGCTGAACTTGAGAAATCTGGATGATCACTAGACAACAGCAAAGTGTTATAGAAGACTTTGCAGCTCGGATCTGGTAATTCTAGGACAAGAGAAACTTAATTTGCTCAAATATGAGGCAATCAGCCTCAATAGTCATGTTCTTAAAAAGAGGAACAAAAATGTACCGAGTGGTTAAATTGTGATCAATTGTAATGATTAAAAAAGGCACAACCGATTGTATTTACACATTATATTTTGTCATAATAATGAGTTTGATGAATTGCAATGGCAGGATACAAAAAAAAAAAGGTCAAAACCAAGCAAACCATTTTCTGGCTTAATTGGGAGCTGTCTAACCTCATGATCCACATGGCTGCTACACAGAACCATGGCACAGTGCTTCTCTCCCTCTGTGTGTGGAGTGGCATCCAGTTGATATTAACTCTTAAAGAAATTGTACTGAACTCTTAAAGCTTAAATCTTCCCTCAAAGATTTCCATCAAAACTACACAAGAACAGGACTAAACTATCCAGCTAACCTAGTTAACTTATCCAGTCCCTGATAGATTACAATATATTCCAAAAGGTCTATATTTTTTATTCACAAACATACTCAAAGCTGAATTGGTGTTCATGAAAACCAATTCATCCAGTCTTCAGGATTCAAAAAACTTAATGGTCTGGCTGGCTGTTTCATTTTCCAGAGAATTAAGAAACGAAAACAGGGTTTTGATTATCCTACAGCTGATTCTTACCATAGGGCAGTGATGGTTAACCTTTTTGCTGTTGTGTGCCAAAAGCACACAACGAGGGTGGTCACATGCCAGAGTGCTCACATCCATAATTTAATGCCTTCCTGCCCCCTACACATGCGCACATGACACACACACCCTGTGCTCCCCACACTTTTGTCACACGACAGCAAAAAGGTTACCAGTGGGCCTGGTAGGCCTGTTTTTCGCCCTCCCCAGGCTCCCGAGGCTTTCTTGGAGCCTGGGGAGGATGAAAACGGCCTTCCCCACCCACCCAGAGGCCCTCCATAGGCTGGAAACAGCCCATTTCCTGATTTCCGGTGGGCCTGGAAGGTCCGAAAATCAGTTGGCCGGCGCGTGCATGCGTGCTGGAGCTGAGCTAGGGCAATGCTCGTGTGTCCACAGATACAGCTCCATGTGCCACCTGTGGCACACGTGCCATAGGTTCGCCATCACGGCCATAGGGAATTGCTTGTTAAAAAGAGAAAAGCAGCAATAACTTTGGGAAGAATGGAAGAATCATCAAATTGTTTTTTAAGATACTGCAGAAAGAGAAAAGGAAGAATGGTTGCATACTTTAGATTTCAGAAGACCCAATTTCAATAAGCTTAAATAAATAATAGGTGGACTAAGGTGGGCAGAAATCCACAGTTTGATGGGTGTGCTGGAGACTTGGCATTTCCTAAAAAATAAAGACACCGGGAAATACAACTGCACATTATTTCAATGTGAAAAAAAATGAGGGCAGGTTAAGAAATAATTACTGATGCATAGGGTGCTTTTGACTGAGCCAGGAGTTAAAAGGACCACAGATACAAAATGAAAGATGGATGTAATCAAGTCAGAAAGATTGAAGTGCAAAAGGAATTTAAGCTTGCAAGAAAAAGCTAAAGCAAGAAAAAGAGGTTTGGAGTCTATTTCAGTAGTGCAGAAAAAAGTGGGTCCATTGCTTGAAGACAATACTAGGTGATGGAGAGAGAGTAGAACTTCTCAGTTCCTTAACTCCTACTTTTCTTCAGTGTTTTTCCCTAAAGGAAATTCAACTGGACCTAAGCAGAATTGAAAAAAGGAAATGATAACACAAGATGAGTGAAGTAATCAGGGAGGGTCCCACTGCCATGATGGAGTAAATCACCAGAACCAGATCAATTACTCTTGAGTTTGAAGAAGGTTGTAAATGTCATCTCAGAGCTACTTTCCATTGTGTTTGAGAACTTGTGTAGATGTGCCAGATGACTGGAACAAAGCAGATGCTGTTCCTATCATAAAAAGGGGGAGGGGGTGTTAAGAGGAACTGTATGGTTACAGACCAGTGAAATCCAGGCAAAACTCTGGAACCAAAATTTTAGAAAATACATTGTTTGGCAGTAAGCATCATGACTTGGTTGCATTCCAAACCAACCTGATCTCTTTATTTGATAGAATGATACTTCCTGAGAATTGGTGATCATTTCTGCTTGATGTCGTCAGAAATGTAGTAGTCAGTAAAGCATATGACAAAGTTTCCCAAAAGGTCTTTGTATGGGAGACAGCAAAATGCAGGCTCAATTATACAGAGTTGGTTGAGGGGTTATACCCAATAAGCATATATCAGTGAATCCATGACAGAGTGGAAGTTAGGTATGGAGTGGTATAACATAAGGCTGCTTTCTAGATCCTCTTCCCCATATTCGTAAATGATTTGAATGAGGGATTAGAAAATATAATAATCAAATTTGCAGATAGCACAAATCTTGAGGGGATTCAGAATTAAATTTCAGTGCTGACATCTAGAATGTTTGCTTGACTTGTCCCAAAGAATTCAGTCAAGAATTCAACCATGGGAATATGCAATTAATCCACAATAAAAGAGATCAGTGATCTGTATTTGCCTAATGAGCTGCTAATTTGTATCCCTCCAAGGATAGACCAAGCTATATCGTGACTGGAAGAAATATTATGTACTGATGAAGTAAAGTGCTCCAATATAGAATTGGCATATTTTGCTTTTCTTATGACTGATAGTGTTAAATGTGATTAATCAATCATGCATCCAAATTGTTATTCTTTTGCTGACTTTCACATTATGTTCAAGTCATTGCAACTTGAACATGAGACTTGTACAGATGAGACTCAATAGTTGGTGCACCATAATGTCTGCTGCCACCAGTCCTATTTTTTTACCCAAATCATAGATTTTGTAACTTGTAATAAAGAATTCCATTAATTTCCATTTTGGGTGCTTTAGACCAGTAATTTTCAAACCTAACAATTTAAACATATAATATATGTTTAATTCCTAGAAATCCTCAGCTAGCATGCTGGCTGAAGAATTCTAGGAGTTGAAGTCTACGTATCTTAAAGCTGTCAAGTTTGAAAATCATAGCTTTAGACTTTCAGAAATAAACTCTGAGTATAATGCTTTTGTAAGCATGTGGTAAGCATGTTGAAAGATTGAGTCTTTTCTGATATGTATTTGCTGGACATTTTTCTCTGCTCTCTGCCACATGTGAGTAATCATAGTTCAATCCATACCACTTTTATTTCTTTCCCTAAAAGAGAGGAACAACTTTAGAAACATGGACTAGATTCAGTTTACTTATTATGAAAAGGGTATGGTCTCAACCTTTTCTCTTGCAACTGTTCCCTCCTTTGGAATATGAAAGTTCTTTCTCACAATGATTGAAACTAGCTAAACAGGTGCAGACTGCCCCACTTCCACCCAAGAGGCTGGCTTTCAGTCCTCTACAGAGAAAAAACAGGAGGGAAAAGGTCAAGAGTTTTGCCATACTAATAACTTATTTGAAAGCAAGTTAAGTGTTGGATTCTCTACCTAAAACCTTAGTCTTTTTTCTGGTCAATACTATTAATCAAGGGTCTTGTATTCTCATTCATTAGATTGACTGTTTCCAGTGCAAGGAACAATGAAGGGGCTAATTAGTTCTTCCCAGCATTGTTTTGTTATTAATGTTTCAAATCTTTCTCTGGGCATGCCATGGATCCCAAATGCACATAACTGCACATTGTTGCTTGTTTGGCTTTACCATGTCAACACATCAGGCTTTCCTAAATTAAGTAAGCTTTAAGGTTTTATAAAATTCTCCACCTAAGGCTAAATCAAGTAGCCATCAGCATTGGAATTTTATTATGTGGAAAGTTATTTTGGATATTAAAGTATGACTCAAAACAAGTTTCTGTCCTCCAATCTCTCTGGGCAGAGATTACTTTGGCTTCTAAAAATTGCCTTGGAATTTAAAAAGAAACATATGAGTTATACCACCCCGTTAGCGGTTTGCCAAATTTCCAGCACTGGAACCCATAGAAGAAAATGCAGGGGAAATGCTGTGTCATGTCATCACCAGGACAATAAAATTAGCCTCTCCAGCAAACCAGATGGAAGGTGGCTTTAAATGGGTACATGCATCTCTCATTGCCAGGAAAAACAGAGCAGGAAATGAAGGGCAAAAGACCAATCAGCAAACATGATGCTGCATTTGGTATTCGTGTCTTAAATTCCAACTTTAATCCTATTTTTAATTAGTTAGTCATGTCGAGTGGTTTTGAAGTAGAAAAGTGTGAAAAAAATATCTTAACACAAGTGTCAACAGTGTAATAAAATATACTGTTTATATTTGCACTGACTCAAGGCTGTTGATATGTTGCCAACCTGGGTTGATCTTCAAAAGGCTAAGCAGGATCTGATCTGTTTAGAACTGGATAAGAGACTTCTAGGAAATCCAGGGTTGTACACAAGATTGAGCTCCACAAACATCCCAGATGAAAGTAAAAAAGAAATCATCTCCATGGCAAATATAATGACCATATTGTTGTTTTAAGTCACGGGTGTCAAACTCACATCGTCATGTGACATATCACAACTCCCCCCCCCATCGCTAAACCAGGGGTGGGCATGGCCAGTGTGTGACGCATCTGGCCTGTGGGCCATGAGTTTGTTTTAAGTTTTAAGTGATGCAGCATGACAGAATTTTTACCAACTGCTATGCTAGAGATGGAGCATGTTTCAATTCCTTCCATATTCCTGTTTGAAGAGAACCTATTTTTACAGCAAGGGGTCTGCAAGCAGAAATATGCATTCCATAACCAGTTTAATGGATGGCCTGATAATAAAGTGATGTGCACTAAAGCAACCTCCTTTTAAAGCTTATGCTAAACACTGTTGGGTTAATGCCATGTTCATGTAACTTGCAATGGTCAAAAAGTTAATCATGTTTCAAAATATGATGGCTACTTTGTGTAAAACAATGATTGTGTTTCCAAAATGTAGTGAACCACAAACTACCCAACCCAATGTAGTCTTGCCTTGTCTGTTGTGTAAATGCATTAAATATATAAGATGAAACTCTGGATGCCAGAATCTGAACAGGAAAGGAATTTGAGAGTGATGATGAATAATTCCCCCCAACATCTGGTTCTATTTTCCTGACATCCCTAAGGGAGCCATATCCTGTCCAACAAATGTCAAGAAGGATGGGAAAAGAATATTGTAACTCTGCTTGGAACAGAACTAAATTATCTGGGGGCCAAACCTTGAACATCCCAGTCTAAGTGAGATGTGTAGAGCCCTATGTGTATGTACAGAATGGGGAAAGTAGGTCAGCTGACTTGTTTGGCATGACAGGAGAGAACACGGAAGAAGCAAGCCATCCAACATGATCAGAAAACATGCCCTCCATTTTCTGATGTCCAAATCGATACAAAACATTTAATATGATTCCTCAGTATCATTAGAAATTTATCTGATGTACATTTAGGAATAATAAATTTGATTTGATTTGCATTAATTTCAAGATTGGAACTATAGATTATCTTGAGGAAATAATGTGTAATAATAATTAGCATTAACAATTATCTAGATGATTTTGAATACATAGTCAAGTGCTGTTCATTTTCAATCACTTAAGATTAATAATTAAAACTATTTCCCTCGCAACTTACATTGCTCTAAAAGAGTGCTTGGAGGATATCCAGTAACATGTCATTTTTCAGTGTAAAAAGGCTTGTGTGCTTGATAATGGCATTTATCATGTTTTCCTAACTTAGCAAATGCTCAGAGTCACTTTCATTCTTATTAGTATAACTCTGTCTCTGATTCTAGTTAGTGGATCTTGGATATTCAGTGCAAAACAAGTATTTCACAAACTGAAATCTTCCCATTCTTGTATTAATAAAAACATGGAGTATAAATCTATAGAAACATTTATTCTAAGAAAAAAACATTAATTGCTAATTAGTTTAACACAAGGTTATTCCACTTTATTACAAATAAAGATAGCCTAAAGATACATTTGTTCATAGAAAAGGAAGTTTGGAGATAACAAAATTCCATTTTTATTTATTTTGTGTTGGGGTGTTTTTGCCCTTCCCAGACTCCAGAGGCTTTCCTTGAGGCTCCAGGAGGGCAAAAATGGCCTCCCCTGGGCTCCAGAGGCCCTCCGGAGGCCAGTAACAGGCCCATTTTTGAACTTCCGGTACTTTTGGTAGGCCTGTTTTTTGCCCTCCCCAGGCTCCATAGGCTTTCCTCAAGCTTCTGGGAGGGCAAAAACAGCCTTCTCCGGGCTCTGGAGGCAGGAAACAGGCCCATTTCCAGACTTCGGGAACTACTGGTAGGCCTTTTTTTTTTGCCCTCCCAGAGCTTCCAAGCTGGCCCTGCACTTAACTGGCATGCAAAATGGGCTGTGTGGAGACTCCTGGGAGGGGGTGGAGACTTCTGGGAGGAGTCCTGGGAGGACTCCTGTGTGGAGACTCCTGGGAGGGGTGGAGAGGGGTGCGGGTGGGGGTAAGCCAGTCCTTGCAACAACCAGTTTGGTGAACCAGATTAAAATGAATATCCTTTTCGCCCGAACCCGTCCAAACTGGCTGAATCCCACCCCTGTCTGTGATTGTAATAAAAATTGAGCAATTTATTGATTGAAAATTCATTTTTTCCTGATATTTTCCAATCTAGTCTTGCCTTGCCTCCCAAATATCTCAGCTGAATCCTTCGGAGTCCAGCCGTCCCATCTTTCTTCTGCTTTTTACGGTTTCCTCCTGTGATCATTTGCTGCCTTTTAAAGGTTATTGGCAAGTTATTTCATAGTTCTCTGCCCACTCTGCACTTGGCATTCATGATCAACCAGTTCAGTATCAGACCCCTTCGAGGAGGAGAGCAAAGTCTCTAAAGTGTCAACTGTGCACATGACTTGCAGCTGACGCTGCTGAACTCCTTGCTTGGGATTTAAAATGAGAGCAGGGAAAACCTCAGCGTAATTATTTTCATGCAAGATTAGAAATACATTTTTATAAGAAAGGCAAGAATCTGAGAAAGGGGATGGAAATACAGAAAAGTCAAGTAGACCCAAAGAAGTAGGGAGTGCTTTCCTGCTTTTTGGATTCTGGCTTTGCGGCCTGATTTCCCGTTCCACATATGTGCGGCCTCTTCTAACATGCAGGGATCCGAAGAAGCAGGCGTCCTTTCCATCTTGGCTTTCTGAACAAGGAAATGTGGAAGAGACGTCTGATCTATTTAGATGGTAAGATGTGAGGGTGAAAAGAACAAGTGTACTTCTTCCTTCTTTGAACACGGAAAGTACTGAAAGATTGTTGGATGATTGGGAAGGAGACTGATATTTGCCAAGGCCAAAACAACTTGGATATAGAGATTATTCAGTGCACATCCTAGAAGTCTTCATCCTGCTACCCCCACCCAAATTATTAATTTCTCTTTTACTGGACACTCAGGGTCCCCAAGGCAACCTGAAGCCACTTGGGCTTGGCATTGGTGTACAAAAATAAACATGACAAGGATTTAATATTAGTAAGGATGTTCAATGTTGCTGATCTTTTTAGCTTGGTTTCTTCATATGCATCCAGGATTAGACTGGTCTTTTTCCACCCCAAGATTAATCTAAATGTAGCTTTTTCTTTAGACTTGCATTTTTCAGCAAGGAACTTAGAGTACATTGCAGCTTTACAACAATAGTAAATGCCTGCTTTTGACCCCAGAAGGCACACAAATGTTTTTGTCGGCTGGTCAGTAACTTGTTTGTAATTTTGGCTGTAGATTATATAAAAGAAAATCCGTATCATTTCCAATTCTAATCACAGATTAGCTGAATTGATGAACTGATATAGACTGAAACTCTCAAGTGAAATGAATTGACATTCAGCTTCTGAATTCATTAGAGAAAATAAATGCCATAATCTCAATCAGACAGCAGATCTGATAAATAGCTCTCCCTGCAGCCTCTAATGTATGTGCCCTTCAGACAGACAGCTGTCAGTATGATAGCTATAACTCCCTCTGAAACACTCAGTCCATCAAATGAAATTAAGAGTGACATTTTTCAAGCTTAGCAGAATTTAGTCGGTACTTGCATTTTCACTTTTCAGGGGGAATACAGCTTTCTGTTTAATCCCTTCTCTATAAATTTCTAACAGCAGGAGGAGTATAACACACATACACAAACTTCCCTTTTCTCCTGTTCTGTTAAATTTGCTTAAGTGTTTATGGAGAATTGAGAAAACCTTAGCTCTGAGAAGCTGTTACTCTTTCCCAAAAGTCTGAGCAGAATTGCTGCCTGTTTCCTTTCTCTCCAAAACCAGTTTAATCCCAGAGGCAGAATACCATTAGATTTATTCTCTGAACCAGGGTGATAAAATGTATAATAAAATATAATGGATAATTTCTTGCTCATAAATCATACCCTTAAATTTGCCCCAAGAAAAAGACGTCTTTCTTTGACTAAATGCAGTTATCTTTGTCTTTAGGGTTGAATGAATCAACTGTTTGGTATCTATCCACTCAATGGCAAAGCATTTGCAAAAAAAAAAAAAAAAAAGATAGCTTGCTGAATGGCCAGAGAAAATTAAGGTGAAGTGGCTACCAGGATAGGAATGATATGAAAATCATGTTCTCAGATCATATGAATGCAATCCTAATCCTAATCCTAGCATTTATTTATTTTCTCTTGCTGCTCATCACCATATTCTGGGCAGCTAACAATTAAAATCTGAATAAAAACAATTAACCAAATTATAGTTAATGACTGAACTATACAGTAGCTGGCGATTTAAATTTAATTTTATTGTATTTTAATTAATATAAGACTCCTCAAGTGCTTATCAAAACATAAAACAAAGTTTATAACTGAATAAAAGATAAAGTATCATGGTTTCTGAATTATCTATAAGCAGAAGTTAGCAAGTCTTGAGACATCTCTTTTTCTATGAACTATTTTTACTCCCTTGATTGATATCTAAGAAAGGTTCATTTCCCAAATATTGGTGAAGTGATTTGTAGTTTTCTCCCAAGTTTGGTAGAGAAGTTTACAAAATTATTTTCCACTACCAAGAAAACAAATACAGGTAATCCTCATTTGGTGACCATGATTGGTACTAGCAACTCAATTCTTAATTGAAGTGTCTGCTAAGTGAAATTGTGACTCTGCTTATTATCTTACTTTCTTTTCAGCTTTCTTTTGCTTTATGAAAGTCATAAATGCAAGGATTGGTCATAAAGTTATTTTTCATTACCATTCTAACTATGAATGATTGCTAATTGAGGCAGTTGCTAAACAAGGACTACCTGTGCAGAAAGAAGAACATATTGTTCAAAGCAGTCCCTGTCAATCTCATCTGGCTTTATCAGTGATGAATGTGATCTTAATGAAGATATGGTTGGCACAAACAAAGGTCAATGCAAAAGCACTGGAGTTTGGTCAAGGAATTTACTGGGTTACTCTGGCATTTATTCAGCCACAGAGATATTCTGCCATACCTACCATCTTTTTTTTCTGGTTTGCCACTGCTAGGAAAGAACATTTCAGCAATTTTACCCACCATAATGTCACATAGGGGCTTAGTGCTGCGTATCAATGGGCTGGCATTTATATGGAACAGCAAAGACCAGAGAATGTATAGTATTTATGCACTGAGATTGATCATTTGAATTAAGGGAAATTAAGGTGTTATGGCTGCATTTTCAAGCCATACTTTTGTAATTTTAAAAAAGCAAAATTGCCAGAATGAATGATAAAGAAGACAAAATGAAATTGGTTCTGTGATACAGCAGGCAAGTCACTTCCATCTCCTTTTCTACTTATGGAAAGTTGAGGGGAGGGGTCAACAGGATATTAATGGGCCTTTGGGATACTGCTTCTAGGAACCCTATCCAAATGAATGCTTTTTTTGTCAGAATGCTGTAGAGTAGAGGATAACAGTGCCAATTATTCCTCATTATAGGAGTAGTGGCCATGAACCCAGAGGAAATTGTGATCCTATTCATGTGTTCAATAGGAACAGAATACATTAAAGGTTGGGTCTCTGACATCTGGAGAACATCTGGAGAAGAAGCTCCCTCAGATCAGTTGCCCTCCAGATACATTGGATCACAACTAATTCCCAGCCAGTTTTGTTTGTTTTCAGAAGAGCTGATTCAGAGATGTACTTATCCTGTACAGTTGGATGGGGAAAACCTACAGGACCACAGGCTCTCTAGTTGGCCAATTCTGCCAGCCTTCTGGCTTTCTCAGATTCTTTTCCTCCAGCAACAGTTCCCTTCCCTCTCACCCCCTCCTCTTTTCACTTGGACCCAGGACTTACCTCCCCACTCCCTTGCCAGGCCTCCTCTGTTTTTAGCAGCTGCCAGAGACAGAAATTCAACAGATGAAACGTTTGCATCTCAGTATCTCCATTATAGCCAGGCTTGGCTGAATGGATAATGACATAGATTGTTAAATAAAATGAAAAACACCCTCTCCTAAGAACTGGTTCACAGCAGGTTATGTGTGTGGGGTGGGTGTGTGCTAACCTGCTCTTCTGGAGCGTGTCAGTTGACCGGCACGGATCCTTCAAAACCGTGAGAGGTGTGTTAGAAGCGCAAGCACTTGTTGGCATGATTCGCTCAGTCCTGGGTGAAGCGCCCCCCCCCCCCGCATGCCCCGTCTCCTGTACTCAGGGATCTCCGCGCGAGGCCGAGTGGGTAGCGCTGGGGTGGCTCCTGCCCCCGCGAGTCTCTGGCTCCGCCAGAAGTGTGGGAGGACGTCTATTCTTGCGCCAGTTTCCCAACGACGCCGGCGTGCGCGTTTGTGTACAGGTGCACGTGTCTCCCAGCCCATGAAGACACGTGTCTGAGGGAAACACTTTTTTTTTCCCTGCGGGAGCCCCTCTTGCCCCTGAGTCGAGTGCAAGGGAGCGCTTCACATTCTGCCCCGGACGGGCGCACGGGACTAAACCCTTCTGGCGCGGCGCGGTGCGAGAGGGAGCTCAAGGCAGTCCCGGGGAGAAAGACACACAGTCCGGGAACGGAGTCTGGTTCTTCTCCTTTCGCCTCAGCTACAGGCGGTCAGAGAAGAAGCCCGCCCGCCCGCTGGAAGCGGAGAAGCAAACAAGCGGCGGTGCACAGAAGCTGGCGGGCGAGGTGGGGGAGCAGCTCGGCGGCTGGGAAAGAAGGCGCTTGCGCTTCTTCTGTTGCCGGGGAACTGGACGCCGGCTGCCCCTGCCCGTCCCGCGCCCCCGCCAGGAGGATCTGCAGAGGGGGAGGGAGGCATCGGCACCGGGCGGCCCGGGCGCCCCACCTGGCAAGAAAGAGAAGCTGTAAAGAGAAGGGAGGTGTGCAGCCAGGTCCCGTCCTGTCCCGGATCCTCGGGGCGTCTCCGCTCCGCAAGATGCGCGGCAAGAACAGAAAGGAGAGCCTTTCCGATTCCCGGGACCTCGATGGTTCCTACGATCAACTAACCGGTGAGTTCCCCCCAAGCCGGCAGTTCGTTCTGCTGAGAGCCGCCGCCTTGGCTTGAGGAGGGGCAAGGAGGGGGAGGGCTAGGAAGATGCAGCATCCCTTTAACAGCAAACTGGGTGGAGTGTGAAAGAGGTCCCACACAGTAACTGTTGTCGACCCACCGCCACCTGCCAAAGGTGGGGTTTTCCTTCGTGCATTCTTCTCACCATCCAAGGAGGGGTTCTTTAGTCCATTTCTGAACGAAACTTGCACAAAGTGATGGTGCCGAGGAGAGGGGGTTGGGTTACGGTGCCGATTTTGTCCCTGGACATTTCGAAGTAGGTGAAGGTTTATGTCTGTGGTATGCATGATTGAATGGATTTTACAGGCTGGAGAACGGAACCTTTCATTGCCTGGCTCCTTAAAATTTAAAATAGTCCAGGATCTGGAGCTAATGTTGACTGCGATGCCTTCCCCCAAGATTCTAAGGAGATCTTAATGAACTTACTCCTGTGTCTAAAGTCTGTAAACCAACATAGAAGTTGGACAAGATCCCCTTGAGATGGACAATGAAATCCTCAATTTAAAAAAAAAATCAAATCAAAAGGAATTCATCTACGTCTTTCTGGTGCCTCAGTTCTTTACCAGAGAGATGGGCGGCATGGAAATTTAATAAATAAGTATTATTTATTAGAGGGTCTTAGCCGACTACGAAAAGCACAGACCCCATATCTATACAGGGCTAGTAGGCGATATGCCTTCCTTCTTCCCGGAACTAGCAAAATCCCTTCAAATCTGGTACTGTCCATAGTACTGGAGTTTGTCAGTGCTGCTGGGCTCTCCTCTGCGCACGGCAGAGCAATTTTCTCTCTCTGTTGCCCCTGAACGTCATTCAAGCGATTTGATGCCTGCAAAATTGGCTCTTCAGCCACAGAGATATTTTGAGCTCAGTATAAATTCAGAGCCCACATGATTCTCTTTTCTCTCAAGTGACTTCAACGCATCAATATGATTTAAAATCAAAATGAAGTGAAAAGGAACTTGGGTTCCTCCCAGTTGTGATCTATAATTGTGGGACCTCCTGATCTTGTGCCATTCATATTTTTCTGCCCAAGTAAGAGCTTTGATATTGGATTTCCATATACCCTTTTTATCTGAAGAGAACTGGAGCAGAATTAAAGTCAAGAATTCTTGTGTTTTTCAATTCTCCCTTCCACATACTCAATAAAGCCATCTATCCCTGGTTGGCTTTTGATACCATAAATTTACTACTCCTCTCTTTTTCTTTTTAAATTTTTTCTATAGTTTTATTTTTAAGATAAAGTTATAAACAATAAGCAACAAATATAAGATTACTAAAGACAGCTACTGATCACAATTCTTGTATAACACATATACATTTGTGGGGCAAATGAATAAAAATAACATAATAATAAACTTATTGTCTAATGAAATGCTGAACACTCAGTTATGCAGCACACATGAAGTGAGTGTCTCCATGTTATATTTTGATCATCTCTTCATTTCCATTTACAACTGGATAAATTCTCTCTTGCAGCTAAAGTTCACATCATAACTGCTGAAAAGAATATATGTGACTTTTGCTCTATTGCCATTTCCCATTTTCTTTATTTTGGACAACCTTCTCTCTGTCAACACACATTACCTTGCTATTAAGTTCCTTTGAATCATTCACATCCATCTTCATTGCAGCTTGTTACACACAGCTCTTATGCCTGTACTGGGAAAAGAGATAGCTAACCCAGAGACTTAATGAGAGACCATGGAATACAACAAAATAGTTATGAAAACTTAAACCATGGCTTCTGAAGATCACATGCATTTATTATTTAGACTATAGAAAATATTTCCTAATTGAGCTATAAAGAAAATTCTGTAAATATTTATCTCCTATTGATAGTATTGGAAATGAATATTTCTTCCAAGGGTTCAAGTTCCAGCCTGTTATATGTGCAAAAGTGAGGAACACAGCTGAAAACAGTAAACTGATAGCATTCTAAAATTTCAATACTCCTGTGTTTCTTTATAATAGTACCCCAAGAGCTACCTGGATGCTATCAAGTTATGTTTGATTATTATTATTATTGCAATAACTTGCAGATATGATATTATAGTGATATCATCATTATCATTATCATCATCATCTCTTTTACTTGTTAAACATGAAACTCAGTCAACTGAACATTTAAAAATGTGTCACAAATACGATTGACTGGTGCTAATGGTTGATAACCTAATAATAGGTATTATTATTGTTATTATTCCAGTGGACAATTGACATAAGAATTAACATAAGCAATTAAAAACATAAAATGAAGTCGAACAGTTTGAATTAAAAACAATCATTAAAACAAAGCACAATATCCCCCACCCCATTTACATTAATCTCAGATCTGGGACCCAATCCAGGTTTTAAAGACTTTTCAGAACCTGAGGAGAGAGGGCACCATTGGTATATTTAGTGGGATGCTATTCCAGAGCACCCTTTTTTCAAATTTCCAGCTCCATTTTCAAACCCCTACAGCTAATTTATTGATCATCTTTTCCTTCTTCTACTTCCTTCAGTCTTACCTAACATTAATTCATTATCCTAATTTCTATTTAGGATATTAGGATACTATTTCTAATTCATTATCCACCTGTGTCACATGCCAAAATGAGTAGTTTTATTTATTTTTGTCTCAAGAAATCAGTGAGCCTTTATTTGATCCAGATGTGATGCATTGATCCTTCTTACAATCTGTGACACCCCTTGTAACCTTCTCAAAATCCATAATTTGAAATACCTATATTCTTTCCCTTTCCTTTCTCAGGGTCTATTTTTCAAAGCTGAATATTGCAGCTTGAAATATTGTTGCTTTAACTTTTCTAATTTTTGTTGTTATTGAATTATCCTTAGTCTTCATAATCAAGTCTAAGTTTTGCATTGTCTTACTTCCTAGGATTAATCTTTTCTTGAGCACACTGTCCACCTTAAGGTTAAGAAAACAAAAGTGCCTTTTACCTTCACAGCTATAGTTCACTCAGCATGCTAGTTGAGATGTATCTGGATTTCCCATTTTCTATTTCTTTCTCATAATAAATTAAATCCTTTTTATTTTGGGGTAACAAAGTGATGCCTACCTACAAATTTCAAGTTGTTCACGTTTTGACTCTACTTTTAATTCTGGTTTTTTTCCTCTTCTAAATCTATCGTGTATTTACTGTAAAAGAAATAATTGCAGTAATGCTGAAAAAAGTGAATTATCGCTGGACTTTGCATTTACGATTGTCACAGCATTCCCACAGTCACAATCCAAATCCAGGTGCTTGGCAACCAGCATGTATTTTGTTGCAGCATCGCAAGGTCATGTGATTGCCATTTACGACCTTCCATGGGTGGGGGTGGCAAGCAAAATCAACAGGGGAAGCTGGATTCACTCATGTGATTTGTTTAATGTTTGTGGCACAAAAGTTCATAAAATCAGATGCAAATCATTGAAGTACAAGGCTTAGTGATGGAAGTTTTGTGGTCATATGTCAAGGACTAATAAAAATCCAACAATCTTTTGGGAAACAATACTTGACTTCAGCAGTTTATTCAGTTTTGTTATCTTTTTGTTTTGCCAGACATCTTTGTCAATCTCATGAAGTGAAGTGATGTGTGCAGATAGGAAAACTGTCTCAAAGGTGATTTTTCAAGAGGCAACTGGACTTCCTTGTTTTTCTTTGAAGATGTTTCACTTCTCATCCAAGAAGCTTTTCTTCAAAGAAAAACAAGAAACTATGACCTGGATGACTGAGAATCTCCATAGACAAATAAGAAAACTGTTTTCTTCGCCAACCAAGTCTAGATTGAGGCTTGGCCAAGCTTCATTTGTAAATCTCTTTTATAAAAGTTTTCCAAGAAAGCAGATTGTCTATGCCAATTGTCTATGTAAAAAGCCTTAAGTAAAAGTCTGAAATAAAAAAAGTTAATCCAAGTTTATTAAAACCCTAAGGATAGTTGTGTGAATTGATACAGAATAGGCAAACACAGCAAATCCTTCTTTCTGTTAATGTAGTCCTCCTGAAGTACATAATTTCAGAAATGATTCTTAGCCCTAGCTGTCAACTTCTTGGTATTGACCTTAAGATTCTCTAAAAGACAGTCTAGTGGTCAAGAAAATCTTGTGCTCATATCCCTCACTCTGCTTAGAGTCTAAATATTGCATTACAATAATGCCAATTGAAAATGCAGTTCACTTTCAACATTACATCTGGCTAAGCAACAAACTGCTTCTTCAAGAGAGTGTTTGTAACAACATCTTATCTTACTAAATCTTAAAATAAGCTATAAAATAGGTACTGTTGTTGCTTTCATTTATAGTCATTTGCAGTATTGTAAAAACAGACTGAATATTCTTTGTAAACAACTATACAGAGTATTTTCTGTATATATGCAACCATTGTAATGACTACTTGGCTATTTTTTTAGTACATTATAGGGTACATATTTAGGGGAAGAGGCACCTTGCAGTGGGTTAAAACAGGATGATAAGCATTTGCAGAAATAGCTGTGCAGTTTATTCATAATATGAATAGCCTTTCAGTAGTACCACCTGAAAATCCACAAGCTCTCAAAGTAGTCCTGTAAGCAATGGAAATGCTAAAAACATTGCTGCATACATGAAGAAGAATCTATAAGCAATACAAATCTAACTCAAGATGTTAATTTATAATAATAAGGTTATTATTATACAGTAATTTAATTGAATGCCACTCATCAGTAATATTGGAAGTGGTATGTTTTTGTTTTCTAAGTTAAAGGTGTTATAGTTATAGCACTAGTGTTTTTTCTTTTCTCTTTCTATAGTCCCAGGGGATATTGTATTTCTTAAAGCTTTCTTTTTTTTTTTTTTTTTTTTAAATTTTTTATTGAAAGACGTACATAACACAAAAGAAAAACACAATAACGTTGAACAAACAAACAAACAACAAACTACCTTCACCTCGGTAGCTAAATTCCTAATTTTAGACATCCTTAGTCGTATTTCTATAGTTTTCTTTTTATATACATAATAGGTTAAATCCATCTTTAATTTACTATTAGTACCTTTGATTTTACATTCACCATGTTACTTCTTGTATGATATCTTCCTAATATGTTCCTAACTATATGTATATCTGTATGTATATTGTATAAATTCATTTTGCTATATGCAGGGTCAATTATTCACTTTAGATAGCCATTGGTACCATTTTTGCCACACCTGGTAGTACATCGAATCTTCTTTATCTTGTATTTTTTTTGTCAATCTGTCCATTTCTGCGCATTCCATGATTTTAGTTATTATTTGACTGTCGGTTGGGATTGTATCTGATTTCCAGTGTTGTGCATACGAAATCCTTGCGGCTGTCAAGATGTGTGTGATTAAATATCTTATGTCCTTGTCATAATGTTCTGTAAATATTCCTAATAAAAAAGTCTGTGGTTTCAACGATATATGCTGGGATGTTATTTGTTCTAATTTTATCCTAATATTATTCCAGAATTGTTTGGCCTTGGGACAGAGCCACCACATATGATAATAAGTTCCCTTTTTTTCCCTACATTTCCAACATCCCGGTGATACATTAGGGTACATCTTGGCGATTCTCGCCGGCGGGAAATGCCATCTGTAAAACATTTTTAATGCATTTTCTTTATATGCTGTTGATAGGGTTACCTTCTTGTTATATTTCCAAATTTTCTCCCATTCATCTAACTGTAACGAGTAACCAAAATTTTTTGCCCACGCAATCATATTTTCTTTAACGATTTCTTCTTGTAATACCTGTGCTAGTAAATAGTTGTAAAATTTTGTTATCGATTTTTCAATGGGGCCTACAAATATTTTATCTAATTGACTTGGTTCTCGTTGTATTCCATATCTCTCCTTGTCTGAGTTGTATTTGGTTTTTAATTGAAAGTAGGGTAGCCAATCCAATTCTATTTCTTGTTCTTTTAATTGTTCTCTTGTTTTTAAATTTCCTTCTTCTGTCAGGAGCTCCTGATATGTTTTCATCTTACTTGGGTCTAGAGTGTTAGGGTAAATCTGAGCCTCCATCGTGGAGACCCTCGATGTTTCTTAAAGCTTTCAATGCACTATAAGCATCGGTAGAGTCTCTTCTAGCCAAAATAACAGTGAAGCAGTGAATAAATAAGACTACACTACAGGCAGCAATGACTGAATCACATTGTCTTCAAACTTCATGAAAATGGTTGATTGATCCCATCTTAAACCTCCCCTTTAGTACGATCTAAATCTGTAGCACACAAAAGATATACCACTAAATATAGCCTTTTTCTTCAGCTGATAGTTTAAAAGTTAACAGTGAAGGAAGGTAAGGTATGACCTATGGCTTGGACATTAGTTCCCAAGTCCTGATCCCTCGTGGCCTTTAGACAATCTCAGCTACACATGCAAAAGGAAAAAGCTGGTCTCCATCCTAGGTACACACAATTCTATTTTGGTAGCCACTTCACCACCAGTGTGCCTTGATTTCCCCAGAGTGTTCAGCCAGCTACCTTGCAACTTCTTTGTCATGCAGTTGCTGCTGAACAGCTGGTGCAAAGATAGTTGCATTTGGCAGTGGGTGAATGATCACTATAGAAACAGCCTACAATGCACTTGGGATGCTGACAAAGCCTACGTTTACTTCACCCCCTTACAGTGACAGGTAAAGAGCTACTGTAAGTCATGTTGCTTCTTTCAGAACTGGGAATGCTGTGCAGGCTTATGTATAAGGTAGCAAAGTAGTATCTGTCCTGAATTTCCTCATAGCAAAACTGTGGTTCAAAGCCTGTTATCCCTGCAAGGTAGCTCAGACAAGAAGCACAAGCAGGAGTACTAGCTCTACCCAGGGGTGGGCTGCTGCCAGTTGTAAGAACTGGAACCAAAAATGTGAGTGTGTGCACACACACATGGCATAAAAACCCAGCAATTATATAGGACGTGATAGCACTAGGGCAGGTGGGCGGGGCAGCCTAGGTTGGAACTACTGGTTCACCTGAATCATTCCTAACTGGCAGCAGCCCACCGCTGGCTCTACCTTTTTGTAAAGTTACCTTAACAACATCTAGCAAGATTGAAGGTATTTCCCTCCTCCTTTCCTTTTAGTCTCTGGAAAACCTGAGAGGGCCTCTTCTGAAATGCTCCTCTTTCTCTGAGCTGAAATATCTTCACACATTCGTTGTCCGGTCTGCAACTCTCCCTCCTGTCTCCCAAGGACATTCCCACATACCATTATGTACTGTAGGCCAAGCATGGAGTATGGTCCTGTCACTGTGAAGACAAAGAAATGGAGGCGTGATAACCACTTTCAACCATTTCTCTGCCCAGGAGGAAGCAATTAAAATTACAGTATTTCATATACAGTTTGGCTACCAAACCACAGCATTATGGACCTGGTGTTCCACTACCTGCCTCTTATCTAAAGTGGCATATTTTGAAGGGCCATTTTCCTTTCTATGGCCTAAGAAGAAGAGCTCTGATCACTGTATCCATGCTATAACTGTATTAAATATATAATTACACATGTATTTAGAAAGCAATGTGGTATGAAGTATTGCTAGTTCTATGATACCTTGCATATACATATATATATAAGAGGGCAGTGTGTGTGTTTGCATGTGTACACATTGTGTATGTGTTTGTAAGAGGCTTTGGTCACTGGTAAAATATTGCCAATTCTCATATAAACTGTCTGGTTTCATACCTTGAAGTCTAGGGGGATAATGTATCCTCATGTACAGAGAGCTTTCCACCACTTGGTCATGATGGAGGTGATTTCTGGGCAACTTCTGGATGCTGACAGGACTATTCAATGATCTCACTCTTCATTATCTTGCTGACTTTGAGATTTCAAGGGCCAAATAGTTTGCTGTAATTGGGGATGCTGCATCTTGTAAACTAAAATTTGCCCTGTGCAGATTATAGAGTTATATGTATTCTGTGCCTATCACTTTCTTTCTATGTGTTTTGTCTATTTCTGAGACTATGGTCTCTTTTGCTTTCCTGGCTTGGAAACTCTCTTGTTGCTCAATCTTAATCTTGCAATTTCACCCAAATTGAATTGGCTTCAATTTCAAATGAGAAGTTCATTTTTCTAGTGGGCAGATGTACTGTATGTGTGCAATTGAGTACTGAAGGCTGTTTTTGTGATGTAAAACATTTGAGTTATTCAAGACATGGGGAGGACAATATTTTGTATTTTCGGTTTCTGCTTTCCAATGTTCAGTCTGTCTGAGTTGGGCAAAAATTGAACAAGACATCTTAATCAGGACCTCTCTGTTTGGAGAGACAAAAAATAAATGAGAAAATATTGCTCCAGCAACAAATTTGATATGAGGTGTGAGAGCAGCTTGTGCTATTTTACTTACATTGGGAATATAGTACTGTGCAAATTCTGGAAAATAGAATAAAAAGAAGTCTAATTTCAGCTTTCCATAGTTAGATTTCTTCTTGAAGTATTGGTCCTCGGTTTCCTTAATTTCCAGTCTACATGGCCAAACTTTGAACAAAATGGCTACTTCAGTTTCCTTCATCTGGAGATTAGGGAAGAGAATAATAAGAATATCTGCATTGCTGCTTATGCAAATTTAATGAGCAATTCTGAGGAAATTCAAAATGAGCAGAATCAGCTGTTTTCCCTGTCCCTGTTATCTGTCTGAAGGGATTTAATTTTTTCAAGTCTGACCAAAACTAAAGAGACTTTCACCATATGGGATTAAAGCGCTGAGTACTGTCTACTCTCCTGTATAATAATGTCTCTTTCGGATACTATCCCTATCATGGCAGTGCTTTGAGTGTCTTAAGGAATTTATTGTCCAGGCTGAAGTTGCCCAATCGGAAGGGGCTCAGGATTTCCTGCTCCTATGCAATAAAATACAAACTGGATTTGGTTTTCTGGGTGGGTGGAGCTAGTGATCTGAAAGAGGAGGAGTTTTCTGTAACTCCATTGTCATGGATAGATCATTTTCTACCAGTCTAATAACTGGCAGTTATTATAAGTCTCTGCAGAGCTGGAAAATCAGTTAAAATAATGTCCTGCAGGTTCTTGATGTTTCTAGAAAAATTCTCAAATGGGCTCAAATTTCCTGTTTTGACTGTTGGTAATATTGACGAAGCCCTGTTGATCTGAACATGGAAATGGCTTGAATAATTCTCCTAAGCACTCTCTTTGCTTGAGCATTTTTGTTTGTGAGGAATCCACAAATGCAAGACAGAAATGTTTTGAGGCCCATCTGAAGTCCTGCTCCATGGCAGTGGATGCATCAAAGAGGGCCTAAATCTGCACCAAATAAGCCAGCAATTCTTTTTCATAACCTATGGCTTCTCCTACGTCAAGGAGGAAGAGAGTCTTAATACTGTTTCTGAGGAAGTGAGTCTAATACAGTCAAAAGCTCATTGTAAGTAGTACTTGTTCTTTGTGGATAAAGATTGCCTTAATTTGGCTTCCGTTATTGGGGAATGTAATTTTTGGCATTTTCTTGTTGAGATTCTTTTCAGCTTGTAGATCCTGAGGATATGTACAGAGTATCTGGAGAGGTGAGATTTGTCACCTGCTTGCTTGATCTTTTGCTATTCCCAGATGATTAAATAAACTCAACTCATAATCTGTGCCTTCTTTAGACAATTTTAAGAATTCTACTGAACAGCCCTCCCTTACTTCAAATAGTTTCTGTAACTATAGGCTGATCTCAAATATTCCATTCTTGGATAAAGTGACTGAAAAAGTGATAGCTTTGCAACTCTAAATTGACCCATTTCAATTATATTGCTAATATAGTATTGCTGAGATTGTTTTCGTTGTCTTGAATAACCTGATTTTAAAATTAGATGGGAAAAGCAGTCCTGCTATTTCTCCTGGATCTTTCAGCAACTTTTCATAGTGTCATGGTATCATTCTGGGTTATCTAGTGGAGATAGAGTTTTACAAATTCCAGTGGTTCTTGTCAGGATTTATGTATGAACCCAGGACATTAATTTTTATTGTTCCCCATGCTATTTGGTTTAAACATGTAAGTGTTGGAGGAGGTCCTTCAGATCTTTGGAGTAGGGTTATACTAATATGCAAATGATATCCAGCTTTGTAGCACTTACCCAGCAGAGGTAGATCAGATCAAGAAATCAACTTCATAGAAAGACTAAAACTACTTTTCTTGAATTTGACTATAATATCAGAGTCTTGTGAGTCTGATTGTGTTGCAGGTCCTGCTGCTTCTTATGGTTCAGTGAATTAGGGAAGCATCTGCCTGAATCTCTCTGAATATCATCTGTCTGCTGTGGATTTAAACTATGCTTTACCCCTCATCATCCTGGCAACAGTACTTGCATATTTCTGTCAGGGTGATCTCTAAGAAAACAATCATTATCCTTGAATGTTGCTTAATCCCAATAATGAATCGGATGGGGCAGAATAAAATGAAGATGCTCTTTCAGTAATGAAAAAGCTGAACTCAAGGAAAGTGAGGCCTTTCTTGAATGGAGCTGCAGTCTTTCAAAAGGAGGGAGTAAGGAAACATTAGTTGACTCTGGCTCCAGCTGTCAGTGGATTTGCAATGGATTTAATTGACTGTATCCCACCCTCATTATGCTGATTTATGTCCATAATAAAGATTGATTTGATTTCTCCTATTTGGATAAAGAACTAAAGATAAAAGACTGTCACCAAATACTGTGGGGAATTGTGTCAGAAAGCTAAGGTGAAGTGCCCCAAACAACAACAAAAATCTTTTCAGGTAAGTTAGAAACAGAAGGAAAAGCAAAGAGGCTACAGTGAAGGGAAAGGAATTAATTGGGAATAGGAGATAGTGAGAGAGGGGTGGCAAGGGATGGGTCTGTGCTCCTTGCCAGCCCTGACTGTTCCTGAACCTGCTGGATTTAGTGATAATTATGCACAACATGTTGCCGCCTGTCTTGACTTCTGCAAATTGCTCCATGCAAAGTACAGGTAGTCTCAAGTTACAACCACAATTGAGCCCTAAATTTCTGTCACTAAGCAAGACATTTGTTACGACCTTTCTTGCCACAGTGGTTAAGTAAATCTCTTCAGTTGTTAAGTTAGTAAGAGGGTTGTTAAGTGAATCTGGCTTCCCCATTGACTTTGCTTGTCAGAAGGTCGCAAAAGGGGATCAGATGACCCTGGAACATTGCAACCATCAAAAATACATGACCATTGTCAGTTTTGATCATGTGACTGCCAGGGATGCTACAAAGGTGGTAAGTGTGAATAATGGTCTTAAATCACAGTTTTCAGTGCCATTGTAATTTCAAGTGGTCACTAAACAATTTTATTTTATTTTATAGTAACTATAATTTCCAGATACTTTTTAAGAGTTATAGGTAGTCCTTGATTTACATCCATTGTAACTTCAAGCGGTTACAAGATAAAGGAATCACAGGATACCCATTACTGAACATGTACACTGGCTATCAAATGCCTACAGGGAACAGTTTAACATGCTGGTGTTAACCTTTGAAGATTTACATAGGGCCTAACTATCTGACAGGCTGCTTCTCATGCTATGTTTTACTCTGGTTGCTTAGAACAAGACCGGAGGCCCATTTGAAAAATAGCCTTCCTGCCAGAATCTTGCTTCTAATTCAAAGGAAAGGATTGCCTTTTATATATCTTCTGGGCTATGGAATACTGGGTCTCTTTTCTTCCAGCATTTAAGAACCTGACACAAGATCCAGTTCTGTTGCTTAAGTTTTTAATTGTCAGACATTGAATTGTTAGACATAGACATATTTTAATGGTCTTAATTTTTATTTTAATTGGACTGAGTTTACTATCATATTTTGTATATGATATACATCTTAAATAACTACATAAACAGGAAGGTAGGACTAAACATTTAAGTAATAAATATATAAATATTGGCATACAATATTAGGGACATAGCAGATTTTGAGAAAGTGCAACTCTAAGCATAATTGCAGATGTGTTTTTTAGAGGTTGTTAGGAAATGGTTATTTGTCTAACTAGTTGGTCAGGCAATATATAAACCAACAACGTTTGTTTGCAGTCATAAAGATATTATAATGCTTTAAGACTGTATTGCATCATCCTGTATCTTGATTGGCTAAGCTCTGTAGCCAATGTACTTAAGGGAAGTCAGGATCATGGCTTATGTGAATATTACACCATTTTACCTGCTTATTTGCTGTAACTCTCTCCCTGATCTCTCTGCATGATCACTGTTTGATCATAGCTACATGTTGCTTTCTACTATTTATCGAATGTTTTGATATTTGATACTTGTTCCTGTTTTGAAACTCAAGAAGAACTGTTTTATTGTGTATGACTACAACTGGTAAGAAGACTTTGAACTTGAAATATCCCTGGATTGATCTTTTAACTCTTGTCTTATCTGTGTATGACTTGGATTGTTTTTGGACTTCGTTTTACTTTTTCTAAAAGTAAAAGACTACAACTCAGTGTGTTTGTATGTTGACTGTGATTGTTCACAACCACTCCCAGTCTCTTTTCATGCATTTATTCAAAGGGTACTCTGCTCAATAACCCACAACATCAGTTATGAGCCAAGAATATCCTTAACAGAGGTTGTGTTGCATAAATTCATATTCACTTTAAAAGCTGGTGTGTGAAATCTTTTGATTCAAATAATGGGTGAACAGCAAGGACAAATATAGAATTATTGATTTTTCTGGGAGGTATGTTCTCTCATCTCAACTCTGATTGACTTGTTTCTGTATGTGTAGCCTTTAAAGAGTACCAACAATTTTGGAAAATAATTTCTGAAAGATTATTAAATGAGATTATTAAAATGAGAATTACCCATTGGGGAACTTTGGGTCAGATTAAAGTAAAGGCAGATTGGTTTTTCTAATGAATGGCATTTTATCCCACCCTTCCCCCGCCTTTCCTGCTTTTCTTTTTTATCAGCAATGGTTTCATTAAACAAAGTGCTTTTAGTTTGGTTTAAGGCAGATTGCTACCCTGAAAAGCTGGTGATTAATCAACTGGGTCGATAGCTTCTCTTTTTATAGTTGGTATATATTGTAAATGCTGAAAGGGGCTTCAAAGATTGTTGGACTCTGGAACAATTGTAGACAAATTTGGTGGCATCCTGGAAACTGGAGATGCTATTAATATAATTGAGACTGGAGGATGCCCTTACTGATCAGAAATTGCAGGGAATGTCCATTTGCAAGAAGTTGACTCCAGAGTCAGGATAGCTGTATAATACAAATGGTCAGTGGAATTACATCTTCCTGGGATAGGTAGTAGCAATTCAATTCAACTGGGGGACTGTTGTAATTCAACTGGGGGACTGTTGAATTGCTGAATGACTGTTGTTCATTCAGCAAGTCAACTGGTGGACTGTTGTATTGTAATCCTATAAACTAGGGAGCTGGGGGCAAAATTTAGGAAATCTACAAAGGGTGAGGAGACAATTCTTTCTTAAGTCATTTTAAGGTAAGGGTAAGGGTTCCCCTTGCATATACGTACTAGTCATTCCTGTCTCTAGGGGGCAGTGCTCATTTCCGTTTCAAAACTGAAGAGCCAGCGCTGTCCGAAGACGTCTCCGTGGTCATGTGGCTGGCATGACTAAACACCAAAGGCTCATGGAACGCTGTTACCTTCCCACCAAAGGTGGTCCCTATTTTTCTACTTGCATTTTTTACATGCTTTCAAACTAGGTTGGCAGAAGCTGGCACAAATAACAGGAGCTCACCCTGCTATGCAGCATTAGGGATTTGAACCACTGAACTGCCAACCTTTCGATCAACAAGCTCAGCGTCTTAGCCACTGAGCCACCACATACCTTAAGTCATGTTTACTTACCTGTTAAGTCTCAACAGGATTTTTAACAGAGTTCCTTAAAAGAGGAGGAAGGTATGCTAAGAGCAGAAGGATAAATGTTTCCAGGTAGGAGACCAAGACAATCTGGATGCACAAAAAGCTCAGCAAAAATCTAAAAGTCAAAAATGTCACACATGTAAAAGATGGGGGGGGGAGACAGATCATCAAGTAAAGATCCATCAAGTAGTCCAAATTTATAGATTTGGTGTTGGAAAAACTAAAGCTCAGAATGAACAGAGATTACAGAAGGATTGTACTTTTTCAAAACTAAAGGAAGGAAAAAGGAAATGGCATACCATCTGATTAGTGAAAATGGCAAACTGTAAGAAATAATAAGACAAATCCTACTTTGGTTCAGTGTTCTCTAGGAAGAGGAGATTCATTCTACCAGGCAATTATGTGTGAGTTCAGGTCTCAGGGCTGCATAGCTTACATCTTTCAGTACTAAAGAGGTTGCTCAGGGTCTGGATGAATCTGCAAGCATCTTAAATACAGTCCACCAATTACTAGAAATCAGCAAAGATTTCTTTATCTCATTTTTTGAAAGGATAATTTCCTTCATAGATTATAGAAGTACTTTCAATTTATATTTTGACTTTGGCAAAACATTTGAAAAAGACTCCCTGTCATGCTGATCAGCAAACTTGTTAATTATGGGCTGGATGGCATATCTGTTAGATGAATCTACAGTTAATGATGCTTGAAAACCATAGTCAAAGAGTGCTAATCAATGGTCTGTCATCAAACTGGAGTGAGATATCAACTGAGGTGCCCCTGGCCTGGTACTCATTAATAACTTAGATAAAGAAGTGGAAGGAATGTTACTGAATTTATAAATGACACAAATTGCAGGGATAGCTAATAACCTAGTAGAATATATTAAATTGCATAATATTGACTAGGTCTGCAATATTGTTATTGTTACATCATTATCATCATCATTTTAACAGCTGGGGGGGGGGCAGAAGGATTTTTGTCAAGGTACACATTTTCCTTCCAGCAGGATTCCTCCCCAATCCCCCTTCAAGAAGGCAGCATGTTGGCTGACCTCATTCCAGAGGCACAGCAAGAGTTAAGCTGCTGAGGCAGCAGTTTTTCCAATCAACTGGGAAACAAGAGGAAAAGCTCATTGCCACTAGTCTGGGGAATAGTCTCTGTAAAAGGATATTGGAATCATGGCTGATCACAAGCTGAATACGTATGTGTCAGCAGTGTTGTATTGCCAAAAACGAGGAATGCACTTAAGGATGGTGCCCTCCCTGATGATGTTTAGGAAGGCAGTCAAAATAGTTGTTTTCTGCAGAAATGTTAATGTGCAATATTATGATTATTCCGGAGTTTTAAACACATCAATTGCTTATTGACTGGATTTGCATTGTGACTTCTGATTTTATGTGGGCTCTTGTAATCCACTAAAGTTCATATGGAGTCATATGTGGATGGATGGATGGATGGATGGACGTATGGATTTTAGACTGCATCAATATTCAGTTTTCAAATCATGGAAAGTCATAGTTTCACTACATTCTGCATTAATCAGACTACTCTTGTGTCCAGTTCCAGATATTTTAAGAAAGATTCAGAGAAACTGTAACAGTCATAAGGAAGGGCAAGTAAAATAATCAGTAGACTACTAGAAATTACGTTTTATATTGACAGATTGTAGGAACTGAGTATTGTTAATCTTGAAGGAAAGTCAAATCATTGGGCAATGGGAGATTGTAATTGTAATTTTTCAGTACCTGAAAAATGCTTAGCAGGTTAAAATTTAAAAGATATCTCTGCATTCTCTGCACAAAATATCAAGATCTATTTTCAGTTGTGTTAGTGAGCAAGACATGGAATCATGATCTTAAGTAAAGGGAGGACAGATTTTAGATTGATGTGAAGAAAGAAATTCTTGACTGTAAGAGCAGTTTGACAGCTAAATTAATTGTTGAGGTTGGTGGTGAATTTTCCTTTGTTGAATTGTTTGAGTAGACACTGCCATCTGTTGAATGTGTCTTAATTTGATTCCTGAACTGATCTGGAATGGACTTGATGTCCTAAATTGTCTCTTCCAAATTTATAATTCTGCTGAACAGGAAAAATGATTACAGAATTCTTATGAGGTTAAGATCATGGGACACTTCACAAGCAAAATTGCTTGAAGAACAACCTTCTCCAATATTTATGTAGGACTGAATCTGCACTATGAAGAAGTTAGTATTTTATGTATGCATGCTTTAATGTATATGTGTATGTGTGTATGTATGTACTGTAGTGAAGAAAGTAAGCATATGCTCATTAATGTGCACCTTTCATAGGGTGAAGAGGTTATGTGTAATTTTTCTGCTTTCTGAAAGCACAGCTATGTTTCACTATCTTTTACATGATAACATTCTAAGCAAAGATTTTCCTCCTCATTTTTTCCAGTTTTGTGGTTATATGCACAGAATATATATTTATAGCTTAGTTCATTAAGATTTATAAGATGATTTCATTATCCAATCAATTAATATGCCTATGCTGTACACAATTTTAATATATCATGATACAGAGGTTCCTTATCTGGTGCTCACTAGGTCTGTTGGCTACAAATTCCTTCATCTCAGTTCTGCTGGATAATTATGTACAATTATGGTAATTGTAGTTCAACAGAACTAGTGGACATCAGACAGGTAAGGGATCTGTGCAAGATTGGGTGATCTGTGACATTCAGCTCTTATTAAATGTTCATTTCCATCATCCCTCATAATCATAATCTTGTCCATTGTTCTTGAACTAAAATCTCATCAGCCTCTCAGCAGGACTGATGAGATTTTAGCTCATCAACTATTGACAAAGTATGATTTGCTCATTCTGTGTACAGGGATTACTAGCACCCCCCTTTTAAAGAAGTAGAAGCTGACATTAACATTACGGAAACATTTAGAGTGCTGAGAAGCAAGTGAAGTGGCAAAGCTAAAGTAGTGCTGTCAGATTACAAAGAAAGGTATACTTAGGCTAAGAGTGAGGCAAGGTTTGTAGAAATACAAAAATACCTAGCCAGAAAATCACAAGAAACATAGTCTGATATGATGCGAATGTGCTGAACGTCCTTGAGTTCATATCACACAAATGTATTGCAAAGGTTTGATTTTGGCTCTAGGTATAGTAATAGCATTTAGACCAGTGGTGAAATCTAAAATTTGTTACTACCAGTTCTGTGGGTGTGGCTTAGTGGGGAGGGAGAATGTGACTGTGCGGGCGCGGCCAATTTTTTTTTTTTACTTTTAAAACCATTTTTTCTATAACCTCTTGGGCAAAGAGGTTGTAAAAAAATGCTTTCAAAAGCCTCTGATGATCCAAGCTGAGTTGCCTGATCGGCAGAGGCTTTTTTTTCTTTTAAAAGCCTCTGCCGATCAGGCAACTCATCTTGGATCATCAGAAGCTCTTAAAAGCATTTTTTCTACAACCTCTGAAGAGGTTGTAGAAAAAATGTTTTTAAAAGCCTTTCACGACCCAGCTGAGCCACACAATCATCAGAGGCTGTTTTTTTTAACTTTTAAAAGCATTTTTTCGGCTGAAGAGGTTGTAGAAAAAATGCTTTTAAAAACTAAAAAAAAAAAGGCTCTGATGATTGCAAAGCTTAGCTGGGCATGTGGGGGGGGGGGAGCAGGGATTTTTGCTACCAGTTCTCCGAACCAACCGCTCCCATCGCTACCGGATCAGGCAATCCGGTCTGAACTGGGAGCATTTCACCCCTGATTTAGACTTATATACTGCTTCACAGTATATAATGTATATATATATGATTATGGGACATGATCAGTGAAGTAAAGACAAGGATAGAGAAAGCTCAAACAGCATTCTTCAAAATGAAAAAGGTCTTCTGCAGTCACAACTTAAGCCGAAGGCTGAAAATCAGGCTTGTCAGATGTTACATATTTTTTATCCTGCTCTACGGAGTAGAGAGTTGGTCTCTGACAGAAATCCACTTGAAGAAACTAGAAGCATTTGAAATGTGGATTTACAGATGGCTGTTACGTATGAGCTGGGTGAACAAAATGAGGAGGTGATAAGCCACCTGGGAAAGCAAAGGGAAATAATCAAAGCCATTAAAAAGTGAAAGTTAGAGTATTCTGAACATGTGATATGACACCCAGAAAAATACAGCATCCTTCACTTAATCCTCCAGGGAAAAATTGAAGGCAAATGAGGCCCGGGCAGAAGAAAAACATCATGGCTTCAAAACCTAAGGGACTGGTTTGGACAAAACTTCAGCAGCATTTTTCCATACAGCTGTTGACAAAAAGAAGATTGCCAACATGATCGCCAACGTCCGATGACGGACATGGCAGAAGAAGAAGAAGACTGTTTCACAGTGTTTTACAGTTCTCTCTAAGCAGTTTACAGAGTCAGCATATTGCCCCCAACAATCTGGGTCCTCATTTTACTGACCTCAGATGGATGGAAGGCTGAATCAACCTTAAGCCTGATGAGATTCGAACTGCTCAATTGCAGGCAGTCGGCAGGCAGCAGAAGTAGCCTGCAATACTGCATTCTAATCACTGCGCCACCAAGGTTCACCATGGTATCATGTGAATACAGTCACAAGATTTGTAAGTGATGGTTTATGGTTTAGGAGGTGATCCAATCCCATTCAATTGTGGCTTGATGAACTATCGTTAAGTAGGTTATATAATTCAACTCTAGTGGGGTTGGGAGTAGACTGGGGTATAGAATGACCTGGCAGGCATTCTGAATAGGACATTCATCAATGTGTTGTTAAGGGTTTCATTTCTACTAATGAAACTTCATATCTTAAGTTCTGGAAAAAAGCTCTTCCCTTGAGGACTATATAGATAGTCCTCAACTTATGACCTCAGCATATTGTCAGCACAGAACAGCCTGTGAACAGAGTATCTAAATTCTTATAGCTGAAATTGTATCGTATTCTAATTTTAACATATCAAATTTGGTAGTTGCAATGTTTGGTCCTCTTTATTATGTTTCCCTTACCGTATGTTTGTCTATTACTCATTCAAAAAAATATTGCATTTACATTGACCATATAAAGAGAACTTAAGCCAAACTCATGCTAGTCATTTTTTATGAACTCACATCAAAAATTCAACAACTCATATAAATTCCTGAATCAATTATCTTTACAGAATAGTTCTTCCTAGCCACTTGATTTTATTCTTTTGCAAGAGATTTATAATGTTCAATCACAATACTTCAGAGATTAATTTTTTAAAAAATATATTTTATTTTATAAATCAATGTCCAATTAAACAACATTTAAAATTTAATGGAGACATCACTGTGTTTCAAATGGACTTTTTGCTATACAACCTGTTTAGGATCAATTTTTATCTTACATTAAAATGATAGTTCAGTATATATAGAATGGAGGAAATATAGAGGTTCTTAGCAAGTGCATTACCAAGTGTTTTTCAGTTGGAAAACATGTTAGTGAAAGGAAAATTTTAAAATCCTTTGTTTCTTTGTTTTGGATTTCTTCGTAGTAGAAAACCTGCTTTGAGCCAACAAAATGCATTTTCTCTTGTTGTCTCTTTCTTTTCTATAATTTGTGCCTGATCATCAAATAAAGACATTCAAGAAATATGTACTGTAATGACTGTAATATAGATCTAGGGCTCATACCTTGAATGATCAATTGGCCTTCTCTATCCCTGCATTTTTCTGTGGTCTAGGCTGCCCACCTTGGATCAAACATAGGAAACCTGTGCTATGATAATGCTCACAGTATTAAACAAATGGTTTTCTTAGCTCAACCCAATCTATTTTATTCTATTGAGTTGTTTTGAGGATAAACGAAACGGAAGCCAACTTGACTGCTGAACAGCATCCTCCTCCTACCATTTGCTAAATTTGTGGCGATAATTCAGTGGGTCTAGATTCTCTTTGTAGCCAAGGCATCCATGTGCAACAATGACAAGTTGGTGCTTAAAACAATGGGCCAAAACATTCATAATAAAAGTAATGAATCCTGTCAGGGTTGCATAAAAATGCCAAAAATCAGCATGGGTTCATTGGAAACATATAGCTTCATAGCTTCAGAGATGAAAATTGCCTCTTTGAGAAGATATTTGATACCTTCTGATACCATAATTTCTAATTTCTGTCTCCTTGAATCTGAAAAATAGGAGTTTGCATTTTAATATTATTCAAAATTAGTATTTAGCCTAGCCCTTGAGCTATAATTTATATTTTTCAAAATGAGGAATTTATTCTTTTTTCTAGCAAACTTTGGGGGAGGGTCTAGTGTCATACCAGATGTAATTGATCAGACCCCGTTTGAATGTCTGGAGACCATCCCTCATGCCATTTCAGAATATAGCTGTGTACAGAATTGGCTCAAAGATCTACAGTTCATGTCTTACTCTTTCTGTTCCTTGACTTCAAACAATCTTGCTTGATGTGTCCGTGGAAACTAAAAAACTTTACAATTTGTCTGCAAAATAAAGTGCACCCAGAAGACCACCGGGAGCCAGTGCAGCTCGTGCAGGAGCGGGGGCACATGGGAGCGCTGCATCACTCCCATAACCACCTGTGCGGCCGCATTCTGGATGGGCTGGAGCCTCTGGGTGCTCCCCAAGGGGAGCCCCATGTAGAGAGTATTGCAGTAGTCCAGGCGGGAAGTAACGAGAGCATGAGTGACTGTACTTAATGAGTCCCGATCCAGAAAGGGACGCAACTGGTGGACCTGATAAAAAGTCCCCCTGGCCACAGCTGTCAAGTGCTCTTCCAAAGACAGCCAGGAATCCAGGAGGACACCCAAATTGCGAGCATGGGGGCCAATGACTCACCCCCAATAGTCAGTGATGACTATATCATCATGACAACTGACTATATTGGGACGTCAGAAACCACAGCCACTCAGTCTTGGATGGGTTGAGGATGAGTATGTTTCTCCCCATCCAGATCCGCACAGTCTCCAGCCACCACGACATCACTTCAAGGGCATCATTGGGGTGGTCCAGGTTAGAGATGTACTTCACCCCGAAACCACGGATGATCTCACTCAGCGGTTTCACATAAATGTTGAACAGAAGGGGCAAGAGGACCGACCCTTGTGGCACCCCACATACAAGGGGCCTCGGGGTTGACCTCTGCCCCCCTGTCAACACAGACTGTGACCGGTCAGAGAGAAAGGAGGAGAACCACCGTAGGATGGTGCCCCTCACCCCTAACTCCCCTAACCGGTGCAGCTTGGTCAATGGTATTAAAAGCCACTGAGAGGTCTAATAGGACCAGGACAGAGAAGCAACCCCTGTCCCAAGCCCTCCAGAGATCATTAACCAATGCGACTAATGCCGTTTCCATGCTGTACCCAGGCCTGAAGCCCAACTGGAACGGATCCAGATACAACGATTCATCCAGGTACTGAGGGAGCTGTCATGCTACCACACTCTCAACAACCTTCACAATGAAGCTAAGGTTGGAGACTGGGCGATAATTTGCCAACACTGCCGGGTCCAGGGAAGGCTTCTTGAGGACTCAGAGAAACATTTATAATCCCCTGGAGCCAGCCTCGCGTAACCTCCCGAGAGGCCAGCACCAGCCAGGAGGGACATGGGTCCAGTAAACATGTGGCTGTGCTCAGTGTGCCCAGTATCCTGTCCATGTCTTCGGGCGTCACAGAATCAAACTCTTCCCAGATAATACAAGATTTAAACAAGTTGCCAAAACATGCATGTTATGGAGATTATCAGTCATCCAGGTCATGGCTATTGACCTGAAGAAGCTTCTCGGAAGAGAAGCGAAACATCTTCAAGGAAAAACAAATTCCAGTTGCCTTTTGAAAAAGCACCTTTGGGAGTGAACTCATGTAGTAATCAAATCCAGCAAGGGGATATGAGGTACCAGTATGTTTTGGCTGAGAAACTTGCTAAAATTGGATGAACAAAGATGAACAGGGATATTTTTTCTCAATCCACTTTAATTTTCTAGTGCAGACATGTTTTTGGCATTGGCTACTTGAAGGTAGAAATTTCTTTCTAGCAAAAGGGATGCAACAGACCTATTTGAGTTAAAAGCTGGAATGACTCAAGTACAGAAACAACTGCAAATTTGAAAGAGCGAATGTTTGTAGCATAGTCTGATAGAGAAGCAGCACTTTCCAGAGTAGCTAGGACTGACTTCTGTCTATAAATTTGTTGATCTGGCAGAAGTAATGAACTGAAAATACATAAGCAAAAAGATTGTGCCAGTTCCATTTTTGATTATCATCAAAGGATTTGGTAGCATCTAAATTTGTATAATTTTATTTTAGACAATATCTGGCTCTGAAATACATGCATGCATATTCAGGATCATACCTAATATGGAAATTAGGACTAAAATGGAGCTTTGGAAACCTGGACACAGGAAGAATGCTGGAGATCAGAAACAGGCAAAAAACGGACTTTAATAGAAGCAAACCTCAGTAGAGGGTGTTAGCTTTATATTTCCCGCCTCTCTCAGGGCTTCCTGATCTTTATTTGGTCACTATGAACTGATATCTCTCTTTCATTCTCAGAAGATGATTAACTCTTTTCTCATGAGGAGGCCTTTGGTGCAGTGGTAAAATCCAATTTTTTTTTACTTCCGGTTCTGTGGGTGTGGCTTGGTGGTCATGGTGTGGCTTGGTGGGTGTGGCAGGGGAAGGATACTGCAAAATCCCCATTTCCTCCTCACTCCTTGGGGAAGGATATTGCAAAATCTCCATTCTCACCCCACTCTGGGGCCAGCCAGAGGTGGTATTTGCCAGTTCCCTGAACTACTCAAGATTTCCACTACCGGTTCTCCAGAACCTGTCAGAAGCTGCTCGATTTCACCCCTGCTTTGGTGATATTGCTTTCTGGCAGCCAACTGGTGCTCTTCTGAGCAATACTGGATTTCTGACTGGATTTACTCTTACTGCATTCTTGGGAATTATACAATAAGAGATGGATTCCAGGACCACAATACAGCTCAAGACAATTCTTTAGCCTCCCTTTGAAAAACTATTATTTCCTCTGAGTCTCTTTTGCAAATCTTATGTGCAAATCTTAGCCACATCCTTTGAAGAGTCTCTAAAGCATATGCATTGGATAGGAACCTAACAATATGAGAGCATTTGTGTTCTTACTATTTAGGCCACTGCATCCTATTTAATGTGGCATCATTGCCAATAACCAAAGGAGAAATTAGATTGCTTCCATAGACAATTATTATAACTATTTTCCATTAAATCATTGCAAGAAATGCACTTCAACCCTTTATTTTAGCTGACTGAGCATGTACTATTAAAAAAAAACATTTAACATAACATGAGGATTTTTTTCCTTTCAGTCATAATCTTAACACGTCCTTATTAATATAGTATCAAAAGTAGTCATTTGGTTTCCCAAATCTGCCTGAAGGAATTTACAATGTAAAATTCAGCAGAAGAGAAATAAATGTTGAAAAAGGGGGAAAGCAGGAATAAACAAAGAAGTAATCTAAGGCTGCTTCCAGTTCCAAATGGTTCAATTGCACTTTAAACCAGATTTATAGTGGTGTTATTTACCTTTTCATCTACAGGTTCACTTACTTCGCTGTGTCAATATTGTGTGTCCCATAGAATTACATACACAGCTGTTCTTACCAACTGGTTGTTTTATGGGCATACAGCAAATATTTCAGAATAGCTGTTCTTCACCTCATGCAAAGAGGACAAATAATACAAACGGTAGGGAAGGCAATGTAAGTTAGCCTAACTTCCTCCTAATGTCTAACTAATGTATGGATCAATTTTTAATTCTCTCACCTCAAGCAAATTTGAGGGGCCTAGGAAGTCCACAACTCCCCCCAGCAAGTTATTTCCCAACTAACATTTAGTCAGCACCAGTTTGTCTCTTAGCTGGATTAAATAAATTAACCTCCATGTGGATAATCACGTGGCCCTTTTCTAGATTTTTGTATTCACATTATATTGTCAGAGTCTTTCTCAAAAGCCTGTAACTTTGGAGATCCCTGAAAACTGTAATCCAGGCAATTTTACAATCCTAGATTGCACCAGCTGTTCCAGAAACTGCTCTTCCTATCTGCCCTGTTCAGCTATGCCACCCTACAACCTCCCAGAAGTTGCTGGAAAGAAGCTGGGTTCATTTGATATTCAAGCCAAATATGCTCACTCTTTCATTTTTTCCAATGAAATGTCAATGAATTCCAAACGGCATGAGTTCCAATGATGAAAGTTTGAATTGCCTTGAGAATGGCCCCAATACTCTGCAGCAATGAAGATGTGAAATCTTCTTGAAAATTGTAATGCTCCAATTTTGACTGTCAGCTGAGGACATAAAGGAATAGAAGAAATACCCTCCAGCAGAAGGCAACCCAGCCAAGGGCCAGTTCAGAGGTTATTTCAAAAGTGAGAGGTTGCTTCCTCTGTTTTTGTAGTAAAACAAGATGCTTTGTGCATCTTAATAACATTTGCCAGTGGATACTAGCAATATGGAGAATACCTTGCTAGGCCATTCTGAAGACAAAGAGATGGAGATGCTTGGGAGCGCCTTCGCCTCCAGAAGCAAAGATTCAGGGCAGAATTTTCCCACTTGTAATGGTACCAAGGAAGTAGCAGATTTAAGAATTTGCTACTCCACACAGCTGCTTTGCTGGAGATGAGATGTGATGGATAGGGAGGTGGCAGTGATGTTAATTTGCAGAGGTAGGTTATTCTTCACGTGCTAAATCCATGGTCTCTGTGGATCTGTCACATGGTTTTTATTTTCTGCAGAGAAAATGCTTGAGTTTGGGGGGGAAATGTGAAAAGCCACAGGCATATTACCTATTTCACTTAATACTTGCATGTTGAATGAGCCCAGCTTCTTCCCAGCATGTTTTCTATTGCTGGTTATGAGCTCTTCTTCCTCTGTTGCTTCTTAAGCCCCATGATAAGCCGGAGGATCTCTTTGCTCTCCTCTCAATTTGTTAATGTGGTTCAGAGCTAGTTTGTTATATAACTAAAAAGGTCAGCAAAGCTCTACAGCTTTGATTAGTTTTTTACCTGCAGGCTTTTTCTTGTGGATGTTTTTCTAAATCCCAAGGCTTATCCCCCTCACTGCTTTCTTCCAAAGTAGTTTCCTCTTTATAACAAATGTCGGGCCTGACCTGTACTCCATTTGTGGTACCTGAACTGCTCCTAGGGTATATGCATCCATGTTTCAATGGGAGGGTTTTATTAATGGTAAACATGTTTATTTGCTTGTTTGTTTTGTTAGGTAAGCTTTGAATTCTGCTGGGGAAAACCCTGCTTTTCCTTGCCTCAAAATAAATAGCGACAGCACTTAGACTTGTATATTGTCCCACTGTGCTTTTACAGCACTCTCTGGACAGTTTACAATTTCAGCATATTTCCCCCAACAACCTAGGTCCTCATTTTACTGACCTCAGAAGGATAGAAGGCTGAGTCAACCTTGAGTTGGTTAGGATCAAACTCCTGGCTGTGGGCAGAGTTAGCCTGCAATACTGCATTCTAACCACTGCACCGCTAGGGCTCCTACATTAATAAAGAAAGGAGCAAAAGACTCGGGAGATGAGCAATGTTAGCCAAAGCTGCAAACTGAGTCATATAGCCAGCTTTCTCTCCTGCTATGTCCTATCTAAGATCTTAGGACTGAACCACACTTAAAGTCACTTTTCTTAGATTGTAGCCAGAGCCAGTTCTTTCCACAAGAAATCAATTGGCTTTTCACACATGCTCATATTGTACCTGCTATAAATGTGCTGGTTTTTTTCTTCTGAAAGCATTTGTATTAAATCATGCACAAGGAACAAGTCCATGTCTTAGCATGGTTAAGTGCCATGCTCTTGTTGGGGTTGGGAAATGTTGTATGCCCTGCGAAGTGGCCTCGTGACAAGTGCTACCACTTATTCCCGCAGCCTAAATGGGGCAGCTGCAGAGTTGAGAGCTTTGCTAAGATGTGTGATGTTCCTTCTCTCCTGCCCTCCCAGACAGCAAGGCAAAGCATCACCTGCAGAGCCACCATCCTGGCAGTTTTGCTGGGGATTGCTACTCTGTACAATGAAGTTGCTTTGCAGCACTAGCTTGATAACAGTATGTGTAGCCTAGCAACTGTCTAACCCTCCATTCTCCTACTCAGAAAGCTTCCTTTTCTATTGTAATGCTGATTCCTGAATACTGGGTCTACTTTTCCCCTCACTGCCTTCTTCCAAGGTAGTTCCCTGTTTGGAGCAAATGCTGCTCCTGATCTGTTCTCCATTTATAGTACCTGAACTCAGTGGTGGGATTCAGGTAATTTAACAACTGGTTCTTTGCCCTAATGATTTCTTCCAACAACCAGTATGCCAAACTGCTCAGAAAGTTAACAACTGGTTCTCCTGAAGTGGTGCGAACTGGCTGAATCCCACCACTGCCTGAACTTCTACTGGGGTATATGCATCTGTGTTTCAGATGGAAGATTCTGTTAATGATGAACATGTTTGTTTGCTTGTTTGTTAGTTTCCATGAGTAGCCCAAGGTAGTATACCTACTTCTCTCTCCCTCTCCCTCTCCCTCTCTCCCCATCCCTCCCTACCCCCTCTCTGTATTTCCTCATTATTACAATCCTGTGAGGTAGACTGAGCTGAGAAGAATGAATTTAGCTAAAGCCACCCAGAAAGGTTTGTGGACTTGAACCCGGATATCCTCAGATTTTAAATGTTCCTCAAAGAAATTAATTTGCCCAACTACAAGTGTCTGTGGCATCTGTGTGAATTTGAACTGCAGAACTCAAAGGGCTTCCCCTTTTGCAATCTCCATCCTGACTTTTCACACACATGTGCGCGCACATACAAAATGGAGGCCATACGATTAAATGATGTTGCCTGGATTTCTGTATTAGATGAAGGGCCAATCCCCATCATTTTACCATCAACATATTATCATTGACTCCATGGTCCTGGCCTGACCCATCAAATAACAGCCCCAGCCTGCCAGATAATGTATCTCCTTAGGCAATGTTGATACTTAAATATCAGTGCCCCAGAGTTCAGTAGCTTCATGGTGGGTTGTTTGGCAAAGAAGTGGCAGGAATGCAGAGAAAGGCAGGAGATGGGACTACCATGTCTGGACGGATAAATCCAGGTATTTTCAGAAGGTTGCTCTTTCCTGTTGCTATCTTGGGGGTCATCCAAATTCACACAACCAAACTACACAGCCCTAGAAGGAGGAGGGATTCCTGCTAGAAACATATAACGTAATAAATGTCCCATTTTAAAAAAAATACTAGGTTGGGCTTCAAAAGGGTGAGTCAGCTCTTCACCATCTTGGACTATTATCTTTATTTATTTATTTATTTATTTATTATATTTCTATACTGCCTTTCTCCCGCAGGACTCAAGGCGGTGTACAGTCAAGAAAAAATAAAAGATACATAAACATCATAAAATTGATAATTAAAATTATAACATAGTTTAGCCCAAATTAAATAAAACCCAGAATTAAATAATATTTTAATCATTACCAATTAACATGTTTAGCCCCGCCTGATTGAACATCAGGGTCTTGAGGGCACAGCGGAAAGCACGGAGATTAGCGATGTTTCGTATATCAGGGGGCAGTTCATTCCAAAGGCTTGGCGCCCCTACAGAAAAGGCCCTCAGCCAGTCAGCACAATTTGACTGATGGTACCCCGAGTAGTCCCTCCCTGTGAGAACAAACTGGTCGGTGGGAGGCTATTGGTGGCAAAAGATGGTCTCATAAGTACCCAGGTCTTAAGCCATGGAGCACTTTAAAGGTGATAACTAACACCTTGAATCGCACCCAGAAGACCACTGGGAGCCAGTGCAGCTCGCATAGGAGAGGTGTTACATGGGCGCAACGAGATGACCTGGGTGCTCTAGTCATCTCTGCTTCCTGGCTTACTAAATAATGTGATTAACTCTAGCTAATGAAGTGCTTATGGTCTCACACTTCCCCAGTTATTTAATTAGCTGGCTGTAAAAGCAAACCTTATGGCCCTGGGAATTCTGGAAGACTGTAATTAACTCAGAAAGAAGGGGAAAAGCATGCAGACAGGGCCTCCCAGCAAAGGGTTAATGCTGAATGTTATAATTCCCACTCCTAGATATTAAAAAGAAAGAAAATGTTGCTGAGAAATCATTCAAAATTTCAAAGAAGAAATGGGACCAAGGGACTGAATGGTTTGTGAACAGCTGAATGATCAAAAAGGACACCGTAGAGAATAGCTGGCACCTTGGCAACAGCTGAGAACAGCTTATGGCCTCTTGTCAAATGTGGCTGTCACACACATTAGTGAATGAAGTGTCCATGCTTCCAGTTTGTGACTCAGGACCTGTTCCCAGGAGGGTGAAGTTTTGTTCTCCGAACTTGTGGGTCGGTTTCTGAATGTTTTGTTAACAGGTTAGGTAACATCTTCAGGTGTGGGTGTGTCAAGTGAGGGTCTTGTGATGGGTCAGCTGTGAGTCATCAGTGTGATGGATCTTTTGATGGGTCTTTATCCTCATCCTATACCCGAGCTACTGGTATTCACCACTATTGCAGTAATGTAGTAGGATGCTAAACAACATATACAGTGTATACTTTCTTCTGCCTCTAGTTTTCCTGTGTTCTTTCCTGAACCTTTCAGCTGTTTGCTTCCTGCTTCTAAAGCTGTATCTGAGGTTGAATTGCTGCTGAAATTCCATGAAAAGTATGGTTCATTTCAGGATATTGCCTCCTGAAATCCGGTGCCTGACAGCAAATTGTCCTCTGCATTTTACCTCCTTATAAAATCCCTGAAGCTACACACCTCTAATGAATTCCACAACAGCAGTTAGAGCCAAAGGAGATTATATATACTATGCACAAATAGATTACTGTACAGGTATTTCCAGTTTAAAAATAACAGTCTCAAGGAATCTGGCGTGGGTCTGTTACATTTGAAAGGGAGAGTTTAACGTTTTACTTACTCTTTATACTAGTTAAATTTCCTCTCATCCATATAACTATATATAATATCAGCAAACTAAAATATTCTTTAAAACCCTGACTGAAAATTTCCTGCTGGGATAATTAAAAACTGATAAAAACTGTGAGAAGAATAACGAAATCTTTTTATTTATTTTATTTATTATTTATTAATTCAATTTGTATGCCGCCCCTCTCCGAAGACTTTCTACCTTTTAGAAAGGTATGTACCACAGTCTAAGTCTTGTTCCCTGTAGCTGTTCATTAACAGATTAATGATGAAAGACTTAGTGCCTTAAAGTGGATTGCAAGCAGTTCTGAGGCCTCCATATTAATATGCATTTAATATTTATAACATAATTAACAAGGTATAGAGTATCTTTTTTGGCCATAACTATTCTGCTGTTGAACCTGTCTGATTTCAAATATTGATTGTTCCAGTGGTGGGTTGCTACCGGTTCACCCGGGATCGAATGAACTGGTAGCGGGAGTGGCAGGAGGCTCCGCCCACCCGCCCAGACATCTGTGCATGCACAGAAGCGTTGCACACAAGAGAGAGAGAGCACCCATGAGCAAACCAGTCAAAACAGTACTGGACTGTTCCTATGGTAGTTCACAGTTACTCAGGGTCAAAGAAATAACAACAGTCAAAGCATGCAAACCAAAACAAAGTCTCTGACAAATGCTTGCCTGAATGGTTAGTTTTTTTAAAGAGAAGCATGCGAAGGAATAGTCCAAAATTATTCCAAGCTTCCAAGAGACAGGTCAGGGTTGTCAGCCAGCCCAAAGGTCTGGCAGAGTCCACACACATTGTCACATAGGAGCCTGAAATCAAATGATTGTTTCCAGAAAAAACAACAACATGGGGTTTAAATCAGGCTGCAGCCAGTTATTGCTAATCAATAGATTTACTCTCTTACCTGGCAAGAAGCCTCATAGAACATTTTTGCTCTGCACTCTACTTGCTGGAAGTGGAGGCCTTATGTCAAGGCTGTCAAACTCGCAGTCCGGTTTAGCGAAGGGGGGAAGTCACTATACGTCACATGACAATGCCATGATGATGCAAGTTTGATACCCCTGCCTTATATTATCCTGATCTGACTGTTCCAACTGTCCTTGTGGCGTCTGGTTTTTATTACTTCATGTCATTCTTGACTTTCTGTCTCCTGAAGCTAACATTCCACAAATTCTGCTGGAGCATCTTCTTCAAAGTCAGAATCAGTTTCTGAAATAATTGCCGTATATGTGACACACCATTAGATTAAATTTCATCAATTCTGCAGATTAAAAGAGAATAAAATGAAATCTTGCCAGGAGACCAAAATCACGCTGCCACATTCTAAAACCTAAGGGAAGCATATAAGTAGGATTTTTTAAAAAAAAAAAAAAATCTAGTGTACTTTATTCCCTTAGTTTATTTGGGGAATCAAAGTGCTGTACAGAAAAATATCTAAGTTTAGCCTTCTTAGAAGTTTGTCACCTATACACTGCTTTGTGTGCCAGGTGATAGTTTTCCCAATACCATGCTTAACCGATTTAGGACTTTTGTGCCAATATTGCTAACCTGAATTGGGTTTGGAAACAAGATCTAACCCAGTGAGGTTGGGATGAGGTAGTGCATTAGTCCTGACCATGTCATCATCATTAGTAGATTTTTTTCAGTTTATCAGTTCTAAATGGTGCTCGCTAGTAATTTAGTCTGTATTCATCAACTTTCTTATCTTGTTCTTCTTTTGTGATTCCTCAGAAGTGCTTGCAGAAATACACCTATCTCTGCTCACATTGAACTCTGAGCTTGTGATGCAGTAGCCAATCCAGGAGCATGAGCAAGGAGAACCATTTAGCCTGGGCCGGGAGTTCAAAGGAAGTCTCAATTTAGTTGTTTGCTATTTTCTAAAACTCAAATATATCTGTCTCTTGGTTGAGGCATTTTGTCTTGATAAGTTATCATTTTATTAGAGAAATGGAAGGGACTCTCTGAATCTGAAAACATCTGGATCTCCAGTCAGATCATTAGAAATAGGCCATGACCTATTAATACCAGGTAAACTAAGTGCAGGAATGCAACTAGTAGCATATCCTCATTTCCTATTTAATCTGCTCCTGACCTGTGCTTATGTTGATTTGATTCTAAGCCAATTTAAGGAAAGTCTGTCTGAAAAGAGATATTCTTGCAACAGCTTGAAAAGTATTCAGTCTGAACAGGAGCAACCACATCCTCCCATTGGACACTTCCCCTACTCCTCTCTTCCTAGTCTCCTGATCCAGGTTTCAGGAAATCCTTAAGAAGCGCTGAATGATTTTGCAGAAAAAGAAATGCTTCTTTGTGGTCCAGCTTCCTTATGTTCCTCCAAGAGTGTAAATGTTATGGGAGGATGAAATAGAATGGTGTGTGTGTGTGTGTGTGTGTGAGAGAGAGAGAGAGAGAGAGAGAGAGAGAGAGAGAGACCCAATGATGTTCTCTGTGGCTAGTTGTTGGGGCATCCCAGGAAGATGATTAAAGAACTGGACTAATAGTTTTGTGGTTTTATTATTGTTGTGAGCTACCCAGAGTTGTGTTTTAAGATGAATAGCTATACAAATCCTTTAAATAAGTGAAATATCAAACTATTCTAGAACAGAACTATATGCCTTAGACTAAAATTTTGTGAACAGAATGCCCACCATAATTTTAATCCCATATACCCAGTGGGGATCAAGCAATGGAACCATGGGAAGGGTGCACATCTATTTCATATACACTACAGCTATTGAATCCCCTCTTTATATTTCTTCTCAATCCCAGGAACTATATCAGATGTTCTGATGTAATTAATATATAATTAGATTATATATTAGAACAACTAGAAGCCTTGTTTCTACTCGTTGAATAAGAAAATTTTGTGGACTATTCAAGATCATTGGGATGGTGTAATAGTTCAATTGTTCACTGGGAGTAGGGACCCTGAGCCTTACTTGATGAAGCTCTCACTGCTTAACTTGATGAGCTTTGCTGAATATCAGATCTCTAATTGAGGCTTTCCACTTAATGTATGTTTAACTCTGGTTAGATTTACATGAACACAACATACTAGCTTGCTTTTATAGCAGGATGAATAATTTGAATTCTAAATAGATGCTCCTTTAAATGTAACCCTCCCTCCAAATTCTTATGAGTCATACACTCTTATTAAAAACATCTCCATCTCTGAACCATCCTTTTCTATTCCAACTAAAGTCATGAATATATTTCCTCCTAAACTGTAAAAGTATGACTCCAACTCCTTTCAATTTATTCAGGCGCTATCTCCATGTGAATTTAGCAGTGGTGTTTGTGTTTTACTGTCGCTGCCTGAGGTTGTTTCTATGCGAGAATTTTGCCCCCTTGGCTTCATCCTATTAATTCCACCTTATTTCCACAATATCATATAAATATTCTCTGTGGCTCACTATTAAGCTACTTTTCTGCAGAACAGAGCAGTGGTGGCCAGCAGTGGTGGCCAGCATCCTACCCCTTTTTCCATATTCACCTCATCTTGCCTGCTATCCCTAGGGAAGAAGATAACAAGCAAAGAATGCAACTGTGGCATATTGAGAGCACCAAGGGGCCCTAACATTTTGGCTGATAGAGGGAGGGGACACCCCAGGATGCAAGAGGAGGCAAGGCAGGAGTTCCTTTTGATAAGAAGCTGCCCACTCCATAGGCCTAGGGGCAGCTCAGTGAAATTATCACAGCATTTCCTCTGGAGCAGGAATTGAGCCAATTAACTTCCAGCTAATCATCTCAACTGTCTAAGCTTTATCAGAATGGTATACTGTAAACAATACACAATACATCTTCCCTTAAGCTATCATTGCAGAGAGTTGTAGATGTTACACAATGTTATGCCCCCATTTACAATACCACCTCTTGAAGAAGAGGGAAATTTCTTTATTTTTACACAATGTATACTGTGTGGTATTTTTGGTTATACTGATCTCCAGGAGACATTGCGTGACTAGGACTCCTCAGATATGGGTAGCTAGATATTATTCTATGGGGTTCAAACGTTCTCCCTAAATGCATAGACTTTTAAGTTGTTTTAGAAATTGTCCATGTTCACAGTCCCAATAAGGAAGAAACTGGTTACATTGTGCTTTCCAATAGTCAGTATAATTGAAAAATATCACATGGGATATGCACTATGAAAAAAAGTCCATTAAAAGCCCACACACAAGAAACTGGTTACATTGTGCTTTCCAATAGTCAGTATAATTGAAAAATATCACATGGGATATGCACTATGAAAAAAAGTCCATTAAAAGCCCACACACAGGGGCATGATTTAATATAATGGCTGCTCTCTCTAGTCTAAGAGCTTAAGGGCAGATAGGCTGTCTAAACCATTATGACAATCTTTTAGTGTATGCCTTGCTGTATCCACCAAGAACTAAAATCTGGATAGTTTCTGAAGTTAATGCACTGTATATAATTATCTGTGTGAAGGTCTGTGAGTTCAGTTCCTGACAGAGGGTTTGAATCCCATAGAATAACATCTGACTACCCATCTCTGAGGAGCTCCATTAAGGATGTATTGTTTTCTTTCCATTGGCTTGCAGTTGCCCTGGTTTTTCATACCTTCTCTACAACCTAAATTCCCTACATCCCTACATTGTTAGGGAAATTCTCCCATGTGTCCATGTTGTTGTTGCTTGTTTGTTTCTTTTCTTAGTAGTGCTTATACTGTTATCACTGGGTGGGGGATTCTTACCCTTGAGGAATTGCTGGAAAATTTCTCTTCCCTCTAGAGAAATTTGGAGAAGTTATCATCCCAAATCTGTTGCCCAGCTTCACTTTTATTATCCAAAAGATGTGATTTTATAGCTTTATGCACTAAATTTATAAATAGCCTTTCACTGTGTGAAGGATGATTCATCCTTTGTCACAAGGGATGCCCCTGTGCCAGCTTATCTAGCTATTTGGCAATTCTAGAGAAATCAACCATCAGAAAACTTAAAAGAACATACAGTAAGTGTCTTCTCCAAATCCAGCTGAAGTTAGTGAATGTAATGGCCAGCATTTGTTGAAGACCTAACTTCTTTCTTGTTTTGCAGTGAAATATAGCATCCTGCTAGTACATTTCCTGTATTTTTTTTATTTTGCTTTTGTTGTTGACTTACGTCAATTGCACTTGGGAAATTCAAATGTCACCCAACAACCATTCTATCTGCTGAGTGTCAAGCAATATGCAGATTATCCACGTATATCTCAAGGGATAATTATAGTTCTGATTCTGCTTCCTCTGGAACCTTAATGCGTCTCACCCAAGCACCAAGGGGCAGGACAACTGTGCCACTAATTGGACCCCTGAGGCCTCTAGTCGAGCAATGGCTCCCTGCTTAGTGATTATTAACATGCTTATTTGCATGCTTATCTACAAAACTGAAGAAAACAAGCATAATATTATGCTGATAGGACACAGACTTTAATTTGGCTTGTCTTCCAAATATTTTACCTATCTGGAAACTCATTCAGGATTCCACGTGGAATCTTGAAAGCAGGAAAAGAAGGCTGGGGAACACCCAGGTCAACTGGACAGAATCTTAGCTGTGTAGGATCTATAAAATATTAGTGATGTAATTGAATAATTGTAGAACAGTATAGTACCTGAAACCTTCCCATTGGATCAGAAAATATTACAGAGCTTGTTTTAAAAGCCAGATATGTTTTCCTGTTTCCTTGTTCCCCAAATTTTTACATATGAAATATCAGCTTTTTAAAATTAAATTTTAAACCCACTTTAAACCCTACTTTTCTATGCGGGGTTTCTTAAAGCACTTGATAATGTTGCAAAGAGTTTTATATGAAAACTCTTTCATATAGTGAAAACTCTTTCAGAAGTGGCATTTGGATGGGCCAAAACTTTCCAAACCAGAAAGAACATTGGACTGGCCATTTTTAGCTTGATATCAACTGCCCATTTTTAGCATGGCATCACAGTTAACCAGGATTTAAAGAAAAAGATTAGTAGTAGCAGCCTGGCTTTCCATTAGATCAACAGATGGGAATTCTATTTTGGTGTGGACTACTTGTACAATCAGAATTAGCTTTTGTACCTCTCTGTAGTGTATGATGGTTTCACAATACTGGTTCTGAATTCATGAATCAAAAGACTTCGGTTGGAGTATTGTCAGAAGTTAGTCATGTAATTGTGCACAGAGGGACAGCACTGTTTCAAGTCCTGGTGTTATGCTTTGAGCCAACCTAATGTTCAGAAAATTAATATAGTACAACCAATATGTACAGGAAGCATTAATCTTCAGAGAAAGAGACCAAATAAAAAACTAGCAATTGCTTTCTGCATGCAAGGATATTTTGTAATGGATGAACAATTTAATGCGCAATCCATCTGCATTTTGAGGAAGCACTTCCCTTCCAGATTTATGGGGTGAGGTATCATCAGTATGCTAATTATATTCATTTATACATCTCCACCCCCTGGTGAATTAAGTGATCCTGTTGAAGTCTTGTCCTGGGGTCTGGAGGCTGTGAAGCTATGGATGGAGAATAACAGTTTCAAATGAACCCTGGCAAGAATGAGTAGCCTTGGGTCTTAGGCTTTTGAATCCAGGTCTTTACCACCTTTGGTGCTGAATGGGACAGCACTACCCCAAGCAGACCTGGTGTACAACTTGGAGCAGTTGGTAGTTGGGGCTAGGAGGTCCTTTGCACAACTTCAAGTTGTACAATAGTTGTACCCATTTCTGGATTGTGAGGCTCTGCTCACATTTACTCTTGCCCTGGTCATCTCTGCAATGGACTATTGTAAAGTACTTTACATAGGAAGTGAAGAAACAATGGGAAGTATGCTTTTTGACTCTATGTACCAAATACTCTTGTCAATGATGATACAAAGAAGTTTGCCAACCTATAAAAGTTTTTATCCTATTGTGTCATTCTTTGGTATTAGCCAACTAAAAATCTGATCCACTTTAATGTAATGTGTTCTTTAATGATGGCACTAGTTTGGATTAGAGATCAGTGTGAATTTTGATGTAGTTATCCCTATAAAGTGATCCACTCTCAACAGTGTTGAGTAGACATCCGGATTCATTAGAATTCTGCTTAGTGCTGTGCCAAACTTTGTGTTATCTTTTCTCAAAAGCTTTCTTCCTATGTAAAAGAATCTTCTCTTTTTAAATTTTTTTCTCAGTATGCTTATACATTTCTTTTGAATTTGTGTAAGTTCTTGAACATACTTTATAATTGGATGTGATGGAAGGAATTTCTATCTATTTTGTTCTCTATTACTTGTTCTTCACTCACTCTGGGAAGGCTTTCCTCATATCAAACTGCCCAAAGAGCTACTGATACAGAGGAATTATTGAGTCTGTCATCTGTACCTCTATAACTGTCTGGTTTGGTTCTGCAACCCAACAAGACAGACACAGACTTCAGAGGATAATTAGAGCTGAAGAAAAAACAATTGCTACCAAACTGCCTTCCATTGAGGACCTGTATACTGCACAAGTCAAAAAGAGGATTGTGAAAATATTTACAGACCCCTCACATCCTGGACATAAACTGTTTCAACTACTACCCTCAAAACGACGCTAGAGCACTGCACACCAGAACAACTAGACAAAAGAACAGTTTTTTCCCAAATGCCATCACTCTGCTAAAAAATAATTCCCTCAACACTGTTAAACTAGTTACTAAGTCTGTATTACTATTAATCTTCTCATTGTTCCTATCACCCATCTCCTCCCACTTATGACTGTATAACTGTAACCTTGTTGCTGGTATCCTTAATATTTATATTGACTGTTTCCCTATGACTATCATTAAGTGTTGTACCTTATGATTCTTGATGAATGTATCTTTTCTTTTATGAACTCTAAGAGCGTATGCACCAAGACAAATTCCTTGTGTGTCCAATCACACTTGGCCAATAAAGAATTCTGTTCTGTTCTGTTCTGTTCTGCTCTGCTCTGCTCTGCTCTGCTCTGCTCTGTCTTCCCTTGGGATTAAATTGAGGCATAATGAAAAATTCACACCCATTTATCAGAATGCAACTAAATAACTGCAAACAAATACATATTCTTTCCTTACTCTACCTTGTTATTAAATAAGTGTAAGAAGAACTGGTTACTTATCAGTAACTTAAGTTCTTTTATTAATCGTATGTGAATTCATACATATGAATTATAAACTTGTACAGAATTCATTCTACACCTCCTGTTGCAAGATTTTTGGCAGGAGTTCTGCCTACCGCACATAGCATGCATGACTATGCATGCCTCTTGCTAATAGTTTCTGAGGCCAATGTAATGGATCTGATAGCAAGAAACCCAATGTTTCCCACATGTCACCAAGTGGAGCCTGAAGGCTGGCTGTATGAATTTACAGATGATGATCTAATATCTTTAGTTACAGGTAGTAGCCAATTGTATTTCACTGTGGACTCTGATTCAGCAACTCAATGACTCGTTAGGCTGCATCTATCTGAGCTTGGACAAATGACAGCTTTGAGAAAATATAGAAGGCTAAATCCTGGCAATTGACCAGCAAAGCTCTGACTAAGGAAAGCTGCAGATGTTGAAATAGGCCTCAAACGCCCTTGGATACCAAACTTGGCCTGTTCAACTAACAATGTTTTTTATCTATTTGGAGTTTCAGTTTCAGTTTTCAGTTTTACTGCATTTATATACCGCCCTTCTCCTGGATGGGACTCAGGGTGGTTTACAGCCATGTTAAAACAATCAGATATAAAAATTAAAACTAATAAAATAATTAAACTGTTTGGCCAAAAAATTAAAACCCCTACTAAAAACCCTATTAAAATTTAATGCAAATTTAAGTCAGATCGGCTTGGTGAAACAGTAGAGTCTTCAGGGTTCGTCGGAAGGCACGGAGGTCAGGAATCTTTCTTATATCTGGGGGTAGTTCATTCCATAGGGCTGGAGCTCCCACAGAGAATGCTCTCCCCCTGGGGGCCGCCCGCTGGCATTGTCCGGCCAATGGCACCCTGAGGAGGCCCTTTCTGTGAGAGCGTATTGGGCGGTAGGAGATATTCATTGGCAGAAGACGGTCCTGTAAATATCCCGGTCCTAAGCCATGGAGCGCTTTGAAGATGGTGACTAGCACCTTGAAACGCACCCGGAAGACCACCGGGAGCCAGTGCAGCTCGCGCAAGAGGGGAGTTACCCGGGAGTGACGAGTCGCTCCCATAACCATTTGTGCGGCCGCATTCTGGACCAGCTGAAGTCTCCGGGTGCTCCTCAAGGGGAGCCACATGTAGAGAGCATTACAGTAGTCCAAATGGGAAGTGACGAGAAGTGACTTCCAGGCAGCGGGACATCATGGAAAGGGCATCGTTGGGGTGATCCGGGGTAGAAATGTACAACTACATGTCGTCGGCATACAGTTGACACTTCACCCCGAAACCACAGATGATCTCACCCAGCGGCTTCACATAAATGTTGAACAGGAGGGGCAAGAGGACAGACCCCTGTGGCACCCCACAAGTGAGGTGTCTCAAGGCCGACCTCTGCCCCCCTACCAACACAGACTGCGTACCGTCAGCGAGAAAGGAGGAGAACCACCGCATAACGGTGCCTCCCACTCCCAAACCCCCTAACTGACGCAGCATGATACCATGATCGATGGTATCAAAAGCCGCTGAGAGATCAAGAAGGACCAGGACCGAGGAATATCCTCTGTCCCGAGCCCTCCAGAGATCATCAACCAATGCGATCAATGCTCTTTCCGTGCTGTAACCCGCCCTGAAACCCGACTGGCACGGATCCAGATAGACAGCTTCATCCAGATAACAAGGGAGCTGTTGCGCTACCACGCTCTCAACAACCTTCGCCATGAAGCGAAGGTTGGAGACCGGACGATAATTACCTAATATAGCCGGGTCCAGGGAAGGCTTCTTGAGGAGGGGCCTCACCACCGCCTCTTTCAAGGTGGCCAGGAAGACACCCTCACTCAAAGAAGCATTAGTAATACCCTGGAGCCAGCCTCGTGTAACCTCCCAGGAGGCCAGTACCAGCCAAGAGGGACACGGGTCCAATAAACATGTGGTAGCGTTTAGCCTCCCTAGAATCCTGGAGAAATTCTGATGTGAGTATCCAACACTTTCAAAAGTGAAGGACAAAGAATAAGCACATTCTTTTCAGTGAAGCAGATTTTGTTTTATTTTTATTTATTTATCTAATTTATATGACCCCCCCTCCCCCCGTTTCACAAAACAAGTGTCTCTGGGAGATGTATTAGAAGGCTAAAACAATTAATAAATGCCTGAAACAATTGTAATCTTGATTATTGAAAGCATTAAATACTGTAAAAACCAAGAGAAGACAATGAAATAATAAGCAAAGGGATGATAATAGAAAAGTCAGTCTACCAGTCTCCTGGAGTCCCTGGACTTGATGGCACAACAAAGTCTTGAGGGACTTTCAGAGGTTCAGGTATGATGTTACGCTGTTAGTCATAATATTAATTCCAGAAATTGAAGTGATTTTTTTTTCTCACAAGTTTGTCAGCCTCAAAGGGCTTGACATCAATCTTGAAAGCCTGCCAAAGCAATTATCCAGATCAATTTATACCTAACATAATTAAACTGGAACTACTCTGAGTGTCTTTCTCACTTCCCCCTTCCTCTCCTAAACGAAGAAATCTTTTTTTCCTGTTATAATGGCCCTTCTTGTACAGATCTTGCTCCCCACTCCATATCCCCAGCGTTTGTTAGACTTTCCATCACATACATCTACATAATTTGTTGAGATATGCTATGATGCTTTGGGTACCAGCCAGATGGATGCAAAAGAACTGAAGATGCATTCTCCAATCCAGCCTGGAAGCCTCACCAATAATAATCTGTTTCAGGGAAGAAAGTACAGAGGCTATATCTTTGGTGAGGTTGTCATACTCAGTCATCAGATAAAGGATTTCTTAATCTGTAGTAGAGTGAAGAAGTGGAGGCATTTGGTATCTGACACCCCCCCCAATAGAATGCTATAATGTTATCACACCTATAAGGGGGACATTGAAAGTCATGGGAACCATATCCCAGAGGGTGCAGCTGCCAAGTGTTCAAGCAACCAAAAATGATGCTGCCTTCAGCCTTAAAGCAGATGTTGCTCCACATTCAAGAATTTTAAGGTGTGGGGGGGGAAGCAGCTTTTCAGTGGCATTCATATTTTTCTCTATTAATTCTCTCTGCATATGCAGAAATAGATGTAGTGTAAAAAAAATGAATTCATATCCCATTCTCCATTGCAGAAGGAACAGTAAGAAAGTAATGAAAATAATTCTAAAGCAAAATAGTTTCAGGATATAATTAAGGTAACATTGTGATTCAACAATGTATACTGTTGGGACCCTTTTATAGGCATGGCAAAATATAGATGCAATGAATGGAAAAAAAAGATATTTTTAGAATAATGAAGTAACTCAAGTAAACAAATTAAGTGTATAGTTCTCAGATAGAATATAATGTTCCTTTTGTCAAATGCATACAAACATCCCATTACACAGAGCAGCTTGGCAAAAGTTTAGCCCCAAATTCAATATAGTATACTTGAGAAATACTGTACAAAAAGCACACTACCATAGAATTGGATCAACCTGTGTCTATGCAATGGAACTGAGGAAATTCAACAAAGATGCCACTGACAACTCTGAGCTAGATTCCTGTGGTTCTGTTGTACACAATGAGAAGATGTTACAAACTACTTTTAGGAACCCCTAAATAATGATAATATCCTATAAAAATGCTGATGGATGGGAACAAGAATTATATTTGCACACCCTATTAAATTGGGGGTGTCTCAAAATGTTTGTGGAAGCTGTTCAAGACTTAAAGGCTAATGTTTTGCTAGGAGGGGCATTCTGAGCATGAGAAAGTATTATTGAGAGAAATTTCTGGTTATGGGAATGTTTTTGCAAGGTCTACTTAGGTAGGTAATCAGAATGCTTAAGCAATGTCAGTGGTGTAGTACTGTTCTATAGACCAAAACATGGAGTGATTGGTTTCATGGCTATTGTGGAGTGCTGACAAAAGGTAAGAGCTGATCTGAAAGCAGAACTCTGTTATCATTAGAATTTGCAGAAGGAATTCTTCTAGGCCATAAGGAGCAAAAAGGAACAAATTGTTGCCTGACAAATGCTTTCCCATGAAAGTAAGAAGCAAAAGCAAAAGCAAAAGCAAAGCAAAGCAAAGCAAAGCAAAGTAGGGAGAGTTTGAGGACAAGAGGTCCCACTTTTGGTCCCTACTGTGTGGGGTGTTTTAGGATTTGGTGCTTTCTCCATTCCTGTTAAACATGTATTTATTTTATTTATTTATTTATTATTTATTTATTTGTCAAGCATATATAAGATAATAGGTAAAAATCTAATTTGAATACATGAAAAGAGTAAGAGTAAAAAGAAATATTAGGACAGGGATGGTAGGCACGCTGGTGCACTTATGCACACCCCTTACAGATCTCTTAGGAATGAGGTGAGGTCAACAGTAGACAGTCTAAGGTTAAAGTTGTGGGGGTTGGGGGAAGAAACCACAGAGTCAGGTAGTGCATTCCAGGCATTGACCACTCTGTTACTGAAGTCATATTTTCTGCAATTGAGTTTGGAGCGGTTTACCTTGAGTTTGTATCTATTATTTGTTCGTGTATAGTTGTGGTTGAAGCTGAAGTAATCATTGACAGGTAGGACATTGTGGCAGATAATTTTATGTACTACATTTAGGTCAGACCGAAGTCGGCATAGTTCTAAGTTGTCTAAGTGCAAAATTTGAAGTTTGGTGGCATAAGATATTTTATTGCGGGTAGAGGAATGGAGGACTCTTCTTGTAAAATATCTCTGGATTCTCTCAATTGTATTTATATCCGATATGTTGTGCGGGTTCCAGGCAGATGAGTGTATTCAAGACTTGGTCTAGCAAAAATTTTGTATGCTCTAGATAGTAGTACAATATTGCCAAAGAAGAAGCTATGCAAGATTAGGTTAACAACTCTTAATGCCTTTTTGGCAAAGTTGTTACAGTGGGCTTTGGCACTTAGATCTTTAAAAAATGAGTACTCCAAGGTCCTTGACAGAATGAGGGTCATCAACAAAGTCATGTCCACCTATTTTGTATTTTATGTTTTGATTTTTTTTGCCAATGTGCAAGACAGAGCATTTGTTGGTTGAGATTTGAAGTTGCCACTTGTTAGACCAATCTGACGCATAATCAAGTTCTCTTTGAAGGCTGGTTGCATTGTTGGTGGTGTTGAATAGTTTAACATCATCAGCAAAGAGAACACAGTTACTTTTAATATGATAGCAAAGGTCATTTATGTAAAGTATGAAGAGTGTTAGACTTAAAACACTGCCTTGGAAAACACCACTATTAACAGGTACAGTATTTGATAGAGCGCTTCCTATTTTGATCACTTGTACATAATGTACATACTGCCTCTGGCTGGCCTCATCTGTCACCATGGATAAGATATCATCAGTACACTGATCCTTCATTTCTGTCCTGGGCAAATCAAGCTATGCTGTAATTGTCTTATTCTGTAACTGGAGGCTGTGGAGATCTTGATGGGCCTCCAGCACAGGCTTCAGCTGACCCTGGAAAGACGGAGTGGCTTTGGGTCTGGAGACCAACTGGTTCTGGGACTATGGCATTTTTGGTACTGGATCAGGTTATGCTACCCTGAACAGATTAGGTCACAGTCCTAATCCCACACTCCTACAGTCACAACTTGTGCTCAAATAACAGGTTACAAATGTGACTAGGAGGGCCTTTGCACAGCTTTGTGTAATGTGCTACTTGTACGTATGATAATGTGCTGCTTGTACAGATGAATCAATGGGAAAATATGTGGTTAAAGGGTTTGAAATTTATGTTGTTTTATGCAAATGCCTCAAAGAGAATTTTTATAACATGAAGTATGATTGGTACATGATTCCAGAGAAATTATCTAGAATGCACATCAAATGTATGTTGCAAATGTGAACAACATAAAAGAAAACTATCATGTTTGGTGAACATGTAAAAAGCTAAAAATTTAGGGAAGGCAGAAAGCTGACTAATACCAGCCAGATTTTTTTTGTTTTGCTAGTCTAGTATTGTCTACATTTATTTTGCATTCAAGATATTCCCATTATTTAAAAAACCAAAAAGATTGAGATTGAAGGGCTTGAACCCAGGGCTTCATGTAGAGAAACACTGAACTCTGTCACTGACATATGAAGGTTTAGACTTAGAATAACTTTATTGTTACTTTGAATGTACACTAATCGGCATACTTTAAAATGAAATTTCGTTCCATACAGCTCTGAAAGGGTTTCCACCTCTAATATACACTACATAAATATGAATGAATGAATGAATGAATGAATAAATGAATAAATGAATGAATGAATGAATGAATAAATATGGATATACCCACATATATTATATGACATAGAGAAACAATACAGTCTAGTTCAGATGTATACATGTTCATGGCAAGAAAAACGAATCTTGCAAATTTACCAGACGGATGGCATAGGGAACAAAGCTGTTACAAAATCTGGTAGTCCTGCTAGAGATACTTCGAAACCTTCTCTCAGAGGGGAGCAACAGAAACAGTCTGTGAAGTGGGTCTTTAACAATGCTTTGAGCTCTAAGCACATAGCGCTTATAAGCAGTATCCTGAATGACAGGAAGCAAGCATCCTATAATCTTCTTGGCTGTCCTTACCACACTCTGAATGAACTTTCTCTCTGAGGCACTGCAGCCACCAAATCAAATAGTGATGCAGTTTATTAAAATGCTCTTAATCATGCCTCTGTAAAAAGTGGCCAGGACAGAAGGACAAAGAGTGTTGACAAATTTTGAGCTCCCAATGTTAGTTTTGAGATGCCTTTTATGGAAGCTGTCTTGGCTTTTGGCTTTATAAGCCCAATTTTTAGCTGTTTAAAAATTTGTTAGTCTTGTGGTTTTGTTTTTTTTTTAAATTCCAATTCCTTAGATAACTGTTATACTTTTTTATTTTCCCAGTAACAAGTGACTGGTAACAACTCTATCACTATTCTTTTTGTTTTAATTTCTGGGTAAGTAAAAGATTGTATCCCTGTGTTTAGATGTATGTTTGTTCAAGACAAAATGTTGAAAATGTGTGTGTGAGGGGAAGAATGTTAATATTTTGGGAAAGGGAATAGCATAATTAGAAAATGGACACTGGCAGAAGTCTAACTTAGTACCACAATTAGATTTCTTAATTTAAGCACCACGTAATAAAAGTTTTAATTGCTTTCCAAATGGATAAGTAGTTACTGTTTTTAAGCATTTGGGATTGGTTGCTTACAGAAGCAATCCTCATCCTTCCTAATTTACTAAGTAGCTCTTTGGATGCTGGTGCAACTTCTCTCCAGAATTGAAATATAAATTATTGTAGAAATGCTCATTTCTCAGTATTATCTTATATTTTGTAACATGTCATATTAATTGTGACCAAATACCCTTACATATATGAGCAAGCGAGCAATTTGCTTAGGGCTAAATATCTGAAATTGATTAATGTTTGTGCTAACCAGAAAGACCATGCAAGCCATCCTGAAAAGGCAGGACTTTTGACTAGATCCCCATGCAATTGGCTCTTTCGCCCAAAAAACAGCAGGTAGAAGACTGCCCAGACACTAACATTTTATGTCTCCAAGAATTGCCCCTCCTGCCAGACCATCTACACATACATTCTATCTGAAAGAGTTTTTCTAGGTCACAAACAAACTTACCCACACACACCCTCCTTCTGCTTGAGATAGAAATAGTTTAGTTTTTAAAGAACAGGAAGAACTTGGCAGGACTGGAGAAAACTATGAACAAAGGCTGTGAAAAAACGGGACTATCCTCCTTTCCTGTGGTTTCTGTCACAGCATAACATATAAACCCGCGATGGCAAACCTATGGTATGGGTGCCACAGGTGGCATGCGGAGCCATATCGGTGGGCACACAAGCTCAGCTCCAGCACACATGCGTGCGCCAGCCAGGTCATTTTTGGGCCTTCTGGGCCCACCAGAAATCAGGAAACATGCTGTTTCCGGCCTCCGGAGAACCTTTGGGGGGGTGGGGAGGGCAAAAACGGCCTTCCCCACCTCCCCAGAGATTCTCTGGAGGCTGGGTCCTCATTTTACCGACCTTGGAAGGGTGGAAGGCTGAGTTGGTGAGATTTGAACTGCCGAACTGCAGCTAGCAGTCAGCTGAAGTAGCCTGCAGTGCTGCACTCTAACCACTGCACCACCTCGGCTCTTAAAGACCTCTAACATTAGTTCATTGCTAAACAGCCATTCCTATCAGAGAGTTCTTCATTTTAATGTTTTGTTAAGTCTTTCTTGTAATTTGAACCTAGTGGAGCAACAGAAAAGAGGTTGTTTACCTATCCTTTTGTGACCATTCTTCATAAATCTGAAAATATTTATCATATTTATATTCAATTATCCTTTGAATGGTCTGTAGAGGGAAAAATATGAGATTATCCCTGTTTTGGGGCATTTTTTCCAATATTTTAAGGAGAAATGTGTTTCCCATTTTTCTATTTGACACTATACTCTTTTCTATTCCTAGCTACCAGACTGCATAACTGTTTCTAAGTTTTGTTTTCATACATATCAAATTTATTTTGATTTTATCATTATTTTCTAATATTCTATTTTCATCTGTTTTGTCCCACTCTCCTTCATTTTTGGTTATTGGACAGACATTTTTAGTAGCATAGAAAGATTTCAGTCTTTTAATGTGAGCAAAGCATATAGAATACTCTTCAGCAACATGGTGCCAGGGGTGGTTTAGTTCTATGTAATTGATGTTACAGTGCAATTAGAGGCATTCTTATTTTGACTGTTCATGCTTGGGGCTGAATGCACTTAATGGTGCATAGTCTGAATGCAAAACCAAGAGATTGTGGCTAGTTTCTCTCACACCACTGGATCTAAATGTGAGAAGGATTCATCTAAAGAAACACTGCCAGACTCATGATGCAATAGTTTCACATTAGTTTCTCTTTGCTTTATATAATAACAACAAGTATACTTAGTTCTGTCTCCTTCCCTAACTCTGCTACTCTCAAACTGCAACTCTCATAGGCCATTTTGATTTGCAGTTTAGAGAACTGTAGTCCTAACACATTTCAAGGGCAGAAGCTTAAAGGCTGAATTAGACAAAAAGAGAAGCTGATAGCTACCATAGGATTTCTTGCTTTTTGTGAGCAGCTGGAGACTTCCTGCAGTAACCAGCAAATCCCAATGATTGCAAAAAATGTGTGGTGAAGTGATGTGTCTGGCAGGAGACGTTGGGTAGTAAACTAACGAGCTCACTGCACAATTGACTTAATTATCTATTATGTGCAGAGTACCTTTTGCAAAGTAATGGTTGCAGCTTTCTCTTCAAATGTAGAGAAGAGAGCCATGATTAATTCCCAACCTGCATATGATGACATGACATGTAATGACAGCACATCCAGCATCAAAATGATTGCAAATCCTGGAGGCTAATAGCTATGCAAATAACCTTGTTATCTGTCCTATTTATTTTCTTAGCCTTACACTCTCTTCATTTAATTGAGGTTTTTTAGCTGTCATTCTTAGGGGGATGGAAGATGGTGTTACAGTTGCTGTCCTGAGGTTACTCAAGAAGAATATCTGTCCTTGCTGACAAATATCTTCTGGCTGTAGATCATTTCTCAAAGGTTTTTAGATGCTGCACTTTGACTCTATGAATGGTGCTTTCTTTGAGCTTTTGGTTTTACTGGATGATCTGAATGATCTGGACCAATATATACCACTGCTGAGATAGCCCCCTGTCAACAACTACAGAGAAAACAACCCCAGCAATATGAATTAGAGTCCTAACTTTGGATTTAACCAATCTTTTGAAAACATTAGTTCTGTGCTTCTACTAAATTATGGAAGATACCTTGGTTTGGTTCAATTAGGCAACTCATTGTTTGTTTGTTTGTTTTTAAAGAACTTTGAAGTGTTTTGATGAAAGCAAAGAGCAGTAGGAAAGCATGGAGTTCAGAAGCAGAACTAATTGCAAAATTGGAAATATAAATAGCTCCAGATTCCTGCTCTTAACTCTTAAAATCCCAGTCCAAATGGCTCCTTTTTAGAAAATTTCATAAAATTAAGTACATGCAAAATACATTTTTCATCAAATAATTTGCCATGGAATAAATGAAATGATGGCCCTTTTTAGTATTTTATATAATGAATTTCACAACTGCAGGTATGAAAGCAAATAATGATGTACTTTTCATGAAGATAAAGATTTAAATTTTTCACAGTATGAGACATTTGACAGATCTTAATCATTTTACCTAGATTTTTTTTTTGCCTGATTTAGAGACCCTTTGTGCTCCCCAGGCTAGCATAATATCAGCTAGGGATTATGGGAGTTAGAATCCAAAACATTTGGAGTGCCTCAAGTAAGGAAAACCTCTGTGACTAAGGCATATTATCTTTGGAAGCAAATGCATATTCTTGCTCAACAAAAGTCTTCAAAGAAGCTGGGTGGCCAGTCCCAGAGTCATTGGCGTAGTTTGCATGTAGTTTTTAAGGCAGAAATTTTGTGCAATTCTCTCTTTGGTGGGTATCAGCTATTTTTTTATGAAATTAAAAGTTTTAGTGCTGTGTTGCCGCTGTATATAAATATTTTTAGCTCGGCAAATTGAGAATAAATATTAATCTATTATGTTGGCTATTTATTATGTTTATTAAATGTTTGACACAGGAAAACAGGATGCATATTAGTTCTTCTCTTTCCTTCTTAACTTCAGTTTATTTGGGTTATTTAATGCATAAAGTTGTGAAGTTATTTTAAGCTGCATCTGATGTTCCCATGTAGTTTCAGAGGCAAGATCCTTGACTGAACTTCTGGGTAATGTTGACAGCCTTATTTATAGCACTTAATCCCTGATAGCCCTACCTTTCCACACTTTTTTTTCCTGCTACTGCTCTTACCAGATGTGCTAATACGCTTTTCATTGCTAGCAGAAATTATGAATTCCCTATGCTATCAGGATACTTTTGTTTAGCACTAGCCCAGATGCTTCTGTATTAAGAAAATTGATTCTTTGCCAAGTATCTCTCTCTGAAGTTTTGCAAAGCTGGCAACACCTTTGACAAGAGTTTCAAAGGATATCCCATAGAAAACAAGGTCTTGGTATAAAGTCTTAGTCTGAGGACAAGGTCTGTTCTATGTACTTCTGTATACAGTATCTGAGAAAACATGTCCAGCATCCATTTTAGATAATAAGAGAAAGGAAAGGATGATAGGGAAAGAGAAGAATGGCAAAACTCTGAGTCCCTAAGTGCTACTCTAGTTCACAAAAGTCTTACTATTGTCCAATGTGTGTTCTGCGAGAAGAGGAAACACAGACAGGTCATGCTCTCTCTGCTCTAGAATGTTAAGGGAAGTGTGAGATTCAGGTTCCATATTGGTGAGAGGAATACTTGTATAACAATAGCAATAGCAATAGGACTGAGACTTATATACTGCTTCATTGTGCTTTTACAACCCTCTCTACGCGGTTTACAGAGTCAGCATATTGGCCCCAACAATCTGGGTCCTCATTTTACCCATCTCGGATGAATGGAAGGCTGTGTCAACCTTGAGCTGATGAAATTAGATCTGCTGAACTGCAGCTAGCAGTCAGCTGAAGTAGCCTGCAGTACTGCACTCTAACCACTGTGCCACCTTGGCACATAGTTGGATTCTGTACTCATAGGGCAAAATTAGGCAACTACTGAAATTGAGGAATCTCTTATATCAGGTTGAACCAACCTGGTGCCCTTCAGATATTTTACATTAGTTCTTTGATTGTCCCATCCACTATAATAAGTTGTGAGAGTCCAGGAGGATACTCAGATTACAGACATGTTCTGAACGGGGAAAGATAGCCCTATTCTGGACCAAAAATGATAAGTTCCTGGAGCCAGGTAGACAAGGACTCACAGCTACTTGGTCTCACCAGGATGACCCTGCGTCTTTTTCTCCCAATGCAGGTCCCAAAAACCTCCAGGCCCCTTCAGAGATCATTCTCTGAATATAATTTTCAAGCCACCTATATACTTTAATTCTCATGCTATCCAACCCACAGTCAAATAGCTACTTATTCAGAATATCATGGAGTACTTCGTGAAATACTTCGTTGAATTCACTTTCTCATGCATTGCATTTCCTAAATCTGTTCAATAAGTTACTCAATGACAAGGAAATAAATTTGGTAGGCAAGACTTAGTACTGAGAAATCAGGGCTGATTTCAGATAATACAACAAGATGCTTTACAGCTAAAACTTCTATAGAACTTTACAAAATATTATATAATTTTCCCAGATCATTCTCTCTTTCCTCTCTCCCCCCTCCCTCTCTCTTTGAAGATAAGCATTTTTCCCCCCTCCAATCCTGGTAAATCACTAGCTCTCCAGGCTACTTCAGAATTAATAGACACTGTTTAACCATCAGGAATTAATCTGGTCTGGAAAATTTAAACACATTTAAAAAAAAATAATTATTCTATGACCCTGATATTTTCAGTGGTATGCTCTTCCACTTTGCTGTTTAGAATTGCCATGTACAACACATACTTTCTTGGTGGAAAAGACTGAACGAGTAGAATTCCTGATTCTTATCATTTTATTTTGAATTTATGCTACATGCTTTTTTTGTTGTTGTTCACATTGTTCTACAATCAGGTTCATTCTCTTGGCACTGTTTGCACATTTCTGGGCTATCTATATGTGTTCTTTTATATTGATCTGTTACTGTCTACCTCCTATAAGTGTCATTTTTGTTTTCAGTTCTTCTGAACTGAAGTATGTTTAAATTGGCTTCTTTTGCTATTGTCTTCTTTATTTAACCCATTTAGTATATAATTTTTAAGAAATTCCTCCCTACGTTGATCTATGTTAGTTTCCTGGAAGTATCACACTTGAGAGAGTTTGTCTCCCACTGGATGTCAACATGATTAATATCCCTTACCATTTGTTTTATCTTAATGTGCCTTCTTAACATATCTTTGAATTTGTAAAATATATTCAATTGCCTTTGCTTTGCCAAGTTTCCTCATTAGATAGGTGAATGACAAATTGCTCATCTTGGAGTACTATTGTCATAAAACCTGTAGTGAAATCTAATTTTTTTTACTACCGGTTCTGTACTACCGGTTCATCTATCTAATGAGGGCATGTCAGGAGAAGGATACTGCAAAATCTCCATTCCCTCTCCACTCTTGGGGGAAGGATATAGCAAAATCTCCATTCCCACCCCACTCAGGAGCCAGCCAGAGGTGGTATTTGCTGGTTCTCTGAACTGCTCAAAATTTCCACTACCTGTTCTCCAGAACCTGTCAGAACCTGCTGGATTTCACCCCTGAATAGAACCAGTAAGAAAAGAAGAAAGGCTGGAAGATATTTGGATTGAAAGAGATCCTGGGAGGATGAAGTTATTATGGGGAAAATGAAAACACTTAGAAATTATATTTGCATCTTTAAATAGCGATAAAAAAGTGGATGCAAGGATTTCTGTATTATAATTTCTGTTAGTAAATTATCTAAACTAGAACCCCCCCAAACATAGTTCAGAATGATACCATTTGCTTTCTTACTGAAGAGAACGAAGCAGCTACCGTAACTCCTATGGAACTGAAAGTCAGGAAACATTGCACAATACTGTGAAATCTTGAAAGAACACTATATAATCATTGCTTCTTTTTATTGCTGTCAGATGCCCAATATTATTTGTGCTTTTATGGTTTGTTTTTAGCCATCTAACTGTATCAGTTTCTTGCATGTTAGTGCCCCTTTGTGGTGGAATTATGTCTCTTCAGTCTATAATGTACAATCACTTCAAAAAAAAAAAAAAGCTTTTTTCCTCCCCCCCCCCCCAAAATTTGCAGACAAAAGGCATCTAAGTCAAGTTGCCCACTTACCAGGTGGACTATAGAACCTGAAATCTAATAAACTATTTTTTTTTACTATTTGTTACTATTGCATAGTAAAATTATTTTTTACTATTGTTCCACATCCTATAATGTGGATTATTTCCATTTAGTCTTCTCAAACCAAAACAGTCCCAGTCCTATCTCTTGCTATGGTTTGGTTTTCAAATTTTATCATCTTTTATCATTTTATTTTGTCTGTATCCTTACAGTACTGCAAATGAGGTCCATCCAGTGCAAGATAATAGGAGGTGGGGGGTGTCTGCCTTCCTGTGGTTTGGAAACCATACAAATGCTGATAATCTTAAAATTCCATCCGTCTCTAGTTTCCAGTCAACTTCCATTCCAACAGCTTTTGCCCAAATATGACAACTATATTAGACAATATAGTATAAAACAATCAGTGATGGAATTCAACCAGTGTAACAACTGGTTCATTGAGCGTACGCCTTGCACGCACACATTGTCCATTAGAAAAGTCCATTACAAGTAGTGTTAAAAGCACTAAAAACAGCTGAGGCATGGCAATCAGCTGATCATCAGAGCAACCAGCTTGCCTGAACTGGACCAAATATGCTGAATTCCATCCCTGAAAACAATGCTTTCTTTACCCTTTATCTTTGCATCTGATTTTTGTTTACTAATTGAAGAATTCTGTATTTATCAGTGTAAAATTTCATTTTTAAAAATCTGTTTCTGTAACCTCAGATTGTTTTCAATTTTATCTCCATCTCCTAAGGTGTTATCAAACCCACCCATTTTTTTTGTCACCTGCAGATCTAAAAAGCATTCCTTCTACCTCTTTATCCAAGTTATTAATAAAACTATTTAGAAGATCCAGTACTGATGCTGTGGCAATATGGTCTATTCTAGTTTGAAGAGATATCTTTGATGAGAACTCCATCACTATTCTTTTTCAGCCATTTAATTTTCATGCCATCCAACCCATGCTAACTGTTAATCAAACATGAGGTAGTTTGTGAAATGCTTTTTATTAAAAACAATATATAATATTTGTACAGTGTTTATTACATAGACTGCTAAGAAAACTACCCAATCAGAAAAGGAATATGATTAGTCTGACAATAAATCCATGCTGACTTCCAATAATCACTGCTTTTTAAAAGACCTTTACAGCTCAATTGTTTTATAATTTGCACTAGAAACTTCTCAAATATTGATGTCAAATTACCTGGTTTTCTGGGTTTTTGTTTTTTCCCATTTTGAAGAAAGGGACAAAATATTCTCTCCTCCAATCATCCTAATACTTTAGCCATTCTCTAAGATTTCTTAAAGGTAATACATAAAATTTCAGTCTTCAAACTTCAGGAAGGTTGTACCTAACCAAATGAAATAATTTGGCCTTGAGGAACTGAATCTATTCAAAATAATAGACATTCCCTTGTTATGTATCATGCCACACTTTCAACCTTCTTAATAGTTGCTTGATAGAACCCATACCCTTTTTTTATTAGAGAAGGCTGAATTAAAATATAAACTTCTGATTTTTTTGTTATCTGATATCCTTTTGCTGCCTTTACTGACCACAGATTCTTTGATTTTTTTCCCCTCTTCCTTTTAATTTGTAGACATCTAAATAAACTTATTGTTGATATATCCTTTCTAACCTCGTGTTCTTTTTAACTTTAGCTTTCTCAATAATTTACATAACAATTCTGGTATAATCTACATATGTATTCCTCTCAGGTGATTTGTTCCCCCTTTCGTCTTCATGTATGTTTGAGTTCCAAATTTTTGCTAAGCATTAGTGAAGCCAAATTAGTTTCTTCTGGTATTTTCCTTATTCCCCTACTGGAATTGTTTACAACTACATTTTTAATATCTCCTCTTTAAAGGAACTTCAACCCATGTTGATCTTTTCTTCTCATTAGCTTCTCCTAGCATGGAATCATATTAATCATTGCTCTGAGTTTATTAAAATCTGCTTTTATGAAATCCAGGCTGTGAACTTGATTACTGTCAGCTTTTTCTTAATAAAAATTCAAGTATTATTAAGCCACTTTTCCCTATGGTTTCTAGATAATTCTCTTATTCAGTTAACATTTCCTTAAAGAATCTCTGGATTTGCATTAATGAAATTCATGTGTGAGATTATTTTGAGAAAGAGATTGAGAAATGCAGGCTGGCCAAGATATATAATTCTAACACTACTCAATTTTATTGCAACATTAATCAGGACCCATAAATAATGATGTCTTTAGTAGAATTCCTGGAATCTGGAGTTTGATGGTAGATAATGCTCTCTTGGTCAATGGAGTCTTGGTTGATTTTTTCCTCATTCATGGTCTTCCTGCAACTATCTTTACATCTGTCCATTTTTTCTATCATCAATGGAGAAGGTTTTTTTAAAAATGTTATTATTTATTTATTTATTGGTATTTCTAAGCCACTTTCCAAGTGGCATACAACAGATAATAGTGGGTAAAAAACCCAAATAATAAGAAGCAATATATTTCACTATAGCACTAATCAGCAAGGTTAGATCTAAAAACAAAACAAAGCACAACATTTATCTTCCAATGAAATCTCCCACAGCCTAGTTGTCACTAGTTGTCACTCCTGGAATAAAAGTGTTACCTCAGCAAATCCCCAAACACTTGACACGACCTAGAGTACTGCTTGCTGAACCAGTTTACATTTCTAGCTAGTCTTCAAGGGCAGCCCCACATAGAGTGAATTGCAATCTTTTCCTGTGCGCTGCTCCCACTATCCATTGCATGGGTTAAGCTTCAGCTTTTGGCAAAACAACTGAGTGTTACTTTAAGAAAGAAAGACTTCCCCTTTCCCAGTACCTAACCACACCCCCTAGTCCCATGATTCCCCAGTCTTCGCTCAGTTGTTTTGGCAAACGCTGCAGTGTTTTGGAGCTCCTCGCACAGGTAGAGTTTTTTCCTGTTATCCTTGGGTTTTCTTTCCCCTCTCTTTTCTTAAATTAGTGAGTTTCTTTCCCTTTCCCTAAGGGCTCTTAGGCTTTAATTTATTTTTGATTATACCTTTTTTTGCCTTTTCGCGATCCTTCTTACAAGCGCTGCATGGGAGGCAGCGCTACCCAGCTGGGTGCCGGGCTTGTAGCCACAGCCACCCACGCTGCATTTTAAGAGCTGCGGAGCTGCTGCGAAGCTCCAGCAGCGATTTTTAGCCGGAGGAGGTTGCAGCAGCACCTCCGCTACAGCTATCAGCCGGGCGTCGGGTTCGGGCTTTCCCCGACCGCCCACGTGGCCGCAGGACCGCCGCGCCGTCTCTAGGAGCGTCGGAGCGGCGCAGCGGCTTTTTCAAAGTACAGATCAGCTGGACGTCGGGTTTGGGCTTTCCCTGACCGCCCACGTGGCCGCAAAGCCGCAGCGCCGCTGTTTCGGGCCAGGAGCGGCTCAGCGGCTTCCCTAATTAAGAGAGCCTTCACGAGTGCCCACGTGGCTGCAGGATCGCTGCGCCACCGTCAGGAGCCCCAGCGCGGCTCAGCAATACCCGGGCCACGTGGATCAGCTGAGAGTCGGGCTGGAGACCTCCGCGGCCACCCACGTGGTCACAGAAGACCAGCGCCATCTTGAGGCAGCCCCTGGAAAGTTCTCTCGGCCCCATTGAGCAGCCATTAGCCGGGCGCCGCTTCTAAGCTTCCCGAACGCCCCACGCTACACAGAGCGCCCTCTCGAGCGGCGCGAGGAGGCGGAGCCGGGAACAGTAGCGCGCAGCCGTGGTTCGCCCGGCTAGCCCGCTTTGTGCCACTCCACTTTCAGCGGCGTCTGGCAGGACCCTCGGGCCTCCAGTCTAAGCCCGCTGGGCACATCCAACTCCTCGAACCCGGCTCCACGCAGTACAGGCCAGCTTGGCAGACCTTCGGGCTGCCATCTTGACCAGCCTCCCTCTACAGCTGCCTGCTGTAACCAGGCCTGAACTTGACCCTCGGGCTCACAAGAATCGCTGCTCTACCTTCCACCCACTAGAGGGCCCTCTTTAGCAATTCTCCAGCCTAATTACAACAGACTCGCCATGTCTGAATCATCTGATCTAGAACTGGAGATGAGCCCGGCACGCAAAGGCAGGTCAGCGAAAAAGAGCCCAAGGAAACGATCCAACAACTCCTTCCGCAATCCAGGGGCAGAGAGGACTTCAACAGCACAAGACAGAGACGAGCTCAGACGCCACAACGCACTGGAGAAACAGTGCGCAAAGGCACAAAAAGCATTGCTAGAGCTCCCCTCTGTGAACACAACGCCAGCCCAGGCGAGCGAGCCCGCAACTGCACTGGAGGGCTTGGCCGATTTGGCTAGGACACCTACCACGCCAGCCACAGGTTCCCATTCACAGGAGCCTTGCTTCTTTCATCCCCAAGGTACCGCCGCCACTGCCCCACCAGGCAGGACGAGAGCCACAGCTGTCCCCCTCATGGGACCACAGGGGGTACCCTTCCTGCCTCCACAGCTGGACTTTCAGGCTATGCTCTCCTCGGCAATGTCTTCCTTTTTGGCGGCAAGCTGGCAACACGTGGCACGCCCCCAACACCAACACACCACCCAGGGGGCTCATCATCAGCCTCAACCCCAGGGTCTTTCACACCAGCCACAGGACTCTTCGGACGAAGAGTCTGATCACCCAGAGGATGGGCCAGAGGAGGCGGAGTTCTCAGAAGATGAGGGCCTAGCGCCCGATGCCCCAGCCTTCAAGGGTCTCTTCCGCCCAGCTCTTTTTAAGTCCCTCCTTCACAAGGCAAGGACCACAACGAACCTGCGAGTGCCGGGTGAGGTCAACCCCACTACATCTACCTCAGGGCCGCACGATGCTCTGTTCACATCCGCCAAGCCAGAGAAGGATCACATCCCCTGCCCGCAGCTGTTCATGGATGTGATCCAGAATGCCTGGGGACAGCCGGCCTCCCTCACCAGCCCCAGTAGCCTCGACAGGAAGCTATACTGTTCGGCCACGGAGCTAGAGGACCTTTTAACCCTACCAGCAGTGGACCAGCCAGTCGCGGCCCTCTCCACCGGGTCAGTCATCGCCACAGACCCCCTAGACGGCCTTAAGGGAGAGGATAAGAGAATGGAGGGGGCCTTCCGCAAGACTCACCAAGCGGTAGCCTGGGCAATCAAGACCTCGATGGCCACCTCCTTCTTCAGCAGAGCGGCTCTGATCTGGCTCCGCCAGATGCAAGAGAGGCTACCACCAGACACGACGAGGCTCCAACAGGACATAAACAAAATTATAGCGGCCACGGAATAAGCCTCCGACGCATCACTTAACTCGGCTAAATTCGCCTCGCGAGCCCTCGCCTCCACAGTCTCGGCCAGGCGTCTCCTCTGGCTCCGTCCGTGGAAGGCAGACGCCAAATCCAAATGGAAACTGACCACCGCCCCGTACAAGACTCCTGATCTCTTCGGGGCAGCACTAGAACCAGTCTTAATTGAGGACAAAAATAAGAGGAAGATCCTCCCTACGGCCTACCGAAGACAGGAGCTGAGATATTCACCCTATCCTCACCAGCCCTTTCGTGCCAGCTCGGGACCCAGGGGGTCCTTCCCCCAGCGCCCCAACTACCAAACGTCAGACAGGCCCCACGACAAACACCAGTTCCGGGACCGCAACAGGAACCAACAATCCAAGCGCCCCGGCCGTGGAGGCAGATTCAGGGCACCCAGAAGAGGGAAGTGACTCACCGGGGGGTCCAATAGGTGGAAGACTGCTCGCCTTCCACCGACAATGGGCCCTCTCGACAACGGATTCCTGGGTCAGGCGCACCATATCTTCGTGCTTGTCCATCGAATTCGTGGGCCGACCACCATCCCGCTACACCCGCTGTTCGGTCCCGCAGTCAATCGAACTCCAACACCTAATGGCTCAGGAGCTCTTGCACCTCCTACAGATCAGAGCTATAGAGCCTGTCCCTGCACCTTGCCAGGGGTCAGGTTTCTATTCGAGTATCTTCTTAGTGCCCAAGCACTCCGGGGGATGGAGAACCATCCTGAACCTGAAAGAGCTGAATCAGCACATACGCTACCACAGGTTCAAGATGCACTCCCTGCAGTCCATCCTGGCGGGGGTGAGGAGAGGGGACCTCCTTCAGTCTGTCGACCTCAAGGAAGCCTACCTCCACGTCCCCATCCACCCCGACCACAGAAGGTTCCTGAGGTTCGAGTATGGGGGCCGGCATTTCCAATACCGGGCAATGCCATTTGGACTCTCCTCAGCGCCCCGCAGCTTCACCAAACTGGTGGCAGTGGTGGCAGCCAGGCTAAGGTCCATCCCGATACGAGTTCTGAACTACCTGGACGACATCCTGATCCTCTCCTCCTCTCAGGATCAAGCAGCCAGCGACCGGGTTCGAGTTCTGGAAAATTTCCACAACCACGGATTCACAATCAACCTGCAGAAGAGCCACCTCGAACCATCCACCCAGATATTACATCTCGGAACGATAATAGACTCCGCCAGGGGGCAGGTCTTTCTCTCCCCAGACAGAATCCAGAGCATTCAGGCGCTAGTTCAACAGACACTAGCAGCTCGGCGGACAACTCTCCTACACCTGTCCTGCCTGCTGGGGAAGATGGTATCCTGCTTCGGCATCGTTCCGTGGGCACGCAGACACACGCGTGCCCTCCAGTGGTTCCTGCTACCGTTCCAAAGAACGAAAACAGCCAACACCAACCGCAAAGTCGCGCTCACCCCCCAGGTGAGACGCTCCCTCAGGTGGTGGATCTCCCCTGCGCTCCTCAAGGGGTCAGAATTCCTGGAACAGACCAGGCTGGTTCTGACCACAGACGCAAGCCTGCAAGGATGGGGTGCCCACCTTCACAACTGGGTGGCACAAGGCCAGTGGTCTCCACAAGAACAGCGGGACAGCATCAACCTGCTGGAACTCCGGGCCATCAGGCTAGCCCTGACCCACTTCCAAACAGCAGTGCGAGATCACCACATTCTAGTCCTGACGGACAACATTTCCGCGAAGGCCCACATAAACAGACAGGGGGGCACAAGATCCCGTCGCCTAATGCGAGAGGCCGAGCAGCTCCTCGACTGGGCAGAGAAGAACCTACGCTCCATCAAGGCAGACCACATCTCAGGGTCAGCCAACATAACAGCAGACTGGCTCAGCCGGACCACGATCGATCACGCCGAATGGCAGCTGCACCCTCAGCTCTTCGAGCAGCTGACCCTCCAATTCGGCCGTCCCGAGATAGATCTGTTTGCCACGCCGGCCAACACCCAGCTTCCCCGCTTCGTGTCACGCTATCCATCACCCCAAGCAGAAGATCACGACGCCCTTTGCTGCAAGTGGCCAAGAGGCCTGCTTTACGCCTTTCCACCGCTACCGTTGATACCACGCCTAATAGGGAAGTTACTGGCGGAAAGGGGCGACCTGATTCTAGTAGCCCCAAATTGGCCCCGAAGACCGTGGTACGCGGATCTAGTGGCTCTGTCGGTAGAACCTCAGTGGGTGATTCCTCCGCACCTCGTCCAACTTCGCCAGGGCGAGATCAACCATCCAGACCCTCAGTGGCTGCAACTAGCCGTCTGGCACTTGAGCGGATCAAGTTAAAGAAGGGCGGACTCCCAGACGATGTGGTCAGTACCATAAAGGCGGCCCGGAGGCCCTCCACAACCTGCATCTATGAAGCCACCTGGAGGGCATTCTGCAAATGGGGGTCCCTCCACCACACGGATCCCTCCGTGGCCACTGTAAGGGAAGCATTGAGGTTCCTACAGACTGGCCTAGATAAGGGCCTGGCACCAGCCACTCTGAAGCGTCAGGCAGCAGCGCTATCCACTGTGATTTCCTGCGCGCCCTACCGGACCCTCTCACACCACCCCCTGGTCAAAGACTTTCTCCACGGGGCCACCAACCTACGCCCCCCAACCGTCCACCGCTATCCCACCTGGGACCTGCCATTGGTACTTCAAGCCCTAACCAGTCCCCCGTTTGAACCACTGAGTTCAGCGGCGCTTAAACACCTTTCTTTCAAGGTGACCTTCCTCTTGGCCATCACCTCTGCGAGAAGGGTATCAGAACTAGCAGCTCTGTCAGTCCGCAAGGACCTGTGCATATTCAAACACTCCTCAGTGGTCTTACGCCTAGACCCCACCTTCATCCCCAAAGTGAATTCGTGGTTCCACCGGGCGCAAGAACTCATACTACCAGACTTCTGCCCGGCGCCCCGACACCACAGGGAGTGACGCTGGCACACTCTTGATGTGCGCCGTGCTCTCCAGACCTACATTCACAGGACATCCTCGTTCCGCCACACGGAGGCGCTTTTAGTCTCCTTCAACCCCTCTACTATGGGTCAGAAGGTCTCGCCATCCACGATTAGCCGATGGATCAAGACCTGCATCGCGCTGGCTTATGAACTGCACTCCAGAGCTCTGCCGAGCAAGATTCTGGCGCATTCAACCCGAAGCGCAGCTACGTCGGCAGCCTGGGCCACCCAAGCTTCCGTTGTGGACATTTGCAGAGTGGCAACTTGGGCTTCACCGTCACCCGTCGCCACTATAAAATTGATTCCTACGACTCAGCCAAAGCGGCTTTCGGGCGCAGAGTCCTCCAACAGGTCCACGCTGGCGAGGACGCCAGGGGCAGTCAGCCCCCCACCCATAAAGTTTGAGCTTGGGTATATCCCATGCAATGGATAGTGGGAGCAGCGCACAGGAAAATGGACGTTGTCTTACCTGAACGTCCCTTTTCTGGGCGCTGCGTACACTATCCATACCCACCCGTCGCTGGGCTGCCTGCCTAGTACCTGGCCACGGTAGTTATCTTACAAGTTCCATGTTGTTAGTAATAAAGTTGTTTGGTTCTCACCTACCCGGTTGTCAGTGGTTTTTTCGGCACAACTTCGCTACGACTGGAGAATCATGGGACTAGGGGGTGTGGTTAGGTACTGGGAAAGGGGAAGTCTTTCTTTCTTAAAGTAACACTCAGTTGTTTTGCCAAAAGCTGAAGCTTAACCCATGCAATGGATAGTGTACGCAGCGCCCAGAAAAGGGACGTTCAGGTAAGACAACGTCCAATCCAATCATGAGGTGACAAGGGCATGTGTGACCATGATCAGTGCTTCCTGTACAAATAGCCTTTGGGTTACAACTATTCATTCAGCAACTGTTCAAAATTATAATGGCACTGAACAAGGGGGAGGGTTATGATGGCTTCTAGGAATTCTATAGCAGTTTGCCACTCCTTTGACACAGTTTCTCCACAGTCACGTGATCTCGCTCTCCAATGTTCCCTGCCATCTTCCCACAAGCAAAACCATTGAAGAAGTTGGCATGCAATCAGAACTTGCAGTCACATGAGATCCTTGCTTAACAACCCTCATGATTCTCATTTATTTATAGCAACTGGGACTGGTGGGATTGCCATTACTAAGCAACATGGGCACATGATATCATACTTTATAACCACATTGCTTAGTAATGGAGTTCCCAGTCCCAATTTTGTAACCCAAGGACTACCTAACGCCACAGATAATCATTATTAATGCACCAGTTGCAATTGTGATGAAGTACTCCTGGCCTCAGAAAGCAGAACTTCCTACAAATTATGAGCCAGTTTTCAGAAATCATCACCTCAGATTAATAACTGTGAAAGGTTACTATTGTCTGTCACCTCAACTGGATCTGCCAACTGACATCCAATTCTGTATATGAGAGCAACATATTTTTTTCTTCCAAATTATGAACAAATTTCTCAGAATGATCCAGTGACAGTTCTTCCAATCCAAATTTCCCTAAGAGTGGGTCTCTTTAAGACTGCTGAATGGCCTTCTTAGGCACAATAAAAGTAGAGAAGTATACCTATTCAGAGTTCTTATCTGTGTCCAGTTACATTTGTCCTTAATTTGTATACCAACTATGAGAACCATCCCATTCTTTATTATATCTATGAAATCAGACACACACACACACACACACACACACACCAAACAAACAGACATTTTCCTGTAATAAAGTAATTTAAGTTCATGTGTTTTTTATTATTAAATTTATTTGCCACCCATCTTATGGTTCTAGGGGATTCTGAAAGGCTTTTCCCATATTTGAGCATTATAAATATAATGAGCGCAGTCTTTTACAGCATATTCCTTTTTATATGTGTTACACTGGTAATTTACAGGCATACCAAAATTCTGTGAGTTACCAATCAATAGAGGACACTCTTGATTTATGTTACTTATTTCCTGATTCCAACAATCAGCTTCAATACACCCCTTCAAATCCATGGTCACTGTAGTCTGCAAATCACATGACTTATCATACATTTCTATGGTGAAATTTAAAAAGCACTTTGTCATTGATTCTCTATGGTTTCTAGCATAAGTTTTTGAAAATAAAGATTTGTTGGAAAAATATTGCAATTGAAAAAACTAGTCTTTCTGATGCTGGAAAAAGTAATTTCATAAACATGTAGGCCTAAGTACATATTTTGCTGTTTTTCACACTAATTTTTGTTGCAGACGCTTAAAAAGTTCAAGAAAAAGTTACTGTGTCCCCCCACATCTTCCTTTCCAATTGTCCATGTCCTTCTTTGTTTATTCAGATATTTGCAAACCAGTGATGGGTTTCGAAATTTTTTACTACTGGTTCTGTGGGTGTGGCTTGGTGGGTGTAACATGGCTTGGTGGGTGTGGCTTGGTGGACATGGCATGGGAAGAATACTGTAAAATCTCCATTCTCTCCCCAATCCAGGGGAAGGTTACTGAAAAATCACCATTTCCTCCTGATCAGCTGGGACTCAGGAGGCAGAGAATAGATGGGGGAGGGGCCAGTCAGAATTTTTACTACTGGTTCTCCAAACTACTCAAAATTTCTGCTACTGGTTCTCCAGAACTGGTCAGAACCTGCTGAAACCCTGCATGAGAATGTCTGAAACCCTACATGAGAATGGCTGTCCAAACCAGAATAGGTTGTAATTGTGAACAAGATGACATTTAGTCATTAAATTTATATGGCTGCCAATCTCAGATGCATGACTCTGAACCAGGGGTGAAATCCAGCAGGTTCTGACAGGTTCTGGAGAACCAGTAGCAGAAATTTTGAGTAGTTCAGAGAACCGGTAGTAAAAATTCTGACTGGCCCCTCCCCCATCTATTCTCTGCCTCCTGAGTCCCAGGTGATACCGGCAAATACTACCTCTGGCTGGCCCCAGAGTGGGGTGGGAATGAAGATTTTGCAATATCCTTCCCCCGGGAGTGGGGAGGGAATGGGGATTTTGCAGTATCCTTCCCCCAGGAGTGGGTATCAAATCCCCATTCCCTGTCATGCCCACCAAGCCACACCCACAGAACTGATAGTAAAAAAAATGGATTTCACCATTGCTTGAACAGCTAACAATTAAAACAGTAAAACAATAAACAAAACTACATATAACAAACAAACAAACAAAATAGCAGCAAGCAATGATACATTAGAAACATCCACAATCAATATGCCAAGAAACAAGCTTGCCTAATTATCAGGATTCCAGCAAAAATCTTTTTTATTTTTATCTTTTATTGGTTTATATTATAAAATGCAAAAAAAAAAAAAATAGTGGGAAAGTAGAGGAGGGAAAGGGGAAGGGAAAAAAGAAAGAAAACTCCCTTTGGTGCAATAGAATAAGAAAGTAGCATTAAACCTCAGCTTTTGACTTTTACATAGTAATATAAGTTGGCCATTTCTATAACAACCAACCTATCTAATCGGTAAAACCCAAAATCGGTGTTTTATTTTTTTCCACCTGAAGCACAAAATCCAGAAACAGTTTCCAAGTAGAAACAAAAGTATTTGTGTTTTTTTTTCTTTAATCAAAGCAGCCAGTTTAGTCATCTCTGCTAACACCACCAACTTTTGCAGCCATTCATCCATTGTGAGAATCAAAACATCCTTCGATTTTTGTGCATCTTGTAATCTTGCTGTGGTCAACATTTATAATGTCAAAGTTCCATCCCCCCCCCCAAATCTTTATCCATTAAACCCAAAAGAAGAATTTCTGGTTTTATCTTTATATTCACTTTCAGAATCTTCTGTATTAAAATGTTGTGGGAAGCCCCCCCACTCCCACCCAAAGAATGATAATATTTTGGGAAATATTTAAAAAGGCAGAATATTATATTTCCCTAAATGAGAAATGAAGAAATGTGTTTTTTAGAAGCAGGAAGCAGCCCCCAAGTCTTTCTTAATAGCCCACAGCAGATGCCAACACTTAAGAGATAAAGACCTTCTCACGAGTTCAATCAAACTTCTCGAACTTGTGAGAAGTTTCCTTTTACAATGTGTTTCCCTGGACACAACAGCGAGGAATGCCATGGAGCTGGAAAGGTAAGACACGCGTCCCGCTTCTCGCCCACTCCATTTGTCATCCCAAAATTGCATCCCTAAAGGGGGCATGTGGCTAAGCAAGGGGCAGGAGCCTTGCCATACCCAGCAAGGTGGGGGGGGGGAGAGAAGAGATGGCAAGGGGAGCCACGTCTTGCTCCACGCGTCTTGCTTCTCCCCCACCCCACCTGTCAGAAATGAGTCTTTGTGAGACTCATCGCGCTGCTGCCGCTGCCTCTTGCAACAGGACTCTGCAAGGCTTGTGCCCTTGCATGCACGAATGGCAGCATTGCTGCAAGGTTTGACATACCAGCACAGTCACAAGTGGCAGGATGCCAGCTGTGCCAGTACTGATGAAGCTTGTGGTGGTGCTGCAGTTCATGGTGCAATGGCACAACAAGCCTTGCAGAGTCCTGCTCCATGAGGCAGTGGCGGCAGCAGGACGTGTCAGGGCAGTGGTGGCCAGCCACTCAGCCAGCGTGAAGAACAAGGAGGGGAAGGAATGTCCCCCCCCCCCCCGCATTGCCTCCTTGACTCATTTTGGTTGCGCAGCAAGAAACCAGAGGAAATGGCAGGACCAGCTGTGCATTCATGTGAGTGGTTGGCAGGGGCTTATTGGTGGGGGTCTTATTTCAATGCATGCGCTGAAAAGCCCGATTGGGCTTATTATCCAGGGCGGTCTTAGATTTGGAGAAACACAGTATTAAGTTTGGCTTTACCACCATTTTGTTTCCTAAAAAAATAGTTTCCTGGGACACACCCAAAGAGGCATCTTCACAGGGAACCTTGTTTTATACTTATTACAAACTCTTAGGATAGCATGTCTAATAAAATGGCTATTAAAATCCACATTCACTTTAACTTTGTCATACCATAAATAACAAAACCGTGTCTTAAATAATTTGCAATATGTCAGCAGGATTGGAGCAAATTTGACCTATGGATGTAAGAGGTTCCAGCGTGTGTCACAACTAAAAAGGCTCTTTTTGGCTCCTGCCAAGTGACATTCCTGCCTGGATAGGATCTGAAGCATGTCTTTTCTGCCAGATCTTTCAGAGGGAGGGAGGGAGACTATAAGGGAGAAGTGATCCTGTAAATCAGGGATCTCCAACCTTGGCAACTTTAAGACTTGTGGACTTCAACTCCCAGCTTTGCTGGCTGGGGAATTCTAGGAGTTGAAATCCACAAGTCTTAAAGTTGTCAAGGTTGGAGAGCCCTGCTGTAAATAATCTGGCTCCAAGCCATAACAGGCTTTAAAAGTAACCACCAGCACCTTGTATTATACCTGGAAGAAGACCTGCAGCCAGTACAGCTCATGGAGCAGAGGTGCCAAACAATAGGTGCCCATAATTTCCTGAGTTGCCACATTTTGTGCTAATTGGAGCTTCCAAATAGTCTTCAAATGCAGCCCAATGTAGAGTGCATTGCATTGTGGTAATCCAAGCAGGGAGGTGACCAAGATATGAATGACTTCAGCTTGGAAATGTTCCTAAGCTTGGATCCTGTAATTGTAACACAAGGAAATAATCACTTATGAAAAAAAGAGTAGGACTTCCATGAATTGCCACTAGATGTCCCTTTTCTCCATCACTTTCTTAATTAGCTTCTTAATAACTAGAAAGGAATGTTCTGTGGATTCTGCTGAGTGCTTGTTGGATATAGAAAGTTAACTGATCATTCCAGCTCCTCTATGTAGCATATTCAAAGAAAAATTATATGCCTTATTTTTTGAAACAAATCCCCCAATGCAAGAAATAATTTTTATCTAGACCAATAGGAGTCCCAATACTTTGTCATTGTGCTAAATTATAATATTTAGAATTTATCTACTTTCTTTTTAACTATTTAGATCAGGGGTCTCCAACCTTGGCAACTTTAAGCCTGGAGGACTTCAACTCCCAGAATTCCCCAGCCAGCTTTGCAAAGTTGCCAACTCCAATTGGACAAAATTGGAGTTCTCCAATTAGAGTTGGAGAACTCTAATCTAGATGTCTTTGGCTGAGTTCATATACAGCGCTAAACTGGGGTTTTAAAAAGGATGGGTTGATATACTTTACAAAGTGGCCTGGGCCATAGATAATACTCAGCATAATGTGTGTCTGGATTTACATGTTTGTACACGGCTTAATGTTACATATGAAATATATCTATATGTTAGATAATATCAGTAAAACCACAAGTTGGCAGCACCATGTAATTTTGGCTGATCTTTAAAAAGCTAAGCATTGAACCTGGTTAGAACTTGGATGGGAAAATACCAGGAAATTTCAGGGTTCGGAGCTAGACTGGGAAGTTAGAAATACATTCTGAAAGGTAAATGACAAGAGGCTTCCTCCATGTAGTCTCCAGGAGATAGAGCATTTAAGAGAGAGTTTGCCTTCATCCACGTTATTGGGGTTTTCTGCATTTCTTCTTAATTTCAAAAAGTAAGCAGCATCTGAGCAGGCAAATCATGTTTTAGCCAGCGCCTTGTTTCTGATTCCTGCAGTCTTCTCTCTTTCATGCCCAGACCAAATCCCTTTCTTACACCTTATTTTCAGAAACCACTCGCGCAAGTTCTTCAATTCCCTTTTCCTCCCCCCCCCCTTTTTTTTTTTTAAAATGCAGAGCTCTCTAAATTATCCCAGCTCAGGAGGGCAGAGCTCCGGCTGTGCCAGCCGTTCCTGCAAATGTTGCCAGTGCAAATTTCGCGTGATTTTGGCTCTTTTTTCAGACACAGAATGCTTTGATCATTCGCAAATGCCTCCCGCGGCCGTTTTGTTTTCGCCATCTGTGGCTTCTTCCTCTGCTCAGCTGGAGAGTTGGAGAAGTCACTTTGCTCCATTGTTGTCCAGAGCAGTTGAGTGAGTGCTTTGGAAGGAACATCCAGGGAGGCTCCAGTTAGAAGAGCCGGGAGGAGGGGGGGGGAGAAGCACCCCATTGGTCAGCAGGACCTGTGGAGTCAGACCATTGCCATGCCAACCTAGCACTGCCTCTGGTTTCCTGGCAGCTGCCTTGTGGAGAACTGGGTGTGGCGGAGAAAGATGTCATGCCAGGCAAAGCGACCAAGGATCCGAAAAGGCATCCGCCTGGGGTGGGAAACTGCTGGATGTTGCCCTCTTCGAGCAACCAGGACGGCCGATTAACCGCTGCGTTGTTGGTGCTGCTCCAGCTTCGCTGTCCGCTCTTCGTTGCAACTTTGCTGGAAATTCCTGCTCAACGGAGCGTCCTGGAAAGGATCGTCGAGCGCCCTGGATTGAAACGACGGCCGCTGCTCGTCCCTGCCTTCGCCCCAAGGGTTGGAGCACACTGCGATCTTCTCGTCTTGGTGGGAGCTCACCCCAGCTTTGGCTCTGGGCGTGTCTGTTTGTTGGCTGGTCATCTCTGCTCTTCTAGCGTCCCCGAAGCCTTCAGCCAGCCGCCGATCTCAGCTGGATCTTTTCAATCCAGTCCAAACTTTCATGTTAGCGATCAGAGCTCTCTGTCTCCAATGGTGGCTCTGACCTTTTTGTCTGAATACTGACTGTGTGATAGCGGAGAGCAGAAGACACTCTTCTCTCCAAGTTCTACTAGGTTTCACCTGGTCCTGAGAACCTGGGGACCCACAGCCGGTTGTCCCCCCTGCCACTGTATTGTTAATGCCATGGCTCATTGCCAGCAACGATGCAAGAAGCAGCTGGGGCGAGCGATCCGTTTCTTCTACCAGTTTGTAACTGGGACCTTATATCAAGGTAGGAGTTCCCAGCATTCTGGAGGGAGGAATGGATTGGGACATGTGTCGTTGGCACAAAAGGTACAGGGATAATGAGAGCCTACACATCTTTTGTGTTTGTGTGGTGGAACTTAAAAAAATACCTGAGGTCCACAAGCAATAGAATGGGAAAGTACTGTAGCTTGTCCAGTACCCCCATTGTAGGTTATTGTGGTTCTTCGGAGAAGGAAGACAACTGCATACAGTAGACATTATATGGAGATCATAGGGAGAAAATTATGGATCTGAATTACATTAGATTTAGATAATAGGCATATTTCTGTTGTGATTCAGTACCAGACTACATTTGGCTTGAGATCACCAGGGTCAACTGATAACTTGGTAGATATTGTAAAAGCATCACACCCTATTTCAAAATTCTTCTTTCCATACTGAGAGAACTGTTCTGTTGGCTCCCATGTCCTTTCTCCATACTACTCTCTACAAAGCAATTAGTCAACTTCTTCACTGAGAGACAAAGCTTTGCTGCTTAAATGGAATTGCATCTACCCAAGAGATGTTCTGGGAGGAGAGCCAGGTTAAAGAACTCTTGGATCCAATCTTTGGGTTGGAGCTCACCTCCTTTGAGTTTTCATTTAATAGTCCATACTATCAGGGAAAAAAAGAGGACCTAGAACATATTAGCCCTACTTTAGCTTTCTTCCAACCTGGTGTTTTATAGATGCATTGGGCTACAATTCCCATAATCCTCTGCCTCTAATCCCCAAATTGAAGGGGGTAGTTGTTGGGAAATATATTAGCCTGTCCTCTGATCTACTTTATCATTTAATGCTGCACGTTTCCTTTGTATTAATCTATCTTTATCCTGATCTGCAGAATCATTGCACTCTTAAACCCTGGTTTTTTCTCCCCAGACTGTTTGGTAATTTTCAAAGATTCTCCATGGCTTAATCATGCATCCTCCATCTTGTAAAGGAGTGGCAAACTATCTGATCACCTTTCTGCTCTGGAGGGACCTAATGCTTCATGGCTGCATAAATGAGTATGGCTGCATAAATGAGTATGGTTCTGGACCAATGGACTCTGACCTATCCAGGCCCAGGCCAAATTGGTTATTTTTACATATTTATAGTATGATATACTATAGCACAAGAGTGTCAAATGCACTGTGTCACATTGCCATCACGTGACATTTTATGACATTTTTCCCCTTTGTGGAGCTGGGGTGGGCATGGCCTGCATGTGACATATCCAGCCCATGGACTACCAGTTTTGACGCCCATGCTATAGCACATGTTAGTCCTGGATTATGTGTGAACCCAGTTGATATGGTGATGTCTAGGGTACCATATTAACAGAGGAAACTGGGTTAAGTCAGGAAACCATATCATGGGCAAACATGTCACACACACAAGCACACATAGTATGGTGCTGAAGACTGTTATTTGAAAAACTGAAGGGCAGCTGTGTGTGTTTGTGTACGTGTGTTTGTTTCTTCTGTTCGAAACCTAATCATCCATCTGCAGTGTCTCGCAGATCTAACTTTAGTATGCAATGTTTATTTTATTCCACATATGAACAAACAATAGAAGTAATACATATGTTTGATATATTATATATACAATTTATCTGTGTTTTATCTTGTGGAGATACTAACTCCAATTTATCGTGAGGGCTGTTTTAAGTTAATTCCCAGGATCCGGAGAGTGAAATGGAAAGTCTAAATGATGATGGTATCTCCGGCTGCATATGTGCTCATAGAGAGAAATTGATGCGGATCATCAATGCACTGTCAGACAGGATCATGTTGAAATGTGTTAGCAAAGTGCTTAATTCAATATCGCAAAGAAAATTTCCTGCCTTGTGTCCTATTGATCTCATAGCGTGCTTTACAGTTGAACTAGAATAAACCTGCAATTTATTCTACTTTGTCTGTATCTATGCCACTGCTTGCTTAGTGCTCGAATGGTAACTCAGTGTTCAGAAATGTGGTTTTAATCATTTGGGGCATTGCTTTGCCAGGACCACAAACTCTGAAAGGAGCATGTTAGACCTGTTACTGTGTTGTTTGTTATCTAAAGTCCTCCTAGATTAATGCCTTGATTTTCCTACTACCGAAACCTCAGAGCCAAATGCAGCCCCTGAATATAATCAAATACACAGGAAATCACCTTGACTAAGAATTGTAATTGCTGTCATTTTAAGAACACACACACACCATGCTATAATTTGTGCCCTGATCCCAGCTGGCCACTTTGGGGGAAGTGGCCCCCAGCATATCACTCAAAAGCCAAATGTGCTCTCCTGTCCTTAAAAGATTGGGCATCCTGTTCTCAGTCAAGTAGCAGGCATGCTCTGAGCTATTGGGGGATTGTCAGGCCAATGCAATTTTCTTTTTTCTTTTGTGAAGTGGAACAGCAGAATTATTCTATTTCAATTCATAAACAAAAAAAAAAGTACAAGGGCTACAGGGGGATTCAGTGAATAAAATATGGGAAGGAAAGTTCAACTTTATAAGAATACAAGGTGTACACATCAGATTTTTTTACTCTTCAGAAAGTCATTGAGAAACATATATAAAGGTGAGAAAGAAAGTATATTGCGAGTTCATTGCCTTAGAAAAGACCTTTAAGATAAACTTAACAGGCTCAAAGTATGAAGTATTTTGTGAAAGCATTAAGTTGAATATGATTAGTACATGAAGTATAGCATGTGTGAAAAAACAAATAGTCCTCATTTAGTGACTGCCTGTACAGCAACCATGCACAGCTACAATGGAGATGAAGAAGTAACTTTGCCACCAATCTTTGCATTTATGCTCTTTATAGGCCTCTAAAGCAGGCGTGTCAAACTGGTGACCTGCGGGCACACCTCGAGTCCGTGAATGAAAAAAATGCTGTGAAATGTCACATGACGGCCACATGATACAGCGAGTTTGACACCTGTCTAAAGCAACCCTAGCCCTTAAAAAGCCAGTATACAAGAGGTTTACAAAGGCCAAAGCATACCAGAAATACAGCATTTAATTACTAGAGCTTCTAGAAGAGGGTGGCTTTCCATTTCTGGGGGAGGGCGGTGGGGACAGACTCTTTCATATGAGGAAAACCCCTGCAGAGAACACCTAATATGAAAAAAATTCATGGCACATGAATCACAAAGTATAAACTGGATATAAAACTATATAATGTATGAGCAGCCCAGTGTACTATAATTGAGTTTTTAATATATAGGAGGGACATTTGGAAACCTAGGTATTACTTTTGAGAAAGCTTTTAAGTGCCTCAGGAATGCCATTGCTGGGTTAGGATCTCTCCTCAGAACTTCTTTGGAAACTCTCTAGACTTTTTTCCTTTGGCTCTGCACCTTTAAATACTTGTTTTTGTAGGGAAGTGTTCCTGATCATGCCTACCTGACACCAAGACACCTGAATTAGGACAGACCTCTTGAGGTTGTGCTCACAGAGAATTGAGTTGCAGTTGTGAATGAGAGCAGTTTGTAAAAGGCAAAGATACATCTTCAGGCACTTGATTAAAAGCTATATATTTAGTGTGGAGAAGGGTGGTACCAGAATTGACACAGATATCCCTTCTGTAATTTTCAATCTCCTTTAAACTACAGGCTACATAAAGTACAAAGTGGTTTTTCAGATGCACTTTGCTCCTATTGGTTACACACCTAAAGATATCATGGATTCTGTCCTAAATTCCTGTCTTTCTTTTTCAGAAAGAAGTCTTGACTTATTAAAAGGGGCTACCATTAGCAACAGATGTCTGCTCTGTTTGTAGGATTGATCATACTAGAGTAAAGTGGTAGACTCAGAAATTTAAAAATGTAAGCAGTGTGCCATCCAAAATAATCAGCCTGTTTAAATATAATTACTACATAGTTTATTTGAACATAATTTTCTGAAACGTATTTTTCTTCATGGTTGCATTCTTACTTTTTAATTACATCTTTTACTTAGCTTCAGAGTTGCTAACAGTCAAATAAGTTTAATACTCAGTTCTTTTTTTGTAGTAGGATTTTTTTCAGGAAATCTTATTTAACCAAAGTTTCTTTCACTTTATAGTGAATTTTAAAAAACCTCTGCATTTTTCTTAGTATACATAAACATATTACGTGTTCAATGGCAACCAGTTTTCCTGGTATTTCATAGTCCAGGCAGTCTTGTATCCTGCAAATTGCTTAGAATAGGTGACATTGGACAAAGAGGGAAGATTCTTAATTAAATAACCAGACTGAAGCAGAAACACCAGTGGCCAAAAATAGCCTTTTGCCAATATTTGGATGTACTTTTCTTAATAATCGACTTTCACTCTGATCAGTAGTTCTATAATAAGATTCAGCTGTCAGTGACCTAAATTTAACTGTGATAATGGACAGATTAAAAAAAAACTAAAAATGATAATACATCATTAGATCACTTTAGCAAAGAAAATAATCTGGCTGAACGAGTATCTCTGAGAAAAGAGGCTCACAACAACAGTGCCTGCCCACCCTAACATAATGCCTTGTAGAGGTTATGGAATTCCACCCTAGTCATTCCTTCCTAACATATTCATCATAACAGTTGACAACCATGGGGCATGGAAGCCAACATATATCGAAGGTAGCATAATGGAGAAGGATGAGCTAACTATGGTCAAAGCAGGATACAGTATGCAAGCAGTTATAGAGTCACTAAGTCTTGATCCATGTTGCAAGTGAGGACAAGATAACCCAGCTGGTTTCATGCTCAGGGCAGGTCTAAAACTCATAGCTTCCATATTTCTAGCCTTATGCATTAACCACTACATCAGGTAATTAGGCCAGTGTCTATATGGCTTTGAGCCAGACAGAAAAGGCAACACAAAGATAACATGAGTTTGATCTTGTTTTAAAAACTGAGATTCTTGCTTCTATCTGGCTATGTAGCATTCAGTTTTCCTGGTCTCTGATAGATTCTACCTCCTACTTAAGATTGACAGGTTAGATTTAGAGGTTCTTTTAACTCTTTTTTTTTCTTTTTCTTAACTCTTTTGTATCTGAACCTTTGGGAATAAGGTTTCTGTTATTCCCTGCACAGACTTCCAAATTCCAATCATTCAACTTGGAATAATTTACCAGATGTTCTAGAGGCTACTGTGGAGCCATACCAAAAGCTATGAGTTTGTCAGTAGGATAATCAATTGTTTGGCATCTTTAGCGGATCCTCTCTCCATCTGGCATTGTCAGAATGAGATGGACTAAGACTCCTGTCTCTAACTAGCAAAGAGGATCAGAGCTGGTGGCTAGCCGGGGTTACAGTCCACTGAGTCTGGATAACACTTGTTTGGGGGAGAATATTTAAGCAGGATTCTTATGAGGTGCTGGATAGAAACCCATGCTCTGTTTGACTTTTATATTTAATAGCAATGGCTTTGACTCAAAATGCTTGTGCCTCTCTGACAGGAGGGACTGGCTTTCAATGCAGTCTAGGGTAAGCATCAAACATTGTGGTACCCAGCTGGGGCTCAGAGATTTTGAAACCTTGCTTATGTGCTGCTTTAATTTTCTATTTATACCCAGACAGGTGGGTGACTGACTAATTTTAGCTCTATGCCAGTGCTGTCTTGTCAGGGAACTGGTGGGTGGCTGAGTGTATATATGTGAGAAAGAAAGTGAATACGTGCTTAGCTATATTTTACAGATGAAGCGAGAAAAGAGAGACAGTAGCACCTGGTTCTTGGGCTTGAACTCTATGTAAGGATGGACAGAAATTATTTTGTTGCAATACAAGGAAAAAGAAAAATCTGATTAAATTTATTTCGTGACTGTTCTGATTACAGAAGTTCTGTAACTTCTGTCATCCTCATCCATTGTTGGGGTTGCTGAGGTCACAATTCTCCACCTTGGTTTTGAGGTTATTGTAAAGTAGGATAGTAGGGCCAACTCTTTTATTACGCAGAGTGAAGCAACTGCCTCACTCTGCTTAATGGCAGCTAAGTGGCAACTAAAAGCAAGTGAGTAAAAAGTAGAGGCAAGATGCTAGCAATAAGCACAGGTATCACATGACTTATCCCAAGCTCTTCAAACTTAGATGTATTCAATGGTTCAGTAACATAAATATGTATTGTATACACCTCAGTTGAATTGCATACGTATATATGTGGTCTCTTGCTATTCCTTTCCAGGACATTCTGTGGAAAAGAAGGAAGAATTAGTATCTCCAAAAATTATTGGCATTTAATAAAAAATGGAAAGAGAATACAGTTACACCTGTATTTATATCAATAGTACTCATTATATCTCTCTATACGTTTCTGCCTCTTCATGGATTACTGCCTTGTTGTGGCGAAAGGGCTTGCATAGCTCAATAAAGCTATGAGCTATGCCATGCAGGCCACCTAAGATGGACTCTCTCATAGCAGAGAGTTCTGACAAAATATGATCCACTGGAGAAGGAAATGGCAACCCACTCCAGTATCTTTGCCATGAAAACCCCGTGGACAGTATCAAAAGACAAAAAGATATGATACTAGAAGATGAGCCCCTCAGGTCAGAAGGTGTCCAATATGCCACTGGGGAAGAGCAGAGGGCTAGTACCAGAAAGAGTGAAGTGACTGGGCCAAAGCCGAAAGGACACTCAGCTGTGAATGCATCTGGTGGTGAAAGGAAAGTCCGATGCTGTAAATATTTTTTCTCCATAGGAACCTGGAATGTAAGATCCATAAATCAAGGCAAGCTGGACGTGGTCAAACAAGAGATGACAAGATTGAATATTGACATCTTAAGAATCAGCTAACTAAAATGGATGGGAATGGGTGAATCTAATTCAGATGACCATCAGGTATACTACTGCAGGCAAGAATCCCTCAGAAGAAATGGAGTAGCCTTCATAATCAATAAAAGAATAGGAAAAGCAATACTGGGATGCAATCCCCAAAATGACAGAATGATCTCAGTTCGAAACCAAGGCAAACCATTCAATATCACAGTAATCCAAGTCTAGGTCCCAACCACTGGTGCTGAAGAGGATGAAATTGAGCGGTTCTATGAAGCCCTACAACACCTTATAGAATTAACACCAAAAAATCCTTATCATCATGGGGATTGGAATGCTAAAGTAGGAAGCCAAAAGATAACCAGAATAACAGGCAAGTTTGGCCTTGGAGTACAAAATGAAGCAGGGCACAGGCTGATAGAATTTTATCAAGAGAACACGATGGGTCATAGCAAACACTCTTTTCCAACAAACCAAGAGACGACTCTACACATGGAAATCAACACAGAAATCAGATTGACTACATGTTCTGCAGCCAAAGATAGAGAAACTCTATAAGGTCAGTAAAAACAAGACCAGGAGCATATTGTGGCTCAGATCATGAGCTTGTTGTTGCAAAATTTAGTCTTAAATTGAAGAAAATAGAGAAAAGCACTAGGAACTAAATCATATCCCTGATGAATAGTAGTAGATACAGTAGAGGTGACAAATAGATTTAATGAATTAGATCTGATAGACAGAGTGCCTGAAGAACTATGGATGGAGGTTAGCAACATTGTACAAGAGGTATAGCAACTAAAACCATCCGAAAGAAAAAGAAAGGCAAGAAAGCAAAATGGTTGTCTGAGGAAGCTTTGCAAATAGCTGAGGAAAAAAGGGAAGCAAAAAGCAAGTGAGAAAGAGAAAGATACACCCAGCTGAATGCAGAATTCCAGAGAATAGCTAGAAGAGATAAGAATGCCTTCTTAAATGAACAGTGCAAAGAAATAGAAGAAAACAATAGAATAGGGAGGACCAGAGATCTCTTCAAGAAAATTGGAGATATGAAGGGAACGTTTCATGCAAAGATGGGCATGATAAAGGACCAAAATGGCAGGGACTTAACAGAGGCAAAAGAGATTAAGAAGAGGTGGCAAAATTAAACAGAAGAACTATACAAGAATGAGCTTAACATCACTGATAACCACGATAGGGTGGTCACTGACCTTGAGCCAGACATCCTAGAATGTGAAGACAAATGGGCCTTAGGAAATCTGAGCAACAACAAAGCTAGTGGGGGTGACAGTATTCCAGCTATTCAAAATCTTAAAAGACGATGCAGTAAAAATGCTACACTCAATTTGCCAGCAAATTTGGAAAACTCAACAGTGGCCACAGGATTGGAAAAGGTCAGTTTACATTCCAATTCCAAAGAAAGGTAATGCCAAAGAATGTTCAAACTATCACACCATTGCACTCATTTCACATGCTAATAAAGTTATGCTTAAAATCTTACAAGCTAGGCTCCAGCAGTACATGGATTGAGAACTACGAGAAGTACAGACAGGATTTCGAAGAGGCAGAGGAACTAGAGATCAAATTACCAACATAAGCTGGATCATGGAGAAAGCTGAGAATTCCAGAAAAACATCTACTTCTGCTTCATTAAATATGCTAAAGCCTTTGATTGTGTGGATCACAACAAATTGTGACAAGTTCTTAAAGAGATGGGAGTACCAAACCATCTTATTTGTCCCTTGAGAAACCTATATGCAGGTCAAGAAGCAACAGTGAGAACTGGACATGGAACCACTGATTGGTTCAAAATTGGGAAAGGAGTCTGGCAAGGCTGTATACTGTTACCCTGCCTATTTAACTTATATGCAGAGCACATCATGAGAAAGGTGGGGCTAGATGAATCAATATTAAGAAAATTAAGATCATGGCATCCGGCCTTCTCAATTCCTGGCAAATAGATGGGGAAGAAATGGAGGTAGTGACAGATTTTATTTTCCTGGGCTCCAAGATCATCGCACATGGTTACTGCAGCCAAGAAATTAAACGACGTTTGATCCTGGGGAGGAAAGCTATGGCAAATCTAGAGAGCATTCTAAAAAGCAGAGACTCTGCCAACAAAAGTGCGTATAATCAAGGCTATGGTCTTCCCAGTTGCAATGTATGGCTGTGAAAGTTGGACCATAAGAAAGGCTGAGCACCAAAGAATTGAGGCCTTTGAACTATGGTGCTGGAGAAGACTCCTGCGAGTCCCTTTGTTGTGGCTCTGACTCTCGAGCCTGTATTATCAGCAGGAGAGGATTCCGAGTGTGAAGAAGAGGAGTTAGCAAGGCCTCCCTCTCCAGGACCCTCCTCTCTGGCAATGCCTTCGGTGTCCTCCGAAGGCCAAGAGATAACCCCCCGGGGCCAAGCACTTCCATGCAGCCACAGGTGGACAGTAATGATGATGATGAGTCTTGGCTGGACCCTCGACAGAGTCGCAGAGATAAGCACGTGCAGCAGAGGAAGAGGCGTGCCAGGGATTAGGCTGAATCACTGGACCACACCCCACAGGGTATAAAAGGGGGTGTGGTGGCCGTTCAAGCTCTGTGACGAGCAAAAACTGGAAGTGAACAAGCCTCTCTGTGTCATTGGAATTTTGTGTTTGCATTGCCTGGACTGACTTATTGGACTCATCTCTTAGTTTCGGTGATTGTATTTTGATCTTTCGGACAGAGGATAAACCCTCCTGTGGTAAGTAAAGGACTGTTGGTAGCCAGCCACTGGGTTGCTGCCAACTTGGTCATTAAAGAAACTTTTGTGTGCTGGCTTACTATCTCTTGGCCGTCTGTGGGGGTGCGTGTGTGAGGCGGGGACAGAACACCCTTGGATTGCAAGGTGATCAAACCGAACAGTCCTAGAGGAGATCAACCCTGACTGATCTTTAGAAGGCCAGATCCTGAAGATGACACTCAAATGCTTTGGCCACATAATGAGAAGGAAGGACTCACTAGAGAAGAACCTAATGTTAGGAAAGATTAAGGGCAAAAGAAGGAGAGGACGACCGAGAATGAGGTGGCTGGATGGAGTCACTGAAGCAGTCGGCGTGAGCTTAAATGGACTCCAGAGGATGATAGAGGACAGGAAGGGCTGGAGGAACGGTATCCACAGGGTCGAAATGAGTCGGACACGACTTTGCAACTAAAAACAACAAATACGTTTCTGTCTTAGCAAACCATTCTTGCTTTTACTACATTTGTCCATTATTACATACATTGTCTTTTCTTCCTAAAAATGCTCACTACTGTATTTTTTAGGATCTCTCCCATATTTTAAAATTTTTCTTTCAATCCATATTGCTGCCGATGCACAAGGAACTCTATGCAACTAACAGCATTAAAAATAATATAGAAACACAGAATAAAATATGCAGAAAAAATAATGAGTTGAAAGAGAACAAACTCAAACCCCTGTAGTATTAAACTCAAAATTAATATTACTAAATATGTGAAATTCCTTGATTATCCCCTCTTCTTCAGTCATTCATTCTGTTCTTCACAGATGTGCATTGAAGTTTGATCTTCACTCATTTTTTTCTATATGATTAAACCATTTCTAACACATTTTCTTCCGTACTTCTTTCACTTTTGTATTCAGTCAACCTTCATTTAGCACCCATTTGTTCTTGGCCTTATTTCTCCTATTTTACCATGCACATTTCTTGAAATGTTTATTTTAGACAATAGTTTGTATCTTCATAGAGATTAACTGTCTTTCACTGTAGCCGCAATGAAATAAAGATCATTTGTGTAATACAAATGCTGTGTTTCTGTGAGCAAAGGAGAAAGTGGTAAGACTATTTAGTCTTGTGGACTGATCCATGGTGTTTAAGTACCCAAGATATTAAATATCCAAGATATTTGCTATGCAAACAAATATTGCTGTTACTGTTGAAGTTCCCTCGTGACCCTTTTAAGTATCTGCTAGATTGATTATCATTATTGCTGAACATATGCCAGAAGAAAGACATCTATGCGATACGAAAGCTTGATGAATGATTGTAAACATGAGACAGGAGAATTACTTTGATAGAGCTACTATCACAATAATATCCCAGATGCCTACACTGGCTGGGGCATGTCGTGAGAGTGGCTGATGGTTGGATTCCGAAAGATCTCCTGTATGGAGAATTAGTGGAGGGAAAGCGCCTCAGAAGGAGACCACAGCTGCGATATAAGAATATCTGCAAGAGGGACCTAAAGGCCCTGGGAATGGACATTAACAACTGGAAAACCTTGACCTCTGATCATTCAGCTTGGAGGCTAAACATGCAGCATGGCCTTCTCCAATTCGAAGAGACACTTGTTTAGCAGGCTGAGGCAAAGATGCAGTCCCGGAACCAGCGAAATCTGGGGGCTGGGCAGGGAACAGAATGTATCTGCCCTCAGTGTGGAAGGGATTGCCACTCTCGAATTGGCCTTTTTAGTCACACAAGATGCTGTTTTGGAGCCTCTTTCCAGAGCATGATACCATAGTCTCTTAAGACTGAAGGATGCCAATGATCTATCACAATTCACATAACTGATGTTTTTATTCTTTATTGAACTGTTTTTGTCCATTTGTTTAATTGTACTTAGATGCAAATGTTTTAGATATCTGGAGGTGAGTGAAAATTAAATGACTCTGTGTATAAATATACTTGCACATGTAACTTTGCATAATAATTCTTCTGAATTTGTAATTTCTATCCGTAGTTTCTCTAGATATGGCTGAGAAAGAAATCATAGAAATTTTACTATTATTACTACTACTGAGCTAGTTAAAACATTGGTCTAACTTGATAGAATCTCTTTAATAAATTTAGACCAGTTCCGTGCCTGTTAGCTTAGGAAACTGGCAGCATCACATGTTCTCAGGCTATGTTGAGGGTGTCATAGGCAACCTTTTATGGGTTTCTGGACTAAATAAGAGGAAAGTATTAATCTCTGGATTTCGGATATTGAACCAACTCACTATCCTGAGCTGTAGCCTATAGTATTGAAGGAAGGACTATGTGAGGAAGAATCAAATATGAATACAAGAGAAAATTGAGATTATATAGCTAGGGTTCTGCAGTAGAGGGTTCTACTTATGTTCGCTACCAGTTCGGAATCGGGAACGGGCGCTTCTGCACATGCACAGAGTGTCTGTGATGATGTCTGGGTGGGTGGGCAGAGCCTCCTGCCACCACCACTACCAGTTCTCCCAAACCAGGGCGAACCGGTAGAAACCCACCACTGGGGTTCTGGCTCCTTATCTTCATACTCCTGAGGGACAATATTGCCCAGAGGGGAGAGTTACACTGTCTCCCAGAAAGGCCGAAGAAAAATAAGAAAAACCCACTAACTGCCAAACATTTGTAATCACTGAATACATGTAGTATCATTGAGTACAGCTTAAGATTTTCCAATTCATTATTATTAAAGCTCACTAAAAACAAAGAGGGGAAATTCTGATCAGCCAGGCAGAAATGATTGCTGTGGAACAGAAAAAGGCTCAAGCATTAAAGAAATAAGAATGGCAGCCAATTCATGGAGGAAGTGTCAGTGGAACAGGGCCCAGTCTTGATCCAATAACGTATCTTCTCTTCCTATCTCTTGTACGCCCCCCCCCCAGCTCCCCCCGGGCCAGCCAGTTATTTTTAGATAGGCGCCATGTGTTGGAGGAGAGCAATTAACGTAATTGGTCAGGGGAGCTAGGTTCATGTGCATGGCTGAGAGCTCTAGATTGCCTTGGAAAGCTAATGTAACAGAGACTCAGGGAGCCCAGGCAAAAGGAGAAGGGGGGACATACCTGGCATGGCGATATGGAGAAGGAATCCCCCCATAGTGACAGCCTCCTGTATGCCTCCCTGATCATCATTCTCCTGATCATATCCTACTGGTTCACTACAAAATGCTTCAAGATTCTCAGTGGCATTGAAGGTAGGTGTGGGCTGGGAGGACCTTGCAGTGGGCAGAAAGGAATGGCTCCTTGCGTAGTGGGCAGATAGGCAGGCAGGCAGACATGTCTGTGAAAGTGGGAGAAGGGCCCCCCAACCTCCTTCACTCTTGGTTTCTTTCCCTTGTTTTTAGTCCTTTTTCCATTCTGAACTATCAGGATATTTCTTGCATAATTACTTGTCTTCAGTAGCATCTACTCTTTCGCAGGTACCCATTTTCTTGGGAGTATCCCCACCATATAGGAAGCTAATGATCCACAAGGACTTAATTTTTTTCAGGGATATTGATGGCTTTTGATGATGATCATATAATGACCGTGCATCGGTGTCTTGTGTTGAAAGCAATGTTCTTCTTGCTATAGTTGCAAAAGTGCATCCTTTAAGAGGAGGCTATTTTACTTATACCGTATTTTATAGAGTTTTCTGACTGGTCATAGTGGGAATGAAATACTGGGCTATGGTAGCCTTCCTTCTAAACCAGAACAATTCCCTTTAAAAAAAAACCCTCATGCCAAACTGATCTATGGTCTGATGGACATTCTCTGTATCTAAATGTCTGCATTTAGAATTTGTGGAACTCAGTTCCTTCTTTTGTTCTGAAAACCTTGAAATCTAAATTCCAGTATCAGTTGCTATGGTGTGTATGTGTGTGTTAGGGTGAAGCATTCTGAATATGCCCTCTTTAGTTATTAATGACTGTGTTATGTGTGTTAAATAAGCTTAGCTTTTGAATTTAATGCTTTCTTATTCAGCTCAGATCAACTCCTGGAACTTCACAGACTGAACTATATGCATTGTATACAAATGTCTGTTCACTTTGCTAAGGAAATAAAAAACATAGTTTTTGTTTCCAACAGTTTGCCTGTGAAATTGAGATTTGTAGATATTATTTGCCATAACGTCTGTAAAACCTTAGAGATGGGACTACAATCATATCAATTTTCCAGGGTTGCTTTAGCTGACACTTGACAGAGAGTTGCCATAATCTCTTCTTCCATCATGCTAATGTCTGTGATGCTAGCAATATTGGAGAGGGGAGGTGTGTCCCTTTACTCTCCATTCTTTGAAGCAGCTCCTAATTCTTATTATTGCATAACAAATTGCAGAAGCTTTGATTGAGTTTTCTTTTTACCATTTTATTTTACAGTACAATTTTGTACACATGAACATACACAAATATGGAACAGTGAAGTGAAACATTAATATTTAGAGATTGGACATAGCCTGAAGCAGTATCTCCAGGACAAGAATGAACAGCAATTTTAAATGGATACTGAATGATCTTCATTGAAGGCTGAACCAGAGGGATGCCTCTATTTTCTAGGTGTATTCCCTTCTGAATATAAGGGAATTTTGGGAGAGATTAGTTTGGAAGAATTGTACCTATTTAAATTGTCAATTAATTGGAGAGTGGAAGGTTATCTTCCGCATCAAGGAGATACCTTATTTCCCAAACAGAGATCTATGTCAGAAAATTGAGGGGCTATAAGGCTCAAGAGAAGCTATTGCATTAGTAAAATAATGAGGTACTATGACTCTATTCAAATTATTGGAAGGACCAGATTATTTGCATATGGCTAATGCCTTCTCTCAGCCATTGTCATTCATCACCAAGAAAATGACCCATCAGTACACCATACTGATTTAACCAGTATAGTTGTTGAAATTACCATCACTTTCTGTTTTTAAAACATCCCTGAATTCCTGTCCACAGCTGAACTACCATCGTTTCTTGCCAAGTAATGAAAAACACTGAATCCAGGGAAAACATGCCAGTTTAAGACTCCACACACACATCATTTTAAATCATAGTTTTTAATCAACATAGTTTATTAAATAAACCACAATCAATAAGGGTCAATGAATATGTCAGCACAAACCTACATATGTATATGATTACTTGGGCCACAACATGATGGACTAGTTGAAATGTCCAAATAGTCTATGCGGGTAACACAAAGTGGGGAATGAGTTAAAGCAGCAAAACAACTAAAGAAAACCTATTCCACACATAGGTGCAAGTGGTACACTAGATACAATTGTATAAAGGGTCTCTTGGCCGCACCTTTAATTTGCTGATCAAGCTATGAATCCAAGTGAATCCCTGGATTGCAGTTCACTTCTGGCTTGGAGAATGAACTCCACTGCCTATCCATGGAAATAACTGTCTTTCAAATTCGTCATCACACCAACTCATTGGGATTCAGTTTTGCTTCTCCCCATTCAGACTCTAACATCCTCAAAGCACTGGCTCCTCAAGTCTGCCTGGCCCAGAGTTCAGCTGTATAAATGAGTATTATCAGTACGCTGACAATGCCTTACCAAAAGCTGAGGGATGGTTTCTTCTAGCAGCTTCACAAAGGTATTAAACAACAGAAGACTGAGAATCAAGCCCTATGAGATCATTTGGCAGATTTCCTGAGGGCTTGACTTCTCCTTACTATCCCTACTGATTGGACTGACCACTCAGAAGAGAGAAGCACATCAAAACACTGCTTCCCCCCAATCCTTGCAACTACCTGTAGCTCAGAAAGATTTAATGATCAGTGATACTCAAGGCTGCTAAGAAATCAAGTCAGACCAGGAGACCAGGTATAACTAGGAAAATAAATGTTGCTTTGTTTTTGTTAAAACCAGTACTAAAAAAAACGACTACCAAGGTCATTTTAAAGTTTTATCTCATCCTACCTAATTTGTAGATTGTGAGTTCCACATTGTTGGAGATATTTGTTGATAATTTCTTTATGAATCTGGTGTAAAACATTCAGAGTAATGTCACTCATTATAAATAATTCGTTCACAGTTTCAGTGTGCCAAGTATTTTACTGTTCATTATCTCATTGCTTCAAATATCTCTGTGAAGAAAGTCATTATCACTTCCATTATAAGGATGGGAATCTGAGACCAAAGATATTTCTGCATCAGAGAAAATGCAAATTTTTTAGTGGGATAATCCTGTAACTAGCTCCTGTGCCAGGAACTCTATTATAATTGTATGTAATAGAACTGGAATTATCTCTTCTTTTTGAATGTTAATGCTTAGTCCATCTTAGTAGTAGAAAAATTCTGAGGTGAGCTGCAGTGGGGGAATTTAGTAAATCTTTATGCCTTGCTTCTAGTTTCAGCTTTTGGGGAGAAACTGTATAAGTGTCACTATACTAAATTACACCCCCTTGACTGAGTCCAGAGGAACTGCCAAAAAAGAAGGAGTAATACAGATACTTACCTTGTAGTAGTTCATTTCTAACCAGCATGTAGCTGTCCAAAAGACAGATGTAACAGGAAATACAAAGCTAAGTACAGTACAGAGTCAGTGATCCTAGAAACAATTAAGACAAAGCCTTATATTTCATGAACGGAGGATAAGGAAGGAAATCACTACCACGTGCTGCCAACTTTTTGTGTTAATCCAATGTTTCTGGGGATTCCTGTACTGAGCAGGGAATTAGATTAGGTAATCTCATTCTACCATGTTATATAAAGTCCTATGTTGTTATAGCTAAAACCTTTGTATTCTGGGTTTGATGGATTCAAGGGCAGCAAGTTATTTCTATCTAGATGGTATTCTAAAGTCATTAGTATTGTAATGTGTATTATTTATTTAGCATGTACACAAAGGACAATTTATTTATTAGATTGATATGTGCCGCTCAATTTGTCTAGAGGCAACAATGCATGTTAGACCTTTTTTAAAGATAGAATCAATATGCATTCATTTTCATAAATGATATAGGGCACATTCACACTATCAGTTCTGTTCCCCAATTCTAGAAAATAATTTGAAGATTTTCTGCAATCAGAATTGACCTACTGGCATTGAAATGATGAGAATAAGGAGCAAAAATTATTGCCCTGTCCTGAGCTGCTGTATGTATTGCACTAACATAAGTCATTGTACTTCTCTACTCCTATTCCATGCAAAAAAGAGGAACAATTTGTAAACACATAGCCACCTTACTCCATGTTAAATTATAATGTATGCGGTCCAAAGTCACTTGTTGAGATGAGTGGCTATAGAAATCCATCCGTCCATCCATTCTTTTCTTTTCCATAGACTCCTGAACATGTTGAAATAAACCAGTGGCACTGATGTAATGTAATGTTGCTTATTCATTTTTGCTTCAATGACCTTAATGTTATATGCACAAAGTATATAAAGTAAAGGCACAGATGGAATTGCTTTTTACTAATGATCTATACCAGGCTTTCCCAATTAGGTAACACTCTAGATAACACAAGAACTATAGTTCCCAGAATTTGCAGTCAGCATAGCCAATATAAAATATTTTTTGATGCCTCTACTGATAGCTTGTCCGCTGTGTTTAGATTGCCATCAATTCCAACTTAATAATTAGAATCAGCTAAATCCTCATGTGTAAAGATCAAGCATCATAAAAACTTGTGCTCAATTTTATATTACGGCAATTATGGTCATTTCCATAATCAAAATGAAGCCACCTTGAAAGTAGAACCGAGTAAAAAACTGCAAAATCTGAGCTTATCATATATGTTCTTTTTATTGTCTCTGTTTACTGTAAATTCAGTGGCTGTTCAAATCTAGTTCCTAATGAATGCTAATTAAGAAATGTCTTCCTTGTGCAGTCTTTTGTTCTAATTTGCAGTTTCATAAGACTATCTTGACAGTTTCTACAGGCACTTGACTCATGAGATTACTAATTATACCTGAAAATAGGAATATGAAATTTAACACACATACGTCTCCAACTGCTTTATATACATGACTTAAATATAGATTTTGAAGTAGTGGGCAGTGAAATAAATGTGATATTATTTTGTTAAATGAAAAAATTCTGCTTAGCTTTCACTTAACATCAGGAACTTTACTTATATGCATCAATATGATACAGTAGATTTATCTACTAAGGTTTTATATGTGGATAAGGATATAGCATAACTCATAAATAAGATGCCAGTGTGAACACAATTAATATTGATACTATGGTGACAATTTTGTGCATTTTAACTTGTAGTATGAAAAACAAATTTCTCTTCTGAAACAAAGTTTCCTCTTTAATAGCCTTTTTATTTTGACTTTGAGTCAGTCACTTTCTCGCAGTCTGACCTATTGTATTTCATAGGGTTGCTCTGGGTACATATTGGAAGAAGAATGGTATGTATGCTATGTTGATATCCTCAAAGAAGATATACATCTAACAAATCTATAAATAAAACTTTTCAGCCCTCTGTATTGCAGTTGTGATCTCATTTCTGGGCTACTTCTGTTTTCCTTCCTATGCAATTGCAATTTAATCAGGAAACTCATGGTGAACATGACTTTATATATATCCCATCAGGCATGATTGGATGGTTACACCAGTCAGACCAAAATATCCTATTGCACTAAATCTGAATGAAAGGAGGGAGGGAGACAAAGAAGTGTGTCCTTATTACTAGTAACGTGTCCTGGTTTCTAGTCCATTGTAATTGAAAATGTTTGTGTCTTCTGCAGTGTCATGTCTTTCACAAGAGGAAGTGAATTTTTAGAGGCTATAAAATAAATGCAACTTCTTTCAACTTAATATTGTTTATTATTCAGGTAGCTGTGTTATCAAAGTACTAAATGTTGTCCTTGGAACAGGTTAGAGCAGCAGTTTCAGCACCCTAGACATTCATCTGCTGCATACTGTACAGCACTGTATAATTGTCAGCCTTCTTAGATAGTCCAGAAAGGAAACTGACCAGATGAGCTAATCTTACATTATTGTAAGGCTACATTAATGGAATCTTTCAAGTCTGAGAGTACAAATATCCTGCTGTCTCTTTTTCAGCCTGAGAAGTTAGGGAAGTGCCTTTCTGCCCATTATGTAGCTGTGGGCTGTGCATCCTCTTATCTAATCATTCCCTAGGCAGCATCTCTTTCCCCTGTCTCTCAAGATCATTCCCACATACCATTATACTAATGGAAGTTGAAATGTGTAACTATTTTTAATCACAATCCAAGACCTTTCTTTGAAACATAATCTTTTTGCATAATTTTTGAACATAATAAGCTTTAAAATGGAGAAATGAAACATTGATAAAATTTGGAACTTATTTATATTCAGAAAGAAATTGTAAAAAGTATGTTATTATCTTAAATGCTTTAACTTTCTTACAATCATTATAACAGTGGTAAAATCATACTTTTATGGGTGGCTAAAGACTTAAATTAATTTTATTGATAAGTACAGGAGCTTATATTAAAAACCAATGTATTCAATTAGATTATATTAAATTTTTTGTGGAATATATGTAGTTTATTAAATAGTATTATATTATTAGCAAACCAAAGTTACAGAATTCTCATTCTGCGAGCAGATTGGTGATTGCTCTGCTATGTCCAAGGGCCCTAAAGAAGCTACATCACTGTATGAAAACTTTTAAGAAGTGCTTAGAACAGTATGAGTAATCTGGCTTTGGAGTGGGAAGATTCAAAAAATAAACTTTTTGAAAGTAGTACAGATCAAATTAACTATTAACTATTTCTACTAGAATAGCTATTATTGCAGCAAACGTTTGCAGTCAAAGTTTTTAAAAAGTTTCAAAGCTGAATCTGCTCTTAAGAGAGGTTCATTAATTCTGAAATCTTAGAATCGTCCATTTTTTGTTCTTGTAGGGCTGGGGATATGAGTAGCTAAGGGGGATTCATCTTTGCAGAGGATGGTTCAAGACTTGGTCCATTATTGGGTACTGAATATTAAATCTGATTCTAAATTAGTCTAGTTCATTAAGTAACTGGTTCAAAACTTCAGATTTCCTTGTGGACATCATGGCTAAAAAATCAGCCTAGTTTAGGTACCTGCTGTACTTTGTAACGCTCTTTTAAAGTGACTCTCTTTTTAGACCAGTAGAGGCAGGGGTGAAATGCTACTGGTTCGAACCAGTTCAGGTGAACCGGTAGTAAAAAAAAGCTACCAGTTCATCCGAACTGGTATTTCTGATGATCAGCTGTGCTGCTCGATTTATATTTGTTAGAAAGCATGAAATCCTGCTTTCTAGCGAATCTAAATCACGCGGCACAGCTGTTCCCTCCCCTCGCTGTTCTACTTACCTTCAAAAGGCTCCTTTCCTGCCTGAAGCGAGCATTTGGCATGCACTGCGCATGCGTGGGCAGCAAACAGGTGGCAACCTGTGGAGGATTTCACCACTGAGTAAAGGGTATTGTAAAGGTAGTCCTCAACTTACAATTATTCATTTAGTGACCATTCAAAGTTAAAATGGTACTGAAAAACTGATTTATGTCCAGTTTTCACACTTATGACTATTAGCTTCCCCATAGTCACCTGATCAAAATTCAGATGCTTGACAACTGACTGATATTTATGATGGTCCCAGTGTCCCAAGGTCATGTGATCCGCTTTTGTGACCTTTTAAGAAGCAAAATCAATGGGAAAGCCAGATTCAACACCATGTTACTAACTTAACTACTGCAGTGATTCACTCAACAACTGTGGCAAGAAAGGTTGTAAAATGGGGCAAATTTCATTTCATTTTAACAAATATAACTGAGACAATGATAACAAATGTCTCACTTAGCAACATAAATTTTGGGCTCAATTTTGGTCGTAAGTCCTGCTATTTGATATAAGTAATTACATGTTGATATCTTGTTTATGCCTTCCTTGTATATTCTGTGCAATATTTTGCCGAAGTTTCTCCTGCTGGGAGTGTAGAATGGATGAATCATGTACAAAAGGTTATGTGACTGTTTGATGAGATACTTCTCATATATAATTCTGAATTTCTTTCTGCATCCTGTGCCTGTGCTAATAGCAGGGCTAGGCCAAGAGGACCTCTGCTATTTGGGGGCGAGGCACTGTCTTTAAGTCTCTTTCAATTGTCCCATCAACATCACTTGCATAGCACAATTATTATTCCTTAAATTTTAAGCCTCAGCTGTGGAACTAACTAACATATGGAATACAGAGTTCCAGATCTGGTCATGAAAATACAATAAAACATGATGAAAGATTGTGAGGGATTTGGAGGCTCCTATGAAGGAAAGATGTGATGGTAATTTTCAAATACTTGAAGGACTGTCACAAGGTAGAAGGTAGACCATTCTCCATAATTCCTGAGGACAAGAATCATGGGTAGAAGCTTTACAGACAGAGATCCAAACTTAAAATAAGGAAAATTTCCTGGCTGCAAGATCTATTGAACAGTGGACAGCCTATCTACTGGAGTTTTGAGTCCTCAATCATTTCAGGTTTTCAAGCAAAGTTTGGAAAGCTATTTGTTTAGGATCGTATAAAAACACCTACTCAAAGCAGGAAGCTGCACTAGAAGAGCTCCAAGGTAATTTCATAACATCAGAAGTTGTATGTATGTATTTTATAACGCTATCCAACTTTAGAACCATTCTGAATGGTAGAAATAATGAAATCATTACCAAAAATTATATATAAAAAGAACACGATGTTGGGAAGAAAAGCAATCATCCATTCTAAAAACACTACAGTATACAGAATCCACCATTCAATGTAATCAAAGTCCTGAGGCAGAGCTAAACATGAACAGGGTGGTAGCCAGATGGAACTCAGAGGAAATGTTTTTCCAGAGGGCAGGTGCTGGAACAGAAAAGACATGCTTCCTAGATCCTATCCGATGACACTGTTTAACAGATGGGACCAGGAACATGCCAACTCTGCCTGATCATGCAGGTCAGGCAGAAACTATGGAAACACACAGTCCCTTAGATAACCAGTCCTTAGGCCATGAGGTGACAGCCAGCACCTTGAATTATACCTGTAAGCCTGCTGGTACTAGATAAATGGCTGCATTTTATATTTTTCTTTATTCTTTATTCTCATAACCAACTGCAATTTGTACCTAGATGAAATTTTAGCACTAGCCTAATCATCCACAGGTCTACTTAGAATTCACCCCTGCCTACTTTTGAGTAACTGAGTTTTGAATTGCAGTCTGGATTTACAGGCATTCATTCCTATGCATACCTATTGAGAAGAAGACAGACTTTCTAGTTTTTCCACATCTCCCAGGATAGATAAATAATATAAAACTGTAGCCTGAATAAAAAATGTGGAGGAATAAATGATATGGTTCCTTTTCTATTTTAGGCAGTTATCCAAAACACTAATTCTTCTTGCTCATCTTGCATCTGGCTATGCCAGATGGCCACAAGAGGCCACTCTGCTATAGATATATCTCTATGTACCTGTTTCCCTGGTAAAGAATCCAGATACGATATTGATAGTATAAATAGCTGAAGAATGAAACATTAAGAGCTAGCTTATTAATGTTTAGATCTTGACTCCAACAAACAGCAATCAGTTTCCATGGGATACCCTGTCAGGAGAGCCAGTACTGCAATAATATATCACAAGTTGCTCAGGTATTTCTGGACCAAATATAGCAGCTTCATTTGTACAATATGCTAAATTTGATTAATGCAATTGCTGGATTTTTGTTTTAATTTATAGTTAACACTTTAATTGTTCTATAAATTTGGCATATCTGGTTAGTTATTTTCAATGTGTTTCATGAATCTAAAAAATGGATTAATTTCATGACCAGGATTTTTTAAAATTTATTTTTATCCAACCTTTATTACTTGCATAAATAATTCAAGATGGTAAACATACCCAATACACCTTCTTCCTCCTGTTTTCCCTGCAACAATCCTATGAAGCGAGTTATTCTGAAAGACAGTGACTGGCCCAAAAATCACTTGGCCTAGCTTTCATGCCTAAGGGTTTATAGCCTGGTGCCTTAACCATAGACCAAACTGGTTTGTTTTTTTTTTGTTTGAATGCAGCCATTATGTCTAAATTTCTTTCGTCTGTGGTACATACAACATGCAACTTTTTAGATCTTCTTCTGTAATTCCTTCCTCTATAGGTAGTCCTTAACTTATGACCACAATTGGAATCCACATTTCCATTGCTAGGTGTTCTGCCCCAGTTACGGACCCCAAAGAATAAAGCACACACAAAGTCTATGCAAACCTTAGCTGACTAAATTAAGTCAGTCTTTTTCAAAGGCTGTTAATTAACTTTATTAACAGCCTACAAGAATCCAAAGAATAAATAATCGTAATCTTACTATGGTTGGCAGAATGCCCAGAAGCAATTTGCAGGAAACTGATAAGAGAACTAAGATCGAGACACGAAGGAGAGTGAATGAAGTTGTTCCCTGCAAATTGCCTCAGTCGTCATCCTTCCTTAAATAGGCTAAGATAGTGGCCAATTAGCCCCAAGCCTTATTCTCGAGGAAACCTCTTCTGAGGAGCCACTCCTGCCTTTTGGCAGCTCTGCGCACCTGTGCATCGAGAAGAGACTCCTCCTCTTCTTCCTCTTCACTTATGGGAGCTTCTGGAGGTTCTGAAGGCCCTGGCTGAATCCCCGCCTCTGGCCCCACATCTTCTCCAGCCTCCTCATTGTCTGACTCGAGTGCCAGCTGCACAGGTTGCTGGCGCAGCACCACACCAGCCTCCTCACTGTTGAAATCAGCTACTAACTGCACAGGCCACTGGTGGGCCGCAACACTAGGTGATGCAGTGTTAAAGTGCAATGTCACGTAATTGCATTACTTAGTGACAACAATCTTGGCACTTCCTGTTGCCCATTGTTAACCCAATTCTACCACTATTTAGGCAAGGACTCACCCCAATCCAAGCCATTTCCAGTTTGGCCTCTCTCAGCCCTGAGAAAGATAAGGGACTGTTTACTTTTGAAATCCCCCGAACTACCTATTCTCCCCCCTCCCCATCATCTCTTCCTGCATGGCTCTGGAGCTGTTTGCTTCCTGAAGATCAGCGGTTTCTTGTTGTGCTGCTAATCTGAAGGTACAAAAAGACCCTGTCCTAGCAGCGGGGTGCAAAATTGCAGTCACTCTGGGAAGCCCCAACCTACCCCAGCAACATGATACAAAGCTGCAGCTGCTCCAGCCCACCCCAGCAGTGTGCTGCAAAACCACAGCCACCCCTGGAAACTTCAGCCTTCCCCAACAGCAATGGCACAAAAGACGCAGCTGTTGTGGGAAGCTCCAACCATTCCAACAGCACGGAACAAAGCTGCAGCCTCCCCAGAAAGCCCCAGCCAGCTCCAGCAGCATTCCACAAAGCCACATCCACCTTGGAAAGCCCCAGCCCAGTCCCAGTCATCCTTACCACCCCAGCTGAATTTTGCTGTGTTATTGCTCCTGCTGCTGACAGGCGTGCCTGCCCTGGCCCTTTGCAAAGTTACTGCTGGTCATGTGAGGTCATCTTCATGGAGAAGAAAGCCTCCTGTGGCCGGCAGCTGCCTCACAAAGGACCAGGCCCACCGTGCTTGGTCAGCAGTGGGAACAAAAAGATGGCAAAAGTCAGATAGGACAGAAGGGACCAGAGTGCAGGGGCAATGATCTTTCAGTGCTGCAACATTGACTCTCGCTGTTCATGCCATCTTCTACATCTCCCTGGACCTTAGCCAAAACTGGTACAGGAAAAGAAATAGCAGAGAACATACGTAGCTCAAGCAGTAAACAACAGCCTAATCAAGGAACTACCAAGGAGAAAGCAGCACCCCATCAACACTAACAGCAGGTTGCGGTATATAAACAGAGAGCAAACCCCACTCATTTCTATCACTGAAGATGTTACCTAGTCTGGTAACAAAACATTTGCAAGCAAACAACCAAGCTCAGAGAATACCAAGAAATCCACAGAAAAAAGCAGCTGGGTGGGGCGGAAGAAACAAAGACTCAGAATCCCTTAACTGAAACTATTAAGACTCCATCAAGTTCCATGCTTTTTTTACTTCCTTTCTTGATTACCAGAATAAACTGTAAATGGAGCAACTCTTTAAAAGTATTTGGAAATTGCAATTCATGAAAAATGTAGCAGGTAGGCAGCATTTTTATTTTTACTTTATGTAAAAAGTCCGTTTTCATTTGGTTTTATGATTAGAATTACTGTGGATGTTTTATAGTTATATCATGTACCTTACGTCAGTACATTGGATTAAAATTAAATAACCTAACGAGTGTTGCAAAGGAACAGAAAACATGTAGTAAAGACATGTTTGGGCTGCTATTGTGCACTAGGTAAAAAATTAGGTGTTCTAAGATCTTTTAGTACCAATTCAGTATTCATCTTCCGGGAAAAAAGGCCTACTTCCTCAAACTTAAGTTTTATAACTACTGATGCTCAAGATTTACATTCCTATTTTACTTATTCTAACAGGCTATCTGCTGCATCTTCCATACAGGTATGGTTATTATAGTTATTCTGCATATAGTTAAGATTTACAATATCTCAGTTTGTTTTTCACATATGGTTTTCCTTTGGCTTCATCAGCCAGCCTTGTCAATGTAACATCCAATTCTTGATATTGGAACATCTAAAAATGTTGCAAAAAACAAAGTGAAGATCTACCTACCTACCTACCTACCTACCTACCTACCTACCTACCTACTTACCCGGTCACTCATTTTTCCAATGTTTAAAGGCATTTTAAAAGATTTTTAAAAATCCAGTCTTTATTACTTTATAGGTAATTCAAGGATATGAATGTATACCTAATACTCTTTCCTCTTCCTATATAAGGTAGGTTGGGCTGAGAGAGAGTGTCTGGCCCAAAGTCACCAAGCTGACTCTCATCATGCCTATGGTGGGACTAGAACTCACAATCTCCCTATTTCTAGGCCAGCATCTTCACTCCTCCTCTTCCTCCTATTTTTGTGTTTTTTGTAATGTGTTAGTAACCGGAGAGTAAAACCATTCAAGAGATAATAACCAACTGAAGTCAGCTTTTGTAATGTGGGGCACCACCGCCTTCTTCCTGCCTTCCAGAGTTGGGGCTCTTGTTTTAAGTTTCTTCTGCCTGCAGAGCTGACGCCAGTGCCAGCCTGGCAGTTTCCCCTGGGCTATGTTTATCTGAGTGATGTGCATAGTCTGGGTAGAGCCTCCTCCTTTTTCTGAATCCTGGCACCAGGCCTGGCATTTTTCTTGACTTTGGTGCAGGCAGATCCTTCAGCATACCAAATCAGGTGTCAGTTAGGCTGATAATTACAAAATCTTGGGACTGCAGACACTTCGGTACATCTGTAGCCATACAATAACAACAAAAATTTTTGTTTTTTGTATCACACTGTAGAAAATTGAAATAGAAGTATTTGGCAGGTGAACAAGAAGGGCATCTTACAAATGTTTGGCACATTTTGTGCTTAAAGAATTGACAAACGCTATGAATTTATTTTATTTATTTATTTTGCAATTTCCTTTAACCATGCTGCAGAAGTGGCAGCTTTTAAAGTTTTGGTATTGTGTATTTTGTATATTAATTTACAGATAGCAGCTGAAGAACATGAAGAAATATGTCTCCCTATTGCCATTTATAACATCTTCCCCCAGTTAGTTATCCTTTTAACTGCTAATGAAACATTTTTGAAGAGGAAACGCTGAAATCTACAGTATTTCCATAGAGGCCAGTTCTTTAAAAAAGTCTGCTGAGGTTTCCTCTGTGTTTATCACTGATACTTTGACTTTGATGGATTTTATTTTATTTTATTTTAACTAGTTTGAAGCAGTAGTATTGTTGTCTCTCCCCCAGGTGAAATAGCAAAAATACTTGAAAAAATGGAGAATTTGTCTAAAAGGATTATGAAGAACAACAGGAAGAAGGATTGGGAAGCGGCCACATGTAATAAGATATTGGTGTCTGGGTAGGCTGGGTATGAAGGAATTATGGATGACAAGCAGAGTGCTGAGACTGTTCTGAAAGTTTGCAGGACATTAAGTTCTTTCCTTTGCCCCAGGAGTTGTATCAGAGCAGTCAATCTAGGCCCAAGTCTCTTCTCAGTGGAGGACTGGGATTTGATATACTGAGGTGTCACACAAGGGAGGGACTCTGCATAACACTCCCTCCCCAATTATACTCCACCTCCCTGAGTGTAAGCCAAGATCCTCTTAACTCTCCCATCTCCTTAGCAACTGCATTAAGCAAATCGATTTAGTTGGTGTCATTGGAATGGGATGGGAGGGCAGGGCTCCTGCTGCACATCTCACTTCCCTTCAGTTCTTATAAGCTTTCTTTGGTCTGCCACACTCCCTCCCGCCTTTTTTCTTCTTTGTAAGCCAAACAAATGTAGCTTACAGTCCAAGCTTCTGAGCTAATAAGGGCAAACTCCCTCTCCTTCTTCTCCTCTGTGACTTCCTTAGGCAAAGTCCTTTGGGGAGGGCCAGAGATGCCCTAGTACAGATTCTGATGCAGAGTGATCTTACACAGCAGGATTGAAAGCAGAGGCATAGGATGCAAGAATCCACAACCGTGTGGGTAGCCCGGGCTAACTTGGGGTGAGGGAACAGATTGGGTTGGTCTGGGGGCTGGATGCCATGAGTCCTTCTCACCATGAACCTGGAAGGTCTGGAGATGATCGCTGTTTTGGTGGTTCTGGTCCTCTTCATTAAAGTGCTGGAGCAATTTGGGCTCTTTGAACCTGTCTCCTTGGAAGGTAATGTACAGGGAAAGTGGGAGGGAGAGGGAAGTAATTCCATACTTCCAGGGCTGGTATCAGAGTCTGCTTTACTTAGTGAAAGTGATCATTCTAATCAGAATAATGAGTAGTTAAATATTTTATTACATAGTGACGATACTTGCAGAGGTTCTGCTGGAGGATTTTAAATGGATGCTAAAGGATATAGAAATGGGACAGAGTATCCATATGGAGTGGAAGCAGCCAAAGGACATGCTTTTGGATGCATACTCAGGGAAGCAGCAGCAAAGCCAGTCTTGGATGAAAGAGAAATGGAAGCCACAGTGTTTTCTTGTTATTCAGCAAGAAAACACTGTGTTTTCTTTGAGGTTGTTCATTTGAGGTTTGAAATGAGCTTGGAGTAAACAAAATTTCAAAGGAGGCAGGTCCATCAAAGAGGCACCGGTCGTGGCAAACTTTTAGGGTTGTATTTAGTGTCAGTATCTTCTCTAACTCTGTACCCAGTATGTGAATAGGCATGCCAAATTGCTTGTATTTGGCACATGTGAAAAATATTTCTGGTATGGTATACATGTTTAAGGATAAATGGACTGTGTAGGAACAGGTGAAGTATATGGTGAAAATAATGGGTTTTTTATATGCATGTTTTCATTTCATTAGAGATGTAGAGTAGTTGGCCTGACTGTCCAGAGGGAGTTTTCTATAATACGTGTTAATTGGTAGGAGGCAAATCTATATACATTGCTGAAAGTTTGCTAAGATCTCTATACCCTTCCCTTTTTCATTTTTGTCCTTTTTCTTTTCTTTTTTTTTTTCAGAAAGATCAGGAAAGCATCTTTTTTTAGTTAGAACTTCTAGGACATAGGCAAAGAATGAGAGTCCTCACTGGTTCTCTTACTGGAGGGCTAGAGACATTATAGAATGTATGGTCTCTATATAATTAAGTGAATTTACTGATTTTCTTTAGCACAGGAATAAGATATGGGGTAAATAAAGAACTAGCGCATACATTTTATCTAATGATGGTCTGCTTTTATGTTCCTGCCTGTGATTTAGACAATTGCTTATTATGGCCCTGATCTAAAATCTTTAAATAAAATTAAAGAAGCAATTCACTACCAATTGCTATTGGGTAAATGAGAAGGTTCTAGGACAGTTTATATTTTGCTTGCCCATTAATGCCTGTATGAATTTAGATTCTATGTGATTTTTTGTACTATTGGCATCAATTCAAGTTCCATGAAAACAGATTATGTTTTACTGGGACAATAAGATTTCCCCTTTGCCTCTATTTTCTTCCCTTAGCATTGGGTTTTGTGCTATTATATCTTTATGCATATCTTGGTCATAGTTTTTTCCCCAGAATCCTATTGGTTATTTTGACATTGGAATTTAATTTATTCACACCTGATTCTTTAAACTCTTTGAATAGGGTTTTAAAGCAAATTAGATAAGCCACAACCCACTGGATCATCCTTTTAGAAATATTTCCTAAACAGAGAAATAGATTGACCATGTACAAGCAAAAAAGCAGTGGGGACAGGAGCAATTTCCAAATCAAGTGAAATTGAGTTTTGCCAAGTAATCAGAAGAACTGTCTATTGCAGTGTTTCTCAACCTCAACAATTTTTAAATGGGTATAGTTCAACACACATCTTAACATTCTGAACTTGAGAAACATTGGTCTAGTGCCGTGATGGCGAACCTATGGTACATGTGCCAGAAGTGGCACGCAGCGCCCTCTCTGTGGGCATGTGAGCCGTCGCCCCAATTCAGCTCCGCCGTGCATGCACGTGTGCCTCCCGCCGGCCAGCTGGTCTTCAGGTCTCTGCAGTGCATGCACAGAGGGCAGGGGGCATGCGGAAGCCCACATGCCCATATGTGGGGAGGTGGGGTGCAGGTGGAAGCCACACATGCATGCACGGGGCACATGTGGGTGGCCATGCATGCATGCATGGGGCATGTGCGGGAGGCATATGCATGCATAGTGGCTGCACATGCATTGCATTTGGGGAGTTAGGAAGTGCTTTGGCACTCAGTCCAGGAAAGGTTAGCCATCACTGGTCTAGTATGTGTGTTTGTGTTTGTATGTTCTCCACCAATACTCAAAAGATACGTCCACTGAAAGAAGAGGACTTGGTACTTGAATTTTAGTCAGGTGTACAAAGGGTAAAGAAGGGATATTCATCAATATCGGCCCCTCTGTTTTCTAAAAATGGCAGAGCAAGACTTGAACACAGAATAAGAAGTATGCCATAAGGACTGGTTTAACACACCATGGTAAGGTCCAATCTAAAAACTCACAAGTGAAATAGAAAGGCCATGTCTGTCCATTTCTTATTTTCTCTTCCCATCACTGATGACCAAAGGTATATTGTTCTTGAATAAAAGGGTTCCACATTTCCAAAGAATTATATAAAATTGCTCTTCAAGGAAAAATGAAATAAAATGCATAGATAGATACAAAGGGTACAAGATTAGGTAACAATAGCTATGAAATGGATCTTAGAACTGTAGGCAATTATAAACTGAAAATGAATCAGCAGTGTGATATAATTGCAAAAAATGGCAAATACAACTTAATTACTTTAATAAAAATACAGTTTCTAAGGCATAGAAAATTATTTTTCCACTCTGTATTGCATTAGCTAGACTGCTAAGATGCTAAGTGAAATGGGTAGTATTCAGAAGACAGGATAATAAATTAAACATTGTGCTACAGAAGAGAGTCAGAATCCGTTCTCCACTTCTGTATTTTATAATATTTACTGTTAATGTGATTTTTATATTTTTTATAAAATTTTTATGTTTTTTCTGTGGGTTTTTTTAATACGTGGTTTTACTCCTTTGTTGTGCACCGCTGCAAGTTGCTTCACTGAGATGGGAAACTATATAAATTTTATAAATAAATAAAATAAATCAGGATAGAATATGCAAGATTCAGACTAAGAGACTCAAACTGTAGGAAGAAAAAGATAGTTTCAATGTTAAGAAAACATTGCTAAGGCAAGTTTGATTCTGGAATCAATTGTCCTGAGAAGCAGTCTACTTTCGTTCACTGGAAATTAATTACCCATATACTTTGGGGTAGGTTAGACAATCATCTCTTGTTTTAATCTGGATTACTATATTGAGTTGGGGACTGGATCTGATAATCTAAATAACTTCTTTGAATTGTATGATTCTGCCTGTCATTAGACAGAATAATGTCTCCTCATGGTTCAAATACTCTGTTGGGCAGATAGGGGAAGGATGGTGGCATGATAGGGTGTTTGAAACAAGCATCCATACTGAAACAAATTTCAGCTGCTAGTCAGATTGCTTCTAAGTATGGAATCAGTGTGGTATTTGGTCCACTTTCAAAGTATGTTGTGTTAGTCCAGCTGAAGTCAACTTGAGATACTATTTACGATGCCATAAATATAGCCTATAACCTCACTGTATTAGGAAAGATCAAAACTTTATTCACTCCTAAACTTGACAGAATTGCTTTCTTCTGCATTATTTTTCCCTGGTAAACATTAAACTGATAAATTTATCTGAGAGACTGAATCCCTAGTTGGTGAATTCTATTGATTCTCTTTTTACCAGAGTTAGAACAAAACTGTGCATTTCCCCAGAAGACCTTTTGAGGAAGGAGAAGTGCCAGTCAAGACCCTTTCCAGTTTTTGTGTGTATTTTTTATTTAATATATATATATATATCGATGCTCCAGATTTCTATGGCATATATGGACTTCTTTCTTCCCAACAAGGAAGCACATTGTTGGAGCGGCTTAGGGGACACTCGTGTAGGTCAGTCCTTGCAACTGGGCCCAAACTGATTCTCATGTCTCCGGCACTCGAAACTGTCTCTATCTCTCTGCCCGTGTTATTTTTGACCATAAGAGTGTTGCTAAGCATTGCTGCATCATGCTCCCTGGTGAAATAAAATCCTCTAATGGCTTACAGATTTTAATGGATAGAATCCCTTCATCAGCCCACCACAATCAATCATCCTACATCTGTGGTTGTGCCAGAGTGGCTGTTTTTTTTTCCTTGACTGTTGCCCAACAGAAAAAGGGACAAAATGAGGAAGGTGAGAATTGCTGAATCAGGAGACTGTTGATGCAGCAAGAAAAAAAAGGAAAACAACCAATCATCTTCCTATACTACAAGTTTCCAGAGAGTTTTTTTGTGTTAATCTGATGCATCTTAAAGCACTTTGAAAACTGATACATTTATTATTGCATAAGGTTTCATGGCTCCTGAGAGATGGAAAGATGGGGAGTAAAAGAAAAACACAGGAAAATAAAATGAGAACAGAAAATTAGTGATTTATCTATTGCTAGTTGTCATTCACAAAACAATTGTACAACATAATATACACCAGGGCTTCTCGACCTTGGCAACTTGAAGTCCACTATGATGTGTGGACTTCAACTCCAAGAATTCCCCAGCCAGCAATACTGACTGAGGAATTCTGGGAGTTGAAGTCTGAATATCATAAAGTTGCCAAGGTTGAGAAACACTGATAGGCAGTCTTGAATCAGTTAATTAACATATATATCAGTAGTGGGTTGCTACCAGTTTGCTCCAGCTCGGGCGAATCGGTAGCAGTAGCTGCGGGAGGCTCTGCCCACCTGCCCAGAAGCTTCTGTGCATGCACAGAAGCATCACGCATGCATAAGCACGTGCCCGCGCCCACGAGCGAACCGATAGTGCCCGAAATTGAAACCCACTACTGATATGTATGTTGGCAAGCAACAACGCAAAGATTATGGTGATTAAGAAATAGTTGTTAAACTCCTAGCAGTGTTCCAATATCCTAGGGGCTGCCACAAAGAAGAAGGGAGTCAAGCTATTCCACCTAATCAAGGAGAGAAGCAACCTAGAATTAAGGAGAAATTTCCTGACAGAATAATTAATCAGTGGAACAACTTGCCTCCAGAAGTTGTGAATGTTCCAACACTGAAAGTTTTTAAGAAGATATTGGAAAATCATTTGTCTGAAGTGGTGTAGGGTTTCCTGCCTAAGCAGGGGGTTGGACTAGAAGGCCTCCAAGATCCCTTCCAACTCTGTTATTCTGTGTTCCCTAATAAATTGAGTTCAGCTACATAATGTGTCTTATGGGGGGTTTCCACCACCCCCCCCCCAAAAAGAATGACCATCTTGAAGCCAGCAACAAGGAGGTGTTCTGGGCTAGTAAAATGTTCTGTCATTGATTTTTTTAAATTATCATTATCTGATGTCTGATTTCTTTCTGTTCATTATTTTAAGTATAGCTTGAAAACTTTATACAGTGTAGTTCACAGGGCTGACATGATATAATCATACTATCAGAAAATAATGGAAGTTGTATTTCATCTGGAAGGCACTAATCTGGGAAAGAATACACTGTAAACCTTTATCTTAACTGTAATCATTATAAGCAAAAGAGACTTTATTATACAAAAAACTTTTTCCAGATCTTCCCAATGTCTTTCTTTTCTCTACCAATCTATTAATTCAGAGAGAAAATACAGTTGTCATTGCCAGATTATTGAACAATAGATTTTTCTCACTGCATTTTTTTATACTGGATAGAGATGAAAGAGGTCTAAGATGAAATTACTAAAAGGAAGTTTAGCTTGTTAGATAGTCATCGCTTATAATAGCTGCTGAAAAGCTATTAGGTAATCCTTGATTTATGATCTTAATTGAGTCTGGAATTACAGTCATAGATAGTAGAAGTTATAAATCAAGAAATCACTTGACCTGACCATTTTTTAAATTTTTTTTGATGGTCATTAAGTGAATGGCATGGTTGTTAAATGAATAAATTTTCCCCAAGGTGTGTATTTTTTGCCAGAAACCAAAAGTAAATACCAGAAATCAAAAAAACACATTGCAAATCACATTCAGGTGATCACAGGACACTGCAGACAGTTGTAAAAGTAGTCAGTTGCCAAGCAACTAGATATGCAATCATATGACCATGTTGTGTGGGGGCACTCATAACTTAAAAATAGGTTGTAAGTAGTTTTGGGAAGGTCAGTCATAACTTTAATGGTTAAGTGGCTGGTCATAAATCAAGGACTACTGCGAGTTCTTTAATAGGCAAGCTGTGAGTGTAAGCTAATCACACAAAAACACTAACTTTACACAACTTCTGATGAAAACCTTTTGTAAATAGATACAAAAATGTTGTGTTTTAATAGTTTAGGAAGGCTTCACCACAAACCATGCCATGTAACGCCAGGGATTAATGGTATCTGGAGTGCTGTCCTTGGAAGCCATTGTTCTGAAGGACATTGCCATCTTTCCTACTATCCAGAAGCCACAAACTGGCTAACTCATCAGTGGTCCAAAACCTGACATATTAATAGGAAAAAGAGGGACTATAGGGCAGGTTGAAAATCTGGTGTTATTGATTGTGGCTCTTAAAATGCTGGCATCAATAATTCAGAAGAAAAGTTGGCAGGAAACAGAGTAAGTGTGTGCCTAAATGAGGATGTGACAGAGTTGCAGGGAGAAAAGAAAAGATAAAAGTCCAACTACAAGAAGCTTGCACATAATCAAGTCTACAGTAGATACTAGACAAAAGTCCTGATTGAAATTGACAGGGTGATTCTGTGTCACTAGGAAGAAGGGGCACAATTAGAGAGCCAGCTGTGGAATAAAAATGTGAATAAAGGTGGTAAGAAGCTACCACTGATCAGGGAATGATCTTTCCCCCTTTACACTTCCCAGCAACTTTCAAAACGTCTTGGATAAGGACTGGGAATGCTGGCATATATCAACCACTTGCTGGAGAGATCATAGGAGGCACTTCCAGGACCTGCCTTGTTTTTAAAACACTGCTTTCTTGTTTGGGTTCATGTCCACCATAAACATTGATATTAAGGTTGACTCAGTCTTTTATCCTTCCAAGGTGAGTAAAATGAGGACCCAAATTGTTGGGGGCAATATGCTGACTCCTTAGAGAGGGCTTGTAAAGCACTGTAAAGCGCTATATAAGTCTAAGTGCTATTGCTATATTAGGCACTATGAAGCTTCTGAGAATAACTTGATCCACACTGTGAAGCAGCTTCCTCCTGTAATGCCTGCGATGAAATCCAAACTATAAATTTAGTAAATTTTAGGGTAGACTAAGCTTCTTTTTAAAAGAAAAGCACACACATTTATCACAAACACCATTGTCAGCTAGAGTGGCATGCCTTTTAGCCGTTTTGCTGCTTCCTATTTGTTTCATGTCCACTCTTCAGAATTTATTTTCATGGAAAATGAACTAAAATATTAAAAAATACCTTTCTCATCTTGTTTTGCAAATTCAGCATATAATTACTGAGAACGCACATACACTTCAAAGAGGAATTTTTACCCATATCAAAAAGCTGCCAAGCCTAGTTGCAAAGAGCCAGAGCAACAATGAGAATTTTACACAAGACAATGAAAACTATACACATTCCAGGTTTGTTCTCATTTGTTTACTCTGAGATTTCAGTTTATTTTAGTCTTATCAGTTTCTCAGCAGTATATTTCTCTTCTTTGGCTATCACACCTGCATGAGATGAACAGTTTTGCAAAGGTTCATTTGGGGAACCCCTTGATGCCACCTATTCGGTATAAGCTGATCCTTACAGCAGTATTTGATGTTTTGTAAAAGTACTGATCAATGTTAGTGATATAACATTTCTTTAGGATTTGAAGTAATATTATATCTTTTTGCCCTTTCCAGCAGGGTAAAAATATAGAGACGTAGTGCTTTTCACCAGCCAAAAGTGGTGTGAAACAGAAGAAACCTGTCACTAGAATAAAAGTTAATGCAGAAAAAAAATGAAATACAATTGTAACATAGACAGCAAGAGGCATGAATCCTCATTTAGATATACATGGGATAATGCACTATCATTAGTTTATATTTTCAGAGTTGAATTCACAAGTGAAAGCTTAAGGGACTTATAAATGCTGCAGAAAAACTGGAGTAATTTATCTCTTCTATTCCATTGTTTGGAGCAATCTTCCTTTCTTTTTCTCTAATATTTTATTCATATGCTTTATGTATTTTAACATGTTCATTTATAGTCATCAGAATAGTCTGTCATTAAAATATATTTAAAATATAAATTCTTAATATAAAAATAAAGGGCAATGACAGAAGCAATAAAATAGTGGAATGCATAGTGATAGCAATTTAAAGCGTTTGAGAATCATATTGTCTTTATCTGGCATTAAAAATAGGTGCCAAATTTAGTGTCAATAAATTATACTCAATTGCTTGGAAGCTATAATATGAGTCAACTGAGTAACCTATAAGGCCACACCTCCCATACAACATGTCTGAATGAAAATTACAAGCAGTTTCAGTACTAGAGTTTAGGGTACCACAGAGCAGGTGCCAGAATTGAAAATGCTCGTCTCCTGAGTCCCATCAAATATAATACCCTAAAAGACAAGGACCAACAATATGCTTCTGCTAGACCTGATGGGCTTGGCAGATTTAATCAGGAAGAGTGGTCCCTCAAATAACCTAACCTAACAACATGAAAGGCATTAAAAGTTAGAAGTAGCACCTTGCATTGGACCCAGCAAACTGGATACTAGTACAACTCATAGAGCAGAGGTATATGCCAGTCTAGGGCCACATGTAACTGCCTGCATCATAGCATTCTGTACCAGCTGAAGCTTCCAGATACTCTTCAAAGGAAGCCCCATACAGCAGTCTATCCAGGAGTTGTCCGGAGCATAAGTAATCATAAGCAAAGGCTCCCAATCCAGACATGGGTGCAACTGGGGCACAACATGAAGTTGTGCAAAGGCCCTCCTAGTCATGACCATCACCTGTTCTTCAAACAGGAGTCATGAGTTCAGGATGACCTCCAAGTAGGCCCCCAATAGGTCAATGGGTCTGTTTTGGGCAGTGCAATTCTACTCAGAGAGGAAAAATGATATAATCCCCAAATTGACAGGTCCCAAACTCACACCTACTCAATCTTGCCAGGGTTCCACTGAAGTCTTTTGTGCCTTATCCAGACTCTTGTCATCCCCAGGCATCAGGATATGACATCAACAGAATTTCTCAGTTTGCCAGGGGCAGACATGTATAACTGAGTATCATCAGGGAAATGATGATACTTCACACCATGATGATGGATGAGCTTATCCAGTGGCTTTCTATAAATGTAAATATAAATAGGAATGGAGAGAACAGTGAACCCTATAGCACCTCACACAATAGGAGTCGAGAGCAGGCTCACCCCAATCACTACTGATTGGTATTGACCCTGGAGAAAGGAGGAAAATCAGCACATTACAGTAAATTTAATCCACTCTATTCTTTGAACATATTTTCTGGGGTAAATTACATTTTTAATGGCTGACCTCAAAGGGACTATAATAACTGTTCAGAAGGTCATATATTATTAATTAGTTAGAATTCTATCCATTTTCCACCCGGAGCTCAAGGCAGTTTACCTGGGAATTTCCCTTCATTTTATTCCCATAACAGCATTTGATATACTGTAGGTTAAGCTAAAAGAGGAGGACTGGCTGAAAATCATCCTGTGAGTTTCCATAGCTAAGGATGGCCTTGAATGTGGGGCTTCTTGGTGCTAATTCACACTTTAACCACTGAACTACAGTGGCTTTATCTCTTTTATAAAGCAAATTCTCCTTAGGAAGGAAACTCTTTTCAGTTTCATTGAAAGTGATTTGATTATGACTCGGAATGTACAGATACTTACATAGCTGTGTTCCTTTTGAAGTTTTATAGTAAATTCTACATTTATTTATTTTATTTTATTATATTTGTATACCGCCCTTCTCCCGAAGGACTCAGGGCGGTGGACAGCCATGGTAAAAACAATATATAAGACAAAATTTAAAAGTGAATTAAAATAATTCAATCCTTAGCCAGATTTAAAACTCCCAGCTAAAACCATTTAAAAACCACATTTAAAAACCCAATTAAAATTCTTTATCCCATCAGACCGGCTTGCTGGAATAACAGGGTGTTCAGTGTACGACGGAAGGCACGGAGGTCAGGGATCCTTCATATGTCCGGGGGTAATTCATTCCACAGGGCAGGAGCCCCCACAGAGAAGGGTCTCCCCCTGGGGGTCGCCAGTTGACATTGCTTGGCCGACAGCACTCTGAGGAGGCCCTCTCTCTCTCTCTCTTTTTTTTAAAATTTGATTTATATGCCACCCTTCTCAGGGCGGCTTACAATGCATTAAGCAATAGTCTTCATACTTTTGTATATTTATACAAAGTCAGCTTATTGCCCCCACAAACTGGGTCCTCTCTGTGGGAATGTGTCTGTCAGTGGGAGGCAATCGGTGGCAGAATGCAATCCTGTAGATAACCAGGTCCTAAGCCATGGAGTGCTTTAAAGGTGGTAACCAACACCCTGAAACGCACACAGAAGACCACCGGGAGCCAGTGGAGCTCGCGCAAGAGGTGTGTTACATGGGGCGACTCGCGTGGCTGCATTCTGGACCAGTTGGAGCCTCCGGGTGCTCCTCAAGGGGAGCCCCATGTAGAGAGCATTACAATAGTCCAGACAGGAAGTGACGAGGGCATGAGTGACTGTGCGCAAGGTGTCCCAATCCAGAAAGAGATGCAACTGGGAAATCAGGAGAACCTGATAGAAAGTCCCCCTGGCCACTCTCAAGACTCACCTCCATCATCCCGTCCGAGGTTACCCAGTCGGAGTCCAGGCCACCCCGAATCTGAGCGATTTTATCATGAAGATATTGCACAAAATCCTCAGCTCTACCTTGCAAGGGATCCTTCCTCGTTCCCACCTGCAGTAGAGAGCGGCTCACCCTAAACAGGCGGTTCTCTGCAGATGCAATAAAAGTGGAAAAATAGATTTCGCCACTCTTATTGTCACTAGGTAGGTCTTAATATAAGACTTCACCAGTGTTCGGTCAGATTTGGTGCGGCTGGCCCTCCAATCGTTCTCTAGGTGTCTTTTCTAGCACTTCATCTCTCTCAGCTCCTCAGAGAACCAAGGAGCCAATTGAGAATGGCACTGAGTCAGAGGCCGCAAAGGCACGACGTGGTCCAAGGCTCTGGCAGCCGCCCTATCCCAGGCGGTGACCAGTTCCTCAGCCGAGCCATGAGTCAGAGCCTCTGGGAATGGCCCAAGCTCTGTCAGGAACCTCTCAGGGTCCATCAGGTGCCTGGGACAGAACCACCTGGTTGGTTCCGTCTATGACAAGGGGGAGCGGTCTGAATGTCCAGCTGAAGGAGCAAATGATCTGTCCATGACAAGGGCTTAATGACTAGGTCCCCTATTGTGAGATCATTCAACCACTGTCCAAAGACAAAAATCAATTCCAGTGTGTGTCCCCCAATGTGGCTGGGGTCATGAACTAACTGGGTCAGGTCCACGGCCATCATGGAAGTCATGAACTCCCGAGCTGCTTTTGATGTTTCACTGACGGATGGCAGGTTGAAATCCCCCCATGACCATAAGCCTGGGGGTGTCCACCACCACCCTGGCTATTATGTCGAGCAGCTCAGGTAGGGCTGCTGCTACGTGGCAGGGAGCCAAACCCATCTGCACCCCATGGCCCCACTTCACAAAGAGGGACTCACAACCGGCTATCTGAGGAACAGTGGCCTCCCTCGGACTAAGACTTTCTTTAATAATCACTGCTATCCCTCCGCCCCTCCCCTGAGCCTTCGGCTGATGAAATGTGTGGAAGCCTGGTGGGCACATCTCCACGAGGGGAACCCCCCCCTCATGGCCCAGCCAGGTCTCCGTAATCCCTGCCAGGTCTGCACTCCCCTCCTGAACTAAGTCATGAATAAGGGGGGCTTTATTCGTCACAGACCTGGCATTGCACAACAACAGCCGAAGGCATCCCAGCTTCCTTTAAGCTGGTGATTAGTTTTTTATATGGTCCCATTGATAATATTTTTTCATATGATTACTTTTTAAGAAGGTGAACAGAGAATACAGGTTATCTGAGAGTTTAATGTCTATTGCCACGAGGCAAACAATCCTATAATAGGATATAGTAGCATGTATCAGAAAGGGATAATGCCTTCCTCCCACATACCAAATATAAGGGTAACATATCAAAACTGAAAGCAATCCTCTCGTCCAGTCACCAGAACTAACATTTGGGGAGCATTACAGGAGGCTAACAAAGGATCAGAGACAGGAAAAAATGGCATGAAAGAACAGGCCAAAGAAGCTTCTGCTATTCAGGTTCTATTATTCAAGTTACTGCTAAGAAATGGGGTGGAAATATGTTTACAGAATTAGCAAGGAATCTGTCCAAGCCCAAGGGATGGACAGATAAAGGCATGTGGTAGACTTCTGTTCAAGATAGCAAAGGGATAATTTAGCTCTTGTAGTCATTTCTGAAAATTAAAGATATAGTAGCAAAAAAAAAAAAAAAAAGCCTCGCCAAAGTCATGTTTGATACTCTTTTAAAATGTCCCTACATAAGTTATTAAGCAACTTACAGGAACTCTAATCATGGAAAGTGAAACTGGCAGATTCTTTTGCAGTACTTTTTATCTAGAAAATGCCGACCAGAATGAAGCTATATTTGCTTCTGGGCTGATTTATTATTTATTACTCATTTAGAGGTTATTTTCTGGGCAATTTCATAAAGCTGTGTGCTCATCAACTGTTGCAAATGCAGCTAAGCTTTCCAGGTGTGTTCTTTTAAAAGGGTGATAAATGATATATATATTCTGTGTAGGAATCATCTGCCTCTTTCTAGTTAATATTGTGATAGAAATCAACCAGTTTAATATGTGCATTAGATCTTAACAAGGACAAAAATGTGTGCATGTGTGAAAGAGAGTGACTAGTTTTTAAAGTTATTATTTCAAGTGCAATTATTATTTGAAGTAGCTGCCAAGAGAGTAGGTAATGAACTAATGAAAGCCAGGACAGCAAAAATAAACGAAACACAGTGTTAGTGGTTTCCTATACCACTTATTCTTTTGAAATGCATGATCAGTTGCTGCATTCTCAGTTCTTTTGCTCAAATTACTATGTTATTTTCTAATTTTTGTTTCTACTTTTTTACACCTGCTCCAGACATGCATATATTTCTAACTGCCTTTTAGTTTTCTCAGATTTAGAATTACATTTTAAAACTAAGACCTGCATCAGTATGGACACAAATGTAGTTTTGTGCCTTCTTAATGTACAACACTACAAATGGCAGGAAGAAATGAGTAAATAAACAAAGTCACCTTGCAATTGTTAAATTTTCATGCTTGATCTGAGAATGTGGCAGGATTCAACTATATTATTAATTTTATTAACTATCTAGCAGTTATGCAGCAGAGCATAACAGTATGTTTCCAAGTATCAATTCCTTGATTTCACAAAATCTGTTCGAATGTATTACTCTTGGAGCGCCCAGATATGAAGTTTTTTCATGATGTCACTGCATGCTCAGTAACTGGATTTGAACCTGTTAAATTGTGACTTCTAAATGCTACTGGGAGAAAAGAGGATACATAAACATCTGTGCTCCTTCCTTCCTTCCTTATCTTTTTACTGTATAATTTCCTACAATCCATTTTGATTGAGAGGAATGATTATTTGTTTTAAGGGAGTTTTGCGCTGTAACCGAGTTGGGCTTTTTTTTTTTTTTTGGCAGCACTGAGATTATGCATGTTTGTCTTCTCTGATTTATTCCATGTTTATTATGACTGACACTTAGGGAATGATTGGGGTAGATAAAAGATGCCGTGATATGTTAATTCCTTGTGGCGATTGTCATTTTTTTGCAGGCAATCCATCTGGTCATGCTAAAAAAGCCCTGAAGCAGCGGTTCCTCAAGCTGCTCCCCTGCTGCCGCCAGCCTAAATCCATCCCCTCAATCAGCGAAAGCAAGTGATACTTTGTGCCTCTTTATGCTCTCTGTGCTGTGACATTATAATATCCAATAAGGGGGAGAAAAGATTCCCTCTGTATAGAATTTATAAAAAATCCTTAGATAGTTCTTTTCTTAAAACAAACTTTAGATCAAATCTATATTGTAATAATAATGATACGCTAGTAATACCTAAAATACAAAATGGATACCCAAGGCAGATTTTCAGATTTGAGCCACTAATATTGTACTTTGAGGTGGAATTGGGTCTTGTTATCTGCTGCAAGTGCTTACTAGAGTGTGCAGAACCATTATGGGCATCAAAGTTGTGTATTTAATCTTAAACTACTGGCTAACTCTTGCTGTGAGGTGGATCCTTTCCTTTGCCTATTTGTAAACCAAGCTTTGTAGACAGGTTTGTTGTGTTATTTATTAACATCATGCCAGATTCAAGTTAAGAATATGCTTAACGTCTGTATTCAGCAAATTGCTCAACTCATTGCCAGTAATAATAGTTGTATGCTACTGTCAAAGCCTGGCCTATCCTTCCAAGATGTTTTGGTGATTTGTGCAAAGTTCCAAATGATAAAAAATAAACTGTTTTTCTTTCCACTCTTTTCTGATTTTTAAACACTTTTTTATCCTAGCCCGTAGGAAAAATATTGACACAGTAGGGAGCTTTGCAATATATCTATTGTATATGTATTTATCTGCACTCGCACATTTTCTTTCCATATATACTGCAAGTAATGTACTGAAGATTGTCTTAAACTGAGAATACAAGGGTTCTTTTGCAATTTTCAATAGCTTATTAAGTTCATTGCTGTGATACCCTTGAGAATCTCTGTGATTTACAGATGTCAATATGCATAGCGACTAAAGGATAAGCATTAGAGTTCCACAGCTTCAGATTTCTATTTACATATTTGTATTTGAGCCTAGAAAACTGGTGGAGAGACATATGTAGCAATGCTTGTGTGTTGCGCCTCTAACATTTATTCTCTTGGCTATCAAGAATTAGTTTATGGTTTTACTTGCTTTGCAACTAATAAATGATCTATCAGCAATTTAATAAAAAGACTGAATGTTTTAATGCCTGAAACTTTCTACCCTTTGTCTTAGAAGGTGAGACATTTCATTTTTTTGTTTGCATTAAATCACTAAGAGACTGTTGAGTTCAGCCTTAGTGCAGAGTTGGATAATGCAGGAATATCTTTTAGTTGCAACAGCTCTGAGTATATTTGTAGCTTTGCTGCCCACTATAAATATTTCTCCCACTTGTTTGTAGATATATATGCCTTAGATAGTCTAAAAACATTCCAAATTTTTCATGCATATATTATTTATTTCTTATTTTCATGGATGATAGGGTTAGCTATAGCCTCCAGTTGCCATATAAACCTGTCCTGAAGTTTATTTTTCTCATTTTGATTCCTTTTAAGCATACAGGAGAACTTGGAGGATATAGCTCTATTATGAATAGACTAGAAGTCTACTCTTCCTCTAGCCTAGGGTGTGATCACTAGGGCTATGAATTTCTGACTGTGCCTCTATTTTAAGACTGTATCTAGAGGTTATGTAGCATGCATACATATTTGAAATACATTCTTCTATTAGAAAATTAAAGAGAGGCATTTATTCTTACGTTCAGTCAAATGTAATGAGCCCTTTTCTGTCAGTGTGAGGATTGGAAAAATCCAGTATTTTCAAGAGGAAATAAAATGGAATAATAATAATGAGGGAAGGGAGAAAGGGACTGAGGTTGTGTCCTACTATACTTCTGAGGTTCTTCTTTCTCCTGCAGACAGCATAGAGGATGAGTTTGAGCTCTCCACGGTTTGTCATCGGCCTGAGGGTCTGGAACAATTACAGGAACAAACTAAATTCAGCCGCAAAGAGCTACAAGTCTTATACCGAGGCTTCAAGAATGTGAGTTGAAAAGACTCTTTCCTTTCTAGCTGGCATTTCTTCTGGTGTGATTGCATTCTCTCTTTCCTCTTTTGAGTTGCTTCTTTATTAAATGAGCACCTGTAATTATTTATTTACTATGTACCCATGTTATTTTAACAGTGGTAGATTTCTTATTTACATCCTAAAAACTTGAACAATTATGCAAGCCTTTTTTTGCAATAAGATATTTTATCTGTATTATCTAACTTAATACCACATTCTCCATACTACCTCCTGTCTTTATTAGGACTCCCAACAAATATAGCTTCCCCTCTTTCTGAAGGTCAAACTGCACTCAGCTACTCTTCATTTTACTTTACCCTCACCCTCACTCCATTATCATTATTTGGAGATCTAAAGATGATCATAGTATGCAGGTGCAGAAGCATTGTTTTTTTATTTGTAACATGTCCTTTTCCCTCTTCAGTTTAAAGTAACATAAAAAACCAACCTCCATTGTTGCCAATTTTGTTTACATATTTTTCAGAACACGAAGGATTAATTTTACAAAGGGAGTGGCAGCTGGAGAAGGCATAAACCTCCTTCTTGATTTTAGTTAACATAATGCACAGCAGTATAACGAGAAAAAAACTGAAGCCTGCTATATATTTATTGCATTAAGTTGCTTGAAGACATTATAGAACAGCATAAAATTATACAATTGTTACACAAATGGCTTTGTACTATTTTTGTATTTTTTTTTCACATAAAGCTGCAGTTACACTACTTTCCTTTGAAACATTAAGTTCCATGTAATTCAATGATCTTCTTTTCTTAATTCCTTCCATGGTATTTTCAGAAGTCTTCTGCAGTTCCAAAACCATACATATTCTTTCTATCCTACCTCTTCCAAGTCCAATTTTTGCTTTCATAGAGTATCACAGGGAAAACCTGTTTCCATATCATTCTTAATTTTGTAGTATAAACATGTCATAGCGTCTAAATATTTATTTTAAGCCTTCATTGCAATCCTACCAAGTTTGAGAGCCAGTTTGCTGTAGTGATTGAGACAGCAGGCTAAAAACCAGCAGACTCTTGAGTTTTAATCCCACTTTAGGCATGAAGCTAGCTGGGTTACTGAGACAGTTATCTTCTCTCAACCCTAAGAAGAAGGCAATGGCAAAATTCTGAATCTGGCCAAGAAAACTGCAGGGATTTGTCCAGGTAGTCATCAGGAGTCAAAACTGACTCAAAGGCACAAAGAAACAAAAATCAAACCTTCATGGTTATCCTACCAAATGCTAGTCTGCAGCATATTTCTTGACTGCTGGGTCCTTTGCTGTTTATAGATGATCCTGAAAGATAGCAGCTATCCAACACTTCAATAACTTCATTGTCAATGCTAAGGCTGGTGTCTACACTTTTTTCCCTTAGTTTGACCTTCCCATTTGTTCACTGCCAACACCCTAGGAGATAACTAATACCCAAGTTCTTCAAAAGGAAGGAATTCCTCTTTCTGTTATTGTTTGATGGGGAAACTAAAATCAGTTTCTCATATATTACACTGCATGCCTCACCTGGGATATTGTAGGTTAGCAATTCCAACGGATGATCAATGTACACTTTTCTATTTGATAGGAATGCCCTAGTGGGATTGTTAATGAAGACAGCTTCAAGCAGATCTACTCACAATTCTTCCCACAGGGAGGTAAGTCCATCAAAAGAGCTAATATTTTGGAAAAGTTGCAAAGCTGGGAAGGAGAGTAAACTGGCAGTTGTTGGAAATAAAAGATGAGAGACTTTACCTCCTCAGTTATAGCTTCCTTACCTTCATTGCCATATATCCCTAGAATCATCCTCTGTCTCCCTCACAGGATAAAGATAAAGTAAAAAACGTGAACACTGTTCATTGGATCATATATCAAAGGAATAGTAACTGTTGTCAACTGTGGCACTTTTAAATATGGTCACTTTCTTTGCATGATGTTAAATGGACATTTTCCTTATTTAAAAGATATACATAATTGTTCAACTCATATGACTTTGGATAGTATATATCACATATAAACCAAACAAACAACAATTGCAGGCAAGAAACCATACAGAATTGTATGTTATCTATAAACAATGTATCAGATAAAATCAAGTTAGTGGCAACCAAATGCACTCCACCTCCAGAGACAGGTTAATTAATCATTATGACTCAATATTTGGGACAGAAAGCAGGTATTTAAAGTAGTGTTTGGGCCATTTTAATCTCAGAGGGAGGAGATCATTTCAAGGGGCAGACAGTGCCACAGAACAGGCACAACTTCTAGATCCCAAAAGATAACACTGCCTCAGGGAGAGGATCTGGAGTTTGCCCTTCACCTGAAAGTGGGTGATGGGCATAAATGTTCCAAGTCCAGTGATCCTGAAAATAACCTGGCCCTAGGCTTTGTTTTGAAATCAACTTCATGGTTATATATCACAGAACAATTCTGTAAAAGTGATACTTGTTCTACTATCCCCAAACCTAACGTTTTGCCATAGCTAGACATTTTATTCCTCTCTTCTAACTTTCCTTTAATTAAAAGAAGTTTATTATGCCAGTCCTAACCTGGCATAACTATTGATCCATATTTGAAAAATGAGGGGCTTAAGGTGCAAAATTATTCTTGGAATATTGTATTCTCAGTTCTAATGGAGTATAACCAGAATAGCGATGAAATGTTCAACTACTGCTTTGGGAGCCTTCTAGTTGTGCCTTTTGCACTTTTTCTATAGATGTTCTTTCTGGCATGTAAAAGATAGTACACTATATTGCATGGCTCTCTCAATTAGTTTCACAGAAAGTAAAATAACAGGATGCTACACTGGTTGCTGATACAGTTTTAATAGTACTGTTTCACTGTTGCTCACTTGTTGCTAAAGCTATTTTTAATTTGATATGTATTTGTATTAATACATTCCCTTGTGAATACAAAAGGAGGAGGATAAATATTGAAATAACTATATCTTTTGTAACTAAGAGTGAGAGATCATCATGTTATGTCATCTATAATTTCAAAAAAGTTGCAGTTTAGCTATTTTCTCTAATAGTTTCCTGATAATCAAGTGATTCAATAAAATCAGCTAAAATATGAATACATTGTAGTTCTTACTATGTTTATCTGTTTTTAGATTCTAGTACATATGCAACTTTTCTTTTCAACGCATTTGATACTGACCATGATGGCTCTGTCAGTTTTGAGGTAAGATTCTCTATACATATTTATTTATACGTGAGCCCCTACAAAATTCTCTGGGCAAACTACAGACCAAAAGCAACTGTATCTACTCTTATTTATTATGTATTTATTTATATATTTTTCTATGGCTGCCCATCTTATCATGGTGACTTTGTACAGCCAACAGCAATTAAAAAACAAAAACATAAAGTTTATTTATCTTAGCAGTTATATTCAGGGCTCTTATAGGCAATAAATAACACTTTATAACACTTATAAAGCATAAATAACACAAATTTGCAAAAAAAAGCAGTAACCTCCCTTGACCTCACTCCAAAAAGATTGGCTAAAATAGAATTTTAAACCCTACTGCTGATGGAAGTACTTTGCCTTCCAAGAATGTTGTGTTCAAATAAATACCATGTCTACAATTAGAATTTTTTTTAAAGGAATACATGTGTCTGTATTCTAATTTTGAACCTTGCCATTCAACTAATCATTGACTAACAGGCCATCTGCTGGTACTAACAGAACCTGTATTTCTGTGCTTCAGAGTTTAACAGAGGACAGAATGCATATTTAAAAAGGGGTGTTTATCACTGACAATACAAAAACAGGACAAAAACCATGCTGAAGATTTCCAGCAATTCTAATTGAAGGAGAGATTGAAAATAATTGCCCATAGCTGTGTTATATGTATTAAACTACTGAATCTTGAGCAGTTGTATCTTAATCCGAATATTCTTTTCTAAGGAAACTATGAATGAATATAATTTATCAGTTTTTTACTGTAGTCACTGGATCTACATTACATTCCTGTAGCATATATCACAGCTGCAGTAGTGTTTAGGATGAATTTCATCCTTTTTTTATCACCTTGTCTCTTGCAGGATTTTGTAGCTGGTTTGTCCATTATTCTCCGTGGCACTATAGATGATCGGCTCAGTTGGGCTTTCAATCTCTATGATCTGAACAAAGATGGCTGTATCACCAAAGAGGTACAGACAGTAGCAGAAATCAGCAGGGTCAAAAGATGATGAACTTTCCTGAATCTGCTAAAGTAAGAATCTACTGGCCACATTGGCTAATAATTCTTTCTGTGTTTTGACTTTCAGGAAATGTTGGATATAATGAAATCCATTTATGACATGATGGGCAAGTACACTTATCCAGCCATGAGAGAAGAGGCACCTGAGGAACATGTGGAAAATTTTTTCCAGGTAAGCTTTAAAAAGGTAAAGGTTCCCCTTGCACATACCGTATGTGCTAGTTGTTTGCGACTCTAGGGGGTGGTGCTCATCTCCATTTCAAAGCCGAAGAGCCAGCGCTGTCTGAAGACGTCTCCATGGTCATGTGCTTTCAAACTGCTAGGTTGGCAGAAGCTGGGACAAGTAACGGGAGCTTACCCCGTTATGTGGCACTAGGGATTCGAACCGCTGAGCTGCCGACCTTTCGATCGACAACCTCAGCGTCTTAGCCACTGAGCAACCATGTCCCTCTTAGTATTAGAGTATTTCCAGTTAATATCCTGCACTTTACCTGCGAAAACCTTTCACAGTCAAGAATATGTATTATTTTGATCTGCTTTTTGGGAGGAAAAAGCTTTCCTCTTCCTCTTCATACTTTCCCTTTCCTTTTGGTTCCTTCAGTTTTAGTGCTGCCCATAGTAGAATTCTATAGTTAGCTACACAAACTTTTTTAGCAACTCAATTGTTTCCTTAAATCAATTGTGCTCAATCTTGGTAACTTTAAGACTTATGGATCAACTACCAAGCTGTTTGGAGAATTGTGGGAAATTCTGGTAGTTGAAGTTCACAAATCTCAAAATTCCCAAGGCTTTTCTGCCTTAAATACTTTCAAAATAGTATTAATGAGATATAAAGCCATTTTCTACTGGTAGGGCTTTTTAGATCATAGACATGTTGCCAGACCAGCTGTCTCTAGGTTAGAGATGTGTTGAGTTCACATTTTAGCATCTGAAGGTCCTCCTAGGAAACTACTTTGTTTCTTCTTCAATTTTCATTTACATTTCAGAAAATGGATCGGAACAGAGATGGTGTGGTGACTATTGATGAATTCATTGAATCCTGTCAGAAGGTAACACCATTGTCCTCCTAGCATTTTAATTCTTTATATCAGTGAATAAGGAAAAAAGGTATAGCCAGTCCTATTCTTTGCTCTATAGATGAGAACTTTTTATCACCACTATCAGTGGGATCAAGATGTGATATTTCACTACTGGCTCTGGATTTATAGTAATATTATTGTGACATAATTGGAGGAGTAATACAGGGCAGGTTGTGAGGGAAGAGAGCTGAAACAATATATTTAGTAACAGTAAAACTATACCTTCTTAATTTCCCACTTTTTCTAAGGCCTTGATTCCATCTTTTCTCTGGCAGGATGAAAACATCATGAGTTCCATGAAGCTTTTTGACAATGTGATCTAGCTGGCCACACCTGGAGCCAAGACTATCATATACACACCAGGGCTTCTCTCCTTGGTGTATCCTGAGGCACTCTTCCCTTGGCTGCATGGACAAAGCAGGCCCATTTTGTGGAGACAATCCTCATGTACTCAAGATCCAAATGGGGTGGGATGGGGAATCCCTACAAGGGGAATGAAATGGAAGTCTTTGTCTGGATTCAATAAGGCTAGGCAAGAAGTGTGTCCTAGAATTTACAAGCTCTTATTCTTGGAAATTAACTACAAAATGAATTGTTGCCTCCCCACAAAAACTGCGCTGACCTATCACTATATAATGTGCTTTTCTTTAAGACTTGTCAAAATCACGGCAACCCCATGATCCTGCATTAGGGCTTTCATATCCTCAAATGGCAATGTAAGCATCAATTTTTTAAAAACTCTTGTAAATGCACTCTTACCTTCAAGGAAGGGAGTCTATCTGATCTGCACCAAGGTTCTCACAGCACATGGAGTATTATTCCAATGCTTCCAACAAGTGGAGGCAATATTTTTCAGTGTTAAGCTATCTTGCAGTTCTGCTGTTACATTCAATGGAACTCAGCTTTTCTGGAGAAAACTGGAGAAGAATGGCATTTCGCTTTGAAATTATTTTTGTTTGCATCCACACAAAAAACATGTGGGTACTTTGTATCGCTCCAGACTGAAGTGCAAAAGAACCATTTGCTTTTTTTTTTTTTTTTTAGAAATCAGAAGATAAAATTACAAATTATAAATTATGTTCGGATTGCTATTCAGAGAAAAAGTACTTAAGCAAATAACTGGGTCAAAACTTTTCACTGCTCCCTGTCTTAGTAAATAACATGCAAACGGAAGTAGAAACAGAAAAATCTACTTAATGGAAATATTTAGGTCAGAATGCAATCTAAATCTGTTTCTATGTGGCCTCACTGGATGTGTCTCCAGATGATGATGTTATGATCTTATTATTAATTACTTTCTGCAGCTAGATACTCAACAGAAGTACCAAGAGCTCCAGCATCCTTAAATGAAAAACAAAGAGATCAGCTAAAAGTTTTGGACAGCAATATGCTTAATGCCATGGTAATATCTACGTGTGAGGGCTTTGGACTCTTGTGGCATTAGGGCAGAATTCAACATTGTGCCTTGTCTTTGAATTATATGTATAGGCAGATTACAAGCAGAAGTATTGCTGGATGGAAGGGGCACCATATGAGAGAAGTAGGAAAAATATATATGGGAAAACAGAGGGAGATATACCTGGCTGTTCCTTTCCTGTGCCAACAAAGGAACTTTCCCTTAGCATTTACAAAATGCTATTTTTGTGATTTTGTTTGCTGGTTTTGTTACTATAGCATTACCATGATAAACAGCCTATGGGCCCTTCGGTTGCATTACAAACAACGAACAACTTCAGAGCATACTTGTTCCAAGGACATGCCAGATTCTATATAGAATATAACAGCAACACAGGAATGTTGAATAGGCACAACAGGGATGCAGTAAAAAGACAGTAATGGGGAAGTGCTAGGGAAATCATTAGTAGAGGAACAAGTGATAAAATGTAGGTCATTTTTTAAAAAAATTGATTTAAATGCCGCCCTTCTCCGAAGACTCAGGGCGTCTTACAATGCGTTAAGCAATAGCCTTCATACTTTTGTATATTTTTATACAAAGTCAGCTTATTGCCCCCACAAACTGGGTCCTCAATTTACCTACCTTAGAAAGGATGGAAGGCTGAGTCAACCTTTATAAAACACTTTGAAAAAAAGTGAAGCCTTTTTTAAGGGTTTAAGTAAAAATAAAAATAAATACAAGGGTGCTGATAATAGAGCAGCTGTGTAAACTCAGGAGTACAACATGGAAGTTACATTAAAAAGGAAGAAAAGCAGTATGGAGTAAAAATACAAGGAAAGAGGAGAAACTTAACACTGACTACACTGACAATGGTCAATTTAAGGGAAAATGTAATACAGCAAGAGATGAGACCACTTGGGACATTCTGAATAGATCGGAGGAAAGATGCCCAGCAGGAGGGAATGAAGTAATGAAGATATTATACTGAATTAAGAAAAGAGGCAATAGGAAAATAGATAGCTTTGTTCTTTAAATTCAAAAGAAAAAAAGCAACAAACATAAAAATTCTAACAGAGGCAAAGCTGAATCATAACAGACAAAGAAGATACCAAAGTATATAGTTATCACTATACACTACCTTTCCCCAAAATGATGCCCACAAATTGACTGGCTATTAGAGATCTGAAAAAAATGTTTTGGACAATACTGTTATATCTCAAGAAACCCTGCAGAAATATTACAACAGTAGCTTTTAAGAACTCCCTATCAAGCACGGCCATATTATAGAAGTTGCAGTCTTAATAACTGAAAGCATTAGATCGGGAAGATGCAAAGGTAATATTTAATAAATAGATGGCTATTTCTTACCTTAACTCCCCTGAAATAAATGGTTTGTTCCAATACACAAATATTAAATTTAATCCACATTTCTTTTGTAATGGCAGACTGCTCCGGTATTTCCTTTTAATAACCAGCCCTGATAACTTCTGATGTTTCTTTTTCAGCTTCAGATTTCCCCAGCTATTAATAATAATTAGGGTACCTTGTCACACAAAGCAAGCTCCAAGGATTTCTACTGTAGGAACTGCAAGAGGAATAAATATTTCAGTACTCTAAAAGAAGTGCAGGAAATATTGAATTGAGTCTAGAAATGGAATAGGCTGGCTCAGGATTTATTAGCTATGCAAACAGATTGCCATGCACATTGTAACCACATATGGCTCTTTCCCTTCTTGAGATTATTTTACATTTTGCTAGTCCTTTACACCATCATATGTAAATTATTAAGGATCACTGGAATCTAGTTTCGTAGACCAAGTTCAGTATCACTCATTAAGATGTTTTATTTTAATTTTCGTCAAAGAAACATTTTTTTAATATTTTGTAATTTTGTTTGATATAAAAAAAACTATTCTACTTACCATATTTTCTTAGTTTCCATACTTCATTTCTGCAATCTCCTTCAATGCTTCTGTTGGACTAACCTCAGATGAAAGTCGATTCAATGTTCTTTATTCTCAAAGGCCTAAAATAGTAGCAAGGGAGACAGAAAAAAATCACTACAGTTCCCTGACCATCTCCAATGGCCACTCAGGTCAGCCAAAATAATTGGTATTGCCTTACTAATAGCTGCTTATTATTCTCTAATTTTCCTTACAACAGTTGTCTAAAGAGATATGTGCTATAATTGATATATGATGTCATCGGAATTAGCTGTTTCTGTATAGTGGGCATTCAATTTAATATGCACAGCATATTACTATTAAGTTTTCCATAGTGATAGGGACAGAAATGTCTTGCTGTAATATGGAAGCTCAACACAGCACATCATGGAGGAAAGCTACACTTTATGTTTCATGATTAATATAGAGAAATGCCACATTGGCACTGCCACATTGGTGGCAAGATATTTAAACTGGTGCTGATAAATATAACTGGAGCAAAGTCAGAGAGTAGCTTCTGGCATTTGCATTAGAGGAATTCCTCAGCCAAGATGGATAGAAATATGACTGTGTATCATTCTCTTATACTATTATCAAAATGATTTATTTTTATTTTGCCTAACTAGAATTTATTTCTTATTCAAAAGCATGTAGGATTGTCAATACTTATATAGCCCAATTTGCCATTCAAACCATTGCAGTCTTGCCTTTTTAATCAGCAGAAGGTATTTTCCCACTCCCAAGTAAATAGTTATCATATAATTATAATTGTGATTCCTTGGAACCAAGAACAACACAAAGATTTACTCAGAGTATTTTTTTTGTTGCTGGCCTATAGACAGGAATCTTGGCAGACAAAAGCACAATCTGCATAACAATTAAATATACGCTATGAAAGGTTATGGAGATTCCATTCCAGCCCTCTTCCTGCATAGCAATGATTCCAGACTGATTTGCTCCTTGGGAAAGACCCCCTTCCCTCCTGCAAGTCTGCACCACATTCTACCACAACATCTCAGTTATAGGAGGGAGGGGAAATTAAGAAATGTGCATTGTGATGTCATAATGTAAATGTCACACTTTACTTGTGTCAAATATTGGATCTTAAACGCTATACATAATTACCACCTAGAGTTGCCATGTGTGAGATGGGTGGCTATATAAACCTGTTAAATAAATAAATGAAATATTTGCAACATTTATGCAATGACACCATTATGCACCTATCATCATTTTGGCATCATTACAGTTTGTTGCAGATAGAGGTGAACTCATTCCTCTATTTTCTCTTAATTTAGATGCAATTTTAGATCTATAGGAAATTATCCTGAGAGCAAATAAGGAACTCCACATCAATTTTCTGATCACAATGAACTCTACAGATCTTTTGCCATCAGGTTAAAATAAGGGCTTTATCCCCATTTGAGGAAGCAATTCTCCATGCAAGGGTATTTCACATCTGAAAATAGTGTCTTAGGCGATATATAAAATTTCAGTGAATGCAGATTGTCTTCCTAATATCCAATAAAGTAAGTTTTCACAATTATGGATGGTACAATTTATGAATTTACTTACTATCACTTCTGCAATGCATGTTTATGGGTAAAGTGAGAGTTTCAATTTGATTTAGAGATTATGACTACATGAACAAATTATTTTATAAAACATGGTATCATGTGCCCTTCTCATTTGGCAATACATTTGCTATTTTTCCCATCATATTGACCTGATTTGGTTCATAAATTGACTCTGCAAACCTACACAATTCCTTCTGAATTTGGTCTTATCACTGCCAATCAGCAGTCCATTAAACTAGACAGGGATGATCAATACATCTGGAAGAGTTAGTTTGCAAAAGTCTGTTCTTATCTATCTTTCAACCTGACATATTGGTTCAATATGTCTCCATATTATTTATTGATAATTGCAATTACAGTATGCTTTTGAGTAGATACTAAATACATGTGTAGGGCTATATTCAGTTCTGGAAGTTGGAGACTGATGATTCTGTTGACTGTTCCTTACTCACATACTAGCTGCTTCCTTCTACCTGTCTGTCATTACAATCAGTAGTGGGACCAAGCAGCCTAATTCCACTGCACAAGCTCTGCTATCAGCTTTGCATTTTCATCTGTATATTTTGTATAATAACAATCAGATATAACAATAAAATGCACACCTAATGGCTATGCACAAACACCATAGCCTCTGCTATTGTTTGCTTTGCTATATTCTTTTCATAATGAGTTTTGGGATAATATGTCCTTCAAAGGGAATTTATACCGTACTCCTCCCTATTTTCTCTTTAATATCTCTTCTGCCTTGGTTCATCTCCATGTTTCACTATAAGGTCATGAGATTTTCTAATAAAAATTCCACCTAAAGCCTGCTTTCAAAAGTATAGCACAATGCATTATAATCAATTTTACAGATTCTATCTAAACTTGTTTTTAAAACTTTTTGGTTGTATTTATAGATCTCTTTGCCCTTTGGCAGGGAATAAGTAGCTGTTTTAATATTAGATTCTGATTCTTTTGACAAGTGAAATTTCTGGTTCCCCAAATTAGAAGCTAATAGGTTCTAACTATATTTTGTATTGTAATATTGCCATCACAATTAGAACATATCTAACATATGATGAAACTTGGATTCATTTTGTACTTTTAGACATTATCAGTTCAGGTATAATCTCTCTCACAATTTGTCTGCAGAAAGAGTAAATATTTAGTTTCAAAACATCTCAGTACAGCATCTACATTTTTCTAGATGAACATGCTATGTAAACCTATGCAAATATACATACAATCTCTATAACAAACATATGGAAACTATGCAACCACAACTATTTTCCTTTTTGCTAGGGCTCATTAAAGGATGTGAAATTTTATTTCATAATACAATTCAATATTCCATTATTTTACTTCCTATGCATTAAATCCCAACGGCATAAATCATGCAGATGCTCAAGATTTCATTATCCTTTTCCTCTAATAAACTATTATCTATTTTATTTCCTTTAAAAGTACATTTACAGTACATCCCATTTTTGTGAAATATATTGGTAGCATTAGGTTTTATCTAACCAAATTGCTAAAACTTACCGGTACCATGTTCTGTTGCCTTTTGAAGTACCTCTAAACAATTTCTGAATTGGAATGTTCTTTCTTTCATTTGACAATCCTCTAGAAACTCAGGACAGAATACATATGATTAAATTCCTCATGCTGCAAATAAATTTTATTTTTACAGCACTATGAAGTAGGTTAGACTGAGTCAATGTAAGGTATCCAAGCAGCTTCGTGGCAATCTGAAGAATTCTCTAATAAGTATCCAAAAACAAATAAAATACAAGTTCTTATTTGTATAATATCAAAATCAAAGAATGCAAAAACAAAATAGCTATGCTGTCACAAGCTGGTGAAACTTATGTTGATATAAGAATTGATAAGTCACTTCTATTTTCAAAACTACAACACATAAATTTGTACTCTGGAGTTATTTGATTGCAATTCTAGGCATCTAGGAGAAGATAGTCTATTTCAATTTTCCTTTTTAGACTGGAAAATAAGTGCCAGTCTAGAAGAAAAAAATCAACTTTTCCGGCTAAATTTTATATAAATTATATAGGATGCTGAAATAAGCTGCAGCTCACGAAAGTTTATGCCTTTTAATAAAATGTATTAGTTGGAAAAGATGCTTACTAGACTCCAGTTTTTTTTTTTACTTGTTCTGAATTCTCAACCTTGAAAAGTCAAAGAGTTGCACAAAAGTCACAAAAGAGTTGAATTTAGGCCGGGAACATGGAAATCCAGGAGTCCAAAGTTACACACTCAACATAAGTAATTTGCAAGAAAACAGCAGCCAATCTTGGAGGATTTCTTTCTAAATTAGGCCAATGGCATCTCACTTCCAGATTAGCAATCTTCCAAGCAGTTTTTCAAGGACCGATTATTTTTATTTTTTTCTATTATCTATTATCATCAGTACTTGATATTGGATAATATTTATTTTATTTAAAAGCATTTGTATCCCTGCTCCATTGAACCTTGGCAACCAAATAAAATTACTACATATCTACATGCTGTAAACAGTATCCTACTAAGTATTTTACCATTCTCGCTATTTATTTGTATCCCAAATTTATTATTTTTATAAATAACTCAAGTTGGTGAACATATCCAACATACTTTCCAATACACAAATCCAAGGATTATCAAATTAACAGAATTAAATTAGCTGGATTGGTATGGTTTTTACTAACTATATCCTCGATTCTCTCCTCCTTCCTCCTAATCCACCCAAACCACTATAGTTTTTATCAGCATTGCTGTTTCTCTCGCGCAAGGAAACTCAGGGCTTGTCTGCGTGTTCGGGGGTGGGGGAAAACATGACAGAAGGCAATTGCGAAGATGCCAAAATTATCAACAGTCGAGCTGGAGTCGCAAATTTTACATTTTTTCGTCTTGAACAGGAATAAAAGACAATATATTCGGGCAACGCATTTATACTGGAGAGACAAGCCCCTTCGCTGAAAATTTGAAAGAGGGAAATTATTGAATAAGCGAAACAAATTAATGTCCCTTTCCAGGCTTTGGGGCAGGATTTTTTAGTTTAAAACACGGCAACCGGGAAGCTTTCTGGTTTACAGGTAAAACACAACATTTCTAGTACATATTGCTGAGTTATTTCATTTTTTCTTGTGGGTTAAGGAATCGGTCGAAGGAATGCAATATTATCCTTAGGCGCCGTTAATGTTGCTCAGCAACCAAACACAAAATATATCCTGTAAGAACGGCTCCTCCTCCTCAACCGCAAGGAAATGAAAGTAACGCCGAAGGACGGCGCTAAACTTTTCGGCCTGCACAAGACTCCGCCCCCTTGCACTACATTAGCCTAAACAAAATTATCACTCCCTTTCGCGCTTTAAATTCTGCGCTTGCGCTTTAACGCCGGCTACTTTGTTTATTTTCCTTTTCCCTTGCGCCGCACCGCCCCCGGAGTCTGTCCGGTAACTACGCATGCGCTGCAATGCCTCGCTGCGAAGCCAACGCCTGTCACATGCGCAGTCGAGCAAGGCTTCATTTTTTGCGCGTGCGTACAGGCGCGTCCCTGCGCCTCTGACCCTGTTAAGCATGCGCAGTTAGTAGCCTGCGAGCCCCTCACGCCTGCGCTGTAAGGTTTTTCCGTCAGTTCTGCCCCCACCCTTACAATAGTCCGTTCGTTCGCTACTGAAGCCAGTGTTGTGTTTGAGTGGTTCGTTCGCGATTCGTATCTCTTGGCTGGCGCGCGGAGGGAAGAGAGGTGGAGCCGCACGTGATCATCAGCCGCGGTCCCGGTTGGAAAACGAGGTTGCTGAGCGGTTGGTTCCGGCTTGGACCAGTTGGGGCTGGTTTTCTCCGCGCAAGCGCAGCCTACCCTGGTTAGAGTGCAGGGAAGGGCGATGGCGGCGGACGGTAGCCCTGGAGTGGATCTGGCTGGGATGGTGGCTGAAACGCGGGGGGAACCTCCGGGCACCTCCATTCCTACTTCTACAACCGTCTCCTCGCCCCGAAGTGAGTCCCCTACAAGACCGGATCCCTCGGGCCCAGAAGCGGTTCCCGAGAATGGCTCCGGAGCTGTCGGCAATGCGGGAGCACGGCGATTCCTCTGCGGCGTTGTGGAAGGTAATGGCAGAGAGCTCGGAAACGGGAGGGACCCCGGGGCTCGTCACTGGGAAGCGCGCTGAAAAAGAGGACCCGCCGTTCGAACAAAGCGTTGCTTTCCCCCCCGCCGCCTTCCTTACTCTTCACCTCTTTGTGTAGCGCCTGACTCCGCCCTAGCAGTAAAATCTGGCGGCGGCGGCGGCAGCGGCAGCGGAGGTTTTAACTTGGCTCCTTTTTCTCCCCCTCCCAGTTTCAATTGATCGCTTTCTGTGAACTTGGCCGAAACCCGATGATTAACGTGCCATCGGGCGTGAAATGAAGTCTTTAAAAGAAGAGTCACAGATTGAATTGTTTGCGAAGCGCTTTTTGTGTATAAGCTGGGGTTTTTTTTTAAAAAAAAAGGTTACAGCAATATAGATCAGTTATGTTAATGATCATATTAAATTTCTAGGTTAGGTTCTAAAGTTAATGTTGGGCGCATGGATGAAAGCGCAAAATAATATAGAGGTAGCTACTCCTCTGAAGATTAATTACCTGAGCTGCAAACTTTCTGGGAGTATTTAGCAGATTGTTCCCACTAGGCTGTAGTGTTAACTACATCTAATAAAGACGGTTGGTGCAGGTAGATTTGTGCTCACACCTAAGATGGCCTGTGAGACCTGATATAAAATCCTAGATTGATCATATCTGCTTATTCTCTCAGACTTTTTCCTAAGATTACTTTGTATAAAAAAGAACACCACGGGGGGGGGGGGGCAAAAGCCCTATTAAGCAGGTATATACAAAAGTATGAAGGTTATTGCTTAACGCATTGTAACCGCCCTGAGTCTCCGGAGAAGGGCGGCATATAAATCGAATAAATAAATAAATAAGCAAAAGTGATAAATAATCTTCCATGTGTTTGTTTTAACCAATTGCTAAAAATACTGAGATTTTCTTATTTTATTCTAATATATGTGTGTTGTATTGATATTTCGTTATCTTTGGTTTTTGTCTTTTCAATATATTGAAAGCAATAACTTAATTTTTAAAATGACAATTTCAGGGTGCTTTCATTAGATATGTGAAATACATAATTGGTTATTTTAACATTAAAAGTCCATATGATACAATTACTAGAATTACTGTTGCCTACAAAAATAGACTACTGCAGATTTAGGAAATATTTTTGCATAGGTATTGTATCATTTTCTATTCTAGAGTGAGCCTAAAATATATAGCTAAGGATATCATTCAAATCTTGAATTGGTTTTCTTTCTACCCACATAGTAACCATATTGGCTGCAGTTACAGTTTGCTTTACTGGCTTGCATTATAGCAGAATTTTTATATCAGAACAGAAAAGCAGTGATATATATATAAAGATGAAAAATAAGTTTGTGTTCAATTATTGTAATATGATTAATATGGAGGAAGCTGCATCTAGGTTAATAATTGCTTTGTACAATATTCAGGAACAATAGAATTTGAATGATTAGCAGATATTCCCAGATATGCAGTTAATATTACACCAATCCCAGTATATTTCAAACTATATTGAAAACATTATTAACAATTGAAACTGTAATATAGTATGTGTTTATTCAATTGCATATGTGCTAAAGCATAGGTAAACTGGAATGCAATGCATAGATTTAATCCCTCCCCCTGCCTTTTTTTGGAATAAGAAACTTTTGATAAAAATGACAGACAGACGGTTTTGACAACCTGGAAGGAGCGTAACAGCTTCCCATGCTGGCAATTGTTGAAATGTTTGTGCTTATAACTATAGGAATTTAAAAGATTTCAATCTATTTTAATATAAACATTCTGTATTATACATAGCATTTATTCTGAATTATGCTGGGATTTTATTAACAAAATGAAGAAAAAATACAGAATAGATTTACAATGGCCATTAAAAAAAAAGATGATAAATAATAAAAGCACTTTTTTTTTGGTTGGTGAACTGATGTATATAGAAATAGATGCTCCTCCCAGTTTTGGGAGATGGAGTTGTCTCTAGCTATTTGGATTAAGCACCTTATATGGTGATTGTGATCCTATTTTGAATATTCACATTTTTGAGATTAGTAGTTAAAAAGACACTTGTTGAAGTAAACTGTCTCATGGATCCAGTCAGGGCAAAATACATGCCTGAAGAAGCATAATCTGTGGTTTTGGAATCACGGAGGAGATACTCTTCCACTTTCACCTCAGAAGACCCTGACAATGTTAGAGGCTTCCATTTTTAATGGATGTGTGCTGGAAGACTTAGTATCAAAACAAGATCAGAACAAGAGAGGTAATCTCAGAGTTACATCAAGACTTGTAACAATGTTATGTTAACATTTTGACTTATTCTTTCTAGCATAGTAGCCACATGGAGGTCTGTGGGAGAAGATGTGGCTATGATAACTAATACCAATGTCATTAATGCATTAGAACAGATTTTCAGATAGACATTATTTCAAAAGTTTATTAACTTTTATTCAGATACATTGGGACAAATCCTAGTGAATAATTTTTATACAAGAAAAGTTGGAGGATGTTTTTATATAATTGTACTAATTTATATAGATTAATTCTCCAATGCCTCTTAAACCATTAAACCTTACTGGGTTTTTTTTTTTGTTTTGTTTTTTTAGATTAGATTTGTATGCCGCCCTTCTCCGGAGACTCAGGGCGGCTTACAATGCATTAAGCAATAGCCTTCATACTTTCGTATATTTTTTTATACAAAGTCAGCTTATTGCCCCCACAAACTGGGTCCTCAATTTACCTACCTTAAGAAAGGATGGAAGGCTGAGTCGACCTTGAGCCTCGAACCTTGCAATAATTGCAGACAGCTGAATCTTAATAACCGGCTATTACCCTTTTGAGCTATCTGAGGCTCTTACTATTAGTGTAGTCCTGAAGTGTATATGCAATTTTGCAATAATCTTGTATCTGAGACCACTGTTGGAAGATCTGTTGGCAGCTGTATATTCCTTCATATACCTTAAGTGTTTATTTTTTGTTATATAGGGCTGCCCTGAAATGTTTAGAAAGTACCATACAGGTAATGCAAAATATGGCAGTTATATTATTGAATGATATGTATTTTACAAGGTGTATAATAGTTTTGAATTAGCTTTATTCAAGGTTTCCCTTAAGCTCAATTAATTTATAAAACTCTAAACTGCTTAGGGCAAAACTTAACTGAATGACTTGTACTTTTTAAATGAATCTTCACATAATTTTTGAGTGCTATTGTTTATTTAATTTTTTAAAATGCTAAACATCTTCAATCTGCCTTTATCTTTCTACAATAAAAAAAGCTGGGCGACTATGGCCAGTCACACACACTCAGCCCAACTCACCTCATAGAGAGTTGTTGTGAGGAAAATAGGAGGAGGAAGGAGTATTAGGTACATCGCCTTGAATTACTTATATGGTAATAAAGGGAGGATAACAATCTAATAAATAAAAACTAAAAAGCAACAATTTGGCAATCTAATAAAACATCCAAAGACAAATGAATCATTTAATTTTTTTAAAAACTGAAATGATGGAATCTTTTAGTTTCTAGTTAATACATTTCTAAAATGGTGCTATTGCTGCAGAAAATACTGATCTCACCCATCTTAAGTACTTCATAGTATGGGTTTGTGAGAAGGAATACTCTCGTGAATCTTAAACTATTGGTAAGTAGTATCGATGAAGCAGTGTTTCAAATAACAGTTCAAAAAAACTTCAGTATTCATTCTTTTGCACTTTTGACAAACAACTCATATGCCACAGTAAAAAACCAATTAAGTTTTAAAGTTGCCAAGGTTGGAGACCCCTGATCTAAACCATTTTAAGTAGCATTTAATCCAGGAGAATTCCTAAATTCCACTCTTGTTCTTCGAAGTAGTACACTCCCGCCTGCTGTTACATTTGTGCACATAGAATATCTGTTTCAACTATTTCTCACAGGTGCAGAAATTAGGTAGGCAAGGCAAGATTATAAATTCTATTTCATGTGAATATTATGAAAACAAGCATTTGGTCAAAGCTTTCTGCTGCAGAGGTTGATTATTTCAAAATAATTTTAATTCTTAAATTTATACCTTCATATTTCTTGCAGGTTTTTATGGAAGACCTTGGGTTATGGAACAGAGAAAGGAGCTTTTTAGAAGGTATATACCATCATGCTTGTTCTGCAGTTTTATGCTATGTAATTATTTGGTTGTCCAAAAATGCAATTAAAGTATAGATTTAAAGAATCAAATAATAAACAGTAAGATATTACAAAATTCTGTAATTCTTGCCTTTGTTAATTTGCAAAAGACTTATAAATGGATGTCACTTTATGATTAATAAATCCATTACTTGTGATTTAAAAGCATGCAACTGCTTTTACTTTTCCCTTAATTTTTTTTTAAAAGCAGGTTCCAGTAAATAAAGTTAAAGCAATATTATACCTTATGCTTCAGAATTGTATTTCACATTCCAATGGCTTACATTGGCTTCAGGTGGTTTGGAGAAATTGGTCCAATTCTGTTGATATTAGGAACATGATTCTGAATAAAGATCCATCCACAAATAAATAACACGATCATTAGCATTATCAGCAGTAAAAACATGAACTTTACGAGGCAGGAACAGGGATATCTGAGAAATAAATAAAGGGATTGTAGATCCCATCCTTCACTGATGTGATGCACATTTTTCATTGACTCTATCCACAATAAATACCCTTCTTGGGAGTATTCTGTTGAAATAGAATTTAATTCAGCTATGATTCTTCTTTTTGGCAACGGCAGACACAAACCTTACCATAATAAGCTTAATCAAGGTAAGGTGATCGTAATCTAAAGATCAGTATGCTAAATTGGTTATAGAAATGTCAGTTAGGAACAGAGTTCTCTCTCTGCAATATTAAGTATGTGGGCTGGCAATGCTGCCAGATTGGAATGAGTCAATTTGAAATACGAATAATATCAGTAATCTGAAGTGACATCTATTGTCCATAATGCATTTATTCAGCTCCAATTTATAAACTCTCTACATATTCTTGACTGCTATTAATCACATTGTTCTAGCTTTTAAATGAGTCACTGTAATATTCAGTGAAGGTTCCTTTTGAAACTGTAATTTTCATCCTATTTCAAAGCACTAGTTGTCAGTTTTTAAAGTTACTAACTGAAGCTTTCTATTTTTTTTTAAGTATTTTTCTATATTATATTTTGTTGATATAGGAAATGTTTTTTTTTCTGTTGCACCTATGATACCATGAAATCTGCTTCCACAATGTTTATTCAGCTCCTGGCCTTCACAAACGATTTGAGAAACAATTATTTTTTTCCCTTTGAAAAATAGTAATTGTTTGACCTTTCTATGCCATGACCTAAAGAGGGCTGTGCACAGGAGATGCACTCACAAGCTGAAAGATTTGGAGAGCTTGTGTAAGGAAGAGTAGGCAAAGTTTCCCAAGGCAAGATTGCTTCCTACCCCAAAAGACTGAATGTTGTCATAAAATAAAAAGATGCTCAATAAAGTATTACCATATTTTTCGCACTGTAAGACATACTGGACCATAAGACGCACATTAGCTTTAGAGGAGGAAAACAAGGGAGAAAAAATCTGCCTCTGCCTCCCAGCATCCACCTGGAATTCATGTGGCTAGTGTCCTTGCAGCAAACAGCCCGGTCAGCTTCAACAAGTTATCGCAGCCCCAGCACATGGCTCGTCAGGGCTCTGCTCTGTTGCGCCCACCATCAGTCAGCTGAGCTGCTGCCGCCACCAGGAATGCTAGAGCCTTTGCTACCAAGTAGCTGATCGGTGGTTGGATCAGCCTTCTGGAATAATGCTGATTAGCTTTTCTAGGCAACAGGGATCATTGGTGGTGATAGGGTTGGATTGGGAGGCTGATCCAACTGCTGATTAGCTGATTGGCAGCAAAGGCTCCAGCATTCTCCGGTGGCAGCAGCAGCTCAGCTGACTAGTGGGTGCAACAGAGCCTTGACAAGCCATGTGCCACCAGCAGCAAATGGCGGCAGTGGTAACAGGTGGCAATAATAGGTGGCGGCGAATGCCACCACCGCACCAACCCCCTTCTTCCCGCCGTAATATTCACTCTATAAGATGCACAGACATTTCCACCCACTTTGGGGGTGGGAGGGGGAGTGCGTCTTATAGTGTAAAAAATACTGTAGTTTAGGGATGCAATACGTTATTGCAAGATATTTATTTTTTCTTCTAAAAGATTTCAGTTTGTTTTTCAGTTGAATTGTTCAGCTTATATGTTATATTAAAAGTGGAAAAAATTCTGAAGTGATTTATCTTGGTGTATTTTTTTTACATCTCAAAAATCTGGTATTAACAAGGGTGAGTTGATTTTTATATCCACTGTATAGTATTGTGTAAATATTACAACTGGTAGTATACAATTCACCATAGTTGAAGAGCAGTTACATTCTCATCCTTATACTTTTAAAAAAATCTTTTAACCTTATAGACTTCAGAAATGGGGACTAAATACTTACCTATATGCTCCGAAAGATGACTACAAGCACCGTATGTTTTGGCGAGAAATGTATTCCGTAGAGGAAGCTGGTAATTAACTTCTTTGTATTTTCAAAAGTTATTCAGTAAGAAGTGGTAATGAAAGAACAGTGTTGTCTTACCTTAAATGGACATTATTTATAGGTAGTCCTCAGCATTCAATAGCAATTTTCACTGGGATTACCATTACTAAACAATGGGATCGCAAAATGTGATGTCATGTAATTACGCGGCTTAAGGATGGCAATTCTGGCAGTCCCAGTTGCCATTGTTTAATGCAAAGAATGCATGTTTTCAAATGAGGACCTCATGTGATCGCAGTTTCCAATTTCTTGCATGCTGTTCTAAGCTGACCCTGCTTGTGGGAAAGCAGCAGGGAATGTTGAAAATGCAGTTATATGACTGCTACAATGGCTGGAACATCAAGGATTGGTTGTAAGTACCACTTGTTCAGCATCATCGTAACTTTGGTCACCAAAGAATTAATTGTAAGATGAGAACTGCTTGTATTTCATTATTCATTCTCCCATCCCTTTGTTCAGTTTTCATTCTGGCACTTGTCAGGCTTACAGAGGTTTTTGTATTATATACCAACAGACTTCTTGCTATAATACCAGGAAAGAAAAACCATATGTAACCATGTCAACTTCGTAATGTCTTTCAAATGGAAAAGGGGGAAGAATACAATGCTGTGTAGCCTGTGCTTCTAGCTGACATCTTTTCTGGCTCTGAAAACCCAAAGCACATGTAACATAAATATAACACAACTTCTTAATGTGTTTCCAAATACACATGCTATAATCGGAATCTAATTTGAATATAAATTTATGTGTTTCTGCAATCAGCCAAACCTACACAAACGTATTCTGACATATTCTGTCATACAACATACAGCTGGGCATCGACGTACAACTTATCAAAAGAACTGATCAGGAATAATAAAGATTTACAGATAGTATTTGTTTAGTAACCATAGTTGGGACCCGCAGCTCTGTCTTTAAGTGAAACAGTTAAATAGGAAATTATGTAACCGTTTCCTACAATATTTCCCCCTCCCTTTACAATGCTTCCCCCAGGGTTAGGATAGCCAGCTCACAGCTGCTATCTGTAACTGACAAGACTATAGTCATCAGTTTTTACGCTTTTGACTTTTGTTTGCCTCCTAAGAATTTTACTTCAGCTTCTTATTTCTCAACTTCCCTGCCCTTTGGAATGCTCACCCTTGAAATGATATGTAGGCAATCTTTATTGTGCCTGAACCATTACACCGCCCCCGCCCCCAGCAGAGAGATTGGAGGGGAAGAGATTACAATAGAATAAGCAAGCACAGAAAGGGAAATACATTGGACCATATATGTAGTGCACTTACAGCTCCCAGCCCTGAGTGTGCTCAGGGCTGTTGGGACCATTGAATTCATTTTGATGTGTATTCCCCAATGTGTGCCTGCTTACTGTTGTAATCCCTTCCTCTCCAATCTATCTGCTGTTTAAAAAAAGGGAGGAGTCCGATACAGGACAGTGCGTACTGACAAATGACAGTCACATGAGTAAAAATGCTGCAAAGGTTATAAGTGCATGTCATAGATTAACTATCGCTGCACTAGTACAATATCTTGAGAAATGAAAAAAGACTTGACAGTAGCAAAGAACAAAATAATGCTATTTTTCAGTGTTGCTGTTTTCTTTACATCAGTTGACTTCAAATTAGCTAAAGAAGCAATCACAGTACTATTCTAGACCCAGTCTAATGGAATATAGAAATATCAAAATACTGAAACTCATTGACATGCCAGTTTAATTATTAAATTTACTAACAGATCAAGGGGACCTGAATGAGACCCCCCCTTTCAAGATGTATAGCAGAAGCAGTAATACAACAATTACAAATTAATGCTTCTGTTAATACAACCAACATATATCATAATTGAAAAAGAACAGATAGAAAACCAAATAACCTAAACAACCACACATTTGATGGAATCGTTTTATTACAAGAAGCAAATACCAAACTATATTTTCTAGATGTCCTCAGCAGCAAAAAAAAAAAAAAAAAAAAAAAAAAAGAAGTGATACTTGAGACCAAAGTCCAAAGAAAAGTTACCCACATTAACCAAATTTAATAGTTAAATTCAGCTGCACATTTAAAAACTTGCATCAATATCATATTATGAGCCATGGTGGCACATGGTGGTTAGAGTGCAGTACTGCAGGTTACTTCTACTGCCTGCTGGCTGCCTGCAATTGGCAGTTCAAATTTCACCAGGCTCAAGGTTGACTCAGCCTTTATTTATTGATTGATTGATTGATTGATTGATTGATTGAATTTATATACCGCCCTTCTCCCGAAGGACTCAGGGTGGTGGACAGCCGAAATTAAAATACATACAGTATAAAAGTTAAAATAGCTAAAATAAATTAAATCGATCGGCCTCCCAATTTAAAACCCCATATCTATATAATTTAAAAACTAACCCATAAAAACCTATTTTGGCTAGGCCGTCCTTCCAAGGTGGGTGAAATTAGGACCCAAACCGTTGTGGGCAATAAACTGCTTAGAGAGGACTGTAAAGTGGTGTATGTCTAAATGCTACTGCTAAATGCTATAGCTATGTGGGTTATAATATATTGCAATACAAAAGAACTACAAAATAGAATTAAATACTTGCAAAACTTCCTTCAACACAACTGATACCCACGCAACTTTATCAGAAAGTTGTTTACCTAATTGAATGTAATACAGAAATCATAATTCATCAAAAGGATCGTCCTCCCTTACATCAAAGGTGTTTCAGTATCTACCAATAGGCTTCTCCAGCTATTTATAATAACTAGGTTAATATTCTTTGTAAACCCCAATTAATATCTTAATCACTTTTAAAATATATAAAAATAAAACTAGTTATCTACAATTCATGGTAATGTATTCAACATGATGTATATAAAATATTTAAATGATATATATGAGATATTTGATGAAATAAATTAACTTATGGTCAACTCTTGTTAAAATAATTGGTTTCTATTTCTAGAACAACTCATGACTCTGATTGCAGCAGCTCAAGAATATGAGATTGAATTTATTTATGCCATTTCCCCTGGACTTGATATTACTTTTTCAAATCCTAAAGAAGTATCTACATTGAAACGCAAGCTAGATCAGGTATTGACCATTTGTGCATATTATGTTGTTTAAAATGTTAATGAAGTCATAATTAAAGCAATTATAGTATAACTATTCACAGGAAGCATTGTTTGAAATACTGGGCACTATTTTGCTAATTTGCAATATGGATTATTGGTTGTAGCCTAGGCCTATTGTTGCAGCAATGGAAATCTGACATGAATCAAATAATTAGAACAATTGTAGTTATTTTTATAGCTAACAAACTTGAAATGTATTGTATATACTCATTAAATACTATCAAGCAATGTTTGCTTTTCTTCCTTTATTCTTCCTGTGTAAACCTATGTGCAATTGAAATGGGGGGAGCGGAGTCTTGGCTAGGGGGTGAGGTTTTTTTATCTGAACTGTAGAGGTAAAAATAAAATAACCTTTGGAATAGGTTTGCTAATTCTTAATTTCAGTGCTCAGAATTTTGTCTGTCTTTTAGGTTTCTCAGTTTGGTTGCAGATGTTTTGCATTATTGTTTGATGACATTGATCACAATATGTGTGCAGCAGATAAAGAAGTGTTCAGCTCCTTTGCCCATGCTCAGGTTTCAATCACCAATGAAATCTATCAGTATCTAGGAGAACCAGAAACATTCCTCTTCTGCCCCACAGGTAAGCTGCTAAGTCAAATTCTGAATCATAGAAAAGGCAACTCCCTTTTAGGAGGTGCGGCAAGCAGAGTTCCACCTGCACTCTGTTACCAGTTTGCACAATTCCTTGCTGATAGTTATTCAGGTGGGCAATCTCTTGATTCTTCATGGACAGATTCTGTGGTGATGAAGACTGCACCTTGACATGTTACTTGGAAGTCATGTTAGCCTATGGACTCACAGAAAGTGAAGATGGTGCTCTCTGATCCACTTGTTGCTTGGATTCCCTTCCTAATTCCTTCAGGGATTGTGTACATAGATTATTAATACTTCATTTCAAGAGCAATGTTATGTGCAACCAATGTTTGGTTGCTTGTTATTATTGTGCGTCCCTGAGAGTCTTGTAATTGCAGTTTGTAGAATTATGATATATAAATAAATAAAAATAGAATAGCCAATTACTCTGTTTATTTAATCCTTTTAATCTCTTTTTGGAGACATTTATGTTGTTGATAGATGAGTACTTTATAAAATCACAGCTTTTGTCTCTACATCTTTAATTAATACTAGAAACATACATTGTGTTCCCAAATGGAGATCTTTATTCACTCCACTATATTCATCAACTGATCTTTTGGAAGACATTGAAAACAATGTTTAGAAAGAGCAGTTAATCGCTAGTGGTATCAAAGTCCTATGGAAGGGCTTTTATTATAATTTATATGAAAGGCTAGTTATCTACTGAGGATGGAGCAGAAAACGGGCATATTAAGACTCTTACATCTTGGAAAGTAGCCTGTCTTGACTCAGCTTTGCATTCTGATAACAAGGAGTGGCTTTCTTCCTTCTCAACTTCATTTCAGTCAACAGGCAATAGGAAATAACAAGAAGCAGAAGATGGAGCAGCTTCATCAGTCTCTAAAGTAGATGATAACGTTGTTTGTTTTTCTCTCTTTACTCTCTCCCCTTCTAGCCTGGATGGCTCCTCTTCCTTATTTTTTGCTGTACTGAGTTGGTGTTCATTTTCTGCTTGAGATCCTATATGAAATCACTATCTATTTCAATAGAAGAGCCACAAGGAGTGCTTCTTCAATTCTGGCATGATAGAAAAGATCCATCCAATAGGCCATAGAGTTGCCTTTAGCCATCCTTTGGAAGTTCCACAAAGCTTTAGACCAGTCTTGGTGAACCTTTTTGGCACCAAGTGTCGAAATGGGAACACGCACATGCGGGGGAGTGCCGGAAACTGGAAAAGCAGCTCCCCGGCGTGCATGCGCAGGAGCACCAGAACCAGAAGAGCAGTTCCCTGGCGCTTACCAGGAAGCTGAGCTTCCGGTTTCCAGTGTGTGCATGCACGCTGATTACCTGGTCTTCTGGTTTCTGGCATGCAAGCTTGAGCATAGACCAGCTGGCTGGCACACATTTGCAGGCCAGAAACTGGAAGCTCAGCTTCCTGGTGCACGCATGCATGCCAGAGAGATGTTCTTTGGTTTCCGGCGCACACATGAAGACCAGCTGGCTGGCATGCATGTGTGCACCAGAACCCATAAGAGCAACAGGTGACGGCTGGCATGCCTGGAGAGATGGCTCTGCTTGCCCCTTCCGGCACGCATGCCATAGGTTCACCTTCATGGCTGTAAACTGATAATGAGGCATGAATGCATTGGTATGTTGGTTGAAGCCTGAACATCATTAATTCCAGTAGCCTATTCAATGTATACCATAGTCACTTCTTAGAGGATGATAAATGATTCTCCGCCCCTGAAAGAGATCTAAGTCCACCCCTACCCCCACCTCTGAAATCTATTGGTGCCTATCTGGTGCCAATTTGTCTTGACAGTAGCATGGAATAAACATGCAATGCTTTTGATCTTTGTATTCGTTGCTGATTTCTTCCTTCAGAGTTTGGATCTTATGGTGCTCCTCTTTATTATCTACATGAAATCACTGGTTGAGGTCATTTGCCAGCACAGTGTGCTCCCATCAGTATGCTGATGATACCCAGTTATAACTGTCCATTTCTAGCTGAGCAAGTGATACTATTTCATTTCTGATACAGTGATAGAGAGTTTGCCTAGGAACTAGCTAGTTCCAATTCAACCCTAGCAAGACAGTCATTTTCAGCTACAATTTATAGTACTGATTATCACCTTTAAGCTCTGCATTGCACAGGGCCATGTTAATTTTTAGGACTGCCTCTTCATGACAATACTTCCTTGCCCATCAGGTTAGATAGGATGGACGTGTTCAAGGTCACTTCCCTTAAATCAAGCCTTTTCCAAAATAGCCTTTGACTTGTGGAACCTCTGGGATCCAGCAGTTCCCTCACCTTGTAGCATTCTGAAAACCTGTTTAAAAAAAAAAAGCTTTTTCCACAGGTATTGCATAAGGTAAGACGGGGGGCCTGAGGATTGTGTTTTTTGTTGGATTGGTTAAATGCCAGGTTTTTGGTTTTTTACTTTTTTTATTCTTGTGAGCCACCCAGAGTTATGTTGAGTTATGTTTCATAGGATGGGTGGCCATACACATTGTCTAATGAATGAATGAATGTTTTTTTTCACTGCATAATTCATTGGATAACAAATTTATTAAAAAAAAAACTAGAAAAGATAAAGTAATTGGACATATATTTTTAATTTTGAAATTCCCTTTTAGCTTATAAAGTTACAGAGAGCACAACTGATGGTAAAACATCTTTGACTATGCTATACCATATTGTATTACTGTTACAAAGTAATACAGCTATTAATTATAAAATTGGATATATGCTTTATATTGCTTGTTCCAGGAATAGCTTTTCACATCTTCATATGTTTCTTAGAATTCAAAAAAAAAAAAAACTACTGCAAGTTTGAAAGCTTAAAATATTTTTTTCTTGAAATATTTATTGTTTTCATGTTTTCTGGAGCAGAATTGACGAACTATCAAACTATAATTTAGATATTTATACATTACCTAAATTTATATCTACTCTAAAAAGATCCAAAAATGTGGAGTAAGTGAATGTGTTTCTTGTGTGCAAGGACCATTCAAAACTAGCTGTTTTATGCATGGAATATTTTGCATACCCTTATTTTTAACTCTGAAAGCTAACTTCTTTTACTTGAAAAATACTGTGAATAAACTTCTGGATTCTCTTAGAACTGTAAAATGAATAGCCAGAAAGTCTAGCCTGTTCTTGCAGTGGGTTCTCAATCCATTCAAAATACAATACTGATGCTTTTTTTTGTCTGTATATTATTTTTATTTGTATATTAATTAAATTTATATGTCATTCATCTTGCAGCTTGATTATATTGTAAATATTTTTAGGCAATTTTAGCCAATATTAAGATATATAGATTCATAGTTCATATATCTGGTTTCCAATGCCAGCAGTAATTCTCTTGGCAGGATATCTATCAGTACCTGAAAGTACTCTTTCCTATTTTGGGCTTTCAACTTAAAAATGTTTCTTTTTTCTCTCTCTTCCAGAATATTGTGGCACTTTCTGTTATCCAAATGTTGCTCAGTCTCCTTACTTGCGAACTGTAGGAGAAAAACTGCTGCTAGCAATTGATGTATTATGGACAGGTGAGCATTAGTATTCTGCTCTAATTTGAGCAAGGATCACCAGCTTAATTTAGCCTTTTTAAATGAAAGTTTTAGTGCAATTTTTATATGTTATTACTTTTGAATAAACAGTGTCCACATTTTTAAATGCACTTATTTCCATTTTAGGTCCCAAAGTGGTATCTAAAGACATTTCAGTGGAGTCTATTGAGGAGGTTTCAAAAATAATTCGCAGAGCTCCTGTTATCTGGGACAACATTCATGCTAATGACTATGATCAGAAAAGACTGTTTCTTGGGCCGTATAAAGGCCGATCAACAGAACTCATACCACGCTTAAAAGGGGTCCTGACTAATCCGAACTGTGAATTTGAAGCTAATTTTGTTGCAATTCACACTCTTGCAACTTGGTACAAATCCAACATGAATGGAGTGAGGAAAGATGTTGTGATGAGTGAGTTGATTGAATGGATAATGCACACTGTCTTATCTAATAATGGTTATTTATGTATCTAATTTATATAGCTGCCCATCTTACTGAAAGCAATTCTGGAAGGCAAACAAAGATTTATAGGAAAATTTACATTCAAATCAAATGGCTTTCTTTAGGAAATAGGATGCATTGTCTAACATGAAAATATATTGTTGATAGTTGGCAAGGAAAATTTTGTAATCTAGTTAATATTTAAAAAGGCTGTTAACTCTTTACCAGCTATGGTAAAGAGTGAAATGCAATGATCAGAAACCATCCAGATAATACTGAATTAAACATGTAACTTGACCTGGGTTTACTGGCTTAAAATTGTAGCTGACATGTGGAATACGGTGGCTCCTCAGGGCTGGTATTAATGAAGCTTTCAAGCATGTTGACAAAAAAGAATAATGAAAGGGGAAAAAACCAAAAGAAAATAATTAATTAAATGTTATTAGTGAACATGATTACAGTTTAGATATCTGTTTCTTATTAGATCAATCATTTGGCAAAGATGCAGATTAAAAAATTCTTAGGCTTTTAATGTCCAGTTGGGATTTCTTACTAAAGGCATCAGTTGTTGATTTTTATGCAAAACATCCAAATTCTATCTATTCTGGAATTATTAATTTGGAGCAAATTTTATCTGGCTGCTGTAGGACTGCCTTGCGTAGCCAGTTTTAATAACTTTAAAGGTCAAACTTTAGAACAATTGCAAATTATGTTACTTTAATGCAGAATTATATTAATCTTCTTAAAATGGCAGGTGGTATTAACGATTAAAGGAGTTCTATTTAAATGCAAACAGCAATTTTGATTGTAGCTTTCACCATCTAATATGCTATTTCCTGTGTGTTTTCTGCAGCTGACACTGAAGACAGTACAGTGTCAATCCAGATTAAACTAGAAAATGAAGGAAGTGATGAAGATATTGAAACAGATGTTCTTTATAGCCCACAGATGGCTTTGAAGTTATCATTAACAGAATGGCTGCAGGAATTTGCAGTACCCCATCAATATAGCAGTAAGAAAGATTTATAGCTTTGTTTCAGCTTTAATCTTAAATGGAATGAAGAATGTTCTTCAAATGAACGATGACTTTCATGCTCTCAGGAAACAAAATGCTAAAGAAAATTCCTGTGCTGTTATTTTAGTTTAAAAAGAAATATTTTTCTTGGGAATAAATTTTGCTTAATTGAATCTCCTTTGCCTCCACATTCCCCTCAACTAAGTCTAGGACATGACAGCACTGACATAACCTTTTAAATTGAGTCTTTGTGTCTTACTGGCTTGAAAAAGTGAAGCTTTCGATATTAAGAACACAGAGCACACACACAATACAGCATACCTTATCCCCTTTTGAACTCAAAGTCTTTTGTAAACCAACCAGTTACAATAATACACAATTAAATGATTTTTCAATTTGAGTCTAGATAACAATCCTTGGATTTCTCTCCATCTTAATATCAAACCTTTCTGAAAGTATTCTTGTGAGATAAAATGAAAGATTGTCATCTATGCTCCCATAAGATTCCCAGGGGGAAAATAGGATATAAATATATGTGCAATAAGATGTAAATATATGTTGCATATAAATATGCAAAATAAGTAATATATCATTCTATCTAGTACTTTTGTTTGATAGATTTGTGAATTATCTTTTCGTCCAAAAGCTCAAGGTGGCATATGTAGGGTTCTTGCTCAAACTTCATTTTATTCTCACAATAGAGTTCTTTAAAGTAGGATGAAATGGGATATCTAGTCAGTTTCCGGTGCTAAGGGTGGACTTGAACTCTGGTGCTCACAACCGTAGTTTGGAATTTTAAACACAATGAACATTTGTTATAATGATTTTATAGGTTGTGATAAAATGATCCTTTAGTGTAGCAACCCCCAACCTTTTGGGCACTAGGGACCAGTTCCATGGAGAGAGGCTTTTCCCCAAACTGGAGGGGGCATGATCTTGTGTGCTGCCTGCATCCAGCAGATGGGACTTCCTTTGTTTGTGTGGCCTAGTTTCTGGCATGCCACTGACTAGTCCAAGTCCACAAACCAGAGGTTGGGGACTCCCACTTTAGTGTTCTCTGTTGTGCTTTCTTTTTTGGTTAGGTAGCCAAATCTAAAAATAAGCCGTGTGATGTGTTTTTTAGTACATCTGTATAAGGCTAAGGGCAAGGAATGTAAGAAAGTGGATGAAGAAGAATCCTTAAGCAAACAACCAGAAAAATGTAGTTGTTACAATGGTTGTAACTGTAACTATATGGTTACAGTTTCTTTGCTGGACCCAGTTCCACAGCTCTTTATGCAGGTGCTGGCTGTAAAAGCTGCTCAAATGTTTCTAACCCTGCTGGTCTGGAAATTCTAAAAATGTTTACATTTTTTTAAAAAAATACCTCCTCGGTAAGGTTTCTGCAGAATTAAACGTAAACACTTGACTTTGCGGTCCAAGGACAAACAGAAGGGAAGTTTTGAATTTCTTTTGTTTTTTATCATAAAACTATGCAAAATATTTTGAATTTTATTTGAACTGTTTGAAGTGGAACTATTTTGTAAACTACAATTCTACAGTATATAGATGTGCCATTGTTGCTTGCTTTTTTGACTTCTCAGGTCTGAAAGACCCTGTTATTACAAGAATGGCTAGAACATCAGATTTTCCTATCCTATCCTGCTTATCTGACAGGCTGATTCTTTCTAAACTCAGGGTATGCAGTTATTGAAAACCCCAAAATAGAAAGAGAAGGTACTGCAACCCTCTGTCCCACAAACTCTTGCCGCACGTAACCTATGGAAAAGTCTAAATACATTCCCTTCCATTATTTGCAGTAGAATGTTTTTAGGGCCAGGAAGAGGTTGAAAATCAAATAATTGGGATTTTTTTAAGAATTGGGATAACAAAATGAACTCTCCATATTCATGTTTTTGTACAAGTGAAATACATGAAGGAAAATATTTATGTGAAATAGTTGAATAGGTAAGAATAAAGATTGCTGGTCTGCTGTGTTTTCACAGGTAGGCAAGTGGCCCACAGTGGAGCTAAAACAAGTGTGGTAGATGTACCTCTAATTGCACCATCCACTTTAAATTCTACCACGGTGGTTACTACTGTATATCAAGAGCCCATAATGAGTCAAGGAGCTGACCTAAGCAGTGAGTCACAGACTCTGGTGAAAGAGGAGGAAGAGAAGAAGCAGTTAGATGAGGAACCAATGGATATGGTGGTGGAAAAGCAAGAGGATGCTGACAAGAATATCAGCCACATATTGACTGACATATCAGAAGCAAAAATGTCAGAAGAGCTAAAGCCAATGGATACCGATAAAGAGAACATAGTAGAATCAAAATCTCCAGAGATGTCAATGCAGGAGGACTGTGGTAGTGATATTGCACCAATGCAGACAGATGAGCAGATTAACAAGGAACAGTTTGTGCCTGGGCCCCATGAGAAGCCATTATATGCTATTGAGCCGGTGACTCTAGAAGATCTACAGCTCCTTGCAGATTTGTTCTATTTGCCCTATGAACATGGACCTAAAGGGGCTCAAATGTTACGGGAATTCCAATGGCTCAGAGCAAATAGCAGTGTTGTCAGTGTGAATTGCAAAGGAAAAGATTCTGAAAAAGTGAGTGACTCTTTTATCATCTTTTAGTATTGATGACACAATAACAAAGGAAATTAAGCAAAGCTTCTGAGATAAACTTGACGTAAAGAGAAAATGTTCATGCAGACGTGGATGTTTATTTCCTTGTCCTATTACTCTCTAGTTACACTGAGGCTACAACTCCCAGAATTCCCTGCTATTAATGTCCAGTTCCAAACAGATATGTCCAATTAGGAAAGCCTGCACTACAGAGTTTGTCACACTTTCCATTAATTGCTAACTCTTTGATTAGCTCTATCTGATGATAGGTATGGAAGAGAGATGAACTTTTAGTGAATATTTCTTGGTGGCAGGGAAGAAAAGTGGATAGAATTAAGTACAGGTAGTCTTCATTGTACGACCAAAATTGAGCCCAAAATTTACGATGACAGTTAAGCAAATCACCATAGTTGTTAAGTGAATCATATTGTTAAGCAAATCTGGCTTGCTCTCTTGACTTTGTTTGTCAGAAGCCAGCTGGGAAGATTACAAATGATGATCACATGACCCCCGGACAGTGCAGCTGTCATAAATACATGTCAGTTGCCAAGCGCTTGAATTTTTATCCCATGACTATGGGGATGCTGCAACAGTCATCAGTGTGAAAACCACTTTTTTCAGTGCCATTATAATTTCGAACAAGTCACTAAATGAATGGTTGTAAACTGAAAATGACCTGTATAGCTGCTTGATAAAAATGAAACATAAATAACTTGAATGAATTTTATTAGATTGAAGAATGGCAGACTCGAGCAGCAAAATTTGAAGAGATGTGTAGCTTGGTGATGGGAATGTTCACTCGTCTTTCCAACTGTGCCAACCGGACAATCCTTTATGATATGTACTCATACGTCTGGGACATCAAGAGCATCATGTCAATGGTGAAATCTTTTGTGCAGTGGCTAGGTATGTTCTTTAGGAACCAATTATAGTGTCAGCTAGCATATATGTTTGTCTTCAATTAGCCCACGGGAAAAAGAGAATGTCAAATGTATTCATATTGGGATCCTGTTGTACTTAAACTTCTTCTGTTTTTGTGCATTATCTATGGTTTCATATTAAACTAGTAATAAAAGCACAAATGAACTTATGCTGAATAGCTCTTGATTTATATATTTTTTTCCTTGGGCTAATTAATCTGAAAGTTTATCTCTGAAATATGAGTGTTGACTCAGACTGAATGCACACTGGATTACATTATTTAGTATTTTCAAGCTTATAGTAAAATTGGAAACGACACTATGAAAGGTGACCATGCCTCATCTATCTGCTGCTTGCTCTGTTTCAATAATGTTATTGCTGTCTTCAACAGAACAGTTGCAGATGTGACCTTTCACTGGGCTTGGCCAAGAGGGAGCCGAGCTTTCTAGCCTTTCTCTGCGCATGCGAGCTTTAGCATAAGGCTATTCTGGTGCAAAAGTGATTTGCTTTGACACTTGCAAGGAGCCTAATTTTGGGCAAGGGTAAGAAATTGTAGAGCTCTGGAGTCTGCTTTTATGCTAGACTGATGGTTTCTGAAGCCAAAACCAAGAGCGTTTTTTGTGTGTCTGCAGCTTTTTACAAATTAAATATTTTTGGGAATAGCACCAGCATGGCCTGGGTTCCTCTAGTGACCTCGTTTCACTTTCAGGTTTCAATCCAGCTGTAAGGAAATATGCTGTGAACTTGTTTGATGTACATAGCAGGCAGCAAAACTGATGGGCTTCTTGTCACCATTTCTGTAGTAGTCACAAATGTGTTCATAAACTCACTGCTCCATATTGGATCAACCTACAGTTCTTGGATCACATAAGTCATTAAGATTATAGTTATAAAATTATATTACAATAGTCATATAAAATAGAATTTTGGGTTGGAAATTAAGATAGCCAACATTGAGTCTTTAGTGTATAGATTTTCTGTAATGGGAATAATTTTTCCCAGACAAAAAATGGGAATCATTCAAAGTTACAGCATTATAATAGCACATGCTGTGAATACATTTTTGTGAGGATTTTGACTTCTTTTGCTTCCTCTTTCTCCTTGGATTAGGTTTAGAGATTATTGGTAATTTCCAGGGGGGGAAAAGAAAGAAAATAGCATCAGACAATCTTTATTGCCTTCAAGATATTTTTCCTATCATAAAGACAAAAAAAGATATACCAGTTAAGAATAGTTACATAGTTGGTTAAATAAAGTTATTCTCTGACAATTCATTAAAATTGTCAGCTAATTTGCTATGGCAAAAATAGCATTACATGGATATGTAGGTTAAGATATATGATTACTGTTCAAGTTAAAATGTCTCTACAGTCACTTTACTGAAGTCAGTGACAAACTAAACACGTCAAAAGATTAGGCTAGTTAAGCAAGATAAAAGCTAAATTTGTTCTATAAAGATAACAATGGCCAATATAAGGGACTAGAAGTATAACATTTCCATAGTGTATACTGAGGGGAATCTTATAGATCAATTAATTCAACCGCCTGTTATGTGTAGGAAAATCAGTCAAACCATGTAAACCATATGGCTATCCAGCCTCTTCTTAAAAACCTCCAGAGATGGTGAACCCACAGCCTCAACAGATAAACTTTCAGTTTCTAAATTTTTAAAAATACAAAGTAAACAATCTAAACTGACAAATCTATGCCGCCCATAGCATACTGTGTAATTTCAGAAAGTACAAATATAGGCACGCAGTCATGGAATCTTATGCAACATAGAAATAGTGGCATTGTTTCCGTTGGGTAGAAATTAAAGTAGAAATAAATGGATTGAGCATAGGATTCCAAAATACAAGGCACTATTATTTAAAGTAACTGAATAATACACATTACCTTCTGGATGAAAGATGCTGGGAGCCTATGTGGTCATTAAAATCAAAGTTGCCTCGCAGTAATTTTCCTAAATGAACTAAGTGGCATTCTATTTTTCTATGGAGCTAATCCAAACATAATTTTAATAGTGAATAAAATAGGTTCTCAAGCTACTAATTGATTCTTGAAAAAATATTTTTAAAATAAAAATAAAATAAATTTAAAATGAAGTCCACTAGAATATACATTATTTTATATTTTAGCCATATAGGTTGCTCCAGTTGGTGCTCTCTTGACAGTAATTAATCACCTATTTTGTGCATTTCATATTCTACTCTACACTTTACCCCTACAAGGGATTAATTAAATGGTGAATTCTGGATACCAATGATTAATGATTTTAGTTGATACTATTTATATAATAAAACATATTTTTACTAACTACAATAAATAGAGACTTAAATCAGAACAGTATCAGTGAACATTCAAATGCTTAGTGGTCCACTGAAGGCTGATTTTTCTTACTTTTTCTTGCAATCCAGCTAGCATTCAGTTTATATAACTAGCGTAGATAATTCTACTATGGATTACTAATGCCTTCTACTGTCTTCTTCCCCAATGTGTGCAGATGGGAGAATCTTCAGCACAAGTGTCTACTGCTATTGGATGGACCACGCCAGATGCTTTCAGCGTGTCGTGATTAATAAATTTAAGATGGGAAAGTTCTGATTGTGAGGCAGTTCAGATTAGGGTTGTAGGCATGGGCTGAAGTCACATTTGCGCAGCGACTTAGGCATTAACTCTTGATTTTCATTCATACAGCTCTTCATTCATGCAGCTCTATAAAATGTACAATAGTTGAAGTGCTAGTTGCAGTGTAATCTCAAAGGAGAAGTATTTCAAGTTACTTGTGAAGGGGTTTTGTATAAAGTCTCTGTCTATGAGAGACTAGCAAATAGAAGCAGTTGAAGCTCAAACTGGGCTCTTTGGGTTATGTCAAGCTTGCTGTGTTAAAGGCTTGCTTTTATAATTTGAAACCAAGGAACAATATTTAGCTTGATTCGCTTTGAGACTGCCTGGCTAGCATGATGTGTGTAACTACTGATCTGAGATTGTTACTTGAACAGGAAGTAGATCGCTGTCCACAAGAAGAAAGAAACTTGCGCAGCTTATCTTATCAGAAAACTAAATGGGTGATATATTCTTAACATTTATTTATCTCCTTAATTATACTGATTGGTTTTCTAATGTCTAAAACAGAATTTTCCTCACAATTGAGTCATAGTTTAAAATTGATAGCTTCATCCTTGATTGTACCAAAAATTTAAAAGCATACGGTAAGGCTGGCTGTCAGAAATTATAGCATTTCTAATATAATTGTAGAATAATTGTAATTTAAGCCATTGTTGCCTTTCTTGGTAATGAAGTACTTGCTTTATTATATGGTTGAGAAGTAGATAATATTGGTCTCTAACCTCTTAAAAAGAGGCTTTTGTTCCACATAGCTGTTTGGGCTATATTATCCCATACTCCAGACCTAGTTTTCTGGCAAGATTCAAACCGTATGAAAATGTGACTTCGGACAGGTCCAAGTTTTTTTAAAGGGCTGTGGTAATGGCTAGAAACTGTACGTCCCTTATGGGTGAAATTAGACATTTGTTTCCTTATTTGTTGTATATTTTATGTACCTGTATCAAATGGAGCATCTTAGCAGCTTTTAGCAGTAATAGGCTGTCTGCGCTCTAAGGCTATCATTGTAACATTTTTTTGATTTTATTAATGAAGAACATAAGCGCCTTATGATTAGGAAGCTATGTACTGTGCAACATTATTACAGCCCAGCAAGCTCTTGGATAATAGCTCAGTTAGAGAGCTTTTCCCACAAAGTATGTGTTAGCTTGTTGGACATTTTAGTATCTCAGGACAATCCCCCTTCTCGTAACGTTCTCCGCTTGGATCTGATCTCCACAGGGTGTCGTAGTCAATCTTCAGCACAGTTCTTAAGTGGAGACCAAGAACCCTGGGCCTTTAGAGGTGGTCTAGCAGGAGAGTTCCAGGTATCAATATGAATTCACAACTGAATGACATTGTCTTTGTTTGAGAAATCTTTTTTTTTGCACATCGGAGGGCTGGAAGGCTTGGTCTGCCGAAGGCTTTCTGGTTCAAAACCCAAATATCCTGATAGCTTGTTTTAAAATAATTTTCCTCCCATTTCTACAGTAATAACCCAAGGAGATGCTGCCATTCCCATGCGCATGCGAAGCGCTGCGGCTTTAGTTGTACATTTCACATTGTTTCTTTGCAGGTCGCACAGCGTTTTTATCTGCGCCCGCAATTGCACAATGCGCGCCTGCTTGTCTTCCAGTGAGAACTCCATGAGCAAAGAGATGCTTGCGATGCAGAGTAGCTTAGAATTCTTTCAAAGCAAATATTGTCAAGTTGCATACTTGACAAATCAATTGGAAAATCAGTTTTAAAAGTTGGTTTCTTCTATGTTTGAATTTGCTCATGGATTTTTCAGGGGCTTACTTTCTTCCCCCTCACAGGTGCTCTCTGCGCACAGCCAATTGAGTCAGCACGTTGTTTTGGGTTAGTGTCTCTGGCCAGTTAACCCTCTTCAGACCAAACCTTTCCTCCTGACACATGGCTATCTTATGCTGAGAACATAGATGAGATTTGGCAAGATAATGCTAAAGCAAAAAATGAGTTTAATGTTAAGTGCTGTAACAGTTGTGTATCTTAGACTTCTATTCAGATAAAATGGTCCTTACGTTTGTAAAGCCTGCAAAATCCTATCTTCCTCTGGGGTGCCTGCAATACCAAAAGTTATCTTGGGAGTCTGCAGTGCGCACCCAAGAATGTATTGTCTCTTGCTTCTCATTTACATTAACTTTTTATTTTCACAGCGTTTGCTGCCTATTGAAGGAGCAAATGACCTCTTCTTTCAGCCCCCTCCTTTGACTCCTACTTCCAAAATCTACACCATCAGGCCCTATTTTCCTAAAGATGAGGTAATCTAAATTCTTTTGTGGTCTTATGCAAATTTGATTTTTGAGAGAACGTCTTGATCTAGGCGACTGTTTCCTTTTTCAAGAATCTTTTGAATGCCTGAGAAATGTATAGCTTGAATAGCAAAGGTTATTATTGAAGTGAGTTGAAATGATTTACTTCAGGTTCATTGTAACTATCATGCAGTCCTGGCATTATTTATACCAACATTTTCCCAAATTGTAGAATATAATTAGCATGATGCTATTGTTTCTAAAAAAAATTGTAAGTATTCTTGATACGTTGGCTGATTCCTTTGATAAGACGCCCGAATCAGAGCTTCACATACCCCTGATATTTCGAAAACTGAGTCTGAACTAATTTTGCATTTTGTAATCTCAAATCAAATCAAAGAAGATGGGAGACTAATGTTGTAATTAATATCCTTCCAATTCTGTCCAGTGTGTTTCATTACTGAGTGAGGTTTTGAAGAGCTAATTTTTTTATATAAATCCAATTTAATTTATATAACATTCTATTGTCAGTAGTTGCAATATCTGTGAAATATGAATTACGGAACCATGGTTCTAATAAATGAGCATGTCTGTTTCATATTGGAATAGTATGACTCCCAAAGAAAAATAACATGTCACAAAGTTTTAACATAATTTTTTTGTATTGTATGTCTTTAGGCATCAGTGTACAAGATTTGTAGAGAAATATATGATGATGGAACTGATCAGCCTTTTCACAGCCAGCCGGATCTAATCGGAGACAAGTATGCATTACCTTGACAGAAATTTTATTGTGTTGGCTATATATTCTATTTGTACAGCATTAGATACCTCTTGCTATACAAAATGTAATACAATTCATTGTATATTACATTTCTGCATTGTGAAATTTTTATAGTTTTCACAACTATGGTGACCATAGGGTTAACTAATTATTGTAATTAAACATTACAAATGTTTAAGATTCCTGTTTCTGAAAGCAACGAAAAATCTTGGAAAAAAAGCCCTAAAAGTTTTAAATCATGTATCTGACTCTTGAGAAACAGTTATGAAGTTAGAAGAAAACAAATTTATGGATTATGAATACAATGTAAACATTTCTCCTGAATTTAACACACTTTGGATGACTTGCAAAGCCTAATACTGCAGTTAACTTAGAAGGACTATTTACTTCACATTGTTAAACTGAGGTAGGAATATTTAGTCATTATAGGAATGTGTAGAATGTTCCTTGCGTGGAGCAACCAGTTTCTGGTGACCTATTCCTGGATTAAAATTATTTGGTGCAGACATAGGTCCCAAATACCCATGTTCCATAACAAGCATTTTGGGGATGGGAGGGAAGAATATAGGTAAGGTTGTCAGCTATGGTTAGATGATAAAGGAAAGTGTTGGGAATTAGGAAGGAGTGTGCAAATTGGTGGGATATACCAACCTAGAATCCAGGAGTGGCACTTGCTAAGAATAGGTGGGAAAAGAAAGATGCTGGAAAGATAGGTAAATCAACCTGTGCATGTGACATACAGAAGTGAGTGGGAGAAAGGGTCTTGCTTTATTCATTTTGTAAGATCCATCCAGATACATTTTTTCAGAGAAAAAGTGATATGTCCTGAGTTTCAGATTGGCTAAGTAGTTCAGCCAAAACTTTGAAACATAGTGTTTTTCATGTTTGAAATGAAAACATTTTCCATATCATGCAGACACCTGATTCATTGACTCTTACCTTGCTAGGTCATCCTTACTGCTACATTAGTTTAACTTTTAATATTAATTGGTGAGTAGAAATATGAAAGAGCCATGTTAGAAAAGAAGTTAAATTACCAAAGGGAAAGAGAAGGACTTTGTATGGGTGTATAAATATATACAGGTCTTAATTTAAAATAAGTTTGATTTCTGAAATAAAATCATACCAAAAAAGGTTGTTTCATTATTAGACTATTTGGTTTAAGTAGGATTATTAGTTTTAGTAACTAACGAGCCATTTGAGATTTGTCTCAACTAATACCTATTGCTTTGTTATTTTTCTGCTGGATGCTTTTCTTCAAGTGAAATGTCTTACTAGGATGGTATGCGTATCTTGCAATTACAATTTTTAAAATCTTCTGTCACTAGTCCACCTCTGGGGCTTAATACTAGAATGCTGAGATCAACAAAAAGGCAGATATTTTAGAAAAATTCACTCTTCAGAAATTTCTTTCATGTTACCGTAGTATTATAAATTAGGGGGAAAGAGATTGTTCTGCTATTGTTTAGTAGATTTAGCTTTACTGTTTTATTTGTCCTTTCCCTTTTCATGCTCAGTCCAGCATTTCATGTTTAAGAAATGGCTAGTTCAGATCTATTTTCTCACTGTCTAAGGTAGCTTTCTCCAAATGCTCTTTAAATCCACTTTGGTGTGGATTTTCATGAATTGATTTGGCCTCAGATTCTCTTTTTGCCATTACCTCTACAGTTCAAAATTTCCCATAAGATATTACCAGATCCTTTAAGTTTTGAATATGCAGTTTCATTAGAAAGCATAACGCATATCCTACTAGCCTAATGTTTTTACTTTGAAGGTATTGTATAATATGCACAGTTTTTATTGATTTCATTCATTAATTCATATCCTCCAGGTTTTGTTCTCATGCACTGTATCAGTGGTTCTGCTTTTCTGTAGATATGTTTTGCGGCTGTTGTTTGTTATTTAATGCAATTTTTGTGATTTGAGTTTTTGTTGGTCTCATTCACTACTCCTTTCCTGTCAGGTTGGTGGGTGGCTTGCTTTCCCTGAGTCCAGATTACTGCTTTGTTCTTGAAGATGAAGATGGCATCTGTGGTTATGCACTGGGTACTGTTGATGTAACCCCTTTCATTAAGAAATGTAAAATTGCCTGGATTCCTTTCATGCAGGAGAAATATAGCAAGCCAAGCAGCGATAAGGAACTATCAGAGGCTGAGGTTAGTCATGCCAGTTTATGTATGATATGAACAAGTAACATGATAAATGTTTCAGTTCTACTTTAGTGGGAACAATTCATGCAGGTCCTGTCTAGTGTTAAATTTTAGACTTACAGAGTTTATAAATGCATATGATAAAAAGTTCCTGTACATAATTTTTCTCTTTGATATTAATATATATCTTCAGTTCACTGTTTGAAATTGATTTGAAGAGATTGGATTTCATTCTTAAAAATTACCTTGAATTATTGTCTGTCAGAGCAACCATTTTTATAGGGATATGTAACATTTTCCACAAATGGAGCAGCTGATTTTGAGTGGCCCAGGCAGAAATAATTCAGCATGAGGGGAAATGGGAAAAAAGCCAAGGGCTGCTTGCTACAGCGATGTAGGAAGGCACAGGGAAAATGGGAACTCTAGTGGAACACAGTTGGTGCTCAATTTGCAACAATTTGTTTAATGACCGTTTGAGGTTACAGTGACACCAAAAAGAGTGACTTATGACCAGTGTTCACATCTCAAACCACTGCAGCATTTCATGGTCGTGTGATCATAATTTGGGCGCTTGGCAACTGGCATGTATTTATAATAGTTGCACAGTCCTGGGGTCATGCGATCCCCATTTGTAACCTTCCCAGCCAATATCCGACAAGAAAAGTCAATGGGGAAAGCTAGGTTTGCTTAATGTATGACTCATTTAACAACTGCAGGACCTTACTCAACAACTATGGCAAAAAGTCGTACAATGAGACAAAACATAATTAACTGCCCTATTTAACAACATAGATTTGGGTCTCAATTTTGGTCATAAATTGAGGACTACCGGTATGCTATGTTGGAATACTAAGAGAAGTGAGTATATGCACCAGCATTGCCCTATTTGTTCCTGAATTTTGTTTTCTCCAGAATCAGAACAATGAAGGCATTCTGAGTTTTGCTGATCTATGGTAGGCCCAAAACTGTTTGATAGAACTTGGTGCTGCAGTTGTATTTAATTATTTAATGGTTAAATAGTATAGGTTCTCTTGCTTGAGCAGAGGGCTGGGCTAAAAGACCTCCAAGGTCCCTTTCAAGTCTAGTCTAGCCTAGCCTAGCCCAGCCTAGTCTAGTCTATAACAAATCTCTATGGTCATCCATCTACCTGAACTTCACTTTGGGTGGTTTACTATTAACAATTAAAATAATGTTGCAACCATTCAGACAAGTTTTTTTTTTAAAGGCAAGATTGCATGGTTAGAACATCTACTTAAACATAGTACAACCATTCTTCCCCAAGGTTGCTAGAAGAGCCACATTTTCAGAATCACCAAGTGAAGTTAGCCAAGGATGGGGCCAATCACACTTCAAGTGGAAATGATGTTCCGCTGCAGAAAATGCATGTTTTTTTCTGGGTCCCATCTGATAGAACTCTTTAAGAGACAAGGCCGACAGCATACACTTCCTGTTAGAACCGATGGGATGGATACATGTATTCAAGAGTTCCACAAATGATTCAGAATATGTCAGTAGTAGTATACTGTTATTATGCAATATTGCAAGAGAGCAGACTATGTAATTTTTTTTTTAAATTTTTATTTTTATACCGTCCTTCTCCCAAAGGACTCGGGGCGGTGTACAGCCAACAATAAAACATACTCATATACAAAATTTAAAAACAGTTTAAAAACATATTAAATAATTTGGCCCCAATGTCTTAAAAATAAACGAACAGTTAAAAAATTCATGTTTAGGCCATCCCGGCTTGTTGGAATAAAAACATCTTGAGGCCACGGCGAAAGGTGCATAGGTCAGGGATCATCCGTATCTCCGTGGGGCAGATGGTTCCAGAGGGTAGGTGCCCTACAGAGAAGGCTCTCCACCTGGGGTCACCAGTCGACATTATCTGACTGACGGCACCCTGAGGAGTCCCTCTCTGTGGGAGCGTATTGGCCAGTGGGAGGCTATCGGTAGCAGAAGGTGATCTCGTAAGTGCCCAGGTCCTAAGCCATGGAGCTCTTTAAAGGTAGTCACCAACACCTTGAATTGCGGTGCAGCTCGCGCAGGAGAGGTGCAACATGAGTACATCGTGTCGCTCCCATAATCACCCACATGGCTGCATTCTGGACCAGTTGGAGCCTCCAAATGCTCTTCAGGGGGAGCCCCATGTACAGAGCATTACAGTAATCCAGATGGGCAGTGATAAGGCATGAGTGACCGTTCGCAAGGAGTCCCGGTCCAGAAAGGGACGCAACTGGTGGATCAGGCGAACCTGATAAAAGGCCCCCCTGGCTACAGCCGTCACATGATCTAAAGACAGCTGCACACCCAAGTTGCGAGCCCTCTCTGTGGGGGCCAAAATCTCATCCCCGATAGTCAGAGATGGAACCAACTGGCTATACTGGGACGCCGGAAACCACAGCCACTCGGTCTTGGAGGGGTTGAGTCTGAGCCTGTTTCTCCCCATCCAGATCCGCACAGCCTCCAGACACCGGGACATCATGTCAAGTGCATCATTGGGGTGGTCTAGGGTGAAAATGTACAGCTGAGTATCATCAGCGTTCTGATGGAACATCACCCCAAAACCACGGATGATCTCACCCAGCGGCTTCACATAAACATTGAACAGAAGGGGTGAGAGGACTGACCCTTGCAGCATCCCACAAACAAGGCACCTCAAGGTCGATCTCTGACCCCCTGCCAATATAGACTGCGTATGGTCAGAGAGGAAGGAGGGAACCACCGCAACATGGTGCCCCCCTCTCCTAACCCCTCCAACTGGCGCAACATGATACCATGGTCGATGGTATCAAAAGCCGCTGAGAGGTCTAATAGGACCAGGACAGAGGAACAACCTCTGTCCCGAGCCCTCCACAGATTAGTGACCAATGCCATTTACGTGCTGTACCCCTGTCTGAAGCCCAACTGGAATGGATCCAGATAGACAGCATCATCCAGGTACTGGGGAAGTTGTCGCGCCACCACACTCTTTGCCACAAAGTGAAGGTTGGAGACTGGACAATAATTTGCTAATACCGCCGGGTCCAAGGAAGGCTTCTTGAGGAGAGGCCTCACCACCGCCTCTTTCAAGATGGGGGGGGGGGAAATAACCCTCACTCAAAGAAGTGTTAATAATCCCCTGGAGCCAACCTCGTGTAACTGCCTGGGAGGCCAGCACCAACCAGGAGGGACACGGGTCCAATAGACATGTGGCAGCGCTCAGTCTACCCAGTATCCTGTCCACGTCCTGGGGAGCCACAAGGTCAAACTCCTCCCAGATAACACTCTCAAGACCCGCCTCCATCACCCCATCTGAACCTACCCAGTCGGAGTCCAAGCCTTCCCTAATCTGAGCGATTTTGTCATGCAGGTATTGCACAAAATCCTCAGCCCTACTCTGCAAGGGGTCCTCCCGTGCTCCCAAATGAAGTAGGGAGTGAGTCACCCTAAACAAGGCGGCTTGGATCTTTGACATGATAATTTGGATCATTGGTATGATAATTCCATGGCAGCTCATGCAAACATTGCCCATTACATGCAAGGTCTGCTCTATCAAGGTTGTGAAAACTTTATAGCTTATGCTTTTGTGTGTGCATACCTATGAGTTGAGTGTTGAACATAGTTTTCAAAGGTTGATGGCAATATTTGTAAAAAGGTCTAGGAATCTCTTGACAAAACCTCTGCCTGACAAATTATCATAATATCCTTTTAAGCAGGGATGAAATGCTCCCGGTTCGGACCGGATTGCCTGATCTGGTAGTGATGGAGGTGGGTAGTTCGGAGAACCGGTAGCAAAAATCCCTGCCCCCCCCCCCCCATGCCCAGCTGAGCCACACAATCATAAGAGACTTTTTTTTACTTTTAAAAGCATTTTTTACAGCCTCTTCGGCGGAAAAAATGCTTTAAAAATTTTTTTTAAAAAAGCCTCTGATGATCTCGCAGCCCAGCTGGGATCGTCAAAGGCTTTTAAAAAAAGAAAGCCCTTTTTTTTTCTTTTAAATGCCTCTGACGATCCAAGCTGAGTTGCCTGATCAGCAGAGGCTTTTTAAAAAAACCTCTGCCGATCAGGCAACTCAGCTGGGATTGTCAGAGCCTTTTGAAAGCATTTTTTTACAACCTCTTCACCAAAGAGGTTGTAGAAAAAATGGTTTTAAAAGTAAAAGTTAAAAAAAATGGCCACGCCCACCCAGTCACATTACCCCTCTCCCCACCAAGCCACGCCCACAGAACCGGTAGTAACAACTTTTAGATTTCACCATTACTTTTAAGTTATTAAGACATTTATATTTAGACATCTGTATATGAGTATGTTTTAGATTAGTCATTTCATTATTAAACAACACCCATCTGCTGCACATATATCTCCTTCCAACAAAATCATAAGGAAAAAAAAAACACTGAAATTGAGTAATGAGGAAAAATTGAAATCCTCTGGAAATAAAGTTTAGAATTAGAATGCATAAGAAGGATATGGTTAAATAGGCAAAAATAAACTTCTTAAGACTTTAACAAAAAGGATTAAGCAAATCTTACTAGCAGCAACTGATGTTAAGGGTATCCATATTCCATAACAATGCTGTTTGCAAGCATTTATGTCTTATGCAGCTTGCTTTGTTTTCAACCGTTTCCCCCCCCCCTCCCCATTTTTATAAAGGGAATATAAGATTCCTCCTCCTATCCATTCACAAGTAATTATTCAGAAAAAAAACATTCTAAGTATAAATATTTTTAATGGAGAAGCTCCTGCAGTTTTTCTAGTCTTGAGAATTTAATTTAAAACATATTAAATCAAATGACAAGAAGGATATCTTAGCATTCATAGCTTTTAGGCAGTATAGCATCTTTTCTATGTAGTTTGTTCAATGTTTTGGACTAACAAGATGCTATAACAGCCCTTGTTTAGCAGGTGTGCATAATGTTTCTAATGTATACTGTTAATAGTAAAAATATATATTTGTATATTACAGAAAATCATGTTGAGCTTTCATGAGGAGCAAGAAGTTCTGCCAGAAACATTCCTTGCCAACTTCCCATCTCTGATAAAGATGGATATTCATAAAAAAGTGACCGATCCAAGCGTGGCTAAAAGCATGATGGCCTGCCTACTGTCCTCTCTCAAGGCAAATGGTAAACTGCTGTTGTTGCTTTTCAGGTTATTGAGGTATTAAGAGTAGTAACCACATTCTGCATTTCTGAAAAGGTTATAACTTTACACCAGGGGTCCCCAACCAGGCCACAGCCTGTTCAGAACTGAACCGCACAAGCGGTGGGCGAGCACATGAGTTCACGGCAGTTTGACCTTGTGCACGAAGCTCCCCTTGCTCGAGCGACAGCCATCTTATGTTTGCATGCAAAACTCCCCTCCTGCAAGCAGCAGCCACTTGTGCTCGTGCACTAAGGTTCCTTCATGTGAGTGGCGGACACGTGTGCTGCCCTTCATGCAAATGAAGCTGCATGTACAAGTGAAGCTGCATGCCCACCTGCCACTCACAAGAAACTATTCCCTCCCACCCGCTTAGCTGCCAAGCCAGAAAAGTTGTGGACCTCTGCTTTACACACTTAAATATCAGGCGGGGAATGTAAATAATCAGGAATGAGCACACCATATTCCGTGCTTATTGATACTTCAAGTACAAAGTAAAGAGGTTAGATTTATATTCTAGGAGTGATAGGTAATATTCATGTTTAAATTATTGCAATGAGTTTCACATGAAACTACTTTCCAAAAATATTTAGAAATAACAATTGTTCCAGAATTCAGTACTTCATTTTCTTACTTGATGCTTGCTATCAGTAACATGAGAAAGACTTACTATTGTGTCCCTCTCCATCACATTACCTTAAAATCTATCTTGAAAAGCCTACTAAGCCACCTGCATTTGAGATTCTGTGAGATCAAGAGAGGGTCAGTGGTTATAACCTTCATGTGAAAGGTGTTTCCAATTTCCTTAAGTATCTTGGTTCAGATGGACTTTTAGCTACTTAATTACCTTTGGAGTTGTAAATACGAAAAGACACTTGTTAGTAGTATTGCCAGCGAGCTTGTGGAAGATTTGTTCTTACTGACTTTTTGTTACAAACCATTACAATGGAATAAACTGCATATTATGTTTCCATTCAGAAATACGGACATGGGTTAGTACTTTTAATATATAAAAAAAGAAACAAAAAGCCCAAAGAGGCTATCAGGAACATACTTACCATAGTAAATTCAAGGAGTTGGGGAGTAAATACAGAAAACCATCAATTGATACAGAAAAGCACCAAAAAGGTTATGACTCTGCAGGTTGAAATTAATATATCACCTTTGTATGTCTTGAATAGCTTACATTTCACTTTTTTTTTTCTTTAGCTTCTGAGAAGGCCTAGGTCTATGATTTAACCAAGGTGCATAATCCAGTTACAGCTAGTTTCATATGCCCAAGAAATTTGAACTTTATGTTTTACAGGAAACCATGAAAAAAGTTCCAGAACAGTTTATAAGACTTCAGGCATGCCTGAAGTAACTTTCTGGATGCTAGGCAATTTCATGAAGACTGAAAAGCTGATCATTCTGCTGTGCATGATTGGAACTTGGATCAAACTATAGGACTCCATGTACAGTGATCTGTGCTGTTCTCTGTTCAGTCACCAGTCTAGATTCTCTCTGCTTCTACTCTCGTACCAAATGTCTTCCTTTGATTTTATTCATTTGCAAATCTCTCGTTTCCTCTTTTTTAGGCTCCCGTGGGGCTTTCTGTGAGGTGAGACCGGATGATAAAAGAATCATGGAATTTTACAGCAAGCTGGGATGCTTTGAAATAGCCAAAATGGAAGGTTTTCCAAAAGATGTTGTTATCCTTGGAAGAAGTTTATAAGGGTTTTTTTTAAGTGAACCTGTTGAGACTGGAGCCAACCAATGGTTGGAGAGTAGTGAGCCTGAGTTTTGTTATTGTCTGCCCTTTCTATGGCAGCAGTCAGCTGGCCTGACAGGAAAGAACCACCCATTACATTCTCCCTTATGCTGCTGAAAACAGTTTGAAGAATGGTTACTGGTCATCATTTCCTGGTCTTACATGAAGTGCCAAGGGATACTGCATATGAAGTAGCTTCAGGAAAAGATTCACAAGGATTCTCGAGAAGATTGGGAGCTTTTCCATCTCTGCATACCAGCAGAAAGGTCAACTCCTTTGTATCATGAAATGGGATGCAACACGGAAGTGGGATACCTGTACAGAGAAACATAGGGAAATGACACAGGTCATTTTATGAAAGATGAACGATAACTCATGGTTGTGTTGGCTGTTTTGCTTATTAGTAAGGAAATGGCCATCACCTCTAAAGAAAATTGATTAAGCTTTGTGCTTTGTAGGGATAAATTGTGCATTTGTCTGTGGCAAAGTCACTCAGTGGCAGAAATGTAAATTTCAGTGTGTAAATATATACATATATAGATATATAGATATATATAAACTTGCTGAATGCTGATGCTTTGTGTTTAATTGTTTTTGTAATTTTTTTGCTTTCCAAAGCAAAGTGGTATTTTTTCTGAGACGGCACCTTCAATTTCAAAAAAACAGGCTGAGGCTCATATTATTTCTGATCTAGACCGCTATGTTTCATTCCCTTTAATATAATGCCAGTTTGAAAGCTTTTAAAAAGTGCTGAACTAGAGGGATCAATCCTTTAGAAAATGAATTTTTAGAAAATGGGTAAATATTGCTTCCTACTAAGAAAATAAAAACTTATTGACAGTCACTTCAGTGATAGCTATTGAGTTGCTCACCCGTACTCAGTGGGTGAATGGAAAAATACTACAATTTCAGCGCCTCATTCTTCCCTGTTCAGTCTCATTAAATCAGGGTCTTCAAGTCATACATATTTGTTACAGACTTCAGGGGAGGGGGCGGGAATAGCAAAAAGCACATTTTATATATTATTTAAATGTTACCTAATTTTAATATCACTGCCTGTTCCAAACATTTAAGGTTTTTACTGCAATCTGACGAACTGTATGGAGCTGTAGGAGGGATGATAGATTCACTTCTTTTGTTCTAAGAAGCTGTTAGCCAATATAATGCTTCATTATTTTCACCTACTACAAGAAACTTATCTTTTTATATTTCCTTTTGAAACTATTTCAAAAGAAATAGAAGTTGAACTGATCCTGTTTTTTTTAAAAAAAACTTCAAAATTTCATATACTTTTAAATGGCATTTTACCACCATTTTAATTTGCACCCAACAAGCTAGTGTTTGTACTTAGTTATAATTGCTTATTGATATTTGATTTTCACTGAAGGAAAAGCAGAAAATACATTTCATTTGAGGAGCAAAACAATGGACAAAAGGACTTTCATGGGTTTTTTATGCTTTTGAGTGAATGCTAAACAGTCACTTCATTTGGTTTTAACTAGGCAGCGTGTGTATATAGAGTACAGTAGTTGGATTTACTGCAATTCTGTGGGAAGAGGGCATCTGGATTTTTATACTGTTAACAAATATAAATTTATCACTGTTTAGGTTAATTCTGTGCATCTTGAAAAGTTTGAGTCAGTTGCTTGCTCTGTGTATAAAGCGTAGCACTGTCACAACCTTCGGAGTTACGGTATCAGTTTTCATTGCATACAGTTGGAATGCAATTTTCATGACTGTCTTTCAATCGGCTGTATCTTTAGCAAAACAACAGACTGTAAAATTGTATTTGGAAACCATGTGAAAAATAGAATAAATTGCAAAGTCAATGTAAAGGCATGTTTTGGTATAATGTTAGAGAATGAGGAAAATTCGTGGAGAGAAATAATTTTCCTGTTGTGTTTTATAATTCTCTAATGAATGTATGGTAGCAATGGATAGTTCATATTTTGGCTCCACTGTGCAGGTTTGGATATAGCAAATCTGCCTTTGTGTTCATTTCTCTTGGGCGTACTTTTCTGTAAATGCAGATGGACATTACTAAAGGCTACTGAAGTAGGTGTTTGTTCTTATTGAGATTTCACAAATAATATCTTCTAATTTAAAACAGACTAGTAATTTCGGGTAATAATGGTCCTTCATCACTATATATGATTAAGACCACTGCTGACAGCAGAAGTGTGTAAAATTTGTACCCCTCCAAAGCCCTAAGAAAAACTCCAAGGATCCTTCAATTAGAAATTTTCAATGTGAGAGAACGGAAAATGAAACTAATAATGTTATATTTAATTAATTAAATTAAAATGAATTCTACTTTTTCTTCGCTCCAAATAGTATGGATCCTAGTCTACCGATAGGAACTGTGGGGTCCTTGGTGCTCTTTGAGCTTGTTTGCTTCCTTGCAGACTTTTCATTACCAAACTAGGTAACATCAGTGCTAGTAGTTATAATATCTAGTTTGGTAATGAAATGTCTGCAAGAAAGCAGCCAAGCTCAGGGACCCTGGTGGTCAAAACCTAACCATAGCTTTTTATTGAAATTTATATTTTGCCTGATAGTTCTAGATAGCGGAAAGAAAAATTAAGAAAATGGGGGAAAGCTGTGTAGGGACCTGATATTTAATACTAGTCCTATCCTTTTGATTCCATTTTAGTTGATACGTTTTCAAACCCTTGAATTCCATAATTACTAGATAAGGGAGAGAAACAATTTTCATATAACATGTCTGGATTATTTTTTAATTCACCCTAGAATTAAGTATTTTAGCATGATGAATGGAATATTTAATAAGTAAATTTTATTGTAGGTTAAATTTCTATTCAGAGTGTCGAAATTTGTTACATGTGAATTAACATTTGTGATATATATCATTTTGGTGCCATTTCTGTCCTGCAATACAGTGGACAGTGTGGTAAACATCAATACACTTCACAATGCAAGTCAGTTCATTAGCCTATACTGGTTGGGAATTATGGAAATTATAGTCTTAACACATCCAGATCCATTTGCCTCATTTGGATCCCAAGAATGTCAGTTGCTCAGTTTTCGAGATTTAGCTGTTTTATATATCACACTTTTTATCTCAATTTCATATTGTTTAAATAGAAAACAGTTTTATTATTTTTTTAAAAAAATTGCCTTCTTGGACTTCTAAAAGGTTGGGAATAGTATTAATTAGGTTATGTGAAATTGAAACTGTCATGTCACTCTTTTGTCATTTGTCTGATTTTTCTTGTTCTATATTTTTAGTTCTTATTTCTAAGTTTAATAAAATATTTGACTTGGAATTTGGGACTTGAATAGGTATTTCTTACCGGCCCAAGTATTTATCCTTGGATGTCTTCTGTGCTGCAGGTCTGGACCAAGGAAGATACTAGAAAACTAGAGTTAGATCACAATGTAGTGACAGAAGTGAGACAGTAATTATTGCCTTTAGTTGAGGATTAGTTCAAGCATTTTAACATGCTTTTCAGTGTAGAGTAGAAAGTTTAAATGAGCCTGCCTATTACACCAGTTATGATGGTTGTAAAGTTGCATCACTGACCTTAATTTTTTAAATTGCTCCAAAATAGCAAATCTCAGGCTCAACATAGCTACGACCTTTTACAAGATAATAAGGCCAAAGGTGAACATTATCTGTTTTCAAATCTACCCAGAAAAAACAAAATATCTTGTCATGATGCTATATGGTAGGTAATTTAATAATTCTTACCTGAAATGTTTTTTCTAAGAAGGGAAATTATTGTCTCAACAGATGATCTTTAGATATGTAAGGTAACACTGAGATAATGTATTCCCTGCTTGAAGCATCTATGGACCATCAAATTCCCCCAAGTTTTGACTAGATCATGTAGTCTAAAATGCAGTTACCACAGTATATTATTGGTTATTATTTAGGAACTGTGTGTAGGGAGATATCAGTATGTTAACTCTTAATTCATACAATAATGTAGACTGGTTATTTTTGCATTCTGTTTTCTCTAATATTCTCAGGTACTTTTACTTTTCCTCAGAGAAAGTGCAAATCAAAAGAAAATCCTTTTGGAGCACTTCATCTTTTAATATTTTTTCAAACATTTCCTTATTTCTTATTTTTAGATCATCCTAATCACTGCATGAAAAATGAAAAATAAAAGTATTAGTTACTCCTAGTTTTGTATCATGTGCAGACTTGATCCTTATTCTCACAACCTCTTCATCTAGGTCGCTCACAAAATTGATTAGCAGAGAAGCCTGTGGACTCATCTCAATATTATGCCATGGAACTTCTCCCAATCTATTTTTAAGCAAACTGTAGGAAAATGAGACTAACTAATGACTACTTTGCAACAAATCCATTGTGGCTTTTGTTAATTGTTGCATCTCTATTCAAATCTGCTTCAGGACTTGTCCAATAAAGATGTCAGGTTGACTCTGAAATTCCTACCCGTGTTTCCCCGAAAATAAGACCCGATCTTATATTTTTTTGAACCCTGAAATAAGCGCTTGGCCTTATTGCCATGTGCTCAAAAGCCCGATTGGGCTTATTATCAGTGGATGTCTTATTTTGGGGGAAACAGGGTAGATTTCACATCACAGAAAGTTTGGCCTCCATGGAGAACTGCTTCAGCTGAATCTATTTCAGAGTTTTATAACAAATTGTTCATTCCAGTTCGGGCCACATTTCTTTTGGGTTTAGATCTAAAACTTGACCATTCCAAACATCGAATTTGTTTTTTTCCCCTCCATTCTCCGATAGATTTGTTTGTATATGGAAGCAAGTATTGGAATTGGAATTACTGTCTTGCTTCAGCTGACAGACAGATGGCCACATACTCTACAGGTGAAGTCTCTGATACAAAGAAGAATTCATGCCTTGTTAAGCAAGGACAAGTTTTTCCGGTTCACAGTACAGGTAGTCCTTAACTTAGAATAGTTCTGTCAGGTATGCTTCCTTCAAAGTCCAGGAAAGAATGACCCAAACTCCATTGTATATAGAGAAAGGTACTTTTACTAGAAAATGAAGTGATCGCAACCAAGAAAAAGCAGAATCTGAGGCAAAAGTGCAAAAATAATTACAGATAGAAAGCATCCCCTCCCACTGTCCAACGTAAATCATCCAAATCCAAAGGTCTCCCAGGGGTCAGGTGGAAGCACATGTCTGGCGGAGTCATCAATCAGAAGTGCCGTGGCCGTTGACCCGATAGCAGCTTCAAAGATGCAGCACTATATTTTAGGTATCACTTTTGATTCTCCAGCACACTTATAACTCAAAACTAGCTCCCCCTCCCCCATTACCATGGCAGCCAAAGCAGCAAAAGGCAAAGGGTGACAAGTTCATTTAGTGCCCGAAGTTACAACGGCACTGAAAAAAGCGACATGACTACACTTAAGACTGTGGCAGCATTCCCATGGTTACATGATTTACATTTGTATGCTTGACAACTGGTTCATATTTGACAGTTGTAATGTCCTGAGGTCATGTGATCACCTTTTGCAACCTTCTGAGAAGACAACGAGGAAGCCAGATTCACATAACCATGTTACTAAGGTAACTTAAGTTGTTCAGTTCACTTAAGAAATGTAGCAAGAAAAGTTGTAAAATGGGACAAAACTCTCTCAACATAAATGTTGGGCTCAATTATGGTTGTAAGTTGAGGACTTACCTATATTATCATTTTCTTGATAGTTGCTCGGAAATTCTTGACTGATGCTTATATATCACCCATTAAGCCTCCAAACTTCCACATTTGACTCATTCTTCCAGAAGGGTGGAGAGTTATATACATGGTTTTTGTGAAACCTAAGACAAGCATCAATGTTCTTAATAAAGAATTGCCTCCAACTCGCTACTCTCCCATGAATTCTATTTTTACCCATCTTCTCTGGTGTTGGAATGATAAATATTGATTTTAGTCAGGATGAAAGGCCTTTAGAAAACACAGATCCTTGAAGGTTATTTTCATCATATGTGTGATTTTAGGAATGATTTTAATAGGATGGCCGCTTTTTATTTCTATTCTCCATTTTAAGATAGTATCACTGATACGTGGATTGGTGGAACCCCTTTTTATAATCTTTTCCAGATCACCATCCGACTGTGTGGTGAGAACTTTGCTCACACTCCCTTTCAGCAAGCCCTACATGAAGTTCTGATAATGTTCATTGGTAAAGAAGGACTAGAATCGGAGAATTTCCATCAACTACAGCTCTTGCATCACCTTTCTTTTAGGGAGTTTTGTATTTCAATTTTGGGACCCTAAACGGTTCAGCAGAAGAAAAAATTATTTCCCGCAACAGGACAATCTAGATTCTCCCTTCCCCGCCCCCCTTCCGACGCTTGCATAGTTTACTTTCAGAATTTCACTTGGGTTTTCTTTCTTTTTTTAAGAAAAGAAAAATAGTAAAATACCTCAGACGGACACGCAATTTCTGCAATTTGTACTGAATGAATAAGGTCTTGTCTACCTTCCCTTCTGGAGCGGACAAGCTTATAATTGGAGAAAAACTGCGTCGCCGATTGGAGCAGCCCCGGCGGGGCGGGCAGCAGGCGGGGCGGCACTCGAGCGTCTTCCTGCCGTTCTTTTTCCTTCCTCCTCTGCGCATCCTGGCCAGACATGGCCTCTTTCTTGGATCTAGACAGCCTGGACGGTGAAGCTACGTCGCCGATTTGCACTAGTCGTTTCGTTTTCGGTTGGTAAAGACGTGTGGGGACTTCGCAGGCCGGAAATTTTGCCTACCGGTCACATTTGAGAAACGAGGGGCCGGGGATGGGATGGGGGTGGGGAGCGCGAAGGCAAAACCAGGCGCTTTGCTCCCGGAGTAGCGATCGTTTGGGAGGATTTGATCGCTCCGAGAATCGCTTGAATAGGGCTTTTAATGATCGTATTAGTACGATACATTGGACCGCATCATTAAGTAGCCTCATTTCAGGTTTTTATTCTGGAACGCTGAGCACATGGAGGCACCACGTGCTTCCCTGTCCCGATTCAGTTCGTGCTCTCCAGCTCGGTTCTTGCAAGCGCCTTGGCTTGTACGTTGAAAAATAGGCCGGGAAGGCACACAAACCTTCTTCGGCTGCAAGGAAGGATTTATCTGCCGAATAAACGTGGCGAAATGTTTCATGAATTTCATTAATCAGGGTGGAACTTAACGCGTGTTACAGAGGGCAGGAGGCAGGTCTCGTTCCAATTCCAACTCATGTTGGAGAAATTGCATAGCAAGGCTTTCTAACATTGGTAAACTAAAAATTAAAAGTTGTTAAAAATTTGTTCCCTGTTGTGTTTTTTCATGCAGCCTGGAATACTGAAGTGAATGTACAATAGAGATTGTTCTGCCTATTTTCATTTGTTTCTATAAAGGTTGGTGGAGGGGATTTGAAATGCAACATGTCACCGAAAATTATCTCCAAAATTTTTCGTAAGAGATACTTTTGTTGGGCAGCAACTTTGAAGTAATGAACAATTAAGAATGTGTTCTTTTATATAACACCAAAACATCACTGGTAGATTTTGCGGATAATTCTGGAAATCAAAAATACTTGTTAATTCCTTTGGCTTTAGAATCAGATATAGTACTCCCATCTTTTCAAGTTGGGGAAAACATAGGGATGATCAAAATAAAACATGTTGAAAAAGCATCACAGAAGAAGACAGTGACAAACTCCTTTGTATTGTTGCCTAAAAAGTGAGATGGGTATTTCCATGAGGTAGCAGAAATCAAGCTCAGCTCAGAGACTAAAAGCTTTTGGTTTCAGCTTTTGACCATGCTGGATTTATTTTTGGCTTCTGCAGAGTGAAAGCATGTTGAAATGTGTAGCATTTCTGCAGTTGAAGAAACTTACCTCTTCCACTTAACAAAATCTGTGCTTTTTTTTTTTTTAATGCCTTGTTATAATATTCACTTGGATTTCCTCCCCAGGATGTGAGCTGAACAGCAGTGCACGTTCCTATACTTTTAGAGTCTCGGAAGAAGATGATTCAGATCATTTCCTAGCTCTAAATATGGTAAGATATTTCACTTCACTCTGAAATGGGGAGATTAGCTACGGGCTATTTCCTAGCTAGTGTTACTATTAATAAGGTAGAATTTTGTGCAGATTACCATGAATGAAGCTGCACATCTTCTGTGGCCAACGTGGAAGTAAAAAGTCCGTTTACTCTACATAGTTGATAAAATACCTTGCTGGCAAAGCTGTTTTAATATCTATCTCCTTGGGCAAGATGTCTCTGAGCCTTTATATTTTTCTGCATTATTATGCCACGGATCACGACGTGTGCATGTGCACCCATGAATACACAAAAATCAAATATTTTGTGCTGAAGGCTACCTTTTTCTGATTGTATCATCCCAAATGTTACTTGCTTAAAATCACAAAGCAAGAATTGTGTTTTTAAAGCAGACTCTCTTAAGTGTATTGTGATTCTGAATACTTCTTTATATATATATACATACACACACACACACACACACATCCCATGTATATCCCCTATATATATGGGATGGATTACATAGCCTGCAAATTAGATAAATTTACTGTTTTGGATTTTGTTCTGTTTGTTACTAGATGATTTTGTTCTGATCCTGCTTCCAAATGCTTATTGGAAGAGGTCCATCATTAGAGGTTAAGTTAGCATTTCATTCTTAGCTAAGCATTCCTCAGTATGCCCCTTCAGTTTTATTTCTCCTCCTCTTTTCAAGGCTTGTCTGTCCGAGGGTGCCAAAGATGAATGCAACGTTGTGGAGGTGGTGGGTCGTGACTATCAGAACAAGGAGGTTGCTGTGCCTGTGGCCAATCTGAAGCTGTCATGCCAGCCCTGGGTAAAATGATATTTTGGGACTATGGGTGTCTTAGAGAAAATCAGTGTAATGGTTCCCGAATGTTGATTTGAAAGATTTTCAAACATAATTGGCCAAATTTGGGATGGCCCCTCTGATATGCCTTAATGGTGTAGTAGCTAGAATGCAGTACTGCAGGCTATTTCTACTGACTGCCAGCAGTTCAATTCCTATCAGTTCAAGGTTGACTTAGCCTTCCATCCTTCTGAGGGTGGTAAAATGAGGACCCAGATTATTTGGGGCAATATGTTGACTCTCTAAACCACTTAGAGAGAGCTTTAAAGCACTGAAGTGGTATATAAGTCTAAGAGCTGTTGCTGTGCTCCAAAGATTGAGATTTATCACCAGATTTGCCAGAAACCATTCTGGTTCCTCCAGAATGGGCCAAAGATTGTTCATTTTGAATGAAATATTTGATATTTGAAAATTTGGTATCAGAAAATCTTTCTTGACCCATAATGTTCTAGATCCTATCTGTTTAATCAGCTTAAATAGGTGGCTTGATAAACTAATGAATCATTAGACTAACTGGATATATTGCACTGATTTAAATGGTGTTAATGAGAGCTCTGAATCTCCATAGACGTGAGAGTTGAATATGCAAATTAGAAACACAGTATTTCTCTTTAATTATGTGAAAATGTCATGGCTCACATCCTCCCCCTCCCTCACAAAAAAATCCGATAACCACAGATGCAACAAAGCATCTGAATAAACTTCAAAACCTATTGAACTAAATGAGACTCGGAGATATTCATCTTGTTTCACAATTGCTCTGTCTCCTTCTTTTTCCACAGTTGTGTTTAGATAATTTTGAGTTCCAGCCCCCAGTGACCTTCCGTCTGCGGTCAGGATCTGGCCCTGTTCATCTTTCAGGCCAACATCAAATCTGTAAGAACCTGGGAATGGGACAGGAGAAACCATTGAGTACAATGAGCATGCCATAGTAGTTAAAGGACATAGAAAAATAGTAGTTCTTTCTGGAGTAGTGACCACAATTCCAGTTTAAGTGTCTTGGCTACCTCAACTAATACAGGCAATATTTGTGGATTCTGGAACTTCTCCTGATATAAGCTGGTTTTTGTCATTTACATGGAAAAGAGATCTGCTATCTAACAGAACTAGTATTTTTGCCCAATTTCTGCTTCAGAGCAATGCAAACCACTGAGGATATTGTGTGAATTACTAAATATGGGGTGCTCTACCAATTTAAACGTCATTGTTTTTAGAATATAAATTAATGGGTAATAGGAAAGATAGAGGCTTGAGGAATTATCTGGATGGTATAAACAAGCCAAATTGTTTCTTAGTTCACAGAAAGGATCTTTCAGATGATGACTTCAGTGATGATGATGATGAAGAGGATCAGGAAGAAGAGCTTTCACCTATCAAGCCAGCCAAGAAGAAACAAAAATCATAGCTGAGCTTCTCTGTAGGTATCTGTTTAGTTGCCTGAGAATGCTCATCCTGAATGGAATATTGTAGAGTTCTTGTTTTCATTAATTAAGCTTGTTATATTATTGTAGGATACCATGGACAGTGCCCCATTCACACCATTAGTACTGACCTCCTGAAATTGGCCTTTTCGTTTAAAGGCTCTGGACAGGAAACGTTCTACAGCTTTTTGCTCATTAACCCCATCTCTGATTTTATATTCTAAATAGCATGGTGTAGTGTGGAAAAGAACTTGCTTTTGCAGATGGACAAGGAAAGTAGCTATCTGCAATACTACAGTAGGGACCTCCAGTGTCCCGCTTTCTTTGTCATGGTAGTGTTACAGACATATGTGCTGATCTTGGAAAACTGGCAGTTGTGGTAGCAGCATAATGAAGTTGGTCTGGGATCTCTGCTTCTCCCCAAGGCATGAGGGGCAGTAGAACCATCTAGATGTGGTTAGTTGTAGGGCTGAAAAAATAGGTGCCCATATCCTGGATGTGTTTGCTGCCATGATCGAGACTTTTGTTTGTGACAAGTGCTACTTAATCCAGCTGGAGCTGAATTAAATAGCTCACTGAATCTGGTGGCTGTTAGAAATAACAGGTGTTTCTTATTCTGTGGGAAAAAAATCTGTGGAGTTGTTGGAGAACTGCAAGCGTGTAACTTCTGCTCCTGGAAAAAAATCAATACTGTGATGCTTTCTAAGAAGAATTTCTTGATACTAGGAAAACTATCCAATTATAAGCCCTTTGCTCCTGATATTATTCATTTTTCCAGGTAAAAAGCAGGGTCTGTTGTCCAAATGTTTTATATCTGTTTTTAAGGTTACATTTTTTTAGTGAACGTTATCAACTTCTCAGGGAAAGTTACTGACTCCATTTTGCTAACATTGGGCGGCTCCTAATTTTGTTTCAATACGAGCCACATTCTCTGCAATAGTTGATATATTCCATAGTTATTGAATATACTTCCTAGATTCACTTTCCGAGAAAAAAATAAAGGTATATTTTTTATTTAACTTCATAGAATTTGAAGTATTGCTCACTATTGGCCAGATGGAGTTTATTACAATTTATAATTCAGAACAAGATGGAGAGAGAGACAAGTTTTTACCCTTTATAGATAGCTGAGAATGCTGTCTGTATGTTTTCTCCTTGTTACTGGTGTCCTTTTTTTAATAAACACATTTGTTATACATGTTCTCTTTTGCTTTGTATTTTCTTGAATGATGTTGAGTGTTGAAAAATACAAAATGAAGTCCTGTTACTTCATTTTTCTATCATTTCTATTCATTCCCTTCCTTAAATATATAACGGGTTTAATGAGAATTTTTAGCATTTTCTAAAAGAGGCTATGGTTATTGTCACTGTCCATTTGGATGGTGCTGACACAAGTAGGATTGTTTCAGCCTTGCAAGGATGTATTTGCTGTTCAATAATTACAAAAGTAAAACTTTAGCTTTAATCCGAATTATTTGCTACTCTTATGCTATTTTATCAAGCTTCCTAATCCCAGGCTTATTCCTATTAAACCTGTTAGCTTATTTACATAGCGCTCTAGCGCTTTGGCTTTAGCTTTATGTGCTAAGTCTCCTATGCTGTTTTTCTCTTCCAGATGTGTCTGAGGAATGCAAACTCTTGTCTGTTGAATCCAACTCATACGCAGGCTCTGCCACAGGGTGGCTTATTATTGGGTGTTGCTGCATTCATTTCAGCTCCCTTCTTTTCACTTTCAGGCTGTTCTATCCCACAGATTCTTCCCCAACTAGTATTTTTTTTAACCCAACCAGTACCCAATCTTTCTGCTGAGTGAGTCACTTGAGTAGCATCCTTCAACCTTCTCTTTCCCCATTGCTTTCTTGGTTACAATTCAGCTTTTTCTTTTCTCCAGGCCCCTTCAAGTTTGCCTGTTCTTTGGTTTCCTGAAGGTCCAGCAACTCCTTCACTATCCTGTATCATCTTCCTGGGTTTTGTGTTTTCTTTCTGTTGAAAGTAGTCTCCACGTACAGATTCTCATACCCACTCCAGCAGAAGCATCTGTCAGAGACTTTCTGTTAGCTGGCTGGCAGGGACATAAGCTGAGACACTACAGAGAGTGCAGTCTAGAATGACCGTGAATCTACCTAACAGAGCAGGGATTGCGACTTCCAGAAGATCTGGATCTACTGCTGGTAGAGAAAAGTGGAGCAATCATTGTCATGTGGCTGTAAGGGTTGGACCAGCATGGCTGGTTTTGCACTATTCAAAGGGTGTTTGGGAGGGTTTTTCTTTATTAAAGCAATCAAGGAAGAAAAATATGAATTCTTAACACGATCCCTAAAATTAAGTTATACCCAGTACTTAAATTTGTTGCTTTTCCTGGTTTTGGTGAAGATAACAGAGGGTAAAGATAACGGGGTAAAGGAGATAGGGGGTGGTATTCCCTTATCTCTTTTTTGGTATGTATATGGATGGGACATTTAGGTACAAATATATACATAAGCACACACCAGCAAAATAAGTATATTTTGAGCAACAAATATATTTAATTTCTGCCCAATGATTAAACCAGATTCCAGATCTGAAAAAACACATTTTGTTGGTTCTTGGCTGGAGTTCTTTTACTTTGGCTGTCCCCGGCTTGGGACTTTTGTTGAACTATCAATTTGCATTAGCTCCAGCCAGCACAGGTGATGTTAGTTGAGGGAAAATGAGAGCTAGTAATCAAGTGCATCTAAATAGACTATAAAAACTTGAATCCAGTATTCAAGTGTTTATTGAACATTTGCCCAAGAAAGAGATAGCAAAAGAAGCATAAACTTGGGAAATAATCCATTTTTAACTCCATTAACTAGAGACTTGGGTTGGATCCTTAAGAACAATAGTGCACAGACATGAAGAGTTTCTTTGGTCATCTAGGTGATCAAGCGTGTTCTGTGGTTGGTTCTAATTGTAGAAATACTTGAATGCCTGACAAATCTTTTTATCAGACAAAAGGAGACAAATTCTTTGTGTGTCTAATCACACATGGCCAAATAAAGTATTCAATTAAATTCAAATTAATAAAATAACATTTCTGGGACAAAAAGCTTTGGGAAAAGATGAAGTCAGAAAGATTCATAGATGGGTGAGGCTGATAATCTGATTTTGGAAGCCTTTCCAAGAAAGCTAGACCCATGGGAGTTTGGGTACACCAGTTTTCACGACAATCTCCAAATCAGCTTCCCCAGTCTGTTTTTTTTCTAGATAAGCAGACCAACTACTTAGAATTCCTCATACCAAGCTGGGAATATGGCAACAATTGGACAAGAAGGTCTCCAAGTCATTTATGATTCAAATGATTTGTGGAATAGGGTGACATAACTCAACAAATTTCCTGAAAGCATGGGATTTTTTTCTGCAAGCAAAAAAAGTTTTAAACGGCTTTTTATGAAAGAGCAGATTCTTCATGCAGCCACAGGATGGCAGACTTATCAGCAAAAACATCTTTAAAATTTGTTTCTAGGGACTTTGAAGGATTTAGCTTTACCCATTCTTTCGGCTGGAGCTCAGGATGTGTTAGAAAAATGGTTTATGATGCAATAAAGTTACCTGCACTTCATTTTAAGAGGCTGAAAAATCTGTATTGGTTATTTCAGCCAAAATCTATAAGCAATGTGTAAGCATTGCTTTGAACATCCCATCATATTTGCTATTGCCTATTTGCCAGCACATTTGAAACTGTTTAAACTTTACACTGCTTTACACTGCTTCAATTCCAAACCACCATGTGATGTCCTGTCAGTCTGTCAGAGTGTTTGCAGCATGGTTACTAGTAAGTTACTATTACTATTAAGAGAACCCAGGAGCAAAACACAGCACACAGAGACTTAGACATTTAACTGTGGTTTATATACAAGACATGTACAGAAATATATGTGGTTAGCAAATACCTTACAAGCAATCAAACTTCTTAACTCTACACGGAGAACTCAGCAATGAATACCAGAAACAAGGAGAGAGAGAACCCGCCCTCTCCTGGCTGAAATTTATAAACACCTCTTAAAGGGGTAAAAGAGTTGTGTGGACCCCTTCTGAGTCTTAAACTGTCTATACCAATGCTGATTCATTCTCATTGCATCAGCCTTATATTTCATCAGCTTTACAGTTGCCTCAGCCTTACATTGGCTGGTCAGCTTTAAATCATCATTACTCTGACAGTCAGAATATATGGGTCTGCCAATGTATCTTCTGTCATCAGATTCCCTTATAAAACTAGACAAAAGCCTTAAAAAAATCAGTGACACCATTTTGTATAAACTGTTTTGAACAATACTAAAATCCTTTAAAGACGGTTAATAACGTTACAGTCTCTTACACTGTTTTCTTGATACAAGTATTGAAGAAAACTGAGAATGTGATGGACAGCCTAGAAAACAAATGGATCATGAAACAAATGTCCCTTAAAGCACAAAGGATCAGGCTCAAATTATCCTCTGAGAGGAGAAAGAGCCTGGTGGCGCAGTGGACTAAGTGCTGTTAAAGTAACACTTAGTTGCCAGCTGTCAGCAATTACTGCAAGTTCAAATCTTACCAGGCTCAAGGTTGACTCAGCCTTCCATCCTTTCAAGGTAGGTAAAATGACCCCGATTGTGGGGGCAATAAGCTGACTTTGTATAAAAAGAACACCGCTTAGGGAGGTCCAAAAGCCCTACTAAGCAGGTATATACAAAAGTATGAAGGCTATTGCTTAATGCATTGTAAGCCGCCCTGAGTCTCGAGAAGGGCGGCATATAAATCAAGCTAATAAATAAATAAATAAAGGTGGGAAAGGTGGAAGGAAAAGGAAAGAGGCTAGCAGCAAGAAGGTGGGCACAATTGCAGTGGAAATGGGCAAGCTTTGGAAGGACCAGTTTAGGAATAGACAATCTGTGTCAGGGGTGTCAAACTCAAGGCACGCGGGCTGGATCTAGCCCATGGGGTGCTTAGATCTGGACCATAGGGCTGCCCTGGAAACAGTGAAGGACCAGCCTGTGGTGTCTCTGTGTGTGCGGCGCTCCCAAGCTCCATTTTTGCTGGCAGAGGGTTGCAAGAGGCTGTCGCAGCCTCCCGAGCTCTGTTTTCACTGGCAGAGCACTCAGGCTACCACAGCCCTCCCCAACACAAGTGACATTGAGCTGGCCATCCCCACTCTGGCCACGCCCACCCGGCCCCCAACGTTAAACACAGCCCAGATGCGGCCTCAATGAAATTGAGTATGACACCCCTGATCTATGTGATTCCTAAAGATTGGTGCTGGCATCATGGTGCAGAATCAGTGGTCAAGGGAAGATTATAACTGCGTTAGAAGAAGAGTAATAGGAACTTGAATAGTCAAGAGATCTTTTTTTAGAGATTTTACCAATCTACCCTACTGTATTTCCTTCCTCTTTTTTTTTCTTTTATGTTATGAATCCATTGCATGGCATCTTGAGTAGTTGAGTAAACAGGTGAAATTATAAATTGAGCAAATTGTTATTACAATACTGAGGTTATGTATTTACAGGCAGGAGGAATTCATTGAATCGCGTTGCCTTGTAGAACCAGCTGCTTCTACTTTCTCACATAAATCTATCCTGTTTAAGCTGTTCTTCCTCCAATTCCACCCTGTCCAAGCTTTACCCCATTCTCTTCCCTGGGAATACTATATGTAAAGCCAGGTAAATATGTATAGGTCTTTCTGTCATTTTTCTGTCCATCCTCCCAGAATATATTGGAAAGCTTCTATGGTGGATTTTTTCCTCTAAAAACGTTCATTCGTATCAATATTTTATTACAGATACAACCATAAAGTAAACCCCTGAGGCCCCCAGGATCATCATATGTTTCTTGAATATCTTAATGAGACCCCCAGTTGAGATTTTTCTCTATTATGTTTTTATATGACAAAATGGGAAATTACTATATTAGACTTATATCCCACTTTATAAGTAATCCAAAATGGAGAATATACTTAATTCTCCTATTTTCCCCAGAAAAACAATGCTCTGAAGTGGGTTGGGCTGAGAGAGAGTGACTGGCCCCAAATCATCCAGCTGGCTTTCATGGCTAACACAGAACTAGAACTGTGATTTCTTGGCCAGAGCCTTAACCACAACACCAAACGGGCTCTTATTATTATTAAGTAAGGTAAAGTTGATATATGAATGTTACACATATTTTTTGTAAATTTACTTCAACTTTAAGTGTATATCAATCTTCATTTCTCATCTTCCCATTACTTTTTGGAAGGCAGCTCTCATCCCCACCAAACTTAGACAATGATTATCGTGGGTTCGTTGTCAGTTTCCAAGGGGCTAACATTTTACTGTGGTAACAAAAAGCTGTTCAGGTGTTAGAGAAGGAAGGGAATGTAGAATGGAAATTGGTGAATTATACTATGCAAGATCACACCTGTTTTCAAATGCTATTCAGGGCTTTGATCAGTTTAACCACGTTCTTTATAGCAGTCAGGATTTTGTGTTTGATGAATCCTTGGAGCAGAGAATTAACGTATCAAAGCTTTTCATGTATAAATGACTGAAGCTGGATCCTAATGTGGCAAATTTCCTGGTGTATCAACTGTGATGTTTATACAGTATGAACACTTTTATCAGCAACCAACTCTTACGTACTAAGTGCCTAAAGTTAATATTTAACCTTTGCAGATTCAAACATCCATACTGAGATTGTCATCAAGAGAGAGAGGGAAGGAGAGGGAGAAAGAGAGTGCGTATAAGAGAAAGAGAGAAAGATTAGTTATACAGACCGTGTTTAAGAGGAAGAATAGGATTAGTGGGTCAGGCAGGGGCAATGAGTTCTTCTCTAGAGATGATGCTATCAGGCTTAAATACCTTGTGCAAACAAAAAGGATTGTCTAGGAAAAGGAGATCTTAATGTCACAGATTTCTTGTTGCAAACCTTTCCAAGAAAAGGAGCTCTTGGTTTATTTTCCCCAAAGAACAGATATACATGTGGGTGTATTTGTTTCTCTTCCATTTACTAGGACTAAGAAAACAAATAGAAAGCCTATTTTTCTCCAAATAAATATGCAGCTCTATAAGTGCTCCTAGCATAAATATCACAGCACAAAAAGATAATGTAATTTCAGGATTTAAACAGACTTGTGAAATAAATTTTTACCTCCTGATTTATAAAGAAATATTGCTGAGATTGCAACTCCATTTGTTAAAAAAAAGTAAATGGATATATCACAGAGAATGAACGAATGTTTAAAAGAAACTGAAACTACTGTCTTGAAAAAGAGATATGAATTCTTTGAAGATTTTAAAACAAAATTTTATAAAAGAAGATCCTAACTTTTCAGGGGTTGGTAGAATATTAACAAATTCTAAATATTTAAATTAGAAATAAGAATTTTTTTCCATTCAGCAAATGGCCTCAGATGAGATGGGGTGAATTTTTCAATACAGTTGACTTCCAGAGCAAAAGTGGGATACTACACCATCCTTATAGAGATTAAGCATAAATGAGTACTCATTAGCTAAGGAAATTCAAAATTATTTCATCAGCGTAAATGAAATTAATATGTAATTTCTCCCTAATTATTACTTGACCATAGTTTGTTAGGAAGTGTGTAAGAATTTCCAGGATGCTGGCTTTCACTATCATTCACAACTGCTGTTGTTCAGGCTATTTCTGAATACAGATACCCTTCGGAAATAACATTAAATCCATATCCAAAATGAGCCCAATAATTAGCTCTGGTGTGCCACAAATGTTTTGCACGGGTGGATTAAAAGGGAACCTAACTATAAGATGATCTTTGTATTTCTTTTGGACATAGGTTCAGTTCCTAATTTCTTAAACCTCTATCCAGAAGGGTGCAGGAAGGATGCTGTTGTGTTGCCTGTCCTTTGGAACAGTTTATCTCCAAGATTCAGATGGCCCCAACCTATTGGTGTTTCATAAGGCTCTGAAGAACTTGCTTCTCCTTAGACACTGGACCACAATATGGAATGAATCTCTAGCAGGCACAGTGGCATATTGATTAAGCATCCTTTTAATCTGCTTTGTTGGTTCTGGTATATATTGCTTTTATAAAGTTATTATGAAATGGGCAGCTATCTCAAAACGACAGTAAATAAACATGTTTATATATAAAGCAGTCCTCTTTGAATGCAATGTGCACAGTATTTGTGCTGGCAAGAATGGATCATTCATCTCCAATTGAATTCAACTGTCCAAAATACTTTCACCCAATTAGAAGGAGTTTTGACAGAGGCCAAACCCAATAACTTAGCCATCTGTGAAAACGTGTCTCCAACCCCACCTCATCCCACATTAAGGAGAGTTATGATTCCCCCCTCAGCAGGTGGTTACATTTGGTTTAAGAGAGAAACAAAGTCATGGAATCCATTACTGCCTTTAATACAGCAGATCCTGTACATTGTCATGATTAGCCATTTGTATGATCAGACTCCAGTAAAAAAATACTACATTTGAGATTACCCTAAGTTAAGAAGAAATTCTGTGTCATATCTATAATATTTTATTCACATATGCATTTCACTACTTGAGGAAATGAATATACACATGTGAACTAGCCTTGGAATCGGCAATAACAAAGGGAGATTATTTGTGATATATGTGACTTGTTAGTATGTAAAAACATCATTAAATGTATTTATATCATATTATCTAGAGCATAAGACATCACATTTTTAAGGTCAAGGTTACATACAGATGTGAAGGAGAGAATTTAAATGAGTAAGGAGGAAACTAGGTATGGTCAAACCTCGTAGTGTGTGTGTGTCCAGAATAAAATCACATTTATCCATCTTCTCCAGCATATCAAAAATCATCAGCAGGAGGAGAATCCAACATTGTACTTCTTTGTATAGAATAGAGGTCTCCAAATTTGGCAACTTTAAGACTTGTGGACTTCATCTGCCAGAATTCCTCAGCCAGCCATGTTTCTATTTTTGCTATTGTGCAAGAGTGAAACTGAATACAATTCTAGAGGGCTTTTACAAATGAATTGTCTCCAGTAAATATAATGACTCTAACATTGAGCATTGAACTAGTATGTCCCGTTTTGATTCTCAATTTGTGAACTAAGCAAAACTCCAAAGATTGGTGGATCCCTTATGTATCTATAAGCAGGAAATATCTTTTTGGAGTATCACAAGAGCCTCTCTGTTAAATGCTGATTGAGCTTAACATGCTTCCCATGTGTGATGAAGTGGAAAATATGGTACTGCCGTGAGGAGAGAAGGGGATGGAGAATTAAACAATAATGAGGAGAATTATTCAGAGAAACTAATGTCCTGCTGGGAAAAAGTGCACGATTTAGGCACTAAAGGAGAAAAGTGAATTTAAAAAGAAATTCCAGTTAATCAGCCATTATTTTTCACAATTAATATTTATCAAACATTTTGAAAACAATTCAGCTGAACTATCAGTATATACTACCACCTAACTTTCGTATAGGTTTTTAGTTTCCCAAGTGTCTTTAAGAGTCAATTTGATATAGTGGTTAAGTCATCAGGCTGGGTGACTTTGGGCTAATCATTTTCTCTCAGTCCTAGACAAAAGGCAATGGCAAACCAGATCTGGAAAACCCTTGCCAAGAAAACTGCAGACATTAGGCCAGGTATTCACCAGGAATCGAATGACTCAAAGGTGTGTATGCACACACAGACACACAAACACCATGGATCTTTCCTTTATTTTGGTCTTAGATGCTTAAAAGGTATTTTGCTTGGCATAATTCTACCCAGAATGCCCAACTTAATGATCATTTGAACTATAAAGTCCTTAAAAGCACCTTTCAGGTCTCCTTGTAGAATTTCTGCTTATATAGAAGATATGGAGCCAAATTATAACATGAAACTAAAGGTACTTTCTCACCGCTGGTGAAGATTCAGATTTTCTTAGTCTTAATCAAGAGAGATGGACCACCAGACCAAGAGCAAAGGCTTTTCATAAGAAAAATGGCATGAATGTACATTTCATTTTCCTCTCAGTTAAAAACTGAGAAAACAGGATTAACCAGTCAGCCTTAGCTAAAATGGACTTAAATTTCTAATAGAAATGGTTGTATTCTCTCTCACGTTTTCACTTTTCTTTTAAATCTCTCTCTCCCTCCCTCCCGCCGTTTCTCTCTCTCTCTCTCTCTCTCTCTCTCTCTCTCTCTCTCTCTCTCTCTCTCTCTCTCTCTCTCTTGCATCTTATTTATTTTTGCCACTTTTCTTAATTTGGAGATGTTGATATATTATTGCTTATTCTCCCATTCCAGCAATTTCCAGGCTTTAACATAAGGAAACAGATGTACACCTCGGTGATTTGAAATGGACAATGAGAAGCAGCATCGCCTGCAGGCTAGAATGTCTAGATTGAAGCCCCAGAGTTTTGCTAATTCATGTGCTCAGTAAATCACCCACAACTGTGGCAGGAGCCCTAAAGGTTCTTTGATAAAGTTTGTTTAGGCTTCTCTTTAAAATACACACACAGGTCTCAAGTTACGGTTTTTCTCATAGTGACATTTGTCTGAACCTTTCTGTCCTGCCCGCTTCTACATTTGATGACTTGAACATACCAAACATATTCACTCTGAAGGTGACTGTTTCTCTAGGCAACAGCCTCAATTCCTACACATGTGGCTGAAACTGTTTAGGAAGCACTTTGAATTAGACTGACTTAAAATAATTATAATTCAAAGTGCTTCCTAAACAGTTTCAGACTGGTTTTCTTTTTGCTGAACTGTCTTCATTTGCACTTTTTAAAAACTGACTATTTTATATGCTGCAAGTTAGAGGTAGAAGGGATGATAAAGGTATGAATGGAATCTAAATCTCCTGCCTGAATAACTGACTTATATAATAATATAATAACCTGATCCCTTGGCAGTCTTGGAGATCCTTGGCTATTTAGCAATTGTTTCTGTCCATAGTTTTATGAACATAGCAACAAACTCATTTTCCTGTCTGTTTTTTAATGCTTATATGAAGGCACGCTTATGCCTTATGGCTCAGAGAGAATATGCATAGATGCAGACTTCATCTGCATGAACAAGAATAACTCCTATATATGCAGAGATATCTAAATACTTTATCCCCCAAAGAAATATAATACTTAATAGTATTGAAAACTGAGAAAAGGTCCTTTAGATCAGTGGTCTCCAACTTTTCTGGCTTTGTGGACCAGCGGGGGTGGGAAGGAGGAGAAGGAGATGGGATGGTTCCGCATGGAAGGCAGGTGTTCGCCCACTATGTGCACAAGTGGAGCTGTGCATGCATTCATGTTCGCTCACTGCTTCTGCAGCCCAGTTTTGAATGGGCCATGGCCCAGAAGTGGGCTGTGGCCAGGGGTTGGGGACTCCTGCTACAGATCATCCATTTCAACCTCTAGTCAATGGAAAGGCTCCTTGAACAGATGGCAGGACATCTTCAGTTTCAACATATCCAGTGAAAGGATCCCATCACTTCTAAAGTAATTAGTTACACTGTTAAACCAGTCTTATCTAAACCGTTAAACCAGTCTTAATCTTAGGAAGCATTTTTAAAAATTGTGTCTGTAAACATACAATAGGTTCCCTTCCACATGTAAGCCAAGTGCTGATGAAATCACTTATTGGAAACTGCCTTCTTGTGGAACTACATTGCTACAGACTGCATGCAAAAGTCAGCCCTGTGACAAATGAAAGAAGAGATGGGACATTGCACCTCTATGCACCCGCTGCATGGTTCATTCCAGATAAATGTGCAGGAAGCAATTATTACCTGCATTATTTTGGGATATGAGATATTAGGAAATGGTTTTGTGTTCCTCTATCCTGACCCTGGAAAGTTATTGGCTCACTTTGAGTTAATGCTTTGTTCTGGAATCCAACATACAAGCAGAATAAAGAAAGCCAGAACAGGAGTACTGACATTTTCACGGGTGATCCCCTGCTCTGAAAATGCCAGCTATTGTGTGTTTTCCTTCTAATAATCAAAGCAGGTAGATGAAGACTTGCTCCCATGAATGCCTGTTGCTGCCCTGGGGCCATATTTGTGCTGTGGGTACAAACAACAAAGTCATTCCCATGGAGCATGCCCTAGAAGGCTGGGGAGGGAACACTCTTGAGCCTGGGAGAGGCAATGTTAATTGGTCTTACAGCCTTGCCTGCGGCAACTGGGAGTCACCCAGCCATAGCAAAGTTGTGCTGTTGTCACTAAAGTGTTCCATTAATTTGGGACTCCTTTTGTAGAGGTGGTGGGAGAGATCATTGCCTGTGCTGTGAACTCTGAGATTGTTTTTGTTGACCCAATCCCATCAGTTGTCCAGGTACTTCCTTGCCTAAGGTATATATCTACCTTGATTTCCATGTGTCCCATATTTTGGCTTATTAAGGAAGAGGCAGGCAGAGAAGGGGAAGTGGGAAAAGCATAGCAGTAGCCAAGATGACCAACAGTTATTTGAGATGTTTAGTCATTGGTTGAACTGGATATCTGTTCTCAGATTGCCCTTGGGAACAAGGTGGGCCAAGGCCAGCTCAAGGTTTCTTGCTGCCCAAATGAGGCTTCCCAGTCACCCAAATGTAAATTAGCAAAGCAAGCCAAGGTTTTACACAAAGTAGCAAATCCTGTTTCTTACACACACACACATCTCATGCTACTTCCTTTGGGTGTTATATAACAGGAAAAGAAATGAGAAGCAAAAGAAAAGAATTATAGTTATATATCTTATCCTATCCCCCAATTAAAATTGACCTGATCATATGCTAACTCAAGACTTGGAGGAAGAACCAAGTTTCTAAGGCTTGATTAAAGGTAGATAGGTAGATAGGGATCATAAAAAACTCTAGGGCAGGAGTGTCAAACTGGTAGCCCGCAGACCGGACGCATCATGCACAGGCCACGCCCACCCCAGCTCTGTGAAGGGGGAAAATGTCACGAAATGTCACGTGACGGCAAAGTGACGCCTGTTTCACACCCCTGTTTCAGAGGGCAACAATAGGGCTTCATGTTAGTGCTTAATTGAAAAGATCTGAAGTAAACTAATTCTGTTGCATCATAGAGGACAGACAGAAGCTGTGGATAGTAGATAAGACTTTAAAGGTAATAACCAGCACTTTGAATCACAACCAGAATCTTACTAATAACCTGGGCTTTTGGCTAAGATCAATTGTAGTAACCCACGTAGCTCACCAACAGAAAAAAAGGCAGCTGAAGGTAAAGCCATCAGAAAAAGATCATACAAGCTCAATTACCTCCAACCCCCATGCCTGGGAAATCATCCAGTTCTTAAGGGATTTTTGGAAGGCCAGCAAGGTCAAGGCCAATCAATCTTGGGTGGAATGGTTTTCCAAAAAGCAGGAGCAGCAAGAGAAAAGGCTGATTTCCTGGCTCCCATCAGAGGACACTCTTTAAGTGTCACTCTTTAAGTGTCAGGACCTGGAACATGCTCCTCCTGTCAGATCTAACGAAATGGGTGGAAACAATTGGAGATAAGTACTCCCTTAAATATCCTGGTCCCATATAATAAAGGGCTTTATAGGTGACAACCAACACCTAGAATTACATTTAGAAACACTGGGGATTCAGTGCAATTCATGAACCAAAGGTGTCACACAAATGTTTTAAGGCACACCAATTGCTTTCACGGTATTCGCTATCAATTGCATATGTTCTGCATGGGTTGCCCCATTGCATTAAGCCAGGAAGTGACCAAAGCACAAGTGACTGCGTGCAATTCTTCCTGATCCAGGAAGAGGCACAATTTGACTCACTGCGCAAAAATTCTGCAAAAGCCCTCCTGTCCATTGCTTCCTCCTGTTCTTCGAATAGACACTGCAAGTCCAGTAGCTGCCACCCCAAACTGCACACTGGTTCTGTCTGGAGTGATGCAATCCCATCCCAGAAATAAAGATGAAAATCACTAGATTCAGGAGGCCCTAAAACTGAAAGCCACTCAGTCTTGTGTTTGCTTGTTCCTCATTCAGACCCCACAATTGTTTGAAGTGAATAACTGTATCTCTTCCATTTTAGCAAAAAACTGATATCCTTCTTCCAATTTCCATGGCATTTGTAACAAATACTTTATAACAGTGTGATGAAACAGTTCTACAGCTTGTTCAGAATTATTAAGCAGTGGGACAGTTTGTCTCCCGGAATTGTGGCTGCTCCATCGCTGGAGGTTTTCAAGAAAAGATTGGACAACCTTTTTCTGGGGTGGCCTGAGGACTCTGCTTTGGGCAGGAGATTGATCTAGAAGTAATCCAACTCAATGATTTTATTATTCTATGAAATTTTTTTGATAGGTTTTCTTTTTTATCTATTAAAATTAGCTTGATGTATTGTTGTTGTTCTTCGTTGTGAAGTTATGTCCAACCCATCGTGACCTCATAGACAATTTTCCTCCAGGCCTTCCTGTCCTCTACTATCCCCCGGAGACCATTTAAGCTCACGCCGACTACTTCAGTGACTCTATCCAGCCACCTCATTTTCTGCCGTCCCCTTCTTCTTTTGCCCTCAATCGTTAGTCTGATGTATCTATCACATAATCGTTAATTTTCTGTTGCAGAGAACTTGAATGTTCATTTCCCACTTTTTCCTTCATAATATGAATGTCCAGGATTTTTATTTATTTTATTTTTATTTATTTTATTTTATTTAGAGTGGCAAAAAGATACTATTTAAGAACAAAATGAGTAGCGTAGGGGAGTAATGCCTCCTACAAAGGCAGCATTTAAGATCCAGCTGCTGCAATTACTTGTGAGTTCAATCCCAGGCAGGCTCAAGGTCGACTCAGCCTTCCATCCTTTATAACGTGGGTAAATTGAGGACCCAGTTTGTTGGGGGCAATAAGCTGACTTTGCATAAATATAAATATACAAAAGTATGAAGGCTATTGCTTAACACACTGTAAGCCGCCCTGAGTCTCCGGAGAAGGGCGGCATATAAATCAAATTAAAAAAAAAATATTTATGTTGTGGAATACTCATAAATATACAATGTATGAGAAACAATATCCATAAAAAGTGGGTATGCGAAGAAAACAATCAGGAAAAGGTTTATGCCTGTTAGTGTTTCCAGAGAAGCATATCCAACGTATCATTCATGCTGATCCTTGTACAACTGAAATGGAAACCAAAGAAACATTTAAAATGAACTGAGTAAAATGAGCTTGGTAACACTGTGTTCCCTAAAAATGACAAGAGATGGACTCTACTCTGGGTAGCATGATATAAAATCAGAGAATGCACATAACCGGTTTCCCCCAAAATAAGACATCCCCTGATAATAAGCCCAATCAGGCTTTTGAGCGCATGGCAATAAGGCCAGGCACTTATTTCAGGGTTCAAAAAAATATAAGACAGGGTCTTATTTTGGGGGAAACACGGTAGCCCATTCTCATTTAAAATCCATGTCTGAGTAGTTATGACCAACCCTGTTGACACAAAATGTGGGTGAATTTTAAATTTTTTTCATGGGCTGACCTAGAAAGCCAGCAACCCTGTGATATTATGCAACAATGTGCAGGCTGTTCTATTCTGCAAAATGTATTGCAGACAACGAATATTTTGCAAAATGTCCTTACCAGATAATTCACCTCTGATATGCACCCATTTTATATGTGAGGGCAATTGGGAAAAGGAATCTCCTTTACTGGATTAGGATAGCCTTCTTTTCCAATTTGTCCTTTGTTCATTTGTTAATTACTGGGGGGGGGGGGGTTCCCTTTATTTTTTTTGTCAAGTAGAAAATTACTTATATGAAAATTGGTTTACTTTAATATTAGTTAGTATCAGATTCAAGGACCATCAGTACCAGCAAAGGAGGAACTGTGAGGAGTCTCATATTTTTATTACAAGTCCTCCTCTGATGCAATTTTATACCAGCGATTGTAGTATATTCATGCAAGAGACACAGAACTTGTGTCACTAAAATAGGCCTTGCAGGTATTCTGCTGCTAACTCTGGTTGTCATGAAAATGAAATAAATGAATGCAAACTAGAATAAAACTGAGAACAAAGGTTTGTTCAAAAAGAAACAGCTTGTCCTGAGGTGAAAATACGGATAAATACAAGCAAGCAAAATAGAATGGAATGGAATGGACTGGACTGGACTGGACCGGACCGGACCGGACCGGACCGGACCAGACCAGACCAGACCAGACCAGAATAGAATAGAATAGAATAGAATAGAATAGAATAGAATAGAATAGAATAGAATAGAATTCTTTATTGGCCAAGTGTGATTGGACACACAAGGAATTTGTCTTGGTGCATATGCTCTCAGTGTACATAAAATAAAAGATATGTTCATCAAGAATCATAAGATACAACACTTAATGATAGTCATAGGGTACAAATAATCAATCAAATCATATTAGAAAACAGTCAGTATAAATCATAAGGATATCAGCAACAAGGTTATAATCTGGTAACTGGAGATGTAACAAATCTGAAGATGCCTTATGAACTATATTGCAAAAAGAGTCAAAAAATTTGATATAAATCAAATTTTAAAAAAGGAGCTAAACTTATTTGAATTTTGGGGTTTGCTTTTCTTCAGGTCTGTAAAATGTCTTTAGAGGGGCATGAATGCCACCTGGTGGACAACAATTAAGCTTACAGCAAACATACCTTATGCACATAATGGTAAAGTGGCCTTCTCTAACAGTGATTTCCATGTCTGTGGGATTAGTTTCCATCCTACTCAGAAATCAAGATTGTGCCATGATCTTGGAAATAATAGGAACTATAGTCCTATTTACAAGAGTTCTGTATAGCTTTGTCTTTTATACAGTATTGCTTGTCCCCCCCCCCCCTCCACATATAACCAGTCTCTTCTGTTTCCCAGCACTTCCCATTTCTCATAATGCATTTGGTATGGATTCTGACTTTTTTGACCACTTGAAGACCTTTTTCACCATCAGGATGCATGGACACATTTATATATTTACGAATCTTTTCTTCACAAAACAAAATTACCCAGTTGCTTTTGGGTCAATTTGTCATTGTTTAACCATTCAGTTGTTTTTGGCTCTTCATGACCTTCAGTATGATCAGAATGTATCCAGGACTGCCTCGTTAATTGCTTCTTTAAGTCTTTATAAGCTCATGCTTCTGTCATCAGTGATAATAGATTTTAGTGATTCTGCCAGCACACAATTATACTCAATAATAAATGTTTGGAGATTCTGGAACTGCAACCAGGACTTGCCTGATATCCCATTAGTTCTGGTGCCAGACAAGTATTGCTAAGACTGCCTGACAATTGTAGTTCAATTCTGTTGATCAATGGGACAAGGGTAAGTACTGGGTAGTCACAATAAGGAGAATGTCCTTTGCTGGCAGGCCTTAAAAGTGAATGTTGTACTAGACTTGGTTTTCTCTCTTCTTTTTTCCTCCAGCTCTTTTTCTTGGAAGACTAGCTAAGCAAAAATGTCACTTGACTGGCACTAGGAGTTCCTACAATAGGTCTGACTGAGTGCAGGTAGTTTATCCCTGTGGATAACTGGGCCTGTTGGGAGCTACGTTTAGAAAAATTGGGGTTGGATGAATGAACTAATTAACTGTTTTTGATATCTCTATAACAGCCCATTATTTTCCCTTCCACCCTGAAGTATGTTAAGAACAGGGACCCCTTTGTGTTTCCTTGAACTTTTACATATTTTTAGTGTCTGTGTGTCTGTGTGTGTGTATGTGTAAACATATACAAATGTTTATATACAAATAAGAAAATAGACATATACAAGAATGTGTAAACATATTTGCTTTCTTTTCTTATCATATGTTTTTGTGTGTATTTTTCTTCAACCGGGTATTTTCCTACGTAAACCAAGTTTCTCAAATTGCAGCCATAGCTCAGTGAAATCACATCCACTATCCTAGGCTTCTTCAGACAGCAAGCATGCATTTTGCTGCCTATTGGGAGACTAATATAGATCTATTTCAGACTGATTGGTCCAATCGGTATTTCGGACTGATTCAAACCAATCAGTCTGAAATAGATCTATATTAGTCTCCCAATAGGCAGCAAAATGCATGCTTGCTGTCTGAAGAAGCCTAGGATAGTGGATGTGATTTCACTGAACTATGGCTGCAATTTGAGAAACTTGGTTTACGTAGGAAAATACCCAGTTGAAGAAAAATACACACACACACACACGTACATATGTACACACAGAGAGACATAATCACACACATATATATGGCTTGAAGTCAGTGTTGATTCCTGGTGACTGCCTTGTAGATTTCTTGACAATATTTTCAGAAGTGATATGCCATTACCTCCTTCTTAGGACTGAGAGAAGATGACTGGCTCAAGGTTACCCAGTTGGTTTTATGCCTAAGGCTGAACTAGAACTCACAGTCCAGCCTGATATCTTAACCACCACAGTAAGGTTCTCTATCACATGTCATAGATGGATTGAGTCATACTTTTTGCCTATCCAATGTTACCCTTGTTAGAAACAATCCCAACTGAAATAAGTATCACGGTCAACAGAAATCAGATTCCTTAATGTTTACCTAATTGCATATTCAAAATCTTTGATGTCCAAAAATTCTATAATATCCAAATAGGAAGGCATACTTTTACATCCAAAATGGAAATGAATCCAAGAAAAATGCTTTATTAAGCAAAGTAATACCTGAGGGGGTAGAATTTGAAACTTTTTTAAAAAAAAAATCTGTCAATTCAAAATACCTTTCTACCAAAAAAGTATATTTTCTACTAAAATGAAAATGTGAGCCTCATTTATTTGGGAGTTGAAGGAACAAAGACGAACTGAAGCAACCTGTGCCCTTATTTTGCTCTTTGAGAGTCTCTCTCTCTCTCTCTCTCTCTCTCTCTCTCTCTCTCTCTCTCTCTCTCTCTCTCTCTCTCTCTCTCGGAGGGAGAGAGAGGTGGGGGAGAGAAGTAGGGCACCAGCTCTTTAATCTGTCACTCATGGCTCAGGCTGACAGGAGCTGTCCTGGTGGCAAAAAGCACTGATTGCTGATTTGAGGAAACAAAATAGCAGTTGTAATTACGGACCTTGATAAGATAAGGTCTTCTGAGGGGAGGAGGGGAGAATCCTGAGCCATCACCAGCCATTTACACTGAATTAGCAGCTGTCACTCATTCCATCCTGGGCAGGAGCACAGTGGGAGCACTCTTTGTTCGATAATTTATTTGTAAGGTAGAAGAGCTAGAGGGTATCTTAGCCACAGAAGAATCCTCTTTTCCTTTCCAAATTCTGTACAAGTGTGAATGGCCCCACACCTGACCTATGATAAGAAAATAGATGATCTCTCTCTCTCTTTACCTCCCTCCCTCTCTCTTCACTCCCCCTTTCTCTCCCTGAGTTATGTGAGAGACCTTCACTTGAGTTTCACTAATTCACTGACACTCATGCCACTGCCTCCTGATCAATGGTAACACTTGCAATCTGCAGGTCCTCAAGAAAGCTATCCTTAATCTTCCTAAAATGAATGAGAACCTTTTGTTGTTCCCCTCCACTGCCGAGGACTTCTCTTGTTATGGGCAACCTGTGTTTGAAAATGCCTTAACAACAGGACGTCTATCTTACAGTTTTCTGAAATCATTGCAGACCTGGATGACCTGGGATTTATCAAATGCTGAAAGAATGACTTGGTGCTGTGCAGTCCAGTTCTGTGGTTCCTTATTTCTGCCTGAGTTGAATGGGATTAACTCCTAAGTAAGCAGACAGAGATTACAATCAAAGTGGTAGTTAGCTAATTAGCTGGAACCGTAGCAAAAACATTTCTTATGTTTTTGTGGTGTGGCCCTCATTGAAGTCTTCAATTTCTCCTTTCATTTCTTGCAAGTGTTTTAATTATCAGTACTTAGCATATCTCTGTGAGGTCATTTGCCTCATAGAGTTCTGAACAAGATTCTTCTCTGGTTTGATCCCCAGCAGGACTTGTTCAAAATATGTTTCTTGGTATTTTTGCACTTCAATGTTTTAATGCCCATTTCTATGTTTTTTCCCCTCTCTATTTCATTTTGGCACAGCAGGACCATCCACTGTTGGCAAGTCATTTTTTTTAAACTCTTCTTTCCACTTAAAAACAAAAGCACTAATCTCATATTGCCATACTGGGAAATAAACGCCATTGAACTTGGTGAGACTTAATTCTGATTAGGTATGGCAGTGATTAAGCATTTAATTTCTTGTAAGTAGGCAAAAGAATAAGGTGTATATGGATGGACCACCCATTCAACAACCAAACTTACAATAGCACTAAACAAATGGTAGATACAACCAGACCTCATACTTATGGTTGTTGCAGCGTCCCCACAGTCACATGATTGCAATTTGCAAACTTCCCTACCAGCTTCCTACAAGCAAACTCAACGGGGAAGCTGGCAGGAAGGTGAAAGTTGCAGTCACGTGATGCCCTTGCTTAACAACTGATGTGGTCCTTGTTTAATAAGAGCACCTGGGATTGCTGGGATTGCCATTGCTAAGTGGCATGATAACATGATTTTTCAATTTATAACCTCATCACCATTGGAGTTTCTGTTCCAAATTAGCACTGTTAATGAGAACTACCTGTATTGGTTTATTATATTCTCTGTTGCTCAGTTGCAAGATTCTGGGTAGTGTACAACATAAAGTGACATACATCAATTATCTCAATTAAAACCCATCAATAAAATATATGTTTTTTTCAATATTCTAATTAGTTGATCAGAATATGAAATACAAAAATACAAAGAAAAATGAAAGCAATGGGAAAACAGGGGAGGAAAAGGGGAGGAGGAAAAAGTGAATGGGAAGAGAAAAATAAAAGCATGGGCTTCCAACTCCATTTGATGCAGTAGAAAAAGGGAATAGCATACAACTCCAACTTTTTACTTTTACATAATAAAATATATATTAACCGTTTCTATAATAACAAACCTGTCTAACCAGCAAAGCCCAAAATCAATGAATATGCGATCTTAAATATTAAAAGCCTCTCTAAAAAGGAAGAGTTTCAGTATCTTCTTCAACCTTTGAAGAGATTGCTCCATCATGCAAGGGCTAGTCTTGCTCTCTAGTTATTTCTCTTACTTCTGGCTTAAGTGGATCCTCTTGAGATTCCTTTACAGAGCAGACAGACTCAGACTGAAGAGATGGTCTGTTACATACACCAGTGCTATGACATTTATGACCCATTTCTACCGTAGTTCTGCTTGCAGTGCTTATGTACCATGCTCTGCAATATGACTGATGATCCCATATGTGGAAGACATTCATCCCTAATCAAAGAAAGAAATCAAGCCAAAATAAATGCTGTATTTAAGCTTTGTTTGGGTTGATATGTCTCTCTCACTCTCTCACACACATACATACACTCAGAGAGTTTTGTTTAGCAGCAGGAAATACCGCTGGTTCTGCTAACCTGTTTCCAAGTTTTCCTTGTACATTGGGTTAATGTCCATTTCTTGCCCAGTATAAACGTCGTCTATTCCAGCCACCCATCAGAAGTCTCTAAATGATGTACAATATGACTAACTCAGTAAATGGATACATTTAATGAGTTTTTATGCTTTGCAATGATAAAATTTCTAACAGGAAAAAATACCTTAAAAAGGAAGCAAGACTCCCAAAGCACAATAAATATACAGCATAGAAAATGATAATATTAGTACCTGTAAAAGACTATTCGGACAAAATCTTTAAAAAGTGAGATTTTAAGACAGAAAAATCTGAGAAAAATATAAATAGTCTTCCCAATTCACAAAAAGGGCCCAAAATACAGTACCGTACCAGTTTAGTTTCTATGAAGGAGGACATGTGTCTGTGCCATTCTTGAAATGGATATCTTTGCAAATACAAAAATAAATAAATTAGCACAGAATGACCAAAGCAGAAAGTTTTAAAATGCTGCACCTGAATGAGAACAAATGAACCTACACAATGATTATTTATTTTGAAAACTCTGGAAATTTAAATTTGTACCTGGTTTTTGAAAGACAGTGAAGATATCACGCAGCCCTGTTTGAATCGTTGAAACAACTTCCAGAGATAAGCCACCTATACTTTTATGCTCTATGAAATTTGGAGCTATGGAGTTCTTGGTACTCTCTGAGCTTGATTCTTTGCTTGCAGACATTTTATTACCCATCGAGGTAACACCATCAGTGCAAGCGAGTGTGCAGTTTGTTTCCTGTTTATAAACAGTAGCTCCAAATGGAAGTATAGAGCCACACAAGGCTGTTTCCTTTCCTTCTTACTGAAGGTGTCTTCCAAATATGTGGATTTCTACTTCCAGACTGTTCTAGACACCACAACCGTTGTTGCTGAGAGTGTACATATTTCATGGATATTTAAATTGAAAAGGCTGTCGTATATATTGGAGAAGCTATTCTAACATTTCCTTTTAATTTTCAACTAATATTAATACTCTGATTCCTTGTTGGTCTTTTCTCTAAAGAAATAGCTGATTTAACTGTCATCCTAATAGTACCTGGAAACAGCTGAAATATCACATTTTTAAAAGAAAATTATATGGCTTCACTTATTATTATATTCCTATTGGGATTTGATTGAAAATTTATATTTTAAAATTTATATTTAAAGCATTTTAGTTAGCATTCAAGATGTCACTAAACAGGGGCATCCATTTATTTTTTAAAATCAAGTTGACTTCAAAACTGTAGAATTGAAATTTTGTCCTTTTTATATATAGTATGTTACATGTTAAATAGGAGCAGAACTTCAAGTGTTTGATTGTGGCTACCATCTTGGCTTTTTTTGACTATATCACGAAGTGTCCCAAAGGTGCTTTCTCAAGAAGTAACTGGAGTTTCTGGAAAGTGCAGTTGCCTCTTGAAAAAAGCACCTTTGAAACAACCATGGATGACTGAGAATCTCCTTAGACATACATCACAAACTGTTATGAAGGGATATCCAATGAGTTCTTATAAAGTGTAACCCCATCAAAGTAACAATGGGCATCCTTGGAGATAGAATACAGTGCTCTGAATTCACTTAAATGGAAATACCTTTCTTTTTCATTTTCTTTGGGTTTTGTAAAAGTTTGTAAATGTTTTGACAGATTAGTTAGTTAGTTAGTTAGTTAGTTAGTTAGTTAGTTAGTTAGATATAGATAGATAGATAGATAGATAGATAGATAGATAGATAGATAGATAGAGGTAAAGATATATAGATATACTTTAAAATTGCCTGGAATTACACAACTTTTATAGAATAGCCCACCCACACCTCCTTTTTTTACATCCGAGATTCATATTTCCAAGGTTTGATTTTGGAGCAGAATAAAGAGAAAACACCTTTCTCATTCAATCTTTACTCCTTTATCCAGCCAGCTGGGGGAAAGTGACCAACTATTTAGATAATTGATTTGGATAAAGAGAGATAACTGCTTATAAAGTGTTACCTTGACAAAGAGAAAATAACAGTGAAGACCTATCCTAACCTTAAATGCTATCAAACTTATTGTGGCTAATAAAAAAGTTAATCTTTAAGGTAACAAGGCTTTTATAGCTGTTGCATGGTGACCCCATGGATCTTTCAAAGAGTTACACTTCAGTCTGAACCATTTAAAACTGGTTTTAAATGGTTCAATTTATACTAGATCTGAGATTTTGGTTTTTCCTAATCAAGAAAAAAGCATAGCTATTTGCAAAGGCAAAGTAGTCTGAAAGAGATGTTCTATGTTTTGGATGCCTCCTTACTTCTCTCTATTCCCAGTAAAGTGAGCAAGGCTGTCACCATTGGCCTTATCAGCGTGCTGAGCAGATAGGGTTACCTCTCAGACAGAAGCTGCGCTGCTTCTGTTGTTTCTGGCCCTCTAGCTAACTGTATCCTTGCTTGATCTTAGCTTCAGAGACAAGAGGAATTATTACTTTGGAACCCTTTAATGGATTTCTAGGTGTTTATGCCATCAGGTTTCTCCCTCATCACAAAATCTGGCTTAGGCAGCCTTAAAAGTAGAATGAGAGAAGTCGGGTAAGCGGATAATGAGCCTTAGTACAGATAATAGGTTTGGTGGTTTATTTATTTGTTTAGTAGCATGTTTTTCCTCTCCTGAAACTCTTGTTCTTTACTCTAATCCTTTGAATGTCTATCACTTGCTGTAGGTAGCTTGTGTCGACTGTCTCAATCCACAAAACCAGATTTCCACAGCTCTATGCACAATGATTCAAGTCCAGCGCCTTCCTTCACTCTGTCACAGTGGGATAGGAGCACCCAGCCAACATCCTTCAGTCTAGGACCCTGCCGATTCCTATCATCCTTAATCTGCAGTAGGCCTCTAGAAGGTAACGTTCAAAGCATCTGGGAGGCCACTAGAGCAGGAGGCCTGCAGTATAGCATAGGTTAAAACTGCAGCTGATGTCACCTATGAGTGTTGAACACGACAAGCTGTTTGACTGTCAATGTGTGAACATTTTTTCCCCCAAACACTTGGCTGCTCTCATTACCAGAAACAAAATTACAATGGGAGAGAAAAAAACAACCCACCTGCTCCAGAAAGTCACACTGTGGATTCTAAATTTCAAATGAAGAAATTGCATAAGAAATTGTTATATAATTATGGAAAAATTACAGTATATCAGAATATAGTATCCCATCATCTAGTGAATAAATTCTTAGATGCTGCTGACAAAATGGTCCTCTGGACTGGTGCTGAGCTTATCTGTTGTTGGTTTTTGGTATAGCATTGTTCTGTTCTGCGGTTCACAGGATGACCTGAGAAAGTGATTGTAAAAATATCAATTTATCATATTTTATTACTGTCTACAGTCTCTGGGATTGATCCATGACGAATGTCCTTATTTCTAGCAGCCAAGCAAGGCAGCCTTCAGCTTGTGCCTTCTGTTAACAGAGCTGGGATTGGATACAAGAAGATTGAATTTCAATAAAACACAGTTGCTTTCCCAGAGTTTGGGTGGTGGTGGTAGAAAAGGAATGTAAGTTTAGTATCTAGATCTGTGAGACGCTTACTATGATCATTTTTGAACCAACTGTATCTTATTCGTACAGGTATTACAGACGTGTTATACCTGGATATAGTGATCTAACTAAGGTGGGGCTTCAGGACCAAACTTCAAATCTGGGGGGAGGGGGGTAGCAAGAGAATTGCAGGAGATGGGCAAACATATCCAGACTGATCTGTCAGTTGACAAAGACATGTTGGGTTGCATCCTGGCATCTGCTGCTCTTTCCCTTTTTCCCTCTTCTGTTATACTCTTGATAGGTAAGTTTATCATGTACATAGTTGTACATGCTCATCAATAATTTTGTTTTAAAAATATGTTATTTCTTCCAGTAGTGAAATCCAATTTTTTTTACTACTGGTTCTCTGGGCGTGGCTTGGTGGGCATGACAGGGGAAGGATACTGTAAAATCTCCATTCCCACCCCACTCCAGGTAAATTATATTGCAGAATCCCCATTCCTTCCCCACTCCTGGGGGAAGGATATTGCAAAATCTCCATTCCCACCCCACTCTGGGGCCAGACAGTGGTGCTATTTGCTGGTTCTCCAAACTACTCAAAATTTCCGCTACTGGTTCTCCAGAACCTGCTGGATTTCACCCTTGATTTCTTCCCATAACTAAATGATGTATATTTCAAAATAATGTGCATGGCTATGTAAAGGTAAAGGAGTGGGGAGGCAGGGAGATGATAAGTTACTGCTTGCATCAGTGTCTGGAAGTAATTGAATTATTTCAGTTTTAAACAAAAGGGGTAGGGAACCTATAGTCAGATATTTTTGGATTCCAATTCTCATCAGCTTCAGCCAGCATGACCAGTGCTTCAGATTGACCAGACCTATTGTCCAACAGTAATAGAATCATCTACATCAGGGGTCCCCAACTTCCAGTCCATAAACCAGCACAGCATGCAAGCAAGTGATGCCCCATCTGCGGGATGCAGGCAGCACGTGAAACCACGACCCCTCCGGTCTAAGGAAAAACCTCTCTCCAGAGAACCTATCCATGGTGCCCAAAAGGTTGGGAGCCACTGATCATTCCATCCGAATGATCATTACATTCCATCTTTCGGCTGCAAACAACCTGGAACCAACAAAATTGATGGGGTTCCTACATAAAGCCCCCTCCTTTTAAGAATCAGCTAATGAAGGTTTCCTCTCGGTAGGAGTTTTGAGGTGGTGATACTAGGTTAAGTGTAAACAAACATTTTCATTTTCATAAGCTTCTTCTGGCATGTCTTTGTGTTTTTTAGTTATATTGTAAAATGTTCTGCTCTTTGAGGTTGCTTTGTTTTTTTGTGATAGGGTCAATATTGTTGGATTTTTGTGTAAGATTTTCAAATTTTGAGGGGCCACATTACAGGTGTGGGCAGAGATGGATTTACAGGCAGTGGTGGGTTTCAAAAATTTTTACTACCTATGGGTGTGGCTTGGTGGGCATGGCAGGGGAAGGATACTGTAAAATCTCCATTCCCTCCCCAATCCAGGAGAAGGTTACTGCAAAATCCCCATTTCCTCCTGATTGGTTGGGACTCAGGAGGCAGAATATAGATGGGGGCAGGGCCAGTCAGAATTTTTACTACCGGTTCGCTGAACTACTCAAAATTTCCACTACCGGTTCTCCAGAACTGGTAAGAACCTGCTGAAACCTACCTCTGTTTACAGGTGAGTTTGGGGTGTTTTCTTTCTTTCTTTTTTTTAACTTTGGGTACTTACAACTGCTTTCGTTTATTTGAACATAAAGGGAGGCTTCGCAGTTTTCAGTACTCGAGGCCAGAAGGAGCTCTGAGAGTTATTGTTGCAGGTTGCTCATCCACTTGCTTTATGAAGTCTGACCAAGCTTGGTAAGCTTCAGTTTGTGGAACTACAGCTCCTAGAGTTCCTAACTGCATATCTGATGGAGATCATCTGTTGGAGAAGACAACATGTATTGGGAGGAAGATAGACCCCCTTCTCTTTGCTTTGTCACCTAAGAAAATGAGAACAGTCTTCTGAGTCATATGCTTTAAGGCAGGGGTCTCCACCTTGGCAACTTTAAGCTGGCGGACTTCAACACCCAGAATTCCCAGTTGAAGTCTGCCAGGCTTAAAGTTGCCAAGGCTGGAGACCCCTGCTTTAAGGGGTGTCTCAACTGGTCATTTGTTACTTCAGTCGCTCAGAAAGTTTCTGTAGATCTCTCCAGTCATTTGTTCCCAACACTTGGTCTTCTTCAGAGGACATTCCCTGCGGACTTTCAATTTCTGGACCGTTATTTGGAAATTGAAAGATAGCTGCATCTTGCAGTAATGAAATTAAGACATTTTATATTGAATCAATTCACATATTGTACAAAACCACATTGTAGTTTATTTGCTTTTGACTCAGTATGATGTATGAATCCAATCACTATGGCTTAGCATTATGAGTAAACCAAGCCACTATGTTCAAGAACTAGTTCAAGAACTTGTTTTGCCCTGATCCATTTTTAAATCCTGTCTTAGCATTATGTGTGAATGTAGAAAGCGTATGAAGTCTTCAAATTCAATTCTTTTCTCTTTTTTTTCCTAACTATTATCTAATAAATTATTTTGCTGTTGGTAATTTCAAGCTGCTTTTGAGCCAAGGAAATTCAGTTTGCTTCACTTGCTCCCCATCTTATATATATCGTTTCTGTCCAGTTAGAAAAGGTGGACAGGAGCTTCAGTTTCACCATTCTTATTGTATTGTAATCTTCAAAGCGATTAATTTCTTAAATGCAAGAGGGTTCAAACTGGTATGGAAACTCAGCCTCCATTCTCCTCCCGGCTTCTTTTCCTCTGTAACTTAGGCATTGTTTGGCCTGCCCTGACTGGGAAGCACTGAATGGTTTCAGGTGTCTTATAGCTGTACCACACCATTAAAATCAAGCAGGGCTGAAGGGCAGGGTTGCGTGTGTCTCTCTCTGTGTAGGTTTGTGTTCCTCTATGTAGTCCTAGGATGAGGAAGCCATTACTGATCTTCGTAGGTATTTGATTTTGCTTCACACATGCTGTTAACAACGCGTTGTTGATTAATCAGGTATATAATGCGTGGGGCATGCATGTTCATATATCTGAGCTATCCGGCTTTGTATGTAAGGTTTAATGCTGAAGGGATCCCGTTGCTTTGAGGAATTTCTCTGCCAGCGTCGGATGTAAATGGACGGAATGCTAAATATTCAGTCGCTCTTTGGAAAATCAGAAGTGTCCGATTTTTGCTGTGGCATTCCTTCCCTTCCCCTTTAGCTTCTTCGAAGCTGCTTCCGAGACTCAACGCCGAAACCCCGGAGGAAAGCCGGCATTCCCTAGCCGCCCAGGTGACCTCTGCCCGGTACTTTCCCGGGGATTTCTGTATGGCCTGGTCTCCCTTTTTTACTCATCTTTTCTCCCAAACCGCTGGATTATTGCTCATTTTTCCAACCGGTCAAGCAAAGCAGATGCCCGGCCAGATTTGCCAGACGTTACACGTGCGTGCAAACGTTGGGCAGAAAGGACTGCTGGAGATTTTACTCGACCTGCGGTGCGCGCAGGACTTTCAGCGGGAAATCCCAGCACCTTCTCTACACACCACACATAGCTACTTGAAAAGGGCCACCAGCCTCAAACTCTTTCCCTGCCTTTTCGTGACTGCTGCAGGTGTTACACCGGTAGGCAGAAATACTGCTCGTGGGCAAAGTAGGAGACCCAAAGCGTGTCCGTAGCCTCTTTTTGCACCCAGGCCATTAACCGCGCGCCTCAGAAACACGCGAGGCATTTGCAAGCAGCCGTCCCTTCGGCCAAGCTACGGGGTGAGCGAAGTTGGGGGGTGGGTGGGGGAAGGGAAGGAGGGAGGGAGGGAGGGAGAAGCCAGCGCATCTCGGCCAGCGGGATGCTTTCAAGCGCTGCTGGGCTGGTCCCGTCGAGGGGTGGATGGGGGACGGTCTATGTTGGGTGGGGGAGAGAGGTGGGGAGGACGCGGGTCTAGGGACATCCCCGGACAGATGAGAAGGGGCTGGCACATTGGCGAGCAGCACACAAGAGGAGGGACCAGGGCCGGGCTGGTGCGTACTGCCCCTCGGGCGCTCCGAGAGTGGAGCGCACACCCACCCGGCCGAGTGCCTGCCTGCCTGCCTCCCCTTCCGATCTCCGCAGCCGCCAGCCTCGAAACGCCGGGCTCTTCTGCTCCTGGCGCGGAGCTGTCAGCCGAGCCTGTCCTCTCCGCTTGGTCCCGGAGTCTTCTGACAGCCAGCGCCTCAGCCTCGGGCGCGCCGAGCCGGCAGGGCGAAACTCCGGCTGATTCCCTGCCGCTCGGCTGCGGGACGCTCCCCGAGGGATGGGCTGGGAGCGCCCAGGGAGTCCCTCGCCCTGACCAGGAGGTTGAGCCGGCCCGGCGGGAGACGGTCTGCGGGCAGAGCAGCGGCTGGCGAAAGGAAAACGACGCCCGCGAAGAGTAACCGAGAGCCTCCCCACACCCCAAGCCCTGCTCCGGACTCCCGCCGGTTAACCTGAGCCAAAGCAAACCAAGAAAACCACCCGGGCCCGCAGCGCCTGCTTCTTCTACACGCCCGGAGCCAATCAAGTCCCCGCGTTAAAAAAAAAAAATCTCTCAGGATGAATCTCTTCTCTTCTATATTCAGCTATTTGTAAGTATTCAGTCTTGCCGGTTATGGACCGATTTCGGTTTCCCTTCCCCTCCCCGAAATAGTCTCCTCGATTTTCCATCTTTATTTCTGCTCCATTTCAATGGCAAAATTCATCTCACCATCTACTTTGTTTTCCCCTCCACTCCCCCTTTTCCATTATTCTAGGCTACTGCACTTGTTTGCTTTCTGCTTGCAGGCACAGGTAAGGAATTGTTTTAATCCTTTCTAAATAGCTGCGATGTTTTTTATTATACGGATAGAGCCAAGATTTCTTTTTTTTTTTCCTATTTATTCCCCCCCCCTTTTAAAAAAACCCTGATATAATAAAAGGAGTCCCTATGATTAAGAGACTAAGTAAGTGTGGGGAGTAGAGAATAAAATGCAAAATGTGGGAATGATTGAGTTAAAGTAAGAATAGATGTAGGCTGAACTCCCCAATTGTACGTGTTGAAGACTCCCAATGGGAAATTAGTGATGATCTAATTAAATCTTAGTTAACTGTTTTCCCATCCAATTTCCAGACTTAAATAAGAACACACTTTCCATTATTATGATTTTTTAAAATTATACTTAAGAGATATACATTAATTATAGGAAAGTCCTTATTCTTGCTTCCTAGAAATTAGAAACCTCATTAACATATGGAACAACACAGTTTGATACTCTAGAATTTATAACCCTTTTGGTGTAGTATTGATTGCAAGTCCAGAGAGTTAAAGCCAAATGCTTGCAGAAACATTCCTCTGCAAGAGAACAGGTGTAGGATTCTGAATTAAATTTGGAATGATTCCCTATAAAGCTGAGTAAATAAATCGAATTCAGTGAACGCGAGTGTAAAGGGATTGTAGGGCCACCGTGTTGTAATATTTGGGGACATGAGATGGAAATCAAAGAGTATTATGGTTGGCCACATGGTCTACTCATTAGAGCAGAGAGAGCAATCCAGAGATGTTATGGAAAGAAATGCCAGTAGGAAACCCATGCATCCCTCTGTGTGTACATGTGCACATACGCACACGCAACACACACAAAGGATAAAAGAGATACACGATCAAGGGAAGACTTCTATAAAGTCTATCTTTCAGGAAGAGGTTGGACAACTTTAGTAGCTGGTATGCGGCTGAAGATGGGCGGGGAGGCAGTGAGGAGGGAGGCTTTTTTCATGCACTGCCACCCCATGAAGTTGAAAGGAACAAATCTCCTCAACATTTGCTCAGAATACGTCTTTATAAATGTCAGGAGCAAACTAAAACCCTTCAGACTTAAAAGGGGAACTGGTGACATATTGTGGGTGGAAGAAGAGCAGCCTGAGAGAGGAGGGGAAACAGACACGGGGCCCCGTGGCAAAGCCCAACTACATGATTGCGGTTGGAGCTTAAATCGCTGTCGCTGAACCTTCAGCTAACAGGCTCACAATAACTTTGAATGCGGGCGTGGGGAAACTACGGCAAGTTTCTCTGTATGGAAGGGCCTCCTAAATATTAGTGAGAGACAATCCTGAACTGCTTGGACTGCTGACACAACCGATCCCTGTTTAAGGGGATAAAATACAGCCATCCCCATTCCATCCTCACCCCAATCCACCAATCACTCTGGTCCAGGGCACGGAGCCACAGGACAAAACTCTCAGATGGACCAGTTGAAATAGCTGGAAAGCCAATATCAAAGCAATAGAAACAAATCCAGGAATTGGAAGCCTGACTTCCAGGCAAGTAGGATGCATTATATTCCACGTGATTATATTTAGGGCAGTTCAGGATTTAGTGTGTCTTGCATGATACGGTTGTGAATGATGGGGCACATTCGTTTGTATTTTTGTTTGCCTTGTTGAGTCTTCCTTGATTTAAAATGTCACAAACAGGATTGAGAACCTAGTTTAAATCTGCATAAGTCTAAACGCATCTCTGAAACCAAAAGAGCCGTGTTAGTGCTCGATTCTGAGCCGGGCTCATCTTTATTTTCCCTCTTACATGCTTGTTTCCCAGTGATAAATTCCTGGGCAGCCCAGTAACTTTTCAGCCACTGCTAGAATCCTGGCCTGTACTATATCAATGCATAGGAGTCTCAACTCTACACTGCACCAGCTTGGTGCCCTCTCCAGATACACCAGGAACACACCAAGATAGCCTTTCTCAGAGGAGTAGAGATTATAATGGTGTGTTGTATATTTTTTAATTTCCTAAAGGTAACTGTTCAGTCCCCACCTAATTTTACACAGCATGTGAGGGAGCAGAGCCTGGTGACCGACCAACTAAGCCGGAGACTCGTCCGGACCTATCAGCTATACAGTCGAACCAGCGGGAAGCATGTTCAAATCCTGGACAACAAGAAAATCAATGCTATGGCAGAAGATGGAGATGCTCATGGTAAGTCTGTCTGTGTGGGCAGACTTGGGAGAGCGGGGTGGGGGGTGGAGAGGGCATGCATGCAGCCCAGTAATTGATGATTTCCGTCCCCTTTGTTTGCCAGAAATCATTACAAGCATTTGGAATGCAGAAAGCTTCTGACGGAAGAATGTGGGGATCAATATTTGTAATAACAGTATAATGCTTTCCCTTTGCGGATTGAGTCGGAGCTTCTGTGGAGGAGATTGGGCTGGATTTTACACCTGATCACTGATCACAGAAATGGTGGGATGAGTTGCAGATTTTAAGAATTAAAATCATGGGACTGTGGGAGAATAGGTGTCTCCTTGCAGTATGTTCCAGCCTAACAGTGCAGCAGAAATAAGGAAACTGTGAGCATATTGTGATGTTAACCCCAGGTTTTTTAGAATCATAGGCAAAACTTGCCTTCAGCTAAGGAAAATAAGCTTTTAGCATGCACAAAGTATCTTTCCCAAAGAAAAAAAATATGTGAGAATAGAAGACTGGCTGTAAAGTTTTAAGTGAGACTTAGTTTTTACAAATGATCAGTTTATGTTCAGTTCATTAAAAAAAAAACCATAAGTCCATGCTCTCCTTTCTAACTTTAATCATGCTTATGAAACACTGAATAATATTAAATGAGATGCTCCATAATTGCATTGTCTTCAATTTGTGGTCTGTAATGCACATCCTAGTATTGAATCTCCATATCGCTACAATTTATGTATGATGACTACAATTATTGACTCTCACATTAGCCACAACTTCCTCCTCTCACATCAAACTATTATCTGAAAATCAGGCAGGCTTGCATATATTTAAGCTGGCTGAAGATTTTATTAACATTTTTAGCAGGCACCAATAGTGAGGGCAAAGTTTGCATGTGTATACAGAATGCAACTTAGCTTTCAAGGAAACTGTCATAGCCATAACTGAAATATACAATATAGTTTGATTCTAAATAAAGGAAAAAACATACATCCCTTCTTTAAATATGCCATTCTCTAAAAAGTTACTTAATGTTTAAATAACAGAATTATAACACATAGGAATGAATGATTTGAAAAAGAATTTTTTTTTATTAAAATGGTTAAGCGTTTGAAGCATAAGAAGCAAACTCAGCAGTGATTTAAAAAGAAAGAACACAAGCAGTTTTTCAGATGTAAGGTTTTAGGAGAATTGCAAGTCTGTAAATGTTAAAATAGAGGTTCAGGATTGTTCTATATGAATCTCTGGAGAGACCCCCATGTCTGGAAGAGCTATTAAAAGTCTTCTTACTTTCACCTTTTTAAACATTTCCTGAATACTTTCTCCTCTTCGCAGTCCAGTTAGGGGATCAAGTGTGCCTCGCTGCATTTTTTCTGCATCTACGTAGCCACTTTCCTTTCAAAGTTTGAGCATGAAACATAATTTTTACTGGGATAAATCTGTCACTGAAGGGAAAGAATAGAGTTGGAACTGTTAAGCTTTCACCCCTTCACTAACAAAACCAACTTTTCACACCCTTCACATCTTACTTTATACTTCAAGTTGTTTTGCTTTGCTTTTTAGTCTTTCTTTCTTTCTTTCTTTCTTTCTTTCTTTCTTTCTTTCTTTCTTTCTTTCTTTCTTTCTTTCTTTCTCTCTCTCTCTCTCTCTCTCTCTCTCTCTCTCTCTCCCTCTCTCTTTCTCAAAAAAGTGATTTATTTCCACCAATGGCCACTTTCTCTGCTGTGACATTTTAATAGCTGATTTAAGGTCAGGTCCATTTTTCTTGGTTATCTGTCTTGATTGTCAATATCTGACTCAGTTTTCTAATTAGGAGTGAAGCCTATGGATCTTAAAGCTTGGTGTCCTTCTGTCTTGTACAGCAATCTGTAATCTGGCTTAGAATCACTACTAATGAATGATAATTGTTGCTTTTGTCTTCAGTTGTGCCTTTTAGGAAATTTTGCACGCTCAGAAATAATAATAAAACATACAACTTTTGTATGTCTTATTATTATTTTAAGGATTGGGATTGGCGTTTTGCTAGTTTGGCTTCTTGCAGTCAGGTTATCGTTTTCTCTCTGACATTTTCTGCTCTACTTTCAGTATCTCTGTGCCAAAGCAATGCAGTTGTGTTTGTCAAGGCAGCAGCAATTCAATGTTAGAGGGTGAGTCCCTGAAGAGGCTCGTGTGGTAAAGCTGACCAACAGGCAATAAATCAGAAAAAGGCCTTTGAAAAGGTAGAAGAGGAAAAAAGCATGTGGTGTTCTGCCTGTGTTTGGGGCTGCTTTTCTATGCCTTTCCACCAGTCAGCAGAGGAAGAGCATGAAAACTGATGCTCTTTAAATGTTAACTGCTCTCTTGATCGACCTCCCTTACTCGTGTCCCCCAAAGAGAGATAAATAAGGGAACCTTGTCTATGCAGTTCAATGAAAAGGAGTCAGGGGTCCAATTGTCCTTGGGCAAGGAGGAGGTTACAGATGTTAATATTTTATAGACAAAAAAAAGCAATAAAGTTAAAGGGCTCCTAATAGGTTACAAGAAGAAGTGATGTGATGCTGGAATTTAGCAGTTTTCAACCTGGGGATTATAGTTGGTGAAGTCCAAAGCCGATGTGGAGAAGGCTACAGTAGTGTAATCCATATACAGCTCAGCATTCACCTAGGGAAAAGAACGGGTCTTAACGCAGTTTCAAACAGCAGGAGGCTTTAAAAAGGATTCATTAGGTTTATGGAAAAATTGGTGTCCATTTCAGTGGCTGAACTGGTGCCATGCAGAAAATGCCCTGTATGCTTTTACTAGTGGCATCCATTTCCAATAAGAATATTAGTTTAAAAAAAAAGATTTATTTTGAAAGAAGTTCTCAAGGATCTGGGCAATGAATAAGAAAAACAGAAGGCTCTTGTAAAGGAAAAAAAATGCTACTGAGAAATTTCAAGTTAGCTGTTTCTGCATTATTATTAAATATTACATTATTGGACTTGTCTTACCATTATGGGAAATGTAATTCTGTTCTAGACAGACTTGATCTGATCTAGAAGTAATTGTGGTTATGCTTTAATTAGAATAAGAGTAGAATAATGTATTTTTATTATAGAACAAACAATGTTTCTTCAGGAAAGCATATAGATCTCTTGGATAGGGAAAGATAAGACCATCCAGACCATAGATTGTTTGGAACCTTAAAGGGATTTCTTACCTGATCTGTTTGTGCCCCATCCTAGTGGTGAGAAGGCTGTTTAAGATTTTAATAATGGTATTTGGAATATTTTGGAGGAATTGATTGATGGCAAACCATCAATGTTCTTTTAATCTTTATTGGAAAAACTGCTCTTTGCACAAAGTAATAAGACCTTATAGTAGCCACCAGCATTTCAAGAATGGGGTTTCAATCCCAAAAGAGACATGCCTATATTTAAAATATTTTCACACTGGTGACTTGTAGCCATCACATCACTCAGCCATCACATTATCTCTTTAGTGACTCCACAATAGTTGGATGTCTCTAGAAGATGTGGCAAGTTCCTAAGGGGAATCTGGAGAAAGTTCAGTTGTAGCCCACAAACTTTGCTCTGTAAAAGACATGGTCTTCTTTGTCACTGGAATCACTTTTTCATTTTGGCTGTTGGGAGTCACAGGATATGGCCATCATGACAATGTATTGATTGTGCCAGAGAAGAATGGAATTCATCTCATTCTGGAGAGTCTGTATTTTTGAAGTAAAACATTAAAGAAATAAAACAATATCTCATCAAATTGGATTTAATAAACCAATCAGTTTATTTGAACTGTTATGTAGCATTTCTCAGATAAACATTGGCATTGGAATTGGGGGGGGGGGAGAGTTCAAAAGTTCAATAAAAAGGAGCTATAGGTAAGTCATGTGTTGTCCATCTCTGTGGCATAAAAATGGAAAGGGCAGATTTGGGATGAACTATAGAAAGCTGTGAAATAACATATTCCAAAAAGTGTTATAACCAGCTTCTAGTAATAGCAAGCTTCCATTAATTCAGGATACTCCTAAAGTTATTGTGCCAGCCTTGACTTGATCATAACAGTATCTTGGCTTCCATTAGTTTATTTATTTAGCCCAGTAGAGAGGCAATTTCTGGGCAACTCACATTGCAGGGCTTATATGTGGACTTGGGAACAACTGATGCAGTAAATAACAAGTTCTTGCATTGCAAGCTGCAAGATGAAGAAAGTGAATAAAATCCAAGACTTGACAAAGGTATAAAGTTTTTCTATACCAGAGAAGTTGTAGAGGTTGTTTCAGTATTAACATAGTAGCTTGGGCACTAAAATGATAATCCCATGTAATCTCTCCATCTTTCTCCTACCTAAGAAAAGAGAATAGAAAATTCTCTTAGCTTGTTGCATGGCATAGGTTCAAGAAGGCAAGACAGAAATTATTTTAAAAAAGAGACTGAAAGAGCTAACTAACTCCTCCTTGAAATGTTTGTTGTTTATGGAGAAGGCATATCATTAGGCTGAGCCTGACAGTTAAAAGAAACAAGCCTTCCCTTGTTTATTTATCAAATATGCACTCCTCCTTGTTGCAAAGGGATTTTTTTCCTCTGCTTGAGGCAAGCCTATCACATCTTCAGAATTCATAGAATAACTGATGTGATACTCAAATTGATGTGGTAATTTATTGTTGCTAGGAAAACAAGATATCCCTCCCAATCTAGCATTCCTCGGACACTCAAAATTCCTAGAAGTTACTCATAGTGGTTGGGAATTCTGGGAGCTGTGATCCAAATGTATCTAATTGGGCAAAGACTTTTTCTTCTGTAAGCAGAACAACTGTGGTTGGAAAATGTGGCTGTCTATTATAATGATTGGTCAAAAAAGAACAGTTTCTCCCACTGTTCCCAAACATCATGATGGCGAGTGAGACAGTATGGCTATGGATGACTCAATCTGCGTTAACAAGAGATTGCAAGATTATTGGAGAGAAGGCAGAGATTAATCCTCCAGAACTCATAAATTCTTCCAAAGGGCTATCAGAACTACAAAATTCTGGATGATGCTGACATGGCAGCCGAGAGACTCTTTTTTTAAAAAAAAAACATCCAGTGTTTATTATATTTTTGCAGTGCAGTTTTAATAATTTTATTCTTCCCTTCATATAGAAGTATGTCTTGTATTGGAAACTGATTTAAGAAATGATGACTTTAAAAGATGGAAGGGAGGGAAAGATCATTAGAAGAATTAATAAACCAGGGTTAAACAATTTGTGCAGTTTCTCTTATGCTCATATGTTCGCCCTTAATGTGTACTTTTATTCTTGTGCCACTGATTGGAAATAGTTTTTTATATTGAAGACCAGCTAAATGTAATATTTGGGGTAAAATAGTGAAGCTGTCAAAACTTTACATTGAGCTGGTATAATTCCAGCTGTTTTGCAAGTCCACCAGCCTGGTTTTTCACTGTAGTGCTTTGATATCCAGTCTAAAAAGTAAAATACAAAAAAGATGGGAGGGACAACAATAAGCATTATGGAAAGCATTGTGGCTTATCTCCATTGCTATTCCTCTCTTTCCGTAAAATTCATTACAGGTGAATAGTCTACTACTGCTTTTGAAAGGACCTTACAGATTCTGCAAAGGCTGAAGTGCCATAAAACCAATCATCTGGTTGGCTGAGCATGTTTGTGTTTATATTTGCCCTAGTGTGATTAGCAGTCTCAGTGAAGTAGGATTTGCATTAATGGGTGCAAATTCAGGATCGAGCATGATGCACAAAAGTAGTTGTTTTTCGTTTTTTTTTTTACTGCAGCAACATTCTAGGTCTCTTTTGGTAGGCGATAGGTAACTTGCTCTCCAGATATTTGGATTGCAACTTCCTTTGGTTTTAGTTGTCATGGCTGTGGAAAGAGACATGGTCAAAGGCTACCTATATTGAAACTCTTGTTCAGCACTGCTGTTTCTGATTGAAGTTCTATGTACATCTTTTCAATTCCTAACATATCTTATGCCTTAAGTATGACTATGGCATGTTCTAGCCTAAGCAAGCTGTGGTTTGTCACATCTCATGTCCTCCAAACTCCTGTAAAGAATGGATCATACCAAATGTGAATGAATACCTTCCGTGGACTCATCCCAACCCTTACTCATAATGGCTAGGAATACAAATTTGTAGGAATTATAGGGGAGAATTTGGGAAGGATAGAAGTAGCAATATAGAACTTTTTATATCTATATATTACTAAATCTTTTGTTGTCATGACTTTACTGAATGAAATGGTGTATTGTAAGGCAACAATTTTTGAAGCAAGATACCTCAAATGAACTAACTTACAGAAGGCATCCAAAATCTGAGACTCATGACTTTGAGGGAATGAAATTTGGAAGAGTTGTGGCTGCTTCAGTCCTACTGGCTGTTGCTATGCTGCTGGGTTACTGCTGTGGTCATGTGACCTTAATTGTCAATGTTCCATGACAATTTCCCAGTCAATCTCATAATTCCTTGCTCCCTTGCTCACCCAGCAACAGCCACTAACCTGCCTGCTGAAAAGGGAAAAGAAGGACAGGGGAGGGAAGCGGAGGAGAGGAGAGAAGGAAGGTTTTCTGATGCTCTTGGTTATTCTGTTTCTCTGTTTAGGTGAGGAAATATCTCTGAAGCCATGACCCAATGGGTTGTCTATTTCATATTAAAAACAGGTCCTTGATAGAATGGGTGGGGGAGGGTAAGAGAAAGGATCAAATATACCATAGAATAAGAGTTGTTTTATGTGTACAAAATATGATGAATTCCAATCACTAATGTGAATATTATTATAAAGTTTTAGAATTTGTCCTTTGTCAGCAAAATCCCTTGTCTGCAATGGCTCAAGTATCAGAAAAAAGAAGAGTGGGATGCAATTTAGAGATATATTATCATTTTATGATCAGAAATGGCAAGTAAGAAGTCCAGTTCTTCATAGAAATTTTGGGCACCCTGAACCTGTAATAAAAGCTCCACACAGAATCCTTTATTTCTTTCAGACACAATAATATTGTGCAGAGTTGGAGTGCTGAGATAGTTCTTGGAGAAAAGCTGGCTCCAAAACTTGGGGTTTATGCAAAAGCAAGAAGAAAGGACAAGCTATTGATCTGTAATTTGCATAGCAGCTCCATAAGTCAATCAATGCCCATTAAAAAACTGAGATTAAATCAATATACCCTCTCAACTCTCACAAAGATGAAATGCATTAAGGGGTCAGCTTTTCTCTGCAAAATCAGCAACCATACAAGGAGAGAAGAAGGTGGAGAAGGGTCTTAAACTGTCTTCTGGTTCTTCATGATCTACACAGAATAGAAATGCAATGAAGACAAGATAATTAAGGAAGAAATTTTAGATATGAATGTAAATAATGACCCTGTTAACAAAACAGTTAATTATGAATATTTAAAAATAAAGAGAAGAAGCAGGAGGATAAAAGCCAAGAGTAAAGAGAAAAATCGATGCAGAAAGTTGTAAAATTGTATATATCTGTAGTTAGTATTGTATTTTAATGTCTGATGTGTGTGTTTGTGTTTTTTTGTTTTTTTGGGTTTTTTCTATTGTGTGTTTTGTTTTAAAATGTAAAATACTCAATAAAAATTATTTTTTTTAAAAAAGGAAGAAATTCTAAATTATTTTTGTTGCACAAAACATACTTATCTTTAGAATATACCATTATTTTTCTATTTATTGCTGACCTAGATTTTGTATTAACATCTGATTTTCTTGTCTCTTCATGTTTTGTGCTTTTACCATTTGTCCTGAACATCGCAAAGCATGTGCCGGCAATATTTTTTTTTCTTTTTTTGTGTGTTCCCATGATGTTGCCTTCATCTTGTCTCCAGACTATGAGATAGACGGGCTTAATCTCTTCTTAGATGTTCCAGTATTAACATAGTATTTTCCCTTTATTTCAACATTGTCCAAGGTCAGTATCAGGGTATACAAAATCTATAAGATTGTGTTAATGTTACCTTGGAAGGTAACTAGATGACTGCAGTAACTTGGCATAAAGAGTTGATGCAGAATAGGGTCCTGCTATAGGAACAGTTAATTTCATGGTGGTGTAGGTTATTTTTCCAAATGAAGAATGAAAAAATAGTATTTCAATTCAGAAGTCATGAAGGACTGTCCATCACAGATTCCTCCCCACACTTCCCCTTTCTTCTCTGGTTAGTTAAATTCTAAGAGTTCTACGTTTAAGAAGATAAAAGCAATTTAGCATAGTCACATTTTTTGCTTTCTTTATTCTAACTTTTGGACAAAAGTCTGCTGCTACAATAATGAAATTAATTTTTTTTCCTGTTGCTGGGTATATACAACAGGGACCAATGCAAAGAATAATCTTGAGATGCCTTAAAAATTAACCAAGTTATTATCACATAATTCTTCATGGATAAAAAAATTCCCCAGTCTTTCAGTGACAAGTGGAAAAACGTATTAGTGCTACTGGCATCATTCTTTCATTGACTCCCTTACCACAGGGAAAAAGTAATGTACAGTACAGCTCTTGGTTCTCTGTAAAACATATTCCTTTTTGTCTTCGCTTCAAACGGAGACCCTTAAATGAGATTTGGGTGTGGATGGAGTTTCAGCAGGCAAGTTGCTCTGTGTATTGAAAAATAAATGTAAGTGATTTTACATCCGTACTCCAGAGTTTTATTCCTTATCACAAGAACAGCACACAATCCTGGGTCCCTTTTGGCTCTATTGTCATTGTTCAGAATGCCCAACTCATGGACTATCACTACTTTTCATTGTACTGTAAGTCTTGCTACAATTGAAAAATGTCATTCTGTTTGGCATTTTTCTAAATCTCTGGAACTTGAATATGATGTTGATCTTATAACTTGACTTCTTCTGTTGCCTTATTCTTTCCAGCTAAACTCATTGTGGAGACTGATACTTTTGGGAGCAGAGTAAGAATCAAGGGAGCAGAGACAGGCTTCTATATTTGCATGAACAAAAAAGGAAAGCTGATTGGCAAGGTAAGAACACGGACAATAAATCTTTGGGAAGATTGTAAGAATATGGCTAAATTGGCTTTTGATGAGGCAGTGGACAATAGCCTTATGTGAACAGGAGGGTATGTGACTGAAGCTAGAAATTTGCTCATTTGCATACTTTCATTTGTTTTGGGAAATCTTCATACAGCAAATTTACCTTAACCTCAAGAATCCAGTGTTTAAAGCAGTCAGTTAAACACACTTTTAGAAGGTGGAGAAAAGAGAAGAGGCTTAAATCAGTACTAGGTAGGTGACTTGTTTGGATTGGAGGAATATTTGGATAGACGAAAATATGTAGTGGATTTCCTAACTAAATAGTTAGTATTGGGATATAAACTTGACTATTTACGAAATGTTTACACCATGGCAGATATGACCACTCACAAAACACTTATTTCTGTAATCCTAATACTTGTTAAATATTTTGTTTCCCCTCTTGCTTTTCTTTACTATGCCATTGATTTTACTGGTCATGAATAGTCAAGAAAAATTTACATCAGTTTTACATGCAGTGTAAAATATAAGTGGATGGGAAGACACGGCACATGACCTTGCAGCCATCTTATTGCATGATGAGATCTATCACAAACATGGTACTTCAGGATTTTTTTTCAACCATAGACTATTCATTTTAAAAGATCAACCGTTTTAACCTTAAGTCTGTGCAGGCTTGCTGGAGACCAAAATTGTTTGTATTCTAGACAAAATTTGTGACCTTGACCCTTGTAGAAATCCAAATGAAATATCACTGGATTTGTGAAACATATTTTTGAGTCAACATATATGATGAGGGAAGGAAAACAGGGAGCTTTTTAAATTAAGAACATAGAAGTACTCTGATGAATTTAAAATTAGAACATTGAAGGGGTGATACTTCTGCTAATTTTTGCATGAATTGCCCATGAAAATTCGGTAACTCAAAAGTCTTTTGTAAGAAGACCTTGAAAATGGTGGATTATCTTTTTTCTATAAAAGAAAATCATGCTTGGTGCTATAAAAATAGTGATTTGCAGAGTGTACTAATAAGAAACTTTACCCACCCTGAAAGCTATTATGTTTAACGCCACCTTAAATCAGAGTATTACAAAGCATTCTGTTTTTTAATTCTCCCCTTTTTCTATATTTATATGAAGTATTTGCATGCTGTTTATTCCACTAATGCTCCCTAGAAATACAATTAAAACAAAAGTACGGTTGAAGACAGATCTTAAAATGTTATTAAAACATTAAATTAAACAGTTCAGAACAATCAGAATAAATTAAATATATTTAAGAAGAGTATCTACAAAAGACTTTGACAGCAGTCTAGTTAGGGGCAAACTGAGTGGCACACCCAGATCTTTTCTTCAGGGTTTACAGTCTAAGCTGCCTGAGGCAGTTAGTTCAGTCTGCTTGATGGTAGGGCCAGTTCCTTCCGATTAAATCCTGAGGAGTTAGACACAACATCAGCATCCTGATCCACGGGGATTAAAGACGACACTGGGCATGACCATGCAGCCATCAGAAAAGGATTGAGGAAGCCTTGGCCCTGGGGCTAGACCAAGCTATTTTACTTCAGGCAGTAGAAGAGCAAATGCAGTCTTTCCCCAGAGAACATGTGGTGGGGTGGGGGGGAATGAACCCTGGCCAAGTTAGTTGGCACTTAAGGCAGAAAATCCACAGACTTCTCTCTTAGGTGTAAAAATAAAGTAGCAATAAAAAAACCAAGATTTTTCTTTTTTCTCATGAAAACTATGAAAAGGTTTTCCATGGATGAAACTACCTGCATGTACAGCCACCTTAAAGACAGCAATTCCAGTCCTAGAGAGATATTCTAGGGAGGTTTAATATTTTTTCCTGTTATGCTTTCCTAATTCAGATATGTTGCAGGCAGGAGAATTCAGTCTATTCATTTACATACAAGAAACAACTTAAGCTTCTTTCTTTGACATTGGGGATCTGTCTGTTCCCCCCTCACCCTTCACTTCTCCCTACCCCCAGAGGACTTTTTGATCAGAGATCTCCTGTTGCATCTTTTCAACTTTTGAGCAGTTAATAAAAAATCTAAAATTCCTAATCTCCATTATTTTTTGCATTAAGAAAGTTGCTTTCATTTTCGCTGAATTTTGATTGAAAAATGAAAATTCTGATAAAATCTTACTTTAATTTCTTCCCCAATTGTGATATATGGCAACATTGCAAAGTAATTCCTTATCTGTATGTCTTACTCAAAGGCAGGAAGTGGCATAGGAAATCTACAGAAATAAAATACAATGGTATTGTAGCTTATTAATTTTTTCAATGGAAATGTAATCTAAAAAAATTAATCAGGATCAGACCTGTTAATAGTTGAGATTGCCTTTGACATACTAGGGTTTTAAACAAAATTAGGAAATTGAGAAAATATCTTTGAATGGGCAAATATCAAGGGTCAAAAAACCCTATAAATATTTCTCTGTATAATTATACAGAGTTTATTTACTGTACTTTTTTTAAAAAAACGTGTAGGTGTGTTTTGTACAGAAGATTTGGGACTGAATGCAGTAACAATATCATTTATTAAGAACTACAGACGGCCCTTATTTAACTACTACTTGTTTAGCAACTCTTCAAACTTACAGTGGTGCTAAATGAGTAATAGTTATGATTGGTCCTCAAAGTTTCAACTGTCATAGTATCTCCGCAATCATGTGATTGCAATTCATAACTTCCCTGCTGGCATCTGATAAGCAAAGTCAGTGATGAAGCCAGCAGGAAGTCACAAGTTGTGGTCCTGTCTTTGCTTAACAATGACCACTGTGGGACTGCAGGAATTGCCAATGCTAAATGGTGCAGTCAAGTTATTCTTATCAAGGTATGACTATGTTGTTTGAGGATAGATTTTCTGGTCCCAATTAGCATCCTTGGGAAAGGACTACCTGTAGAGATGTTTACATACTGTATCTACACATTCAACATAAAATAAAGATGTTGCCCTTGGTTTTGCACGTTTTTCTTTCTCTTTCCAGCTCTCTCTCTTAGAGCAGTCTTTGATTCTATGTATTCCCTAATTTTTTATTTTAAAAATTGTGGGGAAGACATCTGAGGCTCTTTGGAACAGAACCTTGAGGTAGGTTGCAAGCTAGGCTGAGGTAACATGATATAGTCGAGGGAGATCAGGAAAATATATTTGCTAATATGCTGCAAAAGTTGTATTATATTAGCTGATGAAAAAGGCTCAACAGTATAAAAGTGAAGTGCATTCCTAAGTCTTGCCATTTCTTCATTTCTTCCCATAGACTCCACTGCTACTCTTAATAAAACATTCCACAATATTTCCAACATCTAGGGATGAGATGTAGCTCAACAGTGGTTTGTGCCTTGTGTTTGGAAACACAAAATCCCAGGTTTAAGTTCTAGTCAACCAAATAAGGCTTTAGCCTAAAAGTGGCTAACATTACTAGTAAGCAAAGACAGTATTGAGTTAGAAGGATTAGGATCATATCTGGTATAAATTGCTTGTCATGTTCCTATTGAAATAGTCTTACACTAGAACCCTTTATTTAGAAAAGATATTGTTAGACTTCAATAAGCTTTGGTTTCTTAGCAAAGTTTCCAATGTCCTTCAACCTGGATAGCTCAGCAGACTAATGCATTGTAATTTAACTCCAGCTGTCTGCAATTAGTAAGTTCGAATCTCACCAGGCTCAAGGTTGACTCAGCCTTCCATCCTTTCTAAGGTAGGTAAATTGAGGACCCAGTTTGTGGGGGCAATAAGCTGACTTTATAAAATATACAAAAGTATGATGGCTATTGCTTAACACATTGTAAGCCACCCTGAGTCTCTGGAGAAGGGCGGCATATAAATCAAATTAAAAAAAACACTTTCCATTCAGATGACGAGCCCAGATTTAGATAAGTAAATATATGGTCTTCCATGATAACTCTTACTTCCTTTTCTATTTGGTTGTCTTTTAGATGCCTCACTTTTGGTTTGCATGTGCCATCTCTTTATGGTTAGAAAGGATCAGCAACAGAGGAATGCAGAATTGTGAATCTTGTGTTGAGATGTCCATCTTAGAGCCTAACTACCTTTGTCAAACAGGAACCACAACATCACTCAATTTACTATGGATATGCTGTGGTGTATTCTGTCTTCTGAATGAATCTGCATTCTTCTAGTGGCAATTATTCTTTGACATTTTAAGGGGAACATTTTATCTAAACCATATAGTAATTATACCCTCTCTAGATGTTTCTGCTTTCTTTTTGACAGAAAATTTATTGTATGTGGAGGACAAGAAATTCAGAATCAGAGTGATTCCTTTTGGGCCCCCTCTGGATTTGCCAGTTGGTGTAAAGTGTTAGTGTTTGGTTTCCAAACATTCCTATTTAAATCTGTAATGAATGAGGCTGCATTCAAATGAAGTGACACTAATTAGCGGTATCCCAAGTCTGCCATGTTTGTAATAAGTGCTAAGGATACTTGGCACCCTCTGTGAGGTGCCATCTTCTGCAACACTTTAGAGTCTAAGTATTAAGGCTGGGAAAGATCCACTCTATCTAGATATATACAAACTATAATTTATTTATGTATGTATATGTAAGAGAGTGAAGTAAGTGGTGAAAAATAGACATGACAAGATCATATCAAATGCTTCTTTCAGTTTCTCTAACTTTACATTTCTAGAAATATGTTTGTTGAATAGAGAGCCAAATGAAAATTGCAGTGTTTGTGCTACTGAATATATCCAGCATTAAAATTAATAGTCTTATTGTTAACAGACTCTAAATTTCAATCCTAGTTTTTTTTACAAAGTAGGAGAAAAAGTTTGAAAATGACATGTAATACAGATATACAGCTTTGCAGATTTTATGGAATCCAGTTGTTAAAACATTTAACTGCATACATGGTGGTTGAAGTATAACAGATAACATTATTCATAGAACTGTTGCTATCCTGATTATACATAGTGATTTTGTTAAGCAACAGTATGTAAAAATGTTTATCTCTTCCTACTTAAATTAGAGCTTTGGGTAGTAATAAAAGAAAACTCATTGTAGTTGTAGGGATAAAAGGAACAAATAATCATGGAGTGAATATATGAGTACTCTATATAATTCTTATAAACTTAGTTACTGTATCAGCCACTGCTATTTACAATAGACTCTCTGAATTTATGAAGAAAATATTTTTCTTCAGTTATGAAATTATGCCATATCATAATCATTCTGGCCTTTGCTTCAGTAAAGTTGTTTGGCATAATGGAGCGTAGAAGGTTGGATATAAATGGAAACAGGAAACAGCTAAAATGTTTTATTGGAAGAGGCTTATCCTAAGTGTGGGGTTGATACCTGCCCGAAGCTGCTTTAAGTATAACAGAGATGATAAGATGAAAGATGTCAAATTATTCATTCTTTTTCATTTGCAGAGCAATGGCAAAGGCAAGGACTGTGTCTTCACTGAGATTGTGCTGGAGAACAACTACACAGCATTACAAAATGCAAAATATGAAGGATGGTACATGGCCTTCACCCGGAAGGGACGTCCCCGCAAAGGCTCCAAGACTCGTCAGCATCAGCGTGAGGTGCACTTCATGAAGCGGCTGCCCAAAGGCCACCAAACAACAGAACCTCATAGACGCTTCGAATTTCTCAATTATCCTTTCAATCGAAGGAGCAAAAGGACTCGAAACTCCAGCCCAAAGCCATCACCCTGACCTGCCTCACCTTGTCCCACTCAGGACCACTTTCCTTTGCTGGAGGACATTGTGCAGAGACTCAGTTGATGGACAATAACTAGAGACTTACCTATGACGATGACTATAAAAGGGGATTGGAAGAAGAGGGGGAACAAAACTTGATTTAGTTGTTTATAATTGTTCTGTGTTTTTTTAAAAAAACAAGAGAGGCTCTATTTTTGTATTCCAACTTTAATGCTTTTTTAAAGAAAAAGCAGTATAATGTTTAAATACTCATGGAAGGTTGCTCTTCACTTAGGAAGATTTTGAGTTCTTTGGGAGGGGGCATGCATTATGTTTTGTTAGATTGGTTTTTAACTTGGGGTAGGGATTGGTAGGAGGTAGTTGATCTAGGCATAAGCATAGAACATGCCCTCTTCAATAAATCATACACTTGGGACCAAATTTCTACCTCAGATAAGATAAGTAACTTAAGAGGATGGAGTCCATCCCCAATTCTTTGTACTAGGGGCTTATTTTGGTGTGTTTGTGAAATGTCTCTGATACTTGCAGACTGTAATCTTCTGTGAAGTCAAAATAAGTCTTTTAGGTCCTACCCAGATGGGACATATTCATCGTTCCAATTTTTGTGTAATAGAGAAGAGATGATGAAAACATAGTGACTGCCCTTGCCCAGGGAAATGCTAAGGGCATTGGTTTGCTTTGTTCTTTCAATGCTAATCATTTTTCCAATGGTCTACATAAAAAAAACATAGATTTTTTTTTTGTTGTTGTCCTGTCAGTAAAGTGCCAATAAGTTAAAAATGATATTTCACCAATACATTTCCATTTCTAAGGATATTCCATAAGATTGAATAAAATTATCTAGTATACTAGGGCCATCAGAGTATTTTCAGTCCCTAGGTTATCCAAAGCAGGGGTTCCAACCTTGACAACTTTAAGACAGGCAGACTTCAAATTCCAGATTTCCTCCAAAGCTGGCTGAGGAATTCTGGGAATTGAAGTCCACAAGTCTTCAAGTGGCCAAGGTTGGAGAACCCTGATCCAAAGGACAAAAGAAGCCTTCTTTCCAGCAAACTGGCAACTTTTAACCTCTGACTTAAAGTCAGTCCTTGAAGGTTTTTTCTTAGTGTTGCAATTTTGCCACTCCAACATTTGCAATTTTATTTATAAGCCAACTTCCCCCAAAAATACTTTGAGAAAAATTAGCAACTGAACTGATTTGTGATTATTTTTTGTTGCCATATTGTTAGAGCATATCAGTTGTTCTGAATCTGTAGCTACTGATGTGTAGGTATTTGTGTATGTGTGCTTCACATGAGGTTCAAGTGACATATATGTCAGCTGGAAAACTATCTAGAAACATTTTGCTACTGTGTTTCCCTGAAAATAAGACCCTGTCTTATATTTTTTTGAACCCTGAAATAAGCGCTTGGCCTTATTGCCATGCACTCATAAGCCCAATTGAGCTTATTATCAGGGGATGTCTTATTTCGGGGGAAACAGGGTAGTTGTCACTGAATAGCTATTAGGTTTATAATCTACTAGCATTATGTTTAGGTTTTCATACACTGCTCTGATTTGAAGATGGATTTTTAAGGCAATAATATAAGTTTATAAGTTTTTAAAAATTTCCCTTATACACTAATTTGATTAAAACCGAGGGCAAGGGAGATCATGCATGAGAGATATACCAAGTCCAAAAGGCTTAATTTCTCACAAAGCTTTCCTGACCAAGCAAGCTTTGCAACAATATTAGTGTTTTCCACCATTCTCATGACTGTTTTATTCAGAATTTACCAAGGAACATTATTTGCCATTCTGTTTTGATTAGACTTCAAATGGATTACTATGTGAGATGCTGATGCTGTCTACTTCCTTTCTGTGCCCTGGTTTAGTTCTTTATCTGGACAAAACAGATTTTGATATAGTGCTCAAATCTGCAGTGGTCTGGAAGGATATGTCCTGCCTAAACAGGGATTTCAGAAGGTGTCTCTGAGGAATGAGATTCTGTGTCACAAATTTTAATGGAAAAGTGTATTTTCAAAGGGTCATTTAAAATAACACCAATATAAAAAAAGTATGTTAAAAAAGAGCATGAAAACTGTGAACAACCTTGCTGGAACAGCACATCTTTCTCTTCTTGCTCCTTGAGGGCTTAAAAAAGTTTACTGTATACAAATTGAAATTGTTGGAAATATTTATTTAATATGTGCATTAAAATTTCTACTAGTACAAATGAACTTGATGTTTTGGCTGTGTGATTTACAGTAGGGACAAGGATCTCCTAGGAGTGGAAGATGAGACTGGGGAGCAAATCTGCAAACAACTTTGATGAGGAAAAAAAGATTCTGGGCTCCTGATATTGGCTCTGAGGCATCATAGCAGCTTGGCTGCACTTTCTGCAGACATTCTAACTATGGTTTTCCACTCAGCTGGGGAGAATTTCAATGAAAAATTTAAGTGCAGGAAGATTTCAAATGCTAACTTGCAATAATAGAATAAAATAGTATAGAATTTTTATTGGCCAAGTGTGACTGGACACACAAGGAATTTGTCTTGGTGCATATGCTCTCAGTGTAAATGAAATAAAAGATACGTTCATCAAGAATCATAAAGTACCACACTTAATGATAGTCATAGGGTACAAATAAGCAATCAGGAAACATGAGAATAGTTGGCTAATGATTTAAATTTATTTCAGTAAAACTTGATAATTTAATTTTGATTTTTTTCTTTTAATTTTTGGGTTAATTTCATAAATTATATTTAAAATGATATTATTTAATAGCTTGTACTACATGATTTAAACTGAAATGCTATATGTACTTGGAGGTAAATTCCATTTAACTCAATAGGTTATTCCTATAAATAAGATTACTCTATTAAAGAAGGCAAATATTCTTGTACCTTCTTTAACACTATTGGATACAGTCATCATGCATAATTAACTACAGATTTCATTGTCAGTAGGAGACACAGCTTTGAAAAACTAGAAAAATGAATGGCTCTATTATATCTGGCAAAAAAGGGAATATGCTACGGTAATACCAGATATGAGTGGGATGGTGGGAAAGTTACTGTGTGAGAAGTCACAATAGGCTTCACAATCCCAATAAGAAACGTTTAGTCTACAGGTGGTGATCTATGAGTCCTTGAAAGTCAAGCTTTGAAACATATGCTGGGGATCTAGAAAGATTATGCAGCATGCAAATGTTGTAGCTGAGGTAAAATAAGTGAAAACATATAGTAGGTTTAAAAGCTGCAGAAAAGTACTTGAGACCCTTCTAATTCAGGGCTGTCAAACTCCTGGCCCATGGGCCGGATGCTTCATGTGCTGGCCATATCTACGCCTGGTCTAGCAAAGGGGAAAAAAATCCTTGATACGTCACATGATGCCACCATGGCAATGTGAGTTTGGCACCCCTGTTCTAATTCAATACTTTCTCTTCCAGTTGCCTTTGAAAGGCAATGTATAGTCTTCCTTTAAAATATTGCTACTGTATATCCTCTGAGATCAATAACCATCATTGCACTTAACATGCAACAGGGATTGGATATAATTCATTTGAAGTGTTCTGGAGATACTAAATTTGGTTATTTATTTCAAAATTCTCTGTAGTATTTTCAACAGTGTATTTTGTTAACAGTAAAGAAACCAGGCATAAGGATAACTCTGGTTCACAGATCTCATTTTCAAAGTAAAACACAAGAAGTGCAGACAGAAGAAGTGCAGTCTTCTTCTTGACTTGCTGGATGAAGTCAGGTGAAGAAAAGGCAAGAACAGTAAGAACGAACTGCAGGCAGATTTGGAATTGGCTTTGGGGTCCCTTTCAGAGTATGAGGGTTGACAGTTGCCAAACCAAGTCCACCGCCTGAATGACATCGGTAGAATCAGGAAATAGCCCATTCAATTTTGCTACATTGTAATAATACTTTCATTAAATTTCCATTTGAAGCCATGGATTTTTTCTGATGATTCTTAGTATGTGTCCCTGATAAATGAAGTATAATACTGTACGCTCCCTAATGCTATTTATGAAGGGCATTGAAACAATATTTACTAGCAACATAGATGTGAGAAAGAGGTATTATTGTTCTGAAGAATATTCCTTGAAAATATTGCTTTGTAGATGCTCTGTACATTGTCTTATACAGAAATTCTTGGGGTGGGTCGACGACTGAGATTTGAGTGTGAAACTATAAATATCCTAAAGACTATTTGGTTCACTCTTCCCTATCTTAGTGTGCTACAGACTGTGGGATTCAACCTCTATAATTCCCAAGCTGCAACTATATGGCACACTAGTAAGGTTAGATGTTCTGTAAGTCAAATTAAAATCAAATCAAATAATAACAAATAACTAGATGATGTCTTTTGGGAATTTTATTTCTATGCTTTGTGTAAGGAAGAACTCCATCATAGAATTACAGCAGAACTGACACAATTACTTTTAACAGAAGCTGATAGACTGTGGCCATTACTAAGATTCCTTTTCTGATAACCCTTTCCTCTCTCCCCATTCCTTTTTAAAAACTCCCTTCAGGATTATAATTATTTGAATGATTCTAACCTTAATACACTATATGAAGTGTATTAAACTATCCAAAACAATACGTTGTGCAGCACCTGGAAGTAAGGGAGAAGCCATCAGTATGTTATACTAATGCTTTGGTAAGACCACACTTGGAATACTGGTCACCACAATACAAAAAAGATGTTGAGACTAAAAAGAGTGCAGAGAAGAGCAATAAAGATTAGTTGGCTGGAGGCTAAAACATGATGAATAGTTGCAGGAATTGGGCATTTTGTTTAATCTAACGAAGAGAAGGAGTAGGGGTCACATGAAGCAATCTTCCAATATTTGAGGGACTGTCACAGAGAAGAGGGGAGTCAATCTATTCTCCAAAGCACTTGAGGACAGGACAAGAAGTAACAGATGGAAACTTATCAAGAAGAAATCCAATCTAGAACTAAGGAGAAATTTTCTGACAAGAGAACAATCAGTGGAACAACTTGCCTCCAGAAATTCTGGGTACTCCATCATTGGAGATTTTTAAGACGAGATTGGACAATCATTTATCCAGAATGGTATAAGGTCTCCAGCTTCATCAGGGGATTGAACTAGAAGACTCCAAGGTCTTTTCCGATACAGTTATTCTATATTCTGTGAGACTCTGGTTCAGCTGAAGTTATATCTAAACACTAATAATTCATGTTTCCTTGTGGCCCTTTTTGTCTGTGAAGAATTCATGCTATTTTGAATGTTTATTGCCTTTTGAAGGGAAAGGCAAGTTTCTTTCTTGGCATCTTGGTTTCTTTGTTACTGTACCGCCTTCAGCACAAGCAAAGATATATACTTAATTCCATCAACTTCTCTTGCTGTTTAATGACATGAAGGCTTTTCAGTTAGGCAGAACTTTTTGGTAGACACACTGACTCATTCACCCTCAGCTTCCTCCTAATGTCCTATTCTTCATGCAATGAAGCAGATACTGAACAAAATGGATCATGGTGCCAGGACTGAAGATGGAAGCTCCTGAGTTAAATCTCCCAGGTGTCCTGACTCTACAAGAACAGGCCAAGAACATTTGTTTATTGCTTAGGACTCAGCTTTCAAACATCTTCCCTTTAGTCCTGTGTGTCCTCCTCCTGCTCCAATGGCCCTCCCTAGTCCTTTAATTAATTCTAGTTACAAAGTGCTGCTTTATTGTACCATAGAGCCAAGGGCTCCCCGTGGGAAAAGTCACACCTTCTGAACAGCTTCTGATGCCATGCAAATGAAGGAGAAGTCCAGGAAATGCTTTCATGTGGGACTTGTCCAACCCCCTGCTCCATTAATTACACATGTTTCATTTGTTTGAGAGCAATTCCAATTGATGGGGGAGGGAAAGGGAGGTAAAGAGGGCTTTGGGTTTGCTCCTTATTTCTCCTGCATTTTCTAAAGACCTCCCTCCTTTTCAAGAGATTTATAGCTAAAAAGGGATTGTAAAAATCCCACCTGGATGATTCCATATTAATTCCCTTTTTTCCATTCTCCATTTCAGACTGGCTTAATTTGCAAACTTTTGCCCCACTATTGCTAACTGCTGAATGTTCCGAGACCAAATTAAATTCTTAGCACCTGTCAAGATGGAACCACCAAATAGTTCCTGTCTTCATTCTTACCACTTTTAAAACTAAGGTTAGGAAGATATATCTGAAATCAGCAGACAAATCTTTGATCAACATTAAAACTGGCATGTGCCAAAGGTCATGAAGAGACCAGAATTTACTTTAGATAGCTTTTTTAAAAAAAAAAAAAACTTTTCTAGAATAGTTGAAAGTAGGAAAAAAGATACTAATACATATCTCTTGGAGAGAAGGTGGGTAAGGGAACAGAAATTGGATTTAAAGTGGCATTTAAACCAAATACTAGATTATTTAAATTTAAATCTATTTAAATTGGGTATCTTTGGAATAATATATGAATAAAGGACACTACATTTCCCTTCCAATTCTGAAGAAAACTACTCTCTTCTCCCACAATATGCAAACCAAAAACAGTGATCTGGGTTTGGCTTTCTTGTGCAACTAGTTTAACACAATATACAAAAATGTATATTTGCCTATCCAGTCAAGATGCATTTTCTCTGTTAATTCCTTAGATTTGGGTTTCCCATCAAGTTCAATTCCCATGTATTTCACTGAAATCCTACCCAATTCATGATCAATGTTGCTTCCATTCGGATGGTTTGTAGTCCCTAGCACTCAAAAGATATTGTGTATTTATTCCAACTTCTTCTTTTTAACAGATTCCCCCTCTTTTTTTTATTGTGTATGTGTGTCAAGAAAAAAGACAAAATAAGTGCTGGGGAAACAAGAAGAATCATAAATGAGACATGCTATCTGGATCTCCATAAAATTTCATGAGTAAAAGAGGTGGTTGCATGATAACATGCTTAGCAAAAGAACTCCAAGACTTGTTCTTCACATCCATTGCATTGAGAAGTGATTGTTTCATGGTTTTCAGAAGTTCTATTCTTAGTCTCTTTTGTAGTTTTGCTGATTGATATATCTAGAACTAGGTACAGTACCCCTTCATAGGTCTCTAAAATGTAGACGTTCTAAAAAGTGATAACTTTGAGCAATTAAACTATTTGCTAAATTGTTTTGGTGTATTTTAGTCTACTTTGTGAAAATAGTTATGTGGCGAGTTTGTGAAAATAGTTATCTGGTAGAGGGGAAGATCCAAGGAGACAGATCAAATGAAATTTCAGTTAAACATTCTTTGTGGCCCTTAAGAAGTCATTTTCATACTTGCTGGCACAAATTAGACTAATACAAATATAGTACTCTATTCTAGTTAAGAGGAATCCAGGCACATATAAACAAAGGTGACACGCTGACACCCAGACTGGATTCAAACAATGTACAGTATATTGGAAGCTGCTTCACTCAGACTATATGTTATAATCTTTCACTTGTCCTTTCAGTTTTCTGTATTGACTAAGTTAATGTATTTTCAACTCTTTTTCACTGTTTATCACTCCCTCTTAGTTCTTCAAAGTAAAGATGTCCTGGTATGGATTGGAGTTTTCCTGTAGATGATAGTGGAGCAGCAGGAGGCATTACAACCAGGGGATTTGATTGTTACAGATGTCGAACACGTTGGAGTTTTCACAGCCACTTTGCTAACAATTCTTAGTGTTTCTAGTGTAAATTAAAAATGCCATGCTATCATCATCTAATTAATAACATGATTTTCACCCTCTTCTTGAATAATGAAGGCAAAATAGAATTAAAGTAGGCATGCAGACAATTAGTTCTAATTTCTACCCATCTCATACTCAAGTTCTAGATGTTTCCCTTCCAAATTGTACTTCTGTTACATGGATTTTACGGCATGTATTGGAAAGATTTTCCTCTCTACTCCAGTCAGTGTATCATTGCAGGCATGTATTGGATTTTTTGTTTTATCCTGTCTTTTTTTTTTCATGTATAACTCAAAGTGATGAACCCACAAAAACAACCCTGATGTGAGTTGAGCTAAGAGAAAGTGACTGATACAGATATGATGTCATCAGTAATAGAAACAGAACTCAGTTCTGTATCATTCATATAATTCTAACTTTTAAAAAAATCTGTTTACATTTTTAAAATGACTGGGCATGTTGCTTCACTGAACTAGTCATTCAAATAAGGCTTCAAAAAACTGTGAATGCTGGAAATTCATATTAGGTCTGAGTCCAGTGTAGAATCTACAGTAAATTCTAATGTAGAACATAATTCCAATACTTGCATTCAAAAATGCCTCTTAGGACCTTTGGTCTTGATAAAACATGGCAGTCATTGGGATTTTTCAGTTGTTTCCAGTGGGTTTTCCTTGTATGTTCCAAGCAATTTTGATTCAATCCTACTGTGTGTGAGGTGCATATCATTAGCCTAAAAAAAATTCTCTACAATGCAAAGGGAGATGAAACAGAGATGGAAATTAAAAACTGATCAATCACAACTTTAGTCCCTTTAGCTCCCTCAATTTAGTCCAAGATATGGTAGGATCCCAGTTTTTAGAATGTCAGGTTGATGGGTGGTACTAGTTTGGTGATGAGTAAAAATATTGGTAGAGTATTAATTAAATATAAAGTTTTTTATTTGCCAGTAGCCTTTCCTGAGGACATAGATTCATCTTTTATCATGAAGACATTGATTTGTTGCTTACAGTCCACATAAAGTGATACCCAATAGGGAGAGAAAGACCTTTTGCTAATAGCTTGTGAACTTCTCTTTATTGCCTGTTATCACAGCCCTGCCTGCTAATTTTAACACAAGGTAAATTGCTGAGCATCTCATGTCTCTGTGAAGCAACTGCTGGAAACCAGTTCTTATTGCAATTAACCACCAGTTGGTTTCAGTTCAGCCTGTTAACTATTAGCCTCCTATCAGGAGCTGGTAATGATGGATTCCTCACTAGTTGCAAATGGATGGAAAATGAAGATATGGGCCATGGAGTGGTTTTATAGTTTTTGCAAATTTGGGGTTTGCCAAATACCCTCTCCATAAAATCCATTAAAAGCCATTAAATAGAGAGTTTATATTTATATTTGTATTCATATTAATTTTTATGTTGGTTTGTAGGAAATTTCTTAGGGCTAATTTAATTTTAGTTTTAAATAATTATCATACAGTTGTTAAGAGTGGCTTCACAAGAGAGGATTTTATTATTTGATATACATACACACTTGCCTTCAACATATAGAAACATCTTTTAAGTGAAATATTCTTAATTAAAATATAAGGCAAAAATTGATATGGAGTTCATAATTGCAAAGATTGTAATAAGTGAGGCAAAAGACACTGAAGTAAGATAACTACTGATGTTTGCTGACATAGAAATGCTCTAAAATAATAATGAGTTATTTCCTCAATTATTTTTATCATCCTTCCTACAGGATAACATCTGTATAATTTTTTTTCTAGTTTATCAACAATTCCATAAAATAATTAGACTAAGATACAACAGTCAATTGAAGATTTCCTGGAGAAAATAGTTAAAAGGAGTTTTGATCTCAAGTCTCTCAAAGTAGTCCAAAGTTCCTGGTTCTTCATTATATTTCATTAAGACATTTGCTTGTTGATGAATCAAAATTCCATTCTGATCTGGAAACGCAATTGTTTTTACATAGGGGGGTGGGATTGAAAGTGTCCACATACTTGAGTAACTAGGTAAAGCTCTTAAATACTTGGATAATGATTATTTTTGAACAAAATAAAAAAACCCAATATAACATCTGAGACATTCTTATATTTATATTATGCCTTTCAGATGAATTACCTATTGCAGCCAAAACCCCTATTTTATGAAAGAGATAGGAATTGCGGCCATCAATTGACCAAAAAATATCAGTGTGCTAAATAGGTTTATGTCATGAAATTGCTAGAATTTAGAAGTAATGGAAAATTCAATTAAAGGCTTATCTATGTTTACAAATCAAAGGTTTTCCTTCTTTATTCTTGCAAGAAGAGATTTATAAATAAATAGCCTTTATAGGTAACAGTAAATTTTACACATTTTCATATACTGTTGAAAAGGGCACTAAGCATGATAAGCTATTGATGTAATTGAACTATCTATGAAATGTAAACAGGAGTTTAAGCTTTCAATATATTTATTTGGAATGTGTGTATAAATCTATATGACCAACAGGCTTGTTTTTCAGAAGAGACAGGGTTTTTTTACATATTTTTATTTAAAGGTAAAAATCTTCTTTTAACATTAAAAAAACCAAGAGAATCTTTAATGGGGGGAAGGGAAGCTTCTGGCCAGCTACTAATCTGTCCTAGTCTATTGCTTTTCTCTTGTCTCTAGCAATACCTGATATATCTGACTGTGAGTCTATAGCATTGTTTCTGGTACTTAGGAGCTTTGCTTACACATATGATCAAAGCTTCTGGTTCAAGCTGTAGCATGTAAAGGAGTGGAAAGAACCTGACACCTGTTTGAAAATATTTAGAAGACAGAGAGAATGTGCTACAGTGATGGAATATCCCTGACCTTATGAAATGTAAAGAGATATAGCTATGCAGATGTTCATACCATCATGACCAGGGAAAGACTAGCAAGTAAATAATGCAAAGATTGAATTATTGTATTAGCTTCTCTTTCAGGAGCTAGACTTATAGGACACTGTCTTTGTCAGCATACTGTCATGTTTATGGATAATTATTGGGGAGAGGGAATAAATCTGCTAAGCAGTTAGTGATTTCATTTGAGCAGAAACTATTACAGAGATTTGAAAACTGCTATACGTGACAAACTCATAGGTAAACTCAGTACAGATAAAGTGCCAGCTTTAAGTCCATTCTATGATGAAGAGAGGGTGAGTTCATTTTATGCTGTGTTTGTGCATCCCTTATATTCCCAATGACTTATTCATAGATCTTCTGTTGACAGAATTTACTGAGGTCATATTGGATTTCCAATTAGAATTTTAGCCTTCAAGAAAATATGTTTTGCCTGCAAAATGGTTTTGAAAACAGGAAGTTATTTAATCATATGCCAGTCTATTTATGGATGAGCAGTTGAGGCAGTCCCCTTATGGGATCATATTGTGGTCTACATTTTAATATGGTTTGAAGAACACAATATTAGCATTTATTCAAAATATTTATATCATGTCTTCAATAATTTCCCAAATTGTCTTATAAGCAATACAGATCACTGTATATAAAAATATAATTGTGTACATTTAATGAGAAACAAACCAACTTCCAGGATTCTTCCCACAGCGTAGTTGGTGGCAATGGCTCTATGACTCAGGGGTGTCAAACTGGTGGCCCGTGGGCCAGATGCATCACATGTAGGCCATGCTCAACCCAGCTCTACGAATGTGAAAAACATCGCAAAACGTCATGTGATGGCAATGTGATGCTGTAAGTTTGACAGCTGTGCTCTATGTGTTGAAGGTGACATAAAGAAAGAGTCCAGATGAGCAAGCTACAGTAGTGATTGTCAACTGCCTTCCTCCATTTTTTCCCAGGAATCCTGATCACAGGATGGTTGATAGCAATGGCCAAGTTGAGGCCGAAAGGTAATGTCCTGATGAACAAGCATCTGGAATGCTTGTCACTTGTGTGCTTCTGCCTCTTTAAATAGATACTTAATTATGTATTTAATTACTTAAAGGAGCTGCAGGGCCTACCCTCCATTTTGCTTTGGATCTGATGATGTAGAAGTATTACTGAGAACCTCATCCCCAAATGAAACTATTGGGAACATAAGATTTGCATTGAATGGGATTTCTTCCAAGTAGAGGATGTCTAGTTTGCTCTTTGTAAACATGCTCCCATTTAGAAATTATGTAACATAATCCTTCAGATGAAAGAGAAGCAATGCAGGCACTCATAAATCTTGGCAATAATGTCAAAAGGAAAGGAAATAACTGCAAGAACAACAGCAACGTGAAAGCTCCATAGCTTTCTGAAGCATATAATCTTTGCCCCACCCCTTTCTTCTCCTCCTCCTCCTCCTCATTCTGGAATTGGCTCCTTTCTGGAAAAAAACAAATCTATTGGTTTGCATCCAATTTTAATAATATTTGATAACTCAAAATAAATTATTATTTAAACCAATTGTGGAAACATGTTTCTAGCAGACAGGGAAAGGATTGGTTGAGTCTCTCAGGGATCAGCCTTCTATTACATTCAGTAATGATATGCTGGGGAAAGAGAGTGGGCTGATATAATACAATCCACAGATAACTAGGAAACATTACTGTTACAGGGAAAGAGCAGGAAATTAAGCTGGATGGGTATAGATTATGTCATGAATAGGAGAAACAGAAAGCAAATGCAATCCAGTAACAAAAAAAGTAAGTTCATATCCATTTTTCATCATTTGGGGGCTCTTCTGCTTAAAAAGCACAGAGCAATGAAAACCTATAACATGACCATGAATGAAACTTATAGAAAGCCCCAGTTTGGATTCCTTATAGTTAAGCATTTTCAGAAAAGAAAATCATTTTATATAGAGATATTTCTCATTTAGCAACTGCCACAGACACTGTTCATTAGCAGTTACAATGAAAAAGTAACTTTGCGACCAATCTTAGCATATAAAATCTGTAAAGCAAAGCAAAGCTGAAGCACATTTTTAAGCACAGTTGCTATATCACTTAGCAACTGTTTTCCTTAATGACTGAGTTGCCAGTCTCAATTGTGGTTGCTAATAAGGACTAACTATAATGCAGTAGTGACACTGTATTTAGGTTCTTGTAGGCATAGTGGAACAAAATAGATAAATTCATGTGGCAAAAAACTCAAATAAGGCAGAAATAAATAATAATAAAAATATAATTTTGGTTGTTTTTTCTACTTTTTGATAGCTTAATTTCTTCATCTTGGATCAAAATGGGATGAAAGTATCAAAATCTTTCTTGTCAGTGAATACACAATCTAGAAATGCCTCAGCAAATACAATCCTATCTTTAGATACCACAATTTTCCATTTAGGTTCCTCCCCCAAACTTAATATGTAGAGTTCAGTTTGTGTGCACACACACTCACATACACACATGTATGTATGTACCTATGTAAAGGTTGAAAGGAGCATAGACTCCTAGGTTTGGGATAATGTCTTAATGGGCTACAGTATCACTGAATCAATAATATTACAAAACAGCTATTGCTGACGAGCAGAAAACACAGTAGCCCAGCACAACATGGCTGCATGGGGCAGTGACCAACTGCTGGAGGGGAGTATGTTATGCTGGCCATCAGAGCAAATCAGAACTGGGGTTGTTACTAGAATGGAATGATGAGATGGAGACCATTCTCCCTGAAAGGCTTAACATGGTTCAGGTTGGCTGTTTTGAATTGAATCTGGTAAGGGCTGCTTGCAATGTATTGAGAGTGGGAGGAGTATGACATCACCTGTTCCTGCACACAGGAAACAGTGAGTAGCTTGTACTCACTGTAGCAGAAAATATGGATTTCTCCTTAATTTTGATTACTATCTATTTTCTGAGTTTCTGATTGATGCTACTTTGGATCACTGAGAGGAAAAAATTTGGTTTTCTTTCCCAGAGACAATTGAAAGTTTTGCCTTGTTTCAGGTAGAGTTCTAGTGACTTTTTATAAATTCAGTTCAAAAGAACATACCGGTACTTGTGTAACCCTTTTCAAAATTCTATCTTCATTAGTTTGTTGCAGCAAAAAAACAATAAATGTATAGAATTGTAAAGTTATGTTGTAATACATTTCTTGATTTAAAATAAAAATGCCACAAGATTTCTTGTTATTTATGTGCAAAACCTTTTTTTTAATGGCAGATGGTCTTCAACAAATATAGAACCAGGAGAAATTTAACCAATTATGCTTTATTCAAACTTTCAACTGTAGAATTTATCTTTGTAAGAAATGAAAAATGTAGGAACTCTGGAAAGAAAAGGAGATACATATTTTTTTTTCTAAAGAAAACATTTAAAGCAATGCATATCTCCCATTTTAAAATTTACAGTAGCATTAAGGTGCATAGAAATGAGAACAACTTATTTTAATTCTGAAGAATCAATAAACTTTGTAATATCAATATATGTAGACTCCCCAGAGCACATGCTGTTTGACTTTTACATTTACACACACATCTATCATTCACCTATAACATAAAATATATCTTATGGGAACCCTATATTATTTTCAAATGCCCGTGAAAATTTTTTTGAGAATGAGAGATGCCTGTTTTTAAAAAAGAGAAAAAATGAATTTCTTCTACTTGATTGGTGCTAAGTGGAGATGGAAAGTCTCTAGTGAGATTTGAAAAAAGTCAGTTATCTACATGCAGACTAGAGGAAGGACAACAGGAGAACAACTAAGCACAGAAAATTCACTTCAAAGGTAAACAAGTGTGCGAAAGTCTCCTGGAACTGAATGAATTCCTGCAGGTGATAAATTTAGAAACTGGGCTACCAAGAGTCAGATGACTCCAATGGGGCTTTGTATGATTGAATTTATTCACCATTTATTCAATAAGCCATAGTTTCTTTAAACATAATTTGTTGCATTAGCCATAAGTGGCTGCAAAAATGTGAAACACAGCAAATTCTGCATCTCTAATAGGGTACTGGGGTTGCTAGTGTATCCACAGATGCCTTTCTGCTTTCAATCAGGCCATATTTGTTTAAAAAAATGTTAATAATCAGAAAAATTTTCCTAAAGTAGAACTTTATTTCCAAGAATGCTCCTGGACCCTTGATATATTTTTGTAATAAAAAATGCTAGAGAATTAAAGTCTAATGCTTTGCTAGGACCATTGCTTGCCTATTGGGTGAGGTGGCGTAATAGCTGAAATGGGAGTGAGAATCTTGCAGATTTAGAGAAGGCAGCTGGAAGCAACCTTACCAATGTTTTCCTCTGGTAAGGATGTTTCATGTATGGCATGATCACCATGAGAATGCCCATAACAAATTCCCAAAATTCCATATGTGCCCACTCATCTCTAAAGTTGAAGATCCTGTACTAAACTATAAATTATGGTCTACAAACCACATTGGTTGGTCCTTACTACACAGAAACCCCAAATCAGCCACACATTCTAAGTTAGTATAATGTGTGTTATCCACTGTTATAGAATGATAAAGAAATCAAGATTGTCAACTTCATGAATGAAGGCAAATATACCAGAGGTAGGTTTCAGCAGGTTTTGACCAGTTCTGGAAATGGGGATTTTGCAGTAACCTTCCCCTGCAGTGGGGTGGGAATGGAGATTTTACAGCATCCTTCCACTGCCTTGCCCACCAAGCAATGACACACCCACCAAGCTACGCCCACAGAACCAGTAGTAAAAATTTTTGAAACCCACCACTGAAATATACATGTTCCAGGATAATGATGCAAGGTTGTATCTGGGTCAGTCACCAGAACCAGAGATTTACTCTTCCGAGCTTTCAGACTCATACTGGAGCTCATCTTCAGGGAACTTCTCTCTATTGGAATACGTGCTTTGGACTATTCTGTGTATCATTTTTATGTGGTGCCTTCCTATTGGCTTAGGAAAGCACCACATAAACACAACTCACAGAATAGCCCAAAGCATGTATTCCAGTAGAGAAAAGTTCCTTGAAGATGGGTTCCAGCATGAGTCCAAAAGCTCGGAAGTATAAATCTCTGGTCCGGGTGACCGACCCAGATTTGACTGTCAACTTCATTTGCCCTTTGGTATCTAAGAGCTTGTCATCTAGAGGCAATCTGTAAATGAATAGGTGCCAGGTGGATTTTTCTTGAAAAAAGAAACTAACAATTTTATTATATATCTAGGAGTGGACAAACAGAACCTCTAAACTAATTATGGTTGATTGCAAAGCCATTTTTGCATCCAAGTCTGGCTAGAACTGCTAAAAAGTGAGGAGATAAGTCACAGGAGAAACATTCAAAATCTGTAGTGTAAGCTTTAAAACAGGCTTGACATAGCAGAATATTCCCAAATTTCCTCCAAACCCAAGAATTTCCCTACGTATCTTCAGTTTTCCTACTTAGCATCATTATCCCTGTGGCTCTTGAATATCCCAGAAATATTAAATGTGGCTCCAGGACTTCAAAATATTTTCCAACTCTGTACTACAGTATTGTCTTTTTTCTGTATTGTTACTGAACATAAGCAGCACAATATGAGTTCTGCCATTCATTCAATTCCAGCTGGTTACTAATTGAAATACTTGTTAGGTGAAAAGCTTATATGCTATACTACAAGAGAAAAAAAGTTCCAAAGAACTTAGGTTGCAGTCTAATGCTACTTTACATGGGAAGTGAGCCCCTTATTCAGTGAATATCCAGGAGTACAATGAGTGCATTGTAAGGTGTATAAATGGGATTCTCATATCATGCTGAGTCATAATGTAATTTGTCTGGTTTTAGCATGATGTGTGAACCAGACAACTATGGCTGGTGATTTTCTATGGTAACACCAGTACCTGGTTTTTTTTAAAAAATCAGGTTTTCTGAGCCTCATGAGATTTTGGCACAAGAGGCCCTAGCCACAGAAAGAATTTGAACAAAAATACTGAATGCAAAATCTGACAAAATTGTGACATTTCAGCTTTTTTTAAAAAAAAAACTTATTTTGAAGTTTCAGAGATGTCATTTGAGAATGTTGTGAGCGACATGGTGCTGATGGGCATGCATGGCCAAATCCTGAGGTAGTGAGATACATGACCCCAGCAAGTGAATTTTCACTCTTAGTTTATTTTCTAGTGCAGCCTCTCCAGCCAATATTTATTTGATACATCTATTTTACCATGTTCTTGACATTTAGACTATGGAACAGATTATTGTCCACTAGTTGTTGTTGCTGTTTTTTTAAAAAAAATATTATCTAAAGGCATTTATGAACCTGTAGAACTCTGAAGTTTCCTTTTATTTGGAAAGTAGAATGCTGATGATTATCAAGAGTAGAGGAACAGAGTTTGGTACCAGTATATACGGTATGTGATCCACATATGATACAAAGACATATTAGAGGGCTTAGTGTCACGTATGAAAGTGCAATTCATCCTAAAGAAAAAATCATGGCCAGGAAACCTTATTATGCTAAGTCAGGATTCCTTTAAACTATATTTCCAACATTGATTAGCATACTCATCAAGAACTGATAGTGGTTTTCTCAATCAAACATTCCTCTCTTGAAAGAAAGAAAAAGAAAGATTTATTTTTTATAGCAATCAATGTACATAGTCAATCTTAGTAATGCTACATGCATAAACCTGTCCCTGTCTGCTTAGAGTCATGACCCCCAATGATTGGAGCCTTTACCCTTCCACTCAATATAAAAGCTGAATGGTTTTTCAGCCCTGCACTAGTCAAAACATATATTATAAGTTAATATGGTTTGTATGAACCTGTTTTTCCAGTGTTTAGAATTAGCTTTCCCAATGTAATCTATGAAAAGCACATAGAAAGGAATGTTCTGATTCCTAGAGCTTAACATTTTACGATTTGTCCTTTAGCTCAGATAGTGATCCCAATAATGCAAGTTATTTCACTTTGTCTTAGTTTTTGTCTTTGTAAAATGAAAAGGTCAGAGAGCTACTGTCCCTTAGCGATGATGGAGAAATGTATTTGGAATACATTTTAGTGCAAATGTATTTGGAATACATTTTAGTGCAAATTTATCCAATTCGTTCTTTTTATAATATATACAAAATACACAATATTTTTATTATGTGTTCATGTTGTATGCTGCTCAGAGTTATACTGAGTTGGGCAACTTTATTGTTTTTGAAATAAAGCAAATGAACAAACTAGAAAATATGTAAACTAATGCCTTTTATACCAAAATTGTCCTCTCCCCCAAATTTACAATGAATGTACAATTCAAGGGGGACAATGCACACAAAAATGTATTGCAAAGGTTATTCGTAAAGCACATGTATAAGGGACACAAACACACATCTATTAGACAAAACTAGGGTTATAAAAAGGAACACATTAGAACAGGGGTGTCAAACTTGCGACATGTCATCATGTGACGCATCACAACTTTTTCCTCTGCTAAAAAGGGGGTGGGCATGGGCAGCACGTGATGCATCCGGCCCGCGGGCTGTGAGTTTGACATCCCTGCATTAGAACATATGTAAACAAAATACATGTGGATTTTCATATGGATATTTAGACTATTCCAGAGAGATGGTTTATCATTGGAAAGATGAGAATCTTTTACTAATCTCTACTTCTAGCCCTGAATCTAACACAATCCCTTCCCAAAAGATGAAGTTTAAACAAAAAAGCCTTTGTTTTTATATTCTTATGAAATTTAAGACATCTGAACCACAGTATGAAAATGGTTTACCATTGCCATCTCCCAGGATTTTTTTTTAAATACTCCCCAGTCTAGTTTACAATCCTAGAATTTTCAGTGCACTAGGGATCCATAAATCCAATATTTCATTATTGCTCTTTCATGATAAATGTGGGGAAAATAGTCTCATTTTTTGTACAGTGCACATGGCAAAAAGACTGTCTGGGTACATAGAAGTTGCCATTTCAGTTTTTTCCTATTGCACATAAAACAACTTTTATCCACTATTAGTTTTTTCCCCTATGATCCCTGCTTTAATATGAATGCACTCCATGGTTAAACACCTTTACTATTTTGTGAGAATTCCAGATACCAAATGGTAAAGATATATCAGGTGATATTTTTCTTAGATAGGTTTTTAGTGTGGCTGGGAGGGTATAGGTGAATGTCTGGGGAAATGAAAAACTATCTGCTAGAAATAATCTGCTAGGAAAAGCAAGAAACCAAAGCAACCATAGCCATAGTTTGTGTTTTCTGCCAGCAGAGGGAGCACCACATCATTAACAAATACATTGTTTTCTGCACTGAAGCTTGCAACTTGAGAAGCAAAGGCAAGAGAAATAGAGGTAGACCATGAGAAAAAGACAACTGCAAAACTCCTTGATTTAATGTTGTGCGCTAAAAGTAGAATGGACAAAATGGAAAAAGATCAGGAAGAGGTAATGCTGATAGTGTGAAATGTAATCAGTTAAGGAGGAGACAAATTTAAGACTATGAGAAACCATACAGCATGGAACTTCCCTTAGAAACTAATATTACTCATAGTTAAATGCTATTAAGGTAGATCTGATTCCTGGTGACTGCATGGATAAATGTTCACCATCTTGACTCTTCTTCACCAATAATTCAAAGCTCTTCCAAGGACATTCATCATTACATTTTTAGCTACATTTTATCTATAATCTATAGATATGCCAGATCCCAAAGACATCAAATTAAATGTTTTCAAGTCAAGAGTCAGTGTGAACAATGTTATGTGATTTATATGAGTATAAACTGTATAATAATAAGCTTTGGTAATGATATTATATAATTATCCAGAATAACTATATTATAGTATTAGCATTTAAGAACAATTTATCTTCGGTGTCAAGCACACTTCTAATATTTTAAGATTATCTTAACAGAAGAAAACAATGTTCATGAACCAAACTAAAGATTAGATGAGACCAAAAGCACTTTGCTAGGTGCTACGATAAAACTTGATAGGTTTATTGAGAGTCGTTTTGATTGCAATAGCATAGAAATATGTTAAGCAAACAAGGAAGCAAATAGATCACTCTAGGAGCCATTGGGTTAAGTTATCACATCGAAATCCAGTATACAAAAGATGGTAGAAACCAGTTGTGAAGGTTTATTTATTTCATAAATTTGACCTGAACCATATGAGAGACCTTTTCAATGTACAATTAAATTAGAACAGCTGATTCAAATTTATTTGCTTTGATACCAAAGAATCCATCACCAGGCAGCTATTACCAGATGCTTGTCTATATTTTTTTATAAACCCATACTAAGATGGGTGATTATAAATGGTATTACTTTCTGCAGCCTCTTGCCTAGTGTTACAGTTAATATTTTAGTATCCATGTTGCGCAAAGATATTGGTCTATAATTTACACATCCAGTAAGGTCTTTCTCAGGCTTTAATATTATTGTAGCACAAACCTCATAAAAGAATAGAGATTAAATGATTGATTGCAGACCTCTAACAATATAGATGCCCATAGGGTTATAAAAGTTCTGTATCATTCAGCTGGAAATCCATCTGGCCAAGGGTTTCCCAAAGTTCATAAACTGAATTGTCTCTGTAATTTGCAGTTCAGTTACAGAAATCTCTGATTTATATAGCTAAGTACCACAATCATAAAACTGAAAATTATTAAATTGTGTCAATAAATAACTGTCTATCAGCAGCCTGAATTTTAAATAAAAATTGTATTGCTTTTGTCATTTCAAATGATATGTAATAATAAGTAACTTTTACAATTACCTTTTACTGTTTTTATTTGTAAACTGCCCAAAGTCACTTAGGTGAGATGGGTGATACAGAAATTTGATAAATAAATAAACTTTGCAGCTTTTCCCTGATATTTAGTAGGGAGAATATTCAAAGTACATTCAAATTCTTTTGAGAACAATGGCCACAAATTAAGCTTTGCTTCCAAAAATGTTTGACATGATTCATCAGTAGAAGAAATAGGAATATCATCTTGAGTGAAGCTAGATAATATTCAGAAAAGATTTACAGAACCTCTCTGATTCACCAGGATATAAGATAGGGAGATAAAGGATAATCAGATTGCAATATTCTTATTATAGTCTGTCTTAATAAACTTTAATTCCAATTTTGAATGGATTACTGCAATTCATTTTCCATGAATCATCCTTGAAGACTACAGCCGATGTATAATGCAGTGGCATGTGTACTTATGGTTGCACCTTAACCATAACCATATGGCACATATAAGTAACACTGATACTCTGCAAGCTGCACTGGTTACTATTTGGTTTCCAGAGCAATTCAAGATGTTGGTAATCATCTATAATGGCAAGGGCCTATTCCCCCTCTCCCCCCATGCAAAACACAACTTTCGTTTCTATCTGTCACTATTGTAGCCTAGTCTATTAAGTTGTATGAAGGCAGCCATGAAATAGTCACCTAAATGAGTGGTGGCCAAACCTTCTATCCCAAGAATGAATGTAGCTGATGTACCAGATGAAATCAAAGGTATTACTGCTTAGTGCCACTCTCTGACTTTGCAAGAGCAATACTGGATTCAAAACCAGCAGTAAACTGAGCATGCAGAGGAAGTCCAGGGAATAATACTACTAATACTAATACTACTAATATCCTTGCCCTACTTTGACCTCACAGCAGTTTTTGATACCATCAACAATAGTATCCATCTGGATTGGTTCAGAGGATTGGGAGCTGATGGACAGAGTTTTGTTGGTTTGTCTCCTTCCTTCAATCATCACATATTAATTCCAATAGATGATGATTGTGGAGGAGGATTTGCTCTTAGCTCCTAGTATGGGAGAGCTACTGGGTTAGACTTCCCTTTTTAACATTTACATGAGGCTGCTGCGTGAACTCATTCATTGCTATAGGTTGAGGTATTATGAATATGCTAATGATACCCAATTATGTATCTACTTCGGGACAATTAAATGATACTGTGAACATCTTAACCTGGTGTTTGGAAGCTCTGAGGGTCTGGATAAGGAACAATAAGCTTCAGCTGAATCCTAGCAAGACTGAATGGTTCTAGATTTCAGGGCCTATTGCTTCCAGGACTATGCCATCATTGGTACTAGAAGAGTACCAGACAGACATAGTGAGCAATTTTGGGTTGCCCTAGTCTCACAATCCTGTTTGATGAGCAGGTGGCAGTAATGACTAGGAGGGCTTTTGCTAAACTTTGTCTGGGGTGCCAGTTGCACCTGTTCCTGGATCATCAGGCTCTGTTTACAGTCACTCATGCCTTAGTCACCACCAGACTGGACTACTGTAATGTGCTGTACATGGGGCTGTCATTAAAGACTATCTTGATAGACAGAGTCCATCAAGTTCATCAACCTGGTAGACAGTGCAGCAGCATGGGCAGTTACGTGCATTCCTAAAACAGCTTGTGCAACACCACTGTTCTGAGTTGCATTGGCTGCCAGTTTGCTTTGGTGTCCAATTCAAGGTGTTGGTTTTAACCTTTAATTGTCTTTATGGCATGGGACCAGGCTAACTGAAGGGCCACCTCTCCCCTGTCAAATCAACCCACCACCCCATTAGATTTGGCAGAGAAAGCATGCAGCAGATACCATCAGCTGTGACCCACCTATTTGGTGGGTCACAGGAGACATGCCTTCTCTGCTATGGCACCTGTCTTATGGAATATGCTTCCTCCTGAAATTAGATTAGTCCAATCCCTTTTGATATTCCAGAAGTCCCTCAAGACCTAGATATGTCATTAGGCCTGGGACTTCCAGGTAACCGGAGACATGCTTAGATAGCTCCATTGTTGAGGTAGCCATTCTTATCCTCTCTCTGTCTCAGGTTTGTAGTTTTATAATATTTGCTTTTTAATATGTTGTTTTTGTATCTGTTGTTTTACCTGACAGATTATTATTAAAACACATTATATTTTAACTTGTTTTTCTATGAACTTTGAAATATGCCTTAAAAAACAAAGAAGCTTTTTTAAAAAATCAACAGCAATCATCTGACATTCTTTATTTGGAAAGAAAGTTAAGGTTGTTTATAGCTTGGTACTTGGAATTTAAGTATATACTCTATTGTTTGTAAAATACTCAAGAGAATTTAAGTATTCTTTAAAATACAATACCGTATATGGTATAAATGCCATGAAGGATATTTAAATTACAGGTATTGATTTTTGCATTAGAGTAGTAATGATGATTTTTATTTTTTCCATTATTTGTACTGTATCTTGTCTGATTTCTATATAAAGAATGTTGGTCATCAAAATGATTGGAAATTAATTTTGTATTATTAATACATAACTCAAATTACAATTCTACAAGGGCAATCATATATTTTTGATATTGTAAGAAGTTCTAGGAGTGTGAAACGAATGCTGCAGGCATTTTAAACAATAAATAGAAAAAGCTGTTCTCCACCAAGCCCCATGAATTAGACTCTGTAAAGATCCACTATTCTTCATAAGCCAAACTGGAAGTGCAATCAGTTGTATTCCTTGGAAGATGAGTTATCTCTTTTGGTCTTTGCTTAGCTACCTTTGAAGAATAAGGCATGTAATTGTGTCAGATAGTCCTGGAAATAAGGAAAACAGGAAAAAAAAAACCATTAGTCTATAATTAACTAATATAAAAATACTACTATTTGTTCCTGTACTTATATATCTTAATTCTTATATTCTATCTATTCAAAATTGGTATAAGATTTGCTTATTGGCTAAAGAACACAAAGACATATTTTGGAGATATCCAATTTACTGTAATCTGGAGATACGTTGTGGGTTCACACCAGGGGTGGGTTCTACCTACCTTTACTACCGGTTTGCAACCAGTGGTGGGTTGCCCCTGGGTCGCATTGGTTCTATAGAACTGGTAGTAAAACCAGCAGGAGGCTCCGCCCACCGACCCCAATGTCATCAAAATGTTTTTGCGCTTGGGCAAAATAGTGCGGCCCTGTTGTGAACCGGTAGTAAAGGTAAGTAGAACCCACCCCTGGTTCACACCTCATGCATGTGCTTGAATCCTTATAGTCCTCACTGGTCAGCAGCAGCTCTATCAATGTAAGAAACACATTGGATTAAATGCCCCCCCCCCCCCAAATGAATGGCTAAGCTTCTTTGGAAAAGTTTTGTACCAGGATTAGAGTGCTCTTTCCTACTGATTGCTGCATCAGGATAACTGTAGGTTTAAACACAAATAGCGTTCTCTACAGGATGTTTGAGTTTCTTTTTATGAAATACAAACTGCTTTTTTAAAATCACTTTTTAGCCCAAGGCTTATTCACTAGGCCATTTACTGATTCATCATGGAAGGCTGTCAGCTATTCTGGTGGGAGCATGAAACTCAGCCTGGCAGGATGGAAAAGCAGCAGACAAATGATCGTCCAACCTGACTTTTGAAAAGGAGGCTCAATTTCTTCAAGATAAAGTGAGCCAAAATGAGCTGGAATGCCTTGCTAACCCCTCGAGACCATCGCTATGATAACAGTTGTTGTCCTGGAAATCTAATGCCTGCAAAAGGGTTAAATGCTGGCCAATGGGCAATATCAGTGACATACCTCTGAATTGAACATGCTCCTAGAGTGAGACTGTGGACTGGTGTTTCTCAATGAATAGGGGCCACTCCAAGGGAGTTTTCCCTTGAATGGAATGGGGTCAGGGAGCCGCTTTGGGGAACAATGGTTGCCACCAGCAAGCTGAATTTCTTACAATCACACACCATACCCCCTGATCAAATAGCTCCTTTGTCAGGCTGATATAAAAACATGTCATACAATGATGATCTGGAAGAATGACATGGGCTAGCCTTTCATGGAGATCAGAAGGGCTTGTTATGCACAAAAGGGAGCCCCTGTCAGAGTCAAGAATGGGGGAAAGAAACAGAGAATAAAAGGGAGCGAATGGAAACAAACAGTAACAGCCACAGCAGCAGCAACAACAACAACAGAAAAGGGAGTGAGTGGGGAAGTAGTGCTTGGTTCTGCTGCAAGATGCTTTGGGGGACTGACAAAATTGCTCTAAATCTGCTGTGGTGTCAACAGATAATTCTTGTGGGTTCGGTCCGAGGGGCTCTATTGTCATTCTGCACTGGGACAGAAAAAATTGCTGGGTGGGAAAAGGTCAGTAGGCCCAACAAACCTGCCCCAACCTTATTTTTAAACTTTGCCTCAATCTCTGAGAAATCAGCACTTACAGAATAACAATAAAACTGATAAAAAAGAAATAACTGTTATATAAAAAGAGGCAGAATGCATTTGTTTTTTGGGGAGGGGGGAGGGCAAATTTCCAATATTTTAAAGCCTGGTATTAAATAAAAGTGAAAGTTAACATTAAGAAAGCAGTTGGGAAAAAAATAAATAATTGCCTGGGGATAGTCTGAAAGTTTCATCACAGGAGATTTTAAAGAAAAGTCTTAAATTAAGTATCATTGGGGATTCTTGTAAAAATCAATACAACATATACAATTATACTATTATAGCATATTATAATTATTACCTTTAGCAATAAAGGTAGGAATGAACCAAATGAATATTCTGATCATAGTTATCCCTTTTTATTCCTACAGGAATAAAAATATATGCAATTGCAACATTATTTGCTGGTGTTTTAAAACTTCTGTCCACATTTATCTTTACTTATCTTTGCTAACTTTCAATATTTTTATTTCCCTTTTCTGGCCTAATGCCAGCTAAAATCCAATCTATTTAGGCATCTGAAGCAAAAAAAATAAAAAATACAATGTTTCTTCTCTCCCAGTGATAAAAAATATAAAACAACATCTGATGAATAACATTAGTTATCTATCTGATGACAATAACTTAATTCCATCAAGATATATCAACTGCATATACTGAACAACTCATTTTTGCACTATAGCACAATTTGACTCTTGATAACTGGGATGAAATAAAATGTTAGTACTAAAGGTAGGCTATAAGAAGACACTTTTGGTGGGGCTGCTGTGTTGGTTGTATTGCAGCTTTAAAATTAAACTTTCTGCAAATAAGGCTAACCTAATTTCTTAATATCCATTGGATAGCTCAGGGGTCGGCAACCTTAAACACTCAAAGAGCCATTTGGACCCATTACCCACAGAAAAGAAAATACCAGGAGCCACAAAACCTTTTTGACATCTAAAATTAAGATAACACTGCATATATCGTTTTTTACCTTTATGCTATGTATAAAAAAATGATAGTGTGTTGCATTTATGGAATCAATAAACTGCTACAGAGAAAACAAGTTTTTATTTCTCCATGCAACAAAAACATTTTGAACTCAAAAAAAAAAAAAAAGATGGGTCAAAAAGCTCAATAAATCATGTGCCGGTGGGTGTTGCACATTGGTGAGTGTGACTCATATTTTGAGTGACGGAGCCGCAGCAGAGGGATGAAAGAGCCACAGGCGGCTCCAGAGCCACGGGTTGCAGACCCCTGGAATAGCTGATGGTTAACAGAAGCTACTGGACTCTACATCAAGTCTGCTAAAAATATAAATGAATGATTGTAATTTAGCACAGTGCAATTGTTTTATAAGTAACAGACTTAAATTTAGCTGTTATCATTTCCATGTATTGGGAAAGACCTAGAGAACTACTTCCAACAAGATAAGACAGTACTGAGGTAGGATAATATGAGGTAATGTTAGTTCCTAATATATTTGCTATTATCAGCTTGGGCTTCTTTCTTCACACTTTTTCCTATTTTTGCAGATGAGCAAAGACTACTGCATTTTAATCACTATCTCTTCACTCTATTTTTTATAGCTGTGGAATTTTTTTTCTCATGGAAACTCATCAAATCCAGAAATATGGGAGGGCTTTTAGTGATGTGGTTAAATTATTTTAAAACTGCAGTATTTATTATATAATTGAACATATGGGGGGTATATTATATGTGCTTTTTAGAACATTAGTATACTGTATGGCAGGCTAGAAATAAGGGAAAGTAGAAAATATAAATCAAAGCTGTACCATCAGTTTTAATACTGTCTTGTCTTTCAAAACAGGGAGCTGATTCTGATCAGTGCCACACATACCACATTGATTATAGTAAATATCTGATCTGTATGCATTTAGAAAAGGAAAGAACTAGTATCATGTAGCTAGTTGTATACAGCTTCAGAAACTACTGTAGCTGCAAAGTTTTTGAATGATTGCAGGGATAATAGTATCTGTCTTATCTCCCTCCCCTCCCTTTTTTCACTTAAATAATAAACACATTTATGTAATTAATAAATGGAAGGATCTGATACTATAACTATAGTAGCCTAGTTAATCCAGTCACCCCAAAGTAAGTTTATATGTAGGTGGTGGTGGGGTAATTTCTAAAAACAAATTAGATCTGCTTTTTGTATTAATACCACAGGAACAAGCTAATGGGATCATTTCCTTCCTTTCCAGGAATTGAAGAATAAGAATTCGAGACTTCCGGTTGGCACTGTGGCAATTCAATGAGGGAAATGGCGGGGGTCTCACAAGCCCCGCAAAAACCCCAACTGTCGAGCCACCGCTGACAAGACTGCAGACCCAGCCTGTCCTGTAGGAGCGGGGGAAAAAAGAAGGACCCCTTGGACGGCTGAGAGGAATGGGCAGGTTCCTCAGGGCCAGAGGAATCCCTTTTGAGCCGGCGGTGGGGGAGCGTCAGACATGGCAGCTGGCTCCAAGCCGGAACCAACTGGAGAAGCATTGTGCTGGAGGAAGAAGGTTGAGAAAGAGCGAAGCGTTCAGGTGCCAGGTGAGACCCAACCCAGGTGGGAACAGCATTTAAACTATGGATATTTACAAGTGTGACCTCAACCTTAATTAGCTGCTGTGGTACATTGGGGCAAGAAGATTCGTAAAATACTTTATAAGAGGAAAAGACCCACTAAGGAACTATTGTTATTACTGACTGATTTGGAATGATTGCCTTTCTGGAAAGTTACAAAACTTTGAAAATTGTTCTTTTTAAATGGGAATGGACTATTTTGGAAGAGAGAAAGAGGGAAGAGGTGATAAATAGGATCTTTTTAAAACAAACGGAAAAGACAAGCAGACAGTTGTACAATACATAAAATGGAGAATTGCCGTGATGAAGTGAAAGTGCAATTCTGGATTGCTAGCAGCTTGAAAGAGAAACTATGTGTCTTGCTATTTTAACTGGATTACTTTGGCAACAAATAAGGAGCTTTGACTCTGGAAATATCCAATCTGTCTATTGGAGGTTTTATTGATGGAAAGAAAGAAGAAAAAGGGGAACAATTATAATTGAACTAATAAGCACAGCAACTAAAAGAAAAAGGTGTGGCACTAAAAGAAGAGACGATGATACCATATATGGAGTGATACAAAAGAAGTAAACTTTATAGAACTTTTAACTTTGATTATATTGAAATTGAAAAGAAACAATTTTGGACAGATTGGAAAAAGATTAAATGAAATATAGTAGGTTGCAAGATAAGAAAAATAACTTAGTTTAATTAAGTTGGAAATGTAATGCCTAATGCATATTTGAAGTCTGAATATTGATATGAGGTATTTTTCTTCTTTTTCTTTTCCTTTGTTTTTTTCTTTTTCTTTTCTTTCTTTTCCTATTTTTTTCTTTCCTCTCTATTTTTACTTTCTTTCTTTCCCCCTTTTTTTGCTTCCTTTCTTACTTTTTATTTCCATTCCTTTTAAATTCGACTCTATAAATACACATATTTTGTCATGAAATAAGATTATAAATTATTGAATGAAAATATGATTTTTTAAATGTTTTGAATGCTTAAATGAACTTTTGAGTTTTAAAATAAATATGAAGAGAGATGATTTTAAAGGAAATTTATAATTCAGGAGAAAATACATGAGAAGATATCTGTTAAAATTTATGTTGAGTTAAAAATTGTGGGAGAATGTGTTGAAAAAGCAATTTATGTAATATGCTGTGAATTAGTGAAAATAAACCAGCTAAAATAATAGATGTAGGTGTGGAGGAAAGCATGCTGGTAATACTAGCCAAACAAGAGAAAGAGATTTGGAGGAGAATATGCTGGAAATCAGCCAAAATAAAACATGCTGGAAATCAGCCATACAATAGGAGGAGTTATGAAGGAGGATATGGACATAATATGCTGGGAAGAGAATATGCTATAAATCAGCCAAAACAATAACAAGCTGGAAATCAGCCAAACAATAGGAGTAGTTATGGAGGAGGGTTTGAGATAAATGTGTGTAATATGTAATATGTAAAATTAAAAGGTAAATTGAAAAAGTTTAAGATTCAAAGATTTGATGAAGGGGTCTAGAGATTAAGAAATATGGATAGAACTTTGATTTATAAATTGAAATAAAAAATAGAGCTGTAGTTAATTTGAAATTAAAATGTGTGGTGAAAAATTGTAAGGTAAGCAATTAGACCAAGAGGTTAGAATATTTTTTTTTTTGTTTAATGTTTTGATATTGATGTTAAAATGAAGGGAGCTTGGAAAAGAACCAGAAATAATTGAATTTATAAATGGGCATAACAATGAATTAAGCTTCTACTTGGAAATTAAATGGAGATGATATTATAGAATGGTTCTGATCAAGATACTAGAATTTATGTTAAATAATTTTTTATGTTTTGATTTTTAATTTTAAAAGATGTAATGGAACTTTTTAAAGCGATTAAAATTAAAGCGATTGTACCTATTTATGACCAGATTGAGACTTCGCTCTTGAAAGAGATATATTTTACGTTTTATGTTGGAAAAAAATAAAAAATACTTTGGGGGAAAAAAAGAAGAATTCTGCAAACTCAAAATTCCTTCAAATTACCATACTATACTCATTTAGCAGAGAAATAAAAGTGAATCAGAACAAAGCATATGAACATAAGGAGACTTGTATATTCATGGTATTTCTAAAAATGTTCTCATGCTTCAATATCAGATAAGTGAACTTATATGTTTTAATATCAAACTGTTAGTCAAATTTAAGATCTATCCATTGCCATTGGTGCTATATCTATTATACAAAATCTCAGTGTAAAATTCCTACTATTGAATTCCTACAGTTGAATTCCTAATTAGATTTACTCAGAAGTAAGTCCAGTTGAGTTCAGTGGACTCAATGATAAGTATCCCCCAAAGTTCACCGCAGATATCAGAACACACATGCACAGTGTTACACATTTGTTTTCTTGTAAACTTGCAGTAATTTTCTAGTAAATCTGATCTCCAGTGCTGTACCACAATGGATGACTGGTGTCATGTATTATATTAACACAAAAGCACTCAGATACCATGGCAATAAGTGCATTAGAAATCCTTAAAAACAGCTGCATTCTTATTCTGCAAATTGCACCCCTCCCTACCCTGGGCATTTTGAACTGACGAGGCACTTGAAACCTATGAAAAAGACCTTGTGTTTTTACAAGAAACAGAAGCTGCTGGACAGTTCATTGCTATGGGGATGTAACTAAACTGGACTTATTTAAGGCAGAGGGCACAAACTAAGAACAAAAAATAGACACAAGAGAGGGGGGAGAAGGAAGGAGCTGCATTGATTTCAGTCTGTTCAGGTCTAGCTAGAAAACACAATGCAACGAAACGGTCCCTTAGGCGGCAAATCTTTTTAGTGAGTTTTTTCCCAGGGTTTGAAGTAGAGTTGGGCTGGTACAACAGAGATGAGGCAGAGATGTGAAGCATGTCTTACAGAAGTGTAAAGTGCTATCTTTCTGCTTGTGCTTTTGTATTTGTTTGTTGGCATAAAGGTGAAACAGAGCCAGGTAGATAAAGATCTCAGTCTTGTCTTATTGTAGGTGCAACTTCTAAAAGTTCTAATGCCTTTGAGAAAGTCGATAGGAAAACTGATTTGATCAATTCATGAATCCTGTTCTTTGTTATAAGGCCTGCCCCATACTTCCTTCTATTGTTTAATTTCCACTCAGATCTCCATATTTTCCTTTAATGTTTATAGTAGCTACTGTAGAGTGCAGTCTACGTTTCTTTCTTCCCCTCTTTTTTTTCTTTTTGTGACCCTTTAATCCACGGGTGTCAGACTTGATCTCATCATGTATCATGATGTATTGCAATATTTTTTGCCTTTGCGGAGCCAGGGTATGCGTGGCCTGCACGTGAAACATCCGGCCCATAGGCTGCCAGTTTGACAGGCCTATTTTAATTCCTTTCTTTGGGGTGAAGTTGGGGCGACTGAATGGAGCTGAGCGTTTACTGACTGGATGCCCTTCCTGATGCCTACATGGAGTTAGCAGCAGATATTTTCTCTTTGTGTCATGATAGAGAAAATCTGCCACTGCCTAGAATTTAACTCTCAACCTTCCGAGTTGGAGGCAAGCATCTTCACCTCTAGGTCACTGCACAGCTCTTTCTTTCCTCCCCTCTACTATATGATTATTCTTATTCTTCCGTCCCCCCCACCCCAATATTATTAATTGTTTTGCATTGACATGAATCATTATTTATCAGGCTTGTTTACAAAGTTACAACTGCTAGTTTCACATATTGCTGCTAAAACATAAATTATTGCTTTAAAAATCACAGTAGTTGAACTAATTAGTTAAACCGTTAATATGCTAAACCATATATATGAATCCTTCAATCTGATACTGAAGCTGCTCTCCATGCCATTTTCTCATTTGAAAGACATAATGAATTAAGAAACCTGGAAATGTCTATTCTTTTTACTGGCCTTCTTTGAAACAGATAGCCATCTTCCTTCAGATTTCTCTATGCCTAATTTACAATTACGTCATCAGCTGGTTTGTTTTCTTTTCATCTATTGAATGAGTCAGAATGAAGTATAATCAATATGCTAATGAAACTCAATTCTGTAATTTTTATCATTTCAATCAGAAAAATCCATCTGGTCTCAGGAATGAGCTAAATGAAGCCAATGAATTGAAGTTAAATCTGACAAGATTTATTATTCATTTATGGACGTTGGGTATGCAATGTTTTAGACAGTCTTGCATGCACCTTGAAAATTTGGGAGATTTCCTGGATCCAGTATTGTCACCTGGATAGAGCTGACTTTTGAGGTTCAAAGTGCCTATTATCAGTCCTCAGATGATTTATGAAGCATGTCAGCTCTAGATCAGAGGTTGTATGGTCATATTTAACTATGCTTTCATAGATCCTTAAGTAGCCTACAGTACTGGTTAAAATATAGGTCAGAATGTTTCACAATTGTAGTATGAAATTTTTATATATGTGATCAAATGAGATCATATTATATTACATATAAAAGAGCTGCAGTTGTTGCCACGTTGTTTTTGTGATCACTGAAAGGTGTTCATTTAAAGTGTTTTTCTTTAAAATATTAACTATTTGAGGCTAATTATTTAAAGAAACATTTCTCTCTATTGCTGCTTTCCCATATTTTAAGACTTTCCCAAAATACATTTTGCTCATTATATTACAATGGCAATTTGTAAAATATTTTTCCCAGAGAGTTATCATTGTTCTAATATTAAAATGAGTCTTTTTAAACTGGCCATTCTTTCCCAATATATTTTCTTGTCTTCTAATGTTAATTTTATGTTATTTTATTGCATTTTAAAATGTTATTTTTATGTCTGTATACAAACAAAGTCTCTTGGTACAGAAGATTGGTATAGTCTTCCTATCAACTAAACTCCCCAATTAAAAATATGGTCTGAACTGGCTTTGGATTTTTGATTATTACCTTATGTTGTTGCTATTCTTGTTGTTATTGCCAGTACTATGTAATGTTTATTAAAATTAATTAAAAATTAAGTGAAATTATTGTATGCACAAAGGTGGAATGATTCAGTATAACCCACAATGGAGAAATGGTCGGTGAAGAGGATGGAACATGAAGAAACGACTAAATTTACTTCTTTGATCAGAGAAAAGGCAATGTCTACATTTATTACTCTCTGGAAACACTTTATACATTTTTTTGAATGAAAGAGGAAAAAGGAATTTAAGGTTTTGATAATTAGATGGGAATAGATTAAATGAAGAAGGGAGTGATGCTATAACAACAGAGTAATAGATAATTTTTTAATGGGCTTCACTGTTGTAAAGAAAATCAGGAGCTACTTCGGGTTTTTTCCTGTTTTACTTTTCCTTAGTTTTCTCTTTGATTTTTCCCTGTTTCTTAATTTATATTAGTTTGTATTAATTTTTATCTTCTCTTTAACAGAATAAGAGAGTTGGAAGGGATTTTGGAAGACTTCTAGTCCAACCCCTTGCTCAAGCAGGACACCCTACAGCATTCCAGACAAGTGGATATCCAGTCTCTTCTTAAAAGCCTCCAGTGATGTACACATAATTTCTGAAGGCAAGCCGTTCCACTGGTTAATTGTTCTCACCATTAGGAAATTTCTCCTTAGTTCTAGGTTACTTCTCTCCTCAATTAGTTTCCATCCATTGTTTTTTGTCTTGTCTTCTGGTGCTTTGGAAAATAGATTGACCACTTCCACTTTATGGGAGCCCCTCAAATATTGAAACACTGCTATATATCACATCTAGTCCTTCTTTTCGCTAGATTAGACATACCTAATTTCTGCAACTGTTCTTCATATGTATTAGCAAAAACGATTGCAGAAATTAAAATGGTTAAAATATGTAATAAAATTAATTAAAAATTAATTAAAAATCAGAATGTTAGTTTGGTGCAGTGGTTAAGGCATTAAATTAGAAAACAGGAGACCAGGAGTTCTTACGCACAAAGCCAGTTGGATCACCTTGGGCCAATCATTCCCTTTCAGCCTTAGCAGGCAGTGGCAAAGTACTTCCAAAATCTTGGCAAGAAAGCTGCAGGCATTGGTCCACTGACAGGAAGGAAGGAAGGAAGGAAGGAAGGAAGGAGTACACTGGATCATTTAATAGGGAATTTTCTTTGCACTCCAAATATAGCTTGCACATAACATTATTTAAGTAGTCATTTACCTTTTTTTTGTAAAAGCTAACATTTGTTAGTTTTTCTAAGAACAGCATGATAAAACTGATCCAAATGCATGAAATAGTTTTATAAAAGAATGATGCATTGTGGGGATCAAAAAGAATAAAGAAATTGATTTAAACATCAATAGTTGGATCAGGTTAGACCCAATACTAGATCTATAGCATTTTGCAAATATTCAGAATAGAGAAGAGTGGAATGGAGCCTTAAAGAATTCAATCTCTGAATTCTATCTCTGAATTTATGTATCCTTTACTCTTTCAGAAGAGAGATTTAACATAGTTGAGTCTAGATTAAGAAAGGCAATCTCATTAATTTCTTTCATAATATAATACAGTGACATACTGCACACATATATATCTAAAAATTGTATGACCTGACCATCCATCTACTGGATCGCAATGTTAAAAAAAATCAGAACTGTCAGTCCTTGTAGTTATGAAGAAAAACATTTACTATCTAAAAATGGGGTTGTTTTTTTATGTAAACAAATAAACACACAAAAATACCATGCTTTTCTATGGCAAGATTGACATATTACATGAAGTGATCCTAACAAAATTGTTATATTGTTAAGAACCCTTAAACGTACTACCAAAAATATATTGCTTAAATGTTATTGATGAAAATTCAGGGGCTGCCCCCAAAAATGAAAAATAGTTCCATAAAATCTGTATAATTTGTCATAAAGGCTAATAACTTTATTCCATTACTTCATATGGATTCTATTTTATAGCTATAAAGACTGCATGTTCTGTCAAAATTATAAAAATGAAAGGAATGCAACATTTTAATCATGGTTTGCATAGATATATTGATGTTTAATAACTTGCATCCCATTCTTACTAAAAATAACTTATAACTCTATCCTAGTGCTACTCCATCACACAATTACACTTAGCACTAATATAAATTATTATAATAAAATGCAGACTTCTCAAATGTAAATTTATTCATTTAATAGTATATATTCATGTAATATAAATCAGTCTTGAAAACACAATCTTGTAAATCATAAAGTCTGTAACTAGATGCTAAATTAATCATTATTGTACAGAAAGCATAGAATAAATGTTTAAATATATGTGTTTGCTGTTAAATCTACATGTAATATTTTAAATGATACTGCCATTCGAAACACTTATCTGGGAGCAGCCATCATTTATTTCAATAGGCCTTACTTCTGAATCGATACACATAGAAGTACCTAAATACAATGTTTTCTATCTTTCATCTTAACACATTCACTTTTTTTCTTTTAATCTGTAGAGAAGATAAGAAAAGGGAAGGACAGTTAATAATATAAGCATCTTGACCAACAAAGATTATTGTGGAGAACACGAAAAATACTGTATATAATATTTTAAATATATAAGCTATAAATTTCTAGCAAATATAGTATACTAAATAAATTTGTACTTATCATTATAGGGAATTTATTGTTTAATTAATCAGAAAAGAATTTGTTGAACGTAATTTTACATTTAAACGACACATGCCTGAGGATAGTAATGCAAATGAAAAGCTTTAAAAGGGCTGTGAATCTTGTGTGTGTGTGTGTGTGTGTGTGTGTGTGTGTGTGTGTGTGTGTGTGTGTGTGTGTTGGGGGGGGGAGTCATATTATGGACTGTTTCTTTGACTCTTGCCTTTGCAGTAAATAGAAAGTAGGCTCAAGCAGTCTTTCTATGAAGTTCTAATTGTTCATGACAAAAGCTTTCAGCAGCCCACAAAAAATGTTCACTGAAATGGGCCCAATTCTGCTATCAAAGGAGTAGGTGGGATTTTGCTATTGATTTCTAGAAAAGCAAGGTCAGGCTTCAAGTGTGAAGGGGGGGGGGAGGCTTCTCTTAAAATAAATATCTTTGTAAGAGCCCACTAAAAAGACCCAGGATTCAAACACATTCCTTCTGGAGATCAAGGATGTCCGGCCTTTGAAGCCTGAAGGGTTGGGGCGTTTCACAGTCTGTGTGGCAGTCACACTGTGGCATTAGAAATTGTGCATTTGGAATTGTAAAGCATTTTAAATGGAATCTTTCAGAATTCCACAGCTGGCTGGTGAGTGACAACCTGATATAGCCTGGGGCACAGGGAGAGATGACATTGTTTGGATTAAAGTTAAAATGATCTTCTTGTGAAGAGATACTTAAGAACATTTTGGTTAAAAAGAGGGAATAAAATAAAATTCAAAAACAGGGCTGAATGTTATTGTAATGAAGAACTCTGGTCCAAAAATTAAATGGATATACTGGAAACTGAATTGCATTAATAGAAACACAGTCCTAAACATATTTGGTTAAGACATAAGAGATATTGCATTTTATGGGATTTATAACTATCTGGACTGTTTTTTGGAGTAAACCTTACTGAACTAAATTAAACTTATTTTTCTACAGAAATGCAGAGTAGACATTTTAATCGGTTTAGTGGAAGCTATAAATTGATTTGTGGATTTCAGTCAATCTTGAACCACAAGTAATATTGAATGTACTGGATGGAGCAGATACTAAACCAGTCAAGCTTGCTGCAGATTTTGCTTATCTTTTAAAACTACTAATATTTACCCCTTTTTACTGTCACAAGAGACCAATATTTCTTTTAAAATATTAAGTCTGGAAAGGAGACAGGGATGTTAGATTCTATCTAAACTAAAGCTGGAACTAGATTCAACTGAACATGATTATTTTGTTTCCATACAGAAGAGGAAATTGGAGTGCAGGCACTGCTTGTCCTGTTCTCTTTTTATACTTAATTTATGCTTAATAGGATTCAAAAATGGTTGAATGAGATAACAGGTGCAAGTTTCCCTCTAACTCTAGATTCTTATTTACTTGGAATCAAACTAAAAGACGTGGGCAAACAAGACTGGCACCTATTCATCCATATTACAACAGCAGCGAGAATGGTACTTGCCCAGCATTGGACAATGTAAATACACCATCAGATCAACTTATAATAAATGAGATATTCAATTGTGCCGAATTGGACAAATTAACGTATATCCGAAGAGAGAAAAAAGAATCCATGTATTACAGTAACTGGGAACGCTGGTATATATGGCTAAAGAAGAGGACAAACATAGAATAAATAACATAGTATTTAATATATACTTAGTTATAATGAGATAGTGTTTGGTATTTAAAATAGTCAACGTTATTTGAACAAAAGGATTTACCGGGACGTAACTTTGAATAAGTATCTGGGGGTTCGATATGGCCTCCGGTTAGTCCTTCTTTGTGGTTGTCTTTATGTGTTGTGTTTTGTACCTATATATATCTTATATCTGTTTGAGAATTACATTATGTTTTTTTATTTGTAAATAATTAATAAAGATCTATTTAAAAAAACATGCTTAATAAATTGCACCTAGAGACAGAAGCTGAATAGCTGGGAGATGATAGGTAGTCATATAACAGAAATTATATCTTGGTTGGACTAGCTGATACAGATTCTTACTAGAATAGGATCCTCAGAGAACAACAGTAGAAAATTACTGAACCTTTTATTGATCCAAAGTTCTTTTATAGGAGTATTCCAAATTTTTTTAATGGTCAGAATGTTATATGTATTTCAAATTTCAAATCTGCTGTGTTTTCCTATGGGAGGAAAGAGCATTATAGTCTTAATTTTTTTAATGAATAAAGTTACTTAGATCTGGGAAATTGCTCAAAAGGTCAGAGGACATGGCTTTGGGGTTGGTTTCTGTCTTTAACAGCTATAAATAATACTTTTTTAAAAAGTCATATGCAGAACAGCTCTCACTCTCTTTTTTGCTGTGATTTGCGTTGCTACTTCTTCAGAAAAGTGAAATCCATGAAGCATAATTTGGAGAAGACTGCACCCCAAATTCAATGCAACCTTTTTTATCCCTCTTAATCCTTTGATAATTTTTTGTGCTTCTCTAGTAGAAAAGCAATTTTGCTAATCACCTTTGTGCTGATGCCTGCATTCCTGACAATAGCGTGAACAACTTCCATCAAAGTCTTTGATGTGGGAAAGACACGCATGCACACACATATAATCTGAAAACAATTCCATTCCTTGCCACTCAATGGAGAGCACTCTGCTTTAATAGAGAGCCCATTTTGTAGAAGTTTCTAATCCTTTCTGCCAAAGAAGAGAGGGACTCAGCCAGGTAGCCCACCTTATTCAGGAGTTAAAATAACATGGTTTTGCTCTCAAGAGAAAATCAAAACAACTCAAGATCAAAACCAGATTTCCCCAACCCTAACAGGGCAGCCTCTCTACTCAGATAACTCTTGATCTAAGTGTGTAACAAGTAACTGGCTTTAATCCCTCAAAGTGATGGCGTTACAGATAAGTACCTCACTAGTATCAGAGGTGTCTTGAATTTCAGGAATACACAAAAGTGTTAGCTGGAAAGAAAAACAAAAGAGAAAAATCTCATCCGCATGGCTAGTGTCATTTGCTGAAGAGGTAAAAAGCTTGAGCAGCATAAAGAGCAGGTCTTTGAAAAATGAACTGCAAATAAAAGTGACAGTCAGGTAATGAAGAGGTAATTCTTCAATATAGTGCCTGGTGACTTTTGGTTATGTTTTAATATCTTTCATAACTGGTTGCCCTCTGGGTATATTGAACTTGATATTATGCTAACTAGGAAGACGGGAAGCTTAAATCCAACAATGTAAAAAGTACAGATTAGGCATAAATTTGTTCCATGTTTTGAAAACCACCTTATGCAGTGCATTACATAAGCAAATCTATGTAAATTCCTCTACACCTAACAAAAAGACTGGGAATCAATGACATATACAGAGAAACCTATTCTTGATAGTTCACAGAAGATCTAATAACTTTATTCATTTAGAGAACATGGGGCGATTGCTCCCGATGGTTGAGATTTTTCTCTTCCATCTGAAATCTTGTTAGATTGGTTGCCCCCCCCCCCATCTACATATTTTACCCCATAGACCTACATGCCAACCAGTGTGTGACAAGTCCCCGGAGATGACATTTATGCCTATCAAATATGCGGCCTTATTCTACATACACCGACTTTTCATAATAGTGAGTTTAACTTGTATCCACATAATCACATGGATTGAGTTGAGACATTTACGACTGAACTATGATAGGCTGAATTAAATGCAGCCTAAAATGGGCATAAATCAGGGAATGATGGCTTTGTGTATGTATGGAGGCAGGAAAATCATTGACACATCACATTTACTTCAGAAATTGGTTTCAGCAGAAACACCAAATGGAACACTGTATTAGGGTTTATCCAGTCAAACTGCATGACTTTTGATTGAAAGTGGGCCAGCCCTATAAGAGAGAAGGAATCTGTGCTTATTCAAATTTTCTTGACTACAGTACTCCAGTGGTTATTCTACCTTAGATGGGAGAATTGTAGATTTTCCCTAACTGCTGTAGTAATTCTAAGACTGAGCAATATATTCTAAGACTATTCCTATCGTCTTCCAATGTTACTTATGTCAGAAGGACCAAGACAATTCTATATTTCTCACTATTAATTCACAGAATTAAAACTATCATGAGATAGAATTTTAAATATTTTTCTCCTTTGGTGGAAAAAGCTCTTACTTCTTCAGGGATAATTCTCAATTGGCAACAAGGGGTTTCTTTTTTTCATTGCAAGATGAATTTTCTTCAAGATCTTTATATCAAATAGCTAAATTTCCACTTCTTGCCTTCTCAGATTCTATTAAATATCTGTTCATTTGCCCCCTCAACAAATGCTATTTTTAAAAAAACGTAGAATATTAAATGAAAAGACTTATCTAGTTGTAGCTTTGAAACAGAAAAGGATAGAAGGGGATTCAATCAACAAATTTAGGGATTTCCAAGGTTTCCAGACATAAGAAACAACTTTAAGACATCTAAAAAGCCACCTCCTCAATGGAAGATCAATGAGGCTTGAATGTGCCTAGGAACCACAATATATTTCCTGCGAGTTGTCAAAGAAAAATCTAAAATTGTGATGAAGGCTGAGCCCCTTCATGCTGATATTCTGGAAGAATAAATAACTATTGTTTGAATCCTAAAGAGCAGCACTTACATTGGTGGGGAAAGAATACCCTGTACTCCTTTTCTTTTTTTAAACAGAATCTTCTCAGATGCCCATGTATCAGTTTTTTCAATTAAAAAAACAATAATTATCTTTCTTGATGTCTGAATAGCTAATAGGACTATCACTTGGAATATCATTTCTTCCATCTTGAAAAGAATAGAATAAATAACGCTGGGTTGAGAAACCTATTACTTTCTCCAGATATTAATGATCCGAGTGTCAAGAATAGTGTCAGTTTTGATCCAAGAAAATATAATCATCTATTCTATGTTGTACTGCTTGTTAACATTTTAACAACAATAAGACAGAGTGACTTGCTTTTTCTATAAACAGACTGGTTGGTATGAGGAGGCTTTTGTTAGAATGGCCTTTCCCAAATAGTTCCCTTAAAAAGCGAAATAATATTTTGGACATGTGATGTGACACCCGGAAAAATACGGCATACTTCACTTAATCCTCCAGAGAAAGATTGAAGGCAAACGAGGTCCAGGCAGAATAACATCATGGCTTCAAAATCTAGGGGACTGGTTTGGACAAAACTCAGCAGCACTTTTTTGTGAGGCTTTTGATAAAAATAGGATCGCCAACATCTGATGACGGCAATGGCAGAAGAAGAAGAAATAGTTCCCTAAAGCCCTATCAGCTCCTGTAATTTATAATCACAAGCACAACTATAAAATTAGGAAATAATTATAAAAAAATCAGAATTTTTTATGGAGTGTGTTTTAGGAATTCAAACCTATCTATTTAAGCAGATATAATAAACTGACTAATAATTTACTTCTTTTAAGTTATTTGATTAAAAAATTTTTAAGCATGTCCAGTCCACAGATAATTTACTACAGTCAAGTGTTGAGATGTTTCATTATATAGTATGGAAAAGTCCGATGTTTCTTTTTTAGAGTATCCTTCACATTTCAGTGCCTTCTAAATCCTGCTACGTTGTCCCATTATTGTGGTGATGGGTGTTTTGGCAGAAGTGAGAAAAGAACACTGGAATATATGCCAAGAATATATAATCAAATCAATGATTCTGATGTCTGGTGTATTAGGCAATGTGATACTGTATAGGAAGATGTTGGGAGTAAATGATCACTTTAGTGACAAAAGCAATAGCATCATTTCATCCTGCATTTGAGAAGGTTATGGTAAACCACTCATTTTTTACCCAATAATCACATGGATACACACTGTGATAGACAATACAATGCTGGATGATGAGCCGCTTATGTTGGATGCTACTTTACTGAAGCAGACTGAGGGTATTTTACAGTACTAATGGACTTTACAACGTGACTAGATTAAAGCCTTTGGGATATCTAGTTGTTGATGTTGCCAAGCAGAAAAAGAAAATCTGAAGCTGAAAAAGTAGAATTAGTGGAAACATGTAATGTAAAAAACATGAACACAGGAAACTCAATACAGGGAAAGATGAAATGAATCTATGAAACAAACATAGCTGTCAAACATCTTAGGCATCAACAAATTGAAAGGCATTGAAATTTGACCATATTCTTTACTACTCATGACATACATACAAAACAACCTTTCTTGGCAAGATTTTTCAGAAGTGGTTTGTCAGCCTTCCTAAGGCTGACAGAAAGTGATTGGCTAAAGGCCATACAGCTGACTTTGTGCTTAAACAGGACTAAAACTCATAGTCTCCCAGGTCCTAATCTAGTGCCTTAACCACTTCACTAAACTGGCTCTTGTAGTGTTGACCTTAGATGGTATTTCTTTCTTATAAATATTTCGACTACTGGAAGACTAAGGCAAACAGTACTCTGAGGTACTGTAGAAGGCTACAAGAAGGTAGCCTGTAGAAGGTAGAAGGCTAGCAAAAGTGATGGAATATTTTCAGAAATATGGTAAACAACAGAAGAATCTATAAAGATTCTATAATCAAACTATCCCAATAAATCTGGAGAATGACACAATGGTCAACCGAGTGGAAGAGGTTGATCTGCATACTATTACTAAATAAAAGAGTCTTAACAGGATATGCAGATAGTCATATAATATCCTTAATTCCACGTGCAAGCAAAATAATGCTTAGGATCATCCAACAAAGATACTAGATGGCTTTAGGAAAGGCTGAAAAACAAGAGACTTTATTTCTGATGAATGCAATTCAATGAAGAATGAATTGAAAAAGCTAAAAGAATTCCAAAGAAGTGAGTATTTGCTTATAAAAAGGCCTTCAATTGTATTGATGTCAAGCTGTGGAATGCATTTAGAAAAATGGGAATTCCAGAAGATGTCATTGTCCTCATGCAATATCTACATACAGGTTAGGATCCTATCTAGATTAAACATGATGAAACAAACTGTCTATGGTTTAGTAAAGAACTGAAACAAAATTGTAAATGCTCCCCTTATCTATTCAACATTTATATAGAATATATATAGGGGAAAACTAGAAAACTGAAAAATGAACTTTGTTTTAAAATTGGAGGAAGCATAATCAATAACCTAAACTATACTGTTTTAATAGCTGAAAATGCAAATGATATGCAAGCAAGGAGAATAGTGAAAAAATGGATTAAGATTAAATATGAAAAAACAAGTGCCAATAAAGATACTTAACTGATTCAATACAGAATCTCTTACCTTTGGATTGAATGCTACAATGAACCTGCAATCAACTTTCAGTTCTTTTCATTGTAAGCCATTCAGTCACCTCAAACCACGAATGGGCAGCATATAAATTTAAATGATAATGATGACATGCCTTACACCTTTCTTGACTTAATTTGTCAGCTGTATGGTCCTCATTTTCTTTTCTTTTCTGCACTGAGGTATGCATTCTGTCAGGGCTTTCAAAGTTGTTGCTTTAAACAGGTTCCATGTACTTCAAGGAAATTGGGCCTTGCTAATTCCAACCTCCCAGCTTCCTTTTAACCAGTTTCCTCTGTATCTTACCTGATCTCCATAATTTTATCTTCTCCTAGTAGTGAAGAAACAAAATTATGTAACCAATCTGTAAATATAATCAAATTGTTTTTCTAACAGTCTGATTCTGCTGGTGTGCAAGAATAGCCTGCTTTCTGTATCTTTGAAAGGCATTTTATTTAATTTGAAAGATCCATGGAAATTATTGTCCATAATGACAGTAGAAGCCCCACAAATGCTCAGTGCTCTATTAGGCTCTGCATGCTTGTCATTAATTTTGCAGATAAAACGGAATTAATGCTGTAGTCAAGTGAAAGAAAAAGGCAAGTTTATTAACCTGACAAAATACTTAAATAATGGCTAGACATCAGGAAAAAAAAGGAAGCCTGCAACCACAGGAGACTAAATGTATTTCAAGTGACTATAGTGCGTGACCATGACTTTTTGCTGATTATAGTGTAGGATAGACGTGATGCAAATTTCCAAAATTTGATGGCTTTTGTGATTCATGTTATTTATTATAAGGAAACATGTTTTTCACGTTTGGAAATAAAAATGAAGTTAATTAATTAGTTGTAAGCTTCAACACAATTACTTACTTTTAGACTTGAATTCTAACATGATTTTTGGCTTTACTTTATGATAACTATAATGTAACTGGTTTGGCATTGCAGTGTATAACCAGTATCAAAACTTGGACCAGAGCATCAGTTATCTATGTCTACAAGAGTTATTTGTAGAGTGCATCAAAGGCATGGAACTGCAAATCAATGTAGGGTTTTTTTTTTTTTGGAGTATCAAGTATGGAGACAAAAGCTCAGTCAACTTATTATTTTAAGAACCCGTCTCTACCCAAATTTTAGAGTTTTTTTTAAAAGAACCTAATGTAACTACTACTATTATTACTTCATCATCCTAGGTACTCGGAAAATTAATATATTTGACTTCTTTTAATGAATAAGCACTCCAATATCATTTATAAGACGGTAAACGTATTCAGTCTCAAGGAAGATCTTGATGTATTTCAAATGAACTTTGTTATACAATATTTTATAATGATGTATATAATAAATATATCACAACTATGTAAAAATGCATGAAAATTGGCCTTGGACTGTAATAAAGAGATACTCAAGTTTGCAAAAGTAAGAGCAAATAATGCTCTTTAATGAAGATATTTCCATATCTGTGAAAACTTTATGGAATACAGTTTATCATTGTTAATTTCTTTCATTCAAGAGTTACAATTGTTTAGAATTGTGTATCTGTGTTGAACTAACAACTTTTCAACTTTCAGCTCCACTCTATAAAGAGGTTATCTGTCTTCCGTACTATTCAATACAAGATCCCTGATTCTAATTATCACTAGATTCTGTGACAGTATGGACCAAGGGTCCTCAAACATTTTAAACAGGGGGCTAATTCACGGTCCCTCAGACTTGGGGGTGTGTGTTTCGGAGCGGTTGGGTGGGCGTGGCAAATCTAACAGTCCATTAAACAATGCACACAAATTAAACTTTATTTTCCTCCTGGTTGGTTTTTTTTTTTTTTTGCTTTTGTTTGCACATGGCTCTTTTGGTTGACTTTTCTTTTTACTAGATCATTTTTTTCATTTGTTTAGGAGTCTAGTGGTCCACTTCAGGAAACTCAGTTTTGCAGCAATTCTTCTCAGCCCCAAGCAATTCCTCTCAGTTTACAATAAACAAGTCTCTCTCTCTCTATGTCTCTTCTCTTTTTTACTCTCTATTTTCTGGAGGCAGGGAGGTGAAAAACGACCCCGTTTTTTATCTCCCCTGCCTCCAGAAGCATTCTGCAGGCCAAAAACAGGCTAGAATGGCTATTTTTTTTGGTCAAAAATAGGCTAAAATGGCCTACTTTTGACCACCTGGGGTGTCTGTGCGCTCTGTTTTTCACCTCCCCCCACCTCCAGAACATTGTTGGCCTTGCCTTCCAGTTCCAGCCTGTGGGGCTCACGAAGGTGAGCATTATGCTTGGCCAAAGGATGGGGCCGGCAGGGCAATGTGGGCAGGGCAGCCTCTTGGTCCTTCATGGGCCGGATTAATGGCTTTGGTGGGCCATATGCAGCCTATGGGCTGTAGTTTGGGGACCCTTGGTATGGACATAACTGCATCCCTTCCCTTTATACTTGGAAAAAAAATCACTGTATTGATAGTAAAATCTGTAACCCTTATTAACTGTCATTATTGATGTATTTCTTCTATACTACGGAGATTTTGGCAACATTAAAATAGCATCTATTCACATATCCAACTGTTTTGATGATACACATTTTATTAAATACCTATATTTTTCATTCATTTGCTTGCCCAGTGCACATGAAAAGCAATAAGAAATGAAAAACTTGCAGATACTGGGCAAACAGCAGTCAGTTATATTTTCAGATATTCTGGAGATGGTAAATATTGTCTGAGGACAAAAAGAAAATTAAATTACTATACTTAAATATACATTTATTTGCATTGTTCCTGAAAGTGTGCTGGACTGTAATAATAAAGTCTCTCTATGATGGACAGATAGATGTGAACATCTGATTCTTTTTAATGTATAATACTTATTGCTCGTTATGAGACATATCTGGAAACACACACACACAAATACAAAATTCTGTGCAGTCTCTAATGTTTCCCTTCATGATAATTCAAAATAAATAGGCTAAGTTTGTAAGGTAGTTATGTTTTTGTACAGAATCTAAACTGCATATAGGTAATTCTTTAATACCTCATCTGAAACGCTGGTTAATAGGGGAGAATAATAATTCCATCAGAATATTTGTGATATTATTCCTCAAATTTAGATCAATACATACACTAAATTTTCTAACAGTATCCTCTGTAAAAAGTAATATCCTTGTGCTTTTAAAAAGTTATTTCTTATGATTGTGTAATATCAGGATACAGGACAAATGAAGATATACTACTTGCATTTTATAGTTCCATAAAATGTCAGGGATCATAGCAGCACGTTTTCTACATGATTGCTTGGTTAAGTATCGCAATAAGGCTATATTATATTTATAAGAAGTGTAATACTAATTAAAAGTAACTGGATAGAAGTCCTTCATTTTGCAGAACTTTTTTCAAATATGGCAGTTCCAAAATATGAAGTGGCTTAGAGACAGATTTTCATTTAGGAACTAAGGAACTGGATTTTTAATAGTTGTGATGTTCCCTAACAAGGAAAGTTTAGTTTGGAGTTCTAGTGTTCAAGGATACTGTCCACAGAACAATTGTCAATTTGCTTTCAAGTCCTATCTCAATACATATAGACGTAACTTTTCTGAAATGACAACTTGGCAATTCAAGTAACACAGATACCCACCACTTGTTTAGGAAATAGATACATATCTATTTCTATTGTCTGTATAATGTATAAAGTTGTTACAATCCTGAGGGAAGAAAATATGCAGAAAATGCCTGCAGAGATAATAAACCTAGCAGTTTTTGCATAAGATACTTAGCCATTAATAATCTACCCATTTTCTGAGTTTGTGCATGAATTAAAATAACCGCTCAGGTTAGGTTCTCACAATATGCTAGACTACCTATTGCCTACCAGCTCATTTAGCAGAACTAGGCCTGCCTCCAACTAAGTCTATCCTTACGAGAAACATATGCTGGCCCTGGGGAGAAAAAAGAGTATCCGACTGTCTTTTTCTATCCTGAACTCCACGCAGAGCCAGTTGAGGCGTTTAATGCATTACCGAAGACCTGTCTTTGGAGGGCCGGGCGCACTCATGTGACCGCTCCGGCAGGCGGGCAGAAACAGCAGCCCCGAAGAGCGACGGCCTACCCGGGCCCGGCAAGCAGCAGCAGCAGCGTTCCCGCTGTTGATTTTATCGCTGCCGGGCCCGGCTGGGAGATATTACCCCTCCATGGGGAGGCCCAGCAGCCCTCCGCTGCCCGAGATCCGATCTCCGCTGTGGGCGTTGCCGGAGGAACTGCTGCTGCTGATCTGCTCGTACCTGGACGCGAGAGCCTTGGGCCGCCTGGGCCAGACCTGTCGCCGCCTTTTCCGTTTCACTTGCCGTGATGTGCTGTGGAGGCGCCTCGCCCGTTTCTGCCTCAACGCAGGCTTCAGCGCGCTGGGCGCCGACCTGTAAGCGTCAAAGCTGGGGAAGGCTGGTTGGGAAAAACAGGGCGTGCGGCCTAGCTCGTTGCTAAGGAGCGGACTCTGAAATCAAGGCCCGCCCGCTCGATAAGGGAGGAGGAGAGCTGTGTTTGAAATTGCGTAGTCGCGGGGCGGAAGGAGGGGGAAATGCTGCTTAAAGCCCTGGCTAGAAGCTTTAATTTGCGCAGGTGGGAGGTCTCAGGTCCAGGTTGGGTTTAGTTCGGTTCCGTCCTGGCTATGAAGGAGCTTTGAATTCAGTTGCTGAAAAGGGAAACTTTCCGTTTTACGTTTCCTGGAACATACTAGCCGATTATATTGGATACGAGATTGCTGGTGACTTTACTCACACCAGTTTTTTGATAGTTGCCCCGCCCAGAGTTCGAATTAGAACCATCGTTAAGGCAAATCCGAATTTATTGATTTCAGGACAAGCTTAATTGGCTCACTTTAGATCGAGTCCAGGGAATAAACCTTGGCAGCTCATTTTGAGGGGTATATCTTGTTTTTACATACCTCTAAAAAATGGAATTTTCCACTCTCCCCAGTTATTTTTGAGTGAGGCTGGGGTTTGCTTTTTTTAAAAACCTAAAAACTTTGTTTTAGGAACTCTGCTACAATGTTCATATATTTTTCCAATCAGAATAATTTTGGGATGCCCAGCTGGTTCTTTATAGTTAAAGCACTTCTTTAGAAGTGTGCACAAGCTATTTGAACCAATAGTTGTGTTAATTCTGAAGCCTCAAAAGTGTTTTTAATTGTGTTAGAATGTGAGTTTCGATAGGCCTGCAGGGTTATGTGAATTTGTAGGGTTTTTAGATTGTGAGGTGAATGAGACTTCTAAATCTGCATTTGTTTCAACATGTCTATTGATAAACACAACAAATATAGTAGCAGCGGAGGTCCTTTTTTGTCCTTTTGTGTGACAATCCCAGATACAGCACCTTGTAACCAATCTCATTGTACATATGTTGTGCACTGACAATGAAAGATTTGAAACTGAAACCTCTGAATTATGTTAATCTAGAAAGAGGAAAAAATGGAATGTTTTCCCCAGTCAGTACAAAACTGCCAATGGTTTGCCATTCCCTGCTTTCTAGGGCAGAACAAGAGCAATTGGCCCAGAATAACCCAGCTGACTTATTGCCTAAGGGAGGGTTAGAACTCACTGCTGTGACCAAACATTTAACCACTACACCAGATTGGCTCGTTATTAGATTAGTAGTAGTATTTAAATGCTTTATGGAATAGCTGGATGCTAAAACTACTATTAAGATTCTAATGAATTAATTATAAAACAAGTTTATCAGTAATAGCATTAAAGAGAAACTGCAATTAATATTGGATGAACCATAATTTTATGATTGAATATACAGAAGGTCCAGGTTTAATCCTTAACAGTACAGGATCTGAGCATAGGGATTGTTTAGGAGTGGGAGAAGCCCTGGGATGGGGACGGGAGTTGCACTAGGCCTTCTAGACCCTCCTCCATCCCTGAGGTACCACCTGCTCCCCTTAATGATCCATGTGTTTGCTTAAGAGTCAGATCAGGTGCAGCATGCAATGTGGAATTGTTAAGCGAGGCTATCTTGCTTATTGACCATTACCATTTCTGATCGTAATGTGGAGGCTCCATTACAGTCATAAATTGAGGACTACCTGTATATACATTTTCGAAGGTATATTCATAGTTTCAGTTTGATTTATTATATTGCATCCCATGGCCCAAAGAAAAGCAATCTAGTTTGCTGTTAAGCTATTACAAAATCTGTTTTTTGGAAACATAATTTTCTAACATCTTAACAAATTGTTCATTTTCTCATCTCTTGCTGCTACTTCTTATATCTCCTCTTATTTGGTGCCCACTACATATGTTGCAACTACATTGGGAAATCTGATAATTCTAATATTACTAGTTGCAAATAGACATATTATTTAATATATAATGTAATGTACTTTATTTTGGATTAGCATACATATGAATCCATTCATTGTGATCTGTAAGCACATAGTTTTTTGCTTCATAAACATATCATGGTCACATGCTTAACTGTAGTTAAATCTTCATGTCCTAGGTTTAGCTTAGCAAATTCTTCAAACAGTTTCATCTATTTCAGGCTGTATTCTTATTCATTGAAATGGGGATTAGAGTTGATTATAATAGATTGTCAGGGAATTATGCATTATTATTAAAAACCCCAAGCATCCTGGCAAAATCATTAGAGTACAAATGGGATAAATACATTGTTTTTAACAATAGCCATTACATTTTTCTTTTAAAAATGCACAATGCCAATCAAAAATTATATGACACTTAGAATGATATGCCTTTTAGAATGACAGCGTAAGTAATAGATAAGGAAAGTGCCCACTTCTTTCCCATAGGGTTAGCATAATGTCTTAGGGTATTGTAGGCAATATAATATTTTCATTTATAACCTTATCCCAATGAGCATTCTAATAACCTGAAGTAAATATAGACTTGTTTATTGGGTTAATGGTACCAATGTATGATGGAGATAATGTTACCTATGGCAATATAATAGATGCTGCTGAAAGCGTTTTCAACATGTAAGGCTCAGAAATGGCAGGAAAAAGTTGGTTAAAATATAGGAGGAGAAAAAAATACAGAATAGTTAATATGAAAGATTGCTACATTGTAGGAGCTGATCATTATAACAACTTATTTTACATCTACTGTTAAAGCTTATCTGTTTGAGTCTTATCCTTAAATGGGTTTTAACTTAACAAACATTCTTGGAGAGTAGTGTATTGCCATTCCCACCATGAATATGTGACATATACTAATAAACTACTATGTCACTCACTATTTTTCTCCCAATAGTTTTTCCCCAGTTACAGTTATCATCTGTCATATCACCTAGATTGGAGTTCAGACATTTCTTCTGAAGGTGAAATATCAAAATACAATTGCCAAGCTCTGAAATGGAAACATTTGCTTTTTTCTTTTCTACCTTCCTTTTCTACCTTGCCACATATAGAAATAACCGTGTCAGAGACTGTATGCTGACCCTGTAGTGGTCTCCCTAGATAAGATATTCTACATTCATCTTACTTTGATACCCAGCAGAGATTTTTTTTAAAAAAAAATTTCCTTGCCCTTTTTCCAAACTATTGTATATATGTCTTTTTTTATAACTTTGCATTTTTTTGTGTATTGCTTGGTCATGTAACATATAGTTGAAGGGCAAAATGTAAATAGTCATATAAAATAAAATAACTCCTTTAAATAGGGTGCATTGAATAATATCTGTCAATTGATTCTCTGGTGTCTATGTGACCAGGAGAAGATTTCTAGGTGAAATAAATCTATATGTTTTGTGTAAAGCTGATCCCATGCAGGGGAATGCAGTCAAATTATAATGGTGACAAAGTGCCGGAAAAGGGAGTGGAACTGAAGAGTAAGAATAATTGAGCCACAGGCAGTGGGGAAAGAGCTGGGAATACTGGTTTGGCCAGGCCTCAGGGCCAGGTTACACATTCTCCCATGCATTAACAGCCACAAGAGATCTTTGTTTAAAGGGGGATTCCCCCCTCCCCTTCTTCTGGACACTTTGTCATTTTTGAAACAATAGTAGTGCTTGGGAAAAGAGGTAAGAAGGATAACTGTAATTCTTCTACAGTGTCATTTAGTGGTCTTTCATGTGTCGTAGTTACAAATGTGATCTTAACTGAATTCACAAATAAATCCTTAGTCATTAGAATATCCTAACTCATCCTTTAGTAATAACAATAACAACAATAATAAACTATTCAATTATCTGATTTAACAAAGCAAAGCAAACACACAGACATGTGCAGACACAAATCCAAAATACACTTATTAGGAATTAAGCCCAACTGAATGTAGTATATGAATACAGCCTATGCCACTTATTTTATGTCAAACAAATTTTCAACACAGTGGAAAATGGTTCATTGTTAAACAGGTTGGAGATGACATAAACATTTCTCAAGACCATGAAAATTAATATACAACTTTCACTGGTTTGAATTGGCATGTTTAAAACATTATGTTATAAAATAAATATGATTTTAGTTGTCTAAGACTTACCACCCAGCAAGTAATGCTTAATGTCCCTTTAATTCTAACATAGCCTATTGAGACACAAAAAGAAAACTGTTTAAAAGCACCACTTTTTGTGTGTGTTCCTATTGTTTTAAATGTATTATTCATGATTTTTGAGGTCTGTCCAGTGATGCATGAAAAGAGCTTTTTCTTTGTTATCCCTCACAGCTAATGGGAAGTTAGAGATCTTCAATTCAGCGTCGTGTTTGACGGATGGAAAATCTCCAATTGCAGCCTTTTTGTTTGTTTATTTGGCAGCAGAGCCTAGTTCATGTTTCCACTCCTACTTGTTTACTTATTTACATACTTCTATGACTATTTCTTTGATTGTATCGAGCAGGACTAGTTCTAGTATTGAATTTCCAATATAACAAAGAACGAAAGATGTCACCAAAAACTGCTATGTATCTCTCTTTTTTTAAAGTAACTCTATGATGGACAAGGATAGATGCCTTTAGCACACATGAATTTTGTTGAGCTATAAGTACCTTGCATTTTGTGTGGTACTTTGTAATGGCCTTGAGAAGCAAGTCTTACTTAGGATAGTGGCCTTGAAAAAAAAAGTGATAGCCACTGTTACTCGCTATTGTAACCTTGTTTTAAAGGGTGAAGCTAGACCATGAGTGTTTCATGGAAAGTAGATTTTTGTATGAAAATTTGTACAAAAAAGTTGCATGAAGATATGAAGAATTGGTCTAGATTAATATTGCTTTTGCTAGGCTTACCATAAAGATTCAAAAGTTATATGTAATGATATGGACTCTGTCCCCTTCAGACTTACTTTATCATGGAAAGTCTGAGAATTTTGGTTGAATTCCTGGAAGAAAATATTTGGAAAGACAGTGAAAAATATGTACAAGGAAAGCATGGAATGTCAATGTATTTGTCAGTGAACCAACATATGCCAATGAATGAGCATTATTGGACAAAATAAGTTGTTACAAGTAATTTTGAGGCCAAAATTTAACAATAACGATGGCCAGAATAATAGGAGAGGAACGTGTGAAGTAAGGGTAATGAAGGATTGGAACATGCAGTAACACCTGCTTAATCTAGACTGTTGAAGTTGACTGTAGCTAATTAGCCTGAACTCACCTTTCTAGCTTCATGAGAACAATATCCTTTCAAATTTGTGTTAATAATAAACAGCTACAATAACTCTAGTTTTGCAGCCTGCAAATTTGAATTTGAGGGGTCGGTGGTCAAGAGCTTGGTGACAGAATACACAAGGCCTTGATAAAAACATTTCTGAAGGTTGCTTCTCCCACTGTTTTATATATATATATATATATATATATATATATATATATATATATGTTTTTCCTTTAAGCCAGGTTTTTCCTACGTAGCCAAGATTTTTCTGGAACCACAATTGAGCAAAATCACATTCACTACATATTGGGTTCTTTCTCCATCTTTTTCACTCTGGCAGCAAACAGAATCTTGTGCTGCATTCTGGGAGACCTAAATAGCTATTTCTGGCTTGTTAGCCGTCATCCGTAGGCCACACCCACATCTCATGTTCCTCCCTGTAAAGGCCCAATGTCTATTTTCTTACTTTTCGTAGGTTTAATGTGTGTAGTATGTAGTATGACCAGAAAAAGGTGTTGCCCAGTTTAATAGCCAGTTTATTAAGCTGACCCCTTTCCCCACAAAAAATCGAGTTGTGGAACCATATATAACAATTTTAAAGCAGTAATAAGACAAATTGGCGAATAGGCGGCAATATAAATTCAATAAATAAATAAATTCTTTTTCAAATTGATATTTAAAACAATTTTAAATAAAGATACATCCCAGGTTCTTAAAATGGTGCATTTAGAATATCAGAAGCATATGATAATATGGAAAGCAATATTGTTCATTCACATTTTCTAAATTCATGGAATATAATGAGACAAATATGCCAAAGTCTGCTAAATTGCTGGAAATATTATAGTCAATGAAATGTGTTAGAAGACACATATCTGGAAAATTTCAAAGAGTTTAGTTGCTTGTGTACTAGGACTGCAAGTATATTCCATTGCAGTGAAGTGGATTACATTGAGTGGCCAATTCTGTTTTTCTTTTCCTTTGAAAACTGGAATTGTAATAAAATCATAATTTCTTTAGGCCATATCATAATTTTCATGGAGTCCTACCAGGCCCTGACTTTATATTGTCTTTTCTTTCCACAGAGTGGTAGGAGTCCCAGTGAAAGAAAGGGTCAAAGTTTCTCAGAATTGGAGGCTTGGACGCTGTCGAAGAATTCCACTCCTCAGATGGAAACGCAAGCAAGTGATTCCTTTTCTTTCCTCACCCTACTGTCTACAGCTAGAATTACCTTTCTTTGGAATTCATCCCATTTTTGGTCTCTATTGGGCTGTTGAATTTGGACATTTTGCAATTGCTTATTGTAAGACTCTACTAGCTTATATCACTAATATTTTTCTAATATTCCAGTTCTCAGTACATTTTTAGTTTTATGCTATCCTTTTCCTGTTATCTAAATGCAGACAGTGATGATTACTAATTTTAAGTAGGACTGAGTAAAGGTTAGTGAGAAAATAGCCTCTCTTTCATTACTTCTTGCTTCCAAGAAAGGTAAAGAATTTTCCACTACAACAAATAAACATAGATGCAGAAAAAGAAAGAAAAGAATTCATTAATGAATTCATTGATTAATTAATGAATTCATTAATGAATTCATTCATTCATTCATTCATTAATGAATTAATATCAGGTAATAGACTTTTCCACAAATAATAAAACAATATTTTCTGTTTCCCAAAAAATAGATATTTACTATGATCTGTAAATTAGGTAATATTTTGTGTGAAGCTGTGCTGGGGCTTGAAAAAATTCTATTTGCTACTTAATGATTATTCCGCTTTGAACTCATACAGGATATATTATGTATACATATGTGTGTTTGTGTGTATATTTGTATGCCTGCGTATCTGTATTATCTTAATGCAAACATTATAGGATTAACCTAAATTGGCAAATGTATCTTTCATTACCATTTTTTCACATTTTTGGTAGTTGTATAAATTTTTTTCTGATGTAGCAATCTCTCATATTTTAAATGTCCCGATCAGATGTTTTGTAATAACAAAGCTAGCTTCAAGAAATGAAGCTATTCTTTAAATTGTGTTTGTTAATATAGCATAAGAAATAGGGGCAATGAACCAGCAGTAGGAAAACACTATTAACTGATTTTAACAGTTTCTTTCAAAACTTTCAACCAAAAGGCCTGGATATTGATTGACCATTGCTTCAAAAGACAATAATATATACCATTTTGTCTACAACGTTGCCAAAACACTCTGGAAAAATTAGAATTTATATGGTTCAATTTTAATGGATTGTAGTGCTGCTCATGAATCATCTTCATAGTCAATTCTTGGTAATTTGTTGAATTGATTGAAAATAACTTCTGTGCTGTAAAGTTCAAATCCAAATCTTCACAAAGTTTTATTAATATTTGAAGAGAAACTGGTCATGCTTAGGGTAAAAGCTTTTGTATAATGTACTGAGACTTCCTTGCTATTAAATGAAGTAGATACAAACTATTAAATGTTATAAATAATCCTAATTGATGAGACCTATATATTATTAAAAGGAGCAATGAAACTGGCCCAGACTATTTTGCAACTTGTTAGGTTGGTATATTATTTCTTTTTTTAAGATTCCACTTCCTATAATGAACTACTTCATTGCTTTTAATTTTTCTTGCAATATCTGCCATTATAGAGAAGTCTTCTCTGTCACAATATTTTTCCAGTATAGTTTTTTGTGCTTGTTTTCACATCTTTTGTATGGAAGGGCTCCCCTACCTACCATATTCACTACTTTCTTTATAGCATAGAATATTTTGTTTTAAGTTTGCAAAATAGAAGCATGAATACACTCCTGTAAAGGAGGTTTGTTCTTAATTTGAGTTGATTTGGTTGGGATTAATATAAAATACTCCTTTAAGAAAGGAGAAATTTGAAGTTCTAATTTAGGATTTCATTTCACTTGCATTTGAAATCAAACTGATTTTATGTACACCACCCAGGCTAACAGCTAGATTGAATATTGGGTGTCCTTCAGATGTTGTACTTTACCAATGTTATGGTGTAGTTTTAGATAGAAAATGAATTTAAAAATCTATTAGTTGCACAGCAGATTACAAATATGATATATGGTACATAATGTTGGCATTGATTTTTATACATTATATTTATGTATTTGGTATAAATACCACATGAAACCATTACCAAGTGGAAATTGACTGATTTACTGATTTATTTATTAAACAAATATATATGGCTACCCAAATCACACACACTGATTTCTTTTTAAAATATTTTCCTCTCCAGTTTAATGCCCTGGATGCAACTAGATGGTGATTACCTCTATCTATCCCAAGCAGAAGACATCCACCTTTATTGGCTCCACCCTAAAGATACCAATTTGGTATGGTATCCTCAGAGCGTATTCTCTGGTCACCGGGAGGACGTGTGTCGTTTTGTAGTTGATAATGGCCATATTATCAGTGGAGGAGGGTAAGCTCCTTGTTGAAGAGAAACTGGGAGGAGAATGAAGATTGTTGAGTGATTAGCATTGATATATAGATGAAGGTGAAGAGGAAGAACTGACTTTCAGAACACCTGAATTGTGTGACTGTTTTCTATTGGTTATGAAGAGAGCTTTATAATAGTGAGCGATGTACTGTACTTCCTTGCCTCTTCCAGTTACACCAAAATTCAAATCATTGTACCAAAAAACAAGACATGGGTATGGAATATAAAATACTGAAATAAAGGAAGATTCTGAATTTCATTGAATAGGTATATAAATAATCTGATTTTCTTGGTTCAAAATAGGAATTGAGTTTGCATAATAATGCAGTAATCTTGATTCTCTGAAAAATTGTCATCTAATGTGTCAAATTATATCTGTATATGCTGGTAATTTGCATGAAATTAAAACTGTAGACCTGATTTTTAAAAAAGAATATATACCCAGAAAAGTATATTTTAGGATCAATTTGTAGAACCTTTTCGCATGCAGAATTTATTAGCATTTTAAATATATACTGAACTCTATGTTGTGAAACTTGCATTTTGCTCATATATCTACTATAACTCCAGCTAGATCCTGAAGAACCATTCTTCTACTAATTCCCCTTTCTGCTTTAATTTTGCACATATTTAGTGACTGCAGCCTAGAATAATTTAAAGCAGAATCCAGTAAATTGGCTTACTTACAGAATAACAGGTCCCTCATCTGGATATGCCCAGCTATTCGTCACATGCAACAGTATTATATGCCTTATGATCTTATCTAAGATGGTGATTTTCTTGCTTGTGATTTTCTTTTCTAGAGATGGAAATATTACCCTCCATAAACTTAATGGTTCCTTCAGTTTTAAGATCCTTGGGCATCAACAGGAAGTGAACTGTGTGGATTGCCAAGAGTCTATTATTGTGAGTGGTTCTCGAGACAGAACAGCAAAGGTAGGCACATACATTATATTGTATATTTGTGGTATCAGGTCAGTGTAGATAAAGACAGTTAATGGCTACAACTAGTATGTACTTTTTATATTTAACTTTGCAAACAAATAAAAACCCAATGCCAAAGTCCTGCTAAAGGCACCAAGACCAGCTGTTTAGAAGTCTAGAACATAATATTTTACGTGTTTCACTTCCTTAAATGTCTTAAAGATGGGACAAAAATTATCAACAATGAAAAACAGATTGGGAAAAGTACAGTTGGAGGTGTATGCATCTATTTTATGTGTGAGATCAACATTGTATTACATTTATTATCAGAAAATACCTAGCTTGGTTTTTTTTATAAAAAAACCAGTATTTTTCCCAACCAAAGGAAAAGTCCTGGATCAAGATGGAAATGTAGCCATTTTCTTTAAATTATAGCAGTATGAATGCATTTCTTAACTGTGACACTCATACTATGTTACAATGTCTACTGCATTTCTTAAGTGATTTGTATAGTCCAAAAGCTTTGAGAACATGTGATGTTTTAGGCCTCTGCTTTGGCGAAACAATGAAGGGGAGTAGAGAGCAAGAAGAAGAGTTGTATAACATTTTCTTCATTTTTTTTTTCAATTTCCTTCTCTCTATTTCTCCTCCCAATGCATTGAGATAATTATTTTTATTTTTTTGAAAAGTATTTTTTTATTTTTTTTCCAATATAAACATAGAATATATTTTTCAAGAGCGAAGTCTCGATCCGGTCACAGATAGGTACAATCGCTTACATTTTTTAAAGAAAAAAGAGAAAGAAACTCCATTCAGAATTTCCCATTACATCTTTTAAAATTAAAAATCAGATTATATAAAAGCTTTTTTAACATAAATTCTAATATCTTCATCAGAACTATTTTATCACCACCAATTTAATTTCTTAAAGAAGAAAACCTTAATTCATTTTTATATCCATTTATAAATTCAATTATATCTGGTTCTTTCCCAACTTCCCTTCATTAGACCTTTTAACAACAATATCAAAACGTATTTTTTTTTAAAAAAATATACTAACCTCTTCTGTTTGTTTACCTTACAACTTTGTCACCACACATCTTAATTTCAAATTGAATACAGCTCTATTTTTGTTTCAATTTATATATAAAAGTTCTATCTATATTTCTTAATATCTGGACTCTTTCAACAAATCTCTGAATCTTAAACTTTAACAATTTACCTTTAATTTTACACATTTCATATTAGTCAAGTTTATCTCAACATCTCCTACTATTGTTTGGCTGATTTCCAGCATCTTTTATTTGGGCTGATTTATAGCATACTCACCTCCATACCTCCAATTTTTGTTTGGTTGATTCCCAGCATGTTCTATTTTGGCTGATTTCCAGCATAATCTCCTCCAGACCTCCCATTGTTATTTGGCTGATTTCCAGCATATTCTATTTTGGCTGATTTCCAGCATATTCTCCTCCAAATCTCCATCTCTTGTTTGGCTAGTATTACTAGCATGCTTTCCTCCATTCTTAGATCTATTATTTTAGCTGTTTTATTTGATAAATTCACAGCCTATTACATAAGTTGCTTTTTCAGCATATTCTCCTCTGTAACTCCCACCAATTTTATAAAAATATGTATTTCAACAACTATCTTCTCACATACTTTCTCCTACGTTGTAATTTTCCCTTAAAATCATCTCTCTTCATATTTATTCTTATTTTTCTATAGAAATCACATTTTTTCTCCGCTTTAAAAATCACTTTCGTCTGGTTATTAAATCTGTAAATAATTCTTATTGAAATTCAAAATTTCATTTAAGCATTATGATATTTAAAAAATCACATTTTCTTTCAATCATTTATAATCGTATTTCATGACCAAGTTAATATTTATATATGTATATAGTCAAGTTCAATAGAAATGGAAGTAAGAAATAAAAAAGAAAACAGAGAGAAAAAGAATAAAAGTAAAGCGGAAGAGAATAAGAAAAAAAAAGAAGAAAAAGAAAAAAAAAAGGGAGAAGGAAAACACCTCCTAACAGTATTCAGGCATCAGAATAAGCATTAATCATTACATTTCCATTTAATCAAACTGTATTCTTTTTTTTATCTTGCTACCCATTATATTCCATTTCTTTTTTTCCCAATCTGTCCAAAATACTCCTTTTCAATTTCAATGTTATCAGAGTTAAAAGTTCTATAAAGTTTAGTTCTTTTGTAGTATCTATTCCATATATGGTATCATCATCTCTTCTTCTTTTGCCACGCCTTTTTCTTTTGTTGCTGTGCCTGTTCGTTCAGTTTTAATCGTTCCATTTTATTTCTTCTTTCTATCCATCAATAAATTCTCCAATAGACAGATTGGATATCTCCAGAATCAAACTTCCTTAGTTTTCCCCAAAGTAATCCAGTTTAAATAGCCAGGCACATAGTTTCTCCTTCAAACCGCAAGCAATCCACAATTTGCATTTTCACTTTGTCACAGCTAGTACACATTTTTATTTTATTTTTATTTATTAAATTTATATACCGCCCTTCTCCTAATGGACTCAGGGCGGTGCACAGCCAAGAATAAAAGCACTCCAATACAAAATTTAAAATATTAATAAAAGAATGAAATAATTTTGGCCCAACAAATTTAAAAAACCAATAGACAATTAAAATTTAAAACCCATAAAACTTTAGACTTAAAAAGAGGGGGGAGGGTTACGCCAGCCCAGCTTGACAAAGTAAAAAAGTTTTTAGGGCACAGTGAAAAGCCCGGAGATCGTACGGATCTCCGGGGGCAAATCGTTCCAGAGGGCTGGTGCTGCCACAGAGAAAGCTCTCCCCCTGGGTGTCGCCAGCCGACATTGTCTGGCTGATGGCACCCTGAGGAGTCCCTCTCTGTGGGAGCGTACTGGCTGGTGGGAGGCTATCGGTGGCAGAAGGCGGTCCTGCAAGTACCCAGGCCCTATGCCATGGAGCACTTTAAAGGTGGTCACCAACACCTTGAAGCGCACCCGAAAGACCACCGGAAGCCAATGCAGCTCACGCAGGAGAGGTGTCACATGGGAGTGCTCCCTTGCTCCCATAATCCCCCGCGCGGCCGCATTCTGCACCAGTTGGAGCCTCCGGGCACACCTCAAGGGGAGCCCCATGTAGAGAGCATTGCAGTAGTCCAGGCGGGAAATGACGAGTGCCTGAGTGACTGTGCGTAAGGAGTCCCGATCTAGACAGGGACGCAACTGGCGTATCAGACGAACCTGATAAAAAGCCCCCTTGGCCACAGCCGTCACATGCTCCTCTAAAGACAGCCGTGCATCCAGGAGGACGCCCAAGTTGCGGGCCCTATCCGTGGGGGTCAATGACTCGCCCCCAATGGTCAGTGATGGAGTCAACTGGCCATATCAGGACGCCAGAAGCCACAGCCACTCGGTCTTGGAGGGGTTGAGTTGGAGCCTGTTGCCCCCCATCCAGATCCGCACGGCCTCCAGGCACCGGGACATCACTTCCACGGCATCGTTGGGGTGGCCTGGGGTGGAGAAGTACAGCTGAGTATCATCAGCGTACTGATGGAACCTCACCCCAAAGCCACGGATGATCTTGCCCAGCGGCTTCACATAGATGTTGAACAGAAGGGGCGAAAGGACCGACCCTTGAGGCACCCCATAATTGAGGCGCCTCGGGGTCGACCCCTGCCCCCCTGCCAACACCGTCTGTGACCGGTTGGAGAGATAGGAGGAGAACCACTGCAAAACGGTGCCCCCCACTCCCAACCCCTCCAGCCGGCGCAGCATGATACCATGGTCGATGGTATCAAAAGCTGCTGAGAGATCTACCAGGACCAGGATAGAGGAGCAACCCCTATCCCGAGCCCTCCAGAGATCATCCACCAATGCGACCAATGCCGTTTCCATGCTGTACCCGGGCCTGAAGCCGGACTAGAGCGGATCCAGATAGACAGCTTCATCCAGATACCCAGGAAGTTGATGCGCCACCACACTCTCAACAACCTTCGCCAAGAAGGGAAGGTTGGAGACTGGACGATAATTAGCCAAAATAGCTGGGTCCAGAGAAGGCTTCTTGAGGAGAGGCCTCACCACCGCCTCTTTCTAGGCAACTGGCAATTTTGTCTATTACCACTTGTCTTTTCCCCTTGCTTTAAAGAGTTCCTGTTTGTCACCTCTTCCCTCTTTCTCTCTTCAAAAGTAAACCATTCCCATTTAGAAAAAAAAAAGTTTCAAATTTTTATATCTTTCCAAGAAAACGATCATTCCAAAACAGTTAGTAATTGCAATAATCCATTAAAGGGTCTTTTCCTCCTGTTAATTGTTTTACTGAGTCATCTTGCCCCGATAGTTTGTAGCTGCTAATTAAGGCTAGGGGCACACTTGTTAATAGCCATCATTTGAGCGCTGCTCCCGCCTGGTTTGGATCTCACTCACCCGGCTTTTGAACTCTTCGCTCTTTTTTCTTGCTTCTTCCTCCTGCACGATGCTTTCTCAGTTGGTCCCGGCTTCGAGGCAGCCGCCATGGCTGTCGCTCCCCTGCTGCCGGCGCAGAGCGCTTCCTCTGGCCCCGAGGAACCTGCCCGTTCCTCTCGGCTGTCTGAGGGGCCCCTCTCTTTCCCCCTGTCCCTGCAGGACAGGGTAGGTCCACAGACCTGTCGGCGGTGGCTCGAAAGGCGGGGTTTTCGCAGGGCTCATTAGAGCCCCGCTATTTTCCCGTCTGGGTTGCCGTGGCGCTAATCGAAAGATAATTATTTTTAGAACCAGGATTTATTTTTATTAATTTCTATATATAGGTCAGAAATAATTTCTGCATTTACTGAAAAACAGTTCTATGTAATTTGGAAGTTTCTGCATTCATGTCCAGAAGCTGTTGTAAAAAGCATAGTTAAATATAACTATGGGACAGTGACCATAGTTAACCATATAATCATATAGAAACATGACTCAGTAGGACAGTGGGTCTTGTCTCAAGACAGCATATTTCGATATGGGGCATTTTCTATGTCACAGCTAGTCTTGGAGGATTTTACTGACTTAATAGAACTGTAAAAATGCATACCAAGTGTTTATGAGAAGATAGATAACTATTTAATTATGGTGGATATTCCACTATGCAGAATTCTGTAGAATTCTCCAGTGTGCTTGCTCTGTTATTCTGAAGTTGAAGGCATCCCATGACCTTGGGGGCATTTTGAAAGTCATAGAGAATTTTCCTTTAATTGTCTTGTTTTTTTTTTCAATGCAGAAATGGAATCTGGCTCAGCTAACACTCTTCAAGCCTGATCCTCATGAGCAGAGAATTGCTTTTATTTTTACCCTGACATTTTCCTTGTGTTAACTCCTAACTTGAAGGGAATCCCTATTAGGTCCCCTAATGGGAGCTATAAGTGCATTGGGTGCTTTGGAAGGATAGCGAGCGTTGATTAGGGTTGAGCTTTGAGTAGCTGCTAATGCACATTCCACATTGATAGGCACCAGATAGCATGCTCCTAGCAATATTTTTAACCTCTATGAGATAGGGATGCATTAAAAGAGCTAGGTTTTTTCTGCTGCTTTTGCTGACCCTAGGTGCCAAATTCTTCACTGACACTGAATGGCCTGCAATCCTAAGCATTATCAATGTCAACAAACAAACACAAACAATACACCAACTTTGAAAATCCCTAAGATTTTGAATGGGGGGGAGGATAAATGCAGTGAGGACCAGATATTAGTATGTGAAAAGTAGAATATCTATTTTGGAGGGTGAAGACAAATTTTGGAAATTGAAACAAGTTCTGCAATGCAGATTTAATCTACTCTGTACCTTAATACCTGTTTTTTGTAAAATCATTCACAAACCATTTAGACTGGGAACAAATAATATAATTACTACTAAATGTATGGCATTCTATTATTTCATTGCTGTAATCAATGTTATTCTCCTAAAATCTTGTAACTGAAATAATAGAATGGAGGTTTTACATTAAGAATGTGTTCAAAGTATCTCATTTCAACACAACAACTATTACTACCTCTATCTTATGCATCATTCATTCTTTTTCTCTCTTCAGGTTTGGTCCTTGTCATCAGGCAGGGCGGGGCAGTGTCTGCATACAATACAGACCGAAGACCGGGTCTGGTCTATTGCTATTAGTCCATTATTAAGGTAACAAAAAGGACATTGAAAAATCTCTCTTCAATATATGGATATCTCACATCTAGTGTAACGTTTTTTGTTCATAGAGTTACGTATCCTACAATAAGAAGAATTTAAAATTTTGTTTCATGATAGAATCAGTTTTATGACTCAAAAGCCTTATTTTGTAGTGCAGAAAAAGATACAAATGGTTTGAACAATATTCCAGTTGTATATATTTTCCCCCACTGAACTGATCCCTAAGACTTGAGAAATTGAAAGTTTTGATTTTATTTTATTGATTTATTTTTTCATTTATTTCATTTGAGGTGGAGGTGAGAATAAAACCTTAGAATAGTTTGATATGCAATAGTTGTTAAATAGGTTAAATAAATGACCAAGCAGTCAGTTCTGCTTCCTACTTGAAACTACAAAATCAGCTTTTATTTCAGCCTTTTTCAAAAACTTTACTATATAGCCATTCAAAATAAGGAGTTGGTTCTCTTAATAACAGCAAATTTAACCTTCATATAATACATGTAAGAGCTGTACATATTCAGAATAATTTATGAAATAAAATTAAATATGGGAAAACTATTAAAACTTAGTATTGTACTCCGTTCCCCCTCCCCCACTATTGAACTATCTGACTCATTTGCACAATGCATTACCTTCACAATTTCATGGTCCTTGTTCACTTTTTCTTTTACTTCCCAGTATTTTTTAGATCACTTCAATTAATTTTGTTTATTTGTTGATGTTTATGAGTAGTATTGGATTTGCTTTAGCCAGTAATCTGATTCTTGGTACTGTTTCTAAAGGACTGAAGAATAAGGAAGTTTTGATTTTCTTCTGATTTCAGCCTTTGAATGAGTGGTGTGGCTCACCATGCTTCTTTTAGAAGGCAAAGGTTCCATATATACCTGCAACAAATTTCCAAATTTAAAGAAAGTTTTTGTTTCTGTATATTTTGATGTGAGCACACATTTTAATTGACTAAAAAGCGCAGTCTCACTTACTTTCAAAATTCCAGCACTATTTTTGTGGCCCATGTTCCCATTATAAGTACTAGTTTGAAAACACATGTGATATTTCAAGCTGTTTCTATTTCTTCCACAATTCTGGTGCTATGCATTCTGTAAGATTTAATTCTTGTATTACAGATGCATGAAGTGCAGTGCTGTATTCAATAATATGTCCCTGTGTACAGTGGATCCTTGGAAATGGGATTTGCATGTATCAATTCTATTTCTAATTGGTATCATATTACTATTACAATGTATTGCACTGTCCAAATATTGGATTATTTAAAGTACAAATTCAGAGCCTTGCTAAGAAGATGACAGTCAAAAATAGCATGAAATGAAAAATTGCATTTGTACTATTTAACCTCAGAATATTGTGATATTAAGTATCACATTACTGATAAACATCCGTATTAATTACAATAGCCTCTAATAAACATCAATGTTAATTACAATAGCCTCTCTCTATATATTTGTATTCTGTATTTCTTAAACTGACAGAATTACTGTTGAACATCCAAATTGGACTGATGCAAAACCAGAACTCATTGTCTTCTACTTTCTAGCCTGATGCTTTAACCACTACACCAAAATAGCTCTATACATACTTGCTTATAGAATATAATATAAGCCTAATAGTTACTGATAATTATAATCAGTATTGTGCGAGTACTTACAATTGTTTTTTTTCTTTTTTGGAATTTGATATTGTAATGAATATTACAATACATTATGCAAAAATATTTTACATAGCCCCTTCTTTTTCATTATTTCCCCATTTTTTTCCTTCTTTGGATGTATTCTGAACTTACTGAAACTTTAATTATTAATTAAATTGAAATGTTTATACAGTTACAATGATCTCAGACCTTAGATATTAATTAAATCTTTTTGGGAGAGATGAAGGATGCAATAATTCAGTGACAGTATAACAGAGTTCAAAGGGACCTTTGAGATCTTATAGTCCAGCCCCCTGCTCAAGCAGGACATTCAACCTATTTTGGAGGGAGGCAGGAAATGAATGCCTCTTTTGTGCATTGGAAGCTATGGGGTACGGAGCAGGTTGGCTACCACTATAAGACTGGGGAAGGACCACCTGCTATCCCAGGGGAAAAGGCCCAAGCTTGCTACTTGCCTTACTGTAGGAGGGAGAGCTGCTTAGTGACTCTGTGGATTCTGAGGCCTAATGAATTTGCCTGTCACGTGGTGTTTTCACTCAATCTGCACTGCTGCAGTGTCACGTGATAGTTGCTATTGCTGTTAGGATGAGGTGGCAAGCTTGTGCAGGACTCATCACAAGTTGTGAGCTCAGGACTTTTATATGGCTACATTTATTTAAACTTAATTTTGGGTGCACTTACTGTGTCTCATAGAAGTCCTTTCTCTTTGAAAAAAGAAGAGGCAGCTGGGAGTTTACAATCAGAGACATACAGAAAAGGCAGGTTTTAAGAAGGAGCTCTTAAATTTGTGAAACTGATCAGTTGCATTTGTTTGGCAAAATGGGTGAGGCTGGACTTTTTATGCTAAATTGTATGCTTAGTTGTTTGTTGAGCAAATGGACTTGGTTGGTGGGGGGGGGGGTACCTTATAGTTGGGGACTGATTCTCTGGTTAGATGATCAATCAATAGCTTAGTCCTAGGGAACACAGAGGCAGAAAGAGGAGAGGTAATTGGGAGCTTGTGATTAAGAGAGCAAATTAGAACAAGGTTTTTAAAATTTAATTTAATTTTATTTTTTGCAAAGGAGTTAGCTGGGGCAGAAGAGTTGGAAGAAATGATTTTCTTCTTTGACACTAAGCATCAAGGAGTGGAAGACACAATTTGCAAAATTAGTAAAAATATAGTGTAGGGGTTGTCATTTAGATTAGAATTCCTAAAGAATAAGAAAACCAAGATGATAATACTAACACCTTAGAGATACAATCAACAAACAAGTTAAAAAGGCAAACAGGTGCCAACAAAATGGAAGATCAGTACAGTTCTGGGCACTTCCATGGTACAACTCAAAGAAATGGAGCAGGAATGCAGTTTGGATTAAGGAGGTGAATAAGAGTAAAAAGGAAGCTTAAATGAAAGAACGTGTAACAATAGCCAAGTGAAGATGAACTGTGACTAAAATCCAAACTCTGTTGAGGAAATGCCTCAAGGCAACTAGCACTTGGGCAATTCCAGTCATCAGATACACAGCTGGAATGGTAGACTGGAGAACCAAGTAGAACTAAAAGTCCTGGATAGGAAAACCAGAAAAATAATGATCATGAACTATGCCCTTTATCCTTTCAGCAGTGTTGACAGACTCTACCAAGGAAAATAGGTGGGTGTGGAATGTTACAAGTACATCAGGCAGTTGAACATTGCTAAAATACATGGAAGTACATTTAATATTATAACTGGATTTCTGTGAACATAGTCTGGTATATTAGAAATAAGCTCTAAAGGAAATTCAAAATTTTTGGTAAGTGGTTTTGATTTTTGCATTTCTGTTATAATAGTATGCATTCTACCATGGAAACCAGGTAAAAGAATTGTTATGCAAAAAACTAACATTGCAGCTTGAATAGTGTATTATCTCATTTTTTATTTTGAATTACAATGTCTTTCAAAGTCAATTTTTTATGTAATTGTTTTATATTTGGAGCAATATCTGATGTAGAATTTTTTAAAACCTAAATTAATGGTGGGAAATTAAAACAATGAAATACTCTGGGCTCAACAGTTGGGCTATCAGAACGTTTTTTCTATTCTGTTTTTTGGTATGTTATTATTTATTTATTTATTAGGTTTGTGTGCCGCCAAATCTAGCATTGTGGCACTTACTTATGGCACAGAGCCTGGTTACTTGAAGGACCCCCAACTCCTGTACTATCTGTCTGACCATTAAATTGGACATAGTTGAAGTATTCTGGGTCTCTTCAGTTAGAAACGTGCCTTCAGTGTTGCATGCCTGCACTCTGGAATGAGATTTCTCCTGAAATCTATGTGACTCCAACCCTGCTGGCATTCTGAAAAGGCTTAAAGGCCTGGCTTTTCTCCCAGACCTTAGGTTAGTATGGTTGCTTATTTCTGTTTTTTCATAATTATAAAAAATAAAATGGTTAGTTTTATTCTGTAATTTTATTCTACATTTCCCATGGTACATTTGGAGTCAAGTGGTGCCTAAATTGAATAATTTGCTTCCTAATTCACTTCAGTAATTTGAATTAATAAGCATGTAAGGGAGACCTGTTTTTTTCCATTCTACTAAGATAAGTGAGCACTGTTTGACATTTTCTTTGAATATAGAGTTAGAAACTATCAGAGCAGCTCAATATTTCCAGCACGAACAGTGAACAAAGTCATTTACCAGATTTTTTTTATTAGGTGCACAATATTAAGAATCTTTGAGCTGCTTGTTCAGAGCTCCTTCTAGAGTTTCAGGTGGTAAGCACTGAGTGAATTGCTATTACTGGGCGTGCTCTTGTACTGCACACTGTTTTATCTTCCTAAGTGATGACCTGCAGGGCTGGCCTCTTGTCAGAACACTAACGTCTCTCCCTGGAGTGAACACACACTCTCTGTCACAATATTTACCTAGTGTGCTTTTCCCCCCACTGGGTGATAAATGGAAGCTTGCAGAGTGGCTTCTCCATCAGCCACCAGGTTTGGATCACTTGCTTGTTTTATGAGACGGCTGATCCCATTGCATTTCTTTTTCCTTCCCACCCCCAGTATTAGAGACGATTAGCCACGTCATTAATTCTTCAATTTGATGGCTGATATAGCAAGGCCTGAAACACACTGCTGACCCTATATAATAGAACCTTAGCTCCTTAACATATTAATGATGGGAGAAGTTAATTAAAATTCCACAGAGAGAAGGTGTCAGTTAACCTATAAACCTGTCAGTTCCAAAAAAACCCCAAATAAAACAAAACCTATTGCTGCTATCCTAGAAAGAAGAAACAGTTTGTGGGGTGGGGAGCAAGACTGATACTGGGTGGATTTTTCTTCATCCAACTTAGGTTTTTGAATAAAAATAATTTTAAGGTGGTTAAGTATCCTAGTCTGGTTTTAGATTCCAGAACTTCTTTGCTCTGAATAGACACATATTTTAAACAAGGAATTATTGCCTGTATAATGGAGCATACATTTGCATTAATTCAAAATTGCTGATATGTGCTGTGACTGATCTTTTTCTTCCTTACGATATTTTAGAATTCTAAGGATTTGTGCTAGCATTTCAGTAACCTAACTCTTTTATAGTAGAAACAAGTATATCTGTGTCAGTGGTGGGTTGCTCCCGGTTCGGTCCAGTTCTATATAACCAGTAGTAAAACTGGTGGGAGGCACCGTCCACCCACCATGATGTCATCATGGTGATCTGCGCATGCGCAGAAGCTTCTGCACATGCGCAGAAGCATGCATGATTCTGTTGCAAACCGGCAATAAAGGTAAGTAGAACCCACCTGTGATCTGTGTGCAGGGTTGAAATCAGAAGCATCTTGAATATCAAAATGTACACTATCATAAAAGATAAGCTTGGTTGTCTCCTTGATATCTATGGGACAGATGGAAAGAGGCAGGAAAAGACTAAAGATCTAGCTTTTGAGTTTACTGGGGCTACATGTGTCTAATTTTCATCATGCCCTGCAATATTAAGGCTTGCCTTTGGTTATGTCTTCAGTTTTATAATACGCAGTTAACCATTTAATAAGAGCATACATTATTCTTGTACTGCACACTGTTTTATGGGCTATTGTGTTAAGAGAATTTAAATTACAGCACAGCTTGCCAAATTTATTGAGTCACATTTTTGAAGATTCCAAATTCCAAACTGCAAAATTCAATAGCAAAACAATGATTTTTGGTGGTATAGTTTTTATCTCCATGGTTCTCTTGCTTATGAATAACTTAGATTTAAAAATAAGCATGAGTTTAGTAGACTTACATTCAATTGACAACTCCTTTAAAAAAAAGTGGCTAACAATTGTGCTCCTAATCTGTCCTTTTTTTTATCTCTGTCCTGTTTGGCATTATGAAGCTGAAAACTTCAAAGGGTAACCTCCAAGAAGAAAAAAAATAACCAACTTCTGTCCTAATATTCGGAACCCTTGTGATTTATAATATCACAAACTTAGTAATGTCCATAAGAACATCTCTGTGTGCATTTGCTTTGTGTAACCTACCTCCATGTGAAGGAAACTGAAGTAATGAGTCCTCCTAGATCATCCTGCAACATCTAGCAGAGAAGTACATGGCTAGAGCAGGATCTCCTTTACAGGCTATTTTTGTTGACTTTAGGTCCACCTTTGATTCAATATTGAGAGCTAGGCTATAGGAGAAACTTGCCAATTCCACCATAGATGAGTACCTATCTCCTGAGATATCTGATACCTGAAAATTCTAAGTCAGTATAATTTACCCCACAAGGCGTTTACCGTAATTAAACAATCATCTCAGTAAAGGGAGTTAGACAAGGCTGCACTCTTAACACCATCACAATACAGGTAGTCCTTGTGTTACAACAGTTCATGTCAAGTGCCAGGGAAATCAGAAGATCCAGGCAGTTCAAATGAATATAAAGATTTATTTCAAGCTTTAAGTTCTCTACAAGAATCTGAACTACTAACTTTCAAAGCAAATTGGCGGTAAATAAAACTGAAAGGAATTCAAGATGGTCTGGAGTTAGATCTCTAGTGGACCCGGAGGGACTCATGACTGATGATGCATTTGAACCCTCCCTTCGGCTCAGCTTGGTCATCTCCTATAATTCATTTAGTGACTGTTTGAAGTTACAATGGCACTAAAAAAAGTGATTTATGACCATTTTTCACACATACAACTGTTGCAGCATCTCCATGGTCATGTGAGCAATACATACGCTTGGCAATTGACTCATATTTATGATGTTGCAGTGTCCCGGGGTGTTGTAATCACCTTTTGCAACCTTCTGACAAGCGAAATTAATGGGGAAGCCAGGTTCATTTAACAACCGTGTTACTAACTTAAACAACTGCAGTGATTCACTTAACAACTGTGCCAAGAAAGATCATAAATGGGGCAACCTATTAATAACTCTCATTTAGCAACAGAAATTTTGGGCTCAATTGTGCTCATAAATTGAGGACTACTTGTATCATACCATTTTTACACAAATTCTCTGGTTGTCCATGAAAACAACATGACTCCCCCTCCCCTCAAATTAGTCCACAGACACTTACTTACCCATGATTTTGAATGCTAATGATGTTCTTCTGCCCCAGATCTCAATTAGACTAAAATGTAAATACTTGCAAGGATGGAAAAATTAGTATTAAATTATGAAAGAAGCACAAAAGTCCTATTTACTAGATGTCCAGAATCCACAAGTACCAATTAAATTGTCACAATATTGAGCAAGTCAAGACTTTCAAATACTTTGGAATTATTTTCCCAGTGGGAGAAGCATTCACTCAGATTAATCCAGAATAGCCAAAAATCAGTCTTGGCAATCAGAATGAACTATCGATCAAGGATTTTATCAATCAAAAGTATTTATTCCTACTGCTTTAAAGTTATTTTCTGACAAAGTATTCTCTCAGCTGTTGAACTGATGCTCAGTTGGGACCCTCTGATAACTACCCCAAATTAGAAACTATACAATCTAAACTTCTACGAATTAATATAATTAATTAAGATTGAAATAAATTTTCAATCTTACTAATTTTCTTTCTTGCTGATTAAAGTTAAAATTTCTGCCTAGCCGATAATTTTAGTGCTAGATGGAGGAGATAATCTACCCGAGTAGCTACATTTCTGTGAGCTCTCTAGAAAGACTCTTCTTTTTCTAGATATCAACAGACCAAAAAGTACTGACACACTATGGGCTGGACATAGAAAGACAATTTGATCAATCTCAGCCACCCAAATACATTTTCTTAAGTAGTTGATCTTCCCCTCCCAAACCTGTAGGATACTTAAATGCTAACAGTTTCCATTCTCAGTAGGATTTTGCTATTACTTCAACTTAATGTTCTGTTATCTGTTGTACTAAACAACTTAGTTACTTAGTTATGACTTTGTGACATAGGGTGCTATTGAATCTATTGCTCATGTTTTATTATTGTATGTGGTAGCTTTTAACAGGATTCCAGAATTCACTTTCTTTATCTTTACATGGCAAAATATCATGTCCCCCCTCTTTTTACCCTGAGGCCTTTCTTTTTGGATCAGTCAGACTATTTCTTTGGATGCTACTAAATTTTTCCATAGAAAATTAAAATTAGGTGGACTTCGTTAACTCATTTGTTCAAAGCAGCTGTTCATTATGTTTTTCATGCCAGTTATCTTGCTGAATATTAAATAATCTGATTATGAATATTTGAAGGCCGCATTGATTCATGATTTTTCAATACAATCAACGTTTTTCATTATGCTAGTAAATAGGAGGAAAATGATTTGAACTTCTGTTGTGTCAGAATAGTTACAGTATATAATTTAATAGATTTCCTTCATAAAAAGTAGATGAGAAATGTGACTTAATGGAAATGTATAATTCTTTTATTTTGATTCTCCTGGTTTTTTTCTGGTATTGTAGATTTTAATTACTTCCAAGGGCGGAGGTGCTTCCTGAAAGGTTAGGAGAGAAACCTATATCTTATTCCATAACGAGAAAATTCCCATATTAGTTTTTCTTGTCATCTTGATTACATTTCAGCCATAGGACTGCAGGTTTCCATTTCCAGTCAGTGATCTTTTCCCTTCATTTTTCAAACATCCAAGGGGAAGAACGAAGAAGGTAATTTTCCTGGGCCATGGTCGCTGTTTACTTTTGCTTGACTGTGCAGCATGCCTTTGTTTTTCCACCTTTGATCAGTGCCCTGCCAGCAGATAATTTAGCAATTGCCAGAATGGAACTGTGGAGTTAATGTTAAAATTAACTTTCCTTTAAAAAAAAACAACACAACTTTACTGGTTGAAGAACCAGCGATTACAAGAGAGGAGGCAACAGAGGCCATAAATTCTACCACTCGTGTAGCTGTTGCAAAAAATGAAGCCTTCTGATGTCTCCACAGCACTTTCATTAACATTTAAATTAAGGGTTTGTTTTTCAGCAACCAGGCCTTTCATGACCGAAGTCATGCAAAGCTGTTTTTCTAGTCAAGTACAATAGCAATCATAGTTTGTTTGTTTATTTAAAACTCTCTGAGAGGGACAGAGACCTGACAAATGGTCAGGGTTTTTTATTTATTTAGCATATGGTTATGTTATATTAGCCAGGAGATAATCCACAACAAATCTGCCCAGGTACTAAGGCAGCTCTGATGCTAGCTGCTTTCCTACTATTAAAGTTATCTATGTTCCTTGCCTTTTTCTCTAATTTCTGGTTTTCAAAGACTCTTTAGAGGCCCATTTGATCTGTGATTGCTTCATGTGATGAACATTGGACAACCTTCATGCTTTAAACAAGAACTTAGGGGGGTAAAGAATCTATAAGGGAAGTGGAAAACAAGTATGGAGCATTCCTAATAGCACCATCTGTCCTATTTCCCTTTACCACCACCTTTATTTTTGAATTCTTATGTTAAAACTCTGGAGGGAGGTGAGCTGAGAGGGTACATGGCTAGGTGGGTGGGAATGTACTGTATTATTAAAGGGAGTTAGTGGAATGAACAAATTGGGTTTTGATGTGTTAAATTTGCTCATGAATTTTGATTATCTTCATAAGATATTTCAGTATAGAGTATTGTAAAACACTCCATCATTTTTGAAAGCTCAATGTGTGCTCAATGGAAATACCGTGTGTGTGTGCAAAACTAGTCCAAAGATTTAAGTGGCAGTCTATAGCATGTAGTTCTTTTTTTCCGACTGAATAATCCATCTTAGTTTCATATAGATTTTGTGTATGAGACCTGAAAGAACACCTAACCTTAGAAGAATTACAAAATTTCCTTTTTGAAGAATAAAAATATAGTCTGTTTTATCTGTCCATCATGTAAATGTTGTAGTACAAACAGCAGCATATTTAAATAATAGTAAAAAAAGATTCTACACACCTATTTTTACTTACTTACAGCATATATTAAGAACTGGGTATATACTGAATTCTGAAGTTATAGTTGAGTCAAGTGTAAACCATGAAGAGACTTCACAGTGTGATGTTAAGTGTACATTATAGTTAAGAATGTACATTATACCTTTTTTATCTTCACCTCTTGACTGAGATATGATAGCACTTGCCCTCCAAAGAAGGTAAGTTAGTTGTGCTATGTGACCAAATTACTTTAGTAGCTTACATGTTGCATCAGTTCCAGGAAACCTGATCAGTATTGCAAGCACTTATAGTAACAAGGAGGTGAAAGCTGCCAGCCTCTGTCTCTCCAGGTGCTAGCTGTATTGAATTGCAGGACCGCTATTAAAGCTACCCTGCCTGGTGATTAATGTAGGATGCAGGGAATATGCATTCTTATTCTGCCATGGTGATAACTTTCTCTGAAAGCTAATTCTCTAAATAATGTTTTCATCTGTTTACCTTGAACAAATCTTATTGAGTATCTTTTTCTTTGATGATATGTTTTAGTTTTTTGTGTTATATCTTCAGTGGTACATCATTGCTGAACAGTATGGAGGCATTGTCATGCTATGTTTTCCATGAGGAAATTTATTTTCTGGTGCATAAAGAATTCTGTGGGAGAATCTCTCTAATCCTTAGAGAAACCAGAATCTGAAGCTAGATTCTGATTCCTGACTTATCTGGAAAAGACAAACCAGAAATCCTGATCAACTTGTGGCATTCAAGATTGCTTAGGTGCTTATGTTGGTAAAAAGAAACAGGTAAAAGTCTAAAGGGCCTGGCTTGGTGTTTCCTGACAAGTTAAAGCTGCCTTTAATAACTTTATGAATGTAAGTGGATCCAGGGACTTACTGATATTTATATTTGATGGAAACGAATTACTGTCTATCTGATCTAGGTATTGAAAGAATCGGTAATACTTTGAATAAGGGATGGTTGCTGGTATGTATGTATGGTTCATGTTATGAGGCTTTGTTTATTTCTGGATTTGTCTTTCTATGGGTTTCTTTAATTTTGATGGAAAATTTTGGTCAATAAAATAATTAATGATCCTTTGAATGGATTTTAGGAAGGCCCAATTAGTATGTTAGCTTTGAATCACTGTTTTAAATTTCTATCAAAATAGAATCTGCTTGTCTAGTATGGTTATGTAAAGAGGGCCTGCTGTGTCTCCTCTCTGCTTACAAGGCACATGTGTACATCAGCTAACAGTCCTGCATGGTGACATCACTCACTGGCCTACTCCAATTCCCTTTTCCTAGAAACAAATTAAACTGGTATTACTCCAGTAGACTTTTGGACCCTTAGTGGAATTTGGGCACCTACAATAGATGATTTATTATTACTATTTATTGTATTCATGTGTTGTATTTTGGAATTTTTGTTTGCCAGTCCAGAGTGTGTAAGATCTATGAAACCAATGATATTGGAGCTAGCAAAGGATACATAAATAAATATGGTTGAATGGTGTTGCTGCTTATGTGACTTGCTATCATAGGAGAGGCCCCATCCTATTCCTCAGGATTCTTTGAACCTTGGAAACCTCTCTGTTGCTGGGAAAAGAAATAAATCTATTCCATGGTGTCTTGTAATATCATCCTTGTCCAGTGGCTTATAAAGGTCCAATGAATCTTTTATTAGATGTTGTCAATTTTTTTATACTGTGACCTTAATAAGTGGAAATGATTGGCAGTCTTGGCCGAAAGGGTGGCCAGTCCCTTTCATCTTCTGTAGTGTAGCTTGGAGACAATAGGCTCAGCATATTTTCCTTGTTGTTTTTCCTTTGAAAAGGGCCTGGTATCTCTACTAGGTACCTGTGACATGGGGGTCTTGATTGGGGTCTCATAAAGGGCTTTGCCAGTGTGTCTAAAGGCCAAGAATACAAAAGAGATCAGTGGGTGGGGGCCTCAGCTGACCGCCAAAGAAAGGAGGGGAGGGTCCTGAAGGCAGTGAAGGGAGAAGCAGACCCTGTTGGGAACTCTTCAGAAGAGGAGGGGGAGAGGAGTGGCCCATTTTTGTCCCAAACTCATCAAGCACATCTGCAGAATTGTCCCAGCTGCTGCCTCCCAGTTTCAAAAGAAAATGATCGTTTGATAAACCGGCCTGATTTGCCGCTTTCTCACAAGAGAGGGAGGCCCACCTTTGACCTCTATGATTTCACATCAGACCCAGCTTTTCTTTTCCTTTTCAGTTCTTGGAGAAACTTTGAAATACATCCTTTGCTTTCTCTTTCTATCCCTTTACTATCTCTGCCTCCTTTTTCTCTTGTTTTGTTAAAGAGGGTTGGCAATGGCGGGAACAGGCATGCAACACTGCATTTTACATAAGTAATCAAAAAATTTCCTAGAGAAGAATAAGTCCAAAGTATCTATCCAATATATTCTCACTTTTTAATATGTTAGTGGGCCCCTAAAAGAACTGATGACATTCTTAAATATCTCTAAGCTGGCACCTTCTGTGTGTAGGAAGAAACAAAAACGTGTGTGTGTGTTTGTGTATGTCTGTGTATTTTCACAGAATGTATTTTTAGGGGAAAGGTATATGAATGAAAGACAGTAAGATCAGCTGGAAGTATTGTTCGTATTCAAGTGTTTATTTACAAACTCAATAGAAAGCAAGGAGAAAAGGAAAAAGCATGTATTTGTAAAAATTAATGGAAGGGGAAATATTATATGGGAATTTGGGCACTGGATAATTTCAGTATTTTTATGCCAAGACGATGCTGTAGTGAATCATACTTAATTCCACAATCCAATAAAGTAATTTTATATCCTTGAATTTCTGATGCCAAGAGTGTATTTCTACTTTCAGTGTACCACCTGTCCTTGATTTATAGTTGTTCCCTTAATCATGGTTTGAATTAATGTCAATTTTTTAAAAAGTCAGTTATGACCTAAATTCAAACTTATGACTGTTGGTCTGCCCCAGCAGTCCTGTGATCACAGTTAGAGCGCTTGGCAACTGGCTCACATTTATAACTAGTTGCTGTGTCTCATGGTCACCTGATTTCAATTTCCATTTTTTTTTTGGTTGGTTTCTAGTAAAAAAAATGGGAAAACCCACTATTGGTTAAATGGGATTTGCACTTACAAGCATGTTACTCAGTTTAAGACTTTGGTTTCTCAATTTATGACTGTTGTATTAGTGGTCATGAAATCAGGTCTGGTTACATTATCTTAGCTGATGATCACAATGACTTAGGAAAGAAATTCTGGTCCCAATTGTGGTCATAAATTGAGGACTACATGTAATTGTGCAAACAAAATTGCATTAATAGATTGTTACAGTAATTAAAATGTGGATGTTGCAATTACTACATTTATCTTTTAAGACTAGATTTTGCCCACAAAATAATTCATATTTAAAATACAAGTTTTTGTTTACTCTGTTTTCCAAATCAGTTTTATATATTGCCTTCCTGAACTTAAATGCCTTACAGATGCATGGACATCAGCTCTGGGAATTTGTCTCAATGGCCAGGCTAGACTAGAAATCCTGGTGTTGAAGTCTGTACATTTTAGGGTGCTTGTGGTGGAAAAGGCAGCCATATAGAAGAACCAAAGAATACTTCTATAATGAAAGAGGGCCAGGATAGTGTAGTGATTAAGGAATTGGATTATGGATTATAAATATTGAGAGCCAGGTTCTTGACTGCCCTTCAGCATGGGTGGAAGTCAACTAGATAATCTTGTCAGCCCTAATCAACATCAGGATCTACAACTAGCTAGCTGAAAAATAAAATTTGTTGCTATGAATGTAGTACACGGACTGCAGTGCAGAACAAGTGGACCTATTAACCAGAGATATGAGGAACAACATTTCTTTAATGAAAATAAAGCTAAACAGCATCGAAAGGATTTGCATTTAGTTTCTGAATTTGCCATATCTAGTTCATCTAATTGTAGGAATTCCATAGAATGTTTTATTTCTCATGTTAAGTGATTGGTTAACAGTGTTGAGGAGACCCAGTTCATATCCACTTTCAGCTATGGAAGCTCATTGGTGATTTTGAAATACTTTCTCCTAGCCCAGTCTACTTCAGGGTCCTTTATTATTTGACACATGATGAAAAGCGCAAGTTGCTTTAAACTCTGAGAGAAAATATGGGATAGAAATCTATTAAATAGATAAAAAAGCAACTCTTTTGCTTTTACCCTGCCCAGGAGGACTCTAATCTGGCCCACTTGTGTCCATCCCTGTAATATACATGTATCCCCGGTACATAGGTGGTGGTTGTGGGGAAAATAGGAGAAGGAAGGTGTGTTTATTTGTAATACTTATCATTTGTAAAAATAAAGGCAGATATGAATAAATAAATATAAATATACACAATTCAGCTTCAGTGGAGAAAATCCTCAAACTTTGCAATGAAGAAAACATTTTCAGAATAAGATATAGAGCAAGTGTTCATGTTGCTGTTTATATAGAGAAGTAGAGTGTAGGATAGAACCTTATCTGGACCTTTGAGTATAAAATGTGGAAAGCAAAAGGCTTCTTAACAGTTCTCTGCTACTTTTCTAGAAAAAGGATAGAAATATGACCCTTGTCATAGATCATTGTATTATCTTCAGATCTTGAAGAAACACACTTCTGCCAAAAGTAAAATGGATTTTAATTAGAACATTTTTCCCCTGATGTGTATAAATATATCCAGTGAGTGCTTTTTATTTCTCTCTTATTTATCAGACCTTTTTAATAATTTTGTTACACATTTTTTTTGTTACAGATAATTTTGTTACAAATCTGCAGTGCTACTGTGCTAGTTTGTTATCATTGTACAATGAAAACAATATATGTGTGTTGGCAGTTCCTTTAAAAGCTCACAAGATGATCTGGGTAGGGCTTTTGGAGATTTAGAGGTGGATTTTAAATGCAGCACCATGGCATACTATATATCATGCAAGTTTCCCCTTTTTATTCTGCTTGGTCATTCATTGCTTCATACTCCAGTTCTTGGACACATGGCCAAGATGTAATTGAGCATAGATATAGTGGTTCACTGTATTTATAATGAATTTTTTTCTAAGCCATTCTAAAACTAACAAAGTTAATAGCCACAATGGTGGCTGTTAATTTTGCTAGCGTTATAGGGGCTTAGAAAAAAAATTCATAGTGAATAATTCTATGAATAGCTACTGGTCAGGATGACAGAATTGGAGACAATGTGCATCTCAGTACATTTTGGGAAATTTGAGTGAGAAAATGTTATTGATACTAATGTAAACTTTGTGGATCTACCATAGGTCTTGTCTCAATACTATGGAACAGAATTCTAGGAGGGAGGGGTCCTTCTCCGGTGCAACACAACTCTTGTATAAACTTCATGTCCTGAAAGGAAATTGAATTTGATTAAGCAAATTAATATAATCTACTTTGATTATGGAATTGAACTTCTCTGCTTCTCTCTCTCTCCCCTCCCCCCCCCCATTTCCAATGGATTATTTTTTAGAAGAATGCATTCTTCATTTATCCTATGGTGTGTTTTAATGCCGGAAATAATGTGTTCATGATGATTGTTCGAACAGTTTTTTAGCATTGACATATTTATATCATAAGCAAATAGTTTGATTTCCTTTGAAAGCAGAAATAAGCATCAGTGATGTTTGAAGAACTTGCTTTGGTTCTAGAACAGGGAATAGTTCATTGAAAGTGGCAAGGTTGTGATTATATTAATGATTATTTTTCTTCACATTTTCCTGCTTGTTCTCCCCTGTGCCCCTCTATTGGGCAGGGGGAAAAGCTTTGATTTTTGTTCAAGACAGAGGTTAGAAAGGTTGCAGGGGGCACGTAGCCCTCTCATAGGGGTGTCTTGTCAGGGCGCAGCATGAAGGGCACAAACAGATCATAACCTTTAAATGAAAATGCAATGGAGGGGAGAGATGAAAGCATTGAAACAAATTAGATACATCTATAGGGAGTGCTCAACTGGAGAAAATTAGCATTTCTTCCTAATTGGTGTGCAGGGCATTCCATTTCAAGGATTCATTACTAGGGGAAGAGGGTGCCGGGCCTCTTCACAGAATGCTTTCTTAAAGAAAAATACTCATCTAAGTTTATACATTTATAAACATTTAAAAATAATGGACAAAGAAACCTAGTCTTTAACTATCAATGTTTACAGATTAATATACACAGATGCACAATATTTTATGTTTAGAGTTTATATGTTTTGTTCTACAATCTAGTTTTGGAACTGTAGGCTACATTTGAAGACGTTCATTATCTGTACTGCTTTTTAAAATTCTAAATAATAAGATTTCCATCAGGTTATCATAATGCTGAAGAAAATGTTTAAAAATTTAAACAAAATATTCATCATCCATAATATTTACCTGAGTATTTCACATACTTTGGAAATAAAATAAGATAAAGGGGATTTTAATGTATCACAAATAATAAGAATGAAACTACCTGCTGACAAACTACTATGTATATGAGAATAGTTTAGGTCTTGTGCCTGTAATTGCCATGTATCTGAATCCCTGTATAATATTTTGGACAGAATGGAAAGGTGTATCAAGTCAAGAATGGGATTCATATTCATATAATGGCAGTTTTCTTGTACATGTATGAGCTATTTCATCAGAATTATCCTTCATGAGTTATATACAATAAAAGGCACAGCAATGATTAGGCATTATGTTAAATAATTTTTAGCATGACAAGAACAGCAGCAGTGAACCTCAGATTTAAATTTCCTCTCCTTTTCCAGGAAAACTGAAGAATTTACATAGCAAGCGAAAAGAAATAAAATAAAGCAAGCAAGCAAACAGAGGAAACAAAAAAAGAAGAGGAAGCTGAAAACAGTACAAAAATATGTTTATTGCATGGAACTCAGTTTTTAAATACAACATTGAACTTAGATAGAATAATAGATCATTTAATAACCATTCTATTTTTTTTTTTGAGAAAGAGAGAATCAGTTCAAATACAGAAAGTGTATTTGAAATATACCACAATCCAGAATTGTAGATCCGAGGAGGTACAGGCTATCATGATTTTTTCCAATTAAAATCACTTACAAAATAGTTAAATATTTGATGGGTAAGAGCCATGTATTAAAAACATTTTAATAAAGTTTATGTACTGTTCCTGTTTCTTATCTATGTGTTCTAATTTCAGTAAAAGTAAGGAGAAAGACTTTCTTCTCTAATCGATTCACTTAACTGATTCAGAGTTAGATATGATACAGCATAAATGATTATTAAGAGTTTGATGCGTGGTACAGAAAGTTCAAGTGATCTCAGCTGTGAAGTTTCTTAGTGTTCTTTAAAAATCCTTTCATTTTCTATTGAGAATATTAAATAATCTGTTCACCCAAGGCATGCCTGCAGAAAGTGTTTGATGAGATTCCATACCTGCTGCAAAGTGTAGGAAGAGGGGACTCCACATTTTTGCAGGAACTGTCCTCCTAGGAAATGCCCTTCTGCCTGATAGAAGAACTGCATTGTTATTGTTGGCATCCAGAAGGGTTTGTTTGCTTTTTGAAAATGTGGCTTTTCCAGGGTGCATTTTGACACTGATGCATGACAATTACTTACTTCATATATATATATATATATATGAAAATTTTTCTTATGATACGTTTAATTCAGTTTTCTTCCTCCCCATCTCATAAAGTGCGGTACTTGCTTTGAACACCTTTTTCACCTGATGAAAAACATTAAATGAAGATTGTTCCATGGTTGGCTAATTGGAGGGAGAAGCCCATTTCCTCTGAGGAGTGCAGACTGCATAGAAGTGATGGATGGCTTAAAGATTTATTACCAAATGCTTGGTGCTTAAAACCATCAGCAGCAGATTATTTCCTTCAGAAAAGGAATCAGGAGTCAGTGCTTGTTACCTTTACCCACTCCAGAAAGATAAAGAAAAAAAGGATAATTGGAAGGAACAGTTTGTTTGAAGATAACCACAAGGCTGCTTTTCATTTTTTGTTTCTTTTTTTAGATTGATTCTGAAATTTCAAAGTGGAGGGCAGCTGTTTAATGGCATACCTGTTGCTTGAATCCTTGCTTCTTAGAATCCAACCATATAGCATCATTGGAAGATGCAAGCATTTCTTCCATTCTGCTTTATCTATGTGTTTCTGCACTGACCTATATACAGTAGGTGGGCAGCCTTGGGTGTCTTTTAGAATTTGTTTAGAATTTAGACATATGGCTCCAAATCTAGATTGATGCTTATGTTTATATAGCAATAGCACTTAGACTTATATACCACTTCACTGTGCTTTACAGTTCTTTCTAAGCGGTTTACTGAGTCAGCATATTGCCCCCAACAATCTGGGTTCTCATTTTACTGACCTTGGAAGGATGGGCTGGTGAGAATCAAACTCCTGGAGTGAGGAGTGAGTTAGCCTGCAGTACTGCATTCTAACCACTGTGTCACTATGGCTTTGTGTTAAATATCTTGTAGATGTACTCAGGGTATGTGGGGTGTATAATAATTTGGGACAGGCAAGGGACAAGTCATCTCTGTATATACCTTGGGCACATCCACAAGATCTATAACCTGCCAAGATCTGAATTAATTTGAAAAATGGAACTTTGGTGAAAGAAGTGTTAATGTCTCTTTACAAAAAGGGTGTTTTTTTTTGTTTATGCTGAAAAAAGGCCATATATACTTTTCTTTGTTCCATGATAATGGGGCAATTATAAATCATACCATCTCTGGTTAAGGAATTTGAGAAAGTATAAAGCATGCCAACCTATTGATTTTTGCCCCTTCAGAATTGTCAGGGTTGGAATGCCCCAGGTCCCTTCTATTACTAAGAAATGTCATTCAAGGAAGCCTAGGAACTATTCTTTCTCTGTTGCAGTACTTGCCCTATGGAACAGCATTCCCTGAGAGAAGTGGATAGCCCTTTTTGCCTTAAGTAAATGCCTGATTTTGGGGGGTCCATTTTGATTTCTGGTGGTTCTTTTATTGATGTGGAAAAACAAATAGACACATTTTTTAAATTGTAGAATGTCCCTACAGTCTGCTATCTTAGTACAGAGAGGATTTATGCATTATTGAAGGTTACTACACAGTGAGGGTTTTTTTTTACTGTATATGCGGAGAATGTATGTAAGAAATCAAAATTCACTGTAATGTGTAACCAGCAATAAGGGGTTTTTAATACTACGTAGAGACATCATTTTTATTGTGTAACATAGTCTGCTCCTTTTACATACCTGGATGATTTTCCTAATTTGACAATGCAGCCTCTGCCATCAGATTTTGCTAACAGGGTTTCCTGTATGCTTTTAATTGCTGCGTAACTGCTAAATCTTCATGGTAAAGGAATATCTCCAAACTGAACACAAATTATGAGCTGAACACTACTTATGAGCTGATCTTATCAGTGGGAATTGGGATTTGTCTTTGTTCCTTAGCCAGTTTTATACAGGAGTATATACATTTTTACTCTGGAAAATACAAACGAAATTGTATATATATGTATATGTGTATACATATATGTGAATGTATATGTGCAGTATATGTGTGTATGTATGTATGTGTGTATTGCATCAGTGATTAAAGTTTCCAAGAATTCGCATAGCAATATAAAAGGCAGTGAGGCAGTTGAGGTTCCAGTTGATGGCTAGGTGGCTATGAAAGCATACGGAGCAGAAAAGGAGTTTAAAATGATGAAAGAGAGAGAGAAAGCTGTGAAGGACACTTGACATTCCACTTACTTTATGCCTTTTCTTCAAGAATTGTCCTCATGTTGTTCAGCATAGCACTGAAAATAAGTCCAATAAAAACTGGAACGGTCAGGATATTTTATTTTTTTCCTTTCTTTTGTCTGCATGTCTGTTTGCTTTAAATAAGTATCCCCTGTGTGTGTCACAGATAATGGTAGGGTATGAGTTAGATTTTCTTATACATCGTTTGCATGCTGGGACTTGTGGTGTTATCTTGTTTGACTTTCATGGGACAGATCTCAAGAATAAAACTGAGGATGATTTTTTAAAAAGTTTCCATCTATTGTAATATCCTAGGACATGAACAAGTTGCTAAGGGGAAAATTCCAAACAAACAAATGGTTCATCTTAATTTGTAAGTGAAATATGCTGTTTTCAATCATTTGGTCTAGTAGCACTTTATTATAAATTCTGCCTTTGGATATCAAAGTAATTAAAGTATCATAAGAAAATAGGCTTTCTAATACAACCCCTACTTCCTTTTTCATTCTGTTTTTGAGCTTGGGAGAAGTTGTGTAGCTCACTCTATAAAGATAGGAGAGCCTGCCTTTTGTGATGGTACCTGTGCTTCAGCCTTTGCATAGAGAACTCTCTGGTTAGAGGTGCCATTTCTCTTCATTCCCTCAACATGTTGATCCCCCAAGAAGCTTTTGTCTGCATCCTGCATGCATGTCTGGCGTTGCTATTCCCACATGGGGCACCCTCCCTTGGCAAAGTCGCACTATTCAGAGATGGTGGCTGAAAGAACTTTGGCTAATTATGCTGGACTGGAAATTACCACTTTGCTGTGCACTCCTGCTGCTGAGGCTGTTTATTCAGGGGTTGTATTTAGTGGGAACAAAGCCATCCTGCAGAGCGGGTTCAGTCCTAAGTATGAAGCTACAGGTAGAAGCTTTAAAATAAAGGGGGTAATTACCAGTGTCTCCAGGTGAAAGCCCCTCTGAACTTCAATAGCTCCATGTAGCTGGTTTTGGGGGCTGGGGGGAAGAGGCAGAATTCCCATTCCCTAAATAAATGATTCCCACCAGGCAATTAAGGGGAAATAATTTCAACCAGTGAAGGGTTAGCAAGCTGCTGCTTAGAAATTGTGGGTCTTTCCCCCCCCCCTTTGCCCTTGTTTGTCATTGCGTGAGGAAACAAGGAGGGAGGAATGATTCCCACATATATACCCAATTTCCCTGGTTGTTAAGTGGCTTGAATGTACCTAGTGGGGAACAGAGGAGGGAGAGAACAAATAAAGCACAAAAAGGAATCACTGGAGCTTTACACCTGAGCAGGCTTTGAAGATTTTGACAATGCCATTCACAGCCTCTTGTAAGATATGGGTGTGAGTGGGCATCTCAGCAAAGAAACAGGAATGGTGTTCTTTTTCCACAGTGTGTGGAAGACATAGAACAATCCACATTCCACTCAGCTGTTAGAAATCTGCAGGGGAGTAAAGGAAAAAGGGCAGAAGATGACACATAAGAAAATAAACAGAGCTTGTTTATGTAGTCTATCACTGAGCAACGACCATTTAATACCGTCCTTTGATTTTTTTGAGTAATTCTATCTTGTTTTTTTTTTTTAAAATAGAAGCCTCGTTATTGTTTTTGACTATGTATTTTGGAAACAAATAAAGAAACTTTACAGTTAGTTACAGTTACAGTTTACAGGCTCCATTTTCGGCTGCAACAGCCTCCTGCAACCCTCTGCCAGCGAAAACGAAGCTCGAGGGATCGCATGCCAACTCTGTTTTCGCTGGTAGAAGCATTGTGGGCCGGTTCTTCACTGTTTCTAGGGCAGCCCTGTGGGCCAGTTCTAAGCACCCCGTGGTCTGAATCTGGCCCCCAGGCCTTGAGTTTGACATCCCTGGTCTACACTGACCAAATTACACCAGTTCTTCTGGTCAAATTTTCCCAACTTTTGATTCAGTTGAACTTTTGGCTACTTCCAGAAACAATTGTTTTAATTTGCTCATTTATTTAATATAACAAATACTTTCGTAATATGTTTTTCTACCTGTTTTGCGCTCTTCTTACCAACCTTTTCCTGATCATTCAGACACAAGACTGAATGTGGCTGTCAGCCTAAAAGAGTTGCTGGGTTATTTTGTCTGGCTACCAACAATTCTATCTTTTATGGTAGATAGATGTTCTTGTATGTCAGCAGTTCTAACATTCCTTTTCTAATTTTCTTCTAAGAGATACTTTACACTATTTACACTGGAACACTGTTATCTTCCCATGTTTCATATCCAATTGCAATCATTGTTGTATGTTCTTGGACTTCTGCATATTTGTTCTGAAGCTGTATCTGAACCTCTCTCTTCATATCACTCTATTCCTCCAAGCATGGGGATAGTTTTGAGCATACCTGCAAGCATTCATTGCATCTGCATAGAAATTCTTTTTGAAGAATTATTTGGGGGAAAAGTAATTTCATTTCAAAACAGTCCAGCTATTTATTTGTCTGCACTGACTCTTCCTATTATAATATTTTCATATTTGTATTTCTGTGTTCTGTGACAAGGAAACAAACTTTTTTGTAGTGGACAAGATGGATAGATGGAGACAAGTCATCCAATAAATTTTAAAATGGAGTGTTTAGATCATTTTTAAAAACTGCATGCATCTTTATATTAATTACTATATTAGTAAATTCTGCAATTGATTTTAATTGCCTATGCACACCTTCGTATTAATTAGTATATTTAGGAAATTAAAGGATGAGAAGTATAGACAGTGAATATTACCGCAGCCATCAAATTTCTCATTTCCATTCCAAAAGAACATCTTCACTTTTGGAAAGCCATACTTCCATATATTACAGTATACAGTAAGTGTTTTTCATTTAGAGAAAAAAATAGCAAAGGGACTGATGACCAAAATATTATGGTGCCTGGATGTCTGGAAAAATGGTGCAATGAACTGTTGTCAGTGCACATTAAAAGTCCATCTGCAAGGAATTCAAATTGAGATTACATTTTTGAATGTTTTTATCTAAAAAAGAAAGTAAGCCATGCAAATAGGAATACTGCCTGATAAGGAACAGAGAAGAGTATAACCTGAGTCCCTGAAGGATTTTTTTCCTGCTTGTACTCTATGTGTACATTGGGGGTGGGGGGCAGGGTGGGGATATACAAAAGAGAGATCAGTGAACATTCCTGATAACATTTCAGAAATGCTACTGTTCCACCTGTAACTACTTTATTCCTCTGAATATGTAGACAATGTTTTACTTGAGGTAGTAGCTTAGAAATTAGTAGTAGTAGTAATAGTAGTAGTAGTGGTATCTTTATTTTTGGCATCAACAGCCATAATGTAACAGTCAAGAATAAATTTATAGTCCTCTTGTTGTGATAATCTAATCTACATAAGAAATGACCAAAATTAAAATTATCAGCACAAGCTAAACATTAAACATTTAAATTTAAGATTATAAAAATGATGATATGCCATCAAAAACAAATATGAATACTTTTGATTTATGTAATTTGGCTAAAACTACAGAGTAATAATTAAAATAAAAATAGCTAACATGAAATATTAAATCTGCAAGCAAATTTACTAATATTAATATTGTAAATATAAAAAATACCGTAATGTGGTTAAAATAGTGTACAAAGGAATGACAGTAACTTAAAAGTCTGAAGAGCTAAAAATGGTAAAAAAGACACTAATATATAAATTTATTGGCATATTTATGTCAGCCTGATGGATCTAATGACAGTGTAATTACGTTCCATATTTCATAGAAAAGGACCTATACTATATTATTAGTGGTTACTAACCATCTGTGCGTGGAGTTTTCACATGATATAACAGAATTTAGAGAAGTAAAGTTATTATGATAATATGGTAATTAAAATAAATAAAATTTATCAGTGCTTAAGAAATTTTGACAAACGAGGGATAATCAGACCCTAAAGTTCCTGTAAGAATGGTAGTTAAGGAGGATATGGGCTGTATTTTTTATGGCACCTGTGTCACAGAGCAGTGCTGTGCTTCAAAAAAACTTCTGTATTTCCCCTCCAGTAATGCTTTGTGATGGAGATTAAATTAGCTCTGAATTAAGGAATTGAAATGTGATAGATACGAAGCTGGTTTAGAATGTAAAATGTGATTTTTTAAAAAGTGAATATAACCTGTGGAAGAACAGCAATCAGGGCTCAAGATAAGCATAGCTGGGAAACCCACAATAATTCATTACTGTTACTTTTTCCCAAGAGGATATCAAGTTGTCTGTTAAAATTAGAAGGACCAAGCCAAATAGGTTATGAAGTACCTTTAGCTAAGTAATTAAAAATATTTTACCAGAGGCTGGATTCAATTTCACTGATCCTGCTTTCCTGCCAGAACATAGAATTTGGAACACAGCCGGAGGAAGATATTTCTTTAAAAATTGATAGGATAGCTTTGTTGCTATACAGTCTTAATTGAGTCAAATAACTTGATTGCAGCAGGTATAAACTGTGCATTTTAGGCAAAATAATAAGTTTAAATAGCTGAAGCCAGTTTCTGTGCATTTGAGCCACAAAATCCAGATAAGCATTTTGACTGCCACAGGCTAGTAAAATTTAAAGATCTTGACCTGCTTGGTGGTATACCCACCTAATTGCTAGATTCACTGTTTTGGGTACTGAGATATATGGATCTTGTCTTGGAAAAGTCTATTATTAATTCTGCTTTATTGCAATATGAAAAGAGTGATCTCAAGAGTAATCTTAACACTCTTTTAACTGACAAGGATAAAAGGTAAAGTTACTGCTTCATTTGTGTTTAATAAACCACTGATGTCTCTGTGGGCTAGCATTGAAAGGTGAAAAGCACATAAGGTACCAGAGCATTTATTTAATAAATAAAACTGGCCCAATAGACATCCTTGTCTAACTCTTCTTTAAATACATTTTTATTTTTGAAACAAATTTATTTCAGTCCAAGAACAGCATAAAAATGTTTCAAACTATAGGCTTTTAAACCCCCATAAATGTTAACACTAATGCAGATGCTGTTAAACTGAAATGGTAACCATTTTACATTGTAAAAGGAAAAAACTACTACTTTAAAAAAAACACCAGAGGCATAGCAATTTATGTATACAGCCTATCACGAAAGTAGATAAAAGATTAATTGCATAGAGCTGTAAAATAATGATATTTACCGAGATCTACTGAGATGTACCATATGCTTTGTGAATAGTATTAACTGTCAAGCGCCTGTGCTGGCAGGAAAGAAAAGCCGAGATTAACATTAAATCATGTGCTAATTTTATACAAGTCAATAACTAGTAGTAGACAAGTAGTAGAATATAATAAAATCCATGCTGTGCAAAAAGAGAGTAATGTTGAATTATTTTTTAAAAAATATAAATGTTGTATATAAACAGCCTACAATATTTTGCACTGAGACCAAATCACAGAAAACATAACAATGCAATTTTTTTTCTGCTACATTCCAATCTTCCAGAGGATCTCTCGAGTATTCTTGTGCAGCAACTACTGGTGGTGTTTTCTTCCTCCTTTCGTTCATAACTATATAAAAACTAGAGACTGCTCTATTAACACTAATTTGCTGATTGTTTATTTGCTGTTTGTGTGAAGTTTCTCTGGAGAGAAGAACATTTTCTCAATGTCTAGCCATCTCATGAGAATATGCAGACATGTGGAAATGCTCCTCAATGCAGACACAGCTTGAGACCATTTGCTTTGCAATGCCTACTTCTTTCCTACTCTTGAATATGTTTCTAATGTTATGGCCCTCCTTCCATCATTTTCCAGGAAAGGGGGGTGGGCTGCTGCAAGTTTGTGTGACCTTAGCACTAAATATAACTGTAGGAATTACCTTCCATAATGATGTCAACTGATTAGGTTAGCAGGTTGATGGCAGCTACAATAAGACATGACATGTTCTAATGACTTATTTTAGAGGGACACAGAAGCAGCGTGGAGGAAGATACAGGAAAGACAGAAGGTCCACAGGTGCTGACAAAGACTTTAACCTTTGTTGCTATAATATCAGTATTTCACAGGCCAGGCGGTTTGGTAACCCACTTCCAGACCATCAAAAATTGATTTAATTGCAATTCTCCCTCCCCCCCCCCAATTCAAACTACTGAAGCTTGACTAATTGGAGTAATAGAGAGTAATAAGGCTCTGATTTAAAAAAAGCTTTCCTTTGCCTCCTTTTGTATCTTGTGTCATTGCCTGTCAGAGGTCAGGGAGCCTGCATATTCTATGAGACTGAGTTGCCTTCATTTGGACAAATTAGTTTACCCAACAGTAATTAAAATGCCAATGTGTGTTGGGAAAAGCTGAATGCATTGATGGGCATGTTGGTGAAGGATCTGACAGCTTTGGTGGTTGCTCTCGCACTAACGTGTTGGTGCAGACTCAAAGGCTGCATAAGTTTATGTCTGTGTGGATAATACAGTTCTGTGGTTGGAAGAGGCTCTCTTGTCAGCATGCTCTGTCCCTCTGTTTCTTTTTTGACACTTAGGTTCATTCCTTCCCCATATCCAAACTCTTTGTCCAAACAAGATGTTGTTAACCTACTTTGTCATACACCAGATCTGTTCCTAAGAAATAGCGTTCTCCTAGCTTTCTCTTGCTTCATTGATTCTTTATATACAGTAGTTTTCAGAATGGGACAATTAGAACTAATTTACAAGACGTGAAGATGAGAGAAAGGCCTCGGATTAAAACCTGCATGTGTAATCCAGATACTGTAGTCCAGTATATAAAAAAGTTCTCAGATAAAATTATTGACTTAAGATGAGACAAAAACTAAAGATTGTTTTAAAAAGATATAAGGAGAACCTTAGATTTTACCTACTTCAACCTGCTGCTTAGTCAGGATCTTTCTTTTAAGAGATTACCATCCAGCCTCTGCTTCAAAACTCCAGAAAAGAGACCCAAAGATGCTTTTTCAAGAGGCAACTGGAATTTCTGGTTTTTCTTTGAAGATGTTTCATTTCTCATTTAGCAATACATCCAGAAAAGAAAACTCAGCACTTAATGTGGCAGCCACCTGTTCTGCTAGCAGACTGTTTATATAATCAGGAAATTCTTACTGATATCTAGCCTGAGCATATTTCCCTATAGCTTTAACCCATTGGTTCTGGTCCTGTCTCTGGATAATGTAGAATTAATCCACTCCCCCTTCTATATGACAACTCTTCAGATGTTTGAAGACTAATATCATATCTCTCCTTAGATCTCACTGATGCTATATTTGTGTTTTTCGTTTTTTGTTTGACCTACATGTAAAGCTTACATTTCTTCTTATTGCTTTCAGTTTATTCATTTCATTGCATGTCAGATTTAAAGTGTTAGCTATCCATTCTAGCTTTATGTAACCTGCAGAACATGGTAAGCATTCCCTCAACACTTTGTCCAAGTCATTGATAAAAAATGTTGAGCAGTATAGGCCTAGGGCATAGATCTATTAAACTCTACTTGCTAACTTCTCTCCATGCTGAAGTTGGAGACATAATTGACTGGGTACAGTCAATTATGTCTTCAATTTTCAATTTTGCCTTCTTGTGGGAAATGTGGTTGCTTCTTTAGTACAGTATCTTATTTTGTTGGGTTCCATATTCTTCCTGGACAATTTTCTTTTTCCTACATACGAGGAAATGTATGTTCATGTAAGCTGTACAGTAAAATAACATACAAATAGATAACCTGATACCGTGGTATTTTGGATTATATCTCCATATAACTCTGTAGTGGTCAGAGTTGCCTTTAAGAACATCTGGACATTAAGAGTTGCCTTTAAGAACATCTGGACATTAAGGAGCCTGAGTAGCGTGAGTAGCCTGAGTAGCGTAGGGGAGTAATGCCTCCTACAAAGGCAGCAATTAAGATCCAGCTGCTGCAATTACTCGTGAGTTCAATCCCAGGCAGGCTCAAGGTCGACTCAGCCTTCCATTCTTTATAAGGTGGGTAAATTGAGGACCCAGTTTGTTGGGGGCAATAAGCTGACTTTGTATAAATATAAATATACAAAAGTATGAAGGCTATTGCTTAACTCACTGTAAGCCGCCCTGAGTCTCCGGAGAAGGGCGGCATATAAATCAAATTAAAAAAAAAAAAAAGATTGCCTACATCTTATATGAGGTGGGCACAATTATTTTCTGATTTCACCTTTCATATCTATGCTCCTAAATTATGAAACAGGACAGATCCGATTTTGGAACAGTACCATTGTTGCTATATAAGTAAGATAGTTGGCCCAGTCCCATTGCCTGTGGCTGTAATAATATTTAAGTTCATTCTTCCACTCATATGTCACTGCCTCAGATTATCATCCACACTTGCTGTCCAATGCCTTCCCACCCTTCTTTGTTCTGAAGCTTCGGGTTTTCTGTAGGAACTCCAAGCGGCATAGAATAGCTAGATCTTGCCAAGGCTTTCTACAAATGAACCATAACTAGCATTGTCAAGAAGCCCTACCAAGTGCTTTTGGAAACTACATATGACTTTCTACCAGATACTTTCCCTCTACATGTTCACCCGAAAAGCTAGTTGACCAGGTTATTGATAATTTCCCCTTGACGGTACTAATAACAGTTGTTATTTTTCATCTGTACTTTCTGTAATCTGATTTCAAAATGTTCCTTTTGGGTCCTAAAATTTCTTGCCCCATATGCACTTCTGTTACATATGTTTCTCAACGATGGGAGAGGAAAAAATTGAGAAGGGAATTACAGTTTGGTGCAAGAGATGCAGAATAAAATATCTAATTTAATTAAAAATATCTAATTTAATTGAAAAGGTTATTCAAACATAGAAAGATTGTAGAAATCAGCCACTGATGCTCATGTTTCCAATCTATTTCAGTAGGTTCATTTGCAATAGCTGCACAAGCTCAGCCTGAATCTGCTGATTCTGTGGAGCCTAAAGTAAAAGGATTCTGATTTGGGGAACAAGGCAACTGGTAGGGTTACTACCACAGAGAGATGTAGCACCCTATATCCAAAGCTGTGGGAGGAGCTTTGAAAAATGGAAGATAAATGAAGAAGATGCAGCATTAAAGTTCTCCCTTCTGGTTGTTGGTTCTTAGGGGGACAGAGACAATTCTCCTCTGCATATCCCCTATCCATCCCTATTTTGCTGAACAAAATGTAAGTGTTAGAAGTTCCCTCAGAATCTTCTATCTACTTTCTGTAGGAGATACAGTAGAAATTATTTTTTCCCAACCAAATTTCCTGTTAGTTGTGGAAGATTTGTCCAATAAAATAACAGATGGAGATTGAGGGATATATCTAATGTAGAAGATTATTATTGTTCCTGGAAAAAAATGGTTTGGGATAGCGTGTTCCTTCTTAAATTCCTCAAAAAATAATAGATGAAGATTGAGGGGCATTTCTAATATGGAAGATTAAATTAAACAATTTAGGATTGAGCGGAGATGAAAATATTTGAGATATCTATATTTTCCCAAACACAGTTTGCAAGAGATGAGCAGGAAGAAATAGCTGACTTGATATTGGCATCTTCACGATCAATATATTTAGGAAGGAATAGATGAAGTGATTATAGATATGCCATTCTTTGCATGAAGAATTTATTTGAAGAAAATCAGGGTGCAGCAATTGTAAAAAGAATATGTGGATCTAAATATATCCAGGGCATGTAATTCTATTGCTATTATTCTGAAAGTTTTTAATCCCAATTCTAATTCTTCTTAACAAAATAAAGTATATGTCAGAGGAGCAAATGACATTCTCTTCCTTGTAATTACAATTCAGACATTTAAAAAATAAATTCTTTGTGCTAGCAACAAAAGTTACAGTTGTGAATATGAAATGCAATGTAGGACCTTATATTTGTCCTCAATATTAGAAATTATTTTTATTTGAATTATGAGAACTTTCAGATTCTTCTAGAATGGGAAGAATTTGTGGTTCAGATTTTGTGTAGTTTGCGGGAAGTGGTGCAATTTGCAAGCCAACCCACCAAGAAATTTCTAATCCCAATCACAACAGGCTATACAAGCAGAATAGCGGGGATTAGTGTTGATGGTCTCCACCCCTCTCTTCAGTCCTATTGACATACCTTGATGCTAATTTAGACCTGTGCAGCCACTGGAAGGATGTTGCATACCTTCTTCTGAAAGACCTGTGTGTCTGTGTTGAGCAAGGGAGAGAGAGAAAAAGCAAGACAGAAATCTTAAAAACTGAATTGCCCACTTCAGTGATTTCCAAGCTGCTATTATGTTTCTAACCACGGTAATTGGCTTTACCATTTATTAATGGCTTATGCTAAAGAGACAAAAAGAGACAAAATTCAGGATTTTTTTTTTAGTTCTGGGCTCCATTGAGTACAAGACTGCTTGCTGACTTGGGGGATCAATTGATGTGCCGCCCTATATTTAAGAGCTTGCAGATGTTCTGAAGACTTATCTTGGATAGCCCATGAGGTGTGGAATGAAATCTTGTGTTTAGACATTTTGGTGAAAAGAATATGCTGCTAGCTGATGCATAAAAAGCAGTCTGTTAGTTCAGGTTCTTGGCATTCTCTATGTAGATCCTAACGAAGCAAAATCCAAAAAGTTAATACGTTTATGTCCTCAAAATGTGATGAAGAACTTATAAATTCTAGAAATATGCTTGCCTTTCAAGAATATGAGAATTGTACTCCAGTACATCTAAGCACAGCAACTTAGGGATAGGAAGTGTGAACTGATTACGTTTTATCAGAATTTCTAGACGAACAAATATTTCGAATTGAAATTCTTTGAATTTATCTCTTAGATAGGAGTCACACTTTCTTCATAAATATTTGTGAATAATATTTTTAACTTCTTTAACTACATTACATAGCCAGTAAAATGAATTGTCTGTTCTGATCCATATAGTGCTATGTAATATAGTCACTTTTTATTTTAGAGAGAAGGGGGCTTGTATGTAAAGATCAGTACCTAAAGAACAAATGTATAAAATTCCATCCAAGTTATACTTTGAGAAAGAACTGGTATAAAATGTTTTACTGATGATATAAGAGTCTATTAATAATAGCTAAAATAGGTAAATCATACAGCAATAAATATTGGAAGCTCCACAAAAGAAAAGAAACTCACAAGAAGAAATATTCTATCATAATGTGATGGATATGTAACACCCCCCACCCCCCAAGGTATTGGAGAAATATTGACAGCACTACTCAGAGATTTTTAGGAATCAAATTGGAAATGAAACCTCTTTTTACAAATAAATTACTCATAATTCATGAATGAGAGCCTGCGTGATGTAGTGATTAAGGCATTAGGCTAGAAACCTGGATGCAGTGAGTTCTAGTGCTGCCACAACCACAAGGTAGCTAACTTTGGGTCAATCACTTTTTATCACCCCTAGGAAGTTGGCAACTGGCACGTATTTATGATGGTTGCAATGTCTCGAGGTCATGTGATCACTTTTTGCAACCTTCTGACTAGTAGAGTCAGTGGGGAAGCCAGATAACAAGTGTTACTAACTTCACAATGTCAGTGATTCACTTAACAACTGTGGTAAGAAAGGTCGTAAAATGGGGCAAAACTCACTTAACAACTTTCTTACTAAGCAATAGAAATTTTGGGCTCAATAATGTTAGAAGACTACCTCTATAATTTTTAGAGGTGTTTTTACCTTTTTCTTTCTTTTGGACATTTATAAACAATAATATAGTGGAGACATTAAAATGTATACTTTATATATAATAAAATTTTCAGTATATTCTGCATGAAACTTGTACTAATGTTATCAGTAATAATTGTACAATCCCAGTCAAGTTCTGTTCATTCATAAATATCTTTTTTGAAAATACATCTTTGTTTTAAATGTTATAAATACTATACACATTTTTAAAAAATAGAATATAAGAATTATAAGACTAAAAACTTATAATTATACAAGTGTAGTTAATGGGCTGCAGAAAAATCTTGGTTTACGTAGGAAAAACTTGGCTAAAGAAACATACATACATACATACATACATACATACATATATATCTGTTTTCTGAGGTTTTCGCGGGTGTTTGCTTGTAGGTCTTTGGTTATTCGGGTCTTCTCCTGCGTAAAATTGGAAGTGTCTTGGCAACGTTTCGACCCAATCAGAACACAGCAAAGCTCCCACCCAATCAGCTCCCACCCCAACTAGCAGTTAAAAGGAAGAGACACTGTGATCTCACATTGCTCCTGGAAGTACGAAGCCGAGAACACCAGCCTGAAGATGACGAATGAGACTTTGTCGAAACGTCGCCAAGACACTTCCAATTTTACGCAGGAGAAGACCCGAATAATCAAAGACACACACATATATATATATATATATATATATATATATATATATATATATATATATATATATATATATGCATGCACTTTAAAATTATTAAATAAAATTTTCTTAATTGGAAAAGGAAAAAAGACAATTGTATTTATAGATTATTTTTAGGGAGCTTAAACAAAGCAAAACATTGCATTTAATCTTTCCAATCCAGCTGTATTCCAATGTAATTCACCCTACCAGTACCAATTTTGTTTGTCCTTCTTATTTACCTATCTACCTACCTACCTATTGCACATCTTCCTCAGAGAAGGACTCTGGCTGATACACAAACAAAAGGATTAAAGCATAAAAATATATAAAACATAAATATAAAACATTTAAAATAAAGGCATGGATTGCTAAAATTTGATATTAAATATAAATTAAAAGGCAGGGGGAGTGCCTTCAGGGCACTAACCAACCCTATAGCTGTGTGCTCCTTTTTTAGCCCCAAGTGGCATGAAAGAGCCAGTTCTTTAGATAGTTCTGAAAGGCCAGGAGACTGGGGGTCTTCCTTGCTTCTTGGGGGAGAATGTCCCAAATGGACCAATGTTACAGATATTAGGATGATTCATCTTGAAATAGTTTGCTGACAGATGCTTTCCTTGTTTTAGGAAATGGATACCATACGATCATTATGGCACAGTTATGGTTTTGCCTAGATTACTGTTTTGTGTGTCAAAATTGGTATTAAAAGAACAATTTCCCATATTTCTTATTCCAAGTCTTCCTGATCTGCTGCCCTCCAGTGATATTGGACTTTAGTCCAATAAACTCAGCTAGCATGGAGGATTAAAGAAATTGGAGATGGTTGTCCTACATAAATGTCTTGACATGGACTTCTTGAGATTTGTACTATTCTTTCTTTGTTAAAATGTCAGGCATGGAAACTCTTATGCATTGCAATTCACAAGTCTTTGGCAATTTCATTTACTTATAGCACAGATATTTAATTGCAATACAAATCTAATATTTCTTGTTTTCTTCTTTAATAGTTCATTTGTGACTGGAACAGCATGCTGTGGACATAATTCACCTTTGAGAGTCTGGGACTTAGGGAGGTAAGAATGGCATGAATAGAAACTAATGAAATCATTTAGTTCTTCTAAATAGAAGAACTAGGAGCCCTCATGACACAGTGGTTAAAACCCAGTATTGCAAGCAAACTCTGCCCACAGTCTGGAGTTCAATCCTGACAGGGCTCAAGGTTAACTCAGCCTTCCATCCATCCTAATATAAAATACTAACATTTTCTATGCTTTGTGTCTCATTTTCTTAGTTATTGGCAATGTGAGTCTGCAGGGTCTTCTTTTGTCTATTCTGCTATTTTGCTAATAGTTGGCTTGTCTTTCATTTCTTTTCTGTCAAACAATTAAATTATTAGTATAAATTTAATAGCCAATAATCCATTTTATTGGCATTATTGAATCTACATATATCAAGAAGTGATTAAATTTAGTTATTGCTATAATATTTGATAATTTATTGTGAATTTTTTGCCATTTAAATATAAGGAATAAATACATGACATGCTTTAAGATTTCTCACTCCCTGAGACATAAGTGCAACAATTCACAGAAAAATGTTTTTGCAGAGCAGAATACTTATAAAATTAATTGATTATAATTCTGTGCTATAGAATAACATTATGGTTTCTTTACATTTAAGAAGGCTTAATCTAAATATTGCATTTAGACTATGGGAAGATGATGTTCAGTTTACTTCATATATCCAGTCTCCTTGCCCATGAACTTTTTCTGGGTTACTGCACATAGAAATAACAACTCTTACAACGCAAATAGGGAGTGGCTATGTCACCTTTTCTGCCTTTCCCAAGGAAGCTTCCACCGATAATAAAGCTATGTAGAAAATAGGATTAAGGTAATGAACAGGCAGGATGGAGTTTGATCTTTCAATAAGGCGAAAGCCTGACTGACAGGAAAAGCTAAAGCATGGGAGACTAGCCAATGAGATTCTTCTTACAGTGGGTGCAAATTCATGGATCCCTCCCTTTTCAGTTGTTGTAGTGGAATGCAGTATACCACTGGGCAGCCCCCCTTGGGCCTCTCAAATGGGGAGGAGTGGACATTGCATAATTTAGATATAATCTATAGTTGGTCAAGCATTCTCACATGAGGAATGGTTGCTGGTGAAAACTGGGCCTTTACATAGAAAAAGGATCAAATAGGTATGCCAATAGCTCTCTATGCAATCCTTTTGTGCTTTTTTATTTGTTACTACATTACTTTTTTTTAAATATTTTTATTTGTGGATGTTTCTTTGGAGAGGTCCATTGACTTTACGTTATAAAACTATGTCCATCTCCATCACTATTGTTATGAATAGTTTCAAGCATTCAAAATAATGCAACATTCACGGCATTATTTGTGGTATGATTTAGAGCATTGAATATTATTTCTTTAGAACAGTTCTGCACCTGAGTGATAGTACCACCTCATTTTTCATCTGTTCAAAAAGAATGTGGATTTTTAGATTTTTTAAAAATCCCATCTTTATTACTTGGTAAGTAATTCAAGGTGGCAACATACCTTCTATCTCCTCCTCCTGTTTTCTCCACAAGAAGAACCCTGTGAGGCAGGTTGGGCTGAGAGTAACTAGCCCAAAGTCATCCCAGCATTCATGCCTAAGGAGGGACTAGAACTCCAGTCTCCTGGTTTCTAGGCCACTACATCACTACATCAAACTGGTTTAATTTGTCAGTATGCTATCAGATTTTTTTTATTTTTCTCCTATTTCTATAACTCTCATCAATGCTTTACTTGTTTCTCCTTGATATATGCCAGATACGGATGTATGTATTTTTCACATTTTTATACCACCCTCTTATTAAACATATTGTAGTGTTCCAAAATACCATCAATAACAATATAATCCATTCATATCCTTCTCACAAAATTTGTATAAAATTCATTAATTCATAAAACTTAGTTGCCCCAAGTTAACAAGTCAATCAAAAAACAAATCAATGGATCATAAAATAAATCAATACAGAGTACTCATTCACAGCACAAAGACCAGTCTTGGATTATCATATTTTAGACACATTATGAGAAAGCCTAGTTCTCTGTAGAAGTCTGTAATATTAGGAAAGATGGAAGAAAAAAGAGGAAGACCAACAGCAAGGTGGATGGACTCGGTTACTATGGCACTACTGAATGGACCAGGTAATGGATCAGATGGAGGATTGGACTGTAAAATTGACTGAATTTGTAGAAATTGTGAAGCTGACAAGTTTGGTCAGAGAAAAGTGATACTTTTCTGAAAGACTGAAAATCTTACATGGACTTTTTATTGAAAGAAGAAGAAATTGAATTGATAATTTTAGAATTTGCTGATTAAGAAGAGTTTGCGGAAAATTTAAGATGATGCTTGATAGAGGGGTAGAAGGCATAGTTGTGCTTTACTCTTTCTTTCTTTCTTTCTTTCTTTCTTTCTTTCTTTCTTTCTTTCTTTCTTTCTTTCTTCTTTCTTTCTAGTTCTTATTTTATATTTTTGTTTTTATTTGTTCTGTATATTTTTAGATTGAAAAAATTAAATATAAAGGATCAGACTGGAGACAAGAGTGTCCTGGAGAATATCTTATATGTGTGATAGCTGAAAGCCAGCATCAACTAGATGGCACATAATCATTGTTAACGGCTCAAGTGTGTTTTAAATGTATAATTTTCATTGCCTTACAAAAATTCAGAAATATAAGGCCCTGGTGTGTTTCAAAGGACAGTGTTTTCTAGAATAAGGATTACCACTGAGAAAACCAGCATCCTAGTATACATATCTCTTATACGGGCAAAATCTTGGGTCACTTTCTCTGAATGTTCATATAGGATGGGCAGAATTATATATGTAAGATGGACTCTGAGGTACTCTTCAGCTGCACTATATAAGTCATCTTCAAACACAACTCCATTAAGAGTGCATGATAATAATTTAGTTACATGGTAATAAGGGCATAAGCTATCATGCTCAAATAATAGCAAAGGCTCCCTTGGCTGCAACTTTCAACTCCTATTTAAGCAAGAGCCATGAGTCCCAAGCGAAGGACATCTGCTTTCAAGGGAGTAGGATCTCACCTAGAGCAACCACCAGAAATACTCTTCCCAGAAGAGTCAGATGATTATTGACAACTATCATTGTCATGCTGCTAGGGCTTAGTCTTATTTCTTTTCCCTGTCCCTTACAACCACTGATACCTTCCAAGACTTCCACAGTATTTTGGGCCCAACAGCAAGCAAATGATACGTTATCCCAATTCGACTTCCAAAATCTGCTTAAGTTGATTTGACAACATATTCTCAAAACCTTCCTCTAAAAAGGAAGAGTTAAAACTTGTCTAATTCAGTTGAAAGCCTCTTTAGAAAAGGGCTAATGCCATCTTTTTCAAAGTAGGTGGCATTGGGTCATCCCTTAGAGAAGTGTTAATTACATCACAATTGCCTAAAAGGAGAGAGACAGCATGGGTCTGGTCACCAAGTGGCAGTGCTCATACTGCTGAGCTCCTATTCACTTTGTTAGATTTTTTTCTCTATCCACTCAAAAGAATCCCATGTAAGAATGCAGGATACTGCCCCTCTTATCTTACATGATTCTACTCAAATGATACTGGGGACTGAATAAATACAAGCAACTTTGCCAGCAGAGAAGCCTGCAAATATATTCAGTTGATCTGCAGAAGCAGTACCCTCTTTGTCCCTTCCTAAGAGTGTCTGAGTTACTTTGAACAGGGCAGCTGGGTGAAAATCCGAAGACTAAATAAGAGTGAAGAAATATATTACTTTGACAGTTTGAATGTGAGCTTTGCAAATCCAAGGATCTCACAGTCAAGAAACTGAGAAGAGGCTTCACAGGAGCAATCTTGTTCAATACTCTTATCCTCTCCTTTTTTCAGAGATTGTCCAATGTGACATGGAGCAGCCTACCAGAAAATCCCCAAGTCCTTTAAGAAAATCCTCAGACTCCATCGAGTGTCTGGAATAAACCATCCTAATTGCTTCATCACCCTTACTGTCCTCAGCCTGACCAGAAAGTGCTCTGACCATTGGCAAAAATGAGACATTGCAATTTTTCGTGTTCAGATTATATCAACCACATCAAGCACATATCCACCAACATAATTTGGGGTAGAATGATTCAGAACAAGCTTCTGGTTGTCCTTGTTGTCCTGAATTTCAATGTCAACTCAAAATACATTGCTCAAAGCATGTATGTTGTAGTCCCTTAAGGGATTTGAACATCGCTTGTGAAATGCTGCTGTTGGGCAAAGCTATCCCACTTTACCCGTATAGCCCAGGTTCACATACAGGCATTCACACCCATTAAAAGTTAGTATTGCTAATCACTGCTGAATCTGCCTAATGATCACAACTATCCCTTATGGTTTCTACAGAAACTTTAGAAACTGAAAAACTCAACAAGGACAAGCTGAAAATGACCAAATGAACTATGGATCTGTGTGCTGCTAAATAGGTGTAAACACTTGAATATATGTGCTTTCTTCTTTAAACATCTGTGACAGTAAAACTGGCTGCTAGTGAATGTTAAGCAGGAGAAATGTTCATCTGATCAAGGAGTCTTTTCTTCGTACTCTAATATATTCTCTGATATCATAGCTCAGTGTCATAGGGCTGTGTGCAGTGCTTAAATGAAGTATGCTTCAGAGCATGTGTGGTTGATCAAAGAGCACCTGTTGGCAACTTCTGAAAGCAGCTGCATCTCTTCTTGGATTGCACAGCTGCCCTTACAAGCTGAAGCATGATTCTGAGAAAAGAGGTGTTTGGTTTTAAGGAATAGTGAATGAGTATTGTGTTTGTGGCCATGCACACTTCAAAGCACCTTCCCTTTTCCAGATTTGAAATACTACACATCATATTTAAATATATTAACAAAAATGGTATATTTAAAAGAACATTTGTTCTCTTTCCCATTCCTATAAATGCTCTTTTGAAAAAAATAGTTGTGACTTTTTTTCTTTTTTCTTTAAAAAAAGGAACCCTATAATTTTTACATTTCAATTCTCAATTTCCTTAATGCACTGAAACTGGCTTCATGCCATCTCTGACAGCAAACCAACACCTTTGCATTGCCCTATTTCTTAACCATTTCTAGCAACAGATGTTGAAATGTTGTATCCCTTTTATCTGTCCCCCTTTAATGTCTTCCTGTAATTAATTTCTCTTGTTAGCTGTGCAAAATGGGATGGCCTGCTACCTACTCCACCTTTTGAATCATTGTGACTAAGCACGTATGGATGCTTTTGGCTTGTTTGGAAAACTTTTACCCCACCCACTACCCCCAGGTAATAGTAGTGGGCAGAAGGATAAAGATTTCAGTTTTTTTTTTCTTTTCTTTTTCCCAATGGACGGGGGGAAAAAAGGAAATGGAATGAAGGAGAGCCTGCATGAAGAGAAAGACACAAATCTTTACCTTTCAGGCTCTTGGACTTGTTCTTTTTCATCCTTTTGGTGCTTTTTCTTCCCATCTTCAGATAGGAATTATTTAGGTAGCTAGTATGGTACATTTAGTTTAAATACATTTAGTATGTATTTGTATGTGAAGAAACAGTCTTGACTTACAACTGATAGCAAACATTTGAAGTTACCACTAACCCCCCCCCCCCCAAAAGTACTTATAAAGTTCTGACAGCCACTGCCCTCCCCTCAGAGTGACATGACCACATTTCGGGCCCTTGGCAACCAGCCTGCATTTTCAGCCATTTGCAATGTCCCATGCTCACATAGCTCAATTTACAATGTATTTGCTGAAAATCAGTGTTTATTTCCGTTTTTCAGCAAAAACATTCCACAGCAAACAATAATGGGTTTGCTTAATGACCCCAGCACTTGCCTAATAGCCTCAGATTTGCTCAACAACCACCACACACATGGTTGTAAAATAGGTGGGTTGCTTGGGTGACTCGCTTTACAACTGTCACAATTAGGATCTTAATGGGCAAGAACCGTAACAGTTGTAACTTGAATATTAACTAAATATGCATATGGATTTGTGCATACTTGTGAAACATGTTTTCAAGTAAACATCTACTACCATCACAGCTTTAATATGTCCTGGGGAGACTTGAACTTTCTTTTTCTTAGCTGCTCTTTGTAGCATGGAGAATTCTTTTTCTACAGATAAAGAACTAGAATGCCCTTGAGTTTTCCTTGAATTAATGACTTTTGACCTTCTCCATTGTTTTTTTGGCTTCCATTCCCTTGCTTACAGAGCATTTCTGTGACACCCTAAATAAATTATCTTCCGCTATATACGAGAAGAGGTTTTTTGATTTTGAGCAGATTCATGTTTATAAAACGTTTTTGCTATTTCTTTAGATAATAAGGGAATAAACAAATCAAAAAGAGCATCTAAATATGGTACAGGAACATAGTACTTTGTTCCTGGGGGTTTCTTTCTTTCTTTCTTTCTTTCTTTCTTTCTTTCTTTCTTTCTTTCTTTCTTTCTTTCTTTCTTTCTTTCTTTCTTTCTTTCTTTCTCTCTCTCTTTCTCTCTTTCTCTCTCTCTCTCTCTCTCTCTCTCTCTCTCTCTCTCTCTCTCTCTCTCTCTCTTTCTGACCTCCAAAGTGCTGACTGTTCAAAAAGAAGCTATACAGTGGTTTATTCTCACACAACTCCCTACCAATTCTCCATACTACGCTCTCCCTATTTGACAGAATTCCCCCACCTTCAAGACATTCTTTGCATTCTTTTCAGAGAAAAAGGGTTAAATGTCTGAATTTGGGGGTCACCATGTTATACAAATTGCAATCTAATAGTTTTTACAAGAACACACGTGTGCGTAAAAAAAGGACCTTGGGTAAGAAAGGCAAGGAGACAGACAGTTTGCTTTGTCCTTTCTGTCCTGAATGTTTCTTGCCATTGTCATATTGCTGTGTCTTTCTTCTCCCTTTGCTTCTGGGAGGGAGAGAATTGGTTTGATAGTTAAATTGGCCTGTAAAGCAGAAGGACTTAGTGCCATTTCTGTTTGTTTTCCCAAATAAAAGCCCCAGAGGGGTCTCTTTTGCATCATTTTGGCTTTATGTGAGGAAACTGCCTTTTTCCCATCACTAGCTTGTCAGTTTATCCTCTGAACTTAACCTTACGACAACCAGGACAACAAAAATGTCCAGGGTCTCAGAGCCAGGAAAGGTAAAGAAATTGTATCTCTTTATTGGATCCTTTAAAGTGTGTGTGGGCTAATTCAGAGTCACCAGAAGAAAAGAGGGCAAAAGCTTTCTCTATCTCCATCAGTGCAGCTATCATTACGATCCTAGCCAAACTAAAGACATGTATGCCTCCAGCTGGCAAAAGGAAGCATTATAAATTAGGTGCTGTCTAGAGTTAACATTTTTTCAGAGAAGAGAAAACTACAGTAGTTATTGTTGTGCTCCAGATTGCTTTTTATGTTTATTCTTGTATAAACAGTCTTGGAATACTTGTTAATTTATTAATAAACTTTTAACTAGGAGTTCATCAAAGGAATAGATTGCTTTTTCTTCTGATTTATTGTTTCTCATGAATGTCTTGTACAACCATAAAATTTATTAGAAATAGGCATTGCAAATAAAAGCAAACAAAAATGACTTTTCGCCATCATTGATATGTGCCAGGAGAGATATCTGGTTTTAAAAAATAGCACAACATGGCCATATATAAAGTGTTTTATTTATTTATATACACACATAGACATATGCTCCTGGAACATGATAGATCGTGCCTCTTGTTCACTGTTGTATTTGCTGAAGAAAATATAGTGTTTTCTATATTTCATGTACTTTAACTCAATGGTTCCTGCTCTCTTTAACTATACTTTCAGTTTTTCTTCTTTCAATAGAGGAACAGGAATCATTACTAAAAAGTAAATGTCAAATTAGAATTACAAAAACTATAAATTAAAATTAAATTATAAATAAATAATAAAATTAAAAAATTATACATTATTTATATTATTGCATATGAATGAACTATATGATTACATGATTGAAAATATTTAAGATATGCGTTTTGGGTATGACCAAACAGAATTAGTTCGGTGGAATTCTTACTCTAGTGCTTTATTCTTTAGGAAACTTGAGTGAAAAATAATTGTAGGAAATGTGATGCTGTCTTAATGTTCATATAAGACAGGTTTTTGTTTCAAAACTTACTTTTAATTTTTGAAATATTGTAAAAGACATATATTGCTAATGTTAACTTATTTATATCAAAATTACTATTCTTAGATATTCACACAATAGTGAATTTAAATCAAAACCGTATCATTGGGTTATTAGTACATCCTGATAAAAATAAAGAACAGGACAACACCCCCCCCCCCCACTTTTATATGTTCAAAGAGGCATATTTGTTTTCAGATCAAAAGAATGGAAAGGGAGAAAATGCAGGTGACCCTCCAAAAGCTTAGAAAGGAGAAAAGGATATTCTTTCATGTTTGCAAAATTGTAATATTCATTTGCTCATCAAGAATAAATAAAAACTGTACAAAGTGTGTAGACATCTCACAAATAACTCATTGCTGTTTAACTTAACCAACCACTGTAGGCTACCCAGAGATGTGGAATTTAAAAGTAATTGTATTAAAATAGATTTTTGTCTGTGAAAATACATGTCTGTCTGAATGATTGTCAAATACTGTAACACACTCTATTAATGTCTCAGAAAATGACTTGAGCTCACCTTTAATATGGTGAATATAGGTAATGATGAAGTACCTATATTCAACAACAAAGATAAGAAATCTAGTAACAAAGCTTTTACCAACTCATTAGATTCTGTTCTGGTTGTGAATAGTATGCAATTTTTTTTCAGTTAGCGAAATTTGCAGTTTAAGCACCATTTCAAGATGAATACTGTTGTGGCAAATTAGAACAAACTGATTCCTCCTCCATATGACTGTGTATTCAGCACTCCAGCTATTGAGCAGGCAATCTTTTGACTTTGTTAAGATGATAACTGCTACTTGAAAAGAACTTGGGTGGTAGTGATAGATACAAGAGCTGCTTATCAACTGAAAAGAGACATTATTGGTAGGAATTCAGGTATTTTTTTGGTATTTATGAACAGAAAAAATACTTTAAGTGTAGATTTAAGATAATTTAAGAACCTTCTCTTCCATAGACTTCTCAGATGATGTTCAACTAATATAGGATGAAGTGGGATTATGATTTACCTCTCTGTGATCTATAGAACTGAAGGGGGTGATTGTTTGTGCCAGCTGACCCACATGAGCACTTTATAAGTACTTATTTGAGTGGTTAAATCAATTTGTCAACTGGATCTTATTCCCAAGGTTTACTTTTGCCACAGAATACCATAATAGCTCAAAAGACAAATGAACAAGTGTCCAAAAATAATACTCTGAAGAATTGTTAGATGGAAGAAATGACAAGCTGCTTTCTCTCTTTCATCCATCCCACAATATCCAGAGCAATAACCTCTCCAGTTCTCTTTAATTCCCACTTTTTTGCTGACTTAATTTTGCAAAGAAATCTCTTGGGGCTGAATCCTACCTTGTAACTATGCAATACATAGATCTGCAGTACATTCTGGTTTTAATTTTTTCTGTGGCTCTATTGCATACAATTAAGATTTTGGTTTGCTTATTTTATCTTTGCCCTAGTATATTTTACATATATTTGATGAAAGGGGCCCCATTTTAACAACAGCTTATGATACAATAATCCTGTTCCTGGAAAGATAATTGCATATGCAGATACTATAGCAAATTTTTCTGAAATAATTTTATACATAAAAGAGAGAACTCAGGGTTAACTCTTAGGAAAATAGAAGATCCACAAATGCAAAAATGGGGGCTGCTCCAACTGAGGAACAGTGCCAACTGAAATTAAAGGATAGTATTAAAATATGCAAAAGGATGCCTGTTGCCCTCCTGAGATGAACTATAGTTCTCATCATCCCTAACTATAGGTGCAATTGGTTAAGGCTAATGGGCTTAGGAACCCAACATATAGAGAGTCACATGTTCCTCATACTGGACAAAGAGGCATCTGTCTGCTTTATGAGCAATCGTACATGGCATTTTGGATTATTTTTTTTTTAACAAAGTTATCTCCCCCCCCCCCCCCCCATTTTGGAATTGGAATGTGGAAAACATATCTGATAACTTTCACTACCACATTTCCCATCTGATTTCCCACTTGGTTTATTTAAACAGATAGAAAAATGTTTTCAGTTCATCAAGATGCTTTTGCCCTATAGCTAAAGAAGCACCCTATTAGTTGTTCCCTGTTTTAAGGGAATAAAGGAAACTAAGGCTCAGCATTTCTAGCACTAGGCAGAGGAAGGAATCTGGGCTGCACTAAGATAGATGGCTCTGTGAGCCTGTATACCTGGTCACCATTACTGGGCCCGGTGTCTAGGGTTCCTATCATGCCTCAGTTTTCCAGTTTCTAACCCAATTGTAAATTTTTCTTCTTCAGATCCTCTTTTTTCTAAAATGATGAGAATTCTACTTCTTACTTTCTTTTTGAATGATAGATGCTTTTACTTCTTGACATAGGTTTGTAAAGCAAACTGACTATACTTCTTCCCTCCAAGAGTTAATATTTTAACAGCTTGTCCAGCGATTCCTGCCTTGAGAAATACAAAGTAATAACACAGCACCCCTGGATTCAGGTTTCAGAATGGGGGAGAGAGATGAGGATTAATTCCTATACTTGATGTTAAAGCTTGTCCGAGAGGTTTGCTTTGGGGGGAGCATTGCTAGGGCCGACTGGTCTTGCTAAATGGTTGCTAAGGCCCTGGCATTGAGGTCCAATGGAGTGGCCCACAGTCACGGTCACGGAGGGAATTACACAGCCACAAAGAAATTGTTATTCTCTGTAATCTGCTCTTTGGAGAGTGACTGGGGGAGATGGACTGGTCCCAGCATGCTGTCGGTACTGTGATCACAGAAGCGTGTTGGCTCTAGTGAACGGGTAGGGCTCACCTTCTGATCTGGGGGATACCAGTGCTGCTGGTACTAATCTGCTTTCTCAGCAATTTTGCTCCTCTGACACAACGGTGTTTACTTGTTTGAACATCTCCTGGGACTCTATTTCACCTATTGTGTGGTCTTTATCCCCACCCCCCCACCCCCATGGAGCTTTAGCCCAGATTACAGATGGAATTAGGCCTCTGGCTCGGGTGCCCCAGAAAGACTGATATGGGATCAAGGAGCAGAAAGTAACAAAATAACTGGAGGGGGGGAGTCGTTGCTTTAGGGAGTAGAGGCTGTATTGTCCCATGAAGCAAGGGCCAGTGCACTAGTCTGAAAAGGCGTTCAGTGCTTTGTGTCCAATTCTGATTAGACTGTTAGGGAGGAGGAGGAGAAGGGCTGGGAACATGGGAGTCTTTAGTGGCTGAATGAGCTTCATTGGATGCCGTTGTCTGAATGTTAGTGAGAATTGTGGCAGCCTGGCTTTCTCTTGTAAAGGAGATTTGGGGAGGGGGAGGACAGATGGGACATGTTGGTTCTCAATTAGGAACATGCATTAATTAATCAGAGAACCCTGTGCCAGATGGACCTTTTAAGGAGCTACTCAGCTATCTTTATCCCAAATCCCCTTTTCCTTCAATTCTTTTGTTTTGCATATTCTTTTGGTCTACCTCAATTTTTTATAGTGTTGCATTTGCCCCATGGCATGTAAAACCTAAAATGTATCCTGTGTATAATAATAATAATAATAATAATAATAATAATAATACCCAAAACACCACTGCCAACAGTCAATTGCAGAAAGCGACTTTACTTGGAACTGCTTCCATCCTGCGACAATATCTGTAACACCATCAGACATCCAGGTTTGCCTCTCCCAAGTCCTTGGTAAGGACTCAATAGGTAGACAAAAATGCCAAATCCAGTCTGAACATCTGGCTGACTCTGCGATTAATAACAACAACAACAACAACAATAACAACAACAACAATAATAATAATATTCTAGGGAAGAACTTGAGCGTATGAAGGAAAACAGCTAAAGAACTGGCAGCTGTGACTTCACATTGTTGTGATCTGTGATAGTAATAACATTTAAGATTAAACATTTGAAATAAATCTTCAGGTTCTGCAACTAACACTATGCTTTTTTTTCATTGTACATGTAATCCTTGATTTACAACCATTTGTTCAGTGACCACCTGTAGTTACCGCAATACTGAACAAAGAGATGACTAGTCCCCAAAGTTCTGGCCATTGCTATGTCTGTGATCACATGAACAAAATTTGGGAATTGACAACCAATTCACACTTACATCCTTTGGTTATGTGACTGCCATTTGTGATGTTCTCTGCTGGCTTCCCACAATTAAAGTCAATGGGGAATCTAGCAGAGAAGGTTGCTAGTTGGCTGGGTAAGACTCTTCCCTGCCCCCCTGGCCTTTCTTTGTTTGCACATATACACCTTTGTTCAGGGCACAAATCTACTGTTCCCTAGACCTCTCTATACTAACAGGTACCTTATGACCTCCTCCTTACACTTTTGTCAGCTCACATACATCCTCCTCCACCTTCTTTCCCGGGGCTGCCTAAACTCACTCACGCCTTTCCCCAGCCTCCCTGTGCTTGCACCACACAACAGCATCTCCTCCCCATCTCACATGTGGCCTGTGCCATGCCTCCCAGGGCCTCCTCACCTACTTGTAGCACTCCTGTGTCCTTACCTGAGACTCCCACTGCTTCCCACTTAATGATCCACATACAACAACCAGGACTGACTGGATTGCTATCACTAAGTAATGAGGTTGTGTGATTGCACTTTACATTGCATTGTTTAGCAATACCAATCCTGGTCCCAATTGCTATTGTAACTCAAAGACTACCTATAACTCTGCAGAGAAAAAAAAGCTCTTAAAAATTCTGCAAACTTGAGCAGTGATTATGGAATTGGTTATTTGTGCCAAAATAGCTTTTCAGTGAATTATTAGAGATCCTCAATGATCTTTTCCATTATATACAGCGGGAGGACAATGGAAGGGAATTAATATTATTGATGACTTTGTTCCTTCCAATGTTACCTGCATTATTTCTTGTAACCATTCTAAAATCAATACTCATGCAGGGTTATAAAAAAGAAAAGCTTGCTTAGGTCCTTCAAAATTCAAGTACTATAAGGGTCTGCATAGTTTCCTTAGGAATGTTCAATTTGGGGAATTGGGAGGAAAACAGCAAATACTGGTATTTCTGTTGTCAATATTACATGTAAGAAATAGACTGAAGAAAAAGATTTTCTGAGAATATAGGATATTTAGAGTTAACAGACTATATATCTGACTTGACCAGAGTGTATATATTTAAAAATGCATGGGAAGGAGAAAAATGTGAAGAAAATAGACTTCCAAAATAAGATTTATTTTCAGTTTTAAACTCTTAATATGCATATCATCAGTGACTTCCAGTCATAATATATAATAAATTTGATTTTTCCTTATGTTGGTATTGATAGATAAAAGGGGATAGTTGATTGCATTTATGCCTTGTTCTTAAGACTGTTAAGACAAGAATAAAAATAGATAGAAGTTTTGGAGAATCTAGATGTTTCCAGCAGGCGTTAGATGTTATGTAGGAAATAAGTGTACCTTCAGTCTATCAGGAAAATTATTATTTTTTTAAATGAGTCGTTATTTGTTGAAAATTATTATCCTTAGTAAATATTATTTTCTGTTTCTGCTGCACAGCGTGCCATTCACTTGATAAATGTTCTCTCTAGTCCAGAGGCAGTATATTGGCATAGGTACATGTGGCAGCAGAGAACTTGGAATATAATATAAATATCCAAAAGAATTGTACTTCTCACACATGGATTAAAAGTAAATAATACTTTGCCTTGATTTTTTATCTACTGTATTTTCTAAATTTAACAAATCAACGGAACTATATAAATAGTACTTGTGCTTGCTCTTCATAAAGGATGTTTAAAGCCTGAATAGTGCTAGAAACAGAACTGAGTAATGGCTTTTATAATTTTAAACTGAAAACGAATAATACTAGTTTAGCCTGATATATTTTTGTACAACTAGTGATTGATATTTTTTTTTCTAATCCTCACTTATTTGGCTTTACTCTACTTCTTTATTGCTATTGAAAATCTATGTGAAGATAAAAACCTGGGTAATAGCGATGAAACATAGTTAGTAAGCAATGGAGTTTAATTTTTGTTTGTTTCTCTCCTCAGTGGGCAGCTGATCACTTGTCTTGGAACAGATTTCCACCGAGGAGCTGGAGTCTTGGATGTTTTCTATGAAACACCTTCAACTTTGCTCTCTTGTGGATATGATACCTACATAAGATACTGGGATTTAAGAACAAGCACCAAGTTAGTTTGGATCCTTGCTTTATTTTTTTTTTTATAAAAAAATGGAAATACTTATTTGATAGCTGTTTCAAGATGACTTCTTAACAGTCCACATTAGTCACAAGAACTTCTTTGTTTGTTTGTTACCTTCAAGTCAAAATAGACCCCTGGTACCTGCCACTACAGTTTCCTTGACATTTTTAAAACTATTTCCTGACTGCCCCCTTCCTAGGGATAAGAGAAAATGCCTGGCCTAAAAGTTACCCAACTGCTTTGTGATTAAGATGAGTCTGGAATTCAGTCTCCCTGTTTCTAGCCTGATGCCTTAACCACTGCAATCTGGCAGTGACCCAAGAACTGACAAACTATTTATTGAAAAATATTCTAACATTATCTCACAGTATTTTGTTTACCATCAATTTCCCAGGGAATGTGTGAAGAAATGGGAAGAACCACATGACAGTGCCCTATATTGCATTAGAAGCAATGGAAATCATATGATTGCAAGTGGCTCTTCTTATTATGGAGTGGTACGTCTGTGGGACAAACGACAAACAAGATGCTTGCAGGTGAGGCATCATCACCATGTTCCCAAAAGTTGATTATGAAGAGAACTGCCTAACAGAGTCTAAGAGGGATAGTGTGTTCTTTTGCTTATTCCTAATGCTTTTCAAATAAACATGATGGATAGAATGGTAGATTTGGGCAGAGAAGATGTGAGTTAAGCATTCACTAGCATGAATAATGAAATCCATGAATGTAGATTTGGATAATAACAAGTAGACCTAACTTGCAAGTGCAACCAGAATTGCCATTGCTAAACCATGCAGTCGTAGAGTGCAATTCCATTGATTAGCAATGGCAATCTCTGCAGTGTCAGCTGCCACCATTAACTGAATCCCATGATCATTAAGTGAGTTAACTTCCTACTGGCTTCCCACAACCAAGGCAGTGATGAAGTTGGCAAGAAGTTGGAAATCACAGGTGGCTTGCAAGCAGGCTGTCAAGTGAGTCATAGCGAAGATGCACAAGGGTCTGAGGGGTGCAGCAAGGCTTCAGGAGGGCATGTGAGGGTGTGAAGAAGGTGCAGTGAGGCTCAGGGAGAGTGCACAAAGGTTGAGGGGAGTTTGGGAAGGGTGTGTGGGGCGGCAAGGGAGGCCTGGTAAGGCTCAGGAAGGCTGCATGAGGTTGTGGGCCTGGGGCTGGGAAGGATCTATAGAGGTGCTTGAGGCAGTAAGCTTAGAGAAGAGTGCAGCACAAGCCCAAAAGGACTGAAGGAGGGTGCATGGGTAGGAGAAATTTACTCCAGAATCTTGCAACCTTCCATGCCAGTTTCCCCACTGATTTTCTAGAGAAGCTAGCAGAGAAGGTTGCAAATGGTGTTTCTATGATTGTGGGTGCTGTAGCCAATCATGTGAGCCAGTTGTCAGGTGCCCAAATTATGATCACATGATAACTGCGGGGGTGCTAGAATGGACAGAACTCTGAGAACCAGTCATAGCTACAACTGATCAGCAGCATCATAACTTTGAACAGTTGAACAAATAGCATTGTTGAAGACTTAAAAACAGTGTATTCTTATTCAGTGTAGCACCAGAAATATTAGTAAGTATTAGTATGTTAGTATAATATGGTTATAGTTATGATTGCTATTGATTTGAGCTAATTTTGTTCAGGAAATGGATTACCAATATATGCTGTCTGTTGTTTTAGCCCAGTTCTAATACTTCTTTGCAGTAGAAAAGGATTACAAAATTTGCAATAGATGCAGGTTTACAAAATTGAATTGTGAAGATACTACATGATTATCATTTTATCACTGACCCTATTAAAAGTTTAAATAGCTTACCTAGAAGTATTTTTCTTACTGCTTTTGCAGAGTTTCTCCTTGTCATCACCTGTCAGCAGTCCCGTATATTGTCTACGTTTCAGCACCACTCATCTCTATGCAACACTGGCATCGGCGTTGTATGTCCTTGATTTTACTACCTCTTGACACTGATATGCTTGGACTTCAGATGTGACAGTTAGCTCAGGGAGCACAAAGCAAGTGTAACATCTTTGAGACAATAAAACAGCAGTTGGTAAAGAAGATCCCATTTCTGCCTTCTGGTGTCAGTAAATGTATGTATCTAATGTATCTTTCCAACCAATATTTTCTACACTTTTGATTTGGTTACTTTTCTTATTCCTAGAAAGGCAAAGCTCAGTAAGTCTTAGGATATGCATATTCCAGCATAGTTTGGGCTTCTGAATGTTGCATGTTCATATATTTCATTATAATTTAATTGAAGAGAAAGCAACTATATCTGAACAGTGAAGTAGAAGAAAATACTTTATTTCTGCTTTACTGACATCCAGACTTTTTCATGAATAAATATTGGGCTATGAGATTGAAAACTCAGTTGGCTCTCTGTAAATTAAATCAGGTATAAATATTATTGTTTGGCACCATATAAGAACTGCTTTATTGGATCAATGCTGACAAGCCGGGTATTGAATAAATTATTGAAGTAGCATACAAAAAGTATCTTTGATTTCAAAAAGTAACCGAAGTCACAGTACATTTGACGGGATGCCTTTTATTCAGTACAATTGATTTTACTCATTTATGACATACACAGCAAGCTGAGAATAAATATTCCTGAAAAATTATCACAATTGTGAAGATAAATGCATAATTCTGAGAGAAGATGCAAAAACATGGGGTGGTATCCTGGCTTCTGTCATCACTCTCATCAAACATCTGTATTTATAAATGGAATACCATGAATACTAATATTTGTTTTTTCTGAAGACAGTGTTCTGTAAACCCTACAGTGTTTCTGAACAATGCATTTCCATCTTGTACATATGAGTTTAAATAGGATATTCTGTTTAAGGTAAGAATATCATCAAATATGAAATTATTAGAGGACTCAACAGTTTGCAGACACATTAAAAATAAGAAGCCAATATGAAAATATGTGAATGGAATAGATATTGGCTGGCCAAAACAGCCAACAGGAATGTCCCCACATCTTACTTTTTATTCTAATTGCAATTATTACTTTGTTAAATGGTGAAGTCTGTGTAAGACAGACCTGTGTTCTGTTTGTAGAATTGATTGAAAAAATGTCTGAAACACAAACATTTATTTCATTAATGTCTGATATATAAATCGGTGTAACTGAGACAAAAGAAATTTTTTTTAGTAGAATGATAAATCAACAAAATTGGAATATAAATTCTGAATATTCTTCCATACATGAGGGATTGGGACAATATCATGAAAATCTATTTTAAAACAAAATATTTGGAAAGGCTTATCACTGTCCATGATTCAAATTTTAGTATGCTGTAACAGATAAACAGCCTCAGTATAAATAATAAAAACGTAAGACAAGTCACATACTATGGTATAAAAAGTGGCTATGTAATTGTGTAAACAAACTTTAAAAGCAGATATTAGGAGGTGGCACTGAGATTGACATAGGGATTTCCAGGTATGGCAGTGTTGACAGTGTCAGAAATGGAACAGAACTTTTGAGTTATTCTTGACCTCCCAGCCTTAAAGCAACAGGGAGGATCGTGGTACTGTACTGGAGGAAAACTAGTTTAATGGGACTAGATTTGAAATTCCCAGGAAGGCCCTTCTCCATTAAGTGGCCAGATTAAAGGGCTTCAGTGAACTGGCAGAAGGTGGAGATTTTAGGTCTTGGATTATTTATACAAAGCAACCATTATGGTGCCTAAGAATGGCCAGCTGGCAGAAAACTGAATATGACCTTGCTGGCAGTTGGGCAAGGCGTCTTGGCATCATACCTAAGAGTAGTGCAGTTTTGCTAGGCCTAAGGTTGCAAGTGTAGTTTCCTGGGGAAGTCCTATGCTACCAATGTTTTGGATGCACTTGCTGGTAATATCCTGCTGTTGCACTGTATGTGGGAAATTTATTCCCCAGTAACTAGAATGGGCAGTCCCTCAGATGAGAGGCAAGTGGAATGAATGAATACTGATTCCCAGTAAGGGGAAGGATCAGAGAGATTTAAGAGATAGTACCCAGGGAAATGGGAGAAAGTCTGTGTACTACATTTACTTCTCCTCATAGGGGTATACTAGAAGATTAAATAGTCCTCATTTAGTAACCACAGTTGGAATCAACAATTTTGTTTTAAACAAAGTGGTCACTAAGTTTAAGTGACGGAAGTGATTAGGGGTTTGGCCGAGTGGTTTGCCAGGCTGCTGATTCCATGGGTAGATTGGTTAACAGTTTTAGTTTGGGAGTTGGGCTCATACCAGCACTTACATGAGGTGAGCAAACTGTGTGGAATGGAAGTGTAGCGGCTACATCCTGGCAATGTTGGGCCATAATATGGTGCAGATATCAAGCTGACCATTTCATGGTATTATGGGCTTGTCCACATATAGCACCTAGTTTTTGCTTTGGACCACTTTGATCTGGATACGGAAAGTATGACTATTACTCCCTTGTCATGGGCAGATCACTTCCTGGTCTAGCATAAATTGATGGCTACCCATGACTTCTAAGGTGATGCCCATTCAGAGGATCAACTCCAGGCACTTTTGGATTTGGGTAGTTTGTGGTGGGTACTTAATTTTCCCAAAGATGTGATGTGTCAGTCTACCAAGTGCCTGTTTTGCTACTCTCAACATAGGCAACAAGCCCTCATGAGCCCTCAGTGAAACCGGTTCTAAGCAGCTGCTGTTGGGCTTATCCTTAGTGGCTGATGGGTTTTGGATTGCCAGTAGGAGTTTAGGGAGCAATGCCCAGAAAGTAGGTGGAGGAGAATCAAAATGAAATTGAGCACAATTATGTGCCCAGATTTGAGCCTGTCCCACAAATATAAGAGAATAAAGCATTCCTACTTCTCTCTTGTTGCATTGGCATGTTGTCATCCAGAAGCTCTTTGCAGAATGGTTAATTCCCTTTGGAGAAGGAGCCAGTTGCAAGAGTGACTGTGGTGACCAGTCAGCATATTTTGCCATAGGTTTGTTCAGATTCTCTTGACTGCTTTGTTATTGTCTAGCAATTTGATTGGAATGTCTTGCCATGTTAACTGGGATTCTCTACATGCTCTCCAAGATGCCCTCTGTTACCCATGGTCTGTCCCTCTGTCCCTCACAGCTGCTTCAACTATATCAATGTAGACTCCAATTGATTCTGGGCAATACAACAAATATGTAATGCAAAACAATACAACAAATATGTAATGCAAAAAGAGACATAGCAATAAACAAAGTCAACAACATACAGGTGAAACTCAAAAAATTAGAATATCGTGCAAAAGTTCATTTATTTCAGTTATGTAACTTAAAAGGTGAAATTAATAGATGAGATAGACTCATTACATGCAAAGCGAGATAGTTCAAGCCTTGATTTGTCATAATTTTGATGATTATGGCTTACAGCTCATGAAAACCCCAAATTCACAATCTCAGAAAATTAGAATATTTTGAAAAGGTTCAATATTCTAGGCTCAAAGTGTCCCACTCTAATCAGCTAATTAAACCATAACACCTGCAAAGGGTTCTTGAACCTTTAAATGGTCTCTCAGTCTGGTTCAGTAGGAATCACAATCATGGGAAAGACTGCTGACCTGACAGTTGTGCAGATAACCATTATTGACACCCTCCATAAGGAGGGAAAGCCTCAAAAGGTAATTGCAAAAGAAGTTGGATTTCCCAAAGTGCTGTATCAAAGCACATTAATAGAAAGTTATGTGGAAGGGAAAAGTGTGGAAGAAAAAGGTGCACAAGCAGCAGGGATGACCGCAGCCTGGAGAGGATTGTAAGGAAAAGGCCATTCAAAAGTGTTGGGGACTTTCACAAGGAGTAGACTGAGGCTGGAGTCAGTGCATCAAGAGCCACCACACACAGACAGATTCTGGATATGGGCTTCAAATGTCGTATTCCTCTTGTCAAGCCACTCCTGAACAACAAACGTCAGAAGCGTCTTACCTGGGCTAAAGGCAAAAAGAACTGGTCTGTTGCTCAGTGGTCCAAAGTCTTCTTTCTGATGAGAGCAACTTTTGCATCTCATTTGGAAACCAAGGACCCAGTCTGGAGAGGCACACACTGCAAGATACTTGAAGTCCAGTGTGAAGTTTCCACAGTCTGTGTTGATTTGGAGAGCCATGTCATCTGCTGGTATTGGTCCACAGTGCTTCCTTAAGTCCAGGGTCAATGCAGCCTGAGCTTTATGGGGATGCTGACTTCATTTTCCAATAGGACTTGGCACCTGCCCACACTGCCAAAAGTACCAAAACCTGGTTCAATGACCATGGGATTACTGTGCTTGATTGACCAGCAAACTCGCCTGACCTGAACCCCATAGAGAATCTATGGGGCATTGCCAAGAGAAAGATGAGAGACACGAGACTGAACAATGCAGAAGAGCTGAAGGCCGCCATTGCAGCATCCTGGTCTTCCAGAACACCTCAGCAGTGCCACAGGCTGATAGCATCCATGCCATGCCGCATTGAGGCAGTAATTGTTGCAAAAGGGGCCTAAACCAAGTACTGAGTACATATGCATGCTTATACTTTTCAGAGGTCCAATATTGTTCTATGTACAATCCTTGTTTTATTGATTTCATGTAATATTCTAATTTTCTGAGATTGTGAATTTGGGGTTTTCATGAGCTGTAAGCCATAATCATCAAAATTATGACAAATCAAAGCTTGAACTATCTCACTTTGCATGTAATGAGTCTGTCTCATATATTAATTTCACCTTTTAAGTTACATTACTGAAATAAACGAACTTTTGCATGATATTCTAATTTTTTGAGTTTCATCTGTATATCATACACCTAGCAAGGGGATCCAGTCATCCTAGTCCAAAGCTTGGGAGCACAGCCAAGTCATTATGGCCTGCCAGAATCCCATCAGGATGGGAGCCCTCTGGATTGCAAGAGGAACCACATTCTGGAATGCAGGTGCCATGACAGAAGACCTCCTGAGGTTCCAATATGGTTAATGAAGGCCCCCATTGGTTGATCAAAGGAATACGTAGTACATTATCTTTGCTGGATTGAATCAATTGGGTTGATACCATAGTCCCTCCAGTAACAAGCACATTGAATTGCGCCTAGAAACAAACTGGTAACCAGTGCAGCTTGAAAAGCATGGGTGTCACTGTCACGTGGCCATACTGAGGGTAGCTAGGGGTGGGTGGGCCTTATTTCCTGGATCTGGAAGATTACTGATGCCTCCTTACCAGAATGGCTGCTGCTGGGAGCCATAAAGAGACTCTGATATATTCCCTCAAGAGGCCTTTTTTGAATTTTTGCATTTTCCAGTTGGTTTTGTTTTAGGTTTTTAGATATTCAATTGCAGATTTTAATGTTTGTAATCTGCCAAGAGTTCTGTAGAATTGTGGCAGGGTATAAATGAATGAATGAACCCGTTCAGCACAATTATTTAATAAAAATACAGACAATGCACTTCAAAATTCTAGACTACTGTGTCTTGCAGTCTCCTTCCCCATTATTAGCAGCTTTGATCTTCTTTAGTTCTTTTTGCAGCTCCTCTTCTGCAGCTAGTATTTCTGTTGGCTTTTGATACTATAAGAAAGAAAATAGCCTGAATCTCTGTTAGAGCAAACAGAAATGCTATTAACAAAGTACCTCATTTGCAAAATTGAAAAGCAAAATCATTGGTATGTCATGGTCTCTGATTCCTCTTTTTCAGGCATTTAAGATACAAAACCTAGAACATAAGGCTGTATCACAAACACATTCATTGTAATACACATTTTTATTTCAAACATTGAAATCTGCCTTATTGTATTTTTTTGATCCATTTATCCTGCTACAGAGCGAAATATCCCATGGCAGAGTATGCACTTGAATTTTTCCAATTGTTCATTGGATCCCTGTTCTCTGAAGAAAGTACAAGTATTACAAATAAAAAAGACAATTATTTCAGGTTAGAAAGAAAAATGCTTATTATTGACTTACTGAGTTATTTTTAAGACTTTGAAGCAGAAATAGTAGTGTGATTTTTTATTATTATAAGCCTTACTGGTATAATTTTTAATTCTTAACTTTCATCCAAAGGGAATTTTCCTCCATGTGTGTTTCCTTGTTTTATACAGTTGGTCCTTAACTTATGACCACAATGGAACCCAAAATTTCCATTGCAAAGAAAGTCAGTTGTTAAATGAGCTGTGTTCCATCTTATGACCTTTTCTGTCACAGTTGTTCAGCAAATCATTACAGATATTAAGTAAATTAGGCTTTCCCCATGGACTTTGCTTGTTGGAAGCAGCTGGGAAGGTTACAAATAGTGATCACATGACCTTGGGACAGTGCAGCTGTCATAAATACATGCCAGTTGTCAATTTTGATCATGTGACCATGGGGATTCTGCAACCATTGTAAGTGTGAAACCCAGTCATAAGCCACTTCTTTCAATGCTATTGTAATTTTGAGAAGTCATTAAATGAATGGTTGTAAGTTGAAGACTATCTGTAAAGGCAAAAGAGGACTGAAAACAGTAATATGCTAACGGTGTCAGATTAGCTTTATGAGAACTTACAGTGATGATCAATGTATTGTTGGCATGAGTAAAACTCAAAGCTGTGCTGTCTAAAGGCAGTTGGAATCTGTCCAAATCAGGAATAGTGAATTTCTTGTAGTATCTGAAAGTAAATGTGGACATGAAAATAAAGACTACTCATTTCTTCACTAGTGGAAGATAAAGAATACCAAAATTACATTTTTATATGAAAGAAATTTCAGGATTGTTCCAAGAGTTAGAAGCTGAGTATCTTTCATTCAAGACTGCAAGATTCCACTAAGAATTATTTTTATTATAGTAAAATACATAAGTACATAAACTGAGTTATATTTAAAAATCTGACTGAACATAGGCCACTATTAATTTTGATCAGAAAGTTTTGTTTTTAAATGCAGCCATATACTAAAAACTACAGTAGCAAGCATCAATCGTGCTTCTTTAGAAAAGAGAAGGAAGGAAGGAAGGAAGGAAGGAAGGAAGGAAGGAAGGAAGGAAGGAGTGGCAACCATTTCCAAAAATTTTGCCAAGAAAACTAATCCAGTCATCAGGAATTAACCCTGACTTAAAGGCACAAAAAATGGACTTCCCAAACTATGGGATACTTACTAAACAAATCATTATCATAAGGATAAGTGTTAGATAGGCTACCTTAACAGTTTGAATGTTAGTTTAGTTTTGATCACCTTGATTATGCATAATGCCTACACTCTCATATTTATCAGGCACTTAGAGTGATCCATCTTCTGCTATTTTCACTTTAAGATGGAAGGCCAATATGCTTTCTCACAAAGCATGGCTGCCATTTAGTTCCTTTGTGGGCTGGAACTCATCCTTTATGAATTATGCTCCATAATTGATGCATGTTTGGTGCCCCAAAATGAACAGGATGTCAAACCTATGAGCAATCCTTTTCAATTAAGTTAGTTTTGTTCAGAGGTTGATTGGTTGAACTAGGGCTACGCAAACCACAAACCTTTTATTTTCCAAGACCTGCTGAAAATGCACACAAAGGCCAACCAGCCAGGGCTAACTTTGCCTGCTAAAGAAGAATGTTACCCCAGGGCTTGGAGGCTTTTGCTTATATTTGGGAAAGGTGGCAGACATGGATAATAATGGAGATGTCAAAGGTTAAACAGCAAAGATTAGATGAACACAAAAGACAAGTTAAGGAAGTGTTAAGTTCTTACTGATTGAGACAATAAAATAGCAACTCCCCAAAGTAGTCCAGTGTTTCAAAGAGCCTATGAAGTCCATACTGAGAACACCAACTTTATCCCTCACCCCTCCACCCCCCAACCAATAGGGCTGAGGCAGTGGGAAAAATACCTGGTCTGAGCTCCAAGTAAAATCTGTGAAAGATCAAAGGAAAATAGATCTGCTGTTTTGCCTCTTCCAGCATAATGTTAACTGCTACCTTGTCCTGCAATAATTGAATCTGCTGTAGCCAAGGAGGCTTTGCTTGTTTGTTTGGAAGTTTGCTTTAATGGATTTGTTTTACAGCAAGAAGACTGAATCAAATCCCACTTCAGCAGCCTTTTGCTGTGGCTAGAGGGGGCATTGTTTATTTATTTTATTTATTTATTAGTTTTATATACCGCCCTTCTCCTTATGGACTCAGGGCGGTGCACAGCCAATTTAAAAAACAAATACACAAAAGTTAAAAATTTCGTAAAAGAACAAATATAAATAGCTGTAGATTAAAACTAGTTCATTTAAAAAAAAATAAAAACTCTAAAAGTGATAAAATATTTACAGGAATCAGGCTAAGCCGGCAAGCTGAAAAAGATGAGTTTTTAAAGCCCGCCAGAAAGTCAGGAGGTCAGAAATTGTTCTTAACTCTGGAGGCAGATCTTTCCAGAGGGTAGGTGCTGCCACAGAGAAGGCTCTCCCCCTGGGGGTTGCCAGCCGGCATTGTCTGGCTGACGGCACCCTGAGGAGGCCCTCTCTGTGGGAGCGAACCGGCCGGTGGGAGGCAATTGGTGGCAGAAGGCGGTCCTGTAAGTACCCTGGCCCTAAGCCATGGAGCGCTTTAAAGGTGATTACCAACACCTTGAAACGCACCCGGAAGTCCACCGGCAACCAATGCAGCTCACGCAGGAGAGGTGTCACGTGGGAGCGCCCCGTCGCTCCCATAATCCCCCGCGTGGCCGCATTCTGTACCAGTTGGAGCCTCCGGGTGCACCCCAAGGGGAGCCCCATGTAGAGAGCCTTGTAGTAGTGACGAGAGCCTGAGTGACTGTGCATCAGGAGTCCCGATCTAGAAAGGGCCGCAGCTGGCGTATCAGGCGAACCTAATAGAAAGCCCCCCTGGCCACGGCTGTCGTGTGATCCTCTAAAGACAGCCGTGAATCCAGGAGGACGCCCAAGTTGCGAACCCTTTCCGTGGGGGCCAATGATTAGCCCCCAATAACCAGCGATGGAGTCAGCTGGCTATATCGGGACGCCGGCAGCCACAGCCACTCAGTCTTGGAGGGGTTGAGTCGAAGCCTGTTTCTCCCCATCCAGACCCGCACGGCTTCAAGGCACTGGGACATCACTTCCACGGCATCGTTGGGGTGGTCTGGGGTGGAAATGAGTAGGTGGCAATATTTTCTTTTTAAGGTCCTTTGGGGAGCTATCTTCCACATTTACAATTGCAGAGTAGCCATTAAGTAATTCTAGGATTCTTTTGTTATATCTCCTGGGAAAAGCTGCATCTGCTAAAATTCTAATTGTCATAAGCATTATGCCATTGTCCTCCCTTTTCCTAAAGCCAGGGTAAACAGCTTTCTCAGGATTGTAGGCCCCATCTTGTTTTTCCTACCAGCTGAAGATGGCACCAGAGGAAGGGGCGCAGCCACATTTTCAACCTCTACTTTATTTGTATCCTGAATCGCTGACTCTCACCCTAAAATCCTACTGCTTAAATATGACAGTAAATGGCTGAATTTAAGTGACACAATTTTGGATGAGTTTGAGAGGAATTTAAAAGTGGGACATTTTTGATGATTTATTACCTAAGTTTCCCTTCTTCTATTTTCATCTTTATCCTTAAGGGAAAAATAGAGACAAATGTTGCTAAAAATTAGTAATTTTGGTAACCATTTTAGGAATATATCTCAGGAGCTGGAGGAAGTACATGCAGCTGCCCATTCCTGCCATAAAGGACTAACTAGAATTTATCACATGATCAAGTCACAAGCACTAATGGGAATGGAACATTATGTAATATGGGGATCGGGAACCTGTGGGCTGGTCCCAGGTGGAAGTGGGAAGAGGTTGCCTCAGATACATCAGCAGCCCCGCACAGGGAGGGAAAAAAATAATATTGTTATACACGTCTGGAAAAAAGAGAACATGTCTAGCAGTTTAACAATAGGTGGAAATCTCCTAGTTCTCAGGTAGACTTCATAAAATCCCAGTTTTGGTAAAACAATAGAATAATTTATGAAATAATTAATAAAATGCAGACATACATGGACTGCTTCCGTTTTAGCAAAAAGGTCAAGTATCTGAATTGAAGTTATTTTATCTTCTGCTTTCCTCACAATAAAGAACATGCTACAATGAATAATGGTATCTAATAAGAAAATCACAAAAGTCTACATAATCCAAGTTCTATAAAGAACCTAGGAATTTTGTAGTGGAACAATTTTTGTTGTAACACAAAATAAATGAAAAATGTGTATTCCTCTGATAGAAACCAATTCCACTTCCTGAAGCTAATAATTGAAATGTTTTATTAAAGACCTCAAATTACTGAAAGGCATGAAATACTCTTTGAGACATTAACTTTGTTCCACATCTGGGTGCTAGGTTAGTTTTTCTTATTACAACACTTGCATTACAAATAGAACTGGGGGCTTGGTTTTAGCTACTAATGATTTCTTTCTCTGTTTTTGACTGGATATTTAGGTGACAATTTTCTTTCTGCCTTCCAAAATGTCAGTGAATTGCACAGAAAGTAGCATTTTTAGCTATACCTTATGCAGATATCCATTGTTAATGGCTTAGCCTGTGAATTCAGCCAATTATTCAGCTTCCCAGAGTTGCCTTATCAGTAAGAGGGAAAGCATATAAATTTAATAAATATATTTCCATTTAACCAATAAATCATAGTTAAACCATGGCTAAGATAAATATGTGATTGAACAATGTCTTTTGTTCTACCACCGACCAGCCAGAACAAATAATGTAAAAGGTGTTTGTTGCAGTATTAATCCAACTTTTACTGGTTTCTTTGGTAGACAGAATAATTGAGATTTACTTTAGAATTTTTACTCAATCATGTCTGGAATTTCCAACAAGCAAAGCAAGCAAATATAAAATGTTCATGCTAATTAAGATATCCATTCCCCCACCCCCCAAAAAAACTATATAATGGCTTGTATTTTATATGTTAGGAACAATGGCATCATTGGTTCTGAACTGTCCAAAACATGTTGGACTGTCTAAAATATACTGGGCTACTAAACAGTAAATGATCTGTTATTGGATCTGCTACATGGTTAACATTGTATCTTCTTTTTAGTATTAGCTGACAGCCTCAAGGGAGATATGAAAGAAATGGGTTTATCTTATTCTTTGCCTATCAGCAACTATAATTTGAGCTACTTATTACTATACCCTGAGTTTTTTTTAAAATATATCTAACATTTGTCATAGATTTGTTTGGTTCTTTTTAAAAGGCATCTTATTAGTAAACACAGTCTAAGTTAATAACAGTAAAATTTATGTTTGTGTATATGCAAGAGAACTGTCTTAATCTACTACAAGTCAAAATCATAGATGATCCTGATTTAAAATGAGACTCTGCAGAAGGCCAAGCATATTTAAGGATTGCTCAAATCAGCAAATACTAAATAATATTCCTACCTATCAAGAGGGAATCCATTGAACTTCAGGAACCTGATTCTGTACCTGCCAGTTCCAGTGAGATAACAACGATGCTAAGTAAAATGACCCATAAGGTTAATGTAGTCTGGCCTTTATTGTGAAATGTTTGACAAGTCCTGACCATGTCTCTAGTTTTTTATTGTCATTGATTAATTATACTCTTTGCCCTCAGAAGAACTTTAGCCTAACATAAATGGTCAAATAGAAAATAGAAGTTCTTGCCAACAGCACCACCTCTGGGTAAATATTAGGGATTGCATAAAAATGGAAAGAGTAGGAAAAACAAATGCTCTTTGTTCCAGGACTATACTGTAGCTTGATTCATACATAAAATTAAAACATATCAATGTTTTATTTAGCATTTCATTCAAACCTATCTATTAGGGATATGTGCAAAATGCAATACCATAATGGCTTGTTCAAAAATAATACTCTTCATAGAGTTTTGTGTGAATACTACAAAAAGCTCAGATTATGGGCTGTTGGTTTGTCAATTGAAAGTGCACTGACGATGTCTCCTTGAATGATGACAAAATGTTCGCAACCAAATTGCCAAGCCCAGAGCTCAAATCAACAGCCCAGCTACCAACCTGAGCTACTAATATTTAAGTACATGTCAGCTCAGATTATTTTGCTAAAACAATACAACTCTTCTAACAATACAACGGTTAGGAAAAAAAAAATCAGAATATTACAATAGAAAACTAATCATTTCCACATCCTACAAGCTACCCGCAAATACACCCAAATTTATCCCACCATGTTTACTGACTTCTTATTTGTGGTGTGGACCACACAGCAACGCTGATCCTTTTCTAGTGAAACACTGTAGACATCCTTAGGATATGGCAGGTTTCGGATCCGCCACTGGAAACTGCTTTTGGTGTCTTTTCGCATAAAGACAGGCTAAAGAAAAGAGAAATGGAATTCAGCCCAGTGTTGTTCAGTTCAACTAGACAGCAGCTGTAATAACTGTACTACAACAACATGAATAGGAATTACCAAAATTATGTGTGCAAGTGTTGGATTCTTATATAAATTGAAGCAACACTGGTGCCAGGATCTTTTAAGTTCAATACCTTTCCCCATGAGCTTTTCTCAATTTATATAATTTATTCAATTTATATAATGCATTCTTTTGTGGGATACACTAAATACATCCCAGATACACAAATTGTGTTATAATACTAAGGAATGTGAAGGAAAGTGCTACTAGATTTAGGAAAAATATAGGCTGAAGTAAAAGTAAAATGGTTAAGGAACAAAAGTAGTCTCTTAAAAGAGAGAAAAAAAGGCCATTTCATAAAAGACTGCAATCAAGCAAAAATCCATTCAATAAATCATTATATTCAAGACACAGAGCACCCTTCATACGGATATATGGGATAATTCAGGTGTTCATACATACATGAAACATATATACTTCAACTGGATATTGAATGAAATGGAATTATTTTGTTCCTGATAGAAGGGAGTGAACAAGGAGAAAGAACCCACAATCTATGGGTTGATATACATACACATTTGAAAAAACCATGAGAATTAGGTGATGGCATAAGGGATGGCACACTCGGGCAGCAGAGTAACGGCACAAGGGAAAAAACTGCCCCTGTATCTAGGCATGCAATACCATCCTGAGGGAAGGAGCTGAAATGGTTTGTGTCCAGGATGTAAGGGGTCTGCAGATATTTTCTCAGCCCTCCTGATCCGCACAATATGCAGGTCTTCTATGGAAAGCAGGCTGGTTGCAGTTATTCTTTCTGCAGTCTTGATTAGGCGTTGGACTCTTTACCTGTCCTGTTTGGTTGCTGTACCACACCAAACAGTTATAGATTCGATAATTCCTCTGTAAAACTGCATCAGCAGCTCCCAGGCAATCTGAATTTTCTAAGTTTATGCAGAAGGAACATTTGAAAGAGATCCTAACTTTAATGTAGAATCATAATTCAGAGCATAAACCTTTTATAAAAATATTATTTAGCTCTTGGCATTTTTGGCTAAATTATAATCTGTGTCATGGAATAAATTGTCAGTGGAATTAAAGCATGCCTCTTCATTACAATTTAGGAAAGAGCTGAAAACATATTTACTACCCAAGGGCTTACAGTATAACTGTTTTAGCGGATGTGTTTTATATGTGTTATGCTTTATACATGTTTTTATAAGTGCTTTATTGTACTTTGGAAGCTACCCAAATTGCCCAGAGCCATAAAAAGATTGGAGAACATTTACATTCCCTAAAGCAATCAATATACTACACTAATGTTTCTCAAACTCAGCAACTTTAAGATATGTGGACTTCAACTCCCAGAATTCCCCAGCCACACATTTTTAAATTGCTGAGGTTGAGAAACATGACACGACACTATATCTGGAAGCACACATTTTAATGAATGGCTACCAATGTAGTTCCAAAGCAGAGTTACCCAACCTTTTGGGGTTTGGGGCCCAGCAGGGCAGTTCCACCCGAGCAGCGGGCAAGCTCACAGCTCCATTTGTGTGAGCAGTGGGTACGCGCGCGTGCCGCTTGTGCAAATGCAGCATCCACCCAGTTGCCTGCTGCTTTTAACTAGCTCAAATACACCCAGTGACCTTCCATGGCTAAGAGTGGCCTTGAACATGAGACTCTCATAAAGGAGCCATATTAAACTTTTCATATTTACAAAAATGTCTTCATGCAATGTTAATTCAGCTCTTTTTGATCATAGTGAACTTTCAATTGTAATTCCTCTGTTTAAATTACATTGAAATTTAAAGTATGGTTGCTATCTCTTAGTTCAACTTTTGTCATAAGAATGTTGTAACGAAAAATCCGAAGAAGCAAATGTTTCATAAGTTGAGTTGAACTCCTCGTAGGAACGGCATGATAACACATTTAACAAATAAACCTTTATAGATCGGAAAAAGACAGAGACAAAGTAGAAAGGAAGAGCATAATGGACATTTCTACTGTTATGAATTATTCATGCAGAAAGAAAACCTTACATACTATTTTCTAAATGAAAAAAAAAATCAAGGTAGAAAAATTGGATAAAGTATATTTTCTCTAATATCAAATGCTGAGATACAAATATTGTATTTACATTGGTATTGCTCTCCTTTATGAACTCACGATCCAGTGCTCCTGCTGGAAGTAATGTGGGTTCTCCGACTTCAACCTCCCAATTGCCATGGGCACCCAGGGCATTCTTCTCTCTCCATTTTCTTACTGCATAGAAAGGACAAAGTTAAAGAAAAAAATGAGATCTTTTTTTTTCCAGGGAAAAAGTCCCAAATAAGATATTAAGAAATTAGCAGCTGATTGCTATACAACAAATTAAGTCAAATACTTTTGAATTCCACTTATTTTTAATTATGTCTCTTTCCTTTTGCAGAAACAGAATACTGGTGGGTTCTTGGCTTGTGATCACTCATTTAGTGACTATTCAAACTTGCAATAGTATTGAGCAGGGGGGACTTATATGTCCTCAGAGTTTCAGCTGTTTGCAGCATCCTCACAGTCACATGATCACGATATGGGTATTCAGTACCCAGATCATGATTCCAATATTGCTCTGAGCTGTAGTCACATGATCATACTTTCCAACGCTCCCTTTTGGTTTTCAACTTTGATTTTTTTATCTTGTAAGCCGCCCTGAGTCCTTTGGGAGAAGGGCGGCATATAAATTGCAATAAAATAAAATAAAATAAAATAAATAAATAAATAAAATAAGCAAAACCAATGAAGAAATTGGCAGGAAATTAGAAACTGTGGTCACATGTGATCCTTGCTTAACTTCCTACATGGTCCTCACTTATCAACAACAATGTGAACTGCTAGGACTCTCATTAATAAGCAATGCTATCCCATGATGTCACATTTTATCACCATGTCACTTAGCAGCAGCAATTCTGGTCCAATTGCTGTTGTAACCCAAGGACTACTTGTAGATTTTTTTTACGTATTAATAACATGAACATGTGTTAAAAGGGCATTTAAAACTGCTGGCTTTGAGCTTCAGATTATGCAATTTACTAATTTGATCCTAATGATTGTGCAGCATTTCAGATCCAAAAGCAAAAGATGCTTCAGAACACACAGCATCAATCACACTCCCTCAGTCCAACCCACCTCACAGAGTTGTTGTAATGGGAAAAGTAGGAGGAGGAAGGAGTATTACATAATATGTTTGCCAACTTGAGTTATTTAAAAAAGGACAAAGGTGGGATAAAAATAAATAAATCAGCAACTTGTTAAATCACATGAAACTTTTCCCTGGGATTCTGCCATAGTTAAATGGGGCAATTGCACTATTCTGGGAAAAGACAAAGTTGTTCACGCATCATAGACAGGTGTTATACAAGCACAGCAATGCATTCCAAAACACTTTTTTTCTACAAATCCGAAACATTGCATAGCTTTAGTCACATAGAGCCCAGAGAGCCAAATCATCTGGGAAGTGAGGCTAATTGATCCAGGTTTCAGTCCTATAGATAGCAACATACACTGATACTTTCCAGTTCAATTCATGGTCAAGTCATTGGTTTTGGAAATGCTACTGCACAGTGTCAAAAAAGGTTTAAAAGCAAACAATTTGATTAGTCTAACTTGTCCAAAACAAGGGGCAGTTGGAATTTCCTCTCCAACTCCTCGATAACAACAAACATGTTATTACAGTTATATTACAGGTAACCCTAACTTAACTACCATAAGTAGTTAAGCAACTACTTCCATCATTAAGCAACACCACCCTGAGTCCTTCGGGAGTAGGGCGGTATAGAAATCTAATTAATTAATTAAACAAACAAACAAACAAACATGGTCATTAAGTGAAACACCTATCTGCTCAGCTTCGCTATTGCAGTTAAGACAATCTCAGTTGCTTTTGTTCAATGAATCGCATGTGGTCATTAGAAGAGGACCCACCCATATCCAAGCACTTCTTGAAAGAAGGTAAGGGACTGTCTCCACTTCAATTCCCCCATCCCCATTCCCCTATCTTCTACCCATCTCTGCCCTGTGGGTCATCCAGACCTATCTGCTGCTACCAGCTGCCCTTGCCACTTAGCTTGCTTGCTGCTGCGCTGCACAGCATTACTAGCTAGGGTCTTCTTTTGCACTAGTGCATCCATGTCCTTCTTTCACACCAATAAGGAGGATGCCCAAATAAGGCCCTGGCCATCACACAAAAGAAAGCCCTGGCTGGTGTGAGAAAGAAGGACCTGGCCAGCATGAGAAAGAACAGTGCAACAGAAAGACTTAGTTCATAGTTGTGCATAGTGCCACAGCACAACACACATCCACCTGTTCTGTTGCTCTCATCCACTGACCTGTGGGGTGTTTTCATGGCACCTGTCCTGCATGTGATGAGCCCAGCAGATGGAGGCAAGTAAAGATGATGACAAAAGTCAGCTGGGGATGGGAGTAGGGCAGCAGGAGACTGGTCATAAATGCAGGCAGGCTGAATTTTGTTCATGTGACCACAGCGGCACCCATCACCAGAACTTCAAAGACTGGTTGTAAGTCCTTTTGTTCAATGCTATTGTAACTTAGAATAGTTGCTGAACAAATGGTTGTTAAGCAAGACTACTTATATGCACCTGGGACAGAAGGGTACAAGAAATTAAAGTTTGATTTCACTATAAATAGAGCCAGCATTTGATCTATAGCAGGTGGTCAAATTCTCTTTTAAAAATCCTATCGCAGCATTGTGCCTTTGACTCTCTGCTTGCATGCATTTGTACAGTTTTGTCAAGAGAAGCATGATAAAGTCATGCAGTCCCAGGAGTAATACCAATACAATGAGGGGATTAATTCTTAGTTTCACCATATACTGTAATATAACTGAGACATCAATGTTTAGGGTTAATGCTGTGGATAGGAAAACAGATAAGGACATGTAGCCTACCCCTGTAATCTCAGAGAAAAAGGCCAAACATTGCTTTCACTGCCCTTTCCTAGTATGGATCTCTTTCATTGTAAAGTTCATTGATTTACTGACCTGCAGAATGTGCCAGACTATTAAAGGCAAAACCTGTATTTTGAATCTACCTGGACTATTCGCATTTCCAATCTTTAACTAGAAGTAAGAAAAGTTGGTCAGCTTACAGAGTAGCTGGTGTGTTTTCAGGTCATACTCTTCTGCCATCTCCTTTCCATCCTCAAACAAGTAATGGATTTTTCGTTTACCTAAAGAGACCACAGGATAGATGGACCTAAAAAGGAGAAAAAGGAGGAAATCCCACCCCACAGACTCAATATATGTCTCCCCATTTGGCCACAGTGACTTTTAGAGACTCACAGCTCTCCATCCATAGTCCTCCTCTATTAAACGCAAGTTTTGATGGAAATAAGCACCCATATTAACGGGTTGATTCCCGCATGTTCCCCACAGTGGTGAATACAGTTCAGTTAGAAATAAAACAGACTCAGGAATTTTTTCCATTACTTCTTTAACAAAAGCAAACTTTAAAGAGATTTTTAAATTGGATCTTCAGTCTGTCTATCCCTATTAGGTCTCCCCAAGGTTGGCGCACCCCAAAGCGAAGGCAATACGAGACTACAGCCTTCTCGCTCATTGGAGACCGGAACTGCACGGCTTCTCCCACCTTAGAAAGCTCCCCAACTTCACCCGCTACCCATTTGTCCGTGACCGGCGGGTTATTTCCCCAGATCGCCACTGTCCCAGACCCCCGCCATCCCGTTACCATCGGCGAGCAGGGCGGTCTTGCGAGCCGCACGCAACCGCTCCAGCCAGCCAGTCGCAGCCATATTGCGGCCCGGCTAGGCACGTTACCAAGGCAACGCCTCGTGGACTTCCGGCCCTTCGGCCCTGACACGGAAGGAAACGCCGCGCGAGGGTCGCTGTTGCGTCACAGCAATACCATTGGTAAGGGATCGTTCCCCTCCTCGGTATCGTTCTCCTCGGCCTCTCTTTCGACGTTGCGTAAGAGCTCCCCCTCCCCTCCAGCCAGAAGGGCAACGTAGGTGCATGGGTGGGTTTAAAGCAAGGCGGCGCGGCGCCCCTCAGTCGCCTTGGAAGAGCAGCAGTGGGCTAGAGATGCACCGCGGTGTTTTGGCCGTGGCTGTCAGGAGCCTTTGGCTCGATCTCACCCCTCCTCTCAAATTCAGGATCTCTTAAACGGGAGGTTTCTGGACTGCGGTGAGCCGGGCTTGGATTAGAGCAGCGCTCCGAAGTGATGCAAAAAAGTTGCCTCTTCTGGTCTCTCCACTCTCTCTAGGGCTCTCTCTAGAGTCCCACAATCTGTATTGATTTCAAGAGCTATAATCCTTAGCTGGCATGTCTTGTAAACCAAAGTTTATGGGAAGGGCATCTAAATTGGGCAAGACTCTGCCGGGTGTACGCATGAGAGATTTTAAATCAAATTAATGCAGTGCTGATACCTTTTGCTTCAGCTCCTGATCAAATTGCCCATTACTTTTAATAAAAGTCTGTGCCATTTGGTTTAAAATGTAACTATCATAATTCTTAAAAGTAACGATATTATTTTTAGCTGCTATACTTTTCGTCGGCAGTTTTGTCAGAGAGTTTGATCACAGTTTTCTGGCTAGAGACTGCAGAATGCAAAAGTCCTACAAATTCAGATTCTCCAGTAAAATATTTTCTAACTTGAACAGTAATCTCTAATAGCATCCTTTTAATGAAAGAAATTGAACATTGAATCTGGGATAGAAGAACCACAGTTTATGGTGTTTGAGCACATGCTTTGTGATCAGCAAATCTTTCCATCTCTGTAGTCTTTACTTTTACCACGAAAACTTAGCTCAAATTGTTGACACTACTGGACTAGTGATCTGACTTGTGGGCTCTGAATTCATAAAACATTTCCCAGCTTAATGCCTATATTTATGGATTGTAATACCATACCTTCCTTGCTCCTCCTAATTTTAGGACTCCGTTCATCTAAAGTAAGACCAGCCAGATATTTCAAGGAAATTTACAATAAGAACTGTTTCATATAAGATACCATTCCTAAACAGGAAAAAAATATACAATTTATTATTATTATTATTTGTAATGTGGATAAGATATACATTATAATATATTTTACAATTTTACCCTCAAGTAAAAAAAAATTCTATATGCTATCCCAAGGAGATCTTGTAAAATCCCATGGTTTTCTGTAGCACCCATATGACGTTCAGCACTGATTTTCCATCCCAGACCTATTCTCTCTGTTTCCAATTGTCTCCCTAAACCAAATGTATCTGCTTATCTTCTCTAACCTTCAGCAAAATAACATTCCCAGTAGTGCTAAAAAATATAAGCTGACAGTGGCAAAGAGAAATAGTTATATAATATATATATGTAGTGGCAAAGGAAATAGTTATATATAGTTACCAAGTACATAAATTATGAAATGCTAATTTTACCGATCTTCAAATGTATTAGATTAGGCAGGATGAAAAGGGTCATTTCTGTGACTGACTGAGTGGGATATATACTAGAACTATTAATCTGTTCTAAAATGATGAAACATTGACAAAAGGATACCTATTAAGAATTACCTGTCATTAGAATATATTGTTATTTTTACTTTTCCTTCCTACATCTTCAGCAAATCTGCATTCTTCTGTTAGGGAAGGAGACATCTATAGTTCATGGAACCTCAAGGAATTGTCAAAGCTTTCCGCAAACGAAAGAAGTTGAGAGATGAGGTACAAACCTCACCTTTAAAGATTTGGAAAGAAGAAACCAAGAATCAGCAAGGTGATTTTTTTTTCTTTCTGACTTTAGTCATGTGAAGTTCTCATGGTGTGGCTTGCATTACTGTTAATTCTTTCAGAGAAATGACTTAATCTTTAAAAAGTTCAATCGCTAAGATGCAGTAATATAACAACATGACTATATATGTTATAAAACACTAACTTTCATTATATTTCATTAAGTGATCAGATTTTCTTCACTCTGAAAAGTTTTGTAACCTAACCCTATCTTGCTGATCATCTTTCTCTGTGGTATTTTTACCAGGGTGGTTGGAACCAATTATAGCTTATATATTGCAAGCAGGAATTGGCCAGGCCAGGGCTGAGATCTTCTGTAAGCAGATTATCCACAATGGAGGACACATCTGCAGCCAGTTCTCCCCAGATGTGACACATGTAATAGTAGATGAAGACATGGATTTTGATCGGGCTTTTCGGCTCCTCAAACTCAAAAAATTACCTCAGGGATTGCAGCTAGTTAAGGCATCATGGCTGAGTTCTTGTATTACAGCACAGCAAATCTTGGACACTACTGACTATAGACTCATCGTCCCAGACAAGTAGGTCTCTTTCTTAAATACATTAACCAGTTTGAATGGGGAAGGTTTATGCAAAACTGATAATCCATCTTCAAAATGTATTAGAAAAAAGAACTTCATTTGATATTTTTAGTGTAACCATTGGCCAAATATCCTATATTTTGATAAGGTGACTGAGAAAGTGGTGGCTGTGATGATTTGGATGCTGATTTTCTGAAGTGATTTTACTGGATATGTTATCTGGGAAATAACACTGAACCTATTTTGGTTACTGTAGTAAATGAGCTAAGAAAGTAGTCTCTGACTTACAGCAGTTAGTTTAGTGATCATTTGAACTTACAATGGAACTTACAATTTTTTTTTCACATTTACAACCATTGCAGCATCCCCATAGTCACATGATCAAAATTCAGATGCCTGGCAAGTGACTCATATTTATGATAGTTGCAGTATCCAGGGAAAAGGAAAGTCAATGGGGAAGCCAGATTCACTTAACAACTGCAATGATTCATTTAATAACTGGCAAGAAAGGTTGTAAAATGGGCAAATACTCACTTAACAAATGTCTCACTTAGCAACAAAAAATTTGGGCTCAGTTGTGGCCATAAGTCGAGAACTACCTATGTATGGGTGGAATGTAATTGCTATTTCTCTTAGACCTCTTGGTAGCTTCTATAGCGTTGATCGTGGCATCCTTCAGGTCAACGGGTTATATGGTAAGGTTGAGCTTTGGGCGCACTGTTTTGCAGTGATTCCAATTCTTCTTCTTAGAATTATCCCAGAAGATGATGTGGGAACATTGCTTCTCAAATATAGATCATTCACATATAGTGTTCTATGGCATTCTGTCTTCTCTTCTATTTTTTAACATCTACACTAAAGCAGTCAGGGAGTTTTAAAAAAATTAAGCTGAAGTGGATATTTCAACAAGACAGCTGTCCAAAACATGCTCTGAATCAAATATGACTTTCTTATTAAAGTACATATTTGATTTGTCTGTTGATTTGTTTGAAATGGGCTCCATATTCCACAAAGGTGAATATTATTGAATATGTGTGAGGAATCTCAAACATATAACATGTGCAAGGAAATGAAGAATATTTCTGAACTAGAAGAAACTAAAACTAAAAGCAAAACTGGGAGAAAAATTTTTCAGTCTATCCTTATTAGGGCAGCTGTAATATTTGCCAAAGGAGATGATATAAAATATTGAAAGAAAGGACACCTATCTTTTCCCCCTTTGGCCATATTCACTGTTTCTTTATTTTGAATCTGTAAGTATTTATTTATTTATTTAGTATTGTGATTTATATGCCGCCATTCTCCCGAAGGACTCAGGGCGGCTTACAGAACAACAATTCATAATACCAACCACAATACAAATTAAAATTCCCATTAAAACCAGATTAAAATTATTATAGTGTAACCCCCAACAGATCAGTCCATTTGGTGGAAGAGCCACGTCTTCAGTTCACGGTGAAAGGAGAGGAGGTCAGGGGCTTTCCTTAGCTCAGTGGACAGACCATTCCAGAGGGTCGACGCTCCGACAGAGAACACTCTCCTTCTGGGGGCTGCCAGCCGACATTGTTTGGCTGACGGCACGCTGCGGAGGCCCACTCTGTGAGAGTGCACGGGACGATGGGAGGTTGGCAGGATATGGTCCTGCAAGTACCCCAGGCCTAAGCCATGTAGAGCTTTATAGGTAAGCACTAGCACCTTGAAACGAACCTGGAGAGCCACTGGCAGCCAGTGCCACTCGCACAGGAGAGGTGTTACATGGGAGTAATGAGAGACCCCCGTAACTACCCGCACAGCCGCATTCTGGACTAGCTGGAGCCTCTGGTTGCATCCCAAGGGCAGCCCCATGTAGAGGGCGTTATAGTAATCCAACCAAGAAGTAACAAGAGCGTGAGTAACCATGGCGAGGGCATCTTGGTCTAGGAAAGGGTGCTACTGGCGTTTGTGAAATAACTTCAAAAAAATAATAAGTAAACATTCACATTTTCAGAAAAATATGTTTGACTTCTGTTACTTTATGAATTCATTGGAATTTTTTAATTTGACAGCAATGCCTAATTTTTTTCACTGAATTGTAGCAATGTATGGTTGCAATGATGAACAGTGACATAGTTGAAAGAGAGGCCAATGGTGTGTATAGGAGGCCAAAAAATATAGCAGGAACCTTAGAATTGGTTCTATATAATTACAGATACCTAGTGGTGTGACTAATAGAATGTAAGTACATATGATCATCTTTTCATTCCAGTTTGTGCCTGTTTAATATAAACAGTAAACATTTGGAAATCAGGATAGACTCTTCACTAAAGCAAGCTTTGAAAAAAAAATCACGTCTTTTGGAAGAATATATCTCAAATGAATTTCCTAGCCCTTTTTTATATTGTTCTTCATATGCCTTCAGTTGATAAGAGAAATGCCCCAAATGCAATTATTTGTTGTTTATTAATTCTTGGCAGATATCTGGATGAGACAGGCTTTTCAGTGGAACACCCACCATTACTGAATGAGGATAAGATTCACCCCAAAGCAGAGAACACAGTTATGGAACTGAAAGAAGAATCAAATACAGAGATCAGGTCTTTCTGTGATATTGTACAGGTAGTCTTTGATTTATGACCAGTTGCGTAATAATTGTTTGAAGTTAAGACGGTTTTGGAAAGGGTGCTTTTAAAGCACTTCTGGCCCTTGTAAAATGTTGTACGCTTCCCTTGCAGTCCCACAATCCTAATCTGGATGCTGGGCAACCTATTTATATTTATGATCAGTTACCAAGTGTGCAGCAATTTTGTGATTACCATTTGCAATCTTCTACCGGTATGTATCAGCTCTTCAGACATGGGGCAGTAGGAAAAAATCACAGAGCCAAAATTCTTTTCTTCCTGTTCCTCTGTGCTTCCAGAGGGCCCTGGTGCTTAAATCCTTCTCTCTCTGCCTCTCCACTTGTTTCCTGGGAATCTGTTCATTTAACTATGTATTGTGCAATTGTTTAATGACTGCACTGCGAGTGCCAGGATTGTGGTCATTAAGTGAATTTGTTGTGTAGGGCATTTCACGTAACAACCACTTCATTCGGTGGCTGAAATTCTGGCCCCAATTTTGGTCATTAAATGAAGGCTTTCTGTAAATTTCTAGGATTAACAGGAAGCTGCACAGTGAGCCTGATTATACATTTTTAGGCTAAGCCAGGGATTTTCTGTTAAAGTTAGCCAGTGCCAAACTCTTATCTAAGGTTTGGAAACCCCTTACTATTTGTGATTGTGAAAACAAATCGCTTGATTTATATTTTTTTTTCAATCCAAAAGGTTTTTTTAAATTTATATATTTTAAAATTTAAATATTTAAAAAAACAAACTTAGTAAAAATCAAGTATCCTTAATAAACTTAGATTCATAAAGCATCTCTTTATGAACCTTATAACGTATACTCTTATATACGTTTGTTTTTCAGAAAAATTACAGGGCAATAGAACAAAACAATATGCAGTAAATTATTTCTGTTATCATGCAACGCTCTGTTTAAAGTATGTTGATGTACATTCTGCCTTTATTTATTTTTATTTTTATACATTATTTATTTATTTATTTATTTATTTATTTATTTATTTATTTATTTATTTATTTATTTATTTATTTATTTATTTATGAAATTTATTTGCCACCTGTCTTGTATCCAATAATTTTGGGTAGCTTACAATATAATTTCCGAATATTCTGGTTGCATTTTGTACATTTCCTAAAGACTTTTCATATATTATCTGGACTTAACTGAATAAAAAATAAAAACTATTGTCCAATATTTTTCTATTCTGAGCTTCCTAGTAGGGGACCCAAGATATCTTATATGGAATTTTGGTGCCTTCTTATGGCTATAAAATGTAGAGGTGGCATATACCAGTAACTGTACAACTTGGAACAAAATATTCCTTTTTACCGTGCTTTAAACATAGAACACTTTTACTGTGACAATCAGTAGTATTTTGGTCATCCCAGATATTTTGCCATCTGTACTTCCTAATTCTTGATCATCATTACTAGGAACATAAATTGTAGATATGAAACTGCTAGTTCAATTGATATTTGCTTTGACTCTGGGTTTCTGTGATTATTTCTCATGGGTCTTAATTCTGCTCTATATTTTATTTTTATTTCCTTAATATAATTTTTATTGAAGAAATTTTAACAAGATAAAAGCAATCCAAATATTACGAAAGAAACAAAGAAAATGAAGAATTGTGTCCCATACTTTACAATGTCTATATATTGTTGCAGAATGAGCTCATATTCTGTGATTGGATAAATGATCACTCAATTTCATTCCTCCCTCTTCTGCTTGTTCTGTGTATCTCAAAGAGGACGTTAGATGATGAAGAAATTGAAGAGGACAAAACTGTTGTCACTCTGGAAGAACTGAAAGCGCTGAAGTCAGGCCAAGACCTGAACATTTTGTCAGAAGACTCATCAGCGTGCCATTCCCCTGGCAAGTGGGTTTGTGCTCGATCTTCTGAAAGCAAGAAAATTAATCATAATCAGTGCATTACAGAGAAGCTGGAAGTGCTGGCTAAAGCCTACTCTGTCCAAGGAGACAAGTGGAGAGGTCTAGGTTACATGAAAGCTATTAATGCACTCAAGAGTTATCATAAGCCTGTCACATCTTATCAGGTAAATGAGACAATGTACTAAGCATGTCTGTTTTTTAATTTATTTATTTATTGGTTCAATTTATATGCCGCCCTTCTCCGGAGACTCAGGGCAGCTTGCAATGTGTTAAGCAATAGTCTTCATACTTTTGTATATACCTGCTTAAGTAAGGCTTTCGCCCCCCCCCCCCCCCCAAAGCGGTGTTCTTTTTTATACAAAGTCAGCTTATTGCCTCCACAATCCGGGTCCTCATTTTACCTACCTTGAAAGGATGGAAGGCTGAGTCAACCTTGAGCCTGGTGAGATTTGAATTTGCAGTAATTGCAGGCAGCTGGTGTCACTTAATACCACTTTAATCTGCTGTTGTATTTTCTGTTGTATATTTACTTTCTCCAAGGTATCTGTACTTTTCTGTCTTAGTATTTTTTTTCTGCGGGAAAAGTTCCAATTTGTATTCTTTTTAATGTTATATAGACAGGTAATTTCAAACAGCTGTGGCCTGTATCCTACTTACATATCCCTATTATTTCAGCCTGCTGTTTGGAAAGTATTTTACTAATTTTACAATGTATGCAGAATCTTTTATCAAGATTATGCTGAACTTCTGATCTTTTGAAAAGAGTGCAGAGAAAAACTGAAGCTGCCTTGAGATTTAGACAAAAGATCTGTAGGCCAAAGGTAAAAGAGACAAGGGGGTGTTTGTAACACTTACATAATTTTCTAAATGCGAATAATGGGGTTTTTTTTAGGATGGGGGTCTGTATTAGAAAGTTGGGCGTGCATTAGGGATAATGAAACACAGCATACCTAAAATACTCAGAATAAATCAGTATTTGAGCTTTGCTTTGACCTAGTTGCTGTTTCATTATTCTCCTTTCAGGAAGCCTGTAAGATTACTGGAATTGGAAAACAGATGGCAGAAAAGATCGTAGAAATCCTAGAGAGTGGGCACCTTCGAAAACTAGACCACATCAGTGACAATGTCTCAGTGCTAGAACTGTTTTCCAATATATGGGGAGCAGGAGTAAAGACTAGCCAGATGTGGTACCAGCAGGTAATTCTCTGTCCTCTATATAGCAATAATTCTGTGGTCATTGCCTTCTATTTGTTCATGTTATATCTTTGCTGCGAGGCATATGAGTTTATATTAGTATTGCTACTTTTTTTAGTTATGATTTATTCAAGTGGGGCTTCCTCTGGAGATTTTATACTGTCTATATTGGGCACATAATGCTAGTGTCCTCTCTTCCTACCTTACAGTGTGTATAAAGATATAATGCGTTTATTTATTTATTGGTTCGATTTATATGCTGCCCTTCTCCGGAGACTAGGGCGGCTTACAATCTGTTAATCGGCTTACAATCTGCCTTCATACTTTTGTATATACCTGCTTAGTAGGGCTTTTAGCCCCCCTCAAGCGGTGTTCTTTTTTATACAAAGTCAGTTTATTGCCCCCACAATCCGAGTCCTCATTTTACCTACCTTGGAAGGATAGAAGGCTGAGTCAACCTTGAGACTGGTGAGATTTGAACTTGCTGTAATTGTAGGCAGCTGGCAGCTAAGTGCTACTTTAACAGCACTTTAGTCCGCTGCACCACCAAGGCTCCTTAACTTTAAAGCGTTAACTTTATTTGTATCAATCTTCTTTCCTTTATTATCAACATCAACAGTTTACGTATTAACTGTCTTATCTTGCAAAAGGGTTAAATTCATAGTGAACCACTATGGTGTTTTCCAGTAACAACACCATGATTGTGTGAGTGTATGTATGTGTGTGTGTTTTGAATGAATGAATGCTCACATGTTTTGAGCTTCTGTTCATGAAAAAAATGTATGTGATTTGCAGGAGGAAATCAGGACAATATTACAAACAGCACAAGCTCCCCATATATTGGAAAATACAAACAGCACATTCCTGTTACACCACATCTGGATTCTATGACATCGCTTATTAAGGATTACTGACAACAAAATCCCTCTAATTCTGTTATGTGTTCTACCCAGGGTTTTCGCACTCTGGATGACATCCGCACTAGGGCCTCTCTCACCAGCCAGCAAGTTATCGGCCTTAAATATTACGAGGACTTCTTGGAACGCATGCCACGGCAAGAAGCTGCTGAAATTGAGCAGACTGTGAGTACCTTGTGGAAACTATAGCAGGATGTTGACAGAAGATCATAGGCTATTTTTCACCAGATTTTAATCAGAAGGCTATTCCGTCTTGGTTTTATTGACGACTCATACTTTTTCTACTTGGCAGTTTGCCAAATAAAACATTTTCCAAAGGGATATCCTATTAGAGGTTTTATGTATTTAAACACTAACATATTTTCTATGTTGATTCCACCCATCTTCCAAACTTATTACCTATTTTTGGATGTTTGGGCATCCACCCCTTCCCTTTTACTATTTGCAATGCTAAAACTGGGAGTCATCTTGTCCTGCAAAGAGTCAAGATACAACAGCAGGTATATATGCCTTAGATCAAGGGGTGAATGAATGGTCACATCATTATGTAGGGTGTAGAGAGTAAGGAAGATGACTGGTGAAAATATCAAGAACTATTACGAAGGCAAAATGAGAATTTCTTTTTTTAATCCAAGGAAACAAGATAACATTTGGAAGTGACTCAGGCAGGCACCTCATTGATTCATAGGAATGTGCAAAGGGAAAGGATGTACAACCCAGACTTGCAAGGCTCTGTTACTATAGCTAAGCTTAGTAAAAGTAGTTTTAGTCTGCCTGTGGAGTTGATTTCCCAGTCTCATCTTTATGTACCACCTAAGTCTTTATGAGCTCATGTTTTTCACAACTGGAAAGCACTTTTTTCCCTATTCTCAAATAGCACAAGCTGAGGAAGACTTGCTTAGCTTACTTCCTTTTATATACTAGCCAACCAAGCCATGACTCTTAATGAAACCTCCTATTTGATGCAGTATTCTCTCTCCATATTTGCTCAAAAACACAAGAACATGGCTCTAATCACATCCAGACTTCTGCCTATCAGAAATCAATTTCCCTTTTTAGGCATATTTACTGCAAAAATTGAAGATTTTCTTTTTCCAAAGTTAGAGTTCCTTACAATTGAGAAAGAAATTCAAACCTCCTTCCACACTGATATATTATTATTTCTGTGCTCTGCAAGCCTTTGTACCTGACTTAAAATCAATCTAGTTTACCAAAATTATTTCTGCTTTAATTTTCACTAATAAAGCCTTGATAAATTCCCAATATGTTAGGCCAATCGTTCTCCAAATAATTCTCAGATAACTGGTAGGATGATTGACAAAAACATCTGTGATTTTCCCTTGTTGCTCTCTTGGTAAGGAAAGAATGCTTTGCACCCCTCTAGCTAAATGTTTTCCCCCCTTGTTTTTATCTTTGGGCTGGACCATACCTCAGGTTTATATATTAATGCAGCTCTTTAAGTTCAGAGATCTAAGCCACATTAAAAAACCCTTTTCATTGTTCCTCCTGTACAGTGGAATTGCCATGGCAGCACTGGGCAGCATGACGCTGTCACTCAGTCACAGTGCCTGCCCCTAAAGAATGCATAGTTGCCAGGTAGGGCATCACCCCTCACATAGGATTAAAGTTCTTTGGGGAACCTCCGCCCTTGGGAATGGACCTATTGTAGATTTGATGGGAATGGGCCTATTGTGGATTTGATGGAATTACCCTTCTCTTGCCTACCTCGAGGAAGAGACAAGAGAAAGAAGGGATTAGCTGCTGTCTGTCGAAGATCCAAGGTGCAGTATGGGGTTTGCTGCTTTCAGGAAAACTTAATTGGGGATGCAGAGGGGGCAGATCTGCATTAGAAAAGCCATGAAGGTGATTCCAAATGTTGCAGGGCAAAGGTTAATGGGTTTATTCCTCACTAATGAAGGATGATCCTGGAGACTGACAAGGGGCACTCATCCTCTAAACTGATTCCCCCCTCCCCACTACTCCCTATGTTCTGAACCCATAGCTATGTCTTTGTTTGTTAAAATGGATGATTGGCATCATAATACCGATAATCCTGCATACCGAAATCGCCTTCAAATGATGCTTTAATAAAGACAGTGTAGGAAAGGGGCTGACAGGGAATGTATCATTGGGCATACGCTTAATGGATTCGGAGTTCCAGTTCTTGATATTTAACTGCAGTTCTGAAAGAACGGTCAATTTCTTGTACTTAAAATCCCATACATGATACTGAAGTAAGAGGTGCAGACCTATAGTAGAAGAATCACCCGTTCTCAGGAAAGGATAAATTGAATCCTTTTCATTGTGGAGTCTTCTGTAGTTCTATATTCGAAAAAGAACAGATTAAATCTAATGGGATTTCCCTTTATTTCCATGATATTACTTTACCATTCATTAGAAAATATTTGGGTTATGGTGACACTTACTTTTCAGTTTGTTTTATTTATCATGCATTCTAGCAAATGAGATGCTAGGCCATTGAATTACTGGTGGTCCTTGACTTATAGCCAGACTTACTATTGGTCCGTGCTCTTATCATCACATGTCCCCACAGTCATGTGATTAAAATTTGGGCAGTTGGTGACTGGCATGTATTTTCATTGGTTGCTGTTTTCTGGGGTCACATGATTGCCATTTGTGACCTTCCCAGATAGTTTCCAACAAGCAAAGTTGGAAGAATTGGGAGAATCCTGGTCCCTTTAACAGTTGCTTAATGACTGCAGCAAAAAAGTCCTAAAATTGGCAGTGACTCCATTATTTCATTTATTGAAACTCCTGTCCCAATTGTGGTTGTAAATTGAGGATTGAGGCATCCTTGGTAGTCCCTGAGCTTGGTTATTTTCTAGTGATAGCTTGTGATTCTAGGTAGCATTACTAGCACTGATGATGTTACCTAGTTTTGGTAATGAAATGTCTGGAAGAAAACAACCAAGCTCAGAGAACATCAAGGATGCCTCATTTCAACCCTGAGCTACAAATACTCTCCTTTATAAGTCGAGAATTGCCGGTAATACAGTAAGTGATACCTGAGAGCAGTTAATTTCTCTCATCTGTCTCTTTAAGGTTAGAGAAGCAGCTCAGTCTATTATACCTGAACTAATGTGTATAGCATGTGGCTCTTTCCGGCGCGGAAAACCCACTTGTGGAGATGTGGATGTATTGGTGACTCATCCTGATGGACACTCCCACCAAGGAGTATTTAACAAACTGCTCAACATTCTTCATGAAAGTGGTATGAGAATATCAGCTGGTTCTGTGGTGGGGGTGGGAGTTCAGAATCATATTCCTGAATGTATCCGCCTTGAGAACTATTTAAAGAAAACATAAGTAGGAATACAGAAGAGGCCTAGGTTTGTTGAGTTGATCTTGGCACCTTTCCCTAAAGCTGATTACTATAGACCAGTAATTGTTGTTATACTGGGAAAAGTTTTTCTTTTCCTTTCTTGGACTTTTGGGGATTATGACTGGGCTATGTATTGTTCTCTATAGTATTTTTTTAACTTGTCCTTCATGTTTGGGGAGCCTGTTCCTTTTCTTTTGCTTTTAGTTAATAGCAAATGATCATGAAAAGGCAGACCAGGTCATTGTGAACAGTGATGTCCTGGTGATATCCTCTCCTCCAGGAATGTTTCTTCTAATTACATTGATCTGGTAGAACCTGAGACTGATATAAGTAAGAGGGTAGCTCCTAGTGTCAACTTACTTCTCAGTCCTTTGCATTAATATTAATATTAATATTATATTAGCATTATATATATATAATATTATATATTATATATTATAATAATAATATATAATATTAGCATTAACAGTATTTGTCTCATGTATTGTGCTTTCCACTCAGGCTTTCTCACGGATGACTTGGTGAATCAGGAAGACAATGAAAGCCAGCAGAAGTACCTTGGAGTCTGCCGTTTGCCAGGCCAAGACAGGCGCCACAGGCGCCTCGACATCATTGTGGTGCCCTACAGAGAGTTTGCCTGTGCTTTGTTGTACTTCACTGGCTCAGCCCACTTCAATCGCTCCATGCGAGCCCTGGCCAAGACTAAAGACATGAGTCTGTCAGAGCATGCCCTCTGCAGCGGTGTAGTGCGAGGATCAGATGGCCTCAAAATTGGATCTGGGATTGTCCTGTCCACACCTACTGAGAAGGATGTGTTTGCTCATCTGGGGTTGCCTTACCGAGAGCCATATGAGAGGGACTGGTAAATATAAGAAAAGAATTAGCCCCAGTTAGCTTCAGGGAGATACGGGGACTTGCATGAGGTTTTCAAACATATACTGTATATCCTTTGCTTGCTTTCCTTGAGGCATATTTGCAAAGCAACGGGCTTGGCAAGCAGTTTATTGTTTTTTCCCATTGGCTGTGAAAATCCCAAGATTTTTAAAGTCTTTTATTAGTTTTGAAAGATTTCAGTGAGAGGAAAAAACTATGGACAAATCAACTCATTCAGTTATCCATTCCAAGAATGAGAGACTATGATTGTAAATCATTTTTGCACATTAAAAAACCAATTAATGTATACTTAGGACAAATAGGAAATGTACTAACTGGAAATTAGTACTAATTAATTTTCAAGACATGAATTGCAGGGTTATCCTTACAGTATTTTGGAGATCTATGGGAAAGACCACTTCAGAAGACTATATGTACATTGGAGCGTTGCCTGGAGGACTTTGGGCTAATTACACACTCAACCTAATCTACCTCATAGGGCTGTTGTAAGAAAAATAGGCAGGAGCTTAATTGTACAAAATAAAGATGGGATGTAAAGCTAAACATTTTAAAAATGATGGGGCTGAAGGACAGAGCTTCCTCTTTTTGTCATCAAGTTGCTTTCTTGCAGGCTGCTAGAAATCTGATAATTTTCAGATGCTTGAAAGGGTTGCATGAAATTAGGCGAAGAATCATATATGGTTCTGGAGCTGCATTTGATCTATGGAAAGAAAAGGCGATTCATTATTTGCACTACATAATTCATTTCTTATTAATTAACTTATGTTCTGTTTTAAGGAATATATTCAAATAGTAATAATATCATTGAAACAGATTTCTGTGTTGCAGAGTACATATTAATCATAAAGATTGATGTGATACCAGATGTTGGAACTTTGATCTCTAGAATTTCCTTGAGGTCAAAGATAGGAGACTAAAAAGTGAAAACATTGCAGCAAGTTAAGTTTTTACTTGTCTGTTAGGTAAATTTTTAGCATCAAGAAAAATGGCAGAAATTTACAGGTAGTTCTCTTAGCAATCACAATTGGGACTGGCAACTCCGTTGTTAAGCAGTCACCAAGTGAAATGATCTTACTTCAAATTTCCTTTGCTTTGTTGACCTGCGAGGATTGGTTGCAAAGTTACTTTTTCATCACTGTCCTAACTTCAAACATTCACTATACAAGGCAGTCATTATATGTATTTTTCTCTGATTGTTAAATAGGGATAGAAGAACTACCCTTTAGATTAGGTTTCCTAAATTCTCTGACAAATAGACTCATTTGTTAATTATAGTTATGTAAATTAGCTGAGTGCTGGATCCTTCTCCCAAGAAAGGCTATCCAGACAAACATAGAACTATGATTTTTTTTAAAGGTATAACCTATAATATGCCTTAAAACTGCCTTCATTGCTTTATGGACTAAAAACTTGCTGTTTTTTTTACTTTTTAAATTTTTAATGGTATTAAGTTCTCCAACATTTCTTCTTTTCGATAAGATAGAATGGAAACAGCTACATAGGTGTTATCGTGAGTAAAGACAATGTCATAGTATTTTAGCAAACTGCACCATAGAATCAAAGTATTTATTTATCTTGCTGAATATTGTCTATTCTGAGTGACAGTAGTGATCCAAAATCTTGTGTGGCTGTTTTTTTTTCTATCATATGCTAGTGGATGAAGGCTGACGATTATCTGAATACAAATAGGCTATTTCATTGAATTGAGACCCCTCCCTAGTTTCCATTTTATCTTGGACTATTTTAGCAAAAGCTTGGACTAATTGTCTTTTCCAGTATCTTGCCATTCTGTTTTTATGATGTCCAGCCTTCTTACTTTAGAGACTCCTAGAGAATTTCTTTGTGTTTAATTTAATGTTTTGTGTTAACTTGATAATTTAATGATAAATGCAGAAGGAGGCAGGGATTATCAACTAAAAGCTGCATGTTGACTATGAGTAAAGTGTGAGGTTTTTGAAAAAAGCAGGTGCAAAGAAGGGAAAGCTTTAAGAATGAGTGTGCAACATTTTGGCTTGCCTGAGCTGCATTGATTGAAGAGGAATTGTCTTGGGCCATGTATACAATACTAACTGAATACCTGTGCTCTGCTACGAAACTATGTGATCGGGCTTGATAAATTGACACTTAAGAGTTTGAAAATTAATGAGTAGTTACGATCGGCCTCTCCTCTCCCCTTCTCTCCCTCACGCTAGCCCCACAAAAGCCTCTCCTCTCCCCTCCCCTCCCCCCTCAGGCTTGCCCCAAAAAAGCCTCTCTTCTCTATCCCCTTCTCTCTCTCAGGCTTGGCCCCATAGATTCTCTCCTATCCCCTTTTCTCCCTCAGGCTAGCCCCACAGAAGCCTCTCCTGTCCCCTTCTCTCCCTCAGGCTTGCCCCATAGATCCTCTCCTATCCCCTTCTCTCCCTCAGGCTTGGCTCCATAGATCCTCTCCTATCCCCTTTTCTCCCTCAGGCTAGCCCCACAGAAGCCTCTCCTCTCCCCTTCTCTCCCTCAGGCTTGGCCCCATAGATCCTCTCCTGTCCCCTTCTCTCCCTCAGGCTTGCCCCATAGATCCTCTCCTATCCCCTTCTCTCCCTCAGGCTTGGCTCCATAGATCCTCTCCTATCCCCTTTTCTCCCTCAAGCTGGCCCCACAGAAGCCTCTTCTCTCCTCTCCTCTTCTCTCCCTTAGGCTTGGCCCCATAGATTCTTTCCTATCCCCTTTTCTTCCTCAGGCTTGGCCCCATAGATCCTCTCCTATCTCCTTTTCTCCCTCAGGCTGGCCCCATAGATCTTCTCCTATCCCCTTCTGTCCCTCAGGCTTGGCTCCATAAATCCTCTCCTATCCCCTTCTCTCTCTCAAGCTGGTCCCATAGATCCTCTCCTATCCCCTTCTGTCCCTCAGGCTTGGCTCCATAGATCCTCTCCTATCCCCTTCTCTCTCTCAAGCTGGTCCCATAGATCCTCTCCTATCCACTTCTCTCCCTCAGGCTGGCCACACAGAAATGTCTCCTATCCTATCCCCTTCTCTCCCTCAGGCTTTCTAGCCCCTTCTCTCCATGAGACTTGCCCCAAAGAAGCCTGTCCTATGCTATCCCATTCTCTCCAGAGTTATGTTCAAGTTGGGAAGAGGAGTAGAATATCTAACTAATCAGCATCAGAGTGTGTTATAATAATAGAGGAAATACTAATGCTCTGATGGTCATTTCGAAAAATCCTTTCTTAGTGAACACCTAGAAGCCAAGAGGAGCATACTTTGCAAATTTCAAGTTTATAGGCTTTACGGTTCTGGAGATTTCGTGATTAATGCATGAGTGGTTTTCGTTTTTATATATGTAGATATAATAAATGTATATAAATCACATAATGATAAAAAGTTTATAATCTTGTGGGGCCACTTTACTAGCTGTCAAGGCTAGGGCCTCATGGCCTGAAGGTTGTGGATTGGATACACCTGACTTAGAGACTTGATAGGTGCACGCTGCTTGGTTTGGCAAAAAGATTGAAAGGTACTTTGAGTTACTTGTAAAATACACCTTATCAAGGTTAACCAAGAGACTCTTGAAGATGAAAAACAAGAGATTTTATGCCACAGTTGCACTAATTCCAATTACTATTTCTTTGCAACTGGATACTGAATGTGAACCAGTTGAGGACTGATGGTACAGATGATAATTGGAAAGGTAGCCTGCTTTTGAAGGGTTTGTTCTCTTAAGTTGTAGTGATACTTTTTAGGAGATAACCCCAGTTGAACGTGTTGGTTATTGTGTGAATTGAAAGACAATACTTGACACACTCAAAGGTAAGACTAGATGAACTTATTGAAGGTAATGATTTTTCTCTCTCTCTACCACCCCTTCTCTCTTGATCTGAGTTCAGAAGGAATAACTCTTGTTCTACCTTTTGTGCTGGTGACAGGGAGCCACAATTCACACCCAGGTACTAACAATAGCTCTAAATCATCAAAGCTTCTAAACTCCCACAGTGAATGATTTTTACAAATAACTGGCATCAGCAGTTGGGCAACCAGGTGGTGAGTCAAATGAAGGGTTGGGATCCGTGGCCTGCTTATAGCTTTCGTAGACTTCGGTGAAGCCTCAGTCCTCAATTTTATGAGGGGTCTCAATTCAACTCTGATGGCTGCAATCCTCTTTTATAATGGATTCTTGTTGGCAAGAGATTTGACCTGGATTCTGTGAGAAAATTCACAGTGCTGGATCACACATAGTTGTCAAGTAATTAGCCACTAGTTGCATTTTCACTGTACCATCAACTTTTTCTCCTTAAGTTGTAAATTCTGCTGTAGAATAGCCCCATTAGTTTTATCCCAAGAAGTATATGCGAGCCCTAGATTTTAGGAATCAGGAGTTCAGATCTTTCACCTAACCATTGAATAATTTTGTTTAATAACCACACGCTCATTCAAAACACGCAGGGTTGTTACGTAGCTCTTCTAATACTATGGTATCCTGCCTTGGGCAAGGTAATATGTATCAATAAAATTTTACATTTTATGTTTGACCTGTTGTGTTCCAGAAGGCTCCATTTTATTTCTTGTGCTGTTGAGAATTTATAGGAAAACCCGAGATGCTTTCCTGAGTTTTGCAGTGAGATGCCATCAGTAAAGTCTCAGCCTCAGTGCTCCTTGTCATCTAACTCCAAGGATTTGGCTAATTTTCTGAATTTTTTCACTTCACTGAATCATAAACTGACCAAACAGACTAAATTGGTCCAACTCACTAAGGTTGAGAACACAGACAACCAGGGCTTGTGTAAATGCTGCCACTAGGTCTTTAACTAACCCAGTGAAACGTGCACAAATGCATCCAAGCATTGGTGGTGAGGAGAGAAGCAATGGCTCCATTGGGGAGGAAGAGAGGGGAGCATCTTTTTGTGTCTGGCAACAAGAAGGAATTTGTTTTACCAGTAGGCTATTCTGCCCTTGCTTTCACTTATAATCTTTACAAAGAGAAATCCTTTGACACTTAATTTCCCTAAGCATTTTGTTGGTACAGGTTCAGTCTTTGGCATTGTGACCCATTAAATTTGTAAGGAGAGCCTTATGAATTTTGTGTAGTGGTTAAGCATTAAGCTGGAAACCGGGATATTATGAGTTGTAGTCTTACTTTAGTCATGAAGCCAATTGGGTGCCCTTGGCCAGTCACTCTCTTGCAGCTATAGGAAGCAGGCAATGGCAAACCACTTCCAACATCTTGACAACAAAACTGCAGGGAGTTGCCTGCAAATGCCAAGAGTCAACACTATTGAGGCATGCACACACACACGCAAAGTCAAGTAAAACAAGATTGGTGTAAGCTACTTTAGAACTGGAAGTCTATACACCTCAGGCAGTCACTGAAACCTTTTTTGCAAACATTCTGGCTCCCAAGATCATATTGCTGAAATTCTGTAGCAGTGTCAAGCAAAAACAGCATCCTTTCTCATGAATTTTCAGTGGGGAAAAAAGAAATTTGGGATATTAAGTTTCAGTGGGTTTTTCAGTTAGATTAATTAAACATCCTTTAAAGTCGGAAATCTCCCATCTGTTTTGAGATTGTTTTTAATAAAGTGGAATAGAAATTTTATAAAAACTTCCCAAAAGAGAAAAATTGTTCCCTCCCTTCCTTACACTTATTTAGTACGCTGACATTAGGCAAGCTGTGATTTAAATATTTCTAACAACAAAATATCACCTAAAAACAATATTGTTAAAATAGTATCTTATTGAATAAGTGACTTGGGATTGATTGAGAACCAAGTACAGGATCCAAAAATACTCCACATCCTTACCCATAAGATTCAGTTTGAACTGGGAGAACTGAAGTTCAGCACACCAGCTCTCTAACTAGAAAACTGAAAGTGTATTCTTTTAAAAATGTTACTAACACACACAAACAAAATAAGAAAAAAATGCAACAACTCTTAAATTGGAGGAATGCTTTGTATTAACTAGTTCTGATCATGAATGTTCTCTAAAGTGAGGGTGACCTCTTGTGGTCTCTTATGGTATTCCATTTTGACCAAAAAAATGTAGACCACTAATCATAAATTATTTTCTCCAAGTGGGATCTAGTGGTTATTTTTATTAATGCAATTGTAAAGTTCTACTCTTATGTAGCAATTTTTTTTTTGTAAGATAGTAATTCTGGTAGGAAATAGATAATATTGTTTATCAACTTACAGTAGTGGCCAAAATTGTGGAAACCTTTTGGGAAAAGTGTATTTTTGAGGTTTGGTGGCTAATAACACCACTTTTTTTTGGAGTTTCAAGACAATCATATTCCACTGCTGGAATGACCTGGGAATAGCCCACACCTTAACCCAATTGAAAAATCTATGGAGCCGACTAAAGAAACTTGTTAATCAGAAGCGACTCAGCAATAGAACCCAGTTAATAGAAGCAATCATTCAATCTTGGTTTCACATTATAACAGCTGCAGAACTAAAAGACTTGGTTCACTCCATGGGAAGACGTTGTAAGGCCGTAATTCATGCTAAAGGTTACCCAACTAAGTATGTAATTTTTGTATATCTCAATTTTTTCTACGTGTTTCTCTTTTCTTTATACTGTAACTGCTATTCTAATAGCAAGTTCTTCATAAAAATTATTGCATTACATTCTTGATTAAATTATCTTTCCATTGATATATAATGTTATGGTACTACTAAAAAAAAAGTGTCACTAGCTAGTTTTAGAAAATACTTTCCCCTAAAGATTTCCACAATTGTGGTCACTACTGTACCTATGTTTACTCTTATTCTCCCTGGTACTGCTTATAAATACTTTAATCAATCTTTGTTCACAATAAATAGGCCTTTCAATTTTTTCCTTGTCTTGTATTCCATTTTACCTCTGAATAATTTCTAAAATGTCTATACCTATCCACAACATAGCTATCGAAACTCAGTGCTTCATTCCCTCCCCCCTCCCCCTTTTCTTGGTGGCAAAAGCTATGGTCCTTACTGGAAATATAATAAAATATTTCCAGTGTAGGCTTTAGTTCAGGAGTGTCAAACTTGTGTTGTCACAGCAGTGTCATGTGACATATTGGGACTTTCCCCCCTTTGCTAAACTGGGTGAGGGCGGAGCCAGCACATGACGCATCCAGTCCGCGGGCCACAAGTTTAACACCCCTGCTCTAGGTATATAGTTGTCCTGATATACTCACAAATTTTTAGAGGGGGCACATTGCTACTTGATTAGAAACAGATGCTATTTGTTTCCACAGATTGTGAATTTTACTGCAAAGTAGGTAGGACTGCAGAAACTGAGATTTTGAGCAATGAACTCTTGGATTATGTAAAAGGTTCCTGAAGGTCGACTTTTGAAAAGATAAAGATAAGAAGTAGGCAGATAAGAATCACAGGGTTTATGAGGTTGGGCTCTTTGCCTTTGTCCCTGTATGGACAGATAGATATGGAGGAGGGCGACAGATAGATATGGAGGAGGGCAGGCATGGCCAATGGTAAATCCAGATGGTGTGGGTGGATTTGGCTTATAGCAGCCCTGGAAATCTCCCCAGCGTCTAGTTTCCACCTACGAGTGGCTCTGAACCATATCCTGCATATCTCAATACCATTATTAAAAGCTTTTCATTGTTAAAAAAAATCCAATAAGGAAGAGTAGGTAGAAAATTGGGTGGAAGTTCTGCCCATGGCTCACAGTTCTTTGGAATTAACAACAGACTCAAGCTATTGTTTGTGAGGGAGGGAGAAGGGGAGAGACAGAGTGCATTCAGAAATTAAGGTAGGTTAAGGAGCTCATTACAAGGACTCTGATGCTAGGCTGTTCTTTTTTTCTGGGAAGCTCCTACTCCTGCTTATAGACTGCAAGTCTGATGATCCTGAAAATTAAAATTCAGCTAAATGTTGCAACAGATTAATGGGAGAGGAAACCAAATGAAATGTGATTTGGGGCTTCCTGGGGTGGATTAACAATTCTCAGGGCTCTTAGCCCTAAAGAACACTGATGCTCTTTTTTCTTTATGTATCCATCAGTAGAATTAACAATATGCTTACACTCTATTACTCTTACATTAACTGTGTATCTATATGTAGATGTAATGTATGTGTACACAAATACATATTATAAGGTTGTATCTTCTACATTATTAATGAAATGTTTCCTCTTCCCTCTCTTTTCTTGCTAGTTACTTCTTCTAAAACCCAGAAGTTCAGTGGCTTCTTTCGGGTCTTGTTAATATATGCAGCAGGCATCTCTTATATTATTATGGTTGATTATATAGTCACCATAGGTTTAGATTGGATTTGGCATTTTTCTCCTATCAAGTCCTTCTCAAGAACTTGGGATAGGCAGATGTTTTTATTTATTATTCTTGGTTACACAATCAATCAGATGTTTAGATCTGATATTTTTATCCACTATTGAGTCTTCCCAAAGACCTTGGATAAGCAGATGTTTGATGGTGTTAAAGTTTCATAAAAGGATTGCAAGTAAAATTGCGCTTTTCAATTGACTGATGGTGATTTTACCTTTACCAACAGTGCTCAAGTGGTGCTCCAGATGTTTTGGGATTGCACTCAAGATGCCTCTTACTATTGGTACTATCTTTGCTTTCTTTTACTCCAGTCATTCTACTTCGATTTGTAGCTGTTTGTAGTCTGTGACTTTCTTCAATTCCTTCTCTTTTATTGTGCTTCTGCAAATTTTATTATCCAGACTTTTTTTTTGGTCTTTCTTGTCAAGTCTGAGGTGTTATGAGGTGGGTGCTTGTTTGATTTTTACAGTCCCAGAGTATTTTACCTTCTTTGTTTTCTATTACTTTATCTATTTTGTGGGCTCACCACTTCTTGCTTGCAGGCAAATAATATTTCTTGCAGATATTCCAATAACCATTGTTGCTACTTTGTCATGCCTTTGTTTGTAGTCAGTCCGTATGATCATCTTGCAGCAGCTAACTAGGTGGTTTAGTGTTTCTTCAGCTTCTTGGCAGTGGTGGTATTTGCTCTCTGTTATTATTTTATTTCTGGTTTTGTATTCATTTGTTCTAAAGTCTTGGTCTTTTGCAGCCAGAATTAACCCCTCTGCCTATTTCTTCAACCTTCCTCCTATTAGCCATTGCCAGGTCTTGTTATTATATACTTGGCCTGTAATTTTTTTAAGGTCTGGCCATGTAATACTTTGTCTTCCCATGTCTCTTTTCTGTTCTTCATTTGGTCTTTCCTCTAGGCCAGTTAGGCCTCTTCAGGACTCAGTAAGCCTTCCTGGTATACTAAGGTCAGTGCATCTTCTTCACTGTCTTTCAGATATTCTTCCAATGATCTATTTTTCCCATGTTGATGGTAAAGGTGGCACATTTGTCTAGCCCAAATTCTATTGCAATATAGACAATATTGACCAACAGTTCCATTTCAAATAGTGTTTATTTTTCTTACAACTTCAGATTGTCCATATAAAGAAAGTGGAATAGCCTGGCAGATATTTTGATGTTTGATAACCATGGCTTGGCTTATTTAGTATTGTTGATAGAGGAATAGCAAGTAGTAGTGTGATACTGATGTTTCTACTGAGCCCTATTATTTATAGATACTTAATTATCCAGTCATTGGCAGGGAATCAAATGTCTCCTTGTAATCAATCTAAATTGCATCCAAATTGATCTTTCTTCTTTTGCAGTTGTTGATAAGTAGGTAAAGGCTTGTAGTTGTCTGGTGCCACTCCCTTTGCTGGATCAGGTAGATTTTACCAGGTGTTAAGCAATTTTCAACCTCACCTTCTTGCATATGTTGGTAAGATGTTTGACAGTGAGTGGTGTAGATCAGTTAAATGTTTCAATCAAAAACCATGCAGTTTATCTTCACTTGGTGCTGACCATTTCTTGATTTTCCATGCCCCTTTCTCCACTATTTTGGCTCTTATTACAAATTGTTTCATTTCAACATTGTTTTTTTTTTTTATTCTTATCTGTCTCCTTTATTCAGGCTATATTCTTGCTGTATTTCTTTGGGTTGTGCCAAAACTGTGCCAAGAACTTCACTGCTTCTTCTTTATCAGGTGTTGACTGGTTCACTGCATTGTCTCCATTGATGAATTGGTATAATACATTTCTGATTTGACTGAAATTGCAAAATGTGACACTATCTATTTGAGATAGTGGCAAATATTTTTTTGGCTATGGCTGTTACTGATGCCTTATAATTTGCATGGCTTCTTTAATCTTCCTTGTTTGTAGGTGATATTTCTTGATCAGGTGTTTTTAGTCTTTTCGTTCTTCAGTTTCTTTCCTTTCATCTGTTCTAGCTTGCTTGCACTTGATCTTAACATCCTGATCTTCTTTTCCAACCCTACCTCCCCCACTCTTCATCCAAGATATTCAGCTATAACTGCAGCTATGCTGTACATTAGTTGGCTTGATTCTTGCGGTGAGCTGGTGCTTATATTGGATTACAATATTTGCATTTTCTGCTAGCTGTTTCTTTGGAACAAGCTTCAGTGCAGGCAACCTTGTTCTGATGTCTTTGTGTTGTTGTTGTTGTTGTTACCTGCCTTTCTTTCTTTCTATCTGTCTGTCTGTCTGTCTGTCTGTCTGTCTATCTATCTATCTATCTATCTATCTATCTATCTATCTATCATCTATCTATCTATCTATCTATCTATCTATCTATCTATCATCTATCTATCTATCTATCTATCTATCTATCTATCTATCTATCTATCTATCTATCTATCTATCTATCTATCTCAAGCCTGGATAGCTCAGCAGACTAAAGCCTGTTATTAACATTCAGCTGTCTGTAATTATTCTAAGTTCGAATCTCACCAGGTTCAAAGTTGACTCAGCCTTCCATCCTTTCTAAGGTAGGTAAATTGAGGACCCAGTTTGTGGGGGCAATAAGCTGGCTTTGTATAAATATACAAAAGTTTGAAGGCTATTGCTTAACACATTGTAAGCTGCCCTGAGTCTCTGGAGAAGGGCGACATATAAATCTAATTAAAAAAAAAAGGCATATATCTAATATTCCTGTTGTCTATTTTCCACACTAACAGCCCTGTGAAATGGGTTGGATTGAGAGTGTATGACTGGTCTAAAGTCATCCAGTCAGCTTTCCTTCCAAAGGGAGGCCTAGAACTCACAACCTCCTAGTTTCTAGGCCAGCACCTTTGCCACTACACCAAATTGGCTCTCCAACATGGGCATCCCTTCTTACAACTCTTCCATGTCTTTGTTGTTATTTGGCCATGGTATTGCCTTTTGCTATTCCTTTATTCATGCAATAAGTCCATCTTGCACTATATTTTCAGTGGGCTGCAGTTCCCGTCCTCTTCAGCAGGGTTGGCAATTCCCTTTGAATGGAAAAGAAGAGTGAGGATCACAATCCAGGCTTTCCTCATGTGTGGGGGAAACTGCAGTTCTCCTTCTAGCCAGCTGAAGGCCTTAGAGGGCCAGACCATTGTTCTTCACAATGCCAAGAAGTGTTGGTGGTTCTGTAGCTCTGCTCTGTGTGTGATGACGGTCAGATTTCCAGCAGCAGTAGAATCCCAGTTCATTCTGTTTTCAAACAGCACCGTTCACTGTGTATCCAAAGCCAGAGCTTCCCTGTAGCTAAATCCTCTCGCCAGAGCCGGACAGCCATCAATAGTGCTTGGTTAATTAATTTGATGGGAACAGCAGGGAGCGCCGTTTGCACTTAGTGAAGTTCCCAGAAACTTCCAAGCTCATCTCTGTAATTGGCCTCATAAATTTGAGGAAAGAGAGAGCTCAGCAAAGCACACGGGTAGGAGAAGGGGGAGCAGCATGCCGTAGCGGCCTTAGTTAATTTTATTGGAGAAATCCATCTTCCCTTCCCCTGCTGCTTCTTCTCCCTCCTGATTTGCCTAATCATGATAAACTCCCATTCATATGTGCACCTACTGCACAGCGATTCGCCACCTTAAAATATTGACTCATGAATATTAAGCACCCTCATTAACATGCAAAAACAGCGGATGCTATACCTTCTCTGTATCAGAGCACTTGTAATTAAAAACTGAGCCAGTATGGGGGCCTTTGATACAACAAACCGAGGGTAACTAGGACCACTCCTCCGGGAATAACACATTTCTCACCACGCCGCAGATATTCTCAAAGGCTTCACACAGCCAGGAGCAAAGCCTGAGTCCTTGAAACTGGGGTAATTAAAGGATACATCCCTTGTGATATTATCATATCACTGCAGTAGACTACACATATACTTTAAAAAACTATATTATGTGCATGAAAGACATCTTTACAGTACAGTGAGAAAATCGTTATGCTGTTGCAAGATGGTGCATACCTCACTTTGAAAAACCATGTTTCACCTAATATAACTTATTTTGTCTGGCACCAGGGTGAAACTGTCCAAACCTCAGTCCTTTTCCTGATAGGACTACTTATAAACATGCACTCTATGGTCATTACCCATCAATCACTGGGATGTATAGGCTTATGGGTTAAGATTAGAGTTGCCAGTTGGCCATTCATATTTTACGTTCCCTTCTCCAGCTACCTATTCCACAAATCTTTTCTTGTTTCTGGAAAAGTAGATGGGAACTAGGAAGCCAGTTATGACACCAGGCCACTTCTCATCTTAGACATAAAGCCAGCTGAGTGACTTTAGGCCAGTCATTCTCTCTCAGCCCTAAGGAGAAGGCAATAGCAAATCACTTCTGAAATATCTCGCCAACAAAACTGAAGGGACTTTTAGAGCCAGGAGTCAACAGTAGCTTGAAGAGACAAAAAACAAAAAAGAAACAAGCTATGAGATGATGTTCAAATCCTTTTGCCTTAATTGTGGGATGCATATAAGCAAGTCCAAGTCTTGCACAGCTTGCTTGGTCCAACAGTCAGCACAAGAATTTATGAAGAACCTTGCAAAGTCGTTCACACTGTCTAAGAAGGAGTAACTTGGGAGCTGTGGCTGGAGATTTGTTGTCTTAACAATTAAGAGGACTTGAGATTTTACCCCTGCAACCTTTTTAGCCACTTAACCTGACTTGACCTGGCCAGCAGTGCCCAATAATTTCCCACTCTCTTTCCTGTCTATCTGTTTTCCATTCATGGTGCTGACAGCATGCCTACTTTATGATCAATGATTTTTCATTTGTTGGGAAAGTGGCACAATAACAGAGTTTACAGACTCGTTGCCTTGCTAGTCAAGCAAGACAATAACTCAGCATTTTGTCATCACAGGAAATGGGGCTGATGAAGGCTGCTGCAATATTTCTGATGGGTCCCCTGTCTCAAAGCAAATGTGTTACTAGGGTATCGTTCTCCTATTTAGGCCATGGCACAATAATAAAGCTCAGCAGCTTAATGCATTTGCTGACTTTTGTATGATTATGCAGGTTTGTATACACTCGTGTGTGAGTGTGTATGGACGCACACACACCCATGTTTGTATGTGGAAGGATAGGCTGTTAGAAACAAAGGGTCTCAATAAAACAATATTCATTTTATTAATTCATTCAAAGTTCTTGGATATCAGCTCTGTCCCATTATTCCACTATATTTATTGTTGTTTATAAAAGTAACATCAAGTCAAAATGATTGAAAGAGAGATTATCAAATGAAATCCAGTTATTTGATTCCTTGAAACAAATCATGAGTTGAATCAAATATAACTGCTATCTGTTGATTTAGGGCATCTTTCTTAATTTCATTTGTTCCTGGAAAAAAATAGATTTAGATTTAGGAATATTAAAGAGGAGATTAATTTCTATTGAAATGAAGGTATAATTCCTGGAACTCCAAAAGAGTATATAGTGTAGATGTTAGTAGGCTTTTAATAGTGTTTTATGGCTAGAGATTTTTCTTTAAGTAAAGTCAAAAAAGTTACCCTTTTCGGTAATTTTATTTTCAATTCTAGAAGATAGGGTATTAATAGTTATTTAAATGGAGAGGATGGGAGCAGAATTGTCAAACTTCCTTTTTTACTGGGGAGATTGTTGGACCTTTTTTTTTTTTTAGTAAAAGGGTATTTTAAAAATAGCTAAAAATCATATTGCTTAAAATTGCAGTAGCATTTTAAAAAATTAAAAAAATAACGGTATAGAAAACCATGACAAGGTAAGGTATAGAAAACCATGATAAGGTAAGACACTTCTTCAAGAAATTTACTAAGGATTTGAGTAGGATAGACAATTGATACTATATTACTATATATATATATATATATATATATATATATATATATATATATATATATATATATATATATATATATATATTGGTACTATATGTTTATACTCTTGCATGAAAATTAATCATTTGAATTTATTCTCATATGACTTACTCATTAATTTTGGGATTGAAATGAGTTTGGTTATTGTTTTGGATAGCCTGTATTGGATTTCGGGATTTCTGAGAACCTCTAAGCAACCCTCGGCATCTTGGCAATGTGATTCTTCTGGGTCTCCATGGAATGAGCGACTCGGTTTCCAATGTGCTGGTGGTTTTTGGACAACCTCATGAAGCGGTGTTTGGCAACTGTTATTGCACCATATGGTCTTCAGCCTCAGCAATACACCAAGAGCCCATTTGTGCTATTTAGTACAGAAATGAAATTGTTTGTTATCTAAAGATTTCCTCTGAAATATTCTGTCTGGTGCTTCTTAATGCTCATAAGGTAGTAAACAACCTAAATTGGTGTTTACAACTGATAAAACACACTGAGATCTAGGCAAGATAAAGTGTGTCAGTGAGCTCAATGTTCTGAATGGGCTAGACCAGAAATCCCCAGTCGTTGAGGGCATCTGGAATCTTGAAAGCATGATATGAGCTGCCCTTCGTTTAAAAAAAAGTCTGCCATTGCAGCCTAGCCAGCCACAAACATTACTAGATGGCATGCTCTTTAGTTTTCTAGGAGGCTTGCTGTCAGGCCCAATGTACTTTTTCTTTTTGGGACCAGCCAAATACAGTCCTGAGCTGTAGCAGCTCATCGTTTTTAGTTTTTAAAGAATACCAGTGGTATTATCTTGGGAATAAAGATGATATTTTTTTTCACAACACTAGTTTCCCGTATCAGCTTTGCAAATGAAAAGAATCTAAAACCAGAGGAGACAAGAAAACTGGGGTGAGGAAGGGGTGTCATCTATAAAAGCACAGCACTGCCCATGAAGGTAACATTGAAAGCTCCATGTCTCATTTGCAATTTGGTAATAGCCCCACATCTCCTATATTTTTAGACAAAGATGGAAAAACATTTTTATCAGTTTTTTCTTGTTTTCTGGTAGGAGCCATTCCCAGAATTGTTGGACCTCATTTCTGACCTAATTATCAACATGTTGGTTGGAAATTGAGAATTGGAATATATGATAGCAAACTTATATAAAAGAGCATTAAAGGGAAGAGATTAAATTTAAAATGCAATGATATAATGTTATGGAAGCAGGCAGTTTCAGTATTTCAAGTACCTTATGATCCAACTTCAGTCCTAAAGTGACTTGGGGAGTGTTTACTACCTGGTTGTGTCCTGATGTGAACAATTTTTACATTAGTCACTGCATCTGTGTTTTTGTTGTTTGCAACTGGTTTCTGCTAAGAATTTTACTTCAGGGAAGTTTGATGTACCCTATTTACACCAATTTGTGAAATGTGAGGTGTACTCAGCCTTATACACATTTGACTGACTGCTAAAGTTTTTCTTTCATCCTACTCCTTTTCTTTTGAGTTCAGGAAGGGAGCAAAGCTTTAGACAAATGTTCCAGAAGCTGAGTGATTGGAGGGAGAAAAAACAAGTGTGCAATCAGTGTTGTTATATAGACATATCAGGATTTTTTTTAAAAAATGTATTTGATCTTTTGGAGCAAAAACAAAATGTTCCTGGATAGATAGCAATAGCAATAGCACTTAGAGTTATATACCACTTCATACTGCTTTACAGCCCTCTCTGAGCAGTTTACAGAATCAGCATATTGCCCCCAACATTCTGGGTCCTCATTTTACCAACCTGGGAAGGATGGAAGGCTGAGTCAGCCTTGAGCCTGGTGAGAATCAATCTGCCAAACTGCTGGCAGCCGGTGATTAGCAGAAATGGCCTGCAGTACTGCACTCTAACCACTGTGCCACTGCAGCAGATTAGAGGAGAAGGAGGGAGGCTGAGGAAAACTAATCCAGTGGCTTCTTTCTTCTTCTACAAAAGATCAGCAGCATTTGGAAATTCCCACTTGGAAGGTTCCTGAAATTTCTTTGTTTCTTTATTTTCTTTTGTTCTGTTCAATCATTTCTGATTCTTGGAGACTGCCTGGACACGTCCCTGCAGTTTTCTTGGCATCGTTTTTCAGAAGTGGTTTGCTACTGCCTCCTTCCAGTTTCTATCTTGGGGCAGTAGCTACTATACCAATCTTGTTTATTTACTTTTCTTTAAATAATACTTTGGCTTGCAATCATTTAGATGAAACATATGGAAAGATTAAATATAAATAACAATTCATTCGTTAAACAATTCATGGCCGACTACAGTTCAGATGTGCAAGGAAGCAAAAGGATATTGAACATTCAATTCTTCAGAAATCTTTTTGTGTTTTTCTGGCTAAACAAAATGTTGCTATCGATACAGAAAACTTCGACAAAAGGGAGATAAAACTTGGTCTAATGAATAAAAGGATTGCTGGGAATCAGGTGGCATAACAATTTAATATATTATTATATATTTGCAAGTCATGGTATTGCATATTTTTTCCAATTGTTTTTCCTTAATCCTAGCATCACCCAATACAGCAACATCAATTTTCTTTTTTTCAGTACAGTTATTTAAGGCATGTTTTGAACAGGATACCATCTGTCTAGAGTCTAGACCATCAGTCACCAACTGTTGGTCCGTGGACTGCTGGTGGTCCACACGAAAATTTTGGCGGTCCACAGAAAAATTATTTGCATTTTTTATATTGCACTAAATCTGGGGTTCTCAAACTACTGCCCCTGGGACGGATACGTGCAATGAATGTTTGTGTTGCTGCAGAGAGTCTCCCCCTTTGGGGTCTTTTTCTGTGGGTTGGAGGGGGGCAGAAATTCCAACTTAGGGTCTGCTTCAGCCTCCTGGTGTGGGGCTTTGGATGAAGGCTGGAAGGAATTTAATGGTTCCTGAGGTCTGAAAGGTTGGTGATCCCTGGTCTAGACCTTCATAAGATCTTAACCTACTCATTTTACAAAACCTTCTCAACTTAAAGGTCCCAGTAGTTTTTACATTGGAATCCAAACCTCTAGCAAATCCATACCATAAGTCAAAGCCTTAATTATTCTTATTGTATGGATTTTCTGTAAAATTCTAATGACAAATTTTGCATGTTACCAGGTTGTATTACTTATCACTATTACAAATACATGTGAATAGGTGGGACAAGGACAATTTGCTGGAGGATCCCACAATCCCTTAAATACTGTTTTTGAAAGTATCCAATACTCTCTCTTTCATCCAACGTCTAGATGAATTGTAGATATATTGACAGAATGAAAAAAGAATCAAACCACATGGAAGTTCTTAGAGTATTATTAATGTAGAGTAATCTCCAAAGCACAGCCAATTTTAGTTTATTAAGCTCTAGACCGCTGGCTTCTTTTACTCTGTAAAAGGATAAGATCTATCACTCAGCTAAAAGGAGAATTCTGCACCTCTACCCAGGGATGACTCTTACTATGCTCTGTAACCTTTCTTGGGGGTTAAAACCAAATCCAAGGTGATGCTAAAGAGAAATTTCTCGCAATTTGGTGTCCACCAGGGGGAAATAGAGGACAAGGCAATGCCTAGTCAGCACTATATCAGCAACTGGCTTCTCTCAAGTATCATGTTGCTTATTACAGAAGAACTGGAGCCTTTTTGATGAAAATCAGGCTGCAACAGTCATATGCAGATTTATATTATCATCAGCAACATTATTTTGAATACTCGATGTTTCAGCTCAGGAATATAAGACAAGAAAGCATGAATAATTTAGCAAGCTCAAGAATGAAATCAATGCCTAAAATCAGACCTGCAAAAACAACTAGGTTTTGTTTTCTTCAGCCTGTTCTCATAGTAGTTTATGGGTGTCTTCCATTGCTCTTGGACCAATTTAGGAAATATAAGTATGACTTTGACTCTTACCAACCCACTTCAAAGAGAACAAAAGTACCTTGCTCGTGTATGTAGCACAGTGAGCCAACAAGAAAAGTGAGGTAGTTAAAATTAGAATAGAGGTTATTTGGAATATGTGATTTTATTATATACTAGGGGGGACAGATAAATGTAGGGGGGTAGATTAGATGAGAGAAATGTTTGATATGTTTTATTTGGATTTCACCTTCTTCTTGTTTAATATTTGCGGATTGTGAATTATTTCTGGATTTTGTTATGTATTAAGAGGGATTGATAAATGAAGGTAATTATTATTGCTATCTGGATGTTATTTTAAAATTTTTATTAGTGATAGTGGGTTAGATTGGATGTGAGAAACGTTTGATATATTATTTTATTAGAATTTCACCTTTTTTTTTGTTTAATATTTGTAGACTGTATAAAAATAATATTTTTTGTAAGGGAAGCCAAGGGGAGGATGGGGGGGGGGAGGCGGGGACAGGGGGTGGGGGGGGGAATTGGGGAGAAGGAAAAAATGAAAAATTTGTATCTGTAAAACTTTTTCAATAAAAAAAAAAGAAAAGGGAGGCCTCTCTCTTGTCTTTATTCAAAACAACACGTCTCTTCCTACATTGTCTCTTCCTACATGGTTCATACTCAGTGCAGAGAATTGATATATGGTCATTATTTGCAGATGGTAGCAAATACCATCACACATGATGATATCATGCCAGTGCCAGAACTGTATGCTTTTCTCCCATACCTGACACAAGTATATAAGTCATGACATTTGTGTGATGATGTCCTCATATCTATTTCGTTATTTAGCTCTCCATCCCATCTCCCTAGGTCTTGATGTCTACTTCAACTAATTAGCTAGTGTGACCCAAGATTTAACTGCATGGGTAAATCGGTGAGTTTGCATGGGTCACTTACATCAGGCTCTGTGACAAGCTGATAAATAAAACTCCTTCTCTCATTTTGTATTGATAGCTTTGCTGTAAGAACCAGGCAAGAGCTATAGAAAAGTACACATGGACCACTAAATGCCTGTTTGTTTATATCTCGCCTTTTTTATTTTTATAAATAACTCAAGGTGGTGAACATACTGTACCTAATGCTCCCTTCTCCTACTGGTCCCACAACAGCAGTCCTGTGAGGTGAGGTGATCTGAGAGAAAGTAACTGGTGCAAAGTCACCCAGCCAACTTTCATGCCTAAACCAGGAGTAGAACTTTTTATCTCCTAGTTTCTAGCCTGGGGCCTTAACCACTAAACCAGTGTTTCTCAACCTTGGCCGCAGAGCTGGCTGGGGAATTCTGGGAGTTGAAGTCCACACATCGTCCAGCGGCCAAGGTTGAGAAACACTGCACTAAATAAACTGGTTGAATGAATATGAAGGACAAGTGTTTTAAGAAAAATAACAAAAATAACAAATGATGACTGAAATAATACAGCATTGGTATAATAAACCGTATCCAGGTTTCTTTCTAACTGCCCATCTGAGCAGAAGGCAGATGATCCAAGGACATTGCAGGTAGTCCTCGAGTTACGACCACAATTGAGCACAAGATGTAAGTTGCTAAGTGAAACACTTGTTACGTGAGTTTTGCCTCATTTTCTCGCCAGAGTTGTTAAGTGAATCATTGTTAAGTGAATTAAGTTAGTAACATGGTCGTTAAAACTGGCTTCCCCATTGACTTTGCTTGCCAAAAACTGATTTCATGACCCCAGGACCCTGCAGCCGTCATAAATATGAATCACCTGGATTTTGACCATGTGACCATGGAGACACTGCAATGGTTGAAAGTGTGAGAAATGGTCATAAGTCACTTTTCAATATCATTGTAACTTTGAACGGTCACTAAATGAACTGTTGTAAAAGGAGAACTACCTGTACTCGCCAATGTATTCTGCTCCATTCCCTCACTCAGCTTAGGAAATATCTATGTTACAAACGTACGTATTTTGTAACTTACAAAGAATTGTGGAACTTACAGTTTGACAAAAAAGCTGCAAATTATTCACTAGGGAACGGAGGTTTCACTCACAGTTCTCTTGGGAAGAAGAAATTATTGTTAAGGCAGCTTATTACTGTCTTTTAGATGCATTTGGTATTTCTTGTTTCTTGTGTTCCATCTTAGAATTATAGCAGCTCTTTGTGGACAGGAGTGACTTCAGAAATAAGTAACAAGGATGCATTTGTATTTTATTATGAACACTTTCATTGTTTCAAGTTTTAAAATGGAGCTGTGTGATCCACATAAACTTTTTGAAGTATTTCTCTCTCCACAGGACAGTTTTGAGCAATGTATCACCATCAACTTGCACACCTTTTGCACTGACAGGGAAGATGTGTCTTCAGGCATCCCCCATTTTGGCCTGCTTTACAAGTGACCTTCCTTCCCCAACCCCCAAATCTATTTCTCTGCAAACGTATCATTGATTTATGGAAGGTGCCAATTTACAGTGACCTTGTCTGTGTGTAATAACCAAAGACAATTTGTGGGTCAATTGTATTAGGGTTAGTGAATGGGCAATGTATGAAAATAACTAAGATAGGTACACACTATATCAGTTTTCTCCAGCTGTTGCTCTTCAGATGAGGAGTGCAACCCTCCCAGGCAATATCTGGAGTGGATGGGAAAAACATCTAGAGAGCACAAGGGTACAAAAGGGTGTCCTTCAGGAAAAGCTTTCCACTCCACTGATCTCAATGGCTTTGACTTTGTGCTAACAGAGTGCTCTACAGGACCATGGAAGGAGGCAGCGGTGTTAGGGTGGGGACGGGAGGGAGAGGGGAAGATGTCAAATGATCTATTCAGTGACATATTTCCAGACATCATACAAACATATAACAATCGTACACGTAGAAACTATATTTTGGTGTGTGCAATACAAGCATTAATTAGGGAAAATCTGATTTCTATTTATATGTACCTGAATAGGACAATACACATCACCCCATTGCCAACACACATATACACGTGTTTATGCAATTGCCACATATCTGATGGCTTTTTGGAATCAGAAATAGGGATGTGGTTATTTCAATTTGCCTCATATTTAATATGACACACTGATTCATGCCCACATATCCTTTCTTTTCCTGTCCCAGAAAAAGAAGCTTGTTTAAGACATTGCAGATAGATGCTATGTTTGCATCCGATGCAAAACACACAAGTAACAGAGCAATGGATTCTCCTATCCTGCCAGTGGACACACCCTCTGGCTTGGGTGCAGGATGAGCCAGATGTTTCACATCTGCATAATACACCTCCTGAAACGTTTGCCTGGTCTGATGTGGGCTTCTCATACACATGGATAAAATGCCTTTTTGAAAGTGTACTAGACATAGCATTTTTGTTGAACAAAGTTTTAGTGTCCTTCATCTTAAACACCTTCCCGCAGTAGCCCAACTCCTTTGGAAGGACACTAAATTTATGTTACCATTTAGCACAATTGTGCTTTTGTCTTAAGATTTGTGTTAAAGCATTATTACTCTCTGGAGAGAGTGACTGTTTACAAGGTAGGTTTAAACCAGGAAAGCCAGTTTCTGCCATTTGTGTATTGCTGATTCTATCCCAGATAGGTGCACTGCATGTTAACTATGCTTCTTCTGAAAAACAGTTTTAGGTGGCTGTGGCTGTAGTTTCTATTGAAATGGGACTTTTTGCTGTCTATTTCTGAATGCTACGAGACACAGCCACTCCTGCTATTTCCTTGAGCATGGTGGGGAAATATATGGGAGCTGTTAAAATTGATGTAAGTTTCTTTTTGGAGCCTGAGGGACAGATCCCAGGGGCTGCAGAGGGACAAGGGATAAAGCAGGAAGAAGGTCTCCCGATTTCCTTGCAACTCCCCCAGTCATCATTGAGTCTATTTCTGAATATGGTCTACCACTCTTTTGGGAGAGCATGTCCAAATATAACCTAGCTGACTGGTCAATGGAAAGTCAAAGGAGAGTCAGTGGATGAGATAGAATAGATCACTAATACATTGGGAGAACTTCCTCCTATATCCTCTACTCCATCACTATTTTGCCATCTGGGGTCTTTTTGAACATGGGTTTTTATACTATTTTATACTATTTCAGAATAGTGTTTAGATGTATAATTGAAATAGTCCAATGCCAATTCTTGTGAAGCACCTCAGCACAGCCAACCTGACCCTTGAGCAATTGAAAGGTGGCCTAACTCTTCATCTTAAACATCTTCCCACACTAGTCCAACTCTCTTCCAGTACACCTTAAGGAGAGCAAATGCTGATTGTTTCTCTTGCTGGTTGGTGAAGCTCCGGGGGTGGGGGTGGGAGATGGAATTGCAGCCTTGAAAATCCAACAATTAACTTGATCTGTATCAAAACTGTAAAGACATCCCCACTTGCCAGCCTACTTGTTTGGGGGCAGAATACAGCTCAGCTGTCTTGGGGTAATTCGATTTGTGCTGTCATAAAATAACAGAAGGAAAAAAAATAGCATGGTTCAACATAAAAGAACCAAAAAGAAAGGAATAAGCAAAAGAAATAAAACAATCTGGGAAGGAAGTATTAAACTTTTTAAAGCAATAGGTAGATTTCAGCTCTTCAGCCAGACTTATTTCCAAGATGGAGATTTATAGTAAAACTGTAGTTGGGGGAGGGGGGGGGTTTCCTAGAAATTTATGATAGTTGGTAAGTATGCTGACACTTTATAAAATTGTGTTCTTTTTACATCCAAAAACTTGGACTGTGCAAGGCTTTTTTTCCTTGCAGACATAATGAAGAATCCAAGTAATAATTGATGGAAAAGAGTGAGGTGGTAGAACATTACAAGGCAGGGTATGAAAAAAATTCAAGAAGGAATTATCAGTTAATGAAACAAATTCATTTTTTAGAAATGAATTTAGAAAACTAACATTTATTCTGAAGTGACATACTATCAACAATACAAAGATTTATTTATTTATTGTATTTATTGGTTCGATTTATATGCCGCCCTTCTCCGGAGACTCAGCGGCTTACAATGCATTAAGCAATAGCCTTCATACTTTTGTATATACCTGCTTAGTAGGGCTTTTGCCCCCCCCCCCAAGCGGTGTTCTTTTTTATACAAAGTCAGCTTATTGCCCCCACAATCCGGGTCCTCATTTTACCTCCCTCGAAAGGATGGAAGGCTGAGTCAACCTTGAGCCTGGTGAGATTCGAACTTGCAGTAATTGCAGGCAGCTGGTGCTAGTTAATAGCACTTTAGTCTGCTGCGCCACCAAGGCTCTTGATCAACGTTTTCCTTCCTATCACTATTCTATTATTATATATGTATTTTTATTGACTGTGCTTTGAAAGAACCATATACTAAGTGGCTCATGTCTGTTAAAAGAGAGATAAGGTCATCTCACCAAAGGGATGAAGACTAGAAGATTAAAGACTAGAAAGGTGTGCACATACAATTTGCAAAGTACTATATATGCAATTTGAGCTGGATTGAAATTCTCTTTCTGGGTCTTTTGATTAATTAGCAATCTTTGATTCTTACTTCTTTGGCATTCGATTGGGGAGAAATGCTACAATGTTGGGTTTTTAATTAGCAGTCTACCAACTGGTGCATTTGACCTAAATTTTTCTTTGAAATTTTTTTTAGAAAAGCTGATAAGAGGCAAAGTTCCAGCATTGTATTTATTTTCAAGATTTTCAAGAGACCCCATATGCTTTCTTAAATAAAAATTATAGGCAACTCAGGGTAGTGCTTTATTTGAGCTTGATCCCCTCAGTTCAGAAAAGGTGGTCCTTCAGGAAAGTAGCTAATATTTTGATAAATTGGGAACTTTGTAACGTCACATTTTCTGCAGCAGCTATATAAAATGGACAAGTCTCTCATCTAGAGCATGCACTCTGCATTCTCAGAGTAGTAAATATGCCCACCAGCAGGAAAAAAGATAGAAAGAGCCTGCCAGATCAGCACTCTGCTGTTTTCTAGTCCCAAGTCAGTGAGAATACAAAGAATACAAATATTCTCTCTGGGAGAGAAGAATTAAAGTGAGTTTCTTGCAAGCTCTCCTTCTCCGGCTGATTGTAGGAGCCAGGTGTTCCCATTCTTCTGATATTTTCCATGGGAGAACTAGGGCATAAGGTCTCATTGACCATCTCCTCCTCAGTGCTAATCTTCAGCTTTCCAGGACTAAGATAACTGGACATGACTAGCAAGGCAAGAATATAAAACGTTGAATTTCCTCCTTAAATTTTCAAAGGTCATAACTATATAATTGTTGGTATTTTGGACAGTATCATTTGTCCCTACATGGATTAGCAAGAAGGAACAATTGTAAATTGATTTGTTAATCTTGAAAATTGATTTCTCATGTTCTTGACCCTTACTCCAATTGTTATTTTGCAATACTGTTTGGAAACAAATTTGTATTAAAAACACAAAATATGTTGAGATACATTCTTTAGAAGTGAAGTCACAACTCTTAGTCTTACATGGAATAATTGAGGTGGGTAGCTTGTAGATTCCCCACCTTGTTCATCCCAAATCATTATCCTGGTGTCCACCACCAGAAAATATATTCTTATTGGAATCAAAATATGTTCATGCAGTGTTGCAATTCATTTCATTGTTTTACCTACTTATACTAGCTGTAAGATTCTGCATTGCACAATTGGGCTGAAACTATAAAAAAGCACTATTTAATAAGCATGCCAATAATACACACAGATTTGCAGAACTCTTGAAAATAGATGATATATTCAGGTTATTCTATAGTGCAAAGGTAGACAAATGATGATAACAGCGAATAGGGAAACTGAGACATATGTAAAACAGCTTTTATGCATTCTTTATTTAGGGCAAAGTTAAGAAGGAAAGTGGACATGGACAATAATGTGACCTCAGTCAGCTCTCTTGGTGACCATCAATCTCCATCATCTTTGATTTTTTTTAAAAAAACAAGATTTTAAAAAATAACTAAAATGTAAAGAAGAAGCTGAGAGCTCTAACATCATATTTACTTGTAGGAATGACTTGGAACATCCACAAAATTCTCACTGGAATAGCAGAAAGCATTCTGGGAGTGAGTTCACTTTCAGGTAAATAGTTGGCTAGTCTCAGGCTATGGCCATCATTGAAGTCATCTGATGGACATGGCAGCACATAACCTCACCATCCCTCAAATATATTATTGGCCCCCAAAAATTGTCCTGGCAATAAAACATAGGAAAAAGCAATTCATTATTTTAATTCATTCTTCTTTTTGTCTCCCCTTCCTTCATGGTCTCTTTGTCTTTTGTTCCTAAACGTAGCCGTGTGATGACATCTTAACATTATATATTAGACCAGGGGTGTCACACACACGTCGTCATGGCGTCATCACATGACATATCAGGACTTTTCCCCCTTTCTCTAAAATGGGTGTGGGCGTGGCCAGCACATGACACATCTGGCCTGCAGTCCGGGAGTTTGACAGCCTGGATTAGACATTGGGTTACTAATTAAGTCTACACAATACCTTCTATGATCTTTAGTATCACTCCTCATAAAGGTCCCTTAGAGTTTGGAGTAAGACAAAATAATGGTGAGACAGAAATTTGATTT